>CM070635.1:41195714-45995714 GCA_036346255.1 Ampelocalamus luodianensis | reverse complement strand
CCTCGTCCGCGTCGTCATACTACCACCAGCCGCCCCCTCCGGGCACCGAGCGCACCGCTCTGGCCGCCGCATCCTCCTCTTCCTCTGCCGCGGAAGCCTCGTACTACGCGTCTGACGGGATGAACCCCGCGGCGGCTTCCGCCGTCGCCGCGCTGACGCAGCTCTCCGACTTCGCCGCCTCGATGGGCGCCTCCGAGCGCGCCATGGACCACCAGCCCTACCCTCCGCAGTGCCCGCCGGCGCAGCATCCCAACGCGGTATTCGTTCACCTCCCTTACCTTTTTACCCTTTTGCCAAATTGCTTTGATTTCCCGTACATGTAACTTCGCTGTGCTTTGTTAAGTTTCCTGCGATAGCATTGGTAGTGTGATGACATGCCATCTAGAAAGGTGCCCTTGGTGATTGGATAATCAGGAAGAGTTTTTTTTTTGTTTGGTTAGCGATTTGCGTTATTGGGCAAACTGATGATGATAAATTGATAATTATCTTTAAGAAGCTGATTGATGATGCTGTAGGATCCATGATTAGGCGGCCTGTATAGTAGTTCATCAGTATAAGAGTTTGCATGTCTGTACTGTAAGCAATGCAGATCTACTGGCCATTACTAATCAAGGCCTTTATAAAATTGGCGATACCGTATTTTGATCCTTCTGCTTGGTGCATCAGACTGTGCTAATGGTAACTAGGATTAGTACCTTTCGTGCAAACTCATGTTTGTATGGATAGCCTTGTGCAAAGGCATTATCAACCTTTTTCAGGCATGTCATGTTGTCCAATGCATGCTCCACGCTGCCACGTAGACTATGTTCTCTGAGGGTACAGGTCGCACACTGATGCAAGTGTACATCATGTCCTCGCTATCACCACAAGCGCATAAGGGCTTCTTGCCCATGCTTACATAGTTATAGTGACTAGCAATTTGCTTCCTTTATTGTAATCTGAATTCATGTGCTCCTTTGTGTTAGAATGTGTTAATTGATAAGGCTTTCTGTAGCATCCTTATCAAAACATAATGTAGATGCTGTAATAGACGACCAGTAGCCTTAACTTTATTTGCTGAATCTGGCTTGTGATCTGATTCGTACCGTTACTTGGAAAGCTAAGCCTTTTGGTACAAATATTGGCATTTAAGCTGCGCGGACAAAATCCAAAATCGTCTATGTTTGCACACATGGATGTCACGGCGTCGCCTTGGCGTCGCCTAGGCGTCCCGGCGGTGCGGAGCAGACGCCGCGGTCGCTCGCCTCGCCTTGGCCATCTCCGATCGCGTCACCGCACCAGCCGCCGGCCCCCAGGTACTCCATCTCCCTCCTCCGCTCCTTCCTCCTCCTCTCCCGTCCTCCCGCGGCCCGCCGCCACTCCCCGAGCGTCCCCGTCGCCGGATCCGGCCTCTCTTGCTCTAGATCCGGCCTGGACCGCAGCGGAGAGGAGGGGGAAGCGAGGAGGCGGGAGGGAGGGGGAGGTCGGGTTGCCGCCGGGAGGGGTTGGGGGAGGGAGCCCGAGCCAGGAGGGGGGAGGAGGGGAGGAGGTCGCCGCCGGGAGGGGGAGGGAGAGGGAGAGGGAGAGGAGCCCGAGCCGGCAGTGAGAGGGAGAGGGGGAGCTCGATGGGGAGGGGGACTGGGGGAGCTGCATTTCTGCGGGTAGGCGGGGGCAGCCGGGCACGGGGCAGCGGGCAGCTGGGATCTTCTGCTCCCAAATGTATTGAGTATTGACCAGTGTTGTTACTTGTTAGTTGTAAAATTATAGTTGCTATTTAGCTCGCCTTACCTCGCCTAAAGGACGATTAGGCGCCCGCCTGGACGATTAGGCGTCCTGGCGCCCCTTAGGCGCCGTGGTCGCCAAGGTCGCCGTGACAACCTTGTTTGCACATCAACTTTGAATTATTTGTATTTAACAAAAGGAAATTAAATTGATACTTCCCACTAAATTATGTGTTCTTTTTAAGCTAATTTTGGTAGATTATCTATATATATTCGGATTATCTATATATATTCTATGAAAGTAAGTTCGTTTGTACGCATGCAATGGATTGGAAAACCACACTTGATAAATAGGTTTACTTGTGCATTAGCTTGTGAACCGCGTGAGTCAAGCTCAAGTGACTTATGTCCTAAAAGATAAGTAAGCTGATGTCTTTTCAAAATTCTTATGGGAAGTACTATTACTCTATTGGGTTGTTTGAAGTGCTATGAAACCAGTAATTCTATTTGTTGTCGCAATGAAATTGGTAGCATACAGGTGTAATTAAGTATTAGCTTTGCTTGACGTGATCTAGAAGTGGTCAAGTATTCGTTGTATCATGCTGTGCACAGCTTGTGCTAGGCTAGTACAAGGACCAGGACTCAGCATCCACACTGCAAAGTTCTCTTGTAAGTTCTAACTGTCTTGTTCCTTTGTTTATTATAATAATGCAACATCGAACAATTTCCATAGGGTGTTACTTCAGAAGGATTAATCGGATTTGATAATCTCTCTGAAGAATGCCCCCGCTGCAGCCACCTAGATGACTTAAATTTTAGGTGGAAATATTAAAGGTTAGGATCGGAACATGCTGATATCTTGGAATTTTGGAGTTCTTGGGTTGAGCCAAACTGCTATGGAGTGAATTTTGATTGGTCGACTCTGTCCAGAACCCCATCATCTAACCATGATATCTGCACTGTGAATATAACCTAACCAGTCACTGTATACGGTATTCCCTAGGGAAGGGTTATCCTTATCGTAACTGCTAAACCCCTTTTCAGTGTTGGCCAAACATGTTGGTGGATCTACTGTAGGAACAGAATAGTAGTCAGATGAATAGGAAAGGTAACGATCTATCTTTTTCACTGCTATTCTCGTCAGGCACTATTGGATAACCCATTCTGGGATTTGGCCAATGAGGTGCTGCTGTTGAAGTTATGCTGAGGCTGCTGTTGAAAGAGTCAACTAGCTACACATCAGTAACTTGTCCACTATTACTCCTTTAAATGAGTGTTTGCTAGCTCTAGCTGCATGGTTGCTGCTAGTATTGGACCGAGAGACTGCTAACACTGGATGCTACTGTTGTGGACATGCAGCCCACAAACTCCATGAGCACACCAATAATTCATGGATAAATGAAACACTCATATACTTCACTGTATCCTCTCTGCCTGGCATCTGACATATGTTGCTGCTTTGATTAAGATTCATGTTCTGTAATTCTTTATGCGGATCAAACTGCACTTTTGTGTTTTTGGTAAATTTCCATATACGCTTAAAAGAATTTTAATTTGCCACCTGTACTAGCAAAATGCATTCCAAATATAGCTAACATATGAGATCGTGAGACTAGATGGTAAATTTTAGTTCATCTACATCATTTGGAAGAAAGTTGTGATGAACTGCATATTATTAAAGTACATGCGAGCGAGAATAACACAAAATCGAAATTGCCTACTAATATAGTGCAAATTCACACAAACTCATGTAATCAAGTAGTACTAACCATATGTAATCAAGTCGTGCTAACCATGATGCTGTTTTACCTTTTCTTGCAGGTTGGTGGTACAGGGACATTGATGGGTGGAAGAAGAGGTGGCAGGCCTTTGCGTGGTGGGGGCAGAGGTCGAGGAAGTTCTACGCATCATCCTACTATACAGGATATGGGAGTTACTTCACCTTGTGCTAGAGGACGGGGACGGGGACGGGGACGAGGACGAGGGCGGGGCAGCAAGGTCAGTGGTAGGCAGTTAGCAATCCATGCCCCAGCTGGATCATCCGCAGCAGATGCTCAGCTTGGAACAGCACCTGCATCAGCACAGATACAAGATGTGGGGCAAGTGACAACTGCCAACATAGCACGGGGTCATGTCCTTCCAGTTGCTTGGTGTGATATATGCCGAGTTGAATGTAATAGCAAGGAAATCCTTGAGCAGCACAAGAATGGAAAGAGACACAAGAGGACTGTGAAGAGAATGCAGGAGATGGCTGGCTTGCAAGGTATGACTCCTGCTATACCTGACATGGTCACTCCAGCTTCTCAAGTAGGTGGGTTGCCTGAAGCATCTTCTGAGTTGGCTGAAGGAAGAGGTTCCTCTACTGCACTACATATGGTCCCACAAGTGGGTTCATCCGGCCATGGTGGTGAGGAGCACAAAAACTTGGCTTCTGAGAATGCTACAGCTGCAGTCGCCAGAGTGCAAGTTCCTGAAGCAACAACAGGCAATTCTGCTCAGCAAAACACAGCGCCTTCTACAATGGCAGTTGGTCGCAGTGTTGAAGCACAGATAGAACTGCATGCTGCTGTTGTACAAGCTCATCATCCTGCAAATGAGATGAAAGAAGGCGGTGAAGCTCCACCTTCTAATGCAACAAGTCGTTATACACCATCAAATGTGCAATCGGTGGGAGCAAGGTTGGATGGCAACAGCAGTAGAAATGGTCCAAAGAGGAAGGAGACGAGATCCGACCGTGGTGGAAAGAAGCCGAGAACATCTGAAGGCCCACGACGAAAGCCTGAGCGAGTAAGGGAGCAGCCGTTAGCTTGCACCCTTTGCAATGTGACATGTGACACAAGAGCTGTATTTGACATCCATTTGGGTGGCAAAAAACATCTGTCACGGCTCAAGCGTTCGCAAGGCGCAGACTCTGTATTCGGCCCCTTGGTTGTGTATATTCCTCCTAACCAGCCAGTAGCTCACCCAATGGGTGCTCCTGAGCCAGTGTTTTATGGCCTTAAGAGTCGTGACATGGTTGAGCAGGAGGCTTATCTTCTTGGTGCGATGCAACACCCATTTCCCATTCTTCAACAGGCTGGTCAAGCCAGCATGGCAGCTGAGGGTACTCAAGTGACGTCGGGTGCAACTTATGCTGTGGAACCGATGGCTGGAGTGATGGAAAATACTGAGAAAGCTGGTCCTGGGACCGAGCAGGTTGGAAATGGTGGACCGGTGACTGCACCGTTGGGCACTGCTGCCGTGGAAGCTGATGTAAAAGAGGCCCTCCCCTCGCTAATTCTCTCGACGCTGCCTGTCGACTGTCGAGTGGTGATGTTTCCGCTGGAGAACAGCCCAGAACATGGAGAAGCCAACGCTCAGTCATCTCCCTGGTGAAAACTCACCTCTGGTCTTTCTGAAAACTGAACACAACAGTCCTCTCCTACACGTCTTATTTAGTTTCTGATATAGTACATGCCTGCAACGTGCTGGAACAATTTGGTTGATATACCCTTCTGTAATATGTGGTGCATGGCCGCACGATTTGACTACGGACCTGGCCTGTTCGAAAGACCTGAACACGAACAGTGTGAATCAAAGTTTCCAAGCACGTGGAAATCCATTACTTGTCCTGTCCTGTTTTCGTAATGCGTAATGTTGTTTGCTAATTGGTATCGTGCCCTTGCTGTTAGTGTTCTGCTTACTGAATGTCTTATTTTTATCCTGAGAAGCTGCTTGCTGAATGTAAACAGTAAGGGTGCGTTTGGTACATATAATCCTATATCCCCCTGTAATATAATATTCCTCTCAATCAAGTTACTGGTAAACACGTTACCAGTAATATAAGATTCTAATATTTGGTTAATTTGAAGGAAACTATATATTAGTCTTTATTATAATTCCAAACCATAAAGGTTAACATCTATAAATTTTGAATTTTACAATTTAAAATTCTAACATTTCGAATTTCATTTTTATAATTCAAAAGATCAAATTTTGGATTTTGAACATTTCAATATTAAATTTTGAGTTTTGGAGTTTAAATTCTCAGTATTTGAAAATCCAATACTCAAAATTTAAACTTTTCAAATTCAAATTTATAACATTTAATTCTCAGAATTTGAATATCCGAAATCTAGAATTCAAAATTTGAAAGGAAAAAAAGATTTTTGAAATCCAACCTTGAAATTTTAATTTTTCAAATTTAAATTGTCTGAATTTAAGATACCAAAATTTAGGATTCAAAGTTATGATATTTTGGTTTCGAAATTCATATTTGGAAAAAAATGCTTTTTTTATTTCGTAATTCAAATATTCGAATATTAAAATAAATCATAATTTGGATTTTGAATTCGAAGAGTTCAAAATTTGACTCTGATGAATAAAAAACATATGATAAAAACGCAATAACAAAGATTACTTAACTTTGGAAATATAAGATAGACACTCTTTTCTACGGAAACAAATTCATTGAATGGAATTAATGGTAATTTGTTTCCTAAAGTAATCTTTAATTCCTAGTTCAGATTACTAGATATTTTACTAAATAAGATAATCTAATAGGATTATTGGAAGATTTGTGGTAATGCTAACCAAACACACCCTAAAGTAGAGTAAATTATCACTAGGATCTCAAGCAGCCGGAGCAGGCCCATCTGTCAGCATTCCGTGCTTGTTGCGCTCTTGATGTGTTCGGCTAGTCCCAACGAAGGTTGCTTCGGCCCAATACGGCCCATAGCCTCCCCATATCCAAATCAAAGTAGAAAGCAGCCGCAGTGTCGCGCCGTTCCTCTCAGCAGCTCCGCCATTGCAACCGCGAAGCCGACGGAGCCGGTGCCGCTCGTCGTGCAGGCCGCCGCCTTCCAGCGGATTCCGCCCCCGCCCCGACCACGCAGTCGCAGAACCGGAGCTATCAGGGCTTCGTCGCCTTCCAACTGCAGGGGGGGGGGGGGGGCGCCGACGAGCTTCCAGCCCCGCTCCTGCCGAACGCGCGGCGGCGGGGGCGCGACCCGCTCTGGCACGGCGGCGGTTTCAGCCTCGGCGCCGCCCGCACCGGCCTCGCCTTCGGCAGGGGCATCACCCTCCCCCGCCTCCTCACCGTACGCACTCTCATTCACTCAAATCCATCGTTTCCTGCGTTCGAGTGATTCGCAATTGAAGCTGGGTTCGTGAATCGCGCCAGGTTCTGAAGCTGCGCGGGCAGAAGCTGGAGCTGATGCTGCTTGGTATTGCTCAGCAGCTGGTGGAATTTTGCTTCGTCTTTTCTCCTTTCTGTGCTGCGAAATTTTAAAGGAGTTACTGAGGATTTACTACTACGAATAAGTGAATTTAAGTATTTACTCAGCGATGTCTCACTTATTAAGTTGCATACACCAATCAATTCACTCAAAAGTTTAAGATGATGACGAAAGACGGGCAATTCACATATACTTCAACACTCCCTCTCATGTGTAGACTCCTTCAGACCTAGGACGTGGAATAGAAATGAACTGTAATTATTTTCTTAATTGCGCCGGCCGGGTCTTGAACTCAAGACTTCTTGGCTTTGATACCATATTAAGTTGTATGCAACCACCAATTCACTCAAAAGTTTAAACTGAGACGAAAAACAGGCAATTTACTTATACTTCAACATCACTGACATATGGATCCGGGTAAATCATTAAATGCATCTATCTCGTAACGGTAAATCCTCAAACCCCCAATTTTAAATGTTAGTGGTGGTTTGAGTGTATCAGTGTATGTGAATTTGGTGATTCTGTTTCGTTTCGTAGGAGGCAGACGAGTTGATCGTCGGGCTGCCCGTGTCGGCGGACGGGAGGGAGACGCCGCAGTCCAACAAGGTGCGGAGCGTCGTCGGGAGGCTCGCCGTCCAAGCGGCTGACAGGTGCGTTGCGTGCGGTTCCAAACTCTAATTACACAATGGGCAGTGGGGCAGTGCACTCGCATTCGAGGAGATGTGTAATTGTGTTGGGGGAAGACTTGGCTATGCGCAAATTTCGCAGTGTTATTCAGTGTGGTTCATTGGTTGAGTGTGTGGCATTGGTTGCACATATTAATTGTTCAGTACTTGAGTGTCTCAGTGTGTTTGTTCCAACAGCGCAGGGGCTTGAGGGTGTATCTGCAGGATGAGCATGGAATATCAATAGACGCCCTTGATTACATGATCTCCAGGTAAGTTCTACCCTATCATGGCATGCCTGTGGCATGTCATAGTTGCAGCTCGCCTAGTTGAATCCTTGCCGCCGACTTTTGAATATGATCACTTGAGTGTCTACTGATCCATTATCACATCAAATTATACTGATTGGTTCTATCAATATGGTGCCCTTTGGCAATGCCAAATTCTTTCAGCCCGCATATCGTTAACTATTTTTTATTACGTTAGTTCAAAGACCACTGAAAACAAGTGAAATTTCAGTGAATTTCACTAGGGTCTAGGAAGTTGTCTGAGTCTGAAACTCACTTTCTTCAGGGGGGTTAAGTGATCTGCCCGTGATGTCAAATCTGATGCGTATGCTGCTGTGGTATATATGTTTGTGGTCTATTTTAGACATTTTATCGGGTCGTTTCTGGTCAAATTTAACTAATTTACTTTGGTTGTAGATGATTTTGGAGAGATATTTTCCATCATCGGGTCAAGGGGTTAACATTGTTCTTCCTAGGCAACCGGAACTACAAGACAATTTAATAGCACAATCAAGGCAAGATGCAGAAATTTAGGAAGGCATGCCTTCTACTTTCTCCAACTGTAGACAACATACTACATAGTATTAGTAGAATTCAGAAGAACCATTTTGTTGTGTTAGTGACTTCTGTTTTGGTTTTACATCTTGATCAGCTAATTTCAATTGCTATACCATCTCGTCCGCTGTACCAATGGCTGGTTAATGCGGAAGTTTTCCTTTCTACTGTGGCAAAATTACGAGTTGAGCAAAGCTGGTTTTTTAATGTTTCACATCTAAGAACCAGGTGGAAATTGAGCAACACGTCCATTGCTAAATCTCATGGTGAGTTCTTGTCTGGAATTCTGGATTTCTTAACTAGACTTTTTACCCAGATACTCGTATGCCTGATTCAAAGCTTTGTATATTAACGTTGTGATGTACTGCTACACTGTTGTCCACTAGACCATATGTCAACCAAATGGAGTAAATGTATAGTTTCCATCATGGAGACAGGAAAAAACTTGCGTACAAGTAGTTCCTTCAGACTTAGCAAGGATGCAGCACAAAAGGTAATTACAACAATCCCCTGTCCCATTCCATGCAATAAACATGACTTTTTCCAGTTCAGTACAACTCATCTATCTTTCCTGTATCTGCATCAATCATGGTTGCTGCAGGCAATGTTTATACATCAGTACAATACTGCTGATACAAAATGGAATGCCTGAGCCAAAATCGTCAGAATGAATCAAGAATTATCCAATCTGAATCAGCTGTCTATATGATGATGAAGCACCACAAACCTGTACAAAAAGAATCAGTACAGCTTGCTGAATTCAGTGTCCTGCGCTGGTTCACCAAGCCGGGGGAAGAACGTATCCCTTTCAAGCATCGTCTGCAATGAGTCCATTACCCTCACCATGGATGTCCACAAGAATGGTGCAGAGCAAAACGCATATCCAAAGACTGCCAGAACCCTCACGACACCGTCATGGTACCATGGGAATGCCATAACAAGGAGCATGCCAACAACCGCAAGCCAGGGTGTGAGCACAGCAAGCGGTGGGAGCAGGAATGCATTGATCACAAGCACTGACAAGGCGAGCGCACCAAACAGGTACATGGACCAACCCATGATTGGGTGTACTGTGCATGGGATTACAAAGAACGGGATAGCATATGCGGCGACCATGCCCACGACCGCAGTCATCTTGATGAGCCCCTGCACCAAAGTACTCTGTTTCTCAGGTCGCCGGTTATAGCACAGTTTTGTCATCCCTGGCCTTGCCAATTTGGTGATGGCTATGATCGCTATGTACATTAACACCTCCATCAGGATCACTGGCATTTCAGCAAAGTAACTGTGAAATGTGAACATGGAAAGGAAATGTGAGCAAGGAAAAAGGTTAAATACACAGAATGTACGGTGTATTGTTTTTCTGTCTGCTCAAGTACATATTTCGGTTAGAGATTGTTGTTTTTACTCACCCAAGATCATCCCAGCGTTGCTTGTGCCAGGAAAGGCCCAACGGCAAGATTGGCCAGGACCACCAGTACCAAGGTTTAAACCATGGGGCACTGGGGAATGTGATCACGCTGTTTGGCCCGCATGGAACATGCCAATGCAGCTTGAGATCTGCAATATTTCATCAAAAGGGCGGTTAAATCTTTGGAAGCAAGAGCCGAATGAAGGTGAGAAATTGGAGCTGAATAGCAGTGGCACTCACAGTAGTAGGATGCGTCCATCTGATAGCCGAGAGGAAGGCGATATGTCCCGTTCAGCTTGGTGCCGTTCTCAGGAGGGTGGAACATTGGTTTGTCAAGCAAGTCTGGGTAGCAGCCAACCAGAAACCCTTGGTCTGCACCATCAGAGTTGTCACGGCCAATTTCCAGATCATGAAGCATGCCCTTGAATACATCCATAGAAGGCTGTAAATTGGAAAAGTTACCATTGTCAGAATACTTCGTTACAACTACAGATATCTGAACAGAAGATATTTTCAGGTGCGTTAACAATGATCAATGTAATGATGTTGAACATTGCATAGCTTCCAATTGAGAACTATTTAGAACGAATATGCAAGAAAAATCTTCAGCCTATGAGCTGGTGGTGGTTAGCCGAGCAATCATGTCAACCATACATATTGGCAGAAGACACTCACAATTCATTTCTGTTAAGAGTCAATGCAAACTCCATCTATTAATAGTTGCTCAACTGGCTTATTACCAGTACATGGCAATCAACACAGCCGTAGGAATGGGGTCATTTAGGAACTCTACTGTTTATACACTAAAGAACACTATGCAATTCGACACAAATTGTCACATAGTCAACTCAACAGGCCCAGACGGGCAGACCATATCAAGCAACATAATGCAGAATTTGCGCTTTTGGTACAGGTAGCGCAACTACAAAGTACAGACCACAATAACTGGGACCATACCTGGAGCACGAAAAGACCCGTGTGGAAGTAGCACGGGTTGATGAAAACTGCGCAGAACTGGCCGCACTGGAAGAGCTCATCGGTGTTCTGGAGGAAGATGTTGTCGGAGTCGATCATGACGACACGGTCGTAGTCGACCAGGCTCCATGCATAGAGCTTATTCAGCGTCAGCTTGAACCTCCTGTTTATCCCTCCAAGGTTGTTCTCGTAAGGGTTCTTCAGGTTCTCCACCACCACCACCCTCATGCCATCCTCCTCCCTCCTGTTCCCATTTACCACCCAAAACGTGTCATATTTCGATTCACATTAAGAGTACGAAGAGTACGAAATACATTGCAGTATTGAAACAAGAAGGTACAGTACTTGTTAACCATCTTTGTTTTTTTAAAAACATCTTTGTTTGCATTGCATTTTTTCTGACACGATTTACCCATGATTGGGAGGCAGAAGCCATTGCTTCCGACCAATCATTTGGGATTTGACTCACTCTGGAAAAAAAAAATCCATTGTCCAATTGTTTCTTAATTTTTCAGAGAAAGGAAAATTGAGCACTCTGATTGGACATCGACCAAGCAAGGAATTACTCCAGCCAAAGCCACCAAACAAATAGTCAGCGCTCCAATGCCTGTGCACCCATAACAGCACCATTTTTTTAACACTTTTTAACACTAACACAGCAAGTAACGGCATCTAACAGCACATAACGGTAATGTAACCAGACAAGAACATTACAATAGCAAACTATATCTCTTCTTGTTTTGTTGTAAATAAACCTCATAAGATTGAATAAAAAACAGAACTGGTCAGTAGTTTCCTATCTGCAGGTGGGCCCGGCCCGCGAAATCATCGACTTGCCAAATACCCAAAACACCACTCCTCGTCATCAGCTTCATCCTCTCCCACAAGGAGAGAAAGAAACCCTTGCTTAATTAATCACCACGCGTTAACATTAACAATGGCCAGAAACTAGAAAGAAACGGCCAGCCAAGCAGCGGGAAATCCAAGGAAACGCGGCATACTCACATTGCGCGGACCCAGTGGCGGGGCACGTCGGAGGAGGCGATGAGGACGCGGTCGGCGTCGGCGCCGACCCTCGCGAGCGAGCGCATCATCACGCGCACCGCCACGTAGAACTCGTAGTCCCTCGGCGTCCCCATGTACATCATCGCCGCGTACGCGTGCCTCCGCCCCACCCGCCCCTGCACCAGGCCGCGGCTCTGCACCCCCTCGGCCGCCGCCGCCGAGGCCGACACGAGCAGCCACAACGCCGCCGCCACACACGCCGCAAGCCTCCGTCCAGCGACCGGCAGCCGCCCCATCGCCGGTGCCTGCTGCTCGATCACTTCGATATGCGTTGCGTCGTTCTCTCGGTGCTACGTGTGTGGATGATGTTTGGAGGAGCAGAGCGGAGCAGAGGGGAGAGATGCTTGATGCTTCTGGTTGCCAAAAGAAAAGGAAGAATGGAGAGAGAGAGGGAGAGGTGAAACTGCTGGGCCGGTGTATATTTACGTTTTCTCGGAGAGACCGACGCTTTCGCCTCGGCCTTGTATAAACAGACTACATAGCATAGTACAGGCTCGAGAAGCGTACTCCACTGACAGGTGGGGTCATGGTGCGGTAGGGCCCGCCGTCCAGTAGGGGCTCGGGTACGATCGCGTGCATCCCGCGGCGTGCTGAAGCGACAGGTAACGCCACCCTCCCTGCTTTTGCTTTGGTAACGCGCGCTTCCTAGCTTGGCTTGTGTGCTGTGCCGTGCGACTTTGTGTGGAACGTCAGGTAAAGATGGCGACGGATGGACCCGTTCTACGCGCTGAAATGGACGAGGATTAATGCATAGGCAATTAGGCATAGCCGGTAAGAGCATCTTTAACAGTAACATTTTACCTGTTTTTAAGATTGCTATATAAGGACATATGGTACGGACATCTGCTATTTATAGCAACTCTTTATGTCACTTATAGGTAACTCATACAATGGTTGTGGTGATACAGTCGACTACAAAATTATAGACAACACATAATCTTTTAATAATTTTCTTGTTTCTGGTGTTACAGTCAACTACAGGACTGTAGACATCATCTTTTTCTCTCTTCATTCTCTTTCATCCACGTCAGCAAAAATCCTACATGACAGATGCTATATACAGCTGACAGAAGCCCATTGTACATGCTCTAAGTTTTCTGGTGATGTAGAAGAGACTGAAAGAGAAGAGAGAATGAAGTCGTCCCCTCACTAAGTAACACGCGCATCACGCGAAACAAGACACCAGCGACGAAACTTTCTGCTATTGGAGCGCAGCGTTGTTTATTCACGCGAAACGAGATACTTGATTCATGTAAAGCTTAAATGTTTGCAAGGCTTTAAAAAAATAGCTCAAGAGGTAATGTATTAGAATAGTTGTCTTTAAAAGTATCTCAAACTGACATAAAAAGAATTAGAGACAATATAAAAGACAAACTATTGAACGTACCATTACAACTCGTTCCAAATCCTCTCTCATGGCTGCTTAATCACGGGGCTTCCTGTGCAGCGTCAATCATATTCTAAAATTCAGACAAATTTTAGATTTGGATTAGGGACAACCCTTTGCAGAGACCGCCAGCTCCTAGGTTGCCGTCTCGGTGTTGTTGACATGGCCTCTGGTCGGGAGGAGGGATGGAACGAAATCTCACCAGAGCTGCCACCGCTGGAGCATGAATCACCGTGCAGATCGATCGAAAAGGTGGGGAATTGGGCCGAGTAATTCGCGAGAAAATGACCTGGTGCGCAGCGGTCGGACCCGAGTGGATTCCTCACGTGGAGCCTCCTCTGCTTGCTCGGTCGTTGGTGTGGGGCCCTAAGGACCCCTACTTAGCCGGAAGTCGACAGGGCACAGAGAGCAGCAGTATACCACATTACCACACGGCCGAACAGTGCATGTAAGTAAGGGTGTGGTTGGTGGCGACGTTGACATATAGTTTCGTTTGTTTTAAATAAATAAGATATTTCAGTATTTAGAAAAATATTTTATAAATTTGTATCATATCATCTACGATACGATACGATGGTTTTATTTAAACAACAAGACATATAAACATTTTTTAAAAATCAACCAATACATGTGTCACTTGCACAAGCAATCAAACACACGCTAAGCTGCGCACCATTACGACCTAGCTGATTAATAAAAAAAAACACCGATGCTTTAAGTGAAGAAGCATCCATCGATTTGCCAAGCATGAGATGAGATGGCGACCGCCTTTCTAAAGCCGTACACACACATGTACATCAGCCAACAGAAAGGTCTACAAAATCAATTAGGAAATGGATCCTGCATTGAAGATTCTACGGCTCTGAGTTAGAAAGCGATCTGCATCGTTCAATAAAAAAACAAAGGTACAATTAATATTTTCCCTATTGATACAGTACTACCGACGAGTGTTATTCACATACCACAAAAACAGTATTCATACCGTGATCCTCTGTGTTACTAGGCAAACCGGATACTACATCGAGAGCTTGTGCTTTCGTGCGTCTAGCTCCATGCGGGCAGGTGTACCGTGTACGTGTTAGTTTATTTTGCACAATATTGTGCTGCCACTAGTACTACATCAACGTCAGTAACGGCGGTTTGGAGTTCGTTTTGAATGGTTCAACCGGCGTATAGCTCCAAATGACACCGGTATTTTCATGGGAGCAAGGTCACGGTGGTATCCTCTTACTTGTGTTTTAGTTTTAGAGGCTTTTGCTGTTCGCGACGAGGTGTATCTCGCATTGGATTAGGAGGCCGACGAGGTGGAGATTGAAAGTGATTGCCACAACCTTATTCACTTGTGGAAAACTTGTAAGTTCCACGTATCAGAGTTTTCCTATATTCGTAACGAAGTTCAGGGGTTGAGTAAGAGTTTCGTGTTTTTTTATATTGTTTATACTAGCTGAACTATTGATTTGGTCGCTCATTTATGTGCTAACACAGACCGCAACGAATAGTCAATTGTGCACTTGGATTAACCAAGTGCCTGAGTTTTTTATATAATTGTCTACCTCATTGTACTCTTACTCATGAGTATTGAAATATAAACTCTGATTTGAAAAAAAAAAGAGTCAAAACATCCCCGTATATTAATTAACTTATAGTGTAACCTTCAATTAATTAACTTCAAATGGAGTGCGATTTTCACCCCACCCCGACCCGGAGCACGGAACCTGGGCTTACGTTACTTATGTTTATGCCGCATAAATATCGAATCATTCTCGCGACGTGTACGCGAGCTGCTCATCGTTCAACCTCCAAGCTTCTTCAAATACATATATACCACTTACCAAATCATTCTTCTGTTTTTATACATGAAATCATTCAGCAACATATGAATATACAAGTCAAAAAGAGAGAGAAGAAACCGCCCTGTGCGTCACCACCCAACAGATGCACACTCGCAAACAGTGCGCAGGCCACTCAACTACACAAGAATCGATCAATATTTGGGTAAGGTATTTTCCAAAGAAGAAAAAAACCATGGTTGGATAAGGGCGGCGAAAAGGCATCTGTGTAACCAAAGAAAAGCATATGCTTCATCGGCCTGATCCTTTTCTCGCTCCCTTTCGTGTATCCAAGACCCAATGGCATGCCTACACGTCTGAATTGGCAAAACGTCCAGCGATTACGCAAGCTTGCTCCATGATTGCCCCGGCCTTGTCAGTCTTCTTTTTTCCTTGTTTATGAAGATTAGGGGCGGAGAAAACTGGCTGACCTGCTGTCTATCCCGTTTTGAGATGGCACGCCAGCTTTACACGAGGAATCGGCGTCAAATCCGGTCGGATTAGCGTCCAAAAAGGCAGGCATGTATGAATTCTGGACACCTCTATTGCATATTTGCCTGCCGGAGAAAGCTATGCCCGTTCAGCCATAGGATGGAAGCGAGCACTTTTTGCCCGTCGTGATATGCTAGTTACTCTGCTTGGCGTGTGTGTTCACCCAGGAGCCAGAGAGACGCGTGTCGCGACGCTCGACGAACGACGACTGCCATGGAACGAAGAATCTTAGGTGACTCAGTTGCTATTGGTTACGCGCCGAAATTAGCCAACTCAGCGGTATTATCCCTGTTAATTGCAACATTCACCATTACCTTTCAGCATATGCCGAGACTGAATAATCCCTATCCGGCCGGATCGGCCATTTCTTGAATGGTCAAGGCACTAAAACGTCCATTTCATGCAGCAGCGAGATAGCTTGCAGAGTGGTTTGTGGCCGTCACGATAATCTGATTCCCGCGGTAATTAGGAAAAATTACCGCTCCAAGCGGGGTCTACACACGGCGTACATTCCACCTAGGGACTAGAGAACATTGGTGTCGCTACGTTCGGACAGCCTTGTGCGGAAACTTCGGTTCTTCAGCTGTTCAAGTCATGCGCCAAAATCAACCATCTCAGAGGTCTTACCCCAATAATGTTGAAGTATAAGTGAATTATTCATATTTCTTCATCAGCTTTTAAGTTTTTAGGCGAACCGGTTGGTGCATACAACTCAATATAATATCAAAGCCAAAAAATCTTGAATTCAAGATCTGACTGACGCAATTAAAAAATAATTACAGTTTATTTCTATTTCTACGTCTTAGGCTGAGAGAGCCTACACGTGAGGAGAGTGTTAAAGTATAAGTGAATTGTTCACCTTTACTTATCAGTTTAAAGCTTTTTGGTGAATTGATTGGTGCATGCAACTCAATAATTAATCGCGATATATTCACCGTAACGTTTTACATAATGCACAGCTGATAGAGACTGGGTGATGGTGATCCTGTGTAGTACTAGTATTAGACTGGCGAATTCATCGGTCGAACTTGGCGGCTTCCTTTTAGGATTGAGTCGTTGTCCGGCTACTTTGGAAGAAACGCACGCGCTCGATCGTTTGTCCACTTCTCCCGCGCGGCAGCGGCATGACGCTGCTGACTCGGTCGGCGGTCGTCGTTCTTGCCCGTTCGCCGCTCTTCGTGTGGTTTTTTAGAGAAAGCCGAGAGCTTTCATTTAACTAACGGCGGGATTACAGCCTCTCGTATCGTATCGAATCGTGTTGGGTGGTACGCGCGTCCATGGAAATATCTTCTGATCAAGGGTTCCAATTTTCAGAAAACAGCGCGCTCCGCATGCCTCCGGGTCTCATTCTCGCCACTTTTCTTCACGTTTACAAGCTCTCCTTGCTAGTACCTGTGTTTTTTAACTGTTCGGCAGACCTGCGTGCGAAGGAAACGACCAATGAATTGATACGATCGACCCACGCGGAGAGGATCACAAGAATACGGTCCCACTCACAGATCGAGAACAAGACACCTAGCTACCTCCTCGTGGACCTTGATTTCAAGGTTCTGACTAATCAAGGCCAGTTGGCTAGCGGCGGATCTAGGATTTTTAAGATTACTATTCTTATTCGGAGTTACAAATATATTATTCAATGTAAAATATAAAGGTGTGTAATTTTTTAATACTCTGTAGTCTATATGTGAGGTATAGAGTAGTGGATCAAGATAAACCAATGTTAAGAATTACCAGGTATAAAAAACAAAAGCTTCACATAAATAATTCGACGTTTAAGAAAGAATAATATTCTCTTTTAGCTATACTAAATTTGTACAGATATACAGACCACAGCCATTATGAAGTTAAGAGATTAAAAAAACAGAGAGATGGCCTAAACTCAAAGAAGATCAAAAGAAAACCTATTCTACACCATGTGCCATGATAATACTCTACATGCAGTCAAAGAGGACTCTCTCCAATTCCTTGTATTGACAGAGAATCTTAACTAAAATCCTTTTATCTTCATATGTATATCTCCACTTTACTCTATCTATAAAGAATTTGAACTGAAATTGTTTACGTTGATATGTATATTGAAAAAAATGCATCTCATCCTTTAAGTGGCTTAAGTTGTACTTCCCTTAGTCCAAGTGAATTAGACTTCATTTTACTGATAAATTGATCTCACAAATTGACTAAATCTCATTTAATTTAATTTGTTTTTTTTGTTGCAATTTGGAACTATTTGTACTAAATGATCTATTCATCCTACAAGAAAAATATCTGTACTAAATGATCCATTCATCCTACAAGATTTGCAATTTGTAAATCTCACTCAATATAATCCATTCATCCCCATATAATTCTACATGATTTTTTCTTCAAAATTCAGCAATGCATGAAGCATGAAGCACAACTGCAGAAGTAACAGAGTTCACCTTGAGCTGGTCGCGGCGGTCGTCGCTGTTCCGTGTGCCGGTGTCGATGGCTGCTCTTGCTTGGGTTCAGGCTCAGGCTCGACGCTCCTTCCCTGCCCTTGCCGCTCGCCGTACTCTCCATCCCCGGCTCTGGCTCGGCACTCGCCCCTTGCCCCGCCGCGTGTCCTTGTGCCGCCACAGATGTGAGAAGGGGAGATTGGAGAGAAGGAAAACGGGATATGGTTAGCACTCAAGGCCTCGCACGTGGGGACAGGGTGAACTTGGCTTGCCAGCGCCCGACTGCCACTTGGGCCATGGTGACTTGGGCGTGAATTTGATTACGACGGGCTGAAATCGAGGTAGAGGTTGAAATCCGTATTTTAAGTCCACTTCCTAGTATATATACCTAATAAATAGTTTTTTGCCAAATTTTTTTGGACGTACATCTATACGGCTATACCCTATATCCCTATACTAGGAATTTTTTGCCGATACGGTCATTTTATGAAGCGTATTTACACATATGGCAGCTTTCGAATGGTATTTGCAAAAATGGCGACCTCGGTAGACGGTGACCCCGCGCCCGCGATGGTAGCGTGACACGTCGCCGTGGCGCGAGCTCACCCCGCGCGCGCGCTGTTCACTCTCTTCGCACCGCCACGTCACCGCCTCCGCCACGTCGCGCGCCCGCCGCCACCTCACCGCCCCGTGCGCCGCTCCTCCGCCACGCGCCGCGCCCACCCCACCGCAGCGCGGCTCGCCGGCGCAGGTCACCTGCGCCCGGCCCCTCCGCCACGCCGCCCACCCGCCGCGCCCGCCCGCCGCGGCGCCGCTGCCGCCGCCCGCCCCGCCGCGCCCCGGCGCGCGGCCGAGCTCGCGCGCCGCTCTGTCTTGCCAGCGCGGCCATCGGCCGGCTCTGTCTGCCGCGTCTGCCGCTCGCTCCTGTCGCGCGTGCGCGTGTGCTGTCTGATGGCCCAGCTCCTCGGCGCGGTGGTGAGCTGCGCCGGCTCCTGTATGTAATTCAGAGATTAAGTAAGGTTAATTAGGGTTAGCTTTAGGGAAAATTTGTGGTAATTTTAAAATATAAAAATGAGTTGAAAAAATTATAATTTTTTTTTTGTGTAGTGTACTGAAATTTTATTTGTTTGTATAAATTTTGTATAATTTTATTTGTTTGTATAAATTTTGTATAATTTTATTTGTTTAGATTTTTTATTGTTAATCGATATGATTGTGTTATTCTAATATGTGTTGATAGCAAAGATTTGAATCAGTGCCCTTCATTTGCAGTAGGCCCTTCCTGGCCTCTATATTTGAACCATTTGCAGAAGGTCATAACAGGTGTTGATTGTTTACACATTTGAACTATTTGCAGAAGGCCCTCCCTCCTTCCATTTGCTACAGGTGTTGATTGTTTACACAATTGAACCAGGCCCTGGCCATGTGTTGATTATGAAAAGATGCAAAGGAGGCCCTCACTTCCTGTATTTTCCACCGAAAGCATTGATCCGTCACCTCTTGTCTCTTGTCTCAAATTGTGAGCCGAAATTTATGGCTTAATTTGCGCGCGCGGTAACGATTCTCTTTAAGAGCAGTGGAGGAGAGAGCTAGCGGGACTGCATTCGTAGTGGTTCATTCGTTCTTTTAGTAGTTCACTTCATATCGCACTGAGCTCGTGGCAGAGAAGGTAGAAGCCAACCAGAGAGAAGTTGAAATCGTCTGAGCACCTAGAAAAAGTAAGTGTCATTCGCATTCGGCTATAGTTTTAGGTAGGTTTAGCAATGTGATTAGAATGTGATTAGATGAATTGTAGTTTGTTATTGTAGAAACTAAGTAGTTATAGTTATGTAGTCGGTATATTTTGATGGAAGATTTAGTGTGATTAGTACGTAATTAGAATACTTAGTAGTTAGCAACGCGATTAGTTGACTTAGTAGACTTATTGTTGTTAGTGTTGTAAATTTTAACTCGGTGATTTACATAGTGTGAGGAGCCTGACTGTAAAATATGAAAATATTTAGAGGTCGTTAAACAAAATTGAAATAGAGTGTTAGCAGACTTAGAATTGAAAGCAAAGCGAGGAGGCAGAGTGTTAGCGACTTAGCAAAGCCTTTTCTTTTCAATTAGTCTACTTAGCAGACTTATTGTTGTTAGGGTTAGTGTTAGCAGACTTATTGTTGTTAGGTTTAGTGTTAGTATGAGGAACCTGACCGTAAAATTTTAAATTTTTAACTTGGTGTTAGCAGAACATGCACTATGGCAGCATCCCGGACGTACTGTTAGCAGACTTATTGTTGTTAGGGTTAGTGTTAGCAGACTTATTGTTGTTAGGTTTAGTGTTAGCAGACTTATTGTTGTTAGGTTTAGTGTTAGTATGAGGAACCTGACCGTAAAATTTTTAATTTTTAACTTGGTGTTAGCAGAACATGCACTATGGCTTAGAATTGTGTTGGTTTCCTTTTTTATTGTACTTTAGCTGAACATGCACTATAGCTTACAACATGCACTATGGCTTAGAACATGCACTCGGTGTTAGCAGAACATGCACTATGGCTTAGAACATGCACTCGGTGTTAGCAGAACATGCACTATGGCTAAGAACATGCACAAGGTTTGAAACTTGTTACTACCACAGAAAATTTTGGAATTGAAATTAATTTACAATCATTTATGTTCATTAGCTATATTCTGACTAATGTTCTCTATGCATGTGTTGCTAGGCATGTCTGTACCGGAGCTACTGGAACCATTCTACGATGAGGACCACCGGTGCAAGCTGTGGCTCACCGCTGGCGCGGATGGCCCTCCGCCCCTGGCGCTTCGGGCGGGGAGGGACTGGTGGGCGCTGGACGATCGTTACGTCCCGATCCTCAGACAGACGGGCTTGTTGCCCTTTGCGAGGATGGTCTCCGTCGGACGCGGGTTCACCCTCGACGGTAGCCTGCTGTCCGCACTTGTCGACAGGTGGAGGCCGGAGACGCACACCTTCCACTTTCGGTGGGGTGAGATGACGGTCACCCTACAGGACGTGTCGTTCCTGACTGGTCTCCCGATCCGAGGTGTGCCGCTTGTTCCGGGCCCTGCGAGTGCGGACTGGAAGGCCAGGGTGGAGCAACGCTTTGGCCAATCTATCCCGGAGGGTGCACGTGGCGTCCCCCGGACTTGGCTGAGGCATTTCAGGAAATGCCCGGAGGGTGCACCTGACGAGGTCGTTAGGACGTACCTCGTTGCTTACATTCTGACTCTTTGGTTGGGTCATGTTTCCAACATCAAAGGGGATGTTTTGAACCCAGCTTCATCCCCATCGCGAGTCTTGTCTTTTCGGTCCGAAAAGTCGAGGACGCGAGTGTTGTCACGTCTTACTTTGCGGCAACGTTGTCATGTCCTACTGCGAGTCTTGTCTTTTCGATCGAAAAGGCGATCTCGCAGAGTGTTGTCACGTCTTACTTTGCGGGAGTCGTCACGTCCCGGTCGTCATCTACAAGCCTCACCCGCGGGCTATAAAATGCACGCCCACGCGACATAAAGTAGGACATACCATGGCGAGCGAAACAATAGGACCATTCCAACCGGTCGCCAAGCAAGACCTTCCCTTCAAAGGAGGAGGACTTTGGGCCTAACTACCGTTGATGCCGAACAAGCGTGCTCAACCGGTATGGCGAAATGCGGACCTGACGCGGGACGCTGTCGTGCGAGTCTTGGAGGGCCCTTTCGATGGCGGACGACGTTTCTTCCGATGCCCACACTCTCGGGTACAATTAGTAAGTTGTTTCCTTTACGTTCATCGCTAATAGAGCCTCCTGTTAACCCTCCTTTCGGCGGATGGTGAAATGCGACTTTGTCCATTGGATCGATCCTCCCCATGAGCGACATGTTGCGGTGTATGTGGATAGATTGTGGAACCGAATCTTTGAGTTGGAGGCGCGGATTGACGATCTCAGCGAGGAAAGCGATGACCTCCGCATAAGCAGATGCGGCGCGAGAGGGCAACGCGAGGAGGTCGTAAACATAGGAAGTTCCTATGATCCCACACACGCTGCTTGCGAACCCTAGCTGCATATGTGCGTGCCACTACAATGACGGCAACCCACGCCCGAGGCGGCCCGTGAACAACACTCTATGTGGGTAGCGAGACACCATCTACCATTAGGCACGACAGAGAAGCATGTACCTCTTTACTCGTCCCCTTATTTACGCAATTATGTTCAATCTCGTGAACCATGTAACTAATGGTCGATGCATCATTGTGGTGGCCTTTTATCGAGTGGATTGCTTCATGTCATTCTTGTTGCCTTTTATCAGTGGATCGCTTAATGGATGCGTCGCGTGCATTGCATGTCGACATCTCCAATGGACTTGCAATTTAGCATTTTTATACATTCAAAAGTAAGGAAAGTATAGCATATTTGGAACCATGAAACCTAATATCCAAAACCTAAAATTCAAATATCGAGACATAACAAGGAAGACAGAAAAACTTGAAATTACGACCTTCGAATAACGACCAGGACAAGCTAGGTCTATTGGGACAATCCTTCATTGAGTGCCGGGGTCTTGCGTATCCGCACTTGATTGTGCGGCTAATATCGCTACGTTAACTAGCATCCATGTCATTCTGGAAGCGCCGCGTCTGCCGTCGCCCCTTCCCTGTTCTCTTCAAGTCCCTGTTGGGACCCCATTGCACCATGTCCGGCCAAAGATCCTTATAATTCATTTCCAAGCCGTACGAGTGAAACTCTCCACTCCATGTACCGAATAGGTGCTGCATGTCGTAGTACTCAGAGATGTATGGTGTAGCCATCTGCCGCATTTGTGCACATGCCTTGTACACGTGCGAGCATGGCTTGTGGAGGAGCTTCGCTTGTTGCGGGTGCATGTCGCCACATCACCCGGGGTGCATGCATTTTCTTTCCCCTTGCATGATCGTTGGACGTATTTACGCCGAAGCTTGATCTCGTACTTTCGCCTGAGGCCGTCGATCACCCGGATGTCGTGCATTCGGGCCTTCTCCATCTTCCGGTCCATGTGTCTCTGCATGTTCTCGGACCACTGCTGCCTTCGTCCATCGCCGCTTGGTGCGGTGGCTCTATTAACGAAATAACCAACGATGCGAGTCCATGTCTCTGAGCGATCGCGGTGATAGGAGGCGCGCACACCTTTGAGGACGCTATTGTAGACCTCGGACATGTTGGTCGTCATAATCCCGTATCTCGCACCGTCGTGTCATAGAGGAGGACCATTTCTCCAATTCGAGAGCGTGGCGTTAATCCACTCGGAGAAGCTTATGGCGCTCTGGGTTGCACCCCTCCGGAGTGGACTCCTTGTATGCCTCGTAGTCCGGTGTTCGAGGTCTCTCCAAATAGACTCAAACTTCCGTCTGCGGTTCTGCAGACACAATGCTTTGAGCGTCTTCATGAGTTCTGACTGCGAACGCGTGAACAAGTTAGATGCAAGATGCCTCATGCACCACCTAGATTGCATGTCGTTCCACGGTGAGATGGATCCGTCGAACCTCGCATGGTCTTGATTGCCGCCAACAACCCAAGATGTGCGATGCGTGATTAGGCGGACCTTGGGCGGTCTCCCAACACGCGCCTCTTCACGTTCTTCAAGAACCACACCGGTGGATGTGTTCTCACTCTCCACAATGGCAAATGCCATCGGAGAAGTCGGTCATTCGCATCGCCGCCACGCGGTGAGGATGGTGCCCTTGTACCTCCCAGGAAAGTGCCATCCATGGTTGCACGGACGGCAGAACTTGAAGCCCCGATGGCGAGCGAAAGCCCGAACACCGATCCGGTATGAAGCGGTTGGGCCTTTGCCGACATCTTCACGGTCAAGCTTGTTTATGTGCGTGCGGGGTTTGATTCGCAATCGGTGAAGCAATCTCGGCACAAGGTTGTACGCCTCTTACGTATGTCCGTACATAGTCTCGATAACCTTCGCTTGGCTCGTCGGACCTTGCCGTAGCTAAGCTGGATAGCCAACCTTATTGGCGACTTCGACATCAACGACTTGGGGAGATAGACACGTCCGCCTCAACTAGGTGCGTGATGAGGTTTGCAACATATGCGAAGTCACGTTCGATCTTTGCCGCGAGGCTCACTAAGCTTCGCAAGCGTGGTCGATCAACTCCTTGGCTGTGAAGATCGAGCGAAGATCTTTGCTCGGCGAAGCCCGACCTTGCCGAGGCAGCCTTCTACTACGCACTTCACTGCGTGCTTTCACGGGTTGGACCGGTGCACTCGGTACACACGGTGATGGACGGGCATACCGTGCTATAGCTTGTTGAACGGCCCCTTGTCCGAAGCGCCCAACTAAGAGGGTGTCGGCTTCAAACCCCCCAGGAGCCTTCTTCTTGCGTGTAGTACGGCGAACGCACCGCGATATCATCAAGTCTTGATGCCACGTAAGGACCATCGGCCGTGTGCGTCCTCGTCGGCACCATCCGAGCTTGGGTCGGTGTCCTCGTCGGACTCCAACCCGAGAGGCTCGTCCGTGATACTGTGGCGATCGATGCGGGCCGACCACCATGTTTCGCCCCTCGTTTGTACGAAATTAGCACGGGACTTCTCCGAGGCGGCACATTCCGTGCCGCCATCTTGAGCTTTCGGATCGCGCTTGCCGGCTTGTAGAGGCCTCGGCATCATCGTGGTTTCCGATGCCCTATGTACGAAATTTACGTACACCATAGGCTTCCGTGAATGGCCGCCTCGCCGAGAGACAATCTCCATGTCTCGCCTCCATGCTATGCTTCCATTCACCTTTACGAGCTCCACACATAATTCGTGCGGTGATCGCCTCGATCATAACTTTCTTCGTCGTTGCCTCCGTGGACGAACTCCCTCCGGATGCGACCGCGACTCGTGAATATTCATCGTGTGGAGCCCTCCGCCGGACCACCTTATATCGGCATTTCGATAGGTCTAACCCATCGTGTCCTACCGCGTCTGAGCCCATCGCCGTAAAACACCAACAAATCTTGCATGTTCGAAAATACCTAAAGCCACAACAATCACTAAATAATTATGACTAATTAATTACATCTAAACTAACTACTTATGATTAATTAATTACCACTACAAAATTAGGAGTATTTTATTTGTCTTGACTTACTATACTGTAATGATGACTACTAAACTAATTACAACTAAACTAATTCATTACTAGTGAACTAACTAATTACAACTAATTAATTACCTCTAAACTAACTAATTACGACTGATTAATTACCACTAAAAAATATCAGTACTTCATTTCCACTTACTTAATACGCTGTAATGATGACTACTAAACTAATTACGACTAATTAATTAGCACTAAACTAATTTATTACTGGTCAACTAACTAATTACGACTAATTAATTACCTCTAAATTATCTCATTACGACTAGCTGACTGAGAAACGGCAAAAGCATAACACAAATTACCTGCCCTTCGGAGGAAGTAATCAATTAGCCCTCGGGGGAAGTAATAAATCAACGCCGAGCGACGAGCGACGGGGGAAGTAATAAATCAACGCCGAAGCGATTTGCGGCGAGAAGAAGGAAAACGGTTAATCTCTCAATAAAATTTATTATGTTACGTTCTCTAAGTTCTCAGCGACGAGCGCAAGAACGAGAATCAAAACGCAATTGATATGAGCGAAGAGCGAGTGCTAGAGTTCGGTATTTATAGTCGAGCGGAGAAGGAGTCGCGGCGTTGGCGCCGGGAATTCCGTAAACATTGGCGCCGAAATTTCTGGATGAGGCGACGGATGTGCGGAGAGAGAGGAGGGACGGTGGAAAAGATGGTCACTACGAGGTTTTTAATTCTCCGCATAATGATCAAGCAAATCTCAAATACATTCCCAGTCCGGCAAATCTCAAATATATTTTAAATCACATGAAATTATGAAACCTTAATCTTCGAAACAAGGGAGTACACGGATACCAATTCATACGAAGTAGCGATAATAATTACGAATGGATAAAATTACGAAAAATTTACACAAACAAGTACAAGGTGTCAAGAGCTACACAAAAATTTCATAATTTTAGAACTCATCTACTATATTTTAAAATTCTTTTAAATTTCATACTCTAACTACCTAATTAACCTAACCTAACCCTAAGCTAACCTAAACAAACCTAACCTAACCCTAAACCGGCACTATTGTGGGGCGCAGTGAGCTGCGCTTGGTTTTTTCTTTTTGTTTTTGTCGGCGCGCAGGTCGCCTCGCGCGCCGCCGGCCGGCGTGGCGGGCGGTGAGTGGGTGCGCGGTCGCCGACGTGGCGGGCGGTGAGTGGGTGCGCCGGTCGCCGGCGTGGCGGGGTGGCGGGCGCGAGTGAGGTGGCGGGCGGGCGCGGGTGAGCTGCGCCACGGCGACGTGTCACTTTGGGAGGCGCGCGCGCGGGCTCACCGTGCGCCGACGTGCCATTTTGCAAATCGTTATGAAACTTGTCATATCTGTAATTACAGTTCCTAAAATGACCGTATCGGCAAAAAATTCCTATACTAGATCTACCATGCAGCATGCCTTACTGTCATGCACGAAAAATAAGATCTTTGGATGGACAATAGGCTGGTTTTACTCTTCAGAAAAGAGGTAATTTTTTGGCTGTTGGGCAAGCCTAAGGAAACGACTGATACGATATGATCCATGCGGAGAAGAGCGGACTACTGATCAAAAGGAGAAGCCCAAGTTGCTGCTCAGTGCTGACTAGGGATGGTAATGGGGTCTTATTCTCCATTCTCCAACGGGGAATTCACCTATTAGGGGACGGAGATGAGACTATTTCTCCCACACGGAGATACTAATATGCAAATACAATTCCCCATCGGGTGAAACGGGAATGGGGCCATTCTCCTACTCCTCATACCCGCTACCCGCATGTCCCTCGATAAGATATGTAGGCCACTAGCCTACTACTGCACAACCCGATAAGGCGACAACTCGATAATCTTTTTTGTATCTTTTACTTTCCAGATGCTAATTAATCAAAAAACATTATCATTTCAGTATTGCATGTCGATGTTCATATCTATTTTTATAACATTATGAATCTTATTTTCTCTTCTTTCGGGATCTAACTTTCGGGTATGGATCCCCGTGGGGCCCCGATAACCCGATGGAGACGGAGACAGCGGAGAATAGCATCCGAGGACGGGGATGAGGACGGGAACGGAAAATTTTTATTCTCTCGGGGATAGAGATGTTCCACCACTCCTGATAGGGAATGTGCCCGTTGTCATCCCCGACCTTCGACGCTAATTAAGCTGCTTCTTCGATTCATACGAGTCGCAGATGAGCAGAGGAGATTCAGATCTGGACGTCTGTGACCGATATTTGACTGACTGGCATTTTTCCAAACGTACGAACGTGTGCTCGTCAAACTCTCGACCGACCCCACTGATTAACCGAGGTGTTGTTGCACGCCATTGCCCATTGCATGTATGCCCATGTCGTCATATGAGTACACCAAACGATGCAAAGCAAGATCACCGGACCGCCGGATAAGGCTGGCCGGTTGTGCGGTTGTGCCGTACGTCGCGATCAGGCATGCATGATAAAACCGAGTGCAACTGACAGATTGGAGTGCAGGCTCAGACCCGGGGCGGTTTCAAGCACTATCCTGTGGCGTTCCTATATGTGACGCCTAATCGACCGACCAGTGTTCATGTGAGGAAGCTTGATTCCTCGTAGTCTTAGGTAGCTTCTTACGGCCATAGTTAATTAATGGCGCAAGTAGCAGGAATTAGCTTCAACATATTGAGGATTTCAGGTCTATCGACAGACGACAGTAGCACCTAGCACAAGGTCAACCAACCTAGAACAATGCGCCACATTCATGCTAGTCCAAGAACCAATCGGAGATCCCTATTCTCTTCTTCTTTCTCGAGGACCTCCTATTCTGTTCGGAGAATCCCAGTGGCATACACTGCTATCTTCACTTTTATTCTTCTTAGAGGGTGGGCACAGTGGAAAATACCCACAAGTAACACATCAAATCCGCGGTTGATAACAACCGGAATATAGTTATTAGTCAGAGCCAAGGTGTCACACTATTGGGCTATGCGCCGGCAATTTCTTTTTTCATTGTAAGAACCAACATATGGCTGTATTTGGCATCTGAAATCAATTTGCGATGTTCTTAGGCTTGTTTATTTGAAAAGAGAACTCACGTTCCCAGTCTGGGCTCAAAAAGTCTACACTGCGTGAATGATCGTTCACTGAACTGTTGTAACACTATACAGATTTGGCCCAAATGAAGGGCCCGCTATTAGGCTGGGCCTCAGTGTAGTAATATAGTATTGCACTGACAGCTTGAGAGCTCTGATCAAGGCTCAAGTTTCCAATGGTATAACCATATGCTTCACATTTTTCTCCTTTATTTTGCGTCTCCCTTCTTGGATACAACGTAACTCATGATTTTGACTTCGGATCAGTATATATATAGCTACAAGTTTCTTTCGAAAGAGAGGTAGACCACACCTTCAAAAATCTCACATAAAAAGGCCAGTTTATCTCTCCCAACGTTGACATCTTTCTTTCGCCCTGTCTCCTCGAGTGGGGTGAAGCGAGAAGAAATTGCAGCGTGCGCACGGCCCAATTGACCAATTTTTAGGTCGCCGGCCGTGACTTGCCATCACTCTAAAAATGGCTCTCCTCTCCCTTTCTCCCACCAAACCCCACCATTTCTCCAACATATCATTTCCACATGCCTCCAAAGACTATCTGAAAAAAACTTTTTTCGTGTATACATTAGCTAAAGGACCATCTGCATCCATCTGGTTCTTCCATCATGTCATGAGTGTGACATGCCCGCACAAGAACACTTCTTCTAGCCCCATGATATATACAACCCATCAATCTCAATTCCAAGCTCAATAAGCTCTAGCTATCTGTCTAGCTAGTGCATGCTTCTCCTCTCTCTCTCTCCTATAGTAGTTAGGCTCCTGTGAGCAATGTACTTGCCCTGATCGAACGACGAAGCTTAATTATATTTATTAATTTATAATTAATTAATTAATTTATATTTATCGTCCATGGATTCCAACGGCGGCGGCACCCCGCGGCCGCTGACGGCGGCGTCCCCGCGGTGCCTGGCGCGCAGCCCCAGCGCGGCCTCCCGCGCCGGCGCCGGCGCATTCGTCTACGACGGCATGCGCTCCGCGCCGCTCTTCTCGTCCACCAACTTCGCGCGCTCCCTCCGCAAGGCGGCCTCCTTCAGCTACAGGAAGCCCAGCGCCGACGACGCCGCGCCGCCGCGCCGGGCGCTGAGCAGCAAGGAGAACACCTTCCATAGCGACGTCCTCGGCCCGGACGCCGCCTTGGCGTCCCTGCGACGGTCGTTGCCCGAGCCGGGCGTCGTATCGAGGGGCCCGTGGGAGCCGGCGAGGAGGAGGCGGAGCACCGGGGGGTCGTCGGAGGACGCGGGGAGAGGATCGGGCGTGCTGAGGGAGATGATGACGCGGAAGAAGGAGGAGCCGGAGAGGGAGGAGGCAGCGCACCGCGCGCGCGTGCTGACGGCGCGGCTGCTGCAGTGGCGGTTTGCCAATGCCCGGATGGAGAAGAGCATGGCCGGCACCACCTCCGCCGCCGAGGTGAGCCGTGCACGCATGCATCGCCGTGCGGTTTCTTGATCAAGCTATCAGTGCAATGCAATTAGTGCTTTTTCATGTCACGCGCATGCAGAACAAGCTGTTCTACACGTGGCTGCGCGTGGCGGAGCTGCGCAACATCCAGGCAGCGAAGCGGATCGTGGCGCAACGGCGGCGGCAGAAGCTGAAATTGGCTCGGCTGCTGCGGCCGCAGCTCCCCCTGCTCGCCTCGTGGGAACCCCTCGCCAAGCCGCACGCCAACGCCGTCGCCGACCTCTGCCGCGTCCTCTCCGCCGTCTGCACGTCCCTCCCCTTAGCCGACGGCGCCCAAGTATACTCCCTCACACAGTGCAACATAGGCTTTCATCTTCCTCTCTGGCAGGTTTGGCTCGTTGACCGACCCGGCGGTTACTCAAGTTACATGCATATACACTTGCAGGCCGACCTGGAATCGTTGCACGAAACCATGTTTTCTTGTGTGGACACAGTGAATGAGATCGAAGACAACGCCGACATGTACTATGCTACGGTACATACGCACATATAAAACATTGCAAAATTAATCAATTCCTGCATGCGTTTAACGTTAACTGCAATGCAGCTGATCGAGAGGTAATTGTTGTTTGATTTATGTGTGTGCAGGCTGGTGTGACGAGCAGTGCGCTGGGCGAGCTCGTGAGGACGATGCAGCAGGAGATCAAGGGCCTGGAGGAAGCGATGCGGTTGGCCAGGGTTGTCTCTAGCTTACAGGTGGGTAAGTGGTCGTTTTTAAGCCCTGGGTGATGTCTCACCAGAACAAAGGTGGTACTAAACTTTGGATTGATTGTCAGATACTCCACTTTTTCGAGCACTGCTTGCTTCTTAATTGTCAGCTACTACCAAACTCCCGTGCATGCTTGCGTCTTGCTCCTTGCTATCATTGTGTTGTCTCCTAGCTCATCATGACCCATTTCCTGTGTTCTTGGATATATATATATATATATACATCCGGTCAATTGCAGAGTACAGACACACACCAGCAGGAGCAGGTTGGGCAAGGAGAGAAATGGTTCAGATATGCATGCGTGTGTTCTAATGTTGCTTCCTTAATTTCTCTTGTACTGCAGATGCAGGAAGTGAGCCTTCGAGCAAATTTAATTCAGGCAAAGCAGAAGCTTGACCTGGGAGGAGTCGTCCCGGCGATTGCAACATCTGGTTGGTGTTTTTGATCACCAGAGACGAACAGTACCACTCACTCACCCACTATAAATTAAGACGCAAGACTTGTATAAATTATCATCATGACGGGAGATCTGATCCGACTTTCGTAAATGTATGTGCGTGTGAAATAAATTGAGTAGAGGATGATCAAGAGATCGAGATGCATGGTTCCCCGCCGGCCGGTTGTGTTATTTTCTGACGTAAATATTTATTTTCTTCGGGCTGGGGCATCCATTTGTGATTTATTTATTATTCGTGTGCATGTGCATTTTTATTGTTGTAATCTGAGTTAATCATGGGTATGTGTATTCACCAAAAATGTAATTTGAGTTTTTCGAGGGCATATATGCATGTATATTTATGAACCACAGTTGTGAATATTAGTGAATTGAGTTATTTTATGGGGTATGTATATCAACGAATTGTAATTTGAGTTATCCATTTCAAGGGCATGTGTGCTAAATTACACATCCAATATGGTGTGGCTATTTAATTTGTTTCCCTACCGGCCTAGAATTCACCTCCTCCTTGTTCAGAAATCTGGATCTAATACTACGTTTGTCGGCCATATACGACAATTGGACGCATTAAGTCCACCAAGATATGGCCTAATACATTAAAAAAAAGTGCCACGTTTACGCTTCAGATCCAATATACAGTTGACCCATGTGTACTTACGGCCCAAGCCTGCAAGAAAAATGGACCGATTCGTACACGGAGAGGGAAAGCCCGTGGCGTGCGTTGTGATGCCACTAATAAGTAATAAGTGGCGATCCAGACCAAAAATAACGGGTGCACCTTGTATATTATCATATGCGTTATGCGTACGATGTTATTGGGCTTCAGCCTCCAGGTCACTCCTAAGCTTTAACTTAGATCCGACCATGCCACCATCACCGCTTCCTCCATAAAGTGGCGGAGCTAGGATTTTAGTATTGGAAAAGCACACACCAAGCAACGTCTGGTATCATTAGTTCAAACTACGCATCACCTAACGAAGTTGGAAATTTGTCAATTAGAAGTCAAAAGCGTAAGTAAAAAATAGAGGTAATAGTCTACTAGTATCTTTTCACATGTCATCACTATAGTAATAAATTTGAAAAATGACTTACATAATAATTTGAATGTGAGAAAAAAAATAAAAGTTGCTCCATATTCTGATTTAGTATTGCAACTGTATTTCACTATTAAATATTACATCATTAAAAGAGAGGGAGAAATGAATGGATGTGACGCGTGAGGAACAAATTAATTTCTGTGAACTCACCACCATGCACACATGCAAAAATGCTGGCCTTAGTGAGGTCGTCGGCCGCCCACTCACCCTACTGGCTGCCCTGCGCTGCCTTGCCGTGATGTATTGCTGGCCGTGATGTGCGCACACTAAAGTCTCCATCCAATTTACAGTCCGATTGAATAGCATCAAGTTTGACATGAAAACAAAATCAAAGTGCCCAAAGCATGCCATCATAGCATGGGCTTTCCCCCTCATTCTTTAGGGAGGGATATTTTCCAATCGAAATCCAAAAATTAAGCCTCGAGTTCTCGTGGGTCAGATGTCGGTAAGTGTCGCGTCGCCCATCGCTTCCCGCGCCATGTTGTGTTGCTCGCCGCTTTGCTCTCCGCCTCATACGATCACTTGAGCCACCGAGCCGCAAGGACCAAGTGGGGGGAGGAGAGGAGAGGATCAAGGATTTAGGGTTGGAGATTAGGGAGGAGTTGGAGTATTGCAGATGGAGATGGTTGGTGGGAGCACGAGCGAGTTATGGGTTGTGGGTTGGGCTTCTAAGAAGGTGCACACCAAAAAATACTACGAATATGACTAAAATGCAAAGCTGTTCTCAGGATTTTTTTATTTTGATTTTTGAGTATGCCCGAACATACCGAACATCCTGCTGACTCCACCCATACCTCCATAGACGCCACTGCCGCTGCCACCGCTTTCTCCGTAGCCGCCACCATGGTCAAATGGGACAAGAAGCCGTGCCTGGATAACACATGCATGGATTCAAAAAAGGCCAGCCGGTTTAAACCCGTGGGCTAGGTGCATGGTTTCTCCTTGGACCTTGGCAGGCATAGTACAGCTAGGGTAAATTAAGCACCGTGATTAGCAAAATAACTAGGTGTTAATATCCACTACTTAAAAATTAAAGTTGGTGGTGGTCGTTCGTCTTTCTCACCCTCTTTGACGCCCGTTGAATCAACTAGCGGGATATCGACAGTTCAGATCGTGTCGCTGAGCACGATGACAGTTGACGACCTGACATGTTAGAACTATATTTTTTTTTAATCCATATCAAAACACGACATTGAACTAGTTGGCGGTTTAATCCACGTCTGCCTTTGTACCCGCCATATGGGGTACGACCATGCATGAGGTCACGTGATGGATATAGGTTTGCGGTGTATGTGTTCATCACAGCGACGGTGCTGCAGTTCTCAGTAGCGCGCACTAGCCGGCAGCCGCCGTACGTCAGAAAGCTGGGTCCAATTGTACTTCATCTTTACTCGTCACTTCGCGTTTCAGTTGTCATTTGGTGTGCCGACATAACTGATAAGTGATAAACTGAAAATAGGTGTGAAATGCTGCCTCTGGCTAGATTTATTAATACATTTTTTTTTAACCGAGAATGGAGAAGTACCAACAGTGAAAAATCAAGGAGAGTAAGGGAAGAAAATTTGCTGGGAGGGCCTCACCATGAGGGTCCAGTAGCCGTTGATCCCCGCCAATCACCTCGGATAGACGGTGGATGAGGTAGGACCTCACCCCCACTGAATTTTTTTTCAGGAGTAAGTTAGGTGAGTAGGGATGCACCGTAGAAAGAGAAGGGAATGGACCAAGTCACCAAGGGGATCCCATGGATGTAACAGAAATTAGTACAGCTAGAATAACCGAATAAGGTCTTCAACACGTATCAAGGGTTCCGTGAGTCTGTGATGCAATTATACAGTAGGGCCTCCTTACTGTTCCTCGTTAAAAAAAGTGTGATGCAAGGCAGCAAGATGCATGATCATGCGCTCACTAAGAACTCAGGTATCACTTCGAGAATTCCTGACGACAAAGCCGCAAAAAAGTTGTTTTTTGCCTAGCACCTTAGTCGCTTCCCTAATGAGTGAAGTGGTCAATTTGTGTCGCGTGAGCCCGACACCTCCCATGCCTACATGCTCTAGCATCGCCGTCTCCTCAATGCAATGCAACAGCCCCCATGCTTGCACGACTCCAAGTTCTTATCGCTCTCATTTCGACCTTTGTAAGAGTTGCAAGGAGAGCTAGGATAAGATCATAAGAGGATGTCATGGCGAGAAGACTACGAAGTATTTGGATATTGAGATATGATAGGAGGCAGTGCATCTTTATAAGGTCATGTTTCAACATGGTGGGCGCACTTGCTTTGCATTAGCATTCATGTCTCAATTTAATGGATAGAAAGATCTCAAGTCCCCGGTATTCACATGCCTCGATTCAATGGGACAAGCTGTATTGATTTTGAAGTAATGAAATTGAGTTCAGGTGGTAGCTTGCCCACTGTTGCCACCTAAAAAGAAGAAGAAGTTGTAGGGCCTGTTTGCGACGGTTCCATCTTCAACATTTCGTTCGGAAAAATCAGAAGTCGTCTCAAACGGGTGGCTTTCTCCGTCCACTTTTGCAGAAGCCAAAAATCGTCCCAAACGTGAGGAAGTCGGAAGCCGCCCAGGGTAGCTTCCCACGGCTTCGGTAGGATGGTCTTTCGAGTTTGCCCCTAGAGTTTGGAGTTATTTACCCACCCTTGCCATTGAACAAAACCCCCCTCCTCCGCACGTCCGAATGCTAACCCTAGCCGCGCTGGCTCCACCTGCCTGTGCCTCTGTCGCCCTCCTCCTCCTCATGACGCCACCATCCTCTCTCCTCCTTCTCTGTTGCTACTGCCTTCATTTTCTTTTCTTCTTTTTTTCTGATATAGTTCATTTTTTCTTTTTCTTTTTTTATATAGATGAATTATTTATGTATCATTGAATTAGGTCAATTGTTGTTAATTGCCATCAATTACGTTAATTGTCCTTAAGATTTATTTGTGTGCCAATTGTTGTTAATAGCTGTTAATTGTCGTTAAGGTTTACTTGTGTGTGAATTATCGTTAATTGTTAGTAGTTGACGTAATTGCCGTCAATTATAGTTAATTGCCATCAATTATCATTAAGTGTCATTAAACGACATCAAGAAAGCTATTATTTATCTCAGGGGCATTTTAGATATTTTTCAACTCAGAAGCTCCAACAAACCTACCTAAAAATCAAATATCCAAACATCGTACCTTTTAGGTTAACGAAAAGCTTTTCAGAAAAGCTGTAGTGATATCAAACAGGCAGGTAGCACAATGTGCCTCGGTTCAATGGAAGGCAAAATTTGATATATACCACTCAGAAACATGCTACTTTGAGCTATACCACCCAGTTTTATGAAATTGAATATATGCCACTCGACTTTCTGGCTCCTTCGAAATTTGCCATTATCTCTATTTTTCTCCTATTTTCCTTTCTTTTCTCTTATTTTCCAATCTATTCCCAAGCAAAGTACCTCTTTTGCCCCTCTCATATTCGGATTCATCCCCTTCATCTCATCCATGCAATCCACTCATCCCAATTTCCACAGCATCCATCATGGCTCCCCGACACAATGATCGACCCATCCTGGATGAAGTGCACGGAGGTGACGGGCTCGAAGTGCGCATCAATGGCGCGGACGCAGCGGCCTCTCTTGACGTCCCAGATGCGCACAGTGCAGTCGAACCCCCCGGAGACGACTTGGTAGCTGGTATGCGGGTTGAAGTTGGCACTGAAGACGAAGTTGGTGTGCTCCTTGAGCACGCGAATGTAGCGGTCGACGTTGGGGTCGGCGGGCTGGCCGCCCGAGTTAGGGTCGGAAGTCCCAGACGCGGCGGGTGCAATCGTCGGAGGCGGAGCAGAGGTAGAACGAGCCCGTGGACTAGGAGAGGTCGGAGACGCCGTCAGCGTGACCGCGCAGGGTGGCGATGATGGCGAGCGAGGACGGGGAGAGCAACACGACCGCGCTGTCGAGGAAGGCTATTGCGAGGAGACGGCCGCAGGGGGAGAACCGCACGCAGGAGACGACGCGGGTGTGCGGGGTCGCCACGCGCACCTGCCGGTACAAATCGGTACGGCGGCGGCTACGCCCCCAACGACATGGTTAGCGTGGCACCACGAGGTCCACGACACGCTCTCGCAAATCCACTCATCCCGATTTCCGCAACATCCATCTTCCCCTCTTGCGTTGCGCCTGATGAGAAGAAGGGGATGAATCCGAATAGGAGAGGGGCAAAAGAGGTACTTCACTATAAAATAGATTGGAAAATAAGAGAAAAAGAAAGAAAATAAGAGAAAAATAGAGATAATGACAAATTTCAAAGGAGCCAGAAAGTAGAGTGGCATACATCCAATTTAATGAAACTGGATAACATATCTTCATGGCATGGTATATATCAAATTTTGCCTCAATGGATATGGCTAGCTTTCAATTCAATGGTACGCACACTGTCACAAGTCAACAAAACCTTGCAGGTGCAGTAAAAGTCACCAAAAGAGTTCAGTTCAACAGCTAAGATTGAGTTCTCTTTCTCGTATCGTCACCTACTCGGCTACTCCCACCACGGCCACACCGCTCCGAGTCTCCGAGTTTACTTGTGTACGCACGCCGCGGGCACGCCCGGAACGAATGCCGCGCGCGCGCAGGGTGGCTGTGGTGGGCGCAGGCGCGGCCGGGCTGGTGGCCGCGCGCGAGCTGCTCCGCGAGGGCCACGACGTCACGGTCTTCGAGCGGTCGGGCCGCGTGGGGGGCACCTGGGCCTACGACCCGCGCGCCGACCCGGACCCGCTGGGCCTCGACCCGGCCGCCCGCGGTGCCGTCCACGGCAGCCTCTACGCGTCGCTGCGCACCAACCTCCCGCGCGAGCTCATGGGCTTCTCGGGCTTCCCGCTCGCGGCCCGGGTCTTTGCGGGCGACCCCCGCGCGTTCCCGGGACATCGCGAGTTGCTCGCCTTCCTCGACGCGTTCGCCGAGGAGTCCGGCGTCGACCGGCACGTCAGGCTCCGCGCCGAGGTGCTGCGCGTGGGGCCCCTCGGTCAGGGGGAGGAGTGGAGTGTGGCGTGGCGCGGGGAGGCTGGTGTGGCGGCGGAGGTTTTCGACGCCGTCGTGGTCTGCAACGGGCACTGCACGGTACCTCTGGTGCCCAAGCTTCAAGGTGCCATTTGCGCCCCTCGATCTTTCAGACTTTCGCCTCAGATTTTTTAAAAAAATGAAGAAATTGCACTTAACCATAGGTATGTTGTCACTTGTTTCACAAAACCACAGGTTTAACAATAGTTTCACATAACCACATATATTTTGACACCTTGTTGCACATTCCCCTAACCTCTTCGTCTTGCTCAGGTCTGATGTGCTATTACTAGTTCCATCTTTGAGAAGCACAATTCACAACCAACAAAATTTGATGTTGTTGTTACCAGCAACAGCACCACACAAAACCTGATAATGTTCATTATGGCAGAAATTATTTCTGAAATTGCATTGAATTTCTTCATTCATACAAGAACCGCGTTCATACATAAGTTCCATTTCTAGATAAAGCAACTTTCATACTTGTCAATAGTTCTTACAAACTTTAGTATCCCAGCAAAAGGGTTTAACAGTTCACCTTACTTCATAGATACACACTTGCAAACAAGCTTACACGACACTAATTTAGCTGCCCACACTGCCTGGCTCTCCGGCTCGATTCCTAGGACAGCACCGCATCTCAATCCCTAGGACTCGGGCTCAAAGAGACGAGCGGCTCGGCGTCTGCTCTGTTCTTAAGAAACAGATCATGTGTTTTGATAACAGGGCCACCAAAGCGAACTGACGTTTTGCATGTCCTCCCATCGTTACATAGGTTGGGCCAATCTGCAACAAGTTGTCAAAATATGTGTCGTTATGTGAATGTATTGCTAAACTCTGTGGTTTTGTGAAACAAGTGACAACATACTTGTTGTTGAGTGCAATTTCCTAAAAAAAAAATCTACTGCAGTGACATAAGACGAGAGCAATGTTAATTTGTGCGTTACAGGAATTGACAAGTGGCGAGGAAAGCAGATGCACAGCCACAACTATCGCATTCCGGAACCATTTCGAGATCAGGTACTTTTCCTTCGCCTCTTGTATGCCGAAGACTTCATCAGTTCCAGTTGGGTACATCTAGGCACAATGCCGTTTCATGTGTGTAGTACGTATTCTCGTGAGAACATCAGAGGATATCACTGTCGTGCAGACAAAAATGTAGGTTCTTTGACCAAACGGTCTACTCTCTCTGCAGGTTGTTGTTATTGTAGGATTAGGAGCCAGTGGAGTTGACATTGCTAGAGAGATCTCACATGTGGCCAAGGAAGTGCACATTGCAGCTAGATACTCCGAAGACAGGCTGGGAAAAATTGAACTCTACCGGAATGTCTGGATGCACGCGGAGGTTCAAAAACTCTGAACTTTCATAGCTCCTCTTGAATCTCTTTCCCTTAGTGTTAACATGCATAATTGGCAGTGTGTACTAAGTAGTAAGTACTAACACACCAGTTTGATGAGCAGGTAATTTGCATCCAAGATGATGGCCAAGTGCGTTTCAGTGAAGGTTCAGCAGTGGCTGCAGATACTATTCTTTACTGCACAGGGTAACGATTCATTAAACCCAAGTAAAATGGTTTCTTCTACCTGTAGTCACGCATGGTCTCTTCTCTCCTTTGCATTTCTCGTCTGCCTCTGTATTTACTAGGCAGTGCTGAAATTGGCCTGTGCAGGTACCGTTACCATTTCCCGTTCATGGACCTGGATGGGCTCACCGTCGACGACAACCGTGTCGGGCCTCTGTACAAGCACGTCTTCCCCCCAAAATACGCGCCCAATCTCTCTTTCGTCGGGCTACCAGCTAAGGTACAGGGCATCAGATAGATATGACAAATATTTAACAGAGGCCACACCTACATTGTTCACTGTTCAGACAGCACAAATCCACAACACAGCATAGAGCTAGCTGCTAAACCGGCCGACGCTGTGTGTGCTTGTGCAGACCATCATCTTCCAGTCATTTGAGCTGGAGTCCAAGTGGGTCGCCCGCGTGCTGTCGGGGAAAGCCACGCTGCCGAGCGAGGGCGACATGCTGGCCTCCGTGCGAGAGCACTACCGGCGAATGGAGGAGAGCGGGAAGCCCAAACGCCACACGCACGAACTGATGCCCGAATGGGTAAGCGCAACGCCTTTACACACTGCATAGCACCACCCGGCTTCTGAAATTTTTAGTCCAACTCGGCGGTGACTGAGATCGTGTTTGTTGCCAACAGGTGGAGTACATGGACTGGCTGGCGGACCAGGTCGGCGAGCCCCGCCTGGAGGCACGGAGGTGCGAGATGTACGAGAAGGCTCTCGAGTGCATCCGGTCTATGGACGAGGAGGGATACCGAGATAGGTGGGAAGAAGAGAGCAGTAGCATTGGTGCACCGTAGGGTCAAGTACTTCAAGCGTCTTTTGTCTCCTGGTTATAGACGACGATTACTTCCGTTGCATTCTTGTCAGAAATAATTTGCTCTAGTTTAGCATGTAATAAATTGGCAACTGTTATCAACAGACGGAAATTATTGTTTCTCCTCACAAGAAAGAACAAGAAATGCATTGTTGTTTCTGACGGTCTTCTTTCTCTTGGGCATGTTTCCCATCCGGCCATCCGCGACCAATTGTTTGTGGCCGTTTGTGGGTCGCGGTTTTTATTCGCCATCCATCTTCCTCGGCCGTTGTTCGTTGGTCTCTCGTCGGCCCTGTGTGGGCTGCGGCGGTGAGGCGCCAAGCGGGCGGCAATCTCCACGTCTCGCGGTGCTCACAGGCCGTGAACGTGCGGATACCGGATCAGTTCCCTTTTCTGCGCCGGCCATCGCCAAACTCCACGCAAACACGGTGGTCGGAGAAAATGTCGGCCAACTTTGACGCCCAGAAATAAATACACGTTTTGGATTGGTTTCATGACTAGCACTTCTGAATATTTTGTTCTGCCGAATAGAGGTCTTCTCTCTCTGCACGAGAACAATGCTTCTATATATCTTACTCTTAGAAAACTCTATCATTCGGTCAGGATGAACATTGAACACCATTATCAGCATTTGTATATATTCCATGGAAAATAAGGTCAACATGGAAACAGTCGAGTATTTGTATATATTTGAATTATCTGCATTAAGTCATAACACTCTTCACATGGAAAAAATATCATTGCTTCGTCCAATCAAACGGCGTCTACTCAAAAGGGACGTGCATGCACCATATGGACCAAACTAGTCTAGGCTTAGTTAGAATTTGCGAGGTCGATCTGATCTAATTTGGTCACTACATGTATCTGTATCCTACATACAAGTAAACGGGATCGAGCTCTAGAATTCAGGCCGAAACAAACCAATACACGCGTACGCAGATACGGAGCTTCAATAAAATCGTAAGGGACCAACCGGCTAAAGGGCAAGAGGCAAAGATCAAAGCAAAAACAATGCGTACACAGCATAATGCAGGATCTCGCTCTAAGAATTCAATACCTCGAAATATGACTTCATTTATTCGCTACCCTTCATCTTGGTTTTGCTGATGTTCCAATTCAAGCAAAAGCAAGGGTGAAAGATGAGTTGTTGAAGGATTTTCATCAACTAGTTCAACTCCTTCCCTGCTTGACCCAGGGTATCTTCATCAAGCCTACATGGTGTTCAAAATTTTTCCCCACAAAAGCTTGGGGGCGACGGCCCACTGGTTCTCACTATGCTCTATCCCTGCGCGTATGTACGTGGTACGTGATCAAGCTAAACTAATTAGCACACCAACTGTGGAGCCATGCATATATGCCAATAAAATGTTGTGCTGCACACACGGGATCAACTACTAGACATACGATTTTTTTCGACGGTTATTTCTGAGTAGGGTGGTGGTTATGATTGATTAATTGTAATCAGTCTAGGGTTATAGTCTTGTAATTGTAATCAGTCTAAGGTTCCTAGTCTAGAGTTTTTTGTACACCATATATAGCCCCTTGAGCTATTGCAATAGAATGAACAATTCAACCCCTATTCCTCTTCTTCTCTTCCATAATCTAACATGGTATAAAGCCTAGATCTAAACTCTAGCCTACATCTTCTTCCACCCAAGCTGCCCTCGGGAGGAACAATATCTACTCCTAGGGCAGCACCCAATCTCATGTTTATCTTTAGCATCTATAGTTTCTTAATGTAAGTAGCAATAGCAAACAGTCTTCATCTTCTTTGCCTCGTCTTAGTAGCAGCACATCCCTTCCCAAATCCCAAATCGCTCAGCAGCAGTAGCAATCACTCATCATCTCAGCCGCAGCAAGCACCTCATCACCACCGGATCCGGTCGGCCAAGGCCCACCTGGCCGCCGACTCCACCTTACGAGGCCGCCAAAAGGCCGCCAGCCCCACCTCGTCATGCCCTCGCGCAGCCGCCCTCTGCACCGGCCATCTCCACCTGCACGACATCGCCAGATCCGTAGCCGCTGATCCGTCCGTCGGCGCGACGATGGGTGACGGGATCCAGCGGATCGATCTCGATCCGTGCCAGATCTGTGTGTCCCACCACTGGGAGCCATCTTCTTCGTCGGATCCGGGCCTTCACTTCGTCACCGGCCTCATCCTTGCCGGATCTGGTGCAGCTCGTTGCCACCATCCATGTCCTCTGCTCCAGCGATCGGGGCCGCGACCGGATCCTCTACTCTAGCGACCCGGGCATCTGCCCCGATGGTCTTGATCCCGATCTGGATCCACGCGTGACGATCTCGACCCTCAGCATCCGGTTGAAGGCGAGCTCAATGTTGAGGACCCTGCTCGCCCGTGAGAAGTCCGGATCCATCTCGATTCTCGCCCAGCTCTGCCTCCTTGACCGGTGTTGCCTCACACTGCCTCCAAGCACGACATCGAGCCTAGAGGTCGACCCACCTCGTCTTCATCACCGATCTCCTCCACCGCATCATGCGCCCCATCGCCGAGTTTGGCTATCTCAAGGACCTACCCGTCACGGAACCACCTCTTCTGGCTGTCTCCTCTTCGACGCTTGGAGGTCCACGCCGGGAGCTCATCTGCCGCTCCAGCGACTCCTGCTCCAGCACCCTAGACTTCATCTGCTAGTTCGTATGGGTATGGGTGATTACTGCTTTTGATCTGCTGATACTCATACTGGTATCTTTGTTCGTTGATGCTGCAAGTATCCTGCTGCTAATATCTACTGTTGCTGCTGCTAGTATCTTAAGTCTATTTTTCTTTGATTTCCATTGAGTCCATCCAAGTCTGTTGCATCTCTCTTTGAGTTCATCGAAGTCATGCCAGTTCATCATATCCTTTATCAATCAGCCGATTGCTTCTTCCTTCTTTTGGGTTGTCACAGTCCGTCCATTGGATCAAGTGTGGTTACCCCCATCATCGTTGCTGATACGACTTTGCCCTCTTGGTCCTCCCTTGTAGCCATCTTGCTACACATCTCTGCATCATTGTAACTCTTGACCAATGGCATTCTTTGTCGTTATCATCAACTCTTCATCTTTGTTTTTGTCAAGTGCTAGATTCGACATTGTCACCTCACATCTTGGGAGGGTGGATCTAGCCCGTCGTCTTTGCCTTCATTGAGTGCCAGATTCGACACTGTCACCTCACTTATTGGGTGGGCAGATCTGGTTCGTGTACTCGTCTCTATCTCTCTCTTCATCGGCTTGATTTGACTTATCTCTCTATTCCTGTCGATTTCAACATCTCTAAATCAAAACATTCGTGTGTGAAGAGTTGAAGGATATTTTTTATTCAAGAGTTGCATGCTTCGATAACATCTTCAAGCTCAGATTTCGAATTTATCTTTTATTTTAGTGTTGTCGTCTTTAAATTCAATGCTATTGCATACACATTGAGTTTGAGTGGGGGTGTTAAGGATAGTAGTGAAATGAGTGGTAGAAATTGTAATAGTCATGTATGTATTAAGGGTAGTCTTGTAATTGTAGTCAGTCTAGGGTTTCTTGTACACTATATATAACCCTTTGGGCTCTTGCAATAGAATGAACAATTCAGCCCCCTATTCCTCTCTTCTCTTTCATAATCTAATCATTTCTACTGGCCAACATCCCTCCATGATGCTGAAGAGCTCGTTAAGAAGCGTGTACAATACCAGTTTTATAGCAGGCAAATACACTAACCGGCTCAAGCATTACAAATCATACCTCTTTCTTGGCTTTTTGCGACCTAGGGTCTAGATATCCTAGGACTGTTCCTAAAAACACCAGGGGGTTTCGAATTTCTTTTTGTGACTATTGATACGTTCACAAAATGGATTGAAACCGAATCTGTGACTAGGATAACAACGAAAGCAGCCAAAAAATTTATGATGAAAAATGTGATCACTCGATTTAGTGTGCCAAGTCGGATTATAACAAATAATGGTACATGATTTTCGAGCGCAAAATTTCAAAATTTTTGTGAAGAATTGGATACTAACCTATGTTATACCTCTGTCGCCCAACCACAAAGCAATAGGGCAGTCGAAAGGGCAAATGGCCACACCCGATATGTGAGGGAAAGATTTGTTGTCCTACATCGGTTGTAGGAGGAGACAGAGCACAATTTATAAGGGTGAAGAATAGCAGTCCAACGACCAAGGGCCAGGCACCCGATATATAAGAGAGAGATTTGTTGTCCCACATCAGTTGTGGGAGGAGACAACGAAAGATTTATTGTCCCACATCAGTTGTGGGAAGAGACAGAGCACGATTTATAAGAATGAAGGATAGCGGTCCAACGACCTACGGCCAGAACGCTGGTTTATATTTAGCGGTTCAATGGCGGCTATGCAACACTTTTCTTCCACTTTTCACCCCCTCCCCCTGTTAGGATTAATCTTGTTTAGTATGTTTCTGATTTTGTGCTTGCCGTTTCCGAGTTGTATTCGATGAATCCGAATCAGTGTATATGTCGGTTCTTAGTAGCCTTTAGTTTGGCATATACGAGTCGGGCATGAGTCCGTATAGGAGTATGTGAGTTGAGCCTTTATAAGGGGTATAGGAGCAGGCTATGTAAGGGGTCAAGAGAAGCAAGAGAGCAAGCAATGTAAGAAGAGAACATAAGCAGTAGACAAAGAAGAAAAAGCTGCATGTGTGCAGCACCAAAAGCCTTGTGATTTTTCTCCAGTACGTGTGCATGTTTTCTTTCCAGTATTTTCACGTGAGCTCTCGCTAGATGTGTGCTTCCAGCGTCGAAGTTCTAGCCGAGCGAGCGTGTCTCTTCGGGTTTGTTCCAACAGTTGGTATCAGAGCGTTTTGATCTTGGTGGCACCTGAAGATTATGGGCGACAAGACAAAGACCCAGGATGGGTCGTTCTCTCTCCTATATCCTGTCTTAACGACCGACAATTACTCGGTGTGGGCTATGAAGATGAAGGCGAACATGCGCGCCTAGGGAGTCTGGGGTGCAGTCGATCCGAAGGCGAAGGACAAGGGGGTGGATGAAAAGGTGGACCAGACGGCTTTGGCCATCATCTACCAGGCGGTGCCAGACTCTATGATGCGGTAGCTCATCGGCAAGGAGATGGCACGTGAGGCGTGGGTGACGCTTCAGAAGATGCACGGGGGAGTTGATCGTGTGAAGGAGGTACGGCTTCAGAATTTGCACACCGAGTTCGAGAATCTACAGATGGGAGAAACTCAGTCGATAGACGAGTTCACTGGCAAGCTGACTTCACTGTACAATCGGATTGTCTCTCTCGGCGGCAAGATGGAGGAATCTGTAGCAGTGAAAAAAATACCTGCGTGTGCTACCAGAAAAGTTTGTACCTGTCGTCACCACGCTCATGTACTCGTCGGATCTGGAGACAAAGAAGATCGAGGAGATCACCGGTTCCCTCAAGGCACATGAGGAGCTACTGAAGGGGTATCAGTTTCGTAACAAGCAGAGGTATCAGTCCCATAACGAGTAGGTATTGCTGTTAAAGGGAGATACAAGAAGTGAGCGTGGATACGGGCGTGGGCGAGGCGGCAGAGGAGGACATTGAGACGGGGCTAGGCAAGGCGGTTGTGACAGATCACATGATAAGTTACATGTCAAGTGTTTTAAATATGAAGAATTCAGTCACTATGTGTCGGAGTGCCGCAGCCACATAAAGTGTTTCAGTTGTGGCAAGTACGGGTATTACGCTTCGGATTGTCCAAACAAGAAGAAGAACGAGAAGACAAACCTCACCCGAGCTTGTGAAGACGATGACGAGCCAACCCTGCTTTTCTCCTTATATGACAAAGAAGCGCCAGTCATAGTGATGTTGAACGAGGAGAATATAGTTCCTAAACTACGCACGGAGGGAGGCAACCATCATCATACTGATGAGTGGTACTTGGACAATAGAGCAAGCAACCACATGACAGGAGATCGCTCCATGTTCCATAAGCTCGACGGGAAGATTTTGGGGAAAGTCAAGTTTGACGACGGCTCAATGGCGGAGATAAGAGGCAAAAGATCAATGCTATTACGATGCTGACTGAAATTTATTTATACCAAGTCTATGTAACAACATACTCAGTCTTGAGCAGTTGGCGGAACGGGGGTGTAGGGTGGAGCTGCAGGATGAGTTCTTACGTGTCTATGACAAGAACAAAGATCTGTTGATGAAGGTGAAAATATCACTGAACCGGTTGTACAAAATTTTCCTGAAAGCTTTTAAGCCGGTTTGTGTGAAGAACAGTCTGGAGGAGCCAGAGTGGGACTTAGATATCGAACCAGAACACGGTGGAACCCAAGAGTGGCACGCAGTTGGCGCAGGAGGCGCAGCAGGCGGAGCCTTGGGAGGTCCAAATGACGCGCAGCAAGGCGCACAGGGCACTGCAGGGGGCGGTGAGTCCCAAGCGCATGAAGGGCGCAATGTACATGAAGTTGATGCAGGAGGGAGAGGCGGTGTAGTCTCAGCTAAGATGTACGCGGGGAAGTGGACAGACTTGGTCCAAGAGAGAGGAGTGAGAGGCTCAGATAATGGTGAAGCCCAGGCGGCTGTGGGAGCAGGTGCTCCATCCCAGGCGGGCGTGCAAGGAAGGACAAGTCCAGTCCAGGTGCGAAGCGCGACAAGCGTTGGTTAGTGTATGGCTCAAGATGGAGCAAGCGCAGGCGGTAAGGCAGTATCAGCCAGAAAGGAACAGCGCACGGGAGTGCTCGTAAAAGAGAAAGACTTGGGAGTTAAAATGCGAGAGAAGATTGGCGTGATCAAGATAAAAAAAACAAGATTAAGGGGGTGATTGTTAAGATTAATCTTGTTTAGTCCGTTTCTGATTTTGTGCTTGCCGTTTTCGAGTTGTATTCGATGAATCCAAATCAGTGTATATGTCGGTTCTTAGCAGCCTTTAGTTTGGCATATACGAGTCGGACGTGAGTCCGTATAGGAGTATGTGAGTTGAGCCTTTATAAGAGGCATAGGAGCAGGCTATGTAAGTGGTCAAGAGAAGCAAGAGAGCAAGCAATGTAAGAAGAGAACATAAGCAGTAGACAAAGAAGAAAAAGCTGCATGTGTGCAGCACCAAAAGCCTTGTGATTTTTCTCCAGTACGTGTGCATGTTTTCTTTCCAGTATTTTCACGTGAGCTCTCGCTAGACGTGTGCTTCCAGCGTCGAAGTTCTAGCCGAGCGAGCGTGTCTCTTTGGGTTTGTTCCAACACCCCGGGCCTGCTACGGGGATCTCGCCATCGTCCGCTGCTCACATCCGTTCCAGATGTATGCATACTGTGTCAATTTTTTGCCGCCGCTTCTTTCTTGTCACAATTGTGTTGCTCGTTGGATGCAAGAGTTTCACAACTCACGTGAAAGGCAGGAGACAGCACACCTGATCATGTTTTTTGTTCTTTTGCGAGACGGCGATATGTTTCATTGCATCCCACGCAAATTAGGCCAAATTAGGATTGGTATAGGACTCAGTTAGCTCTTTGTATGATACTGTTAAACTAATTTTACACGGACTCTTTCAGGTTATATGTATTCCTTATGAAGTTTTGCTACATAATGTATAAATTTTCACTGTTATAATTTGGGTCTAACATAATTGACAATGTAGATCTTTTTTTTTCTAACGTGATATTTTTAACCCTTGAGAGTGAACCGAACACGATGCCTTCTTTTTCTATCGCTCTAATAGTATATATATATATATATAGGTTCACTTGTAGGCACCTTCCTAGTGTTAGATGTATATCATTGCCTGCGTATTTTTCTTGTTGTATAAGGGGCTACATGTATATATGTTACACCTGTACTTGTATATATATTGATCTATTGGCTTCATGATGAATACAAACGCTATTTATAACATGGTATCAGAGCGAGGTTAGAGTTTACGGTTTTACAGTTGCCGCCGCCGGTCTCTCTGCCAGTTGCTGCCACCCTTCCCGTGTCCTTTACTACCACCCGTTGCCTATCGTCTTCGGTCGCCGCTGTTGGTTCCTCTGCCGATCTCCTTCTCGCCTGGACGCCGCCGAGGAGCCCGCCGTTGCTGCCGATTCCTCTGGAGGCTGCCTTGTTGCTGTGCGCCAAGCCTATTCTTCGTCGCGCCAGGGTCAGGGCCGAGACTCGTGCCGCCGCTCGGTCGCCTGGATGCCGCCGAGGATCCCGCCGCACGAGCTACCGCTCGGTCGCACGGACGCCGCCGGGAGTCGCCGAGGGTCTTGCCGCACGAGCCGCCTCCTCCGCCCGGCCGCCGCCGCCTGAAGACACCATCGTCACTCAAGCCGCCGCCGCCGCCGCCACGGGGGGAACCCTAGTTCCCCGTGTGGGTGTTTTTGGTTCGTAGGCCAGTACGAGTCGGCTTCGGCAGATTTTAAGTCGGTCGGCCCATTTAAAAAAAGAAAAAGAAAAAGAAGTGCGTCTCTCTAACCACCGCGTTATCCAGCGCGCTTGTTAGACTTTGTTGTTTTGGTCGCCACGCCGTTCAACGTCGCCTACCAATGGGCACTGTTTCCGTTCCTACATGTGAACACATGTGCAGGATCAGGTTGTTGCTCTTCAGTATGTGCCTTCAGAGCTTCAGTTAGCAGACTTCTTCACAAAGGCACAGACCAGAGCCCAACACAACTTCTATCTCTGCAAACTTCATGTTGTTGATCCACCATAAGTTTGAGGAGTGGTTGTTAGATGTATATCATTGCCTGTGTATTTCCCCTGTTATATAAGTTTGAGGAAAATGGTATGGTACTCCTGGGAGTACGTACTCCCACCTCTCATATACCACTTAAATTGTATGATGATGCCTCTTTATCAATTTGAGTATACTCCAATAATGATTATAAGATACCCCAAAATGAGTTCCATGATTTTTTTTAATGAAAATCCACTTTTATACCAAAATCCGTGTATATACTTCGTTATCACTTTTCAGTATACTTAAATACCGATTATAAGATACTCCAATGTGATTATATATATATATATATATATATATATATATATATATATATATATATATATATATATATATATATATATATATATATATATGAAGCCTTTTCCTACTCAGGAGTAGTTACTCCTATTCAGTATCTCACATATCTCACAACGTAGGTAGTATCTTGCATAACCGAGAGTATGCATATATAGTATACGAGTATATAAGACCACATAGGTGATATTTACACCTTTCGTGGGTGGTATGTATAATTTTTAGACATACTCATTTTTATATGCGAATATGAAGATATTTATAAAATATGCTAAAAACTATGGACTTTCTTGCAAATTTTTGTGTGGTTCATATTAGAGTATCTTATAATTAGTATATGAGTATACCCAAACTGATAATAAAGTATGTCAAATTCTTTTAGGTGGTATATTAGAAGTGAGAGTAACTACTCAGGGAGTAGAAAATATTATATATATATATATATATATATATATATATATATATATAGGAAGCCTTTTTCCTACTCAGGGAGTAGTTACTCCTATTAGTATCTCACATATCTCACAACGTAGGGAGTATCTTGAACCGAGAGTATGTATGTGTAGTATATGAGTATATAAGACTATATAGGTGGTATTTACACATTTTCAGAGGTGGTATGTACAATTTTTAGACATACTCCTTTTTATGTGCGAATATGAAGGTATTTACAAAATATGCTAAAAATTATGGACTCTCTTGCAATTTTTTCATGTGGTTCACATTGGAGTATCTTATAATTAGTATATGAGTATACCCAAAGTGATAAAGGAGTATGTCAAGTTCTTTTAGGTGGTATATCAGAAGTGGGAGTAACTACACCGGGAGTAGAAAGTATTTTTCCTATATAGCCTTTTTCCTACTCAGGGAGTAGTTATCTATTATATCTCACATATCTCACAACGTAGGGAGTATATGCAACCGATATATATATGTGTAGTATATGAGTATATAAGACTATATAGGTGGTATTTACACATTTTCAGAGGTGGTATGTACAATTTTTAGACATACTCCTTTTTATGTGCGAATATGAAGGTATTTACAAAATATGCTAAAACTATGGACTCTCTTGCAATTTTTTCATGTGGTTCACATTGGAGTATCTTATAATTAGTATATGAGTATACCCAAAGTGATAAAGGAGTATGTCAAGTTCTTTTAGGTGGTATATGAAAGTGGAGACTTTTATAAGAGTTAGAAAGTATTTTTATATATATATATATATATATATATATATATATATATATATATATATATATATATATGATATGGTACTCTGGGAGCCATTAGTCTCATGATGAATACAAACGCTATTCATGATACCTAGATCAGCTCAACGTATTCGCGTTTCTACACCGGCAATTCGTATATCCTAACATTGTTCGATCGTCGAACTGGCGCTGGGGCCTCCACAGAAAGCCGAGGGGTTAAGTTGATTCGGACGCGACATCTCGTACGACGTTGACACTTGGCCGCTCAAGTTGTTCGTTGGCACGCAAGTGTGCAGCTGCAAAGCCACACCCGATTTGTTTGTCCCATATTAGCGCCGCCGACGAGACAGGCGCGCGCCACAACCGTGGGCACCGCGCGCCGGCCCATAAGCCGGCCGGGCGCGCGCGCGCAGGTGACGACTTGCCCAGATGCACGTCTGAATCCCATAAAAAAGAACACGACGACGTCGGGTCGTCGCCGCCGCCGCTGACCACCCTACCGCCCACTTGCATATGATATCTTGGCCGTTTCCCGAGCTCACAGCCGTGCCATGTGACACGTACTCCCGCATCACGTAGAGTCGACGGCGAGATAATCAAACGGTGCACGCGCATATACATACATGTGATGTCCTCCGGTTACCACCTCCCTGAGCTCCCTCCCCTATGAATGATCGATGCTGCATTAACATTTTGATAATCATGCTGCTGCTGCTGCTTCTTCCTCCTCTCTAATCTCTCACTTGCATTATGCAGCATAAACAAATGGCAAATCAACGCCAAGCACACACCAGCTGATCGGTTATCATGTGAGGAATAGTAATAACAGGCGAGTGGCGTGCGCCATTGTGCGGCTAGTTCTATAATACTTTTATTTATATTTCTAAATTTATTATAATTATGGTTTAAAATTAGGATAAGCATCTTTTATTTGAGATACTTTTTATAGGATAATGGATTATGTGTAGACAATGTTTGAGGGATTTTATTACTCCTTTTGGTTGCAACTTCTTTGTTGTGGGAAGAGTATCAACAAATTAACCAAATAAATCATAAAAAATGCAAAGCCACATATGCATGCGGCTATATGCACTATCTTAATCCTTAGGGTATCTCTAATAGTGCATTTATTGTCGTCTCTTAACTATGACACGTCAACAAAATCTTACATGGAGGAGAGAGGGGGAGAAGAAAGAGAACATATCGTCTCTTCCTGAAGAAACGATCGTGCACGCGAAACAAGACATGATACATTAATTTACTCTAGTTGACATGTAGATCCATTTTAAAGAAAAATTATAAAATATTAGTGTTGGAGAGTGTACTAGAAACTGTCTAGTGGAGATGTTGTCTCTAAAGATGATGTAACATATATTAGAGACAAAGTTGTCTCTAACTATTGGAAATGCCTTTAGAAGTGCCTCAATATTCGTGCAAGGAAAATTCAATTAGTAGAAAATGGGATGGTGATTGAATTTTGGAAGTTTGCATCAATCTCGATGCACATTTGGGTGACGGTGGTGACAATACATGTACCCATGCGTATACGTGGTAAACCCACAATCATGCATCAACGTCTTTGGGTGGATATCTCTCTCATGCATGAACTTCAGCTCTCTAAGATCTTCCTTAATTTAACTCCACTTTGATTAGTGAGACGATCAATAAATCACGCACCATCTTTATCTTTCTCTTGCGTTGTTGGAGTCGGGCTAGTAATTTGTATTGATCTATTATCTGATCTTAGGATGTGTAGGTGCATATTTATATTGTTCATCACCCTATGTGATATGATCGCTATGATCAATGTGCGTGTTCCTTGTAGTTTCATTAGTTCCTCGTTATTACTTATCGCTAGTCCGATGCATCCAGACACCGTGTACTTTGTCGTGTATTTTACTGTAACACTATAAGAGATTTACTATGATCTCTTTGTGCAACCTTATTATGTCTTTTACTGCAGCACTACAAAAGATTTACTACAACCTTATTGTGCCTTTTATTGCAGCACTACAAGATATTTACTACCATGCTGAGCGCAGAGAGGCGAGTGGAGAGAGAAGCGTGGGTTGATTGCAAATTTTGAACGACAATATCTCCTAAACTATTATTCTATTTACATTCCGTTTGAAGCGTTTTGCTGGAAAAAAATGTGCTTAACAAAAAATGATACATGATGAATATGTTTTAACGCTGTAAAAACAATTACTGCACCGAAAGTTCGAATTTACTGTACCTAAGTCAATCAATTACTGCACGGTCTGAGCACAAAAAATATGGGTGAAAGGCAACATAGGGGTTGATGGAGGTGGGAGGTGATGGTTTTTTTACCAGCATTTGACTAAAGTGGGATGTAGGTTTTGACCTATAGAAGGTGGTGGTGCGTAGAATAGCTTATTTTATGCTTAGCTACATAATAACTTAATTATCTTGGATATTTCTATCCCTTAGAATTAAGAAAATGACTTTAGTTGTACTATTTTTAGCTTGTTAAAATTAAATGATGAATCTATATGAATAATTGGAGGTTTGGAGCAAAAGGATAAAAAGGCGGAGGGTAGCATGCATGGTTCATACAGTGGAATAACAATCCAATTCCCTCCGGGTCCGTGTAAATTTAAAACAAACTAATGGCAAAAATGAATGAATCAACAACTGCACGCCGAATTGCTGATGAACAGGAGGAAGTATTCATCATCATAATGGGTAGAGCGCCAAAATCTTGGGAGACAGGCACGACGAGATTGCATTCCTTTTTTTCTTTGCAGTCCATGGTTCCTAATTTCCAATACAAGTGTGAAGATAGATGGGCCATATAATTTAGGAATAAGTTCATTTTACCCCTTCGAACTTTCTAAAAAGTTCACTTAACACCTTTGAACTAAAAATCGTTTTTTTACCTCCCTAATAATTCAAAACCGGGTCAAATAACACCCTGATGTGGTTTGGCTGGGTGGTTCCCCAAACTTTCCAAAAAGTCACTTAACATCCTGAACTACAAAACCGATTTTTTACCCCCCTAGTATTTCAAAATCGGGTCAAATAACACCCTGAGGTAGTTGACAGATGTGGTTCCTAGGGCCCACCTATTATATATACAGAGAGAGATAATGAGCGCACCTAGATGAATGTGCTCACCTCCTTTTTGCCCCTCTCCCCACCGTGGTCGCCACCGCCCCTCTTCTTCGCTAGCATCGGCCGCCACTCGGCCTTACACCCCCGCCGCCATGGGCCATCTCTAGGAGCGCCGCCGGCACCCCTTGACTCCCCACAGTCCTAGGGACCCATTTTGGCTGCCGCCACCACCTCCCAGGCTGCTGTCGCCACCTCCTCCTCTATTTCCTTTGCTCCGCTCTCTCCCTGTTCTCCCTCTGTATGTTGCTCTCTCCGTGTGTATATATGACAGGTGGGCCCTAAGAACCACACCAATCAAACCACCTTAGGGTGTCATTTAACCTGATTTTGAAATACTAGGGGAAAAACTGGTTTTGTAGTTTAGGGGGTTAAGTGAACATTTTAGAAAGTTTAATATGGTAAAATAGACTTATTTCTACCACGTATGCAAAACTACCCAACCAAACCACCTCAAGGTATTATTTGACCTGGTTTTGAAAGATTAGGGGGGTAAAAAACCGGTTTTATAGTTGAGGAGGTTAAATGGACTTTTTGAAAAGTTTGCGGGGGTAAAATTGACTTATTCCTATAATTTAATATATCCATCTCTTTTATTGTTTAAATTACAAAGTAATATATCTCTAAGTAATACCATTCGATGGCTGCTATAGTATGTTTAATTAGGGTCCACTTGATTAAGGACCGGATATTTTGCTTTTTTTGTGAGAATTTCTAACATGTTTCTTTTTTTCATGCTAGCATCGATCAGTTATGATTTGTTAAACATAATTAGGATCCACCACAATAAGGGCAAGATTTTTTTCCTTTTCTTTTTTTTATGAGAATTTCTTTAATTTCTATCTTTTTTTCTTAGAGCTTTTGACACGTATCATGAGCTTTTATTATATAATTTCTTAGAGCTTTTAACTACGTATCATGAGCTTTTATTATATAATAGATACTAGTATTTTGTCGGGTCTGACTGGCTCTTGGAGATACCCAAAAGAGAAGTGGAGGAATCTTGTCGCGGATAGAGTTTGCGAGCGAGCCATCTATAATTTTTGCTCAATAATTGCGGTTTGACCTGCAGATGTCTCTACTTAATTAGTGTGTGCCGGACTTGAACAACAACTACCTGTTGCGTTTAAGTCTCTTTGCCATACTACTACTTCTTTTATTTGTTCCGAGCTTTAATTTGGCAAATTTATAAGCGCGACAACTCATCGGGCGGTCAGATCAGATGGGCATGCAATACACGTAACTATCTATCTGACGATGCTTGTAAGATCCATGAGTCGGTAATGTAAGCCTCTCTGGTCAGAATTATGAAAAGGATTTGATCGAAAGCGAGGCCTGAATAAAGAACCGGAGATAAGCGAGGAATTAGGTGGTATCGGATTATAATTGGTGGTGGTGGTGGACTAGTACTACCTGTTTCTGGCTCAGGGAGGCTCCAATCATATTTCACTTGATTATAATAGAAGAGGAAGAGAAGGAAGTGAAATGTATTTTAGTAGCAATTTTGCGATCTCGAGTTTGGAAGAGCCATGATCGATAAATTACTCGACCACGTAAGGGGTACCTGAAGTTGTGTCAGCATGGCTAGCTAGCTTGGCGCTCTGAATCTGGTTGGGGGTGCAGTAAATTAAAAACATTATTACAGTATTCTCTTGGTCATGATAAATCTGAAAACTTAATTGGAAACTCTTGTCATTTTGTGTACTGTTTTTTTGTTTCATCCAGAAAAGAAGAACGCAAACATTACAAACCCGGTTTCAGAAATACCAGCAGCTGGAAGCCTGGAATTGATTGGTTGGGATAATTAAGAAGCAATCCAGCATGCATCTGCATTGCCCCACAATTACACAAATGCATACAGAAGCATCGGTAATGTTTGCCGGGCGCCTGCTCCCTAAGCAGGATCCAATTGAGCTTATCCTCGGAATGATTAATCTGCCCAGCTCACAAGTCAGATTCTCCTCTGGTCGCTTCGTTCTCACACCACGTGATTCTCATTCTGTCATGCATCTACGTGGAGATTGCTGCATTGATATTTTGGTGGTTGCGATGTCTTGTTACTGCAGAAGTGCCGAGAAATGGGCTGCGATATTGCAAATTCAGAGCATCTACATAGAGATTGGAGATCCGTACTGATTTCTTTCTGTATATATACTATAGCTAATGATTGGTCCAGCTGTCCTAATTTGGAGGAAAAATCTGTCGCGCTGCGGAGTTGAATATTGTGCACATATGATCCATTGTCCTGACACCCAACAGATAAGAGGTCTTTTACGATACACTCAATTTAATACGAACCGTTAAATCTCTTTGATCTAATAGTCCAAATTAGTTATAATTTAGTTATAATACACTGTTAGTATGAGTAGTAGAATACTGAAAGAAGTAGAATTTTAATCGCCATGTGGGATCACATGCCACAAGAGTAATATTTTCAAATCTAATTGGAAAAGTCTATAATACCCTCACAAAAAATATAAATACAAAGAAAAGACTATTATACCCTTAACAAATCAATAATCAAATTTGATTTATACTACCACTGTATACTACTAGTAGAATATACTGTAAAATTTCTCACAAATAAAAGGATTTGGTTGGAATTTGGATGGATGAACCTGCATTGCTGCAGCCTAATATCGCAGTTCACTTTTTCCAGCAGTTTTCTTCCCTGATTGCTGATAGCGAGGTGTCACCCTCCTATCCGTATCTGCTCTAAGCTAACATCAGTAATTGGTTTGCTCCGAAACGAAGAGATTAACAAACGCTAGGGCTAGAACTCATCCAAGTACTAGATGTTAAACTTGTAGTAGTATTCACATCTAAGCCTATATATTTTACCTTTTCAAAAAGCGCGGAAATTGTGTACTCCTCCCTTCGTTGCAAAATGTAGGGCATAATTTAAGTACGCATTTTTGCTCTGCCTTTTTCTTTGATCCTTCTGTTTTGTAAACCATACGTTTTTTCTCTCTCTCTTTAATGCAATAACGGTATTCTCGCCGTTTCCTCAAAAAATTTAAGTACGCATATAATCTCCATCAACCTAATCTGCCTCCCTGCTTCAGTCTAAACCTAACAAAATCATCAGTTAGGCAGCTTAAACTATACATAATTCCGTGTATGATTCGAGTTTTGCAGATCTATTAGTTGGTATTTGGTACACGAATTAGTGTCTAAATTAGCGGAGTAAGCTGCCTCCCTGCTTCAGTCTAAACCTAACAAAATCATCAGTTAGGCAGCTTAAACTATACATAATTCCGTGTATGATTCGAGTTTTGCAGATCTATTAGTTGGTATTTGGTACACGAATTAGTGTCTAAATTAGCGGCGTAAGCAAGCTCAAATTTGGATGAGTAAGTTGGGACTTGGGAGTCTTCCTCCTTTCTACTAGTTGCAACTGGTTTGAGGTAAATTTGAGGTTGCCCAAGCCCTCACGATTAAAAACCAAACAGTTGTTTAGACTATAACATGAAGACTAGCTGGCCAAATGCCAGGAGTCCAGGACTATGAAAGGTTCTCCCAAATTTTCTAGCTCAATTATTGTCCCAATTGCATGATAACTTATCTCTAGTTCCCAACATTTTTTAATCGATTTCGTGTGAGGTATGAAAGATGAAACCCTCACCTCGTAGTTGGGATATTCAGTCGCTGTGGCTAAGCTAGCTTCACGGCAAATCGTTGTCAAAAACTTTATTTTCCTTTTGGCTGAGTTCATATGCAAGTATATATGCAATTAACCTCATAAGTCATACTCAGGAATAGAACGGGGAATGTAGGCAGATGAGCACAGTGCGTCATGATTGCACGGCATGATGGATAATGCTCAGCTGCTAGGTTTTTTTCGTAGTTGCAGATAAACATAGCTCCTCTGTGCACTGTTATTGAGTTTTCGTAGTTGTACTGATAAACTATTTATAGAGAGGTGCATAAATCGACGTGGAGTTAGTAGATAAGTTGTGTCTATAGGCTATAAACTATTTATAGATAGGGTTATTTTTTGAGAAATTTTACGATACATTCTATTAGTAGTACATGGTGGTAGCATAAATCAAATTTGATTATAGTTGTTAAGGGTATAATAGATTTTTCTTTGTATTTATAATTTTCTCGTGAAGGTATTGTAGATTTTTTTCAATTAGGGTTGAAAATATTACTACGTCCATCTAGAAAGGATGAATGTTCTGTGAATGAAAAAAAATCTGACCCCGTATAGACATCCATTACTAAAAATGGTTTGTCGACTAATGGCTGTATTAGCCTTTGGCGATTGCAGAAGGACGGGATAGGCAAGTAATTAAACCCTAAATGAGACAAGTAATCAAACATACACATCACATCTTATGATGTAGCAAATTAAGCCAAGGAGAGGATGACTAGGCAGACCAAATTGCCAATTTAAAACGAAAGTTAGGATGGAGATAGCATTGTTAGGTCGTGATCTAGCATGTTTAGGGTTTGGGCCTTTGGGACCTATATATTCTCTCATACAAATTAATCTGCCCTCTGATGACATGCATGAAGCTTTATGATACTCGTATATACTACCGTTTTCCTAGTGCTGCTGACCATGCATGGATCCTTCGCACCTGGTTCTTGTGCTGTCTGTATTGCAGGAACTGCGTGCTTTTGTTTTAAAAAATTCAGAGTGCTGACAAATTGCTGTGCTATGATAATACAAGGATACGACAGTGACTGATCCATCGGTTTGTGTAAATAGTTTTTTATTGTATATATAGTGCTGAAAAAAAGAGTTTTGGATTGAACACCGCCACAAGATCTGTGGAGCGAAAAACTGGAGTAAAATCCAGAGTGTGAAAATCATTAATTGGCCATATACTCGATCATATGTCTGCTCCCGTCAATTCATGCAATTGTACTGATCAGCAGTCAGCAACGACGGTAACTGTCCTATCATATCACCCGTTTGCATTACATTAAGTGTTGTGCCAATTCTAATTTGCTAGTTGCAGCTATAATATATATATGGTAGAATCTGAGGGCTGTAACTCGAAAATGCGTACACCCAGGGAGAGAAACTCGAAAGTGTGAACAGTCAAGCTTAATTAGTGAAGTTGAAAATGGCTGCGATTAATATACATATATTCAGATAGAAAACTCGAAGTTGTAAACAGCCCGAGAGAACTCGAAGATGCGTTCGCCCTGAGAGAAACTCGAAGATGTAAACTGTGATGCCCCGTTTTTCCCGGGTCAACCTCGCGGACCCCCACCCTCTCCCCCCGTCAACCCCTTGCCCGGACCCCTCGGCACCTCGCCTCCCGACCGTCGCCTCCGTGCGCAGAGAGCGCCGTAGCCGCCATCATCACGCCGTCCTCGCACGCACGCCTCCTCGCCGCCATGATGCCGCCGTGCGCACGCCGCGCCGAGCCGCCGCCGCCGGACCCTCCTCCACCGGCTTTAAAGCCCTCCTTCGCCCCGACCCCCATCGCGCTCCCCACCTCACCCCTTTTTCCGAGCAAGAAGACGACCCGAGGAGGAAGAAGAAGCAAGAAAGAAAGAAGGAGAGGAGGCGACGTACCTCGTGTCGCTGTCGCCGCGCCCGTGAGCCCCGAGCCTCCTTCCGTCGCGCCGCGCGCGCCAAGCCTCCCCTCCGTTGCCTTTACCGCGCCGTGCGCGCCTTCTTCCCCTTCTCTCCCCGCCGCGCGCCGCCAGTAGCCCCCTTCTCTCCCCGCGCGCAGAGCCCTGCTCGCCTCGCGGGCCTTTCTTTTTAGGCGACGCCATGCTGCGGCTGCTGCCGCCGTGGGCCTCCTCCCGCAGCGCCGTGGTGGGCCGGGCCGTTTTTCGGCTGTGGGCCAATTGCGTTTTTCCTTTTTATTTGGTTTTTCAATTTCCTTTTCTATTTTATTTTAAAAGCTAGACTTTGATTATTATTAACTCCCTCATTTCAACTCCAAAAATTATAAAATAAATTTCTAAAAATTTCTAAAATCAAGATCTTGCTAATGGCATAGGTCTTGTTCAATTTGGAGTTCATTTGAGTATTCTTGTGTATTTATTAGTCCTTTTGCCTGTTGTGTCTTTTTCCGGTACCTCGCCCGCGTAGATTTCGGAGACGCCGGAGACCTCCACGTCGATCAAGGACAAGACTACTCGGACTCTCTCCCCTACAACCAAGGCGAGTCAATACTTTGATCATATTGAGCCTACATTTTATGCAAATTATATTCTTTTAAAATAGCAAATTGCATGCTTTAATTCTTTAATCAAATGTATGTTAAAGCTTAAGGTAGTTAATACCCATTTGTTGAATAATTAATTACTATGCCATCCTTGACAACTTGAATCCCTTAATTCCATTGTCACCCTAGTAATTATATGGTAATACTAGCTATAGGTTGTACTTAAGCGACATGCTAGACTTGCTTAAGTACCGGGACATTAACGTGTCCTAATCATCATCATTTCAAACATAAAATGATTTGGGCAGTCATTGCGGGTAAATGACTGAGATGGTTGAATTGTTGTATTTTACATCTCAAAACCCTAAGCGCTAATACCCGTGCAGGCGGATGGTAAGATGGTGGGTGCGGATGTAGCACGAGAATGGAGGGAATGTGGTTGAGCCGTCCAGACAACCCTAAGGACTTAATCTTGTCACGACCTCCTGTGTATAACAAGTACAACCACAAGTCGCAACAAAGCGCGACGTGGCTTAGTACATTTATCAAATCTGAAAATCATCTCACCGGAGGGTTAAAGGAGGCACAAGCTCGGGTATGTCGGGCTTGGATGGGACACCGAGTCAAGGGTGAAGTTCGCGATCGGCCGAGGTGTAGCCACGCCACGCCGATCGGCGAGGTGGACATCCCGCGCAGCGTATGGGCATAACCCCATATGGGTGAGACGAGGAAGGGACGAGATATTTAGAAAGTTATTGTGACAACCTCTCGACTACACGACTACGGAATCGTGTAGGGCAACGAGTTAATTGTCTCTTGTGGGTAAAGTGTACAATCTCTGCAGAGTTACAAAGCTGTTTAAGCACCGTGCCTACGGTCAAAGGCGGACATGGGAACTTAACTTGAGTTAGTTCTATTTCAAAACCTCGTTGGGTGGTATGAAAATTGTGGCGGGCTCACCTAGCCCCGAGATTGGTTATTCTGGGTCTTTGTACCGGTGTCGTTTAGTGGTGGATGTAACCACAATCAAAATAAGCATGAAGGTGGAGGTAACCTCTGTGATTTAAATATTGCACAATTTCTCTTTAACTAAAATGAAATTTGTTAAAAATGCTAAGTGCTAGGAATTTATACTTATGATATTTAAAAGTATTGCTTTCGCAAATAAAAGAACCGAGCCACCCTTGTAAGCCTTGCATGTATATCATTACATTGTGTATTGGCTCGCGAGCACGGTAGTTGTGCTCATCCTCGCTCTCCCAAACCCTTGGATGACGCCGATGGAGGAGACTATGCTTACTACGAGGAACCAGTTGATGGACAAGGAAGCGATGAAGAGTAGTCTAGGATCGTAGTCTAGGCCTCGGCGCGATCTAAGTTGACTCGTTGGTACTTGCATTACAACCGATATTACCGGGTCCTTGGATAATATCGATGCATTACAGGTGCCCCGATCGCTTACTGTGAAGAGGTGAGCTCTACCCTTTGCTTCCGCCACCGTGTCGGTGTTCGTATTGTAATCAATTTGGCCTGATCGCCCTGTTGTAAAACTCGACCCGACGCGTGGTCTATGTCACTCGTTGTTTGTAATATTGATACTTTAGTTCACGCCATGTATGAATGATTCAGCAATGCTGTGAGTGCTATCTATCGATCGAGGAATAGCACGACGTTTTCTGAAGGATTCGGATTAGAAAATCCGGTCAAACAGAGTCAATGTCGAGCATACGATCAGAGTCTTAGTTAGATTGGTCGTTGCCTTAAGGACTTGGATCTTATTTTCAAAAACTAAGAAAAAGCTTTGCTAAAAATATAGAGTATTTATTGCTTCTACTCTTCACTCCTAGTCTGTACTTATCTTTATTTCACTTGAGTTTTACCTTGTCTTGACCTCCTCTTGTTTTCAAAATTTGTAGATGGCTACCCGTCGTCGGATGGCCGTGGGACCTCCTCGTTCACGGAGAGAACGAGGAGGCTTCAGCGGACATACTTCGCCGGTGATCTTGTACCTTGGTTTTCCCGTCACCACGTTCGTGGTAGGATGACGAGGATCGAGACCGCGAGTCTGGGCGATGGAGGTGTACCTCTCCGCGGGGTTGGCGAGTTCACTTCCTTCCTCTTCAGGGCGAGGCACCCGCCGTAGCCGTCACGGCGCCATTCGGGGCGCCGCACGTCGCTTCCACCCGCTTGTGTTGGAAGTACGGATCTCTTCTTTGAGGTCACCCTTACGCTTCTACCCGTACCTCCCGAGCGAGGCGTGTCCCGGCAATTTCGACACGAGAGCGGCGACCCTCGCTGCGCGGCGAGTCCGGCTACGCGGCGATGATAGCCACCATCACCGCCGCCATGGATGAGATCAGCGACCGGACACTCCTCACCGGCGGCTATGCCCACTCCGACACCCTTCGAGCAACATGGTCGAGTGATGAAGCTCACTCCACTGCGATGCGAGAGAGGGATCTTTGCGATGCAGAGAGGACGCCGCTCTTGCGAGTTGGCACGCCTCGAGCGCGCGCACGGTCCTCGCCCGGCCGGTTGCACCTATCGTTGCCCCGTCCTCCTAGTGCCGAGCCGACGTTCCCGCCTGCAGGACCCGTCTCGACTCACGGACGCAGCAGTGCGCCCGCGCCGTCCGGCCGTCGCCTAGGAGAGTCGGCCGTGGACGCAGCCCGATCCACCGCCCGGTTTGACGAGTCGGGCGTGGGCGCCACCTCGGCCGTTCACGTTCGCGCTCCGTTCGCCGAGCTTGATCCGAGCCGTTCGTTCGCTCCCGCAACAGCTATGCGCTTTGTGGTGATCCCTGTAGAAGCATTGTCCGATTAGTTAGGTTAGCTAGCGGTGCTTGGCCGAGCGATCTTTTAGGTTGCAAGCACTTTTGTTTCTTTCTTTTGTAGACGATGTGTTTGTATTACGTGTCATGACTTAGCTTAGTGTATAAGCTTTGTTCGAGAGTCATGTAACACTTAACCCCTTATTATAGTATAGCCGCTCTAGGCTTTGTATTGTACTTGCTTTGTTCTTTTGTTGGTTTTGTTCTTGTCTGTGTGTGCCTTAGAGGCTAGTGAACCCTCATATACTCCTCTAAGTTCTAAGCTTGAGTTTCTTGAGATGCCGCCAAGAAGAGCCGCCGCCGGTCCGTGGAGCCTTCGCCGCAGTCGAGGAAGAGGCCGTGGCGTGGTCGTGGCAAGGCCGAGAGGACGAACCGCCTCCTCCACCAAACAAACCCGACAATGACCCAAGTCATGTTTCACAGACTCAGATTCTCCAGCGTTACTAAACAATCGCCAGACCGACCACGATCGCAACTCCAAGCTAGAGACTTCCTCGAGACAAGACCTCTCACCTTTGCTGCGCCAATGAACCGCTAGAAGTCAAGGCGCTCGGGGACACCGAGAAGAAACTTCGTCTTGCCATTTGCTCAAATGAAGACAAGGTGGATTTCGCCACCCATCGGTGAAAAGCGCGTGCGCTGCTGGTGGGAGAATTACCTCGCCGCCCGAGGTGATGAGAATCTAGAGGAAGAAGAAGCAGGAATAGCAGAAGTCGTAGCATCTACGATTGGAGCCCCACAAGATCCCGCTACCTCTGCGCGCAATAGAAGAAGTTGCGGAAATACAACAAGTGAAGTTGAACCGCATGGCGTAGATTCTGGGAGGAATTCAAGGCCGCTTCGGGGCCAACCGTGCCAGTGGAACAATGAGATTGAAGAAGAATGAATTTGAGCTCTCAGCGGTCGATGTCGATAAATGAGTATCTAACCAAGTTTAACCGACTTGCTCGCTACGCCCCAATGATGTAGGCGATGAAGAAGAGAAAATCGACCGCTTTGTTGAAGGAATGCGGGAAGACATGAGAGGACACTTATCCTCCATGATTACTCTAGCTTCCAAAGATTAGTTAATAAAGCCCTCATCCGTGAAAATGAGAAGAAGATCATGGAGATTAGCCGCAAAGGAAGATGTCATTTCAGAGGCCACAAGGTAGCTTTCCCGAAGCCTACATTCCAAGGCGACTCATCTTTCGATCGTGCAGCCTCTTCTCGAAAACCCAAGTTTCCACCCGCGTCCCCAAGGAAGTGGATTCGGTGCTCTCCGCCCGCCCGCAACCGGCGGCGATCAACCCAAGAAGAAACCTCCATCGCTCGCTTGTGGAGAAAGAGGACACTTCGCCAATCGTTGTCCTACCGGCCGAATGCTCGGCAAGACTCAACACAGAGTAACGCCAGTTCAAGCGGGACCCGACCCAAGCAAGAGTCACGGACTTGCAGCATCAAGGTCTACACCAACACAAAGCCATGGCCGTGTGAACCACGTCACAGCCGAGGAAGCTCAAGGTGTCTCAGGAGTACTAATGGGTACGTTCCCTGTTAATTCAGTACCCACACAAGTTTTGTTTGATTCTGGAGCTTCGCACTCTTTTATTTCAAGAAAGTTTGTTGAAAGGCTTAAGTTGCCAACCTATAAGTTGAAGAAACCCGTGGTACTTAGCTCACCCGGGGGATCCCTTTGTGCTACCTCAGTCAGTCCCAGGGTAGAAATTGCTATGGAACATTCGGATTCCTAGCAAACCTTCCGTGCTTGGAATCTCAAACACTGGATATCATCCTAGGATGGATTGGTTGGCCAAATATCAAGGATTGATAGATTGTGCCAACAGAAAAGTGGTGCTCACCAAGAACCCAGAGACCACAATAAGAGTTAGTGTGGATCGTTCCTCTCCTTTGAATAGAACAATCCACCACCTTGGAGAGTTGTCCCTAGAGACAACGCCTGTAGTCAAAGCTTACCCGATGTCTTCCCGGAAGAATTACGGGCATGCCACGAGCAGAGATGTTGAGTTTGTCATCAACTTGAAGCCGAGGACAGCCCCAATTGCTAAGAGACCATACGGAATGGCGACGAACTTGAAGAACTTAAGACACAAATTGAAGACTTGCAAGACAAAGGTTTCGTTAGACCTAGTTCTTCTCCCTCGGGTTCGCCAGTTCTCTTTGTGAAGAAGAAAGATGGCACCGCCAGATTGTGCGTGGACTACTGAGCACTCAATGATGTGACCATCAAGAACAAGTATCCCTTACCTCGCATCGATGACACATTCGATCGGTTGGCAGAGCATCGTTTTCTCCAAGATAGACTGAGGTCGAGGATACCATCACTTAAGATCGAGAACGAGGATATACCTAAGGCGGCTTTACCACCGGTATGGCCTTTATGAGTTCACCGTCATGCCGTTTGGCTTGACCAATGCGCCGACCTACTTCATGAACCTCATGAACAAAGTATTCATGGAATACTTAGACAAGTTTGTTGTCGTGTTCATAGACGACATCTTGATCTATTCAAAGACCGATGAAGAACATTACGAACACTTGCAATTGGTCTTAGAAAAGCTTAAAGAGAATCATCTTTATGCCAAGTACGGTAAATGTGAATTTTGGCTTCATGAAATCAGTTTCCTCGGACACATTGTATCCATTTGGAGGAATTGCAGTTGATCCATCCAAAGTAGCATTTGTAATGGAATGGAAACAACCCACATCGGTATAGAAGTGCGTAGTTTTCTCGGTTTGGCGGATACTACGACGCTTCATTGAAGGATTCTCTAAGCTTTCCAAACCAATGACCCATCGCTTAAAAGGAAAAGAAGTATGATTGGATGAAGCTTGTGAAAAGAGTTTCCAAGAATTGAAGAAGAAGTTAACTTCTGGCCCAGTATTAATCTTGCCAGATATACATCAAGACTTCGAAGTCTATTGTGATGCATCGCGCCAAGGTCTTGGTTGCGTACTCATGCAAGGAGGAAAAGTTGTAGCTTATGCTTCAAGACAACTCCGTCCTCACGAAGACAACTATCCAACTCATGATTTGGAGTTAGCGATGAGTGCATGCCTTAAAAATTTGGCGACATTACTTGATTGGAAATCATTGTAATATCTACACAGACCACAAGAGTCTCAAGTACATTTTCACCCAATCAGACCTCAACCTTCGACAAAGAAGATGGTTAGAATTAATAAAGGATTACAACTTGGATGTCCATTATCATCCTGGAAAGGCTAATGTAGTTGCCGATGCATTAAGCCGTAAATCCTACTGCAGTAATGTCATGATTCAAGAACATCAACCTGAGCTCTGCAAGGAATTTGAAGCCCTCAACCTTGAGTTAATAGAGCAAGGCACACTAGCCACAATAGAAGCGTATCCAACTCTAGAAGAGCAGATCAAGGCCGCTCAAGAGGGACATCCTGGAGTCCAGAGATTCAAGTATCTCATGGCAAAAGGAAAGGCCCTAAGATGTCGAGAAGATCGCGGGAATCCTATGGTGTGGGAAACGACTCTTTGTTCCCCACCGAAGGAACTCAAAGATCGATTCTAAAGGAAGCTCACGATTCGCACACCCGCACCAGCGGCACCAAGATGTACCAAGACATGAAGATTTTGTATTGGTGGCCACGAATGAAAAGAGATATCGCCGAGTATGTAGCTTGTTGTGATGTATGTCAGCGAATCAAGGCTGAACATCAAAGACCAGCCGGATTGCTACAACCCTTACAGATCCCTCAGTGGAAATGGGAAGAAATCGGAATGGATTTCATTACCGGTCTACCTCGAACTAAGTCCGGATGTGACTCAGTATGGGTTATAGTTGACAGATTGACTAAAGTCGCCCACTTCATCCCTGTGAAGACAACCTACAAGGGAGACAAGTTAGCCGAGTTATACATGGCTCGTATCGTGTGTTTGCATGGAGTACCCAAGAGAATAGTCTCCGATCGAGGTTCTCAATTTACCTCGCATTTTTGGGCTAGTCTGCATGATGCCCTTGGAACACACCTTACCTTCAGCACAGCCTATCATCCGCAGACCGATGGTCAGACGGAAAGAACAAATCAAATCCTAGAAGACATGCTTCGAGCTTGTGCTTTGGAGTTTCAGTAGGCGGGAAAATGTCTACCGTATGCCGAGTTTGCATACAATAATAGTTATCAGTCAAGTTTGAAAATGTCCCCATTTGAAGCACTCTATGGAAGAAAATGCAGAACTCCTCTGCATTGGTCAGAATCAGGTGAAGGATATGTCTTTGGACCGGATACTCTCAAGCAAGCTGAAGAGAAAGTTCGACTAATCAGAGATCGCCTTCAAGCCGCTCGATCTAGAGCAGAAGAGTTATGCCGACAACCGTCGAAGAGACTTAACCTTGAAGTTGGAGATGCCGTGTATCTCAAGGTATCGCCACTTCGTGGAACCCAAGATTCAAAGTTAAAGGCAAGCTCGCACCAAGATACATAGGCGTTCCGATCACCGCTAAGCGTGGAGAAGTTGCCTATCAGCTAGAGCTACCTGAAAGTTTGTCAGACGTCCACAACGTGTTCCATGTCTCTCAACTAAAGAAATGTCTCAGAGTACCCGAAGAGCAGACTCCTGTCGAAGCCATCGCACTTGAGAAAGATTTGACTTATCCGGAGCACCTATCAAAATCCTCGGCGTCGTCGAAGCGGACAAGACGTCAAGTCATCCGTCTTTGTAAGGTTCGGTGGAGCCATCACTCAACCAAAGAAGCCACTGGGAGCGAAGATCAACTTAAGGTGGATTTCCGCCACGTTCTCGGAGCGACTCGAATCTCGGGTCGAGATTCCGTTTAAGGTGGTAGGATTTGTGATGCCCGTTTTCCCGGTCAACCCTCGCCGACCCCACCTCTCCCCGTCAACCCCCTTGCCGGACCCCCTCGGCACCTCACCTCCCGGCGAGTCGCCTCCGTCTTGCGCAGAGCGCCAGAGCCGCCATCATCACGCCGTCCTCGCCACGCACGCCTCGCCGCCATGATGCCGCGCGCGCACTCGCGCCGAGCGCGCCGCCGCCCGGACCCCTCCTCCACCGGCTTTAAAGCCCTCCCTTCGGCCCGACCCCCATCGCGCCTCCCACCTCACCCCTTTTTCCGAGCAAGAAGACGACCCGAGGAGGAAGAAGAAGCAAGAAAGAAAGAAGGAGAGGAGGCGACGTACCTCCGGTGTCGCCGTCGCCGCCGCCCGTGAGCCCCGAGCCCTCCCTTCCGCCGCCGCGCGCCTCAAGCCTCCCCTCCGTTGCCTTTACCGCGTGTGCGCCCTTCTTCCCCTTCTCTCCCCCGCGCGCGCGCGTTGTAGCCCCTTCTCTCCCCGCGCGCCGTGTGCCCCCTTCCTCGCCTCGCCGGGCCTTTCTTTTAGGGCGACGCCATCGCGGGCATGCATGCGCGCCAGTGGGCCTCCTCTCCATGGCCTGCCGTGGTGGGCGGGCCGTTTTTATTTGTGGGCCAATGCGTTTTCCTTTTTATTTGGTTTTCAATTTCCTTTTCTATTTTATTTTAAAAGCTAGACTTTGATTATTATTAACTCCTCATTTCAACTCCAAAATTATAAAATAAATTTCTAAAATTTCTAAAATCAAGATCTTGCTAATGGCATAGGTCTTGTTCAATTTGGAGTTCATTTGAGTATTCTTGTGTATTTATTAGTCCTTTTGCTGTTGTGTCTTTTAGGTACCTCGCTTGCGTAGATTTGGAGGCAGGAGACCTCCGTCGATCAAGGACAAGACTACTCGGACTCTCTCCCTACAACCAAGGCGAGTCAATACTTTGATCATATTGAGCCTACATTTTATGCAAATTATATTCTTTTAAAATAGCAAATTGCATGCTTTAATTCTTTAATCAAATGTATGTTAAAGCTTAAGGTAGTTAATACCCATTTGTTGAATAATTAATTACTATGCCATCCTTGACAACTTGAATCCCTTAATTCCATTGTCACCCTAGTAATTATATGGTAATACTAGCTATAGGTTGTACTTAAGCGACATGCTAGACTTGCTTAAATCTTAGGGACATTAACGTGTCCTAATCATCATCATTTCAAACATAAAATGATTTGGCGGTCATTGCGGGTAAATGGCGAGATGGTTGAATTGTTGTATTTTACATCTCAAAAACCCTAAGCTGCTAATACCCGTGCGGCGGATGGTAAGATGGTGGAGTGCGGATGTAGCACGAGAATGGAGGAATGTGGTTGAGCCGCCCGGACAACCTAAGGACTTAATCTTGTCACGACCTCCTGTATAACAAGTACAACCACAAGTGCGCAACAAAGCTGCGGCGTGGCTTAGTACATTTATCAAATCCTGAAAATCATCTCACCGGAGGGTTAAAGGAGGCACAAGCTCAGGTATGTCGGGCTTGGATGGGACACCGAGTCAAGGTGAAGTTCGCGATCGGCGAGGTGTAGCCACGCTACGCCGATCATTGAGGTGGACATCCGCGCAAGCGTATGGGCATAACCCCATATGGGTGAGACGAGGAAGGGACGAGATATTTAGAAAAGTTATTGTGACAACCTCTCGACTACACGACTACGGAATCGTGTAGGCAACGAGTTAATTGTCTCTTGTGGGTAAAGTGTACAATCTCTGCAGAGTTACAAGCTGTTTAAGCAGTGGTGCCTACTGGTCAAAGCGGACATGAGAACTTAACTTGAGTTAGTTCTATTTCAAAAACCTCGTTGGGTGGTATGAAAATTGTGGCGGGCTCACCTAGCCCTGAGATTGGTTATTCCTGGGTCTTTGTACCCGGTGTCGTTTAGTGGTGGATGTAACCACAATCAAAATAAGCATGAAGGTGGAGGTAACCTCTGTGATTTAAATATTGCACAATTTCTCTTTAACTAAAATGAAATTTGTTAAAAATGCTAAGTGCTAGGAATTTATACTTATGATATTTAAAAAGTATTGCTTTCGCAAATAAAAGAACCGAGCCACCCTTGTAAGCCTTGCATGTATATCATTACATTGTGTATTGGCTCGCGAGCACGGTAGTTGTGCTCATCCTCGCTCTCCCCAAACCCTTGGATGTGATGGAGGAGACTATGCTTACTACGAGGAACCGAGTTGATGGACAAGGAAGCGATGAAGAGTAGTCTAGGATCGTAGTCTAGGCCTCGGCGATCTAAGTTGACTTCGTTGGTACTTGCATACAACCGATATTACGGGTCCTTGGATAATATCGATGCGTACCGTGGTGCCCGATCGCTTGCTGTGAAGAGGTGAGCTCTACCCTTTGCTTCCGCCACCGTAATCGGTGTTACGTATTGTAATCAATTTGGCTTCGATCGCCCTTGTTGTAAAACTCGACCCGGCGTGGTCTATGTCACTCTGTTGTTTGTAATATTGATACTTTAGTTCACGCCATGTATGAATGATTCAGCAATGCCTGTGAGTGCTATCTACTGATCCAGGGAATAGCACGGCGTTTTCACAGAGGATTCGGATTAGAAAATCCGGGTCCGACATAAACGAACAGTCAAGCTTAGTGAAGTTGAAAATGGCTGCAATATACATATGTTCTGAGAGAAACTCGAAGTTGTAAACAGCCCCTTTAAAAAAGAAAGAAAGTTGTAAACAGCCCGAGAGAACTCGAAGATGCATTCATCCTGAGAGAAACTCGAAGATGTAAACACCCTGAGGGAGCTCGAAAAGGTGCTGGCTAAATTAAATGTGATATCAGGGAACTCGAAAATGTATGCATACACACATGCAATTAAAAATAATTGTGACGTTTCAGAGCTTAACTAAATTTGTTTTTGAAGAAACCGTCGGCAGACTCGGTCAGGCACGCAGCAATTAATGGAGGTGGTGAACATTTTGTGTTGTGACGTCTGAAGAGTATTTTTAGGGCATGCTCTGTCGTCAAAACAGGGTATCAATCGATCTCTTCGTCTGTCGTCAACGTCCCAACTGGTAGCAGGTAATGAAAAGAAAAGTTGGATGTGATGAATTAATATATGGGTAAAAGAGAGCAATCTTACAGCATTCTTTGCTTGAATGTTCATTGCTCCATCTGTATGTAATTAATTAGGCTTTACAGAACCAGCTCGCAGTATTTCACAACAAAATTCTTTACCGTGCATGCATGAAGTAGCTAGTTCTTGCTACATGCATGTGAACTAGCTAGCTCATCTGTTAACCAAGCTAACCATACAATAACTAAGCTTAAGTTCACTTTTCAGTAAGCAGAAGAAGAATTTTGCTAGGAGCTAGATCTTATAGGGACCACTTGTGGGGAAGGGAACTGTTGCTGGATCTACCTTTGTTCATGTGATCAGTAGCTAGAGAAGTTGATCTACTTACTTAATTGGCCAATGGTGTGACGCTCTCACACGTGCTCATTTTGTTTAGATCCCTGTAACTGAAAGAGTTTTCTGTAATTAGCCTGCTGGGATGGGCTAGCTACCTTAGCCAGCTGCTAACGCTAGGAGAGGAGGAGTAGTAGTAGTCTGAAAATACCATGAGTACTTGTTGCCTTTATCGATCAACAGACAGAACACCGGTGAGACGATCCGCATACACTCTGGCAGCTAGCCTGGCTGTCTGGATGTGGATGGCCTGCACCTGACCAACAACCTGCAGGTTCCTCTCGAACATGATCCACTTTGGTGTCTGTATTCTGATCAGCTAGACCCCAACATTATTGTACAGTGTATTTTCATGCATGCTCCTCCATATGAGTAAAGTATTTGAAAGATCCTGTGGGGCCACTACGATCAATTCTTCAGAGGAGAGGTTTCTTCCTTGCAAGATGGTGATATTGTCTTGTACCCTGCTGCCTCAAGCAAAGCTAGTATCATTCAGTCATCCTGAACTAGCTAGAATGGAGGAATATCCTAGCAGGGTGGGCCCTGACGGAAACAAGTCGAGGTCGGCACACGCAGGAATAGGTGATAAGGAGACCCAAGCTCAGAGTCATCCACGGTGGATGGATCAATGGATGGATTCTGAAAGTTGCAATGTCAACGCGTGTCGTTCTAGGAGCTTGCTAGCGGCTGTCCATCAGAAATGGACACCTTCATTTGTTTCCTGACTCTTGAGAGGAAGAAATGTAATCCTCTCTATTTTTTGCACTGGAGAAATACAGGGAGAGAATAGAGGAGAGGGAGAGATGCCGTCCGAAGCGTGGGAGGAGCCGGCCATGGTGGTGGTGGTGGTGAATCGGGGAAGATGAAGACGTGGCGGCGGCTCCGGATCCGGTGAAGAAGACCGGCGGTGGTGGAGCTTCCCGTCGCTGGAGCGCCCCCTCTAGATCGGATTAGGGTTTGTGTTGGTGGAGTTGTGCGGCTCAGGTCAACCTCGTAACTAGACCCGCCGGCCCCACCCCTTTATATATTGCGCTTGTGTGACGGGCCCACCACCAATAGATGGTGGCGCCCCGATCGGCGCGGATCAAGGCCCCGATTAGCGTTGGGCTGGTGGGAGAAGATCAATCAACATTCTCCCCATTGATCTCCTCTATACTTTAACTTTAATTACTTTTGACTTTACTCATTCCATCACAGTTAGTGCGTAGAGCATGTCTCATCGTCACGGTCAATCGTAGATAGATTTATGACTACAATACACCTCTGCATTCGAAATAGTTACTTTAATCTTTTGGGCCATCTTTCGGTCCAGAATTATAGGCTTTCCTTTAAACCCATGCCGCTACATGTTCTCTGAACACGTTGGGTGGTAAGCCTTTAGTAAGCGGATCCGCTAGCATCTTTGCGGTACTTATATGCTCAAGACTTATAATTTGATCCGAACTTTATCTTTCACAACATAGTACTTTATGTCAATGTGTTTGGCGGCACCACTTGACTTATTGTTGTGAGCATACATTCTGCGGGTTCATTATCGCAGTACAACTTAAGTGGTCTATTGATGTCGTCAACCACTTTTAAACGGGTATGAACTTCTTTGCAGTTCACGCCCCGTAGCCTCATAACATGCTACAAACTCGGCATACATTGTGGGCGATGTAGTGACGGTTTGCTTTGAGCTTTTCCACGATATAGCTCCTCCGGTAGAGTGAACACATATCCGGATGTAGACTTTCTATCATCTCCCGCAAAATCGAGAATCAGTATACCCCACTATATGGAGTGAATCGATCTTCGTATGTCATCATGAGGCCTTTTGTTCCTTGCAAATAACGCAAGACTTTCTTTATCAATTTACAATGTTCTATTCGAGATTGCTCTGGAATCGCCAAGTAACCGGTAACAAACGCTAAGTCGATGCGTACACACTTGAGCATCTGCAAGCTTCCGACGACTTAAGCATATGGAATCGATTTCATTTGATCGAGCTCGTCTTGGTTCTGGGGCATTGAAAATCCCCATATCATCGCCCTTGACTATAGGTGCGGTGAAGGACTACATTTATGCATACCAAATTTCTTTAAGACTTTCTCTATGTATGCCTTTTGTGATAGTCCCAATATCCCCTTGTTTACGTCCGGTGAATTTCGATCCCTAGAGCGAACGAAGCTTCACCAAGATCTTTCATATCAAAGTTTGAGGACAAAAACTTCTTAGTCTCGATGTGATGACATCACTACTAGCCAGTAGGATATCATCCACATACTGAGATTAGGAAGATAAACTTCTCATCTTTAAACTTTGCATAAACACGCTTGTCCTCTACATTCTCTTTAAACCCAAATTTTCTTATTATCTTGTCAAACTTCAAGTACCACTGTCTCGAAGCTTGTTTTAACCCATAAATCGATTTCTTTAGCGGCATCCCATTCTTTCATTTCCTTCCACGACAAAACCTTTCGGTTGTGCCATGTAAACATTTTCCTCCAAATCCCCATTAAGAAATGCCGTCTTTACATCCATCGATGTAACTCTAAATCATAATGTGCTACTAATGCCATTATGATTACGAAGAATCTTTACATGAGGCGGAGAAAAGGTCTCATTGTAATCAATCCCTTCTCTTTGCGTAAAGCCTTTTGCCACAAGTCGCGCTTTGTATCTTTCTACATTCCTTGGGAGTCAAGCTTTGTCTTGTAGACCCATTCTGACCCTCTGTTTTGGCTCCTTTAGGAATATTTTCCAAGTCCCAGACTTTATTAGTCTTCATGGACCTCATCTCCTCTTCCATGGCCTCAAGCCATTTTGAGAATTTTAAGCTTCTCATGGCTTCTTCAAATGAGATGGGATCATCCTCCATTTGAAATTCCTCTGTATGATAAATCGATAATCATCGAAATAGTGATCTTCTTACTCTTTGAGACCTCCTCGGGGCCTTCTCATTTGGTACATCTTACATTTGAGGTGTTGTTGCTCCCCTCATCTGTAGTAATGGGTTCTATAGGATCTGAAGAACGAGTTCCTCATTCTCATTCATTGTTGCCACGGGAGGAACAATAGCAGTCTTGGCACCTGATGTCTTGCACGTCGGTGCAAATGACAGTGGTAGGTAGTGTGAAGAATGGCTCTTGAATCATCGGATGGCGCATACACCCGCTTCTCTTCAAGGTCAATCTCACGAGCTACCATACTTCCTCTCATCATTTCATCTTCTAAGAAGACAACGTGTCTCGTTTCTACAAACTTTGTATATCCATGCGGACGGTAGAAACGAAAACCTTTTGACTTTTGGGTAGCCAATGAAATGGCAACTTCTGCTTTGGGATCAAGCTTCCCAAGGTTTGGGTTAAATACTTTAGCCTCGCGGGACTCCCCACACGCAAGTGGTTTAGTGAGGAACTCTTCACATCCCACAACTCGCGGTGTTTTGGGCACCGACTTACTAGGCACTCTGTTGAGAATATGAATGGCGGTTTTCAACGCCTCCATCCATAGACTCAATGGCGGTGTGGAATAGCTCATCATGTTTCGCACCATATCCATCGAGTGCAGTTGCGTCTTTCGCCTACTCCATTTTTTGAGGTTCGCCGGTGTAGAATCTTGGGCTACTATGCCATTTTCTGTAAAACCTTGCAAAGGTCTAGGAACTTGTCCATATGGGGTATGTCGACGTAGTACTCTCCCCTACGATCGGATCGGACTATCTTAATCTTTAAATCGTGTTGGTTTTCAACTTGACTTTAAATATCTTGAATTTGTCCAAGGCTTCATTTCTTTCTTTGATTGGATAAATATATCCATAACGGAGTAATCATCCGTGAATGTTATGAGCGAGTCATATCCATCCACACTTTTCACAGAAAAGGACCACAAATGTCCGTGTGAATAATTTGTAGAATTCTGTGCTTCTTTTGGCGTTTTTCTTAATTTTCTTTACATATTTTCCTTTAATGCGATCTCGCATTGTTCTAAATCTGAGAACTCTAATGGAGGAAGAATATCATTCTTAACTAGTCTTTCTATTCTCCCCTCAAATATGGTCTAAGCAGCGATGCCATAATTTCGACGACGCATCTAGAGTTCTCTTTCGTTTCTGTTTACATTCGTGAGCGAGGTTCATTCACTTTCTCGCATGCGACGTTCCCATTATCGCATACGACATTCACATTATCACATAATGATAACAAATAAAGCTCATTTTGTAAGATGACAAGACCAACACATTCTTTATTAAACATTATTTCACACTTGCCATTTCCAAAATGACAATCATAACCATCATTGTCCAAACATGAAACACTAATCAAATTCCTCTGTAAAGAGGAACATAAGAACATCTCTAAGTAAAAGAGTGAAGCCATCACTAGCTTTAATGAAAGATCGCCAACGGCTTCAACTTCACTTGGACTCCATTTGCGACTTTAATGCTTCTTTCTTTTCTTTGCGTATTCCTCGTCGAACGGAATCCCTACATATTATTGACAACATGAACAGTTGCTCCTGAATCAATCCACCAAGTAGATTTTGAATATTGTACATACAGGGACTCATTTATGAAGGTAATAATGTTCTCACCTTTCTTTGCCATTATCATCTTTAAGTAATCGGGACAGTTCTTGTTGTAGTGTCTCGTCTTCTTGCTTGATGAAGACAACGATCTTTGTCTCGCAAACTTATTCTGTTGAGGTGATGGGCGGGGTTTTCCCTTGTTCTTTGAGGAGAATTCTTGTTGAAGTTCTTTTTCTTGTTGTCCTTCACATAGTTGATAGAACCACCATGTGAGGATTTAAATCTTTCCTCCTCTTGCACACACATAGCTATGCACTTTTCTAAGTCTCATTTCTCGGGTGCATGTTGTAGTTGACAACAAAGGTGTCAAACTTTTCTCGCAAGGAAGCAAAATCAAATGAATAAGGAACTCATCCTTGAGAGCCAAATCCATTGGTTTAAGCTTGGATGCCAAGTTGCTCATCCTTAGTATGTGTTCTCTTATGCCACTGCCACCACGAGTACCTTTACATCACAAGTCGCTTAATGTTTGTGTAGCATATGTCTTTGAAGAACCGATGAACCGACTCTTTATTTTCTCAAGGTATACGTGACGGTGTCACACTCTGCGATTGAGCCCACAATTGCGAGCTCAATCGTGTTCTTTATCACACCAAACATTTCTTGTTGGTGTGGTCCATTCTTATGCTCAAGGTCATAAGACATCGTAAGGAGCATGGTCCCTCTGTCTTTTCCGCCAAGCAATATCATCCTCATTTGATCCTCACTGGTGCCATAGGCTCGGTGGGGCGTCTTGTAGTGAGGACCAGTCCACCTCGGCCAAGATAAACGCTAAGTCTATCTTTTTCTTCCACTCTCCATAATTATCTCCTTTGAGTGGGGATCTCTCGATACAACTCATCAAGTTGTATCCTTTGAAAAATAGTTCAAGTAAAGTGAGAACATAACAACAAAATTATATGCCTTATTTCCAACGTTGGTCAAAAATACGACATACAATTTAAAGCAATTTTATCTATGCATTAAATCTACATCACCGTTGGGCAGAAATAGAAATAACGCATAAAAACGTCAATTAAAAAATTATAATATTGTTATTATCAACGTTGGTCAGAAAATAACAATATCATAAAATTTCTGGAAATTATGTCTATTTTTCCAAAATTAAATTCTCCCGTTGGTTCGAATTTAATAATGAAAAAACAATCAATATTATCTTTTGCAGCGGAAACTGTAATTATTCTAAAATAATTCATTATTCAGAAGCATTATACTGTACACTTTTAATCTCTGGAAAAATTAACACGTTGGTGCAAAAAATTTACAGAGATTTGATTCAATTTTCATTCAAAAACAAACATAATTGCTTCTGAAAAACAATAAAATCTCTTTTCTGTTTTTACTGTTCAAAATAGCCAAATCGGCCCACGCCGGCCCGCCTTTTCTCTCTCACGCGCGCTCCGCCGGCCCACAAGGCCCACCGCGCCCTGCCTCTTTTTACTTGGGCAGCGGTAGGAGAAACCTGGCCGTCCGTCGATCGGACGGCCGAGCTTGCGTTCGGCTGGGATTTCACCCCAGCCCCAAAACCCTAGCCCCATTCGTTTCATTCCCATCCCGAAAAAACCGGATCGGCACAGGCGGCTAGGAGCTCCTGCGGGCAGGCGGCGGCGGCGGAGGAAGGCTGGGCGGAGCGGTGCGGCGCCGGTGGCGCGCGCGCATAGCCGGCGCGGCGGCTTCGCGTGAGGCGCGGCGGTGGGAGGCTCAGCGACCCGTGGCGCGCCGCTTCGTCGGCGCCGGCGGCAGCGCCGGCCGAGGCGCGGCCCGGCGGTCGGGCCGGCGGCACACGGCGGCGGGCCGTGGCGGCAGGCGAGCGAGCTCGCGAGGCGAGCCGCGGCGTCGGCGACGGCAGCCGCGCGCGACGGGTGCGGCGGACCCGGACGGCGGCGGCGCGCGGCGGCGAGATGGCGCGACCAGGCGGCGCGGCCGTGGGCGGCCGGCGGCCGGCGGCGCAACTACCGGCGCGGCCGTGAAGCCTTTAACCTTGCTCTGATACCAATGTAATCCTCTCTATTCTTTGCACTGGAGAAATACATCAGAGGGAGAGAATAGAGGAGAGGGAGAGATACCGTCCGAAGCGTGGGAGGAGCCGGCCATGGTGGTGGTGGTGGTGAATCGGGGAAGATGAAGACGTGGCGGCGGCTCCGGATCCGGTGAAGAAGACCGGCGGTGGTGGAGCTTCCCGTCGCTGGAGCGCCCCCTCTAGATCGGATTAGGGTTTGTGTTGGTGGAGTTGTGCGGCTCAGGTCAACCTCATAACTAGACCCGCCGGCCCCACCCCTTTATATATTGCTTGTGACGAGGGCCCACCACCAATAGATGGGTGGCGCCCCGATCGTATGCGGATCAAGGCCCCGATTAGCCGTTGGGCTAATTGGGAGAGAGATCAATCCAACAAGAAACACATATGGACGCATACCACTTGCATACTACTACTCAATGTATGCCAGAAACAGGTCAGATTTTTCTTGTTGTCAGCAAATATGATGTTGGATTCAACTTCTGTCATCTTTTAGACCGTCCGATTTCCAATCTGACGACAATCCACTCTGCAGAATCCGATTCCCAGGTGGTGTGAAGATATTTAGTCTTTAGTCTGTTGTGTAATCCGGTTTTGTTCCGTGAACGTTTCTGATTCATCTTGTAGATATAAACGTATTCAGTCGCAAGCGTTCGGGAGAATCAGTAATCTGTCCGTTTACTATTCACCGTCCATTGCGTGTACTGCTCATTGTCCGACAAGAACTCTCCTGTACAGACTCTGTATTCCTGAGTATAAATACAACAACCGACATCGTTTGAGATGTGCGAACGATTCAATCAAACATATTTTCACATAGTATCAGAGCCATCTCTTCTATCATGACATCGCCAAGCTTAATCTCGTCGATCTCAGGCACCGTAACATCTTAGAACGGTGCGATCAACACTGGTGGGATGTTTTCGTCATCTGCTTCCTTCGGTCACCTCATCAACGTCAAATTGGCACGCGACAATTACCTTCTTTGGAAAGCTCAGCTCTTGTTGTTCCTTCGAGGTCAACAATTGCTGGGCTTCGTCGATGGATCAAGGACAGCAAGCAACCTATCGTTATGTAATTCTCGACGTAGACCGCGTCTTGGGTGATGGATTGCCACCCAAGAGATCAACTGTGGGTCGAGGAAACCCACCGGTTCTCGCTATTGCTAGGTTTCTTGTATCATATGCCTATACATAAGCAATGAGTTATGATATTTATCGGTATTACGTGAATGTAGAACTTGATTGTGCGCACTTACAGTGTCCAACATCGTAGAAGTGAGGTGTCGAGGGCGTCAAGGTTGAATAGTTCGAATATGTCTTCGAAGCCCACGACGAAGAAGCCCGGCTGGTGGAAGAAATGCTTCTTCATGTATCTGACGGTGATACCAGTAGGCCGGTTTGTCCTCCGCTCGTTGGTCTTCCGCATGTACTAGACATGCAAACTCTTGCAACCCATTCTAAGGTAGGGTAACTGTGCGTCGGTGACCAATGACATTCCGAGGGAGAACATCCAGGGCTTGCGAGGCGCCTTAATCTTCTTCGATTTGGCCTTAGCACCTTGCCTGCCATGCGTTTTCACGGGAGACGACTCAGCACGCTTTTCTTGTATCTTCGGTGTCGTCTCCACGGGAGCCGATGCGGTGGCCTTCTGCAGCGAAGGTTGAGGTGGAGTCATCGAGGATTCTGTTAGAGAGGCATGGTCGTGTTCAAATCGCAGCACTGCAGGGTTCAGGGCGATGTCCCTCTTGAACCATTGGACAAAAGTGTGCACGACATCCCCTAGTGTTATGATGTCTTCGTTCGGGGGCTTCTCAAGAGGGACAGTTATGAAATTATTATGTACAATATCCACTTGGACCTTGGCATAACCCTGTGTCAGCTGGGCACCATGCAACACTGTCCCTTCCTGGCATGGAAACGTCATCCCCCGCCCAACCTCAATAGAAATAGACCCAACCAGTCTCACTTGGAGTTTGCAGAGTGTGGGCTCCTACAAAATGATACACAATTAGCTTTCCCTTTTTGGATCTGTCCAAATCATCTGAAAGTCGGTCTCTTTTAAACCAAGTTCTTCTTCCACCTCTGTCTACTTCATCTTATTTTCTAAGTACGGACAATCTGGATGATGGGGGAGACCATATAGCTAGGCATATACCTGGTAATCCTGTTTTGCCTACTTATCCCATGTTGGAAGTTATTCATGATGATTTGCAGGATTCACCTTGTCCTTCGCCGGTTTCAGCATCAGCGCTGCCTATTTTGTCGACAACAGGTGATGCAAACAGCAGCGACAGCACGCGTGATAACAACAGCAACGGTATTACTGCGATTGTTGAACCAGTAAGACATCCTATGCAGACACGATTAAGGGATGGTGTTCGGAAACCAAAGGAGTTCAATGATGGAACGATTTGGTATGATCTTGTTAGAAGAAAACATGCGAATCTAATTACAGTAGAGCCCACATCTCATTTGGAAGCTCTAAGAGAACCTTGCTGAAAAAATGCAATGGATCAAGAGTTCTCAGGTCTATTGAGGAACCAGACTTGGCATCTCGTTCCTTTTGATCATAGCCGAAACATCATTGATTGCAAAATGGGTGTTCAAATTAAAAAGAAAAGCAGACGGGTTGATTGATCGACACAAAGCTCGGCTAGTAGCAAAAGGATTCAAACAAAGATTTGTGATTGACTACGAAGATACTTTCAGTCTGATGGTGAAGTCAACCACAACTCGGCTCATACTGTCAATTGCTATATCTCGTCAGTGCTGCTTGCGACAATTAGATGTATAGAATGTGTTTCTTCATGACATTCTAGAAGAGAATGTGTTCATAAGGTAGCCACCTATCCAGACTGTATATCGAAAGAGCTAGGGCTATCTACTCCACATAATTTGTCTATCCACAGGATTTATACTCTGTAGGCTTGTAGTAATGCCTCATGCATGCCTAATTTAGTCAGCAGCTCCAGAATTTTAGTACTTCAGAAATAGCTAGAATAAGGACAAGACGCATAGTTTTTTTGTCACAAGACTACTGTGCCTGATAACACGGGTGATCTAGGTTCAAGCAGAGAGGTGCACTGGACACCCGGTACAATTTTATTTTACTTTATTGTAGCTCATATATTCATATGTGTGCATCCCGCAGTCCAAATCCAATGACCTGAAATACATGCGGTGATATGTATAGACTTTTAGTCATTTTCGTTCCGGATCACCACTGCATACATACGCATACATGCACACGACAGCGCGGAATGCACATACGCATACATGCACACGACAGCGCGGTACAGTACTTTTGCCATGGTCCAGAATTATACATCTACCGATCGATGTAAGTATCAAGCTAGCTTACCAAGCGCTGCGTTGGCTCCATTTACATGCGCATGCCATGTGGACCAACACGTGCACTGTTGCGTAGCCAATTATTTCGCCACGAATTGGCCCCCACCAAGGCATGGACGCGATGTGTGGAGTTACATCGTGCATAGCCATCGTTGCAGCCTTGCAGGCCACGGGAGATCGACCCATCGGATCGGATGATCTCCCGAGTCCCGACCGCATCATATCTGACAGCGAGGTTGGTCCACGCCAGTTAAAATCTTTCACAAACGTATATGATATTTTTAGTTAATTTTGGGGGTGAAAACATAACGTACGGTTGCTAGAGAGAGAGAGAGAGAGAGAGACTTGTACGATATGTAGCAAGCGAGAAGAACAAGCACGAAAAAAAAAGTTGAGCACTGAGGAAGAAAATGGCGCCTAATTTCTGCAGGAGTAATTAGTGATGACTAGCCATCGGTTGTTTGGTTGGTGAGACTAACTACATAGTATAGCTGGAAACCTAAACGGGATTCAGCTGAGTCATTCAAATTCTTGGGACGTGCGGTTAAGTTCGGGTGGCTAGTAGAGGTGATTGTACCTCTAGTTACCAGGGTTCAAACTCTAGATTTGGCTCTGTGTGTCGTATTTAGGAGGATTTTCTTTCAGTGGGAGGCGACGTATCCGTCGCAAGCGAGGTGCCGATGGTGACTTCGTCATTTCTTTAATCTCCGCTCGTCCGGTCTTCCGTATGCGTCGTGTGTGTGAGTGCGCGTGTGGTGGTGTGCATGTGTGTAGAGGCGTCTTTGTGTTGCACTGGGTGTTTCGAAAGAAAAAAAAAGTTCAACTGTTCAAGCATCCACTAGCGATCTGCCGGATACTCCACTCACGTCACAGAGCACCAGAGGCGAAACGTAGCTAGACAAGCTGGTTCATTTCTTCTGCAATTTGGACCTAACTAGCTCCAGAGCCAAGAATCTACGTACACGAAAGGCAACCCCTGCAGTCCACCCGTGAGACGAATTGAAGTGCCAGAAAATCATGCAAACAACTAACAGCGGTCGATGGTGCGCCACAAAGGAAAGTAAACTTCCTGCCCACCTACCCACACACCCCTTCAGTCCATCGCCACATTGACACAAAAACACGTTCGTAGAATCCAGGGGCTTACTTTTTGCCTTGACTTCAAGGATGCGACTAGTGCTCGGACCTACGATCCGAACGTTTTGATCTCGTGCTATGGGGTCCAGTCGTCTGATCTCGGTGTGTTTTTTCTTCCTCCCGAAACAAGTGAAAGTAACTCATTGCAACATCACGCACCCTCAATGCAACAAAAAAACGTCGGGTGAGTTCGAAATGAAAAAAGATTGGGAAAATAATATATTCTCACGAAATTGAATAGAAACCATTAGTATAGAGCCTAGCCGCGCTTTAAAACTACTTCCAATAACACAATCAAACAAATTATTGCAACATCAAGAAATTTGCAATATTTAAAAGTAACTTATGAAACATTTTGATTTCATATGTGCAACAATCGGCGACAATAGTTGCAACATCGAGAAAATCTTGAGAGAAAAAAATCTGTTTCAAGAAATTGTTGCAACATCTAAATTCACACATTGCAACAAAAAAACCTTATAGTTGCAACAAAAAAACTTATAGCTACAACAAACACCAACACGAGCCGTGAGAACCCAACGGAACCTCTCCAAAATGCCTTGTGGTGGCTGGATTTGTGCCCACCGAGCGCCTGGTACGAGGCGAATGCCTTCCCGCAAATTGAGCACCAGAAGCGGAGGTCCTGCGCTGTGTGGCGTGCTCCTCCCCTTGCCTGGCCTCGCCAGTGCCGGCGAGTGCAGCGAGGCATATGCCGGCGTGGGGAGGAGAGAGAGAGAGGAAGAGCGCGGTCGGGTCAAGGAGAGACTCTAGGCGGCGACCATGGTAGCTGGCTAGCTCTCAAACATTGGTTTTCTTGGACTTTTAGTTCGTAATCATGTCGTCGCACGTTGGGCAATCGATCGAGCGATTTGGAGTTGGGGCACGAAGTTAGAAAGCATCAGAATGGGTGGTTGGTGTTTAGCCTTGTGGTGGTGTGGATGGATAAAGGTCAGATATGGATAGCTGTAGGAGTGGACATGATGACTACGCGTGGACAGCAGATAGAAGTGTCCGGGTCGAACCTATCGCTCCGGACGTAAGGACCCTATCAATAACCTAACTTTAAATATTATTACCTTCGTTCTTTATTAGACGATCGTTTTAGAATACGTGCAGGTGCAGTCAATATTTTAAAACTTCGATCGTTATATATTATGCACAATTTTTTTTTATATCTATCACGTGGAAACGATGTCACTAGATTGGTCATCAAAAATACTTTCATACCATTATATTTTTAATAATTTTTACTAACATATAATTATAAAAAATGTAACGATCAAATGTGTGTATTGAAGTCCGTATGTATCAATGTCTAAAACGACACGTAAAAAAAGTAGTAGCTACTATGCACTGCATTATGCAGGAGTAGAGCACTGGGCGAGGTAAGCCTCTCCCTGGTAGATACTATGCACTGCATTTGCGTGCAAAGACCGACCGATCCAGAGCTCTTAGCTAGTCTCCCGACAAATGCTATCTCGTAGAAACACGCAGGAAAGTCCATCAGCTCTTCCTTTGGAAGTTCGCATGCTTTAATTTGGCCGGTCGGCGCACTGCCCACCCATGGGTCGCGCGCACGAGCATCGAAATTTCCGAATCATTTGTGCAAACTCAACAAGGCGCTATATGGTATGAAGCAGTCACCTCGAGCGTGGTATTCAATGTTGAGCGAGCTAGGTTTTGTGTCTTTCCGTGTTGACACCTTCTTATTCATTTATAATACTTTACTCTCGGGTGTAGTTACTTTCACCTTTGATATACCATATAAAAGAATTTGACATACTCATTTATCATTTTGGTTATACTCATATACTAATTATAAGATACTCTAATGTGAACCACACAAAAATTTTGCAAGTGAGTCTATAGTTTTTAGCATATTTTGTAAATACCTTCATATTCGCACATAAAAAGAAGTATGTCTAAAAAATTATACATATCACCCCTGTAAATATGTAAATACCACCTAGGTGGTCTTATATACTAGTATACTACACATAAATACTCTCGGTTGCGCAAGATACTTGTAAATATCTTCATATTCGCACATAAAAAGGAGTATATCTAAAAAATTATACATACCACCCCTAAAAAGGTGTAAATACCACCTATGTGGTCTTACATATTCGTATACTACACATACATACTCTCGGTTGCGCAAGATACTCCCTACGTTGTGAGATACGGAATAGGGAGTAACTACTCAGGAGTAGGAAAAAACTTCATATATATATATATATATATATATATATATATATATATATATATATAGGAAAATGGTATGGTACTCACAAATCGTACTCCCACCTCTCATATACCACTTAAATTGTATAATGATACATCTTTATCAATTTGAGTATATTCCAATAATGATTATAAGATACCCCAAAGTGAGTTCCATGAAAAAATTTCATAAAAATCCACTTTTTATACCAAAATCCGTGTATATATTTCTTTTATGTATGAAAAAGGGTATATAGCAAAAATAAAAGGCTCCAATGAAAAAATTTCGATCAAGTCACATTGGGGTATCTTATAATTGGTTTTCAAGTATACTGAAAGTGATAAAGAAATATAATATATTCGTTTAAGTGGTATATTGGAAGTGTGAGTACATACTCCTGGGAGTACAAAACGGGTGTCCTATACATATATATATATATACACACACATATACATATATGTGTGTGTGTATATATGTATGTGTGTATGTATATATATGTGTGTGTGTATATGTATGTATGTGTGTGTGTGTGTGTGTGTGTGTGTGTGTGTGTGTGTGTGTGTGTGTGTGTGTGTGACATTATAATAACTAGTTCTTCGGATCAGGATGTAAGGGATCTTATACAAGCACTACAAACTGAATTTGTTGTAACAGATTTTGGTGATCTTCATTACTTCTTAGGTATAGAGATCAAACGGTAAGTGAAGGTTCAGTTTTGTCACAGACAAAGTATACCTTAGATTTGTTATCTCGCGTTGGGATGGAGAAGTGCAATGCTCCAAGTAGACCTTAAATTTGTTATCTCGAGTTGGAATGGAGAAGTGCAAACCTGTCGCCTCTCCAATGTCGACATCAGAAAAATTGTCAAGAACAGAAGGGAATACACTGTGGGTGGTAGAAACAACAAAATACAGAAGTATAGTTGGAGCATTGCAATACTTGACATTAACTAGACTAGACATTCCATACTCTGTTAACAAGGTTTGCCAATTCTTGCAATCTCCTACTGATTTACATTGGCCAGCCATTAAAAGAATCCTGCGATATCTACAACATACATCAGGAGTTGGATTGAGAATTCGAAAGTCCGCTTCAACACTAGTCGGTGCATTCTCTGATGCAGACTAGGCTAGGTGTATGACGACAGAAGATCCACTGGTGGTTCCTTGTGTTTTTCGGCTCTAATCTCATATCTTGGAGCTATAGAAAACAAACAATTTTTTCAAGATCCACTACAGAGTATGAATATAAGGCGCTAGCAAATGCAACTGCAGAACTTATTTGGATTCAATCTCTATTAGGAGAATTGGGAATTTTCCAAAACAGAGCGCTGGTTCTTTGGTGCGATAACCTTGGCACGACTTATCTGTCAGCAAATCCCGTGTTCCATGCTAGAACCAAACACATCGAAGTTTATTTCCATTTTGTTCGAGAAAGAGTAGCGCAAAAGGCGTTGGAAATCAGGTTGGTGTCATCGCAGGATCAACTCGCTGACGGCTTGACAAAACCGCTCGGAATACAACAACTCTAAACTCTACGGCACAATCTCAATCTTTCGGCTTGTGATTGACGAGGTGTGTTAAGATATTTAGTCTTTAGTCTATTGTGTAATCCAGTTTTGTTCCTGTGAACGTTTCTGATTCATCTTGTAGATAGAAATGTATTCGGTCTCAAGCGTTCGGGAGAATCAGTAACCTACTCGTTTACTATTCATCGTCCATTGTGTGTATTGTTCATTGTCCGACAAGCGTCAGCAAAGAACTCTCCAGTACTAACCGTGTATTCCTGAGTATAAATACAACAGCCGACATCGTTTGAGATGTGCGAAAGATTCAGTCAAATAGATTTTCACAGGTGGAATCTTTTGTTCCTCCTGCTAACACGACAATATCAGAATCGTCTATTCTGAATATTTTTCGCAATGCACTAGATCTCAGCTTAAAGTGTAGTTACCCTACAAAACACTTCACCTTTTGCAAGATATTACCAAACCCGAGAGGATCGATGGGCACGTCAAACGTACACTTTCCATGGTATATATATGGCTAGCCCCCAGTACTATCTATTGAAGTGGCGGTAGGGATCTTTCTGTGCTGTTCAAGCCCCGATCGCCACTGCTTAGGCTACTATCATCATTTGGAATGACAATATAGCCTAGTTTTGTAAAAAAAAAATTGACTATTTATTTTTGTATTTCTTTTTAAAAAAATAACATTATTTCAAAAACAAATTCTCGCTTTCTGACACACCTGGTACAGCTACTCCAGTAAATGACTCCTTTTTGTCCTCCACTAATTCCACTCACCCAACAAGCCAAGCCAATAATTGCGCAATTAATCAACGAGCGCCAGAGTCGTGGGAAGGATTCCAAAGAGGAGATACTGATTCCCCCACATAACACACTGGTTACAATTAATTAATTAATTTTGCCCAGCTTAGCCAGCCGCATGAACTAATAGTAAAGCAAAGCAAAGGAGATCTCTCCTATCCGGGGCAGCCCGGATCCCGATGCAAAGATCCACCGGCTTTCGCCTATAAAAGGGGGCCCCCGGCAAGCAAGCAAGCAAGCAGCAGGCAGCATCTTGCTGGCGAGCGATCGAGAGCCCCACCACCGCCTCCCCCTCGAGCTCGAGCCTCCTCGTCTCGACGTCTCCGCACCATCTGTCCCGTCTGCCTGCCCGGTTGATCTTGCCATCCCGGCCGACACGAGCGAGAGGCTTGGTCTTGAAGTAGAGATGGGCACTGTGCTGCCGGAGACCGCGGCGGAGGGCAAGGTCCTCACGGACGCGTGGGACTACAAGGGCCGCCCCGCCGCCCGCTTCTCCACCGGCGGCTGGGCATGCGCCGCCATGATCCTAGGTACACGTAGTTTCACTGCATGACATGCACGATCAACTGTTGCTCGGATGCTGATGTTGGTTTGGTTTTGGTAATTAATGGAAGGCGCCGAGCTGTTTGAGCGGATGACGACGCTGGGCATCGCAGTGAACCTTGTGCCGTACATGACCGGCACCATGCACCTCGGCAATGCCGCCGCCGCCAACACCGTCACCAACTTCATCGGCACATCCTTCATGCTCTGCCTCCTCGGCGGCTTCATCGCCGACACCTACCTCGGCCGCTACCTCACCATCGCCATCTTCGAGGCCGTACAGGCCACGGTTAGTTCGTCCACTCGTAGTCGTAGGCTCGTAGCTAGCCCTGCAAACTCTGCATGCGTACATGTCGCGCGAACACGTGCTGATCGACCGTTGGCTACATGACCGAGTGCAGGGCGTGATGATACTCACGATCTCGACGGCGGCGCCGGGGCTGCGGCCGCCGGCGTGCGCGGACCCTAAGGGGGAGAGCCACGACTGCGTGCCGGCGAACGGGATGCAGCTCGGAGTTCTGTACCTGGGGCTCTACCTGACAGCGCTCGGGACGGGCGGGCTCAAGTCGAGCGTGTCTGGCTTCGGGTCCGACCAGTTCGACGAGACCGACGACGGCGAGCGCAAGAAGATGATGCGCTTCTTCAACTGGTTCTACTTCTTCGTGAGCATCGGCGCGCTGCTCGCGGTCACCGTGCTGGTGTACGTGCAGGACAACATCGGGCGCCGCTGGGGCTACGGCATCTGCGCCGTCGGCATCCTGTCCGGGCTCGTCGTGTACCTGTCCGGCACCAGGAAGTACCGGCTCAAGAAGCTGGTCGGGAGCCCGCTGACGCAGGTCGCCGCCGTGACGGCCGCGGCCTGGAGCAAGCGCGCCCTGCCGCTGCCGTCCGACCCGGACATGCTCTACGACGTCGACGACGCGGCCGCCGCCGGCGAGGACGTCAAGGGCAAGCAGAAGCTGCCGCACAGCAAGCAATGCCGGTGAGCAATCGATCGATCACCAATCTTTCACTTTTGTTCTCTAGTTTGCAAGTAGTAATCACTAGGCAGTACAGTAGTATCAATATTAACGAATTAACCAGAACGGATTAAAACCTTTTCAATCTGGATTAGTCTCCAAATTAACCTGCCGTTTATGACCTGCTCGACGAGTTATAGGAGATGCATCATCTAGCTGCTTGTCGTCTGCATCGTGCATGTGGGTCAGAGGCATATGAAACAGGCCAGGTTGTAGGGAAATTGGGAATTTAATATCCGGGGAGCTCATCATTGGGGTATACAACGTCTGGTCCACTGCAACATTCGCATCCCCTTCACCCGCAGATAGTAATTTCTTTTGCCAAAACCAACTCCATGTACCGTGCTTAAATGACACCATTCTGAAGCAATCATAGCTTTCTATGAGCGAATTAGCAAAAATGATACGTATACCGTGCTCAAAAACCACGCAGAGTGCCTACCGTCCGTTATTTTAGCCAAAAACTCGCTACCCGCGGTGATGGCTAGCTTTGGATCTTGCGGTGTAGTGTTGCTGCTCTCCGACGTATATATGACTTGTTTTGTACGTCTTCCAGTGGCTCATTGACTAATCCAAAGGGCTATCCATGTCTCTGCAAGCCCAAGTGCACATCATAATTATTCGCAAGTAAGGTGTGCTCACGAGTCGCATGCTGAATCGTCCACGCCAGCTTAAAAGAACACTTTAATAATGCAGACTACGTCTTGTTTCAAAATAAATAAATGCAGAGTATGTGGTAAAAGAGAAGGGGGGTTGGTAATTCTTAGCTTAGCGATGATGCGCAAAAGTGGCTTTAATTTTGTGCCGTCACATATGTAGTCGTGGTCAGGCCGGCAGCACGTAAAGGTTGTTCCAGTTTGCTTCTACTGATTGAAGCTATAACTTGGCTTTGGAAATGTTGCTTTCCCTGAATATTCTTCCACTTGAATGTGTTGGCGAAAGTTCATAAAGTTGCATGTATGCTACGTTCCAAAGAGATGATCAAAACATTGTCGGTACACTGCACCGATATGGAGTAAGATAGTACGGCTAATAATCGTACCAGCACACAATGTGAGAAAAAATTACCAACACAGTAACACTTTTCTACCTAGCTAGTAAACGTAACCTCTGACACTTAACTGTTGTTGCTACTGCTTTATAATTCGTGCCGGGTTTAATTTCTGTAGGGAAAAAAAAAAGAACAATAACATAGTACAGTGGCTAATGGCGTGTCATGTATATGCAGATTCCTTGACCACGCGGCCATCATCGACCGCGCGGCCGCGGAGTCGCCGGCCACGGCGAGCAAGTGGACAGTGTGCACGCGGACGGACGTGGAGGAGGTGAAGCAGGTGGTGCGGATGCTGCCCATCTGGGCGACCACCATCATGTTCTGGACCATCCACGCACAGATGACCACCTTCTCCGTGGCACAGGCGTCCCTCATGGACCGCGGCGTCGGCGGCTCCGGCTTCCTCATCCCCGCCGGCTCCCTCACCGTGTTCCTCATCGGCTCCATCCTCCTCACCGTGCCATTCTACGACCGCCTCGTCGTGCCCCTCGCGCGCCGCGTCACGGGCAACCCGCACGGCCTCACCCCGCTCCAGCGCGTCTTCGTCGGCCTTTTCCTCTCCATCGCCGGCATGGCCGCGGCCGCGTTCGTCGAGCGCCACCGCCTGACCTCGTCCTCGCACGGCGTGACCCTCACCGTGTTCCTGCTCATGCCGCAGTTCGTGCTGGTCGGCGCCGGGGAGGCGTTCACGTACATGGGCCAGCTCGACTTCTTCCTGCGCGAGTGCCCCAAGGGCATGAAGACCATGAGCACGGGGCTGTTCCTCAGCACCTGCGCGCTCGGCTTCTTCTTCAGCACGGTGCTCGTCACCATCGTGGACAGGATCACGGGGCAAGGCCCGCGCGGCGGCGGGTGGCTCGCCGACAACCTCAACCAGGGGAGGCTCGACTACTTCTACTGGCTGCTCGCCGTGCTCAGCGCCATCAACCTCTGCTTCTTCACGGTCGCGGCCAGGGGTTACGTGTACAAGGAGAAGCGCCTGGCCGAAGCCGGCATCGAGCTCGCCGCCGAGGAGGCCATGGTCGTCGGGGGCCACTGATGCATGCTGGCCATGCATGCATGCATGTGTCCTTGTATAACTTCCGCGAGAAGAAGAAGTATGCATGATGTATTTTTTGGCAAGGTGTATGTAATCCCGTCGTACGTACGTACGTGCGTACGTGGTGCTAATGTGTACGTGAGGGTACGTAAAGATAGGAGGATGGAAAGATACAGCGTAATAAGTGTCAAATAGTGACGATCGATACATGTTATTCCTCTTGGTAGGAGGCTTTACTACCAAAAGATCTCAAGAAAGTGTCCAATACTTTGTACATCCTATACTAATAGTGTGCAACGCAGGAGGAAGATCCTGCCAGTTTAAGGCACATTTTGATCAAGGAAATGTTGTTTTTTTTTATGATGCAACAAACATATGTTGGGAGTTGAGGCATTTGTAGATGAAGTGATGCGGGGTTTGTTTGCCCGATCTTCGTGGCATAGGATTGGCGATAACTAGATCTATACAACCTGATAAATGACACTACCAACCACCGTCTATTACGGTAACCTGTGGCACTTGATTCACCCGACCACACGCTTCGATCCTTTGTCTAATCCCTCACGTGGAGTAAACGTGCTCTTGCAATTGCTAAAACAAACACAAGAACGATGGAGACAAGACTCTTAGATAATTCCCAATTCTAGGGAGTGGAAATGCTTCACTCAAATCCTAGAACAAAGAAGTGTTCATGTTTCTGAAATATCAAAATTTACATTACGAGGGAGGTAATACCCCTCCTTCTATAGCAACTAAAGTCGGTTGCTACAATGCTACAACATTGCTACAGTACAAGGTATGGGTCGCTACTGTACATTTGGGGGCTGCTACTGTTGGTAAGGTCGGTAGCAGACTTTCTGAGATCAAAACTCAATTTGGAATTGGCATCCTCAAGTACCAGCACTTAAGTCGGTCTCATCCTGGTCAGACCGAGTTGTGGCCGGCCGGTCTGGTTTTACAGAGCGGTCAAACTGGTGTTTGCAAACCGGTCAGACCGGCATGTGCAAACTAGTCAAGCCGATTTCTGTCTGTTCCTTGATTATCTTCTTCCTCTTGGTTCCTTTGTTGATGAAGTTGTAGTAGCATGTTTTCCTTAGCCTCCATAGCTTCTTCTTCATGAAATCTTATAACAAGGTAGAAGCATTAGGTAGTAATCTATTCATATGGAAATCAATGTATAGTTCTTTGAGGAAAAGATCCATCTGTTGATTAATTTGTTTTGCTCTAGCTCTAGTGATTGATCCAATTGGTGTTGGAGAAGGATACAATGTGTGTGTATTGTCATGAAGTTATATATGTTTATGGTTATTAAGGCACCCAGTAGAGGTGAGGCACCACCTGGGAAGAGAAAAGCAAGGGTGGAGTTGTCGATGTTAATCACAACAAAAAATGAAGGTAATCAAAGAACACGGTACATAGATTTCACGTGGAAAACCCTTTCACAAAGAAAAATGATTTGTAAAGTTAATTTATTGCTGGTCACTGAATTACATTCAAATTGCTCAGAGATTACTGCGCAACATTTTTTTTAACAAGGTAGAAACCTAGCTTTTATAGAAAGCTAATAACCAGTTTTATAAGCCAAAAGAAACAAAAGCAACAAACCATAAACAGGCTGGGAAAACCACCTTACATTCCAGGCATACAATCCATAAAAGAGCTACCTGACAACTACCAAAAACTAACAGCTCCATACATCCATAGAAAACAACCTAAAAACAGAACAGCAAAAGGAGATTAACATCTCGGTCTACCTTGAAGCACAAAAACCTTCAACCATTCCTCAACCAACTCCAGAAATTCCGCTAACTTCCTTCGATCAGTTTCTGTGAGAAGGATTTGCCACCGCTGCAAACAATATACAAGTTTGAATATAACATTGATTGGTTGTTTAGGAAAAATCCTCTCAATCGCCCATTTGTTCCTGACCGTCCAGAGAGTTTAGGCCAGAGCTGCAAAACTAAATAAACCAATGTGGTAGTCAGTAGCACCCCTCTTGTCCAGCCAACTCAAATGGAGATCATCAAGAGAGTCTGGAACTCTGTCCCATAGGAGAATCTCTTGGTACAAAGCCAAGCAAATTTTACAAAACACATGATTAGTATCCTCTACCACCCCACATAAGATATAGTTAGCATCCCCTTTCCACCCCCTTAACTTGAGTTGATATGTCGTCTGAGTTTTCTCTTGGTAAGTCTGCCACAAAAAAAATCACTTTGAGGGGAATTCTACTACTCCATAATCTCTTAAGCTTCATACTGGTAACTCCACCACAAGCCAAATGCATGTAAAGCGACTTGACCAAAAACTGACCATACTTTTCAAGACACCACCTCATCCTATCTCTGTCCTCCCCAAGGATCACCCCATCCAAAATTTGTTTCAATTCTTCCCACTGAAGATTCTCCCCAACCCCAAAATTCCTAACAAAGTTAATATTCCAATTTTCATTTACCCAGCAAGATGAAACACTAATATCAGGGTCCCTACAAATCTTAAAAGCCTAGCAAACCTAATTTTCAAAGGGCAATAGTCTATCCAAATATCTTTCTAGAAGGAAATAGAATTATCATCCCCTAAAACATGATTTACACCCCAGTGGAATAAATGTTTCACTTTATGGAGACTTCTCCAAAACTGGGAACCTTTAACAATCTTGGATCCTCTAGTATCCCCTTTAGGAAAATACTTAGCCTTCAAAATTCTAAACCAAAGTTCACCTGTAAGACCATGTGGCTAGGTCTAGTATAATTTAGTTGATGAATAATTGACAATATTAGGTATTGATGCTATTTGAGGCGTGACGTGTGTGTGAACTAATGTCGGTCATGTTGGGAAGAACTTGTGCTGGAAAAATATGTTGTTTTGGTCTTTGCATGTGCAAGGTAACTCAGAGGCGATCGTGGTCTACGGCGGTGATCGGGAGGTGGCTTGGTGCGAAGTCATGGTCCAAAGGGTCGAGGATGCTGGATGAGACGGTCGGGCTCGAGTTGGGGCGTGTGGAGATCAAAGATGGATGATGCGTGTTGGAGCTACAGAGGTGCGGTCCAGAGGCTACGACACATGATAATTTTGGGGTGTCCAAAATGAGTTTTGTAATCTGGTGTAAAAGCTCATGTATTGGGCCATAAAACTTTAGTGGGCCGTACGTGGGTGATTAGGGTTTGGAGGTTGTACGGGTATAAAGGGATGTGAGGCGGCGGCTGTAGGGGTCTGCGCTTTTGTTTTGCACGTGGAGGCAGCTGTGTTATGTGCTCACGGCGACTGCAGGTTTTGGTGGAGGTCAGGGGTGTGAGGTCTCGGGCTAGCTGGCGGCTCCATAGAAAAGGGCTCTCGGCAGAAAATTTGCGAGTGGCTTGTGGCGGCTGTACAACACAGAATTTTATATTATTGTTTTTTAGAGCTGAAAAAAAAGGAAATCTTCCACAATCATTCACCCCCCCCCTCTGATTGCGTTATTCGATCCTACATCACCCCTAGCCTGACCTATCCTCCAAAACTACTTGCTCAATAGTCAGTCATTGAAAAGCCTAGTACTAATCACCCTCTAAACCTCTATAATCTTTAGGTCTACAAACACTTTCCAATTAACCATATGATATTTAAATTTATCACTAACCCCTCTCTAGAAAAACCTAGACCTAATAAAGTCCATTCTCTTATGAGCCTCCTCATTCAGCCTATAAAACCCATTGTATAAGTAGGAATACTACTAAGACAACTGTTAATCAACACCAATCTTCCCCCTAAAGACAAAAGATTACTTTTCCAAGTGCGCAACCTACCTTCTATTTTACTAATCATTTTCTCAACTGCCTTCCTCTTAGCTACTTTCCTGATCAAATTAAAATCACCTCGCAACACCAAAGGCAGAACAGAAGATTGACATTTGTCATGAAGATCCTTCAAAAACTCTCAACTTAAATCATGATATGCAGAACCTTAAACAGTTACCACTTCCCACCTGAAATTGCTTTTTCTATACCTCAAAATCATGCTAACAAAAAATCTCCCTTGATCCCCACCCCCTCAATTTTCAGCTCATCTTTCCTTACCCCCGTTAAGATTCCTCCAAAGTGGCCAACTGCAGAAGTCCATTTTCAACCAAAATCACCATTACCTGCCAAGTCTTTAAAGTCCTTTTCAGAAAAATCTTTTTAATGGTTTCCTGTACCCCACCACATCAAATCTCTCCTGAACAATCAGCTCTTTTAATTGCCTCCTTCTGGCTGGTTTGCCCAACCCACGAATATTCCAAAATAAAAGCTTCATGTAGAAAATTTTCTTCTAGGTGTCGAAATGGTGGACACGCTCCGCGCTCCGGGAGGTACGGGTAGAAGCGTAGGGTGACCTCAAGAAGAGATCCTCGTACTTCCAAGACAAGCGGGTGGAGGCGGCACGTCGCGGCGTCCCCACGCGTCATGACCGGCTACTCTGGGTGCCTCGGCCCCACGAAGAAGGAAGTGAACTCGCCAACCACGGCGGAGAGTACACCTCCATCGTCCCAGACTCGCGGGTCTGATCCTCGCCATCCTACCACGGAACGTGGGTGACGGGAAAACCAAGGTACTGAGATCGGTGGCGAAGTATGTCCATGAAGCCTCTCGTTCTCTCAGTGAACGAGGAGGTCCCACCGCCATCCGGCGACCGGGTAGCCATCTACAAATTTTGAAAACAAGAGGAGGTCGGCTGAGAGTAAAACTCAAGTGAAATAAAGATAAGTACAGACTAGGAGTGAAGAGTAGAAGCAATAAATACTCTATATTTTTAGCAAAGCTTTTTCTTAGTTTTTGAAAATAAGATCCAAGTCCTTAAGGCAACGACCAATCTAACTAAGACTCTCATCGTGATGCTCGATAATAGCTACTGTTTGACCGATTTTCCAATCCGAATCCTCGGAAAACGCTGTGCTATTCCACTGGATCGATGAGATAGCACTCACGGGCATTCTTTGAATCATTCATACATGGCGTGAACTAAAGTATCAATATTACAAACAACGAGTGACATAGACCACGTCTGGTCGAGTTTTACAACGAGGGCCGATCGTGCCAAATTGATTACAATACGTAGAACCGATTACGGTGGCGGAAGCAAAGGGTAGAGCTCATCTCTACGAGGCAAGTAGCGATCGGGCACCTCGTACGATCTGATATTACCAAGGACCGGATAATATTATGCAGTACGCAAGTAAGTATGAGTCAACTTAGATCAAGCGCCGAGGCCTGTGACTCGCATCCTAGACTACTCTTCGCCGTTTCCTTGTCCATCAACCTCGGTTCCTCGTAGTAAGCGTAGTCTCCTCCATGGCGTCATCCAAGGGTTTGGGAGAGCGAGGATGAGCACAACTATCGTGCTCGCGAGCCAATACACAATGCAATGATATACATGCAAGGCTTACAAGGATGGCTCGGTTCTTTTATTTAAAGCAATACTTTAAAATATCATAAGTACAAATTCCTAGCACTTAGCATTTTTAACAATTTCATTTTAGTTAAAGAGAAATTGTGCAATATTTAAATCGCAGAGGTTACCTCCACCTTCATGCTTATTTTGATTGTGGTTACATCCACCACTAAAGCGACCTTTGGTACAAAGACCGTGAATAACCAATCTCGGGGGCTAGGTGAGCGCATACAATTTTCATACCACCCACAAAGGAAATTTTTAAATAGAACTAACTCAAGTTAAGTTCCCATGTCCGCCTTTGACCGTAACGCAATGCTGCTAAAATGCTTTATAACTCTCGAGAGATTGTACACTTTACCCACAAGAGACAATTAATCAAGGTCTCTGCCCTACGATTCCGTAGTCGGAAACCTTATCCTTTTTTACCCTACTTCTTCCACTTTGACAAAGGCAAAGACAGAGACACTGGCAAAGGCTTTCTCCATCTCTCTAGACCTCTCTCCCTATCTCTGCCTTTATGGTTGGTGTCAGGTGGAGAGGTGCGTGTAGTGGCGAAGCGCCAGTGAGTCTCGCCGGAGCCGATGGTGGGGAGGCAGCACTTTGGCTAGCGGCGGGGTTAGGGTAGTTGGTAGCGATCAAATCCACATGATTCTCTATAAATTATGTTTTCTTTCAAGAATATAAAGTAATGTCTATGCAACACATCGGAATTAATCAGGAAATTGAAAAAATGATTAGGAAAAAGTTCATGAATATAAATAAATTAAGTCCTGAATATGAATAATTTGAGCTTCATACAGAGTGAATTAAAACTAGTGTTACAGCTCTTTCCCAAAAAAAAACACTGGGAGGTTAAATCACTTTAATTGAGAGATAGACATGATTATACAAGGAGCAACTAGATTATCTCCATGTTATGGGACTCTACTAGAGTTACTACCATGGGGCAAGCTTGGCAGCAGGGTCACCATTCACCAAAGATAGATGAGCATGCATCCATCATCCATGAGCATAAGAGCATGAATGATCAATTGTGCACCAAATATACAGAGATACGCCTCATGGAATACAAAGGAAGAAATGGATATTATTGACAATTTTAACAACAATGTTAGCATGTCTGCGCGTAGGTATCCCGGTATCCACAAAAGTTTGGGGTGCACTTGATGTCCCAGCGTTTGTATATGACAAGGAGAGCATGTTAACTCTTCTTTTGCACGATAGAAATTAGAGAACCGATCAATTATGTACCTTAAATAATTAATGCGATGTCAACGCCTAGTAAATAAAATTCCCTATATACTCGCGCTAGTGCAGAGAGTGGGGGCCTTCAGGTTTGGATTGTCGGAGAAATTGCCAAATATGTCATTGCAGCCAACCCATTTCCTCTGCTCCCTTGCCTCCCAGTAGCCTCCGACATAACGGAATGTTCCATCCTCTGTGTCCCTTTGGAACCATCTTGGTTTCCAACCCCTCTCCTGCATTTTCCTTGCCTGCAGAGGAAGAAGAGAACCACTGCAGTTAGAGCGTGTAAGCGCCTGACAGGTAGTCCTTCAGTGTAAATCACTCCATCAAATGGACGGTAAATATCATAGCTCGGATAAAACACCAAACAATTCAGTGCGGTGCAATAATGTAGTTTTTCGTGAAAAATGCAGGACAATCCAACGAACAAGGGTACTACCATTCGTTGCCTTGTCTCCAGGCGCAGTTTCTCAGAGTTGGCCTTCTCGTATTCCCCATTCTCTAGATATAGCTGGTCAGGTCTGAGTCTACAATCTGTTGGTGGAAGCTTCTCCTTAACAAGTCATAAATTCATTCTTTAGGTTCAAAACTAAAAAAAAGTAACAATAATGAACTATGTCTTGTATGTTTACCTTGAGCCCTGGTGTCAGCTCATTTAAAGTAATTGCAAATGATGACAAGTTATATCGAGTGGGATTGGCTGAAGGCTCATTTTTCTCCCACAACAAAGTGGCACCGGTGATCTGACGTGAACCATGGGAGTTCACTTTAAAAGCATCATCACTAACAGTGCAATACATGCTTTCGTCCCACTTTCCCATCAAGGATGCAACCTTGGTCCCATCAGCATCCGTAACAAATCCTTGAACCTTGCATAGACTATATATATTAGTAAGATCTATATAGGCAGAGGAAAGAAAAGAGAATTTTGATGGAAAATCGTTCTGTCAAACCTGGCGAGGATTACGTTCGAGGAAAGATTGCTCTTTAAACATCAGTTTGCATGAATGTTGTCTGTTTCCAATTATGTTCACCGTGCCATGGTGATGGCAATAGACTCGACCAATGATAAGATTATTAATGGTTGTCGTAACCTGACAAGCAAAAGAAAGAATGTAGGCATTCATTGAAAAAACATATTCAATACTTCTTCAGATCTCAGAATGTAGTATGTGCAGAGGTAATTGTTTTCCAGAAAGAAAAGAAACCACGACATCTAGAGACATTGAAATTATTTTGGGATGCATCATACAAACCATGGAGAATGGGAAAGGGATACTAGACTGGAGAAACAATAAGCAGGGCCAGGTGCTAATCATCAAAAGGTAAATCGTAACGAGCAGTTGCCTCTGATCAAGAATTTGTACCTTGCTCCATTGGAAAGTTTCTCCATCATCAAACTCTAGGGTTAACATGCCGCTAGGATCCAGTTGAATGGACTGTCCCCAGAATTTGCTCTTTAGATTGGTGTCTCCCCAAAATTTCCAACCTTTCCCTTCGCAATGGCATGCCATGACCATAGGATGATGACTAACCTGATGGCAAGAATAAACTAACATATTAATTCCAAGATTGTTAAGAGTCATATGTAACGAAATTATAAATAGGCCTGGTATCAGATCCCTCCATGCTTATTAAGGCGTCGCTTAGGCGACGCTTAGCGGTAAGGCGCTGTGAGGAGTCAAGGCGTCGCCACCGCCTTGCCGTCGCCTGTTGCCCGTGCGGCGTTGGAGAGCCAGATCTGGGCGGTAGGCGGAGCAGAGGAGGCCCCATGCGCCGGATCTGGGCGGGAGAGAGCTCGGGGCGACGTCGGGGAGCCGGAGCCGGACAGGAGGGGGGAGCAGGGAAGGCCCGGCGGCGCGTCGGGGAAGCAGCGGAGCGGCGGGCTTGGGAGTAGCAGGGAGCAAGGAGGGGGGAGGAGCCGGGAGGGCGAGCCGCCGGGAGAGAGGGGAGGGAGGGAGGAGCCGCGGGAGGAGAGAGGAGAAGGGAGGGAGAGGCGCCGGGGTGGGGAGAAGGTAGCGCGCGCGAGGGTGGGGAAGGGAGGGAGGCGTGAAGTGAGGAAGCCAGGGGATGGCCCGATGGAGATTAGGGTATAGGGGAGATCTGCCCTGGACCGCTGGTTGGGCTGGCCCAACGCCTTGGCCTGCCTCATCTTTTTTTTTTCTTTTATGTTATAAAGCTAGGATCTTCTATGGCTTCTATGGTTATGCTTATGGTGTAAGACCATGAATCCATGCTAGTTGGTGAACCTAAGATGTATACCTCTTCACGCCTTAAGATGCGTAAGGCGTCGCCTCGCTTTACGCCTTACCGCTTAAAAGGTGTGAGGGGGGTGGGTCGCCTCGCCTCGCCTTACCGCCTTAATAACCATGGATCCCTCATCCATGTATGTGACTTCTATGCTTTCAATCAAACAACATTCCTACTTCTTACCACCTAACTGCTATTTCTTTACAAAAGAACATCTCATTACCGTGCACTAGACCAAATGACAATCAACTATAACCTGAATTCAGATTTGTTGGATACCAAACTGACCTTTTCAGAGAAGAAACGGACTCCCTTTTCAGGGTAATCAGCTTCATAGGTTTCCCCTAACAATGGATTGAAAGGTTTGCAGGGACGGCCATCTGTGGAAGCATATCCAGAGACCACAAATGCAGCAACATATAGAATTCTCATCAGACCGTTCCCCTAAATGGATAAGCAAAATTAAGATATTACTATCAACTCAAGTCAGGGATAAATACATATGAAACAACACTAGTCAGCATTTAAGATATTACTGCTAACTAAATCGAGGAATAGCTTCATTAGCTGCAACCTAATATGGATACTACAATTTAAAGTGCTTTGTTTGTAGACCCCAAAGTGCATGCTCCTAAATTTGTGCTACGTACAGCTTTATACAATGTCTAGCAATCCATTTATATGCAAGGTAATGTTGCCCGTGTTTAATTTGTTTGTTTCTGTGTTTGGATCAGAAGGCTGGAAGGTGTAGAAATAGGCATACCCTTAAACCACATTCATATGCACGATCCAATAAATAGGAATACTCCAACTCTTCAAAGCACTTTTGAAGAGAAGACAAAGGCTCATTAAAGAAAACAGGAAGGCAGACTCTTGTAAGATCCTTGCCAACATTATCTTTTATCATTGACCAAAGGCTAACACCTTTCTCCTTTTCTACTGGTTCAGGCAACTTTGAGCGCCGTTTTGAAGATGGCAATAAATATTCATTGGCCTTGTCAACAGCTAGTAATTCACCAAATTTGTAAGCTTCATTTCCGTAATTTAAGCATCTCATTTTCAAGTCAGGACTAGAAGTGCTTTCGCTGAAACTTTGCCTTGTATCATAGAAATGAAACTCGTCTTCATCTGACAATTGACATATCTCTTGTTTGCCAGAGTCATCAGAAGATTCTGTATTGCTGTATTCTGATGACAAATCAAAAATAGGGAAAATAGGAATATTTCAGACATCACATGAAACAAAAACATAAAATAAATCAAAGACATAAGATCAAGAAAGTGTGTGCAGTGAACATGCATCAAATAAAGCTGTAATAATGTATGGTCTATTTCATGATATTTCCAGCATTGGATATTCAGATTAATCGAAGGGGGAAAACATAAAGGAGCAACAATTCAAGTATGCTTGAATTTCAATGAGGCTCCTGAAATATTGATACTTGATGGATACTCAATAGCACTTGGCATTTAATTTCAAGTTGGCATGATAGAAAACTAATAACTATACTTGTAATAACTATACTTGTATTTTTTTATCATGATCAAATGAAGCTATCAAGGAAAATGTGTCCAGAAATGCCAGTCATGAAAAAGTAGTCCAGCATCAGTTGTGTGAGAAAATGTGCAATTAACAGTCAGGCTAGTCATAGCTCATAACTGCCATAAGAAAACAGGAGAACTAAAGGGAAAATCAAGTACCACTACATTTTCCAGAGCTGGAACAGTCAGCCTTCAACAACTGAGACTGTGACTTCTCGGTAATAGTTGCATCTCCTGGATTAGCTACCTACAAGAATACAGTATATCAGCAGATGATTTCGGGCCACCAGATAGCATACCACCAATTTATTATTTGACTTCGAGACCAGACTCCAAACAACCTTTTTACTAGTGATTCATGGTATAATTGGCTTACAATTAGTATGGTTTAACTTCTCATGTATAACTAGTAGGGAAAATTAGATCAGTGACATCCCAATTGTTGGAATTTAGAGAAATGACATCACATTCGTAGTTGATTGCTCGGTAACACTGTGAACAACCAATAAGCTGGAAAATAACACTCCGGCGGTAAAACGACATTTTCGCTCAGTCATATCTATCTTTGAGTAGGGACCTTACAGGCACTGAGACTCGTTAGCGCCATGTCCTCGACAACCAACGCCACCGCCAACTACCCCGTCGCCGGTGGGGACAGAAGAGGTCATCAATGACCAACGCCACTACTATCTTCCCCGTCGCCGGTGGGGGAGGGGAGAGGAGAGGTGCATATTTGGCAGCCACGAAGGTCTACATCCATCAGTGATGGCAGTGGCCATGGAGAGAAGGAGGTGTATCTCGATACGCACCTCCGGCGTATGCCGGAGACGAGGGCGATCGGGTACGTCGGATCTAGCGACTGAAGGTGAGGGAGATGCTGGATCCGGCCGCCGCCACCGCCTTGGCTGCCATGAAGCCGCCGGTCGTTCATCCGCCGAAGGAAAGGGAGACTTCAGGGGTCCACTGGTTCCAACTGTCACGACGCAAATCCAGTCGCCGCCGCCATCCATGGTCGCCCGCCGCTCGACTGTTAGGTGATAGGAAGAAGGTTGCCGGAGGGGAGGAAGATGCGGATCCAGCAGATCCTACCGCCTCCACAGTCGTCGCACTGCCACCGCTGCCGGTCCATGCGAAGAAGACTATATGCGACCAAGTGGAAACCGAACTAGAGTTGGGGGAGAAGGGGGGCAATTGTGTCTTTTTGGAAAATTTGTTATGGAATATTCCCTTATAGTGTTGTTTTCCATATTTTTTAGCCTTTCCGATGTTATTTAGTAGTGAGGCTCCATTTGGATGTCATTTCTCTAATTTCAACTTTCTGCGATGTTGTTGACCTAATTACCCCTAACTAGTATTGGTCAAAATAAAGTTGGCCAAAATATGATACTGATTGTCACCTGGGGAATACAAGGAAGCTAATCGTATGAAACAGAAACATCCAATAGTCTTTTGGCACAACTAAGAAAACCCATTGGATACACAGTTTTCAAGCAGAACCCGCAATTTTTATGCCGTTTATTCATCCCATAAAAGTTGGTCAGAATAACCATCAAGCAATCGTATAATGAATGGGAAATTCATGGGTTGGTTATTTTACCTATTAGGTTCGAAGAAAGCATTACCTCAAGTTCCCGTGGAAGACTGCCAATAAAGCATAAATAGTCTTCGCAGCGTTGCTTCATCTGTGTGTGATACTGTGAAAATTCTGAATGAACAATCTGCTCGCAATCTTTAATAATTGCCTCACCAACACCTTCAGAATGCAAGCGATTCCTAAGCTTTTCTGTGGAAAATGATCCATCATTCTGGTCACACGGTAAACCCCCATTAAGAGAATATTCACTTCTTGCGGAAACAAGTGCTTCAATCCAAGCCACACGGTCCTTTGCACAGCCAGTCCTCAGCTGAAGTGTCTTGGTGGGTGTAATAATATAGAACCGTTTGTCATCTGATTTACTCTCACTAAATGATGAGATCTACAAACAGTTCAAAAGATATACGAAATCAGCAACCAGGCTGGCAACTTATACCAAAATACAAGGCTTTGTGTTACATGCATGCCAATTATTGGTTGGTGCTGTGATGCATTATGCTATTTACAGATGTACAAACTGATTACACATGACAACAGCAAATATTTCACTTGTAGGACTAAACATCTTGTCAGTCTCCTGCACTGTAAAATCCCATAATTGAGCACCCAATAGTTAAAAGATCGTTTTTTTAGAAGCCATATCCCCAAATAAACTCTGAAACCTCCAAGCACTGCAATGCCATGTCATTTCACACCGCTTCATCTAGCTAAGAACCCGGTCACCTAAAAGACAAGTGCACATAAATCCCGCTGACTGAAGCAGCAGGCAAGACCAAGAGATCATTCAGGGGAGGAAAAAGGCTAGGCTTAAAAGCTCCTGGCCCGCCCCTTTAAATGGCTACGGACATAGTGCTCCGTACCACCCCACATTCCCAACAACTCGCAGACATGCAATAAGACACCACAAGAGGAGGCTCCAAGCCACAGTGATCGATCCGTTTGAACAAAATCCAGCTGGGAGCCGGCTGTTCGCGTGCGCAAGCATCTCGCCGGCCGGCCGGCCCCTCCTCCCCTCCCCCTGAGCACGCGGCGACAAGGGCGCCGCTGTAGCAAGTCGATGCAAAGACTGTTAAAAGGCCAAGCTCCAATCCAAGCAAGGCATCTCTTTATCCGACAAGCGATTGATAGCCATCGTACCAATGCGCGTGTCTCCAGTTGCAAGTGATCCCTGCCGCAGATCGTGATGATCTACGGCTGGGATTGGGGGGGGCACGGGGCGACACGAGCCCGGGTTAGGAGCGCGACTTCGCTTTACAGCTGGGGTGGAGTCGCGATTGTGCTACATCTGTTGGACTGTTCCGATCCGATGCGACGCGGAAACCGAGCAATCGCGGCAGCGGCACACAAACTCGTCTCTAATTCATCCCAAAAAAACGTCTCTAATTGATCAAAAAAATTATAAACTAAATTGCTGGAGAAATACTAGTGTTCGCCTGATGATGAAATGCGTTGCAGCTTAACGAACGATTTGCTCTCTGTTTCGAGCTTAATTTGCGGACGAATCGGGGCACTAGCAGTTGCGTCGAAGCTAAGTTATGAGCGTTGAGATGAGAACATTGCGTAGCAGACGGGAAATGGAGGTAGAAAACGAGACGAAACGGGGATGAGCGCGATCGCGTCACCTTGAGGTGGACGAGCCCGATGGGCCGCTCCCCGCCGCCGCCGCGGGCCACACCCCCGATCAGCCTCACGCCGGCTCCGGCGGCGTCAGGCGGCGGCTGCGGCAGCTCCGCGGCGACGCGGCGGCGGATCTTCGAGTAGGCGAGCACGCCGCCGCGGATCGCGAACCAGCGCGGGCGCCAGCCCTTGCCGATGTTGGTCCACTTGTACAGCACCCCCGCCACCGCCGGCGGCTCCCCGGAATCATCATCCGCCAGCCTCGGCGGAGGCGGGGAGCTGTCGCCGTCGGCGAGGCCGCCCCCGGGGCAGTCAGCCGCGAGGCAGCAGAGCGGGTGCATCTCTCTCGCCCGCATCGCCGCCCCCCTCCTCTCGATCCCTCCCTCCCTCTCACGCTGGTGCCTCCATTCGGATTTGTTTATTCCGCACGCTCCGCCTCCGCCTCCGCCTCCGCCTCCGCCTCCACGCGGTGGATTCGGTTCGAGTTTCTGGTCACGAGCAGAGACGAGTTGGGCTTTATGCGCGCAGCCTTGTGCCTAACGCCCCCATCGCCTTCGCTTCGCTTCGCAGTAATCGCTCGCTCGCCTCGCTACAGTTAGGGCTGAAAAAAAAAACTCACGCCTCGTGAGCCGGCTTGGCTCGTAAGGAGCTCGAGCCGGTTCGTGTTTTTAAGCCGAATCAAGCCTTGTTCCTAGCTCTAGCTCGGCAAAAAAACAAGCTGAGCGAGTCGCTCGTCGAGCTGTTTGGCTCGTGTGGCCCACGCGAAGGCCCAGTCCTGTGCAGCTACGCCCTTGCCCCTAGTGACCTTTGCTCCTAATCCTCTTCTTCTTCCTCCCGAGTCTCCAGAGTTCTGAATCCTCTCGATCCCCTTCCTCTCCCCGTCCTCCTCGCTGGCTCACCGCCGCCCGTCCACCCCGTGCCGCGGTCCCCACCCGTGCTCCTGTTGGAATTAATACGGGTTAGGCCCAATTTTAATTATAATTAATTTCTGGAAAAATTCCAAAAGCCTATGTGCATATGTTAAAACTGTTTAGTCTCATATGGAGAGTTGAATGGGAGTTACACCACCTTAAAAGGTGAAACGTGGTAACCTCTTTGTGGAATTGGAAAGAGCCAATACAGATCAAGCTTCGCTCGCTTCGCCTCGCGAAAGCCGTGTCGTGTGTGTGTCTTGCTGTAACATCCCAATTTTGGACTTGTGTTTCAAATGTAAGAAAATGGCTAAGAATTAAAACTTTTTATTACATCATGTATTTCCTGTTGTACCAAACAATTCTTGTACAAGGGATTATGGAAATACAATGTCACAAGTCTATTTGATCCAAACTTTGATATTCCAAAAACAATCTTGTCAAATTTTGTGATCATCCTCTGGAAATATTTTTCCTAAGTTCTTGGGATGGTATGTAGCCCCTCTGAAAAATTTCACAAATTTTAGAAATTGTTGGAATATTTTTAGAGCGATCAAACTGTTTGACTTTCAGTCAAACCTCAAAACAGAGCCTTGCAGAATTTTTGGAGATTTATTCACAGCATAAAAACCTCTGAAAATTTTACACAAGGTTAATATCTGAGTTAGCAAGCTCCTGTAAAAATTTCATAATTTTTGGAGTTAATTTGCTACCTCAAATAAATCCTCCAAAGTCTCTGTTTGAATTTAGAAGTCAAACCTAGTCTCACTGTGCTTTGGGTTCGAGTCGGACTGGGCTCGAGCCAACCGACTCGGTCGATCAACTAAGCGCACCGAGCCTCTCTTTAAAAACGCGTCCATTCTCGCCTTTGGATCTAAATCGCACGGCGGCGCGTGTATGCGTTCGGACCTTCGGTTGCATGTGCGAATGTCGCATCGTTAGATCTCCATCCAACCGCTGAGATCCTCCGACACATTCGAACCCTCCGGTTGTTAGTTTAAATCGAGTCGTTGGATTAAGATCCAACGCCGCTCATCTCCTTCGTTGTGATTTAAACTCGAGGCGTGGCGCGATCTCACCGGTCGCGTCTAATCCAACTACCGGAAATCGCCCGAGCCATTTCTGTTGGTCATCTTCAACCTCCGGCCGTGCGTGTACAGTGTAGGGCGTGGCAGTGTCTTTTCATGCTTCCTACAGCCACCCTAGTCAATAGTGAGGGGCGTGGGAGAGGTATTCGGCCGAGCCATACCCTATTGCACGTCTACTAGCTTTTTCCTTATCGGCCGCACCTTGTGCTCTATGCTTTGCCGCCCGAGAGGCTTGTGGTGCAAACCCTAATGCCTCCAAGGCCTTATAAGCACCCAAATCACTTCCTGGTATTTCTTTAGACCACCATCAAGCTCCATTCTCAGTATTGGAGCTTAACACCTCAAAAATGGCAAGTCGCCATTGTTGACCCGAAGAGCTCCATTGGTGTTCTTGGTGTTCCAGTGGTTCTCCTTCATGTTTATTTGCCCTATCCTTATCTCTTTACTATCTTGAACATTTCCCCTCACTTAATTTTGAATTTTATTCTCGGAATTGTCCAATTTGGGGTTTGTTCAAATTCGTAAAGTGGTCATCTTCTTCCTCAGCTCAGGTGAGTGGTCCATTTTCTAATTACTTGCTCATGTAGCTTCTGTGGACCTTAATGAAGCTATATTGATGCTTTGGTATCACTCATTTGGCTCAGGGTGTCATTTTCAATTTTTCTTCTCCAAGTCCGGTGAGCTTCCTCCGTGGACAAGCATCTCCGGCCATCTTTGAAGCTTCCCTTCATCAAGGTAGCTCCTTATTAGTCCCTAGAGGCCATGGCACTAGCTTCTCTGGACTGCAGCTGAGCTCATTGCTGCTTTCGTGCTTAGCAGTAATAGCTCCCTTTTTCATTTTCCGGCTAGCCGGCGTTCTAGTCCCTCACCGCCGGCGAGAATGCCACCATTAGGTCCGTAGTGCTATTGCGATTCCATTTTAGTGCTCGATGGCGTCGCGCCACGATGTCGCGGCGACGAGCCGCTGAAGTCGCCGATTTTGCCGCGAGGAGCTCTGTTTCGTCATTTGTTTAGGACACGTTAATTGCCAGTGATTGCCTATCATTAGTTCATTAATGGTGTCTTAATCTTTGTCGTTGAGCCACTGACCAGTGGGCCCAACATCCTTTAATCACCCGCTGGCACAATCTCGCGCTGTTCCGACATCATTAATGCTTAATCGTTGATTAATTAATGTGTCGGGGTGTTCGCTGTCGGAACTCCACCTTTTGGGTCGCTGACATGCGGGCCCTCCAATCTCCTAAATCACAGCCAAGCCAGTCATTAGGACGCATTAATTACTAATCATTATCAATCATTGGTGTTTAGTAGTTAATCACTGTCTTAATGCAATCCTCTGTCTCACTGACAAGTGGGCCCAGTGCACTGTGCACGTGGGTTAAACGTTCGCGGTTGTGACTTGAAGTCACTGGCATGCGGTCCCACGTGTTAGCATCTCCCTTTTGAACTTCGATCAATAGCCACCGTCCGTTCTCAGATCTGCGACCCAGATCGTGAGTGCATTCGGACCCTCCGGATGCCTTGATCGTTCTTGGTCGTCGATCTTACGATCAACGGCTGAGATCTGTTTTGCAATCGGACCTTCCGACCGTTGGTGCGCTCTGGACCGTCCATCTGCCGATCTGCGGCTGGGATTGGCCCAAGCAACCGCACCGTCCGGATGCATACACTTCGCGTGAGCCGTTGGATCGTGATCCAACGGTGGCTCCGTTAGGTTTCGCGCGCGCGTTTGTTCCGTAGCGTGAGCGTGGGATTTTAGATCAAGGGTGAATAAGTGTCCACGTCTTTTCCTTTTGTTTAAGTTTGTCTGTTTTTCGGTAAGTAGTTATTTAACAACTGAAAATGATATAAAAATTTTAGAAACTCATAACTAATTCATTTTAACTGCTTTTTAGATAATTCCAACTGTAATAATTTCTGTTGTCACTTAAGTTTATTATAAAAATGGATTTAAGCATATTTCAGTAGCAGAAAATTGCGTAACTAGTAAAAACTTGAATTCTGTCACTTTGAATATTCCAGAAATAGATTTAACCTTGTAAAATGCATATCTTTTTCTGTATAAGTCCAATTTGTGCAAAATCAATTTTGTTAAATTCATCTGTTAGTATACTTTCATATGGAATAAGAGTTGAGCATGTTCATAATTCTGTAAAATGACTTGCATTAGATTTACAACTTAGAAAAATCATAAGTAAATGTGTATAACTCCAAATTTAGTAAATCCAACTTTGCTGTTATTAGGATGTTATAATCTACCTACTATAAAAATTTCACACCTTAGATCATTCTGGAAAATTTCGCCATGAACAGTACTATTAATTAATTAGATTGATTTTAAGGCTGAGAAAGGGTATTTTGTCCATATCTTTTGCATGCTTAGTCCAAATTGCATGATTCTTGTTCCTATCACTATCTGAAATCATTCCCTAGCTGTTGTGTAAATTTTATTAGATTTGGTTGTGTTTTGCTGTTGGAGTTTATTTGGTGTTCTTCGTTCTTATTTGCTTATCGCCTTTTCGCGTTAGGTTCCGAAGATAATTTTATTGCTGGTATTGAGCCACAGCAGCCATCAGATCCTGCACTTCAGCCAGGCAAGCAGATGTAGCATTCATTTGATCATGTTGTTCCTACTATTTTCAAATTCTAATATGTTGTTTGCAAATTCTATGTATGCATTGCTATGTTGTTTTAAACTATTGTCGATAGTTGGCCTAGTAATTTGCATAATCTGTAAGAAATGTTTAATCCTCTACTCATCGAGCCTAGGATTACTTGTTTGTGATTTTGGGTTCATTGGATGGACCCTTGTCACTTAGTAGATTACGTGTCATTATGCTTAGCCATGCTTAGCTATCGGTAGAAATGGGCGGTTATCGACTTGTCGATAACCTTGACCACACAAACTATTATAATCAGATACTTGACCTTGTGCTATGTCTAAATTGCAAAACTAAAACTGAAAATGAAAACAATTTAAACTTGGGCACAATGGTAAGATGGTGTGATCTTTTGGGTGTGAATGGGATGGTGCCCGGGTCAATTAAGGACCGAGCTACTTGTTACACCAAACCAAGCCTTTGTGCGTGCTAACCACACTAGAGGGATATGGGACCTCTCTTAGCTGAGTACTTTGGGGTGTGTTAATTAATGAGTCGCGTGGTGGGTTGCATATTTAATTATGTGCAACATGGACGCGTTTGTGGGGAGGGGAGCACCCGCCGAGGCCGGTGTGTCCTGCTCCACGTATGAGTCCTTGTGATCCAGATTCTGTCGATAGGTCACTAAGGATTAACCCCCATATGTGCGGTTCTTGATTAGCATATTCCATTGGAAAGGGTTCGTAGGACTTAGCCGTCTTAAGCATACCAAAGGAAGTGTGCTTAATAGCTTGGCAAAAGGCGATGCTGAAGTGTGGGTACATTGGTACACCTGCAGGATTAAAACTATTCGAATAGCCTAGTCTAGGTTATGGACACGCTAGGAAGTCTTTCAAGAGTTAGACTACAACCTTTTAAAATTAAAACTTGTTGGGTGGTATGAATCGTGATTCATGCTATGTTGTGGTGGCTTTTGGGAAAGTCACTTCTAGGTGGATACTTGTTACTATGTTTACTCATTGTTATTTAAATTCTTAAAAACAGATTTTACAAACTATTGTTCAACCTATTACAATATTGCAAATAAAACTTGCTTTGTCGTCCAAAGAACCATATAACCACATTCCTTTGAATCTGACTTTCATGTAGCTATGTATAGGCTTGTTACTCGTAAGTCTTGCGAGTACATTTTTGTACTCACTGCATTGCTTGTGTTGTGCAGAGGATGATAGTGAGTCCGATGGACCTCACTTTTGTGAGTTGTCTTTGTGGCGGTTTAAGGCGATTAGCTTGGCGGCGTCGGTTGCCACTGTGAGGTTATGTGGCTAACCGATCGTCTTTTGGTTTAAGCCATCTTATGGCAACTTTGCTTCACTGTTACTTATTTGATATTTATGTCATTTGGCGGTCGCTTTTGCTCGTAATAACTTATATTATGTATGTCTTTTGGTAGACTTGTTATATTCTATGGTATGGAATTGATGCATGCTTTGATTTGATGTATGTGTGCTGCTTATTCTGGGAGGCACATATTCATCGAGACGCGGATTATTCTATTTGTGATACTAGAACCAGTGGAAGGTTAAGTATTACAAGTTTAATAAACCGGGGTCTCACACGCGCGTATGCAGGCGTGTCAGGTGCGTGCGCGTTTTTCTTTATCTATTCGAAAATCGAAACGCACCGACTCGCAGTAAATGGTATTAGGTTACTAGTGAGTAATGGCTGCAGTTAACACTATTCTGGCCTCTTCGTTTTTGCTATTTAGAATAACAGAGCACTGGTTCTCAAACTGACCTCCGTATGAAAGACTTAGACAGTACTCTACGTTTTTGTTGTTGTCTCTGGCGATCTCCATCCCGGCGAGACGCGTGTACGATTGCACCAGGAGAGCAGGCCTCCGAATCCCGTCCTTGAAGGCTTGCACGAGCGAGGACGGATAAGGTTTTTGGGGAGCGCTCGCGCGACTGCTCGCTTCATCTGTTTTTCTGCTACGACTACATCTGCGCGACTACTACCACGACATCCACGAAGATCTCTGCTACATCCACTACGCCATGACTAACGACGACCTCACCAAGACTCCTACTTCTACTTCTGCTGCTCCTTCCGCTGGTTCTGGGTATGCCTATCTCACACTTATTGTTTTTTTAGTTTTATTATCTGTTATTTACTTGAACACTGAGATATGTATGGTAGTTTCGCCCTTCTAGAAATTCGTATATCTATAGTGTTCTTGTATATCTGCTTTAAAAAAATAGTTATAATATTCTCTATAATTTATCTAGTACTTTTCTGAATTAATGTAATTCAAAAAATACTCATACATTCAACAGCTTCCCGTCCTCTTAAGTCGCCTGACCGCCCCTGCTTATCACGCTCCAACGCCACGCTATCTTCTCCCATCCTCCTATCTCCTTCTCCAACTCCAACCTCACGCCGCCACGCGCTCCCCCACTGTAAGCGAATTCCATCTCTAATTCCTATACTTTTATGCCCTTCTCATTTTCGCTTTCGATTCATTTGCAGCGGATTAGATCCTACGGGACTCTGGATTTTCTCTCCGTTTCATGCGAATTTAGCAGCTATCACTCGCGCTAGCTGGTTTCCATGCCGCAATTGCTAGTCGCTCGTACTAGTTTCGAGTCAGATTGATGGCACTTGAGCCGAATTTGCTTAGTCATGTAATTTAGGAGCTATTTGGAGGTTTAGATTGCCCGAGAAGTTGCTGGATCAGAAGCCGATTGGTATCTGCAGTCCGTGTTAGCTAATCACTTGATTGTGTGGTTTCGGAAAGCATGGGCGTGCTTATTGGTGGTATTCATTTTAATTCAGCTCAAATGGTGGTGTTGGATCTATGAACAGACAGGTAATTGCGTACTAATGAAATCAACAAGAAATGTTGCTCTTGTGTGGCACAACAATATCGTGTTTTTCTTCTTCCCTACGAAATCAACAAGGAATGTTGCTTCGTTTCTGGGCTGAGCTGGTTTTGGCTCGAACGAGGCGGCTCGGGCTTCAATTTGAGCCGAGCCAATTAAGCTTTCCTTGGCTCGAGCCGTTTCCAGCACTAGCTACAGCTGGGCTGACTGGCTAAGGCTTAAACGGATGGGCATCTTGAGCGCGCGTTCCTTCCTCTGCTCGCTGCCTCGCTGGTATATTCTGCTCCGTTGGCTCGTGCTAAAATAACACGTGAGACGGTGCGGTTCGCCTGCGGGTCCCGCATGTGACATGTCAGCGGCCGCGTGGACGGTTCGCTCCGGTGCCGGTGACCCGTAGGTGGCGCTCGTTCGCGTCGTGCGCGTGGGTTGGGTCCGTCTCCGTCCGGGTCTGGTTGGTCGGGTGGACGTCGAACGTCGCGTCGCGTCGCGTCCGGTGGGTGCGATTAAATTCGACCGGTGCGGTGCAGCTGTGCTGTTGCGCGCGGGCTGGCTGGCTGGAGGCGCGCTGCCGAGTGGGGCCTGCCTCACAGTTGGGCAGCCATTTTCCCCAAATGGCTTAGCTACCATTTTTCAAAACCTTGGAATTTAAGTGGCTTAACGACATTCATAATTTGAGATGTGTACTATGGAAGTACCGATCGAGTACTGTTGCTACCGGTACGACGCCTTAATACCAGATAAGTAGTGCTCCATCAGTCCATACATGACTGGTGTAAACATGATCTTACTCCTTCGACAGAAACAAACAAGTCAATTCTCTATATGCCACTGAATAACTTCAGATCTTCGTAATATATCATCGGGTCTCGCTGGCATATCAGACCTGGATCTACATGTTAGACTCACAATAAGTAATATATTATGAATCATATAGTTATTCTGTGGCGTATTGTCACTTATTATGAGACCAATATGTGAATCCACGGCCAGACAAACACCGCGACCACAACCGGAACAAAACAGCTAGCCCGACCAACAGCACGAGTGAATGTATATACGCACCGCCACGCATGCACGTTGCATTCGCGACATAAACACTTGCAACTTCCAAGCAAGCCGGCTAGCTCCATCGACGACGTCGCAACCACACGGGGACTAACTAGTAAAAACCCAACACGTACATGCGCGCGTGCACCCGGCCGGCCACCACAGAAAAAGTCGGGTCAAACATAGCGAGCTCACAGCCTCGTAGGGTCGCATGCACGCGTGCATGAACAGTAGCAAGCTGCACGCCACGACCGTCCAATGAAAACGTGCTCGATCGATCGTCAATTAATCATCGTCGCGGCAAAGCTTGACGACGGCTGATGGATCAGCAAATCTAGCAAGTAGAGGCCGGATGCATGCATGCATGATGCGTTGACGCGTCTCTTCGATCAGCACGCTCATCACGCCCCGTGTGAGCGCCGTACTTGTTGCTTTGCCGATCGCGTCCATATATATCTCAGACTCGAATCTAGCTTAGAGAACTAAGCTTCCTTTCTTCTTGGTTTGAAAGGATGAATTAGTAAGCATATGAGCGCCTGCACCGAGTCTGTTGAGGCAGGATGCACGCCTGATGCGTCGAGTACGGTGAATCGTATCCTAATCAACTAGAACGTGGAGAAGTGTCCTACAAGAATTCCTATATGAATCATAATAGGATTATGATTCCTACTTCTTTTTAGAGGAGAAATAAAGATATTATATAAAGTCATAATGGGTGGTTAGGGAGAAAACAAGCCACAAACCAACTTATTCAGAGCAAGAGACGTACGAGAGGATTAGAGGTTAGGTTATTCTTTAGCACTAGATTCTTGTATAGGGCAAGGATCCGATGGTCCTAAAATGTTCGAGATGGTTGTGAGAGAGCAACAATATCTTGTACTCTTTTAAGATTGTGCTTAAGTAATTTGCAATCGGTTTCACCAAATCTTTATCTCTCATCATGGTTATTTTATTATTATCGTTAGGTTCTCTCTATGGGATTCATCTACTTCGTTCTTGATATCGTGCCGATCTAAGGGTTACTACGCATAAGAAGGTGTACCAAAGTATAACAACTGGTATCATAGCCAAGGCTAGATTAATGTGATTTGTGAGAAGGACGACGAAGCGTCGGGTGACACAAAATCAAGATCGATATCGATGATGTGGAATCAAGTGAAGAATTGTGACGGCGGAGAAAATTTCAGCACTGGTTGTTTAGTAATAGTTAATCGATGCTTTTGAAGGGGACAAATTGGGGGAAAAAAACGTCCAATGAAGACCGAAAAATGGTGGAGCGGAAGGCTGCCAATACAATCTGTCTATGTCCCTCCGATGAGGTAAAGTACTCAGTGATTAAGAAAAGGGGGAATTGATATTTTGCCCTCTCCTTAGTTGGGATTTCAGAAAATATCCTCATTCCCGATGTAATACATTTTTTGCCCCCCTCTTAGTCTGTTTCTTCACTTTTTACCCTCTTCGCATTATTTTAATAATATCCAGCCGTTTCCCCTGTTTTGACCATACGAAAATACAACTTTGCCCTTGCCCTTGGCTCATTCTTTTCCCCATCCTCTTCCTGGTTCTTCTCCTCTCCCCATTTTTCTTCTCTCCAGTGGAGTTGCTCTATCCGAATGCGCCGCCCCTGCGCCCGCACCTCCCCTCGGCCCTCCATGGCGCCGCCCCACCGTGCCTCCGCCTCCCCGGCTCTCCCACGTGCCTCCCCGGTTTGGCCTGTGCCTAGCCCACGCGGCATCGGCCCATGCCTACTCCCGGCTACGCCTTTCTTGCGCCGCTCTCCCGTGCAGATAGCATTGAATCGGTGTCATCCATAGCACCCACCCTCGGTGGCAAGATCGCCACGTGCCACGCCGAGAGCCGGTCGAAGAAGCACCATGGGAGCGAACCGAGGAGACCCGGCGGCAAAGATCGCCACCAAGCCGCACCGGAGAGCCGTGTGAAGCGGAGGTGCGCCAGAGGGAGGCGGGGAGGAGCCGCAGCGGCGGACCAAGGCCGGAGGCGGCGCCAGGTCGGAAGAAGCACCATGGGGGAGGTGAGCCAGGAGTGACGCACCGGGTCGGAAAAAGCACCATGGGGGAGGTTAGCCGGAGGAGACCCGAGCGGCGGCCTCGACGGCTACCGCCGAAGTCGACGCCGACGAGACCTCCCAAGCCCCGCCCCCCTCGAAGCCTTCTCGGGCGATGTCTGTGCCGCCCTCACCGCACGTTACGGCCGCTCCACCGCCCCGAAGCACCGCCACCTCCATGCCGCTGCCGCTGCCGCCGCCATCCGCTCCATTCTCGTCGACGATGGCCTCCTCCTACACCACCGTCCTACCTCCCGCGGTCGTCTCGCCTGAATCGTCGGCCGGTGACCCGCCATCACTTCCGCCCTCGCCTCCCTTCTCACCATCCTCCTCTCCCACATCCCCTCATCTCCCTCCTCCCTCCCGCCAGCCTTTGCCTCTGAATCTGCCTTCGCACTCGCCGCCTTCCCCTCCTCACCCGATGCCTCCCAGCTCCCCACTAGCACCATGCGCTCGGTGGTCAAGTCGCTCAGCCACTTGGCCCTCCATCTTGACGCTGCAGCCGATTGGGATGTTATCGCCGCGCCTTTGGAGGCTCTCCTCACTGCTTCTTTTGCTTACTTGGAACATTCTGGTTGTGCGAAGAAAGCTAGCAGTGCTGCAAACGGGAACGGGGCTGTGCTGACCGAGGGCAAGAGGGAATTTCACATGTCATGTAACGGGAAAACAGGCAAATAAGATTAAAATAATGTAAAGAGGGCAAAAAACGAAGAAACAAACTAAGAGGGGGCCAAAAAATGTATTACATCGAGAAGGGGGTATTTTCTGAAATCCCAACTAAGGAGAGGGCAAAATATCAATTCCCCCTTAAGAAAAATTCATCGAAGAAATTATGAAGTGACTTAAAAGAATTGTATATAGCAAAGTCACTGACAAACCGATGGATGCTGAAACAATAATTGCACAGGTTAGGCGTGGAGGAAGGCACACGATTCGTTTTCCATCTCAATGTATTTGACAAGCTTATCACATAGCTGACTAGTGTGGATGAGAAAATTGAGGAGAACGACAAGGTCGTCATATTGGCGGCATCTCAACTACCATTATGGGAGTAATTGATGATGAATATTCTTGTAAAAAAAAAGCACTCACAACTTTAATGAGACAGTGACATCTATTGGAGGTGGAGTCCTAAGAGAAGCTATCAGATTCTTCATCATAGGGTAATCAAGCATTAGTTGTCATAGGTATTGCAAGCGAAAGCAAAAGACACAGTAAGAAGAAGAGGAAGAATAAAAGCACGCGTGTATGCTTGTCATGTGGGGTTTACATTATAAGCGACACACAAAGAAGGATTCGACTGTTAAGCAACCAGGTTTGGACTCGGTTGCGCCAGTTGGACTTTCGGTTGCGCCGGAGGAGGGATTAATTTCCAATTGCTAGATTCCTTTTATAATTCTTAGTTTAAATCAAGAATAGTTATAAATTAGTTTCCATATTTAGATATTGAATCCTAGTCCAGTTTGTTAGAGCCTCTCTATTTAAAGAGATAAGCGCTATTGCTTTGAGATTAAGAAGAAATCAAAAAATCCAAATACCTTCCCCCTCTCCTGTTGTGTTCCCTGCCTCTGTCGTGTGGCAACCGTGACGCCACGACTCCCCCGCTGCACCGTCGAGGTCCAAGGCCACTTCCAGACACGCACCACGACTACCCTCTCCTCTCCAATCCTTTCTCCAATACCTCTACTCGTGACAATGCTATTTATGTGACGAGGAAGATCATATGATAAAGGATTATCCAAGTTTGAAGCAAATGAGGGAGCATGCATAATGACGGTAGCGAAAGGTGATTCAGATGTACTAGTCGCTAGTCAATCAGGTACTTCTTATGGATAGATATTAGATTTAAGTTGTTGCTTCCATATATGTTCGATGAGGGAGATGTTTGATGGAGGATCTTTATGCCCAGCACATGGAATTATTCACTTAGCGTATTACAAAGAGTATACAATTACTAAGGTGGAAACGTTTACATTAGATATGTATAATGGAGCATGTCGCACGTTGATAGGATTTTGGTATGTTTCCGACTTAAAGAAAATATAATATTTGCCAGGTTGCTTGAACTCGAAGGTTGTGAGGTATCACATCGCGGTGGAGTCATGCGAGTTACTTGCAAAGAGCAGGTAACCATAAAAAATATCTGGAGCAATGGAGGCTACCAGTTAATGGGTAATCATTAGGGAAGAGCAATCAATGTGAGGTCTGATAAAAATCCTGGTCAAGAGAAGGAAACAGTGTTGTCAACGGTAGGTACTTAGATCTCATCTACATGTATGTGTGGAATTGCAAAGATGGTTGTAAAATCTAGCAAGTGCAAAGGCGAAAGTGCGAGCTGTTGGAAGAAGGAAGACTTGGTGGGACCAACCACGCGGTACCGACGAGCAAGTGGAACTTGGAGGCGGTACAAACCTATGGCACGAAGAGCTATAGGGACAAGAGGTGTGAGGACCCCAATTTATTTGGTTTGTAATGCTTAACCAACCACCTGGTCCTAGCATCACCAATCAAATAAACTGATCCTCGAGATATGTATACTTCGAGCGATATACACACCGGGACAAAATTAGACATCAACTCCATTCCACACATAGAGTCCAAACACAACACTACCAAAGCGGAAGATAAACAAATAGAAGAGGTTATTACGCATACAAAGCCGACTGTGCCAAGAGATACACAAATAACAAGAACGACAATGAAGCAAAAGTGCCATAAGATGGCTATAAACAAAGCCAATCGGTGTGCCTCCAACCCACAAGGCATCCGACAGGACCGCCAAGACTAGTCGTCACCCACGGCGACAAAGCCTGACTCACGTAGTGAGGCCCCGAGGCTCACCTTCCTCCTCTGCAACAAAATATCAAGCAAAGCACACGAGTACAAAGATTGTCTTTGTACCCGCAAGACCGACGTGTGAACTAGCGGCACTGTTCATAAGCTACATGCGAGCTTATTTGGTGGAGGTCATATGTTTCATTTGCATAAAGCCAATTTTCATTTGCAATAATGTAGTATGCAGTTTAAAGGCAAGTTTGCAATTCATTTTTAATGTTGAAATACGAGAAAAGGATAATAATAGCAAAAGAGTAAAGATAAAACAACCTAGTAGTGACTATCCCAATAGTCACCACAACAATAGCACGAATCCCATTCGTACCACCCAAACAAGTTTTAATTTAAATGTTGTAGTCTAACTCTTGGAAGACCTTGCCAAGCGTGTCCATAACCTAGGGACGAGGCTATTCGAATAGTTTTAAACCCGCAGGGTGTACCAATGTACCCACACTTGGATCGCCTTTAAGCCAAAGCACACTTAGAAGGTATGCACATGACTAAGTCCTACGAGACTCTTTCCAATATTGTGTATTAACTACGAGCCGCTCGTATGGATAGAAAATCCATACGCTACATGGTAAAGCCGAAAAGACAACTACCCACTCGGGATAAAGCTTTTGGACAACTACCATGCTCCCACCTCCATCCCTCCTGCGACCTCCTGCGACCGGAGCCAATACACGCCAAAGTACTAGGTCAAGAGAGGTCTCATATACTATAGTGTGGTTAGCACGCAAAATGCTTGGTTGATGTAACAAGATGTTCGGTCCTTGTTGACTCGGGCACCATTCACACACCCAAGCAGATCACACCAATCATACCACAGCCCAAGTCTAAATCATTTTTGTTTTCAGTTTTAGTTTTGCAATTAAACACACAAAGATCTTTGAAACATAAAGTTATAGCAGATTTTATGTGATCAAGGTTACTGACTAAAGTCGATAACCGCTAGATTCTATCGATAGCTAAGCATGTCTAAGCAAGTTGACCGGATCTACTAAGTGACAAGAGATCATCCAATGACCTCTAATCACGACAAATAACCTAGGCTCGGTGGTAGAGATCAATATTTTGTCTACAGGATATGCACTACAGATTTAACTAATCAATTTAACAAAAATTAAGCAATGCATACATACAAATTGAAACAAAATATTAATCTTTAAAATCTGGGATTAAACATGATCAAATCGCTTGTTCGTTCTTTGTTGCTCAATATGTTGCGGAGGATCGTTCTCGTGGTTGCCGCAAATATCGAATCCTAACGATTGAACAAAACAGCAAATAAGAACGAATAACACCGACCAAACTCAAACAATACAACAACAACAAAACACACTAAACTTTTCACAGCAGCCTAAGCATGATATAACCAAAATTTAAGAAACAGAGAACAAATCATTTTAAGTTATTAAGAATTTTCTATGAATTTCCTAAGCTAAAAACACATCAAAACACTAGTTAATTACTTAACAAATTTTCATGAATGAAAAAGTGTATAAAACCTATCCTAATAATTAGTACATTAAAAATGACAAATTACAAAATTGGTTTCACTGGATTTGGACAAATATTGAAAGAGGTATGCATTTTCTAATTTAGAAGATACATAAGACATCATTTTGTTAATTAATGATTTTGCTACAGAGACAAGGATGAAACTAATTTTATCAAATAGTACACTTAAAATGAAAATTAAAGACCTTTGGTTTCATGCAATTTGGATAAAAATTGAATTAGTTATGCATTTTCTAAGTTTAATTGAATTAACGATTACAATGTAAAAGCATTTGAAATACTAAAGCACTTAATACTACTTTACCGACGCACGGCCAAATTTCACCACGACAATGGGCTCAATGAGAGGCCGACAGAGATGACCGCGCAGATAAGGTGGCGTCGGCGTATTCTAAGAATACGTCTTTGACTTATCAAAGTGTACTTCTAACATATACTCACGAGAAATACGTTTCCAAACAGAAAAGCGCGTAATGAGCTACACAACCAACAATCGACAAGCATGGGCCCACATGGCAATGACTCGAGGGAAATATAGCGGTTGGATTAGAGTTTACTAAACATGATTACGAGAGAGGGCCCACAAATCGGTGACTTCGGCTAAAGCAGGGGTTAGCGCTAAATCAATTACCACCGGTGGTTTCTGCGCGGTGCGCGAGGGACGGCGCGCGGCCGTCGCGGCGACACGCGACCTAGTGGGTTTCAAGACGAGCGAGCGATACCTTGAGGTCCACAGGACTTCGCGAACTCGGTGACGGTGTTGCGGATCCCGATGGCTGACGGAGATGAGCTCGCCACGACGGCGGGGCGGAGAAGAAGGTGCGGTGCTCGCGGAGATGACGCTACAGACGACGAGAAGCTTCGGGAAGGAGCTCCTCGAGATCGCGGAGACACCAGGAACGATAAGCCCACGATCTTGATGATGGAGGAGGACGGTGGCGCCGGAATTGACACGGCGGCGCTTTACCGAGCTGCGAGAAGAAAGCGTCGCGAAGCCTCGGTGAAGCACCAAAGAGTGAAACAAGGTCACAGTTAGACTCAGTGGTCGATTGCGATCCTAAAGGACCAAAGGCCGAAACTAGAAACTCACCAGAACGCAGATGAGCTCGCGGGGCCGAGATCACCGGAGGCGAGATGACGAACACGCCCCCGGCGATACACCGGACACCGAGGGCTCTGGATGGGCAAAATGGGCGGCGAGGCAAGAGGAGCACGACGGCGGGGTCACTGTTGCTCGAACGGCAGTGAGGTGGTGGTGCCGCCCTCGGGTTTTTCTCCGGCCGAAGCTAAAAGATGGACGGAGAAGTCACGAGAATGAATGCGAGGAAGAATGGATGACCACAGGGGGTAGATGGACTCTGGCGATCCTCGAGGGGACACGCGTCCACGACGTGGCAGCGACGAGCGTCGTGGCACACATGCGCGAGCGGCCGAGAGCTCCGGTGAGACGCGGAGAAGACGAGGACGAAGCTGACAGGTGAGGCCCACATGTCGGCGACAGCAGCGAAGCGGTGCGAACCCAAGTCAAGTGCGGCGCGAACCGGCGGTTAGACTCGATCAATATCGCGCCGACCGTTGGATCTAGAACGGACGGTCGAGATTGATGTATGCATTCGGACAGGTCGGTTGCATACGCACGCGTGGACCGTTCGATCTGCATCGGACGGCTGACAGCCATCGAGCGCGCGCGGTGCAACTAGTTGGTTCGACCGAGCCAAGCGGTGCGAGTCGGACTCGAGCCTGAGGTTGGGTCCGAGCCGAGAGACGTTGATTTTAGTTTTGATTTAAAAGACAGAGAAGGTTTGGGAAATTTTTAGAGGTAGCTCCAGAGCTCGAAAATTTTCGAAATTTTATGGTAGCTACTAGGGACAGAGGAAAACCTTGTGAAATTTTTCCAGGGTTTTCATGCACTAGATTTTTCCCAACAAAATTCACAAGCTGCTGTCAGAGGTTTGACCAGATTTCTAAACTGGTTTGACTTGGGCATTTGAAATAGCAAACAAAATCTAAAAATTGTGAAATAATTCAGGAGGTAGATAGGATGATCAAGATGATAGGAAAAATAATTTCAGAGGATGATCACAAGTTTGAAAGCTAAGAATTTATTGACAACAATTTCCAATCACAAGAATTAACTTCTTAGAAAACTGAAATTGCTAGGGAAAATTTGGAAAACTTCCAAATGATTTGAAGAGGCAACAAAGTTTTATTTCTCCTCAAAATTTTACATTGGAAATACAAACCTAAGTTAGGGTGTTACAAATCTCCCCTTACAGAATCTCGCCCGAGATTACGATCACTGGGAGAAGAATGATGGGTAATCGCTCGAGGCGATCTTCCGCTCCCAAGTGGCTTCATCCTCGGAGTGGTTTGACCACCGAACTTTGAGGAAATTGATCACACGGTTCCTCGCTCTGCTCACTTCTTCGAGGATACGAACGGGCGCCACGATAAGACAGATCTTCCCGCACATCGATATTTTCCAATGGCGTTTCCTCAACTGGAACACGGAGGCACTTCTTCAATTGTGACACATGGAAAACATCATGCACCCTTCAAGTGTAGCCGCAACTCCAACTTGTATGCAACAGCCTCACTCTCTTGATGATGCGATATGGCCCGGACATATCGAGGAGCCGCTTGCCCTTGACACCAAACGACGATGTCCTTCGTGAGGCGAGACTTTGAGATACACAAAGTCATTGGGCCGAAACTCACTCACGGCGACGACGATCCGCATAGCTCTTACGCTCGATCGAGCTACGCGCAAGTGCTCACGAATCAAGCGCACTTGACTTTCGGCCTCATTAATGGAATCGGGCCAAAGAACCGCCTTTCACGATTTCCACCGGTTTAGAGGTGTTTCAGATCGCCTCCCATACAAAGCCTCAAATGGTGCCATCGAGACTAGCTCGAAGCCGTTGTTATAAGAGAACTCGCAAGTGGTAGGCACTTCTCCCAATTCTTCCCATAGGAAAGAACACAAGCACGAGCATATCTTCAAGCACTGATTGACGCGCTCCGTCGACCATCGGCCCGAGGATGATAGGCCGTCTTGAAAGTAAGATGAGTTCCCATGGCCACCGCAGACTATGCCAAAACCGAGAGGTAAGCAAGGCCCACGGTCGACACAATCGTCTTGGGCACACCATGCAAGCTCACAATCCTTGATACATAGAGCTCGGCTAGAGGTTCCACCCGAGCCGACTTTTGACCAGGAAGGAAATGCGCCACTTTCGTTAGCTTTGTCACAATGACAACCCAAATGGCGTCATTTCTTAGATGAGCGGGCAACCCAGGTGATGAAATCCATGCCTACAGAATCTCACTTCCACTCGTATGGGCAAGGGTCAAGAAGACTGCTGACGCCGATGCTCGGCCTTCACGCGACAACATACGCCGATTCGCAACGAACTCGCAATCTCGCGCTTCATGCGAGTCCACCGAATCTCGACGCAGATCTTGATACATTTTAGTGGCCCCGGATGGATGGACAAAGGCGAATCATGGGCCTCTGAAGAATCAAATCCCGCAACTCGGGACCTTTGGGACCACAAGACGCCGCTCAAACCATACAACACCGTGCTCATCTTCGTGAAACACTTGGCCGATCCATCCTTGATATTCGCTTGATTTTGCCCACACCATCGCCCGATTGTCGTGCTGCCTTGATTTGATCCACCAAGGTTGGTTGCACAACCAAGGCAAAGAAGGGAACCATGCTCAACCAAACCCAAGTTGAGACGCTGAAATTCGCAAGAAGTGCGAGTTGTCGCTCTTGGATCATCAAAGTATTGCAATACACTTTTCGCTAAGTGCATCAAGAACCACATTGGCTTTGCCAGATGATACCAATACCCATGTCATAATCTTTGATCAATTCTAGCCATCTCCTCCGCTCGAGGTTCAGATCTGGTGGGTGAACAAATATTTCAAGCTCTTGTGATCGAATACACCTCACACGGTGATTCGATCGATAATGCCGCCGATCTTGAGTGCATGAACCACAAAGACCAACTCTAAATCATGGGTGGGATAATTGAGCTCGTGAGGTCTCAATCGCTCGATGCATAGGCAATCGCTTGCCTTCCGCATAAGGACACATCCAAGTCCACGACGAGAGGCATCGCAATAAATATCGAAGCTCTTGTGGATATCGTGAAGAGTAAGAATCGGTGAAGTCAATCGCCGCTGAGCTCCCGAAAGCTCTCCTCACACGCAGAGGTCCACACAAACTTCTTGTCCTTCTTGAGCAATTCGGTCATTGGCTTTGCGATTTTGGAGAAGTTCTCGATAAAGCGCGTAGTAGCTGCTAAACCAAGAAAACTCCGCACATCGCTGGATCGACTTGGTGACCCCAAGATGTAACATCGACGACCTTGCCGATCCACGGCTATGCCTCCACTGAAAGAACATGGCCCAAGAATGCCACTTCCTTCAACGAACTCGTGATTTGCCGAACTTCGCATATAGCCGATGTTCCATAATTTGCCCAAAACAATCTTGGATGCTCAAAGATGCTCGCTTCATCTTGGAATAGATAAGAATATCATCAATAAAGACCACCACAAATTTATCCAAATACTCCATGAATACCGAATTCATAAGGTTCATGAACAAAGTCGAGCATTGGTTAAACCGAAGACATGACGGTGTACTCGCATGACCCATAACGAGTAGTGAAAGCCGTCTCTGAATATCCTCCGATCCGACATCGACTGATGATACCCCATTCTCAAATCAATCTTTGAGAACACCTGGGCTCCAGTCAACTGATCGAACAGATCATCAATGCGGGGCAGAGGATACTTGTTCTTCACCGTCACCTCATTGAGAGGACGGTAATCAACACACATGCGCAAAGTCTTGTCCTTCTTCTTCACAAAGATCACCGGACAACCCCAAGGAGATGAACTGGGACGGATGAAACCCTTTGCTTGGAGCTCACCAAGCTGCTTCTTCAATTCTTCTAGCTCATTGGGAGGCATCCGATACGGCGCCTTCGAGATAGGGGCAGTACCGGGAAGCAACTCAATGGCAAACTCCAGATCTCGAACCGGAGGCATCCCGGGCAAGTCTTCAGGAAAGACATCCACAAAGTCAGATACTATGGGAACATCCTGAATTTGCAAGGTGGCTTCGCTTCTAATGCACATAGTTGCGGCCCGTGAAGTCGCGCGTAAAATCCGACTGTTCTTTGTCAAGGGTCGCGAGGTAGACAATCTTCTTGGCACAATCGATTTGCCCCAAGTGTTGGGACAACCAATCCATGCTAAGAATCACATCCGGACTTGCCGGATCGAGCGTAATAAGATTTGCCAAAAATCTCACTCCTTTGACTATGATAGGAACATCCCGACATCAGAAACCGCCTCTCATTCCCGACCCGAGAGCGGATGAGCAAAGGAACTCCCAAAGGAACACAAGTGAAGACCACTAGCAGCAGCAAATGATCTTGAAATAAAAGAATGCGATGCTCCGTAATCAAATAATACCGCAGCAGACGAGAATTAACAAGAAGTGTACCCATCACGACATCCGCGCCCGAGCCTCCTCGGTGAAAGGTGGTTGACTCGACACGCCGCACTCGGTCTTCGATAATCTTTCCGTCGTGGGTGACCACTCCCGCCGCGCCCTCCATTAGGATGAGGGGTCGCAACACTCGAGGCGCGCATTCGCATAATGGCCCTTGTTGTGGCAATAAAACAAGTAACCTCGGCCGCCGGATTGCGGAGGCCGCTCGCTGGTTGGATCGCAGCGCACGTGGTGAAAACACGCGGCTGCGGTGGGCGAGGAGCTGGTGCAGATGGCCTCGGCGCGGTGGAGCAAAAGAACGGCCATCGCATCGCCCACCGAGGACTAACGAGGCCGGGCGTGAGTAGACCGATGTGCCTCCCATTTGCGCTGCGGACTCGCCAGCGCTTTGCCTTATGCTCAAGCAACAATGGCCTTATCTACTAAGGCTCAAAGTCGAGAAGTCCACAATAGATAGCTTGTCCCGCAGCTCCTCGCACAAGCCATCCATAAACTTCTCCTCGCTTAGCCTCATCCGAGGCCACCTCCCCGGAGCATAACGAGCCGGATGATTGAACTCGCATGTACTCCATCACGCACTTGCGCCTTGCTTGAGCGCGAGGAACTCCTTCTTCTTGACTTCATCAGCCGCCGTGATGTGGGCCCGACGAAAAGTCGACCTGAACTCCTCCCACGCGACCACATGGCCCGCGGGTCGCATGGCGAGATAGTTCTCCCACCATGAGAGTGCCGCGCCTCAAGGCCGTGGACGCGAAGAGTGCCTTGTCCTCGCGCCGCATCGAGCTATGTTGAGCTTCGCCAACCATGCGCAGCCAATCGTCCGCATCGAGAGGGTCCTCAAAGCGGAGAAAGTCGGCGGTGCGCAGACGGAGGAACTCTGCAAGTCCCCGCGAGTCGGTGGCCGCCACCACCGGCAGGAGTGGAGGTATTCCTAGCAATAACCTCCAAGATGCGCGTCCGTCCATGCGGTTTCGCTCGATCCGAGCGAGAACCTCACCATGGTCGGAGGAGGGGAAGCTCCTCATCATGACCAAACTCACGATCGCCACGCAGCTCTCCTCCGGCCATCCTGTTTCTCTAAGACAAGTTAGCAACAACTCTAAGAGCAAGAAAGCCCAAAATTCATGAAAGCATCCCGAAACAACACAAGGCGGGATAAAGTTTGACCAAAGAAAATCGGACACATAACTACTCACTTAACACCTTACCCTATTATTCCCACAATTTTTAGTTAGATTAATCTTCCATGGTTCTCCCAAAACTAATTCAACCTAGAGTAACTATCTTTTGAAAGGAAAGAGAGAAACCAAGTTTTCAAAACTCAGATTAGAGTAAGGTGAGTAGAAGGCTAAGATAGACAAGGAGTAAAATCGAGAATCGCCTAGGTTTTCATAAACCTTTTATAATTTGAAAATAAGCTTTTCTAAAATATCCTAAGGACGACTATGCTTGGGTTACTACGGTCAGAATGGCTCTGATACCAACTTTGTGAGGACCCCAATTTATTTGGTTTGTAATGCTTAACCAACCACCTGGTCCTAGCATCACCAATCAAATAAATCGATCCTCGAGATATGTATACTTCCTAAAGCAAGATACACACCCGGGACAAAATTAGACATCAACTCCATTCCACACATAGAGTCCAAACACAACACTACCAAACGGAAGATAAACAAATAGAAGAGGTTATTACGGACATACAGCCGACTGTGCCAAGAGATACACAAATAACAAGAACGACAATGAAGCAAAGTGCCATAAGATGGCTATAAACAAAGCCAATCGGTGTGCCTCCAACCCACAAGGCATCCGACCAGGACCGCCAAGACTAGTCGTCACCCACGGCGACAAAGACACTCACGTAGTGAGGCCCCGAGGCTCACCTTCCTCCTCCGCAACAAAAATATCAAGCAAAGCACCCGAGTACAAAGATTGTCTTTGTACCGCAAGACTGACGTGTGAACTAGCGGCACTGCTCATAAGCTACATGCGTGCTTATTTGGTGGAGGTCATATGTTTCATTTGCATAAAGCCAATTTTCATTTGCAATAATGTAGTACAGTTTAAAGGCAAGTTTGCAATTCATTTTTAATGTTGAAATACGTAAAAGGATAATAATAGCAAAAGAGTAAAGATAAAACAACCTAGTAGTGACTATCCCAATAGTCACCACAACAATAGCACGAATCCCATTCGCACTCACCCAAAGAAGTTTTAATTTAAATGTTGTAGTCTAACTCTTGGAAGACCTTGCCAAGCGTGTCCATAACCTAGGACGAGGCTATTCGAATAGTTTTAAACCCCGCAGGGTGTACCAATGTACCCACACTTGCATCGCTTTAAGCCAAAGCACACACTAAGGTATGCAGACACCTAAGTCCTACGAGACTCTTTCCAATATTGTGTATTAACTACGAGCCGCTCGTATGGATAGAAAATCCATACGCTTACATGGTAAAGCCAAAAGACAACTACCCACTCAGATAAAGCTTTTGACAACTACCATGCTCCCACCTCCATCCTCCCGCGACCTCCCGCGACCCGAGCCAATACACGCCAAAGTACTAGGTCAAGAGAGGTCCCATATACTATAGTGTGGTTAGCACGCAAAATGCTTGGTTCAATGTAACAAGATGTTCGGTCCTTGTTGACTCGGGCACCATTCCGATACACCCAACAGATCACACCAATCATACCGTGCAGCCCAAGTCTAAATCATTTTTGTTTTCGCTTTAGTTTTGCAATTAAACATAAAGAAAGATGCTAAAACATAAAGTTATAGCAGATTTTATAGATCAAGGTTACCGACTAAAGTCGATAACCGCTTGATTCTATCGATAGCTAAGCATGTCTAAGCAAGTTGACCCGGATCTACTAAGTGACAAGAGATCATCCAATGACCTCTAATCACAAAGAAATAACCTAGGCTCAGTGGTAGAGATCAATATTTTGTCTACAGGATATGCATTCACGATTTAACTAATCAATTTAACAAAATTAAGCAATGCATACATACAAATTGAAACAAAATATTAATCTTTAAAATATCGGGATTAAACATGATCAAATCGCTTGCACCATTCTTTGTTGCTCAATATGTTATGAGGATCGTTCTCGTGGTTGCCGCAAATATCGAATCCTAACGATTGAACAAAACAAGAAATAAGAACGAATAACAGACCAAACTCAAACAATACAACAACAACAAAACACACTAAACTTTTCACAGCAGCCTAAGCATGATATAACCAAAATTTAAGAAACAGAGAACAAATCATTTTAAGTTATTAAGAATTTTCTATGAATTTCTAAGCTAAAAACACATCAAAACACTAGTTAATTACTTAACAAATTTTCATGAACGAAGCGATGTATAAAACCTATCCTAATAATTAGTACATTAAAATGACAAATTACAAAATTGGTTTCATGGATTTGGACAAATATTGAAAGAGGTATGCATTTTCTAATTTAGAAGATACATAAGACATCATTTTGTTAATTAATGATTTTTGCTACAGAGACAAGGATGAAACTAATTTTATCAAATAGTACACTTAAAATGAAAATTAACAAAGACTGGTTTCATGCAATTTGGATAAAAATTGAATTAGTTATGCATTTTCTAAGTTTAATTGAATTAATAAAGGCAATGAAAAGCATTTGAAATACTAAAGCACTTAATACTACTTCTACCGACGCACTTACACCATTGACTGGCACGACAATGGCCCAATGATCTTGGCACTGTGACAAATTACCAAGATAAGGTGACGTCGGCGTATTCTAAGAATACGTCTTTGACTTATCAAAGTGTACTTCTAACATATACTCACGAGAAATACGTTTCCAAACAGAGAAAACGATTAACAGAGCTACACAACCAACAAGCGATAAAGATGGGCCCACATGGCAATGACTCGAGGGAAATATAACGGTTGGATTAGAGTTTACTAAACATGATTACCGAGAGGGCCCACAAATCGGTGGCTCGGCTAAAACAGGGTTAGCGCTAAATCAATTACCACCGGTGGTTTCTCGCGGTGCATGCGGATCGGCGCGGCCGTGCAAATTGATCACGCGACCTAGTGGGTTTCAAGACGAGCGAGCGATACCTTGAGGTCCACAAGGACTTCGCGAACTTCGGTGGCGGTGTTGCGGATCCCGATGGTCACGAGATGAGCTCACGGCGGCGGGGCGGAGAAGAAGGTGCGTGCTCGCGGAGATGACGCTACTGCAGGCGGCGAAGCCGGAAGGAGCTCCTCGAGATCGCGGAGACACCAGAACGATAAGCCCACGATCTTGATGATGGAGGAGGACGGTGGCGCCGGAATTGACACTGCCGCGCTTTACCGAGCTGGAGAAGAAAGCGTCGCGAAGCCTCGGTGAAGCACCAAAGAGTGAAACAAGGTCACGAGTTAGACTCGGTGGTCGATTGCGATCCTAAAGGACCAAAGGTCGAAACTAGAAACTCACCGTAAGCAGATGAGCTCGCGGGGCGAGATCACCGGAGGCGAGAGGCACGAACACGCCCGGCGACAATCTGACACCGAGGGCTCGGGATGGGCAAAATGAGGCGGCGAGGCAAGAGGAGCACGACGGCGGGGGTCGCCGTTGCTCGAACGGCAGCGAGGTGGTGGTGCGCCTCGGGTTTTCTCGGCGGCTAAAAGATGGACGGAGAAGTCACGAGAATGAATGCGAGGAAGAATGGATGACCACAGGGGTAGATGGACTCTGGCGATCCTCCGAGGGGGACACGCGCCCACGACGTGGCGGCGACGAGCGCCGTGGCACACATGCGCTGAAGGCCGAAACTCGGTGAGACGCGGAGAAGACGAGGACGGAAGGCGGCGTGTGAGGCCCACATGTCGGCGACAGTGAAGCGGTGCGAACCCAAGTCAAGCGCGGCGCGAACGGCGGTTAGACTCGATCAATATCGCACGACCGCTGGATCTAGAACGGACGGTCGAGATTGATGTATGCATTCGACAGTCGGTTGCATACGCACGCGCGGACCGCTCGATCTGCATCGGACTACCGACACCATCGGCGCGGTGCAACTAGTTGGTTCGACCGAGCCAAGCGGTGCGAGTCGGACTCGAGCCCGAGGTTGGGTCCGAGCCAGAGGAATGTTGATTTTAGTTTTTGATTTAAAAGACAGAGAAGGTTTGGGAAATTTTTAGAGGTAGCTCCAGAGCTCGAAAAATTTCGAAATTTTTATGGTAGCTACTAGGGACAGAGGAAAACCTTGTGAAATTTTTCCAGGGGTTTTCATGCACTAGATTTTTCCCAACAAAATTCACAAGCTGCTGTCCAGAGGTTTGACCAAATTTCTAAACTGGTTTGACTTGGGCATTTGAAATAGCAAACAAAATCTAAAAATTGTGAAATAATTCAGGGAGGTAGATATGATGATCAAGATGATAGGAAAAATAATTTCAGAGGATGATCACAAGTTTGAAAGCTAAGAATTTGCTGACAACAATTTCCAATCACAAGAATTAACTTCTTAGAAAACCTGAAATTGCTAGGAAAATTTGGAAAACTTCCAAATGATTTGAAGAGGCAACAAAAGTTTTTATTTCTCCTCAAAATTTTACATTGGAAATACAAACCCTAAGTTAGGGCTGTTACAAGAGGTGTGGTTAACCAAAGTACACAATAAAGTCCTCAGGTGGACGGTCCAGATAGGCTAGCCTGGATACTAACATGCACATTGCGGCGATGTACATGAACCCCTCTAGTAGGGGCACTCCCAAAGGTGGGAGAAAACAAAAATAGTAGAGCCAACTTGGAGCGAATTCTTGGAGAAGTGCGGTGACTTCAACATATAAGAGTTAAGGTGGAGATTGTTGACTATGGTAACTCATATACTAATCAATTGGGATTTAAAGAAGTATACTACAAAGATTCCTATATGAATCTTAATAAGATTGAGATTCCTACTTCTTTTTGGAGTAGAACTAGAGTACACTATATAAAGCCATAAGGGGTGGGTATGGAGAAAACAAGACATAAACCAACTCATCCAAAGTAACAGGCGCACGACAGGATTACAGGTTTGGTAATTATTTAGCACTAGATTCTTGTATTGGGCAAGAATCCGATAGTCCTAGAGAGTTGCAAAAGAGCAACAATCATTGTACTCTTTTGATGTTGTACTTAAGGAATTTGTGGTCTTCTTCGTCAAAAATTTCTCTCGTCATGATTATTATATCGCCGTTATTTGGTTCTATCTACAATATTCATCTACTACGTTCTTGATATCATGCGCACTCGTGTCGTTTCTCACAAACTCTGATCCGACCTGAAGCTGCTACACATAAAAAGGAGCATTCAAGTATAGCAAAAACTATCCAAAAGTAGCTAGCCAATCATATATGGACTCGTTTTGATCAATCGGAGCATGCATGCGTTTTTTCCTCTCTTTTGCAACTTTTCGCGCTTGCGAACATGAGGGGGATCCAAGTGAGACTTGGAGTGCACATGACATCGAGTTCAATTTTATTTTACTTGATTAAAACCTTTATATACATAAGCTTACATCCTGCAATATAAACTCAATTACTCTATATATATATATATATATATGTATATATATATATGTATATAGGAAAAATACTTTCTACTCCCGGGTGTAGTTACTCCCACTTCTGATATACCACCTAAAAGAACTTGATATACTCCTTTATCACTTTGGGTATACTCATATACTAATTATAAGATACTTCAATGTGAACCACACGAAAAAATTGCAAGAGAATCCATAGTTTTTAGCATATTTTGTAAATACCTTCATATTCGCACATAAAAGGAGTATGTCTAAAAAATTGTACATACCACCCCTGAAAATGTGTAAGTACCACCTATGTGATCTTACATACTGCATATACTACACATACATACTCGGTTGTGCAAGATACTCTCTACGTTGTGAGATATGTGAGATACGGGATAGGAGTAACTACTCCCGGGAGTAGGAAAAATGCTTCCTATGTATATATATATATATATATATATATATATATATATATATATATATATATATATATATATATATATGTATATATATATATAGTGATACCCGGTTGTTTTTCTTCGAGATCGGTCGATACCTGCGAATAGATACGATTGGAGCTAGCTGCTGAGTGATGACGCATGGTGAGTAGAGACTTAATTCGTCGTACTTACGTCTTCTGTTTACGGCCCGATCTCTCGGTCGATCGGCACGTACGTTTCCAAGAAATTCGTGAGCAGTATGATGCATGGTGCCATAGTCAGCTCGGCGATGTCTGGCCATGTCTGGCCGTGATTTGTCAATATATAGTACAGTACTACAACTCAAGGACAAGGATCTCCTTCTGGGCTTCACACGCAGACATGGGCCTCCCAGATAAGCCCAAGCCCAACATTGGCAATACTAGCTAGCCATCGTTGATGGATCAAAAAAAAAAAAAAAAAAACTGAATCAGAGAGAGCCTGCATGGCATGTGCAAGTGTTGACGGCGAACAACCCTAGCAGTTCCCTTCCTTGCCGAGCAACTCAAGTCCAGCACCGTCGAATCCCTCGCGATGATTGCGTTGGACAGTAAAAAGAAAAACGCCCTGGGCCTCTCAATGTGCGGATGCGATCCAGCAAGTCAGCATGCAGCTGCAAGTGGACAGCACAGCAGGCAGCAGCATCTCTCTGAAAGCTTCACTTCATACCGCGTAAGCTGTACAATATTAAAGAAAGATTCACCACTAACGAACCCAATAATTATGCCGCGGAGAACATACGGCTAGAGGCCCAGAGCTAGGTGTGAGATGAAACCTGTAATTTTTAGAATGGATGTTCGGAGTTAACGAAATAGGTTCATCATAGAGAAATTTCGAAGTACAAATTGTTCGTACTAAACACAACATTCCAAATAATTTAGAGTAATTACAAAATGATTAATAAAAAAATATTGAATTAGGTATTTAGGATTTGTGATCAAGGAATTCATGTGCGACCAATCTCACCGGCCTGGCGGCGCGACTCGACCTCGCTGTCCCTTCTCAAATCCTAGAACCGCACCTCCCACGTGGCCGGCCAGGTTCTGCTTGGCGTGCGCCACTGCTCATTTTCATGGCACTTGCTACCTTGCCCTTCACGTGCCACCGCCGAGGTCAAGCCAGAGCCCCCGATCCGCCCTCACCCACTTGCCTCGCGCAACCCCTAGTTGCTTGGTAGATTCGTGTACCAGTGCTACCTAACGACCCGAGAGATCCATGTGTTAGGTTGGAACCTATAGGGTTGTTGGGTTGGCAAGCTAGTCCACACTACTTGAGACGAATTGCAAAGAGGAAGATGTGGGAGCGGTCTAAAATCTATTGAGGATATAAATATGAAGTATTTGTCTTAATTATCAATATATGTCTAATATACCTATTAGATACAGAGTATTTGGGGTGGGCGTAACCCTTGCTGGGCGCCCCTGCTTATATATAGTATTCTCATCATGACATCGTACGTTAAACTATTCTGATTTCTGTCATTTGTCTGAATACAAGTGTATTTTTCAGGTTAGTGAAGCTATTCTTGGAAATAGCTTCGTCAAATGAGGTTACTTACTCCATGTAGTACTGCGTACTCGATCCATATATATAATCTGGTGACGAACAGTGCGTGTTGCAGCTAGCCGCATGTTACCCCGTGCTGCAAGCTCTGACGGGAGCTGTACAAGCGGCAGGCAAAAGGAAATTGCTGCTTTGCAGATAGATCCATGACAAACATGGCAGCTCGCATGTTAAAAGAGGTGAGGCCTGTACGAATTCTATTCTGCTGTTAGAAGGCATGCGTGCATGCCGCCGTAGAACAAATTTTGCCGCTGATATGGCATTCTCTCTCTCTCTCTTTCGTTCGAGGCCTGAGGTAGGAAGGAGACGAGCACCCTGAATTTACTTACAGGGGATTGATTCTCGGCGGAACACCCATGTAATTGTTCATGAAGATGTAGAGTTCCATTTGACATGCACGTATAAACAATACTCACTGCTTATTCGAAATCTACATAGATCTTTATCTTCTCCTCAAAACAATAGTGGTGATCAGAAATCTTGTCTGAATGATACAAAGTAGTACTGGTACAACTGTAGCAGTGGCTCTAGGATTAGTAGGAGTACGAAGAACGTGCGAGCATTTTGCTGCCCCTTGCCCAATGCAGGCAAGGTATAACTAACTTTAGCAGCGCTGGGCCAACAAAAACACTCCCAAAAAAGTTAGCACGAAATCCGAGGAAGGCACCGAGTTTATACGCGTGCCGGCGGGAAGAACTCCCCTGTCTCCCTCCCACACGGTGGCCTCCGGCCCACAGGCCGTCGTCCTCGGAAACCCAAACCCTCTCCAATCCAAAGCCGTCTCCATACATGTCCCATACTACCACTACTGCTACTCTCCAATGGCGACCACTGGGCCAAGAGGCAGTGGCACGAAATTTAAAGCCCATCTTTACACGTACTCTGTAGAAGTAGAAGTGTAGAACTACTCCCAAACTCTCATGCTCTCTCTGCGAGTCTTTCGTCCTCGTCTCTTTTGTTCGGTGGCTCTGCTTTTGTTGCCATCTCTAAATCTCTCACTGTTTTTTTTTAATCATCTCGCTTCTTTTTATCTTTGAATATTCCCATCCCATCTGCTGCCATCTAGCGTTTGCTCCCCTCCCTCCCTGCTGCCAAAAATGCAAAAGTTGGTGCCTTTCTTGTTGGCCTTTTGCAACCTGACCTGACCTGCTGCTACGTTGTTGCACTGCTAGTGGAGCTGCCAACTTTCTTCCCCCTTCTCGTTTTACCGCCCATGCCACATATCTACCGTGAAAAGAAAGAAAGCACTCCCCGTTTACCGATGATGGATGTGTCTTGTCTTACCTGACATCGATCGATGCCCATGTATCCTCCATTTACACGTACACATCAGTCATTTTCTCTGCAAATCACTCCGTTCTCTGTCTAAGCAACTGTCATTATGTACTTCCAAGTTCTAATACTTTGATGGCTGTACAGTGCATTTCTGTTGGTCTACATCCGAAACGAAAAGATGAGTGTCTGTGTCTGTACTCCATAGGAGCTGATCAAATAGTATATGCTACTACAGCTAGCTAGTACAAAATCTCTTGGGTGCCAAGCAAAAGCAAAGACACCAGTACGAGTGTAGAGCAATGGCTGGCATCAGTCTGTAAGTTGGTTTGTTTGGTGCAGCTGCAACATCCTGAATTCCTGATCGATGTTGATGTAACACTTGATACATACATTCTCCTCCCAGCAAACACTTGCTCTGCTTAGAAACTGCAAATTAGGTGGCCATGCCCATGACAGATAACATTGATCTGACTTGCACATCAGTCAATCAATTACTATCCTCAGCAAGAAGGCTTCCTTTGCAGGGACAAGAGCTATAGTTCAAGTCAGGTTCCAAATTTCGTCGAAATTTCACGAAATTTTGGACATTTCGCTCACACCCGAATTTTGGGCCTTTCGCAAAAAAAAATCAACTTTATTTGAATTTGGTCGTCGGGCTGCTGCTGCTGCCGAAATTTTCAAATTTCAGCCAAATTTCGATCAAATTTCAAATGCTGATTTCAGCTTTTTGGACGAATTGAGAACGAAATATTCGAAATTTCGCCAATTTCAGTGGGTCTCGTATTTTTGAACGAAACGAAATACTAAACCCTGGTTCAAGTTAACTTGTGATCTGATCTTTAATAATCAATCTGTTTTAATTAGAATTTTGGATGTCTGAACTCTGAAGTTATCAGAGGTTCAACTCGTGCAAGTTTGGTGTGCTGAAAGTTGGAAGGCCGCTTTCAGAGCTTCAGTACACAGTAAACTTGACGTTAGTGGCAGGAAGCATCGGCAGCTACGATATATCGATCGAGAGCTTGCAATACCGTGTGCCATTTTTTCGATGTTGAAATGCAATGATTCGTTGAGATCTTTGGGGGAATGGAAGGAGATGGAGATGGATTTGGGTGTGAGTTCTGCTGCAGCTCATTGGACGCTATCATATCCTCATGAGCTTTATTTTCTCGGTACTGACAGCTAGTTGGCTAGGGTAGATTGCGATGTCTCTTCTGCCGCTCGTCTTGGAATGATGGCATGGCTACTCCATATTGGAAAGCATCTCAAAGGCAGCGAAATCGAAGAAAGTCAAGTAATTAGTTTGTTAATCAAGCTCCTCTCTGCTGGTTTCACGCATCAGAGTCAGCTTAGACTAACACGTTTTTTAGGAGCGTAAGCAAGATCACGCACGAAACAAAAAAACTTCTCATTTTTTGAACTAGATGATCGGTTAGCTAATCTGAAAACGTGGTGTGTGTATGTTGGATGCGCGTTGCGTGCATGGCGATGCTTCAGCTGCCGTCGGTTCAGAGATTCCATTCCATGAGGCTCTTGTCTCTTCCTCTGCAAGGGAAGCTAGCCAAGATTATCACGTTACACATTCATTCAGCATGCAACCGGAATCCATTTGTCAACCATGTAAACGAATTCTTACCAGCATTATGAGTGATAATTAAATTAGTCATCGCTTTGCAGTTGGCGAGAAGTCGTTGGCGAACGAGATGCCGCAGCTGCCTGCATGCATGCTTCGATCTGGTACAATGTTCACCCAGTATAATGCCTATAGCTAATGATTAGTTATCCACGTAGGATGGGAGATGACGTGGCAAAAAAATTAAAGAAGAGAGAGTAAAGCAGTGTCTTACGTTAGGCAGTTTGAGCACACAAACCAACAAGGAAGACATAGCTAAAACATGTGTTGGGGAGGAGGGTTGTGTGTACCTACACTTTTAGAGAGGATGAACGAGGGAGGAGATGGGAGAGAAAGGTAGGAGAAGGTGTAAATTTATTGATTGGACCCACTTGTAGACAGGATTGCGTTGGAATAGTTATATCTACGATTATTTTAAAATGGAGGGCACTGGACGTACTCAAGCAATGTCTGCACTTCGAATGCCCCGAAGAAACGAGTTCGATCGAGAGGGATGCGAACCTTTTATTCTTAATCAGATAGCGTTAACAAACTGTAGAATCGAAAAGGCGATTAAGGGGTGAATAGGAGTACAGTCTATTTTTCATTTTAATCGAATTCAATATGATCTTGACTCCAATAACTATGTGAGCTATGAAGATCAATATATATACATAGCAGAATACTTGTATTGAATCCAATTCAAACCTCCAAACGCAACGATTAAAAACACAAAAAAAAACACGCTGAAAAATAGCAAAATTGGAACTACCGCAATAAACAGTGTGGTACTACTAGACAAACAGTAAAATCGGAACTTCCTCAGTGAACAGTGCGGTACTACCAGATGAACAGTGAAATCGGAACTTTCGTAGTGAACAGTGCGATACTGTCGGATAAACAGTAAATGTGAACAGTGCCAAAATAGGTACTACCGGATAAACAGTGCTAGAACTACTGGATGAATAGTAGATGTAAACAGTAAATCAGCCGGTGAATAGGAAAGACACCCTGAACGTGAAATCAAAAATAGGCGTAACTTTTGATCCGTAACTCCAAACCTCATGAAACTTGAAACACACCTTCCTAAGGAAGTCAGGAACCTATTCCATGCGACGATCGTGAAGATCCTTGTCAAAGTTCTGACCTTTTTTCCATTTAACCGAAGGAGGGTTCAAAACCGAGCAAAAACGAAAAACTTAATCCAAAACTTGCTCGTGGGAGATTGATGATCAAGATGATCCTAGATGTAATCCCACATGTCACAGCAAGGTAGATGAGGGTAAGAAACCAATAGAAACCCATTGGATCAAAAAACACCAAAATCACCAAATGAGAAAGAAGAACACAAGAGGACTCATATTTAAATAATCATCCATAGATTGATTCGCGATTGTTGCTGGTTACCGCCACTCCCTCAAGGAGGACAAGAGCTCAATCCATGAGCATATTATCAACTCATCTCTTTAGAACCCTAAGCCTCTCCTTTCCTCTCTAAGTCCCTAAAATAAAATTAGGGTTTACCAAATGAAGTGCTTGAGGTTGTTGTCCAGCATACCCCTATTTATAGAGGAGACTAGGATCTAAAGAATATTCCACTTAGGGCACCCGTTAAACCCGCACACAAACGGATCACTTATACGCACGCATTTTAAAGCACCGTCTTCGTCTTCGATTGACCTAAACCGCTTCTCCAAGCACCGACCTGCGCCGCGGTTTAGCTAAGAGATCACAAAGGTGGTATTTGATGAAATAACCAAAATACCCCTTCTCAATCCTTCTCCAAGAACCGAGTCCAATCCGCGCGAAGCAATCGCATCCTTCGCCATGTGTAGGTTGATCAACGGCTCTCATCATGTCGGCAAGTCTCTCCCGTCCGGATCCCACCAGAACCACTAAGGCACTTGCACCGACCCCCGCGCCGCTTGATCCAACCAGCTGCATCGAACTGCCCGTTCGATCATCCTCGTCCATTTTGCGCCATGTTTGAGTCACTTGACCTCACCCGGCATCCATGATCGTTCTAAACCTCAGCTCTCCAAACTTAGTCCCGATCCTCCTCGCCATTGAGTTGACCTGCAAGCCATCTGCACAGCAATAGACAAAGAAATCGTCTCTGAGAATAAGTTCTTCACAACTTGACCCACGTTAGCTCAAAACATGCATAATTCAACACATATGCACTGAAACCCATAAACTTGACCTAACCCATAGCCAAATCTCCAAAGTGGCCGACAATCAGAACACAAACGGTACTACCGCTCCCATAACTGTGGTTGTACCGCTTTTCAATGAGGACCAAAACTCCCCAAAAACATCTTATCTGGAAAATTCATACCGCAACTCAACGGTATCACCGCCCTGCGGTAGTACTGCCAACCAATGTGCGGTCATACCGCGATGCGGTAGTACCGCCCGGTACTTGCTGGTACTACCGATAGACTTGACACTTGCTGAAAACTATTGCCAATTGTGTCATCATTCTAAGATCATAAGTATATCCCCATGGTATCCACACAAACCATACGCGCTTAATTAACAATTTTTCTATTGTCTTACCTCTCGAGACCAACTGCGTGTGTGTAGATACGTGTAACGTGAATGCGAGTGTTCCGAGAGGGAAACCGACTGTTTCTTTAACTAATAAAATAAGGGGTTTATCTCATGCAGCCGGATGAATCACCTCATCCTCACTACGTAAGAAAACTACGAACCCATACAGTGGGATCACTGTGTTAGTGACGCCCCGCCCCGCCCCACCAGACTTGCCCGCACCTCTGCTCCTCGTATCCACCTTTGTTGGAACCACCATGTCAGTCACGTCTCGCAACGCCCCACCCAACTACACGCATCTCCCCTCCTTGTGTCCCCTTCTCTCTCCTCTCCCCTCTCCACACACATTGACGACGGGTGCAGTAGGCGGCTGCGGTGCAGTGGCTAGCCATGGCTGGCGACTGGCCATGGAGGGCGACTCAGGGAGACGCCGCTTCTCCACCGACGATGAGTCTTGATGACAGCACAACGGCCACCTCCTTCACTGACGGAGTACTACAACAAACTTTCTAATTTACAATATCGCGTATCCTACAAGTATTGTCATGATTCCATTTTGTGAAACACTTTGTTGTACCGGCCAGTAAATGACAGCAATAAGCAATGTGATCTTGTGTATAGGTATAGGTATAGGTATTGAAGTAAACTATGAGAAAATATTGTTTGCTACCGTTCATTTCCATAATTATCGCACGAAGTTCTTGTTCTACTATATTGTACTAATGTGATACTCGTAGATATATGTATGGTCATCTTTTAATTACATAATTGTTAAAGAAAAAATTATTTCCGTAAGATTTGGGTACTACCGCACACTACTAGTAAATTCTAATTTTTGGGATTATTTTGCTGGTCAACGCCGACACGTGCCAACCGTCGAATCATTCGCGTGCTGCATTGCTGGCAATTCGCGAGCCATGTCCGATGTGGTGATACCCAATTGGTCGTATCTGCTGGTCTCATTTGCAGCACTAACTGTTACTACTACAACGCCAGAATCAGAAACGGTGATACCCAAATGAATTTGTCTCAACCGAAGGAAAATGGGGGAAAGGAATGCTGTACTTATTTGAAAAGTGGAATGAATTTTGGACGCGCAGTAAATGGTGTTAGTAGTATTTACTCTACCCTTCGAATTCAAAGTGTTCTCTACTCTCTCTCTCTCTCTCTCTCTCTTCTCTCAGAGAGAGAGAGAGAGAGACTAGTGCGTTGCAAATAACAAGAGAGTACGGGTATCCACTAGCAAAGTAGCAAGTCAAAAAAGAGAGGCGGAAATAACAAAAAGAGAAGCATCTTTTGTAGACGACCAGAAATCAGAAACACAAATTAATAGAGCAGCGCGTGCCACGGAGCTGCAAGAAAGAACTGGACTCCATGATCAGATGAAAAGAAGGCAGGCACCCACCGTCCACCGCCACAAGCTCTAGAAAAAAAGAAGAAAAGAAAAGGCAAAGGGAAACAAAAAGAGAGAGACTGTAATAAGCAGCAAAAGTGAAGAGAACTCCTGAAGGCAGCAAGGCATCCAAATCCAAATGATCATTCCCCCCACCCCTGATCTGAGGATTTCCACTCAAGATGGGCCCAAACTCCCCATTCACCCAGAATCATGAGCCCAAATGAAAACAAAATTCAGAAAGATAAAACCAAACCAAATCACAGCTCAAAAGACCAGCACAAAGCTGCAGTACTACTACTCCCAATACTTGCCAATCATCTCAAAGTTTTTGGGCTTAAATGACATTGTTTACGTGCAACATAGCAAATCTAGCCCCATTCGAAGATCAAAGCAAAAAAATAGCACCGCGGACTGACCGACAGGCGAAACGTGTCCTCGTCTGCGCCACAGGTGCGTGAACACCCTCGTCCCCTCCCCAGTGGAGGGGACTTCTGACATGTATCCTAGTCCCCTCCTCTAGGGACACATGTCTCCCCTCCCCAGCCGTAATTATTTTAATTATAACCAATTATTCATAATTAATTAGTTGTAGTTAGTTAGCCATTATTAATTAGTCGTAACTAGTTAGTCTTAATTAATTTAATCGTAATTAATTACAATATGAGTCCCTCCCGAGGGGCGCGAACGAGGGAGACACATGTCAAAAGTCCCCTCCCCTGGATGAGACGAGGCCACGTGTCGTTTGTCGACGAGTCCGCGGTGTTATTTCTATCTCCAAAGAAACTAAATTTACTATTTCGCATGCAAACCGTGTTATTTAAGCCAAAAAAAATCTACCATCTCCCCCCGGGCGGCATTCGCCCACTCACTAATGTGTGGGCCCACATCGCAAGGGCCCACATGTCATCCATGACCGACCACGCGAGTAAGGTGGCCCCACAGCACAGGGCAGGGGCAAATAAATCTGCCACCATAATAACGCCCGGAGCCAAGCCAGCCGCGGCCACCACCACCAGTCCACCACCCACCGAGCCCAAGCACGGGCAGCTGAGTCAGTGCGAACGCCGATTCCCTTGAGGGCGCGCGGTTCTCGCTCTGCTCTGCTCTGTTCTTGAGCCACTTGCCTAAGTTGCCTTCGCCGTCATAATGGCGACGGCGTGGGTGCGCTCGCTCAGCTGCAGGTCATACGGCGTGGCCGACGCCGTCGTGGGGCCGTCTCCGACGAAGAAGCCCCAGCCGCCGCTGCCGCTGCTCCCTGTATCGTGCTCTGCGGCGGCGGACGTGAGGGACTCGGTGGCGTTCGTGTGGCACGCCAAGAAGCAGAAGCCGCGCCGGGAGAGGCGGAGGGCCGCGCAGGAGCGGCAGCACGAGCCTAAGCCCAGGCCCAAGAAGAAGCCGAAGCAGATGGCTGCCGCGTTCATGCCGTCGCCGTTGCCAGCGGCGCCGGCGAGCTCGGCGTTCCTGACGATGGCGGAGCTGCCGGAGGGCCACTCGTCGAGGCGGGTGGTGGAGCTTATCTTCTCGTCGGGGTGGGGCGCCGCGGGGGCGCCGGAGCCGGCCGTGGAGGCGCTGTTCAGGGTGCACAGCGCGGCGCGGGCGGTGGCGCGGTTCGAGGAGGCCCGGGCGGCCGCCCGCGCGCACGGCGCGGCGGCGCGGTGCGGCGCCGACGGCAACGAGATGATGCGCTTCCAGTGCCGCGCGGCCGCGGGCGCGAGCGCCGGCGGCGTGTTCGGTGCGGGCGTCGCCACCTGCCACCTCGGCCAGGCCGGCTGTGCCGTGCGCACGTTCGCCGGCAGCGGCGCCGCGCACACCAGCGCCGGGCCCCGCCCCGGCCGCAGGGCGATGCTGGTGTGCCGAGTCATCGCCGGCCGCGTCCGGCCCGCCCACGACCAGGCGCGCCACGCCTCCGACTACGACTCCGTCGACATGGGCAACGGCGAGCTCATCGTCCTCGACAGCCGCGCCGTGCTCCCCTGCTTCCTCGTCATCTACAAGGTCTAGCCATGGCTCCAGACCGCGCATTGATTAACCACCGTTAGTTACCGTTAATCCACCCGTACTTAACCCCTCGTTAATTACTAGTACGACTAATCGTTACGCTTCTCTTCTCTTCACCTCCTCGTCTTTTTGTCTCTTGTTTTGATTTCTGGAACGGCAGGGCAGGGTGCCAGTAGTACGTGGTAACAGAGCTGCAGCCAGTGTGTAAAATAGTAAAAGAGAGCCTTTTTTTTTTTGCTTTGATGAATCTTGAATTGGTATAGAAACTTTTTTCGCTTTCACCTTTCGATTCAAACAATTCTTGTCCTGCATGCATGGATGGATGCAATGTTAATGTACCTTGCATTAACCTCTGCTTCTTTTCTTTGCTTCTGCTCTGCAACAGAGCTAGCAGAATTCAGAAGACTCAAACAACACCTTGCAATGCAGCAAAATTTATGGTTCTTTTCCCCTTTTCAGCGCAGAGATTTGTCGCCGTAGGTTTAAAGGGCTCTTGTCACAGCGCGTGTGTTTTCTTCTTCTTCCTGCCATTGCCATGGGTTCATTTGGTCTTTCGTCGCTGTTTGACATGCATGATCACATGATTAGCTAGCAGCGTAGGTGAGGTTACTGTGACCAGAGAGATTTGGCAGATAGGATATAAAAGGAAGTTGGCAACATCTTCAGAGGTCAGGCACAAAGTTTCCGGGCTCGTGGTCTGGTTTCTAGAGGAAACAAGTGTTTGGATGCTAGCTTCTTGGACCCTTGCTATTGTAGTGTTCTACACTTGTTGAGGCTCACCTCAGTAGTGTACACATTACAAATTCTTCACTCTTTTTTCAGAGAGAGAGAGAGAGAGGAATTGCAAGAACGTGCTTGACTATTTTGGTGCATATGCTCCAATGACATCTTCATTGAATATGACAAGATAGTTTGTTTGGTGTGGCAACCGCCAGGCAGACTAGTATAGTAGATGTTAATGTGGAATAAATATGTGAGGTAGAACTAGGAGCAGCAGTGGACAACAACTCTTTGCTTGTGTCCAACGATTCTTTGTGAGACGACAATGCAGCTGAAAAACCTTACAACAACCAATAAATCTCCATGGCCTTGGACGATCTTATATTCTTACTACTATTCGCTTGCATGAGAGCACATCTTCAATTCTAAATGTTGGACCGAAAGAACGACTAGAGGGGTGAATAGGAGCACAAACTCTTTTTATCTCCAAATCAAATTCAATACGAATATCACTCCAATAGCTATGAAAGCTATGAAGATCAATCAATCAAGCACAGCCTGATGAACAGTACTCGAAAGTACAGTAGTCGATGAACAGTACTCGTAGCTTGTACTCGAAAATGAACAGTGTTCGAAAGAGTAGTACTCGAAAGCTACAGTGTCTTGCTACAGTACTCGTAGCAAGAACTCGAAATGAATAGTACTCGATGCTACAGTACTCGATAAAAGAATAGTACTCGATGCTAGAGTACTCGTAGCTGGCACGCGAAATGAATAGCACTCGATGCTACAGTACTCGATAAAAGAATAGAGCTCGAAATGAATAGTACTCGATGCTACAGTACTCGTAGCTACAGTGTCGTGCTACAGTACTCGTAGCTAGCGCTCGAAATGAACAAGAACTCGATGCTACAAGATTTCGGTGACTCGATGCTACGAAGATCGTGAGCAAGAACTCAAACGAATAGTACTCGTAGCTACAAAGAAAATCAAGACAAGAAACCGAATTTCAAAGACGATTTGAGATTGAAAATAGATCTAACTTTTGCTCCACAACTCCAAACTTCACGAAACTTAACACACACCTTCTCAAAGATGTCAGGAACCTATTCCATGCAACGATAGTCAAGATCCTTGCCAAAGTTCCTATCTTTTTCAGTTTGACGAAGGGTGCTTCAAAACCGAGTCAAAATCGAAATATGATCTAAAGACTTGCTCGTGGGTGATTGATGATCAAGAAGATCCTAGATGTGTTCCCACATGTCACAACAAGTTAGATCAAGAAAGGAAATCAAGCAAAAACTCCCAACACGAAATCTCAAGAATCAACCCAAAAGGGAGAACGAAGAACAGAGAGCAAGAACAGAGGAAAACTTCAGATTTCTATTCATTGAATCAGGAGAGAAATACAAAGAGATACATCCCCATACGCATGGACATTCGAACAGGGAAGATTACAAGCTCGTCAAACCAATCTCTCCCTCTCCAACTCAAGAACACAACCCATATAAGCTTGAGAGGAGATGATACACAGTCTCTCAAGAGACCAACGAAGGGGACACAGAGGGAACACAACTCTGTCTCTCCCAACAACTCTCAACCACTAAAACCTGAACCCAAAGCAGACTCTACAGTCTCTTTTGACTAAAGGAAACCCTAAAATTCCTTGAAGTGTTCACTGGGGCTTGCAGCCCCTCCAACCTATTTATAGCCCATGGCTAACGGTCTCCACCCCGCTACACCCGCTAAGTCGAAACAGAGCCCGCTCCCACTTGTGCGCCTTGCGAAATTCTGCCGTTCGCCTCCCGCACCTTCCGAAGCTTCTCGCTCCTTGTCTCAAGACGCCGCAACCACCTCGAGTCCACGCTGCTCCGACACATCCCGACCGTTCGACCTCGGTGCGACTCGCGCTTAGTCCGGTCCACCGTGTCTCGCCACGACTTCACCCGATGTTCTTCCGAAGCTCGCGCCTCCTTGTCTCGCCCCGACTCGCAACCACCTCGAGTCCACGTCGTCTTCGACACATCCCGACCGTTCTGACCTCAGCGCCACCTGCGCCTAGTCCGGTCCACCGTGTCTCTCCACGACTTCACTCGATGTCCTGTAGTCACACAGACAAGAAACACATCAACTAGCACCGCTCGATACATGAAAGCATAACTACCATCATACTTACCATGTCGAAGTCCAAACCTGTCGAACACACAAAATATGCAACCTAATCCCGTACGACCAAGTTTGACCACAGTCCGACCGAGCCCGATTGCGCCACGCAACGACTCGACTCCGAACCACCCAAACCAAACTCGACTTAGATCGAGTCCGATTGCGCCACGCAACGACTCAACTTACCTAAACTAATATCAATTACTCATCACACATAAGGGATGACCTCCACATGGTCTCTCACTAAACCTTTGCATGATTTTGTGCACGCATGGTATAAGATTCTTATCCACAAAAGCTAAAGACCTGACACGCCGATCAGAAGCTGACAGCTTTAATTCTAGACACCACCTCCTGGTCTACAAACTAGAGGCCATTCTGTGCCAACAAATTTCTATCAGTAGAGTTGGGATCATACTTTCATCAGAAGCCTCTGTGTCACCTAAGTTGCTACGTACCTTTCATCATTGTTCGATCCTCATCGATCCATGAACAATGGTTCATGCCACATCTGGCTGACAGATAGGCTCCGCCCACACATTGATGCAAGATTTTCACTCCCTACCTCTTGGATCTTGCACGTACGGCTGCAGGGAGGCTGAGTTATTGGCATGTTACGATGTCTCTTGTTGCGGCACCTAACGAGAGTGAGAGTGAGAGTGCGACCCCCCTGGGGCCTGAGCACTCAAGCCAGCTCACTGTGGCCAACACTTAGCCGCATCACTGGACCACCCTCCTCTCCGTGTACGTATGAATCATTGGGCAGATAGGAACCGTAGGTAGATAGATAGGTAGAGACAGGTACACTTTGCTCTGTTCTTCTTGCCTCAATTTTAGGGCATGGAATTACTATGCCTGTGTTCCTAGGAGTGTTTTATATATGTTCTGAATTTGCAGCATTTGCAGGGAGAGAACTTCTCTTTGGGAACAGTAAATGTTGTAGTGCCATGAATACTATGCCTTGCTGACGCTCACAAAACTCCATACTGAATGAGCTAGTGACCCATCCCTCTAAAAAAAGAGAGAAGAATGAGCTAGCGACCCAGTTGTAGTTGCAGTACTAGTATTAGTCTATTTCAGTATTTAGCCAAGATGATGTACTCCATCCGAGCAGCGACACGCAGAGGTGGTGAGTCTCCAGGTGAGCCAGCTAGAGGCAGCAGGGACAGGTTCGGTAGACGTCTGGTCCTAGAGAGTCAAGCTGACGCCACACCGCGGACATCTACTAGTAGAATTCATCCACAATGGCATCAAACTGCTGACGGGGTTGTTCCCGGTGCACGACAGAGAGATGCATAGCATTACTCATCGGCTCGTAGTGGGTATGGAGGCCCTCCCACATCAGCTGAGACATCGGCGGTTGCACCACATCCATAGAGATGGCCATAGTCATGCTACCCACTAGGATGGCGGAAGCACGAGCCTCGTTGTCTTGCCACCTCTAGTAGCCACCTCTAGTAGGAGTGGAGTTGAGTCTGGTACACCTCCATGGCCTCCTTAAAGAGAGTAACGGCAACCTGCTGTGTTGCCTCATCGACATCCGCAGGGAACTGAGGCACGACTAGAGGTATGGGGCAAGGCAGGCAAGGCCGCTCTCTAGTGAGTTGGCCCTAGAAGCACTAGCTCCGCATGTGGGTCCTCATATGCATGGCCCATTCGAGGTAGTTCACCCTGTCGAAGATGACGTTCGGAACTAGGATGACAACCAAGCCACTAGGAGTGGCCATCGTGTACGGAATCCACGGGAAGGGGTTTGGCAACGAGGTGGAGGCGCCCGACAATGTTGTAGGGATTTTGCCTGTAGAGCTCGAGGAAGTAGGGGCGGCGGCTAGAGTCGGAGCAGCAGCGATAGAGGGCGGGCTCGGGGCAGTAGCGATGAGATTGGGGCAGGAGAGAGCCCAAGCTAGTCGGCGACGGTGGTGTCGGTGCAAGGTGGGAGGAGATAGTGGTGTCTCCCGTGGTGGCGGGGTGTCGGAAGAAGAATCCAAGGCAAGGCGGATCTGGCGGAGAGAGAGAGAGAGAGAGAGAGAGAGAGAGAGAGAGAGAGAGAGAGATGAGGTCGTGGCGTCGTCTCTCGGGGGCTATCTCCCTGGGGGGCGGCGATGGAGAAGATATCCGAGGTGACGACATGGTCCAACAACCCGACGGCGGATCTCGAGCGACCTATGGCGGCGGCAAATGGGGTTGAGTTAGCAGCAGCGGCGGAGAAGAGATCTGTGGCGGTGACATGGTCCAACAATCCGACGGTGGATTTGGAGCGACCCACGGCGACGGCATATGGGGTAGCGCCGGCGTCGGCTCGGCTCTTTTCCAGCCCTAGCAGCGACCCTCAGGTGGATCTAGGGTTTGGGTGGGTGGGGAAGAGAGGGGAGAGGGAAACCCTAACCCTAACATGCTCATGATACCATGTTAGAGTGAACCTTTACTCCATTGCAATGGACCAAAAGATCAATATATACATATTACATGTGTAGAAAAATATGCAAAGAACATCCTATACAAAGGATTAATATTGCACATCTAATACATATCTAACAGCAAATACTCAATTGTCCCCTTTTTTTTCCAGTTGAAAGCTGATCCCTATGTTAACTGTGAGTACTAACAACTACAGCTTTGACTTCCCTCTGAAAACTGAGAAGATGTTACTGGCCATCACCATGTGGTCAAACAGAAGCAGTAATAAACGAGTGACTGGTCTACGGATCTCGGGAGACCACACCAGTTATCCCTCGTCTGCTCCTACGAGTTGCAGTAAACGGCCGTATACCTGCATAGCTATAACTTGCTTGTCTTTCTTCAGTACACAACAGTGCAGGATTACACTCATCAATCGTATTTATACTGCTTTGACTGGCTTGGTCTTATCAGATCCTCTTGACTACTACTACTAGCTCTGATCTGATGTGATGATCCTGGAAAGCTAGCTAGAGATGCATGTCCCTCTGTCCGCAGTAGTAAATCTAACAATGATGCAGGGCGTGCCGAGCACTCGCCTTTGCCACCGACCATGCCCTCCCTTTATTACTAGATGGCCAATGCAAGGGCCATAAAAGCATACACTACTACTAGCTCAGGCCTTCATGGTGAGAACTTAGGTCTTCTTACAACAGTGCGGCATGTGTTTGGCAGTGCACACCAGTGCCACTCACACAGATGTCTAGTGTAGCAACGTCGAGTTTTATGCATCGACCAGTTCATCGAACCGAAGCCCGAGTTGTCAAGGAAAGACGGTCGATCTACTCGTACTTCCGTCTTCCGCACGCCGTTTGCTGCAGACTGTATGCAGTAACGTGTGTAGTAGCGTAGCTGCTGGCCTGCTGCAACTTGGATTCTTTGGAATCGGAGGTGAACATAGCGGCAGTAGTTTTTCCGAGGTCACTTCGGTTGGCTGCCTCGCCGTGAGCCCATGACTGACTGAACTCGTGTGCGTCATGATAAATAACTGTATGCATCATAAATTTTACTCGTTGGTCTCAGTAGATGCGTTACTCCATGGAGCTGGAGCTGGCCTTTGGTCTGATGTCTCGTGACACTAGGCATTATGATCCTCTCTGTCCTTCCAAATGGCCTCAATGGCAAGATAATCAAACGACCCACAGAAGAAAATCAAGGCCTTTTCTGGTGTGTGAAGTTTGGCATGGCAAATGTTAATGCCTTGCATAGGACAGCAAGTATGGGACCATCTGGACAGCCCAAGTCTTACGATTGTAAGTTGTTACAGACAGCATTTGATTTGGCCCACAGGGCAGTGATGCAATCACCTGAGAACTATTGCAGAGGTCGATACAGTAAACCGTGAGACAAATTATTTGCCCCATGGAAACTATTTTCTCACCGACTCAAGTATAATTCAAGCTATGGAAACTAGCATGTCATCAAAACACAATAGTTAGGCCTTCATTGACACCGGATTTAAGACTAAAAAAGCTAGCTTCTGAGATTTACCATTGTAACACTGACTATGCCTTCATTGCTAAACTCAAATATAAGCCCGACGGAGCTCCAACCTAAGAGTTCTCAGCACTTCCAAGTTCCAAGCGATAATAGAGGAAAAAAGAAATGAAAAGAATCTCCCCATTTCAATGACTAGGAACAAACCGAGTTTGAAACTAGGCTTAACACACATGAATATTCACATGGTTAGAATTAGATTTCGTGTTCTGAATCACCTGTCTTATGGCATCCTGGTATGGACTTGAGATGTTGCTGATCAGTTCCTGGCAGTGGAACTACGCTTGGGCGGCCTTCCTCGAGTTGAAGGTGAACCTTTATCCCCACAGGTTTTCCTCGATCGAGTCTTCCTGAGCTCATAGCCTATAGCACGCAAGTCATCGCATATCTCATGCCGTGACAGAGAAACAAGTCCAGGCATTATCTCCCTCTGAAAATTTCTCAGTCCTCTTCCTCTCCTCAGCTTGATCCCACAAGAGGGTCCATCCTTATCGGGTGGAATCACATGGGTCGATTGCCCGTTATCTCTTATCTCATCTACATTCAATACGATTTCCTCGTAAGAGTCCAATGAACGCTGAGGCTCATCATCATTTCCACCCTGAGCTGCTGTTTCAGTGTTCCTTCCTGGGCAATCTGCAGCGCATGCAGAATTGTCTGATAAAATGGAAAGAAGTGTTTCAGCTGCAATAGAAGCCATTTTGTCACCTTCTTCTGTTTCAGCTTGAAGCATGCCAACAGTTTCTTGAGGATTCGATGCTCCATCATGCGATGCTCCCAGTCTTGGGCAGACATAATTATCAACTTGAGGAGTTTCCGAAATCAAAAGTTTGTAGTTAACAGTTTCAGAATCTGGAGACTGAACCTTATTGATTTCATCATTTGTTGAGATTGGGAGAAGCGTGTTATTGTCATCCTGGCTCGCTAACATATGATGATGGTATCCAACAATTGGATGTTCCCTAAAAGTTTCAGCTTGCAGGCTATTTTTCTTGGAGAAAGAATTATTGGATACAGTTCCTTCACTTTCATCATTATTCAGAACCTTGTCTGTGCAATTACTGGTTATTGTTGATGGCATGTCAATGCTTCCAATTGACACATTCAGGTCAATAAGGCCCTTCCCTTGAACTGAGCATGCAGCATCCACTTGTCTTGAACTGTCTGCAGCAGAGCTGGGCGCTATCACTCCGATGGAAGATTCTTTCAATGATTCAATATTAGAGCCATATTCTTTTTGGAAAACTTTGCTGGAGCTGCTCCAAAAATCTCCATGATGTGATGAGGAAGGAAGAATTAAAGGAGAACATATTTCTTGGGAAGGCACATAGGAAACATGAATACTATCTTCTAGAGGTACATTTAGGTCAATCAGTGAATGTCTTGATTCAGTATTATTTGGTTTGGTAGGGGACTGGCAGTCTGGAGTTTCACTAGATCCAACTGAACCTGAAAATGCATAATTTGAATAGTCATGTGAACGCTCCATGGGCAAGTCATCTTGTTGGATTATCATTCAGATTGCAATGAACAAAATATCGTGCAAATTCATAATAGAAACTAGTAAGTATCCACTAAAGGTCCAAAGCATTAATGATGCTACAATGAGAATACTCGAATTTGTAAAGATTGGAGCTCTCGCATGAATAATAAACCTAGAAGTTGATAAATTTTTAGTTAGGGCACAAATACATTCAGGGGTAGAACAACGCAACTAATTTCTCATCCCTGTTCTATGTTGGCCCTAACTAAATTTCATATTACTATACGCCCACTGGGTTTGACATGCAACACAACTTTCTTAGAAAAGGCAGTAATTATTAAAGTACAAACATGACTACAATTGAAAAGAAAAATTGCACATTCATGGGGAAAAAATTCATATCACAACGTAGAGATCATTTGTTCTATCGAAAAAATGCATTTTTGTCGAGCCAAGACATTGTCGATCTATTGCAATTTAAATAATGTATTTGTATGTTGATAATCAACACCAATATAACAGTAGTTTCCTTTGTCGAGAAAGCATTAATCTAGATGGGATGATTTCATTTGGACTATAATTATTTTCCATCAATGGTTCAACCGATAGGTGCATGTGTAAAATCCATGGATAGTCGTATAATAATAGACTGTACTAGATGACCAGTAACAAGATTGCATTCAAACATTATTACTATTTTTAACTATGAATCATCCAACCAGTATTAAACTAAACATTAAGAAACATACCAGCACAAGATGAGATATTTATGAATTATAAACAAGGGAAGGAGAAACATCCTAAAACTCACCATGACTTACACGGGAAGCATTTTGTTCTCTGCATAACTGACCAGACTCTGCAAGCGAGCGATTCTCCGGCGAAACACAGCAGGAACCATCCTGAGACATACCATTGCGGCTGGCAAGGTTGCCAAAGCCAGAGGAAGAAACAATCTCCACCTCATCATCGGATGTCGCTGGCTTCTCCAAATCGATTACATTGCGATAACCGCATTTCTCCCACACACCAACATCGGGTTTTCTCCGGATTGAACTCTTAACATCCATATTCTGTTCCTCAACATTGGACCGCCTTGTGCGCTTATTGGAATTACTGGGAACATCTGGATTACCCCTCTCATCAAAATTCCTCTGTGACACCAAAAACCTTCCTTCAGTAAGACAAATTTGGACCATATTGAGGAAATTTTACTCAACTATTCTCCTTACCATCGTATGCTCATGAGTCGAACGCGGGTTACTCCGTTCCGCATCACTGGATTGCTTCCAGAAGGATCCATCTGGGAGATTAGTCTGTGCCCAATACAACTTAGGCAAGTCCATCTACAACGCCCACACAAGCAGAAGACATCACAACACAACTAACCTCACAATCTAATCCCCCAATAAGTCTTTCCCCATTAATAATAACAGCCAGAACTTAGCTATAAACAAGTCAAGCAAAGAATTGGGTTAAACCTGGTCAGGGAAGGGTTGTTCTTGACTGAGCATTACCCCCCGGAGTTCCTCCGGTGCGGCGGGCTCCGGCGACGGCGGACGGCAGTTGAGATCCAAATCCACCAAAGGAGCCATCTTTCTTGTGCAAAGCCGGCAAACAGAATTAATCTAATTAAACTCAGACCAAAATAAATCAATTTAATCAGAACACACAGAGTGTATATAATCATACACGGCTACAACTATAGAACATACAAGAAAACTTACAGCGGAAAAAAAACAGGAAAAGAAATAATCCGGGTCGTCAATAACCTCCTTTTTGCATGCTCTCTCTCTCTCTCTCTCTCTACATGTATACCTATCTCCTATCTATCTCTCCCCCCTTCGCACCTCTCCTCCTCGGACTCGGATCTTTTTTATTTTTTTGATCTTGGTCTGGTCTGCGGGTGCTGATGCTGATGCTGGTTCGGGCTGCTGTCTGTGGTGTCAGGAGCTCCTCTGCTCATGCCTTTCTTCCCCTTTTTTTTTCTACTCCAAATTTTTCTCTTGACTCTCTCTCTCTGTGTTTCTCCCTTTATTTATACTGGGTATACTTAGTTTACCTATACCGCTCTATAGACTTTGGGAGTTGGTGATAGATAGGTGTGGATTCCTCTTTCTAATCTCTCTTTCTCTCGGCCTATCCGTGCGTATGCAAGTGTGGGGTGGGGAATATGGACATATATATGGCAACTGATTTGGCGAAGACTTCAATTCCTTTGTGTGGTGGAGAAACAAGCGCAGCTTTTTTTTCCTCCCATTTTGTGCAAATCCTCGCGCACCTTCATTTATACATCTTTCGTATTGATACGTGTAAGGAGCGTCTTCAATAGTTAGAGATAATTTTACCTTTAATATATATTATATCATCTTTAAAGATAATATCTTCAATAGATAATACTAAAGACACTCTCCAACATTAATATTTTATAATTTTTCTTTGAAACGGACCTACATATCAACTAGAGTAGATTAATGTATCATATTTTATTTCGCGTGTACGATAATCTCTTCAGAAAAAGACATCTATGTACTCCCCGCCTTTTCAAAATTTTGTTACCGTGACATAACTAAAAGACGATAATAAACGCAGAGATATCCTAACCAAACTTTATTGCGCAAGGAGCGAGGTTGCTCACTTTTATACGGCGGCCGAGTCTTCTGTGTTGACTAGTATAAGAAGCAAATTATTCCGGAAGAACGACGCATCTGCTACGTAATCTACAAATAAATGTCGGTCGAGTTCGGAGGATTCTTTTAATCGATCAGTGGCCGCAATAATTTCGCAAGATATCTGCACCTGCAATCAATAATTTAATCGTTTGCCGGCAATTTTATTCCTTTCGGATTTGCGACTTCATCATTGATGGCTACGTTGTTGGGGACGGTAGAAGATCCACTACAAAAAAACACTAGCACTAGTACAAAGGAAAAGGTGCGAAAATAATAAAGCGATAGGGACAGGAAAGGCTGTCATGGGGAGAGAGTACTGTTGCTATCTCAAGTTCATGGCATGGCTGTCTCCATTTTTGTCTCCTCGATCCCCTGCTGCTTATGGCTACGGCTACTCGCAGAAAATAAAGCTCGTATTGCAAACCACAAGTTCTTCGGGGGGGAAAAAAAACATATTGCGATTCACTAGTCTATCCTTCTAGAATGATTAGTGTATGTTTCCGTAGGCCACACTTCATACCGCGTATTTTTCCATGCGGGTCCATTCTAGTTGTCTATCCGGACGATCCAATATTCAAACTCCCACATGTGTTTAAAAGGTCACTCGCTCAGGGCACGTACAATGTGGGCGATGTTAGATTCATCGTCTCACCGCTATGTTACATAGGTGTTAGGACTATTTTTTCCCCTCCGGTGTTTAACACCTCCTCTTCTCTACAGGGGGACCCACCATATAATAAAGTAAACTAGTCCCGCTCTCTCCACCCTCGATTCCCCTCCTCTCTCTCCATGTCTCTCCCCTCTCCAGCTCCGCCTAGACCCGCTCCCGCACCAGCCGTCGCCGCTCGCTCCCGCACTAGCCGCCGCCGCTCGCACCCACTCCAGCCGCCGCAACTCACTCTCTCCCCCGCCGCCGCTCTCTCCTCCTCCGCCGCCGGAGGGTCTTCATTGGCGACGGTGGCGCGGATCTAGGTCTGGGTGTCCTCGATCCACGGTGGAGACCGCCGGATCTAGCACCCGATCCATGGAGCGGTACCGGCACCTCTCGATCTGGCATGACGTCCTCGCTGGCTGCCTCCGGCAACGGTGAAGTTCGCGAGTAGCCGCGGCAGAGGGGAGCTTCCCGGTGAATCAGCCAACGGCGATGAAGACGGTGGAGCCGTCGCTCTCTCCCATGAAATCTTCATGTTCCAGGTCGTCCGGGCAATTTTGTTATTAAGCTAGCATCGGTGCAGCCACATGCACCAGTTCCATATAAATTTCTTCTAGCACCGCCCCCTCTAATATATCAACCGGTGCTTCAGCCATCTCTCCCCCTCTCCTAGCACCGTTTTTTGGTCGCATTGTTAATAGCTCTAACCTAATAGAGTAGAATACAATTCAACTGGATCCTGTGTGTTGTCGATCCCACCACACGTTGAATCCTATGTGTTGTTTGGTAGGTTCATTTCATCCGAGTTGAGGGTAGGTCAGGCGTAGGAGTACTTTCTATATATAAAAAAAAAAGAATCTGAAAAGTGGAACGAAAGCAATAAATGAATATACCGACTCCCGTTTCCACGTGGAATTCTCTGCCAAAAAAAAAACAAGAAAAAGCTTATCACCGGTACGCATACGCATATACCGTATATTATACATACAAAATAAGATTTAGCTGGATAATACACCTGGCGTAAATCGAGCTAAACACAGGGCCCACCTGCCACTGTGGACAGGTGCGCGTGACATCAACCAACAATCCGGCCATGAACCGATCGATGATGGAACAAATTAAGAAAAGTAAACGAGAAGGGGAGGGGGAGGAGGCATGAACGCACTCATGTGCTGGGTGAAACCGATTAGGGTGTCCATTAGGGTATCTTTAATAGTATATTTATTATCGTCTTTTAGCTATATCACGTCAACAAAATCTTACGTGGAGAAGAGAGGAGGAGAAGAGAGAGAATAGGTCGTCTCTTCCTGAAGAGACGATCGTGCACACGAAACAAGATATGATACATTAATTTACTTTAATTGACATGTAGGTCTGTTTTAAAGAAAAATTATAAAATATAAGTGTTGGAGAGTGTACTAGAGATTGTCTATTGAAGATGTTGTCTCTAAAAATGATGTAACATATGTTAGAGACAAGATTATCTCTAACTATTGGAGATGCCCTTAAACGCGTGAGAGGATTGGTGCCGACTTCGCATAGGCCCCGGGCCAGAGCGAGAGTACGCTGCGTAATACTCTTGCCCAATAAAAAGATATTTAATTTGGTGGGATCTTATGATGAAACCACGAAGTTAATTTGAAACCTCATCTGTATTTTTCGAAGGCAAATGTTCCGCACAAAATTCGTACAAAACGTGATACCCGGTTAGACTAAAACATTTCCTTTCACAAAACGAGCTAGGAAAATGCTTACTAGACTGGCTAACTACAGTGAAGCAGTGGAGTATAGTAGGAAATGAATCCTATTAGGAAGCGCCCTTTTTCGTCCGATAAAACAAATCAATGTATTAACGTTAGAAAGTGGTCTCTATTGTCCGATAAAATAAAATCAAAGGACGGGAGCAATAGGTATAGCACGTTTTTTTTTCCTACGCTCGGTAGTTGTTGTGTTGTCGCTGTATGGTACTGTTCACACACTAACAAACACACCGGTCATGCTGTGAACCTCCAGAGAATTCAGATGATCCAGATAGCTGCAGGGTGGGCCCACCGGCTACTGTTGGACATTGGAGACTAGAAGGGACACTTGCGGGTGGGGCCAACTCGATGCGACGAGCCGGTGGGTACGTACTTTTGATACCGGAGATCCGCCCCGCGCCACGCGCGAGGAGCCTCTCCCGTGTGGGCCAACCCGAAACGGCGAGGCCTCTCGTACTGTGTGTACTGCTAGGAAAACTGAGCATGGTATATAGCAGCCGATGCCGCTGTATAGGTAGTAGATCACGGCTTGAGCGACAATACGAGGTGGAGCGCTATACTAGTACTGCCACAGAGAATCTACGGAGTATAATCACGCAAAATCCTTAGAAACTTTAAGTAGAAATAGTTGTTTGCTTTGCTCCTAAGGTCATGTTGAATGGATTTATATTAGGACATCTTTAAGAGTGTATTTATTGTCGTCTCTTAGTTATGTCACGTCAATAAAATTATACGTAGAGGAGAGAGAGCACAGATCATCTCTTTCTGAAGAGACTATCGTGCATGCGAAACAAGATATGATACATTAATCTACTCTAGATGACATGTAGGCTCGTTTTAAAAGAAAATTATAAAATATAAATGTTAGAGAGTGTGCTAGTGACTAATGTAGCATATGTTAGAAACAAAGTTATCTCTAACTATTGGAGATGCCCTTAGCTGTCTATAGTCACTGCCACGTAGGATTTAAACTGATGTAGATGAAAGAGAATAAAGAGAGAGAAATGTGTTGTCTACAATTCTAGAGCCGACTATATCACTAGAACCAAGAAGGTTATCCAACCACATTTCTTGGGTCTATGAAAGCATTAAAAGATTATGTGATCTATAAAGTCAAGTAAAAAGACAATCCATTGTATAAGCTGACTTTAGTACTGTCTACAGGTGACATTAAAAATTACTATAAACAATAGTTATCTGTACCATTGTACATACCTTTAATAGTCGACAATGCTTGATTTATTTAGCAGCGTCGATCAATACCAAGCAGCCCTATAAGTTTTTTTAAAGATGATTAGTAGAATAGTCTTATACTATTTCTAGATTGGATTCCTTGCGGCGTTATTATTTATTCCGCTTGTTTTTCTTTACTCCAAAAGGACGAGTGATTTAAGATGTCCCCAACAATCGCAAAGCTGGCCGGGCGGGTGCAAAACACATGCTTGGTCGATGCGACGCATACAGGATTGATTGGGGGTTAGGTTGGTGCTCATCTTTCTTTCACGACAGGGGTAGTATGGCGGCAACTTCGGTTCGGTAGTTTTTTTAATTGAAATAGCAAAAATAGTTTTATACAATATACAACGATAGAAACAACATCTCTGTCGTAAAAAATGTCGCAACAGAGTGCTGTCATGCCCCCCACGAAGCAGCAGTAGCCCTGCCGATCCCCTAGAGAGCGGTAGATCGTCTGCCAACGGCACCTGCTGCTCTCTGCGGGCGCGACAGGCTAGTCGCCGCCGAATGGGAGCTTGCCACGTGGTTTGCCGCGCACCTGGGGTATGGTAGGTCCCATGTCGTGTCTTTTGAGTATATTATATGTGCTATTTTTACCAATTCATCTTCATAAAAAGATTATTTTTGCTATTTCGTCACGAAACAAACGTCGTTTCGGCAAAGACCCACCTTTTTCTCCCGGGCCCTAGACCCTAGTTCACTTGTTGCGATGGCATTTGGGCATCTGGCTGTGGCCCTTCCTTTTTGACAAAGCTCGTTGGTACTAAAAATTGTTGTTGCGCAATGTACTAACCATAGCTTTATGCCCGGTTTCTCCCTCGTGATGATGGTGGCTTTGCATGTGGAAACACCCAGATGGGTGGTACTACCGGCTAGTCTTATTTAGAGTTTGTTTTATAATCAGTGCATCAGACTCGAAGCGTACGTTTGGCACCCCGGAAAGCAGGTGAGGTCCACGTACGCTCGCAAAGGCATCATCACGTTGGGTTTTCCAGTCTCCGTCTCTGTTTGTCTCTGGGAAAGCTGCGGGTGACAGAGACAGAGAGATGGCGTTGTCCACGACGCGACTCGTTGCTGCCTGCCGGCACGGGCTCCACCCCAAATTAAGGCCGAAGCTACACGCAAATGGCCCGTATGCTCCGTGTTTTCCTGGCCCGTGGAGTAACGTTCGCCTCGGCCGGCAGCCGGCGCAACCGATCACTCCATCGTGCAGGGGTGTGTGAGGCCCAATCACGCAGCCCGAAATTAACCAGGTTTGTTTTCTCTTTAGGTGCATATCCAGTAGTACTTTCTCTGATTTTGCTATATCAAATTCATATCACTGAAAGACAGATTTAGAATATTTTAATTATAAATAGGTCACAAGCCAACTATTGCATAGCCAAATGATGTGATCTCTAGGACCAACGGAGTTTAATTCCCACCTACCACGATTAAATGGATTATTTGCATGGAATTTTTACTACAGTTTTTCTAGAACTAATCGAGTGCCTATACGTTGCAACGGTTTTCAAATAAATATAATATAAGTTATTAATTTAGAAAATCAATTCCCTAAGGTAATTATCCCACAAATAAAAGTCTCATATATAATTTGCATATAATCAATTAGCCATGTATAATCTTATCATAAACCACAAGTACAGATAATTTAATTATTCACGTATGATTCTTCAAGTAAATTATATATATTTACACATCTATTTATATAAAAAAATCCTATCAATTTAAAAGGTAGAGAGAGGAGATGTTAGATGGCAGATGTACAATCACCGCCAAGTCGTTCTAATAAGATGGAGTTTCCGCCGCATGTGCCGGATCGCCCGCGCTTCCTCCACCGTAAAAGCGAGTGCCACAGTGGGCCGGCAACACCATGGCGCCGCCGAACGAAGGGCGAGGGATGGCAGTCGCGAGGTAGATGCGGCACAGCAGCATCGACGACGTGGAGCATGGTGCGAGAGCTCCTCCTGATGACTTCACCGGCTCCTCTGGACCTCCCACTTTGCGTCCTCCAAAGGGCGACGATTGCAAATTTCGTATGCTTGTTATAGGTACTCGTGTGTTTACTGTTATGTTCTTATCACAGTCACGATATGTGGCCGGTCAACGACTCACAGGACAGAAAACCATAGAACTGGGGTCACCGTTTTGTTGTCGAGAACAATTTCAGAACAAGATCAATGAACAAGAAAGGCACTTGATCCTGGTTAGTGGAAAGTGTGGATATCATGGGGATATGCTCATGATCTTAGGATGATGTGACAATTGGCAATGACGTTGAAGGTTTGCGAAAACACAAGTTTTCGGCAAAGTTCAGTTTCTGTCAGGTCTCAGGCGGTCTAACCGGCCATGGTGGCGGTCAGACCGGTCCTGTCTTGGGCTGATTTGCTGGTGAGCGGTGGCGGTCCGACCGGCCAGAGGCGGCGGGACCGCCAGGCAGTGGTCCGACCGGTCACGAGCGCCGTCGACCGGCCATTAAGTGAAGTTTGATTTTGGAGCTAGGCCAAAAATAGAGGTGTAGGCAAGAGAGAAAGTTCTACTACTCTTGGTCCCATAATTTTGGAGTCTCCGGACAAAAGTTCTATTCGCTTGAAATTTCCGAGAGGTTGCGGATTTGAGTTGAAATTTTGGCTAAGTCCTCGGTGGCGGTCGACCGCCTTCGCATCGGGCCGATCGATAAGGCCGACCGCCAAGGGTGGCGGATCGACCGGTTTTCACTTAACTCGTCGGCCCGAGTGGCGCGATGGTTGCTTGTTAGGTCAATCTCATGGGTTTCAGCATATGTGTTGCATGATGCATGTTTTGACTAACGTGGGTCAAGTTGTGAAGAACTTGTTCCCGGCTTCGATTTGCTTGTCTATTGTTGTGCAAAGTTGCTTGGTGGTCAACGACGGTCAACGGCGAGGATGATCGGACTAGGCTTGGAGAGCGAGGTTCGAACGATCGACGATGCCGGTGAAGTCATTGACTCAAGTATGGTGCAAGATGGACAAAGGTGACCGAACGGCGATTCGCGCGACCGTTGGATCAAGCGGCGCGGGGTCTGCAAGTGTCATGGTGGTTTCGGTGGGAGCCGGATGGGAGAGACTTGCCGACATGATGAGAGCCGTTGGATCAACCTACACGTATGAAGCAGCGAGTGCCAAGACAACCGACTCGGTCTTCTGAGAAGGACCGAGAAGGGTATTTTGGTAATCTTACCAAATACCGCCTTGGTGACCTTTTGCTAACCCGCGGTGCATGGAGAAGCGGATTAGGTCAAGAGGAGATGAAGACGGCGCTTTAAAATGCGTGCGTGTGTGACCCGTTTGTTTTGGGCCTTAACGGGAGCCCATTAGGGAAACTCTTCTAGAAGGTCTAGGCCTCCACTATAAATAGAGGAGGGAGGTGGCTGCACCCTCTGAACCCTTTCATTACTTGAAAATCCTAGTTTTTGCTTGCGTGCTTAGGGAGTTGATAGTTGGAGGTTAGGGTTCTAGAGAGTTGGATTTGATTTCGTGCTCATGTATTGAGTCTTTGTCCTCCATTGATGGAGTGGTCAGAAACCAATACCATATCAAATCAATCCAAAGAAAGTTCTCTCAAAGATGAGTTCATTTGCCTTCTTTCTCTCTATTTGGTGATTTTGAGTCTTTCTTTGATCCTCGAGTTTTTGGTTGGTTTCTTGCTATGATCTAACTTGCTGCAACATGTGGAAACCCATCTAGGGTCATCTTAGTCATCAATCACCCACGAGCAAGTTTCTAGATCATATTTCGTTCTGACTCGGTTTTTGACCCACCTTCACTCAAACGGAAAAGGTCTGAACTTTGGCAAGGATCTTCACGATCGTTGCTTGGAATAGGTTCCTGACATCCTTAGGAAGGTGTGTGTCAAGTTTCACGAAGTTTGGACGCACGAATCAAAAGTTAGATCAATTTGCGTTTTGGTTTTTCGGGCTGATTTCACTATTCATTGGCCTGGAGGTCTGACCGCCATGTATTGAGAGGTCTGACCGATTTCCAAAGGTCAGACCGATTTCTAGTTGGAGGTCAGACCGCCCAACTCATTTAGGTTTTGAGTTTTTATGTTTTTGAAGATTTTGCTTCGGGGTTTTGATTGGATTCAATACAAGTCTTCCGCTGTGCATGATTGATTGATCTTCATAGCTTTATAGCTATTGGAGTGAGATTCGTATTGAATTCAATTAGGAGAAAAGAGATCGTGCTCCTATTCACCCCCCCTCTAGTCGCCTTTTCGGTCCAACAAGTGGTATCAGAGCCCGGTTAGTTCAATCTTGATCTTAACCGGTCACTGAACTTGGCGATGGATAAGTACTCCTCCAAACCGCATATCTTCAATGGGCACGACTATGCTTTTTGGAAGAACCGCATGCGTGTCTTTCTTGAGAGCGAACCACGGGTATTTGGGAGGCCGTTCGTGATCCGCTCATCTTGCTCGAGGTTGCTACGCCGACTTCAAGCCCTCTTGGCTAGTGACCGTAAGGCAAAGAATTTTCAGATGGTGGGCTTGGTAGACAGAATATGATAGGATTTGCAATCTCGAGATCGCACATGAGATTTGGAAGACCTCAAACCTATCATGAGGGTTCTTCCCAAATCAAACAAGTGCACACAGCAGTCTATAAAAGAGAATATAACAAATTCGAGATGCGCCCTGGTGAGAGCATCGATGACATTTTCATCGCTTTAACACGTTGATAAATCGATGAAGGTCATGGTATTGAATTTACACACCGAAAATGTCATCCATCTCCCGCCGCAATCAACACCGTGGAGTGGGAGATAAAGGCTACCGCCATTCAGAAAATGTCAACTTCTCCGATCCGACCTTGAGTCGCTCTATAGCAAGCTCAGACTCATGAGATCCGTAAAGTCACCATACTAAGAAGGGTAACATGGCTTTAGTAGCGACCCGCCAAGAGAGCCTCCGATGGGTCGCTTGAGTCTTCTTCTGGAATTTCTCTTGTTTCTTTATCGCAATCCAAGAAGAGGATCTTGAAAGTATTCCCGAGCCCGAGATGGCACTTTTGATTAAGAAGTTCACAAGGGCCTACAACAATATGAGGAACAAAAGAGAGGCGGCCTGTGACTTGTTATGAGTGTGGAGAGCTCTATCATATCCGGCAAATTGCCCTAAGTCTGAAAGGCAAGAGCAACCACAAGGAAGAGAAGCCAGCTTGGAAGAAGCCTCAAGGGTACAAGTCCAAGTTTGATGCTGCCAAGCTTAAGAAGGTTGTTCACCGGGTCTTTGCCGCTCTTGGAGAACAATCCTTGAGCGATGTGGACTCGGAAGTGAGGAGGACAAAGAGGAGGAGCTTCTCAAGACAAGAACAAAGGAAGGCTAAAGATTTTACCAAGATGTGCTTCATGGTCGACTCATCGACATCAATGACAATGAGGTACCTCCTTCCTATGATGATCTTTTTGCTAGATGTGATAATCTCTTTGAGCAACTCTTGAGTCAGGATAAGGCTTTAAAAACTACCATGGCTAAGAACAAGGACTTAGAGTCACAAGTGGATAATTTAACTCTAGAACTTGTAAATGCTAAGACTCTTGAATCGATGAATGTTCATCTTGCCATGTTCTCACACTGAATTCTCTAAATTGCAATCGCTCATGATGTTGCCTTGCATCAACTTGAAAATGCTAGAACTGAGCTAATTGAATTTAAATCTACTCCTTGTGATAAATGCTCAGAGTCCAGCAAGTTGGATGCTTCTGGTAATGTGAAATCTAGCTTTTGCACTTTCTGCTTAGAACGTGAAAATGAAGTCAAAGATATCTTAGAAGCAGTTAGAGCTAAATATGCCAAGCTTAAGGACAGATTGAGACTTCTACATGTGCTTTATGTCCAGCTCTTAAGCTTGAGGTTGCTAGTTATAAGAAGAGGTCTATGGCTAAAACTTGTGATTCATGTGTTAACTTTAGAAAAGAAATTGCTTACCTTAATGATACATTAGAAAAATTTCTAAAGGAAAGAAACAGTTAAACATGATCCTTGATCACCAAAGACTCCTTATAAGAACCAGGGTTAGGATACAACTTTGCACATGACAAATCTAAGGGCACACAAATATTGAAAATGGCTTAGTTGAATTCGATATCCAACCTGCCAAGATTATTTTCAAATCTTGTGTTTTGCCCAACCATCTGCTCATCAAAGGTGCTTCTCCCGGTGGTACCAAGTACCATTGCACCTATTGCAAGAAGGATGGGCATTTGATTGAATCTGTTGGCGTGAGGTTGAAAACGCTAAGAAAAATGTTGCTAGGATGTCATCTAATCAACCTAGAGCTTTTGTGAGACATGGTAATTTAGAAAGGAAGAAAACTGGTCTAGGATTTGCTTCACATGCTTCTAGACGTGATAATTGTCATGTTAGAGTAACCATTGCTCACAAATGTAATTTCAAATAGAATCAAGGATAGCACTTCGCTTTGCATACTACTCGCAGATATGTGTCTCAAGATCGGGTTCCCAAGTCATGTCTAACTAACCCCAGATTGAGACACATCGCCCTTCGCACCTTGATTTTCGTGGATCGCCCGGAAGGAAGGACACGTGGTTCGCCGACCGGCTGTTCACGCCACATGACCGGAGATTCAAAATGGTTCACCTCCTTCACGTGGTCGACTGGTAATGTCTTCATCACCTTTGGAGACGAGACTCAAGGGCGGATTGAAGGAATGGGATCAATCGGGGTGAACGACAATTTCATCCTAAAAGACGCCGCCCTTGTGGACAAGCTCAGTTTAACTTACTCTCGTCTCACAGACTTCTTGATGATGGCTATGAGACTATATTTAAGAAAAATACTTGTCGGGTACTTGATTCACCGGTGAGCTCGTTTTTGGGATTTATAGAGTCGCTAGGATCTTTGGAGTGACTTTTCGAATCTCTTGTCGTTCTCTTAAATGTTTGATTACATCTTCTTCGAAGTTCGCTTTGGCACCGACGGTTGGGGCACATTGGGTTTGATCATCGACGCGAGTTAGCAACCTTGATCTCATGAGAGGTTTGCCCAAACTCAAAGTCGCCAAGGATGTCAGATGTGCGCTCGTAGGCATGGCAAGCAAGTTGCCGCCTCACACCCTTCGCTGACTATGGTCATGACCGACGGACGTGACGCTTGCTTCATATGGATACCGTTGGTCCCGCTAGGTTCGGCCAATTGGTGGCAAATGGTACATTCTTGTCATAGTCGATGATTTTTCGAGATACACTTGGGTGTTCTTTTTGCTTCAAGGATGAAGCTTTTGGTCATTATCATGATCTTGTTCTTCGCTTGGCTTCGAACTTCCGGTGCCTTAAGAGCGATCCGCAGTGACAATGGCACGGAGTTCAAGAATGCCTCGCTTGCCTCTTTTTGTGTTGAGCGAATTGAGCATCGATTCTCTTCTCCACACGCCCTCAACAAAATGGCGTTGTGGAAAGGAAGAACAGAACCTTAGTCGAGATGGCTAGAACGATGCTAGATGAGTATAGCACACCGAGGAGGTTTTGGGCCGAAGCTATTGCTACAGCTTGCCATATTGCAAATCGTGTCTTCTTGAGACCATCTTTGGGCAAGACTCCTTATGAGCTTCGATTTGGTAGAAAACCCTCTGCTTCTCACTTTCGAGTTTTTGAGCTAAGTGTTTCATTCTTAAGACAGAAATCTAGATAAATTTGAATCAATAACTTTTGATGGTCTATTTCTAGGTTATCCCGCACATTCGAGGGTTTTCGGTTTTTAATGTTGAAACTAACATTGTCCAGAGACATGCAATGTCACTTTTGATGAGACTAGCCCCGAGCTAGATCCGACGCTTCGTGTGATACACAGTGTGAAAGTATTTTTGTGGAGGAAGATGATGACGGTCGAGACTTGTCCTCCACTGCCCGTTGAGGCTCTGCCCAAACTCCGAACTCGCACGACTACTTCACCTTCGCTGAGGCTCGCCGCATCTTCATCATCGTAGTACCGCGGAGGTCGAAGAGATGCCGTCTCCCAGCGCCCACTTCACATTCGAGGCGCCATCCTCCGGATCGATGATCGGTAATCTTCATGAGCGAGTCACTCGCCTGTGTATCACGATCCGAGTCTCTACTCCCATTCTGCGCTTGTTACTTCTTTCGAACCCCGCGATATATCACATGCATTATCTCGATTCTAGTCAAGTTAATGCCATGCATGAGGAGTTAGAGAACTTTGAGAGGAATAAGGTCTGGAACCTAGTAGAACCTCCTAGTGGTCATAATGTGATAGGAATCCTGGGTGTTCAAAAATAAACAAAATGAGGATGGTTCGTGGTTAGAAACAAGGCTAGGTTAGTAGCTCGTGGTTTCAACCAAGTTGAGGGGTTAGATTTCGATGAGACATTTGCTCTGTTGCTAGATTGGAAGCCATTCGTATTCTACTTGCATTTGTCGCTTCTAAGGGCTTTAGATTATATCGATGGATGTCAAGAGTGCCTTTCGAATGGTTTTATAGAGGAGGAAGTGTATGTTAGGCAACCCCCAGGCTTTGAGAATCCCAAGCATCCACATCATGTTTTCAAGCTATCCAAAGCCTTGTATGGTCTTAAGCAAGCCCCTAGAGCCTGGTATGATAGACTTAAGACCTTTCTGCTTAAGAATGATTTTGAGATGGGTAAGGTAGACAAGACCCTGTTCATCCTTAGGCGTGGCAATGACTTCTTGCTTGCTCAGATTTATGTAGATGATATTATCTTTGGTGGTTCTTCTCATGCTCTTGTTTCTAGTTTTTCTGAGACCATGTCCAGGGAATTTGAGATGAGTATGATGGGAGAACTCAATTACTTTCTGGGGCTTCAAATCAAGCAATGCAAGGAAGGGATCTTCATCCATCAGACGAAGTACACCAAGGATCTGCTCAAGCGCTTCGAGATGGGTGATCGCAGTCGATCGCCACTCCCATGGCGACTTCGATCGCTCGATCCGGATGAGGAAGGAGAAGCCGTGGATCAACGCGAGTACCGCAAAGATGATCGCTCCTCCTCGCACTGACGGCCTCAAGACCGGACATCCACTTCGCGGTTTGCCTCTGTGCGAGGTTTCAGGCATCTCCGAGGACTTCCCATCGCCAAGCCGTTAAGCGCATCTTCAGGTATTTACACTCTACCCTCCAGTATGGCATTTGGTTTTCCTGCTCTTCGCCAATGTCTATTCGGGGTTTTCGATTCGATTTTGGTCGTTTGGCTAGATAGGAAGAGTACCTCGCACTTGTCACTTTCTAGGCACTTCTCTTGTCTCTGGTCTTCTAGGAAGCGTCTTCGTTGCACAATCCATCGCTGAAGCCGAATATGTAGCCGCTGCTAGTTGTCAGAGTCGATTTTGTGGATGGTGTCCACTCTTAAGGATTTTGGGTTGGCATTTGATAGTGTTCCTCTTTTCGTGATAACACTTCGCGATTAACATTGCTAAAAACCCCGTGGCAACACTCTAGGACCAAGCACATAGACATTCGCTATCACTTTCTTAGAGATCATGTCGAGAAGGGTGATATTGTGTCGCATTTCGTGGAGTCCGAGGCTCGCTTGGTCGATATCCTCACCAAGCCTTTAGATCCAACTAGGTTTGCCACCTTGAGAAGTGAGTTAGGGGTGATTTATCCTACGGTTTGGTTTGAGGGGGAGTTGGCTCTGTTATGAACTTTTCTTGTTCATTTGAGCTTTTCTGTTTTTCTGATACCTTCTTCTAGTGGTATTTTCTTTTGATCTTTTTGATCTTTTTAGGCTCTTTAAGTTTTTGTGCATCTCATTGTTTCATACGCATTCATATGAAAACCAAAAGATGCATTGTTATATAAGTTTTTCGCTTGTCTTTTAAAATTGATGAAGTTTTGCTTATTACCCTTTTGAGCTTTAGTATTTCAATTCTGCTCAATGTCATGTCTAGTTCTTTGACTTGCTAGAATTATCATGCTTTCACATGTGTAGCTAAGTCTTTGCTGAATGAGCCAAAACTTTAAGACAACTTGAACTAAAACCGCAATTTATGGATGTTTTAGCTAGTTGCGCAATTAGTGCTCCTTTTGTGACATTGGCCCCGCAAAATTGCGTGTGTTAGCTCTTGAATCTAGTATTGATCATTGCTTGAGCTTCTGTTCTTTTAAGAATCTAAATCGCTCTTGTGAAAATGAAAAATCAAATTTAAAGATTGTCTTGTGCTTAAAATGTGGCAAACTATTCTCTCGAGACTGCATGTCATAGACATGAACTTGGAGATAGTTTGATGATCCGCACGATCTCATGGGATCGCTTGTCACAATTGACATGAACCTCAAGATTTGTCGCTCGTAGAAGCTTAGGAAGAGTTTGTGGATGGCTCCTAGTCCAGATCTTCTTCACTAAGATATACCTTTAATCAACTTCAATATTCATTGAAAATGAAAACTCGTTGAAAATGGGCAGTTGAGAAAAATTGAGCAAAATGATTCAATTCAGACTGCTTGTCTCTTAATGTGGTGATTGTTAGCTTCTTGATCTCACATTGACATTTTGACATGGCCAGATCATCTTAGGATCCTCGTTGATGAACTTGCTAGATTTGAAACTTTGCTTAAAATGCTAAAATTCATTGCTTTACCTAAGCCTTCTTGCTTAGCTTTGTTATATATGTCTTAACATGATTTTGCTAGCTGATAGGCTTGATATGTATTGAGTGTGATTAGAAATGCTAGCTTGCTCTTTTGGGTAATCTCCAAAGCTTCTTGTAATCAAAAATTGAAAAATTCAAAAATATGAAGCCACCCATTGCATTTCATGCATGCTCCTTCTTATGTTTTTTCCTCATTCTCGCACTTGTTATCTCCGGACGAGAGGAAGGCGTGATTCCTGATGACTCCATTGTCAAAGGGGAGAAGATATTTCGAGATGTGTAAAGGGAGAAGATTTAAAAGTATTAAAAAGGGGAGAAAATTGGAGAATTTGAAATTTTTGAAATTTGAGGATCATTGTGAGGGGAGTTTCTTATTTGCATTCGCTTGATCAGATGCCATTTCGAACGTGAATTGCAATTCTTGAGCCTCACGATGATCAAAGGTCATATCGAACAATTGTTCTTTCATATGGACCTTAAGTGAGATTTTAACTCTTTCGAAAATGAAGCTTTCTCGCTTTCTTTTGCCTTATCTCACTTGCCTATACTATTCAAGCCAGCTTGGTCATTTCCATTGCTTTCTCTTGCATATGGACCAAGTTGTGCCTTTGCGCGAAAACGTCGAGTTTTTACTTTTCAAACCTCAAAATTTGCATTTGTTGGAAATTGCCAATGTGTTCATCAAGGGGGAGATTGTGGATATCATGGGGATATGCTCATGATCTTAGGATGATGTGAAAATTGGCAATGACGTTGAAGGTTTGCGAAAACACAAGTTTTCGGCAAAGTTCGCTGTCAGTCTCAGCGGTCCGACCGCCATGGTGGCGCCGACCGCCCCGTCTTGGGCTGATTTGTTGGTGAGCGGTGGCGGTCCGACCGCCCAGAGGCGATCGGACCGCCGTTGTGGCGGTCCGACCGGCCACGAGCGGTCGACCGGCCATTAAGTGAAGTTTGATTTTGGAGCTAGGCCAAAAATAGAGGTGTAGGCAAGAGAGAAGGTTCTACTACTCTTGGTCCCATAATTTTTGGAGTCTCCGGACAAAAGTTCTATTCGCTTGAAATTTCCAGAGAGGTTGCGGATTTTGAGTTGAAATTTTGGCTAAGTCCCCGGTGGCGGTCGAACGCCTTCGTTGGCGTCGATCGGGCCGGCGGGCCGATCGCCAAGGGTGGCGGTCGACTTTCACTTAACTCGCCGCCCGAGTGGCGCGATGGTTGCTTGTTAGGTCAATCTCATGGGTTTCAAAGGCATATGTGTTGCATGATGCATGTTTTGACTAACGGGTCAAGTTGTGAAGAACTTGTTCCTGCTTCGATTTGCTTGTCTATTGTTGTGCGATTGCTTGGTGGTCAACGACGGTCAACCGCGAGGATGATCGGACTAGGCTTGGAGAGCCGAGGTTCGAACGATCGACGATGCCGTGAAGTCATTGACTCAAGTATGGTGCAAGATGGACAAAGGTGACCGAACGCGCTCGGGCGATCGTTGGACTGGCGCGGGTGGTGCAAGTGCCATGGTGGTTTCGGTGGGAGCCGGATGGAGAGACTTGCCGACATGATGAGAGCCGTTGGATCAACCTACACGTGGCGAACAGCGAGTGCCAAGACAACTGGACTCGGTCTTCTGAGAAGGACCGAGAAGGGTATTTTGGTAATCTTACCAAATACCGCCTTGGTGACCTTTGCTAACCCGCGCGCAAGGCGGTGCGTGGAGAAGCGGATTAGGTCAAGAGGAGATGAAGACGGCGCTTTAAAATGCGTGCGTGTGTGACCCGCTTGTTTTGGGCCTTAACGGAGCCCATTAGGAAACTCTTCTAGAAGGTCTAGGCCTCCACTATAAATAGAGGAGGAGGTGGCTGCACCCTCTCAACCATTTCATTACTTGAAAATCCTAGTTTTTGCTTGTGTGCTTAGGGAGTTGATAGTTGGAGGTTAGGTTCTAGAGAGTTGGATTTGATTTCGTGCTCATGTATTGAGTCTTTGTCCTCCATTGATGGAGTGGTCAGAAACCAATACCATATCAAATCAATCCAAAGAAAGTTCTCTCAAAGATGAGTTCATTTGTCTTCTTTCTCTCTATTTGGTGATTTTGAGTCTTTCTTTGATCCTCGAGTTTTTGGTTGGTTTCTTGCTATGATCTAACTTGTCGCAACATGTGGAAACCCATCTAGGTCATCTTAGTCATCAATCACCCACGAGCAAGTTTCTAGATCATATTTCGTTCTTGACTCGCTTTTTGACCCACCTTCACTCAAACGGAAAAGGTCTGAACTTTGGCAAGGATCTTCACGATCGTTGCTTGGAATAGGTTCCCGACATCCTTAGGAAGGTGTGTGTCAAGTTTCACTAAGTTTGGACGCACGAATCAAAAGTTAGATCAATTTGCGCTTTGGTTTTTCGGTCGATTTCACTATTCATTGGCCCGGAGGTCCGACCGCCATGTATTGAGAGGTCCGACCGATTTCCAAAGGTCGACCGATTTCTAGTTGGAGGTCGATCGCCCAACTCATTTAGGTTTTGAGTTTTTATGTTTTTGAAGATTTTGCTTGGGTTTTGATTGATTCAATACAAGTCTTCCACTGCATGATTGATTGATCTTCATAGCTTTATAGCTATTGGAGTGAGATTCGTATTGAATTCAATTAGGGAGAAAAAGAGATCGTGCTCCTATTCACCCCCCCTCTAGTCGCCTTTTCGGTCCAACAGAAAGAGTGAAGCTGGTATGACGGAGACGAAGAAGGAGCTCATGAGTCATGACTCGTGATGTGATATCTTGCATTCAAGGGATGAAAGTCCGGATCAGAAGGGTGGAGTCACTGGGGTGTCGACTGTTGATCAACTGGATGTAGAGGTAGGAAAACTCACCATTTTTTCTTGTTCGTACCCCCTCCTTTTCTAATTGAATAAAGTGTTTCTCCTTGATTACATGGGCCATAGGTTACCATGTAACTTCTAATTGCTGTTAATCCTAGAAAAATATTGTGTTAAAAGTATAGAGCACTTTGGTACAATGTGAAGATACACACTGCTGGTATGTATACCTAATCATTGCTTTGTTCTTCAAGCCATTTAGTTTACATAGGAGGATTGAGTGGGAAACGATGTAGATCAGAATACTGCTAACAAGATGATCAAATGGAATGGGGAATAAAGCAGTGATAAGAATAACGCCGGTTAATCCAAAAAAAAAAACTGAAATGAAATTCAGGTAAAGGGTGATACTAAATTGTACTTTGTTCTTCATTTCTTCTGAAAGGTTCTTTCTTGTTACTTGTGTCCAGCTGTTAGTGATGAGCGGCAATATGTACTATTTGAAAGTATCCTCAGTACTCTCACACCCTTCGTCTATGATTCATTTTAGATTTTCTATGCGGTCAATATATGATCATTTGGTATGGATAACCAACTACTGATAACAGATGAACTTTTATAACTGGAAAGAATAAATACTTCTATCAAGCAATCACCGTGCTTCCGGTTTTATAGCAGTTGGGCCTACTTTTTAATTTGTGAAATGGTGAGTTCTTTGGCTTAACTGGATGTGTGATCTAACAAAGTTGCTACTTGTAGGATGCAGTCATCTTCCGTATCCAAAAAAGAAGGATGCAGTCATCTTATTGGTTTTGACAGTGGCTCATACGAACTACTGAGTTGATCTCTGCATAAGAGGTGATCATCTATTCTTTAAGTTCTAAGTAGTCAAGTACGAATGTAAATTGGCCCTCAGGCTTCCCTTCATCTTCAGTTCTTCACATTGATCATGGGACAGTGTTATGTACTTAAGTTTTACAACAATTCGTCTTGCGTCTTGTGTGAGTTTATTCATCTATGTAACTGGAAGGGTATACCTATATTATTCCTTCCCTGTATGATCACAATTGGGCTCTGTTTTGGTGAGAGTTTGGACTAACTTTATATATGTACGATACGCCTGTAATAACATACGAGACCCGTTTGGCTCCTCAGTAACTCAAAACCTTCACCATATGATTAATTCTACTTCGCAATTGAGGTTTTGTCATTTTGAGTTCTGTTACCTTGTGTTGTACGTTGCTGAGATGATTATAGTGCTAATAAGATGCCAGAGAATCCGCCGCAAAGCGGGGGCACTATGTTACAATGTTAGAAATAGGGATGAAAAAAAAGTCATTAGTGGAGCTCAATGGTTTGGTTCAAAATTGCTTCAATTACACTCTGACTCGATTTCAAATAAAGATGGATTTCGCTGTGGCTCGGCTCGTTAGCTCGATTCTAACAATACTTTTAAATTATAAATATCACATCAAACCATGTCTACTTTAGAAAAATCTCGAATAAGATGAGAACTTAGCTTGATATCCACCGTTAGTTGGAAATAAATATATATATATATATATATATATATATATATATATATATATATATATATATATATATATATATATATATAGCCTCTAAGGAAAGTGATAGCATCCATAATTGTTGGATAGATTTTCCAAAAATACCGAAAACGACCCTCCCTAAATCAGATGAATCTAGAGCTTGGATTTTTGGATGAATAATATCTCACCCCCACAGGAAATAGGAGTACCATTTGTGTTTTTCAAATGGAAAAATGCGCCATTTTAGTTCATGTGAGGTCTTTGGACCTGTACTTTGGCAACAAAAAATAGCTAAGGAATTATCTTAACTAATAAAAGAAGTTTACCTGCTGCGCGGGGTAAATCGTCCCACCCGACTCCACCTCTCCTGTGCGTGTCCCACGCGACGCGATCATCCTACCCAAAAAACATGCCGACTCCTCCACGTCCTTCCTTCCTTTGGCCTCACGTATTCACAAAATTATCATATGAAATGCTTGTTACACTAATGTGATGCAGTAGATATACGTAACGTTATCTTTTAATTTATCGATTCACTTTATTTGTTAAAGAAAAACATTATTTATGTAAAGTTCAAAATTTGTTGCGACGCACGGACCCTACCAGTAATAATAAAGATTTAATATGCAGCTGCCAATGGTCCGTGAAAAAGATTTCTCAGTCCATAGGCAGCTAGCAGCCTAGCACTAGCAGAACGACGAAACGAGACCCGCTGGCCGCTTCCCTCCAAATCTCCGACGCCCAGATGCAACCAAAATCGGGAACATACATGACCACACCTCGAGAAACAAGGGAGAGCACGGATCCATCACTCCAACTCCGCTCGTCTCTCCCCGTCCTCTCCGCCTCCCATGCCGTCGCCCTCGCTCCGCCTCGCCGTCGTCGGCGCGGGCGCGGCCGGCCTTGTGGCGGCGCGGGAGCTCCGCCGGGAGGGCCATGCCCCGTCGTCTTCGAGCGCGCCGCCGTGGGGGCACCTGGCTCTACGCCGCCCCGCCGCCGCAGCCGCCGATCCGCTCGGCGCTGCCGCCACCCACTCCAGCCTCTACGCCTCGCTCCGCACCAACCTCCCCGCGAGATCATGGGCTTCCTTGACTTCCCTTCGCCGCCGCGGCGCCCGGCTCCGTCGACCCCGCAGGTTCCCGGCCACGAGGAGGTGCTCCGGTACTCGAGAACTTCGCCCGGCGGTTCGATCTGCACGAGCTCATCCGGTTCGAGACGGAGGTCGTTAGAGTTCGGAGGAGGCGGGCGGGAGGTGGGCGGTGACTTCGAGGAAGCTCGGGGAGAAGGGGAATCGTGAAGAGGAGGACGAGGAGGTGTATGATGCCGTCGTGGTTTGCAATGGGCACTTCACGGAGCCTCGCATCGCCTTCATACCAGGTAATTAATCTCGGCATTACCAAACTTGTAGCCGTGTAAATTTAATTTGAACTCCTAAACATGGATAAATTCTGGAAGGAAGCTCACAATCTATTACTTTACAGCATCCCGTGTGTAGTTACAATGTTAGGATCATCAACTCCACAAAAGTACTGTGAACTCAAAATTATTTCCGGGCACTTGGAATTCTAAGAATAGATTGAGACTGGCCATCAAATCTGTGAACATGGATAAATTCTGGGTGGAAGCACACAATCTATTACTTTACAACGTCCAGATTATAATTGCAATGTTAGGATCATCGAATCCACAGAAGTATTGTGAACTTATATTATTTCGGGAAGTATTGTGAACTTCAATTATTTCAGGCACTTCAAATTCTAAGAATAGATTGAGATTGGCCATCGAATCTGTATTTTTCAAACATTTACAGGGGTAGATGCTTGGCCTGGAAAGCAGATGCATAGCCACAATTACCGTGTGCCGGAGCCATTCCTTGATCAAGTGTGTGTCTTTCTCACCGTGATTTTTCCTCCCCTTGTGCGTCCCCATGCTTAACTGGCATCTTGAAATATATGTTGCATTGGTAGGTTGTGATCATAGTCGGGGCCTCAAACAGTTCATTTGACATTTCAAGGGACATTGCAAGCGTTGCAAAAGAGGTCCATATTGCCAATAGATCAGCACCTGCTTCCACTTGTAAAAGGCAGCCTGGCTATGATGACATGTGGCTTCACTCCATGGTAAACGTCCTTTTTCCTGGTGAGTGGGATATGGTGGTTTTATCCGTTGAAAGGGCTACCATAATTTGTATTACCTACCGCAAAACCAATGTTCGAGTTGCAGATTGACCGTGCACATGAAGATGGCAGTGTGGTGTTCCAGGATGGCAGCTCAATCAAAGCTGATGTCATCATGCACTGTACTGGGTATAGACTGTAGAGACTTGCACTGCAACCCATTTCTTACACAGAGCTTGCATTTTTGCTACTTTGAATGAAGCTAATCATGTGTTCCCTGCTTTTGTATATTGACTAGCTACCTGTATGACTTCCCGTTCCTTGGGGATGATAGCACCATCACTGTGGATGATAATTGTGTCGATCCACTGTACAAGCATGTTTTCCCTCCAGAAGTCGCTCCTCACCTGTCCTTCATTGGATTGCCGTGGAAGGTCAATTTGGGTGCAAATTGCTTTCCTTCAGTTTATATGCTCTTATAACTGACCTTGAATGCTCTAGGATGTCATACCTGCCAGCCTCTGTTTCATCCAGATTATTCCATTTCCACTGTATGAACTCCAAAGCAAGTGGGTTGCTGGTGTTCTATCAGGACGGATCAAGCTTCCTTCGAAAGACGAAATGATGGAAGATGTGAAAGCCTTCTACTCGGAACTGGAAGCTCGTGGATGGCCTAAAAGATACACCCACAACTTTAGAAATTATCAGGTAGCCAAGAGATGTCTGTTAAGAGTGTTAGCTTACAAAGTTACATTTTCGAAAAGAAATTGACAAAAAATTATGACTTGTGCATGTCTTGCGCATCGACATTTCACAGTAGGTATAGTTGTTCCTCTTGACAAGCATGCTTTGTTTGCAGTTTGAGTACGATGATTGGCTCACGGAGCAATGCGGCCATCCACCAATTGAAGAATGGAGGAAACTGGTGTACGCTGCTAATGGGAAGAACAAGGCAGCTCGTCCGGAGAGTTACCGTGATGAGTGGGATGACGATCATCTAGTGGCACAAGCAAATTAGGACATCAAGAAATACTTGTAAAATCTATATTGTGATTCTCATCTTGTAAAATCTATATTGTGATTCTCATCTCGATATTCATTCGATGTCCGTGGCAGTAATTGCAAAAAAACATTACAGAGCAAGTAATGTTGCACATGCCTGGTCTCAAGTCTGGAATGGCCATTTCATTGTTTTACTTCGAATTTTATTGGTCATTTGAGGCTTGTAAATTGTAATGATCTGAGGCCAAAAAAAAAAAATCTGAGGCCAAAAAAAAAAAACAGAGTGAGAAATAACTATAAAAAAGAATGCACCAGCCGGGAATCGAACCCGGGTCTGTACCGTGGCAGGGTACTATTCTACCACTAGACCACTGGTGCTTGTTGCGCTCCTCCTGCGCTTGTTTTTAGATAAGTATTCTAGCAAACCATAAACATCACGCTTCCCAATACCAGCAACACCGCTAAAGCCCAAGAAGTTTTGCTGTTGCGTGATTTCGTTTCATCACTCTTACTCGAAGTATGGAACCAGTGAAGTTGCCTCCTATCCTTGTACTGTCACATCAAATTCCCATTAAAACATCACAACATAACTATCTATACGAGCCATCCATTTCTTTTGATCCAACGATTTAGATTGGTTAAGATTTAGCTGTAGTACCCTAACAATACGACTAGTAGAGTCCGAATGGGTAAAATTGTCACTATCTAAACATGTGTAATTTATTATTTGCTACTGATGTAAGTATAACATGTGATCTCAGGATTCATATATCATACTTATATGCAGTGACAAATTTTAAAATTCACCTTTAGAGTGACAAATAATTAATTATCTTAATTGTAAAAGGAACGCATATCACAGAGAGTAGCGAAAAAACTAAAAAACCCTCAAGAAATCAGTTGCTAGATCTCGTATCTACAAACATTCCCATGCTATTAATGTACTAAAAAAAAATCTCTACGGGAAAGACAAACCTCCATAACGCAGCAGATTTACACTGAGAAATGAAAGATGGAAGTGAAGTGAAGTGAACTACACAATACCAAATGTCCAAATCCAACCAAAGAGAAGGACACCAAGAGCATTTCTTGGTCCTAAGTGTCGACGCTGTCGTCCTCCTGCCCGTATATCCTCTCCGGCTGGCCGTCCTCCAGCGCGAGCACCCGCCTCTGTATCCTCCGGAGCGCGCCGTCCACGGCAAGGTCGACCGCATCCTTACCCGCCCCCCTCAGCTCTGCCGTGCTCCCGTGCCGCCGGTACAGCACCCTGGGCGCCATCTCCAGCGCACGCTCCCGCATCCTCCGCACCTCGGACTCCGGCACTGCCGCGAGCGTCTCGGCGATCTTGACGCCCCCGAACACCACCGTCTCCTTCTGTATGTACACCGAGAACTCGTCGTACCGCCCCGGGGGAAGGTGCCAGCCGTACTGCCGCCTCGCCGCGACGTCCTCGAAGAACACGGGCACGCAGCCGGCGAGGATGGCGTCGAACGTCGAGCGCCGCGTCGGCGTGTCCCCCGGCGGCTCCAGGCAGAACTTGGCCCTCAGCATCGGCCGCATGTAACGGAAGGGGTCGTGGGAGCACTTGCCGGCGGAGCAGTCCACGACGACGCACGCGTCCGTGCGGTTCGCGCACTCGGCGAGGATGGAGCCCCGGATGTTGGGCCGGGACGGGCGCGAGACGCCGCCTGCGAAGAGCATCAGCGCGGTGCGGCGGGACCGCCGCGCGCGCGCGAGCCACGCCCGCAGCCGCCGCAGCGACGCTGGGTGGAAGGACGTCGGGTGCGGGACCGCGTGCTCCTGCCATGGCCACGCGCGCGACTCCAGAGTCAGGAACGTGAAGTTCTCGAACTCCGGCAGACGGAGAAGCGACGTGGTGCCCCACAGCCTGGACTCCGCGTTCGGCTGCTGCGAGTAGTCCCACGCAGACCCTGCAAGGACCAGGAAATGGTCGTGACCGTGGCGGCGTGACAGGATCTGGGGCTGGTCGCGCGCCAGGAACCGGGCAAGGGACGCGCCGTGCTGCGCGGAGGCGTTGAGGAGTGCGGGGTCGAGGACGTAGGGGAGGGAGTCGAGAGCGGCGTAGTACGGGACGAAGACGGCGTCGGCGAGGGTGTGGTCGCCGGCGAGGCAGCCGCGCTCCAGGAGGCGGCGGTGGAAGAAGGCCTCGAGGAGGCGCGTGTCGGTGCGGTACCAGGAGTGGCTGCGGGCGTGGGTGCGCGGTCCGAGGCCGTGGTTGGCGAGCGTTTCGCAAGGCGGGGCGGAGGTGGCCGCCGCGGACGGGTTGGCTAGCGGGAAGGCGGCGTCACAGTGGCGGAGGAGGCCCGCGTTGAAGCGCGGGGGCAAGCGACGGATGTGGATCCGGCGGCCCGCGCAGGGATCCGGCGTGTCGTTGCCGTCGACGGAGACGGAGACGGCGGCGACGGCGCGGAGGAGGACGAGGAGGAGCAAGAGGGAATTGGGCATTTTGGGGAGTGACACAGTGAGAGTATGGGGGAGGTCGTAACTGTAAAGAACTAAAGATCGTGGATGGGTCCTCCAATTTGATTTCACCGGAGTTGGTAGCAACTAGCAAGCAGTTTAAATGATAAAACTGATTTCTTTTTGGAAATTTTTCTAATATGCCACTCCTAAGTTCAAAACTTGCAAATGTGCCACCTACTAGTGTTTTCTCTCAAAAATCACACACTATACAATGGCATTTTTCGAAATTAAATGATACATTTGTATTATATCACCTTTGCAGTGGCATATTTCAAATTTTCCCTTTCTTTTTAGGGGGCGACTAACCTCGGACGCTTCAGAACAACATATGTGAACACTATTCTTTGGGAAGGTACATCGCAATATAACTAAATGCTTCTTACAACAATAAAGAAAATGTGCCACAACAAATTCCAAATCATATGCAACAAGTCGGAAAGGAGGGAGGTAACAAGTTAGCAGCAACAATTGTAATGAGGAAAAAAAAACCCTCAAGAATCTGCTACTGTAACATCCAAAATATATACCAAGATTTCAAATCACCTATTGCAACAAAAAAATTCCCATTGCTACAACAAACACATAACACTAACTGCCATTTAGCCTCGGATGTCAGCGGTGGCACGCTCGGGCGGTGTCGACCGGCGTCAAGGCATCCGAGGCGCGGAAGTCGGCGCAGCAGCAGGCACTGGCTTGACGTGGCTGAGAGTGGCACCGAGTCGACGTCGGCTTGCGGTAGCGGCTTGCCCAGCGGGCCCGAGGGCGGCACGGAGCCAGTGAAGCCGAGAGTGCATCAGCCGAGCTTGAGCACGGCAACGCAGAGAGGCACATCGGAGCCTCCAGGTGGCACAGCAACCCAGCACGCGGCGCGTGGCCGAGGTAGCCAGGCGCGGTGGCTTGTGTGACGCCAGGTGCAGCCGGCTAGGCCGAGGCGTGGTGTTGAAGCGGTGGTGGCGGCGCAGCCAAGGCTCGGTTGGAGGAGAGAAGAGAGAGCAGAGGAGATTGAGAGGAAGAGAGCTTCTAAAGGAAGAAGAAAAGAAAGAAGAGATGATAGGAACGAAAGAGTAAGATAAGGTTTGTATGATGCTGATCAGATCACGTGGCGGCAGAGGTGTACGCAGAAAAATGCTTCATCCGAGCGTAGGAGTTGTATTATACCTTTTTTTATTACACATGTGAGTCTGTAAACTGTAACTGTCAACAACTAGAGCAGTTAAAGGATAAAACTGATTTCTTTTTTTTATTACACATGTGAGTCTGTAAACTGTAACTGTCAACAACTAGAGCAGTTAAAGGATAAAACTGATTTCTTTTTTTTATTACACATGTGAGTCTGTAAACTGTAACTGTCAAGGCCCCCTGCTTTAGCCTGGCCCAGGTCCATTTGCTTTTGCGCTCTTTACTTTATGTTCTCTTTCCTTCTTGGAAAGCATTTCCTTCTTCTTTTTCATTGGTACTCCGAAAATGATAAAAGTAATTTTAATCCATCCACAGACACCACTACTGTCACTACATGATCCGATCGACATGACGCAATTACACAAATTAAGGACCTACTTGGAACGCGAGGAGTTGCATCACACACAAATTTTGTTGGGGGTAAAAAACAAGCACTGACAGTGAGAGCTAATGCTTCTGTTTTTTTTTTCTTTTAGCAGTGGTATATTTCTCCTTATTTTTTGTGAACGAACAGGCAGGAGATCTAACACTTGATATATTTCGAACGAGACAAATTATTTTCTCAGATTGTGGACGAACATCTGGCCCAAGTACTCCAAGCGCAATGTTAATAAATTTCAGCCCTTGCATACGATGATGGGCCTAGTGCCCAACTTCTTGTCAGGCCGTCTCTCGCCTGTGGTGGGCTGCACCTAAGTTGCGCGTGCCATATAACCGAAAAGAGCATGCACTTGGATAGCGATCGATCTGGCTCGTCGTACCAATCAACCATTCGATCTCGATCGGAAAGTTTTTACTCATGATTCGGTCGATCCTTGATTTGTTTCCGTACGTAATTCGAGCCGCGCGCGTGATGATCCATGTTTAAGTACGTACGTATAACATACCTAACGTCGATATTCGGTTGATTTAGTCACAGAAATACAGGGTTGTTTGGTTTGCTAAAATTGGTTGTTATTTGGTTTGCTACGAAAATGTGTTAACGCTCCAGAAATCCAATGTCAGACGTGGAAAATTCTTTGGAAGAAAATCACTAAAATTTAGCTTAGTCACGGTCCAGACAATATTCTTTTTTATCAATATTTGACTATAACCAGATTTTGACTAATTAAAATTTTGGCTTACCTCGTTCCAGCAACGAACCAAATAGTCATACGCGTATGCACTTGCGAAGAGAAAAACTAGTCAAGAGTTAGCGTGCACGTTGCACGTTGGAGATCGAGTAGGATTTTATGCAAAGCGCGCGCCGCATCATCACCACCACGTCGTCGTCGGGTCGATCGATGGAGACGGGGATCCTCAGGACGGTGGTTTGGTCGCATCGCAATATTTGTAGGATACAGAGAAAAATAAAATGTAGCCTATCCAATCATCGATCGGAAAGTGCATGGTTAGCTGCACTAACCGTACCAGAAAACACCAATCGGCATCACGCGAACGACCGCATGCAACACGACGCAACATACATTACTAGCCAAGTAGCCAAGCGCGCGCGGTAGAATAGAATAGTGTCGTAGTATAATATCTCTCTCTCTCTCTCTCTCTCTTTTAGATTGTAGTGTGATCTACATGCTACGAAAAAAAGAAGAATACGGTTACGAAATCTTATTATAGGTAAAAGACTAAATCGTTCTTAGATAGCTTTCATTCTTATGAGCTATAAATATGAGGACTCTTATGCACAAAAATAGTGAGATAATAAAGATTACGGATCCTCCTCTACATTGTGTCTCTCTTGGTGTTCATTGTGTGGTTAGATTGATTATCTCCCGACTACGTCATCAATTATTTAATACGTTGTCAGCACGACTGCTGCTACTATCCCCGATGGCGGAATCTTGTTCGGTAGAGGTATTGTGTAAAGCGACCGTGAACAAGCGCAGCTAATCATGCGGTGCTATCAACGCATACCTCCTGCGAACTCATCTACTATCACGGAAGTTGATTGATCTCATCAACCAATGCCTAAATCAATCAATCCATATGAACCGATCTAGGTTACCATACCAAAACAGCAATATCCATTCTACTACTACAACATATCAACTACATGCGACCAATCTAGATCAAATACTACACAAGATGGCTCTGATGCCACTATTGTGATACGAGTAGGCTACACTAGCACGCAACAAAAATTCTTACTGCGTAAATCAAGAAGCCACGCGAGTAAGAGATCATAGATCGTTACCACTAGACACGCAATGCAGCGAAAGAAGAGTTAGAATAGTCCGGTCCAACGTCACGCACGTCGATATAGTTGAAGTAATAAACGCCAATCGCTGCTGTGGTCGCCGATCGCCTCCTCCAACCGCCCTCGCGTTTCCTTACGTGCGCCACGGTCGTATAATTCACTCGTGTGCCCTAAACAAACGCCGGCCCATGGACTCAAGCTACGTCGAGTGCGGCAATCCCATCGAACGGCATGTCGTACGAGTATATACCTATATTGGAGTAGCCACGAGGCCACTGCTAGTTTAATTTCCTGCCATTTCCTCTTCCTAATTCGCCGGAGGCTAGTTAATGAAGCATGTACGTACCCTCATCTTGTAACATGTGCGTCTCTTACCTAATTGGTCCGGCGGTTGCCTAACTGGAGATCAGTCACGATTTCGCTGGCAACAACTGCTGCAAGTGGACGTTACGCGCGAGCTGTTGCGGTCGAGCGGACGGGCTGACTATTGTATTTGTTAAGAAACCGGGTTTAGACGAGGAGTCCTGGTCTAAAGTAGGCTATTTATCTATCCAGTAGTCTATATAAAGGAGAAGAGACTCTAACTATTGGACTACCATTTACAGAAGAGTAATAAAAAAAAGTCTGAAGTTCTCTCATATCTTTGTGTTCAATCTATTATTCTGTTCTCGTGTTTTTGTATTGTTCTTATGATTTTGAATTTATATACAAGGTTGTGTACGTTGTTCAGAGCTAGCCGTACCCACCTGTCTGCCTGCGTGGAATGCATGCATTCCTGCGCGGCACAGTACTACTGGCAAATCAAACCTGGCCTGCAGATGCATGTGCCTCCTATAGTTGTAGTTGGTCATTCTATATGCACTACGGTTAGGTTTCTTTTTCTTTTTCTTTTTCTTTTTCTTCTGTGCCCAAGCGCCGCCCAACTGAGTCAGGTCATGAGCTGGCGAAGCCTCTTCTGAAGTAGTGGGTCAGGTCGACGACACCTGCACGTCGTACTCGATTTGTGGTGTCAGGTATTCGCAAACGCACGACGCCATCGACGAGGCAATTAGTTACAAAACCACGCAATGTAATTGATAATGCTCATACAACAAGTTACCCCCACCGGTCGCAGAGAATGCGTAGTCAAACACTATTGAGTTTGACAAAAGAAAAATTATTTAAATAGATGAAAATGATACGACGGATTTGTCATAGAAAATATTTTACAATATTGCTTTTTATAACTTTTTAAATATACAATAAGAGAATTTAGTGATAAAAAAAATCTCGTTGACGTTGAAAAATCAAGAGTGACCGAAGGGGTACTGGTTTAATTACGTGGTGATCAAGTCCAAAATTGTGGGCACGGGACTAACTAGCCAGCCACTGTTCCTAATTTAATCCTAAGTCAACGCTCAAAGGAAGCAACGTACGTTGCTTTAATTAATTAATTTCATATGAATATGCAGCCAGACTTACGGTCCAGTCGCAATCGACGTGTCAGTGCGTCATACACTGAGCAGCTTCCGCTTTCCAGGCTGTTCTAGAGCTTCATTTGGTCTAGTCATTCTTGGAGAAGACATGCTTGCGGTGCTACAGTGTTGGCAGTGATAGGATTCTTTGAATTGAGGAGATAAATACAAATGATCTACAGTGACACACGTTATGCATTATTTTTACCGTACAATTCAAAACGAACGATATAGATCGAGTGCTACAACACCAAGCAGTGGTAGAGCCACACATAAGCTGTGGATCAATTGACCCCGCAGTTTTTCACAACACAGCCCATATATTTACAAAAAAAATTATAAAGTCCGTGGCATTTAAGAGAATTGACCCCATAAAAATTGAAAAAAACTTATATTTAACTCCACAAACTTTAAGTTCTAACTACGCCGCTGAGGCCAAGTGAAACAGTAACATACTGTTCACCACACTCAGAACACTGTTTACCCAACGCGAGTCGTCGTCTGCCACACGTGGCTTCGCTAGCAAACTCCCCATGCATGCCCGGGCGGGAAATTAAGCCTGTCGGAATCACCGTATGCCACGAGCCATGACGTCGTAATTCTTTATGGAAAAGTCATGACGTCGTACGATGGACGACACCCCCCCTGCCCTGTAAGTTTCTGCACAATTTCTCACGAATTGACTTGTGAATTCACAGTACTAAAGCCGTAGCTGTCCGGCCTCGTGCCAATTCGCTCGCTGCCGCGTACTCCAGACGTGGGAGCTGATTGCCGAGCGATGACTTGGACGCGCGTATGCACCGAACCTTTTTTTTCTCCCGTGATTCCGTGTAGATTCTGCGTTCTGCGTGCATGCGTCGTCACTGCCACGCACGCATCTATGGAGCTTGGTCCAGCTTAGTTTCGCAGCAACTTCCACCGACAAAAAAAACGTCGCGTCCTGCTGGGACAGCACGTGCCGACGCGTGTTGACGTGTGATCTCTCTACTTTGTTGTCAACGACAGGCAAGCTAGCTAGCTTTGCACTTTTAATGAGACTGGCAGATTGCTCGTACGTAGCCCATAGGGTTTAATTTTCGGCGGAAGAATATGCACGGTATCTTCGTCCTTGACTAAACACGAGTTGACGAAAAATAACAAGTGCTAATTAAGGGCGTCTACAATGGTAACAGATGGTCGTTGTCTGTAATACTCTTCGTGTCATCTATAGACAAAATAAAAGACAATAGGTTGTCTTTATGTTATATATATATATATATATATATATGACCCCACGAACTGTGCAGACAACATGGATACAGCAAAACAATCGTCTATAAGGGCTTTATATAATGTCTGTTGTATGTCATACAACTTCATTCTCTTTCCTTGTTCTCTCTCGTCCACATTATTAAAAATCTTACGTGGCAAAGATTATAAACTGCTGATGGCACCCCACTGTACATGCCCTAACACGTGGTACGGTGGAAATATCTAGCTGCAGGAGATTTCAATCTGACACTGCGACGTTGTACGTACACGCGTGCATGTTTCTTTCTCGACAGTTTTGCCGCTGTTTCCTACGTCTCTCTTGAGAAGAAAGATGCACCACAACACCGGGTATTTCTACGAGTATACATGGAGACAGACAGAGTTGGAGGAGAAACTATATATACGTGTGTGCCAAGCCAAACAACGCCGGCTGCATGGCGTGTACCAGAATTGTGATCGGGTCGCTAGCTTGTTCCTCCTTCCTGGCCTCGCCACGCCACCTGCTCAAGTCTGAACGAAGTGTGAGGATTTTCCCCATAATTTTCTCTCTGCTCAACGTACGCCTGCTCCTCCTAACCGTTGAGAAACTAGCTAGCTAATGCCGTGAAGTATAGAATAAATCCCATATTGCTTGCTGATTTGGGGCGACTGCTTGATCGATCGACGATGAGTGCACATCAGCCGTTGGCTTGGGTGTTAGGCCGGGGCGCCTTAAAGAGGTAGTAAAAGCAAGCAACCAAGCTACATGGGCATGCAATGCAGAGTACAAGATCCGAACGCCTACCAACATGGCTGCCTGCGATGATGCAGAGGCAACCGGTGGTTGCCCGACACTGCAATAGGATAGAAAAAAAATGCGCATAGCGCTCTCTGCCTCTTGGTGCCCCTTACTGTACGGTCGGGCGAGACTAAAGTTGTGTTTGGATGGGTGATGGGATGATACAACTTGTGTGCTTGGTTAGTGGGATGAGATAATTCAAGATTTTATTTGGCTGTATGAACGGGATGATAACGGATGGTTCAAGATGGTGTTTGGTTTGAAGGATGAAGTTCAATGAGTTGTGTACACATAGGAGTATTAGAAGGAGTATTTAACTAAATTAATTATTTTAATCATCCACTAATTGGCATGGCCCACTAGTCGCTGATGTATACAGAGGAGAGGGGGTAAGAGGGGATCGACGCGTTCGTCCTGTATCGCGTGGTTCGTTCGTTTTTATGGAACCGTTCGGTACAACATATTTGGATAATATTATCAGAATTTGTATGACCTCATCCAGAATGAGTTGGTTCGGTTCACTCAACCAAACACAAGGATGTGGACATATTCAAGACCATCCTATACATATATACCCTAATTCACCGAACCAAACACGCCCTAAGTAAACAACACAAGCTCACAGCTCACTCATGCATCGATCTCATAACGGGTAAAGAGAAAGCTGCAAAGGAAGACCCGATCCAACGCTGCATCCGGTTGTGTCACGTAACGCTTGCGTTTGCATTGCCATCCTGTCACGTTTTTCTCGCACTGTTGCATGCTCCTCCCTTATTTTAAGGGTCCACGTCATTGCCAGCTCGAGTTTGGCCCGGCAGTTGCGGCCACCGCACACACACAAAAAAGAATTTCTTACGGTCACGACGTGTGTACGTAAAAAAGCAAGACGGGTAAGGTCGTTATTTTGTGTGGTCTAATGTCTAATGATGAAGCACAATGTTGCAATGCTCAAGCTCACAATTTTGTAAAGGGCGGATTCAAATGCTCAAGCTCACAATTTTGTAAAGGGCGGATTCATGAAAAAGGTCGCCGGGGTTATTATAAACTTGTAACACTAACTTGTAGTTTGTTCTAAAGGGGTCATATGCTTATATACTAAGGGAACCATGTGAGTTGAACTGGAGGGCGTCGGTGTCACCTAGCCCTGGTCCATACACTGTAGATCTGCACCATGATTTCGTACCTCCATCTTGTTTCTTAAAAGGAAGGATGCATTGTTGCTTCTGCTTATTCAGATTTTATGAAATGAGATCACCAAATAGCACCACCTAGCTTTCTTTAGATATGAAATAAGCATATTTGTTTTTGTAGATGCACTTGCATGTACCAATAAGTGCTGCTCAGTGATATATATATAGTAGCAGTGAAGAGTAAAACCTTGAGCCAGTGACATTAGTTATATAGGATCAAATGCCGAAGGAACCCACAAATAAATCCATCAAGAAACATATAATTAGTTGCACTAAAACTATTGGATCACAAAACACATTTAGCATTCCAGCTGAACTAATCGCACTATCTAACAACTCGTGACTTCTTACCTCACAAAGAAAAGAAAATTGGCTGGTACACTTCGGACAGAAGGCAACAACCGGACGCCAGCTTTACAAGGCCACAGGGCGGATTCGGATCCTCTATATTACTACAGAGGTCGTGAGTTATGAATAGCATTCTGATATAGTATTGTAGAAAAACACGCAACAACAGCAGAAAAGGTACTGTAGCAGTGATGCGCCGCTTGATCTCAACCTTATATTTTTTTTTTATCAAACAATGGAGATCGTTCCTAATGCCCGTGCACTATAGTATATATGCTTTGGCAGCTTTACAGCAGAGGATCGCACGAGGAACCTAGCCTGGCCCGGATAGTGCGGTCGCCCACGTGGCGCCACCCATGGCCAGCGTCCACCCACGTGTGGACCCCTCCTGTCGCCCACACAGTACCACGTGTCACTACTACACAAAGAGTCATCAAACGCGGTTTACGAACCGCTCAGAATGAGATACTTATCACGACATTCAGATAAAAAGCGCTCGTGAAATATCATAGACGGTTCTTAATACGAACCGTCTGTGATATTAGCTCATCATAGACGGTTCTTAGCGTATCTAGTAATAAAGACGGTCACGATGGTAAAACCGTCTGTAATAAGGCATCTAATATTATCTTTTTTGTAGTAGTGTGTCGGCGTGTCGGTGGGGGCGTGCCGATTGTTACAAAACCTAGGATTTTATGGGTAAAAGCCTAAACCGCCTCGAGGGTTTCCACCCCTATAGACTATAAATATAAAGACCCTATGTACAACAAATACAGAGATGAATAAATATTACGGATCCCGCTTGGTTCATTGTCTCCCGCTTGGTGTTCATATGATTGTTCATGTATAGATTGATCTACGAGTCAGCAACATCACGACTACCACTATTTCTCAATACGTTATCAGCATAAAGCTCTTCAAATCGGGTATGTCGTTCTATGTTGTTGGCAATTAGATCAATTCCTTTTGGGCTCTAATCACATATTGTTTTGTGATCTACCCGCATGATCCTACGCATCATCTACATGGTAATCGAGCACTGGAATACATCGGCAAATCGCTTCCATGAAATTCGGACCAGCTGCGAACTGCACCGCCCCCACGTTACCCGTTCCTTGTTGCTACCATCTAGTGTGCATGCATGATCGGTATTTACAGGATGCATCTAATACATGCATTAACGAAGATTAATCCAGAAGATTAATGGCTAGACTGGGATTGCTGTTCATATGACGAATAAAAACGGTATCGTCGCCGCGTGCACCCACAGCGCCACGCGCTGGGCCGGCACCATGCGCTATCGTGCCACGGTCGCCCCCCACCGCTCGCCGCCCGTCCTGAACGCCGCCGCGTGCCACCCGGCCCAAACGCCGCTGCGAACTGCCGACCTGTGCCCGCACCTTAGCCGCCTTTGCAGTTTGCACCGGTCCTGCTTCGCCGTCAGTTGTCACCTTCACGCTACGCAACAGTGGCCCGAACACCGCCACGCCGCATGCCGCCCGATGCGCCACACTCGCGTGCCAAGCACAACCCCGTTGGTGTCACCGCACCCGCGCCCACCGGCACCGCCAGCCGCTCATGCGCCGCACACACGTCGTTGCCGCACCTGCCAATGCCACGCACACCTCCCGAGAGCCGCCGCCGCCATTGGGTATCACTAGGGGAAACCCTAGTGCCCCTGATGTTTTTGGCCATTATGAGCCAGGAGAAATCAATGTGGCCCAAATGAGGCAATGATGTATGGGAAGTTTGCGGAAACTTTCCTGGGATTTCAGGAAAATTATGAGAAAAACTTGTGGTATAAAGTTTTTTTTGCACAGAGCCTCCCCCCTCCCCGAAGTTTTGGACTTCTACGGTGTCATTCAGATATAAAGATTTTTTGCGGTAAGCGCTTGAAGTATTGATAATTTGCTCTAGTAATGTGCGGCTTAAGCCATTTGGTAAAAACCCTAAAGTTTTTAATAATCCTAAGAATTAATTTGTAAATTCTAAAATTTTCATTTTAAATCCTAGAAACTGAATTATCAGGTATATGAGCTTCCATAAATTGTGAAACCTTAGACCCAGTATACCTTGGAAGCATAATATTTTTATGGTTTATTTTTTCACTGGTATTGTGTGTTTGGAAAATTAATTAACCGGTTTAGTAATTTTGAAAATTGCTCCCAAGCTTTGGAAATTATCAAAAAAATCCTTAAAATACCAAGAAAATTATGGGAAATCTATAAAATTGTCTACTTAATAGATAAAATTAATCTTACCTATTTTGCACTCGTTTCATGCATTTAATATGTTTTAACAGCTATAAACATATAGAAAATTGCATAAATTATGTGGGACATGTTTGACATTGCTATGTGGATATTTGTTTGTCCTGGATGACAACAATGATAAGCTTATATTATGCTCTATGAAGACCTGTAGCAATCTCCTAGTTATCCCTCAATTTTATAAATGTTGTTTTCTTGCACGAGTTGCATCAATAGTATGGATTTAGCTCCTATCGAGCTTGGCCCTGCTCCTGCTGAGCATGTCTTATTTTTTGCTCTAGGATGTAACCTTATGTATCAGATCGTTTTTCCTAGATGCTATAAATAAATTAATGGCCTGAGTTGTTCTATTAAAGTCTTATATTCTGTTGAATAGTTGATTAAATCTGATTAATAAAACATATTGCCAGTAGCATACCTTATCTGTAGTAAACTGATATTGCATCGAATAAATTTGTAAACCGTATGCATGAAAATTGCAAATACGTTGACATGCCTTGTGTCGAACCCGGGAACGAAGGATCCCGAATTCTCTGTGTTCAAACACCACCCAGATTTCCAGTACACGCCTCACAAAAATGAATATCACATTCATATCACTTAAAACGTAAATGGCATTAAATAAATAATCGTTTAATACAAATGAGTCTCGAATAATAACATCAAATGTCAAATGATAAACACAATGGAAATAACATAATAGTGGGAGCCACACGATGCGCCACGTGCAATCGTCTGGTCGAAGGCCTACTCGTCCGGGTCCTCACCGTCAATATAGCAGTCTTCTCCGAATAAGATTTATTCAAGAAGAGTGAGCACTACTACCGTGCTCGCAAGTCACACCCAATATTAAATTTAAATGCATGCATAAGGAAACAAGTGAGTATGGTCGGGTTGTTTTGCATAAACAAGATTTTCATTTGAATAAGCATAGTAGTTTCTAAGGCAATTTTATACTATGGATAAAATCATACTTTGAAATGACAATGATATAATGTGGATAACCTCCAATGATAAAGTGAAGGATCCCCTCCTAACACTTGGCTTCCCGCCCAAATTTTCATAAGGATTAACCATCCTCAACATTTAATAAAGCATTTTAAAACCAAAAACAATACTAACTTTAAGTGGCCCTCCTAGCATGTCCATGATCGCGACGCGCTATTCGAATAGTTTCTACTCGCAGAGTTGGTACAACTTTACCCACACGAGGTGACATGCTCGTTATGTCGCCAATTCACGCTCCGTAGGCGTGTGATCGAGCAATTACCATGAGGCCTTTACAATGTTTTACCCTAGTATATTCATGCCCGCTAAGGTTTCGCCTTTGATCGACTGTCCTCCGGAAGCCCTCTGCGCCAAGTGGGAATAAAACGCCTAACCGACACCCACAAAATCTCATGACATAAATATACTAGGATATCACAAATTAGTTAGCCAAATCCGCCCATACAGACATGTGGTGGTACGTTATGACATAGCAATAAGCGGCTCAAAGACCGGTCCTCAATTGACTTGGCGCCATTCCTACAACCCATGGGCCTTGATCTTAACCAGATCAAACCAGTGCATAAACTCGCACCCACCTTTCCACCATTTCGCCCAAGTCCAAACCCATTTTGAATTTATTAAAAATTCATTTATAAACTCTTGTGGTAAAACAATACCACAATAACAAGTTTGAAAACAATTTGTAGAAATCGTGTAAACCCTCCCAAATTCAGAATGTGGGCTAAGCTTGCTACATATATTTGAATTTTGGTAATACCTTGCCTATGGTATCAAGGTAGTCAGATACAACATTCAAATTTGGCCATACAATAACATGTGGAATTAACTATATGTAAAACAGATATTAAAATATTTATAACAACATATGCATGCAATAAGGAATTTAAAACTGAAAATAACTTAAAATAATAGGGCAATATTGTCAATGGTGTAACTTGCCTTGGTCGATGTCTTGAAATTCTAAATCTTCGCTTGATCGAACTCTCCGGAGTCGTCGAAGTCTAAACGCGAAAATACGACAAATTCAATATTCAAATTCAAATAAATTCAAAAACATAGTTCAAATCAACTCCAAACTGAAATATTTTGGTTTAGTTAGCTAGATTATAATTTTATATAAATTTTGCAATTTGAATCACCCAATTTGGAGTTCATATGCAAAAGTTATGAATTTTAGAAGTTTTAAACCAAATTCTGGAATTTAAATGAATTTCCCGAATTATTTTTCTACTGAAAAATCTAATTATTGCGCAATGCTGACGTCGGCTACATGATTTCGGGAAATAAAAGGTTTTAAAAGAATTCGACAAAGGGCCCCATGAGTCAGTGACTCACCATGCGGACCAAGTCCACCGCCTAGGAAAGGATGGTGCGCGTGAACCATGCCCATCGGCATCGACGCGGCGCCACGCGGCCGCCACGTATGTGCTTCGCCGAGGTGGCGACTACGTGGTCGCCACGTGAGCGCGACGTCGACTCAACGCCGGCGACGACGCGCGCGCAAGAACGCGTTTAGTGCTCAACGGTGAGTGTGATTGGTACCCGGTGTGTAGGGAGTATTGCGAACAAGTTGGTACCGGAGTGAGCGCGATGGTCGTCTGAGTTGGCCGGCGCGGGGTTTTGGCGGCGAGACCTTGGGTGACGGCGACGGTGGTGTTCCGGCATGGCGTCGGCGGCGATGGAGAGGTGCTTGAGGTCCGCTCGACGATGCCGATGACGATGGTGCCTCCTCGGGGGACAGAGGATCGGAAGATGGTCGGCGACGAGAGGCGGCGGCGCGGTGGAGCTCACGGTGGCGATGGCGCCTGTGGTGCTCGGCAAGATGGTGCGTGCACCGGCTTCGCGGAAGCGAGGCGATGCTGACAGCGGTGGCGGCGAGGACGCGGCGTCGACGGTGGCGGCGGAATTGGCGACGGCGGCTGCAGCCTGGCGGCGACGAAACCTCGGAATACGACGAACTCAGGGGGCGTGAGGGTGTGAGAGTTTGGGCTTTGTGATGAGGGGACTGTGGCGCACCTGGTGCTCCCTTTTATAGGGTACAGGTGAGGCTATAACGGCGGGGACGTGGGCGAGGTCGTGGCGGCGGTTGCGGGGAGTTGTGCAACCGGACGTGGGGATGATGGGTAACGGGGTGCAGGACGTGGCGGTTGCTTGTGCGAAGTTCGCGCGCACGTGATCGTGGGCGGAGAGGCTACAACGGTCGAGATCGTGGAGCTCGGCTACGCGCGAAAATGGCGGAGATCCCGGGCTCGCTCGCGCGAGGAAGAAGGAAGACGGTGCGGGGAAAACGATGACTGCGGGACGTCCGATTTTCAACGTACGGACGAGATTAGATCCCTGAAGCGGTAAGTGAATATTTGGCGCGGCCGTTGGATTAGGATCGCACGGCCCACGTTGGACGATAACATCGGACCGTGCGGTTGTGATGAACGATCCCGCCGCTTGCATGGTCCAACGGTGAAGAAAAGAGGAGATACGTAGAGAGATGGTAGCCGTCCGATTTTGATCGGACGGTGGAAGAGGGCGAGAGGCGGACGTGGGCAAAAGCAGGCCGATGGGCCGTGCGCGCGCGAGGTGTTGGGCCGAGGCCGGTGGGTTTCGGCCCACAGCTATTTTTTTTATTTTCTTTTGGATTTCTCAATTGTTTTAATTCTGTTAATTCATTTAGGCTTCAGAAAATAGTAAAATACTTCCAAAAATTATGGAAAAATTCACAGAAATTCCCATACTCATTCTGGACTTAATAAAATTATTTCCAACTATTTGTTGGCTTTTAATTTTGAAATTAAATTTGTTTATCTTTAAAATATTTATAAAAAGCTTTTGAAAATTCAGGAAAAACCACAAACATAAATAAACTTTTAAATTTTACTGAAATTGAAATTTTGGGCTGTTACAAACCTACCCCCCTTAAGGGAATCTCGACCCGAGATTCAGGATTGGTCAGCAAAGAGCTCGGGATAGTTAGTCTTGAGGTCTTCTTCTTTTTCCCATGTGGCTTCACTTTCTGGATGGTGACTCCACTGTACTTTGTATGATCGAATTATCCTGCTCCTGGTGATACGCTCTGCGACATCTATAATCTTGATGGGTCGCTCCACATAAGTGAGGTCTTCCTGGATGTCATAACCTTCTAGGAGGGTGTGTTCTTCTGGTACTCGAATGCATTTCTTTAACTGTGACACATGAAAGACATTGTGTACTGCCGACTGAGCTTCTGGCAGTTCAAGCTGATAGGCTACTTCACCCTTTTGGCCGAATCTTGTATGGTCCCACAAATCTAGGTGCAAGTTTTCCTTTGTCCGAATCTTCTTACTCCTCCGAGTGGAGTAACCTGAGATAAACAAAATCTCCTACCTCAAAGTTTAGATCCTCGCGACTGCTATCAAGATAACTCTTTGTCGGGTTTGTGCCACTTTCAGATGTTCCTTATAGCTTTGACCTTACTTTCGCTTTCTTTGATTATCTCTCGGTCCAAAGAGTTGATGCTCTCCTACTTCATCCTACGTATGGAGTTCGCATTTTCGCCATACAATGCTTCAAAAGGAGCCATTTGCAAACTAGCTTGATGGCTATTGTTATACGAGAATTCGTGATACGGCAAATTCTTGTCCCAACTTTGTCCAAATTCCAAGGCACGTGCTCGGAGCATATCTTCGAGGACTTGATTGGTGCGCCTGGCTCGACCATCCGTCTGAGGATGATAGGTCAGTCTTGAAGTTGAGTCCGGTGCCTAAGGCTTCATGCAGACTCTGCCAGAATCTTGACGTGAACTGAGAGCCTCTGTCGGACACAATCTTCTTGGGTACCCCGTGTAGACAAACGATCCTAGCCACATATAACTCTGCCAACTGGCTGCTTCTGTAAGTAGTCTTGACGGGAATAAAGTGAGCTACTTTGGTCAACCGATCAACTATCACCCAGATAGAATCATAACCTGATTGGGTCCGAGGGAGTCCGGTGATGAAATCCATGCCAATCTCTTCCCACTTCCATTCTGGAATTGGTAGTGGTTGCAACAATCCTGCTGGTCTCTGATGTTCTGCCTTAACTCGCTGACACACATCACAATGGCGATTTAACTCGGCAATTTCTCGCTCATGCCGACCCACCGATTTCTCCTTCGGATCCCGGTACATCTTAGTGCTTCCGGTGAATGGAGTAAGGCGCTTCATGAGCCTCCTTCGAATTGATTGCTTTAACTCCCACGGTTAGGTACACAAATGCGGTTCCCAAACCACACAGTTCCTCGCTCATCTTCAACAATCTCGAGCCTTGCCTCTTCGCATATTCTTCTTGATCTCCTTGATGTCATCATCTTCTAGTTGTTTTTCTCTGATCTGACTTTGAAGAGTCGGTTGTACTTCCAAAGCATTCACACAACCTTGACTGACAATCTCCAAGTTTAGACGCTTCAATTCTTCATGTAGTTCGCCGCTCCTTCGCACCATCATGGTATTGCAATAGGCCTTTCTCGCCGTGGCATCTCGCAACTACATTTGCTTTGCCTGGGTGATAATGGATTCCAAGATCATAATCTTTTATCAACTCTAACCATCTTCTCTGCCGAAGGTTTAATTCTGCCTGTGTGAATATATACTTCAAACTCTTGTGATCCGTGAAAATCTCACAGCGGTTACCAATGAGATAATGCCGCCAGATCTTCAAGGCATGCACAATTGCTGCTAACTCTAGATCATGGGTTGGATAATTCCCTTCATGTGGCCTCAACTGCCTTGATGCATAAGCTACTACCTTGCCCTCCCGCATCAATACGCATCCGAGACCTTGACGGATGCGCCGCAGAAGATCTCGAAATCTTTATGGATATCGTAAAACTAACACAAAGCCGAGACTAATCTCCTCTTCGATCTTGAAAACTTTCTTCACAGGCATCTGTCCAATCAAATTTCTTCTCCTTCTTCAGAAGTTGAGTCATGGGTCTTGCAATCTTAGAGAAATTTTCAATGAACCTGCGGTAATAACCCGCTAGTCCAAGGAAACTTCTCACTTCGGTGACTGTCCTGGGTTGCTTCCAATCGACACGGCTTCAACCTTGGCGGGATCTCATGCGATTCCTCCCCGCCGACACAATATGCCCAAGGAATGCCACTTGACTTAGCCAAAATTCACTTTTGTGAATTTAGCATAAAGTCGATGTTCTGAGCTTGTCCAAGATCATCCCGATATGCTTCTCGTGTTCTTCCTCATCCTTCGAGTAGATGAGAATGTCATCGATGAAAACAACCACAAACTTATCCAGAATTCCATGAACACTTTGTTCATCATATTCATGAAATAAGCGTGGGCGTCGTCAAACCAAATGACACATCAGAACTCGCATACCCATATCCGTGGTGAAAGCCGTCTTCGGAATATCTTCCGGTCTGATCTTCAGTTGGTGATAGCCAGATCTCAATTTGGGCTGTTACACCTTGCTAACAAAATGTTGTACATGTGCTTTTGAAATCTAATAAGCCTCAATTCACTAGCTTACTGTGCAGCACGGATGCCTAGATGGCAAAAGAGAAACTATTTTTCTCAGTGGCACCAGACCAAGCCTAATCATATGTTGATATCTGATGGATCATTTTGGCTAGAAAACACCATGTTCCTAAAATAAGTAAAGAATAACTTCAATCCTAAGACTTGGAGTCTATATAACTTTGTCCTTTGCCACATTGTTTTCTTAATTGAAGAACTACGTAAGCAAAATGTTGCAGAGTATATATAGGTTTCACGCCAACAAAATTGTACTCCTGTTGAAGTATGATTGCAATTCTTTAACTCTGAGTTGATTTCAAACAAATGCCCATGCACACGCTATCACTCGGGATTTTTATAGTTGGCATAAAGGGGGGAGGGGTATTGGGTCCGTGTGGGATATTGGAACTTAAGAGGCATTGAAAAATATTCAAAACAAGAGTCATGGTAGGCACAGTGGCATATCTTAGGTCAAAGCCAGAAGCATATTAGCTCGAAATAATAAATTAATATAGTTTATTTTGTAGATGATTAAAGTAAATTGCATAATTATTATCCTTATCTAGTTGATATGAAAAATGGCATTTACGCCATTGCCGATACCCATGCTATTGGTAACCACAATCATTGTTGCCCACGAAGGGGAAATTGATTTGTGTCTTCAACAATATGTTAACTGTCAGTATGCGGGAATGCACAAGCAAATCGACAACTGTTTGACGTAGTCACACATATGACATGTTGGCTATGCACCAAAGCGTACCACACTCATCGAAAATGACACATGCATAAATTGGTAGGTGTGGTCAGCAACTGCATTACCACTAGAAGCCATACCACTTGTTTGAAGCAAATATAGCTCCCGAAATAAAACATAATGACCTATTGGATTTTGTTGATCCTGAATTATCTAGATCTGGTCATGTTAATCCTGGCATTACAAGTTAAAATAAGGCATACAATTTTATCACTCTTAATTAAATATGATGTTCCTGTTGAACAATAAACATTCCCGTCGAATAGTTATACTATATGAGTGATTCAACTAAGATTTGAAGTCACAAGAAAATCTAGTATTTATTTATGTTCCAGCAATATATTTATGTTCTTGAAGAGCATCCTGTAATTTTATATTGTTAGAACACACTGCTTATGACCATAAGAAAAATATGTTGCATAATTATAAACTTGAAGTTTAATGATCTAAATTTTTAAAAATATGGTATGAGTAATTGGATCAAAACTTAGGCAAATAATAAAGAAGCTACTCTATAGAATAAGTCTGTCAACTCTCGGACCTCCGTATGGGACCTTTGTCACAAATTAATAACCAAGCAGAAGTTGAAATATCCTACAGAATATTAGGATCACACAGTTTTGTTGCCACTGCACTGATAAAAGTCTAGCTCACTATATATAATCATTAAACCCCTTATTTAAATAAGTGCATGTTAGAGGAATCAAACATTTTCTACATGTTATCACCGCTGTAGCATACACCTTTATGCCACCACTAGTTGTTGGGGATCATGTTGGATCTGAAATTTAGTCAATCATGTGCCCATGATAGGAGAATTTTGTGGTATGCTATTAACAAAGATCAAATGTTGGCATTACGGAAGAGAAATGCCCAAAAATTCAAATGTCGTTGTATTTTCTAGAAGGAAAAGATCTTTAGTATGAAGATACACGCACTAGTCAAACTAAACTTAATATTTAATTTATGCTCCTGTGCGCCAGAAGTGGGGAGCCTGCCAGATACTTTCCAATTATAGAGGAGTTACGACAATATTTACTTACAGTAAATACATCACTAAGAGTGGAATACCTCAGGTTGAATATGTAAGATCGAGTAGGCCGACTAGAGGGGGGGTGAATAGGCGTTTTAAAACTTCTATGCGCTAAAACCGATTTCTAATGCGGAAGCTTATAACAATACGGTTTTGCACAATTAAAGCCTAAATCAACTAGCTTCAACTAAGTGCTCCAACAATACAAGTCTAATGATAATAATCAATTGAGTATGAACTTGTGAGCAATTCAATTTAGGCAATGTAAATGGCACATAGCTAGGCAATCATTCATACACAATAGATGAGCAACTTAATTATATGAATGTAAATTGCAATAAGGTAAAGCTCAAAAATGCAAACCACAATTGACACGGCGATATTTTTCCCGTGGTGATCGAAGACTTGTCGGTCCCCCCTAATCCACGTTGAGGTAAGTTCAACATTTTGGATCGGCTCCAAAACGCGAGGCAACACCTCCGAGGTAAGTCCAAACCACTTGGACCGGTTCCAACCGAACCAACACCTCTAAGTGAGTTCAACCGCTTGAACCGACTCCAACTTGAACTTATCACCTCGATCCACTAGGGTTACTCTTACTCCGCTCCGGAGATGGCGAGCACCAAGCCACTCACAAATCGTCCGGGTCTTCTCACAAGCTTCACTTGAGAAGATCACCGACGCACCACGCCTCCACGCTGTCTAGGTGTCGGCAAACACCAAGAGTAACAAGACTCAACTTTCACTTGAACCAATCAAGTGTCAAAGCTCTATGGATAAGCAATCCACAACCTAATGTAACACATGCACTTAGGGTTTGCTCTCAATCACTCACTAAGTGCAACACATGCACACAAGAGTATGAGAGACTTGCTCTTAGCTCAAAGAAACTCAATGGGGCACCAGCAACTAAGCAACAACTTCCTCACACAGCCAAGGTGGGTATTTATAGCCCACACACAAAAACTAGCCGTTGAGAAAAGATTCCAGAGAATCTGGACAAAATCGGTCTGACCGCCAACTAAATATCGGTCGGACCGCCCAAGTGCCAACGGCTATAAAACTAGCCGTTAGACTCACAATCGGTCTGACCGCCAACCAATGGCGGTCGATCGCTCCAACCGGCCGATCGCCAGAGGGTCTTGGCCGCTCCGCCAATCGAGCAATCGAGCAATCCGAAAAACACTTTTCTCGGAAAACACGCATCGCCAAACAAAGTTCGGTACTTTCGCAACTCCGGTAGTACCGCTTCAAACTCCTGCACTCCGCACTTCGTAGTACCGATTCTTACGGACGCACACACAAGAATCGGTCGATCAGCCCAACCAATGGCGGTCGCATCACACCGGCCGATCGCTACAGTAAGGTCGATCGCCAAGAATAAGAAGATAAAACAGACTTTGTACATTTGCCTCAACTCAATTTGCAAAACATATTTGCCAAATTGATGCAACATGTACACAAGAGATAAAAGCTAGATTCTCAACAAGTTGCAAAACACATTTGCCAACTTTTAGAATCAACGCCACAAGGAATAAGGTACATGAACTTAAACCGTTTGCAAAACGCATTTGCAAACTAAAGTCACATGCTACAAGGAATAACCATGAGCCACAAATATTTGCAAAACACATTTGCAAACATAGGCAACATGTTAAGTTGAGCTAGAGCAACCACAATGTGCTATCAACACATGACCAACTGAAGTTACTAATTAAGACCCCTCTTAATAGTACGGCAACCTATTCTAGCAATCCGATCTCTCAACCAAACACCGAGATCGGTAAAAGACTAGGAACAAATCCTTAGCCCTGGATAGTCATACCTTAGCCTTGCACATCTCTTGAAGCTTGACAATCATCAACGCATGATGATTTCCTTTGCTTCATGATTTCGACTTGATGTCCATCAACACATGATGACACCTTCTTTTGTCTTGATGATCAACCAATGATCATCTCATCTTCTTGAACTTGACACGCATCAACTCATGATGCATCCTTTACTTCAAGCTCTTTACTTCAATATCATCAACGCATGATGATCATCCTTTTCTTGAACATCATCAACACATGATGATTTCTTCTTCTTCAAGAATCACGACTTGATGACAATCAACATATGATGTCATCCAAAGTCTTCAAACACCTAGAACATAACCTATTCATCCAACTCAAGGAGAAACGTTAGTTCCATAATGTGATTATCATTAATTACCACAACATACCATTAACTCATAATGGTTGGGACAAGATACCAAAATCTTTCCCTCTTTGGTAATTGATGATAACCAACACAATTACAGATAATTGAGTGTAATTGGTATGAGTATATATAAACTACACAAGTTATATATACCAAAATGAGTGTATACAAACTACACAAGTTGTATATACTCATATGAATATATTAACTACACAAGTTAAATATATTCAAGGATATATTTCAAGGTAAAGATCCTTAATATGTGTGGACAAAGGAATATGGATCAATACTAATGAAACCACAAGATATAGCTTGAACTCCCCCTACATGTGTGCATACACGAGTGTGTAAATAAAACATATGCACATTTACAAGTTTTCCTTTTTGGTGAAGTTCAACCTATATATTGGATCCGAGGAATGCAGCAAGATATAATTAGATGTTGTCGAATGCATACCTCTTTGATCTTTAAATCCAATTAAGACTAAACAATAGGTATATCAAAAAGAGTGTTAGTCTCACAAAGCATTTGTCATTAATAACCAAAACATCATTAACATATAATGACGGGTCTAGATTCTTCAGAATAGTATATCCACCTCTGAGAAATTGACTTATTTGTCCTTGATCTAAAATATATGGGGACGCCTGCGGGTCTAAGATCTAATGACAATGGTAAAAAACAATTATTAATCACTCCTTAACTCTCATGGAAGGTGAAATTCCTCATGAAGAGGTTCATCATGAAGATAAAAGCCCCAAAAATTTGATGTGCGCATGTTACGATGCTGGGAATGCGGAACGATAAAGAATATTTTGTTTGAAAAATGATAAAGATCTGGTTAACATGGAGATACCCTCAAGTTAGAGGATATAGGATAAAAGTTACCGACAATCATTTTGCCTTGACAATTGCTAAAGTTTCTCTTATGATAATATGGATCCGGAACCAAAGTCCATGCCCGAGCGCTTGAAGCGTTCATACCAGGTCACATAATAAAGCATACGAGGTAGAACCAGAATTGCTAAATAAAAGTCTTGGAACCAGGTAGTTCAGAGCTGATGGGTTATTATGAATATAATGAAGTGGTGAAAGCTGTGGTTCAAATGTCCTCGTAGAGAGTGTTACTCACCTATTATGAATGATATAATGTTCCGTTTCATAATAATTCTGGCAAATGACATGAACAAGACATGCAACCAATGGGTTCTTAAAATCCTTGATGAGATCCTCGAATGACTCAAAATTCTTAGCAAGAAAGGAAACAAAATTACAATATATATAAAACTTATACCCAATAGTCTCTTACCTGTAGTAAGAGCACCTCTCAGAAGAGAGAACATCTTCGTGAAGAAAAATTATCTTACTAGTCGATCTCTTAATCACACAAATGATTATATGATCTCTAAAAGTAGAGAAGAACCCAATAGGATCTGAAAGAATATAACGAGGAACTTAAAGACCAGAAATACGTCACATAAGCACTTATAAAGTGTATTTACCACCAGAAGTTAGTGGAATGATGGTTTCCTCTAGTATCGTGAAGGTATAACATACATTGGTGATATTGGCAATTAATCTCCTAAACGCTAAAACTAAGACTGGTTATATTTTACTCTAGAGTGGTACAACTATACTTTATAGTTCTGTAGAACAGACTATTCATTGTAACTTTAACCTCCCATAGATAGTTATAAAATATTAAGACCCTGAAATGTTTTGATAAATCGTATCCGGAAGACATACGACTTTGCGACTAGTATTACTCCATATCCTCTGCAAGGTTGATCTATTTTTGTTGCATGATTAAATAGTGGTATTTGATAAGTTAAGTATATTACTCCCGAATTTTGTTTATCCTAAACCTCCAGATGAGTAATATGATATTTGTATGTAAGACTCCGCATCGTGGTAATCCAGTAGATTTGATCACAATATTATTGCCGGTGTTTATTTTCGAAAAATGTATGAGAGGCATTAAAGCAATAAAATTTCAGCGGAAGTTGTGTTCAGAGGGAGCATATGCTAAACACTGATCATCATACTTTTGATTTTAAAAATCTTAGTTAATCCTAGAAGGTGTTGATACGATGATTATTGATTAAATTTATATTGAAGGTTTTACTACTTAACAATTTAGATCGAGTTGGTCAAAAATACAAAGATCATGCATAGATACTGATAACTATTACTAAATCCTGAAGATATCTGACGAATATCTATAGTGTAAAATCTCAGAATAGATTTATATTACTTTGTAGTGGTGCAACCATCTCTGGGCGGTCATCTAAGCAGACATTGGTAGCTATTTCTACCGACCACTTATAGATTATAGCACTACATGAAGCATCATTTGAATATATTTGGCTCAGACGTGTGATTACCATATCCAAAAGTATTGTGGCATTAACACTGTCGATACCCCCACAATTATCTATAAAGATAATGCTGCTTGTATGACATAATTGCAAACGGGTTATATCAAGAGCAACATCACGAAGTATATTGCTCCTGAATATTTTCTATCCTTATAAAATCCAGAAGAATAGTGAGGTAAAGATACTGCAAACAAAGTATTGTGAAAATCTTGTTGATTAATTCACTAAGTCTCTGCCTGCAATCAGTTTTCAAAAATGCATTAATGGCATTGGAATGAGATAGTTTAAAGAGTTGCAGAGTTCAAGGGGGAGTAAACCACTAAATCATGACTCTTAATTAATCCTGAGGATTTATCCAAATCTTGAAGATTGGATCCAAAAGATTAAATATTGTACTCTTTTTCTTGGTGGGTTTTTTCTGAAGTTTTCCCATATGAAGGCTTTTAATGAGGTAACAAGTGTAATACAACTTACGAATATAATGTACTCTTTTATCCATTCCTTTTTTCAATGGGTTTTTAGAAAGAGTTTTTGATAAGGCATTTGCATATCATTGTCTATTGCTCAAGGAGGAGTTTTACGAAATCTAGGATTTTATGGTCAAAAGACCGAACTGCCTCCAGAGAGCTTGCACCCCTATGAGTTATAAATATGAGAACCCCATATACAACAAATACAGAGATAAATAAAGATTACAGATTCTCCTCTGTACATTTGTGTCCATTGTCTTTCTTAGTATTTATGTGATTACTCAGGTATAAATTAATCTACGGTTAGCAACGTAACACTCCCGCAGCTTCTCCGTACCGGTCGAGGATTCGACTCGACTCGAGGGCCGAGGCCTCCACTTCCACTCTCTACCTAGATCCGGGCCCATCTCGTCGCCTATTTAACCGGCGCACGTATGGGCCCCTCCCAACCAAACGCAGCGATTCGGCCGTCTCCGTCGTCCCCCCTACGTCGCGCGTCCCGATCCTTCCACGTCAGCAAAAGCTGCCCCCGTGGGCCCTTGCCCTGGTCACTTTAAGTTTAATCCCGTGAGGGAGAAAACGAAACGAAAGAGAGAAAGGTTACAGAGAGAGAGAGAGAGGGGTGAGAGAGAGAGGCGCCGCCTATTAATACGAGACCTCCATCTTCTCGACTCGCCTCTCTCTCTCTTCCGCCTCCCAAATCGCCCTCCTCCGTTGCGTCCCCCCTCGCCATTCTAACCCCATCCCCGCCCGCCTCCCCCGTCCGGTGACTCGCCGGCGCCGGCATTTGGGCCGTCCCGACAAGGTTTCTTCCTCCGGTAAGTTTTCTCCTCCCGGGATCGGTGCTGTTGGTTTCTTGGAATTCACTACCATGTTGCGTCGTTCGTCTAGTAGATCTCGCGCCGAATCGCTTGCCGGGTTCGTGTAAAATCCCGTTTTCTTTGGCGTGTCGTGGTTGGATGCTCGGTCTCTGTCTCTCCGTGCGACGGCCGGCCCCGGCGGCTGGCCAGGCCGTCCCCACCGGCACGGGGAGCCAGCAATAGAAGCTGTATCCGTTCTGTTCCATCCGGGAACCCCAAAAGATGCGATTTTTTGGTCGCAAACGCGGTCAGTGGCCATTAATCGGTGGGGTATGGGAAGAGGAACCGCCGGGGCGGTGGTGGTTGGCGGTGTGGATTCTTCTCGAGGGTCCTACTGGCCGTACCTGTTCTTGCCCTTTCCCCAGCACTTTTGGAAGCATCGCGAGAGAGAGGATTAAAAATAAATAAATCTAAGCTTTGATGATTGTTGCAGTACGCTTGCTGGCTTCGGCCTGTCGTCGCATGCAATTGTGCTGCGCCCACCGTGCTTGCGCGCTGGGAATTCTGATTGGTTGGGGTTGATGGGCGCTGTGCCTTTCACTGCCGCCGTTGCGCGCGGCATGTTGCATCGGCCGGGCCTTGTTGCTTCTGCAAGCCTGGCCAGGCGCCATTATGATGTGAAAGCAGATTGATTGGCTTATTGCTACACTGCCGATCCAATTGATGAGTTGTTTCTATCGGAAGACATGATGACAGCTCAGCTAATCCGTTGTCAATTTGGGTTTATGTTTTCGGTGCTACTAATAACTACTGCCATGCGCACACGTCCTGAACTAGTCGATGTATGCATCCTTCATTGGCATGTGTGTATTATTATTTCTCTCTTATTTTTGTATGTGTCCATCAGTTGTCTTTCGTCAGAATTTACAGAGGGGATTTGTGTGTCAAACTGGGATTATGCGCTTCCTATCTTCTGTATTTGTATCATTAGTTTTAACTTGCGTTCTGAGTTTCTAATGATAGATGGGTGATACGTCGTTTTCCAACTAATATTTGGTGGTACGTAAAAGGAATCAGATCTCACCAGTTGCGGTCTCGTCATTTTTCCTTGTCCTTCTGGAATCTCAGACGAAAAGTTGTACTACTCTATTTCCTTTTTTAACTTGCAAGACAAAAACAGTAGCTATGCTTATGCTGTAAAGCAATCAGATCAGTTTTGTCAGCTCTTCTTGCATTAGGTTGTTCGGTGTTCCATTACATTTACATACTAATAAAGGTTGGCGTTTTTGTTCTTGATGCAGTGTTGGGTCGTAACTGTACACAATTATTGTTCTTGGAGTTGACTGGTCAGATGCATGCGCGTTCCTTTTAAATGACCTGTGTCGACCATGGCGATGAACCAGTATGCGTCTGGACATTTTCTTGTTCTTATTTTCAGCTATTTGCTATTTTTTATCCGGCTAAACTTTTTTGTTAACACAGAATGCAGGATCTTCTCGATTGACGGGCTGGATGCGTTGCATGCACGTTTGCAGTGATAAAAAGACATTGAAACGTTGGTTTTTCATTGATAAGAGGGTTGGTTAAGTGCTTACCTTTGTGGAATTCTGCAATCCGTTGCACTGCCCTTTTGTTGTTTGTAGAGGAGGGGGAGAAGGAGTGGGAGAGGGAGTGTGGTGTTGTTGATGAATTTGAAGACAAACCACAACTCTCCTGTTATTGCTGATCCTCTCCCTACGTTAGCCTTGCAATCTGCTGTGATGACGTACACAACACCTACTAGCTTCCCTCTTCGGGCTGTACTTGAATACTCCAAAGAAGATACCTCTGCCTGGCAAGATTGAAGAAGTTCGTGCTGCTGGATGGCTCGATCTCATGCTGGCCTCATCACCTCCTCCCAAGAGACAGAACAAGGACTTCTTCGCCAATGATGTTCAAACTGACAATCTTGATTTGCGATACCGTAATTGGATGGTATGTATTTGAATCTGTTCTATTTGACAGTAAAGAGAATTTGATTACCTGTAAGTGATTTCCACTGTTTTGTTTTGTAGGTGAAGTATCCTTCTGCTTTAACCTCATTTGAGGCAATTACTGATCTCGCTGGAGGTAAAAGATTGGCATTGTTTCTTGACTACGATGGAACTCTTTCGCCAATCGTGGACAATCCTGAGAATGCAGTAATGTCTGATGAGGTGTTTTTTTAGCTCTTGCTCTATGTACAATTTAAAGTGCAAGTGCTCAGTCCTATGTATGATCAGTGAAATTTCCCAGTCATTTTCTAAATATTGTATTTCACAGATGCGTGCTGCTGTGAGGCATGTGGCATCAGTTTTCCCGACTGCAATCATTAGTGGAAGATCTCGTGATAAGGTATTCTGTTCATGTTCATCACGGAAAGTACTCTTCATGTCAACTTTTGCATTTTGCCTCTTTTATTAGCTCTTTTCTCTCATTGATGTTTTGTTCTGTAGGTTTTTGACTTCGTGAAACTAACTGAACTGTACTACGCTGGAAGTCATGGAATGGACATCATGGGGCCTGTTAGGAAGTCTGAGTCCAATGATCACCATGTGGAATGTATTAGGTCCACTGATTCAGAGGTGAAACGGCTTTCTTGATTTTGTACCCACACAAATTGTTCCTTTGCTTCATAATTTTAATTGCTCATTTTTTCGTTCATAGGGTAAGGAGGTCAACCTCTTCCAACCTGCAAGTGAGTTTTTACCTATGATCAGTGAGGTTTGTATCGACCTGTAAAACTTAGGATCCCATTTTACCATATATGGTTCAACTTGCTCACTTCGGTACTTGCCAGGTGTTCAAAAATCTTAGTGAGAGTATCAAGGACATTGACGGTGCAAGGATGGAAGATAACAAGTTTTGTGTGTCTGTGCATTTCCGGAATGTGGCGCCACATGTAAGTATACATCTAAGAGTTTATTTCACACAGGAAATATTTGTTGGAAAAAATGTTAGCTGAATATTTATCTTCTCTTTTTGATAATCCCTTCTTAGGACTACGAAAAGGTTCATCAACGTGTAACAGCAGTTCTGAAGGATTACCCTTGTCTTAGGCTTACCCATGGGAGGAAGGTAATATGCACAACCACCAGGCTGTATCTCAAATTACTTGTTAATTACCATTTTTTTTTTATTGAATGGCGCTCTTGAATGCAGGTTCTTGAGGTTCGTCCTGTGATAGACTGGAACAAGGGGAAAGCTGTGGAATTTTTGCTTGAATCGCTTGGACTAAGCGAGAGAGATGATGTTCTTCCTATCTATGTTGGAGATGACAAGACTGATGAAGATGCATTCAAAGTAAGTCATGTCTGGTCTGCTTGCTTAACCTGCAAAAGATAAATTTGCTATCGTGATGTATAACTGTCCTCTTGGTGCAAATAGGTTCTGAAGGCAAATAACCGTGGCTTTGGAATTTTTGTGTCATCTGTGCCCAAGGAGAGTGACGCCTTCTACTCCTTAAGGGATCCAGCTGAGGTAACTAGTACTACTTCAGTTTCTTTCTGTTTTTGAATTTTTGACAATTCATTCAGAATATGTTGGTTATGTGCTTACTGTCTTAACTTGGGAATGAAATGCTCTTGGTATATAGGTGATGGAGTTCCTGAGGAGATTGGCTACATGGAAGGAGGAATCCACTTGAGCAGAGAGTGGAAGAACATCGGTTTTTGCTGGTTTGGAGAAGCACCAAGAGTATAAATACAAGCAAAATATATACTGCTAACCAATAAGTCGGCTGATATGGAGTCGTCAGGCCAAAATGTTTTTGATTTGGCATTTTATAAGAGGCTGCCACATTTTGTGAACTGTTTTTTTGTCCCACTTTCAACTTGTGTTCATGGGATTCTCAAGCCATTTCATTCTTTAATTGTTTCGGTTCCTTTAGTATATATGAATACATGCTGAAATTTTTTTGGTCCCTGCTAGTGTATTACTGTCTCGCGGCTTTGCTCTAGGCAATTACTTTATTCTATCGATCAGTTGTAACCGACTGCTGCTTTGTTTTTTTAGTATGCTTCAACAGTTTTCTGCTGCCAAGTCGCAAATATAAAAAAGTCGACTTGTGAGCATTGACCCACCATTGTACAGATGCTCTGTATTTTATTTGTTTTAGTTCTGCATTCTCGTTTTGCATCTGCAGAAAAATAGCTTAGCTCACAGTTTGTATACGTACTGGAAACAAAAAATGATGAGCTTCTTGAGACCGGGGTCTACTGGTCTACTACGGCTGTGTACCGGATGAGGTACTGGAAAGTAGAAACCAAAACCAATGCGTTTGTTGGTTCTGCAAAAATAAATAAAAACAAAATAAAACTGACACTGGGCCAGTAGTAGCGAACACGAAGCTATTTTTCTTGCGAGCAAAACAGGAGGCTATTGAACTGGGCCAGGAGGCCCAATAGTACAGACGGCGCTGACCATTTGGGCCCAAACTTCAAGCCCATGACTCCTTAGCCCACTAACCTGGTGAGCATTTAACATACGGGCTGTGCTATCTAACCGAAGCCCAGAGCCCGAGATCTACGCTCCGGTTCAGCCCAGCCACGCGGCGGTTGCTTTGCTTCCCATCTCGACATTTCTCACAGGCCACACACCTGGTCACTTCCTTTCCCACTCTTCTCCGCCGCCAAAACCCTACTACGCCCAGGCCCCACCATGCCGAACCTCGCCGCCGCCGCCCGCCGCGCCGGCGAGGCCCTGCGACGCGGCGTCCTGGGAGGGATGCGGTCCCTCTCCTCCCTCCACCCGTCACCTGCCGCCGCCTCCGCTAGCGACGAGGTAACTGCGCGCGAGTACTTGCTCGTTTCGTGGCCTCCCCCTCCGATCGGAGGCGAGAGCATCTGTCGCTGACGTTGTGTTGTGCTGGGCGGGTGTCCCCAGGTGCTGGTGGAAGGCAAGGCCAGCGCGCGCGCCGCCGTGCTCAACCGCCCCGGCCATCTCAACGCCCTCACCACCACCATGGTTCGTGCGCCTTCTCCCCCTCGTCTCGTGTGTTCTGATGGTGATGGAGTGCCTTTGTGTTCGATAAAAAAAATGCTTGCGTGGTTATGTGGTGAAGGGGCTCAGTGAATTGTAGGCGTTGTGTTGGATAAAATGCCTTTGTGGTCACGTGCCATTGCTGCTCGATGAAATGCGTGCACGGATTTAGTACAAATGTATCTGTGCTTGGCGATCATGTGATTGTGCTGTGCTGCCCTATTAAGCGCCTATCTAGTCACGCTTTGTGGTGTTTGATTGAATGCGTATGTGGTCTTGCGAATGCAGTGATGCATGAAATTCCCCTCTGATGCATGGATACGAGGTGCTTCATGGAATGCCTGCATGGTCATGTATGTGTGAGTGGTGCTGTGGTGTTCAATGAAATACTTTTTGGTTGTGCGAGTGTGATGCTTGATGAAAGATCTGCATTGTCATACACACTGCTCCTTCTGCTTGATTTGGTACCTTCGTGGCAATTCAAATGCTTGTTGCTTGGTTTAATCCATGTCCGTTTATGTACTAGTGATGTCCGCTTCACAGATATATCTTCCTGGTACATTGATCTGACTTTTGGTGAAATGTTTGTCATGATAGGGAGCTAGGCTCAATAAATTTTATGAGTCATGGGAAGACAATCCAGACATTGGCTTCGTCATGATGAAGGTATAGCGCTTCATCATTGCATGATATTAATGTCACTAGAAAAATTTAAAAATGAGATGTATATTATATGAAGGGCAGCGGCCAAGCATTCTGTGCTGGTGGGGATGTAGTTAAATTGCACCAACATATCAGTGAAGGTGAGTGGTTAGGCCCTGTGCGGCATATAATTCATATTTCTTTGTGAAACATTTATAGTGTTGCTTCCATTATATTTAGAAAACTGACCTCTGCATTATAGTGTTGCTTCCATTATATTTGGAACACTGATCTCTGCATTATAGTGTTGCTTCGATTATAGTAAAGAGGGTGTCATGTTTGCATTTAGAAGGATAGGAAGTGATTATTGTAGTGCAACTTAGAATACCATTCGTCTTCAATTCTTTCGTGACATCCTTCACTTATTTATAGAAAGGTCGCAACGACAATGCCAATAGACTTTTTGTGCCAAATAGAGTATATATTAAATTCCTTGAATCAGAGAGATCCACTAGAAACTTATATGCATAGATAAGTCGTTTTAGTCATAGGTTTCCTTCAGTGTTAACATTGTCTTTTTTTTAATCAGGCAAGTTGGACGAGTGTAAGGATTTTTTCAAGACTTTGTACAGTTTCATCTATGTTCTAGGCACGTACTTGAAACCACATGTAAGTTTATGGACCCAAACTAGTTTTTTTATTATAAAAAAACACATTTCATTTTAATTTTTAGTTTGACAGCTGAGCTTGCCTTTATATAGGTTGCCATTCTTGATGGTGTTACTATGGGTGGTGGAGGAGGTGTTTCCATTCCTGGAACATTTCGCATTGCCACTGATAGAACAGTACGTCAAAACTTCAAGACTTTTTTTTTTTTGCTTGATTTGCTTTTATTAGGTTCCCGCTGAGGAGCTGATTTGTGCAGTAGTATTTCTGTCTAGAGGCTTCCTTGTAATTATGTGTTTATGAACATGTGAATTTGGGGATTGACAAATATAGATTTGCTTACCACCACTGTTTTCAGGTGTTTGCAACTCCAGAAGTACATATTGGCTTCCATCCTGATGCTGCTGCCTCCTTTTATTTGTCACACCTAACTGGTCACGTTGGTTGGTGTTCAGTGTTCTTATTAGTTCCCTACATTTTTACTAATTTAATGATGTCCCCAATCATGTTTGATGGTCGTGCTATAGTCTATATTGCACGATAGGTTCATATAAGCAACCTTGTAGTTTTCACCCTTGACCATTTGCAGGGGAATACCTGGCCTTGACTGGTGATAAACTCAATGGAGTGGATATGGTTGCACTTGGCCTTGCCACACACTATTCCATGAGTGGTGTAAGATCCTGTTCATTAAACTATGTATTTTGCATTTCTTGTAGTTCTACCCTGGTACACTTTTTCGCAAGTTAATGGGTCAACCTTCTAAGTTCTGTTTCTTTTGACAGCATTTGGATTTGGTTGACGAACGACTTGCAAAATTGGTAACCGATGATCCATCAGTTATTGATTCTTCCCTTGCACAATATGGAGACCTTGTTTATCCAGATAAGACAAGCATTGTTCATAAGTAAGCTATACAATGAACATACGAAAATAAACAGAATTCTAGACTGAACATTTGTCAAGTATTTTTCGCCCTCTTGCTATGATTGACAGAACATTTCTAATTGTGTTTTAGACCATGATCCAATTTTATGTAGAATGTCATCATTCTGCAAGCACATAATATTTTGCCAGGTCAATTTATCAACACTGATTTCTGCCCTTTGTACTTGGGTCTTTCAGCTTGAGTGTAAATTTAAATTGTTGTCTTGGTGAACTCTAGTCCCTCTGTCCCCTTCTAGACTAGGACACGATGTTTAAAGTTTGATCTAAAATGACTTCCATAACCGTATTTGTTCCTTCCAATCCCTATTTAGTTATTATTGATAGTTAAAGCATTAATAGGATCAATAAAGTGAAGGGTATAAGTTGAAAGACTGTGAGAAAGTCACCTCAAAAGGGTTGAAATATTTATATTTAGAAACAGAAATAGAAATTCTAGAAACACTTAGGAGTGGAGGGGTCTGTGATCTATGCTTGTTCTTTCCTTGAATTGAACGGAGCATGAGAGGACTATGATTTGTGAGTTCTTTTCATTTATGGCATTAACTTGGGCCTGTGGCTGGAATAATATCTTGTTTTTTGGACGTTGATACCCTTGGAAATCTGATTGGGTGGTAGTAATAAGCGATTCAATGAATGCATTTTTATATTTGGTCAGGATGGAGTTACTGTGCATGCTTTATTACGTTCTTTTAAAAAGTGATTGTTGCTGTATATTTCTGCAAATATCCTGTGTCTTGGTTTATGGAAGCAATAGTCTTGATCAATATGTATCTCACTTGTGCCCTTTGTCTTACTCTAGGCTGGCGGTTATAGATAAATGCTTCAGCTATGAAACAGTTGAAGAGATTGTGGATGCCTTGGTGAGTGATGGTTCATCTGTTTTTACTTCCAAATTTCTCAACATGGCTTATTGCATGATTCATTTGTACATGAGCAACCAGAAAATGTTACTGATTGATACATCTCTTTTGAAGCCTATTTTTTGTTCACACCTGATTAATTTCTCAAGCAAAACTTCCGTGAATGTTTTGGATATCTCAGATTTTTTAACAAACTTATTATTGCAGTTTTGGCATGGATTTTTATTCGCTGATAATTTCAGTGTACTAATAGCTTGCCTTTTAGTTTGAGTTCAAGGTTTTGGTTCCAATGACAGAAAGTTTGTTAAATATGCTTATGCTTTAGAACTTAACGGGTCTCTACGGTTGTAATCAGGAAAGTGAAGCAGCTAGGTTGAATGAAGAATGGTGTACCTTGGCACTGAAACGATTGAAAGAGGCCTCTCCACTCTCTTTGAAAGTCTCACTACGATCGGTAAGCAGAAAGTTGAAAAATCTCTCTTATTTGTGCCTATGCTGTTGTTGGGTGTTGGCTGATACAGCATGTGGCCATCCTGTAGATACGTGAAGGTAGATATCAGACACTTGATGAGTGCCTTGTACGTGAATACCGCATGTCCATCAATGGAACCTCAAAGCAATTTTCTCATGAGTTTTCTGAGGTATATTTCATTACGTTCACAGCAGAGTTTTTTTTTGTTGCCAGAAGTCAATGATATATTTAAAAAAGTCTTAGGAGTGATCAAGTGACTATTGTACAAAGTGTTAAGTAATTAGGAACTCTTGTAGCCGACAGCACATAATTGCAGGAAATACAATCACCTCATTAGAAAAATGCAAAATGTATGTTGATACTGTACATCTAGTTGTCTCAATTTTCTGTTAAAAAATTGCAGCTTCAACTATACTAGTTGTACTTATTTCTTGTGGTTGTGCAGGGTGTAAGAGCGCGACTAGTGGACAAGGACTTGGCTCCAAAGGTAATTTATTTTGCGCAATCACTTTTTCTATTGTGCATTTTTCTTACAAATTTGTTCTTGCAGTGGGATCCTCCTGTGCTCGAGTATGTTTCAGAGGACATGGTTGAGTCTTACTTTGCACCTCTGGGTGAATTTGAGCCTGAGCTGAAACTACCTACAGAATTGCGAGAAGCGTTCATATAATTGCAGATGATTCCATGAACCTGCTAGATTTTTTAACCCAGTATTATTGGCAGCACTAGGATGGGCAACCTATTCATGTACCATATACGCCTTAGTGTATTAGAGAATTTGAGCGCCAAGTGGAATTCCTGGTTTATTTTTTTCCCAGTGTAATAAATTAGCCCTTTCGCCATAGAAAAGAGTATGGTGATGCTTCTCCCCTCTGGGATGAAGCCCATGCATCTTAGTGCAAGACTAGTGGTTTGTGAGGTTTCAGAGGTTCCAATACTGTCATTTTCAGAGGTTTATCATGAATCTAGCGGAACTTGTACCACACCACTGCATTTGGACCTGCCCATTCTAGCAAGGTGACGGGCTCAATAAGCCAAATGCGTCGTGAGCTGATAAGCAATCCGCATGTGAGCTGTTGACTGTTGTGTTGGCTAGCAAAGTAGCAAGGCAGGAAACCATTCTGCTTCGCCGCCTGAGCTGCGAGATTAGAGAAACCGGCAGTCGTGCGGGAGGCCTTCCACGTTATCTGCTGGGTTTGATCCGGCGGAAACCTTCACCGCGCCGGCGCGCCGGAAGGTGGTAATGGTATGTATGTGACTATGTCAGCTCGGCCGCGCCACCCAGGCGCCGACCCGCCTGGAAAATTGTCCGCGAGGGAGAAGCAGCCTCGTCCTCGCTCTAGCCTTTCCTGGACCGGCCGGCGCTCAGCCTCTCCGACGCTGACGCCGCTCTCGTGCATCGTCATCGTCGTCTCTGAGCCTGCGGAGCGCTGTCCACCGCGCCGGCCGCGCATCTCCTCGGCCGGCCCATAGCGCCCGCCGCCCGACCGTGTCTCGTCCAAGAAGAAACCGTGCTAGTGTACTCCGCCCCCGCCCCGCGCGCCTGGGCTGGGCTGCGCCTTCGGTGAATGGTGGTCACTGACCAGGGCCATCAGGCCTGGCGCAGTGGCCCCGCAGGCGGTACACGGGCCCGGTAATGCGCGAGGCAGCCGTCCCTTACGGAATCAAGTTGCAGACTCCATCTTACGGAATCAGTCAAGATCGGACTCATCACATCCGCTGGGCTAGAGAATCGACCCCTACGTATGCACGTGAACTGCAACTTGGCAAATCATCTACCCTTACTGTCTGCACATAATTGGATCGGCATAAAGCTCACCAATACCTGCTAAGTCTCACATGCTTAATCCAGTAAGCAAACAAATTACAAGGAATATACGTGAACTGGACAGAGCATGCCAGGGGATAAAAAGTACAAACCCAGCACAGTGCAAGCAACCACGGATCCATGCAGCGCCAGCTCGAACCACATGCACGGCCCCATCTCTCATCGCTTCCGCCCACAGCTTTCTCCTAATCCCCACCTCCATGCCCACTATAAATACCACTGACCATGCACACACACAGAGCAAGCAAGCAAGCGCACAGCAGCACAAGCAGCTAGCACTAGTGTGCACTACTAGTACGTAGCTAGCTAGCCACACGCATCACTATCACTTGCTTGCAATGGCAACAAGAGCAGCGCTCCTCCTGGCCGTGAGCCTCCTCGTCGTCGCCGTGGCCAGCGCCACCTACTGCCCCCCGCCGCCGGCGCCGAAGCCACCGACTTCTGGCCGCGGCGGCCGCGGGTCGTGCCCCAGGGATGCGCCTGCTGCACGTGTGCGCGGACGTGCTGGGCCTGGTGAAGGCCAAGATCGGCGCGGCGCCGTACGAGCCCTGCTGCTCGCTCCTCGACGGCCTCGTCAACCTCGACGCCGCCGTCTGCCTCTGCACCGCCATCAAGGCCAACGTGCTCGGCATCAAGCTCAACCTCCCCATCGACCTCAGCCTCATCCTCAACAACTGCGGCAAGATCTGCCCCTCCGACTTCCAGTGCGCCTACTAGAAATGCATGCACGCACTGGATCGATCGATCGCTGGTGGTTCATTCCTCCGACCGAGTACCATATCGTGATGTTGTTTCGCTTGTGGTTTTGAACATTTGCATTTTTTTTCTTTCTTTCTTGGTTCTATCCTGGGCAATTAATTATGGTCAGTTGGTCACTGCGTACGTGCGTGTACAAGGGGCCAGTTGTCTGGGCTGACGATCATATGCATTCTTTGTTTCCCATGATCTGTTATAGTTCGTCGAATAAAATGAAGTAATAATTTCTTTCGTGATATTGGGACTTTGGCAATTGAACATCTTCGATCGTTATTATAAAAACATTATCTATATGTAAGGCAATGGAGTTTTTTAAGCATAAGTTACATTTTTATTTATTGGATCAAAATCCAATCACAAAGCACGCTTATCTCTGTACTAATCCAACGATCACAATAATTAACTTAAATATAAAAAAATTATAGACGATTTAGAAATAACAAATCCTAAATCGAAATCATGTGCGCAGGTGCAAACACAAGTCGCGCAAAAAACGAAGAGCAGGAGCATCCGAATTTTTTTTAGAAATAATATATTTTTTAAAAATATTTACAAAACTAGGTCATCACTTCCAAAAATTGCAAAAATAGGCTCCTGTCGCCAGTTCATCTGGCGACAGGTTCCTATCACCAGTTGAACTGGCGACAGGAAGCCTGTACAGCGGGGGTAGGTTCCTGTCGCCAGTTCAACTGGCGATAGGAATCTATGAATTTTTAAATATAGCAAATAAACTTAAAAAATTACAATTTTTTTTGTGGAGCATTATGATAGAGTTTTCTTGCTTGTGTAATTTTTTTATAATTTTATCCATTATAAATTTGGCTCTAAAATTCATTTAAGTTTATTATTTATAGAATTTTTAAATATACCAGATAAGGTCCAAAAATTATGAATTTTTTTTGTGAACGCTCCTTACATAGTGTAATTGTTTGTGTAATTTTTTCAGAATTTTATATGCTGTGAAATTATATTTAAAAATAAGGGTATACAATCAAGTACACTGTATTGGAAACCTAAATTCAGAATTTTAGAGACAATTTCACAGCATATAAAATTCTGAAAAAATTACACAAATAATTACACTATGTAAAGAGAGTTCACAAAACAATTCATAATTTTTGGACCTTATCTGGTATATTTAAAAATTCTACAAATAATAAACTTAAATAAATTTCAGAGCCAAATTTATAATGGATAAAATTATGAAAAAATTACACAAGAAATAATACTCTATCAGAATGCTCCAAATTTTTTTTTATAATTTTTTAAGTTTATTTGCTATATTTAAAAATTCATAGATTTCTGTCGCTTGATTGAATGGCGACAGAACTCGCCTCACTGTATAGGTTTCTGTCGCGCAATTCAATCGGCGATAGAACTCTGCCCATGATGAACTGGCGACAGGAGCCTATTTTTGCAATTTTTTGAGATGGTAACTTAGTTTTGTAATTTGTTTTAAAAAATATATTATTTTTTTTTAAAAAAATCAGGAGCATCCTGTGTGAAGATTTCTTCACGACGTCAGGCAAGGAATACTTGGAATATGTGCCATTGGATGTAGTGCATCCATGGCCAAAAATTGGTACTAGCTAGCAGCTAGCTAGGACATACTGATCTATATTTTGATTCTGATGCATTGGTTATGGACATACTCTATTTTGGCTCTGATCCATTGGTTATGTACGATACATCGGAAGGTAGGACATATACACGAGTTGTCGGCTAATTTGATCGTGTTCATGGGCTCAATAGCAAATATGACCTTCGGTCCACCAAAATTACAAAAATAGCAAGTCTGTGCCGTAGAGGCACTGACTTCTCCTATGCGTACCACGTGTCCCGAGTCCATGCCCCAGGCGCACGGATGAGCCGCTTCCGTGCCCCAGGTGCACTGAGTCGATGGGCCCGCAGTCGGTGGGAGAGAGGGAGGAACAAAGGAGGGGCAGCCGGCGGCGCGGGAGCGGCCGGCGAGGGGCAAAATGGAACGGCGACGTCTCGGGGGTCCTCCAGGTGGTGGTGGCGGCGGTGGAGGCTTGGGCGCACGGGCGCACAATGGCAGTGGTGGCTCGACGGTATTTGCTGGAAATTAGCGCGAGCATGGGCTTGGCTTCGACGAGGGGATCGTGCTGGGTGACTGAGGGAGGCCGGAGAGGAACCGAGGTGGCGGGGCGTCGGCGCCGGTGTGGTGGAAGATGGTGGCAGCGGCGGCGGTGCTCCACGGCGGCGTAGTGGCCGAATGGAGAGGGGGAAAGGTGGAGGACGCACAGGGACAGAAGATGACGCACACAACTCGGCTTAGGGCTCACCAGCAAGAGAGATCGGGCGCGGCGTGGCATGGTGCACGCATGAGTGCGCGGGCGTGGCATGGTGCGATCGCATGAGTCGCGCGCCTAGGGCATACATCGTGCCATGTGGCGAAGCTTACAATAGGGCCGTCAAAGCCAAATGAGTTCTTGTCGAGCGTTAGCAAGCAAAGGGTAGAGCAAGTCTCTCCACAGTAAGCGATGGGGTACTAGGTGTACGCACCGATATTAGCCAAGGGATTGATAATACAGAGGTACACAAGTACCAACTGAGCCAACCAGATCGAGGCGAGACCTAGACTACAAGTACTATACTACTCCTCTTCATTTCCTTGCTCTTCGCGCCCGTGTCCTCGTAGTAGGCGTAGTCTCCACGACCGCGGGTTCCGGGGTTGGGGAAAGAGCGAGGATGAGCACAACTACCGTGCTCGCGAGCCAACACACAAAGATGCAACATTATACATGCAAGGTTTAACAAGGATGGCCGGGTTCATTTATTTGCACAAAGCAATATTTTGAGTACCAATATTAGAAAGTCCTATCACTTAGCATTTTAACCAAATTGCATTTGTTAAAGAGATTACTTGTGCAATATTTAAAACAGAGAGGTTACTCCACCCCATGCTTATTTTTGATAGCTACATCCACCACTTAACATCACGGGTACATCCTCCTGTGGAAAACCAAAACCAGGTCACAAATGACCCAACACATTTTATCCCGCCCACAAGGTTTTTATAAATGTAACTAACTCTTGTAAGTTCCTATGTCCGCCTTGACCGTGGGCACGCTATTCGACAGCTTTATTACACTCGCAGAGGTTGTACACTTTACCCACAAGAGACAATCATCTCGACATATACACATGTTTCCGTAGACATGTGAGTCAAGGGAGATCGCCACAAGGCCTTTACAATGCATTCACCAAGATTTGTTACACCCGCTAAGGTTTCACCGAGAAGAGTTACGCTACATAGACCACAACTCTTTCTGCACTCTCTTGCGCCACACGGCTTACGCCACATAGACCCGTAAGTCGTGCACCCCAACCCATAGCCACATAGGCTTATGGCGTAGCGGGTCATCCCTGCTCGTGCAACTCATACTAACGGATACAAATTATTTAGCCAGTCGACACCATTCCCGGGCACGGACTCGGGACACATGGTGCGTGGAGAAGAAGTTTGTGCCCCTGCGGCACAGACTCGATGTTATTTTTGCAATTTTGGAGGACAGAATGCCAGATTTGCATTTGAGGCCGTAAACAGTATCAAATTAGTAAAAAAAAACTCCATATACACCGATGAGATCGGAAAATAGAAGATAAAAAAAAAAGAGAGTTGGAAATATATATATGTATCCCTAGCCACTTGCATAAGCAGCTCAACGATGCCTGTACGGCTAGCTAAGCTAAGGAGTGTTTGATTTGAGGAACGCATACAATTGGTCTTAATTAGCGCCAACCCATTCATCATCACTTGTATGAGCCGACAAATGGAATGAAAATATGCATCAGCATGCCATTCGTAACCGCAATACTAGTAGACAAAAAAAAAAAGGGAATAGAGTTACGCCATGAGGATTAAGAAATATTTCCCCCCTTAGCCCAGCACATTTCGCGTGAGTTATCGATTATGTAGGTTTCTTTCATCAACTTTTGCTGTCGCTAGAAACAAGAGAGATCGAGAAGCAATTAAGTCGAATCATGGCTGACATACAATGAATCAACTTACTTTTTGCCACCCGTGAACCTGATAATGCGCACAATTTGTCGCGCGTCTCGTTTCCACTTGCTCTTGCTGACCACAAAAGCTATAGTCACAAAGGACAAAGCGTAAGACCATCTCGTACGTTCATATATTCAGAGACCACTCAAATGCCAAGCAGAGAGACAGCTAGCTAGTTGAAGCGATATATATCGTACATCGTTGATCTATTTGGTTAAGTGCCGCTAGGTGTGGCCTAGCTAGCAGCTACCTGGCCTAGGTAGTAGCATGCCCGTTCTATCGTTCTATTTTTGGTCTCACACTCCCACGTATATTATATGACGTATGAACATTCAAGCACAATTAAGGGGTCCGGACCATCACTGCACCGCAGAGAATCAACGTCTGAACGGTGATTTTAGCATGGGTGAACAGTAGCATTGCCGTAGATCACTGCACCGATATCACTATGCATTGAATTCCGCGTATAGTATGTGTTGTACTTGGCCGATCCTGTAAGCTGAAACATGCGTGGCATCACGAACGATGCGTGCTCTTCGTGTGGGCGAGCCGAGCCGAGCCGAGCCTTCTACTGAGCCGAGCAGCTGCCCACCCCGCGCCACGGGCGCCGAGGCCAACAACACCGAAGCCGTGCCCGATCGCCTCCGCCGATCCCCCGCGCGGCGCGCGACGCACTGAGGCCTGATCAAAGGGAATGAACGCGCTGGGCCTGATCAAAGGGAAGGCTGAAGCCGCCAGACGCACAGTTTGTTGGTGTTGGACCTGGATGTCCGTGCCGAGCAGGAACGGCTGGGTGTGGGCATCTTTCAAATCATGACACGACACCTGACGTGATTGATTTATTATTGGCATGTATCATAAGATTAAAATGACCTAGCGGCAAATGGTTGAAAGCCCATAAACTCGTGCACTGCAGCAATTAAGGCCCAAATACTACTAGTGCTGGACTGCTGGCCGCAAATAATTCAAACACCGCCCTCTAATTTGTTGCAAAGTTCGCACGATCACGTCGAAACTAACGACAATAATTCAATTCTTTTTTCATAATCAATGGCATGCTTAGCACATGAATGCATGCATTTTTCGAGCCTAAATCATAGTCCTATATATCAATGAGCCTCCAGCTGGTTCGGTCTCACTTCACACTACAAGTTGCATTGCTCAATGATCGATCCGTACTATACTGAAGGGAGACATCGTGCATACGCATGGAGATAAACTTCTAAACGTAATCCATGCTTGATATCAGCTTCCGGTGGCCGTGCCCATATTTCCTTGTCCGCCGCGTTGCTACAAGCCTACAACTACTGAACTACGAGTCCAAGCTAGCACTCACACCTGCAGGTGTTTGTTTTTAAAGTACTCACATCACAGGTCAAGCTGGTTCGGACTCTCTTTTTGTTCCTTAGCGAACAGCGACCAGAGCTGCAGAAGATTGAGCAGGAATTATGCGGAGTTTCTTGCGATCAACGATTTGTCATTCCACGTTGTCACATGCTACCAGCTGGGACTAATAGTCGTAGAGTTCATCCTATGCATACCGGTAGTCCTGTCAGTGTGTGAATCAATCTGCACCTACTTCTATTCTTTTTTTTTTTTTCAAGTCGGTGTCAGGGCGATCCTCTTCATTGTCCGGTTTTAACCAGTTCGAAACTCCTGTGGGTTGGATGGGAGGTGCTGTGATTCTCTTAACTTTGATGTGTGCGCGCGACAGAACTGGTTGGTGTTAGGGCGTGGATCGAGTTGGCTAGCTGGTGTCTATAGCTCTGGTGTTGCCGTTAGAGTGTTGCAAGGCGTGCCTGTATTAGGTTATCCCTCCCGCCAGGGTTTTTTCCCCTGTCAAAGTGTATCTCTTTTCAATCTTGTTTTCTCCTACTTTATAAATGAAAAGGTCAGCTCTCTTGTCTCTTAAAAAAAATCCCATGCATACTGCCATATGCAAGCACACGCAATTTCATATCTGCAGATACTTTGCAACGTGCTTGTGGTAATGTACACCTACCTAACAATTCATACTCCCGAATTTCAAATTCTCAATACGTCACGATCTTCTTTCCAAAAAAATTTCACTGCAATGTACTGCATGCAAACTAGCTCAAGCTGATAAGCGATGAGTTAGATTTCCTAGGGTATTCCTGTGAAAAAGATAACTCAATGTAAATTATTGTTAGTCCGAGATTGCGGCTTCAGACTTGTAAAATCAGCTGACAGATGGAACAATTGCTTATTGCGTTGATTGCTCAACTTGCTTCGACTTGGCCAAATTAATCGATCAACAATCCATGTTCCCTCATCCTCATGCGAAAATCTTGCCCAATGTCTCATGAGCAACTGGCGCATGTCGGCATCTGGAGTGGACGACCAGGCAACTCGTATCAAACATGGATGCACTACGCCAAATGCTTCCCACAATTCGGTTGTAAACTAGCTAGCAGAGTGGTCTCCGTAATTGTACGGCTAGATTTGTTGTAAATTTTTTGGTACGAAAGATACAACTTAGGTGGTTTAGAATATCTTTTACATAATATTTGCGATATATAGGTCTTTTGAGACAAACATTTGAAATGATAAAATTTTTTTTGAAGCCAAAACACATTTTGATCCCCCTGAGCAGTATGTCTACCAGCTGGGACCTATAATGTCATCACTACACTTTTCACTCTAAATTTGAACCATAATTTCTTACTATTACCACAATCATTGCATCAATCCTTATAGTGGTCTATGTAACTAGCTAGGTTTATCCGGATTTGGAGCTGTTCCATCTTAATTGTTTTCTTCGATAGCATGTTACATCTTAATTGTTGAAACGATGTATGTTAATGGTCATTAGTTAACTGTTTTCTTAATTGCTTCTCGGATGAATACGAGTACTAGTTCTTGTTTGCACGTTAATGATCGGATCTGCTGCTTGCCTGCTTGTACTGTCAGTTTTTAGATGATGATGCATGCGGAAATAATTCTCGATCTGTGTAGTCTACTCGCTCGCCCTTGCGCGTTGAGGGAAACGGCCCAATTTTTCGTGCACGGCCCAGAAAAACGTCATTTGCAGCCAGACGAACTGAAATGTACCGATGACGGCGAGGACCAAGGTGAGGAGGTCGATGATCGCCGTCGCTCTTTCTTACGATGTCGTCATCCACATCATCGACTTCGTGGCCGCGAGCTCTCGTCAGCCCATGGCTAACCTCTGCAGCCTATGAGCCACGTACGTATTATGTTCTTTTGGTTTTGGCAGGTCTAAAATTTCAGAATCAGTATTTCTGTTATGTTTTTGTTCAGAGTTAGTTTCTGAAGATGACTGTAGCGTATCATCCTGCTAGTTGTCGGAAAGCGCTTCAGGTATTCGTTTTGGTTTCAGGTTCCGATAGAGAACCTGTTTGTAATTCCTCTGAAAAATCTATAAAAAGGAGAAAAACCGAAAAGTCGTATCAGTTGATACGGCGCAAAAAAATCTCGTGTTGATTTCGTTTTATATCCAATATCCAATTCGGAACTGAATTTGACTAGCAATAACAACCTTAATTTGGCCTTTTAATTTTCTCTTATAGAGTAATTCTTGTATTAAGATTCTATTGTCTAAAATTTTAGTTGCAAGGCCATGTACAAGATGTCCAAAGAGCGCGCCGTGGGGAGGCGCGTGGTGCTGGAGCGGGAGGAGGCGATGAAGTGGCAGGATAACGAGCGCTACCTCGCCGTCATCAACCACCTGGCCGGCGCCAAGAACCCGAGGCCTCCTTCATCGCCGGCCTCACGCCCCAAGACATGCAGCGCGACCTCATGTTCCTTGAACGGGCGGCCGTCGTCGGCCACAAGGCCGCGACCTATGTGCTCGGCCTCCTCCTCTACACGGCCTGCGAGACACGCGACGTTGGGAAGCAGTACATCAGCCAGGTCGAGGGCGAGCCGACCGGCGGCGGGTGCGAGGCGGCCAAGAGGACCAACCAGGAGTGCAGGCGGTGCTAGAGGCTCGCCGCGGACATGGTCCAGGCGGCGGCGTGGAAGAAGATGGCAGTGCCGCTGGGCCGGGTGTGGGTGCTGTCGGAGGATGGCCATCGGTGCACGAGGACAGGCTGCGGCATGACGGTAGGGTGGGACAACTACGTCGTCTTCTGTAGCGACGACTGTAGGATTATGTATGAGTATGCCAAGTTCTTTGAACAGGTGTTAAACTACTTGCCGTAAAATTAAATACAATGTACATGACGGCATTAATTACTGACCGGTGACTTTACTTATTTATTACCCTAGAATTTACTTATTTATAGCTAAGTAGATACCTTATTTATTGTTTATTTATCGCAGACGGTTCCGAGCACGAACCGTTTGTGATATCTCTTTATTAATAGGACCCCGCTAGGGTTTACGCCCTAACACGTCACTCCCCAGCGTCCTTAGTCTCGCCCGTTCCCCTCCCCACCCGAGTGCCCCCGACCTCGATGCCGCCACACCTGACATCAACAGAGCGACCTAATAGCAAGCTACATTAATTGCCCAGTTCCTTTTTTAAAAAGAAACAACACGGTCCAGTCGGTGGCCTGCAGGGTAAATTTGTGACATGAAGCCGAGATTGTGTGTTAGGTTTTCCTATGCTCTCGGTCCCATCAAGTACAAGCAAGATGATCCATGTGAATCTATTGCTTAATTGAGCTGCTTCAGTTTTATGCCCTCGAAAATGTGATAATCATGTGTTGGTGAAACTCTCGACACACAGTTAAAATTGCATTATATTATTTCAACCAGCTGGTGCAAGCTGTTAGACTTAATATTGTTATCTAAGTTTTAGCTTTGTGTCTGTTTAGTGCTATAATTGGATCGCAATGTGGAAAGCGATTCCAAGTCAGCCTGTATTCGTTTCCAGTTTAGTTCTCTGTCCATTTTCGGTTTGGACACTGTAGCTTGCCTAGTTCCAGTCAGATTTCGTGTTTCAGATTCGTGAGAGAAATGGAGTCTAGAAATCGAATTTGTATCTTAGTTGCAATCCATTTTTATGTCGATATAAGGAATCAGAAAAGTCGTATTGAAAGATACAGTGCAAATTGAATCAAAGTTTTCGCGATCTGTATGCTGTTCGTCGACAACTCTCTGAAGTTTCAGAGAAACGATTCTTCGAAGATTGTTCAGAGGAACATCGATAGCGTTTACAATTTGATTTCAGCAGTTATGACAACAGTCTATCTGTTAAATTGCTCAACTATGAAAAGTCTAGATGGGAAAACTCCATTTGAAGCATGGCATGGCAAGAAACCTTGATGATCCCGAAGGTCCTATTATTGGCCCGATCTTTCGATGAGAATGATAAGTTCGGTAGTCGTCGCTCAACTCTCACGATCCTGGCTACGAACACGCAAGGCCCGAAACCACGCAATCGCTGAACTGATTGACAAGTCGTTATCAACCGTGCACGAATACCTGGATGACCTGATCACGAAGGTCGATTCCTGCATACACCGAAGAAGCACGCAAGTACAAGATAAAGCAATCTGAAATTGCAAATAGGAATTGAAATATTGAATTGAGTTGGGATTTTGAAGCGGTATTATGGTTGGTCTAGTCGACACAAGCCAATACATGAAGTTGCAACAAGGCTAACTTTTAACTAAACAAAATCCAAGGAAAACTAGAGGGGTGCGGCCTCCTTATATAGGGGAGGGGGAGCCACACATCTAAAAGAACTAGGGGGGCGGGACTAAACTCGCGGATTACTGTTCACGTGAACAGTAACCACGCCCCCAGGTGGGCCGCCGGAAGATGGGCCAAGTCCAGTATGATTACAAAGACCAGATTGGCCCAAACAGGTGATATGATGTCTTATTTTGATGATTGCGATCAGTCCAGAAGGAATTTAGAGGTGAGGCCGGATCCGTTGGAAAGAGGACGAAATAATCTTTCAATCAAGTACTTGTGGACCTCCAACGGACTCTGTATGTGAAAGTTATACCTGTTTTAAGTTGGTGTTGTCAGGCTGGTTCTGGAGGCCGAACTGGATTCCAAAACGGGTCCAGCTCGAACTGCTTGCTTGTCTTATACCAAAAGTGACATGGTGCTGCACATATATATATTTCATCATTAGGTAGCATCATATAGTTCATATAATATAAAGACACTCCTAAAAACAGGCTCACCGGATAATTTAAGTGAAGCGTACGAGCTCTTATACTTGGGACAATAACCATAGCAAATATAGTTGTATCCATAGGGGTCATGTCCTCACCATCCTCCCTTTCTTGAAAACAAAGCCGTCCTGACTTTTGATAAGCTGAAAATAGGGTAATAAAGAAGTCAAAGTGTATGCATGGTATATGTATATGTCATCTGTTTTAACGGTTCTTCGTTGTTGCACAATTAATGCTAGAAGACAGCAGCGTTCATAAAAGATCATTGTATTATTAACCCAAGAGTAATCATATATGAGAATGATCAAAGCAAAAGTTTTCACACAACAATTATTGCAACTAGTTTTGCAAATGTAAGTGAAGCGTTTATGCAATTCAAATCTCTGAAGTTGGAAACTTGCAGTGGTAGCACATATAGGTAAATCTACAACTTTTGGAATCAAACAAAATTCATCCATATAATCAGATTTCAATCGAGCAATAGCAAATTCATCTAGCAATGATGAAAAGATTTGTAAGTTCTTCTATAATTTAATATCATTATTCAGATTGTCAATGCTAGATGGTGCAATAAGAGGTGAACATATAGGTATAGGAGAATCCACAAAATTCAACACACCAGAATTGTTGTTCGAAACAACAAGCTTCAAATCATTCATATGATCACAAGTTATGCATATTTGATATACAAGAAATTGATTGTCTACACCATAATCTCCAATTAAATTAAACTTATATCCAGGGGTGTAGGCGCTAAACAAGGATTTCGAACAAGCAATTACAGAAACTTTTTCCATGGCATGTGACAATTTCATAGGTGGATCCAACATAATGTAACATAAAGAGTCACAGGAGAAATTCTAGTCAAAACATCTTTATGTCTAACCAATTCCACATGATCATTGTATGCGATTAAATCATCACATGAATCACTCAAAACAGCAGGCAATTCAATTATTTCAACACATGGTGCACTTAAGTCAACAAGTAAATCAACAAGTTTATCACATGGTGCACTCAACTCAGCTAGCAAATCAATCAAATTATCACAGGATTCATGCAAATTCTCAATAATATCAGATTTTGTAGCTAGGAAATTAATTTCTACCTTCTCAGCACTAGATTCATCCACCTCATGTGATGCAGTGGTTTCTACAACAATCTGATTTTCCCTTTGCTCAATGATACTAGGCATGAAATCATGGTTATTGTTCTTAGGTTGAGTGTTCAAATCAGTACCTTTGGTATTACCTTGTAGGCTCGACTCAGATGATGTTGGTACTGAAGTTGGTGAGTAGTTAGAAGCTTTTCCTTCTTCTTTTTGCTCCAGCTCAATTAACAATGAGCGAGCCAAGGGTGCAAGACAACGAGACAGAGTAATGCCCACAACAGCAGGGCAGCAATCATGGTAGATGCAACAGCAGGAGAAACAACCGAAGATGATCTTGATGCGGAGGTTTGTACCGTGCGCTTATTTGTTTCATGTACACATGAAGGTGTAGTGGAAGTAGACGAAAAAGCACGAACGGTCTTGGATTATCGTCCCTGTACTTCTTTTTCAACTTGGCAAGCAAGACGAAACAAACGAGTGACAGTGGGAGGTTTATAAACAAGTTTATTCCGAATTTGATGGTTTAGTCCTCCTAGAAATCTAGTTATCTTCGCATCTTCAGTTTCTTCTAAACCACAACGAGACAAAGCAGTTTGCAAATCTTGATAATAATCATCTACAGAACTACTACCTTGTCTTAAGCGTTGCAATTTATTAAGCAATTCACAAGAATAATACGAAGGTACAAATCTATGTCTCATTGCTCTCTTCAAAGCATTCCATGTTCTAGGTATATTCTGATTAGTACGACCGTATTCACTCCACCAAATAGATGCAAAATCATAAAACTCACAGGTAACAGCCCTAACTTTTAGATGATCAGGAAATTCATGACATGCAAATAATTGTTGTACAGCTAATTTCCATGTGAGATAAGCATCAGGATCAAAATTCCCAGCAAAAGAGGGTACAGTGAAGTTAATTTTATAAGACATACTATCACTATCATATACCTCCCGTGGTGAAAAAGCTTGTCTCAAGTGTGCCTCTTCCTCGTTCACTATCTTGCACTCCCGTCCAACGGTTCGAAGAAGAGGTGGATATATCTTGCAATCATTCCGTGAACCTGCCATAGTTAGTAGAAAACAAATCACAAGTATATGTCATTATCAACTACTATGTTCTGGAGGCTCAACCAAGTCACTCACACTCAAGCTTATACCCAGTTCTTACAAGTTCTTACCAATGCAGCAAGGAAGTGATACAACCGGTGGCTGGTTCGTGACACTCTCACTTGCGATTAGTCCAACGATTGCGAGGAACGACACCTGCTGAGTTAGTAGGAAGTGGAGCTTGGAAGGCTTCAATATGGTAGCAAGGATCAGCAATAATCAAATCAGTTAATGCAAGTTGAAAGATTGTTCAAAGTACTAGCCAATGTTGCTGATCCTAGTCTAATCAAAGCTAGCTAATCAAAGCCCTATGCAGAGAAGTGTATGTACGCACACGCAACGATTAATGTGACTTGATGTAAGCAAAGGAGAACCTCACAACAAGTACTAGGAGAGACGCTAGCCCACTACTCAAACTTCTTTCTAAAGGCACAATATTATTCGCGCGATGTAGAGCACAAAACAGTGATATCGGTTAAAACGCGAACAACCCTCTAGATTGAGAAGAAATAATAGCTAGTCTCAAATGATGAAAAGGTAAAGTTTTATATGGCTTATATATACTCATTTGAAAGTTTTCGACGAGATCTACAACTTTCTCAACTGGACGAACCCCAAATTCCGAAGGGAAGATCGAAGGAAACGACAAAAACAGAAACAAAAACTTGCAACGCGAATTCGGGGCCGAAGATGGCCGATTTTGGGGCACCTGGGTGGCAACATGTGGCTTAGGTGGAAAGGATGCACCTCGTCATTAGCTTCTAAACGAGCACAAGAACGTCCAAAAAGGACACCGTATGCAAAAGTTATGCCCGTTTTACTGAAGGTGTCTCGAAAACGGAATTATACTCGGACTCGAAACCGTTTCGGGTTTAAATTTGAAATTGTTATATCTTTCAATTCCGTGGGCCAAACTTGCTAATTTTTTTTTATGAAATCTTGTGGCTATATGTAGAAGGTCTCCACCAATTTTTATGCGCTTTTCTTTTTCTTTTTCTTTTTTTCTACCACGGCTTTTGTTCCTGCGGTTGCCTCTTTCTTCTTCTACTATCTGGCCGGCCCTACGGATTGCCGCAAGTCGCAAATAACATCAAATCTCCCGAAAGATCACAACAATCTTCTTTTTTTTTATTGATGACAGCACAAATTTTCTATTTTTGGTGCGGATTAGAGGAGTTCTAACCCACGAATTTTCTGTTTTAGATGCAACAACTAAGAACCCTAAAAGAACGATCAAGCGACGCAAAGGAAACACGAGATGCAACTAGACAAAGACTAACTAGACAATAACTAGAACTAGAAATCAACAACTAGACACGACGATGCAACCAATGATTCAACAAGCAAAATACCGAAAAAAATTGCAATGGCTCAAAGGGGTTTGGTACAGATGATAGATGCAATAATTTTTTTTGGCAATTTTCTGGACTCTAGGTATGAAAAACGAATCTACTACTAGAAAACTGGAAATTCTCACCGATCAACTGAAGCTCTGATACCACCTGATGATCCCAAAGGTCCTATTATTGGCCCGATCTTTCGATGAGAATGATAAGTTCGGTAGTCGTCGCTCAACTCTCACGATCCTGGCTACGAACACGCAAGGCCCGAAACCACGCAATCGCTGAACTGATTGACAAGTCGTTATCAACCGTGCACGAATACCCGGATGACCTGACCACGAAGGTCGATTCCTACATACACCGAAGAAGCACGCAAGAACAAGATAAAGCAATCTGAAATTGCAAATAGGAATTGAAATATTGAATTGAGTTGGGATTTTGAAGCGGTATTATGGTTGGTCTAGTCGACACAAGCCAATACATGAAGTTACAACAAGGCTAACTTTTAACTAAACAAAATCCAAGAAAAATTAGAGGGGTGCGGCCTCCTTATATAGGGAGGGGAGCCACACATCTAAAACAACTAGTGGGGCGGGACTAAACTCGTGGGTTACTGTTCATGTGAACAGTAACCACACCCCCAGGTGGGCCGCCGGAAGATGGACCAAGTCCAGTATGATTACAAAGCCCAGATTGGCCCAAACAGGTGATATGATGTCTTCTTTTGATGATTGCGATCAGTCTAGAAGGAATTTAGAGGTGAGGCCGGATCCGTTGGAAAGAGGACAAAATAATCTTTCAATCAAGTACTTGTGGACCTCCAACGGACTCTGTATGTGAAAGTTATGCCTGTTTTAAGTTGGTGTTATCAGACTGATTCTGGAGGCCGAACTGGATTCCAAAACGGGTCCAGCTCGAACTGCTTGCTTGTCTTGGACCAAAAGTGACATGGTGCTGCACATATATATATTTCATCATTAGGTAGCATCATATAGTTCATATAATATAAAGACACTCCTAAAAACAGGCTCACCGGATAATTTAAGTGAAGCGTACGAGCTCTTATACTTGGGACAGTAACCATAGCAAATATGGTTGTATCCATAGGGGTCATGTCCTCATCAAACCTAGGGTACATCATCTGCGTACATTCGATTGTATGGTCCATGTCAAGACAGTGAAGATTCACACAAAGAAGTTGGATGATCGAAGTATTCCCATGGTGTTTATCGGTTATGAACCAGTAACAAAAGGATACAGGTGCCATGATCCTAAGACATACAGATTACATGTTAGTTGAGATGGGGCGTTTGAAGAAGGAAAATGTTGGGATTGGTCTGCAGAATGTATACAAAAGGAAGCATTGATGACTAAACATTTAGCAGCAGTGAAACATATATCGAGATATGTGAGTGACACAAAAGATTTTGGTTGCTGCTATAGGAGGTGTGATGATCCAGAACCAAAGTTAGTTGGTTACTGTGATAGTGATATGGGTGGTGACGTCGATGATCGAAAGAGCATCACTGGAATAGCATTCTACTTGGGACAGAGTTTGATTACTTGGGGATTTCAAAAACAGAAGATAGTAGCATTATCTTCTTGTGAATCCGAGTATATTGCAGCTGCGTCAGCTGCATGTCAAGATATATGGTTGAGTCGTTTGGTGGGAGATATCAAGAAACAAGCACCGTGCAAAGTAAAATTGTTGGTGGATAACAAATCTGCAATTGCGCTATGCAAGAATCCAGTTTATCACGATCGGAGTAAGCATATTGATACAAGGTATCATTTTCTTCGTGATTGTGTTGAAAATGGAAAGATTGAGGTGGAGTATATCAACACTGAACATCAACGAGCTGACATTTTCACAAAAGCTTTAGGCCGAGTGAAATTCATTGAATTAAGACAGAGTTTGGGTGTTAAAGATGTGAAATTAGATCAACAAGTTTAGGGGGAGATTTGTTAGACTTGATCTTGTAATCTAAGTTTTAGCTTTGTGTCTGATTAGTGTTGTAACTGGATCGCAATGTGGAAAGCGATACTAAGTCAGTCTGTATTCGTTTCCAGTTTAGTTCTCTGTCCGTTTTCAGTTCAGACACTGTAGCTTGTCTAGCTCGAGTCAGATTTTGTGTTTTAGACTCGCGAGAGAAACTGATTCTAGAAATCGAATCCGTATCTTAGTTGTAATCCATTTTTATGTCTATATAAGAAATGAGAAAAGTTGTGTTGAAAGATACGACGCAAATTGAATCAAAGTTTTTGTCGTTCTGTATTCTATTCGTCGACAACTCTCTGAAGTTTCAGAGAAACGATTCTTTAGAGATTGTTCAGAGGAACATTGATAGCGTTTGCGGTTTGATTTCAGGAGTTCCGTTCCAACACTTGCTAATTCAGAAATTCGGGTAGTTTTGGGGTTTCAACTTAAGGAGACCACAACTAAAACTCATAAATTGATTTTTTGCAGTAATCCAGGTTCAGAGTTGGCCGTGAGGTTAGCTCTCTCTTTTTCCTTTTCGAGAGCGGAAGAGAACTCGATCTTGGGTGATGGAGATGTACGTTCACACATCCCACCAACGGAGCTAGACTCAACTCCTTACGTGTTTAGCGCACTCAATCATGCAGGGTACGGTCACGAACAGATTAAGGGGCACGATCATGTGCATGAAAATGATTACATCGGTGAGCACGCGATAGCACAAGAATTCATATTTAGTGCCTAAATCCTTGTATATCAACTAACATGGCACATATATACGTTGCGCTGGTTAGTCTGTAGGCTTGCTTAGGGGTGCAAGTGGGGCAGACTACGGACAACCCACACCCCCAGCCGCACAGGCCGCATTGTATTTTTGCAGGCTTCTACGACTGTCGCTAGCCCGTAAGGAAATTTGCATATGGGTTTGGTGGGCTCGGCGGCTGAGCCCGCAAGGCAATTTGCATATGTAGTTAACGTGCTAAGCAGTAAGCAAGATTATTTGAGTAAGATTCTTAGGGAAAAAATTCCAAAAAAATACAAACCAAATATGGAAAACTGAAATAACCTAAAAAAGACTGCTTCGTGAGAGATGAATGAGACAGCAGCAAAATTCAAGAGATAAGAACATGATTGATAGACAAGAGTACTATATATCTCTTTTACGACTGGGAGGAGATGAAGCGATGCAGATCTGCTCAAGGAAGGTCACGTCCTGTGGCCGATCCTTGCGCCGGATGTAGCCGCCAGTGACGGCCGGCTTTTACTCCGGATACCCCTTCTTGCCGTTCCACGCCCACAGCTCTGCAGCGCACCCGTGGTGCATGTTGTAGTCATCGGCGTTGACCTGCGCGCATGTCGGACCCGGATTTTCTAATCCCGAATCATCTGTGAAAACACTGTGCTATTCCCTGGATCAGTAGATAGCACTCACAGATACATAACTGAATCATCTCATACATGACGTAAAACCATACCATTCATTAATTCAACACATCAGAGTTTACATAAACCGCGTCGGGTCAGGTTTTACAATAAGGGCCGAACAGGCCAAACTGAATACATTACAAAAGCGGAAGCGACAACGGAAGCAAAAGGGGTGAGATCACATCTCTCCGCAGGCAAGCGACTGGGGAAACCCGTGTGCGTCCGATATTAACCAAGGCTGGGATAATATTGGATGCACGCAAGTACCGACGGAGTCAACTGGACTGGGGTGAGACTAGAACAGCTAGCGTCTACACTATGCTTCATTATCTCTTGGACCTCCAATTTCTGGATCCTCGTAGTAGTCGTAATCTTCAGGATTTCTTGCTTCTGAGGATTTTTGGGGAGAGAGCGAGGATGAGCACAACTTCCGTGCTCACGAGCCAACACACAATGCAATAATATACATGCAAGGCTTAACAAGGATGACTCTAGTTCTTTTATTTGCTAAAGCAATATTTTAAACTATCATAATTACAAATTCCTAGCACTTAGCATTTTAACCAAATTGTATTTTATTAAAGAGAGTAACTGTGCAATATTTAATAACAGCAGAGGTTCCCTCCGCCTTATGCTTAATATGATTGGGGTTACCCCCACAGATTAATATCACTGAGTCTGCAAACTCAGGGAAAATCCAACCCAGAGCTAGGTGAGCCCACCACATTTTCATACCACCCACAAGAGTTTTTGAAATAGAACTAACTCAAGTTAAGTTCCCATGTCCGCCTTTGACCGTAGGTACGACTGTTTAAACAGTTTAGACTCTGCAGAGGTTGTACACTTTACCCATAAGAGATAATCATCTTGATATGTACACATGTTTCCGTAGACATGTGAATGAAGGGGGGATCATCACAAGGCCTTTACAATGCGTCTATCAGTATTAATTACACTTCACTAAGGTTTCGTCTGCGAAGGGTTACGCCCTGTTTTTAGATCCGTTAACCCTTACTCAGACCCGCCTCTTGCACCGTCGAACGACTTACATCGTGCACCCCGACACCCTTCTCCACAAAGGCTTACGGCGTCGCAGATCATCTATCTGATGCAACTCATACTGATGGATACAAATTATTTAGCCAGGTTGTACTTTAAAAACTTATGGTTGCACTTGTTTTACACGAGAGGTCATGACAAGATTAAGTCCTTAGGGTTATCTGGGCAGTTCATTCCACATTCCAATCCACAACACAACAGTCCTTCGGCAACATTAGCACCCACTGTCATATCATCCATCTTACCGTCCACCCAGATAGGGTAATAGCAAATTTTAGGGTTTTGAGGAGTAAAACCAGATTACCACCTTTGTCTCAGTCATGGACCACCAATGACTGCCAAAACATTTTTATGTTTGAAGAGATGATGATTGGAACATTTTAATGTCCCAGTACTTAAGCAAGACTAGCATGTCGCTTAAGTACGACGTATAGCTAGTATTACCACATAGTTACTAGGGTGACAATGGTTAAAGGATTCAAGTTGTCAAGGATGGTATAATAATTAATTACTCATCAAATGGGTATTTAACTACCTTAAGCTTTAACATACATTTGCTTAAAGAATTAAAGTATGCAATTTGCTATTTTAAAATAATATAATTTGCATAAAATGTAGGCTCAATATGATCAAAATATTTACTCGCCTGGGATATAGGTAAGAGGATCTTGATAATCTTGAGCTTGATCAACTTGGGGATCTCTGGCGTCTTCAAATCCTAGTCGGACGAACGTACCGGAAAAAGGCACAAACAAGCAAAAGGAGCAATTAAATACAAATGAACAACAAATGAACTTCAAATTAAACAAGACCTATGCCATTAGCAAGATCTTGAATTAACAAATTTTTAGAAATTTATTTTATAATTTTTGGAGCTAGAATTAGGGAGATACAAACTTTAGAGGCCTCTCTTTTGAATAAAATAGAAATAGAAAAAGAAAAACAACAAAAAGGGAAAACTGGCGCGGCCCACAGAGAAGATTTGGCCCGGCCCAAGGCGCAGGCCGAAAACGGCATGCGCGGCCCACGGGGGCCGGGCGCGGCCCACGGTGCGTGGGCACGGCCCCAAAGAGGGAGGGGGCGTTGCCCTAAGCCGAAAAGGGGGGAGGCGGCTCGGGCGCAGCAAAAAGAGGGGCGAGGGAGAAAAGGGGGGCGACGGCGGCAGCGTGCAGGGAGAGGAGGTGCGGGAGCTCGGGGGGAGAGGGAAGCGGCGGCAGCGGCAACAATGACGGAGGTAAGCTCTTCGGCTTTTCTCGATATTCTTCCTCTCTGGTTCTTGCTTGGGAAGAAAGGAGGTGTCGGAGGGGGAGACAATGGGGCACCGGGTGGGCTTTTATCGGCAAGGAGGAGGAGGAGCCATTGGCGAGCTGGTATGCGCGACGGTCCCGAGGCGGTCGAGGCGAGCTCAGGTACCTGAGGCGACAAGGCGGGAGGTAGGTGCTAGCTTGCGGGGGGGCGACTTGACGAGGCGTGAGGCGTGCGTGTGAGCCGAGCGAGCATAGCTTTGCGCGGGTGCTGCTGCGCAGCCAGGCAGTGGGCACCGCTGGACTGGCGCGGGCTAGCGAGGACGAGCGGAGATGGGACAAGGCGAGAGCAAGGTGCAGAGCCGTGGTGGTAGAGGGAGCAGGCGGCGTGTGCAGCGATGCAGAGCACGCGAGGGGGGGGGTCCGGCGGGGCGACCCAAGGAGGAAGAAAAGGGCGTTACGGTGCTCCGCGAGGACGACGTAGATGGGGAGGCACACGTAGTGCGCGCGAGAGACGCCCTCGAGCTCATCGAGGCCGGCGAGGCCCAACGGCGTGTCGACGTAGAGCTCACCAGCGACGCAGTGGTCGGTGCCGGAGAGGTTGAGGAGGAAGGGGACGTGGTAGGGCCCGTAAATGAGCGGAAGGAGGGCGGCAGTGGTGGCGTCGCCGTCACATGGTGGGTGCCACTCAGCGGGTGAGGTATGACCCAGAGGGTAATGCGGGTCGGCCTGCTTTAGAATGCTAGTGATTTGGTGGACTGTTGCAGACATTTTAGTGGGCTGTCTTTGTGGGGCGGGCTACCGACTTAGCGGACAGGCTCGCCCACTTGCAACCCTAGGCTTTAGGTTCTTACTTCTCTAACCACTTGTTATGTGTTTGCTCATCTGATCGCATCGTGCAGCAAGGAAGATGATTACAACTAATTAATCAATATTCCCATCAATTCTTATCAGCGAGAAAAAAAATCTAAACGCATATACAAGTCTGGGCATGCTTAGCACATGAATGCATTTTGTGTACCTAAATAATAGTATCGACGGACATGGCATCAATAGGTTAGGCTGGTTAATTAATTATGGCCTGGTTGGTGATCCGGGCAATGCGCCTGAGAAAAACTTTCAAGCTTGTCTAGCTACATCCCGGGCGACTAGCTTGCATGTTGCGTTGCTGCTACGAGTCCAAGTACTCACACATCTATATAACATGCGACTGATTTTTTTAGAAATCAGTCATTTTTTGAGCCATCAAATGGAGATCCAATGTCCCAGATATCACCCCTCTCCCTATATCCCCAACCCAATCTCACTTCCCACTCTCTCCCTCTCTCACCAATCGCAGGGTGCATCAGTCGCAAGATATATAGCAGTTTCTTATTTTTAAACTAGTACTGATATACCTCCGTTTTGTTCGTTATCGTGTAAATGCTTGGATACATTATAAATCAGCCCAAATTAATCAACCAGCCCATGATCGGATTCAGGCCGATCGAATCACACATGGGTATGATCAGTTGACCATGCATGTATCTCTACTACTTAAAAGAAGGAGTTGGTGGCGGTCGTCCGTCCTCCATACGATGTGAGCCATTGGATGAATAATCAACTGACGGCTCAGATCATCTCGCACTTGATCCCTCACGCGGAGAGCAACCTACCTCCCACTCCTCTCACGCCTCCTACTCCATACGATGTGTTATCTAAATGGCTTCAAAATAATTATATAGTTTGTGTTTCCGTCGCAACGCACGGGCACTCGACTAGTATACTACTACACCAAACGGCTCCCATGCATGAATCACTCGGCTATAAATACGCGTGATCAGTTGACCATGCAAAGTTGCTTGGGATCAACGATTTGTCATAATACGCGTCACATGCTACCAGCTGGGACTATATTCGTAGAGTACTTCATCCTATATTAATTCCTTTGTAGTATAATGCACTGTACTATATATACACACACTAGTACTAGTAATGTCATCCTAAACGTTGTGTGAACTAAGCTAATCAACTAATGTTTTGTAGATTAAGCCACGAAGACTGACAAGAGAGTAGTTAAATTTACAGTGCACGTACTGGTGGTTCATGGAAAAGGATAACTGCTCACTGCAAAAATTTACACTGCTCACTAGCTATGTCAAATCAATTGATACATAACATACTTGCTTATTGCCAAAGAAACAACATGATTTCCCAACTTGCTTCTACCTGGCCAAATTAATCAACTAAGCCCCACAATAATCGATTCCTCGTGGGATGATGGGAGAAGATCTTCTCCTATCTCTCGCTACTATAAATATTTGCTATTATATTTGCTACAGTATTACTAAGAGGTACTGTTTACGTAGACTCGCAACATTGTTACACAGTGTTCTTTGCCGTAGCATGTATCGCGCCGTTGGAGGCATGAAGCCATGCAGGCTTTAGAGACGCCAAATCAGCGAGTAAAGTTTGTTGCCAAGTTCACACTACCACGCCGAAACGACAATATTCAGACCAAACTTGTTGATAATTAATCACTGATCGATGATTAAATCAATTGGAATGCTTAGCGCAAGAATGCATTTTTAGATCCTAGCTAAACCATATCAGCCTGTACATGCATGTTAGCTTTTATTATTATTATTATTTCTCTTGAGAACGAATTCCAGCTAGCTGCTCTGCTCCTCACTCAATACTACAGGTAATATTTCGGAAGGTATCGTGTATATGCGTGGATACATTATACATATAATCTTTTAATATAATCCTCGAGATCAGCTCCCGGTGGCCGTGCCCATACTTAAGATCCACCGCGGTGCTGCTAGAGCGCTAGTCCAAGTGCTCGCACCCGAATCACACACCAGATACATTATACATATTATTGCACGGTGCCACGGTCAGAACTGCGAAAAAGAAAAATTGAAAGCCAAGCACTATGCAAAGTCGTCGTCGTCACATGTTACCAGCTGGGGCTCTATTCGTAGAGTTCAACCTATTATACATATATAATACTAGTGATCGCTAAGCTAGGTAATCAAACTCGAATGGCAGGCGTCTCTACTCCAATTAGTACACTGTAAATTAAGTCAACCAGATAAACCGGTCACAAAGACTGAAAAGAGAGGTGTTGAATTTACAGCTTAATTACGTGGTAGATCTCATGTAAAAGGATACCTCAGTACTTTTAAAATGCAAAATTACACGCGTCTCTAGCTTTCAAAAGCAAATCGATGACAAAGGTGAACACTCTCTTAATTATTGCGTAAAGCACATGCCTTGGCCAAATTAATCAACCAGCCCAAGATCAGATTCAGGCCGATCGAATCGCACATGGGTATGATCAGTTGACTTGATCACGCATGTATATACTACTACACCAAACGGCTCCCATGCATGAATCACTCGGCTATAAATACCACTCCAAACACCGGGAGGAAACCATCCCAAAGCCAAAGCACTACTACTCAAGCACAACGTACTTACTTGGCTCGGTAGATCAAACTTCTGCAAACGATCAAATGGCATCCAAAGTTGCCCTGCTCTTTGCCCTAAGCCTCCTGCTCTTTGCCGTCGCTGTGCACGGCTGCGAACCCTCCTGCTCCGGCCAACCGCCCGTCCCGACGCCACCGGTTCCGGCACCGTACCATGGACAACACTGCCCGATCAACGCCTTGAGCCTGACGGTGTGCGCGAACGTGCTGAACGTGCAGCTCGGCGTCCAGATCGGTGAGCAGAAGTACGAGGGGTGCTGCTCGCTGCTGCGAGGGCTCGTCGACCTAGACGCCGCCGTCTGCCTCTGCACCGCCGTCAGGCCCGACGTCCTTCACCTCAACGTGGCCGTCGGCATCAACCTCCTCCTCAACCGCTGCGGCAAGCAGTGCCCATCCGACTTCACCTGCCCCGCTTAGTGTTACTATTAAGTTGCTGCTAGGCACGCGCGCTTAATTTAATTTGTCATGCACACTGCATGTCAGGTAATGTACGTCGATCTAGCGCTCCTATGTTTAATTGCATGCAACGACTAGCTAGCTATGTCTTCATAGACTGGCGGTTGCCTGATTGAATAAGTAATTTGCTATTTCCGTCATTCATGTTGATCCGTGTCTTGGTCCAGGACTCTAGGTAACTACTAGGTTAATTTATCCGGATCTGGAGCTGTACCATCTTGAATTGTTGTAACGACGATATCACAAAACGTAATGAACGATTTATCATTAGTTAACTTTGTTCTCCATCATCTCCGACGATGATGAAGTGATCAGGATGTGAAAATTCTCGATCGATCCGAAGCCTGCTCGCTCGGCGTCGGGCGTCGAGGGAAACCGACCAATTTTCCTCCTCAAGATCAGCTTCCGGTGGCCTTGCCCATATCTCCTTGTCCCCAGTGCATCGATCGGCAAAAGTCCAAGTGCTCACAAGCCACAACTAGTATTTAGTAATTACCTGAGGGATTGAGTGGTGGTATTCCAGTGGTGAACTCCTTTTCTTCGTTGCCGAGCACGACTCTCAGCACGGACATGTGGTACACTAGCTCTGCAACTCTTTTCTTGAAAAAAAAACAGATTGCATTATGTACGCAGTACTACTACTAGCTCTGCAGCCTCTGCCACACTTGTAGACTATCAATCGTCGATGGCGTCCAAACTGGCCCTGAACCTCCTACTCTTCGTCGTTGCCGTGCACGTATTACTACAAAAAGGTTAATGCTGGACGTCTCATCACATATAGTTGACCAAAACCATGTGTATTATATGCAATCACAGACGACTTTGGTTTAGAGACCATCTGTGTTACTGGCTGCTTTAAAAACCGTATGTGAAGAGGTAATATCACAGACGGTCTTTCTATAAAGTATCACGGACGGTTCTGGTTCTGAACAAGAACCGTCTGTGATACTACTAAATTCACAGACGGTTATTTATTGGAACCGTCTGTAATTAGAAACAATTGATTATAGCTGATTCCGACCAGTACACTCCTGATCGGGCCGGATTGATCTTTTAAAGTGGTCGAATTGAAGCTGATTTCCCCAACAGAAGAAAGCATATCAAGAGATATATGTAATCCGGTAGGCACGCATCTTTGTTCCGTATCATGTGCAACAGTCGATCGATCATCCATGGATTTTGTTCTTTCCATGCACGGTGGTCGAAAAGTCAATTTGTTTCGTGAATTTTGTCTTACTAGAAGGGTATGAATTGAGATGAGAACTTTAAGAAGAAATGGAGGTAAGAAAAGATGAGATCGATTGTGAGTGATTTTAACTACCTTAAGCTTTAACATACATTTGCTTAAAGAATTAAAGTATGCAATTTGCTATTTTAAAATAATATAATTTGCATAAAATGTAGGCTCAATATGATCAAAATATTTACTCTCCTGGGATATAGGTAAGAGGATCTTGATAATCTTGAGCTTGATCAACTTGGGGACCTCTGGCGTCTTCAAATCCTAGTCTGACGAACGCATGGAAAAAGGCACAAACAAGCAAAAGGAGCAATTAAATACAAATGAACAACAAATGAACTTCAAATTAAACAAGACCTATGCCATTAAAAAGATCTTGAATTAACAAATTTTTAGAAATTTATTTTATAATTTTTGGAGCTAGAATTAGGGAGATACAAACTTTAGAAGCCTCTCTTTTGAATAAAATAGAAAAAGAAAAAGAAAAACAACAAAAAGGGAAAACTGGCGCGGCCCACAGAGAAGATTTGGCCCGGCCCAAGGCGCGGGCCGAAAACGGCATGCGCGGCCCACGGGGGCCGGGCGCGGCCCACGGTGCGTGGGCACGGCCCCAAAGAGGGAGGGGGCGTTGCCCTAAGCCGAAAAGGGGGGAGGCGGCTCGGGCGCAGCAAAAAGAGGGGCGAGGGAGAAAACGGGGCGACGGCAGCAGCGTGCAGGGAGAGGAGGTGCGGGAGCTCGGGGGGAGAGGGAAGCGGCGGCGACGACGGCAACAGCGACGGAGGTAAGCTCTTCGGCTTTTCTCGATATTCTTCCTCTCTGGTTCTTGCTTGGGGAAGAAAGGAGGTGTCGGAGGGGGGGGAGACAATGGGGCACCGGGTGGGCTTTTTATCGGCAAGGGAGGAGGAGGAGCCATTGGCGGAGCTGGGTATGCGCACGGTCCCGAGGCGGTCGAGGCGAGCTCTGTGCACGGAGGCGACAAGGCAGGAGGTAGGTGCTAGCTTGCGGCGGGGGACTTGACGAGGCGTGAGGCGTGCGTGTGAGCCGAGCGAGCATAGCTTTGGCGCGGGTGCGCTGCGCAGCGCGCAGGTGGGCACTGCTTGGATTGGGCGCGGGGCTAGCGAGGACGAGCGGAGATGGGACAAGGCGAGAGCAAGGTGATGTAGCCGTGGTGGTAGAGGGAGCAGGCGGCGTGTGCAGCGATGCAGAGCACGCGAGGGGGGGGCGACCCAAGGAGGAAGAAAAGGGCGTTACAGTGCCCTCCGCGAGGAGGACGTAGATGGGGAGGCACACGTAGTGCGCGCAGGAGACGCCCTCGAGCTCATCGAGGCCGGCGAGGCCCAACGGCGTGTCGACGTAGAGCTCACCAGCGACGCAGTGGTCGGTGCCGGAGAGGTTGAGGAGGAAGGGGACGTGGTAGGGCCAGTAAATGAGCGGAAGGAGGGCGGCAGTGGTGGCGTCGCCGTCACATGGTGGGTGCCGCTCAGCGGGTGAGGTATGACCCAGAGGGTAATGCGGGTCGGCCTGCTTTAGAATGCTAGTGATTTGGTGGACTGTTGCAGACATTTTAGTGGGCTGTTTTTGTGTGGCGGGCTACCGACTTAGCGGACAGGCTCGCCCACTTGCAACCCTGGGCTTTAGGTTCTTACTTCTCTAACCACTTGTTATGTGTTTGCTCATCTGATCGCATCGTGCAGCAAGGAAGATGATTACAACTAATTAATCAATATTCCCATCAATTCTTATCAGCGAGAAAAAAAAAAATCTAAACGCATATACAAGTCTGGGCATGCTTAGCACATGAATGCATTTTGTGTACCTAAATAATAGTATCGACGGACATGGCATCAATAGGCTAGGCTGGTTAATTAATTATGGCCTGGTTGGTGATCCGGGCAATGCGCCTGAGAAAAACTTTCAAACTTCTCTAGCTACATCCCGGGCGACTAGCTTGCATGTTGCTACGAGTCCAAGTACTCACACCAGGTGGAGTATATTTTTAAACTAGTACTGATATACCTCCGTTTTGTTCGTTATCGAACAGATGTGGGAAAAAAAGGCTCAGGCCAAGAATTATGCAAAATTGCTTAGGATCAACGATTTGTCATAATTGCTTAAGAATTATGCTACCAGCTGGGACTATATATATTCGTAGAGTTCATCCTATAGAACGAATTCCAGCTAGCTGCTCTGCTCCTCACTCAATACTACAGGTAATATTTCGGAAGGTATCGTGTATATGCGTGGATACATTATACATATAATCTTTTAATATAATCCTCGAGATCAGCTCCCGGTGGCCGTGCCCATACTTAAGATCCACCGCGGTGCTGCTAGAGCGCTAATCCAAGTGCTCGCACCCGAATCACACCCCAAATACATTATACATATTATTGCACGGTGCCACGGTCAGAACTGCGAAAAAGAAAAATTGAAAGCCAAGCACTATGCAAAGTCGTCGTCGTCACATGTTACCAGCTGGGGCTCTATTCGTAGAGTTCAACCTATTATACATATATAATACTAGTGATCGCTAAGCTAGGTAATCAAACTCGAATGGCAGGCGTCTCTACTCCAATTAGTACACTGTAAATTAAGTCAACCAGATAAACCGGTCACAAAGACTGAAAAGAGAGGTGTTGAATTTACAGCTTAATTACGTGGTAGATCTCATGTAAAAGGATACCTCAGTACTTTTAAAATGCAAAATTACACGCGTCTCTAGCTTTCAAAAGCAAATCGATGACAAAGGTGAACACTCTCTTAATTATTGCGTAAAAAGCACATGCCTTGGCCAAATTAATCAACCAGCCCAAGATCAGATTCAGGCCGATCGAATCGCACATGGGTATGATCAGTTGACTTGATCACGCATGTATATACTACTACACCAAACGGCTCCCATGCATGAATCACTCGGCTATAAATACCACTCCAAACACCGGGAGGAAACCATCCCAAAGCCAAAGCACTACTACTCAAGCACAACGTACTTACTTGGCTCGGTAGATCAAACTTCTGCAAACGATCAAATGGCATCCAAAGTTGCCCTGCTCTTTGCCCTAAGCCTCCTGCTCTTTGCCGTCGCTGTGCACGGCTGCGAACCTCCTGCTCCGGCCAACCGCCCGTCCCGACGCCACCGGTTCCGGCACCGTACCATGGACAACACTGCCCGATCAACGCCTTGAGCCTGACGGTGTGCGCGAACGTGCTGAACGTGCAGCTCGGCGTCCAGATCGGTGAGCAGAAGTACGAGGGGTGCTGCTCGCTGCTGCGAGGGCTCGTCGACCTAGACGCCGCCGTCTGCCTCTGCACCGCCGTCAGGCCCGACGTCCTTCACCTCAACGTGGCCGTCGGCATCAACCTCCTCCTCAACCGCTGCGGCAAGCAGTGCCCATCCGACTTCACCTGCCCCGCTTAGTGTTACTATTAAGTTGCTGCTAGGCACGCGCGCTTAATTTAATTTGTCATGCACACTGCATGTCAGGTAATGTACGTCGATCTAGCGCTCCTATGTTTAATTGCATGCAACGACTAGCTAGCTATGTCTTCATAGACTGGCGGTTGCCTGATTGAATAAGTAATTTGCTATTTCCGTCATTCATGTTGATCCGTGTCTTGGTCCAGGACTCTAGGTAACTACTAGGTTAATTTATCCGGATCTGGAGCTGTACCATCTTGAATTGTTGTAACGACGATATCACAAAACGTAATGAACGATTTATCATTAGTTAACTTTGTTCTCCATCATCTCCGACGATGATGAAGTGATCAGGATGTGAAAATTCTCGATCGATCCGAAGCCTGCTCGCTCGGCGTCGGGCGTCGAGGGAAACCGACCAATTTTCCTCCTCAAGATCAGCTTCCGGTGGCCTTGCCCATATCTCCTTGTCCCCAGTGCATCGATCGGCAAAAGTCCAAGTGCTCACAAGCCACAACTAGTATTTAGTAATTACCTGAGGGATTGAGTGGTGGTATTCCAGTGGTGAACTCCTTTTCTTCGTTGCCGAGCACGACTCTCAGCACGGACATGTGGTACACTAGCTCTGCAACTCTTTTCTTGAAAAAAAAACAGATTGCATTATGTACGCAGTACTACTACTAGCTCTGCAGCCTCTGCCACACTTGTAGACTATCAATCGTCGATGGCGTCCAAACTGGCCCTCAACCTCCTACTCTTCGTCGTTGCCGTGCACGTATTAAATACAGAAATAGAGAACAGGGAGGCAGCACAGGGGAGCTCAAAGCTGTGCTCGCCGCCGACGGTTGAGCGGCGGAGAGGTGAAGGCGATGCTCAAAATGGGTTGCCCGAGTGTCAAGGAAGCTATGGGTGGTCGCGGGGTGGCCGAAGAGGCACCGTGGCAGCCGCGCGGTGATGAGCGGCGGCCGGCTGTGGGGGTGAAAACAGGGCGACGGCGCCGGAGTGGCAAAGCAGCGAAATTAGGGAAAGCTTGGGCACGAGTATGGCTCAGTGAACTCACCGGTGTGGTCGGCCATGACAGGGAAGCACCGAGGAGGGCTGGCGACGGTGACTAAGGCCGGCGCGATGAAGCTCTCGACGGCGGTGACCTAGGGAAGAAGAGAGAGCGGGGTGAGTGGTTGGGGAAGGTAGAGGAAAGCCATATGATGCTCACGGAGAGGAGAATTGGAGGGAGGTTCGCCTGAGATGGAGTATTGGCCGCGGTGGCGATTTTGGCCGGGACCGGGGAAGAACATCCGTGCGCGGCTCCTCAGTGGAAGATTCTCCAAATTGACGGAGGAGTTCAGCTCCTTGTGGTTGAAGGCACTCCGTGACGCGGTCGTGGGTGGTCGGATCTCGCCAGAGTGGCCGAAACGGTGTGGAGGAGGTGCGGCGGTCGAAGGCAGCGCTCGGTGCGCTCGGCCCCTTGACGTGCAGCAGAGAAAGGAGGAAGAGAGGAATGGAAAGGGGCAAGGGAGCCTCGGACTGGCCTTTTTAAGGCGATGGGTGGAGTGGCCGAAGGTGGGCGACGGCATGGGCACAAGAGCGGCGGTGGCGAGCTGCATGGCGTGGAGAGCAGGGACGCGTGTCCCCGGCGCTGCCACGACGAGCAGTTGCATGGCTCAGCACCGATTGGAGAAGAAAGGGGAAGGGGCTGGTTAGGGAGGCCCACCGGTCAGCGACAGTGAAGCGGTGCAAGCCCGAGTGTGGCTCGGTCGCTACAGTGCCAAGGGTTTGGGTGAGGTCTGAATAGTTGACTGATTTAGATTTTAAACTCCTCTAGTTTGACCGAGGCTTAAAAGTAGGAAATAAATTTATAAAATTCTAAATTTTTTTGCAGAGGGGTTCCTGGGACAAACTAGAACTCATATAAATTTTCTAAAACTACTGTTCATGATTTATTTACTGATTTTAAATTCATTTATAGATGATGTTTATTAATTGATCATTGATTTTTCTCCAGATCAAGTTGAGCTCTAAAAATTTAGTAAAAATCATATTAATTTAGTATAATTATTCTAGTATTTGATTAAATTATTTTCTTGGGTTCTTTACAAGCATTAACTTCAGTTTTCTTTTGGGAGTTCCATTTCAAGTTTTTAATTTGAATTGAAATTGAGGTTTTAAATTGTACAATTTATGCACATGCTCAAAAATGAAATGAAAAGTTTATGAGATGCATCTAAATCCCATTTAATAAAAATAGGGCTGTGAAAAACTCACAGTACGAGAAAAGTATCATGGTAGAGATCAGGATCAAGTCGGCAATGGAGCAGGTTTGAATATCTCTCATATTGGTCATTGCTCTATTAATACTACCGCCAATTCTTTAGCTCTTGGAGATGTCCTTCATGTGCCTCACATCTCAAAGAATCTTGTATCTGTGCATAGACTTACTAAAGACAATAATGTCTTTATTGAATTTCACCCTGATTACTTTGTTGTAAAGGACTAGGTATCGAAGAAAGCCTGCTTCACGGCAGATGTGAATCTGACCTCTATCCTATTAAGTCCACTGCCAATAGTTTCTCCAAGAATGCCATGCTCAGTCCGAAGATCAATAAAGATCAATGGCATGCTCGCCTTGGTCATCCTTCATCTCAGATAGTTCAGTCCATCTTGCACTTAATAAGTTATCTTTTGTTAGTCCTACACATAATTCAGCCTATAATGCTTGTCAGCAAGCTAAGAGCCATCAGCTCCCCTATTCCTTAGCTATTCATGTGTCCAATTATCCTTTAGAACTTATATTCTCTGATGTCTGGGGTCCTGCAATCCAGTCTGTAGGAGGATACAAGTATTATATTAGTTTTATTGATGACTTTAACAAATTCACATGGATTTATTTACTTCGTGCCAAGTCTAATGTTGAGAATGTGTTCTTACAATTCCAAAAACATGTAGAACAAATTCTTGACAAGAAGATCAAGTGTGTGCGATCTAATTGGGGAGAATATAAAAAACTCAATAAATTCTTCCATACCATTGGTATAGAATATAGGGTTTCTTATCCTCACACCCATAAACAGAATGGATCAGTCGAACGAAAACATAGGCATATTGTTGAAATCAGTCTTGCACTTCTTGTACAATCCTCTATGTCAATCAAATTTTGGGATGAAGCCTTTTTTACTGCCACATATCTTATCAATCGTTTGCCCTCTCGAGTTATAGACAATGCTACTCCTTTAGAACAACTATTCAAAGCCAAACCCAATTACTCTATGTTTAAAATCTTCGGGTGTGCCTGCTAGCCACATCTAAGACCCTACAATACTAGTAAGCTTTCTTTTCAAAGGTGTGTTTTCTTATGGTACAGTTCCAGCCACAAAGGATACAAATGCCTTGATATTTCATCTAAACGAGTGTATATATTTCCAGGGATGTTATCTTTGATGAAGGATGTCTTCCCTTTTCTCGACAATCTGAAAATTTCTTTACTAAACACAGTCAGTCAGTCACAGTTCTACTTTGAATACTCGTACTTTTCTTCATGTGCCAGCTTCGTCCATCCTACCGATACCTACTTCACAATCATCTCATGGCAGTAGTATTTCTAGTAGCTTTGATAGTCTGACAGATATGCATCCAGGTTCCCGTGTCTCTAGTCCTACAGCCGTCGAACAGGTTCCATCAATAGCTCAGCTGCGACAACACGAAATGCACACACGACTGCACGACAATATTCGATGCCCTAAGCAAAGAACAAATGACACCGTAGCGTATCTTGCTAGTTTTGGCAATAATGCTACTGGTGTTGAGCTATCGCCGGCTGCTGAAGTTTCTGATACTGAGTCGTCGCTGCCTATTGATGTTTTGCAGAACAAGCAGGAAACAAACAGTATTGTATCGCGTCAAGCTAATTTCAACAATGTTGCTGATGATGCTGAGCCATAGTCACACGTTGATGCTATGCAGAACCGTCACCAGAGGAATGCAATGGATGTTGAATTCGCAGCACTTCAGAAAAATGAGACATGGCATCTTGTTCCATCGTGCCCGGGACTGAATGTCATCAATTGTAAGTGGGTTTTCAAGCTAAAAATGAAAGCCGACGACACTCTTGATCGACATAAAGCAAGGTTGGTTGTAAAGGGATTCAAACAACGTTATGGCATTGATTATGAAGACACGTTTAGTCCGGTGGTAAAGCCAACAACCATTCGGATACTCTTGTCTTCAGCAGTATCTCGTGGATGACAAATCGATGTCCAGAATGTGTTTCTACATGGTGTTCTTAATGAAGAAGTATATATGCAGCAACTACCAGGATATGAGGACCCGAGGTATCCGCGGTATCTATGTAAACTTGATAAATCACTTTATGGTTTAAAGCAAGCACCTCGTGCTTGGTTCTCTCTGCTCAGTTCAAAATTGCAAGAACTTGGATTTCTTCCTTCAAAGGCAGATGTTTCTCTTTTCATCTTCAATCAAGGAGGTATCAGTATGTATATGCTTATATACGTAGATGATATTATTATCATTAGTTCTTTAGTCAAAGCTACCGATCTATTGCTTCAACAGCTTCAAGCTGATTTTGCAGTAAAGGATCTCGGTAGACTCAGTTACTTTCTTGGAATTGAAGTTAATTGCTTTGGTGATGGTATTCTCTTGTCACAGTATAAGTACATCATGGATTTGCTGTCTAAGACCACCACAGATCAATTGTCAAAATATGTTGGGACTCTTCTAGCAGATACCGAAGCAACTAAGTACAGAAGCACTGTGCCTTACAGTATTTGACATTGACACGGCCTAATATTGCATATAGTGTCAATAAAGTTTGTCAGTGTCGGACCCAAATTTTCTATTCCTGAATCCTCTATAAAAATACTATGTTATTCCCTAAATCAGTAGATAGCACTCACGGGTACATTGTTGAATCATTCATACATGGTGTAAACTAAAGTACTAATTTATTACAACCATCAGAGTGACATCCACGTCGGGTCGAGTTTTACAAAAAGGGCCGACCAGGCCAAAAGCTTACAATACATAAGATGCGGAAGCGGTAGCGGAAGCAAGAGGGGTAGAGCTCAACTCTCCACAGGCAAACGACTGGGGTGACCTGTGTACAACTGATATTAACCAAGGACTGGATAATATCGGTTGTACGCAAGTACCGAAAGAGTCCACTCAGACTGCGGCGAGGCCTAGACTACAGAATCTAGACTACTCTTCATCGTTTCCTTGCTCATCGACTCCTGGATCCTCGTAGTATGCATAGTCTCCTCCCTCCACGTCATATGAAGGGTTTGGGGGGGGGGGGGGAGCGAGAGTGAGCACAACTTCCGTGCTCGCGAGCCAACACACAATGCAATAATATACATGCAAGGTTTATAAGGATGGCTCGGGTTCTTTTATTTGCTAAAGCAATGTTTTCAAATATCATAATTACAAATTCTTATCACTTAGCATTTTAACCAAATAGCATTTTATTAAAGAGAATAATGGTGCAATATTTGATATCAACAGAGGTTCCCTCCACCTTCATGCTTATTTTGATTGTGGTTAACCCCACATATTAACATCACTGAGTCTGGAAACTCAGGCCAAAACCAAACTCAGGGTTAGGTGAGCCCGCCACATTTTCAATACCACCCAACAAGGTTTTTGAAATAGAACTAACTCAAGTTAAGTTCCCATGTCCGTCTTTGACCGTAGGTACAGCTGTTTAAACAGTTTATAACTCTGCAGAGATTGTACACTTAACACACAAGAGACAATTAACTCATTGCCCTACATGATTCCGTAGTTGTGTAGTCGAGAAGTTGTCACAATAACTTTTCAACTACCTCGTCATTTCCATCATTTCACCCATATGGGGTTACGCTTATACGTTGCACGGGATGTCCACCTCAGCGACTGGCATAGCGTGGCTACACCTCAGCGACTGGCGAACTTCACCCTTGACTCGGTGTCCCATTAAGCCCGACATACCCAGAGCTCGTGCCCCTTTATCCCTCCAGTGAGATGACTTTCAGGATTTGATAAATGTACTAAGTTAAGTCGCAGTTTGTTGCAGACTTGTGGTTGTACTTGTTATACACAGGAGGTCATGACAAGATTAAGTCTTTAGGGTTATCTGGGTGGTTCTTCCACATACCAACCACAAAACAACAGTCCTTGGGCTACATCAGCACCCACTCTCATACCATCCGCCTCCCCATCTGCCCAGATAGGGTAATAGCAATTTATGGTTTTTGAGAGGTAAAGTACAACAACTCAACCATCTCAATCATTTTCCGCAATGACTGCCCAAATCATTTTATGCTTGAAGAGATGATGATTAGGACATGTTAATGTCACAGTACTTAAGCAAGTCTAGCATGTCGCTTAAGTACATCCTATCACTAGTATTACCATATAGTTACTAGGGTGACAAAGATTAAGGGATTCAAGTTGTCAAGGATGGCATATTAATTAATTATTCATCAAATGGGTATTTAACTACCTTAAGCTTTAACATTATTTGATTAAGGAATTAAAGCATGTACTTTGCTATTTTAAAAAAACATAATTTACATAAAATATAGGCTCAATATGATCAAAGTATTGACTCGCCTTGATTGTAGGGAAGAGAGTCCAGGTGGTCTTGTTTTTGATCAACTTGGGGGGTCTCCGGCGTCTTCGAACTCTACACGGGCGAAGTACCGGAAAATAATCAACAAGCCAACAAGAACAAATAAATACAAATGAACTTCAAATTGAACAAGACCTATGCCATTAGCAAGATCTTGAATTTACAAATTTTTAGAAATTTATTTCATAATTTTTGGAGTTGAAATGGGGGAGATACTAATTTTTAAAGCCTCACTTTTGAATTAAAAAGAAAAAGGAAAAGAAAATCAACAAAAAAAAACGCAGCAGCCCACAAACAAAAATCGGCCCGACCCACGGCGCGGGCCGAAACGGTGCGCGGCGCGCAGGCGCGGCCCACGGGGCACGATGCGCGGTCCACGGGCGGCCTAGAAAAAGGGGGGAAAGGGGCGAGGTAGGGCGCACGGAGGGGGGAGGAAAGGGCGGCGGCGCACGAGGAGGAAGGGGGAGAGCGGCGGCGACGACGGCGACGGAGGGGAGGGCTCAGAGCGGCGGCGGTGATGGAGGTAAGTCCCTCGGCTTCGGCCTCTCTTCTTCTTCCTTACTTCTTGATCTTCTTTCTCTCGGGTTTCTTGCTTGGGGGAAGAAGGGGGGAGGGTGAGGAAGAGCAAGGAAGGGTGCCGGAGCTTTATAGGTCGGGGGAGGAGCGGGGAGGCTCGAGGAAGAGGGGGGTTTATAGCCGGGGAGGAGGGGGAGGGTGGCCGTTGGAGGCACCCGGTGGTGGCGCACGAGCCGAGGGCGGCCATGGCAGCGGATCCGGGGGAGAGGGCGAGGACCAGGGATGGGACGCAGCGTGCGCGGCGTGCTGGGATGGGAGTATGGGACGGGGTCTGGGCACGGCGCCGAGGCGAGCTCCGACGGTGTTGACGCGGAAGATCCGAGATGCGACGGGGCGCTGACAAGGCTCTGCAGGTGGGCGCGAAAAACGGGGACGAGATAGCGCGGTGATGAGGCTCTGACGCGGTCGGCAGGTGCGAAGAAGCCGGGGACATGACCGCGAGGGGCGCGGCCGGCGGAAACGGGGGCGGAGAGCCGGGTGCGTGCAGAGGTGGGGTGACCAGGGCTAGGAAGGATAGGGGGAAGGGTAGAATTTGGGGGGGGGGGTTGAGATCTGAATTTTGAAGTTTTTGAGAGTTTTTGGAGATTGAACAACTGATCTTTTGACAAACCTTGCAACTGAAATTTGGATGCCACAGTCAGTTTCTTCATGCTCCAACAGATCATCATTGGACAGCGGTTAAACGAATTCTTCACTATCTCAAGGATACAACTCGAATTGGGTTGGTTCTTCGATGCTCTGCTTCGTCTCTATTGAGTGCATTCTCTGATGCAGATTGGGCCGAGTGCCCAGATAATAGACGAAGAAGCACCGGGGGATATGCAATCTTTCTTGGATCCAATCTGGTATCTTGGAGTTCAAAGAAATAACCTACTGTTTCTCGCTGAAGCACGGAGGGCGAGTACAAGTAGCCAATGCTACTGCCGAAGTCATGTGGATACAAGCTTTGCTTGGGGAATTAGGTGTCTCCCTTCATAGAACACCGAGCTTGTGGTGTGACAATCTGGGTGCGGCATATCCCACAGCTAATCCAGTGTTCCATGCTCGAATGAAGCATATTGAGATTGATTACCATTTTGTTCGTGAACGAGTAACTTGCAAGGCGATAGATATCAACTTTATTTCGTCCAGAGATCAAGTTGCTGACATCTTGACAAAACCGCTTCCTGTTCAGTCGTTTGTCAGATTCAGAAACAATCTTAACACGGCTGCGCCTGGTCCAGATTGAAGGAGGGTGTTAAAGATATAATTCTGTTTCATGTCATCAGCCAACTGAAGATAGAACTCGACTGAAGATACAGTCCTGTAGCATATATTATCAGGAGCTTTGTTCTCCCAATCCAATACGAGATAGAATCGGTTGGTTATTCTCCCGGTTCAATACGAGATTTTCTCGGATGAGAATTGTAACTTAAATCTGTAATCTGTAAGCATTGTTGCTGTAAATGCAGAGAGAACCGATCAGGTTCATTGCGGCCAATAATCTTTAACACACTCAAGCTGAAGGTGTGCGCGAGTGTGCTGAACGGACTGCTCAATGTGAAGCTCGGCGTGCCTGAGTACGAGGAGTGCTGCCCTCTGCTGCACGGGCTGGTCGACCTCGACGCTCCTCTGCACTGCCGTCAGTGCCAACGTCCTCGGCTACATCGACGTCAACGTGCCCGTCGGCATCAGCCTCCTCCTCAACCACTGCAGTAAGGAGTGGCCGTCCGACTTCACTTGCCCAGCTTAAGCTTCAATTGCCATGCAGTTTTGCGTGGATGGAGGCTCATAGTCTATTTCGCTTTCCTAAGTTTAATTGCATGCCCATGGCTGGGTACCAGTCGATCAGGCCGTTGCCTGACTGAATAAATTTGTTGCTTCCTTGTTAATCTAATTCGATCTATGTATTGGTCCCTAGGCGTACTATGTCTCAGCAATTGGAGTTGTAAAACACCGCTTAATTATTATTATCACAAGGAAGAATCATCAGTATTAGTTAACTGTTTGATTTTCTGTTTCCGTGCTAACGGAGCCTCGGCAGTAGGGGAGGCCTGCGTTGTTGCACGCAAAGTCGATCGTTGCCTGGTACGAGCAGCGTGTGGCGCGTCTGGCGCCGGTAAACATGATTGCTCAGGTTGGTACGTACTTAGCCAAGATCGTCAGCGTATTTCTCGCCGAATGATCATTAATTCCAGGACAACCAAGATCGTTGGCTACAACTTTGGGCTTGGGCTAGTTTGGGCGGCGGCAGAAGTGACCTCTATCGGCAGATCTCACGCCGGCGGTGGACTTCACAGGCACGGATGCGAGCATTGGTGGTGCATCTGCAAGATTGTACGTGTGACGAAGAGATCAAAGCGATCGAGGAAATGGTAGCTGGCACGACAGGTTTGACATGGCATCCATCGAATGATCTTACACTGAGGGTTGCGCCACCACTGGGAGTGGTAATCCTATGAAATTAAGGAGGCCGTTATAACGTGGAGATGGACAGGACAGGGCAGAGCAGAGCAGATTCATATGTGCCTAACATAAACAGATTTGACTTCGGGCTGGACTAAAGCAGAAACCGTGCCATTTGGTTGCATAGCACCTCTCATCTCTCAAGTTCTAATCTTCTAGATAGCATAACCCCAAACTGACAAGGTGTAATAAGCATGCCCACAACTTGCTCGGTTGCACCTACAGAACATTAGCTGACAGAGGAATGATGCAAACAAGGTTCTGATTGTTGCAGAAGGTTACAAAGATATATACGAACATGGAAATTCTAACACCAATCGTCGACAGTAGAATCTTTAGCCTGTGCAATATATAGTTGCTCAAAGACACTGCGCAAAGCAATGTTTGGAAAGACTCAGCGGATCACATGACGGTTTTTTATAACATGACAATCACAAGAGCTCAGTTCATCACAACACTTGAACAGGTGAAACGGTCTTCTATGGTCTATCACCAAGTTCCACACTCAAATTGTCATACGGGTAGACTTTTGGAGTCTGCAAGAAACAATATGACAAGTGTTGGTTAGCTTGTTCAGCAAAACATATCGTAAATAGGCACCCTTCTTTACCAATTCACAAGAAACAATATTAACTTGATCGGGTCTACATTCACAAATCAAAGTCATCCCTCTTTATCCATCCGTTACAAAGTGATCAATAAAACAGACATGAAATTGTACTGAAGCACTTTGCAGCGCAGATTACAGAATACTATAACAACCAACAAGTAAGAGAAGATAAAATAGTCCATTTTAACAGTTTTGAAACAGAGAGAGAATCTTCAATGCAGTTATATTTCTCTCCTATATTATTGACTACAAAAGAAATGTTCTGGTTTGGCCACATCAACAATATTTCAGTACCGTTAGATTTGCACTCTATTAACTACCAACCCTTCAAACCTGTCTAAACATATGTAGCAATAACTGATGTGGGTTGCAAGCGCTCCTGGTCTGACTTCCCCTAGCCTCTAAAGTATTGCCACGTCGGAATAGAATATGTGATGAGTCCATGAACACGTGATTAATGTCTCAAAAAAAATGTGATTAACAAAATAATGAACCTCGGTAACTGCCAATCTAAACAACATATCCTTTCATGACTCCACACATCTATCTATTCTTCACACCACTTTGGGTGGTATATAAGAGATCACATTAACCAAACTTGAAAGCATGGCAGAATGTTTATTTATTTATTGTTTCCAACTTTCCATCCTCCTTTCTCTAAACTCAACATAGGGTACATACCAAATCCAAACACACCCCTTCTTTAACTTCTTTCTGTTTTCACTCAAGTTCAAGTAGAACAGGCATTTAATACCAAAGCAATTGCATTACCAATCCTCTCGATTGTTTCTTTGCTTCAAAGTGCGGTCAGAAGTAGGGCTGAACAAAATGGTTTTGAAACCCGTTTCACCCGTTTTAGTGCATAATCTTGCATGCATGCATGTAGCTGCAGTTGTCAGTGAGCAGCACATTTGACCTGTTCTCCAGTTTGGCAAAACATAAAACCCGGCTATGAACACCCCCTAGTCAGAAGGTTCTTGCTAGGTGATATATGAGTTGTGTCATTGATGCCCATTATAACACTGAGTACTACTCCCATTTGATTCCAAATATAAGTCGTTTCAGACATTGACACAATCTCCAAGATGATACTTTGACCATTGATTTCTATGAAAATATGTCGTTTCCAATAAAAATAATTATATATTATGAAAGTATATTTCATGGTGGATCTGGTGATACCAATTATATGTTGTATCGTGTGAATTTTTATACATTGACAGTCAAATCTTAAAATGTTTGACTGACACATATTCTAAATGACTTATATTTGGAATCGGAGGTAGTATAGTAGTTGAGTATAGGTGGGGGGAAAAAGATGTGGACAGAAGGTCCTTGCTAGGTGATATATAACACCAAGTACTATATTAGTTGAGTACAGGTGAAAAAAAGATGTGGTCAGAAGGTCCTTGCAAGGTGACATATGAATTGTGTCATTGATGCCCATTACATTGAGTACTATAGTAGTTTTGTACAAGTGACCCTGATACTGCTTTATTCAGTAACTAAGTTGAACAAACAATATGTTAAGGCCTGGCTGAAATTATGTATGCATGTATGTATCTTTAATTGAACTTGGGCATTGGACTCCAGTTAAAACTAATTCAACTTTGTTGCTTCAATCGTGCATGCACGTCTGTCTAACGTTGCTTCAATCGTACATGTATGCATCGACAGGCATATTTCTCACAAATTACGTTTAACTTGGTGCTATTTTTCATATGAATAGGTTCAAATATTTGACGACCAATCAATATATGGCTTATCTCAACGAGACAATACTCTATGACTCTTCATATCAATCTAGCACGATGTTGTGTAGTGATTCTTCAGTTCATGTGCAGCTTTCAGGAAATTAAATTAAATGGCTGGTAACTGAGTGTTGTAATTAATGGACAGAGAGAGAAGTCGAGACACCCATGTCCATCCCTGAGACCCTGACATAGGCATGCAAAATTTTCTACTTCAGAAGCAGTTTGGCGGGGGGGGGGGGGGTACTTCCAGGAGACTGGACATTTTTCGTTGTTCAAGAACAAAAAATAAATAAATATGGGCACTAATAGCTCGATTCACAAGGAATTGGTCAATCTTAAAAAACATGGGGATCAGATTGGCCATTTTGTATCATTCCAAAACAAAAGGAAGTATTTGAATGCTAATATTGTTGCATGAATATTTCAGTCAACTTAATAGATCTTTTGAATGTTATATGGGCATTCCTATGTATTAAGGATTTGGAAAAAATCAAATGTACAACTGATGAAGATGCACCAAATTATAGTTCATGCATTTCAAATGTCTCATATAGTTCCCAAAATTTTTTTTGACACAAGACAAATGAAAATATGCATGTGCTGCTCATACAGCCCCGCAGCAACGCGCGGGTCGGTCACCTAGTAGACTTATAGAATTGGAACACAGTAAAGGTAAGTCCTGTTAGCATCCCTAGTTACTGTTGTCACTGGTGACAGTTTAAAGAGCTAATTAGTTCTACGGAATGGTGACAGTTTAAAGAGCTAATTAGTTCTACGGAAATTTCATCTATGATAAAGACCATAAACTTGGCAGATACCCTCTTTGTAGCTTGTGGAGGAGTATCAAACATTTGTTTCCTCACGTGGATAACACATAAATAAGGTACTTAGGATAGATATCTAGAATCTAGATCTTCCATTCTTTGCAGGCTATAATAGATTAGCATACCACGTCATGAGAGTCTTGCAAAGCTAATACAAACACCTCCACTTCAGAATCAGAATTGGATATGGACGTTGCTGACCAAGGAGACATTATAGGTCAGGAATTGAAGGGTTCGACACAGGCCATGCTCAGCTTACTACCATAATTCCTCCCATGGTTCAATTCAAACAAGTACCACAAAGCATAAGGTGGTAAACTTCACAGTTATCAGAATATATAGATCATTTGGACTAAAAAATCACCGTTATTCATCCAGTAACAGAGTTCAAGCAACCACATTTGGGGAAAGTACAAATAAGGTTATGTTGGATAGGAGTTAGAAGTCAGAACAGGCTCAACACAAATATCCAGGGCCTGATCTAGAGGTAAATTTAAGGGTATACCATAGAGTTAAATGCCCTATAAGATTGCATCAGAAAATGCTACCAAACAATATCCTCCCGTCCAAGAGCATTACAAGCCGGCAGTTGAAGTCATAAAACAACTTGCTACATAGTGAGTGGTAAATAAAACTTAGATTTATAACTATTTGGTAGAGGGTTAGATGATTGATTGTATTTAGTTTGAAATATCCACAAAGAATGCCATCAACCCATCATCGATTCCTCTGAAATCATCAAGGTTCTCTATAATAGTTTATCACATGGATAATACTTTGGTTTCTTTAAAAAAACATGGATCATATTTTGTGCAAACTGAGATCAATTATCTCAATTCCATTGACCAATTTCCCAATTACATGTTTTTATTTTGCTGATTCTGTAAACTGTCAACTAAGAGCAATATAAAATTGTGCAGTGGACAGCTAGAAAACAAATGCAACCAACAACCCAGAAAAGAAAATAGGTTTGATGTTCATGAGACTACAGGATTCCTTCCATCTAGCCATCTAGGAGCCTAGGTGCGAGTAACAAAAAAACCTTGAAAATGTACTGTAGTTGTAGTCAATTCATTGACGTGGATTGGAATGTGTCTTTTCGGTTTTTATTTGGGCTAATTTGTGCAAAACTTACTTCGATTTCATAGCAATCACAACACTAGCCTAAAGTGTATAGGCACCCACTCTGAGTGACCCAACGTTTTATATCATCTTAAAGCAATATCATATATATTTTTCAACAGAAACTAGGAGAAATTATATCTTCTAACTTTAGAACAACCACATAAGGCAAGTTTCGAACATACCAGTACTCAAACAGAGCTACGCAACAAGGACTGATTTCTATAGCAGATTCAACACTGGAAATCCACAATACAGTAGGGGGGCAGAGAAGTAGAATTAGATACTCACATAGGGCACCTTGGAGGCCTTGTCGTTCACAGCGGCGGCCACGCCGAGAGCAGCGAAGAAGCTGAGCCCTCCGCACAGCCACGCCAGCGCCTCGTACTGACCACCACACAAACACACCACCAAACCACATGAAATCAAACCAATTTCAGACGCCTATGATGCAATGCAATGCAATGCAACGTAATGGATGTATGTGGCATCATGTAATGCAGTAGGATATTTGGATCATCAGACCTTGCCGATGTGCGGGGCGAGGCGGTCGATGCAGGGCTCCGGGAAGGGCGTGCCGTTGTCCCACACCAGCTCGTCGTTCACGGGAAGCTGCGACCCAAAATCCCAAATCGAATCGATTAGAGGCGGAGATCGGATGAGGAGGAGAAGAGCTCTAGCTTAGGTCGAGGAACCGGATTTGAGTTCGAGTGAGGGAGGAGATGCGGCCTTACGGGCTGTTCGGGGACGATGTGCCTGCCGACGGGGAGGCCCATACCGGCGCGGTGCCGGAGCGCGGATGCCGCGGCGCGTGCGGCGGTGCCGTGGCCGCCCAGGATGCGGGACCCCACTGCGCTCAGCCTCCCTGCCATTTCCACCGATCTCTCCCTCCTCCTCCCTCCCTCCCTCCCTCCCTCTCTCTCTCTCTCTCTCTCTCTGTGATCTGCGCCCGCGGGTGTCGTACTGTCGTGTCGTGCGGTTGTGCTGCTCGTCGGCGGCGGCGGAGACAGAAGAAATCGTGGGATTGGTTCAGGTGTCAGGCTGTGGGCTCCTAGGAGACGACTATAATGGGCCTCGTTGGGCTCATATTTTGGGCTTTGGGAGCTCAAATGAGAGAGGCCGCGCACGCGTTGGGCCTTCCATTGCTGGAGAAGCTCTGGTTGTGGGCCTTTCTGGAAACGGCCGGATCATATCGTAGATTGGGCCGGCCCTTGTCAAATCGTTAGCCTAGTAATCCAACTCCGAATCCTACGAGTACAATCTTAGACTCCCAAAGGGAAAGAAAATTACTAGTACATCTTACGCTTTCACTTAACAGTAGTGAGATTATGAACCCTATTTAAAGTGAGATTACTTAGCTATCTCACAACGCTTTCACTTCACAGTACTAGCAGCAGTAGTTGGAACATGGGCGAGACAGATCTAATGCCGAGCTACAGTTCATCTCACGCAGCTGGAGAAAAGGAAGCATTGCTTGGGTTGATTCCACACGACACGGCCGCGCATTCGCCTCAGCCGGCGAGCTCTGACGTCCCTGTCCCGTCCCCCGAGCGTCGTCGCCTCTACAGTCTCTCTACAGAAAACCGCCTTGCCGTATCAAAATACAGAAAGCCACTCGACAATACATCAAGTCAATCATTAACATAACATTCACAGTACAATGTTCATGGCAAATCTATCAAAAAATCCGTGGACAGATGCAGTTGCTTACTGTACTCCATCATCATGCGATTGTTTAGCAACTTCTAAGTGAGCTTAACTGAACTAACCGCGCATAATTAAACAGGCAAGTTGCGATTGTTTACGCGCCTCCCTTGAGCTTGGCTCGACCCATCACCGAAGCGAAGATTAAACATAGTGCCGACACCAGATGCAGATGTTTCCACAAGTATCCACATCGAAAATCATAGTGCCAGACGCTAAGTACACCATCGGCAAACTCCTGGTTAAATTAGCTCAGATCCAATCAGTTTCATTGCAAACAATCAGCTTATGTCGTGCTGGTACGAACTCGATCGTCCATAAACTATTCGCAGGCCGCGACTGGCAACTGCACCGACAGGGCCGCGTACAATTAATCCTGCAGTTAGCTAACTGCCCCCCGGGAACAGGATTAATCAAGCGATCTTTTTTGTTTTTGAGAGGGGGGGGGGGGGTTGGATTAATCAATCAATCTGTGAGATTGCGAAATAAACTATGCAGGGCTCACATGGCATTCAATGTTTGATGTGTCATGTCTCCTCTCCTCGCTAACAAAAATAAGAGGTAATTTATTTCTGTTTTATTTTTATCATTGATTAGTGAAGTTTTAGAGTAGAGTATAGTCATCTTATATTTCACGACTCAAAGGTTGCGGATTAAGTTATAGAAATCACGATGGTAATCCATATGAATATCCTACCAATATGTAGTTTGTGAGAATCAAACTTTGGAGAGGTTAGTTAGACCATTGGCACCGTAAGTACACTTACATTATCTAGCTATAGCCTATAGATATTCCGAACAAGTCGTATCAACTGGTTGGTGAGTAACTTGTCGAATTTTTTAGCCGCGTAATTAGTCTCCATCTGGAATGCCTTTTGACGTCTATGTCTATCTATATAGTTTGTCATGTAAACATTACCGCACACTTCTTATCAGCACTATGAACAACTCCTGAATAATCTGACCTGTATCCTTCATCTTTTGTTCGTGAGATTGATTTATGTACGTAAGAGACTTTCACATTAACACGCCGTTTGCCTCCAACACAATCTAACCGTAGTTATACAAATGTTTGGGTCACTTGGTCTATCACTTTATCAGCAACTAGATTTTTCTACGTGATTTGACTTGGACAGGGGCAGAGTGCGGACGTAGTACGCTTCAATCCTGGCTTAGAAGCTCCTCAAATTATGACGTCCCATCCGAAGAAAATGGATGAGAACCAGATGCCATTTAGACTTGCAAATCTATTTTTAAAAAAAAAAATCGACTGGCAAATATAAGTTGGTTTTTCTTGTGGCTATGTGCATGCATGATGCATCAGTCTTGGAAATAAAAATGGCAGATAGAGTCATAGACTAATGAGATAATACATAGTACAATTCTAGCTGCCAATAACGTGGGCATGGTAGTCCGCGTCCAAAATAATTCTAATTGGACGAACAACGAATAGAGTAAGAAACCAAACATTAGTATATTTTTGTGACGAAAGAAAAACAGTTTTTGAGTCAACAACTAGTTGCAGCAACCAAATCATAGGATGCTGATGCGCGAGCAGACGACGAGCGCATTCTCTGATGGCGATCAGCGAGATGTTCCTGTCTCGAAACATTGCACCACGTTTTGATTTGCAAGCTCTATTAAGTTTGACTCTTCTTCTCCAATACTACTAGTTCTCGCATGGCTAACTAACATTCCATCCTAGAGCTGTATGAGTCACACCTGGGCACACACTGTACTAATCACAAAATACATGGTGCGATGCAATATGCATTCCTAACGTCAACTGTATTCTGCAGTACTCAAACTAAACGAGTCTTGAAGATTATTACACTGCTTTGCGAGAATAAAAATTAATCTAGGCAGAAGTCAACAAGACGATCCCATCCATTCCAGGATTGCAAACAGGCCGGCCGGCCGGCAAGATCCGGCCCGGTAGGAGATGATGCATGGAGACGAGAGAGAGTCTTTCTCTCATCTCACGTGGTGACTGGAGCTGGAGCAGCATTGCAGCAGCAATTTCAAGTGCTTAACCGGTCGTCAGGGTCAAAAGGCAACGTGAGGGAGGCAATGATGATGCATTTTGGAGCAACCAGCTTCAGCTTTCCCGCTTTCTTCATCCTTTTGGATGTTAATTATTCATCACTTTGAGCCTTGAACATACTCCTACCGATGAGTCATGAACTCATGATACACTTACACTGGGTAATGATGCCACTTTGCCGATGCATTTTACAGCCGGAGTGTGTTGTTTGGTGTAGCAGAAATTTTGTATGGCCAAGGAACCAGCATTGATGACACTGATAGAGCACACTGACAGAAGGGCTTTGCTCGATACTTTCAACGTTCTTTTTTACTTAATTCTTAAAACCCGTGCCGTCAAAAGTTTAATAAGTCAATGGTTTAAAACTTCTAGATTACTATATAAAAATTATATCATTAGATTTATCGTTTAAAACATTTTTATAATATTATAATATTATGAATACATCTTCGTATGAAGTCATAAAAAATAACGATAAAAGTCACCCTTCAAAGACCGTGAAAAATAAAAAAACATCAAGTAAAAAAATAGGGGAGTATATTAGAGTATGACTGTACTCGGTAAAAGTAAAATGGTAGTTCATAGGTGAACAAAATCATTTCTCAGCGAGTCTCTTTTTCTTTTTCTGAAAGAGACTGATTTTTTTTTCTGCAGTTCTTTTTCACGTATAAAGTGAAAAATTTCACACCAAAGCAAAATATATATACAAAATGGTGGAGTATAGCTAGCAGCTACATAAGTTTGTGGCACGACATGGAAATTAGTGCACATGCAAGCCACTACTGTACTGCTCCTGCAAACAGTATTATGTCCACAGATATCTCTTTTACCTGCATCATCGGGAATTTTGCACAGCCTTTTTCTGTTTGCCACCAAAATGCGAGCTACAGTGCGAAAGCCTCCCTCCCTTTAAGAATAGAATAGTTATGCACAACCACGACTACTACTGTGGATAGGTAGAGAGATAAAGTGATGTAGAGAGAGAGAGAAAACAGACACACAGAGAGAGAGAGGAGTCTGGGGCTAGTTGCAGGAGAGGAGAGAAGGAAGGAAGGGGAAGGTAAGTACTGAGCGGGAAGGCCACTTTATTGCCTTTTTCATGTTGCACGCTATCATTTCGAGATGAAGACGTTGCCAGAAGAATAAAATACTCTTGCCTCCCCCACACATACCTCCACAGTCCACACCCAAGAGAAGAGAGAGAGAGACCACCGCGACAGCAGCGTAGGGAGGTAGGAGAGAAGGCTTAGAGAGAGAGAAGGGTGGTAGGCTGGTAGCTGCTAGCTAGTAGTACTACGACTCTACACCGAAGCCCAGTTTGAAATAAGAGGGGGAGAGCACGGAATAGGATCGAGCCACAAGACAAGACGCGTCGCAAGGAACAAGGAGAAGCTCGGAGTGGTGGCAAGAGAGGAAACATATGAGGTGGTGTTGGATTAGATGAGAGGAATGCCCTTTGCTGGTAGCGCGCGAGAGGGGCACGCGGGGACACTGCTGGGCCTGCCTTCGCCTGGGCTCGCCGCCGGTAAGGTCTCCGGCGCCGGCAGCTTCTGGGAGCCCACGTCGGTGCTCGACCGCCAGCACAGCTCCAGCCCCAGCCCGCCCACCTCGGCTTCCACGCTGTCGTCGCCGCTGGGCGCCGCCGCCGACGTGGCGGCCCTCGCCGGCGCTAACGCCAAGAACGTCTCCCCGCCTCCGCCGGCATGGCCGAGAGGCGGTGCCGGGGAGGACGCCGCTGCGGGGGTTAAGGAGGAGTGGGTGCACCAGCTCACGCCGCTTGATATGGGCCTTGGCGCCGGCGAGGGGTGGGACGCCGCCGGCGCCGTGCTGTCCGACGCTGCGGCGCCGTCGGGGCTGGCCCCTGATAACACCTTCCTCCGTTGGATCATTGGCGGGGAGGACGGGGCCGGGGCGATGGCCGGCGTCATGGACCCGCCGGTTCTGGAGCTCGACCACGCCACGTGGCCCACGTCCATGTTGTCGCCGCCCGCCGCGGCGTTCGGGCCCAACCTGTCGTTCGCGCCGGCCATGGAGGACACAGAGGCTGCGCCTTTCGGCCACGCGCCCAACTTCCTGTTCCATCATCACCAGCACCACCCCCAGCCACACGCGGCCTTCTTCGGCGCGCACCCGTCCTTCGAAACGGCGCCGTCGCCGCCGAAGCGGCACCACCCAATGGCCGGCGCGCCGGCGCCGAAGTTGCCTCCTTTCCCGGGCCACCTCGCTCCGGCGGGCGGGTTCGTGCCCGGCCTGAAGCCGAAGGTGGAGGCAGCGAACGACGAGGCGGCCGCTGCGGTGGACCAGCTCGCCGAGGCGGCCAAGCTTGCCGAGGCCGGCGACGCCTTCGGCGCCCGCGAGATATTGGCGCGGCTCAATTATCGGCTCCCCGCCGCCCCCACGGCCGGGACGCCACTACTTCGCTCTGCCTTCTACTTCAAGGAGGCTTTGCGCCTTGCGCTCTCCCCAACCGGCGAGGCCCCCGCGCCGTCGGTATCCACGCCGTACGACGTGGTCCTCAAGCTCCGTGCGTACAAGGCCTTCTCCGAGGTCTCCCCGGTGCTCCAGTTCGCGCACCTCACCACCGTCCAAGCGGTGCTCGACGAGCTCGGCGGTACCAGCTGCATCCACGTGTTCGACTTCGACATCGGCTTGGGCGAGCAGTGGGCGTCGCTGATGCAAGAGCTCGCGCAGCGTCGCCCCGCGACGGCGCTCAAGGTCACAGCATTGGTGTCGCCGGCGTCGCACCACCCGCTCGAGCTGCAGCTCATCCACGAGAACCTCTCCAGCTTCGCCGCCGAGCTCGGCGTCCCCTTCCAGTTCGCCGTCTTCAACATCGATAGCTTCGACCCCGCGGAGCTCCTCGCCATTGCCGGCGGCGACTCCGTGGCTGTCCATCTCCCCGTCGGCTCAGCCCACGTAGCCACAATGCCCGCCATCCTCCGCCTCGTGAAGCGTCTCGGCGCCAAGGTCGTCATCTCCGTCGACCGCGGCTGCGACCGCACCGAGCTGCCGTTCGCCACGCACCTGTTCCAGGCGTTTCTGTCCTGCCTTTTCCTGCTCGAATCCTTGGACGCCGTGGGCACGGACGCCGACACGGCCGGCAAGATCGAGCGGTTCTTGGTCCAGCCAGCCGTCGAGCAATGCGTGCTCGGGCGCCACCGCGAGGCCATGGTCAAGGCGCCGCCGTGGCGGACCGTGTTCGCGTCGGCCGGGTTCGTGCCGGTGCAGGCCAGCACCTTCGCCGAGTCGCAGGCCGAGTCGCTCCTGAAGAAGGTGCCCGCGAGGGGGTTCCGAGTCGAGAAGCGCGCCCCCGGCTCGCTCTGCCTCTACTGGCAGCGCGGCGAGCTCGTGTCCGTGTCGGCGTGGCGGTGCTGAGCCGAGCCCACCGTCGCCGGCCGGCGAGCAACCGTACGTGAAGCGAAGCCGAGTTAACTTGCCGGGTTTAGTTAGGACTAATGATCCTACTACAAGTATTTTTACCCTTGTTGCTGTAATGATCTGATCTGATCTGATCACCTGCTTAGTGTCCTAAATCGGAGTACGTTGTGCCACCTTCAGCTGATTGCTCTGCTCAACTGTCGTGTCGTGTCGTGTCAGTTGATAAGTAAGTAGATTGTGCTTGGCAGGCTGCAAGGTGTGGTTCGGTAACCAGTGCATTCTACCACCCGTGTTACTATATTCTCTGTGATATCAATGGTTATGGCGTTTGCAATGTTGGTTCCATTTCATCTGCAATTAACCTTCTTACTTGAAGATTTTTCTCAGCCTAATAATCGATGTCAAATAGTGCAAGTTTTAGGGCGGTGTTTGGTTCTCAGGCCAACTTTGCCGTGGCACTTGTGTTTGTTTGTTACCACACCACAATCGTCTTCAGGGTACACATGTTACTCAGTTTTTAGCGAGCCTTTTCCGAATGGCACGTTTTTTAAACAATACCAAAACTAGCCCTCTAGGTTTGAAACGACAAAAATAGCATATCTACATCGCAAAATTACCGCGGAAAGTTACATGCCGCTCACCCGGTCTGTGGAAAGCCACGTATCAAGCTCCTATCCCGCGGCAGGTAGCCTGTCGCGCGCCCAGACCACATCAGGTGGCATGCGTCCGTTCCTGCCGCGGCTGCTTGCCAACCTACTGCGGACTGAGCATGTGACAGATGATCTGCCGCGATCTGAATGCGCTGCAGGCCGCCTACCGCGAACTGAGAACTCGATACGTGGCTTTCCACGGACTAGGTGAGCCGCACGGGCTTTAGTGACGATTTTGCACGATATAGATGACAGTTTTATCATTTCGAACACGAGGAAGCTAGTTTTGCTAATTGTGTTTCGAAAGAAGCTAAGTCAGCCAAAAACTCATTTTTAGCCATCGCTAAAAGTATGACCGGTACATTTTATCTAGTTTCATCTATACAACGAAGTAGGCCACGAACCGAATGGACCTTAGGCTGCTCCCAGTGCTCCACCTTGGCCAGTATCATAAGGGTGTCATGTAGGCAAAGTGCTGAGATGACAGTAAATTAAATGAGATAAGAGATTGTTGCAGTATCTAAATAAGAGGCTGCTCTGGCTCAAAGTCATAGACAAAAAAATTAGCTCATTTCCATCTTGTAAACACCACCTCCTTAAGATTCTACATCTAATTGATTAAAAGGACCTAAGATACTATACCATAATAAATAATGCATTGGGAAGATAGTATCTTAACACTCGTCATGCACTAAAAAATTGCGCTAAAATACTGTCCATTGAAAACAGACTTAGAGAGCTTCAGCACCGTAGGTTTCATTATTTACTGTCGAAGGTGCGTCGCCGAGACGTGGATACGCACATATTCGTGTTTTTCTTCTTCGAGAACGCGCGGACGCACACCTGGAAAGGCTTGGATTACACGAGAATTGCGTGTGCTCAGAGCGGCGGCACAGTGGCAAGCTCCTAATATTGGACGTCGGAGAACATCTCCAACTTAGCGATCGGCGAAATAAAAACAACGATTGGGAATAAAGCGGCCATGGGCGCCCCAAGCAAAGCATAAATGCGGCAGACAAATTTTGTTCCTCAGTGGGATTCTGATTTGCACTCGGTTAGCAGCAAAGCAAGAGGCTAGTTAGACTTAGCCAAGATAAATGGCTAAGAATTAGGTAGTTTCTTGGCCGTTTAAAATAGCTCATCATGGCTTCAGCAATGCTCTGTCCACCAATCTGTCTATCTGTCCATCTATATGTTTTGGTACCTATCACTGCTTGTACTAGCTAGTATGTCATCAGATTTGATGTTCATGCTTTAGACATATATATATGAGCTTCTGCTGTCTGCAAAATGTGTGGTTGGTTACTTTTTTCTGCCTGGTAAAGATAAGAAATTACCAGTGTGGCCATTGTCCTACCTCAGTGTCAGAAACCTACCTTAAAAAACAAAATTTATAGTACACTCAATTTAATTTTATACGGTTAGAATTTAGTTATAGCAGTATAAGTAATAGAATCCTGATAATAGAATCCTGATAATGTAGATTTGTAATGTGGAGATCGTATGACACAAGAGTAATATTTTCAATTCATGTTAGAAAAGTTCGTAATACTCTCACAAAAAAATTTATAAATGCAAAGAAAAGGCTATTATGCTCTTAACAAATCAATGCCCAGATTTATACTACCACAATATACTTACTAGTAGAATACACCGAAAAATTTCTTTAAAAAAATATTCAGAAACCTACTGAACAATTAGTAAGGAATTGGTCTATGTATTAATCAATGCCATTGAAGTACACTACCATCCAGTTACTGTAGTTGCTTTGTGCTCCGGCCTTGCGCATCTATTCTCTTTGCATTGGACCACAGGATGCGTCATGCTAAAAAAAATGGACACATGACAGCTTAATCAAGTAAGCTCTATCACCTATTCCGCTCCTTGCAGGGGGGGATCCTGTTAGAACAGATTAGCCAGAAGTCCACTGTTGCTCCTTGAAGAACATACGGTGATGAGTGCCAGTACATTGTTTACTTCTCATGATGGAATTCCCTGCTGCAACATGAACCGAATCCTGCTTATTCTCCATCCTGCACTGGAGATGCAAAGACGGCAATAATCGTAGTGTAAAGCGCCCATGCTTTACCAAAATGGCGGCAAGCATCTCGATCTTGCCATCTGCGCTTTGTACTAATTGCAGTACCGAACTCGTCCACGTTGTGCCTATGTTAACGATGAGGAATAAAAGCATAAAACACCCCCTCCTAATAGTCTGCAGAAACCTTCTTCACTAAGCAATGCCATTACTGAGCTCACCATTTGCAAAGTCAAAGCCAACCATACTTGTTAAGATTCTAGTCGAACAAAGCTCTTACAAGAACAAACATGTCCGTAGCAAATTAGCAAAATTGGTTATAAGGCATCATAAATTTGTGACATTTGCTCCAAAACACTCCTATTTTGCGCCTTTGCCCGAAGAACACTACGCTTGCTTGGTTATTTGCTAGAATACACTCTGGCCAATATAATAGTATTTTCGGCCTGAAGAGGAGAGAGAAGAGTAGTGAAAAGTTTATTTTGCCCTTCCAGCTGAACCTGTTTGCAGTTGGCTTGGTCAGACCATATTACAGCCGCACGCGTGTCAACTTTGCCCGTGCTGACCCCCTTCACTCTCCTCTACTCTCACTCGAGGTTGGCACGGTTGGAACTGGGCGCACGGTTTTTAGGCAGGGGCACCAAATGTCATTTCGAAAATGTTCTCTCCATTTAGCCCAAAAATGATATTATATTGGTCAAAGTGACTTGTGTCAAATAAACACGAAAGTGCAGTGGCCTTGGCGAAGTTGCAAAATGAGGATATCCTGAATCAAATGTCACCAATTTACGATGTCTTATAGCCAATTATTTTACCTAACAAATCTGTGCCAAATCCATAATATCCTAAGTGCAAATGGCCAAAGACTACCCTTTCTGGCCACGACTCACAGAAAATGTAGCATTCCTACGTGAACTACAATGTTTCCTATAAATTTCCTACATTAGAGTATTCTGCACGGGGTCATTAGACATTCAACACCGCCGCACGACGCACCATACACCGGAAGGCAGGCAGAAGATCTAGCCAAACCTCGCAGGAATTGAACCAAGAGAGCATGTAACCGGAACATGTGGGCCCGGGGGCAATTTAGCTGCATATTGAATCCCTGCGCTGTCCCTCGCAGAGTCACTGCGCCCTTTTCTTTCATGCAGTGAACCAGTTGACCACACACCTCTGGCTCTGGGCTCTGGGCTCTGGGCTCTGGGCCCCGGGCCCGGGCCCCACCACGCTGGCAGCATCGGTCAGTGAGGACTTGTCGATCCGATGATCCCATCCGTGTCGGGTGGTGAGGCACCACCAACTGGCATGTGGGCCCCCTTCCCCCAGCCCCACCTGCTCCGCTCCATCTGAGCCCCAACAAATGGCTCGATTTTCCCTAGTTTTTTAGCATCCGAATAAAAGTACCCACCTGTTTTAAAACAATATTGTTGCTGGCAGAAGTGGGCGATGCATGTCATCGATGAACTATGCAATCTTCTGCTACTCCCTCTCGTCAGTGAGCAGCCTCAGACTAAACATGGTCCAGAACCCTCGAGGCACGGCCACACCGAACGAACGAACTCCCATGTGTAGTGCACTGATGTGTCGAGTTGCCGCCAAGCAACAAGTAAACAAGAACGCATGTGGCTTGCATCACCCACTCGTGGCATGTTGCTTCTTGCCCTCGCCATTTTTTGTCCTGTGTGATCCTCAGCTAGCTTACCTGATCCCTCCATTTGCTCAGACTATCTTTGCATCAGGCCAATCAAACCTCGCGTGGATGCATGCAGTATGAGGCTAGAAGCCAATGCTCGTATCCGGTAACGGAGATACATAGACGAGCAGGCAGTTTTACCCATACCGTTTGTCATTTCCCTTCTCGCATGCATTGTGTAGCACCGGAAAAGTGATTAGAGGGGGTGAATAGGAGCTTTATCAAGTTTTTGCTTTAAGATCGGATTCAAACATAATACTGACTCCAATAGCTATAGAAACTATGAATATCAATATATATAAGCATAGCGGAAGCCTTGAACTGAATCTCCTTCAAACCTCCAAAAGAAACGATCAAAAACACAAAAAACAGCCTAATTAACGCATCAAGCGGTCGGACGATGAAGCATGTGCGGTCGATGGTGAACGAAGAACGCACGCCGACCGGTGAACAATAAAATCAAGACGAAACGATAATTCAAAGACAATTTTGAAATCGAAAATTGATCCAACTTTTGATCTACAACTCCAAACTTCATGAAACTTGAAACATACCTTTCTAAGGATATTAGGAACCTATTCCAAGCAACGATTTAGAAGATCCACATCAAAGATTTGATCTTTTTCAGTTTTACAGAAGAAGGGTTCAAAACCGAGCAAAAACAATAACTCGACCCAAACACTTGCTCGTGGGAGATTGATGGTCTAGATGATTCTAGATGTATTCCCACACATCACAGTAAGGTAGAAGAGGGAGGGAGATCAACCAAAAACTCACGGATCAAAGAAACACTCAAAATCACCAAATAGAGAGAATGAAGAACACAAAGAGACACATCTTTGAGAAATCATCCATAGATTGATTTATGATGTTGCTGGTTACAGCCACTCCCTTAAGGAGGAAAAGAGCTCAATCCATGAGCATTCTCTCAACTCATCTCTCTAGAACCCTAAGCCTCTCTCTTTCTTCTCTAAGTCCCTAAACCAAACTAGGGTTTGCAAATGGAGTGCTTGAGGTGGTTTCCAGCACACCCCCTATTTATAGAGAGGCCTAGCTTCTAGAAGAGTTTCTCTAATGGGCTCCCGTTAAGGCCCAACACAAACGGGACACTTACGCACGTATTTTAAAGCGTTGAAACCATCATCTCTTGACCTAAACCACTTCATCTTGCGCCGTCCCGCGTCGTAGTTTAGCCAAACGTCACAAAGCCGGTATTTGATGAAATTACCAAAATACCCCTTCTCGATCCTTCTCCATGGACCGAGTCCAATTCTGTCGAAGCAATCGCCTGCTCCACCACGTGTAGGTTGATCAACGGCTTTCATCATGTCGGCAAATCTCTCCCGTCCGGATTCCACCGGAACCACCAAGGCACTTGTACCGACCCCCGCGCCGCTTGATCAACCCGTCGCACCGAACTTCCCATTCGGTCATCCTCGTCCATTCTGCGCCACGCTTGAGCCACTTGACCTCACCCGGCATCCATGATCGTTCTGGACCTCAGCTCTCCAAGCTTAGTCCCGATCCTCTCGCCGTTGACCGTCATTGACCTTCAAGACACCTACACAGCAATAGACAGAGAAATCGTCTCCGGGAACAAGTTATTCACAACTTGACCAATGTCAGTGAAAACATGCAATATGCAACACATATGCAAAAATAAACATGGATATGACCTATCCCAAAATCAATTCTCCAAACGAATGACCAATCAGTACAAAACCGGTCAGACCGCCATTCAATGTCCGGTCTAATCGCTCGTCGATCGATCGCACTCATTATTGGTCGATCACTGAACTCGACGACCTTTGAACATTTGCCGAAAACACGAGAAATAGCAAACCAAAAGTGCCATTGCCAATTGTAATATCATCTCAATATCGTGCGCATATCCTCATGATATCCACAATCTCCCCCTTGATGAACACATTGGCAATCTTCCAGAAAATGTAAGTTTATGGTTTGAAAAGAAAAGAAATCGTCGTTTTCGCGCAAAGGCACAACTTGGTCCATAAGCAAGAGAAAGCCATGGAAATGACCAAGCTGGCTTCAGAATAGTTAAGGCAAGTGAGATAAGGCAACAGAAAGCACAAAAGCTTCAATTTCCAGAGAATCGCCAAAAAATCTCACTTAAGGTCCATATGAAAGAACAATTGTTATATTTGACCTTCGATCATGGTGAGTATTCACGAATTGCAATTCAGATTCAGAAAAGGCAATAAAACCAAGGAATGCAAATGAGATGCTCCCACTCACAATGATCACCAATTGTCATGAAAAAACACTTTCTCCCTAAGACTCCAAAAGCTCTAAAACAACATTTTTACCAATCTTTCTCCCCCTTTGACAATGTATTCAGCAAGACTTGGGAATCCAGTACTGAGTCACACGAAGCTGAGGAACAACAGTAGAAGCAGTAGTAAAACGATTAGGATTAAAATCATTAGAATGCACACGAGAAACACCTAGACCTCTCCGAATCGACCTACCAAAAGGTCGGTACTCCCCCTGTCTAGATGCTACCCGTGGTTTCTCCCCATGATATCCTAAACCAGAACGCTGCCTAGAACCTCCAAAGGAGTCAAAGAAGTCATCTACAAACCTAGGCCTTTGTCTAGCAGAAAAGACAGGCTGCTTGGCTCTAGAGACTACAGTAGGTAAAGGAACTCCTCTAATGGACTTCAAAGCACTCATCCTTCCTTCCCTCTCAATCTTAGCTCTACGGAAGCAGAACTCAACAATGTGGTCATCCTTCTTGCAGAAGGTGCAATGGTACTTGACCTTTTGAGGGTCGACTGCTGAAGTAGAAGCACTGTCTTGCTAGAAGAAGTTTGGGCAAAACTGCAGATCTAAAAACAATCTTAGATGGTTCAGGGATTCTACCTCAAACAAGCCACTCTCAACAGCTCTCGCAATCTTAGGTGGATGGTTCTTGGAATGCTCTATTGAATTAAAACCTAAGCCACTATTCTTCACACTCACCTTAGATTTATCAAGAATCATGTTGATGTTCTTCTTCCCACCAGTGAATCTCTCAAGAGTATCTTTAAGGTAATCATTTTCTTTGGCTAGGTCCTTACATGTAGCACAATTACTAGACTTGATTGCCTCATCATACTCATCCTTGAGAATAGCTATCTCAACTTTCAAAGCCTCACAAGACACACAATAGGAATTCTTAATCCTATTCAACTGCTCCTTAAATTTATCTCTAAATGTCTCTTGTATCTTATCTACATTTATTCCAACTTCAGTACACAAGATACAACAAGAAGAGTCAATAGCTTTCTTGGATGCAGTCATGAACATGAATTTTTCAATTTTAGCTTTCTCCTCTAAAGTCTTGTTTAGAATATCATTCTCTATTGTGAGTTTAAGGCAATTTTCACATGATGCGGATCTAGAATAAAGAACCATTTCAGTCATCTCTTTCATTTTGACCTTATTATCCTCACAATGAGAGCAAGTATGACTAGGATCAAATTTCTGCAATTCTTTTGTAGCGCTATTCAATTTTAATTCAAGCAAAGCACAATTTGAGCAAGGTAAAGGAATAGCATCTACAGTAGTCACATCTAGAGCAATAGCATTCATACAAGCAGGACTTGACTTGAGAGATTCTAATTCATCAAGAGCATCTTTTAATTGATTTGTAACAGAGGAATGAGCAGATTTCAAGTTTGTCAATTCATCAAGCAAGCTAGAGCAAGAATCACAATTATCAAAAGGATTAATAGATTTGAGCCTAACAACTTCTAGGTTCAAGTTATCAATCATGGTGTCCTGTTTCTTAATCTCTTTAGCTTGCTTCTTTATTTTCCGTCCAAAGAACAACCAAAGCTCATTTCATCTCACTCAAAGAAGGGCGTACCTCGTCGGGATCGCTGAAAAGGTCGTCGTTGTTGGAGGAGTCGACGTCGTGGCTGTCCCTAGCCATGAAGCACATGCCGGTGAAATCCTGGGTCTTCTTCTTGCCATGGAGTCATCCTCGCCGCCCTCCGTCCCCGAGTCCACATCGCTCATATCAACACTCTCAAGAGCGGCAAAGACCCACCGACAAACTTGCGAGAAGTTGGGCTTAGCTTTTGCATTCTTAGCTTGAGGACGCCCAAGAGTCCTTTTCCTCCTTGCCCTTCACTTGGGGCATCGGATCGAATGTGATTTGGCTCACCACACTCAAAGCAAGTGACATGGCCTCCTCTCCTCCTATTCCTCATTTTGTTATATGCTCGAGAATCGGTGGATAGGAGGGCTAAATCATCCTCGGTATCCTCTCAAGTTGTTCATCGCTCATAGACCGCCAAGCAAACAAAGAAAAGCCGGATAAGCTAGAGTCCAAAGAATCGAAAGAACTTCCTTGGATGGGTCAACCACTAAAGCCATCGACTCGTCTTGGGAGACGCGAGATAAAGTTAATCTCATGTGTCTTCAACCTCGAGTAGAGTTTATCCATGGTAAGCTCACTCATGACAAGTGTTGTCATTGATGGAAGTGATCTTCATCCCCAAACTCACATCAAGAGCACCCAAAAGTCGGCGTGCATTCTCGACTCGGTGAAAACAAGATCCACAAACACAAGATCATGCGAATCTTGGAGAACCTCCCACACTGTCTAAAGATTCACCGTGCTTTTGCTCGATCTTTGAGTATGCTTTCTTGAGTTGGTTCTGTCTCACTTCCTTGATCGCAGTAGAACCCTCGTGATAATCACAGAGAGTCCTCCAGATCTCATGAGCAGACCTAAAATGAGCAACACGCTCAAACTCAGATCGACTAAGCCCTTGAATCAGAAAATTTCGAGCCTTGCTATTAGCCTCAACATCTGGAGTGATGACATCGTCATCGGCTGGCACAACATATGGATTTTTGACTTTAAGCCAAATAGTGTGCCCTTGAGCCTCGATGTAAGCTTGCATACGAGCCTTCCAGTAAGCAAAATCAGATCCATCAAAGATATAAGGTTTGATTGAATACTTATCAGTCGCCATGGCTCCAAAGACCGGTTAAGATCTATGAAAAGAGCTAACCGGGCTCTGATACCAATTGTAGGACCGGAAAGGCGACTAGAGGGGGGTGAATAGGAGCTTTATCAATTTTTCGTTTTAAGATCGGATTCAAACATAATACTGACTCCAATAGCAATAGAAACTATGAAGATCAATATATATAAGCATAGCGGAAGTCTTGAACTGAATCCCCTTCAAACCCCTAAAATAAACGATCAAAACACAAAAATCAGCCTAATGAACAAGCATAGTCGGACCGACTGAAGGAAAGTGAACACGCGGTCGATCAAGTGAACAAGAAAATCAAAGACATGAAACAAGAATTCAAAGACGATTTTGAAAATAAAAAATTGATCCAACTTTTGATCTACAACTCCAAATTTCATTAAACTTGAAACATACCTCAATCCCTAAAGTCCCTCAAGGAGGACAAGAGCTCAATCCATGAACACTCTCTCAACTCATCTCTCTAGAACCCTAAGCCTCTCTCTTTCTTCTCTAAGTCCCTAAACCAAACTAGGGTTTGCAAATGGAGTGCTTGAGGTGGTTTATCCAAACACACCCCTATTTATAGAGAGGCCTAGCTTCTAGAAGAGTTTTCTAATGGGCTCGTTAAGGCCCAACACAAACGGACACTTACGCACGCATTTTAAAGCGCCGAAACCATCATCTCTTGACCTAAACCACTTCATCTTGCGCCGCCCCGCGCCGTGGTTTAGCCAAATGTCACAAAGCCAGATTTGGTGAAATTACCAAAATACCCTTCTCGATCCTTCTCCATGGACCGAGTACACTGCAAAGCAATCGCCGCTCGCCACGTGTAGGTTGATCAACGGCTCTCATCATGTCGGCAAGTCTCCCGTCCGGATTCCACCGAACCACCAAGGCACTTGCACCCACCCGCGCCGCTTGATCAACCCGTCGCACCGAACCGCCTGCTCGGTCATCCTCGCCCATTCGCGCCACGCTTGAGCCACTTGACTCACCCGACATCCATGAACGTTCGACCTCGCTCTCCAAGCTTAGTCCCGATCCTCTCGCCGTTGACCGTCATTGACCTTCAAGACACCGCATGCAATAGAATAGAGAGAATCGTCTCCGAACAAGTTCTTCGAACTTGATCCATGTCGATGAAAACATGCAATATGCAACACATATGCAAAAATAAACATAGATATGACCTATCCCAAAATCAATTCTCCAAACGAATCACCAATCGATAAAACCGGTCGATCGCCATTCAATGTCCGGTCGATCGCTTGGTTTCGCTCGACGCGCCCAGCCACGGTCGGACCACGAACTCGACACCTTTGAACATTTGCCGAAAACACGAGAAATAACAAATCAAAAGTGTCATTGCCAATTGTAACATCATCTCAATATCGTGCGCATATCCTAATGATATCCACACATTGCCAACCAAACCAGGGAAGGGCCGGCCAACGCGGTCACCAACAGCTTGCCTTGCTCCAATGGCGACGCACGCGGACGCTTGTGGCCGCGGAGGAACAGCACACGTGCGAGCGGACGCGCGAGCGAGCACGGCAGCTCGTGACGGCCGCACTGAGCTCAACTGGAACTGGAACTGGACTGGACTGGACTTGTGCTGTATCAGGACAGGCACATCAAGAACAGCAGCAACATTGGATGGGTGCATCCATCGCTTTTACCTGGGACTAGCTCCAGAATGGCTAGCGCTGCATGCACGAAGCACGTTGAGATGGACTCACTGGAGAGTCACAGTCCGTCCTGCAGCAACGATAGGTCAGGTTAACATCAATGTCGGTGCTGTGCAAGTGCCCGTGACACACGGGACGGCGAGGCCGGCAGTGTGCATCCAACAAAACAATCTGTCCCGGCCATGCTTCCCGATCGAGGCCAAACTGCCATTCGGTGCTGTGACTGCCCACACCACACCACACCACACCACACCACACCAGGGACGCGCATCCGTGACATTGCGTAGAAGCTATCGGATCAGAAAGCAAATGATGTGATCACGGGTTTCACTGTAGCAAAACAGTAGCATCGCCGCTATTCATGAATGCTATAGCATCACTGTAACGGTTGATCTGATCCGTTTTTCTATGATCGGATGATTCAGATCTGCCGGCGCTATAGCACCGTGACATTGTCAATGTCATGCCAATCCCCACACCAGGGGGCCGCGTGCTAGCTTGTCACCCCTCACCAGCCGGGCTTGTTCTTCACTGCTTCTTCTGGCTCGGCACTGTATTGTCCTCATCAGTGACACGAGCATACTGGCAAGTAGCCTGCATAGTAGTTACAGAGGTGTAAGCTGTTACGTTCAGAAAAATGGTACCACAGTTCAACTTCGAACTTCAAGGTGAGGCCAAGATCCAGTTTCGGAAACGAATCAAACGATGCATCTTTCTCCAAATGTATCTGTACTATAGATGTCATGTACCATTTGGATTTGGACGAGGTATTTTGTGAATCATTCCTCAGCCGTCCAAATTGCTAGCAATACAAAATAGGCTACAAATGTGATTTATGCCGGCATCGATGACTTGCAAAGTGCCAAAGACAAGTTTGCGCTTTATTCCCCCCTCCAACATCTAAACATTTTAGTCGTAGCTTGGTTTCACACCTACAACCGTTAAAGTACCACGAATCGATCGCAAACGAGGGTGGAATAGGTTTTAATAAGCAGGACTCGAAAGTTCCAAACAAGGGAGGGAATCAGAAGCCACAGGACACAAAGGCCTCCAGATCTCATTCAGACAGGTTCAGATTTCATTTCAGAAGCCGAGTAGGAAATGCAAGCAGTAGTGACCAGTGAGTAGTAGTAGCACATTGTGGGCAGGAAGTACCCCCCCCCCCCCCCCCTTAGAAAGAGCTAAAGATACACAACTTTTAAGAGCCAAAAGGAAAAGAAAAGGATGAAGCAAAGAGATGGATGTGTCATGGTGAAGCTGCCTTGGAGAGTGGGATTCGGTGCCAACTACAAGGTTGATGCATGGGGTCACACCATGCATCGGCCAGCCTTTGTATCCTCTTTTCTCTAAAATAGTGTTTCACGAGGAAAAGATACAGTAGGGCTGTTAAGTCCTCACTGCAGCTAGTAATAGCTAGTATTATCCGTACGTGCAACGCCAATGAGTTGAGCTAGCAGAAAAGGAAAAGCAGTAAAGGAGGTAAACCAGGAAAGAACGATAGTTTTTTATCTGCTTTTGATCTAAAAGAAGGAAAAGATGAACAGAAATGCATGTATCTACGTATTTTTCCTTCAGGAATTTCCTGCGTTCTCTATGATAACAGCCTAACATCCAAGGTCCCTACTGTAAGAAGTAAGTTCAGGACTGTTGAAGTTGAACAATGAGAATTGTTATTACCTCTCCACAAACAGGAAATCAAAAGGTGAAAAGGGAAAATTGGAAAACAGGAAAATGAAATCTATAATTAAGATTGAGAGCTCATTTTTGCAATTCCCTTCACCAACCTCCTACTCTCTCTATGACAGCACTACTGCAAGAAGTTACTTATAGTTGGGCTAGCAGAAGTGGTGAAAAGGATAAGCTGGTTCATTTGTGAGAAAGTACAAGTTCAATTTAACAATTTTACAAAACTTAAAGCTATGAGTAGCATAACATGGACATAAAAGGATAAAACAATTTCTTATTAGCCAATCTCCTGCCCCCTAAATGAAAGTCAAGTCATTGTAATAAGTTATTCAAAGTATTACACAAGACATCAAGAATCAGTTCTTTGATCCTGATGGAATTGTGCTTTCAAGCAATGTCATTCATCTGAAGTAATAGTCATGGCAGGGCATAAATACTGACAACATGGTTCAATGGTTGTCTGGCTGATATTTTAGGTCAGCTGTGGAGATTCTAAGTTTATGCTGAAGATTTGCATCCATTGAAGTTATTTTCAGAAACTATTTGCGTCAAGATGCACAAGCAAAGATATGCCAAATAGATGTCCAAAACTCCTAGCTCAAGTTGGTGACAGTACTATCAATCCACCAGCCAAAATTGCTTGTGTAGCAGAAACAATGGAAGTATAAAGTTACGTAAACTACTTAGCAACAGATTTCTAAAAGAATCATTTACCTTGGTCAGTTCAATTGATATCTGCATTGCGAAATTCAATCCAAACTGTAGAGAAAACTCTTAGCCTTTTCTCCTCAGCTGACAAATATTAGTTGTATGCTCTGCATAAACAGTAACAATACCGTATGCTGACTAACTTGAATATACCTGAAAAACTTTGTTAAGGGAAGACATGCAGAACGTTCGTTAAATGCTACTAAATCATGCCAAGAAACAAGAATGTTATTGCTGTTAGTTTCTAGGGCAAGAAACTATCTGGACATATGAACAAAAGAACCACGAACCAACGTGACAAAATCATCAATGTACAAGGGAATCAAAGTTGTTGCTCTCAAAGCCATCCTTGCTAACAGACTTCTGTGCCAGCAAAGCCCGTGCAACATGCTTTTCTCCAGAATATCATGTCCTCATCAAACATGCAAAATTTGTTTCTAATACTAAATTCGTTATGCCACTTGCCTATCACTAAATCGACAAAGAATTGACATTATGATAATATCTAGTGTTCAATTTCTATAAACAGGAATATATCTCTAGAAATCGGCTAATGCGCCAATACCGAACCACATGTCTCCCGTAAGGCATCTGATCAATGAAAAAGAAGATGAAAGGAGATGCTCTTTTATCTTCCAGAAGAAGGTTCTTTCAAGAAAATGTAATTTATAAAGAATCTTTGACACAGATTTTACATGATGGCTAAAGCATGATATAATGTACCTGGAATGTTCATCATGTTGATGAGCCAGTTGTGCAGAAAGAGGCTATATCTAGACTGTGATTAATGGTCATCCATGGTTTGCTACAGGATGGCATGCATTTCCCTCAGTAGCAGATCATGATAATTCCCACCCATAGACACAAAAAGTAAATGTAAAAAGGGTGTAAAAACAGGAGATCAATAGCAAATATACTTATAGCCATCATATTTGACTCACAGCAGTGGCTAAATGTAGCAACAAGAGAGAGAATCAATCATCCTATCTGACTAAATAGAGGTTGCAACTCGGTAAGCACAGGAAGCTGGACAGGATGTTCACGAATTGCAGGCTAGTCATAAAAAAAATGAATCAGTCAAACAAACAGTTTCTTGATCTCATGAAAGTTTTTTTAAAAAAACATGAATCTAGACTAAGGCTGTTACTTTTGACTCTCTCATATGAATGTGTCCAAGCAAGCACAGATCTGAAAAAATGTATATATATCATGGCAGTAAACTTATTCAGCAACTGCACTGTGATTCTGCTTCTAACAAAATGGCCATGGCTCTAAGTAACCATACATTGTGGTCAGAAAATGGGTGTAGCTAAGTATTGCAAAACTCATGTAGATTGGAACTAAAAAAGATGAAACACTAAAGTTTAGATATCAGCATATCAATTCCCATCAGAAGTTTATATACCTCACAATATACAGATAAAATTATCAAATACTCAGACAGGAAACTATGAGTATAGTAACTTATAATAGTTCATACCATACAGTTAAACTAGCCATTTTTTAAATTATTTAAGCATCTATAGTTAGGCATGTCATGTACCATGCTCTGTACCTAGTCCTGTCCGATTAGATGCAAACACCGAGAGACCAAAACATGAGCAGAGGGATTATTAAAAACTTCAGCTAGCTGATTTCAACACTTCTTTGCATATCTGAACACAAACACCTAGTACATTAGAGGTTGGTCACCTGCTGTAACTACACAATTAAGCAGATGGATTTTAAAAAACTTTCAGTAAGCTCCTCATTATTGATTTATGCATGCTTATGCACCCAGTGGGCTCCAAGCCTAAAAAGAAAACTAAGGTGCTGAACTTGATTGTACACAGTAGTGATGGCAAAACTAATAGAAGAAAATGAGTTGATATTTGATGAGCTAACTATCTAAAATGTGTGGCATAAGAAAAATAAGACTAAGTAACTAATGTTAAGGGAAATACCACAAATACCAACTAAATTGTACATGCTCATATGCAGGGATCGGCTAACCGTTACGGATGTTTCCGCTGGCTGGCGGGAATGGTAACCGCCGTTATTGGAAACCCGTTTTTCGGCTGAAATTCGATCGAATTCGCTTAAAATTCGTCTAAAAATCAAAATTTGAATTTTGAAGTTACTAAACCGGATCTTGTAGTTCCGGTTTTGGTCTTCCCGAAGGGGGTCCGGTAGCCGGTAGCCGGTAACCGGCCACCGGCGAATTTTATCCCTGCTCATATGACAAGGCAAACTGATGCCTTTTCAAGTAAGCTTGTCCAATAAAGAATATGTGTATTTGCACGTCTCCCATATAACAAAGAATGGCCTTGTTAGTCTGATACTGAAATAGGGAAGCAAATCCACATTTGACACGAAGATGATGATGAGATCATAGGAGCTATAGAAGATAGTGCACAGAAACTTATAGGCAGCAGTTTGGGAGTGAAACAAATTACATTCACTTCAAGAGGGTTTCAACTATCAATTTGACATTGAGCTTCTTGAGGTCAGTGTAGCGCTGACCAGTAACCACAACCAACAAACATGACTAGAGCTCCAGAAACGTACACCATGGAAAGTTCTGCTCCAACCTGCGTCAGTTTTAGGTGGCATCAAAATGCCGCAGAAGGCATCTACAATTAAAAAATATATACAAATCATTTATGGGCATACAGACCTTGTCATCAATGGTGTCAAACTTGGTGAGCAGGATAGCACCAATCAATCTACCATCAGGAACAGTGGACAGGTCTGCTAATTTCTGAAATAGTTGAAAGCAGTCAGTAATGAAAATCATACTTTCAAATGCATGCATATTCCTGAATAAGAATTGCATTGTAATAACGCCCACATTTGAAATATGATTAGCAACTGATTGAACTTTGTTAATTGATCCACAGTATTGATTCCGACCAATTCCTCCCCAACAAATAAAACTAAATCTGGGTTATTTATATTAATGAGCTTGGAGAGTGATCTCATGAGTGGTTCGTTATCCTGACAATATAAATAATCCAGAAAGGAAAACTCAAATAGTCTGCAAAGCAAGTGTTATGATCCTTGGATCATAGCGGTAAACATCGTCAGGACTCAGGAGGATAGCCGGGTGGCGTCCGCTGCTAAGGGAGAGGGAAGACTATAGATTGTGGAGACGAAAGGGATTGAGACTTAGACTATTGTATTCTCATTGCTTAATGCCAACGATTACAATAAACCTCCTTATATAGAGAGCTCTTCTAACAATTATAGATAAAATTAATCTAAATGATGACTTTTCTAACTAATAAATGACATTCTTAACTAATAGATAATCTTCCTAACTAATAGATAACATTTCCGATTAACTAATCCCTATACAAAGAAACTAATCAACTATTTAGGAAAATAGATATTCTTATTGAGGAATGCTCCTAATCTTGGTGCTACAGCACCCATAGTACTATTTACGCATGTGAACAGTACCCAACCCATGACACTACTCCCTCTTTCGCGACGGCCGCCCTCGAGTGTGGTGGCGCCATGGCTGAAACCCTAGGAGACCCCATGTTAATGAGAGGTCGTGGCGCTGGCAGAATATTGCATGGAAGATGATCCGTAATGCTCCAATAGACGTCGGTCGATCACGTGGAGAAGACAATCGTTGGGCAGCGACCTTCTTTCTCGGTGAGGGCACCGTTGGTGCAACCACGAACATCGAAGTCGATGATGCGAAAGTCACCGGCGAAATCAGAGACACCTCCGGTGGCACAGATCACGCAGTAGCTGCTGCCCGTGCATTCTTCTTCTCCTTTTCCATTAGCTTGACCACCACAGCCGCCATGTCTGCCAAGATGGCTTTCATGTCATCTACACCAACACTCATCTCGTTGAGGGTGGCCCTCATGGCCTTGAAATTCTCAGGAGCAGAAACCATGGTGTTGGCTCTGATACCAAGTGTCACAAACCTTAGTTCATAACGGGGTAAACACCGCCAGGAAGAAGGCCGGGCGGTGTCGGCTTGGTGGAATGAGAGATTAGACTATAGACTGGGATGATAGAACCTTGGGAGGGAGACTAGATTAATTCGTCTTTCTTGCTTGATTGATAATGGATACATGATAGCCTTTTTATAGGGACGACCTGACTTGACCCCTAAGAAACAATATATATTTATAAAGAAACTTATCTCTATTAAATGGAATACATCTCTAAGAAAGTAAACCCAACTAAAAATGAAACTAACTATTCTTATCTCTATTTCCAACCACTAATGCATCCGTGAGCCCAGCATGAACAGTGCAAGGTGCTACAGCACCGTACATACTGTTCACACACGTGAACAGTACTCGACCCGTGACACTACTCCCCTCGTTTCGGAAGGGTGGACTGTTTTGGCCCTGTAGCGCAAATTAATTCCTAAACTAGCCCCCTTAACGTCAAAATTCTAGTTTTAGCCCCATCCTAGTACCTATCGCTGCCGGGACGGCAAAGAACCGAGTTCATGTCATGCCAATTGGCGCATCTAGGTGTCGTTGCGTACAATTGGCAAAGACCCAACATGTCGCTAAGCCGCATCAGCAAGCATGAAGTCGCTGCCGCCACTAAGAAGACGCTATGACGCCCAACGCTTCTTTGCTAAGAAAAGGAAAAAAGTTTAGGTTAGCAGATTGGGAAAAAAAGGAAAATAGAGAAAACAGGAAAAAACAAAAAAATGTTAAAAAGATTGAATTTAATAGAAGTTTATTTTACTCATTTAAACTATTTATAATTTTTTAAAATTTTCAATTAAGCTCTAATTGATACACTAAAATAGAAATGGTTTATTTAAATTTTTTGAAACTTTGAAAAGACTCTGGAAAAGAGAAAACTGAAGAGAAATAATATCTTGATTGTTGCGGTTGTTGATCACATTACTTCTGGAATTTTTTTTACATAATCTATTGTATGATGTTATTTTTTTTGGAAAATAAAGGTGTAGCGACAACGTTGGTTGGTCTGTTTGTTATTTTCGTAGAATATCAAGGGCACAAAAATTGTTAGACTCGCAATAACATTTTGTGATCGTCGTATATTGTTGTAGTGCGCTAAATTTCTGAGAAATTTTACGAGGACGATTAAGATACTAATGAGTCGTAAGTAGGAAGGTAAGTGATATTACGATGCGCCTGTTAAAAATGACGGAGTTAAAGCATATTACTTTATGGAGCTTCTACAAAATGCAATTAAAGGCCGAGAACGCCACAGATTACTTAAGATTGCCTAAAAAAAGAGATTGAAATGTTTAAAGAAATGTTGTGGTTCCATACTCTATATGCACTGCACAATTTTCTTGAGTCCTTTCAATTAGGGTTTGCAAAAATGAAAAAAAAGTAGGGTTTGCAGTTTGGGTTAGCGTTGATAGGAATACAAATTTTTCTTCAGTCATTTCAATTAGGGTTTCAATAGGCACTGATATTTGTAAAAAAAACATTCATTAAGTAATATGGGCACCGAGGTTTGTAAATTAGGGTTTTATCGTCTGAACATATACGCGTATATAGGCAGGCAGGCAGTCGATGAAGTACTTTATGAAGCTTATACAGAATATGATTGAAGGGGCTGTGAACGTCCGTTGTCATTATGAAGATACCCTAAAACATGGACGATTCGATGTCGGTGCGAATGGTTGTTTATGGGATTCCACTAGAAGAGGCATACTTGCAATATATGCTTTGATGGCTTAGCAGAGACACGAAACCAGAACTACATTAGAGTTCGCGGACAGAAGCATGTTACACGTAGTGACATGGCATGATGGTTTGGCTAATTGCTTTAGTCATCCTCGCTACTACTACAGACATCGCGACACAAGCATCCGGACCATATAAGTCTTCATGCCTTTGGGGATAGTAATGGGGTAGGACGACGGACTACTACGTAATGACTCGACTCATCGCGTGGACCGGGCCATTTTCCTTCCTTGCTAGCTCGGCGTTGAACTCCTCGCCACCTTCCCTTCCCTTGTTGCGGAGTGTCCACGTCGGCCGGTATATCAAGTCGCCCATATCCCGCGATTCATTGATGTAAGTGCACCGATATAGAAAATCGTAAGAATGATGTAAATTCTTCATAATCGACGTCGTCAATACAGACACGCCCGAAGCGATCGGATACGCTGCGGGCGCCGTGCTTGGTCGCATGAGCCTTTCCTTGCCCTTGCCTCGGACTATCCACGCGGCGGCAGCGGCCGGTATGTCAAGTCGCCCATGTCTCGCGATTCCATGATGTAAATGCATCATATAGTGAAACCGTAAGAATGATGTAAATTCTTCATAACTCACGTCGTGGATACGGATTACGCCCGGGCGTCCAGATACGCTGTGGCGCCGGCCGAGCCGCATGAGCCTTTCCTTGCCCTTGTCGCAAGATCGCCCACGCCGGCCGGTATGTCGAAGTCGCCCATGTCCCGCGATTGTATGATGGGCACACCGCACGGTGAAAAACGTAATAAGGATGTAAATTCTTCGTAACTCACGCCATCGATATGGATTACGCCAGCGATCATCGGGCTCCTTCTGCCTCCTCGCCAGGTCCAGACGTAAGGTTTCCACCGCACGGTTCTCACCGCACCGAGTAGTTCAAAGATGTACTGGCCGATGAATGCCCTATCGCACATCTCTCGGGCCGTCGATCCATCGAAGAAGTGGCAGCGCATCTCGGGCTGCCATTACGTGGGGATGAAGTTAAAAATTTAAGGAATTCAACGTTGACGAAAATCGATGCGCGCGAAAGAAACACTTACGAGGTGGTGCCCGCACGTGTAGTACGCCCGGGCGGCAGTGGTTGGGTGTGTGAACTGAATGATCTCTGCTGGTTCGCCACACACACACACACACACACACACACACTGCGGGATCAGAGAACGTGGTGGTACTGGAGCATCTTTCATTGAAAAATCTGGGTATTGTAAGTATTTCCTCTTCTGCTTAAGCCACTTTTGCTTCTGCAACATCCTCGCGTAGAAGTTTGCCGAAGAGTCCATAGTTGGGTATCTATTGTGTAGTGTTGTGTAGTATTGGGTTTGGTTTGGTTTGGTTCAACCCCCTTTTGTAAGCTCCATGGTTGGCATGGTGTGGTTAATTTCATGTAGAGTCCCGTCTTTTAGTTCTGGAAAGCTGGGGAGGTATAGTGTTGTTATGTCCATCCAAAAGTCAAGAGGCATAGTGTTGTCATGTCTTACTTTGCACGGAGAAGTCATGTCATGCTTTGCAGAGTGCTGTCTTATCGGTCTCAAAAGCTGGCGAGGCAGATTGTTGTCACGTCTTTCTTTGCAGAGTCTTGTCTTTTCGGTTTGAAAAGTCAAGAGGCATAGTATTGTCACGTCTTATTTTGCACAGAGAAGTCATGTCGTGCTTTGCAGAGTGTTGTCTTATTGGTCTCAAAAGCTGGTGAGGCAGATTGTTATCACGTCTTTCTTTGCAGAGTCTTGTCTTTTCGGTCTCAAAAGCTGGCGAGGCATAGTGTTGTCACGTCTTACTTTGCACGGAGAAGTCATGTCGCGGCTTTGCGAGTGTTGTCTTATCGGTCCGAAAAGTCATGGCGGCGAGTGTTGTCACGCCTTTCCTTGCGAGTGTCGTCTTTTCGGTCTTAAACCCGGGAGGCGAGTGTTGTCACGTCTTACTTTGCAAAAAATGGTCACGTTCTGCTTTGCGAGAGAAGTTGTGTGGTCTTATCGTTGTGAAAACTAAGTGTTCTGAATTTGGATTTGAGGTTTCGGAAATTAGGATTTCATGAATTCGCACACAAAGTAATGCAGGGATACACGACAGTTCATCCATTCGTACATAATGTTACTGCTTTATTCTCATTCATGACGGACTGCGATGCATAGATAAAGAGTGGAGATTACGATCTCATTACAACTGAACTTCTACTTGGCAACAACAAGAAATAATAGAAGAAAGACCGCAAAACTAACTAGCTTAACTAATTTCTGAAGTATTTTCTCAACTCTTTCCATCCTTTCATCCAGTCTTTTAAGTCTATTCTCTTCATTCTGCGTTGGTGGATCGGAGGGTCGAGCCACTAGACGAAATAGAGGAACACCACGAGAGTCATCTTGCAAGGCAGCAATTTGCATTGCAATATCTTGAACCACTGGGACAGCTTCATCAGCCCACTGCCAAAACCGGCATGTTGTGCTCTAAAAAATAATTACAGGTTGAAGTGAAAAAAAGAACATGTTGTTTCGAATGCAATTCATTCGAGATGAATAGGCAAAAGTTACCGTAAGATTTGAACACTTCATGAACACTCGGGATGGATTCGTTGGCGTATGCGAGGTGAACACATTCACCGGATCCCTGCAACGAGGGCAAACCAGTCGCCGCGCAGTTGATTCTAATTGTCCGCTCACCAAAGTTAGATGAGGCCGTAGACATCCCGTCTAAGACTGGAAGAAAGGAGAAGAGGAAATGAAGAGTGAGGTGAATGGCAGCAAAAGCATCCATATATAGCATGCGGCTGAATTGCAATTGGGTTGAAGGAAAATCGTGTCCGTGAGGCAGTGGGCCCAAGGAGGAATCGTGTGGCAGAGTTGAAGGAAATTCACGTTCGCGAGGTAGTGTCGGATCCCCTAGCAGATCAACCACGGTCATGCTGCAAACCCGAGCTTAGAACATCTTGTGTCCATAAATCACAAGCACACTGACACTATGTAAATCACATAACATGACATGCTGCACACAATACACAATGATATTACATAACATGCATTATACAACCATAACATTACTTATGGTACATCGCCCCGTCGATTGCCCGGACGGCGTAGCTAATCCTCAGGGAAGGTGAACCGCTGTGGGAGCGGCGCACGCCTCGCAAGCCGTAGTAGGGCGTTGCGTGAGGAGGCGCCGCCGCGGTGATCTCAATGTAGGTGTCCGGTCAAAGCCGAGCATATTATCGATCCACACGTGCTCATCCCGAGGAAGGGTACTTGGTGAGTTAGTCATTGGTTTTATGCATTGCAAAATTGCTACAACCACGTTAAAGTGTACCGAGTAGGTTGTTGTGTGGACGAGATCCTCCCGCCGCCTGCAGGCCGTATCGTCGCACAAGGTACCCTTGGTACATCTCGGCAAACCACTGGTCGCGCTCCCGCACGTGCGACTAAATGCCCTGCGGCTGAATGTCATGCGCCAATGATCCCAACCCGTCGTCTTGGCGCTACTATGACCTTAGGAATAGTGATCTAACGGTGGCTCCATTTTTGCCCAGACAACCTAAGCTATATCCAAAGGAATGCCCAACTCTACACAAAAAGGCTGAAATATTTTGGGCCAAGTAGAAATCATGCATGTCCTATTTGCTTGCGAGGGTGGAGCAAGGTCTTATGCTTGGTAGATCGTTATGACCAGTACACAAGCTTCAGAGGCAGTAAAATGGGACTGTGTTAAAAAAAAAGTCTTTACATGAATAGGAAATTTGTCCATTTCATGGTAGTTGATGTATATAGTTGAAGTATTCATGCCAGTAGTACTAAAACTGGGGATTGTTATCATTGACATATTCAAGAGTCAAGACAAGGGTTATGCCACTACCTGAAGCCTGCAAGATGCTGCAACAGCACCTGATCTGAAGGTGTCACATGCTGCAAGCATTATATTGAGGTTATTCTGAAGAAGCTAGTATGAACCTGTGAAATTTTAAAACCACACATGGTAAGCATATTTCATTCAAAAGACTATTACCTTTGAAAGATTAGTAGACTTCTGCAACCCGTTTACTCCAACAAAACAATGACATATGGCTTCCCACGCTCCTTAGCAGCATTGACGTCACTTAGAATGCCAATGGATCGTCTTGGAGTTAGAAAGCGAAGAAGAGCCTCGTCCATAGCTGTCTGCAGAAGTGATAATCAAAAGAAGACTATTGTGAAGCTATGAGATATCAACCTCCTTCATGTAAAAAAAACAGCAAACCTGAACAACTGAGGATATTCTTGTGAAAGATCCTATCCTTTACCCTCAAGGCTAGCTGCTACAGATTCACAAAGGTTTTCTGCAATGTCATCTGCCTGCACAAAGATGATCAAACCTTTTCACTAGGACATCACCAAAAGAACAAAAATCTGGTGATTAAATAAGTTTCAGAACAAAGTACTACATGCACATTCTTCATCATCAGCCTATCCTCGAAAGCTCCCAGTGCAGGTTGGAGTTCAGACTTCTCCAGTAAATTTTGCCTAGCTGCAATGCTGGCCGTGAAGGAAAATAATAGATTGAGAGATATGGATGAGATATTTCATGGATAAGGAGAACTGAAAAAGTAAAGCTAAGTGCCTCATTCTTCATTCCTTCTAACTTCTAAGAGAACGCAAAATCATGGAACATGGTTATACTTCGCAGTCACCAGCAATGAAAAGGGAGGCTATTTTATTCATTTATGAATACAAAGGAATGGATACCATGTTGTGGACGCATTTACCGGCAAGACATATCAACGTCGCAAGCGCCGGAGCTCAAGGGAAGATTCGGCTGGCATCACCGAAGCAGAGTCAGACTCGGTTCTGGAAACTGAGTTGGGGCTGTAGCCGGTCCGGCAAGCATGCTGTCGTAAGGCAGTGTTAAGATTAGGAAGGAGGTAAGGTTAGGCAGGAATAGGATAGTATCTCCTTAAGAGATATAATTGGATAGTGAGTTAAGTGATTGGATTAGAGTTTTGAGTAGTGTCCGTTCCGGTCTCGTATTGCTGCTGCTGTGATTTCCGAAAGCAGGAAATCCTTGGCTATATAAAGCAGCCTATGTAATTGCGTGAGAACTTAATCAATATACAAGAATTTACCTCCACCAAGTCGCAGGAACAGAGCCATGCGCTCGGCCAGCACACCACACTTAGTGTTAGACTCTTCGGTTCCTGGTCTACACTGTAACCTTTGGTCTATATATGTAATCTGGCTTGTCAATCTATACAGCGTGTAATTGTCCCAAATATTCCGCGCTCTCATGGTATCAGAGCGGATCGCACCTGCGACCGCAACCTTCCGCTAATCCCGCCACCATGGCCGGCGAAGACGACGCTGCCACCGTCGCACGCCACGAGTAGGAGGCCGCCGCCGCCGCCCGATGCGAGCAGGAGGCCGCCGCCGCCGAGTGCCACGAGTAGGAGGCCGCGCGGGCACTGGCCCTCTCCGAGGCTGCCGCCATTGCTTCCCTCCACGCTTAGGCGTACGGCATCCTCAACATCAAGGCCCTCATCCTTGTCGTCCTTGAGCTTGCCTCTCCGAGTTACAACAAATGGCACGGCCTCTTCCTTGTCACCCTTGGCAAGTACGCCCTCTCCGACCACGTGCTCTCTGACAACGCCCACCCTAACGTCGCAGACTGGGTCCAGATGGATTATCTCGTTCTCTCGTGGCTCTACGGCACCATCTCCGCTGAACTCCTCGAGATCGTGATGACTCCTACCTCCACGGCACGGCTCGTATGGGTGGGCCTCGACCAACAGTTCATCGGCAACCAGGAGACGCGTGCCTGCACTCGACGCGAGTTTCGCAACTCGTCAGGCGACCTCTCCATCTCCGACCATCGCCGCAGTCAAGAGTATGACCGACACCCTCGGCGACTTGGGCGAACCGGTGCACGATCGCACCCTTGTTATGTCCCTTCTGCACGGCCTGAACACGAAGTTCGCATACATGGCGGCCTGCCGGGCGCAGGCCATTCCCTCGCTCATCGAGGCCCGCCCGACCGTTGCTCGAAGAAATCACGATGTCGCGCGTGCCCTTCACACCTCCACAGCCCTCATCGCCACGACCCCTACCGGCAATGGGGGTCCCAGCGGTGGTATCTCTGGGGGCGGTGGCGGCACGTCCGACAGCCGCCCCACTGGTGCGCCGCAGGGCGCTCCCTCCGGTGGCACCGGCGGCGACGGGGGTGGCTCCAGTCGCTGTCGTCACCACGGCAACGGTCTCAGTTACCTTCTTCGACGATCCTTCGCTTTCTTCTTTCCACGCCATATCATACCACCAAAAACATTTCCTAAGCTCGTACATGGCCTATCATTCTGCTTCACGTTTTTTTTTAGAGGAAACGGCGAAGCCGTTATTTCATTAAAGGGAGAAGAGCAGGACAAACACAAGAAAAAGAAAAGAACAGACAAACAAAAATGCACCCACACACACAGGTAATCCCCCCAAGGGCAACGAAGCGTTGCTATGAAAACGAAAACGAAAAAAACAGCAAAGCCGCGCAGCCGACCTCCACCTACAGGCCGACGCTGCTACCTTTGCCTAAAGCCTCCTACTTACAAGGCCCTCTATCGCGAAAGAGCCTAGTCGCCTTGAAGGTAGATCTGCAGCTTGGTCGCTCCGCTTTGCGTCCAAGCCCAGGCTTCATCCTTGATTACCAACAGCAGCCCTGTCGGCACTTGCCTGAGGTGCTGAAAGATTCGTCGATTCCTCTCTTTCCATAAGTGCCAGAGGATCAACACCAGTAGGGAAGTCTTGCCTTTTTTGCAATTTTCACACCGAGAGGAGGATATCACTCCACCAGCCCACCATTTTTGTCCGGTCGGCCAATGCATAGGCTTTAGGTTTTCGTTGCACTGGGCTTGCCACTAAGGTCCACACAAGCCTCGTGATAGGAACATTTGACAAACAGATGCATTACTGCTTCCGGTTGTCTGTATATAATGGGCACCAATGATCGCTTGCATATGCCGACGAGTTGTGATGTTCGCTGCTGGCAGCGATGTCGAATAAGGATCCATGCAAAAATTTTGCACTTTTACGGTGCCCAAATGTTCCGAACAACTCGAATGGTGCCTCCAACGCCCAATAAATTGCACGTTGTGTCGATTTTGCTTAATAGCTACCAAGACGCCCATTTCAAGTGATGTTATTCGCATTTTAGACAACAGAATTTGGTTAACTAAGTTGTAAACCCAACAAAATCCGTAGTAAGTTCCGTGTAATTTTCCGCCACGCTCGCAATCCATTTTCCCCGTACATTGCGCCCTTCACCGAACGGTTTTTCCTAGCCGCAATGCGGAAAAGTCTAGGAACCAACTCTTTAGTGGCCCTGTGCTAACCATGAATCTTTCCAAATTAACTTTACGCCGTGCCAATGGTTATCGTGTTGATGCCCGAATAATTCCTCGGTCTGCTTCGTTATTGGTAGCGCATCCCATTCCATCAAGCCCGCGCTTCCATTGATACCAAAGTTATCTGAGGCGCAAAGCGCGGCTAAACCGCCAAGGCCCGTAACCCTAGCCCTCCAAACTTTTTGGGCGATGCACCAAGTTCCAGCTTCACCCAAAGATTTTCCTCCGGGCAGATATCATCTCCCGCCCGTAACTGTGCTCTTCGACGCCGGTCTATTTGCTTTAAAACCCAGATCGGTAACTCATGCGTTAGATGGTACGCCGGTAAGGGTGTGATGACTGCGTTGAGCACGACAAGCCTCCTGCTCGCGACAACATGCTCCTCTTATACCCACTCAGTCTATTTTGTATTTTGTCCAAATTCTGCTTCACGTTACATTTGTATGCTATGTAATGATACAACAATAGAAATGCAGTAATATATGCAAGCAATACAATTCTAAGAACAAGGATTTACTGTATGACATTGTTTGCTGCAGGTGACCGTGCATATATCAGTTCGGTGATTAAGCTCAGCTGTCCTGGCAAAGCCTCCTACTGCAGCAAGCTAATACTTCAAAGTTTAAATAACAGGTCATATAAGGTCTGGAGGCTTTCCAAACATTTCGATCATTCCATTAATTCCAACATCCAGAGCAAGAAAAGTGATTTATCTTGCTTACGAAAAGATAATTATCTCATAGGCTCTCTGAAGTTAAATTCAAAGGCACATGAGGAACAAAATACGCTATGAATCCCGACTCTCTTGTCTATTAGATAAATAAAGTGCAAAATCATGACCGCTAAACCAAGTAACCTGAGTGTAGACTATTAGGCTTATGATATAAGATTACGTTGAATGCAGTATAAACAATTACTTATGAAACACTGAGGAGAACCATCCTTACTTGAGACAGGCTCAACGTTTCTCTCTTTCTTCTACATCTTTCTCTCTATCATGAACTTTTTTATTTATTTAATCTTTTTAAATTAATTTTAAAGTTAATCCTCAAACTTTATTTCCATTTGACCTCTTTGGTCACACCACACCCGTGACGTGACCAAACAACACCGCCACGCCACAAGATAAGTCCCAAAATCGCATTTTTGTCACGCCATCGTGGTGGCGTGACTAAACATCATCGCACGCCACCACCGCGGGCGTGACAAGACTTTGATCGTAAATGGCCGGGCGTGATGTTGTTGTTTGGTCACGCCACTGCGGTCGACCAAAGGTCGAATTGAAATAAAGTTTACGAAGAGTTAACTTTAAAATTAAATTAAAAAAAATTAAATAAAAAAAAATTCCTCTATCATTGCTATCGCCGGACACAACCTCAACTTTATCCATCAAGCTCTCCCTATGGTTAACTGCCACAACCTCCATCGCCTCGTTCCCTCTCTCATCAGCTATGTCGCTGAAACCCAGCTTCTTCTGTGAACGTGCATCATCCCAAACCTTAAATTTTCTTTACATTCTTCCGCACCTCACACTTAGAGATATTCACAACTGCATTGCCACCGGCAGCATTCTTCTTCTCACCATTGAGCCGCAACTGCTTCTGGTCATCTATACTTGTCAATATCGTACCGGAGGCTATACCTCACTGCCCGCTTGACTGATGATGAATTTTGATTTTTGAACCGGAACGAGCGAGTCTGAGACTTGAGAAGGTGCCATCCGAGGTGGCGGGTGTTGGATGATGAGTTGGGCCGGATGCTTGAAAAAGAAAAAGGGAAATAAAATGGGATCACAGAGCCGAGGAAAGTGGGGCCTGGTTACGTGCACTCAGATGGGCCTCAGCCCATTAAACATCAAACTGGGACGGCAGAGAGCCCAGAATCTCAGCGGCCCACAAAATGGTAGGCATTCGCGAGAGGCCCAAACAAAGCGTTTGAACCAACTTGGTCGCAATTAGCAACACGACGCCAAAGACGAATTGAGCACGAAGGAGAGTTGAAGACATGGTGATTTGGTGAGGTGAGGAGATTGAAGATGATCCAACAAGAACATTATTTCGTTCGTTCATTTATTCAGAGATCACGATACATCAATGTCTATATCTGAAGCATATATTTGCAACTTCTACTCGATCCCTTCATTCAGAGATCACGATACATCAATGTCTATATCTGAAGCATATATTTGCAACTTCTACTCGATCCCTTCTCTTCTCTGATCTCTCCCAGCATGACAGGCACATGCTCTGATCCAATCTCTTCACTCGCCCCAGCATTGCGGCCTTGAACCTCCTCACCAGCTCCTTCCTGCACCAAATCAATCATTCAATCGGTTAAAACTCTTTAGAGAAATCAATCACAGCAGAGTGAAGCTGTTTGCAGATTGCGAATTGTCGTACCGCAGCAGCTGCCTGTCGAAGGAGGAAGCAGAGAGCAATCCTCTGTTCTCCTCGGCTCTTCTGACGAGGTAGGGATGATGTGCTCCACTGGCCCGTAGGGAAGGTACTTGCTGACCTGAAACCCGGCGTTGCGGAGGCTGAGGGACAGCCCGTCCGCCATGCCCATCAGCTGCGCGAACTGCAGGTTCCGGTCTCCTTGCTGATCCCCAGCTCCTGCGCTCGCCGCCGCGAGCTGGCCTGCGCGCACACAGGTCAATCAGTACAAGCCTGAATACTTCAGACATTGCAAGAGAAGCGTCTGAATTCTTCTTCTCCTTACCTGATTCGACGTTGTGGGTGGCGAGCATGACGGAGGCAGAGCCCGGCGCACGCGCTCGAGCAGGAAGGCGGCGCAGTCGTTGTAGCAGTCGTGGGTGTCCTGGATACTGCCGTGGATCGGCGACGGCACGCCGAGGGACGCGGCGAGGCGGGTCTCCCTGGCGATGTACGCGCCGCGGACCACCTTGAGCGCGAGGCACACGCGCTCCGCCTCCGCCGCGCGCACCATAGCCTCGCCGATCGCGCGCGTCGCGGAGGTACGCCTGGATGGTGCCGTACACGATGGGCCGCCCCCGCCGTTCAACGCGAGCGCGCCCACGAACGTGAAGTAGTCGATGGACGGCTGCACCGCCGCGTACTCGGCGTCCACCAGCAGCGGGATGTCGTACCCGCGCACCGCTCGCCGATCACCAGCAGCCGCTCGTGCGCGAGCTGGAGCTCCGCTCCTCCTCCGCCGTCAGCGGCGCCGGCGCTGACGCTGTGAGGTAGAGCGGGCTGGAGTCGGACAGGATCGGGAACGAGTGCGCCTTCCACGGCAGGTGCAGCGACGGGTGCTTCTGCTGCCACCGCAGCAGGTCGCTCGCCTTCTCCAGCAGCGCGATAGGACAAAGCGCCGTGATCTTGATGCACACGCTCGCCTGCACGTAGCACAAAGAATCAAAAGATAATTAATTAAGCTCAACTACAGTTCTAGCACTGTAGTGATCACTGATCGCAAATGTCTAATTACAGACTGATTTTTTATGGTATTAGTAGGGTTTTGCCGTGAAGATCTGAATAGAAACGTGCGGCGGAGAAGGTAAGGGCAAGCTCGACAGGCTGTACGTGTAAGAAGATGATGACCAGCATGTCGGAATCAGGTGGCTAGTTTTCAGGGCCCACGAGCAGTGACATCCGTGCGATTCACTGGAAGTTTACTACCAGGAGATTCCCAAGGAATCCGCGGGTCCACTCGCGCGCGCAGACACCCCGGCGAAGATTCCGATTCCGTCTCACGTGGCGCCCTCCCGTCCCGTCGCCACGCACGCCGCACGCGACAGCGAGGAATGAAAAACGTGGAGGTGCAGGGGACGGCGACTCACCGAGCCCGGTGGCAGCGACGCCGCGACGTCCACGGCGGCGAGGAAGCCCACGGCGTTGCGGTCGCAGGCGGCGCCGTCCTCGGCGTCCTCGATGCCGTAGTCCAGGATCCCGCCCATGCCGCCGCGCCAGAGGCGCCGCACCACGGCGGCGGCCTCATCGGCCGTCTCGCCGGCGCAGAAGTGCCGGCACGCCGTGGCCCTCGCCGCGGCCCGGCTCAGCGCGCTCCCCGCCACCACCGGCGACCGCAGCGCCGCCGTGGCCGCGTCCACCAGCGGGCCCACCGACAGCGCCTGCAGCGCCACAAGCGTGCGCGCCAGTGCCGTTGACGGCTCCCCGGCGAACAGCCTCCCGGTGTCCTCGAACTCCAGCGCCTGCTGCGCGTGCGCGTGCGCGGCCGGTACCGGCTCGGCGCCGGCGGCCGCGACGACCGCTTCCGGAAGCTTGGCGGCGGCGGCGGCGGCGAAGGAGGACAGCGCGCGCTTCTGGACGCGGGAGGCGATGGCCATGGAAGGTCGGACGGGACGCGAGAACGCAAGCAAGAAAAGGACGGTGCTTTCTTGGAAAGAAAAAGAAGAAGAATGCTTGGCTTTGCTGCAAACTAATCAACGAGGATGAAGAAATCAATCAGCTCTGCAGCTTATAAAGAAGAAGAAAAGCAAAGCTGTAAATTTGGAGGGGAGGAGGAGGTTGAGATGTATCCAAGATCGGAGGAAGCAGAGACGGTGCGGTTTTTGGTTTCTTTGTAGGAAGGCGGTATCGCGAATCCGAGAGGAGAAAGGTGACGGAGAGATATATATATATGAGCTGGAAATTATTTGGGAAGAAAGGAGATGTTAGCTGGGGAAGCGTGCAATAAGACAGGAGGAGGCCGCGAGATCCCAGCGCATCCTGCTGGCTCGGTCGGGCGACTTTTCGCTCGGAATATTTGACTGACTCGGATCCTGCGTGGAGAGATCAGCACTGGTTTATTTCCTCCCTTGCACGGCTCTTAAAGTATGTGCCATGCAGGTGCTCAAAAGAGCTACTTAAAATTGAATTTTTTTGCCGTAGGTTAGGTAAAATGTTTATTTTGTTGTTATTTAACCGGTGCTTATGTATATACTTATATTAAATAAAAAATAATACAACATTCTAAACACTTACAAAAGAAATGGTTGCATCGGAGGAAACGACTTTTAATTTAAATAGATGATTGATGATGTGACTATATTCTTTCTCTTTAAGTACTAATGTATAAGCATCTTGTATTATACGTACCTTATAGCTCTCTTTTTTCTTTTCTTTTTTTCTTTTTCAGTTTTAAGAGACAGATAACTCTCACCTTTCTTTTAAAATATAAATAAATATTTGAAACAACAATTAAGAGAAATAAAATATCTATCCCTCTCCCCTTATTACCTTTGGATATTACCACGCTATCGCGCACGCTACTCCATTAGCGTCTCAATGGACACCACACACAGACAACAGAAGCATCAAATCTAAGAAATAGCAATGAAATTTAACTATTCACACCCTTTGTTACACGATACACTGCAGCAAGCTTTTTCTACAGCACGGAAGGAGAGGCGGAGCGCGAAAATACCACCACAGCATAGAAACGCGCGAGGCTGCTCCGGTCCATCCCTGCGCTCCCTACGAAGGCGACCGGACCGGCGCAGGCGCGCAGCCTACCCTGCAGCAGGTGGACCGCATGCGCCGACTACGGCAGTTGGGTCGGATCGCGACTTGGACGGCCAGAATTCAGATCGTACGCGTGCAACCGACAGCCACACACAGCTCTCTGCACCCGTCCCGTGAAGCGACGGCGTACAATCGCGCGCGTGACAGCTACGGTGTCTGGCCTTTTAAATGATCGGGGCCAGAGAACATGATCAGGTCGTGCTCACGTCACGCCTGCGGATATGGATAAGAGCTGCCGGCTGAGCTGTTGCTGCGTCATCAGACGTCGATCCATCGATCGATAATCGATCTCGACCCTGCCTGCCACCGACATATCCACTAGCGAATAATTAATCTCGGTCTCGACGTCGGAGGCGGTTTGGTAACGAAATCGATCAGGTGTTATTGTATATGTCATCACATGATATAGAGTGAAATGATGAAAGAACCTTAAAACTCAAATTGCCCCAACCGCAATAAAAATGAGTTTCTGCACTAATTAAAAACATGGCGTAATAGTAAAATACGAGATTTCATCATTAGACTTTACAATTGGACTTCTAAAGCAAAAATAGAGTATTAATATGAGTTAATTACAAGAATTCCTTACATCTAAGCAAAATAAACAAAAAAAGATTACAGCATTTATCAAATTACAAAAGAAATTCATGGGCGCTTTGTAGCCTAAAACCATTGCATCCTCTTTTTCCGTGCATTGCCAGTAAATAGAGCCTTCCCCACCCAATTCAAAACCATGCCACCATTCCATTCCTTTGTAAGTAAAAGTCAAAAGACCAAAAGCAATAAAATGGAGTAAGAGGAAAGAAGTAATACCGTCAGATAGCGTAACGCTCATCGAGGTTCCCAGACTGTCCGGGATCAGTCGGCGCCCTCTCACTAAGGTAGACTTCATCATCCGGTAGTTAAAAAAAAAAAATTCCAACGCTCACTTTTTCGACTTACCTCAACCGTAGAAAATCCAAAGCATAATGCCTTATAGACCATCGGTCCAAGCCTATTAACCAGCCGAACAGCCATCACAGAGAGACAGAGGAGAGGATAAGGTGAGGGCAGTTCGAGCAAGGCACAGGAGGGAGAGAGAGACCCCAGCACAGCCAAGCCCCAGATAAAAGCCCTTTTGCTCACAGCCATTGCCACTTTGCTTTCCTCCAAAAACAGCCACAACCGAGGGCCAGCACACTGTTATCCCACGGCAGAGCAAGAGAACCAGCCGAAGCAAACCATCAATCCCTTCAACACCCACAGCCCACAAACGGGAAGTCAAGGGAGGAATGCAGGAGGCAAGGAGCTGAGAAGGTAGAGGAAGGCACGGGAAGACCATGGCAACCAGTCGACCGGCCGCATTGAACCAAAAACCGCGAGCGGAGCACCACCACAGAGGTCTCCAGAACAAACCATCCCTGACCAGCAAACCGACAGGTAAGCCCACCATGTTAGCCATTCCCATACCACAAAGATCATCACCCACAACACTCAGACTACACACGAACACAACCGATCGGGCAAGGTGACCAAGGAGAAAGGCACACCATGCCTCGGTCGGCATGCATACCACACCGCCAATGGAAAGTCGCAAGAGCCGCTGCACCTCGAGAGTAGGGATGAGCTTCCCGGTGCAAATACCCCATCCCGAGTACCGTCACGGCCACACTAGCATAGCTACCCCAAGCATGCATGGTAAAAATAGAGCCAGGCAAAGTAAGAAGCTAAACTAAAATTTGCAAAGTATGAAAAGAGGAAAGGGAAAATAATCTGGGTAAGGACTAAAGCCGAAGCCGAGGCTAAAGCCCACCATGCATCACCATGCCCAGGAACCGAAGCCAAGGAACCATGCCACCACCGAAGCCACCATGCATCACCATGCCCAAGAATTGAAGCCAAGAAACCAAGCCACTATCGAAGCCACAAGCCATAACCTTGCCATCACCAAGATCCCACATAACTCACCAAAGCCACAAGCCACCATGTCATCACCACACCAACACCAAAGCTAGGCAAGGAACCAAGCCCACATGCCACCACTGAAATCCCCCAACACCCACCAAAAATATATCACCACGGACCACAAATCAAAATAGGGGCAAATCGGCAACAGGAAAAAGTAGTAAGAGTAGAAGTAGAGAGGAACGCCAGAGTAGCCGAGCTTAGTAGCAGCCGAAGGAAGCAACCGAGGCGACGGCAGAGACCCAAAGGGAAACCAACGAAGAAGGCGACCGCAAGAGCCCACCAGGAGGTGCTAGAGGCCGACGGCGTAGATTCAGAGGAGGGCTGACGAAGGGGGGTAGCAGGAGGTTAGAGCACCTTGGGCGGCGCCAGATTTGGACAGGAGAGGGAGATCCACTGCGGAGAAGAGGGGAAAGGAGGAGACGCAGAAGAGAGGCGTGTGGAGTATGTGTTGTGTTGTGCGGTAGTGTAGTGTAGTCTTGTTTGTGTGTAGTGTTGTGTGGAGTGCAGTGTTGAATGTGTAGTGAAGGGTTGTGTAGTGTTGTGCGTGTAGTGTGTTGTGTTTTGCATGTGGGCATGTGTCATTAGATTAGGATAGTCTAATTTAGGAAAATCTAGGGACCCAGATAATAGCAACGTAGCCTTTCTGTTTCGAGCCAACCCAAGCTAGGGGTGAGTGTGTGTGACTTCAATGACCTTAGGTTCTAGAGCTAATAGGCCGTAGGACAATAGTCGCTGGGAAGCGCTAACCTAACAGGGATTTGAAATTTTTAATTAAAGTAAAATCTGCTGAAATAGGGAGAAGCGGCTTAATGTAAGCATAGTAGCTAGAGCTGGCCAGATGGGCTATGCCTACCGGGCTGGCCTGAGGCACGACACTGTTGGTCCGGCCCAGGCCTAGCCCGACCCACATTGTTCATGGGCTATGCCGGCCCAGCACAGTAGCCCGTGCCATGCTTGGGCCGCCACCCAGGCATGGTGGGTTAGCCAAGCACGACACAAATAGTGTTAGGTTGTGCCAGGCACGACACGAGCACGAAGGCTCGCTATGACCCATCCGCTCGGCACCGAGGCGAGGGCATGGTCTCGTGGGGCCGAGGCAAAGACGGTGTGGAGGGCGCGCACGGCGTGCTCTGGCTGGAAGGTGAGGCCGTAAGGGGAGGCGGGTCGACACTGAGGCCTGAGGGGGGCGAAGGGGACTAGGGGACTAGGGGAGCCCCGAGCTGGGAGGAGAGGAGGACGGGAGCACCGAAGCAGGAGGAGAGGAGGCGAGGCAGGCGGTGCACGGGTGCGGGCGGGCAGCGCCGGCGCTGAGGGAGGTGAGGTTGTGAGCTCGTGAGGGGAGGTGGGTGAAGGAGAGCCGAGAGGAGAGGAACCCATGAGGGGAGGCAGCATTGTGGGAGGAGAGTCGTGAGGAGGCGACGTCGGCGCTGAGGGAGGTGAGGTGGAATGTCAGGAGGAGGTGGCGTAGAGGCCGTGGCGCGCAGAGGGACCGAGCGAGGCGGAGTCTGGAGGGAGGCGGCAAGGCGACATTGCCTAGTGTCGCACGCAGCATGGATGGGCAGGGACAAGGGTAGAAGAAGGGGTGCAGGCAGCGGGGCAGGCCGAGTGGGCTCATGGGTCGTGCCTGGCATGGCACGGCCCGACGAAAATCGACCGTTACGGTCATTTTGACCCTTTTTTGTGACCGATTTTGACTGTTTGGGTCATAAAAAATAGCAAAACAAATTCAAAAAAATCCTCAAAAATTTTCTATAAATAGCCACCATACCCCCTCATTTAGCACCCCTTACCTATATGCATTTACATTTCTTTTAGATCCTAGGGGTAAACTTGATGCATTTGATAGTGTACATGAACTTCTTAGTGATGCTACAAGGCTAGACTATACTGACTATTTTGCAGAAGTTCATTCTCGATTATACGAGGTTTACCAAAAGTATGAAAATAAGTTCCGGGGAGTCTGCTTGGAACGACCTCCAGTAGCCCCAGCCTGAAGTAGCAAGACAAATATGTAGGGCAAGATCTTCGGTGCCTCTTCCTCCAAGTCCAGATCTTCTTGTTCTACACCGCAGCCTGCTCAGCCAAGATCCACAAGGAGCAGGGAACTATCCACCTATTAGGATAGCGATACGGTGGATTTCAACTCAGAAGGCTTCGACATCTTGCAATGGTGGCAAGCACATAAGTTAACATATCCCGTACTATCCATACTTGCATGTTATGTGTTAACTATTCCTGTCTCGACGGCTCCGAGTCTGCTTTCAGTCTCTCTGAAAGATATTGGAGGAGAGAAGAACAAGTCTCACAAGTGAGATGGTGGAGATACTTCTATCTGTGAAGGACTAGGAACAAGCTAATTCACTGACACAACACTTTGTGAAAAATCTAGAGTTGTCTGAGGTGTTCAAAAATCAGACTTAGACAATGACAAGAATAATCACACATAGAACAATGGTGTATTATGTATGTAGAGCTATAAGTTGTACTCTTTTTCTTTGCTAAGGTTTTCTCATTTTGAGTTTTTACTTGGCGAAGGTTTTAACGAGGTAGCTAGTTGGACATTAATAAAGCTCTTTATTATATTTTCAATATGATTGTCTCATTTGTTCAATTTTCATGTCTACTGAATTCTACACATTTTTCTATTTTTTTGGATTATTTCATTTTGTCTAAGCAACGGCTCGTATGCCCAGACGCATGAATGGTAGATCGCCGCGCTCGGCTACCACCCCAAGACGTGGGCCCGCCCGCACGAATAGTAGCCGGGTCGAAATGGGATCGTGCCTAAATGGGCCCGTGCCGTGCCGGGTCGGGCCGCCCATTTGACCAGCTCTGATAGTAGCACCAAAACAACTAAGTATTTTTGTTATACGCGTCTGTCGTATAAATTGCATAAGACGAACCGGTTCAGGCAAGAGTAGTTGATCCAGGATCCATTGACGCCGAGCTTTACTACAATACACAGGCAAGCCTATCTTCTTGATCATCAACCTAGTTATGTTAAATATAAAAGTTACCTTTCGGTATCCTCATTATATATGTGCATTAAACCTATTTCTCAAATCAAATCGGGTAAAAGAGGTAAGAGAAAAGAGATAAAACATAAGAAAAGAGCAATACAGCTGAGAGGAGCAGCTGAGCTGTAAGAGTAAATATTAGAATGGTAAAGGGGGCCCTGGGCATGAAAGAGAGAGAATGTGGGACCCTTTATATATGGATAATACATAAGAACTAACAAAACCCTCACTCGAAAAAAGGGGTCGATTAAGTGCTAACTATTTTTCCGTCTTTGATAGGCAAAAATGCTACCTTGTTACGTTGCTATACTCTCCACATCGTAAGTAATATAATATGAGAGTGGTGGAAGAACTCAGACCTAGAGCGCAAGTCCTGGCTTAGGATCTAAGGCGCATATATTAGCGCATGTGGAGTGTTGATGAAGGATAACCGGTCCAACCAACACTATTGGAAATCAGTGGAGGGTTGGGTGAGTGTCCCAAGACACCGACATAAAATAGATGGGTGAAGACTTAATCACGTAACATGAAAAACGTTACGTACTCTGAGCTTGACACCGCATCAAAGGAAATACGGGTGACCTAACTTCAAAAGGGCTCAGAGTAGTTATGGGTATAGTGGCACAAGCCTGCGCAGTGCGAAATAAAATCATGAATTCATGCCTGCTTTAGGATCGAGGCTACGATGACCGCTAGGGGTCTATCTTCTCACTTAGTGATAAGTAGTCTTTTCAGAAATTAAAACTTGCCACTCAATTTGGTAAATTATTTTTCAGAGAACGAGATAAGTTAGAAAATGTGATAAACAACAGAGAAGAGTCATACAATACATCCTTGCTAATAATCACTTGTTGAGTACGCTAGTACTCATTCTTGCTATTACTTCGTTTGTTATATCCTAGTCCAACAGGGAGTACCCAGAGTGGGGTGAAGGATACGCAGGTGCCGAGGAGATCGTAGGAGGCGAGGGCGCTTAGTACGAGGATCAAGGTGAAGTGGACACCCTATGCGGTGAGTAGGACGAACAGACACCCGGTGGAGCAGGGCAGGCAAGCGAGGGGATTTGTCCTGTTTTGCAGCTTTAATTAAGTATTTGTATTAAAGACTATAGCCTTGTGTTGCTACCAGCTATAATAAAGTACAGTTTCTATCTTATTGTTCTACCGCGTTAAATTTGGTAAGACTTATTATTCGTCGGAACGGTGTTCTATCGAGCAAACGAATAATAATCCGTTGCTTAAGTGTGATCATCCCGGAAGTAATGACACAGGACGCCACAAATAAATATAAACTACGAGGTGTACATCTATACGTATATAAGTTTTGATAAGATAAAATAATATTGAATCTGGGGCCATACATATCCCTGAAGCTTTACTTGGTCCGCACTAAACCTGGCTAGCCGCGTAATACCGCCATATCCTATTCCTATCCATCCATGCGACCGCTCTAGCAATGTTAAAGACACAGTATCTTGTCATGGCGATCTTGCCAGCTCAGGGCCACGCCGCTCTGCCTGCATCAACCGTGGCCGCTTGCGTTGGCATGCATGCGACACGACGCGACCTAATCCACCAAACACTTGAAAAAAGAAGGCTTGTCTTGGTCTTTCCTTTCAGTAGAGTAGCAGCCGCAAATTCAGGGACGGAGCTGAAATTTTATACGAAGAAACCAATCAAATAAAAGACAGTTCTGTTTCGAGCGAGACTTCTAAACGCTAAATGCATCGATACATCACCTACCATTCATTCACCTAATGATCTTGCTTAAGAGTTTAGATGGCTAATACAACAATACTCTCTTTCCAGCGTTTAGATGGTTGTGTACCAGAGTCCAATCGAGGATTGGCCACAGAAATTAGCTCGGTCAATCGCTGTGCATCTTGTGGACTAGAAGCAGAAATTGGTTCGACCAATTACGATACGTCTTCAGAACTACACGCATGAATTGACTCAACTGTTTGTGATGCATCAACAGTTTGCTCTTTTTTTTTTTCTCAAAAAGGGATAAATTGTTTTCTTCCCAGCCATGATTATCCTAGAAAAATATATAAAAAATAACGAAAAAGAAAAAATAATAGCCATGCAGTAGACTTCTCCTCGATCGCTAGTCCCCGGTCGTCTCCGTCAATTATGGTTGCTTTCAGCGATGGAGAAGAGATCGAGATCAACTGTAGAAGGAGTTATCCTTCTCCATCGGGGGTTGAACGGGCGGACGCATGCCGTGGTCGACTCGATCGCGGTTCCTCTCTACCATTTTCCTGCAGGAGGATTGACTCGCCGCTGGGCACTGGCCACTGGCCACTGGGCAGCTAACCCATGCGATGCGAATATGCCATGCTGAAGCTTCGTAAGCTGCTGACGGCTCAGGAATCAGGGTAGATAGGTTCGAGACAAACCACACGTCAGTTGTCGCGTCGATCCCGCGCGTGGTTGTGTTTGGTTTTCTCGACTAGTACACGAATAGCGCAGTGCATGACACGGAAAGAGACCGCGCCGCGTAGTCAGCCATGCGCCCATGTGTCGCCGCCGACCACCCGCCGGCGAAGCTTCGTGGCCGGGGCTTGCGGCGTGCTGGGCGTCGCCGATCCATGTACGGGTCGGGCCGTCGTGGCCCGGTTGTTTGGACAAGGAGACCGATCTACGGGCCGGCCTAGTAATGATATCTGAGCCTAGTGTACCATGATTGGCCGGGCCTGGTTAATCCTGGGCTTAGTTTCCTCTTGCAATGACTGTTGATGCTATCTTTGTTTCTGTTTCTAACACATTCAGAAACCTGTTCATTCTGATATTGGACAGGAACCAACACGCTGACAGCTACCATATGAAAGAAGATAGTGCTAGTAATGAATAACCTCTTTATTTTTGATGCAAGAGCGAGTAATAGCTTCAGCTCGGTGTGGAAGAAGGTGAGCAGTAGTAAATGGAGCTGCAGCCTCGCAGCAGGAAGCATGGCAGAAGCATGACTCGCAGAGGATAAAATGGCCTGGCTCGGGTCAGGCCACACAGTAAGGCCAAACCTGGTCAAGAACTCAAGATGGTCCAACCTGTTCCTGTCAGCTGATACCCATCCCGAGGATCTGGATTCTTTGCATCTGAACTGTAGCAACAGTAGCAAAAGATCTGAAGAAATTGCTGTATTAGTAGATATCAGCCTTTAACTTTTCGATCGGACAATAGAGATAGTGACTTTTCGATCGGACGGTGGACAATAGAGATAGTGACTTTTCGATCGGACGGTAGAGATAGCTTATATTGACTATGCATTGTAACACATTTACTGCAGTAAAATTGCTGTAACAATAGATCTCAGCCTTCACTTTTCGATCGGATGACAAGGATAGCTTCTAACGCTAATGCGCTGTAGCTCCGTATTTACTGCAAGCAGTAACGCAGAGAATCCCATTCCCATCCCTAAATGCTTGTCTCGCGCCTAGAATCACCAGATGCGGGTCACACTCACAGCAACGCTACAAACAGAGCAGCCCATTTTGCAGATCCAACCTCACCAAAGCCACAAAATTCCTACCCAGACTCCTGATGTTACGTTCTTGCATTGCATTGCTACCGAGAAATGTGCAAGAAGATGCAAAGTTGCAACTCTGAAAAGTCGCAAACTTAAACAACGTGCCTCGATGTCTCTGCAAGAGAAACATCTTTGTACTGGAAACTTTGACAAGTTTGAAAAATTTCTCCAGGGTCCAAATTGTTTGGACTTTGGACAACCCTAGCACCCAAATTGGAAGGAGAGAAAATCCAGTCAACCCCTAGGATGCTGCAAGACAACATAAATGAAATAGGCAATATTTGCAGTGTGTTAACTGCGAGCTCCTGTCAGCTCCTACATTAACATAGTAAAACCCCCCACATAAATGTCAAAACCAACAAGGGCCTACTACTAGCAGCAGATGTACCAAAACTGGTACCAATGCAGAAATTGAAACAAACACTGCGCCAAATGGCGCGGTTTCATCATGGTATATTTTGCCAGTTCCAACGCCCGCCTTCAGTTCAAAACCTGTGGAGCAAAGCAATGCATTATTCAGGTACAAGCAGAGCAGACAAATTTACGTTTATTCTACCAATATTAGTATGATCTTCAAGCTGAATGAAAATGAGAGGAGGAGCAGTTATAGTCCCCCCAAAAAGAGATGATGTTATATACAGAAGCAATGGCCACAATCTGGTTTATTTATGTTCTTCTCTTGGAACTAGTTTCTCCTACAAACTTTTTTCTTTGGACTGCCAAAACGATTATGGCCTTCCTAGCTTGCTACTACAAAAGCTAAAGACTACTGCTATAAAACTACAGGATACCTCAATCCTTATGAACAGGATAAATTTCATTCTTTATCTCACCAAAATGAACATGGTCAAAGCCAAATCTTGACCAACAATGGTGTACTTGTACATGATGAGAAAAATTCTGGTTTTCTTATCCTTTGTTCCCAGGGTCATCGATCCGTTAGTTATCCACTACCTACACTCTTCCCATGGGAGAAAAGGGAGGGTCGAGGACGATAGACGGAGGTGTTTTTTCATTCCTCCTCTTCGGTGTCTTCTTTTCTTTTGTTGTTACCGATTCAATTAACTGCCTCACTTCATCCTTGAGAAGCATCTTCAGTGAGCTGGAATACAGCTTGTGCTTGAACTTCTATACCAATGGCTGACGAAGCTTCAGAACAGTGAAGCAAAGAAATGCAGACTGAAAATGCCTGCAGCGATGATAACCGTGCATGGAAATCAACCGAGAAATGTCCTTTCCCATCTGCCTTCATCACAAGGGCAGGGAGAACTTCTTTGTTGCCCTGCTTCAACAGTTGGAGCACACAAATTAAATATTAGATTTAGTTGAATACAAATATACTAATGCAATTGTAAACTAATGTAGTGTAAGTAAACTGGGTATGTCGCTGGTTCAAAAATGCTTTTAACAGAGGATCAAACTACAATGAACTTCAATTATCATCTAGGGATAGTTCTCTTGATGTGTTTACTAAGTAATTGCCTATAACAACCGTTTGATGAAGTAAATACTAATTCATTAGTAGGAAGTTGAATATTTGGGCAAAGTAAATCATATTTTGACTAGATTTTAATTACTCCTGCGCTGCATAAAATGCACACAAGTGGTATTAAGTAAACACAAAATTTATGTCAACATAGAAACCATTAGATTTACCTGAACAAATAGCTCCATGGGATGCTTGCTTTCATTCATCACAGAATCAACCCAATAACTATCATAAGCATTGTCAGGACAACGATTGGGCAAGACATGTCCCATCCACCGCAATCACAGCCTCCACCGCTCTTCAGACGGTCAAGTAATGGTGACGGGCTGGTCTCATCATCCCTCGGTAACCCGTGTGCCCCGCCTGCTGTAACCACTTTGATAGTACCAGGTGATGAGCCAGCTTTCAATTCTTTGGACTGGGTTTTATGAAATGGCACTTGAATTGCAACAGCCGCAACCTCCAAATGAGGATGAAGATCTTCTCGGAACAAAGACAAGATGTCGATACATCTGAGTTATTCCGCAGTATTTTGCCGCTCCATCAGATTATTTCTCTCTGGAGACTCCCAGAGATTGAATTATGAACAACATTGCAGAATGTTGGTTGAATGTAATCTGTACATTGAATTCTTTCAACGGCAGAACTCCGTCTAGCATGAGCAATGTCATACAAAACAAACTCACTGATGGCTGAGTTATTCAAAATACCATCTTTTTCAACTTCAGAGTACAGATAGGAAGACACATGCATCTGGCCTACAATTGGAGGCAGGCACCCATGCCTATCCTTGGAGGTCCTTCCCACGGTGCTTGCTCGCTTGCCAATGCTATGGAAAGTGTAAATCCAATTCAGTTCATTTCCAGCTTTCCAAGTGCTAGCATAAATAGATTCTTCTGGACCCTTGGTACAAAACTCAAAACCAAAAGCACCATTATTGGGATCCAGTTTAAGAACAGCATGAATATGAGTTGGTGATGAAGTAACTGTCATAGGCTGGGTTTCCCCACTTGTCTCGCAATTAGGTGTGAGGATTTGCTCAACCCTTGAGATATCACTCAACAAAGATTTGTGCAATACGCTATTTTTTCCTCGAACTGGCGGACTACTACATTTAGCATTTTCCTTTTCCATGAGAGAGGGGTTCCTCAGAGACTTGGATTTCCGGATAGGATCCAGAATTTTCTTGAATGGACTAGAACGAGCTTTTTTGTTGCCATCAACACCATGAACACTTTCTGATGGACAGGTAGCATCAAAAGCACCCACCTTAGCTGACAAGGACTTGGGCAGATTACTTACCAAGTCTCTTTCACCACGGTTACTCCCATCAGGATAAACACCAATGGAATGTTGGCAATTTGATCTTGTACCTTTGCTACAACTACCTTCTAGCAAATGAGGAGCCATATTTGTGCAGGCACTCTTGGTGGTGTCTTCCTCAAGAGATAATTCCAGGAAACCATCTCTTACATCATCTTTCAACAAATTGCAGTCCATGCGTGGCCTCCCAAGCCTTGAGTTCTCATCAGGAACCTCACACGATGAAAGATCCAGAAACTCCCTGGCAGCTTGATGCATTTTACGACTTGTGTCCATAGAAGACCTCGTCTTCAATGAACGGCACTTCTGAGGAAACAAGTAAGCTCCACTTGTGCTAGGCTTAGAGGATGAATCAACAATCTCAAAGGACAGAAATGCATCTCTATTTTCTGCAGAATCTATTTTCCTCCTTCCCTCTTGGCGTTTCCTAAGTCTGCTAACGCCGCTGGAGCTCTGGTACATAGAGCCACGCTTGTGCATGATGCTATCTTCTGGGTTTGCTCTCATGTGTCTTGAAGGCAAACTTTTGCAGTGGAAATTTGGGATTCGGTCGAGGCGTAGTTCTCCCAATTTTCCATCTGGGCATTTCAACTGGTGATATCTGCTCTGTTGTGCCTCCCTGCTAGGACTTTCTGTTTCCTCATTGATAGATTGCATTGTTTCCTTAGCTACTCTAGGCCGAGAACGATTCCCCATAGAGGAAACCTGCATATCAAACCAAAATACATAGTTAGCTATTTAGGCCCACAACACTATACAATTAATCATTTTTTTCTTTGGGCAATGCAGAGCAAAGCATTGCAAATAAAAAGATACAACAAGAGATATTTTCTTTTGCAACTAAGCCAATCATGTCTGGTACGATACTGCAATGAAGAGAAAAAGGTGAAACATCATTCTAAGATTTGCTCATATATATTTTTTGACTGAAAGATCTGCTCATATTGTTATGAGATAGTTATAAATGTCCAGTCCCACATGGATATATAAGCAGTTTGTGCAGGAATAGTAGTCCAGTACCCCAAGAGTTCTAATTGGGGCGGGGAACTGCATATTGGGATGAAAACCGGATACAAAGAAAGAAAGGTAGAAATGGTACTCTCGTCAGGACAGGAAAAAGAGGACAGTGGCGTCACTCCTAATCCAAGAACAACCATAAAAGGCAACTACTATATGTAACAAATTCGATAGTATACAACTTTTTTTACGAGCTTTAAATACCAAATCCATCATGTATACGTCTATTCCCTTCAAAAATATATAATTATACCCCCATCTACTTCCAAAAAGAACAAAGAGATTCCACACACCGACCATACTCAAGAGAACTGGCCAAAGATGCTGGAAATTGACAGCTTCAGTACCTAACTAAGTTTCAAAAGGAATATCACAATACACCAAACAAAACAAAAATAAACCTAAATCTACTCTCTATTCACCCTACATTATCAAATGATAAAAAAAAACTATTCTTTTCCCATAAATACAAAACACAAGCAGTTTCACCCTAAAAATGAGAATGATGCATTGACCAAATCCCACTTTTCTATGTAAAAATCCCAGAAAAAGATGAACACTTCCACATGTCAATCAAATGGAACCAAATCCCACCATCAAACAGGCCAAAGCACCCTCCTTCTCCAGAAACTTCCAACATTCTCACATCTGCACCAAATCCGACCAATAAAACCCTACATTTTCCTGAAGAAACACATCATTTCACCAAGAAAACTTGCCTGTCATTCCAAAAATGCAACCTTTATCAAGTTCCACCGCCCAAATCTACAACCAGCCGCCTCAAACATGGCAAAGAACAAAATTTTGAATCAACCAAGGGCACGCCCAGGAAGGAATCAAGAAATGCCATTACCTTGACCCACCGAAAACCAGATCAACGCAGCAGAAGAGGTAGACCAGATCTCTCTCTCTCTCTCTCTCTCTCTCTCTCTTGTGAGTGTGAGGGCACAAAAAGCATTGGGGAGCGGGTGGGTGCGCTCACTAGCACACTCGTCTTCTTGGCGACTGAGGAAATATACCACCGCTCCTAGTCTCGAAATCTCTTTGAGCCTTTAGAAGGTATAAAAGTGAAATAACAAAACACAGAGGGACTGAAGTGTAAAATATACCGGGCGATTCCGCCTAGCTGTAGCATTTTTTTTAAAAAAAATAGTAGTACAACTTCCGGTCATACAGTTATAATAGACACCTAAATTCGTTTCAAAAAGAACTTGAACTTGGATAGTAAAGTTATACATCCACACCTTCCACCGACTGAACTATAGCAACTTGATATTAGCGAGGTATAGCAAATGGAGTTTAGCTTCTCATATCTCGAGCCCGAGGGGTGTCCTGATCCCCCTCCAGGTGCTAATTAAAGCCACCAAATGATTAATTAGCTGAGTAATTAGCAGGGGACTGGTAGTATTTAATTGGCTATCTGGGGAAACGTGTCACGATTGGGGAGGAGACTCACTGTTCACTACTCAGTGGAGTTTTTTTATCCGTTCCGGACGAAATGGGCAGCACTGTACTGTTACTCCAGTACCGAGTACTTGTTCAGTCTTCAGGGTAATTGTTTCTGAACATGGATTATATGTTTACAACCCCTTCTGTTACAAAATAGTACTACTCTACAAAACATGCAATTCTTGTTGCAAAATACAAAAGTGTTAGTACACAGCTGCAATGCTACAAGAAAACCACGCTCCATCTGAGCCCATCGTTTGCAAACTGGAGCAAGCATTTGGTATGTATCAGTATCAATGTGTTCGTTCGCCAATCTAGAGTCAGTGGAAGGCAATTCGGAACACTTTCTCGCAAGAAAATGCAGACGGCCACGGCAGTGCTATAGATTTTGCAGGAGATCATCATCTTATCACCGCCCAACGCATAACAATACAGCGGAATGCGGACGACGTACGCCACTGACACATGGCAATGCACGTGGGCCCCACCTCCCGATCTTTGAGGGTGGCCTGGTGGGGCAGCTTTGGGCAACCGTGGGCTCCAGTTGGGGTGATCGTGATCATACCCTACTCATCTCCGTCCATCCATGTCGCGTTCTGCTTCTTTTTTTTTCTGCTTTTGTTTTGCCGTCCTGTCCTGTGTTCTACCACCATCTCCACTGCCCCTCGCTTTTGGCTTTTGATCCGGTATAATTTAACCAACCTCCTACTCATCAAGTAAAAGTAGTGAAACTGCTGTTCAAACTCCCGGCACAAAATGATGGACCACCATTTCACGTCTGGTTACCGCAACCACTCTTCTCCCGCGTTTCTACCACTTTCTGCCCATTTTCGCCTTCCAATCCTTCCATGCGAGAGGAACTGCAAGGTGCAATCGATCGTTGACGAGCATCGAGTAATTCTTAATTACTGAAGCAATTTATCTGTAATATTAATTATAGATAATGGTATTCTAAATAGTCCTCAAATATATCTCTGATCAATGATACCTACAACGACCAGAGAAAGTTACGACCATCTTATGATCGAAAGGTCTATTATGACCAGGTTGAATGACGACCATCCTATGGTCGATAAACTTTACAGACACGTGGACCTTAACACACGTGTGCATATGTCTCTGGCATATCCGCACATACTTTTCTTCGTCTCTGGCAATAACCGTTTGGCGAATATGCAAGGAGGATGTCTCACTGACAACAACCGTTACCAATGTGCGTATTCAAGCAACCGTCAAGGCACCTCTTGACAATACAACAATTGCCACCCTTTCAAAGGCTTTATAAGGGGCGGTGCTTTATAGGCTGAGAGGATGAACAGAGAGGGAGAAACAAAAACCCTTAGACTTAATCTCGGTGGCTTGTTATGCTTTGTAATCTCATTCAATACAAGAATACAGAAGTAAGGTTGTTATTATTTCCGGAGAAGAACTGAACCTATCTAAAAATTCATTGTCTCTTTTTGCGTAATTTTGAGAGTCGTGTCCCTAATATTTATTCTACAAAATCGATAGTAATTCACCGACAATCGTGATCAAGCAATCGATGGCTCATATTGAAAGCTTGCTTAAAAGAAATGCACATCTCTCTATAATTAGGACCGATCCAATGCATCGAGTTTTTAGCCAAACCCGACAATAATTTACAGTGTAGCGATCTTAACAATAGCATGCACGTGGTACTTCCTTCCAAAAGCATGCACTTCCCCCCACAAAAACACAAATTAACCGACTGAACAAAACAAAGCACCATGTGTGCATGGGGTGACTTGTCGTCAAGATCCTTGGCCTAATCCACGAATCATAAGCTCAGCTTGTCTAATTAATTATATAGTCAGTCGTTGTTGTTGGTCCTAACTCCTAAGATGCCATCTCTCTTTTTCCTTATCTTTACTAAAGTCATCCTAGCGCTAATTGACTATGCTTACTGTTACTTTCTTCATCTTCCAGCGCTTAGTTTATCAAAGAGGAGACACCGGCAATATCCCCTTTGAAAGATGAATATGGATATTCCTCATCCATTTTAATCTAAGCTATCTGCATGTAAACGCTGTATGATCACTTGAATGAAATCTGAATGATCATTTAACAAACAGAGAAAGAAAGACAAGCTTTGGCATGGATCTCTTGCAATTAGACTTGTTTATGGGCAGCCCAGCCCATCGGCCCGGCCCGAGCCCACCCCTATCTAGACCGGGTTGGGACTAGAAATCCAGCCCAAACAAAGCCTGCCCACCCAAAATTCTGGTAAAACAATAAAAATAAAATTCTATTTATTTAATTTTGAAATAAATTAAATATTATTTTTCCCAAAATGATTAAAATAATACTTTCAAACAAGAAAATTGGTTTTCGAGCTTGGTCAAACTCAGGTCTGCCCGTTTTAGGCCGGGCCTTTTGAGCCCGGTCCAGCCCGACGTCTGAACAGGTCTACTTGCGATATAAATATTCTCGATCAATCAAAGTTTGCTTGCAGCAAGATATATCATCCTAGAACCGCATTTGCATTTTCTTGCCTGCTTTTCCACCTACGGATTTATCACTCACTCACCAAAATGTTAAGGGCGATCGAAGAAGCAGAGTTAACTACGCATAGTCAGGGGCCCATGAACATATATAACTACATGTGGCCATGTGCTATCCTGAACCCTGAAGTCTCAGCTCTTGGCGTACGTTCCTGCCTGCAAAATGTTGGTTCCTTACTGCACAGCAGGCCCCCTCGCAGTCGCAGAGGCCTGATGTGACCACGAACAGGGTATCCTATGTAGGTACGTACGTACTATGTAGATCTCAGTCTTACTAATCAATCAGTATTAATTGTACACAACAACTGCACTTAGAACCTGAAGTAACATGTTCATTCACATATTTGCATGCGTAGCCGCTTGCAGTCCAGTGGTTTATAATGTCCGGCTGGTTATTCAATCAAGCGGCTAGCTAGATTAGATATGAACAATGCTGTGCTATAACAAGCGTGCGTTTATAACTGAACCAGTACAGTAGTCGTACTTACATGCAAATTAAGGTCCTCCCATAAAGTAGGAGTACGTAGCATCGCAGCATTCGTCGGCTCTTAGAAGTTCTAGTAGTAGCGTCTCCGGTCTTCGGTTGAAATTGCGTTTTTTTACGAAATAATAAAAGTAGCATCATGCAAACGCAATGATAAAAATAGTATTCTTTGCTGCAAACCTAGACCGTTGGCAGAGAACACAGTAAACAGTATCTGAAAGTGAACATAATGATCTGGAACAGTGAGATGCTCACTTTGCACTACTGTTTGCTTATTGTGCACCGGAATCCCTCGCGCATGCTCCTACGCTTGGCTTCTGCAGCAAACTAGGAGGAACGTAGTAGGTTGCCGCCGCACATATAAAACGCGGTAGGGGACTCGTGTTGCTTGTCTAGTCTAACACGGTGGCAATTTTTCCATTTTGAACATGATGATGTAGATTTACTATTCTGTAATAGAAAAGGTCGAATAAAAAAAAAAACTCTAGTATCTCCATCCGTTCACGCCCTTGAATGGAAGACGCACGCGCACCGCATTGAAGAGTCGCACGTGACGTGACGCGATGCGATGCAGAAACAACACGCAATACCGAAAGCGCAAAGAACTACTACTACTAGAGTACTAGGCCTTCGAGTTCGAGGCCACCCTCTACACGGCAATGGGCCGATCCGTTATTTGGGCGACATAAATTTAATGGATCGGTTCTTAGGAATACGGTGTGACATTTCGTTGTGGATGGCCCCGACTCCCCGCGCTGCCGCCGATCGCCAGAGCTCCGGTGCCTTCCGGCCATCGGCGTCATGGCATGCAGAGCCGGTTGCAGTCCACTGGTTTCGCGCTTGTCAAAAGTTTCAAGCAATTATATATCATCCGGGTTTCACAAGTTTCAGACATATTTCATCCATGTCTCTGCAAAGTTTCAAATAAGTTTCACTCATGTTTAAACAAGTTTCATGTGTTTAATTTCAATAAATTTCATGAGTGTTTCATCAAATTTCAAAAGAAGTCTAGCAAGATTCAACAAAGTTTCAATGGATTTCTACAAAAACATCAACAACATGGTACAAATTTCACAAAAATATTGCAAGTTTCAAATTTAGATCTCAACCTCTTGGACCGAAATAACGACTAGAGGGGGAATATAAGCCCACACTTTTTCTCACTGGTATCCAACTCTCTTTTAACTCTAATATCCCACACTCAAATCACGGTGGAAGACTTGAGCTGAAACCGAGAAAATAGGACTTCACTGCCCTCAGCCGGTATGATCGCCAAAGGACGACCGATCTGAGTGTCTGACTGCTCCCTTACCCATATTGACATAAAATCAGCACGATGAAGGATCCATAAAATGACATAACTTTTGATCTAGTGATCTAAACCACATGAGAAATCAAACATAGCTCAACAGGAAGGTCAGAAATATATTCCAATCAAAGATAGAGACGATCATAGCCAAGATTCTATGAATTTCTTGATTGAGGCCAAGACGGCTCAAAACCGGGGCAAAACCCAACTTTGATCTAAATGCTTACCTGTGGATGAAAGATGATCAATATGACCTTCGATCAGATCTCACAAATCCTAACAAGCTAGATCACAACAAAAGACAAAGGCAAAACCGTAGAACATAAGATTAGTAAAATCACAAAACAGATGGCAAGAACAAGAGAGAAGTCATCTTTGGACGAATTGAATGGATTGATATTGAGGAATTGTAGGTTTACATCCACTCCACCGTGGAGGATGAAAGCTCACTCATGAGCACCAAATCCTATAATTTTTCTTTCAATATATCTCTTTTAAACCCTAGCCTCCTCTAATCCCTCCACTTTCCCCTAATATCATATTAGGGTTTCCAAAAAGCTTGATCGTGCAAATCCTGCACCAACCATTATATAGTGGAGGCTACATCTTAGAGAGAAAACCGTAACCAGTGATCCCCTAGGCGGCCGCCTAGGCGCTGGGCGCAGGGCAACCGCTGTGCCTTAGTCTCAATCGGGCCCCTAGGCGCTCGGCCCCGCCGAGGCGGTCAAATACTAGTCCAAGGTGGACCCAGGCAGGCCGAGGCAGCGAGGCGAGGCGGCGGCTGGGAGGTCTAGGGCGGCGCAAGGTGGTGCGAGGCGGGATGGAACAGAAAGAGAGGAGGTGGTCCGACTCACCAGCGCCGAATCGACCTCCCGCCGACGCCGAATCGACCTTCCCGCTGCTCGATTTGGCCTCTCCGTCGCTCAATTCAACCTCCGTCGCCGGTGGTGGAAGCGAGGCTCGAAGGGAGCGAGACGCGGAGGTGAGGGGGAGCGAGGCGTAGAGGGAGCGCGGCGGGGAGACAAGAGGGGAGGCCGACTCAGGCGGAGGCGAGGGGAGCGAGGGGTGTTCGAGGGGAAGAAGGAGGCGGCGGCGTGCGTGGGAAGGGTTGGGACTGGGAGGAGGAGGTCTTGTAAGGTTTGGGGGGACACGTGTCGCAATGTGGAGGGGTGGGGTCTCGATCGAACGGCTCAGATTACGCAAGATCGGACGGCCGAGAGCCCAAGATGATGCGTCACACGACCACCTCCTTCCTCCTCGCCTCCTTCTTCTCCCGCTCGCCGCCGCCTCCTCATTTCGCCGCCTTCTTCCCATCGCCCCTCGCCCCGCGCCGCCTCCTCGCCGCGCTCGCCCGCGCCCGCCCGCGCGCGCCCCTCACCTCCTAGTCTGCTCCCCAAGAGCTCGCCTGAGTCGGCCGCCTAGGCGGCGCCCACTTGGCGCCTAGGCGTCCTAGGCGCTAGGCGCCGGCCGGCCGTTCGACTAGCGCCTAGGGGAACCTTGACCGTAACAGACACCTGTTAATCCCACACACAAACGGGTCTCACACTCACGCAGGCTTCTCAAAGCGAATGACGATCTGGGTCTACTGAATCTGTCTAATTTGTGATCTTCTTCTTCTCATGACCTAAACCACTTCACCTTAGCTTCGTTTTGCTATGTGATTTCTTCAAGGTCACCAACCCTGCATTTTGGTGAAGACAACAAAATACCATTTCTCAATCCTTCTCCATGGCCAAATCCTATCATCGTGGAGTAATCCCATGCTTCGTCACGTGCAGGTTCATCAATGACTTTCTCATGAAGGCAAGTCTCTCTCACCCGGCTCCCACCAGACCACTTTGGCATTTGCACCGACCCCAAGGCACTTGATGTAACCAATTGCACCGAACTTCCTATTCGGTCGTTTTAGTCTATCTTGCGCCTTGCTCGAGTCCAAGCACTTCATGTGGAATCCTCGATCGTTATAGATCTCAGCTATCCTAGTTTAGTCTCGATCATAGTTGACTCCAAGCATCCGTACACAATAATAGACCAAGAAATCGTTTTCGGGCATAATTTCTTCACAACTTGACTCACGTTAACCAAAATATGCATCATGCAACACATATGTACTGGATATCATGACTTTGACCAAAACCACAAATTCAAAGACACTCATCGGCATGAACTTACCCTGGTTGCCGGTCCTCGAGCCGGTTTGACCGCCAACCCCAGTGGTAAGGGACCGGTCAGATCTCCGACCAGCGGCCGGTTAGACCGCTCTCCAATTCAGAAAACACCCATCTCTAGACTTTTCAGTAAAACTCCATCTAGTTCGCTTCCAGTCTCTATTTTCAATGGCACTGTGCAAACACATCTTCAAACACTCCCACACAAGTTTTTGGTGCCCATTCGTCAAATGGTTGAACCTCCGGTCAGAATGCCAAGCCTCTACGGTCATACCACCCTATAGAGCCGCTTAGATCGCTCAGAGGGCGACCGCATCATTGCCACTAGATAACAAATCGACAATTTGCTAAACCGAATGTTTACTCTCCAAACACCTTGACACCGATGCCAACTGCTCAACACTTATATTAGGATCATACAATGTGCTCTCCACAATCTCTCCTTAATGAACACATTGACAATCTACCAAAAATGCAATATGGAAGTAGTTTTGAAAATACTGCCGATTTTGCACAAAGGCTCAACTTGGTCATAAGTAAGAGAAAACCATAAAAATGACCAAATTGACTCAAGTAATGCAGAAGCAAACTAGTAGAGACAATAAAGTGTAGAAAAGCTTCAAATCCGGAAGAGGGCTTCACAAACTCACTTGAGGTCTATATAAAAGAACTATTGTTCAATATGGCCTTGAACATAGTGAGAAGTCAATTTTGAATTTAAATTGAAGCGTAAGCCGTCCCAAACACGCTCTTAGTACATCTTTATCTGGATGACATGATATGGTTATGACTTGGTATGAAGTCACCTCACTATCATCTAAAAGCAAAGAAAGCTTGTTGCTAAACAAAACGAGCATTTCGCCAGATTTCTCATTGCCTCGTGCACGCAAACTTTGAAAAATACCTTTAAATTATACTACTCCAACAAACAACAGTTCCAATTTAAATCTACGAAATTTGTTCAATCTAGTATCCCGCTTTCTCATTTCGATGTATTTGTCGTGTCCAATGCAGGAGTTAAGCGATCCTTTATAAAGCAGGACTAGTATTTAGCGCCTCTCTTGCGTTCCGTTCATTGTGCAGTACTGAGAGGGACGACACGATGCGAAGGCGAAGCAAGAAGCCAAGGACCAGCAACCACCATGTCAATTGCTAGGCGCCAAACTCAAGTGGGAGATGGCGATCGAGTCCCGCTGGCCGGAAGGGAGCGAAGACTATGGTGGTCGAATCGACTTGAGGTCTCGCCTGCTTACTCGCGACATCATCAACATGGTTCGCTTTTGGCGCCACAATGCAAGTGGATTGCCTCCTGGGATCACTTCTGAAGTACCTTTGTAATGGGCTAGCTTTACTTTTGGTCTTGTTACAAGTGGATTGTTAAAACTGCTTGCTCGTTTTGTGGTTGAGCTCCTTGGAGCAGACTGCGTGCGGTTGTTCGCTTGGTGTGTTCGCTGACATGTACAACTGCTTCCCTCCTTTCTTTTTTCATTCTAGACAGATCCTAAAACTCCTGTAATATGTCTCCGTTACTAGTAGTGGAAATTCGAGTTTCTCTAGTGAAAAACAAAGTATTTGGATTTTCACTTAACTACTGCATGAGCTAAAATCAGGAATTAGACAACTTACCCCTTGTTTACATAGAGTTCCAATCAAATTTCAATTGTTTTTCAAACCATTAAGCAAATGTCACCTGATTATAATGTAATCAAAACATTTAAGTGCCCTTAAGCATGCCACTATGCTTGAATCCAGTCTTTTGAATCAAAGGCCACTCAAACAACATTTGTAAGCGCAAAAGCATTAGAAGTAGGTCCACCGCCCTGCTACACCACTCCGCTGCTTACGTGTTAGTCAGGCAGGGAATACAGTGGTCACATTTTGACACTAGTTACATGGTGCCTATGTCATTTCTGTTATTTGGTGCATGTAATGTATAGGTAAATTTAAGTTTTAGAATACCCCCTTTGTTGTTTTAATGCATAACTCACCAATATTTTTGGCACATACGGCATAACATTATACGAAAATCCATCCTTTTTTAATATAATAGTTGAACCACAAGAAGGTTGCATACCGCAAGGTGGGTTAACCTTTCCCTTACTGCTTACCACTATTCAGAACATTTTCAAGAGAACAATACCACTAGTCAGTCAGCACTTAAAGCAGGACCGTGTCCTTGGCTCTTTGCAACACATACCACACACGGAAAAATTACAAACCACAAGAAAACAATGGAACTCTATGTTGCTAGCATTATTTTTTTGACGTAATTGCTAGCATTATCACCATATGACACAAGGATTTCGCGAGAAGCTTTTGACCCACACATACATTAAAACAACAAGCAAACACTAAAGTAAGAAAAGGATAGTTGAGTCGCATCAAGCGCATTTTTCATTTAGCTTCACCGTTGGCCCTCAATCGTTTCATCGCAAGAATGGATCGCCGCGCCATCGATCATCGTCGCCGCCGCAATACAAGCCCTCCTAACCAGGGGTGGACCAAAGGGGACTGACGATGCTGGCGCACGCTCATGGTGTACCTTTCTAGCACTCTCACGAGCCGCCAAACCATCGCCCGCAACTCAAAGATTCGATAAACAGCAAATAGGTGAGGAAGTCCTGTTAGCGACCCCTAAATTTTGGTCTGGGTCCGCGGCTGCTCTTAGCCACACCACGCATGAGAACTGAACAGAGAGCAACCAAGCATACGACCCAACGAAACAGATCCCGGACCTTAAAAGCTGCATCATGAAGCTTACCAGTTGAGCCCGGTGAAGGTATGGGCGGCGTCGATAAGGTGTTGTAGAACGGCGATGGGGAAGAAGGAGTCAGCGGCCGCGGAAGCCACCCCGCCTGGGAACGGCGTCGGCATTGACGCAGCCGCCGCCTCCTCGGCGTCGGCGAGGACGTCCGCAGCAGCATCAACCTTGCTAGATAGGGCGGCGTCGGAGGAGAGGCTGCAGCGAGATGTCCTCGCGAGGTGTAGGGAGAAGGGGAAGAAGCTGAGGGTTCTGGAAGGGTGCGACAGCGGGGAGTGGAACGGTGAGAGTGAGGGTGGCAGCGAGGGGTTCGAGGGCTCGTCGTGGGTGTGGGAGGTGAGGAGGTAGGGGTGGACGGGCGGAGGCAGCGGGTGAGGTGGTGGGAGAGGCGGGAAGCGAGGCTTCTCCGCGCGGTGAACACCGTGGGTGGGTGGGAGGCGGCACGCGGACGGGAGGGGAGGGGAGGCGGCCAGGCGGGGACTAACCGTAACGGCGGCGGGAGCAAGGAGGGACTCGGGTCTCAGGGTCTAGTGAGTCTAGCATGGGCTTTGGCCTCTGGGATTTGGGGGCTTTTCCTGTCTCAGCCTCTCAGGTGTGCACCGCCATGCGACTGACGGGTGGGACTGGACCATAATAAACTGCTCACTCGAGTAAGCCGCGTTTGAAGATCTAGAATGTATGTTTTGTTGCACCTCGGTGTCTATTCGTCATCTTGTCGTGATATTGCTGAAGATCTTTGGAATGGTATTTCAGGTTCTGAATTTAAGGTTGGGTTCTGACTATGAGTCAATTGCTAAGTATTGGATCTGTGAGTCTAATTATATAGTTACTAATATAGCAGGATCACGCCTTTGGGCAATTTGGGAATTAGGAATGGTATGCTATTTCAGAAGACAAAGTGGAGTGTAAGTAAATACAGAGATGCTAGAGTGTATTGGCATTACAAAGTAATCCCCACCGTCCGATCATATTTCAAATTGGAGTCATCATACCCATACCATGTTGCAAAATATGAAATATAGCCATATACGCTTGATATCAAGTCTGCTTTCACAAAAAAAGTAAAAATCGATGTGGCAAGCTTTGCCCTTGCACGATACAATTTTACTCGGGCATCATTCTTAAACACATCATTGTCAAATATCATGTAAATGCTAACCAACACAGTCTACAATACTTAAACTAGCATAAGATAAACACGTCAATTTTGCTTCATATTCATCTCCAGGAAGAACTGAAACTTCAGTGTAACTAGAGATGGATGAAGGATAAGACGCCATCGCTCTCGCTCGTAAGTGGCTACCGTTATCGATATGCTTTGAGCGATAAACTGATTGCTTATACATTTAATCGCTTTTCTCGATCTCGAGACGGATGAAGGGTAAGACGCCATCGCTCGGTAAGTGGCTACCGTTATCTGCATGATTAAGCATTAAATCGATTGCATATACATTTAATCGCTTTTCGTCGAATCGATCTCGACCTTTATCCCTGACCCCATGAACACTAGCATTAGAAGATTTTCTTCTCTCTGAGGGAAGATGTTTTTTTTTTACAAGAATGGAGAATCTTCAGCAGTTGGCCCCTTTGGTCCATCAGAAGATGTTGAAAGCAGGCAATGCATTCTAGAAGACTCCAAACAATGCATGGACAAGATATTTCTAGGGAGTACTCTAGAATAACTTTTTAAATAAATTAGGAATCTTTCTAGAGTACAGATATTTCTTTAGAAGAGTGTGGATATTGTAGATATGTTAGATCGAATGCTATAATCTCAACACTTGTGAAGAATCCAATGACCCTCCAATTCTATAAATAAGAGGCTATGGAAGAGAGCGGAGGATAAAAGATTGTCCAAGATGTGACACAATTAGAAAAGCAACACCTAAATTAAATAAAATGTAATGATGCCTCTACAATGACTACACAATGAGAATAGAATTGACTAGCTGTGTTTGTTTCATACAATGTGTCCTCTGTAATCTCGTAAATATCATCTGTGCCCACTCTGAAATAGTCTGTGGTGATTCAGAAATTTTCAATCAGGACTGTCCCGTTTAGTAGTATACCACAAGCATCTTCAAACGCAGCTGGATTCAGGGCCTCAAATCCCTTGATTAGATATCTTCGAAAATCCTGCAAAACGACACAACCATCATGTGGAAATATACAAGTACTAAATTTTAGACTAAAAGTTGATACAAAAAAATACATCAGCTCAGATTTTCATACGCAACAAGTAGCATGTATTACCAATGAAACACAATGACCAGTTCAGTATTTCTACGTATCACGAATGAGCATATTGGAGAGGGGTGAAATTAACTGTGAATTGAGAATCATACCTGAACATTTGCATCATTATACACCGCTTCACTTACAACGCCTCGACATTCCATCTATTCTAGGCATACATCTAGCTTATTACCACCCCTTAGATTTTTTTCTGCATAAAATTCCTTTACCATATCTTGAAGATGATTATGGGAGAGCTTGACCACAAACTCATCTGGCTGATAAGTCTGGCCTGTTTTCTTGTAAATGGATTCACCATGATATTGTTGCCACGAATGCACATTCACTGTAATTTGTTCTTAGGATTCAACTCTAACACTCTGAGATAACAAGATCATATGGAAGTCGAATGTGCAAACCTCTTCCTCGTGTCCTAATTGGCGGCAGAATATTCCTACCGTTGAATCTCCTATCCCTCCAGCTGAAGTCAGAATTATCCATGGCTTTCCTGTAAGCTGTCATACGAAACATATTCATCAAAGTTCAAGAGGAGCCCCCACAAGTAATAAAATAAATAGGAAGATAGTCACTTTCTAAAAGACAGTTGCACTCCAAAAGTACACTAGTGCAAATAAAAGAAGGATACTTACTGTAGTTTTTTTATGCCAGATCCTTGCCTGTCCTGAAAATATGTGCAATTTAAAAGATTAGTTTAGTACTTCGGTTACCTGAAATCCTGAATCCAATGTAACAACACACACCACAATTAACTACAATTACCGCAATTGACTACAATTAACAACGACTACCGTAATTAACACAATAAACCGTAATTAACAACAATTATCACAATAAACAATTCTTACATAAATAAATACTAGAGTATACCACATTGCAATTCTTGCTTCGAAGAAAATAATTTTATTACTTTGCAATATTCATAGGTACAATCGAAATATTAGAGTACACCAGAAGTAGGGACAAAGGTACAAATTACAATATGAAAAGAGATAAATTTTAACTACAACATTTATTCCTAGAAATATGCACATCTCTTTCCATTTAAAGAAATCGTCCATTGATACTTCCAACCTACAGTCACAGAAGATAATAAAGCGATGAGGCACCTCAATAGTCCATTCAATATATTCAATGTACAGAGTTGCTTTGCTCTTTTGATCTAATAGAGCAATGGCATCAATATAATTTTTTACAGGAAGTCTGGGAGTAAAACTTGAAGTATCAATAATCTTCACATTTTAACATCCATATTCCAAACACATGCTGGATAACATGAGGTCCTGAACTTTGGTTTACAGGCGGCATTACTGCCCTAGAGTTTGATGCTGTGACATTGCTTCCACCAAGTGCCGCAAACATTTGTGATGCTTGGACAGGCTCAAGTGCTCCAGATAAATACGATGGGTTCAAGTAAACACCATTTCTCATCGACAACACCAGAAGAAAATCTCATAGCAAAGCTCCATATTTGTAATCAGCTTTAACTATTTAACACCTACCGGTATAATACTGTTAGCTAGCATAGTATATCAACCTTACTAGATGGGGAAGCGTCGGAGGAGATGCTGCAGCGAGATGTCCTCGCGAGGTGTAGGGAGAAAGGGAAGAAGCTTAGGGTCTGGAAGGGTGCGATAGCGGGGAGTGGAACGGTGAGAGTGAGGGTGGCAGCGAGGGGTTCGAGGGCTCGTCGTGGGTGTGGGTAGGAATGGCAATAGAGTCCCATTCCTCATTCCTCGACGGAGAATTCACCCATTAGGGGGCGGAGATAGGGCTATTTCACCCCCCCACGGAGATACTAATATGCAAATACAATTCCTCGTCGGGTGAAGGGGATGGGGCCATTCTCCTGCTCCCCATCCCTGCTACCCACATAGGCTCCCGATAAGACATGTAGATCACTAGCCTACTACCGCACAACCCGATAAGGCGATAGCTCGATAATTTCTTTTGCATCCTTTACTTTTCAGATGCTAATTAATCAAAAAATATTATCATTTTAGCATTACATGTGGATGTTCATACCCATTTTATAACATTATGGATCTTATTTTCTCTTCTTTCGGGATCTAACTTTCAGGTATGGGTCCCCGATAACCCGACGGGAACGGGGACGGGGGAGAATAGCACCCAAGGACGGGGATGGGAATAGGAACGGGGAATTTTTCTTCTCTCGGGGATGAGGATGTTCCACCACTCCCTGACAGAGAATGGCCCGCTGCCATCCCTAGGTGTGGAGGTGAGGAGGTAGGGGTGGATGGGTGGAGGCAGGGTGAGGTGGTGGGACAGATGGGAAGTGAGGCTTCTCCGTGCGGCAAACACCATGGATGGGTGGGAGGTGGCACACGGAGGGGAGGGGAAGCGGCTAGGCAGGGACTAACCGTGACGACGGCGGGAGCAAGGAGGGACTCAGGTCTCAGGGTCTAGTGAGTCTAGCATGGGCTTTGGCCTCAGGGGTTTGGGGCTTTTCCGCCGGGTGTACACGCAAGGCCGACGTGGGCTCGACTATAATAAACCGCTCACTCGAGTAAGCGATTTGAAGATCTAGAATGTATGTTTTGTTGCACCCCAGTGTCTATTCGTCATCTTCTCGTGATATTGCTAAAGATCTTTGGAATGGTATTTCAGGTTCTGAATTTAAGGTTGTGTTCTGACTATGAGTCAATTGCTAAGTATTGGATCTGTTATTCTAATTATATAGTTACTAATATATCAAGGACTGCTGCCCTTTGGGCACTTTGGGAATTAGGGAATGTATGCTTTTTCAGAAGACAAAGTGGAGTGCAAGCAAATGCAGAGATGCTAAAGTGTGTTGGCATTGCAAGCAATCCCCACCGACCGATCAAAAACCGAAGGCCAAGATCAATCGCTAGAGTAATTTCGCAAAGGATCCGGATCCGGAGTGGAATGCAGTGGTCGACAAGGATTCTGCAAATGCTAAAGAGCTGCTGTCAAATTTCCTAGGTACATGTATGTTTTTTATGGATCCTTGCATCTCTCAACAGGAGGAAAAAATAGAGTTTTTGGCGCTTATAGCACTTTTGGCGGAGGGATTAACAAAAATAGCGCTATCTCGACCGTAATGCCAAAAATAGCACAACGAACAAACCGGCGCGGGACACGTGCCCAAATCCGGCCCCCATGGGACCATACTTGCCCTCTACTGTGCCCGAGGGGGGCAGACTCCCCACGTTGTGCCACGTGTGCAAAACCGCACCCTAGGGGCCCAGATTTTGCCCTGCCGCGCCCCTAGGGGCTAGAAATGCATGCACCGTGCACCGAAGGCACAGTTTTGCTCCTTGTTGCATCACGTGTGCATCCAGTGCCCAAGGGGCCAGATTCACCCTTGCCGTGGCCCGGAGGCACGACTTCGCCCACTTCAGTGCCCCTGGGGCACAGCTTTGTGCCATGTCGTGGCCCGTCTCGCCTGCAGACCCACGTGGGAGGGAATCTCTCCATCCCATCCGTCTCCATCACTGCACACTGCTCTCTATCCCATTTGTCTCCATTACCACATGCATGCACCGCAAGAAAAGGCCACACGCAAGAGGATTCGATTTGTCCAATCGCTGCGCTGGCGCCACTTCGTTGTGTGGCTATAAAACATGAGAGAAATGCGAGAGAGCTCATACTCATCCTACATAATTAGTCGTAGTTAAATAGATTAATTCATTTAGTCTTAATTAAATTAATCTTACTTAATTATTCGTGCTATAGTTAATTAATTATAAATTAATTAGCTATAATTAATTAGTGTTAGTTAATTAGTTACAACTAATTAGTCGTAGTTAATTAATTGTAATTAATTTAGTTGTAATTAAGTACTGTAATTAATTTAGGTGTGATTAGTTCACCATAATTAATTGAGTCATAGTTAATTACTCATAATTAATTTCATCATAATTACTTTAGTCGTAATTAATTTAGTTATCACTATTTAGTTATAACTATTATTCGTAATTAATTTATAGTAATTAATTAGTTATAAATAATTTAATTATAATTAATTTAGTTATTATTAATTTATTCTCTCGCGATTCGTCCCACGTCGCCTTTTCTCCCCCGCAAAGTACCTCAAGCGAAGCTCCCGTTCAGATACGAGATATTTATTGATACATCAAAAATAAAATCTTGGAGTCAAAACTTACTTGGAGAGCAAAGAACTTCTTGTTCAAGTTCTAAGAGTTCTGCAGAATGTGAACCACTTGTAGCCACCTATCCGGATTATTTTGCAGATCCCGCAAGATTTGGTACGCAGCATGCCTCTGAAAACACATCAGTAGCAGCACATAAAAAAATGCTCTAGGCTAACTCACACCAGAAAAGGATAAAAGCTTGTGAAAGATGTGACTTAATCAGAAAAAACAACACCTAAATTAAATAAAATGTAATGATGCCTCATGAAGTACATCATTTTCTGGGACGATTACCTCCTCGCTGGACCCCATGCCGTAGAACGCGACGACGGTGGCGTCGAGCAGCGGCACGGCGATGGGCTGGCTCAGATCCCGCAGCTTCTCCGCCATGGAGTCAGCAACCGCGGACGGCGTGCTCGGCGCGAGAGGTCGGCGAAGCTCCTGGAAACGAGGCCCGGGTGTGCTCGGGGAGCCCGCGAAGCTTCTGTAAGCAAGGTGCGGGAGAAGCTTCCGAGGCGGGGAGCGAAGGTGGACGGTGTGCTCGGCGCGGGAGGTCGACGAAGCTTTTGTAAGCGAGGCGCGGGAGAAGCTTTTGAGGAGGGGAGCGGTGGTGGACGGTGTGATCGGCACGTGAGGTCGGCGAAGAGGGGATTCCGGGCTGGGGCACGCGGCAGACGAATTGAGGGGATTTTTATTTTATTTTTATTGTTAGATGATTCGGCGGATTTTTCGTTTTGAATTGTTTCGCACAGTTTAAGGGGAGGGGCGGATTGCGGGCAGGATCCTTATTTTTTTTTTTTGCAAAACTACACCTGTTTTTAATTTAGAGATAATTCCTTATTTACCACTAAAAGTTGACCGCTTCTCTGATTTGTCATTGGAAAAAATTATGATCCTTATATGCCACTGTAGTCCATCCATTGTGAGCCTTCTGTCAAATGGACTGCAAAAAGACCATAGTACCCTTCTTCTACCTCTTCTCTTCCTCCTCTTCGGTTCAAACGAAAGCCATGCCCCAGATCTCGCCAAGCGAAGCTGCAGTGGCGGCATCCGTGACCTCGGCGGGAGCAGTAGAGCGGGAGCGGAGGTGGAAGTCGACGACAGCCTGTTAGCTTGGAGGCGAAGCATGGAGGCGAGCTCTGAGAGCACGGAGGTAGACTGCTCAAACGCCGAGCCGAGTTGCTGAAAAGTCCACTGAACTGCAAGCCTGAGCCCGGAAATTTATTTTCCAAATAAAAAATATTGTTTTATTTCTTTTTTGGAATAATAATAATAATAATTAATTCATTTTGAGAATAAAAGAATGCTTTTTTTATTTTTATTAAATTCAGCAGGATTTCAGACTCTCAGGTCGGAAATCAAGCCCCGAGGCGGGCCACCCATGAACAGGTCTACTTGGAGGTGCCCCACGAAGGTTGAGCTTGGCGGCCGCACGGAGGTTGAGCCAACATGTGAGCTCGATTCAGCGGCAGATGAGCTTGATTGGGCGACGCTTGAGTCGATTCGGTGGTGGAGTACCACAAATCTAACATCTTTTCCCGCCGTCGACCATGAATCATGCGCCTCCACCGAACTCACCTCCCTTGTCTTCTCCCCGTTGCCTACGGACTCGTGGGCTTGTGAAGGGCACTGCTCTTGATGTCGTGGCGATGGATTTAGATGCGGCGGAGGCAGCAAGGAGAGGGTAGCCGATTGGGGCATGGTGGAGCGGGAAGCGAAGGTGCGGATGGTGGTGCCTGAGGCAGAGGCGCTGCGTGGAGACATGAAGGCGATGATGGCCGATGGTGGTGCTCGGCCATAGGCTGCTAGTTTAGGTGGTTGCGTATGAGCGCCTCGGCGTGGGAGGTAGGCGGCGCCACACGGAGTTGGGAGCGGAGGCCAAAGGTGGCGCAGGAAGTCAGGAAGAGGTTGGAGGCGAGCCGACACTGGCATGAGAGGTGGGGGTGGAGGCCAGAGGCGGCAGAGGAGGTGGGGGTGAGCATTGAGGCCCTAGAGCCGCGGCAAGTCGATAGGGGCTAGAGAGAGGAGAGAGAGGGACAGTCGGTAGGGGGCTAGAGAGGGGAGAGAAGGAAGAAGATTATGACATCATTGACATGTGGTCCAGCTTAAGGGAAGGATGGGTCTAACGGGGCTGACAGGAGTGGCAAATATGGGATGAAAGTTGAGATCGAGTAACAATGAAAGGAGGAGAAGTTTTTTGATGACATATCAGGAATCTAGCCAACTTCTAATGGCAACTAAAGAATTATCTCATGAATTTAACATAATTATCAGGGAACTACACATTTCAGTTTGCATTTCATAAAACTACACATACATTGGCATGACGTTTCAATAAACTACACATTTGTTGATTCCTGTTAAATGCAACGGAATCTGATGACACGTAGGATCCAACTGTCATTTGCAAAAATATGTATAATTATGTAAATGTGTAGTTTTTTATAAGCCATAGATAATATAAATGTATGGAGTGAGCGTGAGAGCACCGTTCCCAGCAAGTTTAGATCAAGGAGTGATGTGTAGTTTTGTACAAGTTACTCATGTTAGTGTATACTAGTCATCACCCGTGCTTCACACGGGCTACAAATACATTTCTTATTTATATAAATTTTGATAGTAAAACACGTTTTTGGAATATAAGTATGAGATGTTGGATGATCAGAATTTTCAATTCTTTTCATTTTTCAATCACAATCTGTGTGATTGCATTTTGGAATTTACATATATTGAGATACAACAATCTTTCAAAGTTAGATTTTGTCGAAGTTAGATTTTGTCGAAGCCATTATAAGGGTTTATCCAAAGTCCATAGAAACAGTAGGCAATCCTTGTCTGGTTCATAAGATAGGTCATGTAGAAATACTTGTCACTTTCGATATACAATTGAAATTCCCTCTGATCAATAACAAAAATGCCATTTCAAATCTCTCTTATTCTTCTAAATGCATGTAGTATATATGCACCTATTTTTTCTTCATTTCTGGACCCGGCTGTGCTTAATTTGTATGGTGCGCGAATATTTAGCTTTGTAAAAACGGATTCCTATTTTTAATGGATAAATATATGCTTTGTTTTGCTCATTTTCTCTGATTGATACACAATTTATTGCATATTTATTTGATTAATATACCAAACTCTAACTTTTAAATTATATATATATATATATATATATATATATATATATATATATATATATATATATATATATACACACACACTATATAGTTAATCTTAGTACCTAATATTTAATTAGTACATAATATTTTAGTAACACCTAATATGGCAACGTACAAGCAGACTGGATTGGTGTCTTGCAAGCAATTCGTGTTATGTGGGATGACATCCTTGCTGTTATAATATATGTGGGCCATCTGATAGGCGTGTAAGATCTTTTTTTATCTAGATTAACGTGAGAATTTCTAGAATTTTACTTTTTTCCTGATTTAAGTATTATTGTGGATTTTTAAACCACAAAACAAAGAAGATGTCTTTAATCTCACCCCTTGTTTGTAGATATATATATTCCTTTCATATTTTGAGTGACAGCAAATCCTTGTAGTGCATATGTGCAAATGTTAGAAGTTTATCTATCTACAATGAAAGAGAGTGTGCCATAAGCTTACTGAAAATGTATTAGTATTCCATTTGTCATATATGATAACTTTTACACATGTATTATTCTCGAAAACTTTTACATATATATTATTCTTGATAAACTTTTACACATGTACACACAAATACAGACATATACATGAAGTGTGATCTAGTCTTGCTGAAAAGTGTGACTCACATATATGCACACAATATGCACAATGGACGAGGAAAATTGCAAGGCCTTCCAAACTGCTGTGTACTTTAGCTGTCCAGAGGCATGGCTGTGACAGACTGTCCAACTTCATCCAAAGAAACTGCATAACTCGAAGGTTTGCAGGATTGAAACTTTAGCTGTCATGCATGAGAAAGTTTCCACCGCAGTTAGACACTTTGACTAGTAAATGTCCTCGGAAATTCACAATCACATGATGCTCTCATACGCCAAACATAGTAGCCCATGTTATTCTGCCGCATAAAATGGGTTATTGTCAGCATGAAAACTTCTACAGCTCTACCTAATGACTACACTCATCCGAAAGCACCACTGACAAGGGATCTGATCAGAACTTCAAATCCACAAATCAAAAATAGCCTCGTCTATTAATTCATCTAATACAAACTCCCATATCTCCACAACAATTCCTTCAGTTTTCGATCGAATGTCCATCCATGTCTGAACTTCCAAATCCCTTTTAATTATCTGATCTAATGTACTTGGAAAACTATATTGGAGATAACCATCAACATATTTGTCAACTTCTGAGATGAGGTTTTCTCCTATTGGAACCGTCCGTATCTCGTGTTTGAGAAAAGATAACCAAGAAGAGAGTCTAAAATATCTCTGTTGGATATCTGTTAGAGCTTCACAGATAAAATCAAACAGAAGCTTCAGATCATCTATTTGATCACCTTGATTCTGCAGTTCTTCGAACAAGCAAGGGCTGATTAATTCGTCCTCTAGATACCATACCTCTAGATTTTGTTCTGCACATAATTCTGAGAGCTCTAATACCAACTTTGTATAATCAAACCTGACATTCTTGTCCTCCCAGAAGACCTTTACATCTGATTCATTATCTGGAAAGTACAGGGTCCCACGAAAATCTTCATGCAGCTCACCTGTATGTCATAAAAATGTGAAGTCATACATATATGTCAGAACAGATTGTTTTTATGAGTAAAGGGAAAAGGTTGAAGTAATTTGTATCAATCAAACTCACATTCTTTCATGTTTTCGCAGTCAGGACTGCTAGCATCTTCATAGAATGGATCAAGAACAGATATAGGGCTGGGCAGTTCTTGCTTTTCATGGCTTTGCTCGGGAGAACCATGTGCAATTAATTTGGTTGATTCTCTTGGTTCAGGTGTTTCTGGATCTTGCTGTTCCAACTTTTCAACAATGCTCTCAATAGAGTTCAGGAACATTTGAACAGGTTCTTTTCCTTGTTCCGTTTCTTCTAACATTTCCTATAAATAAAACATGAGACTCAAAAAAAAAAATCACAAACAAAAGATGGAACAATAATATGCATTTATTTGAGCTTACTGGCTTTGGGCTGTCTCTGCAGAGTTCGGCTGGGATGCACTGTACGTTGCAAATTATTTCAGAACAATTGAATTTGTCAATTCCTTCAATACACATGGTGTCTTCCACATCAGTAACATCTCTTGTTCCTGCCCAAGATTCTAGAGTTATTTCTATTTAAAGAATAAAAAAGCACCACTCAGATCATCCTGATGATTTATGTGAATACTGAAATTACCTTCTTGTGCTTCTTCTTTCATGCAGTATTCTTCCTGAACCACCACCTGATCATCAACTGCTGCACTAGTACAATATGCAGTGCTCTCTGAGTCGTCCCGTGATTGGCTTTTCTCTTGTGCAGATTCTTCTCTATCAACCATGGATACAAGGCAAACATCTGTCTCTTCAGGTGAGAGGTCAAGGCGCCCTTTTTCCTTAGGGTTACTCCTAGGAGATGACACATTGCAATGAGGGAGAGAAAGCATTCCTTCCAAGGATTTTGCGACTTGGACTGTTTTATACTTGGTAGATTGGTTATTATCCTTTAGGATATCCGTTAAATGCTTCTTGGCTTCCTCGTAGAAGATAGATGCACCTTTGATGCTACTATACGATCACTGATTTCACTCTGGCTGATATTTTGTTGCTTTTGCTTACTGCTGGTTGAAGGCCTGTCGTCATTCTTAAAATGTGATGCAGATTTGTCTGCCAAGCTCCATTCGGTGTGATGTTTAGAATCCTTCTTAATTGCAATAACGGAACCTTTGAGCCTACGTGGATCTCTTTGAAGGTCATCTGCAGGTACCGCATTTCTTTCTCTTCTACTCACCAGTCACAATTCTGAATCTCCTCCTGACTTCCTTAATTGAAAATTTTGAGCTTTCCTTCCACTGTATTCTGGAGCTTGCGATGTACAAGGTTGCTGATGTAAAGGTCTTGCACCGGTAGTCACTGTCTGATCAATCTCTCTTCCTGGATTTGGCTTTAGAATAACTATTTTGCTAACAGGTTGAGATCTGTTGGTTCCTTCTGGCATCTGCTTTCTGTTTGATTTATCCTTCCTCCAGAAAAACATATGTTTGCTCTCTTTACCCTGTGCTTTTGTAGCCAACTCATGATGATTTGAGGATCTTGTTTCTTCAAGAAAATCACTTCGTCCAAGAATTTTATCCGGCTCCAACTTAGTCGTCAACCTACTGTTTTGGTGCTTTTGGATATTATCTAATATATGTGAATTTGGCTTCTGAAGCAGTTTAAGGAAAAGTTCCTTGTTTGAACTCAGTATCTCCAACGCATCCTTAAATTCTTTGGATTGAGCTACCCTGCTGTTAGAAAGACTATTCTCATCTAGTAGCTTTTCTCCCTTGCTCTCTTGAGATTGCTCATAATCAAGATTGCAATGAAGATTATTTAAATCATTAAGCTTCTTATGGATTATGGACTTCAGTGAAGGACACAATTCACTCTTATTCTTGCAATCACCATGTGGGCAGTCATTGTGGCACCTATAAATCTCACCTAGGAAATTTGCCAAGGCAGATTCGAGATCATATTCTTCAGCATGGTTCAAGCTCATGGAACCCTCAGCATCCAATAATCCAGACAAATAGGATGCGGAGATGTTTGTGTGGTGATTTAAGGCTCCCATTGGTTTATTTGTATGCTTTGAACTTCCATCAAGAGAGATATCATATCCCAGGTCAGCTAATCTTCTTTGAACCTCATCGTTTGGAATTTTCTTCAAATGATTTACTTTTCCCAATTCGTCCTCCATAAGTTTTTTGACGGTTTGTTTCTGCAAAGTGCATTCTTCTATGTTCTGAAAAACAGAAAAAGTAAAATGGTATTGCTTTAGGAAAAATCGAGGCTTTTGAATGCATGCATGATATTGGAGACAATTATATGTTGGATTGTAATAGAAAGTTGGCCGTGAGTCACCGGTGGCCTGGTGGTCAAATGCCAAGTTGATGGAATAACACTTTTTTAGAAGTAAAACATGGTTCTTGTGTCAGATAAAATTTTAAATCGAGCTAGTTCCGAAAATTACGTCCCTCAAACATACCACTTAATGGATAAATTGGCCTAGATAACAAGCATGATTTAGCGTCAGTGTGTCATTGCCTCACTGTTGACAACACAGATATTGTGCAGTCTTTGCAGTTAAAAGAACAATGTTAGTTAGATTATGGTAGTCAATAAAATATGACTAGCGGATTTGCTCCTCAAACCACTACTTGCTTAGTTCATATAACTTACATCATCTTCACCTATTTCTTCAAAATCTCTGGATTTCTTTGTTGAGTGCCCTCTGTCTGAAAAAATACAGGGTCCTCGTCAGAATATTTTTCCAACAACATTACAAGTCAACAGAAAATTCATACTGTATATTGTTTTGCTGAACAGAACAATAGTAACATTTACCATTGACTAATTCTAGATTGTACATCAGATGCAGTTGATCTTATTTTACTTTAGAAAATAATGCAGAGAATGAAGAAACTCATTCTGCTGCACGTTGCACTTCTAAACTGTAAATACAATTTCCTGAAATAACCCGGTAAAATTAACCAAGCAAATACAAACAAACTGATAATATTAGCATCTCGTTTGGTTTTCGTAGAAAATGAAGTGAGTTGATTGGATCAAGTGACAGCATTTGAAGTTCCAGCGCAACTTGAAGCCGAGTTCATAGCTTCGCCCCCGTATGTTAAGATAACTACAGAATTTCATAGCAACTATTAGTGAAGAAAGTTTACCTGTGATCTCCCGGAATTTATGCCTCCCGCTCACTTGCTTCGTATCCAACAAGAATTTGGGGTCACGGCGGAAATAAAGCATGCGAATGAGTCCCCACACACAGCCTACATTGTTTTCGTCTTGTCCAGTGGACCGTCTTTGGCTTCGCTTTCCCATTTCAGATAATTTGTTCTTTGTGCAGTGGGAATAACCTTTCTTGTTTCTTCTATTGATTTTTCAGTTCGCCAGGCAGCTCACCGCCTGTTGGATCACTGCACGTAGATCAAGATTAGTGATCAGCCGGATTTCGATGGCAAAGGACGGATATTTCTCTGAAGTAGCCAAAACAGAAGAACTGGGCTTTTTCAGAAGCAGAACAAGGGAGAGGCAAACAGCTGGCCATGAGAAATCTGCCGTGCTAGGTACCAACGTCCTATTCTCGCTACTCTTGACAAATTTCTGTTGAACCAATCCAACTAATCAAAAGGAAACCATGGTAAAAAGAAACTTGTTTGACATAATAGTTTTGATAAAATTTATGTTGAACCAATCCAACTAATCCAATTAATCAGCTGTTCAATCACTATACTTGATAAACTTCCAGCTTTTTTCAAGCATGGGAACTCATCAAACTGGTAAGGGATTAAAATAAAAACCGAAACATTCAAACAAACCATAGCTAACAGAAAACAGTGCAAAACCAACATACTGGACCATCAGCTAAAAGCAAATCTTCCAAGGCTTCAGACAAACCTACCTGACAATTCAGAGATCATGGAGAGAAGTTCCTTCAACAGCCGCTCTTTCTCTCTTTCTCTTCTCCTCTCCTCGGGCGGCGAGTCACATACAAGGGCAGCCCGGCAAGTCACATACAAGAACAGCCATCAGAATTCCTCACATGTTCTTGGCCATGTGAATAGGTGTTGCGACCTGCAACCCTGAGCTGTCCATCCTTTCGGCAAGGACGAAAGGAATCAGAAGCTTTTCTTGTACTGTTAGCTAGCCTAATCCAAGTCCTGGTCAGGATCAGCTTTGCTTTTCCCTTCCTTTTCTTCTATTCTTCTCCTCTCTTCGCTTTGCTTTGTGGAATGAGCGCACAAGGCTACGGCACTACAGCAGCCCACCACATGCCATTCGCAAGTAAAATGGACTTTCGGCAAGTGCGCCAGCCTTTTCCACTTGCAGAAAAGTGGTAGGCAATGGCTGCAAGCAAGTTAGAAAAGCTGGACCTAACTCTGATTGATAGCTGTGTGTTAAGCCTTACGGTTATGGTAGAATGAATTCTATGAGACACACCGGTGAAAAAGATGGGTATAATGAGATGGTTTTGGGATAATATTTAGCATTTTGATTTCTACGGCCGTGCTAGGAAAAGCCAAAAGGAGCCTCTCGTGTCACCTGTCAAATATTTTGATGGCGATCGGACCCAACTTCGCTAGGATGCTCAATATGACAATTAGAATCGCCTAGCAACAACTACCCGTGGCAATCGATAGTTTGTTACCTGTCTATCACAAACCACTGGTTGTTCATCCGAGAGAGAGATACTACTACCTCACCTCCAGCATTTTTAAGAGCTTAAGAGCACAGTTTCAGAAAAATTTCAATTTATCTGTTTCTGCCAAAACTGGTTCTATTTGGGCAGTTTAAAACTTCAAATATCCAAAAAAAAAAATCTCATTTTCTTGTGTAATTTACCTTGTGGCCAATAATATTTCATCTTTCTTTAGGAACATAAGATAAACATTGATCAAAAATAAAATTGCTTGATACATTTCAAGGCGTCAAGCAGAGATGCCGAGCGGTGCGTAGTTGGCGTGGGAGACCAGCAGTGCCTCAACCGTCTCAAGGCCGACGTCCGGTCCGCCTATATATCAGAAGTTTTGGTTTCATTAATTGAAATCGAGGATTTAAGCTCCTTAAATAAATTAAAAACAGTTAGTTCAGTACACAGCTCATTTTGCAAGATGTGTTATTCAACTTCAGACAAGAGCTAGTGGTTTAGATGGGATCTATTGAGCGGGCCTAGCAATTTCCTACTTCTAACTTTACAACTCGGATCTGATTCGAAAGGTGCCGGGCCCACCTGCCAGGGTCTCGCACACGCTGTTACAGAAGGGGGTGTTAGGCTGGGCTAGGGACTTGATTAGTTCATCCTGGTACTATCAATACCTCCCTTGTGTTCCACGGAAGGCTGTTGCGACGTGCATCGTGATGCGGAGCTCGGAGACAGCGAGTGCCCTGACGGACGATCGTAGGAAACTTTTTGGCCTCATCTTCCTCGGTTTGGTTGGCCTTACACTACCAAACCATGCCAAATCATGGCTGTCATTTAGTCGCACCTTTTGGGACCAAATCGGCCATCAGAATTCTCCTATGGAACCATAAGTTGCTTACTTAATGTGATGCCGTATTTAATTCAACTCTGGTGTTCGATTAGATACCGGGTTGGGTGGTACTGTACTGTACTGTACCTACAGGCTACAGGTACAGCTGCTTGAGATATTCTCCATCTATAGCTATCCTCTTCAGGACAACTAGTAGTATCCAAAAAAAATGGCCGTTCTTCAATCCTTGTGGTCCTTAGGAAGGGATTTCCATTCCAGAAATTCCGAAAACCTGCGAGTAATAGGGCCACCCGTGTAGCTTAGTGGTAGAAAACTTGCTGAGTGTCACGGAGAACAAGGTACAGAAGCTGATGGATTGTTTGGTTCGCGTCCTGGCACCTGCTCGCCTGACCAAGACATTGTCGGAACCTGTCGAGGTGGTGTTTGGTTGCTACTATGGATGCATCTGCCTGTCAGGCGAGTGCTCCAAGCCCGACCCAGTCACTCAAAATCGAACAGCTGGCTCCCAGGTGAGCTCCTCTAATCGATTTCCTTCCCTAATTGCCGATCTCCTCCTCTAATCATCTTTCTCCTCACGTTCACCGACGCTCCACTGCCCTCCTCTACTAATCACAAAATCACCACCGTTACCATGCATGTCTCCTGCCGTCGCATCCCCAAGTTTGTACAAAAAATCATCTACTTTTCGGTCTACCTTCGAACATCACTTTTTCTCATATATAGAGTTCAGGACACCAACCAAACAAGCACCGAGAGAGACTAGGCATATTTGTGAGCATTCTGGAGACGGACACCATCATGGTTGTCCTCGCCTAAATCACGAGCATGCACCACTCGATACATTCTTTTCCTGCAAGAAAAGGAGCATCCGGTGCTTCCCTGGATTCGATCGACTACGTATCACGCGTTCCTGGCTTGGGGTTTCCAGTACCCAAGCCCATCTGATCATGGGGCCACGCTTTGGAGGAGATGACACCTTGGAATGTGTCGTTTCGATAATCTCTGATCTAGTATTCGAGTCCTGTGTCGTCATTCGCCAACTTTTATTAGTTGGGCTCAGGAGGCATCCTAGAAAATATATGTACTATCTTCGTGTAAAGAAACATGTAAGAACTTGTCCAGTTCATAGGAATCTTGGAGGGGTTTTAAAAAAACGTATCCTAAATACATTTCTTGTGTCATGTAACCATTACAGCGTATATTAATCTGTAAAATTATTTGGACCTTAATTTCCAATGTCTCTTTCCCATGATCACCCGGTAATGGATTACACTTACTCTGCAGGTTACATGAGGAGAGTGTCGGCAGGGCAGTCATGCTGCGGCACAGCCTACCCCATTGCCATTGGACCAGAGCCGATGGTGGAACACAGTTTCAGGCAAACGGCTGAATGCCCTGTCTTTACTTCTTCCTCCTTCCCCTCCCTAGGTTCCCGCGTCTGTTATTTATCTGTCTTTAGAGATGTATAATATTATAACGTCACTTGTACGTAAGTATTGTCATGTAGGATATGAGATGATGTGAATAAAAGAGCAGAAGTATAGAGAATTGAGTCGTCTCTCATACAGTAATCGACTGTAACATGATAAACAAAGTACATCGTACATGGAAGAACTATCTATAGATATATGTAAAAAGACTACCTATTGTGGTTGTGAGAGCTGTCTTTAACGTTGTCTATAGATGACGTGGATATAATGGTATAGACAACAGTTGTTTATACCATTGTATATGCTCTTAGCCTTTCTTTTCCATTTGTTATGCCTTACATGTCTTTGTTAAATGGGGTCGTGAAACGCAATGGCTTAGTCGGGAAGTTGGGTAGGATCCTAAAGCAACGCAACCATACCAATCACCAGATAAAGCAAAGCGGTATCAAATATATAATGCCTGTCTTTTGCTTACGACATGTACATGTTGGTTGAGACTACTGATGAAGTAGCCAGTGTTATACATACGTAGTATAAATGCACCAAGAAAGCAAGGGCACACATGACACGCAGTTAACAGCTCGAGACGCGTGCAACAAGCTCTCTGATCAGCTGCTGCCTTAGCGTAAGTTGCACAAGGACACAAGCACGTAGGGACGTATGCAAAGCCCGGCCGGTGAGTAAATATTGTGCATAATGCTACGCTATATTGATACGATGACCGAATATATGGGTGGGTTAGTGAGCTAGTGCAGCATCTATTGCGACCCGATCTAAGGCGACCGTGCATATATGACACACTTCTGATGTAACATGTGAAGAGTCCCGGCATTTTCGCTAGTTAGATCTTTAGGGTAGTTAGGCACGTCAATGCGAGGGATTCGTGGCAAGCGAGTGCTACTGCTACGGCTGCATTGCAGTAGTTTTTCAGGCCGTGCGCGCGCGGTGAGATGGGGCTCCAGAAATTCCACGCCATGGATTTTTTAGGGGTCCAAACTCTGTTTTTTAAAATAATATTAATTTTAAAAATAATTACAACAAAAAAAAATTGATATATTTTTTAAAAAAAACAGGCCACTGTCACCATTTCACATGACGACAAGAGACTGTCGCTATTTGAAATGACGACAGGATGTTATTTACTGCCGGTCACCGTTCCAAATGCCTATCGTCATTTGGACTGACGATTTGCTTTGAAGAGTGTGCAAATCACGAGTTAAAATGGCGACAGGCGGCTGTCTATATAAACCAAAAAGAGAAGAGGGAGAGAAGAGAGAGAGGAGAAGTCACGTAGCGGAGGAGAGAGGGAGGGAGCACACATACCTTCAATAAGTGTGCAACGTTGTATCGTCATAGAGAGCATACAAACCAATGAGTGCCTTGATATCCCTTCTGGTGTAGTTTTTGCTCCTAGTTGCTCCAACAGCTCCTTGGCTGTGGTTCCATATTGCAGTTGGAGGATGTCCGTGCTTGTATACAATCCATTCAAAATGACAATGATTAAAGAGAAAAGATTCATTGGCTACCACCTATTAAAATTGAATAAAGACAGAATGAGGCCAGCAATATCCCATCACCCAATTTTCCTAATAACCGTTTTAGCAACAGCAAAAAAGCAAAATCCTCGTTGAGGTTATATCTTTCTTCTCCTCTTTTAAATTAAGTTATAGAACAAGATATGCTCAAAGCGTTGAGCGAAACAAATCATGATGGAAATGTAATAAAATCACAGAGCTACGCTACATGGACAAGCTTAGCCTAATTCTGCTATCGTGGAGCTGCCTCAAGCAGCCTTCTCAAGTTCACTTCCACCTTGCTGAGCCTCATAATCAAGATGATTAACATCTACTGAACCATTAAAAACACTATTATCTAACACCCAACACATGACGATCAAACTAATTTGAGAATTTTTCCCCCTCCTAACCTCAACAATTGGTTGCCACACTTCAGATGTATCAAACGATCGGCTGCGGCGTGCATTGATGGGACGGATGGTGGATCCGAATGGGGCTCGCCATGGACGAACTAGATTTGCTCCCAGCGGCGGCATACGGTGGTGACGGAGAACTCATGAGAGCCGGTGAGGTCATCGTGAGCAGATCGAGCCGGGGAGGGATGGGAGCATGGAGAGGAGGGTGCTGAGGAAGGGGATGAGGGGAGAGCGGCGGAAGCAGATCGGGCCGGGGACGGATGATGGAGAGGAGGATGCTGAGGAAGGGGATGAGTCGTGGGCCCACCAGTCGACACTCTTTGGGAGGGGAAAGGGGAACAAGAACGCATCATTCATCACCACTAGAGTCTTTTTAAGTAATAATGATTTTATGATTTCCTATTCAGCACAATTTGTTCTTTTTGTTTCTCAATGTCTAGGTCAAATTTAAATTTGAATTTCTTTGGCATGATAGACTGATTTTGTGTAAATACTATCGATTTTTTTCTGTAATATTTCATAACTATTTGCATCATGTTTTGAAGAGGGAAAGTATGGGAGTATCTGAAGTGTGGGAGGTATAGGATATGTTCTCATCTCAACCTATGGCAAGATGAACGGATAGTGATGATAATGGATACCAGAAAACGTATCTAGTGCATCCTAAGTTTTTGTGCATTCCGATGCATCGTCTTCAAAACACGAAGCACGTGGGCATGAAAAATTTTAGGAAAAATTGGTTAGATAAGTCATGATGCAACCAAGCATCTTGCAAAAATTCAACTAAAACACGACGTATATTAGGAGAAGAAAAAAAAAGACAAATTTCAGTGAATAGTAGCCTTTTCCTTTTCTAATATTTTCAGATTTCATATTTAGCATGATTTACCTTTTTTGTTTCTCCATGTGTAGATTGAATTTAGATTCGAACTTTTGTGGCATGGTAGATTGATTTCGTGTCAATGTTGTCAAAATTTTCAGAATTTTTATAACAATTTGCTTCGTGTTTTGAAAAAGAAGCACCGAGATGCGCCAAAACTTAGAATGGCACTATATATGCTCTGATGGCCCCAACCGTTATTCAACATGCATCGGTGTACTTTCATCGTCGGCATGTTTAGACCCGCGGATTTTCTCATATTTCTGAAGAAAATTGAACTGTTTCATGCAACATGTTCCTATGTAACTGGATCTGTGATCGACACATGGTCGTAGAAAAGCATTATACCGTGGGCGTGCACCTCAATCCAATGGCAATGGGTAACGTGGCGGGTTGCGACTTCGGGCCACCCTATCTAGCCATTTGCTTGGCTCGAGCCCATCGATCCGTCGCGTCAAATTCAAGCTTTTTGCTAAAAATCTGCTAAGTCTGAAACCACCTAGGAAAGAACAGGAAAACGCGGGTCTCTTTCACCTCAACTTGCTTCGTGGCGTTGCGTTGCGTTGCGAAATAAACCGCGTGGGCCGTGGCCTACCACGGGCCGGCACGAAGCAGCAGCAGCACGATACCGACGCGAGCAAGCACCGATCGGGACCGTGGCCTGGAGAAGGAAATTCTTGGAGTTAGCACGGTACTGAGGTCTCCGGAGCGAGTGACGGATTATCTCTTTTCTGCACCACCACGGCGCGCGGCGCCCTGCGCACGCTGTCTCCTCGTCGCTAGCGCGTCCCTGGGGGCCTCCGAATCCTGAGCCCTCGACAGCAGGCGCTCACGAGTCGGCGTTGATCGGAGAGGTGCTGCTGATTGAACGGACGGTGCATCGGTCGCAGCCTCGCCTCGCAGCTGGACGGATCAACATGCCGTGGAACCGGACTCCATGCGTGCGGTTGGTGATCCTCGCCTATTTGTCCCCGCTAAGCCAGTTTCTTTCTCGGCCCGCACTCGCAATTTTTTTATTTGTTATTTTGCTTGTCGGCCGCGGCAGCTCTTGGTTGCGCGGCGCCCCGATCGTGACGGCAACTTGGGCTCTGCCGGCGCTTGCGCGGCAGAACGGCGCATTGCGCGCGCCGGCTGGATCGGAACAAGGTTGGAATGTTGGATCGAAACCGACTGCATCGGGCCGTCGCCACAAAGGCCGGTTCATTATCACCGCCAGATTCGCTTCTAATAATCGCTCGCTCGGTGTCTCACCACGGCTAATGACATCTCTAATAGTCAGAGATAACATTGTTTTTAATATATGTTATATTATCTTTAGAGACAACATCTCCAATAGATAGTGTCTAGCACACTCTTCAACATTTATATTTTATAATTTTTCTCTGAAACGAGCATACATGTCAACTAGAGTAGATTAATATATCATATCTTGTTTCACATGTACAACAGTCTCTTCGAGAAGAGACGATATATACTCTCTCTCTCTACGAGGATTTTGTTAACGTAGTATAACTAAGAGACAACAATAATGACACTATTAAAAATACCTAAGAACATCTCACCTTGTTCAAAACAGGCCCTAATTCTCCTAAACGGATCCGGATTTTGTTCTATCCTCGTTATAGTTGTGTGAAGGATGCGAATTTGACATTCATTTTGCTGACTTTTTCCTTACTTTTTTTGGGGCTCTTGACAAGTATGTTTAACAATGTGATTCTTGGACTTGCTTTTGGAGAACATGTGACTGGAATGCCACAACTACAAGTGAACAAATTTATACTACTGTGGTACGTTACACCGGATCAGCCTCCAATCTGAATTTTATCGCCAGCACAAAAGTCATCTGCTACCAGTCTAGCTATGCATACGACGCCTCATACGAGATGCAGGTTTTTGCTTGGTTGGCAGTGCACGGCAAATGCCTCGCGGCTAACAACTCACATAAACAGAGGATGCATGATATCCACAAACCAATGACCAAATCCTACATGAAGCATCGCATGGACTGATATTCTAATTAGGGGGATTTTAGAATTTGCTATTATAAGATAGATGGGTTTCAGGATATGCCCCCCATGTGTCTAGAGGGAAAATTCTGAAATCCATCTAATCACTGTGACAAATTCTGAATTATTCTTTCTAATTAACGTGAATTGAGGAGTAAAAAATCACCCCCAAACACCGAGAGGGATCATATATGCATGCCTGCATGGAGTGAGACAAAGAGCTAGCTGAGTTAGTTTTCTCCTTGAGAATAATTCAAACTAGATAGGAATGCGTGCGCAGATCAACAAATGTATGAAAAGTTAGAAACAATGCAGGAAGCATTGAGTGACCAAAAAATAGATCATGCATTTCAATTTGCACTGAATATTAACATATAAAGACAACTCCAAAACACTATGTCTGGGAGGAATGAACTGATGGCTAGGTAAAAACATAATAAGCATTTGACCAAACCTTTGGCACAGAAGGATGGTTAGCCCGGTACATAAAAGAAAAAGATCCCAAGGCATAGCATTTCTTTCAGACCACTACAGACCTGAGGTAGGTTTACACAGGTACAATAAAATACTGATGAACATCCATATTTTACACAGGGATGTTTGATGAAAATCTGTATAATAATATGAATCTCTTCCAAAAAAAAACAGCACCATATATGCAACAAAAGAACATATACTTGACCCACATGATGCCACAAATGGTAGAACCCCTGGTCAGAACAGGAGTGGTGCTGTCTCTTTAGGATTAAAGAAGCTTGCAAGCAAAGCTAATCAGGAAGCTACACAAAACCTACAAAATACATGTCACACTATTTAGGCTATAATATACTTCTCCTCGCCTAACAAAATCCATGCTAATGCAGTAGAACACACTCTGGGCAATATGGGCTAGCAAACACGAATGTCTAGTTTTTGCTACTAAGTGGCCCACTTAATAGAATCAATATCTCAAGCAAGAGGCTAAGTACACTAGTTTTATTTTTATGTGTGGGTCACTGAACTAATTTACCAAGAAATGGAGCAATCGATACACTTGGTCGACCAGATGCAAGATTAGGGCTCCAATTGTAAACTCTTAGCCCATTTCCTATACGAAGCTAATGCTGAAAGCTAAGCAATTTACAACAAAGCACAGATGAAAAACATAAAATGGTGATACTTTCTTCATAAAAAATCAATAAGAATGATGATACCTAACATATTAAGAATTTAGAAGGGTTAACAAAAAAAAATAAAAGATTGCAAACATGAAGTACATCGACTGGCATATGTTTTTTTTCTTCTGTAGAACAGTCCAGCCAACATACAGTAAAGACTTCCTTTCAAAACCTATAATAAAAACAAACATTCAAAACAATAGGCACCAAGTTGAATAATTTGACGGCTAAAACTACGTGGAGCCATCACACTTTTCATAGTAAGACCAAGGATGTACTATCAAGAACTCAACAACATCAAAAGAAAATGATATATCAATACACAACAATTAGGTATTTTAAATGATCAATTTAATATTTCCATTGTTTAGAGCAATAGTTTCTATACTGCCATTTGAAAACCCTCCAAAATACATGATTGTCTTCCAGATGTTGAATTTCCTACCAAAACTCCAAAAGTCGAGGTCCGTTCAGCCTCTGCACAATGCAAGAATATTATTACCATATATATATATATATATATATATATATATATATATATATATATATATATATATATATGAAGCCTTTTTCCTACTCCCGGGTGTAGTTACTCCCTATTCCGTATCTCATATATCTCACAACGTAGGGAGTATCTTGCGCAACCGAGAGTATGTATGTGTAGTATACGAGTATATAAGACCATATAGGTGGTATTTACATATTTTCAGAGGTAGTATGTACAATTTTTAGACATACTCCTTTTTATGTGCGAATATGAAGGTATTTACAAAATATGCTAAAAACTATGGACTCTCTTGCAAATTTTTCGTGTGGTTCACATTGTAGTATCTTATAATTAGTATATGAGTATACCTAAAGTAATAATGGAGTATGTCAAGTTCTTTTAGGTGGTATATCAAAGGTGGGAGTAACTACTCCTGAGTAGAAAGTATTTTTCTATATATATATATATATATATATATATATATATATATATATATATATATATATATATATATATATATATATATATATATATCTGATGTTATAATATATTTCTTACTGATGATGGCTATTATTGCTCAAAGACCTTATTCATTGATAAAGGAAGTACGTAAGATTGATCAGTTGGATCAAAACTACTCCTATCATTATCAAGATCCAAAGGAGTCATTTCAAGATCTTCCTAGTGGTCTACATACTTTTCATCACTAATCGCAAGAGTTTGTGTGAGAACCAGAAAATTTTAAACTAATTTAAACAACACTAATCAATAATTAGTAGTAAATAAAATGTGTCTAAACAAAAACAAAACATAATCACGATTGACATTGAACACATCGACAAACAAATGCACATAAGATAACATTATCCGAATTCATCAACACAGAATTACAAACAAAATTAAAACATCGTATAAAACTCGAGTCAACTACAAGAATCCTTTACAATCACAAGAAAAACATTAAAAACAAACTCACAATTAAATTATAATAATTCATTGCATCGGATCAACATACAAGGATCTATTACAAACAAAGGTAAAATATTACAACTCGGATCATTTACAAGAATTCGTGCAAGCAAAAATAAAACAATAATGTGATCTCTAAATTAATTACAATAAGCATTACATCGAATTACAATATAAATTACAACTTTGAATACATTACAAAAGATTAAAATAATAAAATCTTGCATGCATGTCGCAAAGCCTTCCCTTCCTTTGTCCATTTATCGCTAGCCGTCAGACCCTTTCCATAGCCAATCCGAACCTTTGCTGCATGTCCGTCGCCCGCCATCAACCAACAGACAAATAGGAAACCAAAAGCGATTAAGTAAAGTTAGGGTAGAGAAGGTTGCCGTCAGATTTTAGGAAGGTCACCGAGATTCCCAGACCAACCAAAGTCAGTCGGCATTGTCTCACTTCCGTAGGTTTCATCACCCGGTGTTTACTGGAATCCGACACCCACGCTATACAGACTTACCTTCGTCGCAGAAAATCTAAAAATAGTATTAGAACCCACCTTTGGACCAATGGTCCATAAGCCCACAGTGAGTCTACCCTAATTCAGCGGTAGCAATTCAATTCCTCTCCTAGGGTATCTGTTCTGTATGTGATTATGTATGTGGGCCATCCGCCAAAGGAGCTTACCCTAATTCAGCGGTGCCAATGAGTAGAGTATTTAAACCCGGCCCGGTCACCCGAGCTTCTTCCCAGTCGCCCATTCCTCCCATCATGGCGGCGGCCATGGGGGAGAGGAGAGAAGATGGATGCCTCCCATATTCAACTCAGCTATGCCGCCTGGTAAGAAGAAGAGGAAGAGGATGCCGGGAGATCGGCGGCCAGTTCGGCCGTGAGCCCGCCGACCGGGCCGACCGGCACGTATGCTTCGTCCGCCTTCACTCGGGTCGGGTTAGCGGCGATTCTCTTGGGCTCGCGTGGATCCATCTCATCGCTCCACCCGTATAGAGAGGAGCACGCCGACACATGCGCTGCGAAGCCGCAGACGGTCGATCGATCGAGCTTGCCCGACCAGATCCGGCGCGCGCCGCCGCAATCCGAACTCGCGCCTCGGGATGGATCAGGTCCTAATCCTATCCTGCAGGGTTCATCACTTTGGATGTTCGAGTTCGAGGAGCGAGCCGCGCGCTAGCTTAATCCAGAACACACCCTCGATTAATTCGATTGCTGGCAAATTCTCAAGTTATTTGCAACTCCGGGCCGCAACCAATTCAGATAGAACATCCAGTTCACTCCTATTAGCCCTTTTTCATTAAGAATGCTCTCCGTATTTTGCGGACAGAACATCAACATCTTCTAGAAGGGGGAATTCATATTTTGCCCTGCGTTTTCAAAATTTACCGATGTAATTAATATTTTCTTCATTATTTGTCCTCTTTCTATTATTATATTAACCATTTTACTTGTTTTGGTCATGCCAAATGATATTTTTACCCTTGATCGCACAGCACTCTATCTCTCCCGTGCGCGCATCTCCTCCCGTACCTCCCCATTCCATCCCTCCCCCCTCCCATTCCACCCGCCTCCCTCCTCAAGCTCCGCCTCCGCTCCCTCCTCACATCCGACCCTGCCCCACTGCCTCCTCCCCACACCACGGCCACCGTCCCACCGGCCGCGGTCCTCCCTCCCCCACCCCCCACAAGCGGCGCCGCGAGGAGGAGCTGAACCCACCGCAGTCCCCTAAGCCCCCCTCTGTGGAGGAGATGGCAGCTGCTCCATGCGCTGAACCCTTGCTCTATCCCGTGCTCCACGCACACCCGAGCTCAGCCGTTGCTTTCCGTGTGCCTGGTGACTCCGTCGCCCCGGATCTGCCATCCGCTGGCCCAGATCCGCACTGTTGCGCCCCAGGGTAGCCAGATCCGCACCGCCGTGCCCCCAGAGCTTTCCTCTACCTCGGGCCGCGCCGCGCCGCCGTGCTCCGGGCCTCCCCGTGCCGTCGCCGACGCCCCGCCGACCCTCGCCTCCGGCTGTCGCCTGATCCTCGGCCTCCCTCTGTGCCACCTCTGGTTGCTGACCCTCGGGCCACCACCGCCGTCGGGCCCTGTGCTCCGCCAGAGCTCCTGGTCCACCCGAGTTTGCCCTCGGCCGCCGAGGCGTCGACCCTCCGGCCGCTGCCGACGCCAGGCGTCCCTCCGGCCGCCGTTGATGCCTAGGTCGCCTCGGGAAGGAGTCGACGTGCCTCCGGCTCACCTGGCCCCATGCGGTCTCCTCCCGCGTCCACACGCCTCCTCTGCTCAGTCGGCCCGAGCTCGCGTGAGTTTTTTGGTTCTTAGGGATTAATTCGTTCTCTGATATTAGATTTTTGGTTCTTGGATGGTTTCATTGATGTTCATGTATGCATGCTGATTGATTGATGAGCATTCGCGTTTGAGTTGGGAAGGGTCTCGAGCACTCGCCCCGCGGCTGCGGGCTCGAAGGAGGACGCCGTTGGTCATGGCGGCGTCTTGGTAGAGGAGGAGGCGAGTGGAATGGGGAGGGTAAGATGGTAATTTCGTATGGCCAAAACAGGGAAAACGATTGGATATTAATAAAATAATGCAAAGAGGGCAAACATGAAGAAATAGATTAAGAGGGGGGCAAAAAATGTATTACGACGGGAAGAGATGTAAAATCTGAAAACACAACTAAGCCGAGGGCAAAATATGAATATTCCCTCTAACAGAATAAAAAATGCATGCAGATCACGAACTTGCCACTTAAAATCCTAAGTATGCACTTTGCTTTGCTAGATGCAAGGTTATTCATAATATAACTCACTCAAACTTATTCTTGCAAAGCTATGTTTTCTTATGCAAACAGAAAAATGTCTAGAAAGTCCTTCGAGATTTTTGTAATCTTCGAGATTCACGAAACCTCAAGATCATTGCTGGTAGTCATGAACAGACATGCTATGTGAGAGACACTCTTTGACGCACACTTATTTCTCCGATGAAATTTTTTCACAACATGTAACAGGGAATCACTGCGATCGAGGTGCAGTATCAATCCTATCTCAAGACGATTTAGAGTCTTATCATTCTCCTTAAAATTCTTTCTCCAATGACTTGATTATAGGATCTGTAACAGCATCGCAGTGTCAGCAGAAACAACTTTTACATTTGCTTGTAATGCACCAAAGGAGGTGAAAGTTTTAGCGTATAAGGTTTTGCGATAGTTTTCAACAAAGGAAGTAGACTAGCATTTGCAATAGATATTTCTCTTCGACTTTTTCAATAGAGATATTGTCTTTGTTCAGATAGTGTAAATAGTTACACATTACAATATGCTAACAATTTATAACTAAAGCACTAAATGCTAATTTACTTGTAAAAATAAGATTTTCGCAATCCTCAATTCAGAGCATCGAGTCAATATGTCCATTAACTTCTAGAGCATCGATGAAGTAGTTAGCCAAGCGCTTCACTTAGTCTTTAAGTTTCTAGCAAGATTAAAGTGGTAAGATTAGTCAGAAAATGACTTAGTTGCACAAAAATAAATACAAACACAGAAGAAGGTACATGTTTGAACATTATTAACCTTTTCTTGGCTTCGTCCTGCTAGGTTAGCAATGTTTAAACATGTATATTTTTCTGTGTTTGTATTTATTTTTGTGTGACAAGTCACTTTCCTGACTAATCTTATCACTTTGGTACTTCTATTAAACTTAAACACTAAGTGAAGCGCTCGACTGAAAAACTACTTCAATCTGATGCTCTAGAAGTTAATGGACATATTGACTCGATGCTACAAGATTTGAGAAATGCAGAAGATCTTATTTTTACAAGTAAATTAGCATTTAGTGTTTTAGTTAAAAATTGTTAGCATATTGTGATGTGCAACTATTTACACTTAATACGGAACAAAACACAATATCTCTATTGGAAGAGAGTCAGAAGAGAAATGCCTATTACAAATGCTAGCATATTTTTTTCGTTGAAAACTATTGTAAAAACCTTATACGCTAGAGTCTTGCCACCTCTTTTGGTGCATTACAAGCAAAGGTAAAAATTGTTTCTGCTAACATTGCGATTCCGTTTCTTGCAGATCCTGTAATCAAGTTATTGAAGAAGGTATCTAAGTAGAATGATTAGACTATAAAGCATCTTGAGATGAGATTAATACTGCACTTTGATCGCAGTGATTCCTTGTTACATGCTGTAAAAGAACTTCATCAGAGAAATAAGTATGCATCAAAGAGTGTCTCTCACATAGCATGTCTGATTCATGACTATCAAGCCAGAATTGATCTTGAGGTTTCGTCGATCTCAGAGGTTGCCAAAAATTTCTAAGGATTTTCTAAACATTTTTCTGCTGTTGTATAAGAAAACATGGCTTTGTAAGAACAAGTTTCAGAGTTGAGTCATATTATGAATGAATTTGCATCAAGCAAAGTGCATGCTTAAGATTTTGAGTCGCAAGTTTGTGATTTGCATGCATTATGTATGATGTTAGAAGGAATTGGACTGTTTAAAGATTTCTAACTGGTTTCTAGATGTTGATGGTCTTTGTTCTGTACGCAAGAATATGGAGAACATTCTTAATGAAAAAATTAAGGTTTGTGCTATGAGGTTTGATTGGATTGAGAAAATGTAAAACAACAAAGCTCTGAGGTATGTTACTGTTTGGTTTTGTAAATGTTACAATAGTTGATGCAAATTCATTTGACAACTAACATCTCTTTTCAGCTAGAAACATTGCTTGATGACCTCCACCGGGAAGTGGAATGTGATAAGAAAGCATATGATAAGAAGATTATCTGCCTTTCAAAGGTCTAACTATTCTTCCATTTCAGTAATGCACAGTGGGCTTCCTTCCTTCCCTTAATTCTTATGATCAGTGTGATTAGTAGTAGGTTTAGATGAGTCAGTCTATTCCTTTCTACTAGGAATTTGAGGACTCACGAGAAAAAATGGTCTCAAATCATTATGATGTGTATATGATCCAAGTGTTTGTTTTTTAATGTGGTCAGCCTTATTAGTTTTTGTGATAGGAGGTTCAAATCATGGATGTCACGGCGTCGCTTAGGCGTCCCGGCGGTGCGGAGCAGACGCCGCGGTCGCTCGCCTCGCCTTGGCCATCTCCGACCGCGTCACCGCACCGGCCGTCGGCTCCAGGTACTCCATCTCCCTCCTCTACTCCCTCCTCTCCCGCCTCCTGCAGCCCGCCGCCACTCCCTAGGCGTCCCATTGCCGGATCCGGCCTCTCTTGCTCCGGATTCGGCATGGAAACAAACACAGCTGGGCAGATCTGTTCTCATTGTGTAGTCATTGTAGGGTTCGTGTGATGCCCGACGGTCTCTGCTATTATATATACCAAATGCCCGACGGTCTCTGCTATTATATATACCAAAATTGTGACGGTTGGGGATCGGGCGGTTTCGAAGAGCGTTTGCTGCTAGCATCAGCTATCTTCATTCTGCTAAACTCTAGACTGTAGATAGTTGATGCTTAGGTGTTTTTGTATGCAGCCAGTAGTAGCTGTTCAAACTTCATGTCACATGCGGACATTGAGGATGTTCGAACCTGTTTACGCCCTCCTTTTTTGGGGTTTCTTAGTTGCTATTTATAACAAGCACTTAACCATGTTTATTCGAATTCATTGTTGCGTGGGGATCGAAAGTTTGAATGGAATACCCGCCTGATCTTATTTTCCTCTCTAGTTGTCGTTGGCAATTTGTTCAGGACTGTGGTATGCAGTGTAATATCAAGTTTGCCTGTATGCTTGGATCTCAGTTGACCAGTATAAATTTCGCCTAGTGTTATGTTTGGCACTCTGTCCTTGTGGATGGAAGCAGCATACATAACTTGCATATTCCTATGTACATAAGCGACTCAACAAATAAAGTAGCCGGAGAACGAATAAGCACAGAAACGACTCGGCCTCCAACATTGTGCCGTATCCTCTTTTTTTTTTTTTTGTTCTTGTTTTGATATTACATTGTGCCGTATCCTGATCGCAGAATTACAGCAGCTGAACACAAGTTTAACTGACGTGTCTGTAAAGAGAGTCCGATTTAAGTGAATGTTCAATCTGGTGAGTGCAATCCTACCAGTTAAACCAAGCGAAAAAGGACGCGAGGACAACCAGGCCACGTCGCCCCCGTCCGATTCAGCATGTCTCTTTCTTTTTTTTTGGAAAAGGAAACCCTACTTTTGATAAAGGTTCTAACAGAAAGTTACAGAGCGGATTCAGCGTGGCTCTTCGTCGCAATCGTCTGATTCTTTTTTGGTTTTGCATGCCTGTGGTGTCTTCGTGTCGGCGCTCTTCGTCGTCTGCTTCTCCCGTCCTGGCGTCTCTCTTCCCTTCTAGCTGCTCTGCTATTACCTTCTTGCGCCGCCCGCACCCCACTGGCCGCCTTGCTTCCACCAGCTCTGCATGCCCCTCCAGCTTGCCGCCGCTGCTTCGTCCTCCCTTCCCCTCCGCCGTGCTCGCTTCTCCTCTCCCTCCCCGGCACCGCTTCCGCTGCAGTAGGTGGTGGTGGACTCACCTCCTCACTGTGGAGGCAATGGTTCTGAAAATTCCTTGAGTTTGATTTTTGTTGACACGTTTTCAATCCCTTTTGAGAACAGTTCTGAGACTTGTTTTTTGTTAACAAAATTTCGAAGCCTTTTGAAATCACTTCTGAAACTTGATTTTTTTTTTTTTGTTGGAATGCACTTTTGGAACTTCAAGTTTTAGTTAGAAACCACAAGTTCCAATTTTGGAACTTCATCAAACTCTGAAACTACAAGTTTGAGTTTTGAGACTTCATGAAACTTTTTGAAACAAGTTTCAGCATCTGAAACCTCACGAAACTTCAGGTTTGAAGCTTCACGGATCTTTTGAAACTGCAAATTTCATAGGCTTTGCGAGAGGAGGCCGGCGATAAGGTTCTGCACGCTTCTCCCCGTGCATGGAGGCAAGCGTGCCATGGACGACGGAGGCAAGGTCACAAGAAAAGCAACGGCACAAAGCAGTCGCACGGAAGGAAAAGCTCGAGCAGAACGTGTCAGTGTAGTCATTTGATTACATAATCTAACTGCTGGAACATATCCCGTTGGGAGATCCCAACGGGATACCGTGGGATAGTAGCTCTCTAAAAATACATATGCTCCCTACTGAGTTCAATCAAATAGTTCCAGCGTTTCTTGCTCACGGTAGAATCCAGGACAGAAATGCAGAAAACATAACTTGCCATAGAACGAGTACAAAAGGAAAGAAAACGGCAGACTAAAACAGATTAGTCTTGTGAGGAATCATGCCTGTTTGTTGAAGATAAACTATTCCTCCTTACAAACTACCATAATTAAGACCTCTCCCAGAACTTATCCCTTTGTCGTACGCCATCAGCAGTGCGTAGCCTTCCGATAAGTTTGTGGCTCTGACTTGTACATAAATTCATTTAAAGATAATAGCAATCACTTTCTCCATCACTATCCAACTCCACGAAGGGGAAACCAACATCCTTGTGCCCACCCAAGTAGCTGGCAGTAGTGGGATGCCTAAGATCTTTAGCTCGATCATTGCACCCGAAACAAAGACCTTAAAAGGGTAAATATTGTATTAGCAGATGCCTAACAAAAAATGGAAGGAACATGTGAATATACCAGAGTCACTCTCTTCCAAAGGGCAGCATAGATAAATATCCTCCTCTTCTCTGCAATCGGGATGCACCTCAGCAAAGAACAAAGTAAATGTGCCATCTGAACCTTTCACCAGAAAGTTGAAGTGCACGTATCCTCTCCCAAGCTCATCAACTAGGTTCCTCTCTTTCACTTCCACAAATTCTAACTCAGTAGACTGAAACATAAATGACATACGTCAGTATAATAGGTCCGGTTCAGATAAGTACAATATAAATGACATTTCTAGTCTGCAAATAAAGGTGTAATATTAACTAGCCTGAGTAATTAACTAACTTAGCAGTCTAGAATAACTAGAACACTCATTAATGCGGGAGACTAAGCAAAATGTATCGGTAAACATAAAAATTTTGATCCTAATTTTTTTGCGGCCACACACCTGCATATTTTTTTGCTTGGCATAGGCGTGCAGTGCTATCACCAAGCTCTTTCGATCATGCTCTTCTCTGCGTCTGATCAGCTCCTCACGGGACGGCAACTTGGGCCTGAGAAGCCACTGGCGCTTGGAGCCAGCAACGAAGGCATCACGCAGGTCTTCGAAAGTAAATGGCGATGGTCTAGGAGTGGGATCCTCCCAGGTCTCCAATCCCTCAAAGTGGCCACTGCATGAGGAAAATAACCTATGAAAACGTAATCATCGCCGCTTCATATGAAAGCGTTGTAATTATGACGATATGGTGAACATGGAAAGAGTGAAGCTGTCACATATCTGAAAACATTAGTACATCTACTGATGATTTAGGACAAAGTTATCTGTGAAAATTAGAGGATATGGTGATTAGTAGGAGTGTCTTAACTAAACAAGCTGTTCTGACAAAGCATCTCTTTGGCCAAGTGGATGTTATACTGTGCAAGTACTTAAATATAAGCTGTACATTTTATTTCTTTTGTGCTAAATCAAATTATGCAGCAGATTCCAAAATAATTATTTGAAAACAACAATATTATCAATGAACCAGTGAGACACAGGGGGACTTAATTAACCAGAATTTCTTAACGACCAGTGCCGGTACTTGCGTTGTGATGTTTACCCTTATTTTTGCTGCTGCTAGGCAACAAGTTAGTTTTTGAAAAACTCGTTAAGGATATAAGCAACAATTTCTAGTGCGCCTTTGCCTTTTAATTTCGATTGGAAGTGATAAGGGGATGGAAAGCGAGCTAATTTCATCTCAAGCAATCTTTAACCTAAATAACATGCCTGCATACCTGTATTTTTTAGCAAGGATCCTCTCGACCACCGGCCCACGTTCGCGAGGAGGAGAATCGCAGTCGCTCGAGCCAACAAAAGTTAAGGTTGAGGTCCGGTTCCTTGACATCGCCACCGATCGCTCCTTCATGAACCGTAAATTAACAACAATAAGCGAGCCGCCTAAACAAGATTCGTCACCACGCCAGAAATCCACCCGGTCGATATGCCACGCAACAACACTACTAACAACAATTAACAAACCCGCTGCCTAAGCAAGAGAAATCGGCGCTGCGTTGCGTTTGCTCACCTGCAACGAGGGTGGGCGGTGAAGGTGCAGCTGCAATCGCCGGCGATCAGATCAACCGCCTCCGCCGAGAGCTAGGGTTCCGCACTGTCTATGGTGTTTCCTTTTCCTTTTCTTTTTCCCCAACGAGAGCCAAGAGAACAGCACGATCATATAGGCAGGCCGGGCGGACGAGTCTCCCGGGATACGGATTACATAGACCTTTCGGTTTCGATTTTTTCTTCTCAACGGGCCGAATTTAAGAAATGAAGTCCGGACCGTGCGGATAATTATTGGGCTGACACATGCATAAACTGCACAGCCACCATGCGGAGGAAGAGCTACCACATGATCACTATGCGGATGAGATGGCTACCGCACGACCACCGCGGCGGTCAAGGCTGCTCCCGCACGGCACCGTGGGGTCTAGATTGGTGCTGCAAGGCCACCGCGCGGTTGAGATAGCTACCACATGGCCCCGTGAGGACAACACTCCAACGCATATCCGTCACCCCGCCTTGATGTCCCCTCGCCCGCAAAGGTCGAGCAACCCTCCTCCGAACATATGTCGCCTCATCGTTGTTGCCCCCTTTGCCCCCAGTGTTGTGCCTCGACAACACCCCCTGAATTTTCGGCACCAACGCAGTGTCTCCCCTTTCGCTCAGCTATAAATACCGAACTCTCACAGTCTCTCATCGCTCATATCAATTGTATTTTCGTTCTCGTTCTTACGCTCGTCACTGAGAACTTAGAGAACATAATATAATTAAGTTTTTTTTTATATATTTAAGTTTGGAGTAGTCGTTACGATCGTAACAGTTTTGATTGTTTCCCCCGAAGGCCAGGTAAAATAGTCAGATGCCTTTGTCGTTATTATCGTAGTTAATCATCCTTTTTTGTTAAATATGATATTTTTTATTAATTTATCGGTTTAACGTGGATGATATTCTTTAACACTGTATTGTACCACATGCTAGATAATCTTATCCATGAATTAACTGAGGAAAATACGTAGCATGCAGATCATATAGTAACATACCATAACCTTCAAAACGCACACGAGTTGGATGCTACAATACAATATTATATGGTCTGCATGTCAAGCATTTCTCTCAGTTGGTTCATGTACAAACTTATCTAGTCTATGGTACAATACAATATTAAACAATATCATCCATATTAAACTAATAAATTAACAAAGAGTGTCATATTTGATCGGGATACATGTGATAATACCCCTCCTCCTTCATCCTGATTGTAATAAACCCGCGTGTGTATCATGTAATGATTGTAACATTTGAATTGTCGTCCATTTTATGTATGAAAAGTTACATCACAACTCCATTAAAAATATCGACACTCCTTGTTCTCTGTTTTCATATAGATATAGCGCAGCAGTACACATATAACATATAAAATAAGTATACATATATAGCAAAACAAAATCGCATAACACGGGATACAATATGGCTCACTCGCTCGAGCCACTACTCTCTTCTCGCTGTCGCGTCACGCGCGCTGGCCCTTGTTTTGCGTCGAGCATGTCTCATAGGATACATCACCGATTCAAGAGCGTGTCGATCGGAGGGGATACAGAGACTGTTGAGTCTGTTGAGTGGGCGGAGGTGCACCAGTAAACCGAGTCAGAGGAAGCTGAGTTTGTAAGCGCCGATACCGTCAAGGTCCTTCTTGCAAATATTTATATTATATTGCTTCAAGGCAATTATATAAAATACAATAATATAGCACAAAAAGCTTAATTCCTGTAAAAATCTACAACAGTTCAACAAAATCCACAAAAGTTCGCGCGTTGCAAACGGGGCCTTTGCTTTCAGATTGTACCTTCGTATTCGATTGTGATAATTCAACTAAACAAATACTGGCCTTTGTTGTTTTGCCCATTGCTTGTAACATTAGTTGGAACACGACCATTATTATCATAATATGAGAATGATATATAAATTTATTCCACAAAACAAGGGAGAATTTGTCCGTCAGGACCTCAGTAGAAGTGGAAGAACTAAGCACAAATGTATTGTTGGTAGAGTTACCCCTTTTAATATTCATAATGGAAGGATAAGGCTTGAAAGATACTACAAGAAACATGGACTTATCTAGCACGCTTATGCCCACTTTTTAGTTTTGACTGTCCAATGCTAATGTTTTTTTAGAAACACCTAATACAACACATAGACGCCCACACACACGCACGCACTCACACACACGACACCTACGAAAGACTGGAATGCTAGTGTTATAGCTATCAAAGCAAAAGCTGAGAGGCATCAATCACAGAGCATTTTAGTGTATTGAACTGATATCAATTTAAAATCATATCACGTAAACATTAAAGGAATTGAGTTTGTTTTTATTCAATGTATTGAACCAATTTTTTTCTAATAACTGGGACTCACGTTACATTAAAAAAAATCTCAAAAAAATAATATCTCTCAACCGCATTATCTCTCTTTCATAAATGAGTTGTTTCTTAAGTGGAGTCCGGTTCCAGAATTTTTTTTGTTGGAATTGACTCCTCTAATGTATTGAATCGATTCAATGCCTTCTCTCACCTCCTTTAAACCGGCTAAAACATAACATTAGAGATTGTCTAATTAGTAAACCACCTTGCTTTATCAATTGTAACTGTTCTAACTTCATGTCACATGCGGATATTGAGGATGTTTGAATTGAAGCTGTTTACGCCCTCTCTTTTTTTTTTGTTCGTATTGTTAGTCGCTGTTTATAACAAACACTTAACCATGTTTATTCGAATTCAACGTTGCGTGGGGATCAAACGTTTGAACGGAATACCCGCCTGAGCCGGCGCTTGGAGGCAGCAACAAAGGCATGACGTAAGTCCTCGAAAGTAAATGGTGATGGTCTAGGAGTGGATTCTCTCGGTCTCCAATCCCGCAAAGTCACCACTGCACGAGAAAAATAAAACATGAAAGCATAATCATCGCCGCTTCATATGAAAGCGTTGTAATTCTGACGATATGGTGAACATGGAAAGAGTAAGACTGGCACATATTTGAAAACATTAGTACATCTACCGATGATTTAGGACAAAGTCATCTGAGAAAATTAGAATATATGGTTAGCGGCGGAACTATGACTAAAATTTAGATGCTAATGAGACGCTGCCGCGTTGCACACAGGTTTATATCACATAGCATTGCCCGGTTGCTGCAGCACAACATGTCTGTGCGAGCCACCCAACATGCCCAAGTCCACGCCCGCATGCCAGTCGCAACACTAGTCGTTAGGGTTCGTCATGATGGAGATTGGAAAATTAGTTAGAGATTGGAGTGGGACTCTATGTCTGGTGGGAAGAGAGAATAGAGACAGTGAGATGGATTTGGTAGGATTAGCCAGTTGGCCAAGACAGCAACGACAAGCATTTAGCTTGGCGCAGTCCATACAAGAGAATTTCGGTTCAAATTGTTTCATTGTTCTTCTTCAACCTCCAAAGCAACTAAGCTTCAAGACATGACATCCGATGAATAGGGATGCTAGGGATACCTATAGCCCAACCAGCCATAGGGAGTGCTCTGTCCTCTTAGTTCACTGCATATGGTGATTGGTAGGAGTGTCTTATCTCAAAAGCTGTTCTTACAGCAAAAATGTTTTGCAACTAATTGTACCTTCGTGTGCGATTGTGATATTTCAACTAAACAGATAATTGCCTGGTAGTTTTGCCCATTGCTTGGAACACAACCATTATCATCATATAGGAATATAATAATATAGTATAAAGATATTCCACAGAACAAGGGAGAATTTATCCTACTTTACATTACTGATCGCTCAGCACAGCCAGCCCAAGGCTACGGTATTGGTAAATTTGAGAAGGCACCAATGTGGTGTGCATGGTGCCGTCCAGAAACAAAACAGCTACATGTTGATAGTTTTAGAAGGCGTAATTTATGCACCATCATCTACAAATATACGGCGGAACACCACTCCCATAGATAGAACTTTTTTTATTAATTAATTCTTTTTTATTTTTATTTTAAAGTTAACCTCTCGCTATCTTTATTTTCAATTTTGACCCTTTGATCACGCTTATGAGTGGTAACGTGACACAAGATTGTCACGCCATAGAATAAGTCCAGAAATATCACTTTTGATCACGCCACGGTGGTGACATAACCAAACAACACCGTCACGCGCGTTACAAGAGCTTGACAGAATACGGGTTGGCGTGACAGTGTTATTTTGTCACGTTACGGGTGATGGCGTGACCAAAAAGGTCAGAATTAGAAATAAAGGTCGCGAGGGTTATCTTTAAAATAAAAATAAAAAATAATTAATTAATAAAAAAAAAAGTTCCAATAGATACTACAAAACTGAAGGGTACATGATCATGTTCATCTAGATGGACATCTTGCGAATCCATCTATGCAAGTGTGGTGACGGACAGTTCAATGCTAATTCAGTTGCATAGTCCAGCCCATCCAATCCTCCACTTGACCCATCTGGAGGCTTGTCAGTGATGTGTATAGTTCCTGAGACACGACGCCAACTCCTCCGTTGCCAGCATACTCCACCCTGCAAAGCAAAAGCCATTGGATGTACTTAGAACATCAGTTGAAACAGTTAGCTGTAAAACAATTTGTTGGTTCAGTCTTGCACTATGTTGTTCTTTTAGTCAAGAGCCCACGCATAAGGAAACTTTAGGCCAACATGCAAGTTCAATAGTTGACATGATATATTCAATCAAAATTTAATCAGAATTATTACATCTGCATAATGGCTTTGGCAAAGCTATAGAGAACGACTGGGATGAAAGAATGTGACAACAAGGCCAAAAGTGCAAAGCAAAATTAGGTCCAGACAGGCCAATCCCTAACACAAATATTTGCAGTATGGAAAAGGCGAGTATCAACATAAAGAACTAATCACAAACGAAATAATCACTGAAGTTGAACACAAAGGAAGTAATAGGCAAGTTTGTTTGCCCATCATAATGTTCATATGGCTTAAATGTCTCATTTATTCAAGGAACTGTTCACAATATGAGTGTCAGCTAATTTATTCAAGAAACAAGTTAAATTTGATTTAACTACACATGCATTTCTACTAACAACTGAATTCTCAAGGAAAGATAAATGGTTTACCTTTTCCCTTGATATGTAATACTCCCAACAGGAGATACTACGACAGCGGTTCCCGTGCAGAACACTTCATCAGCATCAAGCAGTTCATCCACTGGCACAAGCCGCTCCTCAACCTTCCAAGAAACCAAATATAATAATTAAGATGACACCGAAATATTGTAAACACATGCAACAATTTTCTATGACGGTTTCAAAATAATGTCTCGCTTCTCCATTTGGACCAACGTCACTAGGAAAAACAAGGTCTATCTTCATTCACCATGTAGCTATAGCTCATATAGAGCTAAGCACAAATGTATTCTTAGTAGAATGAAAGATTGATACCCCTTTTAATATACATAACGAAAGGATAAGGCTTGAGAGATACTACAGAAACATGGACTCATCTAGCACGTTTTCTGCCCAAAGCTACTGTTAAGCTATCAAAGCAAAAGCTGGAAAGCGTCGGAGCTATACAGGCAACTAATCTCCTAGAAAAAACACGCAATTAGTTAAACAGATTGCTTTGTCGATTTGTGGGATTCACTAGTAATTTACCTGGAAGCCTTTGCTCAGAGCAACATCAATTATACTTTTCCTTGTGATGCCTGGCAATATTGTTCCTTTTATTGCTGGAGTTGAAATAACATTGCCCTGGTGCAAAAGACAACAATAGAAACAAACAAATCAAAGTTACAGCCAACATGCATAAGATAAACTTTAGTTTTCTGAAATAGCTATCCTGAAGCGAAAACAGGCAGTGCATGTTTTATCTGCTATGCAAATACAAAGTCAGCTGTAAATCCAAAAGCATGCAACAACAGTTCGTCCTTCAGGAGATGATATAATTCTGCAATGTTCTAAGCAACAAAGGTGACAGAAAACATGGTTGAATCTACCAGGTGTAGATTGACCAGTCATGCATGCTTTCATTGGGTCAGCGAGGTCTAGAACCTATATTGGTTGGGAACCCGTATCCCTGTGTAACAGGGCATCGTATAACAATGTAAGATAGTGCTAACTGCTGACTGCTGAGCAATTGACCAATGTCACCTATCTCCCAAATTGATGTGTTACAGACATGCCTCTGGTTTCCATTTAGGTAATCATTCACAAAAGGCTTATGTATAGTAGAAGGTGACATTTTTTCAGTCCAAAAGACAGAGCTCTAAATAAAAAGGTATACAGTCCGATCCACTACCTTCCTTAAGTGTAGAGGCATGCTTGAGATACTAATAGATGTTACTATCAACCACTAATCATAAAAGACGTCTACGTTTTTTTGTGTTTTCATACTTTCCATAACAGGTTCTTGAGTTTAAAGCCAGAATAAGGAATATCTGCTTCAAAGAACCATGTCTCTTTTCATTTATCTGCCACGTTTTTTTTTACCAGGATTAGAAAGACAATACAGTTGCCAATTAGGCGAAACAAACTAAGTTAGAATACACTAGGTCGTTAACCAAGCTTGGAAGATCGCTGAGTAGCTTCCATAACCAAAAGGCATTATCTGGAACCAATTGAAAATAAGTATTCAAACTAAAATAACAAGCATAACTGACAGTAGAGTTTTACCTTGACAACAAAAATATTACATGAAGAAACTTCCTCAAGATACTTCTTGTGAACAGCATCCAAGTAGAGAACATCAGAATAGCCTTTCTCCTTTGCAATCTTCTGTGCCATCAACACCTATGCAACAAGAAGAAAACACGATGATAATTAAGAAGCCATGTATACAAATTAAAGTCGGTGTGGATAATAGCAGAAAATTTTAAACTTTCTTTAACAACTTTAAGTTAAGTACAAAAGATTGCAAATTTGAATTCCTTAATAAGATTATTCTTAAAGCAAATGCTAATTGAATGTTGATAACAAAATACTACAAAAGGAAATTGGGTAGGTTTCAATAGTCAGGATGCCTGATGTACTAATTATCTGGGTTACATTATGTTGGAGGAGGCTCCCGGCGCTACCTCGAGCCGACGGTAACCTCGCGAAGGCATGATGCCTGGACGGATCAACCTCGGACAAGGTTCGGGGGCCAACCTCGCCGAGATACGACACATCGACGAACCTACTCCGGGCGAGGTCCTGGGACCAACCCCGGACAGGGTGCGGGGGCCAACCTCGCCGAGGTACGACAAATCAGCGAACCCAATCTAGACGATGTTCGGGGACCAACCCCCGGACTCCAGGCCAACCTCGCCGAGGTACGACACATTGGTGACCCACTCTGGACGGGTCCGGGGGCCAACCTTGTCGAGATACAACACATCGGCGAACTCACTCCGGACGAGGTCCGGGGACCAACCCCGGACGAGGTCCGAGGGCCAACCTCGCCGAGGTACAACACATCGGCGAACCCACTCCGGACGAGGTCCGGAGACTAACCCCAGACAGGGTTTGGGGCCAACCTCGTCGAGGTACGACAAATCGGTGAACCAACTTCGAACGAGATCCAGGGACCAACCCCAAACGGGGTCCGGAGGCCAACCTCGCTGAGGTACAACATATCAGCAGACCCACTTGAAGGTGGTGAGACTTGCTTGGAGAAACGAACGAAAGTACCCCGGGGATGAATTAAGTACCAAGGACAACAGCGATGTAACTTCGCATGCCTACCCCTCCCACTCTATAAGTGATTTTTTTAAAAAAAATATTGTTTTAAAAGAAAATTACAAAAGTAAATGGTCGAGATTTTTTTTTTACAAAACTAGGCTACTGTCGCTATTTGAAATGACGAAATTATCCTATCGCCATTCCAAATGGCAACAATAGCCTAGAACAGTGTAGAGAGGGTCATGTCGCCACTTCGACCAGCGATATGGCCCTATCGCCATTCCAATTGGCGACAGACCCTATTGCCATTGAAACTAGCTATTGTGGATCCCTGCTAAAATTTTAATTTTAAAATTTAGAATAATCGTCATTTCAAATGGCGATAGGGATCCCGCAAGTCATTAAATTTTTTAATATTAAAATTTAGGAAAATCGCCATTTCAAATGGTGATCGGGATAGCGCAAGTTCCTATTTTTTTTAATATTAAAATTTAGTAAAATCGTCATTTCAAATAGCGATAGGGAACCCGCAAGTCCCTGTCGCCATTCCAAATGGCGACACAATCTACTCTATAAAAGACCCCAAAATTCTGGCATAACTCACTTTTATTCAGAAAAAAGAGAAAGAGGGGAGGAAGGGAGAGGAGCAGAGGGGAGGAGAGAAGCTAGCGAAGCGCTACCCGTCCGATCATCCACCTTTTAGGTAATTTTTTTAACCGAATGGATTAAATAATTTTAGATGTACAGATGCGTAGTATACTATGTTGTACATAATCATTTTCAGTGGGTAGTATAGTTTTATATATGCGATTAATCGTGAAAATATTGTTTACGGTATAGTACGTCAAATATGTCGGGCGCTACCAATTTCAAAATTTACTACGGTCAGGGGACTTCTTAAGGGTCCTGAGGGGATTGATTTGCGTTATTTCTAATCGGCGAATCGGCGACCGTGACCCTAGCAAGATCAGAGCAGAGTACATAGGGCGCTGTGATGCGGTGGTTGTTCCACACATTCGATTTGGACCATACTGTGTATGATCTGAGATTGAGTTGTCTTGTCAACCGAGCACCACATGGCACATATTGGGAGTTAGTGCAGCTCAAGGGAACAAGGTCATGACAGTCATATGTACGCATGACGAGGGAGGAACGGTGGGATTTGGTCCTTCTAGCCTAGGCATATGCCAAGCCCACTCCTGCATCGGTGGCTAAACAAGAAGGGGGTAGTGATACCGAAGAAGAAGTCGAGGACTCCATCCACAGCGCGGCGCACAATGGTCGAAGGTCCGAAAGTTGCTGATGCTGTCGATGAAGACCGTGTGGAAGAAGTTCCTTCAATCAGGCAAGCTAGTGGGATTGCTGACGAGAGTAAGGAGATGGAAGCCCTAGTCCAAAGGATGGATCTCAAAACCGTGACTACCTAGCATTGTCGGAAGATGAAGGATCCAACGACGAGGATGCTATGGAATAGCAGTGGTCCCATCCGAGTAGAACACATACCGCTCGACAACCTCATCGTTAACGGCTCCTCGCAGGCCGCGAGGGTACCACTGAGCAAGGTCGTGCAACAAGCTATGTACAAATGCAAGGAGGTCGTGGCAGAGGCAATCAAACCGGGCCTTGTCGCCGCGGCGCACATTCACGCCGCCAAGTCTAACCCAAGATGCTACGACGTGAAGCGCGACATGAGGATGCCTCGCAAGTGCACGATTTCAACCTGGGACACCCATCGAAATGCTCTATAGTGGTCCTCACACGTGTCATCACTGAGTCAAGCAGCCCCATAAGAACTCACATCGCTTCATCGCAAACATTATGTACGCGAGATCATGAATAATCTAGATTTTGAGCCACGATCCATCATTCGATCGATTGAGGCAAGGTTTCAAGACACAATCACCGCAAAACGTAAGATACTAGAATCAAGGTTCAGATGTTCGAGGAGTCCTACTTGGGTGGATAACGAGTGACTTACCGCTTCTGGCCAAGCTCATAATGAAACGAGCTCGGCTCGTTAAGCTAATGAATAGAATAGCGTGCTCGGCAAAGCTCGTTCAAATAGCTCGACTCGCCGTTAGTCTCATTATGAACAATTCAACTAGTGTTGTTAATATGTACCGTGTAGAACATGAATAGAACTCATAATTTGTATGCAAACTCAATTGCATCAAATGTAAACAATAACAATAACTAGTAAATTATGCTAGAAGACCGCCCAGGCCTGTGAGGCTCGGACAAGGAGGCCGAGGCCGAGCCGACGTGGAGAGGTCGGATCTGGGCGGAGGCCGGGCAAGATTTCGACGCCAGAAGGGAGACCGCAATGAGCAGGAGGCGGAGGAAGCGGAGCTCGGGACCGCCAGGCGCTAGGCGAACGCGGTGGTAGGCGGCGGTGGTTGGTGGTGTGCCGCGCGCCAGGCGTTGACAACGGCAGCCGTGAGCTCAAAGAACACGGCAGGATTGCGGCTTGCTTGTGGCGGCGCGAGTCGGGAGGGCGATCGAGCGCCGAGCGAGCGGGAGTGCGATCGGGACTTGGGTGCGAGCGTGAGACTACGAGGTGGATTAGGGTTGGTACTGGGCCTTGGCGCTGCGCTGGCCGGAGCGCCGCACCTTGTGTGGACCGGACTATGGACAGCTGGCTTCTAGTTCTCTTCGGGCTTGTTAGGTGAATGAGCTACTCGCGAGCTAGTTGAACTCGCCGTTAAGATAACGAGCGAATGCCAACTCGCTCGACTCGCTTATGGACCGAGTTCGAGCTGAGTCCTTAACGAGCCGAGCTAGCTCACGAGTTTCAAGCTTTTTTTCCACCCCTATTCCTACCACAACATACCCGGCCAACTCCGGGTCATACAGAACAGGAATCCCAGTACTCATGTCTCCATTGAAGATTCCGCGCATCCGAAGTGAGGCAATAAGAGGGTACTAATGCGAGCATTCTTCACCTTTGGTCGATGTATCAATGCATTCCGACACTGTCGTCCAATCTTGTGTGTGGATAGCACATTCCTGACTTGAAAGTAGAAAGGCCAGATACTGACTGCAATAGCGACGGTCTGGAACAATCAGGTTCTCTCTGCGGCATTCGCAATCGTTGAAAGTGAGAACATGGACAACTGGTTGTGCTTCTTGGGAAATTTGAGGATTTCTGTTGTACAAGGCCATCATAACGTATGCGTCATACATGATCGGCATGCGGGCCTGCTGAGTGCAATAATTCAGCTAGAACAATGAGAGAACAAACCACTTCCATGGGTGGATCTGCAACTTCTACAAGCAGTTCCACAACAAGGACTTGATGAATCTGTTCAAACGGTTGTGCAACTAGAACTAGCAACGAAAGTTTGACACACTCTGGAAGATTCTGGATGAGCGGATCCGAACGCACAGAAGGAAGGCAGCGAAAAAGGCCGCTACAAGCGCTGATCAGGCCCACGAAGCATTGCCACAGTTATCACAGATGGTCATAGTGTGACGAGGAAGACAAGGGCGCGGGTGAAATGCTTCTCGGACTAGATTGAGCATGGGCCTAAGGAGAAATGGTCGCTACATGACAGGTGGTCCTCGATATGGTGTCATGACCACCAATATAGCCGATGTGTACAATTGGGTCATGTGTGACGCCAGGTGTCTCCCTTTGATTGGTATTGTGGAGGCAATTCCCCGTGGCACCACAGATTACTTCGTTGACAAGCAACAACGCGTCGCTCCCATGGCAAATGACAAAGTATTGTACTCCGCTATGATCACCAAGTACATAGAGAAGAGCAAGAAGGGTGAGATGCACCGGGCATTCAAGATGGGCACAAGAGAGCTTTGCTTCGAGATACTGTGCAGGTATAAAAGACGCTAGAACGAACCGCGAGAAGATCACCCACGAGTGCACGCTACGCTGCGCTAGTTGTGTATGCACTTGCAGCAAACCTCTTCTTCTGCATAGGTCATGCTCACATGTCATGGCCGCATGTTCGACGGTGGCGTAGTATCCCGACCAGTACCTCTCTGATTATTTCAACAAGGAAGAGGTGATGCAAACCTGGAGTGCAGAGCTGTATGGTTACGGCGTGGTTGGCCATTTCACTGGCCATCCAACCTGGGAGCAACTTATCTAGGTCGCGGACATTGATAGGCTGAAAGAAAAGGTTGGCCGGCGACAGGTACGACGTATCAGGAACGACATGGACGAAACAGAGGCCGGGCGTTGTACGAAGAAGTGCTCCATTTGCAGAGAGTTTGGGCACACCTTCAGGAAATACCCTACGAGAAATGCACATGATGAAGACATCGGCAGTCCAGACAGCGCCGCGGGGACCTCATCCGACCACCCCACTCAAGGCGGTCGACATGGCAGACGTTGAGGTCGCGGCCACGGGAAAGGCTTGTCTTGTTGATATATGTGATGCCCAATGCTTTGTAATATCATTTTAATTTGTCGAAAAACTAGGTGATGACGTGATGCTGAATGTTTTGTAATATCATTGTGATATGTCGACAAAATATGTGATGATGTGATGCTGAATGATTTGTAATATCATTGTGATTTGATGACAAAATGTGATGACGTTATGCCGAATGTTCTGTAATATAATTGTAATTGTGATTTGTCGACAGAATGTATGATGACGTTGTGCTGAATGTTCTGTAATATCATTGTGATTTGTCCACAAAATATGTGATCAAAAATAGACAGCAAAAAAACAGGTAGAGATTCCTGTCGCCAGTTGAAATGGCGATGTGGTCCCGTCACGGCCGGCGGTGACACGACTCTCTCTCAGATCGCTCCTGTATGAGCCATCAGCCCACCCGTGTCGACACCGGTCCCAAAAATTAACAGATATTATCATGTATATACTATATGTGCACCCCCTAGCCCAAAAGTTGTGCACCCTCAGCCCAAATTTTTTAGTCATTTTGTTCTCTTTTTATTGGTCATTAAGGCCGAATGATGCATTTTATCAATGTTTGCTGCATAAATTACTATTTAGTACAGTGTTGCTTGAAAATTATATATGTTGTTATATGTATGTTGAAATGGTGATCCCTGATCATTTTCGCCTAGTTCCATCCTTGATCGTTTCCATGCCATCTGTCGCCATTTGGAATAGCGACAAGACCATTTCGGCGTTTCAAATGGTGACATGGCCTATTTTTGTAAAAAAAAAAATAACTATTTACTTTGTAATTTTCTTTTAAAATAATATTATTTCAAAAAATGGGAGGAGAGGCCAATTTGTAACAACTAATGCAATACATGAGGATGGATTGTGGTGTTTGATTCTCGTTGAGATCCCTTCGCACCCTCAGTGGTCGACATGTCCCGACCGGAGGTGCCACAAGTTTACTGTCCGATCTTGTATTGATGACACATTATTCCATTTCGAGGAATATAACCGGTAACATTATTCCATTTGAAATATATGCTATGCTTCAACTTTGGTCATTTCACAGCACAACAGTGGTCATATGTTCTCAAAAGGATTGCACTGGTGGCATGTTCTATTCAATTACATCATTGGCATATTCTTTTGTCGCTTGAAGATTTAAGGCTCAAAATCATCAAATCAAGATGTAAACAACATTAGTATCAGATAGTAAAGTTGCAGAAAATAGCAGCCCTATAGTTCAAATAACTTTATGACAAAGTTGTAGATTCAAGCTATCAAATCATAAATGATGGATTCAAAATTGACAGCAAAATTACCGAAGCATAATTTCCAATGGTCTTCACACCTCCAGTTCCACCAGGGGTGGCACGATGAAACTTGTCTTCAACTATCAAGTTTATTGAGCTAAACCTTCCTGCAGTCATCAGTGAACAAATTTAATGAAAACTCCATGGTACAAATACTATGGAAATTCCACATTTCATTCATCAATAGGTATCATTAACTAGTAATAATAGCACACTCATAATTCAAATTGCTGCGCACTTTTCATTCAGCAACACCATGTCCTGTAGCCCACAAATCATAACAATATTCTTAATCTAATTATTCTTTTATGGCAAGATACCTCAGGAAAATAGTGGAAGCGGGAGAATAAAAAATTGATACAAACCTTAAAGTAGTTCCCAACAGGGGAGACAAAAATAATGAATGTATACTCAGGAGCAGGTGCAAGACCAAGAACAGCGCCACTTCCCATAAGTAGTGGTCTAATATACAAAGAACCTTTACCAGTAGGAGGCACCTAGAAGTATAAGATATTTGATAAATGCTTAAATCATGAGCATAAACAATGACATAACTACTCTGAAAATGATCGAACTTTTTAGATAAAGAACAACTCACCCATCTCTTGTTTGCTAAAACGGTTTGTTTTACTGCATCCACAAATTGTTCAACGGTAGGTGCAGGCATGCACATCCTCTCCGCACCAGTTCTCATCCTCGTCGCATTTTCCTCTGGGCGAAATAATAGGATGGACCCATCAGTTTTCCTATACGCTTTTAGGCCTTCAAACAATCCCTACAAATCAGAATCAATACCATTTTAGCATAACAAGAGTATTTAGGCCTCCAACTGTTAGTGCAATCTGCCAGAGATTTGAAGCAAGGAGTTCTACCTCCCATACAAGGTACAAACCTGTCCATAGTTTAGACTCCGGAAGATGGGTTCAGCGCTATGGGCCCAAACGGCACCATTTCACCCTCGGCAAAGTTCCCATCCGGCCCACATTTTGTGATATACATATAGTCAGTTTGCACAATTCCAAAACAAAGGTTCTCCCAATCCAAATCAGCAAACTCAGATGTCTTCCTGCTAAGCAGTAAGAATTCCATCAGAACTATGTTTGGAAACGACCAACACACCATCGCGAACAATTTAGCACAAGCAAATCGCCGTGCCCTGCGCGCTGCATGGGGCGGTACAGTCTTAACAAGGCATGCAGTTCATAGTGGAAATCACATACGTGTAGTTACTTGCTACAGAAGCTTCGCGTCTTCGCACGCCTCGAGCCTTTAGCGGAAGCGATGACATCGAATAAAGTCGATTCTGAATCTGCAGTAGCGAGAAAGCACCACACCTCAGATTACTCAATACACATGAACATAAAAACAACAAGCGCTTCCTTAATTTAATCTCCCAACATTTCTCAAATCCACCTCTAAAAAAACATTTCTCAAATCCTAAATTTCCAATCTAACCGCCCATGCTAATTAATCACCTGTCCTAAAAATCTACACCACAAACGCATATCAATCCCTATAAAACAACACCAAGACTAGCAGAGCACCGACCTGAATAGAGGGCGGCGGCGGCGGCGGCGGCGAGAGTGGTAGCCGAGGCCGCCGGCCGGCTAGGAGGGGACCTTGCGAGGCGATGCCGCAGTCCATTTGCTCGCGGGTTCTAGGGTTTCGAGGCGGAGGCGGAGGCGGCGGCGGAAGAGGAAGTCGGGTAGAGGAGGAACCGAGAAGGGAGACGACGGCCAAATCGCACCGAAATGGCGAGACGGAACGGAGTGTGATGGCTCGCTGCGCGTTCGCGGAACCTTCGAGAGACCAGGTCACGTGCAACCGACTGCTGGGTCCCACCTACTCTTTGACCCGCAGTACACTACCAGTGCTTCGGATCACGGCGTGTGCGCCCGGGATTTGGGCTGGGGGCGCCACGCCAGCCAGGTAACCCAGTAGCCCAAAAAAGTTTAGTCCACATGCTTCACTGGCAGGTGGGCCCCACGCCTCTCGCGTTTTCTGGTTGTTCGTGGCTGCCGCCGGGATTAGGCGAAAACGGATCGAATACGGACGGATAATCATCGCCATATTTGTTTTCATATTTTTTCTGATTCTAAACGAATACGAATACTCCTGACACGAATACGATATTTAATAATATCGAATACGAATACGAGCTTAATACTAATCGAAACGAATACTGGCCATGATATTTTCTAACATGAAAACCCCTTAAATTGTATACCATAAATTAACAAAATATATAACTAGTTTATTTGATGCAAACATTCATGAATTGTTCATATTTTCAAGAACTACACGTAACATCGCACTAGCAAGTTGTATTAACTAGTTCATCACAAATAAAACACTTAGTTTACCATATTTAGCTCATAAAGTCATAAGTCATAACTCACAAAGTCACAAATCATCACGTATTCATACTTAGTTCATCACATCCATAAAATTAATTCACACTAACATCGATCAAAGCTAGATAGTTAGTTTATACACAAATGACTATAACATCCCAAAGTATATTACCAAAAATAAAATTAATAAAGTTATTATTTTATTAGATTTTCCGATATTTAAAAGAGTTTTCTTGGTTAAAAAGAAAAATAATAAAATAAAGTTAATTATTTAATTTCCTAGTTTTTAATGTAAAAATAAAATTTATTGAGTTTTCTCGATTTTATTTGATTTAAAGTGAAAAATAATTAATTTCTTGATTTTTCTAGAATTTCAAAAGGTTTTTACTATTTTTTAGAAATTAAAAATAATTTATGTGCAAAAATAAAACCAATTTTAAGTTGAAATTAATTTTATTAAGTTCAAAATCATTCAAGGAATTTTTGTGATTTTTCTAGAATTTTGAACTCTATTTGCTATTTTTCTAAAAGGCTATTTGATTTGTTGCATTTTTCAAATTTAGAAATCAATTAAAATCTCATTTTCTTTTGGGCCAAAATCCTCTTTTCAATGAAATTGATATTCGCCTTCGCCTTACCCGATAATCCGTATTCGCTTTCAGATCCACGGATAGCATGGCTACCGATTCGCTTTCGCTTCCGCAAAAAATCCCAATTCGCTTCCGATCCGAGAAAATCCGATCCGAGACAATCCGAACCGCTGTCCGGACGGCTTGAACTATCCGATCCGCTTTCACCCCTAGCCGGATCGCAAAAACGCTGGCCGAACTTGAACCGTCGGCCACTTGGTGACCTGGCGACCTCCCTTTTATCGAGTTTTTTTAAAAAACAATTGAGTTTTTGTTTTAAATTATACTGTTTACATGCATAATAACAAATCTAACTCTCATTAGAGATCAAAGCCAAAAATAACATCGCGGATTCGCTGACATGCGACATGTGTTCTCATCCGTACTACGGATCCGATCCTATGGTAAAATCTTAATTTGATAGAATCTTAATATTATTATAATTCTAACAAAAAATGTAGAATCGTAATCAAAATTTTCATGTGATCCTACTGTTTCTACTGATTTATTATAAATAATTATTTGCATATGTCTCTTTCATTGTAAATTTTTACTTTTTATTTCTTCATGTCTATTATAATTGGCATAAATAACAAATTATATTTCCTTGTCACTACATTTTGGTAAACAAAAGTTCTAGAACTATAGTTTTAAAAATATATAAGTGTTAAATACAAAGAAGAATTTTAAAAAGGTTTGTTTTGTATAATAAGATAAGATCTTAGATTCTAAGTCGATTCTACGATTCATAATCCTATTGAACAACCTCTGATTCGATTCAGGATCGCGATTATGACAACCTTAGCCCCCACGTGCCGCCACCCCTACCCCTACCTAACGCGCCACCATTCGTCGCCTCGCCAGCGTCACCCCTGGCGCTAGTGCAGCCCCTCCCAGCGAACCCCTTCTCCCTCCGCTGTCGCCTCCCGACGTGGCTACCTACGCCGAGGGCGACGCACGCTTCCTCCTTCTCTGCCCCGCCTTCACCTTCCCCACTAACCCCCTTCTTCCCTATCTCCGACATGGTTGGATAAGGAAGGAGAGGAGAGGTGGTAGGGGAGACGGGAGGGAAGGGCCACCGGTCTCGCTGCCGTCACCGTCTTTAAGAAGGACGACGGCACCTCCACCATCTCCCTCTTCGATCGCCGGCTGTCTCCCAAGATGGCCTTTTCTTCCTCACCAACTCCTACCTCGTTTTCTCTCCGCTCTGGGAGATGTTCTTTGCCGACCACCACCTCCTCATCAACCTCTATGTCCACACCGACCCCGCCGCCGTCCTCACCCTCCCCGCTACCCCCTCCTTCCGCGGCCGCCTCATCCACGGTAAGGCCACCCTTTGTGCGTCCTCTATGCTCATCTCCGCACGAGCCGCCTCCTCGCCATCGCGCCTCAATGACCCGACCAACCCCGCCCCGCTAGCGCCGCCCTCTCCTCTCTCCTCCTTCCTCTCTCCTCCTTTCTCCACCCATCCTTGCCGTTGTCGCCACTGTTAGAATAGGAGTCCTTTATATTTTCTTACTCAGATATGGCAATACCCGCTGTACTCTCTCTATATATTGCTTATTGGGCCTCTTGAATATACACACAATATTCATAATATAGTATCGAGCTAGGCACTAACCTAGTTCTTTCCATCGCCACATCCGCTGCTCAGTCATCGCCGCCGTTGCTAGGGTGAACGCCGCTCAACGCCGTCCGACGCCGCCCCGCCGCCACCCGACTCGCCTAATGCCAAAGCCACCGCCAAAAGCTCGCGCTTCATCGAGGAAGGGCCACCGCCGTAAGATCGCTTCGCAGTCTTCCCGCTTCCGCCTGCCACCGCCGCCCCGCCGCCACCCGGCCGGCCGCCGCTTTAAAAGCTTGTGCGCTTCATCGAGGAAGGGTCGCCGCTGATAGGGCTGCTCTCAACGCCGTTGCCCATCACCGGTAGGGCCACTACCGCCGCTCAAGCCGCCAGGGGGAACCCTAGCTTCCCCCTGCATGCCTTCGCAGGCCTTTTTTAGCTAGACAAATTGGCCAGTCCATTCTAGTCCAGGCAAAATCGCCCCAAAAAAAACAGAATGTCACTCTAACCGTCGGGCCGTCTAGCGTCGCATGTTAGACTTCGTTGCCTTGGTCACGCCGCTGCCCCGCCGCCTACCAATGGCTTCCATTCCATCACCGCGATCTCATTCTCTAAACAAAGCTTAATGGGACGAACTACAAGTTGTGGTATTCACTCATGGAGATCACGCCGATGGTCTCCGCCTGGGACATGTTACCGTGTCCGATCTTGTCTCATTGTGGTTGGCTCACCTCCTCCCAGACATCCTACTTCTTCAACTCTAGTAGAAGATGAGGCCACCAAGAAGGAGACAGAGGTTGTTGCTCACGCAGCTGATGAGACCTTTCAGTATGTCATAGACGTTTTTGAGTGCTGGTGTGCTGATGAGGCCCGTGTTCAAGCCATCCTAGTGGTCAGCGTCGACGACTCTATCCAGCCAGACATTGCTGGTCTGTGTACCACTCATCAGATCTGGGAGTACTTGCGCGAGCGATACCAGCAGAGCAACGATGCTCAGTTCTTTTCGCTTCAACGTGAGTTGGAGACGCTTCGCCAGGAGAACTCCTCTGTCGATGACTTCTTCCCAGCCCTAGCCGGTCTCTGGCGCCAGCTAGACAAGCTGACTTCTCCGCTCTGCAGAGTGTCATAAAGTGCGTATGTGGATCGTGATTGCCTTCGCTTTATGACTTCGCTTGCCATCTTCGCCGTAGTTTGAACTTGTCAGGGCTCAACTGTTGAGCCGCTCACCACGACCGATGGTCATCGAGGCTCTTTTGATGCTTCGTGCTGAGGAGCTTCGCCGTGGGTTAGCAGCACGGTTTGTTCTGGTTGTGCTTGCTACCCCTTCTTCTTCGACTACACCGACAGCTATTGCTTCACTACGCCCTCCTCGTGTGTCTGTTCACCTCGCTTTTGCACCAACTAGGATTCAATGCAATTATTACAAGAACTTCAGGCACGACTACTAGCATTGTGCGGTGCAAAAAAAAACAGAACAAGGCGCATGGAGGTGGGTGATCCAAGGGGGTGGAGGCCCCGACTCTCAACGGAGGATGCACCAACATGTCAAGACATTTGTAACATCCTGATTTTCTGAGCCTTTTTGAAAATTTTCAAAATAAAAAGAACCACTTGATTTCGTTGAAGTCCTAAAGCTTAACTTGAGATTTTGGAATTAAAAGTATTTAAAATGACTAAATCGAACTTCAACTAATCCAAAGGTTTGGTTTTTCGAGTTGTTTGAGCTCGTGTTGACTCTCCCTTCTCTCGCTCGCCCCGCCTCCCTTGGTCCCGCTTCCTCCGTGGTTTATACCTCTCTTTGGTTTATACCTCCTTCGATTCTGGCCTCTCCCTGGGTCAAACCACCCCCGAGATGTTCTAAGCTTGGGTTTGTGTTTCAAATGTCCTTGATTTTCGAAAACCCAAGGTTTGGGTTGATTTTGTCCTTTCTGGACCTCCCTCTTGTTTGGACATGCCCTTATGTTCGCACTCTCCTATTGGTCCGCACTCTTCTCGCTTGGACTTCCCTTCATGTCGAGACCTCCTTCTCATTTGGACCTCCTCTGCGCCAAAACCTCCTTTTATCTCATCTTAACCGTCAGACCTCCTTGAGTTCATACTCAACCGCCGTGACTTCCTTTGGTTCCATCTCGATTGTTAGGACCTCCTTGGATCTCCTTTCTTGGATCTCCTTCGTTGGATCGGTTCCTTGGATCTCATTCGTTAAAACTCCTCCTTGTTTGGACCTCCTCTGAGTCCGCACTCTTTATCCCTTCGTGTGGTCCGATCTAGCGCGGCGCTTCCTCTCGAGGACCGTCCGATCTTGCTTGGATGGCCCGACGAGATGAGGCGCTTGGATGGTCCGAACGCCTATCTCCTTGTACCACCCGATCAAAATCGGATGGCTCTGCTTTCGCCGCGCTTTTCTTTTGTCCTTTGACCCTCCTCCTCGCCACCCTATGTGGTCACGATCCCGGTCTTTTGCAAAGATCACCCTTTGGTCAAGACTACCCTATGTGGTCACGACACTGGTCTTTTGTAAAGACCACCTCGTAGGTCAGACCTCCTTGACCTCTCGCGGATCTCCTCATAACCTCCCACCGAGCTTTGATCGGTCACATCTGTTAGTCCCGCCACCTTCTCCTTCCTCCAACCGTATCATGACGCCACGTAAGTCTTCGGCATTTAATGCTGGTTGTGTCACATTAAATGTTGTCACTTCGCAAAGACTGCTCCTTCTCTTGTCTTCTCCTTTACCGCTCCCATTTTCTCCTTCACCTACCCTTTGACTCGTGTGCCTCGAGTCTCTCTGACTCTCTTTCTCCTTCTTCCTTGGCTATAAATAGCATGTGTAGCCCTTCCTTACCACCTTTTTTCACACAAATCTTTGCTCGCCCGCCCACCGTGCTTGAAGCTTCGCCAAGGAGTTCATCGAGCTCGCGCGACGCCTCGTCGCCAAGAAATCGCTGGAGCCTCCACCATCACCATCTTGCCGCTAAAGAATTCACCAAGGGCCTAAGCCGCCTTCTACCACCTCGCTGCTAAAGGAGTTCGCCGGAGCGCCCGTGCCGTCTCCACCGTCGCTGCCCGTCGACCTCCCCTTCTCTTCAAACTCTCTCTCGGCCCTAGTAAGTTTCTCCATGTAGTTGTATCATTTGTGTTCTCTCACGACCATGATCTATAGCCGCATTCTCTTTGTATCCCCTTGCTCGACCACGCTAAGTGGTTGTACTCTTTTGTATTATTGTACGGCCACGCCGAGTAGTCGTAAACCTCCTTGACCTCTCGAGGACCTCCTCCTCGTGATCTCCTCAGACCTCCTTTGCAAGACCCTCCTCTTGGTCTTTGCCGGTCTTTTGCAAAGACCGCCTCTTCTTGGTCCTTGCTGGTCTTTTGTAAAGACCACCTCTTAGCCTCTTTGCAAAGACCACCTCCTGGTCTTTTTGCAAAGACCACTCTCCGGCCTTCTCGCAAAGACCTCCTCTCTGTTGGACCTCCTCCCAACCCGTAGGACCTCCTCTAGAGAGCCCGCTCCTAGTTATCTTCTTTGTTCTTTGCTATTTGTTTCTAGTTCGGTTTGTTTGGAGTTCATTTGGATCTTATTTGGTCTTTATTTGATTGCTCCATTCTCGTGTAGTTCTCGATGTCTCCAGGGAGCCCGAGCTCTTGGAGGAGTAGATCCTCTAGCTTTCAAGCCAGGCAAGTTACACTCTTGAACATATCGAATCCCAGTATTTCAACTTATTTACTTTCTGTTTCAAATTATTAGTGCATGCTTATTTCAATTCAAGTAATTCAATTCCTGTTTTGACTTCATAGTTAACCCCTAACTCCTTTGTACATCCAAACTTGTTTATTGCTCTGATCACCCTTTGTCACCATAGTAAGAGCTAGTTGGTGCATTAGTATGAACTAGCATGTGTTGCAAAATCTTATGCTTAGACATGCTTAGACCAAAATCTTGATTTGGGAAGTTTTACTGCCAAAAGACCAATGCTATCTAAATGATTTTGACCATGACATTGGGTTGTCATGAGGGTTTGCAAATGTGTTCAAAAGCAAAGAAAAAGGAAAGTGATTTGGACTTGGGCGAATTGGTTGGTTGGTGCATGTCAATGCACGGGGTCGTGTCAGCCGATGCCCAGGGTTTGTGGTAGTCGCCAAGTCGCTTAAGGACCGGTTATGAGCGTGCATCTTGCTAGCCACCTGCATAACCTCATGTCCCGAGTATGAGGAGGGGATCTGGCTGATTAATTTGCAATATTCTATCGCGGTCGTTCTTGTGGATGCGGTTGGTTGTCATGTTATGACTATGTTAGTCCCACCTGGCGCAAGAGGGGGCCTTGATCTTTACGGGTTTCTATTTGTTAGGTGGGCGAAACCTTAGCAGGAGGATCATGTGGGATGACGATTGTAAAAGCCTTGTCACGAGCTCTAAACCACTTACCTTTGGCAATGAGTGGTGGTATCGACGGATGCCGAATAAACTAGAGAAATCGTGTCGTGAGGGTAAGGTGTATAACCTTTGCAGAGTGTAAAACTATTCGAATAGCCGTGTCCACGGTCATAGACATACTGGTAAAGCCACTCAAAGTTAGATCTCAGATTTGGTTTTCAAATGACTTTGTTAAATGGTTTTGGATGTCTATCCAATTGGGTTTTGGGCAGGGAGCCTTGCGACAGGAGGGTATCCTTCACCACTTGTGATGAATGCTATCCAAACTATAAAACTGAGACTTTGAGAATGAATTTTAGTTATTGTATAACTGTCTTAGAACCTAGTATAAGTATTTGAAAGAAACTTGGCTTTATGCAAATAAACCAATATAAGCATTCCTTTGAGATATTCATATATGCATGTCATTCTGTTATTTGACGGGTGTATCCTGTGAGCATGGTTGTTGTGCTCACTCTTGCTTAATATTGTTATCGAGCAGGGAATGAAAGCTTTGAGGAGGTTTACGCTGGGGACCAAGAGGTCCTGGTCGACTAGGATGCGCCCTCCAGGCGATTGCCTGTGGCGAATCGGGTGGTCTGCTGCTTTTGGTTTTCCACTGTGTAAAGTTTTGTTGGCTCATAAGCCACTATTGTAATCAACTCTGTTGCTTAATATTAAAGCTTTTGTTGATGGATGTTACCACTTGTGTTTGCTGTGTGAGCTAGTAGCTTATCCTTGGGACTAGCTCTGTTGGCACAGCGGGCTTGGGATTTCTAGGGACTGGTCATGATATATAGGACCTCTCTGGTCCGGTCATGGCCAGGCCTAGGGACCTCCTAGGTCCGGTCTCGACAGGACCTCCTGGGCCCGATCGTGGCAGGGTCCTGGAGTGGCCTCGGACCTCTCGGGTGGTCCCGAGGACCTCTCTGAGATCCCCGGTTGGGCGCATAACCTTCGCAGCCGAGGTGACTCTGCTCAGCCAGCTTCGCAGCTCTACTTTAGCAACTCTCTCACACTGCCAGATTATGCCGCCTAGCTCGACGCCTCCTCCAAGTACTTCTTGGTTCTAGGTTCTGGATTTTGGTACCTCTTTTCACATGACACCGCACTTCACATCTCTCACTTCAATAGGACCTCCTGTGTTTTCTAGCTCTGATAGCTCATAAGGTACACTCATCTTCACTACAGTTACATTCTTTGTGTTCTTTGCTACTTGCGTGGGACTATCTCTCGTCGCTTGTTTTTCCTCGCCCCTAGCTCCACCACTACGCCTTTAGGCGCATCTGATGCGACTGGCTAGTGATCCTTCCGATCGCCGCTCTTTTCTCACATCGTGTTTTTCTTAGCTCCTCCCGATTGCCCGGAAGACAAAGAAGCGATTGCGCTTCTGCTCTAGTGCAGAGGCTGAGTTGAGAGCTATAGCAGCAGTGACAACAGAGGTTACTTGGCTGAGGTGATTACTTGCAGATTTTGGAGTGCCCGTGATGGGATCTACGACTCTCTTGTCCGACAAGACATGTGCTATCAAGATGCTCAAGACCCTGAAGCATGAGCTCACTAAGCACATTGGTGTGGATGCTTCATACACTCGCCACAAAGTGCAGTGAGGGAATACTTGCTTTACGCTTTGTATTTCTGAGTTACAGTTGTCGACTTCTTCACGAAGCCACGCATCGTGGAACAATATTTGTATTTTCTCTCCAAACTCGCAGTGTGTGATTCACCGTGAGTTTGAGGGGAGGGTTTAGAATAGGAATCTTTTGTATTTGCTTATCTGTATAGGTATACCCCTTTGTATTCCCTATATATATTGTCCATTGGGCCTCTTGAATACACACAAAATATTCATAACAGCCACCTCCTCATCGTCGCAGCTGCCGCCGCCTCCTCGTCCTCGCCGTTGTCCTCCTCTCTCCTCCTTGCTCTCTTCGCCGGTGGATCGGGATGGGACGAGTGCCGACGCAGCTACTCACCACTACCGTCGCGCTCACCTCCGCGGGCATCGCGGGGAAGGGAGGGCGCTGCTACGTCGTCGTGTCGCCTTGCCGCCGTCGCCGCTTCTTCGTCACCGGGATCCAGGAGTGGACGGCCGAGGTGTTCGACCGTGTGCTGCTTGTCAGTGATGCCCAGCTTGTCAGTGATGCCGTGAGCGAGCAACAAATGGTGTGGCTGCTGCAGGTCGCCATGTTCCAGAGTCCCGGAGTGGAGGAAGACCTGGAATGAGTAAGAAGGGAAAGGTATGAAGGTCATTTTGTAGTGTTTGTCTCTCCGAAACAATAGATAATGTTGTTATAATGGCCTCAGTGTCCGATAGCAAAGAAGCACATGATTTTAGTGTCTTTTGGTAAAGACATAATTTTTGGGTGTTCAGTAGTTAATGATACAAAAGTTGAATGTCATGTAGCCCATTTTGCCTATTTTCTTTGGTGTTTGTCCTCTGCACATTTGAATCCACAGTACACATTCATCAGCATAAATGTACATGTTCTTTCAGTATAGATCGGAGAAAAGGACAATGAAACTTATGGAGTGGACCTGTTCTACTGTTTACTGGTTGTTTTCATACCTACCTCTTAAGAGTTGTTCTTTTGCCTCATATGTCGTAGAAGCCTTACGTGTATCTACTGTGTTTAGCTCATCTGCCATACGTGTATCGACTGTGTTTAGGTCATCTGTCATAGGCAATAAGAGTGGCACTTTTATCTTCGTGTATTTCTTTCAGTTTAGGATATACTGGCGTTCTAAAGAGTGAGGAAACCAAGGTGATGGAATTGCATTTTATTACTGGCTTAAAATGTTTTTGAGAAATCACTTCTAATCGATCAGGTAAGGATTTTCTATATTTGTCATCTTATGTTTAAAGTGCTGCGCATACGATGCATTCCATAATGATATGATTGTCCTATTTTTCAAGTTCCTACAATATGCAAAATGTTGACCTACACCATATATTTTCATACTGATTTAAGAATCTAATTATTCAAGTTTCTAAAGTGCACGAATGTCTTTTTGGGGTAGGAATTTCACATTTGTAGACTGCCATGCTCTCTATCACTGCTACGAAACCAAAGGTAACTTCGTTGCCTTCATCCAACAGTGAATCATTGTGTTTTTGTTTTGGCGGTAGTTGCTGAAGGCACAAAACAATGCTGGATTAAAATATCTTCGGAAGCTCACTGATGATTTACTTAAAGACAAAATGTGCATGAAAATTGTATTAGCAAATCACGGGTCTAATATTCTTAGCTATACTATTTGTTTCGTAGTATGGAAAATCTTTTCAAATGATGATATTCTGTAAGCGGGGCAGAAAATGTATATAATATGCATGATAGTGATATTTTGAAGGTTGAACCTTCTTACAAGTTGATTGTGTGTACTTTAGTTGTCAATTGTCATGGAGCATGATCAGGTGATATATCCTGTTCTTATGGAATTTTTATTTTGGCATTTTGCTGGATACCTGAATAGCTTTCGGCGCCCGCGGCAACGCGCGGGTGCTAACTAGTTAATTATGCGCGCGATAGCATGACATGAGAAAGTCTTGTCTGATGTGATAAGGCAAGTGCTGACCTGCAGCTATTGACATACATGGGAATCGATCGATAAATCGAGCTGATCAATGGAGGTGGCTAGTTCTAGTGGAAGTCGCCTCCTCCGTGTCCGTGCATGTCACTGTCGCGTACTTCTCATGCGCGCGATAGCATGACATGAGAAAGTCTTGTCTGATGTGATAAGGCAAGTGCTGACCTGCAGCTATTGACATACATGGGAATCGATCGATAAATCGAGCTGATCAATGGAGGTGGCTAGTTCTAGTGGAAGTCGCCTCCTCCGTGTCCGTGCATGTCACTGTCGCGTACTTCTCATGGCTTCCTCCTCCCATGGCGTCACTGGGGCCCCCCCGCGTCCAAAGTCTCCTACGGCTTTTACAAGTACAGCATTGTTACCGCGCGTGTTCCTTATGCTACCAGACAAGGAACTCGATCTTCTCTCCAATGCCGAGGAGTCAAGGCGACCGCCGCGAAGCGAGGAGCTGAGGCCGCAAGAAGATCGATGGAGGCCGCGGCAGCGAAGGAGAAGGTGTTCGTCGCGCTGCCGGCGGAGCTCAAGGCAGGGCGGTCGACGCTGTCGGGCTCTCAGTCGTTTCGGCGACAGTGGAGCCACGATCGTCATCGCGCATGTGCATGTTCCGCCGCAGATGATCCCCGTGAGTACGCATCTCTTCTTTGATCTTACATGTTCTCTACATCGTTGTTTTGCTGAAAGAAATCGCAAAATGGTTGTAAAATTTGGTCGTTTAATGATTCTGGGCCATCTGGCCAAGAGGATTCCTGGCCACCATCTTTGTCAATCTGTCTTGTTTTTTCAGAACACTGTGAAAGTGTGAATTTTACCTACTGTAGATCAAAGGTTTAACTCTGTTCTTATCTCAGTGGGAGTCAAGTTTCATGCTAGTAAACTGAGCCCGGAGCACGTGAGCTTGTTCAGAAGGATTGAGCGTGAAAAGGTGGACAAGCTGTTAGACGATTACGTCCATCAATGCTTGAAAATGAAGGTACCATTTTCTTTTCTTTCCTTTGAATTTTCATGTAGAGTAATACTGTGTCAGATTCTTGTACATTTATAATTTATTATCTTTCAGAAGGGTTTGGGTTGTTGCTGAAAACTTAATAAGAATTGTGGAAAATTTATACAGATCATGTAGAAATCGACAAGTAAATAACAAAATAGATCAAAACAGGGTGACATCGATTTTTACGTGAAAACCCTTGCGGGAAAAAAAAACCACGGACGCACGACGACGATCTTCACTATATCAGAAAAAGTGTTTACAAAACGCATGAATTTTAATGCATCGTTGATTCTTCCCGTGCGGCTTACAAAGGGTATATATGGTGGCATAAAACTGACTCGAGTCGAAGACAGAAACAAATCCGCAAAAGAAAAAGAATCCGTACCTTTAGAATTCGGACCTTGGTCTCTTTAGAATTCAGATCACATATCAACAGATCAAACGTTTTCAAAGGGAGCAAGATGGCTGACAAGGTCCCCAATTGTTTGTAAATTTCAGGTGAAATGTGAGAAACTAGTCTTTGAGAAGGAAGATGTTCTAGCAGGTCTTGTGGAACTTGTTGCCTCGCATGGAGTCACCAAGCTAGTAATTCCAGCTGCCTCAGACCGGCACTACTCAAGGTATATCTAGCGGAACTAAATTATGTTCTTGCAAATTTTTCTTGCAAATTCAATAGTGCTATGTGTTTAGTAAAATTAGGAAGTACTAAAACTGTTATGGAGCGAGACACAATGACTGTAGCAGGTGTGTGAACCATAGTACTGTAGCACATGGGAGTAATGACTACAGAAGTACCATGCAAACAGTGCAATTGGTACTGTAGCTCTATGCATACTGATGTGTTTCCTAGGATTAAAAAAATAGCTGGTTAGGTAGGTTATTTCAGGATTTCTTATTTATCAAGTTATTATTAGGGGTAGGATCTTATATATTAAGGACGTTATTGTTAATAGTTGAAAAGATTAGATTGTATTGATATGTTTCTCGTAAATTATTTCTTAGGCGTTAAATCGGTTATCCTTATAAAATGGATAGTATGTATGTATTATCAACCAAGCAATGAATAAACAAAATGCTTAGTCTCTCCTCTTCCCTTCAATTAAGTCTCGAGCTTTGGCGGTGGTATGACCAACCATTCAAGGGTGAGTGCCCTACCCTCGCTTCTTGAACCCGCACCCCAATAATTACCATAATATTTGATATCGTGAGCCACCTACTATGGCTTTGGTGCCAAACTATCTCCCTTCGCCATGTTGAAGACCGACAATGAAAAGATAACGGTCTCAATTGACAACATGATGACCATCCTCCAAGAAACATAAGCATTGATGGTCAAGATGAAGGAGCGGGAGGAGGTGTCGCGTGCCATTGCAATGGCGACGCTACCATCACCTTCGACAACGGTGCCACCAATGCCACCCCAGTGGGCATCACGCCTTGGTTGCAACCTCGTGCGGCATCGCCGAGGAAGGATGTCACCGTCTAGCGGCGATGTTTTCCACACGGGCCGACATCGCACCATAGGCAATATATAGTGCAATGATCGAGGGACAACACCACAATCGCATCCTTTCAGCTATCTTCACGCTCCATGGTAGTAAGGGCGTAACTGCTTCCTCATATCGGTTGCCCATGCTGTCGGCGTCTTCTTCAACGCCACGACATGCTAAGGCGCTTCTTCCTTGGGTGTCATACGTCGGAATGTCGTTGATTTGATCTCAAGAACACCAACACCGATACTAGATACTTTTGTCAACATGGGGCTACCAAGAACTTCAATCGTGGCCACTATCGTAGCTCGAGGATGAGCCGCTCGCCGTAAGGGATGTAATGTTATGGAGCAAGACAATGACCGCAGCAGGCGCACGAACAGTAACGAGTATGGTAGTATCGTGTGAATAGTGCCATTGGTACTGTAACACATTATTTTCCGTGCATGTTTGATGGGTTTTCTAGGATAAAAAAGCTGGTTAGGTAGGTTATTTTGAGATTCCTTATCTATCAAGTTATTATTAGGGGTATGATCTTATCTATTAGGACTGTTATTGTTAATAGTGGGAAAAATTAGATTGGATTAATAGATTTCTTTATAGATTATTTCTTAGAAGTCAAACCAAGTTGTCCCTATAAAAGGGATAACATGTATCCATTATCAATCTAAGTAATGAGAAATCAAAAGTTCAACTAAACCTCAAAGCTTTGCTACCTCGACAGGAAGAGTCCCGCTGGTTGTTAGATGAGGGCGAGTGTTCCTACCCTCGTACTCGGACTGCACTCAACCAATGACCACAACAAAACCACACATGTCAAATTTATATTTTTCATTTTCGATTTCAGAAAATGGACAAACCTAAGTCCAGGACAGCAACAGAAATTATGCAGAGGGCTGATCCATCATGCAAGATTTGGTTTGTTTGCAAGGAACAGTTAATCTGTACCAGGTATAGTCTGATGTGGTAACTTTTGATTTCTGGTGACTAATGAAGTCACAAAATCTCTAATTCATTTTTCCATAATAGGGACAAGGAAGTAGAAATTGCACCAGCAATTACACCTTTGCTCCCTGATTTTGATCACGACGTTCTGCATTTGTCACCTCATCAGGAAGAGGTGCATCAGATCATGCAATGACATCTTCTGATTTTTAATACTGCCTTTTGTAAGAATGACAGGATGACATGCTTCTTCCTCTCTTCTCCTTTTCTTTTGTAGGATGACATTGAGTTGGAATTGGGATTTTATGATGAACTCAAAGAGGCATGCAAAGCAGGTGAGAACTTGATGAACAGAGCTTTAGAAGAATCTTCCAGGTGCCAAAAGGCAGACGAAGAAGTGGTTTCATCTCTTCAGAAAGTAATTCCCTGTCATAGACCAATTTCTTCAGAAATGGGATCACTAAGAAATTTTGTGCAACAAACGAACAACTTCCAGTTGCATACATTTTTTCAGATTTTGATCAGAGCTCTGAACCTTCCAGGCAAAAGAATACAAGGAGTTGTACTTGGAGGAGGTGAACAAAAGGAAAGAACTTGAAGGAGCTCTTGTGAGAACAAACAGAGAAATGGAACAGTTAAGACAAGCAATCCACTTGCCAAAGAAGCAGCAAAACACTACCATGGAGGAACTCCAAGAGGCAATAACAAAGAAATTGATCTTGGAACAGCGCATCATCGACATGAACGCTGACTTTGGAGCAGTCGGACAACTGTTTGAGCCACAGCAGAAGTATGTTCAGACACAGCTTGATCAATGTTAGAATAGGAATTACTTTGTATTTCCTTATATGTCTTTTGTATTTTTTTATATATGTATGACATATATTCTCTTGTACTCCCTATATATATTGCTTATTAGACCTCTTGAATACATACACAATATTCATAACATAGTATCAGAGCAAATATTAAAACCCTAGCCTCCACCGCCACGCCACGGAGGAGCAATCTCCGCGCCCCAACCGCTTCCGCTGCCCCGGGAGGAGCAATCTCCGCTCTTGGGGGCGGCCACATTAGTCGTAGTTTTTTTAAGCAGCACCAGCATGCTCATCCACCCGAGCGACACCGCCATCGACCATGAGAAGGAAGCTCGAGGCCGTGCGGCGCCTCCACTCGAGCGACGCCGCCATCAACCACAAAATGGAAGCTCGAGGCCATGCGACGCCTCCACCCGAGCGACGCCGCCATCAACCACGAGAAGGAAGCTCAAGGCCGAGCGACGCCTCCACCCGAGCGATGCCAGATCCTGCCGCCGCCTCGACCTACACCACCTCTGGATCCGCACTGGATCCACGCCGAGCTCGGGCCCCATCCTCCCCAACGCTACCACGCGCGCGCCCAGGCCTTCGCGCCGGCTCCGGACCTCCGGCGCGGGCCTCCAGGCCCTGCGGCCACTGCCACCGGCTTCCCGAATCTGTCCGCCGGAGTAAGGAGGAAGACGATTCCGGTAGCTGGGGGGAGGAAGACGCCTGGATTCAGAGGATGCTCGGCTGCCGTCGCCGCCAAGCATCGCCGCCCTTCGCCACTACCGCGCCACGGCAGCTGGCCGCCTGCTGGCCGCCAGTCACTCGCCTCCATCGTCATTGGTCGTCGCCGTCACTCGCTCTCCATATATATGATTTCGTTTAGAAACCGACTGCTTTCTTATAGAAATAGAGTTTCGCTTTTCATTTTTCATTTTCTTTTTTAAAGGCCGTGTTGCGTGATTCGATGCTCCTTTGAGTCCTTACTTCCTTTGAGTCTATTCAAGTCAGAACACTATTTTTAGTTTGTCTAAGTCGCACGAGTCCACAAGTCCTTGTCACCACCGGTTGCTTCTCGCTCACTCCTTCCCTTTTGTATAGTAGCCGCCGCCGCTCTTCTCTCCGAGTCATGTGCATTGTAGAAGTCGTTATAACACCACTACTTCACTTTGAGCCGCCGCCTGAAGCCGTGATTGTGCCTCCACCGCGCTTTCTTGTGCACTACGCCGCCACCGTCTCGGGCTTCGACCGTGCCGCCGCATTTTTATCTATTCCTCTACGGCTTGATTTGACACTTATCTCTATTCCTCGTCGGTTTCACCATCTTCTTCGTTGTGTTGTCGCGGTCGACTTTGTTCCCACCGCTCTACTTTCTTAGCCCCCGCACCTTGTGCTTTATAGGCTGTCGCACGACCACGGATGGGAGGAGGTCTTTTGATACTCGACATATTTTTTTCACGAGCTGCACGCTATAACGACATGATCAAGATTCAGACTTTGGATTTTTCTTATTTTAGTGCCAATCCTTCCGAACGTAATGCTATTGCATACGCTTTACATTTGAGAATAGTGTTAGAATAGGAATTACTTTGTATTTCCTTATATGCCTTTTGTATTTCCTTATATATGTATGACATATATCCCTTTGTACTCCCTATATATATTGCTTATTGGGTCTTTTGAATACATACATAATATTCATAACAATCATGACATTGGTGCCAGAGAACCGGAAGCATTGCTCAACCAGAGGAAGCTGACTGCGTTTTCTCCATCATCAGTGATACCATCACCATTCGATGAAGACTGCATCCCTTCCTACTTGGTGTGCCCAATATTTCAGTTGTTTATACCCTCATACCATCATACCAAATCTCAAATATATTTTTCATCATTGTTACACAAACCTTTACAATAACATAAACATTTAACAATCTGTGATACTTCGAAAGAGAGGATTGACCACCTTTTCATTGGCATATAATGGCAGGAGGTCATGAGGGAGCCTTACATTGCAGCAGACGGACCTACGAAGCCGATGCGATCAGAGCTTGGCTCGATGGAGGGCACGACATATCTCCCATGACCAGTCAACCGTGATCCAAGATTACATAAGAAGGCAGCAATATCCATTTCCTTGATGCTATTTGCCCTTTCCCCCCTCTTTTATGCACACAGCTTTACAACATCATAGTAAGTTCTTAGTGACATGGATTCAAGTCAATTGCACTTCAACAAATGGGATTACGAATTGCTGCCATTCAAAACTAGAAAAGAAATAATGTCCTTTGTCCTGAAAGCAACAGCATTGAAACCTTTGCCATCTGTTGTTTGTCTAAGCAGTCAGTATAGTGCAGCAGGAATACAACACAGATGCTGTGATGATGACCTTTGCCTATTTGATTAACTAATCAGTTCAAGCATCATTCTTTGTTGGCATGATATCAAGGTAGGAAGTATATCTGTAATCTATGTCCTGTATTTGAATTGTTCTGTCAGTAAACAAATGCACTGAGAAGCATATTGCCATTTCTAAATTTGATCATTGCAAAAGATTGTATACACTTGAGCAGCGACCATAAGGCAAGCAGTTAAGAAAGAATATATATGACAAAGCTTCTACTTTACAACACTTGCTTCAGAAGTTAGGCCTCAATTTATAAGCAACAAGGTTATGGCCGCATCACAAACGACAGCGTGCTCATAAGAGGTGCCCAAAAGTAGTTTATACTGTTGAGCTACGTAAAGAGAATGAGCCAGTATATGCCAGCAGCAATATTTTTACTACATTCTTGGGGTTACCATCTAGACAAAAGTGTCCACCCTCAGGTGATTGCCTCAAAATGAAAACCAGAAACACCCCATGATGGAGCATCACCAGGAGTTTAGACTTTGGACATCCACTAATATATTATTGGTCACAAAATCCCAGATTCTTCAAGGCATCTGCTCCCAATTCACTAGGTGTTTGCATCAAGTTCAGCATTCAGTCACCTATCTGACACTGTGTTCTGCAATAGTGTCAAAGAAAAAAAACACTTTCCCCAATCGTTACATGCTAACATTCACCGATGATCAAAGGGGGATTTGAGGATTTGCCACATCAAAAAATGCACATTTGATGATTTGCCACACCATGCCTCACTGACATGTGCTGTTGGCAATCAGATTGTTGCATAATCATACTAAGAAGCACCTACGAAATGCTCAATGCAGGCAACAGCATACAAGATTTATTCCACCAAAAAGCAGAAGCCCAAGAACGCACGCAGCTTTGAGTTGAGGAACAAGAGCTAGGGTTTTGATGTTGGGAAGGGGAGTGGGGTTGTTTGGTATGGAAGACGAAGCAGAGAGGTAGCCGACGGTGACGGAGGTGCCGGGGATGGTGGAGAGGCAGCGGTAGTCGACCGCAGAGAAGTTGCCGACCACCTTTGTGAACGCCTGGATCTTGTCCACCACCGGGTACCCCGGCTTCAACGATGTCGTGATGTCCGTTTTTAGGGCTGGTTATCGAGCCGGTTGGTCCGGCTTAGCCAAGTTCACTAACAAAGAAGCTCGGCTTGCTAAGCTAATGAGCTAAAAACTCAGCACGTCTCGATAAAAACTTGAGTTGCCTATGAGCAACTCGCGAGCCAAGACGAGCTGAGCAAAGCATCGAAAGAATGGCACACATATAAGCAATGGGAGGACGGTATAAATAAAAACGTAGTTAATTATATAGCATACAAGTAAAACACATACAAATGGATTAAGTACATTGTTCGTCTCTCAACTCTTATCCTAATTTAAAGTTCGTTTATGAATTATAATATCAGATAAAACGTGTCATCTAAGTATCAATATCGTGCAAAAACCGTCATTTATCCCTGTTTAATAGTGGTTTCGTGCCACGTGTCCTCCAAGTATCAATACACGTGGCACGAAACCACTCTCAAACAGGGATAAATGACGGTTTTTGCACGGTATTAATACTTGGAGGACACATTTTATTCGGTATTATAATTCAGGGACGAACTTTAAATTAGACCAAGAGTTGAAGGACGAACAATGTACTTAATCTTATACAAATAGGTAGGAGCTGATTGACAATCCTAACAATTTCTAGTTCAAGCACATGCTAGCATGATTACATAGATATATAATAATTTAAATATTTAGCTAATTAAAAGTCTTCCATATCAAAAGTTATCACCCGCGCACCTAATTTTAATAATACAACTATAACCGTCAAAATAGTTAACAATCCAAACTCATAACGAGCTGACGAGCGGCTCACGAGCAAGCTTGGCTCGTTTTGTTAAAAGACCGAGCTACCTCGATAAAAAACAGCTTCTTCTATGGAACTAGAAACTCACTATTTACACTTTCTAGTATATTAGTCCCATGTCACTATTTCCTCCTCCTCAAGCTATCACCTAGTCACAGAGTTTCACTACAGCCATTTACTCTCTGCAAGCAAGCGCACTAATAAACTGAGTAAGGTCAATGCACTACCCCATTTCTACTATAGCTAGCTATATACTATTTTTCAAGGAAGCAATTTACACTGGATGCAACCAATGAACTACACTATCTGCTTCAACAGTCTAAAAATAGAATATACTAGAACGTCACTCAGTGAAATAGTGCCACTAGTAACTTCTGTTATTAGAAATGGTGCAATATCTAGTTCAGCATTGGCTAGTCAACTATTTACACTACAATCGAGTGTTTTTTTTCCAAGAAAGCTAGTTAATATCCATTAACTACAGGCCCGGCTACTATAGCTCGAACCTTACTAGACAGGAGTGGAGGACTTTCACGCTGTCAATTCAATAAATAGAGTCTACCAATCAGGACCGTTAATTATAGATCGGACGGTTAAGGGAGCAAAGTTTTTTTTTATCGCCATTATCCTTCGCGATCCACTTCAAGGCTTGTTTTGATACATTATGATCCGACTCAATCCTTTCGAATTGACTCAAAATTTAAACTAAAATCTCTTCTAATCCAATGATTGGTTCTAATCCCTCACTATTCAAACAAGTTCTCAATGAGAATCAAACAGTAATAAAAGGAAATCCGCAGGTCACTTGAGAAAAAACTCCCAATCAACGCCACCCGTCTAGATCTCGACCGCGACACTTCGATCGCATGGTTGACGGCAAAGCTCCACTTACACTGGGAACCAAACGGTGATATACAATAATACGAGGGTATACGTAAAACGTTGTGGACTACCTGACCCGGTCGATCAAGACTGCTAATACTCGATCGGACGATTGGCGTAGCAAAGATTTCTGATCGCGATAGATAATCGCGATCCACTTCAACCGGAACCAAACAGTAATAAAAGTTAAACCGCAGGTCTCTTGGGAAAACTCTCCGACCCACGCCACCTGTGTCGATCTGGACCGCGAAATTCGATCGGACGGTTGTTAGAGAGCCCAAGTATTGTGGGATCGACTTGCACCACCTGGTCCACATGGCAGTGGGCTGGTTGGCAGTTCTTCTCCCCCGTCGCGCCGCCGCCGCGCTCGCCGAATTCCGCCGCCGGCCTTTTGACCGCCCGCGTCCTCCTCGTCCCTCTCGGAGGCCTCACGAACTGACTCGTCTCGTAGGTGACGCGCCAGTGGCCATGGCGTCGGTGTCTTCTCTCCTCCATCTCCGCCGTGCCGGGGCGTGCACGCCGTGCGGCGACCGTTCCGGCGGATGGCCACGTCACAGAGGCTGATGTTGAGGCATCCGCTGTCATCAAGCCAAATCCAAAGGTTGTCACACTTCCTCCTGCTGCTCGCCCTGCTCCTCCGTCGTCTCCACCGGCGGCGGTGCAGTCCGGCGATCAGCAGTGCTGCCGCCGAAAGTGACCGGCCGGTGGGACGGTGGATTCGTTCACGACAACGCAGGCTACGATGAGCAGGAACTTCCGGTTCGGGTATACGCCGTGATGTCTGGTAAGCTCGACGCACTCTGTGAAAAGGTGTGCCATTTTTATGAATCCTTGGCACGGTGTTGAATTGCATGCTTGAGGCACTGCTTAGTTTCTCATTTGTTTTTGTGATGGTTGGATCGAAATTTATTTGGATGGATAGCTGAAGGGATTACAATTTACAAAGACTGTGTTGCTGGTGAAGGCGGCAGCCATTGGGCACTGGCCATGGCGCTCACTCAGGAGTATTTTGTGCTCATTTTTCATACTTTTAAGCGAAATAGTAAAAATAGTCTTCGCGAATGATACGACAAAAATAGCACCCACATCGCGCGAAAACGTCGCGGCATGAGGCATGTCGTGCACACAGGACACGTGGTGACCTCTCAGCAGGCGGCCTGCCATGCACCCAGAGCGCGACAGGACACATGGCAACCTCCTAATCGACGGCAGCGCCCGCCGTGGTACACGAGCGCGCGCACCATCTCGCCGCTAACCCACTCGTGGCGCTTGCCGTGCGCGCAGGCCAACAAATTTCTCAAGCTTAGGCTGAAGCCCGAAAAAGCCCAACGAATACAATAAAAACAATAAACAAACTATTTTTTATTCTCGAAATGAATTAAATACCATTTTTTATTCAAAAAATAATTAAAATAGTATTATCTTACTTGGAAAATCAATTTTCGGCCCGGACTGGGCTCGGGCCTACCCATTCAAGACCTGGCCTCAAACCCAGTCTGAGGTTTGAACAGGTCTAGTAGCATGTGTCCCGCGCGCAGCTGCTGCATGCAGAGATGCCATTTTTGCCGTTTCGTGTTTTTTGGAGCTATTTTTGCTATTTTACTTGAAAAAGAGACTAAATGAGCCAAAAACTCCTCACTCGACACCCAGCTACAGTGACAACAACAATATCAACATTGCAGTTGCAGTCTCTGTTGCTATTGAGGTGGGCTTCTTACGCCAGTAATGGAGGATGCTAGAGGGAGCTGGTCAAGAATGCACGCATGAAGCAGCTCCAGCCAAATGAATACAGCTCAGGTATAGAACATGCTTTGTGCATTTGCTGTTCATGGGAACTGTGCTTACCTGAAGATCTAATGATGCGTAGGGGCGTTTACACTGTCCAGTTTGGGTATGTTTGGGGTGGATAGATTTGATGCCATCCTTCCACACGGCCATGTTTTCGCTATGCTTGTATCTGTAGTAGTCATGAATTACAAAAACGATCTTGCATCTTCTGCTAAAAGTAAAACATGAGTAACCAAGTTAAAAAGAAGTTGTTCATCCACCAGATCCAGGTGCACTATGAAGGATCTCCTGATAAAGGCCATCGAATATTTTCTTGATACGGAGCCGGTTAGTGTTGCCTTTGATGATCCAGAACCTATGTATGCACCTGGTATGCTGAAATTCACTCCCTTGTTTCTGAAGATTTTTCCTATCTTCTGAACTACTGCTGAATACACATTTCTTATCTGTAAGCAAAAGAGGCGTCATGTGCTCCGTCCATTCACCCACAAAAACAGCAGTTGCTCTGTTCTCCATCTGGCACAGGAAAGGATTCCAACCAGATCGTGCAAAAAACCAGCAAAGGAGATTAGAAGAAGCTCCAGTTTTCATACCAGTCTGGACGGAAAACCCAACTGAAACAGCTCCCAAGAAGCATCTAGGGGCACAGATTTTCAAGGAAGTGCAAGCTCCTCAAAGGTGCACCAAAATATTGCACAGGAGAATGGTATGGTTTTTCTTGTTCAATCTTCAGTTGCTGTTTTTTTTTTGTGGGGATAAAACTTCAGTTGCTGTTGGCTTGCATGTTTAGTAACCAATAGCAAGACGCAAAAACTTAACCCACAAGTTTGAGCTTTTATTTGACAACGAAATAGAGTTTCCTAATTGTTTTTATATATGCTCTATCTAAGCACATTTTCAATTCAGAGGGCAATCGTCGACTTCTCTTTGCTTTGGAGTTGTCTACTGTGCGGGTATGAACTAGTTTCGTGAGGCACGCTTTACGCAAAGTTTATACCACGTCACATGATTGCTGATCAGTTTTTGAAGGCATCGAAACCCTGAAGAGAGTGGCAGACAAGCATAAGTAAGTCGAGAGATCACGATTCACGAAGCAAACACGTTCAATGAGCCAATTCATTCCACGTAGATGAGCCAACTCCAGCGGGGTCATGGTGCATGCGTGTGTTCGGCTGCGACAGTGCGACGCACGTAGCTTTCTTGAAGTGCATCGTCCTCCTTACTTACACGTGGGACCGTCACTAGCTTCCAGCGTGGCAGGGGTGGGCGGAGCCAGGATTGGACAATAGGGGGCCAAGAGCTGACTACTTAGGAGGAAACATTTTATATCAAAAATGAAATAGAACATAAATCATGAGCATATTGGATTATAACTTGGATTATAACTTGAGTTTGGTGGAGTTCGGCACACAAGCACGCTTCACCGCACATGAATGGTAATGACTGAAGCTAGAGACAAGGAAGAAATACTCGATCAAGCCTTAAACATGCAAAGAGATGAAATTAGACTCAATACCAGCTTGAAAAATTGAAAAGAAAATATAATCTAGATGCTACATAAGATGGGTCAAATTAACTCCCATAAATTTTAGTTTCACAACTGTTACTTAATCGTATAATTGAATAAATAGAGGTGTACTTATAGCAAAGTTTTAATGGTCCTAGGTCCTAACGAAAGATAATCAAAATACTGAGGCCAGCCCCTCCCAGACCCCGCCCCCTCCCTCCGCTCCTGCTGGCAGGTGCTCACGTCGATGGAAATTAGAAACACAAATCCATGAGCTCTCCCTTTATTTTCCCTTTCCTTTTTCTCTTTCGCTCCTTTTACCTTTAGTTAACTTTTATTATTTTCCGGTCTCTACTTTCCTAGCCGTCCATTTCAGTATAGAAAATTATGCAAGAGAGTTGTACCCCACGTTAGGACGCAATATTTGCAACACAAGAATTTCACGCAGCGCATTCACATCAAAACGTCACAAAAAAAAAAAACTCGTCCAAAACACCAAAATTTCACATAATTGTTTGCATGAAACAAATGATTCAATTATGTAGAGCGTACAAAATTATCCGAAACCCACGGGGCGTAGATGTAAACTGGCGCCGCGGATCTCATCAGGGTTTTTTTAGTTTAGCCCAAAAGACGGCGGAGTCTTCTCGGCTTCCTCTCTGCCCCTGGAGACTCACCTGGCCGGCCACCTTCTCTTCTCTCTTTTCCTGACCGCGACCGCGCCCGCGCCGCGCGAGGCGACACCCCACCCCGTGCGTGCCGTCCCCAATTGCCGATCTCCCACGCCGCCGCCGCCCCAGGTTGGTAGCCACCATCCTCGGACGCCTCCCTCCCGATCCACCCACGCGCTCGGTCTACCTAACACAGCCACAAAGTTGCTGTTTTTTTTCCACTCCCCGTTTGTTTCTTGTTGTTTGATCCGTTCCGTTTGTGTTTGTGGCAAACTAGGGTTTTGCGCACTCGCGCCATCGGGGCTCGCGATGGATTACGGCGCCGTCGGTGAGAGGAGCCTGCCCGAGGCGGAGGATCGGGGAGGCCCCGGCGGAGTCGCCGAGGAGGGAGCGGGGGGTGTGCAGGTCGATGTGGAGCCGGCGCCCGACGCGGCGGCGTCGCAGGAGGGTGATGGTGGTGAGTTCTTGGAGTTCAGAGAAGGGGAGCAACCAGAGAAGGGCACGGAGGATGTTCCTGCCCATGATGACAATGCTGAGCCTCCCGCACAATCTGGGAGTGAACCTGAACATTTCAAAGATGCTGTTTTGGTTGATCAGAGCAATGAGCTGCCAGAAAAGAGCAGGGAAGAGATTGCTGCCCGTGATAGCAAGCCTGAGGTATCCACACAATCTGGAGGCGAGCCAGCTGTTGTGGTCGAGGAATTAGATGACTTAAGTTCCTCTGATGATGAGAATAAAGCTACCTCCGCTCCTCCTGCACGATCCACTAGTGCTGCTGGTCATTCTAATGGTCCCTCTTGCCGTCTCGTCCTGCTGGCCTTGGATCGTCAGCTTCCTTGTTGCAACCTCCCGCTCGACCTGTTCAGCAGGTCCGTGCTAATGATCCGGTCGATGTGGATAGGGAGACTCGGCAGGATATTGAGTCTGCTGGGGATGATGGAGATGAGAATGATGAAATCCGTGAGAAGCTCCAGATGATCCGGGTCAAGTTTTTGCGTCTTGCTAACAGGTTTGGGCAAACTCCTCATAATATGGTAGTTTCACAGGTTCTTTACCGGCTTGGGCTGGCAGAACAGCTTAGAAGAAATGCAGGTCAGGGTGTTTTCAGTTTTGACCGAGCACAGGAGATGGCAGAGCGTCTTGAAGCTGCTGGAAACGAGCCCCTTGATTTTTCTTGCACTATCTTGGTTCTTGGTAAAACTGGGGTTGGTAAGAGTTCTACCATCAATTCGATATTTGATGATGTCAAGTTGGAAACAAATGCTTTTGATTCCAGCACCAGAGAGGTTCAAGAAGTGGTTGGTATGGTTGAGGGGATCAGGGTAAAAGTGATAGATACACCTGGCCTTTCATGCTCGTCTTCAGACCAACACTACAACCAGAAGGTTCTCAATTCCGTGAAGAGGCTTATCAGCAACAACCTCCTGATATTGTTCTTTATTTTGACAGATTGGATATGCAGAGCAGGGACTATGGCGATGTCCTCTGCTGCAAACCATTATCAAAGTGTTTGGAGCATCGGTCTGGTTCAATGCCATAGTTGTGTTAACTCACGCTGCATCTGCTCCGCCTGATGGTCCAAATGGAATTCCTCTGAGCTATGAGATGTTTGTGACCCAGAGGTCTCATGTAGTCCAGCAAGCTATAAGGCAAGCTGCTGGTGATGTCCGTCTTATGAATCCAGTCTCCCTGGTGGAAAACCACTCAGCATGCAGGATGAATAGGGCAGGCCAGAGGGTGTTGCCAAATGGACAAGTCTGGAAGCCACAGTTGCTATTGCTTTGTTTTGCTTCAAAGGTTTTAGCGGAGGCCAACGTGCTTCTCAAGTTGCAGGATAATCCCGCTGGTAAACCTTCTCGTATGAGGATCCCTCCACTTCCTTTCCTCCTCTCTTCACTTCTTCAGTCTCGAGCCCCATTGAAGTTACCAGAGGAACAATTTGGTGATGATGATGATCTTGAAGATGATTTGGTAGATGATTCTGATTCAGATGATGGGTCAGACTATGATGACTTGCCTCCTTTTAAGCGCCTCACAAAAGCTGAGCTTGCAAAGCTGAACCATGCACAGAGGAAGGCATATATTGAGGAGCTAGATTACAGAGAGAAGCTATTCTACAAAAAACAGCTGAAAGAGGAAAGTATGCGTCGTAAAATGATGAAGAAAATGGCAGCAGAGGCTAGTGCTCGAGCAGATGATTTCAGTAACAGCAATCTAGAAGATGATGGCAATGCCCCAACCAATGTTGCGGTGCCTATGCCTGACATGGTATTACCCTCATCTTTTGATTCCGACTATCCTAGCCATCGCTATCGCTTTCTGGATACACCAAGTGAATGGCTTGTCAGGCCTGTGCTGGAAACCCAGGGCTGGGATCATGATGTTGGTTATGAAGGTCTGAATGTTGAAAGATTATTTGCTGTCAAAGGTAAAGTTCCTTTGTCCGTATCTGGCCAACTAACAAAAGACAAGAAGGATTGCTCCCTGCAAATGGAGGTTGCAAGTTCAGTTAAGCATGGCGAGGGGAAAACTACCTCACTTGGACTTGATTTGCAGTCTGTTGGCAAGGATATGGCATACACTATTCGTGGTGAGTCAAGATTTAAGAACTTCAGGCGTAATAACACGGCCGCTGGGATATCTGCTACGCTCCTTGGAGATTCTGTATCAGCTGGTATGAAGGTTGAAGACAAACTGATAGTGAACAAGCAGCTCAGGCTTCTAGTTAGTGGTGGTGCTATGAGTGGGAGGGGAGATGTGGCTTATGGAGGCCGTCTTGAAGCAACGTTGAGAGATAAAGACTACCCAATAGGGCGCATGCTTTCTACTCTTGCATTGTCTGTTGTAGATTGGCATGGGGATCTGGCAGTTGGCTACAATATCCAGTGTCAGATTCCTGCTGGAAGAGCTAGCAATTTGATTGGTCATGCGAATCTAAGCAACAAGGGACTGGCCTGTTGGCATTCGCCTGAACAGCTCCGAGCATCTTCAGATCGCGCTTCTTGTCCTCGTGCCTATACTTCAGAACATCGGAAAGTTATTACACAGTTGCTCTGAATCTACCTAGTGTTTATATAGGCCTAAAAAGACGGTGAGAACATCCTTAGGGTTAATGCAAGCATAAATTAGAACTGTCTATTTATTTTTCTCTTCTTCGCCAACTTTGTAACAGTGATCTTTCCTGAGCTCTTTTGAGGAAGTTGAATCGCAGAATACATCCTTGTCAGATGTTTATCGGCATTATCCTTGCTCTTTTCATAACAACCTGTTGCCATTGCCCTTTCTAGTAGGAGTTTGAACAATAGTGCTCTTCCTCGCATCTGAATTTCGGTGCGTCACATTAAGGTGGTGTTTGGTTCAAAGAATGGCAATGTAATTGTAAAGGGAACGGGATTACAAGGGAATTGACGGTGTAATGGATGATTGCTTGCTTGCTTTGGTTCCACACCTGCGCTCTGGATGCACAAGTACCACCCAAGACACTTGCCTGCAACGTCGCCGAGTTCGGCTACATCAAGGACCTCCCCGAGCTACTCTTCCGCTTCATCAACAGCGCAGATGCGTGCAAGGTGACCAAGGGCATGCACCTCAAATCCAAAGCGAAGGTCGCCATGAAGCGGAAGACCAGAGCGTCTCGTGGCCGCGGTCACCGACAAGAGCCTCGAGCGCACGGGAAGGCTAAAGCTGCTCGCACGGGAAGAAGGGGATCGAGCGCCGCTGCTCGTAGTACGGACGGCGTCGGGAACGAGGCGGACGGACGGTGTCAAAACGAGGCGGAGGCGCTCATTGGCCGGCGGCGAAGAAGCTCGATTGCGGCGGGGGAGAGGAGCGGAGCTCGAGGGGAAAGGATGAGTGAGGAGAGGGGGTGCTTGTGCTCGCTTTTTTAGTACAAGGAGAAGATCGGAGGAGGAGATCGTGCCGGTGCGGACGGCAACGCAAATGCGCTTTAACGCGAATAAAAGAGGAGCAAACGACCGGGATTGAGTGCGGTGGAGCGGGGGTCTTGAATGGCATCAAATGCGCATGAAAAGGAAGAAGAAAATCTGATCGAGGAGGAGTTGCGGACGAAACTGGATAGCCTAGTCTTTTTGTTAGAAAGTTGGATGATTGTTTTCTGTTTTGATATAATTGTGTAATTTCTATGTTGCCTGCGGTGCTGGGTTTGTTCAAGCTGTATGTCTTTGGCTCAGCTTGTTGGTTTAGTCTCTAGTGCTAGTTGGTAGCCCCAACTTTTTTTTTTTGGTGTTTCAGACTGGACTTTGTGTTGATTAGCTTTCTATAAAAGCTAGGATGTTCTATTTTTCAAAAAAAGGAAGAAGAAAATGCCGTCATTGAAGAGCTCTCGGGGCGGTAATGGCGGCGGTGACAGGAAGAAGAAAGGGAGGAAGAAGGGGATGAGGTGAATGACAAAGTGGCTCAGCAGCCAGCGCCCCACCGCAGTGAGAAAGGAGAGACGGGGCAGGCCGGGCGTGCGGGCCGGAGAAGCGAGCCACGTGGGCCGGGAGCAAAAGAGGAAGAAAAAGAAAAGAGAAGTGGGCTGGGAAAACATAAAATGGGCTGAGAGAAAAGGAATCTGGCCCGAGAGAGAATTTCCAATTTGTAAAACTTAGTCATCGAGAAGGCATCAACCCCAAACTTTTCAGCAATTGTCGGCTTTTTGAAAAGAAAACAATACAACAATAAGCTGCATCTTTGGCTACACTATACTCCAACAAGTCAAATTGATCCTACCACGCTAATCTAAATGCCTTGCTTGATTTCGCGTTATTTTTATGAGGGAAAACATGACCTTGCAGCTGGCGTGGACCTTTCAACAAATATACCCTTCTCACTTCATCTCTAATTTTCAGGGCAGCATATTCTTCAATTTGTTTCTGTAGGCCCAGATCAGCAACAATATTGTCTGGATTAAACACATCACTAGCACGAGCTCTCTTTGCGGTTGCAGTGTTGTTGGCAATGGCATTAGATGTTTCAACCGTTTGTATTTGAGAATTGTCATCTACTGTTGTGGTTCTAAAATAAGTCTGTATTGATTTCATTTTCTTATAAATTTTTACAAGAAATCAAAATTTACTACTGACTCAGTGTGCAACTATGCCCTACGGCTTGCCGCGCTGAGTCTCGGTGGTCGTCGATACCCCACACTCTTCATCGTCTCGCGGCGGCGCGCTTTAGCACCCGCTCGCGTCGCGACTCACCACGCCGCGCTGCGGCCAGACTCGCCTGCGCCGCACGGTGGAGTGTGGAGCCATGGAGGGAACAGCCGGACAGGGGCGTCGGGCTGGGTGTTGGAGAGTGGAGATGCCCGACGCCCGATGGGATTTGGGAGGAATGGGGAATGTCAAAATGGGGAATTAGAGATTTAGGGTTACCTACGCATTTTGCTTGGGCTGTCGGTTTCCACTTGCCCCACGGCCCACGCGGCGCGGGGAGCAACGACTGATCGGTTGTGCGCGAGGCGCCATGACGGCCAGCGCCGGCCGGCAATCGCTCGACGGTAGTTCCGCTACTGGCTCGACGGTTGGGTGACATCGGGCAGCGGCGACCTGTCTTAGGACACGTACAATAGGGTGACATTAGTTATCTGTAATTTTTGTCATGTAAGATTTCTGATGATGTGGATGAGAAAGAACAAAGAGAGAGAAAAAATTTGTCTGACATGCAACAGACAGTCTATAAGATCCTTATAGATGACTTTCTTGCTGTTGTATGAATGATATCCGTAAAAATTATGGAGTCAACTTAAAGACAATTTATTGTATAAATTATTTTTAATTTTATTTATAAATAATATTATAGACTAATGTTCTGCATTTATCAGACACACCACCTGCGCGCCTTACGGTACAACCCCGAACGTACAAGGTCCGAGTCGCCGAAGCATGAGTGCCACCACCTGCCGCTGCCTTCCGGCTCATTCCACCGCAGCAGAAGGCAACCATGCCGGGCTCGCCGTGCGGGAACTTCTGGGCTTCTTTCTGGCTAACCCGCCCACAGACCCGACCAGGTTTGCCCACCGCCACTAGGCCAACCCGCCTCCTTACGACAACAACTAGTCTGTGCCTGTGCTGTGGGCAGCCGCGCAAAGCTCAGTAGCCGCCCACGTCTCACTGGTCCGCACTGGTCCCAGTAGTCGGCAGACCGCGGGTTTTGCAGCCTTCTATACCTTCCTGGCCTAAAGGCCCGAACTCCCTCGCGACTCTCGTTCCAGTCCCTGGTCGTCGGCTCCTCGCCGCTCGCCGGAGCACCACTGACTTCGGCCATGGCTCCCCCACGCGGTCGCTCACACCAGTACACCACCCGGTGGGCTCTGCGGTGCCGGGGACGATGGGGATCCTCCCGCCCCGCCCCGCCCCGCCGCGCGCTGTCCTTCCAATTCGTCGCACACACTTCCGCCACGCTATCGCTTTCCTTTGCCTCCGTCCATCGTGTCCACCCGGCACCGGCAGGCAACTCGGGGCTCTGGACTGGCTTACAGTGCTGTAAAACCCACGTCCATCCCACGTTGTCACTTCTGGGCGCGCGTATCCAGTAATCGGAGAGGTATGAAACCAGTTCAGCATGGTTACTTGCTTTTACCGTGCATGTTTGTATTTTCCATTTACTTTGTATAAAATGTTGTAGATAGCTGGATGTGAATGTGTGATACTTTTATTTCGCGTATTAAAACGTTACTTTTATTTCCACAAAAGATGGCTTCGCTTACGAAGCGGAGGCCATAAAAGGATGGCTCGACAGTGGGCACATGACATCTCCGATGACAAAATTAACGTTCTCCCATCGTCACCTAATCTTGAACTGTGCTCTTCGTTCTGCCATAGAGGAATATATGCGGCAGCAACAGAAGCTGCCATTGCAGTTGGTACAGTCAACTTGATTTTTCTTAACATCATGAGTTGATATTCCATTCTTTGTTCAGAAGTCTGCTTTTGTTGTATAGTTGTTTTGGGTTTGCGAGTTGCAAACTGCAATGAATTGTGCATATATGTGCATATTGGCAGATAGGTGATCACTGATCAGGAAATACTTGATGCCAGGTTAAGCTTGGAAGAATTTTTTTCCCAGGTCAATTAGCACTGGTGCATCCTGTCTCATGTGCTTAGTGTTGTTGGCAAATGAAAATAAGGAAGATGCAAGAAATAAACTGTTTATTATTTGAGTATCTTTTGTGGAGATTTAACATTGCTGATCTTTTGCAAATCCATGAGCTAGTAATTATATGGGAAAGTTGCAATTCTGCTGCTTCTTAGACGTGATTGTGTCAAAACAGGAGCCGGGAATGTTCTAAACCGCAAGATTTGTTAGCTGCTCAATTTGCACGTTTGGCCAGCCATCTATTTTTTTTCTGGGCTACTCTGCCCGTTTTGCAGCTTAAATTACTCCACGTGATGGTAGTTATATTCAACAATGATATTTTTGGCGACTGATGTGAGGACCCGCGTTTTTAGCCTTAATCTCGTAGCAGTAATCGGGGTTTAGCAGTGTTTAAGCCTTTCTTAGTGGAGAGTTAACGACGGTATTAGATCGCTCCTAAATTAGCCGAAGCGTATCGCGTCATTGAAGCATACCACATCATTCTTGCACTCTCGTCATTCAGCACAACAGTTGATCAAGTAGGTAAATAGAATGCATTATCAATTGCATTAGACAACAAATTGACAATTGCATTAGATAATACATCAGTAGTTCTTTTTTACAACAACAAAATCTAGAAGCATTGGCATCATTACATCAGTGCAGCTTGCATCATTTAACATTAAAACAAATTATTAGCACAAGTGCGGACTCAATTCCTTCGCTCACAAGTGCCACAGCGCAGCCTCATCCTTTTCAACAGTCCAGCCACGTTCTCAATGTAGGAGACTAATGTAGGAGGGCAATCGCTTGGCGTTAATTTCAAAGGTCCTAGCATCATCTGTGACCATCAAGCATCAGCGTTGGCCGGAGGTGCTTCTGGTGCGGTTGCGGCAGGTGCTTCTGCCATGGTGCTAGGGGCTACTTCACTCTCCCAGAACGAGGTCTTCTTCCCTGTCTTTGAAACCGTTTTGAAAATGTCTTCTTGTTTGACGTTGCCTTTGACTGTTATCTTCTGCTCCTTCAGGTCTATGTCAAAGGTCTCGACGCCTGATTCCAGGATACCAAGCATAAGCAACAATGATCTGTGGGTAATATGCATAAACTTTTACCTCTGAAATTTATGCACCTATTCTGACGGTTGCTGAAAATACAGTGGGTGCTTATCCCTGTTTATCTTCAAAGGAGATACCAAAATGACAGTATGTTGTTTGTGAGTTGTGCTAACTGCATGATGTGAGTGAGTTTTGCGATTTTGAGAATTAATAGTATCAGTGAGGGCTGAATGTTTTGGTTTTCTTTTGATGGAGTTAAAGTTTTCTAAGTCGTTTGTCTGTAAGATGGGGTGGCTCACTGTGGGTAATGTCGTTGCCATCTGTGCTGAGTTCCTTAACACACGCTTCTACCTTTTGTTTCAGTTCTATAATAAAATTTGGACAGGGGTTTGTATGTATTTCCTTTCTGAAAAAATAGTCAGACACATTAGTTCTTTGTATTCCTGTGATTTGTCTTCGGTTTAGACTTGAGAAGTGGCAATAATATTGTACTTTCTTGTTGTTTATCATCTTTTCTTTTAATCTGTCATGTTAACACAACATTCTCTGTTGTGCCCGCAGCAATATGCTGGGTTTCCATGGTCAGTGTCATTTTTCTCTGTTCTTCATCCAAATTTTCTCAGCTTGGAAAAATTATGAAATGCATTGCATAAGCATATTAGGACTAACTATACATTTTATCTGCAGAGGAAACATATAATACTATTATAAATATTTTTAGCCTTTGAATGTCTTTGGGACCCGTGCAACGCATAGGCAATCGGCTATACAAAGATGTTCTTGCATCCTAGGTGTCTGTACTAAGATGTTTCATTTGTATTCATGTTCGACAAGAAAAAACATCAACTACTAATTGTGTACATATATGTGTGTTCCAGAATATTAATGTTCATGGTACCATGTGGATCACATTTGATTATATGTATCGCCCTATTTTGAGATCCGTTGCAACGCACGAGCATCCTACTAGTAATATTATAGATTACAGCTGTATATACTATTATACACACCACCTACCACCTACAGGCTTACGGTACAACCTCCGAACGTACCAAGGTCCGAGTCGCCTAATAAGGATGAGTGCCACCACCTGCCGTTGCCTTCCGGCTCACTCCACCGCAGCAGAAGCTTCTGGGCTTCTTTCTGGCTAACCCGCCCACAGACCCGACCAGGTTTGCCCACCGCCACTGGGCCAACCCGCCTCCTTGACGACAACAACTAGTCTGTGCCTGTGCTGTGGGTAGCCGCGCAAAGCCCAGTAGCCGCCCACGTCTCACTGGTCCGCACGGGACTCGGCTAGTTGGCAGGCCGCGGGTTTGCAGCCTTCTATACCTTCCTGGCCTAAAGGCCCGAACTCCTCGCGATTCTCGTTCCAGTCCCTGGTCGTCGGCTCCTCGCCGCTCGCCGGAGCACCACTGACTTCGGCCATGGCTCCCCACGCGGTCGCTCACACCAGAACACCACCCGGTGGGCTCTGCGGTGCCGGGGACGATGGGGATCCTCCCGCCCCGCCGCGCGCTGTCCTTCAATTCGCCGCACACACTTCCGCCAGGCTATCGCTTTCCTTTGCCTCCGTCCATCGTGTCCACCCGGCACCGGCAGGCAACTCGGGGCTCTGGCCTGGCTTACAGTGCTGTAAACCCACGTCCATCCCACGTTGTCACTTCTGGGCGCGCGTATCCAGTAATCGGAGAGGTATGAAACCAGTTCTGCATCGTTACTTGCTTTTACCGTGCATGTTTGTATTTTCCATTTACTGTTGCATAAAATGTTGTAGATAGCTGGATGTGAATGTGTGATACTTTTATTTCGCGTATTATAACTGGCAAGGTGAATTTTCTGGACAACGTTACTTTTATTTCCACAAAAGATGGCTTCGCTTACGAAGCGGGAGGCCATGAAAGGATGGCTCGACAGTGGGCACATGACATCTCCGATGACAAAATTAACGTTCTCCCATCGTCACCTAATCTTGAACTGTGCTCTTCGTTCTGCCATAGAGGAATATATGCGGCAGCAACAGAAGCTGCCATTGCAGTTGGTACAGTCAACTTGATTTTTCTTAACATCATGAGTTGATATTCCATTCTTTGTTCAGAAGTCTGCTTTTGTTGTATAGTTGTTTTGGGTTTGCGAGTTGCAAACTGCAATGAATTGTGCATATATGTGCATATTGGCAGATAGGTGATCACTGATCAGGAAATACTTGATGCCAGGTTAAGCTTGGAAGAATTTTTTTCCCAGGTCAATTAGCACTGGTGCATCCTGTCTCATGTGCTTAGTGTTGTTGGCAAATGAAAATAAGGAAGATGCAAGAAATAAACTGTTTATTATTTGAGTATCTTTTGTGGAGATTTAACATTGCTGATCTTTTGCAAATCCATGAGCTAGTAATTATATGGGAAAGTTGCAATTCTGCTGCTTCTTAGACGTGATTGTGTCAAAACAGGAGCCGGGAATGTTCTAAACCGCAAGATTTGTTAGCTGCTCAATTTGCACGTTTGGCCAGCCATCTATTTTTTTTCTGGGCTACTCTGCCCGTTTTGCAGCTTAAATTACTCCACGTGATGGTAGTTATATTCAACAATGATATTTTTGGCGACTGATGTGAGGACCCGCGTTTTTAGCCTTAACCTCGTAGCAGTAATCGGGGTTTAGCAGCGTTTAAGCCTTTCTTAGTGGAGAGTTAACGACGGTATTAGATCGCTCCTAAATTAGCGAGCGTATCGCGTCATTGAAGCATACCACATCATTCTTGCACTCGTCATTCAAAGACTGTGATTGATCAAGTAGGTAAATAGAATGCATTATCAATTGCATTAGACAACAAATCGACAAATTGCATTAGATAATACATCAGTAGTTCATTTTTACACCAACAAAATCTAGAAGCATTGGTATCATTACATCAGTGCAGCTTGCATCATTTAACATTAAAACAAATTATTAGCACAAGTGCCCAGACTCAATTCCCTTCTGCTCACAAGTGCCACAACGCAGCCTCATCCTTTTCAATAGTCCAGCCACGTTCACCTGTAAAACGCACAGTGCGTTCCTATCCACATGCACAGCTTGTCATCACTGCCTTCACAGCCGAGAACATCCTTCTATTTCACTGCCCCCACTCATTCATTTCCCCATTCTTCTCCCGACCCGAGCCGAGCCACCCGGAGACCAAAGCCGCCAGGAGCTCAGCATCGCCACGGCCGGCGACACCACCTTGCTCACCGCCGGCATCCCCACACCAAGCATCGGCAGCCATCCCAGCAGAACAAGCACACCAAATCAATCCCATTCCACATCCCATCACCAGGTAATCAAAATATACTTTTTTTAGCTTGAGGTAAGCACCCTTTTACCTTGTAGCTGCATTCTTCCTCTCCAGTAGCACCTCCACCTCCAGATCCATCCCTCTAACCTGCATTCATGCACCGTAGCGATCATCAGTGAGCATCTAGCGAGACCTAGTGAGCTTAGTAGTGGGGACTTCGGTGCATGGTGCCGGCGGCCGGGAGGCCGAGCCGGCCGGGCTAAAGCCCATGGGTTGCAGATCTGGCCGCGGGAGTGCGGAGGAGGGCCGGTAGCAGCGGCGGCACCGGGTGAAAAGGAGACCAGGAGGTAGCCTAGGGCCGGAGCAGGGCCGGGCCTAGGGGAGCGACGTGAGGCCGGATCTGAGCCGGATCTTGGCCGAGTAGGAGCCGGCGGTGGCGGAAGAAGGAGAGAGGAGAGGGAACGGACCGGCAGTGTAGGCGAGGACCCGAGCGGCGGCGGCACCAGCCCCTGGCCGCGCCGGGAGAGGACGACCACGAGGGGCCGTGAGGACCGAGCCGAGGGGAGGCGAGAGGCGCGGCGGCGCGGGCCTCCGACGCGCCGGGAGGAGCGGCCGAAGGGAGTCAAGGCCGCGGCGTCGGGTGAGCCGAGAGGAGGAGCGGGTGTCGGGTCGGGCCAGGTGGGCGGCGCCGTGGGCCGGCGCAGCGAGAAGAGAAGGGCCGCGGCGCTTGGGGCTGGAGAGGAGAAAAGGGGATCGGGAGAGGAGTAGTGTGAGGGTTGTGTGTGTGCGTGTGTTGAGTTTGGGGGCGGGGTCAGCCGAGTGGAAGTAGGAGAGAGAGAGAGAGTAGGGTAGGGTTGGAATTAGAGTTGAGTTTAGGGTTGGATTTAGGATTTTAGATTTAGGGGTAGCATTAGGATTAGGTAGATTATATTTATTTGTGGTAGAGTACTGCCTTCTCAGCGGTAGTCGCTAGTAAATTATTTGTCAGCCGCTAAATGCTTGCGACTAATTAGTTAAGCGTGAACCTCGGGTGTTCGATCCTGGAGGAAGTAGTCAATAGAACGGCTATTTCGGGAAGTGCTAACTCCGCTTAGGTCTCGAAAAGGTTTTGGTTAATTAAAATGTGCTAACCTGTAGTCGCCACTAACTTATGTATTCATACTATCACTCAAATCAAATACGTAATTACTTATACTATTATTCGTATTGCCGATTTGCTATAGAAGACGAACCGGCACCGACAGGAGCAGCTGACCAGAATTTCAGCGGCGCCAACTCTTCCTACGTCTACGAAGGCAAGTGACCCTCTTGAACATGAATATAGTTACTTTAAAAGTATACCCTATCTTGCACTATTATAAGTATTGCATCAAAATGGTTTATCAAAATCTAAAGAAAATGATTGAGATGATTGAGAAAGAAATGAGACTTACTAGGAGGGTAAAAGGGGGCCCTGGCTAGGGAGAAACGACGATGATGACGATGAGGTAAGTGGTGGACCCCTTTTTACATATGATTATAATATAAGGACCAACAAACTCTTGCTCGGTCAGATGCCGTAAATTCAGTGTCAACCATTTTCCTGTTTCGACGGGCAGAAAATGCTACCTTGTTACGTGACTATGCTCTCCACACTGGGTAAGTAATAGGTGTGAATGTGTGTGATGGACGACCCCAGAACCGTGAGGAGAGACCGGAAGTGGGGACTCCAAGGCGCTATAACGCTAAGGTGGAGTGTTGAGTGCATGATAGAAGCTGCCTCAACCAACCTCACCAGAACTCGGTGGATGATGAGGTCAGCACCGTGACTAAATCTGCACCGACGGAAGGTGATGGGTGGAGAAATTAATCACGTAACCTGGAAAACGTTCTGTATTCTGATCTCGAACCCGCATATAAGGCAATGCGGTGGACCCTGTTCACGGAGAGTTCAGAATAGCTATGGGTAAAGTGGTACAAAGCCTGCGCAGTGCTAAACTAAATCATGAATTCGTGCCAGTCTCCAGGATTGGAGTCTACGGGAACCACAGGGGGTCTTTCATCTCTCCGAGTGACTAGTAGAGTTTTTCAGTATTAAAACTTGCCACATAATTGTCGAGATCTATTTTCTAAAGTGAGATGACTTAGAAATTGTGATAAAGATTAGAGATAGTGCATCCTGTGCATCTTTTGCTATTAATGCTTGCTGAGTACATTCATTTGTACTCAACCTTGTTAGTATTCTCCTTTGTAGATACTAGTCCGGCCGGGAACTATCCCGGGTGGGACGAAGGACTTGCAGGTACAGAAGCAATAGCTGGAGGAAAAGGCTTTGACTCAGAGGACCAGGGGTGAGTTGGGAGCTATTTTGGCGGGTGGGGTGAATAGGCTGCCAGTACTTCAGGGTAGACAATAGAGGTGGGGAAATTCCCTGAGGTATTTGTATAAAGCTTGTATTAAGACCTTAGCCCTGCGTGGCTAACTGTTGAAATAAATGACAGTTTCTATCTTATTGTTCTGCTGCGTAACTCTAGTGAAAGTTTACTATTCGTTGGAGTAGTGTTCTACTGAGCAAACAAATAGTAATTCGTGTGCCTAAGTGTTATTACCCACAGGGTAATGACGAGGCGTCTAATGATTGGAATCACGATACAAAACCAAACCATCGTTATTTGTTTGAGTATGCTTGAGCATTGCACTCATCATGGATTTAACATAGCCTTTGCGTACATCGTGAACCGCATCCTATATGCTGACTAATATTATTATTACGTCGAAATGTAATATGACTTCTGTTTCAAAAATACGAAATATGACTTGCAAGCGTGCATACGTCGTGGAGCTTCACCGCATGCTAATTTATCGGTGACACTTGGAATAAATCATAGGCCCAAACATAAGGTGAGCTGGATTATTTATTAGAAACTTCCATGAATATTGCCAAATACATATTCGCATACTAGGTATCCGCATCACTATGTGATGAGGACATCCCTTCCATTGATACAACCATCCCTCTGCGTCTACTCTTCAACTTGATATGCAAGGACCAATTACTAGAGCACAAGCTCGCGACCGAGATATCGGGTAACTTCGTTTCTAGGAGTTTATAATTGTTCCATTGAGGATGGATTGCTACCTAAGTCTAGTGATGTTATTCTACTCGGGAGCGAAGGCAAGGGGGTACGCAACTACTACAACAAGTCCAGGCCTCCGAAATCAGCGACAACACCAACTTAAAACAGGCATAACTTTCACATCCGAGTCCGTTGGCGCCCACGAGTACTTGATTGAAAGCTTATTTCGTCCTCTTTCCAACGGATCCGGCCTCATCTTCAAATTCCTTCTGGACTGATCGCAATCATCAAAAGAAGACGTCATATCACTTGTTTGGGCCAATGGGCCTTGTAATCATCTTGAACTTGGCCCATCTGTCGCCGGGCCACACGAGGCGTGGTTACTGTTCACGTGAACAGTAACCCGCGAGTTTAGTCCCACCTCGTTGGTGCTATTAGATGTGTGGCTCCTCATCTCCTATTTAAGGAGGCGCACCTCTAGTTTTCTCGGATTTTGTTTATGTTTAGTTTGCCTTCGTTGCAACTTGAATCTTTTGCGTGTGTCGGCTAGACCACCCAATTAAGATCCTTATTCGAATCCCAACTCAATTCAATACTTTAATTCCTATTTGCAATTTCAGATTGCTTAATCTTGTTCTTGCGTGCTTCTTGGTGTTTGCGAGAATCGACCCGTGGTCAGTCAGCTGGGTATTCGTGCGGTTGATAACGACTTGTCGAACAGTTCAGCGATTGCGTGGTTTCGAGCCTTGCGTGTTCGTAGCCGGGATCGTGAGAGTTGGCGGCGCCACGAACCTATCGTTCTCATCGAAAGATCGGGCCAACAAATCGAACCGGGTTCATCGGGTGGTATCGAGCTACAGTTCATCGGTGAGAATTTTTTCTTTCCTACCATCCAAATAGCCAAAAAAAATTAGGGTTAGTTCTTATCATCCAAACCAATTTGTGCCTTTGCAATTTTTTCTTTTTAGTTTGCGTTGTTGAATTGTCGTTGCATCGTCGAGTCATTTGTGCTGGTTTCTTGTCTAGATTGGTCTAGGTTTAGGGTTTCTTATCGATCGCTAGTTCGTCACCCCCCTGCCGCAAACATCAGTTGGATCATCTTTCATCAGGGCTTCTGCGCCGTCGAATACAAAGGTTGTGAAGCATTAAAAAAAGTAGTGTGATTTGATCTACCACCATCGTCGGCGCGTGTTGTTGCGGATCGATTCGGTTCTCATCGTTTGGGTCAAATTAGCGATTGGGTCGTGTCGGTCAAGCAATTTTCTCTTGGACCTCGCCTCGCTCGATCCGCGGGCGATCAACGTCTTCGGCCAGAGTGCAGTAATCAACCACAAGAATTCAAGCAACATCAGTGTCCCCAATCAATCGATCATGGTTTGAAGAAGATTTGAAGAACAACAAAAATAGCAGATCAATTTCTAATCAGGCCGCCGCCACTTCGGGCGACGCTGCCGCACGGCGAGCGCCGTGCCGCCGGCTCCTTCGGTGCGGAGTCACTCGAGCTACTACCACGCGCCGCTCATCTTGGATCCACGGGCCGCGACCGTTGCCGAAGGGAGCCGTCGCCGGACCGCCATTGCCGCGTTTGGTCGACACCGCTCGAGCCGCCGCCGCGCCGTCGCCGGCGGAGACGCCGCCGCCTTCGCTGCCGCGATCCGCGCGCCTGCGGCCAGATTGCGGTGCCGCCACGCGGCTTCGGCCACCGCCGCCATCTTGTCACCGACTCCACCAAGCGCCAGCTGCGGCGCCGCCGCCGACCACATCCGCCGCCGCCATCTTGCGCCGCGGTACGCTTCTGCCGATCCTGCGCGCCGCCGCGCAGTTCCGCCCGACCACCGCGCGCGGGCAGCGCGCCTCATCCCGCTCCCTTTGTACGCGGGCGCGCTGCCGCTCGGAAGCGCGCCGTTGGAGCCGCGCCGCCGCCGCGTAAACCACCGCCACGCCGGGCGGGGCGAGCCGCGCGGCTCTCCGTGGAAAGAGCTGCTTGTGGTTTTGCTTTTGACCGTTCTAGTAATTTCAAAGAGCTCGGTGGAGTATAAAAAAGGAGAGGAAAAAACAAAAGAAAAGGAAAGAAAGAAGAAGAAGGGGTTTTTTTCCCCTTTGCTCTGATAAAAAAATCGATTTTTGTTTCTTGTAGCAAGCTAAAATTTCATGTTTGAGGCCCGTGGTGTTCTGAGGTTAAAAAAAAAAAGAAAGAAGAAAAAAAAGAAAGAAAAGAGAAGAAAGAGTAGAAAGAAAGGAGAAAAAAAGTGAAGAAGAAAAAAATACAGTGCCTCCTTTTTCTTGACATTATTTCCTTGTTCGGTTGGGCATCATTCATCCATTGCTCGCTTGTGTTTGATTTTTGTGCTAGTCCTCAGTTGTTGCTACTAGTCGTTCATGTGAGTTGCTCTCGCTAGGCTTGGTTTAGACTAGAATCGGCACTTGTGACTAGTACTTTGAACTACTTTTCAACTTTGCATACTAAATTGAATAATTGCTATTCCTTTGCTACATACTAGCCTTAGAGCTCCACTTCCTACTAACTCAGTAGTACAGGTGCCTGCATGTCGTTGGGCTAATCGCAGAGTGAGAGTATCACGAACCGACCAGGTTGTACCACTTTCTTGCTGCATTGTAAGATCTTGTAAGAGCTTGGTAAAAGCTTGAGTGAGTGACTTTGAGTTCCGAACCTAGTAGTTCATAGGGACATATACATTGTGATCTGTTCTTTGTTTTCTACTAACGATGGCGAGTTCGGGGTCACAAGGGAGCATAGCGAGGCCCTACGCTGAGGACAATGCACCCCTCACGCCTGCACGGAAGACATCATGCAACGTTTTCACGCTTATTGAATCAACATTCGGGCGTATTGAGGCGTTCTCGATCGCACCAATATCGATCTTGCTGCACTTGCTACACGTGTGGAGCAGCTTGAGAGAACGCCACCTCCTGCTGCCACCCCCGTTGTTGTCGGCATTGCACAACCACGCCGTAACCCATCTGTTCATAGCTCATGGGCCGATGAGGTAGAAGATGAAGCGAACCCATATGTCGCTGATACGGAGTCCGATGGTGGTTTCAATCCCATCAATGATCGTGATCACCGACAACGACGTTTCAATCGACAAGGTATGAGAAGAGATCCACCACGTGAAGTGCGTGACCGTAATGATTCCCTTGGTAAAATTAAATTCACTATGCCTCCTTTTCTTTGGTAAATATGATCCCGATGCTTACCTCACATGGGAGTTAGTTGTAGACCAAAAATTTGCATGCCATGAATTTCTGACAATAAAAGGGTTAGAGTGCTACTAGTGAGTTCACCGATTTTGCTTCTATTTGGTGGAATGAATTGTGCCGTAATGAGCAGAAACATACCTAGAACTTGGGATGCTATGAAGAGAGCTATGAGAGCTAGATTTGTGCCTTCATATTATTCCGTGATTTGCTTAATAAATTGCAACGCTTAAGACAAGGTAGTAGTTACAGAGGATTATTATCAAGAATTGCAAAGCGGTTTCTTTGCGTTGTGAGTTAGAAGAAGCGAAGATGCTAAGATGGCTAGATTTTTGGGTGGTTTAAACCGTGACATTGGGACATACTTGATTATAAGGAATACAATTGTATCACTCGCTTGTTTCATCTTGCTTGTAAAGCTGAAAGAGAGGTACAGGGCGTCAAGCCAGGAACAAAGGAAACTTTGCAGGTTCTTTTGCAGGTCGCACAACTCAAGGGCAATCAAGAGCATCCTTTACCCCCTCCAGCCGAACACCTGCACCTACACACTCCTCCGACAGTCGGCGTCCATCTACTTCCACTACACCATCACGTGCACCGGAAACAAGCAAGAGCATGGTACAAGCCCACGCACACGATTCATCTTGATGGCTTCAGCGGTGAAACACGGAAACACAATGTCATCGTTGCAGGGCTATGGACACATGATGCGGGATTGCCTAGCAAGCGAGCTCTCTTGATAAAGGATCTTTGGTGAGTACACTTCACTAGTGACATTGAGGAAGAATATGCTATGCTTGCAACTAACACAGTGATGACCAGAATCTGGCGAGAAGAGGAACAATATGGTGCTGAAATTGCGGATAAATATTTAAGCCTTATCGTGAAGCGTGTACTTAGTGTACAAATGGAGCGTCTTTGAGCAGAATCAGCATACAATCTATTCCAAACAAAGCTTGTCATCAAAGAGCGTTCATGTCGTGTGATAATTGATGGAGGAAGTTGCAATAATTTGGCGAGTATGGACATGGTTGAGAAGCTTGCATTGACCACGAGCAGCACCCTCGTCCATATTACATTCAATGGTTCAACAATTGTGGTAAGTGAAGGTAACCGCATTGTGAGAGTACACTTTTCTATTGGTTCCTATCATGATTATGTTGATTGCGATGTAGTACCTATGCAAGCATGTTCTTTGTTGTTAGGTAGACCTTGGCAATATGATAGAATCTGATTGCATCATGGTAGAACTAATACGTATACTCTCATGTTTAATGAAAAGAAAATAACGTTGCTACCCATGTCTCCTGACGCTATTCTAAAGGATGAAATAGAGAGAGCTAATAGAGAAAGGAGAGTAGCAAGCGAAAATCAGATTGTAGCTAAGAAGCTGGTGCACCGAAGAAGAAAGAACCTAGTGCTAGGCAAGGTGAAATTAAATTAAAGGTTCTGTTTTACTTGCTACAAAGTCGATATTTGTGAGATGGAGGATAGCAAATCTGATTGTTATATTTTAGTGTGTAAAGAAGCCTTGTTTTCTTTTGAGGATATGCCTCCTTCTTTGCCTTCTTTGTTGCTCACGTTTCTGAGTTTCTTGATGTGTTTCAAGTGACATACCCGGGCTGCCTCCAATTCGGGGATTGAGCATCAAATTGATTTAATTCAGGAGCCTCGCTTCCCAACCGTGCGCCATATCGAACTAATCCGAAGAGACTAAGGAAATTCAGCGTCAAGTGCAAGACTTGCTTGACAAAGTGCGTCTGTGAAAGCCTTAGTCCTTGTCTTTGTCCTCGTGATTTTGGTACCTAAGAAAGATGGATCATGGCGTATGTGTGTTGATTTGTAGAGCTATCAATAATATTACTATTCGATATCGTCATCCAATTCCTAGGCTAGATGACATGCTTGATGAATTAAGTGGTTCTCTTGTGTTCTCTAAAGTTGATTTGCGTAGTGGATATCACCAAATTGCATGCGATTAGGCGATGAATGGAAAACGACTTTCAAAACTAAGTTTGGATTATATGAGTGGTTAGTGATGCCATTTGGTTTAACTAATGCACCTAGTACTTTCATGAGATTAATGAATGAAGTTTTGCGTGTTTTCATTGGCAAATTTGTGGTGGTATATTTTGATGACATATTGATCTATAGCAAAACATTAGAGAACCATCTTGGACACTTGCGTGCTGTTTTTAATGCTCACGTGATGCCGTTTATTTGGTAACCTTGAGAAGTGCACCTTTGCACGGATCGGTATCGTTTCTTGGCTATGTTGTTACTCCACGAGGTATTGAGGTTGATCAAGCCAAGATCGAAGGTCTCTGAGTTGGCGACTCTAACACGGTCACACAAGTACGGAGTTTTCTCGGACTTCTTTGGATTTTATCGACGTTTTGTCAAAGATTTCAGCACCATTGCGCACCGATGAATGAGCTTACAAAGAAAGGCGTTCCTTTTATATGGGGCCCTACACAAGAACAATCATTTGATTACGAAAGATAAGGTGACACATGCACCACTTCTCCAACTTCGATTTTGGTAAGACTTTTGAGCTTGAATGTGATGCTAGTGGGATTGGACTTGGAGGTGTGCTTATTCAAGAAGGTAAACCTGTTGCGTATTTCAGCGAGAAATTGAGTGGACCTAGTTTGAATTATTCTACTTATGATAAAGAATTATATGCTTTAGTTCGGACATTAGAGACATGGCAACATTATTTATGGTCCAAAGAATTTGTCATACATTACGATCATGAATCGTTAAAACACATTCGTAGTCAATCAAATCGAACCGTAGACATGCTAAATGGGTTGAGTTCATTGAGTCGTTTCCATATGTCATTAAGCACAAGAAAGGGAAGGATAATGTTATTGCTGATGCTTTATCTCGTCGTTATACTATGTTATCTCAACTTGATTTCCGAATCTTTGGTTTAGAGACAATTAAAGCGCAATATGTGCATGATGCTGATTTTAAAGATATATTTCAGAATTGTAAAGAAGGCAAAGGTGGAATAAATTTGTTGTTAATGATGGATTTTTGTTCAGTGCTAACAAGCTATGCATTCGGCTAGCTCCGTTCGTCTTTTGTTATTCTGGAGGCGCATGGAGGAGGACTCATGGGACATTTTGGTGTCAAGAAGGCGGAGGATGTTTTAGCCGATCACTTCTATTGGCCTAAGTTGAGGCGCGACGTTGAGCGCTATGTGTCTCATTGCACTACATGCCACAAAGCTAAGTCACGTCTTAATCCACATGGTTTATATATGCCTCTTCTGTTCCTAGCATACCTTGGGAAGATATTTCTATGGATTTTGTTTTAGGATTGCCTAGAACAAAGCGGGGGAGAACGATATTTTTGTTGTCGTGGATAGGTTTTGAAGATGGCGCATTTCATACCTTGTCATAAGAGCGATGATGCTACAAATGTTCTTGATTTATTTTTCAAAGAAATTGTTCGACTACATGGAATGCCCAATACAATTGTATCGATCGTGATCTGAAGTTTCGAGTCACTTTTGGAGGACACTATGGGCTAAATTGGGGACAAAGTTGTTGTTTTCTACTTCTGCCATCCCCAAGCGGATGGACAAGCTGAAGTTGTCAACAGGACATTGTCCACTATGTTGAGGGCTGTTTTGAAGAAGAACTTGAAGATGTGGGAAGAATGCTTACCTCATGTGGAGTTTGCTTACAACCGTTCGCGACATTCAACCACAAAGATGTGCCCTTTGGGTAGTCTATGGCTTTATGCCTCGTGCTCCTATTGATTTATTACCTCTACCATCTTCGGAAAAGGTAAACATTGATGCTACACAACGTGCTAAGCGATTCGAAGATACATGAGACAACTAAAGAGAATATAGAGCGAATGAACGCACAATATAAACTGGCGGGTAGTCAGGGTAGAAAAGACATAACATTCGAACCTGGAGATCTTGTTTGGTTGCATTTGTGCAAAGATAGGTTCCCTGACTTGAGAAAATCAAAATTGATGCCGAGAGCTGATGGTCCATTTAAAGTGTTAGAAAAGATTAATGGGGCTAGTCCACATTTAACATTGCAAATTTGAAACCCTACTTGGGAGAAGAACATGATCTTGAGTCGAGGACGACTCCAATTCAAGAAGGGGAGGATGATGAGGACATCCCTTCCACTGATACAACCATCTCAACTGCTTCTACTCTTCAACTTGATATGCAAGGACCAATTACTAGAGCACAAGCTCATGATGAATTGTCAGTAACCGTTTCTAGGAGTTTATAATTGTTCCATTGAGGATGGATTGCTACCTAAGTCTAGTGATGTTATTCTACTCGGGAGCGAAGGCAAGGGGGTACCGCAACTACCACAACAAGTCCAGACCTCCGAAATCAGCCTGACAACACCAACTTAAAACAGGCATAACTTTCACATCCGGAGTCCGTTGGCGGCCCACGAGTACTTGATTGAAAGCTTATTTCGTCCTCTTTCCAACGGATCCGGCCTCATCTTTAAATTCCTTCTGGACTGATCGCAATCATCAAAAGAAGACGTCATATTACTTGTTTGGGCCAATCTGGGCCTTGTAATCATCTTGAACTTGGCCCATCGTCGGCCGGGCCACTGAGGCGTGGTTACTGTTCACGTGAACAGTAACCCGCGAGTTTAGTCCCACCTCGTTGGTGCTATTAGATGTGTGGCTCCTCATCTCCTATTTAAGGAGGCCGCACCTCTAGTTTCTCGGATTTTGTTTATGTTTAGTTTGCCTTCGTTGCAACTTGAATCTTTTTGCGTGTGTCGGCTAGACCACCCAATTAAGATCCTTATTCAGAATCCCAACTCAATTCAATACTTTAATTCCTATTTGCAATTTCAGATTGCTTAATCTTGTTCTTGCGTGCTTCTTCGGTGTTTGCAGGAATCGACCTTCGTGGTCAGGTCAACCGGGTATTCGTGCACGGTTGATAACGACTTGTCGAACAGTTCAGCGATTGCGTGGTTTCGAGCCTTGCGTGTTCGTAGCGAGGATCGTGAGAGTTGGCGGCGCCACCGAACCTATCGTTCTCATCGAAAGATCGGGCCAACAAATCGAACCTTCGGGTTCATCACTATGGCCGGATCGATCGCTCTTTGCACGTCTGGTGCATACAAGCATGCGCATCGATTCACTTACTGGTAATTGAAAAAGAAGAACAAATAAAAAAAAAGGGGGATTAACTGGAGGTTTAGAACTGGATGTTTGAATTGTAGAATGTCTGCGGCTTCCAGTTGGCTGGGATGACGTCGTTGGCGACGAGCTTCTTGCCGGACTCGCTGGTGAGGCGGATGGAGAAGGGGCCCTTGAGCGGCTTGGCGGTGTCCATCCTCCAGATGGCGCCCCACGACTCCTTCATCGGCCTCCACGCCGACTCCTCCTTGAGGTCCATCTGCACGATGTCGCCGTCGTCTGCCACGAACTTCACCAGCACCGCCAGGTAGTTAGGGTTGGAGCCCTCCTCCACATGGAACACGATCTTTTGCCCCCGCGCGAACTTGCACCGCACCCTCCTGAACTGCATGTCGATGATGCCGGTGTTGCGGAGCTCGTTCTCCTTGCCGGGCTTGGCCATGGCGCCGAACGCCGTGCCGGACAAGTCGAAGTGGTACGGGGAGATGGGATCGTAGTTCATGTCCGTGATGAACACCACCGCCGGCTTCTCGGAGCACGCCTTCGGCTTCTCACACTTGATCTGCAATGTTATTCAATTCCATATGGAACCAAACATTTGTTTATAACTTTTAAGAATCACGAACACAATATAAATTCCATGCATCAATTGTTACGCTACGATATCCCTCCTTATGCGTAGCAGCCCTCGAATCAGATTAGAGTTTGTGAGATACGACACGTGCATCTACAATATCAAGAATGAAGTAGATGAATCTCGTAGAGAGAATCGAAATAACGGTGATAAAGTTGCCACAACAAGAAAGAAAGATTTAGCAAAGTCGACCATAAATTTCTTAAGCACAACATCAAAAGTGTGAAAGGATTGTCTCCCTCTTGTAACCCTCTCAAACATTTTAGGATCCTCAGATCCTTGTCGTATACAAGAATCTAGTACTAAAGAATAACCTAGTATCTAATCCTCTCGTGTGCGCTCTTGATTGGATGAGTTCCTTTTACTTGGCTTACTTGTGTTCCTATGACCAACCCTTATGGCTTTATATAATGTCTCTAGTCCTCTGCCAACGAGAAGTAGGAATCTATTCTAAATAGAAGTAGGAATCATAATCAGTGGCAGACGCTCAGGGGGGTACCCCCTGATACCTCGGCCCCGGTACCCCTTGATACCTCAGCTAGTTTTGGGCGGCGTTCATGGTAGTGCACCGGCTAGTGGTGGCGCAAGAAGCAGAGGACTGAGGGGTGAGGTTGAAGACTCCTTCCCAGCGGTGAGGGGGCGGTGAGCGCATGACTGAGCTGTGGACGGGCGGTTGCGAGTGGTGGTGGGCTGGCGGGTGGTCACGTAGAGGGGCGTCCAGCGGCGACCGGGCAAAGCGAATGAGGGGTGAGCAGTTGGCGTGCGGTGGGGCAGTCGCTATCCAGCGGCGACGAAGTGGTGAGTGCCAAGTGGTGGGCGACGACAAACGCACAGCCTAGAGGCACGCAAAGTCGCACAGAGCAGTAGTAGCCAGACAGCACATAGCAACCAACAGGTGTCACGACTATATTGACTAAGGTGAGGACCTTGTAAATTTGTGAACTGTTGTCAAATGGGTGCAAAAAATAATTATTTTCTCTAGTCTAAACTCTAGTCTCAACTAGTCAACCCCTCACTTATTATGTTTGTAATTACTCACAATTTTCTGATTGTCCATCTAATTTAGCTACGTTTATTCTACAGATTGCTACTCGAACGCATTTATGGACATTTGGGCGTTCTATTTATTAGAAAAGTACTATCTTAAGTGTATTTTATATTCTAGCTGCCTCTTGTCTATATATGTATGATTTTGAATTGCACTAGACAGTCAATTTTTTTTACGGTTTTGCCATATTAGCTTTATCCAATGAGCATCCCTCAATTTTTATCCCACACATACGCCACTAATCATAATCCTATTAGAATCTATCTCGGTTTTCTTGTAACACACATCTCCAAGTTGTACTATATAAGGATACGAGTCACCGTGTATATATATACAAAGGTATATAGCATATATATACCTCGTAGCAAGAGCCGCATCCCTTGCCGTCCTTGAAGATGGGGAGGTTGCCACAGGACGTCATGGCGCTATAGGGAGGCAGGTGCACATCCTTGATCCCGCATGCACCACCTGCGACGATATCATCACACAATCGCTCAGGATATATACATTGCAAGAGCAATTGATACGTACATGAATTTACGTATATACGTCGCGACATCAAGTGTCTCTAAAGCTAGTATATATATATATATGTACGTACCGTTGTCGTCGGGGCCGGCGCCGGTGGGCTTGCCGTACCAGGTGCCCTTGGCGGTGAGCCACTTGTCGTTGTAGTTGGTCGTGATGTTGGGGCCGGGCGGCACATTGGGGCCGCACGAGCCGCCGGTGACGAGCGCCGCGAGGATGACGGCGGCGACGATGTTGGAGAGGGATCCCATCCTGTTGATTTCGTGAACTCGACTCTGTCGGTCTGCGTGTTATTTCTGTGTTGTGGCAAACAACGGTGTGGGAATGAGGTATTTATAGGGGCCGTGCGAGGGTGTGCCGCCCGAACGGTGACGGCGTGACCGCCGCCCGCGTTTCTTTTTTCTTTTTGGGTGGTTTGGATGGAAAATAATTCTATAGGAGCTGGTCTACAATTCTATCAGTGTAGACCCATTCCACTACGTGACACGTGTCTTTTCACGAATATCAAAACGCACAGCTCAATAAATCACTGATGTAAATTTTCACGAATTAAATACTGAAGACTAGCATGTCATGCTTTGAGATTCGTGAAAAGACACGTGTTACGTGGTGGAATGAGTTTACACTGATAAAATTATGGATCAAGTCCTATAAGATTATTTTCCGGTTTGGATGGCTTGCTCAATGCTCATGCATGCATTTGTACGTGTTGTGCATGCGTGCGTGGGGTCTAGCTGTCCCGCCGGCCGTGGTGCTCATGCATTAAGCTTCGTGCATGCAGGGTAAGGTGACATCTTTGGTGATTAATCTTCGGCATTTTTTTTGCCACACGCTGTTGTAGGTTTTAATGTTCATGGTTTGGTGATTAAATGTTTTCTGGTTTCTAAAGATTTTCCATTTCGTCGCTTAATCAATGGTAGGTTTTAATGTGCATGGTTTGGTGGTTAATTAATGTTTTCTGGTTTTTAAAGATTTTGCATTTCGGCTGTAAATCAATGTGGCTTTAATGTGCGGTAACTCTTGTTTTGTACTGCTAAGTACTTCCTCCGTTCCATAATATAAGTTCAAAGGTTACCATACACATAGACCAAATATGCACTGAATCTAAAAAAATTAATATCATTGAACTATGCATACCTTTGCTAAATGTCCTACTACAACTACTCATCCACTTTGTTAGCAATAAAGGAGGAGCATATGTTGAAAATATTGCAATAACTATATATTTGATCTAATAGACTTTTATTGTTGTAATCTCCGCAATAGGCTTATATTATAGGACGCTCCTCACAAATAGTGACTTCTGTTGCCGCACTGAGGGAGTACTTAACTTTCCAGTCCACGCAAGGGTAAAAAGGTACAGATTCACATTTCCTAGTTGGCAGAGAGAGATAGAGAGCGCGATCACCGTTTGTTTGTTTGATTTGGTCATCGAGGGATAGAGCTAGCTCCGTTTGCATAAACTATGCTTGGAACAATGTCTTCCGTACGTCACAACATGTATATGTCAAATGGCTGCTTTGTCACTCCTGCTCAGGAGCATGCGGCCATGCACTGCACCCAGGAAGACTTGGGCGGGTATGCATGGTCATCTCATCCATCTATCGGCTAGGGGAGTTTTCGGTGCATTTGGTGGCGCGTGAATTAATAAAAATAGTTTACTTTTCAAATTAATTGTAAAAATAGTATCACAGACAAGTAGGAACACGACACGTGGCGCTACCGTGCCCCTAGGGCCAAACATGCCTCTACTATGAATTACCCTCATCCGGCTCCTAGGGTCACGGATTCTCTCTCCTCCAGAATAGTATCGTTTGTAGAAATTTTTAAATATGGAAAATGAGCTTAAAAAATTATAAATTTTTTGTGATGGCTCCTGACATGGAGTAATTACTTGTGTAATTTTTTTTTTCATAATTTTATATGTTCATATTTTTCTCAAAAATTAATTTAAGGATACTTTTGTAGGAATCTCTAAATATAGAAAATGACTTCGAAAAAATATGAAATATTTTTGAAAGCTCCCTACACGGTGTACTTGTTTGTGTAATTTTTGTAGAATTTTATATGTTCTGAAATTTTCTCTAAAATTAGGGTTTTAGGTCTCGAAAATTAGGGCTTTAAGGAAATTATGGCTTTAGGTTTCAGAAATTAGGGTTTCATGATTTCATGCGAACGGTTATCATGTGTTTTAGGGTTTTGTGAATTAGAGTCTAAGTGCAACAAGGGTTATGCGTTTGTCAACACGATAACAGCGATGGTGGTGCGTCAGCTCCACGCCTTCCTCCAAGGCCACCGCTAGGAGGCTGTGGGATCCAGGAAGATGTGCGATGTCGTGCACACATGCGTCGGGGTACGTATGTCGTCCCCATCTTTGCAACTCTCCGCAACTCGAGGTCGTAGATCTTTTAATTAGCGTCCACCGCTTGGAATTGGTAGGGGCTTGACGCCTTCGTGGAGCACTTCTCTCAGTCGTAGTTCCCTTGCGACACCAAGGAGTTCCTGCCAGTGCGCTTTGAGTCACCACGGGACAGCATCCGACAGACGGAGGAGCACGTGGTCGGCTGTCTAGCCGGCTCCTGCTGATTAGATTAAACTTTTGTTGTCACATACCAGCCAAATGTCTATCTATCTTATATTCTATCCGTTCTTGCTATGAATGGATCGATAGAACAGGAGATAGATTTAGGTTGGCTTGATTCCTGGTCATTTATGTGTTTTCCTTGTTCAAGCATGCGTCGTTGAAACTTGATTTGCCCTTTATGTTGTATAATATATGCGAGGTTGTATTAATGAGTTGTTGAGTGATCTAGTCTTGAGTTGTAATTCTTGTGCATACGGTATTAAGCCTACTTAAGTTCTTGATAAACTTTGTCTTGCGGTTGTGCCACTCGGTATTAAGTTTACTTTAATTATTCTTTGCGTTAAATTATTTGCATTATTCATAGTTGCCACATGATGGAGTCACATAGGGGCACAGTGGATGCATGTCCGACCCCAGGGGCATGGTAGAACCACGTGTTGCATCCCCACTTGTCCCTGATACCATTTTTGCAATTTATTCAGGGAGGAGGCTATTTTTTTTTTTGTTAATTCACGTGCCAACAGTACCAAATGCGCCAAAAACTCTCGACTCTGACTATCCACAATGACCACGGTGCTTCAAACCTTTCTAACCGGGCAGGAAGCACGAAGATCAATCTATCTCTTCTAAAGCACGCACACACGTAGGATCTCCGAACTAGAAATCCATCAACCGATCTTAGTTCTAGTCCTCACGTCTGCACTAACAGAAAAACTAACTCGACACTTGGTGCAAATGGGGGAAAACTGTAATTATGGGCAAAAGACTAAACCGCCCTTAGAGGGCTTTCACCACTATGGGCTGTAAATATGAGGACCCCCATATACAAGAAGATACAGATGAATAAAGATATTGGATCTCCTCTATACATTATGTATACTTCTTTGGTGTTCATTGTGTAATTGGATTGGTTGTCTCTCGACTACGGCATCGATTATCTAACATGTTATCAGCATGATTCGTTCTTCCGTCAAATTGGTATGTCGTTCGTGATCCATCTTTTTCAATCCTCGTGATTCATAATTTAATTTGATAGATTATTTTATGAGAATCGAGATTAGATCTGTTTAATTGACTAATGTTCTGTGCTTTGTTCATAGTTCTTATGAATCACTATTTTTGTTCATCCAATATTATTCGTACAAAGAAAATTGGAAATCCACTGCCTCTGCCAGCCAGACGTCGACTGCCGTCACCGCACCGTTGGCCCGATGACGGTAGCGGCTACGGCATGCGCGAAGCACCATCGCCTTCGGCCCACTGCACCGGCGCGACGCATTAGGCACACGCGGCTCGGTATGGTAGTGTCGCCCCCATCGGTCCGGACGGTCCCCATGTTGTCGTCTCCGCAATCACGCGAGCCAGATGCGTTGACACTACTCGTCGTCTGATGCACCTCGCTGCACCGGATGCATCGCGCCACCACCACCAGATGCACTATCATGCCTGGCTGAGCCACGCGTGCTGCGCCCATGCACTGCCGAGCCCGCACGCTGCCTCCACGTCCCACCTTCCTTGTGCGCCGGCTACCGCCGCAACTACCGCCCCATTGCGCTATGCCTGCGCCCACGCCCCGCGTCGTGGGCCACCGCGCATCACACCCGCACCTTGCACTACCACACACATTGTGTGCAACCGCCACCACTCGGTGGTGGGGGACCTAGCGCCCCCACCACTTTTGCCCTATGCCTAGCAATCGAGTGGCTGTGTAGGCCGGCCCAGCCCATCTAATTTCGACATAAAAGGAAAAAAGGGAATCCCCGAAACTTTGCAAAAGGGCCGTTCGAGTTCTGAAAATTATGAGGAGACTTTTGCGGATAAGAAAAAATTTCGAAAACCCCCCTGAAGTTTTGGGAAATTACGACTGATTTCGGATTTTCATTTATTCTTGCAAAATAACCCTTCTAGAATCCGATTTTGCAACAGATCAGTATATTCTAAGGTTATTTTATAACTTGAACCCTTGGATTATGGTTATTTGCTTTAATATTATTCTTTTATGCAATAACCTTAAATTAATCTTAGAAACTAAATTTCTAAGGTACATGAGCTTTCATATATTGTGAAACCTTAGACCTAGTACACCTTGGAAGTATCATATTTTTATAGTTTATTTTTTTCTTGGAATTGTGTGTTTTGGGGAATTAATTAATGGGTGTAGTAATTCTGAAAATTGCTCTTAGAACTTAAAAATTATCAAAAAAAATCCCAAAAATACCAGGAAAACTTTGGAAAATTCTACCGAATAGATAAAATTAATCTTTACTATTTTGCATTCGCTTCACGAATTTAAAATGTTTTACCAGTTGTAAATATATAGTAAATTGCATGAATTATGTAGGACATGTTTGACAACACTAAGTGGATATTCGTTTGTCCTGGATGATAGCAATGACAAGCCCATATTATGCTCTATGGAGGCCTATAACAGTCTCCTAGCTATCCCTTAACTTTGTAAAGATGTCATTTCCTTACACGAGTTGCATTATTAGTATAGATTCAGCTCCTGTCGAGTTTGGTCCTACTCTTGCTGAGCATCCCTTTTCTTTGGAATAAGTCCATATTACACCCCTGAACTTTGTGTAGAGTCCAAAATCCCCCCTGAACTCCAAAACCGTTTGGTTTACACCCTCGAACTCCCAATACCATCTCACCCGACCCCCTCGAGCCGAAACTAGCTGGTTTTGGTCACGTTGGCATCCATGCTGGCCTGGTTTCGTCGCGTCAGCACCTCATTTAAAGACCGCATCGCTTCTAGCCCTCCGCACTGTGTCGCCAAAATTCCCCTCTCCAAAATTGTAGAACCCTAGCACCTGACGACCACTCGGCGGCGACCCCTGCAGCGGCGCGTGACGACCACTTGGCGGCGACCCCGTGGTGGCGCGCAATGACCACTCCGCGACGACCCTCTCCGACATCCCTAGGCGGTGGTGAAACCAAGTCAGCACCTCTATGAAATCGTGTAACCCTAGCACGCAACCTCGCGGTGGCGCGCGACGACCTCCGCATTGTTCACCTGCATTGTGAGGTTAGTTTAGAGCTGGCCAAACGGGCCGGCACGGCTCTGACTAATCGTTGGCCCGACTTGGCGGCGCGCATGACACTATTCATGGGGGTAGCCGCACCGCACGACGACGCCGACCACGGCATGGCACGAATAGTGCCAGGCCCAGCCCGGCACGACCCAGGCACGACACGGCACGACCCATTAGGCACGACACTGTTTTAATATACATATATAATTTTGTTTTTATTTATTAATATTTATATGATTTTCTTTCCATTTTTAATACTTATATGGTTTTATTTTGTAGTTTTTAAATTTTATAGAGTTCATTTTATAAGTATATATAAATTTATTTTGGTTTTTTTAAATATATATATTTTCTAGGATTGTTTTTCAATTTTTCATGTCTTATGAGCTAAATGACAAATGTTTTAACAAGCTAGCTATTTGAACATTAATAAAATTATATTACATTTTCAATATAGTTGTCACATTTTGTTCAATTTTCATGTCTACTTATGAATTCTACGCATTTTTCTGGATTTTTTTAATGTTTTTGGATTTTTTTCATTCTATCGGGCCAAATGGGCTAAACGGGCCACATTTGGCCCGATGGGCTAAATGGGTCGTGCCGGCCCGGCACAACACAAAAGGGCAATGGGCTGTGCCTGGGCCGTCACCCTGGCCCATGGCCAGCCCGGCACGGCACGAATAGTAGCCGGGCCGCCACGGTCCCGTGCTGTGCCGGGCCGGGCCGCCTATTTGGCCAGCTCTGGGTTAGTTCGTCTTTTTTGTGTCGGTTCTTGGATTAGGTGTGAATTGTAGTGCATGTTTTCACTGGAAGTGAGTAGTTTGTAAGCACATACATCATCCGCGCATGTAGGACATAGATTTGTTGGACCATTTGTGTGTTCGATTTCATTTTAGAGGAGAATTTTCCAATGATAGCAAGTTTGTGCATTATTTGGGCGGTTCTGAGAAACTAACTGGTGGCTACGGTGTCCCGATCTTCCGATAGGTTCGATTGATTTCGTTGTGGGGATGTTGACGCTTTAAGGCTTTCGACCAGCAGATCGTTACCTCGCAATTCGCTACACCCGCACGATTGTCGTTATCGACCACGCTCGCACGCGATCGACCTTACCACGAGGGTTATTGTTCCTGCAAGCAATCGAAGCAACTCACAAGAACAATATATATGCAATCTGAAATATATTGCGGATTTTGAATGAAGTTCACAAGTGGGGTTCCTCAAACCGTACAACGGCGAAGCTGCAAGTGGCGAATAATTCTAAGAAAACCCAACCCAAACTGTGGCGGTTTGTTGTATATATATAGGGGACGTGAGGGGTTGACCTAGGGTTGTGCGACCATGGGAGAGCGTACACAACCTAGGCTTTGACCAAACACGCTTACAAGACCCTATTAGGCCCAAAAGGTGTCGCGACACCTAAAGGCGATCGTAGAGCTTGAGACCTAGTCGTAGCGGTGGTTTGGTGCAGTCGTAGCTGTTGCCGCGAACCTTGTCGAGGAGCTTGAGACCTGGTCGTAGCGTTGTTTGATGCAGTCGTGCGTTGGCGGACCTAGTCGAGGATCTTGAGACTTGGTCGTAGCGCCGCGGGATCGGTCGTAGGGCTTGTAGACCTGATCGTAGACCTTGGGGATCCATTATTCCTAAGTAACAAAAGATCACAATTATTCGGTAGTATACCATTCTGCATAGATAAATTATTAGCACCTAGAAACGAGCTCACCTCATAATTTAAGTGACGTGCACGAGCTCTTGTCATAAGACCTTGTAGTTTAGCAACTGGATCTGGAGGATTTTGTGTAGTGCGTGTATCCGAAGGAGTGATGTCCTCATCACTATCTTGGATCGATAGAGACAAAGTTTCTTTGTCCGAGATTAGAAGCCACCTACAAGACCATTGTGAAATTACCAAAGATAGTTTGCTCTACTGGCTATTCCCCGGGAAAGAGCTTTCCAATGGTCTAAGGGTTTTAACTGCTGACAAGACATGCATAATAATAAGAGATTGCATTACTGATGGTGGTGTTGCTGACATATATGTGGACTCAACTGAAGAAGAAACAGATGGAGATGACGACCATGAGGAAGGAAGTGACTTTGAGGAAGAGATGCAAGATTTGAACTGTGTAGAAATGGAGGCAGAGGATGATGAAGTGGGAGTTACTAGGAGCAAGCAAGATATTGGCAAGAAGATTGTTACCCAAGATGTGGGTAATCAGAGTGCTACCATATAGTTTGTAACTTCTGGAAGCAGGCAAGTGGGCATTGTTCCATCTACTCCTAAGGATAGGCAGAAGGAATTAGGTTCATTTAGGCAGTTCTATGGGTCATATAGCAGTAAAAAGAGCAAGGTGGATAAGAACAAGCAAGCTAGTGTAGCTATAAAGGACACATGTAGCAGTGGTAGTGATCACCTCCCAGGTGATTGTGAGAGTTCAGAGGATGAGGAGGAGGCTGTAGAGATCAAGGAAAAGTTGAAGGAGTTCAAGAAGAAGCTTAAGGTAGGAGAGACATTGAGTCCTGATGCCATCTTCTTTGAGGGATCTTATCCATAGTCTGTTGATGCATTTAATGAAGTCATTGTTGATGATGAGAATGAGACTGAGTACTATGACAGTAGTGATAATGAAGGTTCTTTTGAAGAGGATGGTGATGAGCTGATTAGGAAAAAGTCCAAGTATACTAGGTTTGATCGCCATGCTGTTCTTTGAATATTTGCATTAGGTATGAAGTTTTCAAGTAAGCAACAGTTCAAGGAAGTTGTTATCAACTATGGGCTAGCAGAACAGAAGGTGATTAATTTTCTGAAGGATGAGGCCGCCGGGGTTAGAGCTCAGTGTGATTGGGCCAAGTGCCCCTGGGTTATACTCTTATCCACTAACAGTAGGACAGAGAGCTGGTAGGTTGCATCTTTTGTCAATGAGCACACATGCCCACTTAGAAGAGACAATAAACATGTGACTGCCAAAAGAATTGCAGACAAGTATGAGAAGTTGATCAAAGCTAATCCCACTTGGAGTATGGATAGCTTGAAGGCCATTGTTCAGGAGGAAATACAAGCAGATGTTAGCCTCTCCAAGTGCAAGAGAGCAAAGTCTATTGTCATGCAAAGATTGCTAGATTCCACCAAGGGTGAGTACTCTAAGGTGTTTGATTACCAGCTAGAACTCTTGAGGAGCAACCCAGGAAGTACTGTTGTGGTCCACCTAGACCATGACTACGAAGACCCAGTATTCCAGAGATTTTATGTGTGCCTTGATGCTTGTAAGAGAGGTCTCCTTGCTGGTTGTAGGAAAGTCATATGACTTGATGGTTGCTTCTTCAAAGGAGCAACATCTGGTGAGCTACTATGTGCCATTGGCAGGGATCCCAATAACCAGATGTACCTAATTGCCTGGGCAGTGGTTGACAAAGAGATAAATGATTCTTGGGATTGGTTTTGTGCATTGTTGTTCAAAGTGTTCAAATTGGTGATGGTGATGGTTGGGTGATCATTTCTGACCAACAGAAGGTATGCATATCCACACTAACTTGTACTTGTAGAATTGTAGTCTAGCTTGGAAACTAACATCTATTCTTGTAGGGCCTCATTAATGCTATTGCCAACTGGACACCTAAATGTGAGCACTAAATGTGTGCTAGGTATATTTATGCCAACTGGAAGAAGAATTACAAGGACAAGGACTTTCAGAAGAGGTTCTGGAGGTGTGTCAAAGCACCTTGTATGATGATGTTCAACTTCTACAAAGCTCGATTGGCACAAAAGACACCAGAAAGAGCAAAAGCTATGATGAAGACTGACCCACATCACTGGAGCAGGGCCTAGTTCAAGTTGGACTCCAACTGTGATTCAGTCGACAATAATATGTGTGAGTCTTTCAATAATTGAATCATTTCAGCTAGGTTTCTACCTATTATTAGCATGCTTGAGGTGATTAGATGCAAAGTTATGGTGAGGATTCAAGAACAGAGAACTAAGGCTCAAAGATGGCAAGGACAAGTATGCCCAAACATACTCAAGAAATTAAAGTCTTACATAACTGAATCTTGTCTTTGTCATGCTTTATGGAATGGGAAAGATGGTTATGAAGTTAAACACCATGAGAAGAGGTTCACTGTTAGTCTAGAGAATGCTCCTGCAGTACGGCAACTTTACAGTGCGCTATACTACCAAGCTATATCTTGTATCTACTACGACTCAAGGAACATTGATGAATTTATTGCAAAGTGCTATTCAATTGAAGAATTCAATAAGACCTATGAGCACTTGTTTGCAACTTTGTAGAGGGTATTACTTAATGGCCCACCTCGAAAGACCAATACCAAGAGCTCTGTGTATGTCAAGATGCCATGAAGGCCAAGGAAGGAGAGGAGAAGGGGAACCAAATGAGAAACCCAAGAGTGAAGAGTATCTAGGGTTGGCACCATTATCAGGTGCAGACTTTGCAAAGGCATTGGCCACAATAGGGGATCTTGCAGGAAAAGAAGTGGGGAAGCTACTACAAATGCTCCTATGCCACCACTGGATGCAATGGTAATGTGCATTGACACCTTATACTATGACACCTCCGCTTGTGTTTACATAATATGGATGCTATTTTGTGCTAATGATACGTTGCTCTCAGGTATTATTACTAAGAAGCCAGCAGAGTGTGCTGAGGAAGAGGAAGGCAGTGACAACTATTGCATCATCAGCTAATAGCACAAGGAGGATAAGTGGTTCTGGACACCTACACTCAGAACAAACTAAAACAACAATCCAAGATGTAAGTCACAACACTGACATATTCCCAGTTTGATTACAACATGCACATAACTGGTCATGTCTCCTTTTCCATATTGCAGTCTGGTATGCCTGTTCAAGAGATGATCAAGACATCAGCTAAGGCCAATGTGATAACAACCAAAGGGGTGGGGGTCAGCTACTATGAACCTCCAGACTCGTGTTCTAGGCTCACAGGCTAGCTCCACAGTAAACATCAATCTAAACTCAGGGTCTGCAAGAGCTCATGTCAATGCACAGGAACCTTCCTGCAAGGCCAAGAAGCAAGTCTTGACTAGGGGCAAGAAACAGATGCCTTCCAAGTGAATGTAATGTGCCAGACTTGACTAAGCATTGTAATGTGACAAACTTATGCATGTATTTTCCCAACTTATCTTTGTAGAAGTTGAATGTAATATGACAGACTTGAGGATACTTTTGCCACACCAGAGTATTTGTGAAAGTTCTTGACTGAATTGTGATGAGCCAGACTTGAGTATGTATGAAATTACTTTAATGAATTGTGATGTGCATCCAGTGCTGCATCCTTCGTAATCAAAATTCCTCTCAGAGTAGCCACTTCTGATTTATGTGCATCCATCATACCCTCTAGTTTAGCCTTTGACTCAGCTTCTGAAGCCCTCAGAGCATTGTTCTGCCTCCTTAGAGACCTCACAGTGTCTCGCAGATCCAGCATAACCTCCTTCACAAAGGGAGCCGTCTCTGCCCCAACCCAAAAATTGCAACCTCCAGCCAACCAAATTGACCACAGTACAAAACAATTACGGTGAAGAAAACCAATTCAACAAATCAAATAATAATTTCTAGCATCACATTACTCACCTGCGCCCTCATACAAGTCATGTACCTCCTTCCTGGGTTCGAATCACTCCACGAAATCCACCACGCGGCCTTCCGTCCGTACTGGCACATCACTGTGGGCGAATACTCCAACGGGCGCTCACGGTACAGTATAGGTGACGACGATAACCCCTCCTCGCCACTGACCCAGTCTACAGCCAAGGAAGACTCCGACTACCGACTGCTTTGTGAGCCAGACATGCCCGTGACCACAATCAGTTTCGCCGCCGCCTAGGGATTTCGGAGAGGGTCGCCGCGGAGTGCTCATCGCGCGCCGCTGCGGGGTCACCGCTGAGTGGTCGTCGCAAACTAGGGTTCCACGATTTCGAAGAGGGGAATTTTGGCGACGCGATGAGGAGGGCCGAAGCGATGTGGTCTTTCAGTGAGAGAGATGGGAAGGTGCTCACGCGGCGAAACTAGGCTAGCGTGGATGCCAGTGTGGCAAAAAACCAGCTATTTTGGCTCGAGGGGGTCGGGTGAGATGGTATTGGGAGTTCGAGGGTGTAAACCAAACGGTTTTGGAGTTTAGGGGGGATTTTGGACTCTACGCAAAGTTCAGGGGTGTAATATGGACTTATTGTTATTTCCCGGATACCATAAATAAAATAATGGTTTAAGTTGTTCTATTAAAGCCTTATCTACTATTGAATAGTTGATTAAATCTTCTTAATAGAATATATTACCAGCAACATATTTTACCTGTAGTAAAATAATTAACATAAAACGGAATAAATTTTTGTAAACAGTATGCCTGAAAATTAAAAATACATTGTCAGGCCTTGCTAACAAAATATGGTACATGTGCTCTTGATATCTAATAAGTCCCAATTCACTAGCTTGTAGTTCACGGATGCCTAGATGGCAAAAAGGGAAATTTATTTTTCTCAGTGGCACCGGAACAAGCCTAGTCATATGTTGCTCTCTGATGGACCGCTTTGGCTAGAAAACCCCATATTCTCAAATATGTACAGAATAACTTCAAACCTAAGACTTGGAGTCTATATAACACTATCCTCCACACTGATTTCTTAATTAAAGAACTTTGTAAGCAGAATATTATAGAATTTGTATTGGTTTCATGCCAACAAAATTGTACTCCCGTTGAAGTATGATAGCAAATCTTTGCTAAAACTCCGAGTTGATTTCAAGCAAATGCCTAATGCACATACTATCACTTATGATTTTATAGTTGCGTGAAAAGGGGAGGAAATTGGGCATGTGGGATATTGGAAGCTAAGAGGCATAGAAAAATATTCAAAACAAGAGTCATTGTATGCACAGTGGCATATTCGAGGTTAAAGCTAGAAGAAAATTAGCCCGAAGCAATAAATTAATCTAGTTTATTTGAAAAATAATTAAAGTAATTTGCATGATTATTGTCCTTATCCAGTTGATATGGAAAATGACATTTACGCTATTGTTGATACCTATGTTGTTGGCAACCACAATCATTGCTGCCCACGAAAGGCAATTGATTTGTGTCTTCAGCAATATGTTAACCGTCAGCATGCGGGAATGCACACGACAAATCGACAGTCGCTTGACACATTCGCAGATGTGCCATGTTTGGCTATGCACCGAAGCGTGTATACTCATCAGAAATGACACATGCATAAATTGGTAAGTGTTGTCTACAACTGCATCACCGTCATAAGCCATATCACTTACTTGAAGCAAATATAGCTCTCGAAATAAAATATAATGACCTATTGGATTTTGTTGATCCTGAATGATCTAAATTTGGTCATGATGTTTCTAGCACTACAAATTAAAATCAGGCATACAATTTATCACTCTTAATTAAATATGGTGTTCCTATTGAACAATACATATTCCCATAGAATAATTATACTACTAGGTGATTCAACTATATTTGAAGTCCAGAAGAAAATCTATTATTTTCGTGCATATTAATTATTGTCAAAAAAATTATATTCTAGTATTATATTTATGTTATTGAAGAGCATCCTGTAGTTTCATGCTGTAAGAGCATACTGCTTATGACCATAAGAAAATATGTTGCATAATTATAAACTTGAAGTTTAATGATCCAAATTATTTAAAATATGGTATGAGTAATTGGATCAAAACTTGGGCACATAATTGGGCCAAGATAAATTGGATTATTTGGTCTCTTGTATTAATCTGACTGTTTGGGATGGTTAATTAAGGATGTGTTAGATTGTTGCCTTAGTGGATATTAATCTAAAATTTATCTTTTAATTGGCTACTTGATGATCTTATATAATTACTAGATTTACCTAATTCCTGTCATACTAAAAATTGTTAAAACATATATAAAGGACTAGATGAATGTTGATGTATCGCTTTGTGAAACTTTTTTTTTATAGAAGATTATGTTATGAAATCTTTAATAATATTTTTCCCTAATGTCTACATAAGGTGGAATGTTGAATCTATGTTTAAAAATGTTTATGTGATTGCAAATAGAAGTAGGGTCATAATTGCTTACATGATTAATATAATCGTCAGTCGTGAATGATAACTAAAGTGTGGTTTTGAGCAACACTAATAGTTGAATGGATGAATTTAATAAGTACTCTTTATTAGTGTGCCTTGTGAATTTGTAATATGATAGTATGATCTTGTTGAAAGGGTTTTGTTTCAACATTGTGACTTGTGCACTAGATTTTCCCTAGATCAAGTAGTTGTTGCAATCTTATTGAGATAATAGAAATATGATGAATCAATTTATTGTGTTTCAATTAGAAAGTTTTATGATGGGATAGTAGGGTATGATGAATCTTGCTAAGAGTGTATTATTTTATTGTTAGTAAGGGGTTGTGAGGGTAATGTTGAACATTTTATAAGTAAAAGAATTTGATCACTTTCATGATATTGATTAAATGAAAACGCTTCAAGTTTTGCGTTCGTGATCTTTTCGACCTCATGATTTATGTGGTAGCTGAAATTGTTTTGATCAAAGTGACGTGTTGAAATATTTTATTGGTTCTTAAGTGATTCATGTGATTTAGACTTAAAGATCTTCTAGTTTGAGTTCACAAAGTGATGTTGTCATCAAAGAAAATTACTTTCTGTTAAAGGAAAGAGTGTAGTAGAAGTATTTGACGTTGGAGCCAAGTTTTGTTATTTGCAGCTTATTGAAGTGTGTTTAACATTTTTTTTTTGCGACTTAGGAGTTTCTCGAGTTTCAATAGCACTACTTCATTGTTTTGGTTGAGGTTTGATATTCTCTTCTTGTGGGAGATGTGCCCTCAACTGTGGTCTCGTCTTTGCTTTTCTGGAATCAATGCTATTCGATTATTTTCTCTTGGATTTGTACTGACTGCGAGTGGTAAATATTTTTTCTGTGTGCTGAAAATTATTTTAATTACCTCTTCTGTTGAGAGAGAAATAATCGATTGGTGCTGCAAGTCTTTTAAGGTGAATAGTAGCAACTAGATAGTGGTGGTCAAGTAAATGATTTTGTAGGATTTTGGGTGCCAGGTTATTTGAGATGCCTTGGAGGATGAATTGATTTTGTGTTATAATTCTTGAAGAGAATTTGATTTAAATACAATGATTATCGTTGGAATAAAACTGATTATTGTTGTAACTAGTAGAACCTGTAGGGAATTGTGGTCCAAGATATTTTGTTAATGTCGGTGGAATATTATAGCTATCAAAAGTTTAGTGATCATGATCGATTAATTAGAATATTGTTATTGTATAAATTGTAAGGTTGTGTAGGTGAAATTGGATAGCGTGGTTTAGAGAGGGTCCAAGATTGTTGAAGTAATTTAATTGTTTTGGACAGTTAATTGATTAGTAAGGATTATTGATATTAATGATTGAGGATATTGTTTGGATTGCGAGAATTTTAGTCATCGAATCTGAGAATTTTTCTATCAATTATACCAGAAGTTCATCGTAGGAGTCTTGGAGGTTGAAATTAGGCTTGTGTTTTATGTGTAGAAGTAGCAAAATAAATATGGATTATGAATAGTATGATGATCATTGATATAATCCTTTGGGTGTAGTAAACGAGTGTGTGTGCTGTGAATTTTAAGTTGAATATACTTAAAGGATTGATGTGATGTGATTGTGGGTGAAATCTATATTAAGGTGAATTGAGAATTATTTGTCAAAGTAATTCATTTGATAGAGGAGTGGACTAGAATATCTTTTTGTGGATTAGTAGAGCCCTCTAGATGGGTGTGGATGTTGTATTCGATTTGAGCATAGCTTTGATGTTGTCAATTCAAGATAAATGAGTTAGTGTAATACATGATGATTTTGAATGCCAGGATTTAAAAGAAAGTTTATTCCTAAAATGAAGATCGAGGAAATGCAAACTGCCTACTTGGGAAGAGGAAAAGTTTTCATGATGAATCTTTCGATTTTGGATTGGATTCTTTTGAAGGGAGGTTGGTTATGAGTTAGTTGCATTATGAATCCTTTGTTTTAAGTTGGGTTTTTTTTTGTGAGGGAGTTGGTTTAAGGCGAGTTCTTTTGTGCATCCGTCATTAAAGGAGACGCTCTTTGTTGTGGTGAGGTGATCGATTCAGAGATAGAACAAAAGTTCTATGTATTATGTGCAGGTTGTGTGGTTTGGTACCAAAGCTAAGGTTGACCCAAGGTATATTGGATAGTTTTCGATAGTTGCGGGGATTTGGAAGTCAGCATATTGCTAGGACCGTCTCGAGTCTTTGCACGGGATATGCAACAGCTTTCACCTCCTGATGTTGAGGGAGTACTTGAGAGATCCGGGGTTTGATGTTTCGTTAAAGCCGTTGACCAATGAGTAAGACCTTGCCTTTGAGTCCCATCCGATGCGTGTACTGGGAAGGACAGAGAGGGTGTTGAGGTATAGTACGTTGGTGTACGTCGAGGTACTGGAGTCGCATCAGTTTGAGCGAGAGATGACTTGGGAGTTGGAGTCTCGCATGCATGAGAAATATCCAAAGTTGTTCACGTCAGGTACATGTTAATTGTTGTTAATTTCAGCCTTGGTGTTCTTTCGAGTAGAACGACAAATAGAATTGAGGGTCGAATTCAACTTAAGGGGGTAGAATGTAATATCCTGTCTAACCTTTCGTAGAGTGGGGGAAAAGTGAGTGGGCTTCAGACCAGCTATAAGGCAAGAGAGGGGGGCTCCCCAAAACCCTAGCCACCCCTGTCGTGCGCCGCGTCTGCCTCTTCTCAACTGCTGCCCTTGCCACCGCCGCTTGCTCCCTATTATGCCGCAAGTCTACTGCTGTTGTCGCATAAAGGCTTCTGCATGCCTCTGTAGCTGCATGCGTGTGTTGTTTGCTAGCTACCGATGCTTGTGCTGTTGCTTGCTTGTACACGTATGTGGGTTGCTGCACAGGACTGCTGCATGTAGCCGATGCATGCATGTGTAGGCCTGCTGTAGTCTGCTAATTGTTGCTAGTTTAGATGGTTTGCTTCCTTGCATTGCATAGGCATGTTTGCTAGCAGCCAAGAGAAAGAGAGAGAGAGCGATCAAAGGAAGGAGGCTGATGGTGTTGCTGCTGATCAAGGGAGAGAGAGATCAAAGGAAGGAGGCTGATGGTGTTGCTGCTGATCAAGGGAGAAGCAAGGAAGCCAGGAGCAACAAGGATGAAAAGGAAGAAGGAAAGAAGGGGAGAAGAGGAGGTTTCCGCGGGAAATTTGTGATCTTCATCGTGATTTTCAAGGGTAACAATCTGAAACCCATTAGATTACCCTAGTTTAGTCGCTATTCAGTTTATAGGACGTTTGGCCATTGGGAAGAGTAGGTGTCATTCTGCCCTAGTTCGTCGAGTTGTGACGTAGAGCCTTGCAGGGGTAATTAGGGATATTCAGGGTCAGATTTAAGGTTTCGTCCAATTAGACAGAAGTTAGATAATCTCGTTATCTTTTCATAAAGCTCTAGATCACTATAATCAGAGTAGCGAGCGAAGAGCTACCGTCTTGGGAAGGTCGTTGTCCAGATTTTAGATGTAGCTGGCAGACGTCGTGAAGAAGGGTCGGTTTCATATAGTATATGGTAAAATTAAATTATGGGGACAACTTGAATAATGTAGAAAATTTTGTGTAGTTTTCAGAACTGGTGTAGTTCATATATTTTCAAGTTTTAGAATTAAATATATAAAATTATGAAACAGTATTACGGCAGATTTTGGAATGATCTTCAGGTAAAGAAACGGGGTAGAAAACGATAGAATCAGATGTTAGTCATAACTAGAAAATTGTATATTTTTTGTGGGGATTCCAGAAAGTTTTGGATGGTTGAATTTGAAGTTCGGATGAATATGTTAGAGTTGTTTTACTACTGGGACAACAGGTAGTGCATCTGGTAGTTTTGGGTTAAATGGGTCAGTTTGGCATCGAAGTGTGTTGGCAGTTAGAATAAAGTGTCGGTGCTATGATGTTAGGATTTTGAGATGTGTTTTAAATTGTTTGTCCATGGAGTGTGGTCTTTTGTGCTTTGCCTCCACTTCGCTATCCAACTTCATAGGTTGATCACTGTATTATTTACCACTCATTACTATTATATTATTTGTGATTTTACTTTATTTAATTGCAAGCAATGTAAATGGTCATGATTTTATTTATATTGATGGATATGAGAATGTTGGATAATGTTAATATGAATAATTGTGCATTCATAAACATTATTGGATATGAGAAGGTGATCGTGGTGATCACAACTCCACAAGAGTAGAGGAGGTCCCCGATCCTTGAGAAAGACAAGCTTGAGAGTGAACATTGTCGCGAGTGTTCACTCAAGCTATACCGGTATATGCGAAACAAGTGCATGCAGACATGTAGTGTAGGTATGCATTGTATGAAAGTGAATTTGATGATCGAGAATGAGAATAAAGAAAATAGAACAGTTGATGTTGATGATGATATGGTTCACTGTTGATTAATCCTTGCTCATTGTTTATTATTGTGCTTGCTGAGTCGTGGACTCACCCTTGGTCTATTGTTGTTTTTAGGTGGCCGTTGACGACGTTGCTCATGGGAAGGGCTAGCACGCACTTGGAATCACGTCATTCACTCAATTACAAAAATTATTGATCATGAGATAGTTTATTAGTGTGATAAGTTATAATTAGAAATGGATATTATTGCTTAGCCTTAGTTGATTATTCTATTAATATACTTAATTGGACTGGTTTTGCATCAATTTGTGTTTATTACCTTGCCATGCTTTTTATGAATTAATTATCCATGATTGTTTTGTCATTTTGCTTGCATTATTGTCACCCGTGGACAGGTTTTACCTTTAATGTGCTTGCTATAATTTAGTGTTAATGGTTGTTAAAATTGATAGCTAGTATAATTTAGTGACATTCAGGATTAGTGTCGGTAGGAGGTGTTACATCAAGCTAAACTTAAAGTTTAGTTTATACTCCTATAAGCTAGAAGCGGGGAGCACATGGATACTTTCCAATTATGGAGGAGATACTATAGTGTTTACTTGCGATGAAATACGTCGATAAGAGTAGAATACCACAGGTTAAATAGTATATCCACCTGCTGAAATTGACTTATTGGTTCTTGATCTAAAATTTGTAGGACACTTGCGTGTCTAAGATCTAATGACACTATTCGAAATAATTATTAATCACTCCTTTAACTCTCTTGAAGAGAACTCACATTGAAAGTGAAATACCTTATGAAGATGAAAGCCCTAGCAACTTCATGTGCACATATTACAATGATGAGAATGTAGAACGACTAATAATCTTTTATTTGGAAAATAACAAAGATCTAGTTAACACTTAGATACCCTCAATTTGGAGGATATAGGAGAAAGGTTGTTGACAATCTCTTTGTCTCTATAATTGCTAAAGTTTCTCTTATAAGAACACGGATCCAGAACCAAAGTCCATGGACGAGCACTTGAAGCGTTCATATCGGGTCAAATAATAAAAACATATGAGGCTGGGCCGTAATTGCTAAATAAAAGTATTAGAACCAGGTAGTTCAGATTTGATGGGTCATTATGAATATAATAATAAAGTGGTAAAAGTTATGATTCAAAGATCCCCGTAGAGACTGTTACTCTCCTATTATGAATGATATAATGTTCAATTGCATAATAATTCTGGCAAATGATATGAACAAATAAATAAAATATACAGTCAATGGGTTCTAAAAACCTTGATAAGATCCTCGAAGGACTCAAAATTCCTAGTAAGAGGAAACAAAATCGCAATATATAAACAACTCATATCCAATAGTCTTTTACCTGTAGTAAGAGCATCTCCCGGAAGAGAAAGCATCTTCCTGAAGGAAAATTATCTTATCAGTCGATCTTTTAATCACACCAATGATCATATGATACCAAGAAGTGGACAAGGATCCATCAAAACCTGAAAGAATGAATTGAGGAACCTAAAACGTAGAAGTATGCTACACAAGCTCTTATGAAGTGCATCTTCCACCAGAAGTTATTGGAATGTTGGTTTTCATCTAGTACCATGAAGGTATGGCATACAATAGTGATATTACAATTAATCTCTAAACGTCAAAACTAAGATTGGTTATATTTTACTCTAGAGTTGTACAACCATACTTTATTGTTATGTAGAACAGACTATTATTTGTAACTTTAACCACCCAGAGATAGTTACAAAATATTAAGACCCTTACAGGTTTTGATAAATCGTATCCGAAAGACATATGACTTCGCAACTAGTGTTACCCCCATACCCTATGCAAGGATAATCTACTTGTGTTGCACAATCAAATAGTGGTGTTAGATAAGTTAAGTATGTTACTCTCGAATAATGTTTATCCTAAAATCTCCAGGTGAGTAACAGGATATTTGTATGTAAGACTCTGCATCGTGATAATCCAATAGATTTGATCACATTATTCTTGCCTATGTTCATTTTTGAAAAATATATGAAATGCATTGGAGCAACGAGACTTCAACGAAAGTTGTCTTCAGGGGGGAGCATATGCTGAACACTAATCATCATACTTAAGATTTTAAAAATCTTAGTCAAAGCTAGAAGGTGTTGAAATGATGATTACTGCTTAAATTTACCTTGAAGGTTTTACCACTTAACAATTTAGATCCAGTTAATCGACAATGCAAAGATCATGCATAAATCCTGATGATCATTACTAAATCTTAAAGATATGCTGACTATCTGTCACATCCCTATAATGCAAAATTCCATAATGGATTTATATTACTTTGTGGTGGTGCAACAATCTCTTGACGATCATCTAAGCAGATCTTGATAGCTAGTTCTACCAACCACTCAGAGATTATAGCACTATATAAAGCCTCACTTGAATGCTTGAAGGCTTTATCTACTAGTGTTCTGTAGGAATGATGTGCTCCACAGACCCCTCCATGAATATCGGATAGCAACTTAATGCCATGCGTTTGAGATATGCATCTCATCAACACTCTGTGAGATCCCCGTTTATAAATAGTACTTTCGATCAGGGTGTATGATTTGGCTTTTCAAGCTAAACGATCAGTCTCTACATCATCTTCAGGAATAATGCCCTGCTGAAGATAATTGTAGATCGATGTCATCCAATTGCTACTGGGATTGAACTTTGCAACCTCCAGAGGAGCATCTAAGTCCTCGAAATGCTTGACCACCAAGGATGAATTGAGTTGCTCGAGGAAAACTCCAAGCAGGATAGGTGACCTTGTGGAGGTCATCCGCGCTAACTAGTCAGCCATAAAGTTTTTCTTTATAGGAATATGTTGGATCTGGAAACCGAAGAAGTGCTTTTCGAGTTTCCATACTTTTGCCAAATAAGATGATATCTTGGTACTTGAGCATTGATACTATTTCTCGACTTAATTTGCTACTAGTTGAGAATCACCTTTCACTAGTAATCTACAAATCCCGAACACTCGGGCTGCTCAGAGTCCTACCAATAAACCTTCATATTCTGCCACATTGTTTGTAGTAGAAAAGTTTACTAAATAGCGTATTTTATGTGGTTCTCCAGTAGGGGATATCAAGATAACTCCAGCCTCTGAGCCTTTAAGCATCAAGGAATCGTCAAAGTACAATGTCTACTCTTCGTGGTGTTCGTACTTGGGCCCTTAGGTGGGTTCAGGGTTTGTCTATTCGGCAATGAATTCTACTAAAACCTAGGACTTGATTGTTGTTTGTGAAATAAAATGGAGGTCGAACGCCCTAAGTTCGATCGTCTATTTCGCTATTCGTCGTAATGATTCTCTATTTATGAGAACTTGACTGAGGATATATCCAGTAGGTACGACCACTCTATGGGCCTGAATGTAATGCCTTAGTTTCCTTGAAGCATACGGAGATCATATAGCAACTTTTGTACCTATGGGTATCATTTCTTTGGTCCATGTAAGATTTCGTTTATATAGTATACTAGTTGTTGGATGTTGTCAAGCTTAACGACCAGTACAGCACTAACTGCTTGTGGCTTTGCAGCCACATATATCAGCAATGTTTCTCCCGATCATGGAGATACTAAGATCAGGGCACTCATAATGTACTTCTTAAACTCTTCAAATACATCATTTGCCTCTTTAGTCCACTCAAAACTTTAATGTTTTCGAAGAAGTTTGAAGAAAGGTAGTCCTTTTTACCTAACCGTGTTATGAAACGACTTAGCACTGCTATACAACCGATTAGTTTTTGGACTTCCTTCTTTGTGGTCTGAGGGCGCATCTGGTCAATGGCTGATATCTTTACTGAGTTTGCTTCAATTCTGCTAGTCGAAACTAGGAATCCAAGAAGCTTTTCAGAAGAAACTCCAAACACACACTTCTCTGGATTCAACTTAAGGTTATGCATTCTTAAGTTATTAAAAGTCTCGTGTAGGTCGAAAATGTGGTCGCCAGCGTTAATGCTCTTCACAACCAAGTCGTCAATATAGGCTTCTAGATTTTGACCTATCTGAGGATTAAAGTTTTTTGCATTAACCTTTGAAAAGTTGCACCAGCATTTTTGAGACCATAGGGCATCTTAACTTAGCAGTAAGTGCCATATGGTGTGATGAACGAAGTTTTCTCTTCATCACCTTTGCTCATATTAATCTGGTGGTACCCTGAATATGCATCCAAAAAACTTAACAACTCACACCTAGAAGTAGAGTCTACAAGTTGATCAAAACGTGGAAGGGGAAAGTCATCCTTTGGACAAGCTTTATTAAGATCTGTGAAGTCAATACACATTCGCCACTTCCTGTTGCTTTTTCTAACCATTACAGGATTAGCGAGCCACTCTGGGTGGTCGACTTCACAAATAAATCCAGTCTTAAGAAGCTTGTCGATCTCCGACTGGATTGCCTCATTCCGATCAGGTGCGAAACGCCTTAGTTTCTGCTTGACGTGTTTTTTATCAGGCTGGAGAGCTAGCCTATGCTCGATCATCTCCCTGGAGACTCGGGCATGTCGGACGCCTGCCAGGTGAATACATACAGGTTTCCTCGGAGGAAGGAGATGGGCGACTCTTCCTATTTAGGGTCGAGTGCTGCCCCGACTAATACCTTTTGGGTAGATGCGTCAGCGTTTCTTGACCTAGATGGTATTTTGACACTTTTTGGAGAAACGCTTTTGCTGAGTGGAACCTCCTTGGTCTGGTCGGAAGGCTTTAGGGCCATCTTTGGTCTCGGGTGCTTGACCTACATGGAAGGCGGATTAGTTTCCCAGGTCAGAAGTTCATCGACCAGTTCTAGGGATTTTCGGTCACATGCATATACCATTTTTCTGTCTCCTTGAACCACGATGACTCATTTTGGTCCTGGCATCTTTAGGCTCTGATAGTCGTAATACGTAGCTATCAGGAACTTAGCTAATGCCGGACGACCAAGGATAAATGCGGTTTCAAAATCCACCACATCAAATGGAAGCTTTTCGTTCGAAAGTTGTCACGTCTTTCGAACATAACCGATGAGATAGTTGTCTTATCGGTTTAGCGATAGAAGCCAGAACTATGCCATGGAAAACATATTTCACATGTTTTACATTCAACTTAGAATTTGCATTTCTTCTAATACTCTCGTAAATAAAATATTTAAAGAACAACCTCTATCTATCAAGACGCGATTAACTTTACAATTATTAATTGTAGGTTCAACAACAATAAGGAACCCGTCGGTGTTTTAGAACCGATCTTACGTAAAGATTGTTTGATTCGGGGGGTCTCCACAATTGATCACGCATACAGAAGAGACACGGGAATTTTTATACAGATTCGAGCCTTCTCCAATGAGAATAACAACCCCACTCATGTGTGTATTGTATTGGATATCCTGGTTACAATCAGTGAAAAGACTTATGCCAATGCTGCTATTAATTACCTCTCAAAAAGTCGTCCCATTATCTCTAAAAGATGCCTATTTATAGTATATTATGAGGAAGGTGGTCGTTCTGGGTCAGGAGGCACTCATTATACTGTAATAATGAGAGTAATTACCGGAGTAGTAACCTCCCCATGTCGCCTGACGGTTATCAATCAGAGGTAGTGGTGAGTTAACTGTAGTTATTTCAGAGAGTAACTACGTATCTTGACTGCTCAGATCTCATAGTTAATAGAGCCTACTAACGAGTGGACCCAGTTATCTGTGGAGAAGTCGTGGCAGGACTGGTCGTGGAAGGACTCACGACCAGGGGGATAGTCGTAGAAAAGCTTACGACTGGATACTGGTCATAGAAAGACTTACGACCGGAGGTAATCGTAGGAGAACTTACGATTACGTGATAGTCGTAGAAAGACTTACGACTATGGGGGTGGTCGTAGAAGGACTTACGACCTAATTGATTTCTCTCTTACTATTGTAAGGGGTATACTCGATTGTTGTTTGGCGTCATATTTACCTATAATACTCAATTATAGATAAATAGTAAAATAAGGATTATTAGATCCTCGTCGAACCTACAGTGAGTCGGCGGGATGGGGCGATCTTCTTTCTTTGAAGGAGATTACCGTTTCCAACCACCTGGAAGGCTTGGCAATGATCGGAGACTCGACAAGGTTGACTTCTCACTCCACGGCCTTCGGATGACGTCTTGACTCATACAAGGAAGATCCACTGAAGAACATATCGACTCTGTGCTGCGACTCCTGGTACTCCATTTCTTCGTCGCGATCTTTATCCTTTTTGGAGCTTGGTTCTCAAAGTTCTATTATGGAGGAGAAGGGACCTTTACCTGTGTAGTAATCCTCCAGCTTCTTTTGCCAGGCTCGACAGGCGCGCAAATCATGCTCTGTCGCCTGGTGAAGTAGACACCATTTCTTGTTCTTCTTGTAGTCATCGATCAGAGCCTTAGTCTTGTTCCGACTAGAAAAGTCTTCTTGCCCTTGGTAATCTTTTCTGGAATCGTAAGGACTTCCTTGTTATCGAGCTTGCGATTCTTCTTACCCTTGAGAGACTTCTTGCTTTTCTTCTCTCGTTTCTCTAAGTCAGGTTGAGGAATTTTGTTTTTTTCGATCAATAGCTTCACACCATTCAATCGCTTTCGCTAGTGGCTGCATATTTGTCAACCATGTCAAAAAGTTCAACGGTCGTTCGTGGAGGATTCATTACAATATGGTCTGTAAACCGCCGATTCCTCAGCCCTGCTTTAAAAAGCCTGGATAACAAAAGATTCTGTAACTTCTGGAATAGAGTTTCGAACCTGGCTAAACCTCTTGATATATTATCAAGGAGTTTCATTGGTCTTTTGCCTGATCCGATGAAGATTGTCTTCTTTTCCAAGGCAGACGTACATACCCTGGAAGTTTGCGATCAGCAAATCGCAGAGCTGCTCCCAAGTGTTGATAGATCCAACTGGCAGGTTGAGCAACCATGTCCGGGTATATCCTTCAAGGACCATGGGCAAGTAATTTGCCATCACGTTGTCATTACCACCAGCAGTTTTGATGGCATCAATATAGATTTGAAGAAATTCTAATGGGTTCTAAGTCCCATTGAACTTCTCTATGTTAGCTGGTCGAAACCTGTCCGACCAACGAACAGCTTGGAGCCCTGCCGAGAATACTCGATAGCCCGTAATAGAGTCGTGACGCCTTCTTTGAAAAGGGGTCAGATTATAGTCAGTTGGGGACCGGTTCCTTAGATTTGCATATCTAGTATTCGGCATCCCAATCCGGTCATGGACGTTAGTATAACATCTCTGACCACCTGCCTGGTTTAGATGATGTCAAAGATCATCGGAACTAAGCGGTCGTTCCTCTTGACGAGGAGTGGCTGGCTGGAAGAGTCGTCTTCCTCGTGATTCCCTGGTCGGAATCTACGAGGGGGTCTAGGTATCGATCGGTCCTCCACCCGACCATATTGTCCTCTACTGAGGGAGGAGCGTTGGGATGAAGTCATGGTGTGACTTGGCGAGTTCGTTTGCCCCTGGTACATTTCTGTATGCTGCATGGTTTATTGGAGGATCTCAGGCACCGCCTGCAAGTTGAACATAACACGGAGTTCTTTGGGCGAGGATCCAGGTTATTCAGAATGTCACAAACTCGTTGCAGGTTTTGCAGTGTTACTGAAGGTCTCGAAGGATTCTGACTAGTAGTGGGCGTTCGATGAGTCGAATGTCCCTCCGACCTTCTGTCCTGCCCTGTTCGACCTGTCACGCGTTGTGAGGTAGGAATAAGCGAATTAACTGATCAATGTCCATCAGTTCGTGTGCCTCCGATAGATGGTGCTTGAGTGCCCGTACCATTTCCACGAACAAGTGGGGGCGGGTTAAGCCTTGGAGGACTGTGCACGACATCTTGATCGGTAACTTTGATTGCGTTAACATCGTGGCGTCGGCAGCAATCCTCTGACGAGCTCCCATTGTAACTAAGGGAGAGTCTTCCATTACTTTCGTAAGGAGCCTCCACGATAGGGAGCAGTCGAAGATTACCACCTCCGGTGGGCTTTGCAGTTGACTCGGGCTGATCCAGCGGATTGTCGATTGTATACTGAGTTTGACCATGCCCACTTGGCGTACGATTGGTGATAACTTCATTGACACCCTCACAAGATGTTGGTTGGCCCCTGGAATACGTAGGAGTCATTGGCGAATACTGGTTACCCATGATAATATCGAGAGTACATGGACTCTCTAATTGCAGCGTTGGGCTTTCGTCGTCAGTATTGCCGGTCAGATGGACCAAGTTTGTAGAGGCATTCGAACGTTTTGAACTGGTCAGAATGACCGGTTCCTCTGGGAGCGCCACGAATGGTAGCGGTTAATCCTCATCCATCTGGTTGATTTCGCTAACCTCAACGAATGGCGAGTCGACGGAGGAGGATGACAACATCCCGTTTTCTTCCATGGCACGCATGCATGCGTCCATATCGAGGTTGGAGTAGTCCGCCAAGTCGAACCAGTTTTTCTCATCCCAAGTCCCTGCCATGTTCACATGAGTGACGTTGGAGCGAAGGGAGTGGATGAGAATGCTTGAGCAAAGTAATCTTCAAAAACTCAACGCCTTGATCCCCATGGACGGCGCCAGCTGTCGACGATCGAGTCATCGATCTTACGAAATAAATAGAGAAAATGGCAAAGAGTTCTTGGGAGAAAATGGGATTGCTCTTTATTGCGATGCTGGATCTTTACAAGGGGTGCCCTCGACAAGGCAGTGGACTAGCCCTAATTACACTTGGTGTACTAATTGCTATGCTAATGCTTCAGATGAAATCCAATCGTCTGTTGATCTTCCGAATTAGATTACCTTTTGCCGTTTGTATTCTCCTTTAAGTAGTTGATGAAGTGGTGGTTGTTATACGAAACAAGCACCTATTGAAAGCGTCGCGGCTGGTGGAGGAGGCGGCGATTGATGAAGTATCAACCGTTCAGTGGTTGATATCAGAAGGAGACAGTAACCATATGGTGGTTACTGTCAGTGTCTTTTGGCTGTAAACGTCATGTGGCTTAGAGTAAATAAGATATATGCTCTATTCATCACACGGGAGGAATATGCTTAGAATCAGATCCAAGCACCAGTTCATTGCTTCTACGAGCAGTCATCTGGTCGGGGATTGGATACAGGATCTCATCCGACCAGGGTACCCATTATGTAACCTTTAGAATCTTTACGACCACAAGGATCGTTAGCCTTAGGGGTTATGACCACGAAGACATATGGTCTTAAATACATAGATATTTTAATCCTCATCAGTGACTCAGATATGTGATTAACCACATCCCAAAGTATTATGTCATTAATATCGTCAATACCCCCTTAATTATCTATGAAGATAATGTTGCTTGTATTACACAAATACAAACGAGTTATGTCAAGAACAACATCACGAAACACATTGCTGCTAAATGTTTTATCCTCATGAAATCTAGAAGAATCGTGAGGTAAAGATCCTGAAAACAAAGTCTTGTGAAAATCTAGTTGATTTATTCACTAAATCTCTGCTTGTATCCAATTTTCTAAAGATGCATTCATGACTAGGGATGGAAATTGTGCCTGATTACCCACGTGCCCGCGGGTAAATACCATAATGGAGCCGGGCATGGGTTATTTTCTTTGCCCACGGGCATGAAAATAGGGGAAAATCTCTGCCTATCGGGTAAACGGGCATGGGCATGGGTAAGCTCCACTCGTACCCATCTCGCCCGTTTACCTGCGACCAATACTGACCTAGCCCCCACCCTGTCGCCGCTCCTCCTCACGCCCAGCTGTCCCCCTCACACCCGGCCGCCACCACTCCTAGCCCCTGTCCTCCTCCCGACTGAACGCCGCCCTCGTCCTCCTCCCGACCGCCGCCCCTTCTCACGCCCGGCCTCCTCCTCCAGCCGACCAGAGTCCTCGCTCTGCCGGTGCCGGTGACCTCAAAGCAGTGCAGAGTTCCTCTTCCTTGGCCTCCTCCTCAACGCCAGATGCAGTTGAAAGCTTAGTGTTAAATCTTGTGATTCTTGAATTTTCCTTAAGTAAGCCAACGACTCTTGACTATTCTCTTGTTGTGATTCTTTAATTTTCCTTATTTAATTGTGGTGATAGGATGTATGAAACTATTGGTAATGTCCGGTGTATTGGGAGTATGTGTGATGAGCGATGATGTTAATTGGGAGAATATGGTGAATAAAGGGTTTTTTGTGCAGATCTGGAATTACGGATGAGTCAGAGCAAATTTGTGCATTAATTTATTTGGCAATATGTGTGATGAGCGATGATGTTAATTGGGAGAAGATGGTGAATTAAGTTTTTGTTCAGATCTGGATGAGTGCTAGATCTGGATTGTGTAGATCATGAACTAATGTTAATTTTCCATTTTATTTGTTGACGTGTGATGCAATATTGAACTAAGGCTTGTGTGAAAGTGTGAACATCTGAAGGTTGTGTGTGCTCTTTTTTTACTGTACCTTTCTTTTCATCGCATAATTTACCATGTGTTACTGATTCTTGATGCGTGAATATGGTGCCTCATCCACATTACATTTTTAAATGTTTGCGGGTACATGGACATGCCCGTGGGCGATAGGTATGGGTGAGGTTCTTCGCTCATCGTCCTTTGCGGGCATGCCTGTGGGGGAAAATCGAGGTCGTGAGCATAGGTATGGGCGAGCACTATCTGTGCCAAGATAATTTAAAGAGTTGCAGAGATTAGGCGAAGTAATTCTCTAAATCATGACCCTTATCAAATCCTGATGATTTATCCAAAATCTTGAGGATTGAATCTCGAAGATTAAACGTTGTACTATTTCCTTATAAGTTGTTTTGAAGTTTTCTTACATGAAGGTTTTTAGTGAAACAACAAGTGTAATGCAATTTATGAATATAATGTACTCTTTTCTCTATTCCTTCTTTTTTTTCAATGGGTTTTTGGAAGGTATTTTTGATGAAGCATTTGCATATCGTTGTCTATTGCTCAAAGGGGAGTGTTATAAAGCTTAATTACAAGAAAAAAATTAAACCATTCCTAGAGAACTTTCACCCCTATAGACTATAAATATGAAGATCCCCATGGCTACGCCATCATTATCTAACAGCGATGCCGTGCGCGCGCTACGCTACGCCGTCAGTACGTGTCATGTAATATAATGTTGCCTCGATCGACGGTGGATGGTGGGCGGGGCACGACCGGTGGCTATAGGGCTATTTGGTTCATGGCCCTAATATGTCATACCAAAATTTTGGTAGTACCCATATAATTTGGCCAACGTTTGGATTAGTACCAAATTTTTGGCATGCCAACAAAAATTTGGCTGAGCCAATGCATCACAGTACAAAGCCCAGGCGAATCCTAGGTGAGCATTTTGCTCGCCCCAGTTTTGGCTCACTTCCTACCAATATTTTAATGAGGTGGCAAGAACCTATTGGCTGCATTTAATGCATTCCTTTTTTTATTAAGGAAAAATTAGCTCAGTAACATCGCGTTGGGACGTAATCGGAGGAACGACACTCTGTTCATGACGCACTGAAAAATAACATCACGAACACCAAAAATTATGCCGAATGGCATCACCGTTAGTTACTTCTGTTTGCATATTTTTTAAATATAGAAACTTAGATAAAAAAATTATCATTTTTTTTGTGGAGTCTCCCGACACAGTTCAATTGTTTGTGTATTTTTTTAAAAAAATTATACATTCTGATTTTGTCTTTAAAATTTATTTAACTATACTGTTTGTAGGAATTTTCTAATATAGAAAATGAGGTCAAAACATTATGATTTTTTTTCACACTTCATACACAGTGGACTTGATTGTGTAATTTTTCTAATTTTTTTTAAAATTAATTAATGCACTTTTCATAATATTTTGATCTTATTTTCTATATTAGACTCCTTACAGTAGATATTATGAAATTGCATTAATTATTTTTATAAAATTTTGAAAAACATTATACAATTAAGTCCACTATGTAAGGAGCACGATTTTTTTTTCATAACATTTGTATCTCATTTTCTATATTAGGAAATTTCTACAAATAGTATACTTAAATAAATTTTAGAGACAAAATCGAAATGTATAAAATTTTGAAAAAAAAAATACATAAGCAATTGAACTGTGTCGGGAGGCTCCACAAAAGATTTGATAATTTTTTGAGCCCAGTTTCTATATTTAAAAAATTCTGCAAACGGAAGTAACTGATGGCGATGTTGTTGCGCATAATGTTTTGTGTTCACGATGTTATATTTCAGTGCGTTACAAACGGAGTGTCGTTCCTCCGATTACGTCCCAACGCGATGTCACTGAGCTAATTTCCTTTTTGATTAATCAGTTTCAAATGATCATATTTCTTAAATAGAGTATCCGATTTATGATCCGTTTAAACCGTTGTGTTTATTTTCATTTTATCAACAAAACAAGACCCATATTGGCATATTTTGGAGCAAAAAATATATATGTCATGCGAGACCCACGTGTCATACTCACAATTTTGGCATGACTGCAATCCAAACACATCAATTTCGATATTGCTTGTGAATTCGTATGGCTACGATTCAAACATCATTTTTTCCCCTAAATTTTGGTTTTGCCTGAGTTTTAGTATTACCAAAATTGTAATATAGCTACCTAAGTCGCAAACCAAACCCGGCCCACTCCGCCGCGCGTACGGAAGCCTGCTCCGCATGCGGAAAATCGAACCGCCGAAGCATTAACCGCCGTGCTGCCTTCGTATGCCTTCCGGCCCACTTCGCTCTACAAAAGTCAGCCTGCCTGCCGGGCTCCGCACGCGGGAAATCGCCTAAACATCAATTTTGGCCCATCTGCCTCCCGAGTCCCACCCCACTCCGACGCGCCGAGCGACTTCCCGCACAGGCTGCGGCCACCTTCTATACCGTCCTGGGCCTGAAGGCCCAAACTCCCTCGCGATTCTCGTTCCAGTCCCTGGTCCTCGGCTCCTCGCCGCTCGCCGGAGCACCACTGACTTCGGCCATGGCTCCCCCACGCGGTTGCACACCAGTAGCACCACCAAGGCACTACCAATCCGGTGGGCTCTCCGGTGCCGGGGACGATGGATGCTCCCGCCCCGCCCCGCCGCGTGCTGTCCTTCCAATTCGCCACACACACTTCCGCCGAGCTATCGCTTTCCTTTGCCTCCGTCCATCGTGTCCACCCGGCACCGGCAGGCAACTCGGGGCTCTGGCCTGGCTTACAGTGCTGTAAAACCCACGTCCATACCACGTTGTCACTTCTGGGCGCGCGTATCCAGTAATCGGAGAGGTACAAGACACTGCCTCAAGAATTTAGGCTTAGTAAGATACTACAGTACATCCGGATTGTTGATTTCACCATGATTACAAGTATGAAACCAGTTCAGCATGGTTACTTACTTTTACCGTGCATGTTTGTATTTTCCATTTACTTTGTATAAAATGTTGTAGATAGCTGGATGTGAATGTGTGATACTTTTATTTCGCGTATTTTAACTGGCAAGGCGAATTTTCTGGGTTTTCTTTATTGATTGATGGGTCTTGTGTAACGGATGAAATGCCTGCTTGTTTACTGTCAATTTTATTTTCCCATATCATATTCATATGCTACCTTCCAATATTGCTGAACTACCAATGGTTTCTTCAGGAAAGCAGGAGAATTGCATTTCATTACTATGACTTGTGGGGTATATAAGCAAAAACTATTCCCTCGCAAAAAATAACAAACTATTGGACCTTTTCCAGTACTATATATGTACAATATTTCATCTGTCCATTTTCTTGGAAGTAACTGAAATCTGAAGGGGTCTTTCGAAAGACTGGATAACCTTCTGTGTATGGAGTCAACTGGTCAACTGGACAGAGCTCCTCTAAGTAAATGAAGAAAGATACTTTTGCCATAACTGTTTTTTTGTTGAAATGAAGGGCAGAGAATTTGTGGTGAGCAATGGACAAAGGAAATGACAAAGTATGAACATTAGACTTTTTCTCTCTCGCTTTGTCACTATATCACAGGCAGTACTACCGTGTGATACTGGCATGACAGCCTGGCAGGCGAGTGGATTGTTGACTCTCTCTTCCAATAATCATTTCGCTTCAGTCAGCTGCTTACCTTGACCTACTAGAATATTCTTTTCTAATGCTACCAGAACCTGTTCTCTATTTCAGCCATCTGAGAGGAAAACTGGTAGATACCATATGAAAGAACAATATCTCTTTGGTCCTTCAAGGCCTTAGCAGCTGCATGTATGATGCTCAGGCAGAGAAATCTCTTTAAAGACAAGGTGTTTGTTGCACTCCCTGAGGAACCCAGGGATGGCAAGTCCATTCTGTCTTGGGTTATCGACCATGCATCTGATAACACGGAGATCATCATCATCCACATAGTAACTGTACCAAACTTTGGTTAGTTATTTGCAATGAATTTTTCTGAAGTTAATAGTCTCTTGTCAGTTTTTAATAAAAAGGAAAAGATAGATCTACTGCCCTGTTTTGTTATCATAATCTTCAGTTGCTGCTTTGTTGTGATATTTTTTCTCTAATTATTATTTCTTGTTGCCAATTTGTTTTGACTTCACTATCCATAGCAAAGTATTGTCATCTTATTTGATACTTTTGTTGTTTTGAAGAAAGCAGAAAGCAAAATTTGGACCAATACCTGGATCAATGTTCAAGAAAAAAGGTGCAAGATATTACCATCAATTTTTTTTTTATATAAAAACCTATGTGGAAAGAAAAGTTACAGTGTCCAAGGACTTATGGACATAATATATATGAGTAAATAAAATACAGAAGCAGAAGCGAAATGTCAGGTTAGAGTGAAAATAGATACTCTTTTGTTTGATATGTCCAACTACTGAATCAAATGAGATGCAGGTTTGAATGAAAAATATTATAACTTAATAATGGTTTATTGAACAGTATTCCCTGTGCACAAATCAAAGTCACCTCAGGTATACTTTTCATTGAAACCATTACACCAACATTAAATTTGAATAATTTTCTATAGGAAAAAAGATCCACACTTTTTTGATGCAAAAGTTGATAACGCCCCTTCCGTAAATTGAATGGTACGGGAAGTGTTCATTTTTTTTGGTGGAAACAAGTATTGTAAGATAAAATTCAAAATCTGTTATGGTGGGGACATGAATTATTGGGGCATGTTTAGATTTTAGAATTTTCCACTGTACCGGTTTTTGTAAATAACTCATTGTATTGATAGAAATTTCAGGCAAACTTTTTTTAATTGTATCATGTGCTGATTGAAAATATAAAATTTTCAGATTTAAATTGACTGAATAACAAACCTACACATTAACAGTTGTATGTGATAGATACCAAATCCACTATGTATTTGGTAATCATCCAAGCCTTCTATTGAATCTGAGTAATATTGCACTTTGATTAAACTGATTTTGGAAATATACACTTACACGGTGTGAAAAGTTCTCTCTTTTGTTCATCATGTTGACAACAAAAAGTGATTATTGTTAGATGTTAGATATGTAGCTTGTATAGGGTTCTCATTGCATATTGACCAACACCTGTAACTTTTATATTTTGGCCTTTGGCCCATTGGAATAGAACAGGAATTCATTCCAACAATTATGATATAATCGACACATTTTGTGTGAAGAAATTCCCAAAAAAAAAAATGCAAAGAACAATATTTACTACTTCTGTTTAGCAGCGAGTAAAATTTCTAATTCTTCCTTGATCAGGTTAAAGCTGAGAAACGGGTGTTCCTGTTTACCAAGATCGACGAAGGCCTGCTTCATCTGATAAAAATATATGGGGTCAACAAACTTGTTATGGGTGCAGCATCAGACAAGCACTACAGAAGGTCTCTTTCTCTTCTCTCCCTATCTGTTCTAAGATTTATGGTACACGTTCAGGTTATTGTCCTTACTGATCTCCAGGAAAATATGATTCTTTGTGTTGTACAGAAAAATGAAAGCACCACAATCTCAGACAGCAATAAGCGTGATGCAAAAAGCTCATTCACACTGTAATATATGGTTTGTTTGCAATGGAAAGCTAATATTTGTCAGGTAGGTCTTGAACCACCAATTCTCTTGTGTATAAGCTCTACGGTTTGGTGTCATGTCACAAAGAAAATAAAGTCAAATTAGAATTCTAGATAATCTGCAAGCTTGCAATAGTCGTTATGTAAAACACCTATAAATTTACTGATTTTTGTATTTCTTATTGTATAGGTAATCACATGATTGATAGTTCCAATTTTGAATGAGAAAGGTTTCTATTCCATTTGACAATTTACATTATCTCATTTGTTTGAAACATCCTGCCCCACAATCTGTGTGTTTATTGTAAAATATATGATTGCAAATTTGCAATACCAACTGAGTAAGCTCTTCAATGATGCACTGTTCACAATCTCAAAGATGAGGAGTTTTCCATAATCAAAGACCACAAGCTTATTTGTAGGAATAACTATGGCAAACTTTGCAGGTTTAGCGTTACAAAATATGTGATTATCTGATAAAAAATACGCATGCATTTCTTTATGTATTGTTCATGTTTTAATAATATTCAAATTATGGCCGAGTTGGTACTTAATCATATAGCTGATTAATAGGTCTTTTCTCACAATTATCTGCATTTTATCACTGATAACCTATGTTATTTTTTCCATTGGCGAATGGTCATCATAAGATTATCAATGCTTAAGTAATGCTTTATTTTCAGTAGTTTGCATTTTTTTTCCTTCTATGCAATTGATGGAGTTTGTCCAGGGAGGCAAATTATTGCCTACTAACAAAGTCAAAATCAGCACGGCTACCTTGTGCTGTAGACGATTCCAACATGGATCTTCAATGTTTGCTACAACCTAATATAGAGGTAAGAGCCTTTTCCGGCATAGTCAAAATATGTTACTTTGCAATATGGAATATTCATTGAATAGCATATTAGCATCGTAATTCCTAAAAAGGAAAAATAAAGAAAAGATTGTCAAATATGTTACTTTGCAATATGGAATATTCATTGAATAGCATATTAGCATCGTAATTCCTAAAAAGGAAAAATAAAGAAAAGATTGTCTTTGCATAGCATATTAGCATCTTCCACCAGTTATTAGTTCGTCACACAGGAAGATCGCTGCCTAAATGCTGATGAACTTCAGACATACCAAGAGGTCTAAAAAAAATCACCAAGTAGAAGGATGATGCTTTGGAACGCATTAGTAAATTTCGAGAAGTACAAAACAGGTGACCTTGGCTCACCAGAAGAAAGTACTTCTGTTGTTAAAACCAGGGAAAAAATAACCGGCCAGTAACCGCCAGTTGGTTACCGGTTACTGGTTACTGCTGGGGGTCCGGGATCCAAAATTCCGGCCGGTTTTTCCCGTATTTTGCAAGTTCAAATTCTAATTTTTGAATTTTGGATGGTTTTTAATCAAATTTGAGCTAATTTCATCCAAATTTTCTCCGGAAAAACCGGTAACGGCCGGTTACCATTCCCGCCCGCCTGTCGGGATTCAGTCTGGGACCGGTTCTTTGATCCCTGGTTAAAACCATTTAATTTCTATTAGATCTGTTGTGCATAACATGCCATTTATATAAAGAAAAGTAGAATTAAGCATAGTACAAGTCCTGGAGTTTTACAAAGTTTTCTGTGAACAATCGCTAATTCCATTCACAGGCTAACAGATGGGAACATATGTATATTAAAGAGATGGAGCTAAGGAAAGAAGTAGAGGCAAAACTCTCACAAGAAAAGGAAGGAACAGAAGCTCTGAAGCAAGCAACAGTAATGCTTCAAAATGAGCTCGACTGGTTCACATACCAATGGAATGAGAATGTCAATAGATTGCAAGAGGTAAACCAGCAGAAGCGCTGTCTGGAACACCGCATCTCAGAGTCAGACTCAGTTGCCAGTTATCTAGAAGAGAACATGAGAGCTACTGAATCTCTTGTCCAGTCACTGAAGTTGGAGTACAATAAAGTGAAGCTTGAGCGAGATGATGCGGTTAAAGAGGCAAGGGACATGCGTATAGAGAGAGAGCTCATAGCACCTTGTTCCAATGGACCAATGAGCTCTGAGTTCTCCTTGATGGAGTTGGAGCAGGCAACTCAGAATTTCAGCAGTTCACTTAACATTGGCCGAGGTGGATTTGGATCTGTCTATAAAGGTTTTCTTCGCAACACCACGGTAGCTATAAAGAAGCTCAATTCTGAAAGCTTGCATGGCCAATCAGAGTTCCAGCAAGAGGTAAATGCAAATTCCTTCTGCTCATTTGTAACTTGTAAGAATACATATAACATTGCACTGGCACAATAGGAAGTAAGAGTAAAGCCAAACGAGTTCTATCGTTCCAATATATTTTTGCAGGTTGCTATACTCAGTAGAGTGAGGCATCCAAACCTAGTCACCCTTATTGGAGCCTGCTCCGAAGTTTCAGCACTTGTTTACGAGTTCTTACCAAATGGAAGCCTGGAAGACCGACTCAACTGTGTTGACAACACCCTGCCACTCATTTGGCAGGTCCGCATCCAAATCATCACGGAAATTTGCTCTGCGCTGATCTTCCTTCACAAGCACAGACCTCACCCTGTGGTGCATGGGGACCTCAAGCCAGGTAACATCCTCCTTGATGCAAACTTGCTGAGCAAGCTCAGTGACTTTGGGATCTCCCGTCTTCTTCTCGACTCTAGCATCACCGGCAGCGACGCCCACTTCACCTCCCACCCTATGGGGACACCAGCATACATGGACCCAGAGTTTTTCGCCACAGGGGAGCTGACACCACAGTCTGACACTTACTCCTTCGGTGTCATCATCCTGCGTCTCTTGACCGGGAGGGTGCCTCTACGCCTCATAAGAGTAGTGAAGGAGGCATTGGACAACAATGACCTGCAGTCAGTGTTGGATCACTCGGCAGGTGACTGGCCACTGGTGCACTCTGAGCAGCTTGCACGCATTGGACTGCAGTGCACAGAGCTCAGCAGGCAGAGGCGCCCTGATCTTGAGCACGATGTGTGGAGGGTGGTTGAACCTATGAGAATGGAAGCTCCTTCGCCGTTGTCCCTATCTTTTCGATCCGTCTTCAGTGAAAGTAGTAGGGCCATTGCCACGCCGTCCTACTTCCTTTGCCCAATCTCTCAGGTACTACAAGTTATGAATATATAAGGTGATGTTGTTCTTTTAGTGTGAACTGTAGTCATGCTCCCAGCATTGCTTGTTGTCTCTAAGTAACTTAACTTTTTTTGCCGTTGCCTAATATTCAGGTGGTCATGAGAGATCCTCAGATGGCAGCGGATGGATTCACTTATGAAGCTGATGCTATCAGAGATTGGCTGGATAGTGGACGCGACACGTCTCCGATGACGAACCAAACACTTGTTAACCATGATACGATCCCCAATCACGCGCTGCGTTCAGCCATCCAAGAATGTCTCCAGCAGAACAAGCTGAACAAGTCCTTTGCATATCGGTAGCAGCAGCAGTAGTGTCAGTTTCATGCGTGGTTGACTGTAGTAGCTCATTTTGTGTGGCGTACTAAGCCCAAGTGTAGGTAAGGGATTTAGTTGTAGATACAATATGTCAGTTGCGTTGTAAACTCAAGTAGTGCCGCATAAATGTTCCTCTGACGTTTGGAAGTATTTTCTTTTGAGACCTTCGATCTTTGGAACCTGAGTATTGAATGGACAAGTTTCGCCTGTTGCGATCCATTTGGATAGCTTAGTTTCTTTGTGATCTATTAGGATCACGATATAGTCCATTTACGGTTTGAAGAATGATTTTATCCTAATTCGTAAAATGGGTTTGTCTATCGTGGAGCCATTTCATGATTTTATTACTAGAATCTTATTCATTTTTGGGGATTTCATTATTTTTGTAGTAGAATCTTATTCGTTCTTTTTTTTTTCTTGGAGTTGCGGTCGTAGAGAATGGCAGCATGAACTACTCTTTTTTTTGCATGTTTAGTTTCCTTGGCTATCATTGACGAGCTAACTAAACATGTCTTCTTGGTCACTAACTTTGTCAGGATTTGGACGAGGCTAGGCAAGGTAAGTATTGAACACATATTTCATCACTCAAACCAAGACGATTATATTTAGGAGGATTTTTTTTTCAGTGGGAGGCAACATATCTATCGCAAGTAAGGCATCGGTGGTGACTTCGCCAAGCTCTACCCGTCCAGTCTTCCGTAAGCATCGTGTGTGTGAGTACGTGTGTGCGGGCGTCTATGTGTTGTACTGGATTTTCTTAAAAAAAGACAATTATATTTGAAGTCACAATAAAATGACTGAATTTGTAGATAAATTTGATTTATGGAACCAACACTGACATGAAACCAAATGAACCAGGTCAGATTTGATTTACATGTACTCGGGTCTGCATTTTTGCTGGTGGATCTATCTGTCAGTTGGTTAAGAAGTGACTCAGGCATCAAGGGGGTGACAAGTGGGCTCCACCTGTAGGGTTGGCCCAACTTCTGCTCCTTCCAAGTCGCAAAATTTCCCTGCCGCTTCGTTTCCCTTTCCCCCACACTACCTTCCACTTCCACTACGCCGCTGCCGTCGTCTCCGGCCGTGCCACCTCGCCGGCGATATGCCCGAAACCGTACTCCACTCCATCGCTCTAGCTCTATCTCTCCCCTCACCTCCTCTCTTACTGACCCTTTGGTCTCCCACTCGCAGGCGGCGGAGGCCAACCTCCGCAAGCAACTGGAGCAAACCCTCGCCGCCGAACCCTCCAGCCTGCTCCACCACTACAGCCTCGTAATACTCGCTCCATAGTTGCATAAATCCTCGCCGTAGTTGCGCTCTCGTTTCTCCATTGCGCCTAATCGCGCGTTGGTTCTGTGCGTGCAGGGCGTCTTCCAATGGGACCACGCGGAGGCGGAAGAGGCGGCGAAGCAGGAGGGCGAGGAGGAGGCGAGGCGTTTCCGCGCGGCGGCCGCCGAGCACTTCCTCGCGGCTGCCAAGCTGAACCCGAACGACGGCGTCCCCTTCCGCTTCCTCGGCCACCACTATACGCGCGCCGGCGATGCGCAGCGAGCGGCCAAGTGCCATCAGCGGTCGGTGGCGCTCAACCCCGACGATGCTGAGGCTGGGGTGGGTGGGAATGCGTATACGCATGTGCCTTGAAGGTGTTGGTTGGTTTGCTCGTGGTGTTGTTTTGATGTGGTTTGTTGTATCTGTGGTCTGGTGCAGGAGGCGCTTTGCGACTTGCTAGATGTGGAGGGGAGGAGATCTTGGAGCTTGCTGTGTGCAAGGAGGCAGCTGGCAGGTCACCACGTGCGTTTTGGGCCTTCCAGATGCTCGGCTACTTACAGGTAATACTTGGTTGGCAGTTGCTTGGATACACTATTGATTGAACTAATCATGGCAGTAGTATGCATCATTAGCTGTGGATCTGCCTAGCGGGGAAGTTTACGAATCTTAGGGCTTCATTTCGATGGAACAAATACATGTGGATAAGTGGATTGGGTTGGAATCCCACCATTTCAAACCGATCCAAAAGAAGTCTAAAGGTACTACTTAAGGGGAATTTGTGTTTACAATAATTAATTAGATTGATAATCGTTACAAAAAACTCTGAAAAGAGTTGAAATCCGACCCAATCTAGGCCCATCCCAAACTTAATTCCCTATAGGTATGCCTTTGCATTTATGGCATTCTCATTCCTTTCTTGTGCTGTTCATATAATTTATCCAGCGGCAGTTCGCTCACATCTCATCCACCATCGTATTCACCACCCACACCTTCTTTACCCTCATCTGAGCGGATAGGATTGGCTCAATTCTGTTCCTGACCTTTTGAATTAGCAGAGGGAGGAAACGAGGAGGGCTGCAGGACAACAGGAGTCAATTGATTAGTTGCCATTGCTGTACCATTATCAAGTTAAAATCTGGATAGTGCAATTCCTGAAGCTATTACAAAAAGCTAAATGGTCTTAAAGTTTATAGATAGAAGAGATTAAATTGCAGGTCTTACAAATCACAAGATTGAATTATTGGGATTAGATTGTGAATATGGTTTTGACTTTAGGAATCAGATCGGGAGCCAGAATTTGTCAATAATCAAATATATATTTTTTTGTTTTTCGATTAATACTTCTAGAAATCAAGGATGAGGTGGTGTAGATTTGCCAGCGCCATATATTATCCGATAATAGCAAAGGGTGTTGCCACAGAACTACATTACTGGGAGCCACAACAATGATCTTGTTGTAGTAGTTCCTTAGGTATGTCGATATAGGTTTAATCAGGGTGGTTGGTCCACTACCCTCTGTTACTACAATCAGCCTGGCCATCAAACTGCTCAAGGTTTCGGGTCACTGAGTCACCTGTTGGACTGGTGATCACTGCTTGAACTGTTGTTTTAATTTAAAAGGCCACTGGTGTCATGTGGGGTCAACATTACAGCCACAGATCACGCAGAGCATAGGGCGAGTTGTGTCCGAATTAATTAGAATTAATTACTACAGGAGTTTATCTCTTAGTTGATTAGCAATTAGATTAGGAGTTTGAATTAAGAATCCCTTTCGGATAGAGTTAAGAGTCCAAGTCAGTATTGGTTTCCTTTTCGGTTCGGCTGGGATTAGTGCCCTATTTAAAGACATCAATTGTCAATGAATAAAGCAAGCAAGAGTTAATCAATTTACCTTCCCTCTGATCTCTCTCTTCCAATCCCGTGCTTCTTCTCTGATCTCGACGCAGCCTCCTCCCTCGTCTTCCTTCTGCTACTGAAGCTACTACGGCTCCTGGCCGCGCCCTAGGCCAAAGCCGCCCGCCTTCCACGACTACGTGCTGTGTTCTGCACGGGACGTGACAACTAGACAGATATGTATGCACCTTTAAAGTACAAGAAACCTTTTATGATGCATATTTCATCTCTAGTACAGGGAGAAATAATTAAATATGTACTGTAGATGAGCATAGTTCATCAGCAATAGGCCATTTAGGAGTAAATTGGTAGGTACTTACTTATAGTTGAAAAGGTAATGCACAACTCTACAAGTAATGGCTTGTTGATCATTGATTTTAAACACTTCTTGCTATGTGTTATATATTCCTTCGCTCATATTATATCGATAACAATCTAAGAGTAAGGAATAACAAATAGAAGCAGATTAAAGAAATTAGAGATGCTCCATATGTCGGAAGGTTACAAATGGATGGAATTAGAGAATAAGTAGAATTCATAATTTATGTTTAGTCTCAAATATTTCGAAGCAGCAATTGGACCTAGATTTGCACGATAATTGGATTTGGACGACTGAATTGGAGGCAGGGTAAAGGCTGTAGAGTCAAGGTGGCTTATTAGACATCAGAGGCCTGGGCAGAGGTCAGAGATGGTGTCAACTGTCAACTGTCAGTACTGACCAGGGAAAATTATATCTGTTTTGAAAAAAAAAAATACCCCACCGAGATTTCCAAAAATCAGAAATTTCGTAAAAAATGTATTTTTTATTGAAAACATAAAAGCAAAAGAAAAGTCGGTTTTGAGGGTTTGAACCCAAACCACACAGTCCAAAGGTAGCCTTACCACCAGGTCACGCTCACTTTTCTGAATAGGAATGGTTACGAATATTTCTTATGCTAATACTAAAAATGTAAAATTCCGATTTCTTTTGCCTGGTTTGGAAATCTTCCGGGACCCACTGGTAAGGCTAGTTATATTTTTTCCCTGGTGCTGACATAGAGGAGCTGAAAAGTCACTTGTGCCTCTAAGTGGACACCAGTGACATGTGAGCAGCGTATCTGTGGTTACCAATGTAGCTCGAGCCTTATCTGTTTTGAAAAGTCAGAGATGGCGCCAACTATCAGTACTGACCAGGAAAATTATATCTGTTTTGAAAAAAGGATAGACCCACCGAGATTTCCAAAACCGGAAATTTCGGGAGTGTATTTTTATTGAAAAACATAAAAGCAAAAGAAAAATCGGTTTTGAGGGTTTGAACCCAAACCACCCAGTCCAAAGGTAGCCTTACCACCAGGTCACGCTTACTTTTCTGAATAGGAATGGTTACGAATATTTCTTATGCTAATGCTAAAAATGTAAAATTCTGATTTCTTTTGCCTGGTTTCGTAATATTCTGGGACCCACTGGTAAGGCTAGTTATAATTTTTCCCTGGTACTGACAGAGGAGGCTGAAAAGTCACTTGTGCCTCTAAGTGGACACCAGTGACATGTGAGCAGCGGATCCGTGGTTACCAATGTAGAACCTTAGCTAGGTAGAGCCAGCCAACAGTGGGATTCTGGCTTCTCTTGTTCTCACCTCACTCAAGGTATATTTGTGCTGCACTGCTGCATGAAGGGAACAAAACGTGCGCCCAAGCAGTAGGGCGGGCAGTAAAACACAGCCATCTCGAATGCGCTTTATCATAAAATCATTAAATATTCTGGTGCCTTTTGAAAGTCTGCTTCACATGCATCACCCGCTGGGTTTTAACTAGTTCAGATGGTTTTCCCCAGGTCAATTGCCACTCTGGTCCTGTGGGTGTGCTTTGCCTTGTCTGTCTTAAGTCCAGTTTTTCGGTCCAACCACAGGGTTGGTCCAGGTTTCGTTACACTGGTCCAGCCTTGCAATGTCTGGAGTCTGTAAAAAATTGCAATGTCTCTTGACTTGCTTTAAAAATTGCAAAGTTTCTTTTTCTTGGAGTTGTAGCAAGGAACTACTAGAGCATGTGCTTTGTTTATACTTTAAACTGACAAGGTTAAGATTTTGGAAAATCTGTTAACATTTTTCTTTTGAATATCTTTTCTGTGTGTACTAAGTTGCATATCGAAATATATCCACATTAAGTATTGACATGATATGACGAATTTAGGTTCATCAAAGGAAATGGTCAGAAGCTATACAAAGCCTTCAGCACACAATGCGAGGTTAACCCAACATGTGCAGATTTATGGGAGGTGGGTGTTTTCTTTCCTTGTCAGAGTTGATGAAATCCAAGTCATACATTTTGTGTTTACAATGTAATTGATTTTACATTCCATATTATGCCATTAGGCACTCGGTCTGGCATACCTCCGTTTGGGCATGTTTACCGCAGCAGTAAACGTGTGCTGTTTTCGTTTTTGAGCATTATTAATAAAATTGGAGTTTTCTGTATTGAGTCTTCTGAATATGCACCTAAGTGGATACAATGCAATATGCAACCTGCAAAGGTATATATTCTCCTACTTTACTACATTGATAATACCACAATATATTTGTCTTTGGTAGGGAAACTAAGTATGGAATTTTCTCTGAAGGTGGGTTCATCGGGAACCATGGAACCAAGATGCACACTACCTGCTTGTACTTGCCATTTTCCAAAAAGCACGTGAAGAGAAGTACCCCGAACATATTTGTGTCATTTTGAAGAGGATGAATTTACAAGTTCTGTCCAGCAGTAGCAATTCACAAGAGCGTAAGGGGTTCCAGTATGAGAAGTTTGCTACTTCTTTTGTCTTCGGAGGTTAATTTGCAATCTGATGACTATGAAAACTGCATTGCTCAAGCTACAGAAGCTCTAAGATTTCCTCCAAGCACGGGTGCTTTCTTTGCACACTTGCAACTGTGTCGGGCCTATGCGGCGCAAGGGGATCTTTTTAACTCCAGGAAGGAGTACATGGAATGCTTGCAAAACCATACAAATACTGAAATTGGCTGGGTAATGCTCAAGCAACTTGAATCTCTATGTTCATTGGAGGGTGCCTCTGATGAAACAGAGATAAATCTCCGAGAATGCATTGAAAGGAAGGGTAGCAACCCATCGAAATGGGCATCTCTTTTTAATCTAGCATCTGCTCAGTATTCTATATGGGTTGAGGACTTTGCAAGTGCTGAGAAAGCACTTGCACAGGCATGTGCTTAAGGGGATGCTGATAGCTGCATCTTATTCCTCAATGGTAAGCCAGTTTGTTATATTTTTCTGCATCTTATTTAGCTCATTTTTATTGTCCATTTTTATCTTAATCTTTTTGTTGTTTCTTATATGAAATTGCACTGTGTAGTTGATTGTGCTATGCCCTCCAGTGAACTTCATGATTACCCTATCTTGCAATCTACTTAAGAAACTTAGCCCTAGTCTTATTCCATCTGAAGAAAAAACTGCTTTATCGAGTGATTTGTTTACCACATAGTTTACTGGTAGTGAGCATTTACAGTTGGCACTGCTGTTTACCTTGTCATTGTCAAAAACATCACACCAGCTGGTATATTCTGCTGCCTATAGGATAGCAAAAAAGGTGGTAGGTTATGCTTCACATCTATAGACTATGATGACTAAGTAGAATGCTTAATTGTTACTTTTCTTATTAAGTTATTTGTGAGGTATAGTTTATCCAGTTCAATGTGATGTGAAGATCACTGCCTCTAAATTTTATGCTTTCATTTGTCTGAAGGCTCGAGACTCTGCACTAGGCTAGAATAAATCTTGAAGAATTAGCAGATGTTTTAGTTTTAATTTATTTGGACTATGTACTGAATGAAACGTCACCCTGACAGGCGCAATCTGTATGGAAATTGCCCGGAGGTATGCGGCTCCTCAATTTATATCTCGTGCAGCTTCCAGCCTTAGAAAGGCACAGCAGAAATTACTAGCTTCTCTACCTATTGTGCCACTCCTACTGACCCTAGCAGAAGGCAGTCTTGGCTCCAAAGCCAAGTGGGAGAAAAACCTTCGTCTAGAATGGTTGTCATGGCCCCCAAAACCTTCGCCTAGAATGGTTGTCATGGCCCCCAGCTCTGAAACTAAAGCATAGCTTCAGATAAATAAAACTGTTTGTAAAATTTCCCATTTATTTTATCTTATTTTATTTTCCTTTTCATTGTGCAGAATTGAGGCCTGCTGAGATTTATTTCCAAATGCATCTGCTGGCTAGGCAGTCGACTGCATCAGCTTCTCAACAGAACCAGCTGGTGGAGACGATGCAGCTTCTTAGGGCAATACATCTGAACCCGCCGTGCTCCAGGTACTGGAAGGCTTTGCTGCAGCTTGTGGAGTACGTGTAACCCTTTGGCTCGAAGTATGATCCTTGCAAGTTCGAACCGCTCTCGTGCTGTAGTTTAGACGCAGCTACTCCGATAACACAATTATAGCATAGATTGGCTGACTTAGCTGTGAACCAGTTTGTGATGAGGTGCTCTCGCGACATGCTTGTGTGATTGCAAGATGTAAATGCATGTCGTGTTGAGATAGTTTACAGGAGGTTTTTTTCTTTTACCCGATAGCCAGCAGGCAGTGGCTTCATGAAAATGGAGTAGAGGCTCGTAGGCCAAAGCTTCCTCAGTTGTCTGCATTGACACCGTACATTATCACGTACATGGTCGATGCTGTCACGGCCTGCGTTGGAACCACTGGCCTCATGCACAAGCTCACGGTCCGCACCTACCGGAAGTAGCGGACACGTAACAAAATTTTATCCAGGACAAGCTTAAATAGGACTAATTCATTGCAAACAAGTCGATTTGTTCATCATGCATGTGAAGTTCACACATCATAGTAGATTATAGTAGGTTTAGAGAAATCAATTCTGAAATTAAAATTAGACAGGCAAACAAAGCAAATTCGTTCTCTCAATTTGACGCACTCTCAGTTTTGCCATAGTCAGATAGTCCTCCCATTCAGATATGCATCCTCAAATAATCAAATTTAGTATATAGAGATGTTATTTTGCAATAAAAATTGACATACAAAATTTTACAATATCATTTTCTTAAATTTAGCATATAACTCTTTCACAAAATGTAACCTCTATTTCTCCCTTACCCAGTTATTACCCATTAGCCCCACTTTAGGCTCAAGGAGTGGTTGAGAGACCGACTGCAAACCGATTTGTGACTTGTGGACTCTAGCCAGCACATCCCATTCCTTGCAACCTGTAACCTGTACGCTTTTTCCACCAAACTAGGAACCAGCCCAAACCTGTAGGAATCCAACAGTTTTCGATGAATTTCTACAGACCGAGAACAAAGCCAGGCCCTGAGCCTACAAGAGACAACAGACAAGGTGTCATTAGCAAGCTCATCTACTTCTTCAGAGTTCAAGCATTTTTGTCTAGAAACAAGAGCGTGCAATGAATGCGCCGAACCGAGCACAACCCCGACACGTCGGGAATTCCGTTGCCCTTTTACTTTCGCGAGGACTATCCACTTGTGTTGTCCGATGGCCATTGGCCTTCTTGGTTTCCGCCGTTGGCAGTAGCTTGGCCGCAACAGGTGTATCCGATGAATCGATGGTACGCCCACGTCACGTCACGTCACGGCGTTGCAGCGAGAGCCGAGCTGCGCTGTTCGTTCTTCAGGCTCTCGTAAAATAATCCCAAGAGACACCGCCCAACACACGCGGCGCGCCAAGCAGCAGGGCGCGCCACGCGTGCCGAGCAGCAGGGCGCGCCTTAAGCCTTCCTCTGCTCCCTGCGCTCCAGACGCCTCGCTCGCTCACCACCGCTTGGTCCGCTTCAAGTTTCCGAACCGGCGCCGCGAAACGCAAGAAATCACGCGCTCCGGCTCGCTCCGCGCGCGCGCGGCCATGTCCGGCGGCGTCGGCCCGACGTGCGGGGCGGCATCACGCTTCCGTCCTCGGGCCTGCCGCCCCGCCGCTGCAACCGACGCCGACCTCGCCCACCCGCGCCCGCGCCACCACTACTACCTCTTCTCCATCAAGCAGCTCAACACGCTGGGCGCGGCGGCCGTGCTCGCCTTCTCCACCACCGTGCCGCTCTCCGACATCGCCTTCGCCGTCCTCGTGCTCCCTACCTCCTCCTCCTCTCCGCCCTCGCCTTCCCGCAGAGGCCCGGCAAGCCCAACCCCGCCGCGCCCGTCTTCCTCGGCCCCGCGCGCCTCCTCCTCGCGGCGCACACCGCGGTGGGCTTCCTCGTCGGGGCCGCGCTCCCGGCGCTCTACATCCTCGACGGCCTCCGCGCGGGGGACACCGCCGGGGTGGCCGCCGCGTCCCCGCACGCGTTCCTCCTCGCCGCGCAGGTCTTCACCGAGGGCGTCGCGGCCGCGTGGCCCTGGCGGTTCTCGCTGCCCGTCAGGGCCGCCGTGCCGGTGATGTACAGCGCGCGCAGGATGTTCGCGGCGGGCGAGTGGCTGCGGCAGGAGATGGAGAAGCCCTACGAGGTCGGCGGCGTCGGGGGCGCGCCGGCCGTGGCGCGGCGGCGGGTGGTGGCCGGCTGGGTGCTCGCGGTGGCGAACCTGGCGTTCTGGGGGGTCAACCTGTTCGCCTTCCTATTGCCGTTCTACCTGCCCAGGGCGCTCAAGAGGTACTACTGCGGCAGCGACCACGACGACGCCGATGATGAAGGGAAGAAGGATTCCTAGGGAATTAGCCGCAGATGTTTGTGAATGCCCCGTGTGCTGTACTGTGTTTGTTGCATCTCACTAGCGTTTGTGCTATTGATTACTTGTTGTCTAGGTTTGATCGTGGCGAGTGTTATTAGCTCGACCTGCGTTTGGTAGCACGCTGAACTCGTGGAGGAAGCACTTATTTGTCAGTAAATAATTCGCTGATCGAAGCCAACGCTACATGCCTACACACACAGAGTACATGTTGATTTGTGATCCAAATTCTATACATCAATTAGGCCAGCTTTTGGACGGAGCGTAGCGGAGGCCCGTCGCCGGATTCTAGTCGAATTAGGGTTTCCCTGATATATATATTTCCTGTAAGCCGCTGTTTGGGATATTGAATCAGAGTTGTAAATCCCAGCGTTGTAACCTCACCCGATATAGTGAAGATTGTTCTTTGGTGGCGCCGTGGTTTTTTCCCTCTCGCATTGAGAGGGTTTTCCACGTTAAATCTCGTGTCTCTCTGCGATTGATCTTGTTTACTTCGTCGTTCCTCCGCCGTCGCGTATAACAGTACATACAAGCTAAACACGAGCAAATTAGTAGTTATTTATTGAGCAAATTAGTACATACAAGCTAAACACAAGCTATCTGTAATTCTGTGGATTATAACATCAAACTAGATGTTTTGGTTATATACCACAAGATGAAGATTTCGACTTTAAACACCTTTTTAATAGGTGGGTATGTATACCTTTATACCAATGACAACATCCCCGATGGGCGGACGGCTCGTGGAAATTGGGTCTGCACACTTCTCTTGGATCTAACTTCTTTATCCAACCACGCCCAAGCTTCAGTGCATAGCCTCTCTTTCCCTCCTTGTACTTCCCAAGCAAGTCAATGATGATGGTACTTACTGAGACCGTAGACATCATAGGCTTCCTTCGATTCTGTCAAATTGAAAGAGAGGTTTATTCCTTGCTGACAAAATAGTTGCAGCCAACTCAAACGTACTCTCTCCGGTTAAAAAAAAAAGTCGTTTTAGATATCGATACGGTTATCAAAATATAATTTTGATCACTAATTACTATTGTAATTATTTGAAAAAACGTAACAAAATTATAATATTATAAAAGTACTTTCTGAGATGAATCTACACACATGATTTTCGTATATCTAATCTAAATATTTAAAAAGATATCGATAGTCAAAGTTTTTAAAATTCGACAGGACGTATTCTAAAACGACTTTTTTGTGAACCGAAGGGAGTATGCTGCTAACTTTACATATGCCTAAGACTAGGACATCTAACAACTAATAAATAGTCATAATTTGTGAAGTTAGGGACTTTGTATATACCAGTTCGGTCATAAGGCGGCCTGTGAATTCCCCTTCCCAATTTTTCGAAAAATACCATTTCGTTGTCTCTCTATGTAGCCAATCCGAAGTCCCCCAGTAGGACAGTGCCATCCTGAAATGGAAACTTCGCTTCTACAACTCTTAACACATTTACCGCTAATACCTCTCTCAAAAGAAAGCAATCTATCTTGATATCCCAGTGAACATACTGTTCTCTGTGCACGGCTTCAACTGCGGTTATTTAAACGGATCATGCACCAACAATTGTTCCTATCAAACAACCAAACAACTCAGAAGATCCAATGTCATTTGGTCACTATAGTTGCTGAACCAAAACTTAAGAATTATTCAGACAAAAAAATGCTGGGAGCGCAAATTCTAAGTCCATGTAGTATAATACACTCCAAAAGAATTTACAGAAGCCCAGAAAGCTATTAGCTGCAGAGATATTAAGATGCACACGCTTTCCAATCCTTTTACCTGAAGATTATATGAAATTCATTACTCACTTAGTCGTCACGGCTAAGTAAACCGGTGGCTACAGCCGGCGGCGGATGGTCGAGGCCGACGGTTGTAGGTGGCCAGGCAGCCTGCGGTAATCTGATCGCAGAGCACCACCAAGGGCGGATCGGAGGTGTTCGCCGCCTGCAGAGATGCGAAGAGCTCAAACCGTGGACCGGAGACTGCGTGAAGGTGGATGTCCCTAACATCACGCCTCCCGCCTGGAGAGAGCATTGACGACGATGTTGGTACTGCCCAGCTTGTATTTGACCGTGAAATCGAAGTCGAGTAGTTTACCCATCCAATGGTGTTGTGGAATGGCCGCGAGCCATTGATCCAGTAGGAATTTTAGGGAGTAGTGATCAGTGCGCATTGTAAACAGACAGTCCCAAAGATAGGACGCCAATGGCGGACGGCCTGCATGAGGCCGATAAACTCACGCTCATATGCAGCGAGAGCGCGGTGACAAGGTGCAATCGGCTGGCCGAAGAAGGCCGTTGTGAGGGCCATTTTAGGCCAGCAGAATGCCTCGGTCACCTCATCAGTGTAATATCCAAAATCCTGGTTTGTGTTTCAAATGTAAGAAAATGTAAAGAAATTAAAACTTTTCTTACATCTTGTTGTTGTTTGAATGTTCTGAAGGTTCTTGTAAAGGAATTGTAAAAATTCAAAATCACAAGTCTTTTTTAACCTTAGTCTTGACCATTTGAAAAATTTTCTGGATAATCTTGTGATCATCCTCTGGAAATATTTTTCCTTGGCTCTAGGGATGCTGGGTGACTCCTCTAAAAAATTTCAAAAATTTTAGAAATTTTTTGAATATTTTAAGATGCCAGTCAAACCAGTTTGATTTTGGGTCAAACCCTAGATCAGTACCTTAAGAATTTTTTTGAGAAAAATGATCTGCATAAAAATCTCTGAAAATTTTATGCAAGGTCAATCCTGAAGTTGAGAACCTCTTGTAAAAATTTTGGAATATTTAGAGTTGTGTAGCTCCATTTAAAATTTCCTCAAAGTTTCAGTTTAATTCTTAAACCCTAGTCAAAGTACTGTTTAGGTCTGAGTCAGACTCGGGCTCGTGATTGAACCCAACCACTTAAACGTACTCGGGTTTGTTCTAAAGGGCACGTTTCTTTTCAACCGTTGGATCCCCTTTCAACCGTTGAGATCTAAGTGAACGTCCGGACCACCCGAGAGCGGGATTTAATCTGAGCCGTTCATTTTCGATCGGACAGCTGAGATTACTTTGAACTTTCGGACCTTCCGAAAGTTACTTTCAATCTGAGCCGTCCATTTTTTATCCAACCGTCCAGATCTTTTGGCTCAATCTTTGTCTTGACCTAACCCCTTCGTTCTTTTTTACCCGAGCCCTTTGTTTTCTTTCGCTGACGTGTGGGCCCTCGTTGGTCCTGGTCATCGTCTTCTTCCTCGTGCTCGTGCCTGTGCCAGTGTGACAGAACAGGGCATGGGAGAGAGCCCCTTTGTCAACTTCGTGCGTCACCTTCAACGGCTTCTAGCTCGTGGTTTTCTTCACCATCGGTGCTTTCACACTCAACGTCGTCGTTCTCACCTGTCCCCATCGTTTCAGCTCGTCTTTGGCACAACGTGAACCAAGTTCACCGTGAACTTCGTTTTCACGTAGCCCGTTGCTCCTCTGCTATAAATAGCCTTGGACCTCCCTCTTTGTTTCTTTTCCAGCACCACTTTGGTTTCCTTAGCTTCCTCTCTGTTCTTTGAGCTCAAACCTCAGAGAACACCTTCGTCGCCATTGTTGGCCGTGAATGACCTCCTTCGTTGCCAGCGCTCCAGTGGTTCCCTCACCATTTCTTTCACGCCCTTTTGCACCTCTTATCGTCTTAATCTTTTCCCCTAACTCAATCTTGGATTGCATTCATAGGAATCATCTAATTTTGAGTTTATTTCGTTGCGGTCGAAGTTTTTCCCCTTCGTCCTCAACTCCAGTAAGGATCTCCTCTCTTCAATCAATTGCTCATGGACCTTCTGTAAGGTCTATTGAAGCTATCTTTACCTCTTTGTCACTTTCGTTTTGCTCAGTGCAATGAAAATTTAAGTAAAATTGAGTACATTGCGTACTCAACAAGATTTTGTAGTATATCGTAAAATTTATATATTGAGTACTCAACAAGATTGAGTACATTGTGTGTAGGAGTTGTCTGGCATAGGCTCATAAGTAACAAGCATAGAAAACCAAAAAAGTAGGAAACTGGAAAAAAAAAAGAGAAACCAAAAGAAAAAAAAAACACACAACAACGACGATTCACAACCATCGAAATGGGACAAACAGAGAGCCAGATCTACAGAAAGAAAACCGCTGAGCACGCAGGAGAGGAAGAGTAACAAACACACACACAAAAAAGTAAAAGTACAATCCCCTAAAACAAGAGAGACCAGGAGCCCAAAATATACAAGAACGACGACCGACAACTATGAAAACGGAAGGAACACAGAGGCGAATGTACGGAACTAGAGGCGGTGAGCGCACGGTAGAAGCACATAGCTACAAAGAGACGTCGGGACGGAAAAGCCAAACCGAAAAGAACAAAAGCGTAAGAATGAAGGAGAAGAGCAAGCGGTGACGACCGAGAGGAAGAAGCGCAACTAGCGAGAGAAGGAAGACACAACCGAGGGAGGCGACAAGACCGAACCTAAACAGGCAAGGTGCGAGACAGAAATTAAGAGCAGACAAAGTGCACGAGAAACAAGGACACTCGCGACGAGACAGAGGCAAAGTGTGCGAACGCACTGCCTGACCCGATCGAACGACAGCAGCATCCAATAGCCCACGGAAAAACGCAAACGTGGGAAAACAACGCCAGAATGAATCGCACGGCCAAAAAAAATCGCGGCGCAGCATTGCACGACTGAGGCAACAAAAAAAATGGTGACGTGGCACGGTCTCCTCGCCCCCTTTCTGCCCCGATTTATCCGGAAGGATACCTCCTTGCGTACACACAAGATGGACAAAGATGTGTCGCCGTCTTGGGTTCTTGGTCACAACACACACAGCGCATTACTGGATCATCCTTTCCTCGCTAGATTGCGTACACACAAGATGGACAAAGATGTGTCGCCGTCTTGGGTTCTTGGTCACAACACACACAGCGCATTACTGGGTCATCCTTTCCTCGCTAGATTGCGTACACACAAGATGGACAAAGATGTGTCGCCGTCTTGGGTTCTTGGTCACAACACACACAGCGCATTATTGGGTCTTTCCTCGCTAGATTATCAGCCGTTCTGATTTTGTTTTGCACTAGCAGCCAGGCATAGAATCTGCATTTATTTTCAGCCCTCGCTTTCCAAATAAATAGGCCATCATGATTTTTTTTCTTCTTTGGGTTGTTGCAACTGGTGTCGCCTTCTTACCGGTAACTGCTTCTTTTGTTACTATTTAGTTTTGATTTGAAGCGAGAGCTAATTATTTAGTACTTGCAACAGTGTAAATTAACTCAGTGCTAGATCACTCACTGAACGGCTCTGATGAGGATGTTAGCCCTGTTCCTCCAAATGAGCTTAGTTAAGGGATATCGAACTTCTCTTCATATCCTACGGTGGCCAACTGACTAAACACACCCTGGACCTCTTTTCACAAGTTCTTTCATTTGTTTTTAAGCAGACGGCAGGTGAGGTAATTTTCTTCTGTTGTTGTCTACTTCCAAATGTACTGTATCTTGGACCACGTGGTTGGCAATCTCAAACTTCATTGGTTCTTTCCAAATGTACAGTACTTCGGGTCTTCACCATTTAAATGTTGGGAAAAACTCTATATAACCCTCCGAACTTTGCTCGAAAGCCGTCCAGTACCTCGAACTATTAAACAATATATTTGACTCCCAAACTTTGCAATCTAGTTCAAATAACACATTGACCCGATTTTGCATGGTGATATTAGCCACGTAGGATGACACGCTGACCAAGTTTAGATACATGACAAGTGAGACCTATGGGGTTTCTCCTCCAAATTGAAACAAAGAGGGAAGGAACTACAGGGGGCAACGGCCATGGAAGCACGACTGGTAGCTCGGTGGGGGAGAAACACCTATGGGTCCCATCTGTCATTGACTCAACTTGATCAACGTGTCATCCTACGTGGAAAAACTACTTACTCATCGTGTCACACGGGTAATACTACCCTGCGAAACCAGGTTAGGGTGTTATTTGAACCGGATTGCAAAGTTCAGGAGGTCAAATATTTGATTTTATAGTTTGGGTGCTTGATGGACTTTCGAGCTAATTTTTGGATGTTATATGGACTTCGTACTAAATTTTATAGGGTACAACTAGCGCCCAGACGTACGATGAGAAAATTATCATCGTACGCTCGGGCGCAACATTCCGCGAAAGCATAAGCAACAATTTATCGATCTGTATGTAATATTTTTCAGAAACATGTGCGACAAGTGTGGAACAAACACTCAGACATTTATAATGTTCAGTAAAGTTCGAGTCGAGTTACAGACCATGTTGAGTACACATTTACAACAAAACCGAATCCTTACTGCAACAAAAAAATAAACTTTGTACAATAAATTAAAATGTCAACCGCAGCAAATACCTCTTGCGATAAAATTTGAGAAAACATGTTGCAATAAAATCATACATTTCACGCAACAATTGATAAAAACTATTGCAACAATCCATAGAAATATTTGCAACAACTCTACGGAGAGAAGGGCATATAGGCGATGGCGATGGCCTGGCAAGGAGGGAACAGCGGCAGCTAGCGGCTAGCCCGATGCCATGCCTCCACCTCACAACGTCGCCTCGCCACCTCCTCCGACCTTAGTCTCGCTAGATCTAACGAGCTCCTTGCAAAGGGAGATCTAAGCACGAGATACAGCTGTGGCGAATGGCCTCATCGAGCGCAACAGGTGGCGAGCTCTAGCCGGCAGTCAGCGGGAGAACTTCGGATGGCGGGATAGAAGTAGTGTTGCAACTTGTCGGTGCTAGAAGTTGCTCAATCAAAGCCCATGCGATTTTTTTTGGGGGCGTGGTCCATGTGATAAGGGCGTGCGATTTTTTTACTCCCGTCGGAAGTAAGTGTACAAACAATTTCGAATTTTATAAACGCGCTCCTCAATCATTCTTGTCCCTTGCAGATCCCCTCATCTTAATCTTCCCGTAATCCTCTTACTTGCTCCTGCGGATCGATCCATGTGGTGGTTCTACCGCAAGGGCCCCTCGGGCTTCTCCGGCGCCTCCACGGCCGAGGAGGTCACCGCCGGCGTCGACGGCCGGGGCTTGGTCGCCGCCATCACAGGTAGGTACCAGTACCACCATGCTGCTTAAACGCATCGGAGCTGCTTCCTTTGCCGATCAATATTGAGATGTGGTAGTAACGAATCAGCTTTGATTCCTGAGCTATCCTTGTAATGGAATCTTAGTCAACCAATTATTGGCAACATCGACGCGCCAACTTCTGCGCTGACTGTTGAGCTATCGACGCGCGCAGGTGCGTCGAGCGGCATCGGGCTGGAGACGGCGCGCGTCCTGGCGCTGCGCGGCGTGCGCATCGTGATGGCCGTTCGCAACGTCTCCGCCGGCTTCAAGGCTAGGGAGGCGGTCCAGGCCGATATCCCCGGCGCAAGAGTCGATGTGCTGGAGCTGGACCTCAGCTCCATGGATTCAGTTAGGAGATTTGCTTCAGAGCTTGACTCTCTGAGCCTACCCCTCAACATACTCATGTAATGTACTGTATGTATATTGGTTGACCTCATGTAGTACTGTATATTGGTTGACTTCTTGCACTTTACAGTAATAACGCTGGAGTGATGACAAGAGAGTGCACACGTTCCTGTGATGGCATAGAATTGCATTTTGCGACTAATCACATTGGTAAGTCCTTAGCACTGCATGCTCAATTGTGCAAAAACAAATAGTCTTATCTATGACATCTCTTGCTTACCTATGGAAGAATGTAGCCTTATTCAGGTTTATTCTTGTGAGCTATGAGAATAATTCTAACAATGCAGTAGCTGTTCACCTGAATGACAGGCCATTTTCTTCTAACAAATCTCTTACTGGAGAACATGAAGAGTGCATGTAGGGACAGCGGTGTTGAAGGAAGGATCATCAATGTGTCATCTGCTGGTCATATCATGACCTATCCTGAAGGGATACGTTTCGACAAAATACAGGATCCTTCAGGGTAATCTTCTATTTTTTTTTTTTTTTGAAAAGGGAGTCCTTCAGGGTATTCTGTTCTGAGGCCAAGTTAAATCCTAGCTCACAATTGAGACAAACTCTTGTGTAAATAATAGGTTTGCTGTGTTCTGACCTTAGCAGATTCAACGGCTTTATTGCTTACGGGCAGTCCAAGCTTGCAAACATTTTGCATACAAATGAGCTGTCCCGAATTCTGAAGGTATTTCAGTTCTTTGCCACTCAACGGGAATAGTTCCAAAACAATGTATGAACTGAGGAACAACGGAAAAAATAACTGTTTTCATGGACAGGAAGAAGGGGTGAACATTTCAGCTAATGCAGTTCATCCTGGAATCATTGCGACCAGCCTTTTCAGGAACATGTCTATTGTAAATGGTAATTAATTCTATTCTAAAATCTTCCAAACAATTTTGTGACCTGAAAAAATAAATTATGTTCCAACCATCTCGATACCAGCTAGCATGGAGAACATGTTCATGCAGCCCTGGTTGTAGCATTCTTTTAACCAAAGTTCAAGAAAGCGCTCTACCGGTCTCCTGTCTACCACAGAAGATCCTAGCTCAATTACTCGGTGGGGTCGCTCTCTTTCTCTTTCTCCTTCTTCTTTCTCTTTTCTCCAGGGATTGGGATCCTCTGCGTTGAAGTATTCAATATATAGGATTTTTAGTGTATAAGCATTAGGAGCGATCTTCATCGTCAACAAAAATCAAAGGTCGATATCAATAACTACAGATTTTCGCTACATTAGCTATTTTTTGTTGTTGCTACGATTGCACAGAGAGTCATGTTCACGCACTCACGAAACATTGTTCACTGATGGGCCACTATAGTAATGCAAGGGATCCAAATCCGTCGAGGTTCTCTCTTCTTCCTTTCTTCTTTATCTTTCTCTCCCCTTTTCCTCTACCTACAGATCTCTCTCTCTCTACCGCAGAGAGAGCAAAGCGGCGGCGGCGCCGGAGCTAAGAAAAAAGTGGTGGCGGCGACGGGAGCAGAGAGAGCAGAGCGGCGGCGGCACGGGAGCAGAGAAGAAAGAGGGTGGCGAGCAGAGAGAGAAGCGCGGCGGCGCGGAGCAAAGAAGAAAGCAATGGCGGAGGCGCAGGAGCAAGCGGCGGTAGGAGCAGAGATAGTAGCGGCGCGCGCGGAGAGCAGAGGAAAGCGAGGGCGCGCGCGGGATAGCGACATACCTTGATTCGCGGCTAGCAATGGAGGCGAGATCACTGCGCGGCGACCTCGATTCGACGGTGGGGATGGCGAAACCCGCCGGCGCCCTCCTCACACCGCCACGCCGAGCACCGCCCAAGCTGCCTTGGGCGCCTAGCCGGTCGACTGCGTCGAGTTGCGGCGGTGGGCCACCACGATCACCTAGGCGGTGCCTAGGAGCGAGTTCTTGAACCTTGCTTTTAACTGTTCTTGAGCGTTGCTACTCTTTACAGCCGTAATGAACTCCATTGGAAGAATCATAAGCAGAAGTGTAGAACAGGTAAACTCTCACCTATTATTTTCTCTCGCCTTGTTGATGGAACATGCACTGATCCTAACTTTGTATATATTTGTTAAGGGTGCTGCAACGACATGCTATGTGGCGATTCATCCTCAAGTCAAGGGGTAACTGGGAATACTTTGGCAATTGCAATATAGCCACCCTGAGCAGGCAGGCTTCAGATGCAGAGTTGGCCAAGAAGTTATGGCAATTCAGCTTGAAGACAGTGTACTGTTGATGTCATTGGAGAAATTGATGTCATTGTAAGGGCATGTACAAAGTGAAATGCTTATATCGAGTACTTAAAGAAAGAGAATATAGATATATCATCAAACACCTATGTAAAAATCATTTAGTCCAATGCAAACATCTCTTTTATAGGTGCTTAGATGATTGTATTATCTATTGATTATATATAGTTATATACATAAACACCTCTAAAGCACCGGTGCCTAATCAAGCATCGATACTACAAAATAAGCACTTTATCTATTCTACATGGCAAGAAAGATTAGTTTTTCTTTGCTAAGCACCTACATTGTACATGCTCTAAGACTGTTCAGCTAGCCTCACCGATAAGTCACTTTTGTCGGTGCTTTTTTTTTTGACACGTGTGTAGATTGTGTACTGTACTTAGAGTGGATATCGAGCTAAGTCCTCGTCTTATCGAGCTTTTCTAAAATTGATACGGTTTGATTTAATCATTTTATTTATAGTATGGAAATATATTTTTAGAATCGAGCTAACGAGACGAGCTAAGCTAGAGCGAAATTCAATTTCATTAGAAATCGACTCATTTCAATGTTTAATAAGTATAATTAGAATAATTTTAAACCGAGCTAGCGAGCCACACTAATAAACTTTTTTTTCACAGCTAACTGTACTGCAGTTTAGTGATGAATACACACTGAACAGAAACTCCACGACATAGTGTTTTTTTTTTAAAAAAAAAGAAAGAAAGTGGAAATCATTTTCCGGCTCGGTGTTTACATATAAGTACACAAGTTGAGCACATGTTGGAACGTAGAATTTTCATTTATAGGAAACAGTACAATTCCTCCCAAGTTTCTGCCAAAACCAACCTTACTTTCCAAGCAGATCTTGAATGTCACCAATGTTAGTTTTGTGTTGATATTTTTTAGAGGAGTTTTGTTTAGATGATCTTGCTGAAACTGTCATGGGCTACCTGATCTGTGTGTTGTGGCCCGTGTAACGTGATGGCGCCGCGGCCCATCATCAAGCACGGTCATTAGGATTGTGTCAAAAAAAATTTGTGAATCTGATTGTGTCAATCTTGGAGCCCTTTACATGATGACATCTTTCCACTAGTAGAAGTTGATTTATTTAATACAAAAGCAATCATGCAAATCAGGCATGAACTAATTTACTGGAGGCTAGCTGTTCAACATGCAGTGCTATGTAAGCCTCAAATGGTTCTATAGTGCTGTATTTAGCATGTCTGATGATGCAAGTGAAGTGAGCATCACCAACTAAAATATATATTGCCCAAATGGGAAATTTGTTGTCATAAGGCCATTGCACGACCAATGGCACCATTCCTTAAAATGTCTGTCATGTCATGTAATTGAAAAATGTGTTGTTGGAAGGCCATTGGACTAGGCCGACATTGCATCATGCATCATCTTCTTCAGAGTGCAAGAGGAGGGAGAAAAAGGAAGAGAAATAAAATAAACGTCTAGGTTAGCTTTCTATCAAAATATATTGTAAATCTTGCTTTTTTTAACCCTTTTCCCTTAAAGTAGCACTTGTAACAGGGCATGTGCTCACAGATATTTTCTTCTTTCTTTGTTTCTTTTTTAAGGAAGATATTTTTCTCTTTCTGTTTTTGAGGAAAGATATTGTCGATGAGTTAGTATCGATCTTACGAATGACATGAAGATATTACTATCTATAATAACAATTACAGATAAACAATTTAATTAATTAAGAATTATTAGATCTCGTTAGATATTTTGTTAGTTGAGACCATGGGTAAGTTTTATATACACTGTTTCTGAAAGGAACCTTTATGGTAGCTAATTGAGCCGCTTTGCTTTGTGAGTGGCCACAAGTTCAGATCTACATTCTTAGAAAGTTAAGAAGTTTTTTTTTTGAAGCAAACATGGCCAAAGGGCCATTGACTCCCTGTTGATATCGAAGTTGCAGTACAACCACCCATAGAGTTACAAAAGGAACCCTGACAAGAAAATAACATGTAGAACAGCCCTTGAAACTCAGTGAGAAGGACTAAAACAAAATTAAAAATTACATTAAAGTCCTTGTGCTGCTTCTGGCGTCGCCGATGATGCGAGAGGAGCTGCAGTCGCCAAATCGCACACTCCCCACCTTGGATGCCCACACCTGGCCACAACTCTTCCACTTCTGGTGCATTTGCCGGCGGTTGTGAGCGGTGAAAGGAGTACGGGGGCCTCCTTGAAGCGGAGGTTGAAGGTGGCACCAGAGGATCTGCGACGGTGGTGAGCGCCGACGATCTCCTTGGCAACACACCCAAACGCCACTCGGAACAAAGGATACTAGGATCCTCACCGACAGCGCTGTCATATATTCAAAGTACTCTCCCTCTCCCACTCCCCCATCATAATATCAAATAATATAGTTCCCTCTGTGGCTTTGGAGTTGATCTCCGACTTTCCGGCCACCTCCTCCGTTCTTCCTCACTCCAAATCCCTTGCATCCACCCCTTCTGGAAAGTTGACAAGTTGGGGTTGCAACCAACGACTGGACAAAAATAACGACAAAGGGGTTAAAGGACGCAAGATTTTTGCCACTGGCCGTATATACTTGTCGTTTTAGTACAACCTAATTGAAGTCCGATAAGGTTAAAATATCTAAGTCGTTGTTACCTTATCATTCATCCCCATATATAACAGTGAAGAATACTATAGTCTGACAATTAAGTACATTGAATCTAGCACACCGACGACGATTCAACACCAACGAGAGGTTGAATCGATGATGGCTAGGTAGGCACAACACATGTAGTCATGCAGATGAGTTTGACAAGAAAAGATCATCTCTTGGATATAAGGATGTTTTTTTCTACTCCTGAAAGTAGTTACTTCCTATTCCGTATCTTACAACGTAGGGAGTATTTTGCGTAACCGAAAGTACATTTGTGTGGTATACGAGTATATAAGATCACCTAGGTGATATTTACACCTTTTCAGGAGTAGTATGTACAACTTTTTAGACACACTCCTTTTTAATTAGTATATGAGTATACCTAAAGTGATAAAAGAGTATGTCAAACTCTTTTAGCGGTATATCAAATGTGAGAGTAACTACACCCGGGAGTAGAAGATATTAACTATATATATATATATATATATATATATATATATATATATATATATAGAGAGAGAGAGAGAGAGAGAGAGAGAGAGAGAGATTGATCCAATTATTACACGCAAGGCCGGCCGTAATACGGACGCGTGATTAGTACGGCCTGTCAAAGTCCACCATTCGATCGATTAGTCCGATTAGGACACCACCCAGCTAGCCGTGCTGATGGCTGCATCGATCGAGTAGGATAAGTTTTTCTGGTCTGAGTGGGGTGGCTGCTTGGACATTCTTGTATTGGGGTATTTCTTTTTCTTTTACGTTGGCCTAATAGAGATTGTCCATTTGAGCTATCCTAACATAACATTCTTCGCTCGACCTTTACTTAAACTTTACGAACAATGAGTACTATGCCTCCTTTCTTTCCTTTTAGCTTCAATATATAGTGAGAACTTTCGTACTCTAAAGAACAGTGAGTGCTTTTACTTTTCAATACCATATGTAATATGCGTATATGTACATGGAAGACGTATGGGAGAAGCTAGGGAGTGGAATCAAAAGGGGGACCAATGCAATATAATGCAACAGGAGCCAGCCCTTTTTTTATGCAACAAAGTGGCCTGCAGGAGGTGGGGCTGTTACGACGTTGGTGTGACCTGAATTCACACGTATACGTCTCCTAATTTCAAGAGAAATTTTACGGTATGTTCTGTTGGAATTTATACGGGTTAGGTCTAATTTTAATTCTAATTCTAATTAATTCCTAGAAAATCCTAACACTACTACAGAACAGACCTTTGGTCGAACTGCCAAATGGGCAATAGTCTCGGAGAAAATTGCGTCCGGGACCAAAATATCTTTAGTCGGTTGGTAACACCAACCGGGACTAAAGTCCCCCCAACGGCTCTGGTAGCGAGCTTTGCGGGAGGACTTTTAGTCGGTTGGTGTTACCAACCGACTAAATGTCAACCTTTAGTCGGTTGGTACTACAATCCGGGACTAAATCTTTAGTCGATTGTAGTACCAACCGGGACTAAGGTTGACATTTAGTCGGTTGGTAACACCAACCGACTAAATGTCCTTCTATTTAAACTCTGTTTGGCGTTCGTCACGGGGCCGGAACGCCGTGGTCGCGGCCGGGACACGCCGCGGCTTCTTTGTCACCACCACGAGCGTTCATTCACTCAACCGTATTCACCGGCGTGTTCGCGGTAAGCTCCTCGATGCTAACCACGACGTCCATTTGACATCTACCGACTCGTCCATTTTTCTTTTATTTTCGATTTTTGAATAGCATGAGATTTGTGATTTTTGTATAATTAAATCTAGAGCTCAAAAATTCTGAAAGTTTTGTGTATGCTCTCTGACATGTATACTATCTATGAAAAATATGAAATGTGAAATTTGAATAATTTTTATATGTTATAAAATTGCCAATTAATTCATAAATGGAACTTTCATGATTTTTGTAGGCCACAATAAATTTCCAAAAATCATGAAATTTGTTTTTCCACTAAGTTACACTGTGAACAGTCCATATAAAAATTTTGAGGCTATTTGGACAAAGTTGAATTTATACCTATTTTATGCTTATTTATTTAATTATTATTCCATGAATTTTGTAGGCTAAATTAATGATCCAAAAATTCTGAAAATTGTTTTGCCATGACACATGATGGTGTTCCATGGCATGTTACTCAATTAGTTCATTAGAGAAATAGAGAATTTTGGTGTATTTTTTAATTTCATTTGTTTACAAAATGAGAAATTTAATTATGTGATATGTCATATAATGCAGACGATGACACGCCATTGGATGTACAATGCCGATCGCCGCTCCAAAGAGTTCATTGATGGTGTGCATTATTTCTTAAGAGTGGCCGAGGCAAACAAGCGGGATGGTTTCATGTCTTGTCCATGTGCCTGTGTAAGAATTTGAAGGAATATTCTAGCTCAAGGAGTCTTCACTCACACTTGTTGAAGTCGGGTTTCATGCCAAACTATATTTGTTGGACCAAGCACGGAGAAACCGGGGTTATAATGGAAGAAGGTGAAGAAGAACAATTGGACCCCGACGACATTATTGTTCAATACGGTGACCGATGATCTGCAATGGGCGAAAGAAGAAGAGGGGCGAGAAGACACACTCGGTGAAGATGATGCTCTTGGTGATGTCATTCGTGATGCACAAAGAGATTGCGAAGTGAAAAGGAGAAGGCTAAGTTTGACCGCATGCTAGAGCGATCACAAGAAATTACTATACCGTCCGTCCAAGATGGGCAAAAAGTTGGGTACAACATCGGAGTTGCTACAATGGAAGGCGCAGAATGGTGTATCCGACAAGGCATTTGGGCAATTCGAAGATCCAAAAAGATGCTTCCGCCTAACGAATTGCACGCCACTACGTGCGAAGCAAAACAGTCGTCGCCCTTTGGGATTAGAAATCCGAAGATACATGCATGTCGTAATGGCGCATCTGTATCATGGCAAGGACTACGAATTTGGATGAATGCCCGTATGCAAAGCGTCGCGATATAAGATCAGCGAGATGACCTGGCGATGTTGAGGCGAAGAACGTCCGGAAGAAAATCCTGCCAAGGTTATGTGGTATGCTCCTATAATACCACGCTCAAACGTCTGTTCGAAACAAGGACCATGCAAAGTTGTTGCGATGGCACAAAGAAGACCGTAAGGTAGACAACATGTTGAGACACCTGCGATGGGTCCCGGTGGAGAGCAATAGACAGAGAATTCCGGAGTTTGCGGATGACGCAAGAAACCTAAGGTTCGCTTTAAATACGGATGGTATGAATCCTTTTGGGGACGAGCACTAGTCATAGCACTTGGCTCATTACTCTATGTATCTACAACCTTCCTCCATGGTTATGCATGAAGCGGAAGTTCATTATGATGCCGGTGCTCATCCAAGGCCCGAGGCAACTTTGGCAACGACTCGATGTCTAACCGAGGCCATTAGTTGAGGAACTCCTGCTTTTATGGAGCAAACCAGGTGTACGTGTGTGGGATGAGTACAAACAGGAACACTTCGACCTGCGAGCATTGTTGTTCGTAACAATCAATGATTGGCCTGCTCTAAGTAATCTTCGGAGACGGACAAACAAGGGATACAATGCATGCACACATCGTTTTGATGACATTGACAGTATATATTTGAAAAAATGTCGAAGGTCGTGTACCTTGGCCATCGTCGTTTTCTTCCTATGAATCACCAACTAAGAAAGAAAGGCAAGCATTTTAAAGGTAAGGCGGACCACCGAACCAAGCCTCATAACCGAGGCCGGGAGGATGTACTTGATATGGTCAAGGATGTGCAAGTAGTCTTTGGAAAGGGACAAGGCGCGAACTGTTCCAAAAGATGCTAAGGACACGCACCCATGTGGAAGAAGAAGTCCATATTTTGGGAGCTACCCTATTGGCAAGTCCTAGAGGTCCGCAACGCGATCGACGTGATGCACGACAAAGAATCTTTGTGTGAACTGCTAGGATTCATGGATGTGTATGGAAAGTCTAAGGATTCACTCAAAGCACGACGGGACTTGCGGCACATGAAAGAACGAGACAACTTTGCATCCGAGAGAAGGCAGACGATGGGCGCCATTACTTAAGACCTACTAGCTTCACTCTTAGCAAAGAAGAGAAGGAAAGCATGTTTGAATGCCTAAACGACATCAAGGTCCCATCTGGATTCTCCTCCAATATAAAGCGTATAATAAAAATGCCGAGAAGAAATTCCTACACTTAAAGTCCCATGATCGCCACGTGCTTATGACGCAATTGCTTAGGTTGCTTTAAGAGGAATTCTACCTCCACATGTACGTCCGCCACCGTGAAGCTATGTGCATTCCTCAATGCAATTTCTCGAAGGCAATCAATCCAATGGAACTAGCTACTCTCTGAGAATGATGTGGTTCAATGTCTTGTCGACTTTGAGTTGGTGTTCCCTCCATCCTTCTTTAATATCATGACACACCTCCTAGTTCACTGGTCAAGGAGATTAATATTCTCGGTCTGTGTTCCTACACAACATGTTCCCTTTGAGAGGTTCATGGGAGTCTGAAGAAATATGTTCACCAGCGTGCTCGGCCGAAGGAAGCATCGCCAAGGGCTACGGGACAGAGGAGGTCATTGAGTTCGTGTTGACTTCATTCCCGACCTTGACCCGATTGGTGTTCTGAATCGCGACACGAGGGAGACTTAGTGGAAAGGAACACTAGGGAATAAAACATATATCGATGCAGGGGCGATTATTTCAATAAAGCGCACTACACGCTTCTTCAAAACTCCTCCGTGGTGGAGCCGTATGTCGAGGTACACAAGGAATTCCTACGATCCCATTTCGGGGAAGAATGAAGCTTGGATTAGGCGTCATCACATGGAAACTTTCAGCGGTTGGTTGCGAAAAGAATGTCAGAGTGATGACAATATTGATGAGCAACTGTATTTGTTGGTTAGGCAACCGTCGTGGCACATCCTCACGTACAAAGTGCGAGATAAATGGAAATACATTTTACACAGTAGCCCAAGATAAAAGGAGCACGAACCAAAACAGTGGTGTCCGCGTAGATGCCACAGACCCAAATGGAAAGAGGCAAACATATTATGGCCGCATAGAGGAGATTTGGGAACTAGACTACGCACCTAATTTTAAAGTCCCTTTGTTCCAGTGCCAATGGGTGAAGATGACCGGAGGCGGGGTAACAGTCGACAAGGAGTATGGAATGACAACAGTGGACCTCAACAATATTGGGTACAAAGACGAACCATTCGTCCTTGCTGCTGATGTGAATCAGGTGTTCTATGTGAAAGACATGTCTACAAAACCCAAGAGAGGGAAAAATGACGACAAATCAACCAATGAGCCAAAACGCCACATAGTTCTTTCAGGGAAAAGAAACATCGTGGGAATTGAGGACAAGTCGGACATGTCGAAGATTATGAAAGGGATGATCGAATCCCGCCCTTGATGTGACCAAAGACCCAAGCATCACGCTAAATGCCGAGGACACTCCATGGTTACGGCATGATCATAACCAAAGGTCATACGTCAAGAAGAAGTTCACCATGCCCGCTTGATATATAGTGATGTTTAATAAATAGTGTGTATTAGAGATTTTATGTAATAATTGTAACTTCAGATGTTTCTATCATATTTTTCTTGTTTTTTATCGTTTCAAATGAAATTCCTATTCGATAAAAGGACACATGTACCTCTGTGAAGCATGTCTTCTCCACTGGTGTAAAATGACTTGAAATTTTTTTAGCAAGTATTTATGCCTTCAAATGAAATTCCCAGCTTGTGGTTTGAGCCCTTCATTTTGTTTATAGTTGGCTCTTCACTTCCCAGCTTGTACCTCTGTGAAGCTTGTGGTCACTATAAAAGTCGTTTGAAATGTCAATAAGATCTCTGTGCTTTCCTGGGACATGATCGCAAATGTTCTCAGCAACATTTGATGATTCTTTTACACAGCAACTTGGATCGAAGATTAAAACCTCAAACTGAAAGTTTCCATTGTATCTGAATACGAGGAAGTCACACAGCCTTATATCATTAGTGCTGACAAATGCCTCCCAACCTGCTTCGAGGACTAACTTATTCGGATATCTGGTGACTACAACTGTGCAAATGCTTCCATTACATGCTTTCAAGAATTATTATGCATTTAATTTATTATGCATTTAACAAGAATTAGCATATTTATACAAATAAACTTAATACAAAACCCAGCCCGGGACTAAAGGTTCTCTGGAAAATAGTGGCGGGGCTGAATAGTGGGGACCTTTAGTCCGGTTGCTAACACAGCCCGGGACTAAAGGTTCTCTGTGGCGGTAATTGAATAGTGGGGACCTTTAGTCGGTTGCTAACACTGACCGGGACTAACGGTTCTCTGGAAAATATGTCCTCGCAAAATTCACCTTTAGTCCCGGCCGTGCACCACCCAGGACTAAAGGTTCTGAAAATATGTCCTCGCAAAAATTCACCTTTAGTCCGGGCCGTGGAACCACCCGGGACTAAAGGTCCACCTTTAGTCCCTGGTCCGTATTACCACCGGGGACTAAGGTCTTTAGTCCCGTTAGTAAACCGCCCGGACTAAAGGTCCCAAGTACTTAAGCAACGATTGCGTCTTCCATTCTTCCTCCACTTCTCCTCGCGCGCCCTCTCCCTCACGCCGCCGACTCCAGCGCCTCCTCCAGTCCTCACGCCGTCAGCTCCAACGCCTCCTCCGGTCCTCCCTCACGCCGCCGCCGACTCAGCCACCTCCACATCGGAGCCACACCGCTAGGCCTCCTCCTCCACCGGAGCCACCATCGTGAGTATCATCGTGAGTATCTCTGTGGCAATTGCTTCTCGATATATCGTTATTACGGCAATTGCTTGCACACCTTGCATTGTGGATGCCTGTGCGTACACATGATACTTTTCTTGCTTCCCTGTCTTCTTTTTTTGTTAAAAAAAAATATGGTCGATGTTCTAAATAGCTAGCACGAGCTCATTGAGCTTTTGAGACCTTAGCGATGCAATTAACGCCAATAAAACCGCAAACATAGCTATAGCCACGAAATAGACCGCTGTTACCCTTTGTTAAGGTTATCATAATCTCAATTAATTCGAGTCTTAAAGTCTTAATATTCTTTTTCAAAGAAAAGAAAAAATATTAAAATTCTATAATCTATGATTTAATGGAACAATCAATCTTAGGTAGAGTCTTAATTAGGAAGAATATTAATTTTGGTAAGATCCTAGCAAAAAAAAGGTAGAATCATGATGACAATTTACATACAAATATGCCAATTCTAGAAGTTGATTATAAATAGTTACTTAGCATGCCCTTTTAATTATAAGTTTCATCTTTTATCTGTCGATATATATTATTATCTATATAAATTCAAACAATTGGTAAGATTCAAGACATCTCATTCGTTTTGAGGGCAAGAAAATTCCACAATAATCATAAAAAACTAGATATTCTCATGTTAATAGAGAGAGAGAGAAAAAAAGAAGGGTCTACACCACTTATTTTAGTGGGGCCAAATTATAATGGTGTCGACTAATTGTATATATATATATATATATAATTTGCACTACTATTAATCAACCCGTGCATCCGCACATGTTACGTGGTTTCAACAATATTATGTTATTTATAATATAAATTTTGTTGAAAAATTCCATTAGCAAACTTTAGTTCTCACAATTTCTAAAACGACTTATATTTGGAATCGAAGGTAGTACTAAATAGACATAATTATGAAGATAAATTAATAGTCGGAAACTTTTCCTTATAGAGCTTGGACTTCCCTAACGTGGTTGCCGGACTCCTGGTTTTTGGTTACTGCTGTCCAATTGGAAAAATTATTTAATCAATGCCGACATCATATTCCATATTAGCAAAGGATATGTTCCATAGTTTGAGAGCAAACCGTGTTGTACTCAAACACTCGTGCATGTTTCGGATGTGTTTAGAAGGATCCAAGCCGTCACAAAGTTCTATTTCTAGTACAAACTCTTATGGATGGGTAGGATTTTCCCTTTTTCTCTGATTAACGTGGGAATTTATAGTCTTTTTCTTTTTCTCTGATTAATATGGAAATTTCTAATCTTTTTACCTCCTAGAATTAATATAGGGGCTTCTAGGAGAGCCTCTAATTAGTATAGATATAGATAGATACTTTGGTAAGTAGAGGTTTTGAAAGTATATTTAAAAGCATGACACCATAACTTTTTTTTGTTGCGAACAGTATGACATTATATATAGCCAACCTATGCATGGCAATAGGTTAGGCGATTATTCATCCAATTGGGGGTGTCAAATGATTAAATAAAAAACTAAGATCACTGTTGAAAGACATGGCAGTAAAATGTATTATTTGATAGAATTAGGTAGGTTTTAAGGTTCTACTATTCGATCCTCTTGGATTATATTCGATTTGATTCAAGATCCGGTCCGATAACCTTGTATGCTATAGCTAATATAGCTTCTAGCGAGTAAAGTCTTAATTTGGTAGAATTTTAATATGGTTATGATCCATAGTTATACAAATAACATGTTGGGAATTTTAATATGGTTAAATTCATGTTGGGGAGAAATGTGCAGAAGAAATTGGAAATCACAACACCCCATCACAGAAACGAAAAAATGGACAAACCTTCAGTGGTGTCTCAGTGGGACGCGTCCCTCACCGCACACTGGTGCCTCCATCACAACACCCCATCTTAACTAAATGTGGCGGGCCTATCATCGTGACTTTATCGATACTTACAAATGGAAAGGCCAATACGACAAATACTTACAAAAGTTTTTCCCACGGAACAAGAGGAAAGGATAAATCAAGTAACGTATGTTCAAACAAGAATATACATAGCGGATGAAATCACTATGCTCTTCAGAAGATATATCCTTCGGATGGTAAGTGGGAGCGAAAACAATATAGTGAATATCAATAACAAAGAAAAATTCGAACACGATGGCTCGTTTGTCATGTAGGCAAAACGTATAGCACAACATATCTAACTTGAACCATTGATATAAGCAAAAGGAAGCAAGGATGCTTGCCCTGTCATATCTATCTAGCTTTGTGTTTATTTAAAAACATTTTGCCGAGCAGATGTCAATAAATCACGCCATGACATTAGGTTTAAATCACGTCATGACATTAGGTTTTAACTTAATGGAAAACAAATGGCAAACATTTGGTGCAACCTCTTTTTCAGTCCACAACAATGAGTGCCGAAGCGATAACTGATATGTCTCAAAAGAGAAGATTAGAAAATATTTCATTAGCATATCAGCTGCAAGGCAAACCCAATCATAATGTTTACCGATTGAGTTTTGTTACCATTTTGATACCTGACAAATTAATAGCATGCCAAATAGTACAAAACAATACAAAAGATCAAACTAACCACTGGTTGGTGGGAATACTTGGAGTTCATACATTGCTGGACAAGTGCTTTGGGACACAAATGCTACTTTCAGCTCAGCATTGTCCTCTCGAGTTTAGTTGATGTTTTGTGCAATCTTGTGCCCTAGATATCAATTGCGCGTGTGGATATGTGCTTCCTTTCGGAAGAACAATTTTATATTCTTGAATGATAAGTTTTATATTACGCCGATATATTTGCGAGAAATGGCCGACCGAATGACAACATGGACGATGCCATCATGGATATTATCAACAATGGCGCCTTACAAGGTGCCCAAGTCGAAGGTGATGACAACAATCAAGAAGTAGATGACGGAGTCGATTTTGCCGATTATGAAGATGAGGTCTATCTACAATCTCTTATGTATCTACAATCTCTTATGTATCTACAATCTCTTATGTATCTACAATCTTTGTGTTTCTACATTCGTAGCCCTGGATCGACGACAACAACGGGAAGAGTAGAAATGTACGAGGCCCAAGAAGCCGTTGGAGGGTCGGTTCATTCTCTCGGAATTCGAGGAGGATACAGCAAAGTACTTGGACCACATGCATGAGAAATTTGTCACCACTGTGGGTGCCTTGTAAGGGACAGGATCCCGATCAATGCTCGTGAATGGAAGCAAAAGAAAGAGGCTCCTCATATTAGTTTTGTCTCGATCGTGACAAGGCACTAGTTTGGCAAGATGTCCTTCAACATTTCGCTCGATCTGAAGATGAAGCTTTGAAGGAGAGAGTTAGGGCTGGGCTATGAAGAAGATGGCCACACAATTCCGGTGTTGGAAGAAGAAATTGTACAACACATTTATCAAGAAGAACGGCGCGATTTCAACACTAAGGCCTCACGTCAAGTTGAGGCCGTTTTGGGATGAGTTTGTGCAGTTCAAGACATCGGAAGAGGGTGAGGCACGGGTGAGAAGGAACCAACAGAATGCCCGACAAAAGCAATACCACCATCACTTGGGATCGGTGGCTACAGAGTGCCATTCCTAAGTGGGAAAGAATGGAACAGAGATTCTTACCAAGGATCGAACCAGAATCAATCAACTGGCCTGAGCGCGCCAAGTATTGGTTTTTCGGTCATGGGGGAAGCCTGGACCTAGAGACCGGAAAGATAGTGTATGGCGCAAAACTCCCAAAGAGCAGCAGAAAGATTTGCTTATGCTCGAGGCTTGGCTGAGAGTGGCAGGTGGCAGCCGAACAGAGATAAGGATGAGCTGACATACGCCCTGGAGAGTACTGAACACGGTGGGCGAACAAGAGGCTATGGGGAGGTGTCGTGGGAGCATGCCTTCCCTAAAGACAAAGCCACCTATAGAAGCCGCAGAGAAAGAAGGACGAGGAGGCGAGCGGATGCGCAGGATGGAGAAATGGTTCTTGAGTCACGGGAAGTGGCTCGTGAAGCGATCTGTGAAAAAAGCACTTGAAGCCAAAATGAATGAGGAAATCAAAAGGCAAGTGCAGATAGCAGAAGTTCCATCCAAAGGCAAAGCGCATCGAGCCGGAGTCAACATCGCCCCTCATCGCTGATTGGCGGTTGCGCTTCCACGAGGTGCCGGTGATTCAAGATGACGCAGTGCGCTTCCCGTGGATGACATCACCGATCCTCTCACGACATGTGAGTGCACATTCGAGAGGGAATGCCACCGTCATGGTGGCTATCGGTGTTGTATCTCGATCGACCCTACGAAGACACCAAGATGCCATGGGGCATTAATACCTCTGGATATGCTAACGTATCGGTGGATAGAGTTGTGAAAGGTTATAGCAATGTGCGTCTTGACATTGAAGGAGGTGATGGGGAGAAGACTTTAGGAGAAGCGGAGAAGACATTCATATGTTGGCGCAAGCGCTATATCATTATTCTGGGCGTCACCTCCTCCTCCTCAACAACCTAACCCTAGGTGCGGATGAAAGTGAACGAAACATTTTTCACTAATTATGTATTGGCTTAAATAACGGTTTACTCATACCACGTTGTTTTCACGTGAACCTCCCCAACCTAAGTCCAATTATCCATTCACCACCGTCACGGTGTTGCGGGCGATGACAATGAAGTGGAAGACACGGCTGCATCCCCACCGCCCCATCTCCTCCACGCGGGATCCAATGCCGCCACCGCCCCATCGCCTCCACGGCGGGCTCCAACGCCGACACCGGTCGCCCATCGCCTCCACGGCGGGCTCCAACGCCGCCATCGCCCTATCGCCTCCACGGCGGGCTCCAACGCCGACACCGCCCGCTCCATCGCCTCCACGGCGGGCTCCAACGCCGACACCGCCCGCGCGACGCCTCCACGGCGGGCTCCAACGCCGCCACGGCCCCATCGCCTCCACGGCGGGCTCCAACGCCGACACCGGCCGGCCCTCCGCCAAAGAAGAGGCCCACCCACAAACAGCGTCGCCCCACCGCCGAAGAAGAAAGCCTCGGGAGAACACCAGCTATTTCTAAGGCAATGAAACTTTCCTATGAGAAGACCGCGAGAAATAGATGCTTGATAACAGATGTGGACGATTTCTTCGCAAAGTCAAGGCTAAAAGTGAAGCGGCGAAACCACGAAGCCGTGCTTCTTCACGCCCCGAAGTTCTAAGGCAAAGGGTGGGCGCTCACGAGAAAAAGTTACGTCATGCTCGTAAGGATTCGCCACTATCGGACTATGACCGCACTCTCACCAAGTCAATTGAGGAGGCGAAGAAGAAAGAGAAGAGAGCACGGAAGGGTGTTGCATGCTCGGGAACAATCACAGCAATCGGTGCCCCACTAGTTATTGGGAATGAATATGGTTCAAACACGAACGTGCTAGAACAGATATCCGAAACGTGCATTTGGATCAACTTGATGAATTTTTCGCGAAACTGGTCTAAGCATTTCAAATGCTCGTGAGCACACATCGAAAGTGCTCGGAAGTTGATCATTGGAAGAAGGAATATGTATATGGCAAGAGTCTATACAACCTGAGAAGCTCATGGAACTAATGCGCAAATGTACTTGTTAAACAAGTGGTACATGGCGGCATGTCGCAGAAAGCGGATGACTTTATTTGCGTCAAAATTATAAACCATCATTACTTCCGTGGCGATGACATTATAATGGTTCAGTTTAATGAGTTACACCAGCTATGCCACATGGGCGCTCTAGACAAATCTCTCATCACCGCTTTTGTGCAGACGTGATTCTTTCTTTTAATAATCTCACTCTAGCATATGTATATGTATAAGTAATTATCCTCACACTAGCTAGCATGTCTATACATATGCAGAGACATGATGAGAGACCTCACACGTAGAAATGACAAGAACATTGGTTTCGTTGATCCATATATCGTATTCAAGGACCCAAACACTCCCCACGATCAATGGAGACCTCAAATGGAGAGGAATTTTGGAGGTTCTTGATCAACCAAAAGAACAAAAGATTTATACTCTTCCCCTACAACTTTGGGTGAGTGTTGTTATCGTGTGCACATTTTACTTTACTTACTCAATCCAACATAAAGATATATATGTTGACTCTATAAACAAATGCGCTTTCATCGATCTCGATTGTCTTCGATCTCTCCGACGGTCATTTGCTAATCTATGACTCGTTGAGAAAACCGGGAACATTACCAAGATATGATAGACATTATCCAGGTAACTTCGATCTTTAAATATTTATTCCTGCTCTTTAACTCGCAATAGTTAATTAACGATCCAATTATTGGCGGGGTTTGGGCTTGGTTCGTTCAACTACACCGTCCCGGATCAAAGCGCCACTTCACGATCCACACCGATCGGATGTAAGTTGTACTAGCTCCCGCGTCTTTACCTTATCATGCTTCACTCACGCGGGATGACGAGTAATCTTTTTATATATATGCATGTGGGTTCTACGGCACCACCAGCAACAATTTGTGTGGATACTACGTTTGCGAGTTCCTCATGGTGTATGCAAAAGAACCCATCTACAGATCTGAAAATGCGTAACAAGTATATATAATAAATCCATTTTATTTATTTGTTGCTATTAAATAAATCTTATGTATATTAATACTTCTTTCGTTTAATGCAAATTGAAGGAGATATGGTTGAAGGAACAGTGTTGGATATGGACCGCCTCAAAGGAATTCAAGAGACAATCGCAGATTTCTTAATGAGCATGTCCTCAAGCCCAGACCGAGTTCTACTTTAACCTGATGAACCATTGAAGCCAAACCAGACGAACATTTGTATGACATTTAAGTGGAGGACAACATTTGTGTTGTAAATACCAAGGATGCATGAATAATTTTGTAAATTTTTGTGCATATATATATATTATACATATATATATAGCTCCATAATATATATAGTTTCATACTTTATTTGTGTGTAATAATGTTCCAAACTAAATTATATATGTGCGTATACATATATTAGCGTGAAGAATACGCATTTGAAAACCTAATGTAATTGTAAAACCAAAATCAATAATGAATTGAAATGGAAACAAAAGAAAAAAACACCTTTAGTCGGTTGGTAATACCAACTGGATTAAAAGGCCAGCACCAGTGGTCTGATCAGCGGACCTTTTAGTCCGGTTGGTAGGCTACCAACCGGGACTAGTGGTCGGCTTTAGTCCCGGCTTGGGACCGGGACTAAAGGTGAGACATTTAGTCGATTTCCTAGTCCGGCTCTATAACCGGGACTAGAGGCCCTTTAGGCCCGGGACCAAAAGTCTGTTCTGTAGTAGTATAAAGACTCATGTGCATGTGCTAAAACTGTTTAGTCTCATATGGGGGATTCAAGAGGAGTTACATCATCTTAAAAGGTGGAACGTGGTAACCCCCTTGTGGAATTGGAGAGAGCCAATACACGCGTGCGCTCGCTCGCCTCGCCTCGCCACGCTACGCCTCACCACGCCGAGCGGTGCGGTGCGCGTGTGCGCAAGCGTGTCGGGTGCGGTCCCGTTTTTCTTTATCTATTCGAAAATCGAAACACACCGACTCGTAGTAAATGACATTAACGAACGGTTGGCAGTAACGGTTCAGTTACTTGTGAGTAATGGTTGCGGTTAACACTGGTTGATGGCGAATCAATGATGACCGTTTCTTGGTGAATTAAAAGCCTCTTTGTTTTTGGCTATTTTATTTTCTGAAGAATAGAGTGCTGACTCCCTTTTTCTTTTCCTCTCCACTTTACGAAAGACGAAGACAGAATCCTACTGTTTTTGTTGCTATCTCTGGTGATCTCCATCCCGGCGAGACGCGTGTACGGCCGCACCGGGAGAGCAGGCCTACGGAACCCCCGTCCTTGAAGGCTTACACGAGCGATGACGAATAAGGTTTTTGGGGAGCGTTCGCGCGACTGCTCGCTGCTTTCTCTTCATCCGATTCTCTGCTACGTCTACATCAACCGCACGACTACCACCACGACGTCCACTACGCTATGACGAACGACGACCTCACCAAGACCCCCGGTGCTGCTGCTCCTTCTTCTGGATCTGGGTATGGCTATCTCGCACTTGTTGTTTGGTTAGCTTTATTAGCTGTTGTTGTCTTGAACACTGAGATAGGTATGTCAGTTTCTGTCTTTCTAGAAATTAGTATGTGTACAGTGTTCTTGTTTATCTACTTTGTGAAAATGGCTAGAGTAATTTCCATGATTTATTTAGTATATTTTTGGATTAAAGTAATTCGAAAAATACTAATATATTCAGTATATTCTAATAGTAGTATATGATGGAAGTATAAATCAAATTATTGATTTATTAATAGTATAATAGGCTTTTCTTTGTATTTATAATTTTTTTCGTGAACAATATTTTGGCTAGCCTACCACGGTCGCACTCAAACTTGTATATGTACAACATAGTAACTCAGGAAACAAGAGCACGAAAGCCAGCTTCATCGAGACTTGAGATAATTCATACTTGGTCGTCACTCGCTAGTGATCGATCACGACTACAGATCCTTAATCGGATCTCTACTTCAAGAAGATCGTTCCGGAGGATCTTGTGCTGCTTAGCACATTTGTACATGTTTCTAATTCCTTAGCATCCTCCTCTGATCACCTTGTACACCATTGCTCTAGCTATATGATAACAATTATCCCAGACCATGCCAAGCTACACGCCAATATAATTGCCTTGAGAAACATGCATGCATGTATGAGCATGCACGGCTTGATAAATACTTTTCTTTTCGAATGATCTAATGGATCGCCCGCCGTGGTTGATTAATTGACGCGCGCGGCTCTAGATGTTGATCTTGCCGATGAGCGGTATTCCGATGGCGGTGACGACGAGCGTGGAGGGGACGCCGAAGACGACGTGGTTCCAGAAGGTGAGGTCGTAGGCGTTGCGCGGCGCGCGGCGCGCCTGCTCGCACACGATGAGGTTCGCCGCCGACCCCAGCAGCGACAGGTTGCCAGCCACCGTGCTCACCCACGCCAGCAGCAGCCACGATCGGGTCACCGCCGCCGGCGAGATCGCCGCCGCCGCCGCCGCCACCTCGTCTCCCATAAGCAGCACTGCACACGCGTAAATACATGCATAAGTTGAAGGGATATAAGCGCCACACTTTCAATTCCAAACCGTCTTGTCACACGACAACAAACGCGGTTATCTTAGTGCGTCGCGTCGCGGCACACCCAAACAAAACAGGGTATTTTCCTTGTCTCCTACCTAGCTACTCTCTTGGTTCTCTGGTGAGTGAAAAAAAAAAAGTATATACACAATTTTTGCTCTAAAAAATAATTTTCATCAAATTTTTTTATAGAATTCAATTTAGGTATCTTATAATCATTGTTAGAGTATGCTCAATTAGATAAAGATGTATCATTATACGATTTTAAGTGGTACATGAAAAACGGGAGTACGTACTCCTAAGAGTATCATATCATTTTCATATATATAGAGAGAGAAAATAAATTCTAGCAAAAATTTTGTCATTTTGGCGACGCTTTCAGCTGCAGAAAACCCCTGTTCCATCGGACGTCAATTTCGTCGTGCATGTTAATCGAACTGCGTGTGTCGGCAGAGTCTCTGTTTCAGCTATGTCGTCCTCGTACGTGCATGCATGGTGACAGCGTGCACAGGTATTGACCCGAGCAGTAAAAGTAGCCCGGAGTATTTACCGGTTGGTACGTTGGAGGCGAGGTTGGAGAGGAGGATGATGATGACCGAGAGGACGGTGACGCCGCTGACGTGGTTGATCTTGGAGTAGGGCGCCATGAAGTTCCAGATGGCGCCCGGGAGCCCCGTCTTGTTGAACCCGCTCACCGTCACGAACATCCCCGAGAAGAAGACCAGCAGCGAGTAGGACACCTGCATGCATGCGCGCGCGCACACGTGCAACCGCATCAATTCACGTGTCGTGTCTCTGCTTTCTTGGTGGGCGTGGGATCAGGAGCGTCGGTTACCTTCTCGAGGCACGGCTCGGCGTCGCGGAAGTCGACGACGACGAGCGCGATAGCGGTGGTGATGGCGGTCCACGACATGTTGAGCCCGAGCATGTAAGCGATGAGCATGCTGACGGTGACGACGTACGCGAAGCTCTTGAGGAACAGCTTCCGCCGTTGCTCCGAGCACTGCATGAACCACCGGTGCTTGGTCGAGATGTTCTCCGACATCATCGAGTCGGCGTCCGCGCCGTTGCCGTTGCCGTCCTGGAGCTGGGCGGAGCTCTTGAGCGAGAGCACCGACGCCGGCGACCGGCCCTCCTCGATGGCCTCCATCTCCTTCCCGGCGGCCACCAGGTCGGGGCTGGTGCCCTCGAGGTCCTTCCAGTACATGCAGAGCAGCATGACCATGTTGACGCCCATGCCGGCGAGCATGGCCGGCAGGATGCCGAGGAGGAATCTGATGAAGGAGATCTTGCTGTTGAAGGCGATCACCAGGTTCTGCGGGTTGCCGATGGGCGTGGCGCTGGAGCCGATGTTGGCGCTGGTGGCGAGCGCGAGCAGGAACGGCTTGGCGGGGAGGTTGCGCTCGGCGGCGAGCTCGAGCACGAACTCGGTGAGCACGACGCAGCAGGTGTCGTTGGTGAAGAGCGCGCTGGCGAGCGCGGTGACGACGCAGACGCGGCACATGAGGTCGCGCCCGCCCTGGCTCCGCCACGCCAGCAGCCGTCCCAGGTGCTTGAACATGCCGGCGCCCTTGAGGTAGCCGCCGACCACCATGGTCGAGAAGAGCAGGCCCAGGATGGGCAGGTCGATGGACGCGTACGCGTCGTCGGGGCTGATCACGTGGAAGACGATCATCAGCACCGCCCCCAGCAGCGCCCCCGCCGTCCGCCCGATCGGCAGGAACGGCACCGACGGGAACACGGCCAGCATCCAGAACACCCCGAACGCCACCGAACCCATCGCCACCTTGGACAGAGGCGCCAGAGCCATGGCTACGTACTGAGCAACCTCTTCCTTCTCTCTCTAGATATAGCTAGCTCCTTACACCTCTCTCTCCTGTCACGCACGGCACGTACGCTAGTTACACTTGCTGGCGCTGCACCTCGATCTCTTTGAGGCGGTGTGTGCAATGTGCGTGGTTCTAACGTCTATAAGTGGTAGTGGCTTGTGCCGTGAGAGCAGAGGCGCGACACCCCTGCGGCTTAAGTACTCGCGGCCGGCCCAGATGACTTGCAAGTTGCTGCTAGCTTACAAGGCATCAGGGTCAAATGCGACGAAACAAAAATATCTAGCTGCGTATGCATGCACTCGCTAGCTAGTGAAGCTAATTCACATGTCACTAGCTCGTCCTACGATAATTACTTGTGTGGGAGTAATTCATTAATATATATGCGCAAAATTAAGAATAGATTGCCACGTGTGCACTCGTTGGGGAAACGCTGCACTCATGGATTGCCACGTGTGGAGGAACCCGTTGGCCACGAACCGATTTGGCGTGTACTAGTGCTCTTCGAGTTTTTTTTTTTAAAAAAAAAAATACTTCTGGACTGTTAGTGGGCCCGTTTAGCTGGTGACAGTAATAGGCCCTTATACCAGTGACATACGTTCCGCTCGGTGTTAAGAAAAGTTGGGTAGCGCTGCGACGTATCCATCGTACGTCCTCTTCATCCGTTTTATCTCACTTAAGACATCGATTTCAATCGTCAAATCAGTGTTACAGAAAACCCAGAAACAAAATAATTAGTTTTTAAGTTTGCAATAAATCTTGACTCGAATGCAACAAACACAAAAACGTTTGAGCTGTCAACAAATTAAAAGCGCGACAAATCAATGACTCCACTTCAACAAAATACCTCTTACTACAAGATTTGAGAAAGCTGCAATAAACAAAACCACTTTCTGCAACAACGAGGAAAGCATGTTGCAACAAATTCCATAAACGATGCAACAAAAGCATACCCAGAGGGGCATGCAATTGAGTAGCTAAGCTCGCCGGAGGAGGAGGATCATTGGAATGCCCGGATCTGACGGGACAAGACCAGCATGGTGCCTCTCCATCGGCGACTCCATCCCACCTCACTACCACCTAATCCCGAGCTTGTGAGGCCACGACCCTCCATGCCCTGTTGCTACTGTTCGGTGGAGGAGCTGCAAGAGGTGATGATATGCGTGCACAATAGAGGAGAGAGGAGTGTAGTGGCTGGGGATGAGGTACGAGTGGGTGGGGAAGGAGCCCGATGGAGCCCGACAGAGCAAAATGAGAGAGATACGGCACCGATACGTCACTCTTCTGTCGTTCTCGTACACAATATGACACCGATACGAAGATACGGCGGGATAATACGGTATCGTGGAGTATCAGTAGAATTTAATTAGGTTCAAAAATAAATAAAAACTCTCGACGTCATCAATACGCCACGATACGTTCTCGATACGCGAAGCCCAACACCATTCATTTGAAAGCCCAAGAAAAGCCTAGTCCAAAAAAGCCCAACCCAACATCAAAACTCACACTGTCTCGTGACTAACACTAGCTCCTCCTCCATACGTGCAGTCGCTGCCGCCTCCAAGCCATCTATCGCCACCGCCCCTCCTCCCTCCGCTACCGCCCCTCCTCCTCCCTCTCCACCGCCGCTCCTCCTCCCTCTCTGCTACCACCGCCACTCCTCCAAGCGAGGAAGACGCGGCGTGCGAGGGGCACAAGGAGGCAAGTGGCGGGGCCGACGTCCTGGTCCTGGAGCACGAAGGGGAGGCGGAGGAGGAGAGCGGCGAGGCAGGCGGGGAGGGCGGGCGGGCCGCCGGTGGCGACCAGGAGGTGGGGGCGGAAGCGGCGGAGGTGCAGCGCGGCGGCGAGGAGCGTGCAGGGGAGGTAGGGAGGATGGGGCGAAGGGTAGGATTTGGGGAGGAAGCAGCGGACTCGAGGGACGGGGTGGAGCGCCGAGGAAGAGGGAGTAGGAGGAAGGGAGCGAGGCGTGGCTGTTGGCACGAAGGCGTTGTGAACTGGCAGAAGCATGTGCTGGTCTTTTGATTTCCTGCTGACGCATGAAAAATATTTTCTCTTTTGTTCTTTTATAAAAACAAGTGCAAGGGACAGTTTCGAACAAGGTAATGTTGCATTGAAGGTTACTTCGTAATGATCATGGATTCATTTAAGGATCAGAGGTCAAGTCACATTTTGACATTTAATGATTAGTAACAATATTCTCTACATGATTTATTTGCGTGAGGGGGGATTGAGGAGCTCCACCGGCCCCAAAAGAATGGCTATTGCAAGGAATATATAGTTTTTATCAAGGTAATCTCATTGTCTCCATATCTCGTAGCATCTTTACATTTTTCTAATTTTTAAATACATATATACTCGCTGTATCGACATATTCTTATTTTTAGAAAATTGTGTATCACCGTATCCGTACGCCATACCAGTATCACGTATCCGGGCAACATAGGTGAGCAGTGGAAGAGTTGTGCCTGCGATGTGTTAAAATACTCGCTCTCCTCAGTGCTAATTTCAGGTTACGAATTAATTAATTGTGCCGGGATTAATGGTTACGTACTCCACTAATCAACTTGTTGGGCTAGCTGATCATGCGTGCTTTCTTTACTTTAGTAAGCATCAACATCTATCTGACAAGCTTAAGATATCATTAATTAAGGTCGTAGCAGCTTGATTGCCAGTGTTTCAAACAAACGATTGGCTGTTTATGCGGCCACGGCCATCCTGTGATGCATGGCCGCTTGTTTGGGGTGCAGTGATCGATTGGTCCGGAGGCCATCAGAATATAAATGTCGACATCAAAAGGTTCAGAGAATTAGCTTATTGTTTGAACATTTTACTAGTGGTTGTGGCATGATTAGTTGCTAGAGCTACGTACCTGATTGAACAATTAAGGCGTACCAAGTTCATACGTACTTATGCGTATAAATCTACGTACGAGTATCCAATAGTAGTTCAATCCCCCGTACGTGCAAGATAATATACAGGAGCTTAATTCCTCACGTGGTCAAAAGTTGGTTCAGAGTTCAGGGTTCAGAGTTCAGAGTCAGTGACTTGCTTAGAATGACACTGGCTTCACACATGCTGTCACGCACAAGAAGTGAAGTGTACAGTTGGTCGTAGAAATTAAAGGCAACTCAAGATAGAGTTTTGCGGCTAGCACTCCCCACAAAATCCACGACGACTAATATATTTCGAAATAAAAAGGTAGTCTTCCTTCCAAAATCTGCCGTCATGTTGGGACCCAAAAGAGTTCCTCTTTAGTTTGTATGTGGGGGGCAATCTTCTTAAGTTGTCTCTCGAAACAAACTAATTAATTTGAAAAGTTGACAATTTGAGCTTCATTTGTTCGTGGCACTAACTTACTTTCCGAGTGGAGTTTGCGATACTAATTAAACATAAACAAGCACCCAAAGAGCTAGCGGTGGTGCGAACACCACATCAAAAACCGTAGCAACAACCGTACGTCCTAAGCAATATATGCTTATTTGGACATATGAGTTTCATAGAAGTTTTTTAATATATAAAACTGTAACCCGAAAACGCATTTCCGATCCACTAATCGGTAGCGGTTCCTAGCAGGACATAGCGACTATCGAATACATATAAATATCATATCGGACGAACATTTATAAAGCTCGTATGCTTATCCTTTTGCCTCACGATACCAGATCGAACTCAAGACGAATTGCGTGACATCCTATGATAGCTCAATCCTTCACTCGATCTTGTAGTGATTACTTAGTTGTAGTTGACTCCCTAACCATATTCGGCATGGCTATGCACTTCCTTAATTCAAACACATCGAGCGATCTAAAGATATCTCTTGCATTAAATAGGAGGGGCAAATTCCATCTTGATCGTTCATATTTCTCCGCGTGTTTCATAGTAAACCCGGAAGCCTCCCACTTATGAAGTAGTGTTTGGTAATCCCTAAGTAAACTATTACACGTGTAGGAAACCATGATGATCTCGGATCTAAGGATCACACATACACTGTATGAGACCAGCTGATGACACTTAAGAATTTAACAATTCTCGTAGTGTCTTAAGGTGGGTCAATCCAACACTATATTCTCTAACATATGTTCACATTACTGATTTAATATATCATATCCATGATCTGTGAAACATGATCATCAATCAATATATATGTTGATCCATAAATCATAAGTGTCCTACATAATGACATAAGATTAGCGATGTTTAAAATAACATCATAAATATAAATAAGAAGTTTCACAAGCAAGCTACATACTTGTCAATCAATATAAATGATATTTCATTCGAAAGACCAAATAACATATTATTCAAAAGTTTATATACATAGAAGCAATACAACCATCTTTATAATTGTCTCTAGGGCATGACACTGACATCAAGAAATTAAATTCTTTTATACTCCAAATAAACACAGCTACATCTAGCGGTCGATCAATTATAAGCCATATCGTACGGCTAATCACATAATATAATGCTAATTAAGAATTGCGCACTACGGATTAGGACATTAGGGCACGCGCTATCCCGGATAGGAAATACGCGAAAAAGACATGAATATCTCGTACCACTACCACGTAGACAGCTAAGACAGCCAAAGGAAAATGCGTCACCGCACTTAGTGCATCTACAGTGGCTTATTACTTGGCTTGTTAGTAAAAAAGGAGATAGTACTCAATCTAATAAAAGGTACAAGTCTTACAATGAATTATTTCTTGAGATTGTATCTAAGATTTTAATTGCTACAAGTGTGTTTGGAGACAGTGAGATCTGCAAAATGAGTTTTAGGTAACAAGCAAGTCTCCAACAAAGTATTTTGTTGTTTATTGTGTTTTAATATTAACAACTTGCTTGTTTTTTCATCTAGTAACAAACTCACCTTCTTTCCTCATCATCTCTTCTCCACATCACCTAAATGCTGATGTGTTCATCCTTTAATAACAAGTGATATGGACTATGGTAGATGCTCTTAAGCCACGGAACATTCGATGTACTTGAACTAATGTGCTATCAAGACATAACAGATGGTGGTTAATGTAGCTGGCTAATGATCACTTTGCAGTTACTCCCTCGTCCCTCCACTCCTCCAGCCAGAAATTATAGATGTTTCTTTTTACCTTTTTCGTATCTGATAGAAATGCCGTGACTTTGATCATTTTTATTTTTATTTTATTTTTATTGTATACTATAATGTGTTTGCGAACACTATATAATAAGTATGAGATGATGACGTGATTACTTTTCATGACGATACCCATATCACTCTATGATATGTCCAAGTACTTACTAAAACAATGTTAAAAGAAACTCTCACGTTCACTCATCAAGGTTATAAATCAGAAATATAAAGATCTATATCACTTATTTTGATAAACTCAAATTACAACACTTTATAAGAATACAACTATAGTTTCAATCATAAGATCTAGACTAGTACAATAAATACAAGTATCTAGCCGCATAATTGTGCAGTAAATCCGTCTAGTTACGAGACAAAGATAGAAGTTTGGCTACACATACGTATGTCCCATGGTAATCAAGAATCAATTTTTGAATGAAAATGAATTGAAACGAGTTACTAAAACCCGGCAAGTAGTCAGGAGGCACTACTGCCTGCCGCACTAAAAATGAGCCAATCGGATCTCATCCGTAATCTTATCCGAGCCACGGTCACAGTGACATTTTTGGCTAATAAGTGGATGAATTTGTCTAAGATGTTATACGGTTATATCTTTCTCGACCTTTTAGCTAAGATCAAGTGTTTAAGATCATGTTCATGTCACACACAATTCAGGTCCGTTTCGAAGCTTAAGCAACTGATGCACTTCAAACTTTTCTTCCTAGCGCATTGTCATTTTTTCGACCACTCGGGTAGGATGCATTCGATAGCAGTGGTGGGGACGTGGGAGCATAGTTATCAATTCTATTTCATAGGTTATTCCGGCACGCCTCTTGGTATGGAATACGCTTGTACAGTTCCGGATTTTAATATAATAATATATATTTATTCATAAATATATATGTAATTATATATATGCATAATTTCACTTGTAATCTCACTTCAAATACATAACAAAATGACACATAGTTCAATGACTTCATAAATACAAAGGTCGTACGTAGTTAAATAATACAACACGAGTTCATAACTTCATACATTTTACTATGGTCTGTCATAATTTTACTTACCGAAGAAGTAGTATTAGATTGGGCCTTCCGAGCTGATTCAAAGCGGTCGCTTCAATTATGCCAGGTACCAGAATGACCGGAATGGACTGGTATTGAGACCGGTACGGGATTGAGGTTACTGTGTGCCACTTTGGGTGCCGATATGGCATGTTCCAACCATTCCAGCTGGTATCGGAATGGAATTGATAAGTATATGTGTGTGTCCTAAGTGCTTGATCTAAGTTCAAAGTCTAGAAATAAAGAGAGTCAAAATTTTGCTGCTAGTATTTTGATAACCTAGTATCTTCAGTATCTTCAAACCCCCACCCCCACCCCAAAAAAATCCAATGCAGTATCTGTTCCAATGGGAGACAGTGGAGTGTCACTGTTGATACTTGATAGAAGTCAGGAACAGAAAACGTCAGGCCAATTGCTGGCGGGCAACCGTAGGGTATACCTTATGTCCGGAATGTAATGTTGGCTGACGACAAGCCGTCAGGAATATCATGCACTCTCTCGCCTTTGCAGAGATGGTTGGTACTTTTCCTTTGTAATTAATTATCTTCTCTCTGCTTAATGGAATGGCAACGCTCCTGCCCTGTTTCAAAAAAGAGAGAGAATATCGTGCACTCTGCCATTGGGAAGAGGAGGACTAATTCTGGAAGAGTAAATTCAATTAATTCCTATTATTAGTTTGAAGTGGGCACCACTAATGGATGCACTATTATTAGTTTGAACGGGCACCGCTAATGGATGTCAATTTTCTCTTAAAATCTACTTTGCTATCAATCAAATCGCTTTTCTTGAGCGGATGCATATCGATCGAAATCTTGATTAAGAAATCTAATGCATGCTTGGTCATCGATCGCGCTAAGGTTGGAGTTATTATGTGTGCCCCATCCTGTCTAGACTCACTTCGATTAATCTAAATGGAAATGCAATGTGTCGCAGTTGTATTACAGTTGCAACGCATGAAGGCCATGGATCATAATTAATAAATTTAATGAGCAGTCGGGATCAAACAATGTGGAGCAAAACGTACATATAGGCGTTTTTTCTTCTTCTCTTTTTGGAAAAGTTTCTTAATTATTTTGATTCTGGCGTCAATCTGAATATATCATACAGTGAAACCAAGCCGTTAAAAGGGTGTGCACGCACTAGGTACTGTGCTTGTCTTTCAAAAAGAAAAAAAAAATAGGAATTATAATCCGATGAACCTTTGGTACTTCCTAAGCAAGAAAGTCTAGCAACACGAGGTTTAATCATCTCATTGACGTAGTGCAAAAATTAGGTGAAAAGTTTAATTTTACCTGAAGACTGCAGGGCTGTAGAGGAGCTAGCGATGTGAAACGAACAATTGATATGGACTCAAGTGCTCTCCCTTGTCGCACTTTACATTTGGACGGGCAGCCTACACTATTAGTGTGAGCTTTATTACCATCCTGCTGTGAACCTGAGTAAACAAGCTAATAATGAGCTGGTCAGCTAGCTGCCACTTTTTGCACACCACTAAAGCTCCCTATCTAGCTAGCTGAAGCTAAGATCAGTTAGTGTTGGCCAATTTGGTTAAGTGCATATGCATGTGTCACTTCTCTGTTTTTACAGTGTGACTTGTACTTCTGTCTCCAGGTACTATACCAATAGCAGCGAAAAAGGATGATACGATGGATGCAAATATATATGTATGGGGTATTTGCACCTTTAGATATGGTTCTTCTATATATGCCATAGGCTTTCTTTTTTTTGCGTGTATGCTATCAATAGGGGCGTAAACGGGGTAGATAGTTCCCGCCCGATCTGTATCCGATACCATCCGTATTCGTATCCGAAAAATCTCATGAAATATGGGTTAGGATATAGGAATAACAATATCCAACTCGTATCCGTATTTTATAGGATACCCGATAAATCAACAAAATGGATGTTCGATAAACATCAATATCCTTTAATATCCTTTATGGTTTTCTAGTCATTGACTAATATGTAATATGAATTTACGTTTGATTATGTTTATGTTGTTAAGTAGGATAAATAATTCTCTAATAGATGGTATAATTTGACACTTTCTTTGGTGAAGTTATATCTTTTCTTTATATGTACGTTATCTGTTAAGTTATCCGTAACCGATCTGAATCCTATCCTCATTCGTCTCATGCTCGTATCTCGAAAAATCTGTATTTGTGCCCGGAGTATCCATATCCGGGGTAAAAATATAGATTAGGATACGAAAAGAGCAATATCCGACCCGTTTTCACCCCTAGCTATCCATTACTCACGCACTGCATATACTCGAGGTTGGATATATTCATGATCAATGCTGTGAAAGAGAAAAAGCATGTGCTGGTATGCAAAGGCGGAGTCAAGATTTAGGTAGAGGACGGCGAATAAGCTATACAGTGTAATTTTATTTTATGATGGAAGTCAAATAACACTAACGACGGTGATATTTCTCAAAATATACAGAGTTATAGTACAAATTTATCAAAGCATGAGGGGGCAGCTCCCTCTCCCTTCGCCCCTGCTAGTACGCTACTTTTTTTTGAGGTCTGGAATTTTTTGAACATTTTAACTCCGTTCTCCCAAGATTCAGAAATGAAACGCAGTAATTAATTTGCTTGCAATTGCAACAACGTCTGAGCAATTTGCCAGTGTGTATGGGAGCATCCAGAAGAATTAAGATCACAGCCGCACGTCCTGATCTGACGATCCAGTGTGTATGCAATGGAGAATTGTGGCATACAAAAGTCCGGTCTACTCGCCTGCTGCTACGCGTTACTTGCTGAAAATTCCTTCAGTGCGCAGAGAGAACTCAATCCCTCGCGAGAGTCAAAGCAAACTGAAAGCAAAAGCAAGACATCGAAGCACGACTTTTGAAGCACCCAGCGGCACGGCCTGTGCTTTTCATCTTTGATTCTTTTCTCGCCAAAAAAGCCTCCACCCATGCAGTTCCTCCGATCCCATCAGGCGTCTAAGCAGCCATGATGCATGCGACGCAGCAGCAGCTGCTACATTGTAGGCAGATAGTACAGCTACAGCATACAGCACAATGCCTGCGACGGCGAGCAGGGGGATCGCCGACAGGCCCCACGACAGCCGGGTGGCCGTGCTCCGCTGCCTCGTCGTGCTCGTCTTCTGGCTCGTCGTCCGGCCGAAGCCCATCGAGTACACCGTCACCCGCGCCATCGTGCGGCACTTCAACGTCACGCCGCGCTCGACGCCACGTTCTACCTCACCCTCGCCGCCGACAACCAGAACCGGCGCGTGTCCTGCTCTACGAGTGGGTCGAGTTCGACGTGCTCTACGGCGAGTCCGCGGCGCAGCTGGCAGTCGACGATCGCGCTGGCGTTCCGCCAGCCGCACCGGAACGAGACGCGGCTGGACGTGCGCGCTCGGTGCCGGTCGCGGACCAGGCCGCGCGGGAGCTGGAGCACGACCGCGCCGCCGGCGAGGTGAGCGTGGACGTGCGCATGCACGAGGGCGTCCGCTTCGTGGTCGTCGGCGTCAAGTCCAGGTACTACCGCATGCAGGCCATCTGCTCGCCGGTGGTCGTCGGCGCGGTCCTTCCGGAGCGTGTCGTGACTCGTCGGCATCTCGTGAGACAATATCCATGGCGTGTGCGCTCGGATCACTCGCTAGTGTGGTGCTTCCCTTCTTTTTTTTTCTTGTTCTGTTCAAATCATTATATTGTGCTGTGACTTTGCCATGTTTGATATATTATCATGTTTGATATGAGTGCCATCCCCATTTGGGAGAGTTGATCCTTTTGTTCAACGTCTTATCCGAAACGATTGACATTTTTTTGATTGTTTGTTTGTTTATTCGAATTAAACTCGGCGCTTTTTATTCTTATATTGGAGGCTTTGGCGCCTTTTGTCAATTTGTTCTAGCAATTGTTCCTGGCCTTGCAGTTGCAGCCATTTATATTCTTTGAGTGTGGCTTTCATGACCTAATTCCTAAGTGAATAACAGACTGTTCCTTTCTTTCTTTCTTACTTTATTGTTTTGTCCTTTTGGACTTTTAATGATAAAGGGGGAGAATAAGAGAGAGAGGCAGAGAGCAGTCACCACTTACTAGTCAGTGGGGGGCAAAACAAAAACTAGTTGCGTCTTTATCCAGAATGCCCTGGTAGCAATAGATCCAAAGCAAACATTTGATTTAATCTATAGCACTAGTAGATTGCCACAATCATCCTAGCTTGTTTAAGTTATCTCTTTGGATATGTGGCCGTCAGAACGTACGTACATAACAATCGTCCTTTAATTTGATCGTATTTTGTATGAAAAGAATCCCTTCAAACAATACAAAACTAAACCAACATAATCTTCGATCGACTACGTACAACCTACATGATACATTTGACATTTGCAATGCGACAACTGGGCTAGTGTAACACCCAAATTTCAGTTGCAAGATTTCAAAAGTTCAAGTTGTTCAATCTCCAAAAACTCCCAAATTTCTCAGATTCAAACCACCCAAACCCACCCTAGCCCTTCTCCTCCCTACCTCCTAGCCCTGGCACCTCACCTCGCCATACCCCGCTCCTCCGCCCCGCCGGCCGTGTCACTGCCGGGAGACCGTGCCCTCTTCCGTCGCCTCTCTTCCCGGTTCTCTCCTCTCCACGGGTGCTGCAGCGCTGCGCCGCTCGCCCCTGCACGCACTCCGCGACGTGCCAAGCCCCTCGCTGGCGCGTCGGCCGCCCGGCGACCGTGCCCTCCTCGTCACGTCCCATCCCCTCTTTTCGCCTCGACCTTCGCGCACTCCACGCCGCGCTTCGCCGCAGCGCAACCTCGGCTCTTATGTCGCCCCAATGTCAACGGATACCCTCTCTCCCGACTCCAAAGCCCCCTTCGGCTATAAGAGGCACCGAGCTCCCTCTCGCCCCGCCCCTGTCACCAAGAAGCCAAGCATCGAGCTTTTCCCGGCCGAACCCTCCCTCACTTGCTTCCTTCCCGAGCAAGAAGAGCCGAGCGGAGAACGGAGGAGACTCACCTCTATCTCGTGGTCGCCGCTCGTCGTCGCCATCGCGCCTCCCGAGCCACTTCTTCTCCCGAGCGCCACTCCTTCGACCACGCGCGCCCCTTATTCTTTCCTTTTTCTTTTTTTCTATTTTAATTCAAAAGAGAGACTTTAAAATCTCTTTTCTCCCTCATTTCAACTCCAAAAATTATGAAGTTTGTTTCTAAAAATTTGTAAAATCAAGCTCTTACTGTTGGTGCTAGTTTGGTTCATTTTGGAGTTTATTTTATGATTATTGTTGCTTATTTGTTTTGTTTGCTCGCTTGTTTCTTTTTCCGGTACGATCGTTCGCGTAGAGTTCGAAGAAGCCGGAGACCCCCACTTCGATCAAGCTCAGGAGTATCCAGATCACCTAGCCCTAGACCCAGGCGCCTCAGTCTAGTTGGCTCCGTCGGTACTGGTGTACATCCTATATTATCCAAGCCCTTGGCTAATATCGGTTGTACACATGGTACCCCAGTCGCTTGACTGTGGAGAGACTTGCTCTACCCTTTTGCTTCCGCTATCGTACTCGATGTTTTGTAATGAACTTATTTGGTCTGTCCGGCCCTATTGTAAACTCGACCCGACGTGGTCTATTTGAACTCTATTGCTTGTATTAATGAATAGTTTGGTCTATGCGATGTATAAAATAATTCAGCAATGTATCCTGTGAGCGCTATCTACTGATCCAGGGAATAGCGCAGTATTCTCACAGAGGATTCTGGATTACGAAATCCAGGTCCGACAGCTAGGTAAAGAGGAGTTGTGTACTATTATGTCCTGGCGTGATCCGATTCGCATGCAGCATGATCGATCTGCCGCGCTCGATAGCTAATGGGTTCCTGCGCACACAGCACTGCAGAGTACTAGTTAACAAAACTAGCTATCAAGTTCCATCATGCTCGAGTGTGTGTCAGCACTAACACTTCCTCTTTGGCCAACGGCGGAGCTAGGATTTCGACAACGAGGGTGCGAACATAAGCCACACATTCCAACATAGAAGTTCAAATGAATTAGTATGTAAGTTCAATTGGAACAAATTACTTTAGTTTTCTACCGATCTATATTTACAAATAGAATAGTGAGTAAACAAGATGAAGATTTCAAAATTTTAGTAAATGTATGTACACATCAATGTGTACCTTGTGTACTGGTAAATGTATTCAGTATGTTTTCAAAAAATTTGGGGTACAGATGCACCCCATGAACCTACATCAGATCCGCCACTGTCTTTGGCTAGGTCCTTGCATTTCTCTCGTTCTCTATGTTTTTTTCAAGACAGGATATATTGCCGTCAGTGAGAGGTCAGACCTGCTCCAAGTATGTATGTGTGTGTGATCTCTAGCTTCCATCATGTTTCCAAGACCCGATTTCTCTCACGATTGAGCATGAAATAAAGGGCGACAAGTTGTCCTGGAGCGGAGGCACTAGAATGGTCACCGGATCGATCATAATGCAGTGAACATATTGCAAACTATATAGGATCTGGAGACACTTTCAGAAAGCAGGTAGGAAAACCTGGAGATCTTACTGTGTTATATGTTGCGACGGCGCGTAGTGTGACGTGGCGCAGTACTATTTCTTGAGCTTGGAATGATGAAATGGGCGGTGTTACAGGGGCGGAGCTAGGGGTGGTCCCGTATGCTCCTGCACACTCGAAAAAATTCAAAAACATACAGAAAGTATGTAGATATTAGAGTCAAATTGTTTGTTCTATTAAACTTGATGAGGATTACTGTACATGACTTTAGACTATGTAAAATGTGCACTCATAGAAATTTTTCTAGCTCCGCTGCCGCTGGTTACATGTCCTGAATCCGTGTCGTCAAGTTGCATGTACGTGGGAACTAAGTAGAATATGCGTAAAATCTCGAGTTATGAATTTGGGGCCGGTGCAAAATCTTTCTAGTAGAGTGAGATTTACTTTAGTGTTTAGATTACTGATCTAGAGCATTTTGGAAACGCATGAATTCTATAGCTGAGCAGTTCAATTTCCGTAGGAGTCTGGGAATATTCTTGCGTTGCAAACGGGTACTTGGCATATCTATGTTTTCTTGTAGCATCTTGGGAGTTGGGACAGCAAAGCTCACAATGTGCTGTAGTCTATTTCAGCCAGAGAACACTTCTTTTCAAGAACACGACATGTTTCTAGGCTTCTAGCTAGTTTGATCCAGTGCTGTTGGTCAATTTAGATTTGATTGATTCTTCTCATAGTTGTGAACTTTATTCCATTTTTTCTTCGGCCTACGCTGATGCTTAATTTATGCCCTGGCCACCAAGCGGAGAGACTACAGAGTGAGAGAAGTAATCTATTCATACTTGGGCCCAGCTCACGACGCGTCCACCAGGCCAAGAGCCCAAGATGGACGGCGGCTCCGTGGTAATCTGAATGTACGCGTCTGCATCTCTTCATGTACATACAATACAACGGTGTTTTCCCGTATTCCTCGGCTATAACGATCAGATCATGCATGGAAATAAATTTTTGGGTCTCTTCCACAATCGTCCGATCCCCTTCACACATGTACTATAGTAATATCTCACATCATCTAAGACGGTTTAATCCAAGACGGTGGAGGAGGGAGGGCCTCACCCCCAAAAATTTACGTTCCTGTTTAATTAGGGCATGCGCAATGTAGTCTCAAACCCGGAGCTGCTAAGAATTTTGGCTCTTGGACCCAAGGCTATACGGTGAAGAGGAGAGGTAAGATTCCTAGACTCGGATCAAGTTCAGGGTTCGATCGAGTCCAGCGCAAATTTTTTTTCCAGATGGCCCATCTGGCCATCTGTCTGCTTCTACATCGTTGCCGTTCAGGAGCCATGCACGACGCCGATGCCGGGAGCCCAACGCCTCATCTACGCCATAGGCAACGTTGATGCCGAGAGCCTCCGCTGTCATCTGGTCGTGGACGCCCTATCCCTCGCCGCCAACTGGCCGTGGACGCCGCTGCCTCCAGCCATCGCGGCTAGCCGTGGACACTGCCGCCTCCGTCGTCACGTCGCCGCGGTGGCCTGAGGCGGCAGAGTCAGAGCCTCACCAAAGAAGAGAGAGAGAGAGAGACGAGAGGCCGCGGTGGCTCCGGCGAGTAAGGCGGCGACGACGGTTAGGGTTTGGTGGCAGCGCGACATACGAGGCGGCGTTGTAATCAAGGGAGAGAAATTGGTAGAGAGGGTCGAGAGGGGTAGGCAGGAGTCGTCGGCGACAAAGGAGATGGCCGGAGGCGGTGCGCTGCTTTGACAGGAGAGAGACGGGGAACAAGAAGAAAGAGAGAACGAACGGTGGAGTCGACGGTTGGGGCGGATAATCCCTTCGTCGATTCGGTATCGTATCTGTAAAAAAAAATCCGTCTAGGGTATATTTTTTACTCTCAATCTGTATCCGATATTATCCGTATTTAGAATATGTCATGGAATATGAGTTAGGATATGGGAAGAGCAATATCTGATCTATATTCGTATTTTATAGGATATCCGATAAATCAAAAAAATAGATATTGATAAATATTAATATCCTCTGTGGTTTTAATATCCTCGTGTTCGTATAATAAAAATCCATATCCAGGGTATTCTTATCCGACTCAATCATGGGTAAAAATATGAGTTATGATACATGAAAAACAATATCAACCTGTATCCGACCTGTTTCCACCCCTAACGATCCGTCGTTTTTTTTTTCTTTCTTTATTGTGTGATGGGGCCCAGTTTTTTTAAGGAGATATGAGGCTAAGTACTGGAACAAAAATATGAAAACTAACATCTACTTACGTGACAATGAGGTGAAAAACTTAGCTCGTATTTTTCATGCCCTTACTTTACATAAGCGGAAGCGGGTAAAGCATGATATATTGATGGACGGTCCACCAGCTAAAGGAGAACAAGAAGCAAGTCGATAGACGCAAAGTCACGTCGTCAATTTTACTCCCTCCAGTTCATAAAAATAAGTTGTTTTAGACATCGATACGGTCACTAAAATACAATCATAATATTATAAAAATACTTTTCGAGACAAATCTATACATATGATTTTCATATATCTAATCTAAATATTTAAAAATATATTACTCCCTTCGTTCTTTTTTACTTGACACAGTTGACTTTTCACGGTCAAACTTTTTAAAGTTTGTCCGCTAATAGGTCTAAAACTATCTAAATTGGCTATATGAAAATTATATCATTAGAATTGTCGTTGAAAATACTTTCATAATATTATAATTTTATTAGTACATTTTAATGTAAAAGTTATAAAAAGTTGTGGTCAAAGTCACAGCTCGAAGACCGTAAAAAATCAACTGTGTCAAGTAAAAAAGAACAGAGGGAGTAATTATCAAGTTTTCAAAATTTGAGTACGTGCATTCAAAACGACCGGTTTTCGTGAATGGGATGGAGGAATTAACTTGCAGATGGCTAGTTGGATAGATAGCATATAATTATAGATTGATTGATGTGACATGGAAAGCACACGGCACTAGCTAGTAGTCTGTCACAGGTGCTTCTTGTGTTCCCTAGCCTAGTAGCCTGTGGTGCGCATGCACTGCACCGCACGGACGCACTGGCGCCTCGCGACGTACGCGCTGCGAGTGCGCCCAGGTGAGCTCGCCGAGCGCGGCGGTCACGGCTGCGCTCCAACGCCCGACACACCGCCGACGACGCACTGGGTTGCCGTGGATTCGGCTCAGATCTCTCTTGCGCTTTGCCGGTACGGTAAGTTGGATGTAACTAATAGCTACTCAATCCCCAGCTAGTACTAGATCATATAGGTTGCTTTTAGCCAGGAAAACTATCTCGGATTAGGATTCTATGCACCAAAGAAGTCAACGCAGAGAATCTACGGTGTATACGTGTTAGAAGCGATATCTGCTGTCGGAGCAAAAATCGAAGACCGAAATCAAGTGCTACAGTATGTTTTATACGATGGTTTTTGCTACAGTAAAGGGTTTGCGGTGATTTCCCGCCACCTCTACAGTGCCATGATAGGATATGGTTTGCTCTGTCGCGAGACACTGTTCACACAGCGAACTTTTACATTGCTGCGGAGGATCCGGATAGCTCCCGTCTGGTCGCACCTGGTGATCGAGGTGTAACGCGTGTCACCTAGAGTCGGGGGAAAAGTTGCCAGTTGCCATCGATCCAAGTTAATGCCCCGATGGATGGATAGATGGAATGGATCGACCCGGAACGGATTTGATCACTACGCTCGTATGCCGTTGATCCATCTGGTGTTAACACTAAGATCGTGCAACGCTTAATGGCGAACAAAAAGAGATTCAGAAAAGTGTTTGCGTTATATTACTGAAACGATTATATAAGCTTTTCGCCTTTTCCATCATATCATGTGTTGATGTTCCTGTGAATGAAACGGCTCGGAAAGGGATGTTCAAAAGTTTTTTTTTTAAAGAAACTGCTTAAGAGATATTGATGATATCATGGTAGCTTTTCATCGCTAGATCTTTTCTCATGAAAGCAGCTGCCAACTTTCCGTCCTGCAAAAGCTAACATGCAAGGCTGTGCTAACACTCGCGTCACGGGTCTTCGGTTGAAATGTTTTTTTTTTTTAACAAACAGCAAAGCTAGCCTCCCACAAATTAAATGATAAAAATAACATCTCTATATCACGAAAGCGACATGGGGCGTAAAATCACTTCACCTTCCACGGCGATTTTATGCGCGTATGTCATTTCGTTCAAGGATAGTTTTGCTATTTCATTTCAAAAGAGCCTAAATGATTCAAAACTGCGTCATATCATTGTATTCCATTTGTTCGAAATATACGATGTTTTAGAAAGTCATAAACTTCCTTAACTTTAACGACACACACACATATATATATATATATATATATATATATATATATATATATATATATATATATATATATACACTTGACATACTCCATTATCACTTTGGGTATACTCATATACTAATTATAAGATACTCTAATGTGAACCACATAAAAATTTGCAAGAGAGTCCATAGTTTTTAGCATATTTTTAAAATACCTTCATATTCGCACATAAAAAGGAGTATGTCTAAAAATTTGTACATACCACCCTTAAAAATGTGTAAATACCACCTATATGGTTTTATATACTCATATATTACACATACATACTCTCGGTTGCAAGATACTCCTTACGTTGTGAGATATATGAGATATGAGAATAGGAGTAACTACTCCCGGGAGTAGGAAAAGACTATATATATATATATATATATATATATATATATATATATATATATATATATATATATATATATATATATATATATACTTTCTACTCTCGGGAGTAGTTACTTCCACCTCTGATATACCACATAAAAGAACTTAACATACTCCATTATCACTTTGGGTATACTCATATACTAATTATAAGATACTCCAATGTGAATCACACTAAAAATTGCAAGAGAGTCCATAGTTTTTAGCATATTTTGTAAATACCTTCATATTCAAGACAAAAAGGAGTATGTCTAAAAAATTATACATACCACCCCTAAAAAGGTATAAATACCACATATGTGGTCTTATATACTCGTATACTACACATACATACTCGTGGTTGTACAAGATACTCCCTACGTTATGAGATATTTGTATTGGCTATGTGAAGACGGTATCGTTAGATTAGTCATAAAAAATATTTTTTTAATAATATAATGGTTTTATATTTTTTATGAACATATTCATACAAAAAGGAATGGTCCAAGTTGCATGTTAGAAACTCTGCCGATGTCCAAAACATCGTATATTTTTTATCAGAAGGAGTATCTACTACCACCACGTATTTTAGACTCGGTACAAGTGCGTAATAAACTTATGGAAAAAAGTCTATTTTTCAAACTTTGACTGTAGCATCCGTACAATTTTAAAACCGTAACTCTAAAACCGTCCGAAATGCAACTCTCAACTAACAAAACCAGTCACATAACTCCGACTGATGCCTATATATCAGCGGTTTTCACATGTCGCCCTTCTTCCTCCTATATATCTCTCCCTGTGGAAAATCAGGCCAGAAGGGGTGAGGGATAAGTGATCTGGTTTTATTAGGTTATAGTAGTGTTATAGACAGTTTTGAAGTTTCGGATTGAAAATTAGACGCAGATCGTAGTTTAAAGTTGTAAAATAGATTTTTTTTTCCCTTCTTCTTAAACTTATAAACACAAGACTGCTCTCTCGGCTGTAAGTATAACAGATTGAGAAGTAATTAAATTGATCGAGTAACTACCAACAAAATTAACCAGACGGCCGGCCAAGAATCCCATCATCCGATAGCCTCCAATTGCCAACCCCTCTGATTAACCACGACGCAGACAATAAACACAACAGCAAAAAAGCCTAATACACGATTAAAAAAAAATCGAAAAAATAAACGAAACGAGGAAGCCCCCGTGTTAAGCTCCCGGCCCGTTTGTTAAAAAAGGTGCGAACTTTTCACCGCTTCCTACGATTCCCTCGTCTCGATTCCCCAATCCATTCGCCCCAACTCCTCTTCGTTTCGGCATTTGCCGATGAACCAATGATCCGTGCCATGCCGCGGCGGGGAGGACGGCGCAATCCCGGCCACGTTTGAGCGAGGGGGGATTCGGTGGCCCACCGTTTGGGCGCGAACACATTTGAGACGCACGGGACGACGTCGGGATGCAGAAGCTGAATCGGCGCCGCTCGTCGGAGCGCCTCGGCGAGCGGGTGGAGTTCAGGTTCTCCAACCTCCGCGCCGTTCAGGTGAAGTTTTTAACCCCGCATTGTGCATTGTGCATTGTGTTCCGAGCGATTCGTGATTGGTGGTTCAGTTGCTAGAGTGGCCGCATCGGGGGATTTTTTTAGCCGGGAATCGCAATGCGAGGTTGATGACGTGATATTTCGTTGCGAGATTGAGCGATTGGTGGTTCAGTTGCTGGGTTACGGAAACCGGAAGCCTCCGCACGAATGATCAATTGACCGCGAAAAAAGCTCGTTTTTTATAAAATAAATTTCCGTGTTGCAATTTCTGCTCGTGGGATGGATCGGGCAATTGATTGGTAATGCGTTGAGATCGAGTGTGATTTCAACATGCATTGCTAGGAATCGACTCAAATGTATATTCCTATTCTGTTCCAGTGTCCTGCAATGGAAGAAGTTTCCTCTTTAGCCATGTTTGGTGCGTTTTCATTGGGTAAGAGCAGGCAATGCTAGTCGTGGAAGATTAAAAGGAATTTAATCTGATTATGTATTAAGAGTTAATTACATTAGCATTATTTGCAATCTCGAGATATTTAAGCGCAATTTTGATCATGTCTAATATGAGGAAGGCATCTGTAGGTGGTTAGACTTTAGAGTTTCTTTTATAAGAGGAGGGCGCGCTTCAATGCTATTCCTAATCAGAATGAGTGTGAGTTTTAAAGTAGTTTGAATAGAAGAGGAATTCAAATTACACCATTTTGCTTAGTCCTTGTTTTCAGTAGTTTGAATAGGAGGGGAGGAATCTAGTAGTACCTATTTCAATAGTACTCAGAATGACATGGAAGCACACAGCAATGCAGCATACGATAAGAAAAGAACATACTAGTGCAAATGGATGACACAGGTTTGTTGATGATTTTTCTGATTGGTACTTGCTCAACAGGTGCCGGTAGTTTCAGACAGGCTGCTACTTTCAATAATCTCAGTGGGCACTGGAAAACAATTGCCAAGTCCAGTAAAGCAGCTGCTCGTAATGGAATCTGTCAATGGCCCGACTCCATCCTGCAAACGATATGGTTTTCTCAAGATGAAGTGTCAAAAGAATTTGAGGAGTGCCAATATAAGATTGTTGTTTCCATGGTATGGCTATTGGCAGCATATATGTTCCTTTTTTATATAAAAACTAGCATATATGTTTCTCAATTTGTTGTCTATCAATTCCCATTGCTGTACTGTATTGTTGTGTTACTGGCTACACATCTCCTGATACAGGGATCAACAAAAACTGCCATTCTTGGGGAAGTTTTCCTAAATCTGACTAACTATCTGAGTTCAGCGGACTCCACTGCTATCTCTTTGCCATTGAAGAGATGCAATTCTGGAACAGTTTTACAGGTATATTTCAATTAGCTGTACTTGTTTTCGTCTAGAGAATTTCCTATGGTTCACACGAAATTTCACCATGCTTTTGATCCATCCAGTTATACTTCGACCTGAACCATGAAGTTGCCTACATTGATAGTTCCCTGAAGTACCTTTACTGTTATGTTGACCTATCATCTAATCCAGTTGATTGGTGCATGTTCAACAATGGGTGAATTTATTGGGCAATTGCTTACATGTTGTATATAATAACTATGAGAATGCTGGTGCTTTATGAATAATATATCTGTAGTTTATGGTTTGCCACCCTTGGCTTGTAACCTAGTGTTAGTAGCAGTGCACACTTTGTACAGTCCTGAAGGAAGCCTTATTCTATTTTATTTTATCATTTTAATATTACAGATGAACTCATATACCAATTTTCTGTACAATTATTCTGTCTCTATAAAGATTGCAGATAGTTTGCTTTTCTTCATCCAGTAAACGACAATGCACTGTTTCAATAGAAAAACGACAATGCTTAATCATTTGGCTTTTGAGATGGTGTCATGATGTGGCTGAGTGATTTAGACCATTTGTTGTTATGTGAGTGGTCACAAGTTTGACTTTCACTGGGGTAGTGGCTTTAAGGGATTTTCTAGAGGGAACCATCTCTAGTTTCTAGTTTGGAAATTTTCAATAAAAAATAGATAATTAAATTCCCCGTTTATCCCTCTTATGATGATCTCCACTGTTTCTTATCTGCAGCTTAAGATTCAATGTCTTGGCACAAAGTCTAAATCGAGGTAACTCAACCATATTTTAACTTTGGCAAGTTTGTAATTCCTGTTATTGCAAAGTTAAGGTCGCAAACGGTTGTATCTTAGGTCTATGGTAGTCACTTATTTGGTAGCCTTAACTTGTACTATTTATTGTTTCTTGGCTGCTCATAGGACTTGTTTTTCTATTTGTTGTCTTGGCATTATATGCAGTGGTATGAAATCATGGAATGAACTATCTCGTCGTCTTGATGAACGTAGTCTAACCAATGATGTTATGGATGGCAAATCAGACTGCTCTGACAGTATGTTGAACAGGAGTGCTCATTCCTTTTCAGGAAATCATTTAGGTAGTGCTTATCAAGATGAAGCTGGAAATAGGGTATGGTGCCCTTGCTCAAAACTCATTTACGCAATTTTTCCTTTTAAAATATTATGTTGGGGAGACCTAAATTTGTTACATATTTTACATGAGTTGGTCCGGATATGTGACAGGTGCTGCAAATGAAATAATTTCAACATATTGAATGCTTCCCAGTTATATTATATTCCGGCTTGAACAGTTCTGTCCATTGATGAGCAGAAGGTTTGAGCTGAAATAGGTGACAGTTTTGCTACATTAGCTGAAAACGTGAGCTTGCATTATCGTAGCTAATCTGTTGTTGTTTTTGCTTTTATCTGCCTCCACTTGAAATCTTTGAAACAACCTCTCCACAAGTCATATGATGCCCAAGGTGGATAGGGATGTCCAAGTTAAAACTTTACATTTAAAACCTTCTTCCATTTTCAAATCACTCTTTCATTACACTCTTATTGATGGCTTGGTTTGTCAGTTATTTGGTAATGCCTGCTGTCATTTGAAATTTCCACTTGGATTGATATGATGTATGATATTTATAAAAAAACGTATTCTGAGGATACCTAGCCTCTTTCCCAATTCCCATACATGGTTTCCACTTCTGTGATTCTGTCCGATGTTCAAAAGAGGTTGTTCTGTTTTGTTATTATTCGTCAAAAGAACATACCCCTAGAAAGAAAAGATGGATCCAATAGACGTGTCTATTTCTGCTCCTTTTCTACCCAAATGGTAGATGTCTGTTCTGATTGCAAAAGGACAAGGAGTTTTTTTTAAGTCAATTTCTTGACAGTGGAACCCTTGGCTTTGGTTGTTACACCTCTTCCAAGTATTTTCCTAATATTATCTACATGGTAGATGCTCATTTGTCTTGCGGGAGAACTCTAGCCTGATGAATATATGTAAATAAATATATGTGAATATGGATGACAACCAATAAAGGAAAATAACCTCCTTTTTTCAGTCTATCATTAAGAGTACTATGTGTAAATTCAGACTGTGCAGTGGCGAATCCACTATGGGGGCGTGAGGGAGCTGGAGCAAGGATTCAAATCCCGGAACCGGTGGAAAAACAGGATGAAATTCGAAAACTGAAATTTGAATTGAGGAGCTTTTGAAACCGGTTACCGCCAAAAACCGAAAAAACAGAGAAAACCGGTTATGAGTAATTAGAAATTGAAATAATGCAAATATTAATTAGAAAGTGTTTAATAAAGTAACAATCTTGATACATAAGGAGCTTGATGTCTAATTATAAATTTGTAAGGAGCCTGGTGTTGTACATAAAAAGTCCTCCTTGCTAGCTTCACTATCTAGGGCAATCCTCTCTCCTACCTTGCTGCTGCTCTTCTCCCCTTGCTGCTGTTGCTGCTCTTTTCTTTACAGCATATAGTGCTGTCAAATAGTCCAAGTCCAAGCATCCAATGTGCTTTCCAGGATTCCCTACTGCCCAAGCATCCAACTAGCATGTACTAGCTAGGCTAGATTGTCTAAAAAATGTTGGGATTTGGAAGTACAATAATTCAAGCATATTTAGCTTATACAATAGGTAATTTAGTACAAAAAGGGCATAAACCAACATCGGAAGTGCATTATGCAGTCATAAATTCAAATTTAAATTTGAAAATTTTCGGTCGGTTTTTTTCATACCGGTCCCCACCGGTATTTGCGGTAACCGCCGAGATTTTGATCCTTGAGCTAGAGCACCAGCTCCGCTCACCGCACCCTATACCGTCCTAGTACCTCTGCCATTATTTGCATCGCAAATCTAGTTAATTTTGTTTTTAAGATTGCTACTTGTGCATATTTTTAGGCTTTCGAAACGCACTATCCATTATTAAGATACTACATTTAATATATTTCATATTTTAACTTTGTTCCTCATAATTTATATATCAATTTGGATTGCACATGAAATTTACATATGTGTTTGCTATCTCATCTCATGATAACTTTGTTCCACTAGCACCTTCTCTATTTTCGTCCTGCGTACGCCACTGAGATTGTGTATGTAATTTCAGGATGCAAGTGTCTCAGCATCAATGTCTCATCGAAGTTCTAATTCTGGAGATAGTACCACAGATAGAATAAACTTGTCTCCTAGGGACAACACAAATGAGGAATTGTACATGGGGAGGCAAGATTCTGCTAGTTCTTATGCCAGTCATGTTAGTTCAGGCCGTGGTGATGAGACCTGTAGATCAAATAATTCATTTTTCAGTTCTCGAACTCCAGGTCAAAACATCCCACAGGGGAATACTGCACAGCCATTTGCAAGTGGTCTTGCTCGGTTATCGTCGGGGGCACCTGATTCATCAAAAGATCTCCTTGACACTGCCGAAGAAACAATTGAGGAGCTACGTGATGAGGCAAAAATGTGGGAGAGACATTCTCGTAAGATGAAAATTGATCTAGAGTCATTGAAGAAAGAATGTGCTGACAAATCCAGGCAACAGGCTGAGCTAGCTCTTGAACTTTCTGCTTCACATGCTGAACGGGATTCCTTAACGCAAGAAGTTGAAGAATTGAAATCATCTCTGAAAGAGGTAACTGCACGACAAACTATTGCACAAACTCCCAAATCTGGGGATGTGATAAACATTCAGAAGGAAATAAAAGATGAGGTCCAGTTTCTGAAAGAATCAAATGCAAACTTAACTACCCAACTGAAGAAGACCCAAGAGGCCAATATAGAGCTTGTTTCTATTCTTCAAGAACTGGAAGAAACAATAGAAGTACAGAGAGCGGAAATCTCTAATCTTTCTCACACGAGTGATGTGATGGATCATGAGGTCTCCAAAAACGAATTGTCAGTTCAAGAAGATGCAGAATGGGCTACAAAGTTGTCACTAAAAGAAGATGAAATCACAATGTTGAGGGAGAAATTGGATCGTATACTCAATATAGAAAACACAGATGGTGCAGGTTCTGATGCTATTTATCTTGAATTAGAAAAGAAAATGACTTTTGAAGGTCAAAATACAAGAGCTTGAGAAGGATTGTTCTGAATTAACTGAGGAAAATTTGGAGCTTATATACAAGTTGAAGGAAGTAAGTGGAGTGGTAAAAGGAGAGGATCCCTGCTTTTAATAGCGAAGAAATGTCCAAAGTGGGCGATCTTTCGGGGAGATCAACATCTAATGTAAAATACCTAGAGAGAAAATGTGCTGACCTTGAGCTGAAGCTGCTGAACTTCAGGTCTGAGTCCAGTGAGCTAGAAGAAAAGTTCCAAAAAAGCCAAGAGGAGCTAAACGAGAGAACTCTTGAATTATCTGAGATGAGAGAGAAGCTTAGGGGTTTCCATGCCACAGAGCTGGAGGGAGAAGAAACTGGTAATGCAAGATGTTACCAATTGAGAAGTGAAGAACTTGATACTGAAACTGACTTAGATGTGTTGAAGCATAGAGTTCTGCTGAAAGAACAGGAGATTGAGGGATTGCAACATTCTAAAAAGGAAATGGAAAACTTCATTTCCGAAATTCAGAAGGAGAAGAGCCAGTTAGAGGAACGTTTGGCAGCATCTCTTAAAGAAAGTAGCATCACTTCAAAATGCTTGGATGAAGTGCGACAAGATCTCCTTGTGCTTACCAGCAGCATAAATTCCCATGTTTCTGCCAATAATGTTCTTGAAACGAAGATTAACAAGCTTGAAAGCTGCAAAGTTGAACTAGAGTTGCATATATCAAAGCTGGAACATGAAAATATACAGCTGTCAGAGGCCATATCTGGACTGGAGGCTCAGTTGACTTATCTGTCAAGTGAAAAGGAGTCAAGCATGCTACAAATGGATGATTCTAGATCACTTATTACAAACCTTAAGGACAAAGTAGAACAACAGCAAGCAGAAATGGAAGCTCAAAAGCTGGAATTGAAGCAAAAACAGCTAGAATCTAAAAGAAGATTGTCAGAAGTACAGGAGGATTCGGAGGCTCTAAGAAGGTTGAATGCGAAACTACAGGCTACAATTGATAGTGTTGTTGAAGAATGCAATTCTCTTCAGACTCTGACAGCTGATCTAAAGAAGCAGAAGCTGGAATTACATGGCCGTGCTACACAGCTAGAGCAGGAATTGGAGCGTTCAAAAAGAAAGACCATGGATTTTTGCAAAACAGTGGAGTTCCTAGAGGCAAAACTTTCTTCACTTCAGAAAGACATGACTTCAAGAGAGCAATTTTTGCTCTCAGAACTGGAGAATATATTCCAGGAGCACAAGAAACACGAAGAAAGGATAGATCGTGCACATTTCCTTTTAAAAAAGATTGAGAAAGAAAAAACTGTTGAAGTAGAGAATCTTGAGAGGGAGGTCATGAGCCTTACCATACAAGTGTCTTCAACACACGAGGAGCGAGAAAGTGCCACATTGGATACCATTCGTGAGGCCTCCATCCTGCGAGCAGACAAGGCAAAACTTGAGTCTAATCTTGAAGATGTCAATGCACAGATGAGGCATTATGAGTCTCAATTGGAAGATCTCCGTAAGGAGTCTACAAGCAAGATTAAAGCCCTGGTTGATTCACTTAACACATCCAAACAGAATGAGGAAATGCTGACAACAGATGTTGACCATATGAGAAGATTGATGGAAACTGCTAGATCCAGTGAAGAAAACTTAAGGAAAACGTCAGGTGAACTAGAATTGAAGTTTAAATCCAGTGATTATGAGAAACAGCAAATAATGGAAGAAATTTCTGAACTAAAAATTCAGGTGCACAAAATAGCAGTCCTCCAAGATGAAGTGTCCAAACTACAAAGTTCTCTTGATGAGGCTAAGTTTGAAAAAGGAAAATTAGAAGAGCTACTGCAGTCCTTGTCTGAAGAATGTGAAGAACTAAAGGCACAAAAGGCCATGATAACAGACAAAGTCTTGTGTATGCAGGGTACTTTGAACAATGCCGACGAAGAAAAACGAAGTAAAACATCCATGCAAGCAAAGCTTGTGATAAAACAGGTAAGCCATTTAGAATTATTATTCAATAGTGAAAAGTTTCTCATACCTGCAGGTACCTTGTTTAGTACGGAACTTGTGTTAAAACTTTAAACACGGTAAACTAGATTTAAATGTGATAGCAAAATACGCTATTTTCACTTAACTATTTCCTTTCTGTTTTAGGGTAATGATGATGTCACTAATGACAATGGAGGTTCTCCAGTTAATGAGGATCCAGACATTCAGTCAAAGATCCAATCACGTGAAACTAGATTTGCCGAGACATTGGAGGAAAATAAATTGTGTAGGACACAGATTCAGTGGTAAAGTGATTTGTCACATCCCTGGTCCCTCTGATAACTTTTTACTAGCAAAACATATTCTCCACTGGATTGTATTTGCTATGCCATGCATCTGGAAGCCCTTATTAAGCTCCCACGTTCTGAGAGCTGCATCCCATCTAGATCACTCCGTTAAACATTAACAAAAAAAGCAGCAAGGTTCTCCTTAAATAGTCTGTGTCGTACTAAGTACTAACTAAAGACTATTCTGGACAAATAGTTCTTTTATTCTTAACCCAATATAGATTAATCCACATTGTTGGACAAACCAAATATAAATCTTTGGCTAGAATCAAACAAACAGTGTTGTCAAAGAGGATTAACTAATAGTGAAAATCAACGGCTCTACAAAAAACTGAAGCGTTCTTCTTTTGAAACAAGCAGACATTTGATGTGTGCATCCGTAATTTAACAGGTCTTCACCTACTTCTTGTATATAACCTTTATCGGCCCATTAGTGTAGTGTGTGCAATTAGAATGGTTTTCGTTTCATGCTGATTCGTTTACAAATACTTCTATTTTTAGTCTCATGTGGATTGTACTGTGTCCACAGCATTGTCATATGTGCTGCTTAGTTCTCTTCACGGTCCATACTGCTCCTTTACATGGGCCTGGTCCTGTAAGTAGCTTTTTGTGAGCAACCGGATAGAACGTAGCTATCACAGGATGGAGAATCGAAGATTGAGCTTGAAAGCATGTGTTGAAATCATATTACCGACTGCTGACTACCAGAAATTATCCAGTTCTGTTAGACACTGCTTTTTGTGGATGGATTCTTCACTTGACTAATTCTCATGCCCCGTTACTCCTGTATTGTCGTCCCTGAATAACAGTGTTTATATCATGCCAAAAAAAATTCATGACCTGGCTAGTGATGTTGGGCTACCTTCGGATCATATTCGCTCTCTTTTTTTTTATCATGTACAGTCCAATGCCAGAGCAGCAATCTGGCAGCAGGGATGGAAAGGAGAATAATGACGACAAGATAGTACAACTGGAGTCCGAGCTAAAAGATATGAAGGACCGGTTGCTCAACATGAGCTTGCAGTATGCGGAAGTAGAGGCTCAGCGGGAACAATTAGTAATGGAGCTCAAAACCGCAACTGCAAAGAAGGGACGATGGTTCTAGTGCATGGGGAACTACTGCGTGCCATAATCATAAGGCCCACATCACAGGTGCCATAATCATAAACCCTGTTTTAAGTATTGTTGATAGAACGAGATCGTGAAATTTTTGTGGTTCAAAACCCTCTTTTCGTTTCAGATATCAAGGAGAAGTAAAAACTTCTGCTTTGATTAAATAGATGAACACCATCGATCAGTAAAATACTATCTTGTGGCAGAAAATCTTATTTCCATTCTGGAAATCATTGCTAACTCTATGCTATTCTGCTTCAATATATGAACACTATCAATCAGTATTGTGTGCATGTAACGACACACTTTGTCTAATTGACAGGAAGACGTATAGTACTGGTACATGCCCGGAGGTTACCGGATCTCGGAGACCACCATCACGCGAGAACTGACAAATTCCAAACAAGTGCAGAACTGGATGACGTGCACTGAACTGTACTGGAAGCTGTGCACCAAAAGAGTAAAAGACTCGTCGTTCTCTGGTCTCAGCGATGAAGTTAAACGGTGACCAATCTCAGCAACTGGGAAGCCCTGCTAGGCCCAAAAGAAATGGAACACGTTTTTAAACGATTATTACTAGTATGTAATTCTACTGGTTAGCGTAAAACCATTGGGTCCATATATGACCACACGGATCGCCCTGCCCTATCTTTTACGCAGGGTCAACTCAACTGTTTAAACGTAGCTCATCTTTTGTGAATTGTAATTAAAGGTTGGTTAGTACTAGTGCATAGATCATCTCACTATAATACTTTTCTAGACTGGTGTTCTTACACGTACATATATACTTCATTCGTTGATGGATTACTTGTTCATTGTTCTTGTAATCTTTTCGCATCACCAGAGTCAAGAATTTCTTTGTGCCCCCAACTCCCTCGAGTACTCGAGAGGATAGAGGCAACTGTTAGACATACATTGTCATGACACTAGCATACCAAAAACTCATACAAGCTCTCTCCTTCTCAAGGCACACAGTGACTGCAGGTCCATCATTCATGTGACTCGTCATGACTGGGAACAACACATTGAGTTGCTGAAATGAAGTACAGATGGTGCAGTGCTGGTACAAGATACTGATTGCAGAAACGAAAAGCATACTTCAGATGGTGCTACTGAATTTTCTTGAATAAAGTCCAAGGTAGGGATGCAAGACCATTGTTCCTTAGATGCAAAGACTGTCACCGGAGAGCCTTGCGAGCCTCTACGCCAGGCCCGCCGCACCTGACGACGAGCCATCGCCGTCCAATACGGGAAGATGGGAGGCCATACCTGTTGGAAATTGACCTCATAAGTCGAGGCCAATTTCTTTTAGAAATTTCAAAATATGTATGATTTAGTATCATATTGCTTAGTTAAGTGGTGGGAAGACAACTTAAAAGTAGAGTCATTGCCACCCTTTATAATATGTGAAATGGAATGGGTATGGCATGAGGACTTTGGCTAAACAAGCACACGCATTCTCGTGAAAAAATTGCGTGACTTGTGAATGCAATTATTTTGTTGTGACTTGTGAAAAAATTGCGTGACTTGTGTGGTAGCGTATCCTGACATATTAAATCAACCTTTTGTTTTGTTGAACAATGCAATTATCTCTCTCTTAATTCTGTTTGAATGCGATTTCAAACGTCTGGATTCATTCGGTTTAATTCGTGTTAATGGCGTATGTTACTGGTGAGTAATTGACATGCATGCTTTTACCTAGGGACATCTAGGTTCAAAACACCAAATTCCTCCATTTCTTTCGAACATCTTCCTTCCCTAGTGAGTTGTGCTGGAGTGTTGAGTCACCGAACTTTGTCGGCCTTTCTTCTCGGCGTGCACTGGAAATGAAGGAGAGCAGGATCTTCGAACCATTGTTGCAGAGAGTACCTGCACGGGGCGATAATAAGGTTTCTGGGCAGTACATTTGCGCGATTGCTCACTTCGCTACTTCATCTACGTTCGGCACTGCATCGAGCTTGCGCTGCTTTTTTTTCTTCATCAAGCCCAACAGTAAATCGTTCGTGTGACCGATCAACTCCATTACATTTTACTCTTAAGTACATTTCGAAATACAATATGTTACCCATTGTTAATACTAATTTATGTATCTTTACTTATTTATAATATTTATTTCATAATAAAATCTAAAATTAAAATATTACACACATATCCAGTGATATTATCGCCGACCCGAGCATCGAAAGGTCCCCTGACTCCCAGCCATGCTCTATAAGGTAACCACACACCTCGCGCACATAGATGATACGAACAAGCACCCACTTGGCCACACCGCCATGATCGTCCACCCGGCGAAGCTAGACACGAAGCTGGGAGCCCATCACTGGAAGAGGTACAACCCGGAGTCATTAGGGCGGACCCTCCATGGTTCATGGGTGTTCACTCGAACACCCAAAAATTGGATGAAATACCTACTATATAATAGCTATATTACACATTCTATATATTATAGTTGGGGGATTCTTAGCAAAAATGTTGTGCCACGTCATCCTCTTATTTTCAACTGTCTGGTCGTGCTCCAAATGTATACTAGTCGTTGGATCCGTTTGTTCCCCAATGAGACAAAATAGCAACCAGGTCCTTCGAGAAACGTTCAAATTCTTCGACTTGCCTCCCTTGTCCATTTTGTTTACAATCCCCTTGGTGTGGTCTACCTCCCTACCCCACCCTGCACCACCTCCTCCCCGTGGGCTCCCTCCTTTCACCTCTGTCTCCACTTGTGCCTCCTCTTCTTGCACTGTCATGGCATCGCCGCCTCCCCTCCCTTCCTTGGCACCACCTCCTCCTTTCCTCCCTCCCTTCCCCCTCCTCCTACACTTGCTAGCTGTCGTCTCCTCCTCTCCAACGCCACTGCATCCTCCCCTAGCCACCTCTGTGTCCTCCCCATCGGGCGCCACCGCGCGCCGTCCTCTTTCTCCGCGCGTCGCCGTGACATGCCTAGCAGAGGTTGTGTAGACCAGTCACGGCTAGGGTTCAGGACGAAGGAATGTGGTTGTCCACGCGGGTTGGAGACGGACGACATGTCCAAATCTCGCCATCTCCGACAAAAGGTTGCGCCAAATCCAACTGACGTAGAACATGGGCAAAGCCATGGTCGTTGCCGTTGTTGATCGTCATACCGCCATGACCTAGCTAGACTCTCCATTGTCGCCACGACACAACACAAGTGCATCTCCAATTCCCAAGTCTCAAATGCCAAATTCCCAATTCAGCAATTTATTTAGTGTTGCTTTGAGTCGTTATTGGTGAATGAATCGTGCCTTCTGTGAAATTTAGATCGTAGATGTAACATCCCAAATCTTGGGTTTATGTTTCAAATGTATAAAAAGGTGAACTTTTTAAAACTTTTTGAACATGCATTGATTTCTGGAGCATTTGCATATTTTTGTTGTATTTAAAATATTGAAAATCAAATGAAACATACAACTCAAATCGAAACTCCAATTGAAAACACAAACAAAAATTTGTGATCATCATCTGAAAATAATTTATTGAAATACTATAATAATTTTCATGAATAAATATAATTTTTCCAAATTTTTGGAACTAGTTTCAATCCGTAGAAAATTCAAACACAATTCAATGACCTACTTTAGGTTTGAAATTTAAAATAAGAAAATAAGTTATGAACAGTGAGTTTTAAAATTTTATTTGAGTGTTAGACCATCTCAGTAACCCCTATGATTTATTTCACATTTTTAGGATTTTATTTGCTATATTTAGTAGCTTAGTCAAACTAGAGTCAAGAGAAATCTAAACCAGTCAAACTTTTCACTGTTCATCGGACTCGGACTCAAACTCGGACTCGAGTCCGACCACGCCACTCGGCTCGACCCCACCACCTAGCTGCACAAGCCGAGCCGGGCTCGAACTCGCCCGCACGGAGCCGCTGATAGCCCGGGCCCACCTGTCGGGCCTTCTTCCTCCTCCCGTTGGCACAACAGAGCGCGCTCGCCACGTCACGGTCGAGCTCTGCCCCGCGCGACTTCACGCCGTGAATCCACCGCCACTTCGGACCACTCCTAGAGCTTCACCGCATAACGCCGCCTCCGCTTCGTCTTCAACCCGAGGATAATACCCCCTCCTTCCCCCTCCATTTCTCTCATTCTTCCTCTCGGGGCTGAGGAAGAAGAGGCTCTCCTAAGCTCTAGTCTCCGGAAAGATCCTCCTAGAAGTGACCTTCGTCATCTACTTCTTTCGTCATGCCCATTTGAGCTAACCTGAGCCCTTGTCTCCGTCTGTAGCTTCTGGAGTGCCACCGTGTTCTTCTCGGTTCCAGAGCGCGCACTGAAGGCCAACCGAGGGACACCACTGTGCCCACTTTGTGTCCGGTGAGTTTTATCCTCTTTTATGCGCATCACCTTGTGCCTTTTGGTACGAGGATCTTTTCCCCTAAACTTAGTTGTCGGATTATTCACAGGAACTCCTGGATTTTGAGGTTATTCCTTTTCGGCCGACAAGATCCCCTTTCATCTCCATCTCCCGGGTGGGTAATTTCTCGATTCCTTCCGGTATTAGCATCTAATGTGCCTTTGTGACCTACTCCGACCACCCATTGTTTGATTCCTTGTTCAGGTTGTCGTGTCGATGTGAAGCTACATTTGCCGACGTCGGTCAATCGTCGCCGGAGGTCCACCGTGCCTCTCCGACCATCTGCAACCTTCGGGTAGGTCCTCTACGTCTCGTAGGTGCTTATGTGTACGATAGCTAGCTTAAAGTGGCATCGGGTTGTCTTTTGCATGTTCACTGTAGCTCCCACTCCGCCTCGCCGCGTCGTGCCGCCGCTCTGGTCCAGCTCCGGCGAAGCTCCGGCCACCTTCGGGTGCGTATTAGTGCTAGGGTCCCGTTTTTGCCATTTGCCGGCATCGTCGTGGCTTTCATCGCCGGCGCCGCGCCAGGCAAGCTTGAGTTCGGTGCGGCTCTGTTGTCGAGCGGCCGACAGCTCCTGTAGCTCGTCATTAGAAGTTAACCGCTTTGATGAGTAGGATATCAAACAAGAAGCCGCAAAATTTTGGACAAGGGTATCCGTACAATATCACAATTCTGTCGGATGATGAGTAGGATTCAGCCGACAACAAATCCAGTTGAGAACCTTGTACTCCAGTTTTCTTTCTAGCCTCCCAATACAATCAAACTATGTCAATCTTCCTTCCTTCTAGCCACTCCGAATCTCGGGGACGAGATTTCTTTTAAGGGGGGTAGTTTGTAACATCCCAAAGTTATGTTACCAAAATAAAAATGAAATAAAGTTAATGTTTTATTTGATTTTCTGAGAATTTGCCAGAGTTTGATTGCCTTATTTGAATCTTTGGAATTTTGAAAGTCAAATTTTAAAATTTATTTGAAGTTATTAAAGTTTTATTAGATTTGAATTGAAAATAAAATTTACTTAATTTCTGAATTTTCGAGTTTTTAAAAGCTTTTTCTTAAGTATTTTCAAGCCAAAATAAATTATTTGCAAAATTAATAGCCAATTATGAATTGGAACTATTTTATTTAAGTCTAAAATAACTCTAGGAATTTCGTGAATTTTTCTAGAATTTTTGGATGTATTTTATTATTTTCTAAAGTCCTTTTGAATTATCCGATTAAATCAATTGATAAATCAATTAAAACCTAAAATCTTCTTTTTGGGCCGAATCTCAAAGACCCAGCCCATTTCTCACCGCACCATTCAATCCGCCCGCCCGCCGCTCTCTCTCCTATTCTCCCACCGTCCGATTCAAACTGACGGCCATCCATCATCCCACGCCACCCTACCTCCTCCGCACTGCTGGATGCGCATCGAACGGCCGCCAACCCTTCTTCTTCCCCACGACGCGCTACGCCTCCGCCATTACCGCGCCCACGGAGCTTCTCCTCCGCCTGCTTTCCTCACTCTCCTCGCCATCAGGCGCATTCAAAAGCCCTCATCACGCCGCCCCACTTCCCCCACTTTTCCCTCTCTTTACTCCACCGGTTTGCCCGCACGTCGTAACGGCCGCCGCCGCACCCGCGCGCACGATCTTCTCACTCGCCCCTTCCCGACCCCTATAAAAGAGCGCACCGGGAGCCCCCTTCCTCACTCATTCCAACGCCGCCACCCACTCCTCCTCTCGCGCCCACCTCACCGTGATCGAACCTCTTCGCGGCCGCCATTCCTTCCACCATCATTTGCGCCGACATTGCCTCCTCGCCACCGTCGCACTAAAGGCATCGCCGCGACGCCGCTACCCCATCGCGCACCTTGGCATCGTCGAGAACCACCCGAACACCACCGCCGCCGAAGCCGCATCGCGCCGCCGCTAACGCCGCCGCCGGTGACCTTCCGCCGCGCATTCGCGGTAACTACGGTGAGCATCAACATCCTCACGTTCTCCACTTCCGTTGGCACCAACCATGTCCGCCGAGGCGCCGCCATCGCCGGCGAGCTCGACGCGACGCCACGGCCCCGCGTTTACGTGGCGCCGCCGCGTGTCGCCACCCTACGCCACCTCATCATCTCGCGCCATGTCACCGGCGTGGCACCACATCACGCGCGTGGCAAGTCCACCGACGCTTAGCCCTCGACTCGGTGGAATCGGTCCACCGTGGCCGAGTCAATGACGCGGCCCCACTGTTGCTGAAACAAATTATTTTCCTTTAGGAAAATAATTCTACCGAAAAAGAAAATCTCGCTGACGCCATGCTTGCGCAATAATTAGATTTTCCTTTAGAAAGATAATTCAAGAAATTCAATAAAATCTGAAAATTAGGTTTTATTTAGATTTAGAACTTCCTGGTTCGTTTCTCCTCATACGAACTCCGATTTCGTCCATTCAAATTTCTATATTCCTATAAAAACAAGATCTAGCTAGCTAAACCAAAATCATTTGATTTTGGGTTCATTTGACCCATAATTATTTTAAACCCTAATTTATCATTTCATGTAATTTCAATCTTCTAAAATTCATATCTTTGCTCCCGAACTCCGCTTTAGTCCATCCAAGTTTGTAAATTCATATAAAATTATTATCTAGCTAACTAAAGTAAAATATTTCTATTTGGAGTTAATTTGATCTGTCCTTTGAATTTATTTGAATTTGAGTTGAATTTGTTGTATTTGCACGATTAGAGTTCGACGACTTGAGAATCGATTTCGACACCAATTCAAGAACGATATCGAGGATTGATTTTGACCGTGATCATCAACAACTTCGAGAATCGATTGACGACGATCAAGAGCAACATAAGAGGATTGATTTTGACCGTATGATCATCGTGATCGTACACTTGGACTACCAAGATAGTACTTGTGAGTACTAGGTGACCGTTAAGAAAAACAACGCCACCTCAACACCGTAAGTTCATTAAGGTGATCTGTTAAGAAAACAACGCCACCTCATCAAGCTTGGCGTTATACCCTTGATCATATTCATCCTACTATTTTAAATTATTTATATTCTGTTTTAAATTATTATCGCATGCTTATTTATATCAAGAATCTTAAATTCTGCTTTAAATATATAGTTATGCCTAAAATCCTTTGTATGGCCAATGTTGATATTGAATCAAACACATTGTCACCCTAGATCAAACTCGTTGATACGATAGTATGAACTAGGATCATTTAAACGTATTGCTTAGCAATGCTTTTAGACCAAACTTGTTTTTGGGAATTTCACCATCAATCAATTATTGATTAAATTGTACCTTGGCATCCGGTGTCATGGGAGTTTTACAAATGACTTGGAAAATAAAATAAAATGATGGTTTGGACTTGGGTGGAATGGATGATTGGTGGGTGCAGTTCATGCCCGCTTAATCTCGTTAGGTTAAGGCCCATGGGTTTTATTGGAAAGTTGCCCAAGCCGCTAAGGACCGGTCTTCGAGCGCATGATGCTACGCCTAATCAGACCACCACATGTCCCGTATGGGCGGGACTTGGCTAAATAATTTGTAATGTCTTAGTGTCGCTTGTGCTATGTTGTTAGTATGGGCGTTGGTCGACATTATACCCATCCCGCAAGAGGGGCTTCCGAGGATGGCCACCCAATGGTAGGAAACCTTAGCGCACGAATACATTAAGACGTAACATTGTAAAGGCCTCGACACGTGTTTCAGACCGCTTACCAAAGGTAGTGAGCGTGGCATAGATATATGCCTGACAAACTAGAGAAGTCTTGTCATGTGGGTAAAGCTGCACAACCTCTGCAGAGTGTAAAACTATTCGAATAGCCGTGTCCATGTTATGGACATGCTAGCGTAACTACTCAAAGTTATACTATGATTTTGTCGGAAAAAGACTTCTTCAAACTGGTTTATCCAATTGAGAATTGGGCAAACAACCATGTGATAGGAGGATATCCTTCACCATTCATGTGTGAACGTTATCTGACTATAAAATTGAGAATTTTATAAACTTTAGTTATAGAATAACCGCTGGAATCTAGTACCAAGATTTAAAGAAAATGCCGCTTATGCAAATAATCATATAAGCCATCCTTTGTTACATCCATATATGCATGTCATTCGTTATTTGACGTGTAACTTATGAGCACGGAAGTTGTGTTCATTCTTGCTTACGCAAACAAATTTCGTGAGGAGAAGGACTTTGCTACCGATGTGGATCTCGACGACTAGACCGCTACCCCAGTCGATTGCCTGTGGCAGATTGCTGGACCCTACTACTTCTTCGTCTTCCGCTGTGTTTATTTTATTGTTGGCCTGTAAGCCTCTTTTGTAATCAACTCTGTTGTTATTAATAAAGTTGTGATATGAATTTGTTATCATTTTGTTTACTGTGTGAGCTAGCCACTGATCATGGGACTAGTTCAGTTATGCACAGAGGATCTGGGTGTATTAATACCCGAGTTCTGACACGTATGGGTCTCTATCCATACGAGCGGCTCATAGTTGATACACAATATTGGAAACGTCTCGTAGAATTTAGCTGTGCCGGTATACCTTTGGAAGTGTGCTAATCATGTGGCAAAAAGGCGGTCCAAAGTGTCAGTACATTGGTACACCCCTGCAGGGTTAAAACTATTCGAATAGCCTCGTCCTAGGTTATGGACACGCTCGGTTAAGCCCCGTGAGAACTAGACTACAACCTTTTAAAAACTTAAAATTTGACATGGGTGGTATGAACGGGTAGTTCATGCTATTGTTGTGGTGACTATTGGGTTAGTCACTTCCAGGATGTTGTTGTTATCTACCTATTGTTATTATGTTGTTCTTGCTGTTATTTAAACAATAAAAATAGATTGTAAACTTGCTTTTAACATGTATTACATTATTACAAATAAAGATTGCTTTTGTGCTAAAAATGAGCCATACAACCTCCACTCAAATAAGTTTGCATGTAGCATATGTATAGGTCTGTTACTCCACACGTCAGTCTTGCAAGTACATTTTTGTACTCATTTGCTTTGCTTAAATGTTATTTGTTGCAGAGGAAGAAGGTGAGCCCCAAGGGCCTCCCTTTTGTGAGATGTGCGGCTTTTGGGACGACTAGTTTGGCGGTCCGGTTGGTTGTCTTGTGGGTAAAGGCACACTAATTGGCTTTTGTTTATCGCCATCTTATGGCACTTTTGCTTCCGCTATTTACTTAGTTATTTGTATGTCTTTTGGTCAGACGGCCCCTCTTTTGTAATAACTCTATATTATGTATGTCTTCTAGTTGTTGATGTGTTTCGGTTCTATGTGAATGAATGAAATTGATGCATGATTTTGTAACGGAGTGTGTATACTGCATTTCTGGGAAGTATACATATCTCGAGGCTTGGTTTATTTGATTTGTGATGCTCGGGTTAATGGAAGACTAAGCATTACAAGCCGAATAAACCGGGATCCTCACAGTAGAACTTTGAAAAATGAAAAAGAAGTATGTACATTTGAAATCTTGGTGGGATTGAGCTAGAAAGGCACAGAGATAACTTTCACTTCGATGCCAAAACTGATATCTATCGAAAGCAGCCAATCCATCGAACAATATTTTATTAACCCCGAACACCCATCCTGAAAATATTAGGTCCGCCACTTGGAGTCATCTCCATGGAAAGCACAAGGCTTCCAAGTATTCGAGTGAAACTGAACTCCACTCCGTCCAGCAACCCGAAGTCCACGCGGTAGCATTTGCCCGCGAAAGTGGCGGAGGAAGGCCAGATCGGAGGTGCTACAGAGCCAGCGCTTGCAGACGAGGGTGGCTCAGACGAGGTAGGTGGGGAGGTCGGGGGAGTAGGAGGATATCCTGGAGGAGGTCATCGTAGTCGAACACCTCGTCCTCGCGGAGCTCGCCACCGCCCTTGTGTCGTTTCTCATCGCTGTCAGCCGCCAGCCGCGTCTCTTCCTCGCCACTTGCGGAGGCCCCCACAAGCTCCTCTGCGAGGTCCACCGCACCCGGCGATGAGCCCTCTCCACCCGCCATGCCAAGGATGCGGCAGATAGAGGTGGCCGGCGGGCCATGTCGGCTGGACTGACCTAAGGCACGGCACAGCAGGGGACCACACTGTTCATGGGCTGGGCCAACATGGCACGAAAGCCCATGTCGTGCTTGGGCTGCCCCCTAGCATGATGGGCCAGCCCGACATGGCACAAACAGTGTCGAACTGTGCCACGTATGACACGAGCCCAGGCCCATGTAGCCCGCGTGCGGAGAGGCCGAGGGAGGGAGGCAAGGATCCAGGAGGAGGGAGCTAGGCAGGCAGCAGCTAGCCAGCGGCGAGGGCGGAGGAGGAGGGCGGGGTGGCGCCAGCGCGGAGGAAGGCAAAGGGGTGCATGAACGCGGTGACGAGGAGGAGAGGAGGAGGAGGGCGGGGCGGCGCCGGTAGCCGGTGTAGAGGGAGGAGAAGGTGGCGGGGCGCACATGCGGAGGGAGGAGATCAGGAGAAGGCAGCGGGAGCCGGGAGGCGAAGGGCACACGGGTGTGATGATAAGGAGGAGAGGAAGAGGAGGGCGGGACGGCCCCGACGGCTGACGGGGGGAGGAGGAGGAGGCGAGGCTGGCTCAGGAAGGGAAAGGCCCGGGAGGAGGCGAGGATGCGTAGAAGGGGATGGGGCGCACAGGATGGAGATAGGAGGGAGGAAGGGGGTAGGTGGTGAAAAGCATCTAGGCCCCTAAAAATTGGTTTTGGTAATTTATGATAATATGTGATAATTGGACTAATGTGTGTGATTGAGCATTTGTAAGGTTAAGTCTAAATGGTAAGTATGATCGTGAAGCTGCATGCTAAAGGATATCATGAAGATCAAATTGGATCAAAGTCAAGGTACAAGTAGATTAGAAACCTTTTACCTTTTACCGGTCTTAGGAAATATGGTTGGAAGACCGGATTATAGGTTAAATACCGTACTATTAAGAGGGATCATGACTAGTAGCTTGATAGCATGTTCTTGTGCTTTATGGATCAATCTAGGATCATGCATGCATTTGGATTGCTTTTATCTTTGCCAAGTCCGTTTTGTCAGATAATCGGTAGTACCGCATTGAACTTGCGGTACTACCGCCCACCAGATGACCGGGCTAGTAAAAGGGTACTACCGCAACCCGTTGTTCCGATTGTTACTTACGGTATATTTTTACAGAGAGACCCTTTTATGTTTTCGTGCCAAACCTCACGCGTAGTACCGCAAGTATTCACGCGGTGATGACCGGACTACGGTAGTACCACATTTATTGCTTAAGTACCGCACGCTTGTTATTCCGATCGTTACTTGGCGATATGTTTTTCCAAAGACGCACTCTTTGTCTCTCTTGGAAAACGGTAGTACCAAGACTCACTTTATGTATGACCGCTCTCACAGTAGTACCGTTAGCTCATTGGCGTAGTACCGCAATGCAAGTTAAAACGACTATGTCAGTCATTTAATGCCTCGTTATAGCCGTTACAGAGGTGGTTGAGAAGTGCGTAGTACTCGCCTGATACATGGCGGTAGTACCGCCGTGGTAAAAGTGGAGTTTTCTTCTCCAACGGTTATAATTTTTGTTTGGGGTATAAATACCCCCACCGCTCAAGGACACAGCATAGACCACATTTAACATCCTTTGAGCCTTGTGCATCCTTTCAACTCCTCAAATTTATTTGTTCACTCATTGGGAGGTTGTTGAGCTCATTTAAGTGCATTCATCATTCTAGTTGATCCTCTTGCACTTGAGTGTTGTCAAGCGAAGGTCTTTGATTTGTTACTCTTGGAGTTTTGCCAAACTCCTAGACGGCTTGGCGGTGATTGCACGGTGATCTCTTCAAGAAGATTGTGAAGAGGTCTGGCGCCTAAATTGTGAGTGGTTTGGTGTTCACCATCTCCGGAGTGGAGGAAGAACAACCAATAGTGATCGAGGAAAGGCTTAATACGTGGAGCCGGCTTGATTGGTTCAAGCTCCCTCAACGTGGACTAGTGAAGACCGGCAAGTCTTCGATACCACGGGAAAACATCGTTGACTTATTGTGGTTATTTCTAGTCTTTACTCTTCCGTATTTATATTTCTAGTTTGGTCTTTGTGCATGTATTGCTTAGCTAGAAATATAACTCGTTTAGACTAAGTTGTTAATTGACTTATCTCATTAAATTGCTTAAAAGTTTAAAAACCTCCTATTCACCCCCCTCTAGTCGGTTATCCTTGATCCTACAGGTGGGCCGCTCGGCATGGTGGGTCGTGCCTGGCATGGCATGGCCTAGTCATTTTTTTGCCTATTGGGCCTTTTTCGCGCGGTGGGTTGTGCCTGACACGGCCCGTTTAGCCTATAACATTCGTATTTTTTTTAAATGACCGTTTTGGGCTTTGAAAATAGCAAAAAAAATCCCAAAAAAAATCTATAAATAGACACCATACCCCCCCCCCTCATTCATAACTCATCCATTCCTCAATCTCTCTTTCAAATTCAGGTTTGCAAATTCAAATTTACTGTGAGATAATTTGGTAGAATTCAAAAAAATTATGCCAAATTTTGGAAAAATCAATTTCCAACATCAAGTCAGCAAAAGAGGTACAATACTATTTTTTTGCGTAATATTATTATTATTATTTGTTTTGCTAAGATGAAAGTAATAATAGTGTTAGTTTTGATTTTATAGTTTTTGTTATGGGAAATTACAATAGCTTTGCTCTTGGGGGTTACGAATTTTCACTGGAATATGTTGCATCCATGGAGGCTGCGGCTGCCTCAAACCAACCGTAGTTGTTAGCGGAAGGGCAAGAAGGGGTTCCGTCATTAGGCTCCACAGTAGCATCTTCGTCGGTGACCACCGGAGCAAAGAGGCCGAGGTCGTTGTGGGAGAATTTTGATAGGACAACCAAGCTAGATGCATAGGAAAATGAGGTACCATATGCTATTTACAAAATTTGTCGCAATGAATTGTCTGCAAGGTCTACAAGTGGAATGGGGTACTTGCTTAGACATGCTATAAGATGTAAGGCCAAGCAAGAATTGGTGATGAGGCAGACGTAGATGTAGTACAACCCCGATAGTACAGTACGTAGCTGGGACTATAATCCTGAGGTAGCCTGTCAATTTCTCTATCGTTTAATTGTTTCTGAGGATTTACCGTTAGGCTTTGGGGAGTCTACCGCTTTCCAAATTTACATTAGGACCACGTATAATCCTAGATTTTCTACTGTTTCTAGACAGACAACAACTAGGGATTTAGTTAAATACTACAATGAACGTTGTAATAAAATAAAGGAACTATTTAGTAAGTGCACATTTTTTGGTGGCCTTGATATCAGACATATGGAGTGGTCGGGTTAGGGAGGATTATCTTAGTATAGTTGCTCATTATGTTAATAACGACTGGGTAATTGAGAAAAGAATTATAAGTTTCAAATTAATTGATGTAGCACACATGGGTGATAATATTACAGACTGTATTATTAAAGTCATGGAAGACTTTGGTCTTACAAACAAAATATTCCCAATTACTTTAGACAATGCCGCTTTGAATTCTAGGGCCATGGATATTCTTACTCCAGTGTTGAGTATATACATCGATTCCTTCTTGCTACATCAGCAATGCGCTTGTCATATTATTAGCCTTATAGTCAAATATGGTTTGAAGAGGTTGAATCTGTATATTAAAGCTTTTCACGATATGATATCTTACTTGAATAATTCTAATGTAAGAATAACATCGTATAAAAACTTTTGGAGGGCAATGGGTGTACGTCCAAGAAAGTTCGGTTTGGATATGCCGGTAAGATGGAACTCTACTTATCTGATGCTTAAGATTCTTTTACCATATAAGAACACTTTTTCTGTTTTTATTCAAACGCACTATCAGAACATTGATGGTAGTATACTATTGAGCAACATTGGTTCGTTTCTGAGAAGATATTTTAGTTTTTAGAAAAAATTTATAAGACCGTTGTTGCTTTGTCTGTTGTCTATTATCCAACATCTCCTATTATTGTGTATAGTATTTTTACAGATCGCTAGTCATTTAAAAAACTATGAAAATAACACAGATTTAAGATAGGCTATTGTTGCTATGAAAACTAAATATCTTAAATATTAGAGAGAAAATACTTTATTATATGCATTTGCATTTATTTTAGATCCTAGAGCTAAAATTAACAGATTTACTAATATTCTTGATTTTCTTAGTGATACTACAGGGCTAGACAATTCTGACTATCTTGCAGATATTCGTTCTCGATTACATGAGGTTTTTCAAAGGTACAAAAATATGTTCCAAGGAGTCCGTTTGCAACGACCTCCAGTAGCACCCACCTCAAGTAACAAGACAAATCTGTGGAGCAAGATATGGGGTGCAGGCTCTTCCTCTGGGTCAAAGTCTTCTTCTATAGCTACACCTTCTCCACAAAGTTCAAGACCAACCTCTCACCCAAGGAGTGAGGAACTATCCGTCTATCTGGATAATGATATGGTGGATTTCAACTCAGAAAACTTCAAAATTTTGCACTGGTGGCATGACCATAAGTTAGCGTATCCCGTGCTATCTATACTTGCACGAGATGTGTTAATTGTTCCTATCTCGACGGTTTCCTCCGAGTTTGCTTTCAGTCTCTGTGGAAGAATATTAGATGAGAGAACATGACTCAGAAGTGAGATGGTGGAGATACTTCTAACTATGAAGGACTGAGAACAAGCTGATTCACGAACACAACACTCTGTGAAAAATTCAGAGTTGTTGGAGATGTTTAAAAATTCGTACCTAGACAACGACACGTAAAACAAATATATATGTAGAGCTATAGGTTATACTCATTTTCTTTTGTTAAAATTTTTTTATGTTGAGTTTTTTTACTTGGCAGAGGCTTTAATGAGGTAGTTATTTAAACATTAATAAAGCTCTCGATTACATTTTCAATATGCTTGTCTCATTTTTATAATTTTGATATCTATTTTTGAATTCTATACATTATTTTATTTTTTAAAATTTTTAGACCTAACGGGCTAAGTGGGCCACAACCGACTCATCAATCCAAATAGACTCAGGCCGGCATGGCACGGCACGAAAGGCCATCAGGCTATGCCTAAACCGCCTCCTCGGCACGTGGGTCGGCATAACACGACCCATTAGTTTCGCGGACCAAGATAGCTATATCGGCTCAGGGCTCGGGGCGCGCCGCCGTCTAGCCATCGCTAGCGGCGGAGCATGCAGATTGCAGAGGGAACGGACCAGGGCCCTTGCCCACTCCTGCACGGGCCTGTCGCGTAACTCACATGGCCCAGTCTTCGGCAGGGAGTAAGACGTTGGGCCGGTCGCCTACATGGCCTTGCGGGCCGGCCTTCCATCCAGCCCAATGATTTCTTCTGAAGTGTGGCAGGCCATGGCTGATCTACCTGAAAATATCATTATCCATGGAGCAGAAAAGCATTTCAACCGGGTCTATTTCTCTCCTCAAGACAATTGCCCATGTTGCATCTCCTGTCAATGCGACTGGTCACTGACAGTAGCATTTCAACCGGGTCCATTATACATGGGACTAGAATGACAGCCTAGGCAGAGTCAGTCATCCCAGATTGAGGTAAGGCCTTCACTTTGCCTACTATCATCTGTAGCTGACCTTGACTGCCATAGATTAGATATTCATTTTGTGGTTTGTGGCTTTGATTGCTACGGACTACTACGGGGTATTCAGTGCATGTGTATGCATTAAGCATGCCCACAAGGAATAGGCACAGAAATTTGATCATGTAGCCAAAGGAACATTTTGGCCAGTAATGAGCAGCGTACTTCCACGCCTGAGGCATCAAGCGACAGCAGCGATCATCTAGGCGCTACTATTAGCATCCTGAACCGGAGGCTCTCCAATCCATGGAGGAGCGTGAAGCTGCTGAGACATAGCGTTCTGTCAAACAGCAATACAATTACGCAAACTGAAGCTGCTGGAGAATATAAGTGCACCGATATGGATAGAGCCCAGGGTCCTCGGTCAGGACATTGAACAATCTAGCATTGTTTCTTCGAATACATCTGACAATGGAACCCGACAAGAACCCGAAACAAATTGGCAACGAAATTAATGAGCAATGGTCACAGGAGGGATCTCTAACAGCCAAGAAGGAGAAGAAATGGGGGATGGCATGCCGTTATGCCAATGATATTGGATAATCTGAAACTATTGGCAATCAGGTCGTGATTGAAGAAACACTAGGTTCAGTCCACCTGATGATGATGTTTAGCGGAGCTGAGCTTGGAGAACTCTTAAGCAGGTAGCTTTTCCATAGGAGCGTGCCATGCATCTGGTTCTTTTCAGATCAGGAAATGGAATTGAGCTGGCTGCATTTTGCAGGCGTGGCATTCCAAATGCCCTTCGCAGCAGCTTTGGTGAGAGTTTGGATCAGCTGATACAATCCTATGTTCAAAGGCAAGAGCGATGCTCCTCTTATTTGGGACTTTGAAAGTTGGAGACAAACGAACCACTGCTCTATTCGAAGCAGGTCAAGTAATGGTTGATGTACTGAACCGGGCTGAGCTCGATACTGTTCTTCAGCATTTGACTGTGTCACCAGGTCCATCGCTTCCCCAGCAGAAGCTGGCAGCCTGAATTGCCCGGTCATACCATTACCTGGAGTTAACACAGCATTCATCATATGAAATTCATGCATCATCTTTCTTCGATGCCCTATTCTATTGTGCACATTGTATGTATTGGTCTATGTCCTGCTGGATATGTATAGGATCCTCGGTCTTAGTTATTAAGGAATAAGGATTGGATTGGATTGGATTCTGCATTGTGCATGCTCAGTACTAAAATCTTTGAAGAATTGAGCCCCTTCTGCGTATCATATATTTGCCTCAGTGGAACTTATTCGGCAGGATTGGGTGCCACCCAAATTTCACAAGATGAGACAGCTGGACTGCATCAAGGAATGACTAGCACGCAGAACATTTTTGGAGCATGCATGGAAATGCAGACAGTCATAACACTACTTCAGGCTGTTCGGAATAGCAACTTGTATTACTAAAAGGCCAAAAGGCCAGCATATATACACAAAGTACAGGTGGTGAATATGCAAATAACCCCTCATAACAATGAGGAATAACACACTATACATATATCTCTAACACCCCCTCCTCAAACTCATTGTGGATCAACAACACTAAGTTTGAGAGGTAGAAGCTGTTGTGCTCGAGTCCGCCTTCGTGAAGAAATCCGCTAGCTGAAGTTCAAGGCGCACATCAAGAGTAATCACCGATCATGCACACAAGACCTCATGAATGAAACATCAACACCAATGTGCTTGGTGAGCTCATGCTTCACAGATCACTGCACACCGATAGCGCTCAGATCATCGACAAGAGAGGAATCTGTAGTGATAGAAACACCAAAATTCTCAAGTAACCAACAGAGCAAGTAATCTCTATCGCCAAGAGAGTCATAGCTCGCAACTCACCTCGTGACTCGAACTAACACTATAGTATGTTTCTTCGCTTTTACAACGAGAGAACCACCAAGAAAAACACAGTAAGCAGAGATAGACCGACGATCAGAGAGATCGCTGGCCCAAGTAGCATCCGAATAAGCCTGAAGTTGTAATGAACTGGAACGTGGAAAGAAGAGACGGCGAGAGATAGTCCTACGAATGTATCGCAGAACTCAAAGAAGGTAGTTGTAGTGGACCTGAGTGGGAGCAGAGACAAACTGACTCAGAATGTGGACTGGATAAGTGATATCTGGACGAGTAACAGCAAGGTAGACAAGACTCCCAACAAGATGACGCAATGAAGCCGGATCGTAAAGTGGCTCGCCATCAGAGGGTTGGAGATGAACATTGAGCTCCATGGGAGTCTCAACAGTACGTTGATCAGTGAGAGAGGCGTGATCAAGAAGATCTTGAATATACTTCTCTTAGGACATAAAGAAACCATCTGGAGTGGAAGTAACCTCAATCTCAAAGAAGTAACGAAGAAGACCAAGATCCGACATAAGGAACTGCTCACTAAGACGAGCCTTGACAAAGGTAATGTACTCAGAATCATCTCCGGTAATGATCATATCATCAACATACAGAAGAAGAAGAGTCCGACCACGAGACAAAGTGTGGACAAAGAGCGCAGAATCATGATCATTAGCTGAAAAACCAGTAGCAGTAACCACAGAGGAGAAGCGCTCAAACCAAGCACGATGGCTTATTTAAGGTCATAGATAGAGCGACGAAGGTGACAGACCATGCCCTCAGGAACAGAATACCCAGGTGGCGAATGCATGTAGACCTCCTCACGCAACTCGTCATTAAGAAAGGCATTCTTGACATCAAGCTGAGAAACAGAGCAGTGGCGAACGGACGCCACTGAAAGAAGAGTGCGGACAGTGGTCATATGGGCCACAAGAGCAAAAGTCTCATCATAGTCACGATCATGCTCCTGCTGAAAGCCACGAGCAACAAGACACGCCTTATAGCGCTCAAGAGAGTCATCAGAGCGAGTCTTAATCTTATAGACCCACTTACACGTGATGGGATGAGAGTGAGATGGAAAAGGAATAAGATCCCAAGTACCAAGACGCTGAGGGCAAGAATCTCGGCCATGGCATGTCGCCACCTGGTGAGTAACAACATCCCAGAGGAGACAAAGCTCATGAGTAGCTACACCAAAGAAAATCATAATGGGCAATGGGCGAATCGACTAGCGATCACGAGAGCGTTAGCGAGGAGAAGATGACCCATCAGGGAAAGATGGAGCATCAGGAGAAGATGGCTCATCCGAAGATCCTCAATACGAGGTCGATTTGCGTAGAAGAGAGGATAAGAAGGTATCAGAGTGGGAGGAGCCGCAGGAGACGAAGCAGGCGGTGACAACGGCGGAGAGGCCACAGGAGGAATATGTGGAGACTCAGTGGGACGGGTGGACGAGGGCAAGACATATATAGGTGTATCTGGAAAGGTAAAAAAATGATAGAAACTCCATAGAGAAAGCTGAAGGAGAGACATGACGTGGGTAGAAGGGACGAGACTCGTTGAGAGTCACATCCTGAGAAATCCATATCCGTTGACCAATAGGATCCCAGCACCAATAGCCGTTGTGCTCGGCACTTTATTCCAGAAAGACACACTCAACATATTGAGCAGTCAGTTTGGTGCGTTCTCGAGGTGGGAGGAGAACATAGCAAACGCAACCAAACAGATGAAGGGCGGAGTAGTCAGGAAGAAGACCACAGAGACGCTCAACAGGGATTGTACCCTGAAGAGCAGAAGAAGGCTGGATGTTGACGAGATAGGTGGCAGTGAAAACAGTCTCAGCCCAGAAGTGAGGTGGAATAGAGGCGGCAATCATCAGTACACGAGCCGTCTCAAGGAGGTGACGATACTTGCGCTCAGCGATACCATTCTGAACATAAGTACCAGGACAAGAGAATCGAAGAGAGTGCCCCGCTCAAGAAGGAAGATGCGCGTTGTGTAATCTAAAAGGTACTCGCCAACAGAGTCAGCACGAAAGACACGAATAAGAGTGGAGAACTGTGTGCGAACCATAGTGGCAAATTGTTTATAGATAGACAAGACCTCACTACGAGAAGACATGAAATATATCCAAGTGTGGCGAGAGAAATCATCTATAAATATGATATAATATCGATGACCTCCTTTCGAAACAAAGAGAGCCAGACCCCAAACATCTGAATGAACAAGATCAAAAGGACGCTGAGACACTGACTCACTATGAGGATAAGGAAGCTGAATCTGTTTACCTAACTTACAGCCCTGACAATCTAAAGACACGTCTCCTGAGACAAACCCGAGAAGACCACGACGAACTAAAGACGACAGACGAGATCCACACAGATGACCAAGACGGTGATGCCACTACTGGAAAGAGCTGGTAGATGGAGTGGCAGAAACGGAGAGACTAGCAGCGACGGTGGCAGCGGAAGGAAAGTGAAGCCATTCAAGTTCCCAAAGATGCTGTGAGTCAAGGCGCCGAGGATCAGAACCAACCAGAGCTCCCGTGTGGCCGTTCTGAACACAACAAGAGTCAGAGTCGATAATGACCCGATAACCAAGGTTAATAATCTGCCCAGCAGAAAAAAGCTGCATGGTAAGACGAGGAACATGAGCAAGAGAAGGAACATAAAAAGATGAGTTGCTACGAGATCCTCGACCAAAGATAGAAATGGATGTACCATCAACAGTAAGAACACTAACAGGAGAATCAAGAGGTGTAATGAAAGACAGAGTGGAAGAATCAGAAGTCATGTGAAAGGATGCTCCAGGATCAAGAATCCACGGGGAGGTACTGACCGTAGGGGTGGTTTCACAAAGGTTCGAAGAGTCGAGTAAAACCCGCAGAACCCGCCGAGGAGAACTGGCGCTTACAAGCGACGCCGGTCCGCTCTCTCCCGCCGATGAGAAAACCGCGAAGAAGTCGATGTAGACGTCGATGTAGAAGCACCAGTGCCAGTGCTAGTAGAAGAACGACGTGAAAGATGCCGCTGCTTCTTATAGCACTGGTACTCAATGTGGCTGACCTTGTCGCAGTAGGAGCAGTGAGGACGGCCACTGCCAGATGGAAAGCGACCACCACCACCGTAGCGCCGCCGAGGAGGCAAGCAGTCTTTGGCGTGGAGCAACCGTGTAGCAAGTGGACGAGCGGCAAGCACGGAGGGGAGTGGCATCGATCAAAGACCACTCAGCGAGTCTCTCCGCGCATATCTCTGTAAGAGCCTCCGTGAGAGTGACACGAGGTGGCGTGCAAGGAGCCGCACGATCGCTCGAACTCGGGATGAAGGCGAGTAAGGAACTCGTAGACCCACCGAAACTCGTGTCCGCACGCATACAACTGTGCATCATGGACAGAGCGACACCTCAGCATGAGAGAGTGTAATGTTTCAATTTTCAATTTCAAGAAAATTTAAAAATTTATTTATGTTTGTGGTTTTTCATGAATTTTCAAAAGCTTTTATAAATATTCTAAAGCTAAATCAAAATTATTTGCAAATTAAAAGCCAACAAATAGTTGGAAATAATTTTATTAAGTCCGTAATGAGTATGAGAATTTCGTGAATTTTTCCATAATTTTTGGAAGTATTTTGCTATTTTCTAAAGCTATTATGAATTATCGTAATTAAAACAAATAGAAAAGCAAAAGAAAATCCTCTAATAGTTGTTTGGGCCGAAACCCAAAGGCTCCGCCCAAATTCTCTCACGCACACCCACGCCACCAAAATTGGCCGCCCTCTCTCCCACCTCCTCATCCACCGTTGGATCTTAATCCAACGCACGCAACGCACACACGCACCTTTCCTCTGATCCACCGTTGGATCTGACATCAACGATCAAGATCCTCCGCAGCGGCCGCACCGTCCGAATGACACCATCATAGGAGCCGTGCGATCTTAATCTAACGGCGAGATCTTCGCATCGCCGGAGACTTAAAACCTTCTAATCTAAACCCTTCAATCTAAATCCTACGGCGTGATTTCTCCACCATCTCTACTCCCATCAAGTCCCAACCGCAGATCTAAATCCAACGGCCCACGCCGCCGCCTTCCTCGCCTTCTTCTCCGCACGCTAACGGCCGCGCCATGGACACCCACGTCCGAGCTTCGCTAACGGCCAATCCCAACCGCCCGATATTCGCGTACGCGCGCGAGACCGCATCCACCATCGCCGCATTTCCATGTTCTTCCCTCTTCTCCGGACTGCCGCCAACGCCGCAAATCGCCGCCGCGACGATCTCCACCTCTTCCACGCCGCCTTAGAGCCCCTTAGCCCCTATAAAGGCACCTCCGGATCGCATCTTCACCTCATCTCATCTCCCCAACTCTCTTCCTCCGCAGCTATAGCGCCGCCGTAACCGAGTTCTAGGTTTTCCGCCGCCGCCGCTCCGGTGATTTCGCCACGACAACGCCGCCGAGCCGTCGTGGATCGCGCCATCGTCTTCACCGACACAGAGCCACCTCGGGACCCTTCATCACCCGGAGCGCCACCGAACGCCGTTGTCGCCAACACCAAACCTCCGCCGCCAAAAGCTCGGCCGATCAACTCCGACGACCATTCACGCCCAAAACGGTACCATCGTGATCGACATTACCCCTACATTTTGCGCACCACCACACTCGCCGAGAGCCGCCGATCGCCGTTGTTTGGTCGCGTCAAAAACGCCGCCGCCCACGCCGACGCGGCCTTGCCACCTGGCGCCACATCACCTTCGCTATGCGTGGCACACACGCGCGCGTTCCGGGCCCGCCACGACACGCCGCACGCGGCCACCCACCGCACCGCCCTTCCCTAGGCTCGGTGGGCTTGGTTCACCATGAGCCGCCACCGACACTTGGGGCCCACATGTCGATTTATAAAATTAATTGATTTAATTCGAATCGTCTTTGATGCAATCATTGCGCAATAAATGGATTTTCAAGAGGAAAATAATTCGAAATTCAATAAAATTTCAGATTTAGATATAAACTTCAAAATTCATAACTTTTGCATATGAACTCCAAATTGGGTGTTTCAAATTGCAAAATTTATATAAAATTATAATCTAGCTAACTAAACCAAAATATTTCAGTTTGGAGTTAATTTGAACTATGTTTTTGAATTTATTTGAATTTGCATTGAATTTGTCGTATTTTACAGATAGACTTCGACGACTCGAGAGTTCGATCAAATCAAGATTTAGAATTTCAAGACATCGACCAAGGCAAGTTACACCATTGACCATATTGCCCTATTATTTTAAGTTATTTTCAGTTTTAAATTCCTTATTGCATGCATATGTTGTTATAAATATTTTAATATCCTGCTTACATATAGTTAATTCCATATGTTATTGTATGGCCAAATTTGAATGTTGTATCGACTACCTTGATACCATAGGCAAGATATTACCAAAATTCAAATATATGCTTAGCCAAGCTTAGTCCACATCTACAGAATTTGGGAGGTTTACACGATTTCTACAAATTGTTTTCAAACTTGACATTGTGGTATGGTCTTACCACATGAGTTTAAAATGAAGTTTTATTCAAAATAAAATCAAAATGGGTTTGGACTTGGCGAAATGGTCGGAGTGGTGGGTGCAGAGTTCATGCAGGTTTGATCCGTTAAGATCAAAGCCCATGGGTTGTAGGAATGACGCCAAGTCAATTGAGGACCGGTCTTTGAGCCGCTTATTGCTATGCCATAACGTATCACCACATGTCCTGTATGGGCGGATTTGACTAACTAATTTGTGATATCCTAGTATATTTATGTCATGTGATTTTGTGGGTGCTCGGTTAGACGCTTTATTCTCACTTGGCGCAAGAGGGGCTTCCGAGGACTCGATTCAAAGGAGCGAAACCTTAGCGGGCATGAATGTACTAGGATAAAACATTGTAAAGGCCTCATGGTAATCGCCACCACACGCCTACGGAGCGTGAATTGGCCGACATAACGAGCATGTCACCTCGTGTGGGTAAAGTTGTACCAACTCGCAGAGTAGAAACTATTCGAACAATGCGTCCTTGATCATGGACATGCTAGCGGGGCCACTTAAAGTTAGAATTGTTTTTGTTTTTAAATGCTTTATTAAATATTGAGGGTGGTTAATCCTTATGAAAATTTGGGCGGAAGCCAAGTGTTAGAGGATCCTTCACTTTATCATTGGAGGTTATCCACATTATATCATTGTCATTTCAAAATATGATTTTATCCATAGTATAAAATTGCCTTAGAAACTACTATACTTATTCAAACTGAAAATGTTGTTTATGCAAACAACCCCGCCATACCCACTTGTTTCCTTATGCATGCATTTAAATTCAATATTGGTGTGACTTATGAGCACGGTAGTAGTGCTCACTCTTGTCGAATAAATCTTATTCGGAGAAGACCGCTATCTTGACGGTGAGGACTCTGACGAGTAGGCCTTCGACCTGCACGATTGCTCGTGGCGCATCGTGTGGCTTCCACTATTATGTTATTTCCACTGTGTTTATCATTTGACATTTGATATTATTATTCAGACTTATTTGTATTAAACAGTTACTTATTTAATGCCATTACGTTTTCGTGATGTGAATGTGATATTCATTTTTGTGAGAATGTGTACACTGGAAATCCTGGACTAGTGTCTGAACACAGAGAATTCGGGATCCTTCGCTCCCGGGTTCGACAGAGAGTCCAGCTGATGCCAAACAGCAGAGCTCTGAGCATAAAAAGCATCAACTGTAGCATCACCCTACTGAAGAGAGTACTCCTTGCGGACCACGGACAGATACAAGGTATCACCAGAGGGCTCGTAGCACTGACGAAGGTGAGTCCACATCCAAAAGTCAAGGAGCCCCACAACCTCGTAAGAGAACCGAGATCGACACCGGCGATGAGGACAACAAGAGCCGAGCGCCGCCGTCGCACCACCGAGTGTAGGCGGTCGCTGATCCTTGTAGGAATCGAGCCTCTCGGTAGCGGCCGACCTCATCATCGCAGCAAGGCAAGCGGCCTCGATGAGGCTTTGTCACTGTCGGGACAGCGTGACGAAAGTGAGGCTCCGTCGGAGGAGTAGGGCAAGGAGGGCAGATGACATCACCAGAGAGGACGCCTCAGAGACGAAGACCACGCATGTGGATGCGCATGTGAGACACAAAGTTAGTGTAATTAACACCATCAAAAATCACCGGGCAGCGAGGGAGAGAAACGGTGCACGACGACATATTTTTTTTTCTTTTTTATCTTCTTTTTCTTGCTTGCGGGCCAAAATGGCTCACGCTAAAAATAAAAAGGTATGCGAAGGCCTGCAAAGAGGTGTGCTGGGGAACTAGGGTTCCCCCTACTTGTGGCGCGCATGGCAAGTGGTCCGAGCGCCGCGCACGTAGTGGCATACGGAGAGTCGGCGTTGGCAACAGCAGGAGGTGCGTTGGGCTCCCGGTCGGCTCCAACAGCGGCGGTGTCTTCGGCCGGCGGAGAGCAGCGTCGTCCACGCCTCGGGTTCTTGATCGGCGGAAGCGCCGTGGTCTGCCCGGCGGCGGTAGGGCCCTTTAGCGCAGCTGACAGCAAGCGCGCTCTTCAGAGCAATGACGACGCGGCGCAGCGGCAGGTGGCGTGGCTCTTCAGAGAGCGGCGGCGGCGGCGATGCTGCTGGCGGCGTGGCTCTTCAGGAGCGGCGACTCGCGGCGGCGGCATAGCTCTTCAGGAGCAGAGGAGGGAGGGAAGCCGGCGGCTGCGGCTAGGGTGGAAGCGGAGGAGGGAGGAAAGCCGGCAGCGGCGGCTAGGGGAGGACGAGTTGCTCGCCCGGGAGAGGTAACCTAATTGGCTCTGATACTATGTTAGGAATAGCAACTTGTATTACCAGAGAGCCAAAAGACCAGTATATATACACAAAGTACAGGTGGTGAATATGCAAATAACCCCTCGTAACAGTAGGGAATAACACTATATATATAACAGGCAAGAAGTTAGTACGTTACTCTTCAAGCGAAATTAGTGAATTACTGAAGACATTTGGATTCTAAGAACGGTAGAAGAGACATCAGAAAACAAATGACGATGGAGGCTATCAAGGAAAGAAACATGTCGCATCTGCTACCACAGTCATATTGATTCACTCCTTTACAGGTAAGCCGGTTAGTTGCAGTTCTATATGACTTGCCGGTTTAAACTTTCAAGTCTCAAATTCTCAATAGCTCCAGTTTGCAATGAAGATAACATCTGTTACTACTGCTAGTCTGCTACTATCAGATGTGACTATATTGTAGCTTTCTGCTGTAACTAGTGATCCATGTAGAAGCCTTTATTTCAGTAATCTTATACTGAAATAATTGAACCATATGATCTCTAACATTGACCTATTGCAAGACTTGACATTTACCAACAAATATGACACCTACAAAATCTTTTCTGATGGAGACAGGAATACAAAAAACTAATCTTGAAATGGTAGTCGAAATGACGAAAAACAAATAAGATGGCTCAAATTGGGTGAGCTTCTATTCGACTTGTCGCCATCTAGCAGCTTGCATCTTTTCAAGTGACAAATTGGCACATCCTGTAACTGGATTTGTGAGACGGAAAATGTAATCCAAGCGACCACCTAACCCATATCCGATATGACGTACTAGACTAACAATTTGGTACGGAACGTCGCCTAATTGGCCTCTCTTGACACATTATTCTAATCTGGAGGGGCAGGTGAGGAAGGAGGCAATGATTCCTCCTCTCTTTTGCCACCATGGAGGAGACTTCTTTCTCAATTTCTGGCTTGCTGTCTATAGCTATATTGACAATTTGTATGATAGACCTGGGAATAAAACTTAGCCGGACTTATAATTTCTCCAACTAAGTTGGTTGTTGGTTATATTCTCCAATATGATTAACTACTACACAATTAACAAATACTAAAAAAAAATTGCTCTCTTTTCTTTAAGATGTTTGCATCTATTTCTGCCTCTTCTGAACCAACCATGATGAAATAAGGTTACAAGTAAGAACATATTTTAGTGAATTTAAAGAACAAGATGCCTAACTGGTAACCATCTCTTGAACAAAGAACCCCGTTCATCTCATTCCAGAACTTTGATTGTACACAATTCAGTGCTTTTCAAAAAGATTCTACACAATTCCGAACAAATTTTGCTGCCAAACATTGGTGTCCCTCTACTGTCACACCAAAGCTATACAAACAAACTTACCCAGTTAAGTTAGCTGCACCAGCACACCCAGGCATGTATGGCGTCGTCACCCTCTGTCCTCCCCGGCGCTCGCCGGCGCGCGCCGCGCCGCAGCCGCGGCAGCCTCCTCCTCTCTTATTGCTTCGATCATTGCGACCACGCGCTCCAGGACGACCTCCTGGTCGTCGCCGTCGCCACCAACAGCTACCGCTGCATCCCTTGCGCGGTCAGCGTAGTAGCAGACCACGGCGCACCGGCAGACGGGGCAGGAGTTGCGCACGTCGAGCCACCGGTCGATGCAGGGGGCGTGGAACACGTGGCCGCACGCCGGGACGACCTTGACGCCGTCGTCGTCGCCGAAGGCCTCGAGGCAGACGGGGCAGTCCTCGGGCTTCCCCTTCTTGGCGCCGCCGGCGCTGGCGTAGGGCACCACGGGCAGCACCGCGCCGTCGGGGCGGAGGAGGACGCTCGGGACGCGCTCACGGAGCTCGCGCATGACGCGGCGGCGCGCCCCCGCGATGGCGCTCTGCCGGGCGCAGCGGCAGTAGGTGCAAAGCAGGATGAAGCAGAGCACGATGGAGACGAACACCACGGCGGTCGCCGCCCCCGACGAGAGGTTGAACTGGGACCGGCTGTACGCCGGGCCGACCGCCGGCGTGGCCGACGGCTCGTCGACCGTTGCCAGGCGCCTCGCGTGCGCTGTGGCCATGATCTGGCCTGTGTGCGCGACGCGTGTTGTGCTGTTGTCTACTGGCGTTGGGAGTGCAAGGAGCGAGGGAGTTTTACCCGGGTATAATACAGGTGGCATTTTTTTTTTTAAGTTGAACGCAAGTTTGTGGTGTACTAGCGTTTCGCTAACAATGAAGTCTGACTCGGATGGCAATCGCTTCTTTGAAAATTTTAATCTGTGTAACATGCTTTCATGTATATATACAAATAATTTGCTTTTAACGTGCTTAACAATATTATATGTTAAGCAATGACACAACATATGTTCTACACGGGGTGGATCTACAGTGATCCATAAGGGTGCACATGATACTTGATCAAAAAATTATTTTTCTTTAGATATAGCTATGTATATATATTATGAACACCCCTACCTTAAGATAAAATGATACTCTAAGCCATAAATTTATTTGATAATTAAACATGTGTGATATGTATGAAAAGTGATGACTCTTAGTTATTTTCGTTCTGGATCCGTCACTGGTTCTACATATTTTTTAGATGCATATGCATAAAATGGATGGATATAAACATTTTAAATTAAAGTTGTATAAAGCACTAAAATTGATGCATGTTAGATTCGCACATGGTTTCACATGTTTGAGATGTTTTTTTCCCCTCATGTGGCATGTTGATTTTGGCACAATTTAACACTTAATAAGAAAAAAAAATGTGGCAGGCTTAACAACGCAAATAAAAACAAGTTCGTCACCCAATAGATATTTGGAGGACAAAGAACAGAAGACGAGACATTGTGTGACAACATAGTATAGTTGATGGTTGAGGTGATGTTCTAAGGTAGAGTGCTGAACAAGAGGGAACTATTGTCAAAAGTTGAAAACTTGAGGTTGTCTTGGCACTTATACATCATCCTATAGGGTTCCTAAAGCAACATGTCTTGTACAAGTAGAATCGAAGTAGGGTAACTTTTGCATTGGAGTCACAAGTAATTTAGTAAGAAGAAGGCTCCAATAGGAAATTTATTGATCATAAGTTAGATCATAGAAAGCTTAAGGCTGCTCCCAATGCTCTATCTTGACAAGTATCTTAAGGCTGTCATATAAGCAAAAGTCTGATGTGGCACTGCAATTAAGGAAGAGAGATAGCATATTAGTATCTTATTTAGATACCACTCATACACAGTATCCTAGGTAGAAATACTAGTAGAGACCCTATATCAAAGGTTTAAGATACAATACTTTTGGATACCATGCATTGGGAATGTGGTATCTAAATATCTTTCATGCAATAAGAAATTGTAGTAAGAAACCACCCACTGGGAACAGCTTTACCTACTTATAATACGAAGAGCCGCAAGCTGAGTGAATAAAAAAATTCACCAGCATCATTTTTCTAAGTGCAATTGCTTCTAGTCATGCTCCTTGAATTGGTTGAGAAATTCACTTTGTTACAACTTTACGAACATTGCTTGTGCTCGAAGGACTCTGATGCTAGTTGCCATGTCGTTTGATTTCGCAATTCCACTACCATTGTTTATCGGTTTGCAATATGATGTCATCCACCATTAATCAGACACTCACCTATCATATATATTAGGACAATTACAGCAACACTTTTTTTACCCTAAAAACCAGCTAAAAGTCGTATATCCAGCAGTAACATGGTGACATATCTTTTTTATTAATTAATTCTTTTTTAATTTATTTTTATTGTTAACTCCTGCAAATTTTATTTATAATTCTGACCCCTTTGATCACGCCACCACCCGTGGTGTTACAAAATAACATTGTCATGCTATGGTGGCGTGACAGTGTTGTTTGATCACGCCACTGTGAGTGGTATTACAAAAAATACTATTTAACAGACTGATCCTATGACATGACAATGTTGTTTTGTCATACCACGGGTGGTGACACGACAAAAATGATCAGAATTAGAAGTAAATTTTATGGGGTTAATATTAAAAATAAATTTTAAAGGGCTAATTAATAATAAAAAGTTCACATACATTGTAGCAAAACCACAGCTAAATCGTGGCAAAGTTATCAGTGAAAAATAGGCTTAGGGTTCAGTCGCTGTCCAGGTGGGCCCAGGAGCGCTGTCGACAGCGGCGTGCCTTGGCCTGGTCCATGCAAGGAATAAAACTTTGGCACCTACGAGCCGAGTGAGAAACTGTTTAGCGATGGATACAGCAAGAGCTTCCATCTCAAGCCTCTACGCAGGAAACGAAGGCGACAGGGACAGGACAAGCGCTTTTCGACGCTGTTTCACGATCGGGACAAGGACTTTCCACGGCCGCACGTACGCAGAACCAAAACTTATTCCACGGAGAAAATCCCCTTGTTTCTCTTGCGGCCCATTGATAACTCGAGCAAAGCCTTTTTGTCTCAACATCTCGTTAATTAACTCTAGTGCCCTGGAGTGGAACTCGATAGGTATAGCGCATGCTTGATACCTTAGAGAGCCTTTTGCTCCTGACCATGTATTGTGCATGATGAATTGAATTGAATTGAATTGGCACGAGTCTATGGATGCCATATCTAGGGATGGCAATCGTGCTCGTTTACTCGTGTCTGTGGGTAAAAACCCTAATGGGGGCGGGCATGAGTCTCTACCTTTGCCCACGGGCATGGAAGTGGGAGCAGTTCTTTGCCGTCGAGCAAATGAGCGCGGGTATAGGTGAGCTCCACCCGTTTACCCAGCATCTTCCTCTAACAGGGGGCCCTCATGAGAAAACTCTAGTGCATTGCACCCCAGCACCCCTCCAGTCCGGCCTCCCAACACCCGACCACTCCAAACGTGTCGCCTCCCCTCTTTGTCTCACTCCTGCATCTACATCTTCATCTCCCGTTCTCCCCTCTCCAATCCCGCATCCACCTCCGCCCCTCAACTCCACAAGCCGTCGTCAGCCCGTCCTCTCACGTCGACGCCGACGGCTGCCCTGACTCCCTCGGTCCCTCCTCCCCTATCGCGGCTCCATCGGTCTCTCCTCTCTTGCCGCCACCAACCCCAAATCCCCAATCCTAGCTCATGCTTGTCCTCTTGCCCCCTCCTCACGCCCTACAGCTGAGGCCCAGGCCGTTGGGGAAGCGAGAGGCCACCTCAAATCTGGTGCGGCAGATCGGCAGCAGTGTGGGGCCTGGCCTGGCTAGGGGATGGGCGGGAGCGCGACAGAGGAGGTTGAGGTTGGGGTGGGGTTCCTCGGCGCCTTGTCTCCACCTGGACCAATGCCTTCGCCCTCGGTGCCGCCGCCTGTGTCCACCACTAGGCCTCCGCCCTCGTCTCCCACCTCAAGTCCCTCCCCCATAGGTACGCCTCTCACCTCAAGTCTCTGTGTGTGCTTGTTGTTTGGTCTTCGACTCTGATCGTGTGGACGTATGCCGAGCACACGGGCATGCCTGCGGGCGACGGGTATGAGCGAGGTTATCTGCTCGTGACCGTTCACGGGCATGCTTGTGGGGGAGTTTTGGGCTCGCGGGCATGTGTATGGGCAAGCACTACCCGTGCCGCCGCTCCTGATTGCCATCCCTAGCCATTTCTACAACTACAGTATACTACACACCCAATGTGAACATGGAATTTCGAATGGCATAGAAAAGAGTATTGGAGTGCTAAGGTTTTATACTATATCCTTGGATCCAGATCCTCTGATGTGCAGAGAATCACTGTTTAAATAGTGATTTCAGTCTGTACAAACAGTAATTGGCAATAGCACCGTAGAAAGTAATATAGAAACAACGAAATATCTACTATAACGATTTTATTGTTTTCTTGGGTATTGTAGCGCTTGATTTAGGATATTATTTTAGATTGGACGGTGGAGAGAATGAATTAATGCATGCCGTTGTGCTCCTATGATCCGCTTCCATATCCTTGTATCCTTTAGTAGGCTTCATTATGTTCAAAAAGAAAAATCACGAGGATATCCGTAGATTAAAGTGCGTAGCATAAGTTAACATCAGCCCGTAACTGCCCTGCTTTATTAAGTCATATAGATGTTGCCACTTGATGTTGTTTATCACCTAGGCCCTGCTCGATCACTTCCCATCTAATCACTGGCCCATTTGGCCCAAGCCCACTAGCCCATCGATCCCCCTCCCCTGACTGATGCTTCAAGCGAGAGGCGCGTCCGAGACACAGCCGCGGCTCATTCGTCTCGAAGAAAACCCTCTTCGCGTCCTCACATTTGCCCGCGCGGCGCCGACGAGCACGCCTCCAGGTCCAGGCTCCCTTCCACCGAAGCGCGCCGCCTCGAATTCGTCTCTCGTATCCGCCGTCGTCCTCCTCCCCTCCCCTCTACTGCACTGGCGCGGGGATTCGGATGATCTCTTCTTGTGTCGGTAAGGAGCCCATATTTGAAGTGCCCGTGTTCCTCGGATTATGGGATTTGGTGGATTTTTTACGGTTCTGTTGTTGTAGCGCTGCGGTTTTGGTTAGGTTTTGCTCCGATTTGTGCCGCCGTGTTGCTTGGATTTGGCGTGTTAGGGTTTCGGAACCTCCGGGTGCGACGTTAGGGTTTGGGGCGATGCTTTGGTGAGGATTTTGGCATTGGTATTCGTGACCTGTGAGTTCTGCATCGTTTTGAGTTAGATTTGATGTGCAGCTTGGGTTCCTCGGGCTCGGGTTCATGGAGTTTGTAGGTTTTATTGTTATAGTGCTGCGGTTTTCCTTAGTTTTTGCTCGGATTTGTCTCGTGTTGCTTGGATTTGGCGTGTTAGGGTCTCGGAAACCTCCTGGTGTGACGTTAGGGTATGGCGGCGATGCTTTGACGAGAATTTTGACATTGATGTTCGTGATCCGTGAGGGCTGCGCCGTTTTGAGTTAGATTTGATGTGCAGCTTGGGTTCCTCGGGCTCGGGTTCATGGAGTTTCTAGGTTTTATTGTTGTAGTGCTGCGGTTTTCCTTAGTTTTTGATCGGATTTGTCTCGTGTTGCTTGGATTTGGCGTGTTAGGGTCTCGGAAACCTCCTGGTGTGACGTTAGGGTATGGCGGCGATGCTTTGACGAGAATTTTGACATTGATGTTCGTGATCTGTGAGGGCTGCGCTGTTTTGAGTTAGATTTGATGTGATTGGGTACCTCGGGCTCGAGTTCATGGATTCTAGGGTTTTATTGTTGTAATGCTGCGGATTTCGTTAAACTTTAGGGTTGCATGTATGATTTACGCTGTCTGGTGCAGATGCCGTACTTCGGGTTTTGATATTTTGTCTCCCATGTTTTAGGGAGGGATTTGGACAATTGGACCCCGTAGGAAATACGAGATCACCCCAAGGACGCCTTCGGTGTCCAGGGGTCACGGACCGACCATAGACCCTGTTCAATAAGTGGAACACGTTAGCCGTCCACTCTCTGGTTGGGCAGTAAGGGTCGGAGAAGGGCAATCACTTGTTCTTAAAACCAGCATTACACTTTACCTACATTAATTGCTGTCTGAATTGGATTCATCAAGTGCGTGTATGAATTTGGCATGCCTTACTTAGGTTGTATTTGACGTGTCAAGGTTCCTCTGGTTCTCTTAGTTGATGGAATTTATGGGGCTTGGTGATCTAATGTAACTAGTTATGCATGATCCATTTAATTTGTACCATTTTACACATTTATAATTTATGGTTTTTGGTGCATTGTGTATCTAGTTTTTATTTATTTCTTTAGGTGGAGGGTTTTATGTTTGAAGCAGCATATTTGCCGTTGTACTTCTTTGCCTACTTGACCTGATATCTGACTCGAATTGATCAAATGTCCTAGAATAGTGGTTAACGAGTGGCTGCCCCACTTTTAAGCGTTCGTGGGTTAGTGGCTTAGTGCCTTGACATGCAGAACAGTTGGGCTACCTTGAACAATTTAACAGGCTCGTATACAGCTGTTGCCAGAGATAAAAGAACCGGTAGCACGCCACTTCCTGGTTGCTGGCCGGAAACGGTAACCAGTTGGTTACCGGTTTTCCCGGAAAAAAATTGGATGAAATTTGCTCGAATTTGATTAAAAACCATCCAAAATTCGAAATTTAGAATTTGAACTTGCAAAACCCGGGAAAACCGGCCAGAATTTTGGATCCTGGACCCCCGGCGCTAACCGGTAACCGCCCGGTTATTTTTTCCCTGGCTGTTGCAGCTGCTATTTTGAATACTTACCAACTGTCTTAAGAATATGATACAACTTATATTGTGTGGTCAGGACTGGTTAACTGTTGTCAAGTCTGTCAGCGTTTAATCTACTCTGTATTATTGTGTGCATACATATGTATATTAAGCCTGCGACATCTTTGGGAAACAGTAGGCGTTTTCCTCTGTTCTCAACATCCGAGAACATTACTAAACACAACACTTTTTTTTTTGCAATGGAAATCATCATAAGTAAGATATTAAATGAATAGTCCATAGAATTATATTGATTTTATAGTCAGTTTACTTACTTTTTACACGCCTACACTACTACATGGATATTTAGTTTACTCACTTGCTAGTATTTCTTAGAAATAACGGGCATCCTATGCATGGTTATTAAGGTGTCGCCTAAGCGGTAAGGCGCAGTGAGGAGTCAAGGCGTCGCCCCCGCCTTACCGTCGCTCGTTGCCCGTGTGGCGTTAGAGCGCCGAAGGCGGAGCAGAGGAGGCCTCGTGCGCTAGATCCGGGTGGGAGAGAGCTCGGAACGATGTCGGGGAGTCGGAGCCAGGCAGGAGGGGGGAGCAGGGGAGTAGGGGAGGCCCGATGGCACATCAAGGGAGCAGGGGAGACCTGGCGACGCGTCGGGGGAGCGGCGGGATGGGGAGTAGCAGGGAGCAAGGAGGTGGTGGATGGAGAGGAATTGGGAGGCGATAGTGTCGGTGAGCAGTGGTGATGTGGTCGGCGACGACGTGGATCCGGCGTCGGGGAGGTGGAGGCCGGCGGTGAAGAGGATCTGGCCGAGCGAGCTCTGTGGGAATGGGGAGAGGAGAGGCGGCGTTTGAGATGTGGGAGAGGAGCTCTGTTGGGGGCGAGAGGAATGCGGCGATTGAGATGTGGGAGCACTGCAGTTGGGGGCGAGTCGGGCGAGCTGGCCTGGCCTGAGCTGAGCCGGGTTGGGTTGGGCCAGGCTGCCAAGCCTTTCTTCTCTTCTCCTCTCCTCACCTTTTCTTTTTTTCTTTCCTCTGTGTGTCGCCTCACCGTCGGCTAAGGCATCGCTGCAGTGTCCAAGGCGTTGCCGCAGCGTCCAGGCGGTGCCTTGGCGCCTCGCCTCGCCTTAGCGCCTTAATAACCATGATCCTATGGCCTAATATTCATGTTGTTTAGTGACAACCACTGTCAAATGCCTGCAGTACCAAATTCTGCTTAGTTGTGTCATGTTGATTTAGGTTTTCTACTAACGTGAGATTCCATTTCATTCCTTCTTTTGTTTTTTTCAGTGTTAATGATGCCATACTTGTTAACTTGTTATGAGTAGTTTGTAAGCTTTTTCTGAGATCTACATTGATTGGTGTTCTTAGTGTAAGTTATACCCTACTTCAGGTGTACGAGCTATAACATGACAAATCAAGCTGAGTCCTGAGTTGATAGTCGGCTAAAAAGTGCCTTATTACGTTCCTTATTGCATGCCAAACTAGCCCCAAAGCTCAAGCTGTAAATAAATGAAGGTTGCACAACTTTGGACTACAACATTCTGAATCAGTATAAACACCTAAATGTGTTTTTGTGCCTTGCTTTTTCGTTATGGTTCATTAATGCATATTACATTTTTCAGTCTTGTCTTCTTCCTGTGTTGCTGCTCTTATTGTTCCTTTTTTTTGTTTGGCTAATGCCATTTTCTGTACTTCTTGTAATATCCTTAGTGGTTTTGGAAGCAATACAATTGAAAATAGTGGTAATCTTCTGCGATGGGCTGTTTCTAACAGATGGCTGGGTATATGTCAAGAGGAGGACCTTCGAATGGCACTGTTTATGTATGCAATCTGCCTCCTGGAACTGACGAGGCCATGCTGTCTGAGTACTTCGGCACCATAGGACTGCTAAAGGTATGTGGTATTACCAGTAAACATTTTGCAACTGCTTTCAAATTCTCCAAGATCTTCTATACCTTTTTGCCCAGTTTCATCGTGGATTTGTAACTTTGTGTTATTTAATCTCAATAGAAGGACAAAAGGACTGGGCGTCCAAAAATTTGGCTATACAGAGACAAAGTTACTAATGAACCAAAGGGTGATGCAACAGTCACCTATGAGGACCCGCATGCTGCTTCAGCTGCTGTGGAATGGTTCAATAACAAAGATTTTCATGGAAGCATCATTCAAGTTCACATAGCTGAGTCCAAAAGCAAAGATACGTTTGATTACTCCGTGAATATGAGCATGGCTGCTGACCTTGGTGTGCAAGATGACTTGGATAATGGGGCTGGCAGGGGTAGAGGACACAGTGATGGTCCAGGAAAAGCTTGGCAGCAAGATGGGGATTGGCTGTGTCCAAATACAAGGTTTGTTACTGTTATGATTGGTGAGCAAGTTTTCTGCCACTATCTTCGTCTTGTTGACTAAAATGGTTTTCACTATGTAATCTATTCTATTTTACTCCATTTCTTCTCCCAGTTGTGGCAATGTAAACTTTGCCTTCCGTGGTGTTTGTAACCGATGTGGAGCCGCTCGCCTGCTGGTGCTAGTGGAACAGGTGCTGGCGGTGGTGGTAGGGGTAGAGGCCGTGGTAGCACTGACACAAGAGGAACCAACCGCACTGTTGGTGGTCCTCCTGGGCTGTTTGGACCAAATGATTGGCCATGTCCAATGTAAGAACACTATTTCATTTATGTGATTTTCCTCATTTGTTCACCCTTTTCCTTTCATTTGTATTTCTGTCTGGTTGCTGTTCCTCCATGAATTCTTTTGGGTAGTGCTTTCGATGGTTACATGCCTACTTCAAATCTCAAACTCTACTGTTATGTACTGTTCCTGCAGCAATTTTGAAACCTTGGCCATGCTTGGGCAGGGAAAATAGCTACCGTTCTATAATTTTGGTATTGGTTCGGTTACCGCCCGAAATTTTAGAATCAAATTTGAATTTTAAACTTTGAAGTTAAGGATAAAAGAAACCTCAACCATGGTATAGTCAAGGGAGTGCAACTAGCCTAGTGGCAAGAGCCCACATGTGCTGTGCGGGAGGTCGTGTGTTTGTCTCCCCACCTCACAGGTTATTTATTTCCATGTTTGAAGCTATGGGACCTGCATGTGAGGTAGAAATAGGGAAAAAAGTGGATGTGGAGCTGGGATCGATCATTGGACCGAGGGAACGTAAACCACAAGACTTGCCGCTGGGCTAGCTGTTGCTTGTGCTTACCTTAATGATTTCCATAGTTTTTAACCCATTAAAATTCAAATTTACACTTTTTTTTTGGCTGGTTTAAAATTTTACCAGGGCCCACCGGTAAGGCCGATGACCGGCGGTTGCATTTTCCATGTGCTTGGGTGGTCTGGCAATGAGATGGATCCCGCCCATCTCCTGGCCCACCCAAACAAGACTCATTTTAAATTCTGGTGTGAAACATTGGGGGTGTGTGGATCTTGGACTTTTAGAAAGTTTGATATGCCAGGCCATCTTAAAATTTGGTTGTTGGAAAAATGATTTGGAATCTTGTTACTTTGGATTTCTTGATATGTACTAAACTGACAGTATGGAAATAGGATGGATGTATGAATGCCATGGAAACAAATAGGATGGATGTATGAATGCCATGGAAACAACTTTGCTATTGATCTCACTGTAATTTTGATCAACACCTGACCTAACTTGTTTTAGGCATGCAATAGAAGTGCATAGCGTTTTGACCGTATCATAGAACCTCCATCTGATGAAATTTATTTTCATGTGTGTTTCAGGTGCGGCAATATAAACTGGGCTAAGCGAATGGAATGTAATACATGTAACACCACCAAGCCTGGTTACAATGAAGGTGGTGTGAGGTAATGTACATGCACCATTTGGACGTCATGTTTATTAATCATTACCATGCTAGTTAAATTTGAAAACTTCATTCTTACTATTGAAATAGTCCTATTTAATTTGTTGTGTGCTGTACTGTCAATTCATGTAAAGAATAGCTGCATTTGATTATTATAAGAAGTACTAAAGACGTTTTTTGGTTTATGACTAAAGTGGTATACATTCAGCTGTGCAGTGATCTAGGTTGCCTGGATACCCCGATACGGATACGAATATGGATACGCCGATACCGCGATGCGTCATTTTCCCAAAAACACCGATACGACAATACTTGTATACACACACAACAACAACAACAACAAAAAATCCTTTGGTCCTAAACAAGTTGGGGTAGGCTAGGAATGAAACCTCCTCAAGATCAAAGAGATGAAGAGCCTTGCAAAAAAAATAAAATAAAATAATAATGATAAAAAAACCCTACAAGGCTAAAACCCTAAGCCGTACATTCTGTCATCTGGGCTAAGAGCCTCAAAAATCGCTCCTAAACCTTCTTATGGTTCCGGTATGTGGATCACTAACTTTCATGCGCTCCTAACCAAAGCTAATTCTTTAGCTACATTCTAATCCATCAAAATAAAAAGTATAGAAATTAATGAATTGCAATCATCTAGGGTTGAACCTACTAGTGCAGAAATATAGAAGACGTAAGTTGTGGTGCACAAATACTAGATCCTCAGCACGCCTAGGGTTTAGCCTACAACAATGCAATTGCGATCGAATTCTATGTAGTCGGTAAAAATTAAGAAAAGAAGGTAAGTATAGAAGATAGAACCTATTTCTCGTTGAACTGTGGATCAAACCATAGATACTCTAGTTCCTTTCAGCGCAAGAAGATGATGTTAGCTGCCCAACTAATTTTAATGCCAATTGCTTTGTTGTTTGCTTTGGGTCTAGATGAGCTAGCTCTAGTCTATCCTCAATTGAGTAAGGAATTAAATCCACCTCCAAACAAAGAGAAATCAGCTAATTGTTATTTGCTAAATAGATCGACCATACGTTTCTGAGTCGAATAAGGGGTATTAGAGTAGAGAGGTATCAGGGAAGTATCGGGAATTATTTTATTTTCTTTGAAAAATAGGAAAATCACCGATACTTACAGGATACATATCCGGCCGTATCGGGGCCGCATCCAATACCGATACGCTGATTTTGGGAAGTATCCGTGTAACGTACTTGTACCCAGGTTTTTGCCTACACTTTTTGTGGTAACTGGTACTTGTTTTTGTGCTAAAACTTGGCACTAAATTTGCTACTAAATTTGCCTTGGAACCAGTTAGTGGCAGCTATATTTTTTGTCCACAAACTGAACATTAGGCCAAGTGTTACGACATGCTGCTATTCTTATAACCAGTTTTGGCCTTTTGTGGTCTCATTGGTTTATGAACAAAACTGGACACAGAAGTGTGGTATGCCACAATACATTGGCCATTCTTTTGGTCATGACGGAATCTGTGGCTATCATAGTGTGGGTAGTTTTGACTTTTGAGTCCTGCAAACTTATGCCAAATCTGATGCCAAAATTTGCCGCCAGATTTGACACACCACAACTGAGTGTGGTATTTTATGGTCACATATCAAGTAGCTTTGTAGTTTCTTATGCATACAAGGTCTGTGTATGAGCCTTGACGTTTTTCTTTTCAATTATGTCCTCTGCAGAGGTGGCCGGGGTGGCGGATATAAAGAGCTTGATGAAGAAGAGCTGGAAGAAACTAAAAGGCGCCGCAAAGAGGCTGAGGAGGTAGGTTGTTCTCTTGTATATTTTTGTACGTGTATCACAACCGTGAGTTTCAGTGTCCAAATTTTATTCATTTTATAGGATGATGGTGAGATGTATGATGAATTTGGCAACCTCAAGAAGAAATTTCGAGCTAAAACACAGCGAACTAAACATGCACATAGTCTTCGTGGTTCTGGAGATGCTGGATGGGAGGTTGAGCAACGTGGTATTGCTCACAGTATTCTCTTTTAATCCTCATTTGTTCATTAAGGCTTTGTTGGGACTATCATCAATAAAGTATTTTCTGTAGTTAGTAAGATATATTTAACATGTTAAAAGTTTCAAAATGGGTTATTACATGGAGATTTATGCAATGCACCACAATGGAAATTTGAGCTAAAGTTGTTGTAGGAGCATTTCCTTTGACAGTGCCAAATCATAACTGCTGTTCATGGTTGTTGTAGGTTCCACTGAACGAGAAGGTAGAGAGAGGAGCAGAGATAGGGGTAGGGACTACGACGAAAGAGAAAGCAGGAACAGAGATAGAGATGGTCATGGAAGGGAGCGTCGCCGAAGCCGGAGTAGAGACCGGGAGAGGGAAAGGGGGAGGGACAGGGGGCGAGACCACGGTCATGAGAAAAGCGATCACCACAGATAAGAGATATAACACCACGGAGAAGGGAGCGATGGCAGGATTTTCGAACTTAGCTTATGGCATTTGCCAATTTTGGTTTTTGAGACTTGCTGTTGTCTATGGACTGTTCTTGGGCTTGTTTTAAACTTGGTTTGAGAATTATTCGCTGCATGCGTTATTCGTCCCCGCCAGGTGAAGTTTGGCTGCACAGGTATGAACTGATCTGGCTAATTCTTCTCTTGATTATTGGTTTTCCGCATGGTTGCCATTTATTATCGTGTAAAATAGGTAAGATTTGTATTTTCAGTAATAGTTTTTTCGAATGAGTAGTGATTGAATGAGCTTTGTGGGTGACCCTAGATTAGACGCGTCTTGGCATCTGTTTTTAGCTGTGTTTTTTCCCTTTGAAGGAAACTTGTCTGAAAATAGGTGTGCTTCCTTTCAGATTATAGTAAGGTATCTACTGGACCGTGTGTGGTGTTGGTCTTAAATAGATGTAGATCTGGAAGACGTTACGAGATAGGTTCTAAAATGGTTTACGTTATTAGCTTATATGTGCCCGGCGAAACGTTTACAGGCCGGAACTTGGCGGTGTATATATCCAGCGCGTAGATAACTTAGGTCCTAATTGATGTCGTGACACGAATGGGCTGACGAAGGGATGTTAGTAGACCTCGTTAACGGACAATGATGGGCAAATAGGCGGTTGATGGGCCATAATATGGGCCGACGAGGAATTACCATGGGCACTAAGGTTGTTTCAGTGACGGATATGGGCTGAAATTTTTTAAACTGGGCCGTTATGGGCCGATAAGAGCTTAAATGGGTCCGTGGTAAACTTTATTAGGCATTTTATGGACTTAAAATGGACCGTCAACGAGCTTTATGGGCTCAAGGGAAATTTAGGGAGCGGAGTTGGACCTTGCGCGGGCCCTGAATTATGGACTGGGTGAGGAAGAGCTTTGATGGGCCGGGGGTAATTGTATTGGACCGCACATGGGCCTGAATATGGGCCGATAACGAGCTTTAATGGCCTCGCAGTGAAATCTTATTGGGCTGTTCATGGGCCTTTAAATGTGCCGACCACGTGATGCGCGGGAAATTGTGGCCCGGAATTAGGCTTTTCGCAATTTCTTAGGGCCCTGAATCAAACACGGGAAATCACATCAGTAAAACGGGCCTTAATTGGGCTTTGCAAGTAGATTATGTGGCAACTTTCGGCCTTACACCAGCCGAAACTAGGCCTGTTATTATCTTAGGTTATGAAAAACTTTTCCGGCCTATGTTGGGCTTCGCGGAACGTTTATGAGGCGAGGAAGAAGAGACCCTACGTCGGAAGACTAGTTGACCTTATTAAGCTGACGACCCAGCCATAGATGCGCTGTGTAGACTAAATTTCGGCCTTGTGATTGCTCGGCATGGTGTGTCGGCGTGTTGCTGACCGGCTTCTCGGTCGACGTATACACTTGGGAACGGGGAACATAAAAAGTAATAACTAATTTACAAGAAGCGAAAGAATCAGCGAGCCGAGGAGGAGGATCCATTTCTTTCGGGTTTCCACGATCTGACGCCCATATCTGCGAACCTGCTGAAGATCCAACAAAAGGGAAGCACTTCAGACGTATACAAATACGCGGAGAAGGAAATGTTTCGAAACTGTAGAAGCATCTCACATATTGGCAAGACAATTGTGTTGCCGCTGCATGTATCGATCTTAGTCTATTTTTGCCTCTCTGCTTTGAAGTTGTTCCCGTCTATGTCGACTCACTGAAAGAGAGAACAATCAATCAATATAAAAGAACGCGTGTTGGATCAATTGTCAAATTGTTAACGCTACCAAAGAAAAACTAGAGGGGATGATTTCTCGCAAAGCTGTAGTTCTGTGACCTCTGTTAGCTGATATAGTGATGATATTAAACAAATAAACATAATGCATTTACCTCAGTGCTAACTCAGGTTCATGCTCGACTTTACGCAGACTTACGTTCATATACAAGCCCTGCAGCAAAAGAATATACAGATAAATACATAAAAAAGTTGAAACCCCAATTAAGTGTAATTTCATATCTGAAATAGAAATTTGGTATACGGCAAAAAGAAATTAAATAAGGCTTGATCTCAATGAAACAAAGCATTTATTAAGATCAGCATCGCTGCTGGCCATTCAAGTAATCACAAGGCCGCGCAAGGATGACTACAGCAGGTAATGTTTATCAGTCATGTGAGTTCAAAACGGTATACTAATATCTTTTTCTTTCATTCTTTCTGAGGAAAAAGTGACTGAAGTTTTCAAATTCAACTTGACTAAGCTTTCCAGCTTTCATCACTGAATCTATTTACCACTAGTGTTTAAAATTAGGGGGATTGGCAGATTTGCCACAGTTAATATGCAATTGCTATTTTGTCACTCCATGTCTCACTGACATGTGGGTCACTGACATGTCAGTGAGACGTGGAGTGACAAAATAGCAATTGCGCATCAACTTAATGGCAAATTATCAATAATCCCTTAAAAAATTTGGATTTTGTGCCACGTCTAGTTGATAGTGGTGACCAAATTCTGGGAATTTTTTTAACTAGTTCTAAAGCTGATATAGACAACACCCGAAAACTCATATCACTTGCCTTTTACTATGGTGAAGAGAATAACCTACTCTGGCATCTTGCATAGTGTACCCGTAAGTGGTATGAACTTGATCATGAACATGACATTTGGAGTATTAGAAAACATAAAAATATAGAGCATGCTTCCTTACATTGGTTGTATGAATTGTGGCCCCAGTGGTCATGTTGATTTTTTGGTCTGCCACGAGCTGAATGTCCATCCTCTGCAACACGATTGCAAGTGCCACAATTGCTTCTAAAAGAGCAAATTGATCTCCAACACATTTCCGAGGACCTCCACTGAATGGGATAAACCTGGGAAAGAGATGTGATGAGAACACAACAAAGCTTAATCATATTCTGCCAGATGATAAAAATCAATCGGATGATAAATGGACAATGTAAAATAACAGTACAAAAGACAATATCTCAAGGTTATATGTGACCTGAAATCAGTGTTTGCCTCATTTGGAACGGGTCCCTCTAAATCAAATCTCTCTGGAACAAACTCGTCTGCTCTGTCCCATACCTTTCCAGAAGGCACAAACAATAGATTAGAACAATGGAATGTTATGCTTGCTGAGGCATTTGCTAACAAAGGATAAGAATATCATATGGACAGGGGCCTCTGCATCTACAACATAGCAGATATTCACAGAATATTTAAGTTTTATCAACCTTCAAATTTTGTATTTTAGGGCCTATTGGCAGCAAATTGACTGCCTACTCAGTTTAGGAAGAATTTTCACCAAATCATGTTATCATTATATTGTGGAAATTGGTACCATATTACCATTAGTGTAGGCTGCATCAAGGCACCACACCCAAAGAAAAGCTATTTTAACTAGTAACCGATAATTCATAAATCACTGAGTAACCCAACAATTTTCTGCTAAAAAACTCTACATAGTTCACCAATATGCTGGATATAGATATGCCATATTTCGCTATGCAAAACAGACGATCCAAGGGCTTAAAAACACCAGTCAACAAGGTACATGATATAATATTCAGATGGAAAAGTACCTCAGGTGACCTGTGTATATTGTAAACTGAAATCATGATATCTTGACCAGCCTTAATCTTATAGTTTCCAGGAAGCAAATCATCAACTATTGCACGCCGTAACAGCACCTGTTAACAAGGAGTCCTTGAGTCACCAAAACTAATTCTGAAGTTGCTTGTCTGAAGCACAAGGAATGTACAGGAGGGTGTGGATATAGCCGCATAGACTCATTTATACAGCGCATCAAGTACTTCAGCTCTTTTACATCTTCATATCTGGGGAGTCTACCTTGTAGAACACGATCTACCTCATCTTGAGCTCTCCTGAGCGCGCTGGATCCTTCAGCAGTGTAATACTGAGCAGTCAACAGATATTATAGTGATAATTTAAGAAATGAGTTATTTATAGTCTTATAGATCGTTAGTGCAAGAAATAAAGGAATACCTTACTGAGAAGATAAATAGTCCATGTCAGTACAGAGCCTGTTGTTTCATGGCCCGCAACTAACATTGACAATAGATCATCACGTAACTGCACACTGGTGACCTGGATCATATAAAGAAAAGCATGTTAGGTAAAGCAGTAAAACAAGTGATAACTGATAAGCAAATGAATGTAACGTAAGATGATGAAATAGAGAACCAATAGGGAACATTGCATGCAAATACAGCACAACTAGTTTAGCAACAAAACAATAAATAGTTTATCCTGTAATTGTCAACATTCAGCAAAACACCATAGCTTGGCAGAACCATTGAACAGAACCCACAAAAACAAAGGAATAACTTCACCTGGCAGTTTTTCTGTCTAATGAGTTTTCAGAAATCAATAGGAAAAGGAGAAGTAAATGCTTGTAGCAATCAGCTTTGGACAAATGTCAAAGATACCTTTACCAGGTAAACCTCACTGTACTAACTTGAAGACAGGATAAGAAAAGCAGCAGCAGACATTAAATTAGGTTTGAAATAAGAGGCTAAAGCTTTTCTTTACTTAAATGCAAACAGTAATATGTTCTGTGCTAAATATATCCATTTGCTTTGTAAAGATATTTCAAGCTGAACAATAGGATGTCACAGATTTCATGCATAACCAATTCCGTGCTCCCCATCCTATCATGCAGTGGAACTGATACTAGCAACATTGATGAGTTGGACAATCAAATGCATGATGGTTCAATGCCTGATTATCCTAAACTTTTATTAATTACCGCAAGGATAAATATAATAAAAGCCGTCATAAGCCAAGGGTGAGAGAACATCAACAGTAAGACTGTATTAAAGATTTACATGAAATGAGAGAGCTTCCTGCCAGTAGAAAATCTATGGGAAACTACTTGTAATAAAACGTTGTCATAACTCAGGATAAGTTGAAGTACCTCTTCACGGCTAGCAAGTAGGAAACGCAGGATGCTAGGATCTGAATCATTTACATACTCCTCACCCTCGATCTGTTCATTTTCAGCATCTACAATCTCCTTGCACTTCATAATTAGCTCTGCAACGGCATTCCTTATGATGTTCACTGCCTTTTCTGCTTTTATCTGTCTAGGAACTATCTTGCACAGAAAATCAATCTGTCAAAAATAAATAAGGATCACATCAGACATCAGTCACGCAATTTTTCCTTTCTGCAATATAGATAGGCCAATTTTAATGAAAGGTCTGAAATTAGAAATGCAACATGACAAAAGAACCAACCTTCCAGTATGGTAAAAGATCTGTAGAGCGAGCCTCTGCTTCTTTGAGTGCAGTGTAAACAGCATCAATAACAGGACTGTCTGATGTGAGGGAATCAAAATTGTAGTTGAACAAGGACAAGCCAATCACGTCTAAAGTCATTTGAGAAAACCTCTCTTCCATATTAACAGGTTCACCACTCAAAGCATATGTCACAAGCTTCTCCACTAATCTCTCAGCACATTTACAAAATACTTTATCAACCATCACTGAGAGAAATCTTTTGTGTAGAGATGGTACAACTGCTCTACGCCTCACCTAAAATAGACGCCAAGTTAAGAGTAAGTTGAAGAAAGGATTAACGATAACACATCCACAGGTAAGAAGACAAACAAGGAAAGGTAAGAAATCCAAATCTCATTCATGTGAATTAGATACAGGAAACCAAAACCCACCAACATCGCCTACTTTTTTTTAGAAACTAGTGAGTGCCCCCTGAGTTCTGTTTTCTGAAGAAGTCTAATGGGGTGTAGACGTGTAGTTCACAAAACTACCTGTATTGCTAAGCATTAAAACATAGCCTGAAATAAATCTCACTCCACAGAAAACACCATTGTGCAATCATATCAAAATCAAGGGGAAGGGGAATTGCTTCACCACACACTAAAACCAAATAGCTACTTCAAGCAGCTTAAAACTCACAAGTAAATTACCAAAATAGAGGAAAATTGTTAACTTCACCAAAATTTATTACTGACGTACCCAGATCTAAATTCTCTCATTCAAATTCAAGACCAAAGGCAATCTCTTTTTAGGGACCCTTCCAAACTGAAGCAGCTGCTTCAGAAACCCTAGAAACCCACGCTATAAACCACCACCATATGAATACCTAATCCAAAAATTAACAAAACCATACATGATCACGGAGCGATGTCCGAAACCCTAAATTCCCACTTACAAAATTTGTTGGTGCCTAGGGGGACGGAAATTTCTCGTGTGCAGTTACCCTTCGGGAAACCCTAAAATGAACACATAATTCACCACAAAATCCGAAAACATTAGATAATTATGCAATTTCTCCGACCCCTCACCGAACCATAGAATCGCGACGCATCCACTATTCCATTCGCTCAAAAACACCACAAATTGTTAAATCGAAACGAGAGAAGAGTGCGAGAGAGAGCACCGTCCAGAGAGCGCCCTCGGCGATGGCAAACCCGGAGCCAAACAGGAATTCGGAGACCTCGGCGACGAGCCCCTTCTCGTAACGCGAGCCGTAGCCGCGTAGTACGTGCCTGGCGACGGCGGGGTCGCTGACGACGACGAAATCGCGCGGCCCCGCGGCGAGGCGGTAGACGGGCCCGTCCTCGCGGAACCACTTGAAGAGCGGGAGGAAGAGCGCGCCGCCGAGGAGGTCCCGCACGTCGTCGAGCTTGGCGGACGCGACGGGGATCCCCGAGTCGTCGCCCCGGCCGAGGCGGGTGGCCACCGAGCGGGAGAGCGCCGTGAGCCAGTCGGGGCTCACCCACGAGGTGGTGCGCTCGTCTCCTCCTCCTCCGCTTCCGCCTCCGCGGTGGTTGCTGCTGCTCCTTGGCGGGGGCAGGCGGACACGGACGCGGCGTGGAGGCAGCCGTGGCGCCCACGGTGGAGGCGAGGCGCAAGCGCAGGACGTGGTGGGCATCGTGCCGGCCGCCGGGGACGCGGTCTAGGGATTGGTTTTTTTTTTTTTTTTTTTTTGTGTGTGGTGGATTTGGGATTGCCGGATTCGGGAGAGACGGGAGGGAGCGGAGGATTTGGGCGTCGAGGAGCGGAGGAGGAAGGGGATGAGGTGGGACCCACGTGTAAGTGGGCTGTGGAGCAGCACGGCACGGGGCGCGTGAGTTTTGAATGCTATGCGGGCCGTGCAGCCTGGGAGGGATGGGCCGTTGGGTTTCCACGTGCTATACGAGCGATTTTTTTATTTATTTTGGCCCCAGACGCCACGTGGATTGCAAAAATGGCCCCGTGTCTTTGTATTTGTAAATATAGCCCCCTCCTGACCGTGGGAGCACGGGATGACGACATGTGTCTCATCCTACGGTCGGAGAGCGTGGCAAGCGAGAGGCTAGCGCGGGAAGGTGGTCGAGCGCGGATCAGCGTGATCGGCCACTTGCGCGTGGAGGAGAATGGAGGCTTATCATGGCCGCAGAGCGACGCATTGAGCTATCTAACACGCGCATGAGTATCCCTGAGGCTCAAGTAACCTACCGGAATGACGCGGGTATACGGGGGAGGTCAAAGTTGAGCCGGCGGCGGAGTCTAGTGGCGACGATGGTGACCTTCACATGGAGATGAAACCCTGAGCAAAGAGAAAAGAAATTGAGGGTAGGGATAGCTTCAGGGAGATCATGAGGATGGTGACAACGCAAGCAATTTGGGTATTGACTCACAACGTCAGAAGTTAGAGACGAAGATGAAGCTTTCGACCGAAGTGGAAGAAGAAACTAATTCCGGTAGCTCCTGTGAATGAAACGCAAAATTAATAAGGGGGAAATGATTGTGGATGTCTGGAACGCAATGTGACGCGGAGAGAGGGAGGAGAGCGACACTGGAACGGTGGTGATGAAGCGGTGGCTGGACGACCGAAGATGGCGCTTGAGCCCAATCTTTGAGCTCGGCTCGGTGGGAGAAGAATGGAGGTCAGAGGTAGCTCGGGGTTGCGAAAGGGTGAGCAGGGGAAGCTCCAGGGGGTTTTATAGAGGTCAGGGCGAAGAGTTCGCTAGGAGAGGCCGTGGCGCGGCATCAGCGCTAACGGGAGCACGCGCGGCGTTGAGAAGACATGGAGGCAATGGGAGCAAGAGCGAGCGCTGGAGATGCAGGCGATGCTCGCACGCGCGTTAAAAACTATGGGCGGCTTGGCCAAACGATGGGCGAACCGGTGGTGCGTTGGCTCGACGGAGCTGGCAATGGCGCTCGCTTAGCGTCGAGTGTGTGGAGGAGAAGGCATGTGGGTGGGGACCGTAGGTCAGAGAGAGGTGAGGTGAGTTAGATTTAGGTTTTATGATTTTTGGTAATAAAAAAAAGACCAAGAGAGCTAGGAATTTTTGGACTGGGAAGTTTAACTCCAAAAATTATGAAATTTTTATGGAAGTGTATTAACACTGAGTAGAATATTTATAGTTTTTAAAGAGTTTTTCATGAAATACATTTTTCTCTAGAAATGTTTTAAGTTCTAGAGTTTGCTGTTTGACTTTCAATTTTCTACTTCGATTGGACAATTTAAAATAGCAAATAATTCCAAAACTTGTGAAATTTTTCGAGTGGGTTTCTAAGTTGCTCCAGAACCTAGGAAAAATATTTCCATGGACTGTTCACAAGATTTGTATTTCATATCCTTAAGGGTTAAGTTTTCTAGGAATCAGTGCTTTAGGTTTTCAAAATGCACAAAACCTTCGAATGAAAATCCATATAATTCAAATGACATCAATATGCATCAAAAGTTTTTAGAATTTCATGTTTTTATACATTTGAAACACAAATCCTTACTTGGGATGTTACATGAGGACTCGCCCGGCGGACAAGGGGAAGACTCCTACTACTGAGACCAGCGATCGTCATAACTGCTCTTGTTGCCCGGGAGGACTCCATATCGAAGAGGTGAGTTACGTACAATTCGCGTCCTGATCTTGTATTTGCCCTTTCGTTCTTCTAACAACATGCAATTGTCCAACCCGTATCGCAGAACATGGGGGACTTTGACACACGACACCGGCGTGGGGAGTCCCGAGACAAGGAGAAGGGGAAAGCTCCAGCGACTGAGCCCGGGCGCACTCCATATCGACGATATGAGTTATATAGAATTTACATCCTTATTATATTTTTTTACTATACGGTGCATTTACATCATGGAATCACAGAACATGGACAACTTCAACATACGACACTGACATGGGGAGTCTCGTGACAAGGGGAAGGGGAAGGGAAAGGCTCCTTCGACTGAGACCGACCGACGTCGTAGCGTATCCGATCGTCCAGGCGCACTCCGTATCGAAGACGTGTGTTATATACAAATTACATCATTGTTAAGTTTGTTATTGTACGATCTACTTTCATCATGAAATCGCAGGACATGGATGACTTCGACACTCGCCACCACCGTAGGCAGCCAGGAGACAAGGGGTAGTGGCTATGGTGCCTCGGAGACTAGTTGCAGACATCATTGCATAGATGATAGATCCAACTACTCTCATGAATAACATTGTTAAATAGTATATTCTTTGTTAATTTATCGTTTCAATGTGGATGATATTCTTTAACATTGTATTATACCACAAGCTAGATAGACTTGTACATGAACCAACCGAGGGAATTACGTGGCATGCAGATCATACAACAACGTACCGTAGCCTTCGAAACGCACACGAGTCGGAGGCTATGATACATTGTTATATGATCTACATGCTACGTATTTCTCTCAGTTGGTTCATGTACAAGCTTATCTAGCCTGTGGTACAATACAGTATTAAAAAATATTATCCACATTAAATTGATAAATTAACAAATTATGTCCTATTTGATCGGGGTGTAATACCCCCTCCTCCTCCATCTCGATTGCGATAAACCCGCGCGTGTATCATGTAATGCTTGTAACGTTTGAAATATCGTCAATTTTGCGTATGAAAAGTTGCATTGTAACTCTATTGGAAATGTTGACACTCCTTGTTCTCTGTTTTTATGTGTCAGTTAGTTAAGTAGTTGTAATTAATTAGTAGTTGAGTAGTGCTAGTTACATTAGCGTATAATAAGTGGTCGAATTTATGTTACCATAATAAATTTGATGGCACATAATGACTTGTGGCTAATTAGTTACCTTAATTGTAATTAATTGAGTGTGAATTACTTAGATGTCAAGACTTACTCGTATGGGCCTTAAGGATTTATATTTTCTAAAAATTAATTTATGAACTATTAAGGTTCTTTGCTACTTTCTTTTCTGTCTTAGTATCTTTTCTTATCTTTACCTTCATTATTTAAATTAGTATTGTACCATAGGTAGCTAAGCTTGTCCATGAACCAATCAAGGAAATGTTTGGCATGAAACCCTAATTTTGTTAGATATGATTAAGCCTATCCTGTTAGAAGTACTTTGTGTAGGAATTCATGAAACCATAATTTCTGAAACCTGAAATTAAAAAATTTTAGACCTAAACCCTTAATTTTTTAGATAATTTTAGAACACATGTAAAATTGTAGAAACATTACACAATTAAATCCATTGTGTAATGAGCCTTCAAAACAAAATTCAAAATTTTTGGAGCTCATTTTCTATATTTAGAAATTCATACAAACAATATATTAAATGAAATTATGAGAAAAATTCAGAATGAATAAAATTATAGAAAAATTACACAAGCAAGTACACTGTGTCGAGAGACTCTACAAAAAAAATCATAATTTTTTGAGCCCATTTGATATATTTAAAAATTCATACAGACAGTACTATTCTGTAGGAGAGAGAATCCGCACGGTCGCCGTGCGGGAGCACCTCCACCGCACGGTGGCTGACGGCTCGTTGTTGACGACCGTGCGGTGATCGTATGATGGAGGTGCTATTTCTGTAAATACCATATGACAAGTGTCATTTCTGGGAATTTTTGGCGAATACGGTCGGTTTGCAAACCGTATTTACATTTTTGACCATACACAAACCGTATTTGCAGAAATGGCAACGCGGGCGCAAGACGTCACCTCGCGCTTCCAGCTGCCGCTGTCGCCACACGCCGCGATGGCGCGACGCCCACCTCGCGCCGCCGCCACTGCCGCCACGCCGCGCTGGCGCAAGACGCCCACCCCCCGCGCCGCGCTTTTTCAATTTTTTAGACGTGGAAATATTTTTTAAAAATATTGCTACAGTGTGGCGCACGCTCACCCTGCGCCACACTGTAGCAAAAATTTTGTTTTTGTTTTTGTTTTTTTAAAAAACATTTATGTTTATTTTTTGTAAGAATTTTTAAATATAGTAAATAGGTCCAAAATTATGAAATTTTTATGGAGCCTTCTGACACCGTGTACTTACTTGTGTAATATTTTCAAAATTTTATCCATTATGAATTTTCTCAAAAATTCATTTAAGTATATTGTAAATAGGGTTTCATCATTTCATGTGACTTAGAATGTATAAAAAAACGCTGCATAAAATACGCTGCATTTTAATTCCATTGGAGATATCTCAAGGAAGGAAGAATAATTGTCACTCTCATACAACATCCCAATGTGGCAATCCAATATCATCACTACATTGGATGATATTCTTTAATATTGTATCCAATATCATCACTGCATTGGATGATATTGTTTAATAATGTATTGTACCATAGGCTAGATAAACTTGTACATGAACCAACCGAAATGCGTGGCATGCAGATCATATAACGATGTACCGTAACCTCCGACTCGTGTGCGTTTCAAGGCTACAGACATCGTTATATGATCTACACGCCACGATTTTGCCTATTTGGTTTATGTACAAGCTTATCGAGCCTGTGAGTGCAATGCAAGATAAAGAATAGCATCTACATTAGGTTTCATCTTGCATCCCGAGCTTGTCCGCTCTCTCTACCGTGAAGTGGTAGGGTCTGTCTCCTCGTAGATGGCTCTTCGAGTAGACGGTGACCTTGACGCTACATTTCCTTGCCGCATTTGTTGATAGTGAAGCCATGATACCTGGTCGGAGACGAGCCCAAACCCCAAGTATGCACCACAACTCTACACGAAACCTCCCCTTCTCAAAGTAGCAGTGTTCATGAAACACATCTAAAAATTTTGAAATTAAGAAAGATAAGTATCCAATTTAAGCCATAACATTTTCTTACATGCGACTAACAACGTTAATTACCACTAAACTAATTCATTATTACTAAACTAATTCATTACTAGTCAACTAACTAATTACGACTAAATAATTACCCTAAACTATCTAATTACGATTAGTCGACTAAGACCGACTAATTATAACTACGATAATAACGGCAAAAGCATAGCACAAATTACCTGCCCTTCGGAGGAAGTAATCGATCAGTCATTCGGGGGAAGTAATCAATCAAGGTCAAGCGACGAGTGAGTGCAAGAGTTCGGTATTTATAGCCGAGCGGAGAATGAGCCGCGGCGTTGGCACCGGGAATTTTGTAAGATTTGGTGCCAGAATTTCTGGACGAGGTGACAGATGTGCGGATGAGGGAGGAGGGACGGTGGGATAATGGACAAAATTTCATGAAATCATTCCAAGTCACATGAAATGATGAAACCCTATTTACAATATACTTAAATGAATTGTTGAGAAAAATTCATAATGGATAAAATTTTGAAAATATTACTCAAGTAAGTACACGGTGTCAGAAGGCTCCATAAAAAATTTCATAATTTTTGGACCCTATTTACTATATTTAAAAATTCTTACAAAAAATAAACATAAATGTTTTTTAAAAAAACAAAAACAAAAACAAAATTTTTGCTACAGTGTGGGCGCAGGGTGAGCGTGCGCCCACACTGTAGCAATTTTTTTAAAAAAATATTTCTACGTCTAAAAAAATTGAAAAAAAAGAAAAAATTGAAAAAACGCGGCGTTAGGTGGGCCTGCCACACGCTGACGAAGCTGGCGCAGGTGACCGCGCGCCCGCGTTGCCATTTCTGCAAATACAGTTTGCGCATGGTCAAAAATGTAAATGCGGTTTGCAAACCGACCGTATCCGCCAAAAACTCCATTTCTGGCTGTAAACAGTGGCCAATACAGCCGATTACTCTCTGCATTTTTGTGGGTTTATGTCGTAACTTTGTGATTCCCCCACGTTTCCTTTACTGGCCTGCAATATGGGCCTGTCCTAAGCCGATGCCGTGTCGTGTCACCCTTGTTATCTGTCAGCAGAGCACATGGGCTTGTCTTAGAAAATAAACAAAACATAAAGAAAATTAGCGCATGGCCCATCTGCAGTACCCGGTTAAAATGCCACACTCAAATTAATTTACGTGCATAACAATTGGATCTCTCATCTCAAGCTTGCCTCGAGCCTGTCGGCTGTCCTCTCGTCACAAGCCGGGACGGAGCTCTACGCAGGCCAATCTGGACCGAGACATCTCCTTGCGTTGTGATATCTCCACGTGCATAATTAAAAAGCTAGTAGGTTATACTATACTAGGAAGATTGGCGCGCTACGCTGCGCTCGTATCGAGTGCGTTAAAATGATGTGGAAAAATAAATGCCATATTTTTTTATTGTGTTTTTGATAAAAACACAGGTTATTCCTGTAAGCCTGAAGGGTTTACGATTGTTTAAGACAGTAAATAAGGCTGAAGCGGGGTTAGGCTAGGTGAACCGGGATAAATATATGAGTGCGTACACCATGCTTGCACTTGCTTATATATCTATGATTACTACAAAGCAACTCTAAATTACTACAACAGGATGCTAGATGCGCTGCGCTGCGTCGTGGTTGGTAATGGTAGTACAGCTTCATATGTGAGCGGGTAGAAATGGTAATGAGCACAATCAGTATCGAATAGTATTCCTAAGGGATAGAGATACAAGTTAAATATTTCGCACTGAACGGGACAGGGAAAATGGGTAGGGCAACATTTCGTTTCGTATTTGGAAATGTGCGTATTGTGTAGGGAAGTCAAGTTGACTGCCGGTGATAGACTGGGACGGCTATAAATTGTGTCGAGGGAATTTTGATGTATTTTGGTCGGCATGGGGAAGAATGAAGTAGGTATGTATATCTGTGAGAAACATAGAACAGAGCATATATATGTCTGGTAGTGGTCTAACAAGGAATGTAACATGAGGCGAACTTAGGGAACCGGTGGTTATGTTTTGTTACGTACATATAGCGTGCGTTTACATGGTAGTGTAGGCAATACATAGAGTTTGTAGTGTACAGCACAGTTCAAAACGGCAGTAAATATTTACAGGAAGCATGACGGGGTAGGAAACAACATTGAGAGCTGGCTGATCTTTGTTCAGCCTATTTCGTAAAACGCACGTAAGGTCAAGAAGCACGTGCAGCTAGTTTTTTTTCATTGCAATACGTCTTGTGCAACGTAGTGTTGGCATGGGCGCTAGTGACAAAAGGCGCCGTGTGCTTATTAAACACCGTTGAGGTTGTACATTTAAGGCCTGCAAGAAAGGAATTCGTAGAAGAAATATGGTATCTAGTAGTGCCAAAAATAAGGGCGTTTTTTTTGACTGCTGTTTTATTCGCTTGCGGTGCATCCATGTCGATTTTCCTAGCAACAAAGGGTTTCTTCGTTTGTCCAAGTTACCGTAAATAGGACAATATCAGTCGTTAGTGATTCAGTTTGCGGTTTTAATCTAGCAGAGTGTAATAACATCAAGTGGAAGTACCTTGCATCGGCATCGTTGTTTGAAGATAGCATTGGGCTATCACGGCGAGACGTTTGTGGATGCAAGAGAGTTTTGTTAGTTTCGTGATGGCAGAACAAAAACTTAGATATTTCGGATGTAAGGGTGCAGAACAATGGGAAGTTAAGTATGTTTGTAAGTTGCATGATGAAAATTCTAACCTTGTTGATTTCTGGGGATGGAGGTGTATGTAGCGCAGGCTGGTTCAGTGTCATCTGTGGCACAGGTGCGCTGCTTGTTGGAGTTGGAGATGGAGTATGTTCAGTTTGTGCTGCGATGGTGCTCGATAAAACAAGTTGGTGTTCAATTGTACGCTTTGATGAGCCAGCTGCAGACTGACAGGTAGGGTTGGAATCTTCTGAAGCTTCGGTGCACATTGCAGGTAGGAATGGAGCTGAAGTCTTTGTGGGTATGACGCTGAAGCTATCAACTTGGAATGATGCGGATATTCTTTGAAGTGATCCACGTGATCCACTGACTTTTAGTTTATATTGGCGACCATAGAGTCTTGTTATCTCAGGCGGTATGAAACCAGTCATGGTGGGAGCAGTTGCTGTGAGGTCTAATGCTGGGATTCCCACCAATTCTTGTCCGACATCTCCAAAGAACACAAATTCTGCTAGCGGTGTGTTAGTCTTGGCAATGTTGGATATATCGATACCACGTACAGGTACCTTGTACCTACATGTAAAGTGTGTAAGTTAGATGGTTTGATTTGGTTCTAGCAAGTACATAGACATAGTAGTAGAAGGGAAAGGGCAGAACATGTGTTGCAGTAAGAACCTTGGTTCGGCTGTCAAGTCGTTGCACCGTGCACATCTGTAACCTTCAGGGGTTCGAACTGCGGTTCTTTTGCAACCGCCACAGGCTAGGTACCACCAGTCTTCATTAGGAGTGAGATCTTTGATCGCGATGTCAATAGTGTATTTGCGACCCTGGCATTTGTGTTTTTGTAGAAGGTGTGAAGGTAGCACAGGACATACAGTAATATGGTGGCAATGTACTGTAGTAACGATATGTGGAGGGCAGCATACCACAGCTTCGTGCGCATTCAAGGTTGATAGTTCATGGACTGTCATGGGCACAGGTGCTGTTTGAGTTTGGCTCTGGCCAAACCATGTAATCTGATGAGGTATGCCCGAAAAGCTCAGGGCAAAGATGCTAACATGAAAAAACTAAGGTGTCTGATAGTAGTCTGGGAGAATTGCAAGAAGCAGTGAATTTGATGATGATTGTTGTAGAATAAATAAAGTGATAGAGGACTGTATGCGCTAGTTCTGTGAATTGTGCTATCATTGATTGGTGATTCTAGGAGTGAGCTTGTTTGTTCTGTAGGTTTTTATTTTTCATGGGATTACAGAAACAAATATATCATTAAATGTTTGTTTTGATACTGAGTGTCTCATACATAAAATGAGCACATTTGTAGCACCCGTGCCTGTTAGTTTTTTTGTAAAGTAATCTGAAACCTTATTTATGTTAGAGGTTATGTTATCCTACATGTTAGTGTGGAAAGAAGGTATTTGCTTTAACCGAAATAGCACTAACAAATTTGAATGAACAGTGGTGTATTGGCTATTCTTTTTTATAAAGACCTCATAACAAAATTTGAACCGTATGTGTTCTTTTGATTTTAATAAAGTTATTAGATTTGACGTATTTTATAGGTATGAATTAGATGAAACATAAAAGAATTAGAATTTTAAGAAAGCAAGCTCATCCTTCACACATTGCTCAGAGCAAGCACTTCATGTAGGTGAGCATTAATATACCATTTGCAGATAGTGCTGCCCTGAAGTGATAGTTGTCCTACAGAGATTTTTTGAACATGTCAGTAAGAAATCTGTGTGCTGTCAGTGTACATTTGTAGTTCAGTGTACATATAAGCTGATTATGTATGTAAATGCAAGTGGTTCGTACCGTCGTAGAGTCTAGCAGTAACACCAACAAAGAGTATAACGACTGGTCCGTTTTCTGCTGTAGCTTGTAGCCTAGGTGCATCAAATTCTGTGGCGTGCGCTTCCCATAGAGTAACACAGGCTGTCTCTCTTTTTTTTTAATCGGGAAGTGTGTATCTCTCAGATGAGGACAATGATATGTAGTACTAAAACAAAGGCTAAAAAATTGAAGAATACCGCCATCCGTGATGTTGATATTACAATTGTCTTTGTGACTCCTCTTGCAAGGACCGTCTTAGTGTGAGAGATTCCGTGATAAGACCAATGGTATCTTTGAATCGTGAGAATCCATTGCAAGACATAAATATTCAGCAAAGGTATATGTAAAAGAATGCAAGGGTATATCATGTACAATGTAAAAATACTAATTCACGACGCATCGACCGAAAGATACCGGTTTGGCCAAGACGTGTTTCGAGCACATCAAAGGAAACCACTGCGCACGCATACATTGGGAAATCGTCTCGAACATCTGTTATCTCGTTGATTTTTGTGTGTCGTAAATCTAGCTATAACAGGCAGTCAATCGCTTGGTAGGATGCTTTAGCATTAGCAACTTCAAGTATTCAATAAAGTACATGCGGTTTTCTTTAGAGACAAGTTGAACGGTAAAGGTGCCTTCCTGAATTTGGGCTTCCATGGTGGTCCCCTGCTTGTTAAAATAACAAGAGACAATCAATATGTAAGTAGTGGGTTGTGGGTAAAATTATTATGTACAAGTGGTGTTTGACCTGCTCGCCTAAAAGAACAAAATCAAGGCGCAGGACTTTTCTAGGAGCACTATCATCCGCATATTCGGAGAAGCGAGTTGCTCGACACGACACGCCAACGATGCGATTCTGTGTGACATTTTTGAGAGAACATACTCCATTTGGAAAACTGAAATATAAAGAGGAAAGTTAGTTTGATGAGCAGAGCAATCGAAAATGAGCATTTTATTGAAGATAGGCATGTGTGGAAATGCGATCGACAGGTATGGTAGGGTCCGATGTATGAGCAAAGCAGACCAGAGCTGAAAACTAATAGTTTTTTTTTCTATATGTGGTGAAAGGTAGTAGAAGTATAGGTCTGAAATACTGGAAAGGATGCATGTTACACGGAGAGATGTAGGGCGGGGGAAATGGTTTATAGGCCTATTCTGCAGCGTTTCAATGAGAAGGCAAAATCTGAAAGCTCAATCATGTAGACATGGTGTGTTAGGTCTTGAAGGATTAGTATCGTTGTGGAATCTAAAGAGGTATAGTGTGATATCTAGATAGGTGCCGTAAGTAAGCACGGTGAGAAAGGATAAGGGTTGACATTTAGCGTCAACCATAAAAAGATACCATCATATAAAGATCTAAAAGGTGGGATCAAGAGTGTACTGCACAGGTACACGAATAGAATGTACAGAAAAGGCAAGAACAATATTTTATACATGCACGTGTTGAATCAAATAAACATAGGAAATGAAATTTAGCGGGTGCGCAGGCAAGCAAATATAATGAAAAAGTGGTTTGGTAAAAACTTTGTTAAAGGAGGAGGTATGGCGAAGTAGCGTGTTGTGTTATTAAGGTTTTTTCTGATTCGAAATAGAAAAAGTAGCTGCGGTTGTACAAAAAAAACAAGCTACATGGAGCTTAAAGCTATATGCTGCGACATGTACACATGGTTGTAAGGTCAGCACAAGGTGGAATGGTAGTAGGTGACAGCAGGAGGAGAAAGGTAAAAACTGTAAGAGACATGTAGCACTCAGAGGAAGTCCAGAACATCGTCGTAGACAACATTCCTTGTCTCTGATCCAGCCGAGCCATCTTCATTTTCAATCAATATACTGAGTCCTTGTTTTGATGTTACTCTTGATACGGCAACGTACAGTTGGCCATGACTGAAAACAGGGTTTTTTAGATAGATCCCGACCTTATGAAGAGTTTGTCCCTGGCATTTGTTTATTGTCATTGCATAACATAGCCTAATTGGGAATTGGCGTCGCTGTAATGTGAACGGCCACTTTTGACTATTTGAGTTGAGAACTATTCTTGGTATGCAGATAATTTCATCGATGTGTGTGCCTGTCATAATTGTAGCCTCAAGCACACGGTTTCCTAGCATAGTTAGTAAAAGGCGTGTGCCATTGCACAGACCCATTGTCTGATTTATATTTCTTAGAAGAACAACGGGTACTCCAACCTTTAGTGAAAGGTTATGCTCTGGGAAATTCCTGATGCTTATTGAATTGAGGAATTCAGTTGGATACAACAAATCGAGATCGGATGGCTGATCAAGGGCATCACCAATGGTGTCATAACTTAGGTATTCCCTAGAAGTTCCTGGTACTTTTAGAAGGACAGAAGCATTAATCTTGTCAACTGAAGTGTTTAGTGGGGATACTATGGCACGAGCTGCAAGGTAAGGAATAGAACTGTAATTATGAGCAAACTCATCATAGACAGTATCAATAAGTGCGGCCAAGTTATCATCCGCCGGCTTAAGCAACAATTCAGGAGGGATTTGTATCCATGATGCATGTGTGTCTCCTGGATGCTTTTCCATTGGAAAACGACCCTCGCCAATGTCAAGCACCCACTGCGCAAATTCTGCTAGGTTTTTTCTCAGAAGTAGAAGAAGATGTTGCAGTAAGACGCATATTTTTAGTGAGACGAAGGATCTGGACGTGTTTCCATAACGGTGACTTGATAAGAGAAGCGGCAATAGTTTCTGCACGTGTTCCTCCTTGAACAACTGGTAATACCTGGCGGAAATCTCCACCGAGGACTACTGTGTTTCCCACCAAATGGAATACTGCGCTTGCGTGATTGTCCGAGGACAGAATATCTCGCATAGTACGGCCGAAAGTGCCTCAAAGCACCGCTCTGTGGGTCATTGGTGCTTCGTCCCACAAAATTAAGGCGCTTTTTTTATAAGTTCTCCAAGCATTGTGCCACGACGAATATTGCGAGACTTCGATCATCTATATCAAGAGGATTCGAAGCGCGAGTGTGCGGTCCGACCACCCGGTAACAATAAGGAAGCAACTCTCGACGGCGACGGCAAGCACGATTTTGCCTTCGGATCTAAACATCGAGATGATAGAATTCCACAGAATGTTTTACTGCACCTCCATGTCCGGACACAAAATAGAAACAAGGTTGTCCATTTGAGATAGAATGCATGACCTTGTTGTAAATAAGGCGCTGCTCACTGTTTAGGCTATCATACATCGATACTGACTGTGTCTCAAGTTCTAATCTATTATAGCAAAGTTCCTCGCAACGAGCCTATTCCTCAGGCCGTCTCTATATCCGCTGTGTGGTATTGGGAGATTGTAGGATGACAAAGAGAGTCCATTATTAGAGAAAAGAGAATCAAGTTCTCTTAACAGATGTACTTGTAGTGAGTAGTCAGGCACCGTGTAAGAGCGTACACCAAGTGAGCGGGACATCTTGTATGTGATGTCATCAGTCATGTTATGCCAGTATCTATCGAACAGCATACGCACATTGGCAACATCACTGTACTGAATAATAGCCATGAAAAGATGCCTGAGTTGTGAAGATGTCGCCCATATGATGGCTTCACAAAAGAGCAAACCATTCAAGATCATCACCGATGAGGCCACGTGCATGACATGCTTCACGAAAGGTTTCGTACACGACATCCTCATATGTCCTTACATCTTCATAACACGTGGCACCTCGTACAACCATGAGTAACATTCTTAAATAGAAAAGTTCGCCACTGCCCGGGTGAACATGCATCAACCTCCCAATTTTAGTGCCTCTCTTCCGATTTGACCACACCTACGATCGGTGTTCCATGTCCATTTTGTTGGGAACTCACAAGTAAGTGTAGCCGTGAGCTCTGTATGGCGTTGGTTTGCGACGAACCATTCGATCAAGGTGCTCTTAGATCCCGCAGATCATCAAGTACATTGGTTAAGTCGAAGTTTTCAGAATGAAACCCCGGTCATGCTGTAGATGGACACCAAGCGCTCAATCAAGGCATCTTAGCATGAATCTCAAACCAAACAATCGCCACTTGCTTCACATGTTGATAGATAGCGAGACCTAACATATTCGCGATTTCGTCGTAAGGGCATTGTTGCGTTGATTTGTGGAAGGTTGTAAAGTGTCGCACTTTGAATGACATAGCGGCACAATCATGACCTTTCATGACATACTTGAAAAGATATTTCACGAGGTTTGTCTTGTTGCACCACTCAACATTAAGATGTGCTTGATATTTTTAAGCAATGGTAGGTTATGTGGGACAACCCATCTATTATCAAGCCTAGCACCATGCTTGACAATGAACCCGCCATCATCACGACGGCGGTATATTGGGAAGCCATCTTCATCAACAGATTGTCTCATTCGAAATTGCTTGGATACCACTTGAGCACTTCCTTTCTTCATGCAAGGGCATTTAGGATTAAGGTCTCCACATGGACCATGCATCATGAACTCTTCCACAAGAGCATAGCCAAGCGGATCACGGGAAACATCTCGTATCTCCGCAGAAATTAGACTATCGATAAAAGCAGGCGTAGGTCCATCACCTCGATCTTTTAGCCATGTAAGCACATGTACATGAGGGAGTCCTCTTTTTTGGAATTCCGTGGTATATATCACTATGAAGAACAAAAGATAGGAATGATATTTAGAAAGTAGTCAAACGTAATGAGTAGGGAAAAAGGTGGTAGGACATAGGAGAGGCACCTGCTCGAATAGGACCAAAAGCAGTACCGTCTTTAATGTCAGCAAGATATTCCTGCAATTTCATATGGTAAACCCGAGTTACAATATCAGATCTATCAGAAGGGCACTGGCCAGGCTCGTGGCGTAGTGCCTCCATTATCTCCGCCACTTTGGATTGCGGTGAATGTACTAAATAAATCAGAGGACCATAGGACCGACACAAAGCCATGGAGTCATAATAGTTCGAGCCATATATCTTCCGCTACCAACAAAGCTAGCAGCAATATCATTTTGATGCCAACATCTGCGCGGCCTCGGCACTCGAGCAACAAAGATTCTGTTATACCCGGTATGTATCGGACCTAAGCTTATCTTGATTGAAAGCATGGAAAGAAAGGCGATTTCCTTCTATGCAGGAGAAAGAATTGACAATTATTTGGTATGACCTACCAGAGCAGGTGAAAACATTAGGCTCACCCGCACGATAGTGCAGGTAGTAGCAATAGAATTCACGCATGGAAACATCTTCACGAATTGTGGTGCGAAGATCATCAGTCTCTCGAAACTTTATGCCAAGGTGGAAACCCTTATCGCCATATGGGAATAGAAGAGGATACTGCAAAGACATCAAAGCTGGATGGAGTGGTGATATCTGCTTAAAATCACCGTCGTGCGGTCTCAGAGAACTACGCCAAACGTGGACACATCGGTAGGAAATCGCCAACAATCAAAGCAAACTAACTCAAGAAGATGGTAGATCGAGTACGGGCATGTGATGTGTCTGTATCAATGAGTTGAATGTGAATTTCCGAGCATGCGGAGAAAGTAGGCGTCGCGTGCCATTCTGAATTGCCTGACCAATGGATTGCATCTGTCCAACATATCAATGAGAGAAGCTACGATAGTAGGATCTGGTTGTTCGCGTTGGGACGAACCACTCTGGAAAAGAGCGAGCCTATTATGTACTTCATTTTGAGTATCATATATATAAAGCTGGGCATACTCAGGCCGGTTTCGTCAATCGGCAAGAGGAGCCAATACGATGGTGAACTACACCATTGATCGTGAAAATGTATGGGCCGCACCGTGATTGATGGTTCGCCGACGTACTCCAAGGAAGTAAATGCTAAAAGAGAATTGTATTCTCGATCAATCGCATGAACCGATTAGATATTGGCCCACCGTTAAAACAAACAAGATCTTGTAACGCAGGTGGCCATGGCTTGACGGTGGTAGGAAATTTTGCCACCTCGGCAACACAAATTATAAGAGATGCGTCTTTGAGTGGATGCACTTTGATTGCAAACCCTTTCCTGGTACCAGAAAATGGCTGAACAATGTGTGCATACATAGTCGGAGCACCATAGTAAGAACGGCCTGAATACGTGGTCGCAAACAGATGTGTCCCAAAAACAATGATAATGAAATAATTATAAGGCATACGGTTAATGGAAGGCGTAAGCTGCAACAACTAACAAATTAAGGAGGCTTAACTAACCTTTAAGTGTTTGGACATAGTCAGCTGGCAAGGAAAAGTTAGGAACAATAAATGGGTCTCTGGGTATAGCGTCTGCAAAGGACAATTTTTGGAACCGCAGAAAAAAAAGTGAAGAATAGATACAGCTTCCACGCATAGAACAAGCTTTACATCAAATAGATGAGGTAACGTATAGAGAAGATGAGTACAGTATATAACCTTGAATATTGAACAAACGGCTCGTTGGACAGCGCCGCCTACGATTCTCTCGCACAACCGCAGTATGTACAATAGGACAGAAGTGGTCTCCTAAAGCACATAGAGAACAAATGGCATATGAATGAAGCACATGCAAGTATCATAAATAGACAGGAGGGCGAGGGAGCGCAGAGGGAACATTATTGTTCAATGTGTGTGTAGGAACAACTGATGGGATAGGTTGGACTGGAAGCATCGGCACAGTCGGCAAAAAAGAGAGAGAAAGGGAAACAAGGAAAACGAATCGATGAGGGGCTTGAATAGAAGGAAAGGAACGAACATCACGAATACCCAAGGCGTATATGGAGCAATCCATCTGAGCAGACCATGTGATGGTATGAGCCGAGAGTGTTGACCATTTGATAGGTAAGGTAGATTGCCGTAACCCATGCAAACTGGTAGAGCAAATGGCACAAACGTACCTAGCTGCAACGCAGAACCAAGGTGCGAAGACAAGACATGATGCGATGGTTACGTCTGGTGCTCCAAAGATGAGTGAAGCATAAAATTAAAAGAGGCGTCCATAAACAAGACAGAATGATGATACAACATGAGCCAAAGACATACGGTGGCATCCTTACTGAACAACCTACCAGACGCGTTGATGCGTGGACGGCCTCTCGGCATCGGAAATTTGCTGAGCCCAAACAGACGCGCTTGAGCCTAAACAAGCGTGGAAGAACTAAAAAGAGAATATGTGAGACCGGTCTAAGCAAGCACAAGAAGTCAGAAAGCAGACACGCAGCATGAAGTAAACTCGTATATGAAGCCCAAACGAACAAAGGAAGCAACCAAACAAATAAAACCGAAGAGAAAGCTAGTGGCAAGGGCGCTGTAAGGTAAAAACCGGGAACTGTAACCTACGCAAGCATCCGAAAACAGTGAGCTGTAAGCACGAACACAACGACATGACATAGGAAAAACAATAAAAAAAAATGTGAGACGCAGCATTCATAAGCACTGTGCTAGACAACATCTAGAACAATCCGCGCTGAGCAACGTGGATGACTACATGTAGAACAGTATAGGTATAACTAAGCACATCGTAGTTGGCCACGCAATCGCACAAATAGGAAAAAACGGACCACGAATAATTAGATGAAATAACAGAAATCATCATGTAAGTGCATGATATGTCACCTAAATAGCACCGCAAAGCCAGAGATCCGTAAGCGAATGATCTTGGACCTAGGATGTAAAGGGCGCCATAGCAGCACACACAGATGCGCTCGCTAATCGCATTCCTGTTCTCGCCCTAATAAAATCCAAATAACATGACTCAGTGATTAGCATTATAATATAGGAATTCCCAAAAACGATGCATCCAACAAACTGAATAATTAAAGACAGACTTTTGTTATATGCACCAGCTTCACTATTTGCTAATACAGATAATCTAAGCACGATGGACAGGGATACAATAAATAAAAGACTAAGCTATATATCACCTTCGCCGAGTAAAAACTAAGCTCTCAGACTTATGCAAATTCAAGATCGGCTTGCCTTTAAATATGCAAGATCCGTAGCAAAATGCACTGCATGCGCAGAGGTAGGCTTCAAGTCATACATATGATGTCGATAATCTCTGTGGTTCAAGAGTCTACATAAAAGATTAACAAACAAAGATGAATAATCATAACCGAACAAACAGCTCTGGAGGTTTTTTGAGATACGAAAAAGGATCTATTGCAAGGCTAATCTATTGCAAGGCTAATTTATGTGCTAGCTCTGAGGACTCAGGGACTGTTGGGCAGTGATCATACGGTTTTTTTTTTTGAGATGGCATCGGATTACTGAAACTAAGATATCGTTAGATATTCGATCTGATATGTAGCGCTCTATTCATATAAAAAAAACTGTTCAACTGTGCAATTTATAACTAAAAACTGTCAAATAGGCCTAAAAGGAAAAGCCTGCGTCTATTTTTGAGGAGGTCTGATCTACGGAGATGTTGCAAAGTTACCATAAATGTTTTGTGTGGTTAGATACAGTGCGATGAGCTTGAAAACAAGCAAATTGCTCTGAAGTAACCGACACAAAACAGGTAAAAATGACATGATTAGTAAAAGCGACACAAAACAATAAGACTACATGTACTTTCTAGCACCTGTGCTTTTCCTATCTGTAAAGCAATTTGGAATCTATACCACAATAAAATAACAATCATCAGCACTGAATTGCATATCACGTTACCTGAACCGAAGCCTAAAGCACGAGCTCACAACAAAGGCTCGGTGATCGTGACGGCGACGGCACCACAACAACACCCCGACAAAGCTAAACACATGTAACAAACAATACCCAAAAGACTAAGGATCCGCGACGAAACATCAGGTCACAGCACAAAAGCAATTTGGTTCTTAAGATTTAAAATCGCAGCGATTCTACTCGGTCGCCGCAGATGGCGAGTCAAGGGCACAATGGCGAGGAAGGAGCACACCTGGCGTGATCGAGCAAGAAAGGCAAAGCAAGTCAAGGCGAGAAGAAACGGAAAAGCGACAAAGACGACGCAGCAGCAAAGAAGATCGGGATAAGAAAGGAACTTCTCGCACGCAGTGAACACGAACGTAGCAAAGAAACACGCATAAAGAAACGAACTAACCACGCCACGACGCATCCGCTGCGAGGGGACACGTGGGACACGAGACGAACAAATGCCGCAGAAACGGTGGACGCAAACAACAAAGCAGGCAAGCTTGGAAGGCGCGGAGTCGAGGCTCAGGCAACGACGCGAACCCGAGAGCACAAAGATGGGCGGTGTCGTTCCACCCGCACGCAACGCACCGAGACCGAGACCGGCGATACAAACCACCGTGGCGAGCAACGCAGACAACCGGCGCAAGCGGTGGAGGTACCGAAGCGACCGACGAAGGTAGCTGCGAACACGCTCGGCAGGCAAGACGGCCGACGAGGTACGCGCGCAAGCGCATTGGAGGACTTAATGTACGGCGTCGCTCTGAGCTCGGCATTCCCACGAGGCTTAATACAAGGGAAGATACTAGGTCAAAAAAAATATTAGTTTTGTCCCCACTAATTCATCATCAAGTTGTAAGTGTAACAGCTCCGAAAATGGGACCGTTAGTTTCTTTACAACTGTTATCAATGGAATGGTACAGTTTACCATAACAGGTATATGTGGAATGCAGGAGTAGAATTTAAAAGCAGTATAATACTTAAAAATAGTAAAACAATGATATATATATAAACAGGGGTTTACAACCTTTACAATTACCAAGTTAAAAACTGTAAAATCATACCCATGCCTTGTATATTAGAGTCACCCATGAACACAGCTTCATTAACCGGAAGCACAGTGTATTCGAATACCATTTGTTTATACTCTGCAGAGTTGTCCAACTTTACCCATAAGATATCTCAAACTCGTACTGTCAAGCTATATACATGCAATCATTAGCGTGTGACTAAGCTGAGATAACATTGTATTTTCCATTGCTCAACCTTTCTAGTATCTACCCGGTTGGTTCAAGGTCCATACAACCCTGGGACCACCACCAACTGGAATCCGTGACCGAGGTCGACGGGTCCATACTGTTGTGTAGTTCAGCGAGTGCCCTAACAGGCCCAATCCTGACTCACCACATTCCGCGGCTGCTCTAACACACAAGAGCAGTTGACAGTCTCTAGATATTCAATTGGGAGAGCAATGTACTAAGTCAAGTTGGATAAACCACACTTGTGGTTGAGCAAGATATGTGTCTGTTACTTGGCACAAGGTTCTTGTCCTTATTTGACATCCAGTGAGGCGATGGACCATTTACCAACTTGTGATCGTCCACCTCCAGATCTCACCGATGTCTAACTTTTAATAAGTATATTGGGTTGTCCAACCTTCTGATCTCAACCCTCAACTTTCCACCAAAACCTATTGGCTCAGAGCCAATCTTCCTCATTAGTGTTTTAGAAGGGAGTTTTGTATGGCATTATGGAACATTTGCTATTATTTTATGTGGACTAAACTTGTCAAGGTGAATATGACCTACAAGAATGGGTGGGTTGGTATGTGGGGAGAAAGGTTTTATGTACTCAACATGGCATTCCAAAGTATAATTTCTTTATTGAAATAATTGGCCAAAATATACTAATGAAAGTAATAGCACAAATTATAAGAAATATAGGTTCAATATGTTCAAGGAATGCAACTTGCCTCCTTGCTCGAATTCCTCGAAAGGTCCTGCTGCTCCTGGGTCCTGACTGACGCTGCCCTAAGCTGGCTCGTCGAAGTTGGAACCTAACGCAAGGCAAAATAACCAAATAAATACTCGGCTCGACAAGGAATGGGCCTGGAAATGAATCCAAGCACAATAAAAATATAGAAAAGAGATAACAAAACCAATAAAATGGTAAAAAGATTTATTGAGAGCTTGGTATAGTTGAACTGAGTCAAGAATGGGCTTTATGGGTTTAAGACGGTCGAAATGGACATGAAAAGTCAATTTAGGGTTTCGATGAATAGCATCATTTTTACTGTTCATACATGAAATAGGTTATGAACAGTAATTAGACACTAATCCAGGGTAAAGAACGGTAATCAAGTTTGCTATTTTCGGAATATGAATAATGATTTGCACAGTGTATGGGCCGAATTGAAAATGAATAGTGTTGGGCCATGAGCAGTAATAGGCTACAGTAGTTAGCCGAGCCTGTTTGTCTCTATGGCCCGAAGGCCCAATATGGCTTGGCCTTAAAGGCCTTGTGGTGCGCACGGCTCCGAGCCAGTGCGCGCACCTTGCGCTTTTGAGCCGGTAGGGAAGGGTGAGGACGAATTCGACGGCTACGGTGGCGGACGGCGACGGGGATGGTGCGGAGAGGCTTACCAAGGTAAGCCTTCTCACTTTAGGGTTTTGCTTGGGCTGAGGGGATGTGGAGGTGGGGTGATGGCAGTGATGGCGCTTGGCCAGGTCAAACGGTGGTGTGGCGGCGATTGAGCGTTGCTTCGACCAAATTGGCTCGGGATTAAGCATGAGGGGTAGAGGGGGCTCGTGGTAGGTGTTGCGCGAAGGTTTGGGAGCTCTGTGGCGGGTCGCCCACGGAACCATGGATGGCGACGAAGGGAAGGCGGACGGTGAGGCTCCGGTGGAATTGAGGCTGGAGAGTAGGGGGAAGTTGTGAGGGAGGGGAAGCGGTGCCGATGGCGGAGTTGGAAGGGGGAGGAGAGAAGCGGAGCGGAGCGGTGGTTCACCTTTGGCTCATCGAAGAAGACACGAAGGCGGTGGCGGTTCCTTGCAACTGGCTGGGTTTGAAGATGAAGGGAGATAGGGGAGGGGTGTGTACGGGTGCTTGTGTGAAGAGGGTAGGGCATGGGAACAACTTTTATAGCCAGCGAGGGTGGTGAGAGCAGGAGTAGAGGTGGGCGGAGCGCACGACGTGTGGGCGGTGAGGTGGTGGCCAGGAACGTTCTATGCCATGCGAGGGGGGGGTTGGAGGCATGTGCATGCGTATGGCGGCGTCGCGGTGGCAGTGCTCCCTCACTGGAGCAGGGCGGGAGCTGACGTGGTCGAGGCGGTGCGGCGTCCAGGCGGGACACGACTAAGAAGGTGTGGCGTTCGGGGCGTGCAACGCATTAACTGTGCGGCGACTGCTGCGGCTTGGCATCGAGCGAAGTGGCGAAAACGGTCGCGACGGCGACGCGCGGCGAGGGCGACAGTGCGGTGCGGTTTTGGGTGGAGGTGCCTCCGGTGATGGGAAGCGGAGGGGCTGAAAGGGGAAAGCGGAAGGGGAGAGGGTTTTGCCAAATTGGGAAGGGTTCAAATTTAAACCAAAACTTTTAGAAATTTTTGAATTTCTAAAATTTGAGTTGTTTCAGTAAGTTCAAAGCTTAGTTTTTTAATTTTAATGTCTCATCTTTACAGGTGGCTTCCACTTGATCTTTGGTTAAGTTCCGTCACTGATCACATGAGTTTTTTTCCCCTTGAGATCAACTATACAAGTGCTCTTGCTAAATTAACTTCGTAGCTATTATTATCGACTTTGTCATCGAGTTTACTAAGTGCAACTCGAGCTTTTTAAGCTGGTGCTAGCTCGTTGAGGTCGAAACCCTGGTCCAGGCTAACATTTCTGCGTTGACGCACTTCTCTATGCCATGTCCAACCCTTGACAAGAAAACTCGGAGATCGAGAAACGAAGCCAACCATCGGAAAAAGGCTAGGGCTAAACACGAGAGTTAATCATCCCGACAGAAAAAGCCGGAATGATTGGTCAGCGTCTCAAAAAGGGGGGGAGCAACGCACGACGATCGACGACGAAGGCGCGCGCGCCGCTGCCGTGGTCCACGGAGACGAGACGCGCGCGCGCAGCATGAGTCGCTTGAGATTGGCCGAGTAGAGATGGTAATGGAAGCGACCAGCCGCGGATTGGGATTCGGGGCGCTGAAAGCTATGCGCAGCGAACCGCGTCGTAGGAGTGCACGTGCGTTCTTGCTCTTGATTCGAACGAACCAGTGGCCATTAACTAGCGATGGACCAAAAATCAGGGAGTACTATCTAGCACTCTCAACTCTCATGTCACGGTTTACAAGTCCCACATGGACATGGTAGTACTACGAGGACTAGCATTTGCAGAACCTGGGAATAAAATAATAGCACGAGTATGTTATCACTAGAGTGTTACAACTTATCAATACCGTTCTGGTACCCGTAGATATGACTGGTATATACCATTCCATCACTTAAAATGTTATCACATGATGTCGGCTAATACCGGTCATACCGGCTCTGATACCGGATAATGTCGGTCATACCGGTGGAATTAAAAATACCATCTATTGAATTCATTGAAGTATATGTTATATTTGATTCTACTACTCTATATTTAGACTAATATTATAAGTAAAATTTAATGCACATCCAATTAAACATATATAATTATACTAAACTCTGAAACGGTGCACCAACATAGGCCGATACCGAAATCGAAATGTATCGTGCCAAAGCCGAGCCGGTATACCCTCCATCGATGTGACGAAGTTTTCAAGAAGTAAAAACAGTTCACGGACAGGACATCCTCTAGGTGACCACAGGCAGGGTTAACATTGCGCACCAAACAGAGCTACGTACCACCGGGCCAAACAACGAATTTCTTTCAAATTTTGAAGCGTAGTCGGATTCTCTCGGCGATGTCTGCGGTGCCGGTTGGCGCGGCAGGGCGCGCGCGCGGGACACGACGACATGGATGGAGATCACGGCAGGACGGGCGTGCGGAGGGGGGTGGCTGACGAATAAGATTACGCACGCGGGGCGGCATCCGATGCCCGCGCGGCTGGACAAGCACACGCGGCCGCGCTCTCAGGCTGGGCCACCCCGCCTATCCGGAAGTTCGCGGCGGCTCATGGGAATCCCAGGCGTGGAAACGCAAACCCGGAAATGCGCGGCGGCTCATGGGAATCCCAGGCGTGGAACCGCAGTTTAATCTGCGCGAACCCCGATGCGGTATCCGATGATCCCCTTGTCGGCTACCTCGAGCCATTGCACCGCCATTTCTGCGTGTTGGTCCCTGCGGTTCTGTTGTTTTACACGGGGGGGTCCTTCCTAGCTCAGGGAGAGCCGATGGATTTGACCAAGGGAGCCGTTACGGGTATGCACAACTTGTGTTCCAAGACCCGCGTTCTCTCGTGCACCGGGTGTATGGTGATGTGCATAGGGTCACGTACAATGGGGCTTACATCAGTTGTCTATAGTCTCTGTCACGTATCATTTAAACTGATATGGATGAAAAAAAATAAAGAGAGAGAAATATATTATCGACAATTCTGTAGCCATTTGTATCATCAGAACCAAAGAGACTACCCAACCACATTTCTTAGGTCCACAAAAGCATTAAAAAATTGTGTAATCTATAAAGACAAGTAAAAACAACCTATTATATGAGCTGACTTTAGATCGTTATGTATGATGTGAGAGTTCTATATACAAGAATCGCTATCAGCACTATTGTACATGCCTTAAAGATTTTGTAAGGGATTTCAATCATCTATGTGCGTTGATATTTGAGTTGACGCAAACGACGATGAACTAGCCACTGTTCTTGTCTGCTATTCGTGGGCGGCGAGGTTGAGCGGTCACCCAAACAGCCCCATGAGTGGAACCGCTCCGACCGTATAGCTTTAAATTATGTGCTTCGTCGGTTTAGAAAGGCTAGATATTGCCTTTAAATTGTATCGACACCTCAATAAAAGACTACAATTCTCACCCTACATCTTTTATAAAAAAAAACTATGTCTATCTATTCTATAAAAAAGAGAGTAAGCAAGTCATTTGCCCCAGATGAATTTTCGCCCTACGATATCAGATTGTGCACTCAAAACCATAATCCACCTGTTCTGACTAACATAGGGCTTCTAGCAAAATTATGTGTAACTCTCACTAAGGGGCACTCTCAACAAGTAAATTTGCTTCATACTTAGCCTGTGCCATGTCAACTTTTCAACGTCTTGAGAGGTGGAAGAGAGAGAAACTTGATACTCATGCGAGTATCAAGCCTTTTTTAGGAAACCAAAATTTTAGTATTAAGTCTTTATGCATCGTGGAGTTTGCTACTAATTTTGTGGGGCCATGTAGTACCAATTTGTGGGAGATCCATGCAACAAATAGGGCCCTATAGTATCAAGCTTTAATATCATATTATTGGAATGATTGTTTCTAAAATCACATCTAACAACTCTCTCCCCTATAGTATCAAGGTTTAGTATCAAACTATTGTTAGCGCCTAAGATGAGCTAATACTAGGTCAAATATGCCTCATAAAGACACAACTCTCTAGGACACTAGCTATTACACTACTCCCTCCGTTTCACTATATTTATCCATAGCTCACCATACGCACAGACCAATAAAGCACTAGATCTAATAAAATACTTAAGGAGAAATGACCATACATATCTCTATTAAATGATATACCACAATCACTTAACCTCTTACAAAGCATTTAAGCAGAGTAGAGAAAAAAATACAGTAAATACATGAGTTTTTGGCGCTTATAACACATTTGGCAAAGTCAATAACAAAACTAGCCTCATCTCCGTCGTATTTACAAAAAATAGCACCATCCACCGTGCCCGGAGGGCCAGACTCGCCCCATTTCGCCATGCGTCAAATACCACACCCCAAGGGTGCGGATTCACCTCTGTCGCGCCCCTTGGGAGCAGGAAATACGCTCTGTCGTGCCCTAGGGGCACGGTTTTCCCCTCGTGGCGCCACGTGGCGCGTCCGAGGCATTGTCATGGACCTTGTCAGGGTATTGTCGTGGCCCAGAGGCGCAAAAATATTATCCTATTTATTGCGTGCTATTTTAGCCAAAAAATCTCTCCATGTCCCCACGGTTTGATCTTGTGATAATATTTAATTATTCTTTTTATCCCCATAAAGAAGATAAAACCGATTCGAATGTTTCCGTGAAGTCGAGTACGATTTATGTCTATGTCCGACGACTTCGAGTACCAATAATATTTTCCTTCGTGCTCCGAGTAATACTAATCGTACTACTACTTTTATTATCTAAGATTTTTTGTTTTGTTTGATCTGATCACTCGATTTGTAATATCAAAAAATTATAAACTTAGGATAATTATACGATAATAAACATGGAAAGTATTTTGAGCACGTTTTGAAATTTTTCAGAATCGATTATTTCATTTGCATACAAACAACATCCTTAAATGAATTTTTGAGAAAATACGTAATGATAAAATTCAAAAATTACACAAGCAAGTACAATGTGTCAAGAGCCTTCACAAAAAAAAAATTATAATTTTTTAAGCTCGTTTGCTACATTTAAAAATCCTACAACTCTTAACCTTTGGGGGAGGGGGGTCCGAGCCATGTGGCGCGTCTGGGGTATTTCCGCACCGCTAGGCCGGACAGGTATTTCCTCCCCTAGGCCACGACAATACACCGGGCGCCACATAGCACCACGAGACCGATCGTTTTTACGCGTGGTGCGACAAAGGTGAATCCGCACCTTGAGGTGCAGTATTTGACGCGTGGCGGAATGGGGTGAGTCCACCCCCCGCACGGTAGAGGATGCTATTTTTGCAAATACGACCGAGAAAGAGTTATTTTGTTATTGACTCCACCAAAGACGCTGTAAGCACCAAAAACTCTAACTACGCTCTAGATTTCCTTGATAGATAGATACTCCATTGTAACAGATAATCCCGATGCCATGAATAGATATAACTGATCAGAGGGAGCAGTGTACTCGGCGAAGAATACATGGACCTCAGTGTAATAACCAAATCATTTAAACGTGCTTGGTACAAAAGGACACCCGCCCAATACAAAAGGGCCACTTCAAAGGGCCCTTTCTCCCAAAACCAGAGCATATCCCCAGCAAAGCGCAGAGCAAGAAGAAGTAAGCCAGTGCCCCAAGTAACCTCCCCTTCTTTTGCTTCCTCTCCCTCGTTTTCTCCATTCCACGCTCACCTCACCGGCATACACACCGCAACACACAGCTCTCTGTCTCTCTCTCACACACACAAGAAAAGGACAGCTCCAGTACCAATCGGTTTCGATCATGTCTGCGTCGCCGGAATTCTACAAGCCGGCGCCGGTGTTCTCGCCGTGCAGCTCGCCGCTGCTCCTGCACGGCGGGGCAGGGGAGGAAGGCGCGAGCGTGTGGGAGGAGTACTGCCGGACGCCGACGGGCGGGGAGAGCCACCTGAAGGCGCCCGCCTCGTGCCCGCCGGCGCCGCGTAAGCCGCGGGCGCCCGCGGCGCCGTGCCGGAAGCGGCTGTTCGAGGTGGAGGTGTTCAGCCTGCGGCTCGAGGAACTCGAGCGCCTCTTCTGGCCGCTGACGCCGCCGCCCGAGAAGCGCCGGAGGGTGGCCTAGTCCGCACGTACTGGCCGTAGCCGAGCACGAGCTCTCTAGCTCAATACTACTACCAGAGGAGAGGAGTACTTCAGTAGCACACGTGTGCATGCCAAGTGGTTTTGGTAGTAGTCAGGAGGAGTTGGTAGGATTTAGGAGTACTGCGTTTTTACTGCTGTACTTGTACTACTACTACCTTGTTCTAGTTTCCTATAGTTCGTGGTACCGAGCTAGCTACTTCTTGCTTGTGTTTACTTGTAATGTACTATCAGTGTATGTGATATGGTGTTTAAGGTGTAGTAATTAATAGGCAGCTTAAACTTGCTTCCATGCAGTGCAGCCTGTGTAATGAGAAGCTTGATGCTGTATCTCTCTGTGTACCTGTCTTCTTAGTTCTTACCAATACAAGTTCTGTTTCTATTTATTTGTGTCTCTCTTTCCCTCTAAAATTTTAAACGGATCAGGTCTCGTTTAAAACATGAGAATTTTTTCCGATTCCTGTTAGGATTGAATTATTTTCTATGAAACATAGCCCTTTATCTGTCTTTGGTTTTCTCGCTTGTTGTTTTGTCTGGTTCAATGATAATACGGTTTATCCGAGTGAGTTTTATGGACATGGTTCTAATCGAGGCCTTGCTGTCCTGTCGTGTTCTGCGGTAAGCTGGCTAGATGGTTTCAGTCTGATGATTCGATCAGTCGGCTCTCGGCTCAGCTGCAGGGGAGGGGAATCATTCAGGAATGTGAGCCAAGTGCAGAAAGGCAAAGCTGCAAGGAGTGGTAATAATGTGTCACTGCGACTTTTACCGAAATGCCTGCAGCCTTGGCGCCCCTGCAAGGCTGCAAGAACCTGTACGCAGCTGTGCCTGTGAGGCGGGATAATTTGGCGACCGGTGCCAATAAATGTGTGGGGGAGTTCAGCAAGATCACAGGCAGTTCTGCCCAGGAATAGTGCAGTCGCAGACGCGGCAAGAGCAAACGGGAAGCTCAACCATTCGGGATAATATCCGGATACTGCAAACTCGATTCCACAACGTCATCCAATCCAATCACTCGATTACACGACTGCATGGAACAATTTAACTCCAACGTGAATCAGAAAAAATTTACATCATCTGCTCTTTCTACTTGACGTCAAAAGCGTAAAGCAAAAAGGAACGGGGGAGTACAATGTTCTAAACGGAGCCGCATTTGTATGGAGAAGAAGCTCATGGAGCCCCGGGCTATGGGCTAATGGGCCTATGGCCTAGCAGGAGTGGCTCATGGATTCACCACCGTAGTGTAGCCCTGCAGCCTTTTCTTTGCACAGTGTTTATAACAGGACGAGGAAGACGGCAATTAATGGCGACACGGATGAACAGACCAGAACCCGTCTTAAAAGTTCTGTGTGATCCTCAGATTTTGATTGCGATACGGATAAACATATCAGAATTCAGAGCCCGTATTAAAAGTTCCGTGCAAGCGCTATCCTAAAGGCATATATAATGATATAGATAATTATTATCTATAGCACCCTTTTATGTCATTTATAGTTATCTCCTACAATAAGTTGTTTTTTTATATATATCTATAGACAACTCTTTTATGTATAATATTTCTATAGATAACTCTTTCATATATGATGTATCTTAATTATCGTCTACTGATCGACATCGTATAAAAGACGACTCAATTCTCTATGCTCCCTCTCTCTCGTTCATGTCATCTAATATCTTACGTGATAAAGACAACTGACGTCACACTATTGTATATACTCTTAAGGTTTTGATTGGTACTTATTAGCATCATTTATGAAGATTAGAGGCTGCAATGAATACCACAGCTTGTGCATCTATGACGCATTTGCACAGCCATTGAAGACATCTGCAGCGAGTACTCTTAAAAACGTTTGCTCCGTTGCACTTATGACAATGACAATGAGGCCATTTATCAATGAAGATTCATATTTATTGAGCCAATGTTCCATGTATGGTGTACGTACTGTTCCTTTGCTTTTTGGTTACTCGCCCCACTAGATATGATATGATACAAGGTTGTCGCTTAAATATACACCAAGGACGGATAATTGGGTTAGTATCAAAATGGCCAGAAGGTGTAATAATTGACAAAATCAAATGAGGGGAGAGGGAGAGGGAGAGGAGATGGAGAGATAGAACACACATCTCTATACGCAGCTGAAGCAAACAAAAACAAAACAATTACAGACCACCTTTCGCCTATGGTCCTGCCTCAATCTTCTCGACGGTTTCCAACCTCGTTTTCCGTTTCCATCCTTTCATGGTGGCAACCAGGTTTACCAACCCGACAACCTGACTTTTGCTGTACTCCTACAGAGTTCAGCAACAAAAGACGTGAGTAAATCAATTTTATCTCCAAAGTGAAAAATGCGCACATAGACTAAACGGGGAATGAAGTTTCGTTGAGTTCTTACTGGATGAGACCGTGCCCAATGAACATACTCAGTCTCCGGCAAATAGTAAGCCTGTTTGATTGACACAAGAATTGTTAACAGCAATGGCCTTTGTCAAGACCTCATTAATAAAAGGCCAAATGGAACACAAAAAGTAATGTGCAGTTGGCATAAGGGGGAGTAAGGTCATTAAATTACTTAGTATACCAATGAAACTTTCACTAATTTGCTCTACGTACCTTTACGAAAGTATCCACATTTTGCAGCTTTGGCTTAACATTTGCTGATACAATGTGCTGCAGCCCATTAATTAGTACCTGAAAGAACAGCAAGAACTCACTAAGTCTTCTTCCATGCCTTTCAATTCACAAATGAGCCACTGGATAAGAATCAAAAGATTACAACCTGAAGGTCAAGTGACATCAAAGCACGCCCTTCATCGGTGCACCGTTTCACTCTAGAGAGCCCTTCAACTAAAACTTCTGCGATGCTCTCTATGCCATACTCCAGCAAGAGGTCTTGGAGCTGGGAAGCACGTAAGAAGTTTAATTACCTTTAATGTCAGTATACTATCAAGAAATATTTAGAAGGAAGAAAACCAAAGATTCTTTTCTAGATGGCGAAGCAGAATGAACTCAAGTAAGTTCCAAAACTACTTAACAACCACATACATAAACTAAGCGAGAGACCAAATAAACAAAGAAGAAAGGGAGGAATAAATTATTCAGTTAATTGAATCACACTAACCTCCTTAGAAATTCCTCCATGGTCCAATCTTGTCTTGTAATGTTTGAATTCACCCAATAACAAATCAACATATCTGTAATAAAAAGGTGCCAACAACAACCTAATCAGTTGCACTTCCAGATCACAATTAAAAAACAATACTAGTAATCGTAGTCCTTGCTCTAACTATGAAATTTGCAATCAAGTCCCTAACTCCCTATACTAAATTACTAAGAATCAAGCACATTTAATCCCCGCGGCCTGCATTCTTATAAACATAAGTACATGATTGCAGATTTTGATATAGCAAAGCATGAAATGTATTCAACTTCATTGTACAAGGAATTAATATTTCAATTCCAAGTTTTGTTAGCACATGAATAAAAGAGTAAAGGTGTGATTTTATCTGTAAAAGCAATTTTACCAAGATATATAAAGGAAACACTAGCATACTACCACAGAACCCCACCAACATCACGCCCACGCAAATTGATGGATCAAGGCATCAATTACAGAAGATACATCTTGCTAGATGGTCTACGGCTCAAGGGAAATGGCCACAGATTAGTGATTACTATTGAACAAGACACCAAAGGACATCAAGAGCACAGATATTAGATCTAGATGTTTTGAATTACTTGGAAAATTAATGCATAAATGAATAAGACGGGTGCCAAAGCAGGGTTGAAAGGAAGCATAACAAAAAAGGGGCCAAAACAGATACTCAAAACAAGAACATTCAAATTGTTCATATTAAGGCGGCTTAAATATAAGCATACCCATTGTGCTCTATGCCAAGCTCCTTGACCTCCCATTTGGCATTCGCAATCTTATCTGGATACCTGAAAAACACATTTGGCACGTGATCCGATTGAGCATATACGAGAATGGTAATTCAAAACATCAATGTGGTAGCTGAGCAAGATACTACAGTTATAAACTTCTAACAGCATCGGTGGTGATGCAAATCCTGCCCAAGCTATATATGGCCAAAAGAAATAATGACAAAAAATTTAAGGGGATTGGCAAAAACGCATGAAGATTTTATATAACATACCCATTGATATGCAAAAGCATTCGTGCACTTGTCCTATGAATGTGCTCAGCCAAATCTGGAACAGAGTCCACCTATCACAAGTTCACAACCAAGGAAAAGGGCAAATTTCAGAGTTATCGATTGCATCTTTGTAACCTACAGACTACAAAATGAACTTGATCGCAAACACACACAACAACAAATTCGAGTTCTGCAAAACTTCTAAAAATTCAAGAAACTTACCAGTGTCCCGAAAAACTCTTCAACAACGGAAACACACACAACAACAAATTCGAGTTCTGCAAAACTTCTAAAAATTCAAGAAACTTACCAGTGTCCCGAAAAACTCTTCAACAACGGAAGTGTTATTTTGAGACAACACTGAATGCAGATGGGCTCTAGATCTGTCCAAAACTCGAGCAACCAATGATACTGTTTCTGCAGCTGCACATCTCTCCTGCAAGAAAAAGTTAAGTTCAAAATGGATCAGTTTTTTCACTAGCCCACTCATGATCACACTTTTTAGGTAAATGAGCATACTGAAACTACAGAGACCAAATAAGCTCATGCCTACAACTCATTAATTCCCCCCAGTTCTCCACCTAGATTCTTTCCCTTGAGCCCATTTTCCATCCATGTTACTGTTGTGGTGCGGGTTGGTTGGGTACGAATGCTGTCGAGGTAGTGAGGTCTGAGACTTAGTTGAACTTTTGATTTCTCATTGCTTGTTTGATAATGGATAGATGTTATCCCTTTTATAGGGACAACCCGACTTGACGCCTAATAAATAATCTATAAGGAAACCTATCAATCCAATTTAATCTTTCCAACTATTAAAAATAACCTTCCTAATAGATAAGATCACATCCCTAACAATAACTTGATAGATAAAAAATCCCAAAATAACCTACCTAACCAAATATTCTTTATCCTAGGAAACTCATCAACCATGTATATAAAATAATGGCACTACAGTACCAACGGGTAGTATTCACGCGTCACTGCGGTACCTGCAGTATTTTTCACGTGTTGCTACAGTACCCACAGGTACTGCAGCGGCGTGTGAATAGTGCCGAACTACTATAGCAGCGCGCGAACAATACCCGTCGGTACTATAATGGCCCCTCAGGCGCTGCACTCTGCATTGTCTATGGCACAACATCGGCTGGTTGTGTGAAAAAGATCGTCGCCGGACAGCGGTTCCAGCGGCATCCTTCCTTCAGCGGTGCTGCATCGGGGGTGCAACCAAGGGCAGCGATGCCCATTGGGGTGGTGTTGGTGGTGCTGTTGAGGAAGGTGATTGTAGCGCCGCCATTGTAATGGCACGCGACGCCTCCTCCTACTCCTTCAACTTGACCATCAATGCCATTGTTTCTTGGAGGATGACCATCATGTAGTCAATTGAGGCCATCATCTTTTCGCTGCCGTCTTCAACATGGCGAAGGTGATAGTTCGATACCGAAGCCATGGTAGGTGGCTTTGATACCAAATGTTGTGGTGCGGGTTGGTTGGGTATGGGTCCGAGGACCGATGGTAGGGCACTCGCCTCATCTAACCGTCGGCTGAGCTCTTCCCTATCGAGGTAGCGAGGCTCTTGAGGCTTAGTTGAACTCTTGATTTCTCATTGCTTGCTTAATAATGAATACATACTATCCCTTTTATAGGGACAACCCAACTTGACGCCTAAGAAATGATCTATAAGGAAATATATCAATCCAATCTAATCTTTCCAACTATTAAAAATAATCTTCCTAATAAATAAGATCATATCCCTAACAATAACTTAATAGATAAGAAATCCCAAAATAACCTACCTAACCAAATATTTTTTATCCTAGGAAACTCATTAACCATGCATGGAAAATAACGTGCCACAGTACCAACAGTTACTGTTCACGTGTCGCTACAGTACTCAGTACTAGTCATGCCTCATTATGTGCCTGTGGTACTGTTCGCACGGCTGTTAGAGTGCCTCGCGCCTTGCTCCATAACAGTTACACAATCCTTGATCAATTTGTGCACGAAAACCAACTGCTGACAATATTTGTTTTCCCATTACTTTTTTTGGCACTCCACCTTTTCCACCATGCTCCAGTAGCTTCCAAAGGCTAAAGACACTCACCCTCCCCTCCCACACTACATCCAAAAGTTTTGCCTTTCCAACAGCCTGCAAGGTAATAACTTCTTTGGATACAATATTCACCTCGTCCACACAATCAGTATTAAGCTAGTAGTGTATGGTAGCAAGCGGCAGTGAAGCAATTAACTACTAAACAGAAAAACATCAAACAAAATATGGAGAAAACAAAATGATTGGCCTAACAATCTGGTAGCTACCACCAGAGTTTTGCTTTATTAATTACACACCCATTGGAGCCAGGGGGGAAAAACCGGCGGTAACCGGAAATACCAGCCTGAACAGGTAGGAAAAAAACTGGCCAAAAATTTTTAAATTTGGATTTGAATTTTTGACTGCATAATGCACTTCCTAGGTTAGTTTAGGCATTTTTTGTGCTAGATTACGTATTTTATGAGTTAAATATGCTTGAATTATTGTATGAACGAGCCCCGAGCAGTTTTTTCAACTAACTATATGAATTAACCTAATCTAGAGAGCCTAGTGTGATCCGTTTCATCAAATCTCTATTATTTATGACCTCTTAAGCCTCAATGGATTGATGTTTGTTTCTAAAACAAAAATATCTAGTCTTTTACAAATTTGTATGTATGACATAAGTACTCTATATATTTTGTTTCCCTTGGATTTGGTATTATGCTTAACAAAATAGTTCATGCAATCCGGTTATTCATTTTACATTTTTACTCTATATGCATGTAGTTCGGATTAACAGACACATATGATCAAATATGTTCTTGATTGGTTTTGTTTTGTTGCAACACCCATATTTCAAATAGACATCTTAACTTATAACCAATTAATCGGTTACCTTTTTTGCACTCGAAGTAACCTAATCAAATTATTGATGATCATGTCAGTAGATACTACCTACTTTTTTCTAACCTAATCATTCATTAGGTTTTTCCGGGTTTTTTTTACCGGTTTTTCCGGAAACCGGTTTTTCAAAATTCGCAATTCAAAATTCAGTGCGCGAACTTCGTCCGGTTTTTTCCCAGTTTTTCTGGTAACCGGCCGGTTACTGTTACCAGTCGCCGACCGGGATTTGCACCGGTACCGGTAACCGGTTTGTTGATCCTTGATTGGAGCAGCTTACATGCTGAGGCCAACAAAATAATAGTTGATAAGTTGCTAATATTATGGTTAAAAAAATGAGAGAAACACAGAAATCATATCTACAGTGAACTTCGTTTAGCATATTCAAACTCTAGAGTTAAAAGACTGTGTGATTTAGCAAACTGAATTCTTATGAGGCATGCTCAAGACAAATAAGCAAAGCAAAATCCACTTTTGTTGTCTATGACAGGACAAACATCAGATTTATGGTGGGTATTGCAACTCAGTTCCAAATACTGAAAACATGTTAAGGCTGCACATGAGATGGGATTGAATAGAAATATATAAGCATCGTCTTGAAAAGCCAGCAGCTACCTTTAACCCATAGGAGGTGAACATTGAGCTCGGAGGCGCAGTAGGCATCACATCCATTTGAGTGAAAGTTGAATTCATTGATAAAGGTGATGAAGGTGAATACGAAATGTTTTGTGGTTTGATCCACTGATCAGAGTCTTGTGTTATTTTGGATAAAGCCACTTTAAGCCGAACTGAATACAACACAAGCATCAGAAAGGACATTTAAGCTTCAAATCAGCAATCATGTATTTATATGCAGTAATAGCAAAGAACCATGGGCAAAAACATTTGGGGGAGAAAACCTAATTCTTACATGATTGATAATCAGGTAACGGCTTGCCGCTTTGACTCCTGTCCTGGTGCCCAAATGTCTCATATATGTAGTGATAAAAGATGCCAAACAGTTGGGAGATACCCTGAAAAAGCTTATTGAGTATGAACAGAAGGTATTCCACAAACTTATGTGCATGCAGTGTACTACCAAGGAAAATCTAGTGATGTTGAATGACATAACTAACCTTAAAAAGCTCAACATTGACAATGTCCAGCTTTTGCATTAGTCTGGCATATTTATCCATCATCCTGATCCAGTGATGCAGTGACAGCTTAGCATAGGCAGTTATGTAACTTATGTTATAGGAACATTCCACAAGTTAAGGTACACGAGTATTTGATACCTTAATAAAGAAAGTGATGATCCTGTCTGCGATGAAATGTCTCCATCTTTCCAATGTGAAGAATTGCCTTTCACAATTTTTGTTTTTGATATCCTACTAGGCAATTGGCTATCTTCATCAATGAAATCAGCTAGAAGGTCTTCATTCTCTTCATCAAAAGGTGAATTATTTCCATTTACATGACTAGTATTTCCATGGACAGCACTATTGCCAGCTGATGAGTTGAACAGCACATTAGACTTAGGGGATTCAGTGGAGCCATTTTCTAACTTCAAAGAAAATGGGTTTTCAATCGTAAGCCAGGAAGCAAATCCATTCTTTTGCTTCCCTGTATCAGCCGTAGTAGAATTTCCACGGTAACAATGTACTGGCAAGGTGGAATTACGACTGGTAGGCGAAATCAGTGCAGCACCATCACCAGTAAGGCCTGCTAAACTTATTATCTGTGAAGCTTCAGCAGACATTATTGTCCAAGATTCCTTTTCCAGTACCATCTTAAGTGCCTGCAAAAGAATGGCAAAATGCTATAGTTAAAAATACCGCATATGCCAAATCAAGAGTAAAGCATAATACCAAGTAGAGAAACCCGTGCATTACCAGAAAATAGGGATAACCTTATCCTTTATTATTCTTTATTACAAAACTCTTTGGCGCAACTTAGGGTGCAATCAACTACAAACTCTTTGGTGCAAACATAAGAAGTCAAGTAGCTCGTATCAAAATCAGCCTACAACTACAAAGCATGAGATACCAATGGCTCCAAAAATACTCTCAACAATGTTTCTAAACACAACAGACTCCTTGCGCATTGCCTATAATTTTAAGTTATGATTATGGCTACACTGATTAAGAACATGCCAGCACTTGGAGGGTTCCTATGTTTGGATAAATATCTAATTATCTGATCCGTTATCCAACTCTCGTAACAACTGATGCTCATACATCTAACAATTGAATAGAGGAGTTATTTGACATACATATATATTTTGTCGGTGAAAGGACACTACGTAGTTCAAACAAACAGTCTTCAACTTCTGCCGGAACTCACTAGCTTCAAACCCGCAAAGTGCTTCACCAGCCAAAATGAAAATGGTGAGATCTTCATAGTTCTTCAGAAATTGGTATGTGCTAGTTGAACAAACAGCTGAACAAGACAGCAAAACAGATAAGCGACTTGTAGCCAGTTGCCAGAGATTTCTCCGTCCTCTTTCAAATGTAAGTGCAACGAGTTTTGTAGCATCTGCCCTCAGCTGATAGAATGGAGTATCCGTTCCTGATGTGCTAGCATCAGGATTGCTGATGTCAGAAGATGATGTTCTGTCACTCTTTTCGGCTGCAAAGCCATCCTGAATGCCTGCTGCACTTGAATGACCTCTTCCTGAATCAACTAAAGCTTCGCTTGTACTCTGAGATGTGTTATTCTGAAGAGAAAAATACAGATTCCATGAATAACTATATCAGAAACCAATATTCGAATGAGACACTGTTAACAACTCAACCAAAATATTACATTAGATTTAGGTCCAAATCCACAAAAGTATGGTAAGATAGGTCTGTTTAAGTAGAATTTATTTCATGCTGAAAACAGGTAATTCTTCATTACATGTGTCATATTTAATATATGGTTCAATTGACGACACATAGGATACTTCCAACTGCCAGCTCCATACATAGAAAAGAATTTAAAAATTGTTAACATTTGACATCTTTATATAAAGAAGCTTGCACAGCTGTAAGTTTCTGGTTGATTCTATTATTATTGATCTCTTTCAGATTTCCTTCACCACTGTATACACTCAATGATGCAGAAATATAAACTTCGCAGTTTCTCATAATGGTTTACATTGAAGTGCTGAACCTTGTGAGTGATTGCCTCTCAGTTCGTAACTGTAAATCTAGATGTCATCAAAATTTCAAAATAAAAGTGATAGGACACCAATAAAACTTACATTTACTCCTGGGCAAAAGCTCATAATAGCATAATATGAGCACATCAATGAAAATAAGCTCTCAAGGGTTTTTAACAAGCAGGGGCGAAGTTTCGACTCAGGAACTTGAACACAAAGATCACTATATGTAAATCTGCAGAAAACAAGATTAGTGAAGTGAGTACTCACAGAAACTTGTATACTGTTTGGTTTTATAATTGAAGCATCTAGCACACAAAATTCACTCTAAAAAGATAAGATGGTTTTATATGTCGAATGCCCCATAAATGATAGTTCGTATTTACATAAATCTTGTACTGTTTTAGGCGATCAGAAATGGTCAACATAAATAAACTTGAACTGGGGATCCAACTACTAGGGAATATTGACATGCACTAATTTCAGTGGCACACCTAGCATAGAAGGGATCATGATTTTTTGCAAAAAGTACAGTACTTCAGACAATGGCATGCAAACCTATCTAACTCCAAAGATTTTTAAGGAAATAATCCCAGTGTAAGATGTAAATTGTGAAACATAACCCAGTAAAGTTCTAGTTTGCCACACAAAAATCAAATTCTGGGTCCAACACAGATAAAATTCACCTACGACTCACAAAAGCAGTAACTACATGAGCACATCCTGCAAACCATACACATACGATCCAGATCATTGGAAGTTCTGTTTAAGCTTACAACACAATCAAAGGAACCAAGATAAGGTACTGAATACAGACCTATTTCTCATGTATTATTTCCCACCTCCTGCAATTACTTCCCAATTAGAAAAATTGAGAATATCACATATCAAGAAATTGGTATTGAAAATCGTAAGAATAGCAAGTAGTAAAACAAGAAGGACCATGTCAATAAATCAAATCCAATACCTCTTCCAACATGTCTTTCAGGACAAAATGTGTCCGAGACAATACTTCTTGCAAAAAGAAACTCTGCATCTTTTCAGCCATGCCACCAATGTCACCCATCAGTGCATATGCATCAATCACCTATCATCCATATGCAATTGTTAAAAGAATGTAATTTGATTGAGATAGCAAAACAAATTAATAATTCAGCTAATCCAAGAGCCCATAAAAAACAATGACCATGGAAATACTCACAGTTAGATAGCTTTCTTCATTGAAGGTCTGACAAACTCCCAGTAAATGGGTGTCCAATTTTAGGATTGTCCGTGCTAACCATGCCTGCGGATGTATGCAAAACAGAAACATCAACAGCAGGATAAAAATATGAACTCGGATCAATTGAAGTGAGAAATGCGGATAACTTCATTGAATTTGATGGTGCAGAAGATTTTAGGCTCTTTGAACATACCAACAGAAAGTTCTGAGATGAAGATAGACTTAGTCTACACTTTCTAGAATTAAAGAGACAAAACATCTGAAAAACAGGAGCCTAGTTGAGAGAAGTGAGCAAAGCAAAAAGATAATTACCTCAATCCCTCGTCCCATTTCTTGCACAGCAGAAAGGCCTGAATAATTCTCCAAGATTTGCAAATACTCGGGCAATAATTGAAATGCCTGCAAATATCAGCAAGGTATCATAAGAAAACTACCATGATACTGAAAAAAAAAACATAGGTGATTAAACGTAGCAAACAAAGGTACAGGGGTCATTTAGGTCAAGGAGCAACACCCATATTCCAAGAGATGATTTATGGGGTTGAAAACTACTGCAGTAAGATTATAAAATAAAACAGCTGCTAATATCTCCCTTGAGTGAAGAAGATAAATTAATGAATTAGAGAAAAATAACAATGTTCATGGCCAAAATTTAGCTCACCTGAAAGTAATTTTCTTTCTCAACAAAAGTTTCAAGCTCCATCTGCATGTCTAGGGCATGACGAAGTTCTGTAAGAATAGGAAGAACATCCTGCATTACACAAAAACTAAACCTTTTTATTTGTAGATCTTCGATTCTACGTACCTAGAGCTAGTTGTAGTGAAACAAGGAGCATTTGAATTTATCAAGGCATTAATGATTCCATCTTTAAAGTTTAAAGAGTTAAGACATTGATAGAGGAAGGTTGACCTACAAAGAGCTAAACAGATTAAGAACCTCACTTCATAACAGAATGGTAGTTCGGTGATTTATATAGAAGAGCTGGGAACAATCACCAAGCTTATCCAGTCAATGTAGCAAATAAACATGAGACAAGAGCATGCACCTACCAGCAAAGCTTGTTTCTTCTTTGATTTTACATTGACAACCAGATCCCTTGACACCTCATTCTTTGACGAGGATATATGCCTCCGTCCATTCTGAATATTGATTAAATCATAAGGGCCAGATATCCAAAAGGGGCAAAACAATGTTTGCAAGGGCAAAGTTTCATGAGATAATACCATGCAGATTACATTCGCGACCTTTAAGTCTTGTTCTAACTCCATCACTAACTGCATCCCCTTCACTGGCCAAAACTTATTATCAGTAATCTGGGACATTTTTGGTAGCATAATTGAGAAAATACTTATAATAGATATCTCTATCATTTCATAACTAAAGAGACTTAAAAACCTGAGCAAGTCGAAGGAGATGAACATCCATGAAAAGTATCAGTTGAAAACAAAAAGTAAAAGAATGCAATTGAAATCTATCCTATCATATGCAGATAAGTAGGAACCAATAACTGAACCTCTTCTATACTATGGGAGACATACCCATTTCTTCATGGTGACCCATAACATGATGTGACAATCGTTCTGCGATCTTGTCGAGCTGCGCTAATCTCAAAGTAGACTGCAAAAAAGAGAAGTGCATTAAAAAAGCAGAACACGTTAATTTTGTTACAAAAGTGCACATTCATGTAGGTGGAACGGCCCTTTCGTTGGCAAATACATTCACGGACAACTAGAATGTTTGTAAACGACAAAAGGGGCTCGGTTTCTTCTACAAAGGGTATAATTTTCATTCGTTGAAATAATTGCTTCCAAAACCATCATTAACACAACCGCATCCAAGCATGCATGCAAACACCACTCACATGCAGGGTCTACACAGGTTTTCTTATCATGCGTACCATTAATGATGATTTAGACATGAAGGACAGGTGAGGGTAAACTGCCCCACTAACCTGCTTATCGAAATAGGTCGAATCACCGCCTTCATCTGGAATATGCCCCAGAATGTACTTTATCGGATCAAACTCCTGCAAACAATTCAAACTTTAACACATCAAGCCCACTGGTGCGTCGTCGAGGGCACCCACATCTACGAAAATGCAGCACCTACCTCCTCATAGAACACATCCTCAAGCTCGTCCACGGCCTGCCCTGCGGGTTGCTACCGTAGATCGAGACCAGGTCCTCCGAATTCGATGGCAGGCTGATCCTCTCGTGCGGTGGCAACCCGGCGATCGCACGCGCGGCCGCAGCCGCAGCCGCAGCTCGAGCTGGAACCTACAACAATGCAGTACAAACATAAGCAATCGCCATCGCTCGGATCCGAGACAGTACACGAAAGCGAGCGACGAAGGGAGGGAGGGAGTGATAAGGAACCTCGGGGCGGGAAGAGGACGGGGAGGGGGTCGGGGGGAGGAGGCCGAGGGAGCGCGCGGAGCGGACGGACCTGAGCAGCTTCTCGCCGACGCGGGAGAGATCCATGCCGCCGCCCTGGATCAGGAGCAGGGGCAGGAAGACGAGGGGACCGGGCGCCGACTCGAAGAACTCGCCGCCGCCGCCGAAGAGGGAGGAGGAGGCTGAGGGCGCGGTGCGCGGCGGCGCGTCTCCCCGCATCTCAGCAGCGCCGCCGGCCCGAGCCCCCCTCGGCGCGGGGGACCATGGGAGGGAGCGCCGGCGGCAGCTCCCAGATCCGCGCGGGGGTTAGGGTTTGCGCGCGTCGTCGGTGGCCTGGCCCGGCTGGATGGATCGCGGGGGAGAGAGGAGCGGACGAGGTGGTTGGTCTGGTCGCGTGGGTCTGGAGTCTGGGCTTCGCGGGGATGTGTAATAAGTGGAGAGGGGAGGAGACTGAAAGAGAAGAGCGAACGGGATGACTAGTCTCTCTCGTGCTGTTGCTGTTGTATTCTGGCTTCCGAATTCCAATCACTGGGTTTCTTTCTTTATTCCAAAGATGGGTTTTCTTCAAAAAAAAAATATATATTCATGAGGCAGCCATACAGCGGAAAAGCTTTTATTATTCTGAGAAACGATCTTGCTATCCCTGCTTTTAAAAAACGATTTTGCTGGCTCTGTGAGTTGAATCCTAAAATTGTCACGTGCTCTCGTAGGCAAGATCTCTCTCGGAACGCGAGAATTTTTTCCGATTTCTCAAACCGGTCCTAAATGATTTGATTTTCTGTCCCTAGAGTATTCAGTTGTTTAACATTTTCATGTGTGTTGATCTTTTCAGCATTTTACTCTCCTGCTCCTATCTTTTGTTGTACCAACTGCCAAGCTAGGCATTGCATTACTGAATATTCAATCGCGCGAGATAGATCCCTTCAATGGTTATCCCAAACCATTTAAGGGTTTGTTTGGATAAGGGATTAGAGCCAATTCGAATGGATTTTAATTTAAATTCTGAGTTAATCCAAAAGAATTAAGTCGGATCACAATGTATCCAAACAAATTCAAAGTATAAATACCAACCGTTACCGAAGGCCTTAATGCAGCCTCACATCGAGCTGCTATTCCACTTCCACGATTGTTAATCTAATCCAAATAGGCGCAGCATTCGCCAAATCGCCAGTAGCAACAGAGCAAAAACCAGTGCGTAGCGACAGTACGGCACAGCCTGATCTCGAGACAATCTTGACAAGAGAACAATCAACAGTATCGCCTTCCAATACGGCGTACTAAAGAGCAGAGACCATAATTTAACTTGATTTAATTATTACTCTTGCGTCCGTGCTTCTCTACTGGAAATTTACATGTACAGCGATGGTCAGTTACAAACTTATAATCCTACCAAAATTCTGCTCCACTTCGATGGCAGAGGGGGAAGACAAATAAGGAATAGGAATCAGTGGAGCTATGTAACACAATTTATAACCTCTCTGTGTGAACAGGCAAAACCAAATCGGCGATTCCCCGTCCAGCCAATGTCCTCCAGCATCACCAAGCTCCTTCGGAGAGGGAGATCAAGGAGGTGAAAAAAAAAGAATGTGTATTCACAATAATGGTGCCTTCGTGCTTTACCTCTTCTGCCGCAAGAACGTGCTCAATTGCCATATTAGAAAACAGGGCAGAGAGCATTGATGGATTGAATCTGCAGTTCATGTGGTTCAAATTTTTCAGATTGTCAGGCTCTACTATGGTCATTGAGCACTGATGGATTGAATCTGCAGTTCATGTGGTTCAAATTTTTCAGATTGTCAGGCTCTACTATGGTCATTGTCCCAGGGGCTTCTGCTTGTAACCGGACTTCTGCCTTTCGAGCAGCTTCACCTTGTTCTTGAGCTTTTTGTCAATTTTTTTCATATATTTCTCCTCCCTTTCGCGGTCAGCAATACCAGGCCAGAACACTTGACCAGTTAATGGCCACAGCCATTGATCATTCCCAGGATGCATGCCATCATCTGCTTCCTCTGCTAGATCCTCATCCATGCTTTTCAAGAGGGTGAAATCAAAGAACTTTACCCACATCTCATTTCTTTCATCGAGCGGATGCTGCTCTCTGGCATCTCCAGTGACAGGGTTAAGGTATACCATCTTCCTTCCACTGTGGTAGGCCCAGACATTTACAAGGATTTCCAGGATTCGACAATAGCATTGCCTTTTCTGAGGAAAAGAGGATAGTTGAGTTGAGAGGACATCTGTATCCAAGTATGAGGACAATTACATAGGGAAATAAAAGGTCACCTCAGGTTGTGATGCTCCAAGCAAGCATGAAGCTGGCTCGGTACTGTTCTTATTCAAGATATGAAGTGAATCGACAAACATCCTGCAAAATACGACTCAAATCAAAATAATTAACATACAAGAGAAGTGAAATGCCTCCTAAAAAAAGATGTGTAATGTGAGATGTTACCTTGAGAACATGATGAACTTCAAAAATGATGGGGTGGGCATCACCCAGCTATGAAGAGTAGACCAATAGTCGCCATCGTTGGGCATTGGTGGCAGGGCTGCGACGCCCTCTGGCAGCCCATACATAGTCCTAAATGCATCCTCAAAAAGAGTTCTACGAAAAAAGGTTGAAGATAAAAGCCTAAGCAAGCAAGGTCGAAATAGAGTATTATAGAAATATCTGGCCTAGTATGCCATATACATCAAACAGTGACGGTAAAGATAGGAACTAACAACAAACTCCTTTCAGGTCAATTTTGAAGCAAAGGAAAAGGTAATACCACACCAAGAAGGACAAAAAGAGTTGGACAGTGGTTCTTCAGCTTATCCCCCAGTGTTCCCCTAAGCGTTGGGCACAGCCCTCCCGCCTAGCCGCCTAGCCGATTTATCCTGCCTAGGCGGCGGTTAGGCGCTGATCTACCGTCCAATTACCGCCTAACGCCTAGGGGAACACTTGTCAGGTGATGAACGTTGGGAGCGAAGGCAGAAAAGAAGAATTAGTTCAGGTGGATGAAGATTACGTCGGGACGCCGTAGTGGGCGGCGGCCAGGAGGAACCCTAGCCGCGGTAGGGAACAGGGGAAAAGGGTGGCATAGATGAACAGTACATTACAAACAGTATGTGATGAGCAGTATGTGATGAACAGTGCATACGGGAACAATAGAGATGGAGCAAGGGGATTAGGTAACTACCCGATCCTTTGCTGCTTTTCGTTGATGCATATGCTACGTATATAAAAGGGTACAAACCGACTTGGAAAGTATTATCCTTCCTAATGCAATACAAACTGACTTGGAAGGTATTGTCCTTCCCAATGCAAACTTTCCTAATAGACTCTTACCAAATGAAACCTTCATAATAGACTCTTACTAAATTAAACCTTCCTAATTGGATTCTTCCTAAATTAACCTTTCCTAGACTTGACATCTTAAGCCAGTAGGGCCGGCTCATCCTTGCGGCGCCGGCTATAATGCCAGCCCCACATGACAACACTGTTATCCCCCCAAACTCAAAGGAAGATAACAAACTAAAAGGGAACATGCTAAGATATTCAAAAGGCACCTGCAATGACCAGCATTTAGGCAATCACACATTGACCAAAAGTTGGAAGTTTGATCCATATCCATTGGCACCCAGTAGTATACAACATCCTCATTAGTTTCTCCGGCCATAGTTTCCTCTAAGGTTCCTTCAGCACTTTCAGACAAGGAAACCTGATGACATAAAATTAAAAAAATGTATACTCATTCTTTCTCAACCAAAAACTGCTTCATTATTTATGCAAGGCTCGAAGGAGACCCAATATATGGAGAAAAGCGTAAACATTTTGTAACATCTTAAGCAACCATAGTATCAGACCATGAATTCGGCTGATGCACCATTGAATTGCTTATATGGTACATGATGAGTTTCATGACTAGAGGGAAACTGCTACTGCTTAAAATATCTCATTGTGTATGTGCATTGTTGTCTTTTTTTTAAAGAATGTTCATTGTTGTCTAATATCGTTAGAAAGTAAAATGAGTTAATAACCTCTTCAAAAGCTTGAGGAACCTATTTTATTATAGATGTGAAAATCATTCAGTAGAACTGGCTATCTAAATAGATATTGTTTGCCCAGGGCTCCAGGCAACATGAAATGCTGAGGTGTTGAAATTTGAGCCGTCTAGTTCAGACTTTATAGCGTGTGAAAAAATCTCTAGCATAAACTGATTAGCTTTAGCCATTGTTGTTAAACACATATCCAGCATAGCACAAGAGTAGAAGAATAAATTAACTTCTACAGTTAAAATAAAATGACTGCAAATTAGGAACTTTTTTAAATAATACAAGTTTCTCAACAAGCCAGCAATTTTTTTTTAAGAATACAAGTTGCTCCACAAGCTCGCAAATACAATATGACCAAAAATGGCACAGGAATCTATGAGAATTCATTCATACCTTTCTTCCATCAGCCCGCCATGACTGGAAACCTATCCACGGTAACTTATGTACAGTATCAATTCTGTTCGCAATGGCAAACATAGCACCAAATTCACAAAGAAGATCGCGATAGTAGAGATTGTCTAGAACTGAAAGCCGGGTAACAGCATCGACATCATCTGATCTGGGCCTCCTGCCTCCTTTTGACTGATGCAAAATGAATGCAAAAATAAGAATAAGCGGTGACTGAAACTTTAAGTAACAAAATCAAAAGGTAAGAAATGAAACATGCAGAGAAGTTAATTGTTTGAGTCTAGAGAGGCTAACAACCTAACAACGGCAATAAACTTCAATTTTTTTCTTGATCTACTAAGAAAATCAACTTGTTTGGGGGATAATTGTCTCTTTGACCTTGAGGAGGTTTCATTCCTAGCCTACCCCAACTTGTTTAGGACCAAAGGCTTTGTTGTTGTTGTTGTTGTTGTTGTACTAAGAAAATCAAAACACTAAAAGCATCTACTTGATTACCAACCACTCAGCATATCCAGTTCTAAAAAAAGCTCAGACCAGAACAGATTGGTGCAATAGCCCTGAAATACTTACAAGCGGAGCAAACCAGCATAGGTTCAGCAATGCAGATAGACTCAACTGGGTGGGGAATGAAATCATGTAAAAAGGACACAAGAAACATGGTTGTATTTCGGTAGTTCCCTCGGTACAAAATACAAACATTTCAACAACTATATATCCTATGACCTAACTGACCAAGTAGAGTTAGCAATGATGAAAAATAAGTTAAGATGTATATATAATTGAGAATCAAACATAAAATGGAAAATGATTTGCACGACGTTGAAGTTTGAACACACAAATTTTACCCAGACTTACAAGAGTAATGCCACGATATAAAGAACCATGGTGTAAAAATGGCCATGCCCCCTCTCCACTATAAATCTCATATATACACACTGGTTGCCCAGTCCTTTCCAGTTCACCTTCATCACGTTCATTTCCTTCAGGCTTTAACCTTTCTGATTTCCGGGCATTTCTGTACACCTCATCCCATGATAACAGAGGTCTTTCCACCCTTTCGTCAATCTACATTGCAAACAAGTATATTTGATTTTGTCGATAGTAGTAAGAACTAGTCTTATCGGAGAAGATTATAGGGGTCATGTCAAAACAAGGGGAAAAACTTGCCTCCTCCATTTCTCTCCTCTCAATGTCTTCAAAGATTTCAACTTCACTTAGATCATTCCAATCAGATAGGCTGGGGTAGTCATATGAGGAAGTATCATTGCTATCAGAATAGGCTGTTCGGTTACTTTGAGGGGATTCTCCCACAAGAATACCAGCAATCCTTGCGTGGAGATGGCTTTCATCTTCTGAAGAACTATTTTCTAGTGCAGCTTTTGTCTCGAAAGGATCCCATAACCATGTTCTTTCTTGAACTTTAGAAACAGAAGATGGTAATTTTGCATCTGAAGGATAATTCAACACACTTTCAAGAAGCTTAACATGAGCAGTAATACAATCATACGCTAACATGTTCTTGGAAAGTAGCTTCCCCTCCAAAGCAACAGAATAGGCTGTGTCCAAAAGCTTTTTTTCTCCTAAAATTCGTGTGAAAACTGAAGCCACTGTGCTTGGGTCATCGGAATTATAAAGGAAGCCATGGATACCATCAGTGACCTGAAAACAACAATATATTGTTAAAACTTAAAAGGATCTATCAACACAGGCAAAACAAAGAACAGATTATGGACTGGATGAAGTGGCATACATATTTTGTTATAACAGTTAGATTTGGCGCAATGATAGGAATTTCAGAGGACATGGATCGCACTAACAAGGGAGGGAAACCAGGTTCCTGTCTTAAAGATCCGTAAAGAACAATATCAACAAACATTAACAGGTTCCTAATATCATGAGTCATGGAGAAATGCTTTACAGAACCATCAGGAAATCCCGTATGAGAGGCAAATTCCTGTACAACAGAAAATTAAGACGGTCAGTGGACTAGTGGAGCAAAAGAGGATCAGGGATAACCAGTGGTCTCTCACATGTGAAAAGCATTCACTGCCTAGCATAAAATGTAGCACATATAACATGCCCTAGCACCAGCAACACGCGGTTTGATGAATTGATCACCAGGATGACAGAATCTGGGGGCTGTGCGTCTGTAGTTGTTTTGTTCTTTCTGTTCCAAAATTCAGCTTTATGTATGTCCTGTGGGTTGTTTTGGTCAGCAAGTTGCAGACGGTGTGGAGCTTGTTAGCCCACTTTTATTCTGTTTTTCACTTCGTGGTGTAACCGGGAACTCCGTAATAGTTCCATGGTTTCTTTAAATCAAATCGGTGAGGGGGAAACCCCCTTCTGTTTCAAAAAAAAAAAAGGCATGCCCTAGCAGCAGTCATCATGCCTATACAGTCTAGCAAGTAGCAACGCTGTAGGACCTAGAAGTTTGAATGCCGGTAAACAGAAATTGTTTTTTCTAAAAATGTAGAAATCGTGAGATATCTTGTCCCAAATCACAGTAATGCAAAGGATATCAAGGCATTTCAACTGAGATTCATTGTAAAACTTGCTGAACGATTATGACCTGGAAAGCAGAGTTATAGGCATCAGTGTCATTTCCGCAGAAAAAAATAAACTGCACTCCCAAATTTTTAGTTCTTGACATGTCCATAATGTGTGGAGCCGATGCACGCATGACTGTCGCATAATCCCATGGTAATTCATCCAAGAACAAGTAGCTCCCAACAACCAAAACAACAACATCATCTTCTTTGATCTCATACTGCTTCCTTATAGTTTCCTGTGAACGTGATGAGCCGTATCTTTTAGCTGCCCAGATATCAACTGGAGAACCAGAAATCACCAAAAAGTTCCCAGTATCAAGGGTCGAGTATAACAACTGAAATCAGATAGTTAAAAGTAAGAGAAAAGTTCAGTTTCATCTTAATTTAATTATTCCAGGATCTAAAATTGAGTTTGGTACATACAGGAAGGTAACTATCTGGAAACACAACATAAGTGCATGCATTAAAATGAGTCCTCCAATCTTCAATGTGATTTGGAATGGACTGATGCAACTCCGGATAATTTCTAAGGTGTTGCCCAAGAGCATCTTCATGAATAAGCCAAACCACCGGTATAAGTCGAAAAGGTTCCTGCATAAGACTGAACACAATATGAACGTGCTGAGTTGCAGAACAAAGGAATGCTTGTAACAAATTACAGAAGGAGAAAGAAACTCTAACAACAGAAAATTATAAGAACAAAATGGAGTCATTTAATGATATAACTTTTAGTGAAACAGCAGAATTATGGCAGCTGTTCTTTTCTGCCCAATCAGAATGCTTCTATCATAACCAAAGTGTACTTCATTTGGGGAAACTTAGTTTTTGCGACTGAGCTGCATTGCAATTTTTGTCACATGCTAACCCTTAGAGCATATACAACTTCCATCCAAAAACAAAGTGGAACTTCATAGCTGATCAACAGTAACTCTGCAATCAGATAGTGATGATGCCCAAAAAAAGTTTCATCCTTATAAGCCTGCCTCGAGTGTTCCATATACAATGCTGTATAAGGTCATGACTCATGACTAAGCCGAAGTAGGTTAAACTGTTCTAAGAGTTGACATTCCAACTTCTGACAACATAATGCTGACTCCAGAATCAACAAAACATTAAACTAAACCAAGCCAATCTTCCATAAATGATGTAGTAAACTAATATTAGTTGGTACTTGGTATTTTGTAGAACTGTCCGTATCAAAGTTGCCGGAATTTTGCAAATGGTGGGTTGATTAGCCCAGGTGGAATAAACAGGCCAAAGAAAAGAATCGGTTGATGTAGTTCTATACCTTATAGTGTTTTACCTAAATAATAAGACATGGAGTAGCAGAACACACAACTACACAAGTATCAGTAACAGTAACAGTTAAATATAGGAAGCCAAAACTAACACTCACATTGACATGACCTTTTTCCCTTCAAGAGAGCTTAAGAGCACAGAATTGTACCTACAAAATCAGGAGCAGAGAATAAAAGTGTCAAGACTAGTAATAATAAGACATGAAATGAAAGTAAAAGGGAAATACTCCACCCTAAGAATTCAGTACTCACTTCGACCAATCGACAGACTTCAAACTCTCAAAGCTCACAACATTTACATGACAAATATTTTTCCAAATATCGCGAGCTTTCCCATCCGCAAAAGCTAAAACCTGCTCCACGTGTTACACACACTCATCACAGTGTTCTTAACATACACTAGAATGACCACCAAACAGTTACAGGTTACAGCAACTCATCGCAGTTACAAGTACGCAACCCAGTGACCACTTCACCAAACAAGCAATCTGTGTGCAATGGCAAAGCAACTCACCTCAACCTCATAACCCAGACCCGCAAGACTTTTTGCCAAAGTAGCAAGCATCAGGGATTGTGCATCTATGTTCATGGTTCCCACAACCTGAAACAATACAAAGCCAAAGTCAACTCTCCATGACAAGCAGTTGCAGCATTGAAAAATCATAAGCACAAGACCGGACCAATAAAAAACAAACAAGGAAACAGGACACACATCTATCTAGGTAAGCATGTCTGTTCCTCCATCAAATAATCTCTCACCAGTACAGATAAATAATAGTAGTATACACACAATTAAACCATTCCGCATTTCATTTGTACATCCAAAGCGAGTACCACTAGATCATGTATAAAGTTGGCATTTCTCGCTGGAATCGAAATTTACGAACTAATGCAGTGAGACAACTAGGTAGCAAGTGATCCAATAGGGTTTGGGAAATGAGCAGGCACACGAGGGAACAGGAAGACTCACGAGCGCCAGCCTCACGGGCGAGAGCCCAGGCCACCACCGCCGCGCGGATCTCGCGGCCTCGAGCCGGCTCTCGCCGTCGAACGCGCGCAGCGCCACGCGCGAGGCTGAGAACCGCATCACCCCTCCCCCGGGCCGCGTCGCCGGGACCTCACCCTCCGCGGCGTCGCCATCGCCGATGGGGAGCAGCTGCCAGACGACGAGCAGGGAGGCCGTGAAGAGCGCGACGAGGAGGGCGAAGAAGAGGTGGCTCGGCCGGCACGACAGCCCCGGGCGCCGGCGCCTCCGCGCCGCGCCGGCGGCGAAGGAGGAGGTGGTGGACGCGCCCGCGCCGGCGGCCGGGAGGTGGTGGGCGGCGTCGGAGTGGGTCCCGCGCCGCCACATTGGGAACCCCGCAACGGCGGCGGCGATCGGGGAGTCGTCTCGGCGGAACTGGTTGGGTCAGTGTTGGGAGCTGCGCGCTGCTCTGCTGTTACATGGACGCGAACCCGCGAGCAGGATGCGATACGATCGACTCGGGTTCGGGGTGCGGAATTGGAATTGGCGAAGCGAGCGAGCGAGGAGGAGTGCGGAGGCGGGTTGGGATCAAGGCAGCAACCGCCGCGGCGCGGTGGGGACGAACGAGCGAACGAACCAATCTGTGGACTGCGTGGCGTGAGCGAGCCCGAGCGAGAATACCGGAGCTCGAGCGCGAGGCGTATCTCCCTCCCTCCCTCCCTGTAGCGTATACCGTACAGAGGAAATGGATACATAAACCGTATTTGTATTTCGTAAGGGAAAAGGATGGGTGCTAAGTGCTAAGATGTCTGGTCAGGGCATGGAGCAGTGAGTGGAGTAAAGGTGTCCAAACCCATGGCACGGTACAGCTTGGTACGATCTGTTTGGGCACCGTCTGGTTGGTCCAACAAGTTAAACGGTCTTAGCCACCGATCTAGACACTTTACGCTAAGCACACGGATCGTGTCGTGCCAGCTCAGGCACGATTAGCCTAACGGGTCAATGTAGGGTCGTTTAGGCCATTTCGGACAGAAAAATTGAACAATTGCAATCATTTTAGGAAAATGTATATGGTTCAAAATTACAAATTAAAATACAATTAGCCTCTGTTCCTTGGGACGACGACCTCTCCGACGGAAGCACCGGCAACGCTGGCTTCTCGAAGAAGGTCGGGTTCACAAACCAGAAGTGTGATGGATCCCAAGGGACACACTCCGCCGCCGACCGACGAAGCTCGCCCTACAGGCAGCGTGCTGCCGCTCCACGTCAGGGGCGCGCGACAGAGCATCAAGCCCCACGAGCCTAGCGACGATGCTGGACGACCGCCACTCGTCCCCAGTCATTTCAAGAGGCGTCCGGATCTCACGCAGTTGGATCATCCTCCTCGTGTCCACCACAGCACGGATGTCCACCGACAGCGGGGGCAATCGCCATGACGCCGGCGCCACCGTACTTCAAATCCAACGCGCGGCAGCTGCAGCAATGGCCTCGACGTGGCCGGATAGGTCATGTGTGGCGACGGCAGCGGCATCTCCCGATCCAATGGCATCGACCTCTTCGACGGCGTCGCCGACCCTTGCACACCACACATCCATAAACAATAACAAAGGGACACGTCAAGAACCGTCCATCCATAACAAGCGCCATGGAAAGAAGGATTACCAAAATAAAGGAGAGAGGGGAGACACACGATGGACGAGGAGAGGAGGTAGGGGGTGCGGGTGGTAGAGGCACTTGCCGGAGAGGAATTGGGGCCGGTCAACAAGGTGGAAGAAGCCAGCCATGCAGCCCTGGTGCATGCGCCGCTCGTCCAGCCGCCGCTCCTCCTCCCCGCCCATCGCCACCATCTCCCTCTCTTCCCTTCTTTGCTTCTTCTGCCTTACTTCGTCCCTACTTTGAGTCTTGAGGTATGGGTGTGTGCCGTGCCAGGCCGGACTAGGCCATTGGGCTAAGGTCACGACTCAAGCACGACACAATGCGTCGGACCATGCCGACCCGTTTAGGTGTCGGGCTAGGCGGGGCCAACAGTGTCGAGCTTCAGAGCAGGCTGGCAGTCACGCCCCATTTGGATAGGTCTGCGGTGGAGAGATGCCAAACTTGCCTACGCAGCATCACCAAAAGTGTGTTGTCCTAGCTGTTCTTGGCTTTACCTTTTGGACCTTAGCATAATACTTATCGTAGATGTTGAAATTGTTGGAATTGGGCACATATGAGTTAAGGCCCATTCATTCCTATAATTCTAAAGCATACAAACTCTTAGATCAAAAGTTTTTGACACAGTGGTCGAAACTCCATAATCGAAGCCATAGACCAGTGTGGTCGAAGGCCTAGATCAGTATGGTTAAAAAAATTTGGTCGAAGCCATAGACCATTGTGGTCAAAGGCATAGACCATAATGGTCGAAATCAACTGGTCGGATCCTTCGACCAGTGTGGTCGTAATACACTAGTCGAAACTGTAGACCAGTGGTCGAAGCTTTAGACTAGGGTACAATCAGGATCAATAAATACCGCTTAATGACCATTAATTGGCTTTGAATTAGCGGTTACCAGTGGTTTATTATGACAGTTACTAGAGACTAATTGTCTCGACTATAAATAAGATTTGGAGACGTCCAGACAAGTGTACGATTCATTCCATTTTTCCATCTTCCTCTCTGATCAACTGTGCTGAGGGATTGAGTTGTCGAACCAAGCCGTCCCTTCTCCTCGGCGTGCACCGGGAAGGAGGGTGAGTGGATATCTCTGAACCATTATTGCAGAGTTCACCGCACGCGCGACAATAAGGTTTCGGCGGCGCGATTCGCGCGATCGCCATCATATGTTGCATTATCTACGATCCGCACCGCCGAGATCACACACGCGCCTGTTCTTCATCGAACTCGACTGTAAGTTAGTCGTAAGACCACTCTATTCTGTTATAATCCCATTTTGTGTATATTTAGAAGTTTAATGATTTGTCTGATGTTGATATCGTTTTATGAATCTCTAGTTATTTGCGATAACTGCCTCGTACTAAAATCTGAAATTAAAATATTGTCTATATTTCCAACAAAAATGTGCATGCCATATATACGTGGATTTACGCCGCATTTACACACTAAATTGACAAAAGCTTATGTTAAGAAAAAGAGATCAATGATCCATGAAATTTAACTGTATCAGCTCACAACCAGAAAGCAGCGGTAGGAAACCAAAGACAACATGGTCGGTTTACAAGCAAAACAGCACACTAGCAACGAATTGTTCCACCTTTCTCGAAACTCAAAAAAACGTAAACCAAAACGGCAAAATACATGTACTGCGGAAGGCCAATTAGCGACCGACTGATGATCTCACCATCAGTGGCAGGTGTTCTCGTCGACGTCGCACTGCGACACGGTGCAGTAGTAGGGCCCGACCGCGTAGGTGACCTTGCCGGGGTAGACCTGCGAGGGGCGGAACGGCTTCTCGCCGGTCTTGCCGCCGTTGAAGTTGGTGAGGACGGCGCAGCCCCGGTCGCCCGACGAGGCGAGGCGGACGAGGCACTCGGACGGGTCGAGGCTGCAGCCGCCCGCGGCGTAGGGCACCTCGATGTTGAACACGCCCTTGTCGTCCGTCGCGTCCTCGCCGTGGTACACCGTCCGCCCGGTTTTCTTGTCCAGGCACGTCACGCCCACCACGCTGCCTGCACACGTACATACACACACGGTGTCCATCGATTAGCCGAGTTGTTCATCACGGGTGGGGGACTAGATATATATAGCTAGGCGTGGCGTGGCGGCACGAACCGGCGATTGGCTTGCCGTTGTAGGCGTAGGCGTTCCAGTTCTTGGTGCAGTCCTGGCACAGCACGGTGCCCGTCACCGTGAACTTGGACTCGCCGTAGTTCACCGACGCCTCGGCGCACGCGACGGCCAGGGCGGCCACCAGCGCGAGCACGCCCGGCATCGGCGATGTCCTCCTCCACGCCATCTGCACGCCTTCACGCTTGCTGGCTCTGAAGATCAATTTGGTATCTGTTGGTGGTAGAGCTCGTGGGGGCCTAATCGAGAGAGGCAATGCGATCGTGCTTTTATATCGGGGAGGAGTCGTCGCTCATGGTGCACCACGACGTGATCCCAACTTGCTAATCGAGGGCCTTGACGTGCGCGCCATTGTCCGGTGTCGGTGGCCGGTAGGCTTGGTTACAACCACGGTTGCGTCTATTATCCCATCCCCAACCGCACAGAACGTCGTGGACGCCACACAAGGAGAGCACGGTCTCGTGGTTCAATGGCCTCCACCGCCGGCCGGCCGGCCGGCTGGGCCGAGGGGCTGGATGGATCGAACGGACGCTCCACGTAGGCGGGATTCACGAAACATCGACGGTCCTGACCGTTCAAGGATGAGAGCTTGTTTGGTTGATGTCTTGGATTTTATACCTGAAAAAAAGTGGTGCTTGAAAGTAACCTGGAGAGTAGGGGTTTGTTTGGATTGATACCTGGATTCCATATTTGGCAAAAAATGGTGGCTAGAGGTAGCCTGGAAAGTAGATAATTTTTGCCTGATCAGGTAAACTTGAAGATGAGTTATTTGGTTGGAAACCTGTGCCTGGAATTGGTGAATAAAAAATAAACTGTTGGATCAAAGATATAGTGGTGGATGGAGTCGCTGGCGCCATCGTTTGATTTAACGCTGGGAGCTTTCTGCTGGTAGGCGCAGAGTCCGAAGCTAAGCAAACATCGTACAGGTAAACTCCTGGCAGCTGCTGGTGCCAGGCAAACAAACCCAGGGAGCGAAGCAAACAACTCTAGATGATTTTTGTCTGGTCAGACAAATTTGAAGATAAATTATTTAATTGAAAGTCTGTACCTGAAATTTGTAAATGAAAAATAAAACATCGAATCAAAACTATGAACGGTGATGAAGCTGCCTGGCTCCCCGGAAGCCGCCAGGCCTGGCAACGCTGCACGGAAGCGAACCAAACAGCGGCTCGGCGAGCTCCCGGCTGCATGCTCGCCAGGCAAGGTGAACCCAGGTAACGAAGCAAACACGCACGCTCCCTCAGGCAAGGTGACCCCCAGGTAGCGAAGCAAATGCGCAGAAAGTCAAGGGTGGCGCGTGCGCCCGTAGGTAGTGCACGCGCGGCCGCGGTTCTGCTAAAGTCACACCGACATGTGGGCCACCGACCTAGTGTACGGGCCCGAACACCGCACGTCATCTTGCGCTTTCCCTTTCGCCTAGCTCCTCCCAACCTCGAACGGAAGAAAGACTACCAAGAGTCAATGCGACCACCAAACTCCACCAACAATGGCCACCGCTCATCGGCAAGCGACCAATCCGAGGAGAAAAATCAGAGAAGAATTTAGAGCTGAGGAAGCATGAGCCGTAGCTCGATCGATCGATCCCGCCGGCCATGAGAGACCCGAAGCCGAAGCCAAGAAGAGCTCAGCCGCACCATTCCCACCACCACCTCGACAAGCTCAAGAGGCACTACAGGTGGCTCCTATGGCTGGCCCTCTCCGTATCCCTCTTCCTCTCCACGCCCCTCCCTGCCGCCCGCCTCCGCCTTCCCTTCCCTCCGTCCCGCCTTTCTCCGCTCCAAGCCCCGCGCCCTCGCCGCGGCTCCGCGCGTCCGGATCTACGTCTACGACCTCCCGCCGCGCTTCAACCGCGACTGGGTGGCCGCCGACGAGCGCTGCGCGCGCCACCTCTTCGCGGCCGAGGTGGCCGTGCACGAGGCACTGCTTGCCCACCCCGGCCGCGCCGCGCGCCCCGAGGAGGCCGACCTGTTCCTCGTGCCCGTCTACGTGTCCTGCAACTTCTCCACGCCCACCGGGCTCCCCTCGCTGGCGCACGCGCGGGGGCTGCTCGCCGAGGCCGTCGCCCTCGTCCGCGCCGAGACGCCCTACTGGAACCGCTCCGCCGGGGCCGATCACGTCTTCGTGGCGTCCCACGACTTCGGCGCTTGCTTCCATCCCATGGTGAGCTTCTCCTCCAAGCTCTGGGCTCTCACTAGTTTCTTGCGGTGGTTGCTTGGGAGCTTGGTTGATTGTGTCCCGTGGTCAACACCAAAAGTCCAAACGAGTACTCACTGAATCACTGTAAGCTTCATACAACGAGCCCCTCCGAAATTTTAGGGGGAAAAGATCACATTTTGGATATAGAAGTGGGCTGGTTGTGTCGATTGATTCTTGCCAAATAAAACCCAGTTGATGCTGCAATAGTGCAATGATTAGACACCAATTCACTAGTTCAGTTCCTACTGGCAGTTCAACAAAGTTCTTCAGTTCCTTCCTATTTAACCATGGACTGGCTAAGAAGACCCTTTTGTTTGTGTTGCATAATTGGTTGACCAGGAGGATGTGGCGATCGCAGATGGTATCCCGGAGTTCTTGAAGAGGTCGATCCTGCTGCAGACATTTGGTCTGCAGGGCCGGCACGTGTGCCAGGAGGTGGAGCATGTGGTGATTCCGCCACATGTGCCACCTGAGGTGGCCACGGAGCTGCCAGAGCCGGTGAAGGCACAGCGGGACATCTTTGCATTCTTCCGGGCAAGATGGAGGTCCACCCCAAGAACATCAGTGGCCACTTCTACAGCAAGTAAGCACCTACTTGACAAGAACATTTCCTTACAAAATTCATGGACAGGATTATTAGACTATTGGCTGTTTCACCTGATCTTGCACAGTCCTTCAATCAGATCTTCAGGTCCCAAAATTCGTAATTTACATCAATGAATTGTAGAAAATAAACTGTACGTTTAGCAGTTAAAATGCACAATCAGCTTACCTTTCTTGCTCTTACCATCGCCAGGAAGAAAATCTGTAAAAATTCAAGCAAGAAAACGATGCTGTTCTTTCAACTTTGGACAGTCTATAACCAACATTAGCTCTACTAGCATATGCATTTCATCATGTTCAGACAACAATTTGGCTAAATTAGTGACTTGCAGTTTACTACTTACTTTCCACTTGCATCAGGAAGGTGAGGACTGAATTGCTGCAGGTGTATGGCCGCAATCGCAAGTTCTATCTGAAGCGGAAATGGTATAATGGCTACCGGTCGGAGATGGCTCGCTCATTGTTTTGCCTCTGCCCGCTAGGGTGGGCGCCATGGAGCCCCCGACTTGTGGAGTCGATCCTCCTGGGCTGCATTCCTGTTATCATTGCTGATAACATACGCCTGCCATTCCCTGGTGTTCTCCAGTGGCCAGATATCTCATTGCAGGTGGCTGAGAGGGATATGGCCAATCTTGAGGCAGTGCTCGACCATGTTGTGGCGACCAACCTGACAACGATACAGAGGAACTTGTGGGACCCTGTGAAACGGAAGGCATTGGTTTTTAACCGCCAGATGGAGGAGGGAGATGCCACATGGCAGGTATTGAAGGAGCTTGAGGTGATGCTGGGCCGGTTGCAACAGCAAGGGCGAATTGGGCTGTGGAGGAGGTGAGGCAACCGGCTTCAGAGATTTATACCATCACCATGCACTTTGATTTGAACATTCTGATTGCGAACATCCGATGGAAAACTGATCGCCAAAATTCAGTGATGTAGCAAGAAATTCGGATTTTCTTGTCAGAAGCTAGAAATGCAACTTATCATCATGGGCATGCGATTTCGGACCGCATAGCCATGTTTTGATCTTGAAGTAGCATAAGCTTATGCAGCAGAGGACCATCTATCTCGGTCTCTGGTAAGAGCTCCATTTGTTAGGGTGGTTGGTGCCTTGCTGGAGATGCTAATTGGGGGCATCAGGCATGGCAACTGCCAAGCTAGCCTTGGACAGGACTAAACAACCATTTTGTGTGTTCACAGTAAGGGAATAGTAAGAATAGGATCATAATCTCTATCTCTATTTATGACAACAGAGGAACAAATAGGAAGAAGAGGAAGTTATCCATAGGGAAACTTGAGTGTAGATACTTTTCCGCTGTATGCTTGTTATAAGCTTGTAATTTGAGGTAAATTCTTTTGTAAATGGAAGAGTCCAACATTGTACATTTGTACCGGACATTCTGAGAACGAGATGTTACATAACGATGTTGTCGTTTTGGTAATTCTTATTTTTGCCGTATTGTCTGTTCAAGTACTAACATGTAGCATAACGTATGCTTCCGTTTTGGCAATTTGTGGTTGCTTGTTTGGACAACCTAGAATTTAGCAAAACATTGAACATTCCTATACTTGAGAGCACAAGATGCTTATTGGCAAATGAAATAACGGAGAGAAGAAGCAAGGAAGCTCTGTTTTTGGCTCATGTAGTTATCCTGCACTACTATTACCAAACCTCAAATTTTAAAAAGAAGTTGCTAACTAGTAATGGCAGTTCGGATTGAGTACATATTAATTTGGTCCTGCATTCTAAATCGGGAGAAGAAAACTAATACCAGTTCCGAAGAATGGCTGTGACAACTGACAGTAATTCTGGAGACATTTAGCGCGGATAATGGTCATTTGATCCATGAAGAGCATGTCAGTGATGTCACATATGTTCTCTTCAGTAAGCAGCACCGATTCACCGATTCTCGTCGGTAGGGGTGATGGGAGTTTTAACATCTCTAAAATTGTTTTGAGTGGCGATCAATTTGCCACCATTCATAAAACACTAAACAGTTCGTACAGTCAGACTCAAACAATCGCCACCGTCAGGAATCAAATGGGCACCCTGTCTCAAAAGCACAAATAAGGCAACAAATGAGTATTCCTCACAACAACGGCACCGTATTTATTTGTCATTACACAGATATCAAATCTCAAGCAAAGCTGACTTACGTTTGAGAAGAATAGAAAAGGCAACAGATGATTAAGAATTAAGATGACACATAATTTCAATAAAAACGACGATCAAATGAAATCTCGTTGGGTTCATGTTCAATCTATGCTGATTCATAGCTAAACTACCTCCATATGATAGCTTCTCTTCGAAGACCAACAGAGGCTGCCTGAACGATTACCTTACAATATACCCAAAGGCATATAAACAGTTGTAGCAACACAGGATCAAATTTCCACACTAGCACATTCTTGGTAAATTATTACTCCCTGGAGAATATACTGCCTTGCACGCCCTATTGTCGATATTGAACACAATATCAACCAAAAGGGCAAGTCATGGTTACTTATCAAAGAAGAGTTTCATGATCTTCAAATCTCTGAGAAACAACAACAAGCACAAACATAACATATTCAATCAGCTGAACACCCACAGGTGCTAACCTGATATGGGTGGGAATGTGATGGTGCTAAATCATTAACTGATATAAAAAGTAAAGTGGGTGACAAGGAATCCGAGCAGTGTTCTAAAAATCGGTAAGCGATATTCGTTCGGTCACCCCCACCTTATAGCGATTATCTGGAAGGTTACCTTATTTTACATTTTAGATTTTTATACATGTACACTCATACAATAGCAAAAAGACATCTAATGCATCTTTTTTTCATGAATATAGGCTTGAAAACAAAGCTATCGTCAATGTAACCATGCAAATCAGCAATATAATACAGTAACAGTACAAATATTCGCAATAAAGAAGTAAAGTTCATGATTCATATATTATATTTTGTTCCAAGTTCCAACCATGTCATACATAGATAATGTCGTGTCCAGGGAAAAAAACCCGGTCGGTAACCGCCGGTTACCGGCTGGTAACCGGATCTCGGCGGGGCAGCGGGAAAAAAATACCGGTCGAATTTTTTTGAATTTTGCTTTTGTTTTTTTGACTTGTCCAGGCTGTTTCACATGGGATTCCCTCCCCCCTGTTAAGAGTAGTAATATAATAGTTATGTATGGGTTAGGGGTAGTAATGTAATTGTAGTAGTTTAGGGTTTCTAGTCTAGGGCTTCTTGTACATTATATATATTGCCCCTTGGGCTCTTGCAATAGATGAATAATTTAGCCTCAATTTCACTCTTCTCTCCAAAATCTAACATGGTATCAGAGCTTAGATTCATAGTCTAGCTTCCATCTTCTTCCCGCTGCCGTTGCCCTCGGGAGGAGCAATCTCCACTCCCGGGGCAGCCATCTCAGTTGTAGCAATTTCCATCGAGTCAGTGTCCTGATACCATAGACCGGTGCTTCTTGGCGCTGCCTCCTGGATCCATCGCCGGCGTCGACTTCCTTTCCCGGACCTTCTCCTCGCGCTTGTCGCTGGAGCGCCTCGCGCGCTTTCATCGCGCGGATCGACGTCGTCCTCACTGTGCCTTCATCGCGCGGATCTTCCGCCGCCTCCTCGCTGGGCTCGGGGACGACGTTGCCTCTCCTCCATCGCCGCTCGGGTCTTCCTCCGGATCCACGCGTCTTCCGCCGCCTCCTCCGCCGGGCTCGGATGCGCCTCTCTCCATCGCGCGCCGCCGCAGCCGCCTCGGCCGCGCGGATCTCTTTTCGCCTCCTTGCTCTCGGATACGCGTCGCTTCATCGCCAGAGCATCTCTGCTTCGTGTTGGTGCTCTGCTTCATCCCCAGAGCATCTCCCGGTTGCTGCTCTTCATCTTGGTTGCTTTTGTGCTCTGAGTTGCATGTTTGATGACTGCTGCTAATGCTGCTGCTAGTATCTTTAGTATATTTCCTTCGATTTCCATCGAGTCCATCAAAGTCATTCTCTCTTTGAGTTCGTCGAAATCGTGCCAGTTCATCATATCCTTTGTCGATAAGCCGATTGCTTCTTCCTTTTCGGGTTGCCGCGGTCCGTCCATTGGATCGAGTGCGGTTACCCCCATCATCGTTGTTGATGTGACTTTGCCCTCTTGGTTATCTTTTGTAGCCATCTTGCTACACATCTTCATATCATTGCGACTCTTGACCAATGGACTTCTTTGTCGTTATCGTCAACTGTCTCTCCTTCGTCGGACGCCGATTCGACACCGCCACCTCACATCTTGGGCGGGCGGATCCGACCGTCGTCTTTGTTTTCATCGGCGCCGATTCGACACCGCCACCTCACATCTTGTGCGGGGATTCGACCGTCGTCTTTGCCTTCGTCGAGCACCGATTCGACACCGCCACCTCACATCTTGAGCGGCGGATCCGTTCATCGTCTTCATCTCTATCTCTCTCATTGGCTTGATTCGACATCTCTCTATTCTCGTCCGCTTCAACATCTCCAAATCAAGACATTCGTGTGAAGAGTCAAGGACAATTTTTGTTCAAGAGTGGCATGCTTCGCCGACATCTTCAAGCTCGGATTTCGGATTTATCTTTTTTTTTAGTGTTATCCTTTTCAAACTCAATGCTATTGCATACGCATTGAGTTTGAGTGGGGGTGTTAAGAGTAGTAATGTAATAGTTATGTATGGGTTAGGGGTAGTAATGTAATTGTAGTAGTTTAGGGTTTCTAGTCTAGGGCTTCTTGTACATTATATATATTGCCCCTTGGGCTCTTGCAATAGATGAATAATTTAGCCTCAATTTCACTCTTCTCTCCAAAATCTAACACCCCCTACCCCCCTCTTGATGTTGGCTGAGAGCTGAATCAATCCAAATGTCCAATGCATAGGATTCCCTCTTGTGCTCGCTTTGCTTTCTTGTCCCCGCAGCATGTGATGAATCGAGGAAAGTTAAGATTCCTTGCAGTGCAATGCATGTCCCTCTCTTGTCCCCTCCTCTTGTGCTCGCTGCGTCTTTGCCTCCCTCCTCCTCCATTTGTCGCCTCCTCTTGCCTCCTCCTCCATTTGCAGCAGCAGCAGCAGCAGAGAAACTAGCAAGTGCAAAGAATGGCGCACTGGGCAGAGTGACCTTAGCGTGTATATGCTCAAGTTCTCAAGTACTAGCATGTATATGCTCAAGTTTCTTCAAGTTTCTACATTGGTAGTACTCATGTTAACCAGATCATTGGTTAGGAGTAGTACGATTAGTATTTAACAATTTGCCTTCATTTCCGTTTTACGGTTTTTTTCCGATTCTGACTGGGCAAATTCAATTCAAATTGCGCTTGATGAATTTTGTCCGGTTTTGCCCGCTTTTCCGTGAATAGTAGGAACCGTTACTGTGCCCCGAGCGGGATTTTGCCCGGTAACGGTTCTTTGATCCTTGGTCGTGTCACTAATCAAGTAAACCTCAAGTGTGAGAACCTAGTAAAGCCTAGCTTCTAGTGTTTCTGTAATACATCACACTTACCCATAATATTCAGCCTAATATACAGTAAACGGCCCGCTTAACCTAGTAAACCTGTTAACTTACTCCTTTGCAATATTCGCTCAGGGAAGGGATATAGTCCGTTATTCGGCCTAATATCAGGCCTATCAGGCCTACCAGACCGCTTTCTAGAACATTGAGTCTGAGAAACAACAAGAAGCACAAGCACAACATATTCAATCAGCTGAGCGTCTACAGGTGCTAACCTGCTATGTGTGGGAATGTGATGGTGCTAAATCATTAACTGATATCAAAATATAAAGTGTGTGACAAGGAGTCATGGACGAATACAGGGCAGCTAAAGCGTATTCAAGAGACGAGGTGCAAGATGGAAAGATCTGACAACAAATTGTGCAAAAGCAAAGCTAAAATTAAGTGTTGTTTTTCCAAAGTCACTGAAACTATGGAGATCTAACAACACTCTGTGATCAAATATTTCAGATCTTCATTCAGGTTGCTCAGTTCAATGCTCTCCTTACAAGCATGTGCTATAACACTACCACGCGGTAGAGGAGTTGCGCTAGTTCTTTCCAGCCAGTATCTTGGTACTAGTGCTTGTAAGATAAACCTTGATTTAGACGAGTCAAATGCTTCTTAAGATTACATCTTTAACCAAGTGAACCAACCTTGAATAATTTCACTATGTGAATAAGGTGCAATGAGCATTGGAAGTACAGTCCAGTAGGGCCCTTGAATACTAGTACTTTAGCAAGGATTAGAAAGTATAATCTACTCATGTTATTTTAAGAACAACGAAAACACTTTTAAGTGCTATCACTCCCTCGTTACCCTGAATACTTCAGGTTGAGGCATTAGCCAAAAACTAGCATGCTGAACTACCATGAAACGAAGGCCATCTGTCCTACATAGACATAGATACACATGGGCATATATCACTTGACAATTATGACAAGTCCCCAATTTTTTTTTTCTGTTAGCTCATTAAGCAGGTAAATAGTGGTACTTCACGGTTAAGAATGTGAACTTTTGAACACAGAATCTTCCCTCAATATCCATATTAGATGGCTCAACTACCTTATACTACAGCCTATGGACGGTAACAATATCATCTATCAGTCTATCACAAGTTCACAACCCAGAATGTAGGTTTAAGTATACAAACGAGCCATCTAGGCATCTAACGGCCTGTTCGGATGTGAAGATTGGGCTAGGATAGTAGGATTTGGTTCAATCCTTCAAGGGCCTAAATAGCATCAACATGTATATTAGCACAGAGTGAATTTGGCAACTTGGGAACCGATTCAAATCAAGACAAAAACCTAACAAAGTGATAACACAACCAGAGATTAGAAAATGGCTTATGTAAATCACATGTTCAGTTACACATTTAACATTAACAAAATTGGACAGTTGGTTCTCAGTACAAAAGAGTTCAATAACTGCATTAGAAAATCCACAGCACTCAGTGAAAGAAGTATACCAATGTTATTGCGTCAAAAAGAATACGTATAATTGTGTTGAATCATCACTTGTCATTATTCCCCTAACAAAATTCCCTTATCCGGCTTAAAAATACTACTACAATTACAACAGCTTCAACAGAATCACGCAGCAGAGACCCCCAACTCAAGTCTACAATCAAATCTACCTACGCCTCGATGATACTTAAGATCTAAATCTTAAAGCAGAATGCAAAATATTACGAGCTTGCCTCGGCTCCACCTGTGGCAGCCGCTGCCGTCTGCTCAGTGGCGGCGGCCTCCGCCTGGAGCTTCTTCTTGTTGCGCTCGAGCGCCTCTCCGACCTCCTTGGGCATGTACTTCGTCGTGCTTGGCGAGCACCTCGGTGGCGCGGAAGAAGCACTCGCCCTCCCGTGCCTTATCGGACACCTTCCTCCCCCCGCCGTCGCGGCGAAGTTCGTCGGTGAAGGGCCTGAGGAACCCCTCGACGACGACGGAGTGGCCCTCGCGGAAGAGGTCGGGGAGGGCGCCCTCGTAGCGGACGAGGACGTCGGTGACGACGAACTCGATCTCGGCGGAGGGGTGGGCGACGGAGCCCTCGAGGACGAGCCCGCCGAGGCGGACGCGGGACTTGGAGGGGTTGGCGGCGAAGGGCGCGAGCGCGTCGGTGGGGGTGAGGTAGAAGACGAGCTGGTCCTGGAACGTGGCAAGCACGGTGACCACGAACCCGGCCGCGCAGCCGAAGGTGAGCGCGTAGGTCCAGAGGCGCCGGCTCTGCAATTGCCGCGCCCGCGCTGCCGCGGGGCACCACCGCGCCGCGTCGCGGAGAAGAAGCGCGAGGGGATGCCCTGGGGCTGGAGGAAAGAGGCGAAGGGGGCGGCGGCGCCTGTAGCGCGTGGGGTAGGGGTGGGAGTGGGCGTGTGGAGGGTGGAAAGGAGGCGAGCGCGAGAGGCCATGGGGTCGGGGATTGGGCGGTGGGATCTGGAAGGGGCGTGCACAACCAAATGTGTCGTGACGGTGGACGCCCCGTTTAGGCAGCGATAACTAAAAGTGTCGTGTTGGGCTGTAGGCTTGGTCATCGATTTAGATATGGCATGCTGAGCTCGTGGACAGTGTCGTGCTGGTCTAAGTATGATTAGCTTGACGGATCAGGGTTGGTCTGTACAGCTTATCTTGGCTCGAAAGATGTAAAAATCTGTAAAAATTTCAAAAAATATACAGAATTCAAAAAACAAATTAAAATAGTAACAAATGAGTTCTATACCCATTAAAAAAGATAAATATATTAAAAATATAATAATTAGTTTTTATTAATGTTTACATGCCTGCCTTGGTAAAAATTCGACACCAGAAAACCTTGACAAAGGAAAAAAATAGTACGGCATATAGCTTTGTATACATCCATGTTCTAAGTATCATTGTCTAGGTAAATATTTTTGAACACGTCTGTCAACTCTGGATTTTCTACAAATTATTGATCTCGTGCATCAGCTTGTTCATAGTCTTACACAGTTATAAGTATCTCTACCATCTCACTCGTGAGACTTATTCTTCCCTCCTCCAATATTTTTCGAGAGAGGCTAAAAGTAGACTCAGATAAAACCGTAGAGACAAGAACAACTAACACATCATGTGCTAATATGAACAACACTAGATATGTTACCCTATGGTCATCCCACTATTGCAAAATTTTGAAGCGTTCTTCCTGGTAATCCATAGTATCACTGTTCAGATAGGTGGATAGTTCTCCACTCCTTGGGTGGACAATTTATGTTGCTTTAGAACCTTCCGTTGTAGAACCTGCACCCCATATTTTGCTCCACGTAGTTGTCTTAAGTGGCGGAATCAGGAATTCGAAAGACCGAGAGCAAACTTGCAAAAAAAAAAAAAAAAACGAGGCATAATGTTACAATCTCAACTAGCTTCTCATGATCAAAGCTTCTAAATGAATCTTTAGGATCTAGACATGCAATGCATTTCAATAGCTCACAAAGTTTCGCTAAGTCTCAGATAATTTCATTTTCTTTTAGAATTCTATAAGAAATCAAAATTTACTAATTTTGTACTCTAGAAATCAAAATTCAAGACTATCTTTCGGTGTTCAACGCCGCTGGCTCATCTCTGCCTCGGTGGTGATCGCAGATCGCTGACTCAATATGTGGAATTGTGGAAGAAGCAACCCTTTCTTATTACCTGATCAACACCTTACGCCATCACACAAACACAAACCTATAATCCAAGATCCATGCAATAAAAAGTAACCATCAAATCAAAGTCATACCGTAGTCTGTTACTCTGGTTCACAATTAACAAGGAGCAACAATGCGTGCTCACCAACGCATAATCTCCCGATGATCCTCGTGTCGCCGATGGAGGTCCTGACCACCGGGACGAAGCCGGTGAGCTCGGCTTCAAACGACACCGGTGAGCCGTAGCCCTCGACCCCTCACGCAGCACCGTAGGTCGTAGCCCCGCGTCGCGCGGTGGCCCTCGCGGCGCGCCGCAGCTCCGACGGGACTCGGGAGGAACCGAGGAAGGAAGAGGAATGGGGAATTACTGAATTAGGGTTGTGCTGTTGTGCATTTGGTTTGGGCGGTGGGCTATTTGGCTAATTGGCTTGGGCCTTGGGCTGCCTTGGCCCACGGTGGCACAACCCACCGCTCAGCTCACAAACTCCCTAAAACTCATGTTTGTAGATGGTATTGCTCATTCTTCCGGTTGAGTTGGTGCCGCAGTATTTTCGAAGGATGCAAGATCCTTCAGTGAAATTTAGAAATCAACAATAGGAAAATGATCGTAATTTTTCATCATAAAAACTGCAAATAGAAAATCACACTATTATTTATTCACCTTAGTATAACAAATAAGAACAATAAATATATACAAAAAACAATATTATACATCTTTTCTTGATTGCAACTGGATTTTGAAATTTTGAATATTTGGCAAAACATTTCATTTTTTGCCAAATTATCACAAAAAAGATTCTAAATTTGCACAATAGAATTAAGAAAAGAGAGTGAAGATTGGACGGTGCCTGAACAGTGTGTGTGTGTGTGTGGGGGGGGGGGGGTTATGCTGGCTATTTATAGTTTTTTTAAGATTTTTTCTTTTATATTTTGAAGCTCACTAATGGCTAAAAACAGCTAGAAATTTGAAAAATCCGATCGTTACCATGTCTAAACGGGCTGTGTCGTGCCCTATCGTGCCTATCAGGCGTAACGGCGCTAAACAAAGCCTAATCTCGCCTGGCGCGCCGTGCTAGGCGATGCGTGTCTCGTGTCGGGCGGCCACCAATGAACCGAGGTGGTGATCCAACCACGATGCGTCTTATTATCGAGTCATGTTGTGCTGGGCTAAGCCAACATTACCGTACCTCGGCTTGGCCAGACTCATTTGGCCACCACTACACGCCCGCTCCTTTGTTTTTTGCAGTTGGCCACCTCTACATGCGCCTTTGTTTTTTGCGGTCAGCCCAGTAATCATCGTGTCCGTTTGGAAGAAGGTAATTTCGTGTATTTCGTGTAATAATAGTGTTCTTATAAATTTTACCTGTTCCTGTTTATATCGAGTCAAAATTTTGGATCGAGAAAACGGCAAACAAAGTGAATCGTGAGTAAGAACAAAGGTTTCTTGGAACATCGGAAGCGAACGATTCCCCTATAACGGGTCCGAGGGCCTCTCTTGATAGGGGAGGAAAAACGAAGTTTTTTTTTTTGTGGAGAAACTCCGTTCCTACGGGAAAAGGTTCTTTGCGCGTTGATCTTTTGATTTGACGGCCTTGGTTGTAGATCGATCAATTCGTTTAATTTGGGCCAACAAGCGGTGCGATAAGAGGCAGAAGACCACCAATTTGCTTGGGCCTCAAGCAAATTAGAATACCGAATAATAACAAGCCCAAGTCAAAGACAAAATTTTAATTTAGCAAAATTGGCAGGGGCCGCGCGGACGCGTACCCCCTCTACCACAAATTACGACGTCCACTCTCCCACTTGGGGAGATGGTAAGCCAACGCGCCCACCAAGTGCAATGTGGGCCATTGACCTAGCCACGGGCCTTGTTGATCGCCGTCGACCCCGTCCGTAAGTATGTTGCAAGGAGGCGGGCGCCGCTTATGTAGCCTCCTCCTCTCCCAACCGGCTCCACTCAGCGATGTGGTACTAAACATCGCGCCGTGCCGCACCTGCATCGCGCCGCGCGAGCGCCAATCCCTTGTTCATGGTGGTTTTCTCTCCCACGGCCCATAAGAAGAGCCCACGACGCCCAACCCCATCCCCAAAAGTTTTCGCTCCTACGCGCCAACATTTTCTGACGCACCACCGCTTCCAAACTTTCTTCCTCTTCTCTCTCTTGCTGTGCCCTTTCCCACTCTCACTCCGCAATCCATTCTCCAATCCACCCTATGCCGTCGAGTCGGGCTCCCGGCAGTCGCCTCGCCTCCGCCGCCGGCCGAGGAGACGGCCGAGGAGGCGGCGGCTCGTGAAGTAACGCTTCCGGTGGTCCAAGTGAGCTCGCCCACTCGGAGAGGAGGCGGCGAGGATGAGGAGGCGAGGTGGGAGTGGAAACCGCGGAGCTAGGGTTTCGAGAGTGGGGATAGAGCGGCGAGCGAGGCGAGGCGAGTGGCCGTACCTTCCACCGCCCCATCTGCATTTAACGTGTGGACCGCCGATGGCGCGCATTGCGTAGGTGAGAGGAATTGTGTCGTAATCTAGTTGATTTGCTAGGAAGCTTGTAATCGTGTGTGGTTTCTGAGCTTCTAGATTGGTACTGCTGCTGTGGCTCGCTAATTTCGTAGCTCTGTGGTCATTTTGCTTCCCCCCCCCCCCGATGGAGGCTGTCGTCGTCGGTTTGCGACCACGCACCTGCGGCCTGCCACCGTCCAAAAGGAGGACTCCCTTTCCCGATGCTGACCTGGGAGAAGCAGCAACGGCCAACGGGGAAGGCAGGCGGAGAGGAGGGGAGGGAGACCGAGGAGCAGAATAATGTCTGGACTGGACAGAGTCAGGGCTAGAAAGGGACGACTTGCACCAACGTCGCTCCTTCTCCGACAGCTTGCCTAGGACGGCCGCCCAGAAGTCCATCTCTGAAGAGGACGAACTCGTCATTGACAAAGACCGTCGGCCGGCCAGGTGGTCGCCGCCGGAGTGGCGCATTGCGCCAAGCAACGAAGGAAGGAAGCGGTTTCTCCGGCGTGTAAGTGTGGTCGCCACCGCTGAAGTGGCAGGCGGCGCGAGGGAGGGAGGGAGCGCGAAGGAGATGGCTCAAAGAGCCCCCAATCGTATTTATTTGTCATTACACAGATATCAAATCTCAAGCAAAGCTGACTTACGTTTGAGAAGAATAGAAAAGGCAACAGATGATTAAGAATTAAGATGACACATAATTTCAATAAAAATGACGATCAAATGAAATCTCGTTGGGTTCATGTTCAATCTATGCTGATTCATAGCTAAACTACCTCCATATGATAGCTTTTCATTCAAAGACCAAGAGAGGCTGCCTGAACGATTACCTGACAATATATCCAAAGGCATAGAAACAGTTGTAGCAACACAGGATCAAATTTCCACTCTAGCACATTCTTGGTAAATTATTACTCCCTGGAGAATATACTGCCTTGCACGCCCTATTGTCCATATTGAACACAATATCAACCAAAAGGGCAAGTCATGGTTACTTATCAAAAAAAAGTTTCATGATCTTCAAATCATAACTTTGCAAGAGAGAAGATAAAAAACTCTGAGAAACAACAAGAAGCACAAACATAACATATTCAATCTGCTGAACACCCACAGGTGCTAACCTGATATGGGTGGGAATGTGATGGTGCTAAATCATTAACCGATATAAAAAAGTAAAGTGGGTGATAAGGAGTCTGAGCAGTGTTCTAAAAATCGGTAAGCGATATTTGTTCGGTCACTCCACCTTTTAGCGATTATACGGAAATCAGCCTTGTACTCGGCTTTGTAATCGGTTTTGAGGTTACCTTATTTTACATTTTAGAATTTTATACATGTACATTCATACAATAGCAAGAAGACATCTAATGCATCTTTTTTTCTTCATGAATATAGGCATGAAAACAAAGCTATCGTCAATGTAACCATGCAAATCAGCAATATAATACAATAAAGCTGCTCCCAGTGGGTGGTTTCTTACTGTAGTTTCTTATTGCATGAAAGACATTTAGATACCACCTTCCCAATGTATAGTATCTTAAAGTGTTGTATCTTAGACCTTTGATATAGAGTATTTACTAGTATTTCTACCTAGAAAACTGTGTATGAGTGGTATCTAAATAAGATACCAATCTGCTCTCTCTCTTCTTTAATTGCAGTGCCACATCAGATTTTTGTCTACGTGGCAGCTTTAAGAAACTTGCCAAGGTGGAGCATTGGGAGCAGCCTTAGGACAAACATTTGCAATAAAGAAGTAAAGTTCATGATTCATATATTATATTTTGTTCCAAGTTCCAACCATGTCATACATAGGTAATGTCTTGTCACTAATCAAGTAAACCTCAAGGGGTCTGAGAACCTAGTAAAGCCTAGCTTCTAGTGTTACTGTAATACGTCGCACTTACCCCTAATATTCAGCCTAATATCCGGTAATTGGCCCGCTTAACCTTGTAAACCTATTAACTTACTCCTTTTGCAATATTTGGCTCGGGGAAGGGATATAGTACCGTTATTCGGCTTAATATCAAGCCTGCCGGACCGCTTTCTAGCTAGAACATTGAGTCCGAGAAACAACAAGCAGCGTAAGCACAACATATTCAATCAGCTGAGCGTCTGCAGGTGCTAACCGGCTATGGGTGGGAATGTGATGGTGCTAAATCGTTAACTGATATCAAAATATAAAGTGTGTGACAAGGAGTCAAGGACAAATACAGGGCAGCTAAAAGCATATTCAAGAGACGAGGGTGTAAGCTGGAAAGATCTGACAACAAATTGTGCAAAAGCAATGCTAAAATTAAGTGTTGTTTTTCCAAAGTCACTAAAATTAAGCTGGAAAGATCTAACAACACTGTGTGATCAAATATTTCAGATCTTCATCCAGGTTGCTCAGTTCAATGCTCTCCTTACAAGCATGTGCTATAACACTACCAGGCGGTAGAGGAGTTGCGCTAGTTCTTTCCAGCCAGTATCTTGGTATTAGTGTTTGTAAGATAAACCTTGATTTAGACGAGGCAAATGCTTCGTAAGATTACCTCTTTAACCAAGTGAACCAACCCTTGAATAATTTCTCACTATGTGAATAAGGTGCAATGATTTTTTTTTGCGAATCACCCGTAGGCCGGTACAACATATAGACGCCACACACACGCACGCCACACACACACACACACGACGCCTACAAAAGACCTGGATGAGCGGAGTTTGATGAAAAATGACGAAGTCACCATCGACGCCTCGCTTGCAACGGACACGCCGTCTCCCACTTAACGAAAATCCTCCTAAATGAGACACGCAGGCCAAATATGGGGTTTGAACCCCGTGGACCTGGGGTACAACCACCTCCACTAGCCACCCAAGCAAGACTTGGTTCTCGTGTGCAATGAACATTTGGAAGTACAGTCCAGTAGGGCCCTTGAATATTAGTACTTTAGCAAGGATTAGAAAGTATAATCTACTCATGTCATTTTAAGAACAACGAAAACACTTTAAGTGCTATCACTCCTCGTTACCCTGAATACTTCAGGTTGAGGCATTAGCAAAAACTAGCATGCTGAACTACCATGAAACGAAGGCCATCTGTCCTACATAGACATAGATACACATGGGCATATATCACTTGACAATTATGACAAGTCCCCAATTTTTTTTTTTCTGTTAGCTCATTAAGCAGGTAAATAGTGGTACTTAACGGTTAAGAATGCGAACTTTTGAACACAGAATCTTCCCTCAATATCCATATTAGATGGCTCAACTATCTTATACTAAAGCCTATGGACGGTAACAATACCATCTATTAGTCTATCGCAAGTTCACAACCCAGTATGTAGGTTCAAAATATACAAACGAGCCATCTAGGCATCTAACGGTCTGTTCGGACGTGAAGATTGGGCTAGGATAGTAGGATTTGGTTCATTCCTTCAAGGGCCTAAATAGCGTCAACATGTATATTAGCAGAGTGAATTTGGCAACTTGGGAACCGATTCAAATCAAGACAAAAACCTAACGAAGTGATAACACAACCAGAGATTAGAAAATAGCTTATGTAAATCACATGTTCACTTACACATTTGACATTAACAAAAGGGGGAATTCATTATTTGCCCTTGGCTTAGTTGCGTTTTCAGAATTTATCCTTATTCCCGACGTAATATATTTTTTGCCCCTCCCTTAGTCTGTTTCTTCGTTTTTTGCCATCTTTGCATTATTTTAATAATATCCAACCGTTTTCCGTTACCAGAGATGTGAAAAGACATTTTTACCCCTTCTTTCTTATCTCCTCATCTCCCCATCTCCCCCAACCGGCCAACCCGGCAACCCCCATCGGCCATCTCCCATTCTCCCCCGGCGCCGCCTCCCCCTGCGGATCTCCCCCATCCCTTGTCGCCTCCGGCCTCTCCCATCCCCAGGAGAATGAAGCGGTTTCGGGTGGGAGGCCGAGGCGGGAGGCGCGTGAGGCCGTGTACTGGTCGCTGAAGTCGGTGATGGTCATCAGGATGAACACCGCCATCACCTTCCGCGACAGTGCCACCGGCTCGCCCGTCCAAATGTGCCCCACCACGACGCCCTCCGGCGGGAGGAGCCACCGTAGCTTCTTGCGCCACGGCTCTGACGCGCCGCTCCTCCTGGTGGCCTCCATGGACGCCTCCGACACCACGAGGTGGGCCCTGAGCTCGACGTCGGTGTAGCAGTGGTGGAGGTCTTCGTGCATCATCATGTGGCGCGGGATAACGCAGAAGAGGTGCTGGACGGCGACTTCTAGTTCTTGGCCAAGAACCGTCGCGACCGCAATGGCGATGATGTCGCCGCCACCATCCGCCTCCTCCACGCTGCCGTGTGCGCCGCGCGCCGCCGCTCGCGCGCATCGTTGAGCAGCACGCGCCGCCGCCTCCGCCTCGCGAGGAGGGGGCATCCACGACGGTGCGGCGGGCGTGGTGGCGGCGATGTTGTGCGGTACGTGGGCGGTTCTCGGACGCGGACTTCCGCGGGGCTCGGAGAAGTGCGTCGCGTGCTCGCGGCGGCGACGCGGCTAGGCGTTGGGCACGCTATGTCGCCAACCTCGAAGCTCGGCATCGAGCGCCATCGCGACGGCGCCGCCGCGTGGACGCCAAGATCCGCCTCGCGCACTCCATCCGCCTCCTCAGCGCCGCCGCTCCACGCCGCCGCGCCGCGCAGTTGAAGAGCCCGCACGCTCCACTCGACCTCTCCCACGCCTCCTCCTCGCCTCACCTCCCGCCGCCGGCCTCGGCGCTGGCTGGGCGCCACCCCGTCGCGGCTCAAGATGCGGCTCCCGAGGGCGTAGGTGGAGAAGCCGATGGGGGAGAGACGGGGAGGCACCTCCGTAGAGGAGGCGGCGAGTGGAATAGGGAGGGAGGATGAATGGAATGGAATGAGGAGGAGGAGATGTGCACGGTAACGGGAGGGTAAGACGGTCATTTCACATGGCCAAAATAGGAAAAACAGTATGATTAAAAAAATTGCAAAGAGAGCAAAAGGCAAAGAAACAAACTAAGTAAGAGGCAAAAAAATGTATTACATTGGGAATAGGGGTAATTCTGAAAACGCAACTAAGCCGCCCCTAGTTGGTTCTCAGTACAAAAGAATTCAATAACTGCATTAGAAAATCCACAGCACTCAGTGAAAGAAGTATACCAATGTTATTGCGTCAAAAAGAATACGTATAATTGTGTTGAATCATCACTTGTCATTATTCCCCTAACAAAATTCCCTTATCCCGGCTTAAAAATACTACTACAATTACAACAGCTTCAATTGAATCACGCAGCAGAGACCCCCAACTCATGTCTACAATCAAATCTACCTACGCCTCGATGATACTTAAGATCTAAATCTTAAAGCAGAATGCAAAATATTACGAGCTTGCCTCGGCTCCACCTGTGGCATCCGCTGCCCGGCTGCTGTCTGCTCAGTGGCGGCGGCCTCCGCCTGGAGCTTCTTCTTGTTGCGCTCGAGCGCCTCTCCGACCTCCTTGGGCATGTACTTCTCGTCGTGCTTGGCGAGCACCTCGGTGGCGCGAAAGAAGCACTCGCCCTCCCGTGCCTTATCGGACACCTACCTCCCCGCCGTCGCGGCGAAGTTCGTCGGTGAAGGGCCTGAGGAACCCTCGACGACGACGGAGTGGCCCTCGCGGAAGAGGTCGGGAGGATGCCCTCGTAGCGGACGAGGACGTCGGTGACGACTAACTCGATCTCGGCGGAGGGTTGGGCGACGGTGCCAGGCACGGTATTACGTGTGCCGGGGCCGGGCCAACCCGCTGGCCGAGACGGTGACCCAACCACATTGTGTCTTGTCATCAGGTTGTGATGCGCTAGGATCGAACCAATAGTACTATACCTTGGCTTAGCCTGATCTATTTGGCCACTCTACATGCTTCTTTGTTTTTGGCGGTCGGTCCAGTAATCACCGTGTTCGTTTGGAAGAATATAATTTCACATATTTTGTGTAGAAATAGTATTGTTCTTATAAATTTTATGTGTTCCTATTTTGTTGAGAGTCTCTAAATTTTGGATCGAGAAAATGACAAACAAAGTGAATCGAGAGCAAGACCCCATTTGGAACACCGGAAGCGAACGATTCCCTATAAAATTCTTGCATTTCAAACGGCCCAGAGGGCCTCTTTGGATAGAAGGAAAAAGAAAGTTTTTTTTTTTTTTAGAAATCCATTCCTACGGGAAAAGGCATATGGTGAAGCATTTGGTTCAAAAGAAGGGCTATGAGAGTTCCTTTGAAATTCCTATGAAATAATGTACTTTTATGGGAATTTTGGAGGAAAACAAACATCCACTCAATCCTCTTGGAAATTTTCCTTTTAGTCTATGACAACCATGCCAATCACCAAAATTCCCGTGTGTTTTTTCCGTGATCCAACCAAACAACATTTGTTAAACATTCCTGTGTTTTCTAATTTTTGTAGGATTTAACATGACATGACATCCAATTCCTACATTTTCTATTCATGTCTTTCTCAATTCCTGCGTTCCAAAGAGACCCTAAATGATCACAAAATAGACTATACACGCCGTAAAAGTGAGCAATTATGATGTGATGAAAAAACAGAAAGATATGAGTGCAATATACAGTTGACTTACAGAACTACAGGGAACATGTAGAAGCGCAACATCTTTCAATCAAAGCTGAAATGAGTCGGTATTCAGTACATCAGAGTATGTGACAGGTCGAGGGGTATATGTAATGAAATTGTCCACAAAATGGCATTGCTTGTCCAATATCGTCATGTATGTTGGTTTTAACGAGGTGATGTCAGGAGGGAACATGGACCAGATCATTCAGTTTCGGGCATCAATACGAATCATGACTGACCATTCAAGAGCCGAGTGAAGTTGCAGCTTCAAGTTCAAGAGCACGTGCCTTTGCAAGGAGCATCAGTGCAGCGGCAAACGGGTTGCCCTGAAAGCTCCCACCCATTAAACCCTCGTTCCAGTACCATGATGTTCTTTATTCCTGACTCTTCCTTGGACTCTGATAGATAGTCCGAAAACGTCTTAGCACAGGATGGACCTCGCACCTGGAGTGTGATGAAAGGCTCAGTTTGTAAGAAATATGCAGTTTTACATGTAATCTCAAATATGGAGACCAGATTAAAGAGCTAAACATATGGATGGACATACAATGGTGAACTAAGAAAAGGAGAAAAAAAAATGATTTGATGTCTTTATTTTCCTCTCCATCTGATATTAACAATGTTATTGCGGGAAAAGCAAAATCAGGGATAATGACTACATGAACATCACTACACAGCACAAAGTTTCAGTTCTACACACACAAGTGTACATTTCTCAGTTAACAATGGTAGCAGTAGAACTAGACAAGAAATTAAGTGAGTTAACAAATAATTATCGTTTCTGTTAGAAGATAACGTTAGGATTCCAGGGTATTCATCGGGTGATCGGCAAAGCCTTGACCATAGAAAGAAACAAAAGCAGGAGCAAATGAAATATCAAATGATCGAATCACAAATAGGTGGCCTTCTATAGTTCTATATGAAAGCACATGAAAACAGAAATCAACCCCAAAAGGCAACAATAAGTCATATTCATACACACTCTTCAAGAAGCACAATTTTTTTCTATCTGAATGCCTTATGTGAACAGTAGCTCTTGTATGGCAATTCAGGATAAATTTCCCCAAGGGAGTAGATTTACAAGGACATTTTCTGGCACAGTCAATCCTACAAGAAAATAGAATGCATCCTCGTATCATGGAAGATCCACTTGCATTAGTGGCTCAGATTGATAATCGTACTATCTTACTACCGAAACACAAACAGCAACAGTAGTACCCGAACCAACCTATCAGGCAATTGTTAATAACTGAATCCAGAAAGCTACTTGGCAATAATTCTATCCAACTGTGACAAGTCCATTAAAAAAATGCATGATAGTAGTATCTTTCCTGCAAAATATTCGTTACATTTTGCTTTTGGGGCTGGTTCAATAAAAGCACAGCAATACGTCAAAGATTCATAATTGTTATCTTCCTACCTACAATGGAAACAAGCCCTTGAGCTGGACTTGAAAGCATAATCCTGTCTACATTTTCCAACAGAACTAGGAAAGATCCTTCCCATCCAAATGGGTCACTAAGCGTGGACAACTGAACATAGCCTGATTTCCCGATTCCGATCTCGATCCATTCCAATAAAAAGTTGCATTCAACAGGGTAAGTAATACATACATAGTTAACTGCTAGGAAGGGATAATTGAGAGACTAACATTTTGGTCAAAAGGCCACCACCCATCATGTATTCAAGCTTTAACAAGTCTGATTATGTAGAAGTAACATTAGCACAGAAGAATATAAAATGATAATGTGTTGAAGGTCTCGGTTTTCCCATAAGACATAGGCAATTGCATAATCTCATATGGAGCTCATGCCAACCTGCCAGTTTGCCTGTAAAATCAGTAAATCAACTACTGTGCGGTCGGTGGGTGAGGTGATCGCGCAGTGTTATGTGGGCGATCAGATTTCCAATCAAATTTGTTTAGCATAGCGGAGTGCTGGAGTTCACAGGGCGGTGCAAGCGCTCGCTCGTATACCTGACGTCGACGATGGCCACGCGGGGGTTGCCGCGCGCCATGGGACACCGCTTCGCCGGTGACACGCTCCGCGCCGATCCCTCTTCCGGTTACTATTCCCTCTAGCTTCCCCGCTCGATCGTAGTTCCCAAGTGCGTCCAACTTTAAGACGACGATTGGGTTTTTGCACGTTGTAATTCCCAAGTGCATCCAACCGAAATGACCTCTTTTTGGGCTTAACAATTTCACAGCCTTCTTTCGTTTTGCTTGGGCTCAAGCAGCGCGCAGAAGACGCATTTGCTTCGGGCCTCAAGCCGAAAAGGTCCCAACAAGCAGCAATCGCCAGGGACCAAATTTTATTTTAATTCAGCAGAATTGGCAGGGGCCGCGCGGACGCGTACCCCCTCTACCACAAATTACGACGTCCACTCTCCCACTTGGGGAGATGGTAAGCCAACGCGCCCACCAAGTGCAATGTGGGCCATTGACCTAGGCCACGGGCCTTGTTGATCGCCCGTCGACCCCGTCCAGGTAAGTATGTTGCAAGGAGGGCAGGGGCGCCGCTTATGTAGCCTCCTCCCCTCTCCCAACCGGCTCCACTCAGCGATGTGGTACTAAACATCGCGCCGTGCCGCACCCGCACTGCCGCCGCGCGAGCGCCAATCCCTTGTTCATGGGCTGGTTTTCTCTCCCACGGCCCATAAGAAGAGCCCACGACGTCCAACCCCATCCCCAAAAGTTTTCGTTCCTACGCGCCAACATTTTCGGACGCACCACCGCTTCCAAACTTTCTTCCTCTTCTCTCTCTTGCTGTGCCCTTTCCCCACTCTCACTCCGCAATCCATTCTCCAATCCACCCTATGCCGTCGGAGTCGGGCTCCCGGGGCAGGCTGCCTCCGCCTCCGCCGCCGGTCGAGGAGACGGCCGAGGAGGCGGCGGCTCGTGAAGTACTGCCCCCCCGGTGGTCCAAGTGAGCTCGTCCAGCTCGGGAGAGGAGGCGGGCGAGGAGGGCTCCGATGAGGAGGCGAGGGGTGGGAGTGGAAACCGCGGAGCTAGGGTTTCGGAGAGTGGGGATAGAGCGGCGAGCGGAGGCGAGGCGGAGTGGCCGTACCTTCCCAGCTGCCCCATCTGTATGAACGTGTGGACCGCCGATGGCGCGCATCGCGTAAGGTGAGAGGGAATTGTGTCGTAATCTAGTTGATTTGCTAGGAAGCTTGTAATCGTGTGTGGTTTCTGAGCTTCTAGATTGGTACTGCTGCTGTGGCTCGCTAATTTCGTAGCTCCGTGGATTAGCCGAATCCATATGGTTCATTTTGCTTCCCCCCCTAAGAATGGACTTGATGTGATTGCAATGTAGTGGCGGTTCATGTGTTAGATGGTGCTGTACGCGTAGTGTGGTGGTACGTTTTGAATCATGAGCTACTGTGCCGTCAATGGGTGTAGTGGGAGTGAGTGTCCACGGATGTAGGATTGCTATCTATTTTGAAGTCTCTGGATCTAAACATAACTACATTAACTAGTTTTTTTGTTCTGCCACAACTGAGATTTCACGGTATGTCTATGCGAGCATGTCAATCTGCTTGATAGTTATGAACTCTGAAAAATAAATGTATGGAATTGTATAGTCCTGGGTCCATTGATCCTCATACTTGTTACTTATGATTCATGAATCATGTGAAGGGCCATAGAATTTGCTTACAATGCAGAGGGCACTTATTATGCATCATTGTGAATGTTTTGGTTTTGCTCTAAAAGGGAATGTTTTAGTTTTGTTCCTTTATCTCTTTGTTTTAATTTCTTATTTGCTGGTTTGGTGGCGTACCACTATGTTCTCAACTCATGGGTAGCCCCTAAAAAAACTCATTATGGGTAGAGATTTTAAATTGCTAACTGTGTGATACTCTACTTCCAGTTGCCTTCCTTGTGGGCATGTCTATGGCAGATCTTGCTTAGAGAGGTGGTCGCTGCAGTGTGGGAAGAAAAATGCAACGGTATGTTGGTCAATGACTGCTGGTTCAGAATCATATCTTCAAGTATTGTAGTATACTGCATAATGTTATTGGGATTAATTCTTCTGAGTAACTAGATTTATTATTATTATTTATTCAGTGCCCTCAGTGCGGCAGAAGATATAAACAAAAGCACATTATAACCCTATATGTACCAGAGATTGCTGTTCCAAATAATGATCTTGAAAAGGTTAGTCTTGCTTCACTTTTCCTTGAAGGTATTTCTGACTATGGACTGAAGCTTGTTTGATTTATGCAGCAAGTATTGTCATTAAGAGAAAAAAATGAATCTCTTGAGAAGCAAGTAAGCTACTTCTTTGCACAGTCTACATTTTTTTTTACTCCGAATTGATATTAGGAGCACTCTGTCCCAGCAGCATGTTCACATGATTGTAAAGTTATATAAATCATTTTGATGAGCTGGCTATTTGTAATTTTGCAATAACATTGACTGCAATGGTGAATCCATAAATTTTGGTGATAGGAGTATTTATACAAGTAGGACTTAAAGTAACAAAGAGCAATTAAAGATTAAAACTTAAAGACAACATGGATGAGAATCTATGAGGAACATTGTCTACTGCATACCTACAATATTCATTTCATAAATTCAATATAAAAGTTAGAGGAGACTGAAAGGAAACTAACATGGATCAGAGCAAGCCATAGGCATTTGCCCCCTCTTGCCAAGTTGCCCACATGCCCCTACCTGCCTGGGTCAGCGGTGCCTGATTATTCTCCTTTTAGTTGATTCCTGAAGCTTATACATGCCATATAGAATGTTATCACACACTATGTGACATATATCTTCTCACCATTTCAGTTTAATGTAATAACTAGTGAGCTTTTGCATTTTTGTGAGAAAGATGTAAATGTTTTGTTGTTGGTTTATAGGCAGATGATAGCTACTGCCATATTCCTTTTCTGTAACAATCTTAAGCAGATATTAAAATCACCACAAGTTGTATATACTTTTTCTGGAAGCTTATGCTTTCTTTATGTTTCAATGCAGCAACAAAAATTAGTTGAGGAGATAAAAGAGTATAAGGTACATGCCCTACTTCTTCACTATGGTATCACTATTCAAAAGGTGAACAATATTTTCTGTGCATAACCATGCATACTACTTACACTGAAAGGTAGTGCAGCAGTTATTCTGTCATGGGCGCGACTACTGTTCACACACGTATTGTTCATCAACGAATAGTTTCCTTCGTTGCAAATATCTATTTCCTTCAATAGTTTATTAGTTTTCTTGTATAAGGATTAGGTAATTGAAAAAGTTATCTATTAGTTAGGAAGATTATCTGTTTGTTAGGAATGCCATTATTTAGATTGATTTTATCCATAATTGTTAGAAGAGTCATCTATATAATGAGGCATATTGTAATCGTTGGCATTAAGTAAAGATGAATGAACAAGTTCTTAGTCCCTAAAATTCAGCTGTGGTCGTTCCTTTGGCCGGCTATTCTAAATCTATTCCTTCACAATCGGTGCCCTCCTTCATCTAGCACCGTTCTATGTCAAGTCGTCGCTGTCCAACCTCCCTCCGACGGATGTTTACTCCATTATGAACTAAGGTTCATAACATATTCATGGCATAGTTGTTTAGAAAAAATGATTTCCGAGTTTATTCATCTTAGCAAGGACCTCCTTGTATGTTTCCTTATATTAAATTGCTAGTTTGTGATTGGCCTTTCCTGTGTCAGAAAATAAATCTTTATGCTAGTAGAGCCTCATGTTTATTCCTTTATGTTTCCTTATATATTTTGCAGAGGCAGATTATGTTGCAGCAAAATTTAATAAACGAATCAGGCCCAAAGAGACAGGTAATGTTGCTCAAAATTTTAATGGTTATCATAATTATACAAGCTTTGATGTTAACATTTTTTTTACAACAAATTGTGAAGAAAATGGCAGAGCAATCATCAGATGGAGCAACAGATGCAGAGTCGGTTGCCTCACTTACAGCAGATGTTGGCAATGGCAATCCTTGCAATTTTTTTCTCCAGGTCTATATTTTTTCTGACTGTTGCTTGATTGTGTCTTTCTATTATATACTTGATTGAGCAATCTTGAGATCTATTTTCTAGTTCCATTTTGTTGTGCCTAATGTAGCTATGGTCATGTAGTATGACACATTGTACGCCGTATATACCTTGGTTGCCATACCGACTTCAAACATACAGTTAGTTGAACAACAACATCAAAATAGTGGAAGAATTATGCAAGGACCTTATCATTCGTTGAGTCACAATTACCTATGGACTACAGATAAACTTGGCTAGATTTATTTATTTATCTCTTCTGGATGCATATGAGCTCTTTTACGATACACCACTTGCCACTCTAGGGGTAAGAGTGGATTTCAATCTCAACCACTGACTGAGTGAGGTTAGTTTTGGCCAAATGCAAATATTACTTGTAAGGAAACCGGAAGTTAATTAAGGTACACACCTAAGAAAGTAAAGTATTAAATGGGTATACATCCTTCCATACCAAACCATGACAAACTTGTTTAAATAGTTTCAGCCGTATGGACACTTGGATCTTTCAAAATTAGTTCAAATAGTCTGAAAAGAAAAAATATGTAAGCCATATTTCTTATTGATTTTTTTTCAAGGAAGTGCAACAACTTTGCACATCTTTTCATTAAACAGGAAAAAACAAAGACGAATACAGATAGTAAAACAACAAAGACTCTGAGCACGACCGGAAGCATGACCCTCAGAGAAAAATTACAAAAGAGAAAGACAGAATATGCCACCACGCCGAAGCAAGGGCGCCAGTTCGAGGCCATGACAACCCCACTCACTGCCGCACTGCCGACCAAAGCTACAACGAGGAGGTCATAGACTCCAAGCCGACGCCTCCAAGGAGGAAACGACGCTGGAGGCGTCGCCGTCAACCTATCCGGCAGGAACCGGATCTGAGGTTTTCACCCCGGAGAATGCCACAAGAACTCAGAAAGGGTGAGGAACCGAAGCTCCAAGACGACGCCTCCAAGGAGGAAAACGACGGCCGAAGACATCGCTGTCGCGGATCTAGCTAAAACCGGATCAAAGGTTTTCACCTGGAACATGGCACCACACGACCCCCATAAGCTCCCGCCGTTGCCCGCCAAAGCCGCCCCACAACAACACTTCCATAGCCACCTTCGCTGACCGTCGCCCAAAGGCCAACCAGATCCAATGGAGACACCAGATCTAGACGGCCACCACCTCTGCAGCAGGAGCACCGTCGGCCGAGATCGGGATGGTCCCCGCCTCAGGGGACAAATTCACCGAGCAATTTCGATGTCGTTAGCACGCGGTGGGCGATTGGACGATGGCGGCGGCGTCCAGATGCTATTCACAGCGAGCTTGGCGAGCCACTCAAGACCCACGCCGAGCTCCGTGGCCGGCGACTTGGAGAGGCCATGGACTGCTCGCCATTTAACGCCGACCACCCTACGCGCGTGACGCCGAGGATGGACCGCCACGCCACGATCGGCCACGCTCAAGCCCACGCAAAGACGGCCGAACCCACTATCGGGCAAAGACACTTCCGTCGGTCCCTTCCGCAGCAAGTGTAGCGCCGACAGCGCGCCGAGAGCGCGCTCATCTACGTCGCCGACAGTGCGCCACGCAGCGCGCCTTCAAGCGCCGACGCCGCCGAGATGGAGGAACGAGGCAAGGACTCGCTACAATCGCGACGAAAAATTCCATCCGGCACCAAAAGCTTTGTAAGCACATTTTTCGTTGCAGCGGAGCCCGACGGAGGACGAGGAGGAGGAACCGAGGTGGCGCAACCATCTCCTCCTCGCCTTGACAGCATCCGCAAGACCTGCACGATGCGGCTGTTGTCATCATCAACGGCGTTCACCTTCTCGCCTCGTGGACTCGGTCGACTCACAACTTTGTGGCGGCGAATTGGTCGCAAGGGTGGCATTGTCCCTCACACCACGCACAAAGTTCACAAGTGGGCGCCAACGGCGACCAGGTCACAAGCGGCGACATCTGTCGTGCAACGCCCATCTCCATCGACAAAGAAGATTTCACCCTCGACTTCCTCACGATTCCGTTGGGTGGCTTTGACGTCGTCTTGGGCGTCCAGTGGTTGGGCTCCCTAGGGCCCATAACTTGGGACTTCAATCACCGGACGATGCGTTTCCAGCGGCAAGGGCGGGACATCGTGTGGCACGGCGCCAATCCACCGGGAGCCGGCCCATACCTCCACACGGCAACCTCGGAGGACCACATGGGCGGTCTTCTGGAGGAGTTCCAGACCATCTTCGCCGAACCCAGGGGCTTGCCACCCACTCGAGGCCGGGACCATCACATTTACCTGCTGCCTGGCTCGGGTCCTGTGGTAGTCCGACCGTACCGGTACCCCACCCTCCAGAAGGATGAGTTGGAGCGCCAATGCACCACCATGCTCGATCAGGGCATTATCCGACGCAGCACTTCGGCATTCTCGGCTCCTGTCCTGCTAGTAAAAAAGCAGGATGAGACATGGCGTTTCTGTGTCGACTACCGGGCATTGAACGACAAGACAATCAAAGATAAGTTCCCCATTCCGGTGGTCGAGGAGCTGCTTGATGAGCTCAAAGGAGCTCGGTTCTTCACCAAGTTGGACTTGCGCTCGGGGTACCATCAGGTACGGATGCACCCCGAGGACATTGAGAAGACGGCGTTCAGGACGCATGAGGGCCTTTTCGAGTTCTTGGTCATGCCATTTGGACTGACAAACGCACCGCCACATTCCGTGCTTTAATGAATGAAGTTCTTGGGCCCTACTTACGTCGTTTTGTCCTTGTGTTTTTCGATGACATTTTGATATACACTCCTCTCGGGCGGATCACCGCGACATGTACGAGCCGTGTTTCACTTCTACATTGACACCATCTCTTTCAAGAGATCCAAGTGCCTCTTTGGGAATCGGGTGACATACCTTGGCCACATCATTCGGCCGAAGGAGTCGCCATGGACCCGCAAGGTGGAGGTGTATTGGATCGCTCACCCCGGTCCATCGCGCCCTCGCGGCTTCTCGGCTTGGCGGGCTACTACCGCTTTCATCAAAAACTATGGCGCCATGGCACCTTTGACTCGACTCTTCAGAAAGAGGGGTTCACGTGGACGGAGGAAGCCGCACGTGCTTTTTGTACCGCCATGCAAGTTCTCACTTGGCGCCGGTTCTCCGGTGCCGGATTTCTCTCCATTTATTGTGAGTGCGACGCGTCGGGCACGGATTTGGCGCCGTTCTTCATCAAGGCGCCGGGCTATCGCATTCTTTAGCCGCCCCATTGCGCACGCCACACCAAGTCGGGCGCTTATGAACGCGAGCTCATTGGTCTAGTACAAGCCGCACGGCATTGGAGGTCGATTTGTGGGCGCCTTTTACTATCAAGACGCACCATTATGCCCTCAAGTTTCTTCTCGATCGCCTCTCCACGATACCTCAATATCAATGGGTGAGCAAATTGTTTGGGTTTGATTTGCAGTGGAATTCAAGCCGTCGCTGAATGTGGTCGCCGACGCCTATCTCGTCGAATGCCGAATCGGGATCGCCGCCATCACTTCACCCCGATTTTCTTTGTTCGAGGATCTCCGCCAGTCGCTTGCACCGAGCCAACCTTGTCGAGCATCCGTGAGCGCATCACCTTCGTGAGTCGGGTTCTCCTTGGTCCTTAGTGGAGGGCATGGTATGCTATGAGCAATGAGCCCACGCTCCACCCGACTCCACGCTATCGCTCATTGCCTTGGGCGCCTGCACATGATGGGCCTCTTGAAGGGATCCGTAAGACACTACATCGCTTGCGGAAAATTTCCATGTTCCACATGACCGGCGGTGGTTCAAGAGTACGTCCGAGCTATGGGTCCGCCAACGCAACAAGACGTAATGGCCCAACCGGCGGGATTACTATCGCTCTAGCGTCCCTTCCTGTATGGTCGATATCTCCATGGATGTTGTGGAGGATTGCGAAAGTAGGCGCAAATCATCATCTTAACAAATGGTCGCATGATTCTCAAAATACGCCCATTTCATTCCTTTGGCCCATCCATATTCACTTCGTCGTTGCACATGCCTTCTTTGCAGAGATTGTCCGCTTCATGGTATCCCTACCTCTATTGTATCGGACAGGACCCAGATTCACCTCGAATTTCGGAAGGATTTATTTGCTCATGTGATACCACCTTAACATGAGTACGCTTATCACCCACAATCGATGGTCAATCGAGTGGTGAACAAGATCATTGCCATGTACCTCCGTTGCATGATCGAGACCGACCACGACAGTGGATTCGATGGCTTCCTTGGGCGGAATTTATTTATAATACTGTATCATTCGACCCTCAAGACAACGCCATTCCGTGTGGTGTATGGCGTGAACCCCTTCTTTTCGGACTATGAGCCGGAGCAACGCGACACCACGCTAGATTGATCGTGCACTCCAGACCGCGATTTGTTCTTGGCGATGTTCGAGTCGCTACTTCATGCCCAAGAATTTTACAAGAAATTCTACGATCGAAGCATCGATCCATACAATTTGACGTTGGCGATTTGGTTTGGTTGCGCCTTCATCATCGGGCACCGCTTTACCCGGGGCTAGTCGTGGGAAGCTTGGGCCTCGTTATTTTGGGCCTTACCGCATCATTGCCAAGATCAATGACATGGCATATCGCCTAGACCTTCCCAAGACGACCCACATACATGATGTCTTTCATGTGGGTTTTCTAAAGAAGTTTGACTGAGTGCCCCGCGCCACCAACCCCAATGCCGCCTTCTCCATGGGCGGGTCATTCCAGCGCCTCTGAAGGCGCTGCGTGCCAGGCTTGCTCGTGACAAATGGCAAGTGTTGATACAGTGGCAGGATTCATTAGCTTTCGATACTTCTTGGGAAGATGTCCAGGATTTCAAGAAATCTTATCCCTCTTTTCAGCTCGAGGACGAGCTCTTCGTCGAGGGAGGGAGAGATGTCATGTGGGGCCGCGTCTATGGCCGGCGCCACAAGACGCAAGATCAGCCGACCCTAGCAGCAGAGTCGGCCCTAGGCGCCGAAACAGTTAACCCTGATGGCTGACTGTGATTTCCTTTATCTTTTTAGGAAGTTTAAATCTATTTTATCTCTTTAGGAAGTTTAAATATGTTTTATCTCTTTAGGAAGGTTTAAATTAAGAAAGTATCTTTTAGGAAAGAGTCTAGATAAGGAAGGATAATACCTTCTATTTGTATTCAGATTGTACTCCTATATATAGGAGATAAGTGGTCAATAGAAAATCAGCAAAGGATTGGGTTATTCCCAATCTCCCTTGCGCCAACCGCTGCCTTCCTGTTTCTGCGCGTTACTGTTCACCGTGATACTGTTCATTGTGTTACTGTTCATCGCAATACTGTTCATCCACGGCGCCGCCACGGCGTTTTGGCGCGATCCTCATCCTCCGGAGTTGATCCTTCCCTTCCGACTTCGCTCCCAAAGATCAACACCTGACAGCGGGGGGCGGGGGGCTGGGGTTCTCGGGGACTGTGGCGTCGCCTCCCGGGTCGCCCGAGACGAGCGACATGGGAGCCTATCTCACTTGTGTGTAACTCCACACCGCTAATTATCTTCTTCCTTCTTATTGAATTTGATATATGTATATTCCAGACTAATTTGAAAATTAAAATGGTTCATATTTTAACAAATTGCAATTGAGTTAAAATTTTATAACATGTTGAAGTAAAGTTTCGGATTTGAATTATGAATAACGAAATATTATAAAAAAACATAGAATTAACTATCAAATTTCACTTTTTTTCATAAAAAATTCCAGCATAAGATATCTACATTAAATATTACTTTGAAATATATTTCCTTCCATACAAAGCAATTTGAGATCTATTATTTTGTTGCAACATGGATCTCCATTATTAATGAATGCCTATGTATAATTTAATCTAGTACTGTTAATGCATTTTTTGGAGGGACGATATAATATATAATTACTCAATTTCCTTTCATACGTTGATTCTTTCGATTTGACACTATCTTATTAATGTAAAGCAATCATGTACAAAGAAAACATTAACCTTTGGAAGGTCAAAGTGACATCTTACCCCCTACATGGTAATAGATCATTATAGCCATTAGATCAAAGGAAATCAATGGCTCCCATGAAAGGTGGTGTACTGTAAAAAAATCTGGATGTATATACATTGCTTGCCATGCCAATTATTAGGCCATATAATCTTTTGACCCATTACTATTGCTGACTTCCTTCTCATGTATTATATTCCTAAAAACATAAGCACTAATTTCACACGTTTGATGAGATAACGACTTCAAATTTATACATGTTTTGGAGGAGAAATTAACCGTTTACTCAATCTTAGGTTTTCCTATCATTGTTGGCTAGTCATCTCCATGCATTTCTTGTTATATAACTGTTGTCCTGCCAAATACTGGATTGTTAACTAGCCATTGATTGGAGGCTATAGTACATATGCTCATGGCATGGTAGAATTATTAGCTGCTATTGAGCCTTGATAGGGCATTCCTTCTTAAATTTGCAATTCACCTTTGTGAGTCAAAGAGCTACCATGTTGTGAAGTTGGCAACTAAATTTTGTAGAATGAGTTTGTTCTGGATGGAGCTCGAGTCATGGGCATAGATGCATCCAGCCAGATTATATTAGCTTCTGGAAGGGCACCTGGAGTTGGTGCTGAACATGTCCTTACAAAGGTACACGTTCTAAACTAGATGCTTTGCCTAATGACTTCAGGCGAGTTATGCTTCTCACCACAAATTGGTTGTTTATTCACCTCATGTATCTCAACTTTTAATTTCGACAGATCAGCATGTTTGCTAGACAGGAATTTCAGAAAATCCACCTTCCTCCCAATACTAAAGCTATTAGGGACATCTGTGTACTGCCTGGGGGCCATGCTGTTTTTGCATCACTAGGCAGGAAATTGTCGCTTTTCAGGTTTATTTGGAATGTGTGCAATTTCTGTTTCTCATTTTTTGTTTTGTTTTAGCAATGTTTCTGACTTTTGACTTTTGTACTTATGTTTTTATATTCCAGCATGGCAACCAACAATGTTGTCCTTCAATATGATCTACCGGTGATTCTTTGACCTTGCAATTTCACAAATTTTGCAACTAATTTTATGCTCTCCATATGTTGATTCAAAGAGCGCTCACAAGAAAGTTGTTCCTTCACATATATTTTTGTGATTAACGCCATCCCATATTTAATTCACGAAAGCATATTTTTTAATACTATAGATGGTTGTTTTTCCTTGAGGATGTGGGCGTCCATAAGGCTCCATTTCAATTTGGTCCTTGCCGTACCTCTAGCTTTTGGATATTGAAAATGCAGCATCGTTCACCACAGCATACATTTTAATCTTCACAAGACTACCAAATATGCAACCTTATAATCAGAAGATTTTACATTGTGAGATACTTGTTTTTGACAGAGATGTAATCAGAAGATTTTACATTGTGAGATACTTGTTTTCTTTGCCTTGATTTAAAGGTGTTGAATGAGTAATTTTGAATTGGTAATTTGGGTAAATTACTGAAATAGTTTATCCTGGCCTGTTAATCATCTGTATTTCAATACCTTGCAGGCTCCTGGCTGGTCCTGTTCAGGGGATCAAACTAGTTCAAATCACGTTTATGCTGGATTGCAGGTTGACTTTTCGATATCTCTTGTGATTCCTTAACCTTTTTGTGCTCTTTGAAAGGTTGACAGGAAATCTCTCTAATGAACTTTACAGAATGGCATGCTTTTGGTCTTTGATATTCGTCAAACTGCAGCACCCTTGCATTCTATGACGGGTCTATCTACACACCCAGTACACACAATCCACTCTGTTGTAGACGACAGTGGTTCCAGAAAGGTCATTTCTGCTTCTTCCATAGGACCCTGCATTTGGGATGTAGATGGCTGCAAAAATAGGTATGTAGCGGTTTGATTTTTTTATTTTGTTTTGCGAGGAAGCAGTTTGTAATTTTACTACACAATTCTTAATGATCTTCTGCTCATGGTATTTGGAATTTAGTTTGGTTCTTTGTGGTCCACATTGTTAAAGTTTGTGCTCTTTTTTTCCCTTTCAGGCCAAATTTGCTGCTCGGAATGGAAAACCAAGGGGTCTGTATTTCTCTCGCATGCGCCCCTCCATCAAGTGATCTCCTGGTGGCTTCCTTCCGGCCGAAAGTTGAGTTGTCGGACGATGGCACCACATCTCAAGTGGTTATATCACAATCACCGACACCCTCTGGTTCAGGAAAGCTAGGGCGCCATGCCCTCATAAGGAGGACAAGCAACATGTCCTTCGCCAAAGATCGGATCTGCAATGGTAATGTAAGCCAATTGCGCATGTCGAAATCCGCAATCATACCCTGTGTTGGCAACCAGCACCTCTTTGCCTATGGTGACGAGTCGCTGTGTGGAGTCCGGACTTGGCGGCTGCCTTCATTTCAGACGTTTGCTGATCTCAAGCCCCACCGGCAACCAATCCTTGATCTGAGGTTTGCAGGTAGTTCAACCGGGGAGAGGTACCTTGGGTGCTTAAGCGAGGAAAAGTTGCAGGTTTTCAGGATTAGGTAGCATATCAGAGACAGCCATTGATTCCATTCTTTTCTTTTGTTTCTGGTAGCTGTGCCTGTGCTGACACATCAGTAGTACTTCGTTAGCTTTGTTGTGCATGCACAAACAGGTCTCGCTCTGTACAGTGTTCTCTAGAGCACATATGTAGCGCATAAACCCATGTATGCTTTTTCAGGGGATAAAAATCATGAAACCATGTATGATTTTGCTACCCTTGTGATAAAAGTCTCTAATGTGTCACACTACCTAGCTCAGTTGGTGGGAAGGTGTGGATACACACCTTCACTACTCAGGTTTAGTCTTTTTTTAGGCGAATTTGAGTGTCTATTTGGTTGTTTGCATTCTTAGTTGGTGCAGAGGCCGAAAGTTGTACTCTCTTTTATAAAAAAACACTACTAGTGTTGAAATCGGTTTTACTAATGCTGAACTGGCGTTGTGACCGTTCTATTCTGCCTCATAAACCAAAGGTACAAATGGGTAGCGATATGCCACACCATTGATGCTGGCTTTTACGTTAAGTCCGCTGATATTTTTCCAATTCTTATCAACGTCATCATTACCCATCACTATAACTGTAACATCACAAATTCATTTGTCCTTTCTGTACCTTGATAAGTTCACTGGAGTCCGGCGCATCGGTATCATTCTAAATCTGAACTCCATTTTTTCTTGTTGAGACGGTAAACATTTTCTTCTACCAGTACAGTATCAACAAGTAAAGTTAAACTCACAATCATGCTTGGGTGAGAGAGGATTTTTTTTCTTCGAAAGAGTGATGAGAGAGAGGATATGACAACGGATGAGATTCTCTGCATGCTCTTAACGCAAAGGTGCTACAATGCATGAGAATTAGGAGCGATCTCAACCGTTCGATCGAAAAGGGAAGACCGAGATCAACCGTCACAGTGTCCTCTGCTACAGCAGTTACTACCGTAAAACAGTACAATACTTCTTGACTGTTGATGCAATTTTTTGCTGCAAAGGATCCGGATCCTATGACAACGACAGACTTTGCATTTCTTTTTTTGCGAGTGCAATATGATAGTTCATAGTTGGAACACAATTCATGTTTGATTTTTTTAAAATAATTTTTTTATTCCAAAATACAGTAATATACTTACGTTTTTTTTACAGAAATAATTCTCTGTCGCTCCACCGTTGGACGACTTGTGCTAGTCATTTAACAGTTGAGCGACTAATGTACAAGTCGCCTAACGGTTGAGCAACTTGTGCTAGTCACCGTTAAGCGGCTAGTAGCTGAAGGGACTAGTAATCATTGGGCGACTTGTACACTTGTCGCTCAACCGTTGAGCGACTAACATAAGTCGTCCAATGGTGGAGCGGCAGATGATTATTTCTGTAAGATAAAAAAATGTAAATATATTACTGTATTTTGGAATAAAAAAAAGGATTATTTAAAATAAAATTCATTCATGTTCCATGCAAACAATAGAGTGAATCAATTACAACTGAAATACGCCGTGCGTATTATTTCTTGTAGACACATTGTAGCAAGAGTTTGATCACCTTACACGCGCCTCAGCAACCACGTTGTAGTAGGGCGGCAGTTAAAATGCTCGCAGACACCATGAAATGAGCAATCTTGTGTGGAATACATACATATGTGAATTTCAGCATTCTGGGTAGAAGGTGTGGTCCCTGGAGTAATCCTGGCAGTAGTAGTAGACCATGGAGTTGCGCTGAGCCCAGCGCATGGCGCCCACCTGCTGCTGGTTGAGCGCCGAACCCGACGGCGACGCTGGCACGGGGCTGCAGCCCGACGGCGGCGCACCGGTGGCGCAGCCGCCGATCTTGAGGTCGGCGAACCGCGACACGAACGGCTGGTACTGGTAGTCCGCCCGGTAGCGGCCGCCGTCGGTGGCCCAGTCGGAGGCATCCCAGATGGAGCCGTACGCCCACATCTCCCGCTCCGGGAACGTCCCCTCCACCGTCTTCTCGTACCGCCTGATCGGCACGTCGTCCACCAGGAACCTGCGAAATCAACGGTCGGCAGCTCGCATTAATTGTCGATTAGTTAACGGAGTACTAGCTCCTAGCTCCAGGGTTTTGACTACCGGCCGATTTTCAACCGATTTTCAGCTATTTCGTTTCTATCGGTACCTGGTAAAAGTCCAAACCAGTCCAAACCGGCTCAAAAATCGAATTTGTTTGAATTATATAGTTTTTCCATTTTAACTTCGAAAAAAAAAATCAAATTTTGATTTGAAAATTTTGGCCGAGTTTTTCCAAATTCCGACCATTCAGTTCTACCGGTGGCCCTGGTAAAAAAATTAAAACCGTAATCAAAACCCTGCTAGCTACTACTAGCACTAGTACACAATACACTCTCCACTGTACGAGGTGGTCATTAATCCTAACGGATCTGTTCCCGTTGGACTAAGATGATTGAACTGCCTGAAAATATTTAGGGCATGTTTGGCTGCAGATTGGGCCAAGTTAAGTGGCATCTAGGCAGCCAAATATGCCGGAGAGAGCTTTTACGAGGTCGATCCCCACGTCGAGACGGTCTCATCACCGTCCGATCATGCCTCGAGAGTCGTGCGATCATGATCGGACGGTGACGGGGCAATCCGGGATCGATCCATTGAAGAAGAAATCCCCAAGTATGCCCTTATACATGTATGGACTATGCAGAAGCTACAAATTAAGTGCAAACGTACAGGATTTGGTCTGGGTTCCAGAGGATGGCGTAGTGGTGGAAGCCGGCGGTAGGGTCGAACCAGAGGTGGAACCTCATCTCCCGGCCGATGATGGTGCCGTCGCCGCTGCCGCGCACGTAGACGTTCGTCTGCAGCGTGTACGGCTCCCCGGGCACCGTCCCCAGCAGCTCCATGTCGATCTCGTCGTGGTGACCCGGGTACTGCTCAGTGTTCGACAGCTGCATGGTACATACCATACACAGATCACAGCCACAAACCACAACGTACGACGACACCTCGAAACTGTAACGAGTTGCAGGATTCAGCAGCTAGCCATAACCGGAGACACATGTTACCGACGTACGTAGAAGGCCGTGTTGACGCCGGCGGTGTAGCCCGGCTGCACCTTGATCGACGCGCCGAAGTAGCCGTTCCGGTACGACCGCGTCGACTTGAACCCGCTTCCTGCAAGAATGAAGAATCAGCCATTTCTGGAACCTGATCGGCCGGTGCGCTTTGGTCAGATGATGGCCAGATATCGATCAATCGATCAGATGATCACCTGAGCCACGGTCCATCCACACGGTCAGGGATCTCTGGTCCTGCGAGAGAGTCTGGTGCTGCGGGCCCCACAGGGTGCTGTAGCCCTCGGAGAAGGCCAGCGACCTGAACATTTTGCTGGGGTAGTAGCCAGGAGATGGCTGAGCTCTGCAGGGATGCAGCATCAGGAGGAGGAGAATGCATGCAAGGGGAAGAGCTGCTTGTCGGAGATGATCATTAGGCTTTGCCATCTGATCGCAGTTAGTGATCATAGTGTGATAGATTTCACTTCTACAAAGAGGTTATTTATAGGAGAAATCAGTAGTACCCTACATGCATGGGCCATACCAAGTGATGGCAAGGTTGATGGAGGGAAGTTAATTGTATCTAGGTAGAGACAACAATTTTGAGCTTTGGGGCCTAGGGGTAATCGAGTTGCATAAAGAGCGAACAGGATCAAATTGGCCCCCAAAGTAAAGAGGGTATATATGATGTGGCACAAAGATTTGGATACCGACACCTCCCACACGAAATGCAATTATCATCGTGGAACAAAAACAGCATGCAAGCTCCATGTTTGGTGCATGGTTTATTCTTCCCAATGGTAACTAAGTTTGCAACCTAACTTTCGGTTACTACCCACCAGCAGCAAAGGATAAATTAAAGCTTGGTATCATTATCCTTGTATCGTACAAGTAATTAAGCAGTAACTTTCACCACGAATTCTTGCTTTTGATTCAAGAGAAAAAAAAGTTCCTGCCTGCATCAGTCAGGTTTAGTATTTTGGCCCCCAATCGGGATGAATTCGACAAAAGGCAACCAGCACGTACACACTATATATATCTTTGTCCAGAAACTCAGCTCCATGTTCAGTAGCAGCAATTAAACCGTCCATACAATTCATCTTCGATTCTTCGCTATCATAGAACTGAACGTACCGACACGCGCTTCGTTGACAAACTAAAGCAAAAAACAGTAATGCAGCTACACCACCGATGGCTTAGGTAGCTCACAACGTTTAGTCAGTAAGCCTACCAGTAGCATGGATAAGTAAATTTGCACAACATATGGTCGATTTGTACCGACTAAATCTTCGCAAGTCTTGTCTCTTGGACTGATTCATTTATGTCAGAGATTATATTATAAAGGCAGTATTACATATGATCGAGTAAAAAAAGAAAGGCAGTGTGCCGAAAAGGTTTGAGGTTAAGACTTGAGAGAAACACACTCTTGAAGCATGCATCTGCATGGTTGCTCGTTGGCACATCGTTCTCATCGGCACATGCAGCACAGGAGGGTCAATCATTAGATTCAGAGTTCCCTCATTTGATGGATCAAAGGGAGCACTGCCCATAATTTTATCTTCTGAACTCTGAAGGTGATTGATCAGCTTTGTGACTGTTCCATCTTTTCGTTACGCCTTATCCATGTATGTACTGATACATTTACGTCAAAAAAATGCACTGATACATGTGCTGTCCAAAACTCCTAATAGCCTCAGATGCAACTGGTGTTCAGTTGTTTGTTCAGAACTGTAAGATTGATTCTGCAATCAGGCACTGCATCAACAACAGTAAATAATCAGATCATATGCTGAATTCGGTAGGTTGTCTTTGCATAGTTACTACAATCTACTGTGGAACTGCATTTCTTGTGCCGATGGTAATAAGCCGTAAAAGAAACTTTCAGGAATATGTAAAGCCTAAAAACATGCAAAAGAAATCAGGTTAAGAGAATCTAGCTTCCTGTAGACGCATCACTGTGGCGATTGCATGCGAGCAGCATTCCAAACGAGATCAGATGCGCTTTTGAAATAACTAAACCTTACGAAATTGCAGTGGGCCCTTGCTTCAACTGTTGACATGATCGAGGTACTTGGATACAGCAGTGCTTAAGTGCTTATGTTGGCTATGCCATCTATCGTCCTAACTGGAGACAAAGTGACTGTACTTTTATCTCATGATAAAGCTTAAGTTGCATCTAGGCTACAAACACTTGAGTTGACATGAGTAAAAAGTGTTTTAGACAGCTTTGAACTTGTGACTACATCAAAACAGGTGTAACTGATATAAGTGCAATCTCATTTAATTTTGCAGCTTACCAGAGTTGCCTCGAAATTCACACTCATTTTAAGTCACATCAAATCTATTGTAATTTTCCACTTCGAAAAATCTGTTGTAACTGTGTGCAATAATTAGGTAGAGAAGCTAAAGGTGATCTACCTATTCATACTTGGGGCCCTCCATGGCATATACAGCGGAACGCCCCCTTTTGGCCTTACTAGCCGACACTACTGAAGGAAATGTATTATATATAGAGCATGAAATTCCATCCTGAAAACAAAAATCATGTATATTCCAAACTAAGTCCTGCAATTTTCAGTTTCAAGAGAGAAATTCTGACTTTGATGTTTCCCTCACAATTTTTGGAGCTATTGTTGATGCTATTCAAGACTTTAATAACTAGCTTGCAGTTCAAAATTTAACAGTTCGCCATTACATATAGACAGGGGCGATTCATACTTGGGGCCCTCCATGGCATATACAGCGGAACGCCCCCTTTTGGCCTTACTAGCCGACACTACTGAAGGAAATGTATTATATATAGAGCATGAAATTCCATCCTGAAAACAAAAATCATGTAAATTCCAAACTAAGTCCTGCAATTTTCAGTTTCAAGAGAGAAATTCTGACTGATGTTTCTCACACAATTTTTGGAGCTATGGTTGAAGCTATTCAAGACTTCAATAACTAGCTTGCAGCTCAAAATTTAACAGTTCGCCATTACATATAGACGGGCAAACTTGTGGCCTGAAAGGTGCATTGTTCATCAGTTCATGCTGAACCATTCTGCAAGGGTGGAGATTTATTCAATTTTTACTACTCAGAAGTCGACTAGTCATGCATTTCTTATTGCTTTCACATCTTGGGTTGACAAAAGCGATGTGTACGGTCCACTCAATCATCCATCACTATCTTAATTCTATTTGCCTGCTCAACTGCGTCGACACCTTTTTGTCATCCTTTTAGCCTCACCCTGAAAATCAGGTGAGAGCTTGGGCATGGATTGGTCTACAAAGTTTTGTCAATTCAGGGTTTCAGTTTCAGTTGTTTTTGAATTCTTGAACCTCTTGTTATGATATGTCGGGACTCGGGAACAATAGGAAAGTCTGATTTGATCAATCACAATAATCTAAGGCAATTAACAAGGGAACCGAAAGATGTCACTGCCAGTCAATGTACTAGTTGTGGTTGTCAGTCGAAGTAAGGGCATGGCTGACATGAACTAGTCAGGGCAGCAGATATCTGAGACTGCTGAAATTGTAGGATCAAGGTGTAGTTCATGTCAGCAATACATGCTGGTGCATGTGAAGGTGAATCATTTGTCTTAGTAAAGGCTGGGTTGCAACTATAACTAATACAAGATTAACAACATGCAAAGCATCAGTATCAAGCAGTGATTTCCTCCTATAACAAAGAACCAAGACACAGCTGAAGTACTGGCTCTCATGTGCTGGGAGACATTTCTGCAAGTAATTTCAGAAATCTCCTAGAATAATGTCGTTTTTCAGATATGTCTTTACTGTGAGGACCTCATACAAAGGTTGATGTGAGAATTGAAAGGTCTATCAGGGGTAATATGTGACCATAAAATGGAAAAAACATCTTAATCAGAGATTAAATATTCCACATGCTTATCTGATTCTAAGTCAAGGCAGAGGAGGTTGTGTTTAGTGAAAAAATAGCAAAAAACCAGAACTCTAAAATTTAGCATTGGATTCGGTGTTTTGCCTAATTGCCTCCTCCCATCCACATCCACATCAACCTATCTTGTCCCCTTGGCTCTCTAATTACAGTACTGGAACAAGGCCTCTATGATGGCATGCGAATACGAGCCAAATTCTTCAATTTAGTGAAATGGATGTGATACAGTGAATTATTGTGGGAGTAGGAAGATTTTGTTTTGGCTGTGCTTTAGCTAAATAAGTTGAATTGGTTTCTAATTGGAAAAAGTCCATTTTACACCCCCTGAACTTTGCACCGAGTTCAAAATACCCCCTGAACTCCAAAACCGTCTGATTTGCACCATCGAACTGTCAATATCAGATCAATTTACACCTTACGTTGGTTTCATTGGTGGTTTTGGATGACGTGGCAGCCACGTCAGTGGTTTTGGATGACGTGGCGTCCATGTGTACCTATTTGGTTGATATGGCGTCCACATGTCCTCTCTCCACGATCCGAACATGACACGCACGAAGCGGCGCGCGGGTACGCGTGCGTGCACGCTCGGTGCGCGGCGGCTAGGGCGTGGCGCGGCGCGCTAAGCACGGAACGGAGCGGCGAGGTGGCGGCGCCGGGTGGATGGGTGTCGCCAGCGGCGGGTGGTGTAAAGCGGTGATGGTGGCTCGGTGATGGTGGCGGGGAGGGTCCGGTGGCGGCTTGGGCGGTGAGGCGAGCACGGACGGCTCGCCGAGGCGAGCCATTGGGCTCGACGGGAGGTCGGAGAGGAACGAGGTGGCGGCGCGATGCTTTGGGAAAGCGGCGGAGGAGGCGAAGAAGCCCAAACGCGGCGGCGTGGCGGCGATCTCGAGGAGTGCTTGCCGCGCGCGCGAGGTGAGGAAGGTGGAAAATTTCGGCCGGTAACCGCCGATTCACGGCTATCGTGGGTCCGGTGAACAAGAACGCCAGAATTTTCAAATTTGATTTTGGATTTTTTTTTTTTGCATAATACACCTCCTAGGTTGGTTTAAGCATTTTTTGTGCTAGATTACATATTGTATGAGCTAAATATGCTAACTCTCCGATTTTACCGTGACATGAAATGTTAACTCTCCGATTTTATCGTGATATGAAATGTTAACTCTCCGATTTTACCATGGCTTGAAATACCTAACTTTTCGATTTTACCATGGCTTACCATGGCTTGAAATAATCGAAGAGTTAGGCATTTCAAGCCATGGTAAAATCTAAAATTGCTAATTACCAATTTTCTTTGTTTTTCTTTTTTTTTCCGGTATTTTCCGGTTACCGGCTGGGAAAAATTTGAATTCAATTTTCATTTGATGAATTTTGCCCGGTTTTTTTTCGTTTTTAGGTTCGGCGGGACGGCGGAACCTATCGCCCCGAGCGGGATTTTGCCCGGTAACGGTTCTTTGATCCTTGGGTGGAAGTGCTTGGCCAGCGGCGCGCGTGCAGCACAGGCGCAGCTCGGCTGAGAGGATCCGCCTCCTCTCTGCTCTAGACCAAATCGAGCTCCAAGGCCGCCAAACCTCCGAGCCGCTCGTCGCCGTCCCAGCCTCTCCGGCGATCCCCGACCACCCACAACCGCGTCACGGCGCGCCATTCATCACCACGAGCAATTACACTCCGCCAATTTGGTGCTTAAGCCACCGAAGCGTCGCGCACTACCCTTCTTCCCCGACCACGGCCAAAAGTGTCGCCACGACTGCCATCCCCACTCCGGCGATTCTCCCTCCGATTACTCCCTCCCTGAGCAGCTCCTAGCTTGCCTCTACCTCCCCCGATCACTCATGAGTGCTTTCTTCCCCCACAGCGATCCCTCCACGATGAAGTACCCCGCGCCGCCCCAGGTCGCCGTGGCTAGCTCGCTTCGGCCACTCTCCGCCTTCGCCGACTACTCGGGTGAGTTCCCCGCACCCCACTCGTACCCATGCGCACCCTAATTTCCCTTCTTTTCTTCTCCGACGCCGCCACGCCATGTCACCTCCACGACCGGCCGTCATACAAGACGCCACCGCTCGCGCTCATCCTTCACCGAGCCGCGCCGTCAACGCTCGCCGCCGACTCGCCACCTCGCCAGCTCCTTATTCCCGTGCTTAGCTGCCGCCGCCGCGCCCTAGCTCGCCGGCGACGAACCGGAGCCGCACGCACCCACCAGCGCCGCTCGTGCATGGCATGTTCGGACCGTGGAGAGAGGACATGTGGACGCCACATCAACCAAATAGGTACACGTGGACGCCACGTCATCCAAAACCAGTGACGTGGCTGCCACGTCATCCAAAACCACCAATGAAACCAGCGTAAGATGTAAATTGATCTGGTATTGACAGTTCGAGGGTGCAAATCGTTTTGGAGTTCAAGGGGTATTTTGGACTAAGTGCAAAGTTCAAGAGTGTAAAATGGACTTTTTCCTTTCTAGTTAGACCGGAACTAATTTAGAGGAATTCAGCGGCAAATTATCCAATAGGAGCATCTCACACTAGATGCGAGATGGGAATTTTCCTCAGGTACTACATGATGGTTTGCAATCCTGGACCTAAATATTCTTGCCTGGGTGTTTGGATAATCTTATGTAAAATTTGCTCAAATATGCAGAAAGCTGGTATTGGCTGAAACTGCTGTTGCCGACGCGGAGCTAAACCATTAAATCAGATAAGTGACAGAGAAATGCTTGCGAAAGTTTGCCATAACATGATACAAAAAGACAGCTTTGTAAAGATCATTGATGTGTTACAAACTTACAATGCAATGTGTTGTAGTTGACATGCTTGTGCGATCGTTGCTGCATTGCATTGATGCCTCACTGTAGCAACATCAAAGCATTTACTTCTGAATCCTAACGCCATGGCATGAAGGATCAGCCGCCGCGTGGGTACAGCGATGTCAGGGTGTCGAGCGACGGAGACGGCGCGGAGGCGCTCGGCGGTTCCCTTCTTGGACGCGCGCAGCGCCATGCGGCACATCTCTCCCTGCAGGGCCTCCGCGGCGCCCGGGTGCGCAGCGAAGCGGCCGGCGACCTCATCCACGGGAAAGCCAAGCAGGGCGCGCGCGGCGCGGTCGAAGAGGACGACGGGGAAGGCGCCGTCGTGGGTGGCGACTGGCGACGGAGAGGAGCAGGCGGTAGACGAACCGGGGCGGGCCCGCGGAGGCTGCAGGCTGCGCAGGTGTCGGTGCGGTCCGGGAGCGCGTGGTCGCAGAGCGGGCAGGTGAGGTAGGAGAAGTCGGAGTGCCGGCCGCCACGATGGTGCAGAAGGGCGGCGTCCATGTCGCCGCTGCGTCGCCGCCGCCGCCGTTGGTGCAGCCGGCGAGAGACATCCTGGAGTGCAACCGTTAGGCCCAAGCCCAAGAGTGATATTTCTTTTCGGCCCATTAGCACTAGCTCTGCATACACGTGGATCTTTTTTTTGGCACCGTCCATGGGCGATCGGACGGCCAGAAAACACGTGCAGCCACTTGATAGCCTGGATAGCTGGATCTGCGTCCTCTTCTCGAGTCTCCACCAGGTCGCGTTCGGAACAACCCAAACCCAATCCCAATCCCAATCCCAGCTCCCGAGTCGAGACCCTCCCACCGCCGCCGCAGCCGCCGCTCTCCTCCGGCGACCTCCACCGGAGCACCCTCGTAGCTGTACCCGACCTCGTATTCTCATCCTCCCCCTCCCTCCTGCCGGGGATCCGTCCTCTCGGTAAGCCCTGGCCTTAGTCGATTTCGCCTGTCCCTAATTTGCGCAGTTGTGTGACCAAAAATCAAATCTTTCCACGAGATTTCATGCCGTTAGTGTACGCGTACGCTGTTGGATTAGATGGAACTCTGTTTGCTGTTACCGATGTGGTCACCTGTCCTTAGGGTTCTTTCGCGGACGCTTGTAAAATACTAAAATAGGAGCACGGAAGTGTGGAATAGTCGAAGCACCAATCTTTCAAGAATCCATTGTGTTGCTGTGGTTGTAGCCTTGTAGGATGGTTGTAGAATCACGTGGTAAGAATCTAAGTGGTTGTGTAGATTGGGTGGTGTCACGGTAGTGTTGGGGGAAAATGAAAATCTTGTGTGGGAACTGGGAAGAAACATATATGGCAGATGGCTAGATCATGCTTGTACGTAGTAATCAAGGTTGGCAGAAAGTAGGGCATTCGAAGAGTCATGTGACCTACTGTTGGAATTCAAGCGCGTGCTTAGTAAGGATGGTGGTGGCTGATGGACTCATGGGGCTGGGTTTCGGTCTGTGGTTTTGTTGTGGACAGGAAGGAAGAAGAGAGGGTTTGTGGCTGTTGTGGGAGTCTCGGAGGTGGTGGTTTTGTGGTGAGGTGTTGCAGTTTGGTGTGAGCTTGGAGATTTGGAAGGAAGGAGTTGACGATGAGCAGCCGAAGCCCACCGCCGAAGGACCGCAGGATGCGTACTGAACGCACCTCGTACCGTGATGCGCCATACCGGAGGGACAGCCGCCGTGGTGCAAGCAGGTTTGAGCTGCCTTATTCAAAATAAACAAGATGAATATCCTAACGTTACTGCTTCCTCTCCTAATCATATATATCGGCCAAAATGCTACCTGAAGGGGTCTTGCACGTAATTCTGGTTTCCATGGTGGTAGGACAACAATAAAAGTTTCTTTTCTTTTGATGTAAATAGTTTCTTTATTTCTCCCATCATAATCGCATCCACAGAGACTGTTGATCTACGGTCATGACTACAGTTACTTTATCTGCTCATCTATAGTAAAAGAGTAAGGAACATGATGGGTGTTCATCGTGTCCAGTGATGGTTTGGATGTGCAAAATGTTGAATGAATTCATGTTGTTTTATGGTTTTCGGAAAAGCTCTCTATGCACGTTTGCTCATGATTCATGACGAGAAGTGTGTAATTAATAAACATTTCTGTTGAACTTCATTATATCGTTATTAAGACACTTCCAGAGGCTATGTATCCTCTAGTCATTTCCCTTTCTTTCCTGCAGGTTTGCTAGTGATTTGTGCAACAATTGTAAGCGTCCAGGGCATTTTGCTAGAGATTGTCCAAATGTGGCTGTCTGCCATACCTGTGGGCTTCCAGGGTAAGGACTATTTGTTATTCTGCTTGCTCAGATTTCATAGTCTTGTATGTTAGCTCATGTTAAGATCTTCCATTATTCAGTAACTATTTGTTATTTTGCTTGCTCAGATTTCATAGTCTTGTATGTTAGCTCATGTTAAGATCTTCCATTATTCAGTAACTATTTGTTGCATCTTTGCTCAATAGTGTTTTCCATGCTTTTAAGTTTTAATATTATGGCCCTGCGTTTTACACAATACTGTATCTGGAACTCTCTGTGCATGCTAGATTACAAATATTTTGAGGCACCTGTGTTCTTGTCATGTTGGATGAGACCTGTAGCATCGGTATCAATTGGCAATTATTTGAGAATTTGTTTCCAAGAATCAAAACATGGTCCACTTAAGCCATTTGTAGGCATCTCATACGATTGTCTTAGCGCCCGAGACTTGTATAGGGATTTCGTTCATTTTTATAATTTGTTCTGGGATAGAAATATATCATCAGAAGGTGGTTAATAAACAATGAAACCTTGAAGCTTAAGCCATCCAGAAATTGTAAGCATCTGAAGATGATATCTTGAAGCTTAAGTTGTAGATAAGTCATAAGTTATAGTTCCAACCTTGAAGCTTAAGCCATCCAGAAATCATAAGCATCTGAAGATGATATCTTGAAGCTTAAGTTGTAGATAAGTCATAAGTTATAGTTCCATGTCAACAGGAAAGGCTACATTCTTCAGCTTCTTTCTTTTGAGCTAACATTACTCAATCTAATATTTTTACGTTGGCAGGCACATTGCAGCTGAGTGTTCTTCCAAAGGTCTCTGCTGGAACTGCAAAGAGCCTGGCCACATGGCTAACAGCTGCCCGAATGAAGGGATATGCCATAACTGTGGCAAGTCGGGCCACATTGCAAAAGACTGCACTGCTCCGCCAACGCTGCCTGGAGAAATGAGGCTCTGCAGCAACTGCTACAAACCAGGGCACATTGCTGCGGAATGCACCAACGAGAAGGCCTGCAACAACTGTAGGAAGAGTGGCCATCTTGCCCGTAACTGCACCAATGAGCCTGTTTGCAACCTGTGCAATGTTGAGGGGCATTTAGCCCGCCAGTGTCCCAAATCTGATGCAATCAATGAGAGGGGTGGGCCTCCTCCCTTCCGTGGTGGTGGCGCGCCCTTCCGTGGTGGCGGCGCGCCCTTCCGTGGTGGCTACAGTGATGTGGTCTGCCGGGCCTGCAACCAGGTTGGCCATATGAGCCGTGACTGCATGGCTGGAGCCTTTATGATCTGCCACAACTGCGGTGGCCGTGGCCACATGGCTTATGAGTGCCCATCTGGAAGGCTCATGGACCGGTTTCCCCCTGGCCGTTACTGAATGTCTTCCAAGGGTTCTTTCAGATGACTGTTCCTTGCGACCCTCTGCGTTATGAATAATTATTTTCATGTGCTTTATGTTTCTGAATGTTAATGGATTCCAAGTACTCCAGTTTCCTTAACTTATCAGTTTAGTTGTAATTGTGGGGTCAGCTATTTAACTGGGATGTTCTGTTGAGGATGAATTTGTCTTAATACTTATAGATTTCAAGTTCATCACTTTTAAGTTTTTAATCATATTTCACATTTGTTTAGACAATTATTTCACATTTGATACATCAGATTGCGTTATGACCCCAAGATTTAAATCTTGTTCTTGTAACTGGAGCTCCCGAGTGAACTGAGCCGGAAACCCGGAATTTTCCCGTTGTGGTATTTTGTTTCTGTAAACGTACTAATTCGAGAAGAGGCTTTTTAAGCTACGCGTTTCTAAACTTGTAGCACAGGAATTGACAATGGGTTCAGAACGACGCGAATGCTAACCGTACGCTGCTGCTAACTCCCTTCTGTTTATAACTTTTGAAATTTTACCCATCGATATTTTTTAAATATTTGAATTGGATACATAAAAATTATGTGCAGATTCATCTTGAAAAGTGCTTTCATAATATTTTAAGTTTATTGGGTTTTATAAATATATTATAATATAAATTAGTGATCAAAGTGCTCAAAACTTTCATAATATTTTAAGTTTATTGGGTTTTATAAATAGATTACAATATAAATTAGTGATCAAAGTGCTCAAAACATCGATGTTCAAAACAACATATTTTTGTGAACCTAACGAAGTACATATCTAGGCCAAGGATCGTTACACTGGAATGGACAAGAAGGTATCTTAGGAGAGTTCAGTATGAACTCTAGAATATCGAACGCATGACACCTTCCCGACTAACCGTTTGGCTGACTTGCAATGATACGTCAAGTGAGACATTGCCGAATTATAAGTCTTCAACACTTGACAAAATTTACCGTGAAATCACCATGATAAAGGTTACTGCGACACAATTATATCAAAAACCAACCCATAGACAGCAATGGGCTTTGATGAATCAAGCAGAGAGCAAAATCACTTAAAGGCTATCTGAAATATGTTATTGGTCGGTGTAACAAGTTTCCTGGATGTTCACGAACACTGGCAAACAAAAAGCACGGCAACAGAAGACTGTTACAGAAATCGGAACACTACACATTGCATAATTGCCATAACGAACAAGATCAATCAGGGAGACACATAGGATGCGCACTAAATTTAGGGCAGCCTAATCTAACTTTGCATAGCTGAATCCATTGCCATCACCTTTCTCGCCGTCACTTTGCCCCAGGTCCTTCAACTATTTCATCCAGGGGGAACAAGAAAAGAGAAGAAAAATCAGCTACTCAGTCACCTTAATAGCCCATTTGGCAGATAGTAATTTTGCAAATTGAAGATCCTCTGCATTAGTATTTCTTATGTAGCATAAAAATGACGGAAGAAGATATAAACAGTTTAAAAAACTACCTTTGCTTGGTATGCCTTATGGAATCTGTAACCCTGGAGGAGCAAAGAACTCAACATTAGAAATCTTACGCTTACTGGGGTTCTGAATAGTTCCTTTATGTAAATGGAGGAACTTACTCTGTCGGTCCCATATAGATAATCACAATACGTGAAAACAGAAGCAAAATTGCTTTGGCTTTGGCCTCCAACATAGTGATGATAATCATGGTATTCTGCTCCTCCATAGAACGGAATATACTTTGTCAGGCTGAATGGGAAATCAAAGCTGGAAAATGACAAAATATATATGTTATGCCATGTAAAAGTTACACAAATGCGCTGGAGCAGTCATGGGCAGCATCACTGGTCACTGCAATAACAGCTATATAAAAGTATAAAACAAAACAAGGACTATCCGCCATAAAATTGGACTAGCTGTGACATCTTCTAGTCAAAGGAGCAGCCGAGCAGATAAGGAAAACACACATGATATTGGTGGGTTTTGATCATTTTCTTTTCACCTAAAGGGAAGAAGTAAAACATTTGATTCTTTATAAAAAAAGTTCTAAAAAAAGAACAAACAAATAAAACCTATATATTATGCATTGCAACGTCACAATATTCCAAGCTCATGGCATGAGTTGAGACAATCTTGACATGACCAAATACATGTTGCATACTTCATTCACAGTTCCTTTTGTTTATAGACATCCAAGATTAAGAACCAGACAAGTAACTTCCCACCTCTAAGGTACGAATCAAGCAACTTAATGACTTCTACATGGTCCACTGGTACACATACTGTGCGTCTACGAGTGAGAGATTGCAGCAAAGTAATGAATCGGATAAAACTGCAACTAAGCAGTCCATTTCTCTTCCTAGCTCTCCATTTCTAGCATATATAGTAATAAACATGCACATTATTTCCTGGAAAAAAACATGCACATTATTGTTTGGATTTGTCTAAGCTGCTTAGTACAATCATAGTCATGCATTCAGGATTTGTAGGCTGTATCTTTTTTCTTAACAGAGTGAAATTGTAATTTAAAAACATAAAAGGCACTCATGCTCAAAATTTTAAATCTAATTTACTTAAATGAATTGATACAACAGCTGAAAAATTGAACAAAAGTATACTTTTGCTTGTTAAGTTTTGTTCCACTCCAGCCAATGTTGAATCATGGTTCACAGTTTCTTCATCACCAGATTCTTTCTCAATGTAGTAGATGATAAAAATAGTACCCTATTGCTAAGAAAACCTTTAAGTAAGCAGTCAGCTATGAATTTTCCGACCAATACTCAATTAATCCAGACATCAATCTCAGTCCCATGCATCTAACATTCCAATCACCCGCAAACTCCCCTGGCAACAAACCCATTCATTACTACCAACAAGCCAAGCTCAGTGTCACGAAGCTAACATCACAATCACCCAACAACTCCACCCACAACAAACCCATCCATCACTAGCAACAAAAACTAACTCTTGCCAAATTACTACAACATTGCATACGTCGTTACAGAAGTATATTAAATTATCAATTGCACATTCTTAAAATCATTTTGAAGGGATAAACTACAAAAACTCCTTACCCGCTGTGCGTCTCGATGGCCTCCATCTGGCGGAGTACAATCCAGAGCCAGAATGTGATCATGTGGCCTGGTGCAATGGCTGGCCCAACGAAGGAGGGGATGCCAAGTATGAGCACCTCAGCCCAGTGTGCGTATGGTGCGGCGAAGCCAATGGGCGCGGTGAACTCATGGTGCACGCGGTGGATCTTCTCGTAGCCCCACTCCCCGTGCAGCAGCCGGTGGATCCAGTAGTTGAGGTAGTCCTCAACCAGGAAGTACACCAGCAGCTGCGCCACTATTTCCCCCAGCGACGGTAGCGGCAGCCCCGTGTGGATTCCCACCATCTGCAATGATCAATGATAAAAGAAGGCCAATTTATTTTTGTTTGATCTTTAGTACGATTCAAGAAATGTAAGAGACGTCAAAGGAACAATCTTTTCTTCTTCTTTGCTTGCCAAGAATAGGGGGGAAACAGGGGAATCTTTGAAATGTAGAATACATCTGCAAGAGTTTTGGAGCAAAACCCAGATCACGAATTCTTTAAATCTTGAATTTACGAACATATAGATCACAAGGGTACCAGCACGGGAATCTAAATTCTAAGCGCAAGGAATGGCTAAGGAGATGCAAAGTATACTAAGGAAATGCGATATTCTCCATGGAATCTGCATCAAAACCTCCCAAATCTCCGTAGTACATGGAACTCATTGCGCGGATTCACCAAACGAGGATCGAAAGAACCGGACCGACCTTGACGGCGGGGTAGGACACGAGCTGGAGCGGGCCGACGACGAGGAAGAAGATGCGCATGACGTCCTTGTAGCAGCGGAGGAAGGCGGCCGACGAGAGCCGCACCCGCGGCTGCAGCTTGTAGGGCGCGACGGCCCCCGGCGCGCGCAGCTCGAGGAGCGCGACGGGGAGCGGCGCGAGCGTGAAGACGACGAAGAGGAAGAGGATGTTGTGGCAGTAGATGTAGTAGTCCGGCATCGCCGCCGTGTACCGGAACCACAGCGCCTCCGCGGAGGTCATGGCGCGCCCCAGCGCCGCCTCCGCCTCCGCCGCCGTCGCGTAGGGCAGCATTGCCGGCGAGCCAAGGACCCGCTTGCGAAAACGAGAAGCCGAACTCTCTACCACTCCCACTCGACGAGTGGCGTTTCTGTAATCTCTCGAAAACCGCGGGGGGCCAGGTGTATGTTGCCACTCCCCCTTCCAGCCGCTTCGTTTCACAGCCGCTCGCTTCCTCGGCCTGCTTTGGAGGAGATCGCGGTTGGCGAAGAGACCGTGCTCTCTTCGCTTTATGTTGTGCTGGCTATCTCACTGACATGTGGGGACATAATGATCTGTCCGTGGTGGGCTCCAGCTAGCAGTGATGGATAGGCGCTCTGCCGCGGCCGTTCTTTGGCCTGTTGCCCTGTTCCGGTAACGCCAGCATTGGATCTCACATGGAACACGTATGGCTAGCTGTTCGTGGACCCCATGCCATTTCACGATCTGGTCTCGAGGTTGGAGACGGCAGACGAGCCATGGGTGTAGTATGTGGACAGTTCCACAGGCAATCGAGGGAAACGAATCCTAAGATATTGCTAAGCAGATGATATAGGTAAACAGTGTTATGATATTGCGTAACATCCGTTGGAAACGAATTCTCTGATAGTAGCACCACACGGATCACAAATCACTGTAGCAATCCATCTAATCCGTTAGGTGAAATGATACTGTTCACATGTGACATCCATATGCATCCGCAATTGAGATCGGAGATTGAAGATTTATCACTCTAACATAGATGTATTTGAGGATTTAATCATCGATATCTTTTAGGATCAGCATGTTAGTAGAACATCGATAGATAAATTCTCAAATGTATATATTCGTAATAATAAATCCTCAATAATTCCGGTTTAGATATGTAAACCCTTTACCATTAGAAAGAACAATTTTATTTTATAAATTGAGCTTTATGTCTTTTCATAGCGCCACGTGACATTTTCTATTAGGCTCCGTTTGGAATTCATATTTTAATATTTTTTTTGCAGAAATTAGATTGTTTCCTATGAAATTTCTGTAGAAGCTGCGTTCCAAACATGCCCTTGGCTAATAATTCCACGTCTGATCGCCGTCTGCTGTGCCAGTGGTGTTGACATATGTTCATGCATGGATAAGCATTTCGAGATCGTATAGACAAATTTGACTGACATAGGGTTGAGAGATGCGTCCAGCGCACGCATGCCTTCTTGGATTTTTGCATCCACCGCGCGCGCATACATACATGCACCTCCGATAATCACCGCTCAAACTCAGCAACGGGTAAGGCTAAGCGTGCATCGCTGTATGCAACTTTGTATTATTCTTCTTCTTCTATCCTAATGAAATCAGCGGCTGCGATCGAGCAACCAGAAAAATCGAAAAAAAATTATGATCGGCGTATGTTTGCCGGTCCATTTCAAATCCTGAGGTGGTCACACATGCATCAGTGCATCACACATCAACACGTGTTACACGAGGACAAGCAAGCTTGAGCTGTCACCTGGCTTCTCTCGTAGAGCTTCCCCAAAATGCTTTTTTTTTTGCCGATTACATCAAAGACGTATATGCACACATACGTGAGTGCGTCTCCTTTCCGGTTGTTTGGTTGCCTACACCGAGGTCCGAGCCAGACCACGCGCGTGCAAGATTCTATCTTGGTCCTGGTTCGAGGGAAACGCAGGAGGTGAGTTTCGTTCGCGAGCCAGTGCTGTGGGATGCATCATGCAGCCGCACACCCCGGGGTACAGAGGCGAAAAAGCTCATCGAACTGGAGGAGAAAAACCTCGATTGCCGCCGCTGGTAGAAAGAAAACAATATTAATTCGGTGGAGAGGATGAGGCGGGTAGAACACATTTTGACGCGAATAGTTTTGCGAGAAACTCACCGGAGAGATAGAGATTGACATGGGCAAACTAGGACAGCAACCTTGACGCATACATCTAGACTGAGGAACGGTGGAGCTGAACCAATTCCATTATGTTTCCATGGCACAGGTCATGCTCGCCAGCTGCATTACTACTGAGTACTTTCTCATTTACTTGTACATGTGACTATGGACAGGGGCGGATCTATAGTAGGCTAGCAGGGTGCACAGGACACCGGGTCTAAAAATCAATTTTTTTAGATATAATCATGTATATATAGTGTGGACACCCCTAACCCAATATGAGGGGACACCTCAAACCACAGCCTAGCCCAATATTGCTTGATAATTAAACATATGTGATATGTATTGGGAGTGGGGACCCCAGATCATTTTCGTTCTAGATCCGCCACTAACAATGGAGGAGGCGCGCACCATGGCACGTCGTTACCACGACTTGCGACTGTGGTGGAGGCGCGCGCCCAGGCTGACATGCAGGCAACCAAACACACCCTTAGCACATGCCTAGACAGACGGAGTCCGAGAATAATCCTTGACCTCACAAAATTCCTATTGAAGCACACTTGCGTGTGAGTAATAGGTGAGCACCAGGATTTGAACGTCGGTTGGTGGAATCGTACACCCACAACAGCCATATAGGCCAGTATTGAACACCAGGATTTGAACCTAAAGGTGTGTTTGGTTGGGTGAACCAGGGTGAATGGGATGAGATGGTACATGATGGATGAGATGATTCTCGATGAGATGATACAAGTACGATGTTTGGTTAGTGGGATAGGATGATACATAATTTTGTTTGATTGATGGGATATAATGGTCCTGGATGGTTTAAGATGGTGTTTGGTTTTATGAATGAGGTTGTATTTGGATTATCATAATTTTTTTCTTTATTTTTATTCCTTTCTCTTTTTTCCCCTCATTTCCTTCCTTTCTTTCCTCTTTTCTTTTTCTCCCTTATCTCTTCTCCTGCCGACACTCTTTCTTCCCTTCTCCCTTTCTTCTTCCTCTCCCCGTTCTTTCTTCCAGCCGAATCTCCCTCCTAGCCATCGATCCTGTCGCCTGGGCCGCCTCTGCCCCACCTGGCCGTCGCGTCGCCGTCAGGCCGCCGCCTACGCGTTGGGGTGGCCAAAGCTCACCATGCTTTTGCGCTCAGAGACATCAACGAGAAGAGGAGGGGAATGGCTGGGGAAGATGAGCGCTCGCGGGGAGACGGTGGACCGTGTGGTTCGGGATTTTTCGTCGAATGCACTGGTACAACATCTACGCGGAATATTCCTTCCGATGGAACGAGTTGGTGCTGAACCATTCGGTTCCATCCCCCGAACCAAACATGTGAACCACTCCATTTTTTGAACGGAACCATTGAAGGATCTAGACCCGCCATTATGTGTTAATGGAGTATTTTGGTGATTAATAACAAATACATTTGTGAGACTAACACTCTTATTGTTATATCATGTTTAGTCTCAACTTGGATATAAAAGCAAAAAATCCAAACATGTATGTATTCATTAATGACAAATCTATTTGTGAGACTAACAATTCTATTGATTATCTATTGCTTAGTCTCGTTTGGATATAAAGATAAAAATACAAGAGGTATGCATTCTATTTCTCCTTATTATATCTTGTTGCATTTCTCGGATCCAAAATATAGGTTAAACTCCACCAAAAGATTAACTTGGATATGTGCATATGGTTCCATTACACATTTGTGTATGCACACGTTTAGGGGAGTTTATTCTATATTTTGTGGTTTCATTGGTATCGATCCATATTCTCTTTCCACATATATTAAGGATCTTTACTTTGAGACATATCCTTGAATATATTTAACTTGTGTAGTTAATATATTCATATGAGTATATACAACTTGTGTAGTTCGTATATACCCATATTTAGTATATACAACTTGTAGTTTGTATATAGTCATGGTATATATAACTTGTGTAGTTCATATATACTCATATTGCTTTATATTCAATTATTTACAATTGTGTTATGGGACTAATGAGTGTGCTAAGATGTTTTCGAGGCTTAGTCGTAGAGTTTGAGTGGTGACATGAAAAGGAAATGCAAAGGTGATAAAAGATCAACATGGCTCAAGACAAATGAGTCATGCATTGCATTTCGAAAAACTTCTGGAAGAACTTCAGTGGAAATCGGTATGACCGCATTTGGTAAATGGTACTACCAATGTGCGGTAGTACCGGGTTTTACATGGCGGTATGTTTATTCCAGAGAGCTTGTTTTGGTGTTCTATTTTTCTCAGCAGTATTGGTAGTATCGGTGCCTTTGTGGCGGTACGTGTTTTCCAGAGAGGCATTTGTTGCTCTCTTGGAAGCACGGTAGTACCGGCGTTGTATGCGCGGTAGTACCACACCTTGGATGTACCGATTTCTGTGCGGTATGAAAATTCCAGTAGCATTGCTTCTTGGACTTGGTTTGCTCTGAGGTGGCGCGGTAGTACCGGCGTTTTGTGCGCGGTATGATCGGCTCACGGAACTACTGTTCTTATGGTGGCGGTATGTAAAATCCATAGCGTATGCTTTTTGGTCCTTAGCCGCGATTTTAAGCATGTGTTGCTCTCTCAGTATTGCGGTAGTACCGCAATGTGTTGTGCGAAACTACCGATTATTGAAACTACCGCGTATTAGTTGGTGGTAGTACCGCACCTAAAGTAATGACTTGTTTAGAAGTATTTATACAGGTATATCTTGTTAATTAATGTTAATGACATTGTGGGACTAACATTCTCCATGAGTTGGATGAATAGGTTATGTTCCAGGGTGATGAAGACTTTGGATGGCATCATGAGTTGATCGTCATCAAGTCAAGATTCAAGAAGAGGATGTATCATGTGTTGATACATATCAAGATCCCGAAGAAGACATGATCATGAGTTGATCATCAAGTCAAAAGAAGATCCATCATGTATTGATGGAGGTCAAGATTGCATCATGTGTTGATGCATATCAAGACCCGGGATGAAGGATGTCATCATGTGTTGATGGGCATCAAGTCAAGATCCCGAAGCAAAGAAAGTCATCATGTATTGATGAGCTTTCAAGTCAAGAACCCGAAGTTGAAGCGAGGATGTGCGTCGTAAAGCTTTAAGTGGATGGTCAAGGCAAATGTATGACTAGCTAGGGCTAAGGATGTGTTCCTAGTCTTTTACCGGTCTTGGTGTTTGGTTGGAAGACTGGATTGCTAGTATAGGTTGCCGTACTATTAAGAGGGGTCTTGTCTAGTAGTTTGAGTCTCATCATGTGTTGATAGCTCAATCTCACTTGCTCTAGCTCACCGTAGCATGATGCTATTATTTGCGAATGTGTTTTGCAAACAGTTGAGGCTCATGCGTCTAATCTTTGTAGCATGTGACTATACTTTGCAAATGGTTGAAATCCATGTACCTACTCCTTGTGGCACGATCTAAGTTTGCAAATGTGTTTTGCAAATTGTTGGGATTCATGTGTATTCCCTTGACATGGTCTAAGATTGCTTGTTGCTATTTTCTTAGACTTAGACCATGTTTGTGACTCTCTGAAGTTATTGTGCTTTTGCATTGATCTAATGTGTTTGAGACCATGCAATCAGGTGGGTGGTGTAGCCCTCTGAATAAGCTTTCAATAGAGTCCAATATCACTCAATTCCGACATCGGAGTCAAAAGTTATGACCTTTTTACCGAGTGTCATCTGTGCTGAAAAATGGGCTGCGGTAGTACCGCCCTTATAACAGTGGTAGTACCGCAGGAAGGTAGTACCGCCCGTAAAACTGCGGTAGTACCGCACCAATGCTGTAACGGCTCATTTTTTTTGGGCTGTAACGGCTCCAAACGGCTAGTTTTTGTTGTGGGGACTATAATTACCCATTTGGCCAGTTTAGAGACAACCTTTGGCACTTTATTTCACTCTCTTGAGTTAGTGTGAGCCTCTCCTCTCTATTGTGCATGTGTTGCACCTTGTGAGCAAGGAGAGAGGTCTCTAGTTGCATGTGTTGCATCTAGAGTTGGATTTCGTATCCATTTGAGCTTGTGCATTCGTTGCACGTGGTGAGAGTCAAGCAAGGGGCTTGGCTTATTACTCTTAGTGTTTGTCGACACCTAGACGGCGTCGTGACGTCGTGGTCCGGTGATCTTCTCAAGTGAAGCTTGTGAGAAGGCCCAGTGGTTGTGAGTGGTTTGGTGCTCGCCATCTCCGAAGTGGAGTAAGAGCATCCCTAGTGGAGCTATGTATTGGTTACCTCGGAGGCGGGTGCTCAATTTGTGGAGTCAGTCCAATTGGTTTGGGTTTGCCTCAACGTGGATTAGGGGAGATCGGCAAGTCTCCGATCAACACGGTAAAACATCGCCGTGTCATTGTGGTTTGCATTCTTGAGCTTTACTTATCGCAATTTATATACCTTGTGTTAAATTGCTTATTCATTGTGTATGAATGATTGTCATGCTTTGTGCCATATTCATTGCTTAAATTGAATTACTTACAAGTCCATGCTTGATTGATTATTATCAATTGACTTGTACTGTTGGTGCACTTAGTGAACCTAGTTGATTTAGGCTAAACCGAATTGATATTTAGCTTCCGCTTTAGAAATCGGTTTTAGCCGTAGAGATTTTTATAAACAATTATTCACCCCCCTCTAGTCGGCCTCCTCGATCTTACAACCATCTCGTTCAGCCTCATTCCACCAAACAAACGAACCCTAAGTAGGTGGAGTTGTACACCCACAACAGTCATATAGACCAGTATTGCGTGTAGATGAGCAGCAAAAATCAATCGATGCATGCACTGCACCCTGCGCAACATGACCATGCATGATCCATTTTGAGATGGGATATAATATGCGATGAGAACATCCCTACCACTACTACACCTCCTACCCTTGCTACTAATAAGGATGCATCAAATGGCCAAACCCTAGCAAGAGAGGAAGCAATTTCGGCTACAATTCAAGAAAGCAAAAAGGAAGTAAAGAGAGAAGAGGAAGGGCCTCATAAATTCAAAATCAATTCGGATTGGACAAGAGTTCTCACACATCATGCTGTATGGGGACACAAACCAAAGGAAAAAGGAGTCAAAGAAAAGTTAAAAAAGGAAGAAGCTTGTGCAAAGTTTGCAACTAGGAAGGATATTGAAGTTCACTACGATCTCTTCAGCAACTCGGAAGGATCCAACATGTCAATACATATATTTAGAAAGCTTATCAAGTCTATTTTCCGACGGATCAAACGACATGTGATTTGGAATTTTCTACAAAGAGTTATGGCTATTGGAGCAAACCGCACGTAATGCTGAAATTCCAATCCGAATTCAATGCTGAATTCAATTCCGAATTGAAAGCACATTGTAATTCCGAATTAGACTAGGAGTAAGGCCTCTTGGCTAGCCATGAGGGGTAGAGAGATCCTATATATTCAGGGGCAGACCCCTTTGAAATTTTCAAACCACGAATAAACGAATTTTAAGAATTATACTCTTGTTGCAGAGGCCGGGGAGAGTTCTCTCTTCCATTATCTAAAAATACTTTTGTTTCCTAGGTTAGCCAAGTGCACCTTGAGGGAATTGGGAGTTCTTGCTGCAAGACATCTACTTTTGCGTGGTCAAGAAGGCGATGATCGAAGCATGGGGTTGTGCAAACTCTTTTGGCGCAGGTTGCTATTTTGATAGTGGTTGGCACCATCGGTTCGTTAGGTTGCACGAATCCAAAGTTATCATTGATCCTACGTCATGAAAATCTGGCTCCCGTATCATCTTGGTATCAAAGCTTCGGTTGACACAGTAGGATTATTTACCCTTAGTCGTAGATTTATTGTTTTCATTCCTATACACAAAAAGGCGAAAAATATTCTTTTAGCCGTAGATTTCAATTTGTTGTTTTAGTGAGTTTTGTTATGTTTTTGTCCATTAGATTCAAGTTTAGTTTTCTGATCTTAAATTTCTTTTGCATTGGTTTTTTATTTGAGCCAAGTTTGATCCCTGATTAGGTTTTCTAGTAGTGATTATTACCCAAAAAAAAACCGGAAAAAGAATCAATTTTATCATTTGCGAACCTTTCAATCCTTTACGAATACCTTGAACCTAGCAAGACTAGCTAAATTGTTGCTTATGGCTGCATATTAATATTTGTATTCTTACAATTGTTCAAAAAAAAATCAAAAAGTAGGAAAGAAATTTTGCTCATTTAGTTGAAACAAATGTTTCGGCCATAATATTAAAAAAAGAAGGAAAAAGATAAGAGAAAGGAAAGCAACAAGCTGAATCATAAATTGAGCTGATACAATGAATGAGCCATGCGATGCCATTTGTCGTATGGGTTGTTATATAATCAGTGTCTACCAGCTTCAGCTCTTCTTTGGATTAGCTTTAATTAATTCAACTATGCAAGGACGCGAGATGGAAACGGAGTTAGACTAAGCCTAAATCAATCCAACAATGGCTGTACCTACGTGGGATTGATTGCTTAGGACCACAAGTTGCTTGGCCCATCCCGTCCTACCCACTCGCATCCACTGGCTTGGCACGTGAGTACGTGCAGCATCTACAAGCACCCGACCTATACTATTTAATCTCGACTCTCATTTGGTTATTTTGTCCAGATTTGGATCGGTTCTCATACAGATCACTGTACTATTGAACTAAAGATTCTTTTATATGTTTATTTTTGGGACACTTAGACTGTAGTGCCACAGTTGAAAAGAGGACACAGAATACCCATACTTTTCATGAAGTGGAATAATGTTGTGTGGGGATAAGGATGCCAAGAGATTATGTACCCTACTCCATTGTCGCAAGAAATGTCTCAGAGAAGTGCTCCCCAAAGAAAGATTTCAGTTACATGATTACATCAAGAAAAAGTCTCAAAATATTCATCTCAGTTTCAAATTTGCATTAATCTAATCGCAGGCTTGCAGCTTTGTGTATGGAACAATAGAAAGTAGAAGCTCAACTTCTAGAAAGATTGGCATTTATCAGAAGAGACAATTGAACGATTGACATTTATCAGAGGAAACAAATTCATAGTTCCACTTATACAGTTCAACCTGATAAACCTCAGCTTTCTGTAACAATTTAGGCCAGACCTAGATAGCCAGGTGTATCAAACAAAGTGCAAAGTGATGTGCAGTTGCCAGCCCAGGTACTCCAAAATGCACTTGGATCTCCCTCCCCTTTGGGTCAACAGAACCAACTCCCAGGACCACAAAGATCAGTGCTTTGCATTGGAGAAGCAGAATTTTTCATGTAATAGGAACCCTTAATCATTAAAATCCTAGCTCCTGGACCCATGTGTAACTTCCTGACGCTTTGCCCCTTAACATGCCATTCTGCTTAGTCAAATCGCTACTTGAGATTATCTTCATTCTGAATTCTTTCCCGTCTGCAGGTAGTAAAGGAGGACATAACTCATTATGTTCGGGTAGTAAAGACAGAAGGATAGAACAGAAGTTGGCAGCAGTCAGAACAACAAACCAGCATCTCGTGGTCACCCATTATTTCCTCGATCACCTCACCGAGAACCTTCTCTGCACTGTTAGGAACAAGTGCTGCAAAAGCAGCTGGCTCCAACCCTGAACAGTAAGTAACAGCCGTCAGTTTGATGAGACATGACCTGAAAGCATAAAAAATTGAATCTAGTTTATCTTATCGCAGTTTCATATATTATGTTTCACCATTTCATAGAACTCAGGAACTACCTGTTTCTGGGAAGGCGTTGATAAACATCATCATCTCCTCACCAGTCAGACCAGAAAAGATGCATATTCTTGGCAGTGATTTTGCAATCTGTGAATTGGACATAAATGTTAACTAGTGATCAACAATAAAAATTTAAGGCTGGGAAATAAGAGGTTGATAGGCATTTGGTAAACCTGAAATTTCAGCACAAGAGTGATATGTAAGCACAGTAAAGAATGAAAACATGATGTTTGCGAATGTCATTACCTTGACAGCTTCTAAATTAGGCTGCTCAGTGTGCATGGCATCCCACAACGTTTGCTTTGTCATTTCTTCTGTACAATGAATCACCTGACACAAGAACAAGTTTTGCTGAACTTTCAGGATCTCATGTACAACGCAGAAAGGTTTAGTTACACTGAAAAGATGAGAATAAGAAAAGGCACCATGAACCGAAGGGGGGAATTACTCATCTTGTAAAGTCATATCCATGGTTCCTATTTTATATTTGAGTGATGCATGGTCTTTATTTATTTTTAGGAAACACTACGAGATTTCTCCCAGAGTTTCATCTTACATGAATGTTTCTGAATAAATAGTAACCTTTGAGTCATCTGAATTTCAGTGTCTTTTCCTTTTCTGTTTTTATTGGAGAAGACACTTATTGGTTCAATTTATGTTCCTTCTGCAATAGTAATATATAGCAAACCTCTTGATAACATATAGTTACTGCAGATGTCAAACTTAATTACCTTGAGAAATTCACCGTCAAGCTCTTTCAGGAACTCCTGAATCTGCACGAGTTATGGAATTGCACATAAGTTACTTGAAACAGGCAGCATAACGACAAGTATACACCAAGCAAACATACAGAGTAACCAGACTCGAGTAACTATTACATTACATACGCCATGTGCTTGGTAGTATGGACCTTGGTAATTACCATGAATCATCATTGATAGAGTGTTATGCCAAAATGGAGAAGAAAATTAGCATTCTATCTATCAACACTGGCATGTAAGTGCTATGCAGGCTCATCAATTCTGTGAAATGAAATACCTTGTTGGTTTCGCTTTTCTCAAATCCAATGAGCAATAACGCCTGAAACACACGTACAGTTCTGGAGATCTCAGCATTTCCAAGTGAAAAAACTATATATCACTACAACAGGTAGGTCACTAGTAGTAGCTGCAGCGATGTGGAAGAGCAGTTGCTACTCGCGCAACCGGCAACTCACCGGGGGTCCGTACATGGGATCCTCGGCATTCAGCGGCACGAACTTGGACTCTTCTTCCATCAGCTTGGCTGGAACTCCTGAGAAGGAAGCAAATCAGATGTATGGAACGATACCCAGTGGCTAGCTACTGACGGGTGCAACTGCCGACGCACGCACCTTCGGGAGGCAACGATCGGAGCAGGCGCCATCTGCTCTTCGGCGGCGGCACCGAGGCGAAGGCGGGAGCGAGCGGCGAGCGACGGAGATAAGGAGCGGCGTGGAGGGTGAGGAGCGAGCGGTGGAGGACGGTGGCGGGTGGAGTCATCGGCGCCGGCGGCGAGGACGAGGAAATTATCCTCTTCGTCGTCGTCTCGTTTTATTTGTGGTCTCTGTTTCGTTAGCGTTTCGCGCTGCTCAGTGTTGCCACTGCCACGCAATGTCAGCCGTCGGATCAATGAGTTTTTTTGGCATATTTAGCACAGTTGACGCTCTAAATAACAAAAGTTGCTATCTTTTGTGTCAAATGCGAAAATAACAGCTTGTCTGAACACCACTGGACGCACCACCGGACGGAACCGCCGTGTGGGCAACACGTCGCCCAGTCCGCCCCTTATGGCACGGGCAAGGTTTTTTAAAATTTATGAACAGTGTTTTGATACTATTTAAGATAATATTTAACACTACAAAAAATTCAGCCAAGAGCACTTTTTTCTTTTTAAAATTCATAAACAGTGTTTTGATACTATTTAAGATAATATTTAACACTTCAAAAAATTCAACTAAGAACACTTTTTTCTTTTTGTATTTTTATCTCGCACTCACAGTTTCAAATGTATTATTATATACGCCATAAAAAATTCACAATTTTTTCACATAAAATTACGGCGTAGCTTCAAACTTACATATCAACCGTTGTCGTCGCCGTCGCTACCCTTCATTACCCTCGATGGCTCGATGAGTTGATGTACTATAACGTGTAATGGAGTAACAGCAAACATGTTGCAGTACCATATTGCAGATTTCGGACCTTAATTTTCTTGGGGTCATACGCATGTGATGTTTGTATTGTTGGAAAGCGCATCAAGACAAGTTCATGCAGAAAGAAATACTCCTTCCATTCTTTTTTACTTGACACAGTTGATTTTTTACGGTCTTCGAGACGTGACTTTAACCACAACTTTTTATAACTTTTACATTAAGATGTACTAATAAAATTATAATATCATGAAAGTATTTTCAACAACAATTCTAATGATATAATTTTCATATAGTCAATCTAGATAGTTTTAAACTTATTGATAGTTAAACTTTAAAAAGTTTGATCGTGAAAAATCAAATGTGTCAAGTAAAAAAGAACGGAAGGAATATACCGAAATTGGATAAGTCAATAGTCATTTGGTCCACTCTCTCTTCTCCTGGGACCTCGATCGCCGGCGGTGAGCGGGAGGGGAACCTGGCCACCTTGTACCTAAGCTCAAACTCATAGTTCGTTTTCTTCTCTTTATAGTTTTCCTGCCTTTGTGAATTTTGGCGCGTCGTTGCCCTACCGGCTTCTCGCCGGTCCTCTTGTTGTTCTGCCCGCCGACTACGGGGCACGACGCTGCCGGGATACCTCGCGGGGACGACCTGTATATATGCACAGATAAAGGCACCTTTAATTCCTCTGGATCAGCATCACACACCGAAGAGCAAGCTATTCAAACTTCCAGGCTCCTCAACGCTGCATAGTATTGTACATCAGGGTGGGATCAGACTTAATAACATGAATGACGTATGGCCGCCCGCAAGGACGGACTACTATAGCACATCAGGGTCAAAAAATCATTTTTCTTTGGATATAACTATGTGTATGTAAGACGGACACCTCTAGTTTAACATAAAGGACATCTCAAATCATAGTTTAGTCGAATGTGACATATCTTACCTCAGGAATCTCTATCATTTTGGTTCTGGATCACGCGGACAAATTGAATGAAAGACCCAGGTGGTAGACTTTCTTTAATTTGGACTTGATGGTGGTGTTTCCGCACTGCATGCACCCCGCGGCAGCTGTCCAAGCACGCAGCACCTTGATGCCTCAACCGGACCAAGCTCCCGCCTCCATCTCACGCTTCCGCAGCTTGCAACCAGCGTCGTTTTCGTGGGGCGGGATTCGCCCGGTGCCTTTCATCCGAAGAAGACGGCCCACTCGTCGTCAGGTTGCTATGCAGCGTGACGCCGATCACGCTGCACCGGGTTTTGTCAGCAGCCCACGGGCGGACGGATGAATCAGTAGTTGGTTGGAATCTGGACTGGAATAGGCTGTGTACACCGCACGCCCGCACCACACCCAAGCGACCTAGCCGAGACTCGAGGAAATCAATGGTAGTATAGGCTTCGCGCCGGACACGAATCCCGCACCGGTACGGTTGCAGCCCAGCCCAGTAAGCAACAGGTTGGACGCGGACCCTACACGCGGCTCGACCTAGTTGGTGGCCAAACGGGCGCCGGCGCAGCATAGCCCGGTCCGTGTCGGCACAGTCCGATAAAGTCCGACAGCTAATCGGATCGTGTCGGCCCATGAGCGGGGTGCTGACCTAAGCACATTACGCTGTCATTTTGGGCCAACCCGTTAGAACCACGTCACGGTAGTCGCTTTGCGAGGTTGCTCCGCTGTTGCGCCCATACCCTCACGGGGTCACTGCCGCCGCCTCTACGACCGGCGCCTGGCTCCCTCTGCGCCCGAGCCTAGCCAGCTAGACTCCTTCTCTCTGCGCCCGAGTCGACCTCCTCCTCCCTAGTGGTTCTAGGTGCTGCAGTGCTCCCTGTCCAGCCGTACCTGGCACGGCACGATACTGATTATGTCATACCGGATCAGCCCGTCGTACCAGAGTGCGAACCTAAGCACGGCCCGAGTTTTCATGCCGTGCCAACCATGCTAATAAATAGTATGAGCTGCACTGTAGTTGGACCGAGCCAATGCCCAATAGTATGGTGCTTCGGCCGGCCCGACTGAACGGTCCACCTCTGCTCCTCTCCCGTGCCGCACCACGCCACGCGACGACCTCGCCCGCCGCGCCGCGCTCCGCCCTTGCTAAGCTACCATGGGGAGGCGATCGGGCGGCAGGAAGCTGCCCTTCTTCGCCTCCACCGCCTCCTCCTCGTCCTCCTCCAAGCGCACCCGCTCCGCGCGCCGCCTCCCTTCCCTCCCCAAGCCCCGCGCGACGACTCCCCCCTCCCCCACCTCTCCGTCCGCCCCGCCGCCGGCCGCGACGCAGCCCACCCCGTCTCCGCCTCCGCCTCCTCGCCGTGGCCTCTGCCGCGGACGGCGGCGCCGTGTCCGGCAAGGTCGGCAAGAAGAAGGCCGGCGCGCGCCTGTGGATGCGGCTGGACCGGTGGGGCGCCTCCGAGATCCTGGAGCTCGACAAGGCCTCCATCATCCGCCGCGTCGGCGTGCCCCCGCGCGACCTCCGCATCCTCGGCCCCGTCTTCTCCCACTCCTCCAACATCCTCGGTGAGCGCTCGCCCATTAATACCGACCGCCATTAGGGTCGCTTTTGGTGTTGACAAAACAAGAAAACCCCATGCTTTGGTATAATAATATACAAAGATTAATTCTGCAGCTAGGGAGAAGGCGATGTTGATCAACCTAGAATTCATCAGTGCAATCGTTACGGCCGAGGAGGTCCTCCTATTGGACCCTCTCGTGAAAGAGGTGCTCCCTTTCGTTGACCAATTGAGGCAGCATCTGCCCCTGAGGAGTCTGGTGGGTGGGTACGGCGAACATGGTGGTGATAGCCATGGGGAAAAACAGGATAGCTCGCCTGGAGATCAGGTGCCCTGTCTTAATGAGGCGACCGGGGCAGAGCACGATCTGCCATTCGAGTTCCAGGTGCTGGAGGTTGCGCTTGAGGCCGTGTGCTCATCGCTGGACTCAAGCGTGGCTGAGCTTGAGAGGCATGCTACTCCTGTACTCGATGAGCTGACCAAGAATGTGAGCACGAGGAACCTCGAGCGTGTGCGAAGCCTCAAGAGTGATCTTACCCGTTTGCTTGCCCGGGTGCAGAAGGTATCACTACAGAGATATATATGTGTGTCTACTTCCTTAGTCTATCTAAAGTTTAAACGTTAATCTCTACCTTACTGTCTGTTATCGTTTGCAGATTAATTTGTAGATCAAAAGTTGTATTGATATTATGTCATTGCTGTTCTTTTCTGACCCATGAATTTTAACATTCTATTTCTTATTAGCAGCAATTGAGATATAACTGAAGTTTTAATCACAAAACTGAATAGTATATATGCAGGTTTAGCTTAAACCATCTGTCACTTATAATAGTTATGGTTGGTTGTGCACCGAGTCACCGACTGATCCTGCTAGAATTGTTTTTCATGTTTGTTCTTACCTGGCCCTGTGCACATGAAGGAGCAACTATTTGATGTACTTAGAACTGTCTTGCTGCAAGTATATAAAGAACCAAATGTTGCAGTGTATCTTTTTGGATTAGCAAAAGACACATTTGAGTAATTCTAATTCTGATTGGATGGTTGCAAAGACATATAGAACAAAAAAAGAATCATAATTAAGTGATCACTTTTGGTTCTTGGTGTCGAATTTTAGTTTTCTTTCATTCTCCTTAAGCTTGTGCTTGTGAGAACCTTATGAAAACCCATATGCTGCTCTAAACTAGGTTCTTCTTTTGAAGCTATTTATTTTTGCTGTCATATCTTTTTAGGTCAGAGATGAAATAGAACATCTTCTAGATGATAATGAAGACATGGCACATCTGTATCTAACAAGGAAGCAAGTACAAAACCAACAGGTTGAGGCTTTAATGACATCTGCTGCTTCCAATAGCATTGTGCCTGCAGGAGCAAGTCTCCCCAGGATGAACTCTAGTTTTCGGCGTAGCGTGAGCATTGCTACCAGTATGCATTTGGATAATGACGTTGAAGACCTAGAAATGTTGCTTGAGGCCTACTTCATGCAGCTGGATGGAATTCGCAACAGAATTTTGTCGGTTAGTCCTTTTACCCATGTTGAAATAGCCTCGCTGCTGTTCTCCTGAGCTATTTAACACTATGGCTTGCCTTAATTGTTGATTTTGTGCTTATTTGGTACTGACTTACCATACAGAGTGTAGCTGTTATGTCATTGTTAGAGTCTTAGGGAGAGTTTAATTGCCATGATAAACTGGCCTTTTTCTGCAAAACATAGAGCTCAGTTAATATTTGAGGTAGAAAAATATTTGATGCTCAATTATTTAATTATCAGGAGCATATCTTTGGTTTCTGGTGAAGAAACTATTTATTCTGGTTTTTCCATTGAGTGGATGAATAGTTGTATCTTGTCTCAGTAGAATCTTTGGCACTCTTATTTCATATTCATCTCGCTGTGGATTTGATTTCTCCTTTGGAAAAGTAAACAGGTTCGAGAGTATATTGATGACACAGAAGACTATGTCAACATTCAACTTGACAACCAGCGTAATGAACTCATTCAGCTTCAGCTTACACTGACCATTGCATCCTTTGGCATAGCTGTGAACACCTTCATAGCTGGGGCTTTTGCAATGAACATCCCGTGCAATCTGTACAGCATTGCTGATGGCAGCTTCTTTTGGCCGTTTGTTGGGGGTACCTCATCGGGCTGCTTTGTAATCTTCATCGTCTTATTAGGGTACGCCTGGTGGAAGAAGTTGCTCGGACCTTGAACACAAAGTGAAAGCAAGTCATGGAGTGCCTTGTCATTGTTAAGGTGACATGCATTGTTAAGGTGACATGCATTTGAAGGACAGAGGAGAACCGTATGACTGGTATATTTATGTATGACGAGTAGTAAATAAGATAAATATGCTGTAATTTTCCATTGGCTGCATACTGAGACGATGTTATGATCAGCTGCTCTCTTCTCAATATTTACAAATGTAGCTGTTGCAGACAACGGAAAATCATCGCCATAAAATCTTAATGATATAATTTTTGCTATTATACGATCCAGCACAAGGGCCATAATAGATTTATAAGCAGATCGACTTCCTCCTTTAGAGTTGCCAATTTTTTGTGCCGTGATGCAGTCATGCGTTTTTATTTGACAAATCACTGTATGCTGCTTGCTTCACTCCTTCATGTGATAAGATTAGGAAGATACAAAAAAAAAGGTGAAAAATAGTGGATATAAATGATCAAACAAAGACCCAAATGTTCACCTTTTAGCGTCGCATTGAAGAAATGTTCTCCAAACTTATCTACAAGATTTTTGGGCAATCGGATGGATTACATTTGACAAGGGCGTAAGGCTCGTAACATTTAGCCGGGAGGCTACCGTGCCGGCCGCGTGAGCGCGCAGCCGAGCGGCACGAAGACAGCACAAGCTTCGCGCGCACGAGTTGCACCCAGTCCTCCAAGCTCATACCAAACCACCAACAGATGCATCAACTGAAGTCTGAAAAGGTGAACGCAAAAGGCATGCAATCACAGAGGTTTCAGGTTTCATGTGTGTGAATTGTCCTACCCTTCGTCAAACTCCTGACAGGAGCCTTTCAAGATGTCCATAATCTGTATGACATCTGTTACTTTCATCATGTCAATAGAATGATTTTGAGACCATGTTGTTCTGAGCCCAACAGATTAGGCATTTCATCATCCATGGGCCATATCTAAACAATCATTTTACTTGCAAAGCGTCATGAAAGCAACCTGCTACATATGACATCTCCAAGATGGCAACCTTGAGATGACAGGATAAATAGCACTTTAAATTTGAAGGAGCTAATAAAAGAAGGGGTGATGAGCTATTATCACAAGATGATCCGGAGAATGTACAACCACCTGATATCCCATGTGCGAAAAGAGAAAAAAAAAACTAAGAATAATCTAATCTTATACCTTGCTATCAGTACACTAGTCACCAGGTCGAATCTAAAAGGTTTTGCAAGAAGAACACAGAAGAAATACAGTACAGTTGATCACAATTGTTGCTCTTCTTTGCTTTTGATCTTGCCTTCTTAACTCCAGTACGGTTTCAGAAAGAGCTGCTTAGCTCCTAAGGAACTGAGAATGGAGCAAGAGAATTTGCAGGGAGAGTAACACCACCGCCTCGGAGAGAAACTGAGGGTCTGCTCCAGCTAGCAGTGGTTATGGCATTTGAATCGAAAAATACCACGACGACAGTTATATCATCATGGAAGTGCCGCCTCACCCCACGATCAATTTTCTTGAGGTCTGAATACCTCATCTCCCTCTTCTTTGCTGCCTCCTGCATTGCAGCCTTAACTAGTCTTCGAGCAATCCCCTGATACATAAATTACAGCAGCATTAAAAGAAAATAAGCAAATGATGTTGTTCAGTAAGATGAATAAAGAAGCACAAAAATTGTAGAAGATAACAGTATAAGATTTTAATTAATGAAGCTGGGTTGTACTACCCGGTTTGTTTGAAAAATAAGCTAAAAAAACATGACCATTGTGAGGCGGATCCATAGTGACCATTATGAGACGCCATAGTTTGGAAGGTGGGTGAGGAATATAAACAAACCAGTCAAAAAGAAAATAGCTCGTTCCTATTGCTTGCCATGTAGAATGCAGATGTTAATGGGCAAAATTGGCTACATGATACCGAACTTTTGTGACATTTGCTTTTGGACACCAGTTTTTTGTGCCTTTGCGCAAACACACTGCAAAATCATGGCTATTTAACAGAAGACACTTTGGTTATTAAAATGATATATTTGGCTGAGACATTTAATTCAACTGCCGCCCTTGTGGCCTTAAACAATCTAAGGTGCCTTCATATGATAAGATATATCTACTATTTTCTTACAGAACATTTGTTACATCTTAAAGAAACTTTGAACAAGTTCTAAAGATGTTTAAATATATTAATATAATGCTCTCTATTTTCTTAAAAAAGCACATCCATTTACCTTGACAGAAACATCAGTCAAAGCATGATGAAATTACTGTAAAAGCATATATAGATACTTATGATTGGGCAAGCAATAACATGAACTAGCAGTTATCCTTCAAAGAACCAAGTTACAGAAATTAAACGTAAGATAGGAACACATACATTGCGAGGATTACTCTGAACCAGGTCAACTGCTTTCTGATTACTAATATGCTCCCAGAGTCCATCAGATGCAAAAATGATGAACTGATCAGTTGAAAGTATTTGGTGTACAGTAATTGCTGGCTCAGAACTAAGAAGTGGTCTCCTGAAAGTTTCTTGAAGCCGAAACTTGCTATGCAAAGGTTCTCTGTTGAACTCTGGTCTCTTCAGATATACATCTCCAATGGACCTTGTTATCTGCAACACACCAGAACATGTGAGATGTACGGTGGAAGCAATGCAGTTCAACAAAGCAACATGGCATGGCAGAAATCTCTTATACGCAATAAGCGCCAGAAGCAATTGGCATGGCATTTGCGAATAATAATAATGATCGTTAATGCTATGCAAGAGACAAATAGCATATTAAACGTGATTCATCTAAAAAATGCATATGTTCATATCATGACTAGCACACCTACCTCTGTTTAAGACACAGCATGAATAATGAGTTCATTTGGGGATATTGCAATTTTAAAAAAATACATTCAACAGCTTTGCATTGTGTTTGTCTTAATTCATAACAGCACTGTCATATTATTGCATTCGCATAGATTGTTGAGACAGGAAAAGCTTGATTCATGACTATTGAATCTTGAAAGCAATAATAATGAATACACCTAAATTTAGCTGTGATAAATGAGAAATTACCTAATACCAAACACACAAGAAAACGCAAGTACGAAACTACAATTCTACAAAATCACCTAACCACAGCATGTTGCAATTGTGATTATAACAAGAGGTTAAGCCACATGTTTGAAGACTGTACAAAATAATTAGATAGATGATTCAAAATGAACTAGCAACTTGATCTTATGCAAATTACAATTCAGAATTCTGGATATTTACCTGGATAATACCCTTCACACGCCAAACATTGTGCTTTAGAACCACAATTTGGGGATCACTGGGATGCAATGCCTGCACCTCTCGCCTAACCTCCTCATAGGATGCATTGTGTTCCGCTGAGAGCTGCATTGCAACAACATCTCCAGTTCCCTTGACAAGCCTCCCAAGAACAGCACGGGAGTCCCCAAGGTTTGCAATATAGAGATTTCCGGCGCAAATCACACCAACTAGACAGCAAGAGCCCACCGCTGCTAATTGAGGCCTCAACGACCATTGACTACTAACTAGAGAAAAATCCTCCTCAGTCGCTCGGAAAGACTTCCGAATCACATCCAGTGACATGCACTTTTGCTCAGATGCAAATCCTGAAATAGGAAGTTCATCATGCATGGACACATATGAAGATTGGCAAGTAATTAAAACAAATCATGATACAATCAGAAGAAGTGAGTATAAGATGCTATCTTTTTACAGTCATCAATAATTTCTTGCATATTTTCAGTTGTTGCACTATTACATGCAATGCTGTGCTTCCACTCTATTCCAAATAAATCAAGTATGGATTGAAACTAAGTAATCTTGGCCCCTGGTCTAAACATAACGGCATTTAAATTTGTGTGTGCTTTTTTTTTCTTAGTACTACACGTAGAACCACACCCCATGCAATGCAAGCTCACAATAGAGATCTACTTAAATGGCAAACATTTTTACTTAAGAGCAATCAGCATCAGCTCACATACACTTGCAGATCATAACAATTGGACGAATCAACTATAATCAGATAGCATAGCTATATTGGCATTTGATCTAAAACATGAAAATTCAGCAGTAGTTGAGGTCTTACCCCTAAGATGGTTGAAGAGGTTGTCATTGATGTAACGTGCCGTCTCCGGGCCACCGTGCCCATCATAGACGCCGATGAAGGTGCCCTGCAGGTCGGGCTCCGTGGTGCTCAGCGGACCAGATTCCACCTGGCTGTGGTCCTCCAGCAGGTTATTGGCCTGTACTACCGCCATCGAGAACTCACCATCGACGAGCTGCCCGGCGTCCTTGTACCACAGGAGCCCGTCCTGCCGTCCGGCCGCATCCAATCCCTTGCGGGGGCGCCCGGCCGGCGACGACGCCGGGCCCCAGCAAGATCTCAAGTATTCCATCACAGCCGATAGCATCCCTCATCCCCGGCACCTCCCCATCGCCCACGTCCTCACAAAGGCCATTTATTTACCTTCTCTTCCAGTATCTTCTTTTCCTTTCGTTTATTTGCGAAATCTGCAATCGGAATCAAACAAGACAAATACCAAGGTCAAGAACCGGGCATCTAGAGCAGGAGATGTACGATCGAAGGGAGAGAGATCGCCAAGACCACCATGCTCTACTTGCATTGGGATACGACGGAGAAGAAGCAAAAAAAGAACCCACCTTTTCTTGGATAGCTTCCCGTAGAGTTTGCGTGCTCAGATTCCTGCGAGCTTACCACCAAGGGGCCCTTAGATCTGGAAACCCATCGATCTCAAGCGCGGAGAACACACAAAAGATTGGGTTTTGGTGGAAACGGTGGGCTCCTCTCCAGGATCCAAAAGAAGCAACCAAGAAACTGAACCGAAAAGACCAAAAAAAAGATGCGCTTTTTTCGCTTTGTTTCCGCCTACTTTGCCTGCCAAATCTTGCAGGCAGACTCGATGAACAAATAGATCAGGGTATCTTCTCCACTACACAAACAACCGCACAAGAGAGAGCACAAGCAAGAAAGGAGAAGAAGAAGAAACAATAAAAGAAGCAACCAGGCAGGAGAGGGGGCGAGGGGGAGGGGGAGAGCTCAGGGCTTCAGGCCAGCAAGAAGGGCTCAGAGATGGGCTCTACCATACGTCCATACCAGTCCTAATTTATGTGGGATTTAGGAAGAGAAATTAATAATATACCCTCCACTTATATGACTTTCGAATATATACTCTTATTTTTGGTGTAACCGATAATATACATTTTCACTTAGATAGATTCTTGATTAAATACTCTGTTTGTATTATTTTATTAATATATTGTATTTTTTCCGTTTTAACCACACGAAATGACCAGGTTGCCCTCACAGGCGCGTGTTGTGTTGCATGCGAAATGACCGGTTCAATCCTCCTTGTCTCTCTGTCATGTCCTCCAATTCCCCAAACGCTCCATCACCGTCATTGCCGCCCCTGAAGAGTAGCCCTCCTCCTTCAACCGCCCCACCGCCATCGCCAGACCTCACCGTTGCCACCAGCCGCCAATTCGTCCTCTCTAGTGCCATCCAATTCTGGAGACCCCTCACCTCCGCCAGTGTCATCGAAGTCCCATGGCGCTCCGTTGACACCGGCCAAGATTCCATCTCCATTGGCCCAATCCTCTAGGTGCTTAGGTGACTGGAGCAAGTCGTCGGCGGCTTCAGTGTACCGCGGTAGGTCCAACGTCACGGCCGAAATTGTTTTTGCTGCCGTTGGGGCGGCAATGGTCCTTTTCTTCCTCATCGCTGCTTGGCATGACATCCGACATCTACTCCGCCCCACACGGCCCACTGCCAGCCCCGCACGAGGCGTTGGGGCTCGGCAAGGGCACCTTCACCTACGAGGAGCTCGCGGCGGACACGGGCAACTCCGGGTACATGCATAAGGGGGTGCCCCCTTGCAGCAAAGCAATGGTTGTGAAGCAGCTCAAGTCCGGGAGCTACCAGGGGAGCGCGAGTTCCAGGCCGAGGTGGACATCATCAGTCGGGTGCACCACCGCCAACTCGTCTCCCTCGTCGACTATTGCATCTCCAACGCGCGCCGCAAGCTCGTCTACGAGTTTGTCCCCAACAAGACCCTCGAGTTCCACCCCCACAGCCTCTCCATGTCCCTGCACAGCCGCCACTGCATCGTGGCCGCCGCCACCTCCACCCCTCCTCCTCCGACGTTGGCGTGTGGGGCCTCTCCCTCTCCTCCCCAGCCTCCCACCTTGCCTGACGCCCCTCCTCCCCGTCGATAAAGGACCTCGGAGACTATGGCGTAGCGCCGATAGTCCAATTAAACAGAGAGGGCAACTCGACCATTTCGTGTGGCCAAAATGGGAAAAACACAAGATATTAATAAAATATTACAAACTGGTATTTAATTAAGAATTCATCTAAGTGAAGAGTATATTATCAATCACATCGGGAACAAGGGTATATGCTTGTCATGTGTGAAATTTAACATAGTACCAGGTTCAAATTAATGTCTCGAGTTCGAAACGTGCTAAACAACTTAATCTTTCTGTTTCTGTCAGCAGTGGTTGTATGTAAAAAATGCTCAATATCTGAATAGGAATTCATTCATATATACCCATCTTATAATTCTAAGCTGTGTGGTACCAATTCTCTCTTCCTTTTGAGAGGGTGTAGTACCAATTCTATGAGAAGCGAGAAGTTGTAGTAAGGAACGCGACATGATTCCCTCAATGACATGGCCGTACTTAACGCGCCGAATGTGTCGTGAATTTAGTCCATCTTTCTTTTACTACTTGTGCATTTATCTCTCTTCTTTTTAATATGGTCGAAGCTATAGACTAGTGTGGTCGAAATACTGTAGTCGAAACCATAGACCAATGTGGTCGAAATAAGTTGGTTGAAACACTGTAGTCGAAATAAAGTAGTTGGATCTAAAGACCAGTGTGGTCGAAATACAATGGTCGAAGTTGTAGATCAGTATGTAATCATGATCTGATAAACACTACTAAATTACCATTAATTATTTTTGAATTAGCAGTTACCAATGGTTTAATATGTACTTTATTATGCAGTTACTAGATAGTAATTGTATCAACCTTTAAAAGATCTGGAGACGTCCAGACCTAATACTAGAGGATATACTTCTATTTTCTTCATCTTCCTTTCTGTTCTACTGTGTTGAAGAGTTGTATTATCAAACCAAGCCGTCCTTTCTCCTCGGCATGCACAGAGAAGAAGGGTGAGTGGGTATCTCTGAACCATTATCGCATAATTCACCTGCCAGGGCGGCAATAAAATTTCTGGGCAGTGTATCTGCATGACCGCTCGCTGTGTTGCTTCATCTACGCTCTGCACTGCTTCGAGTCTGCACTGCTTCTTGTTTTTCATCAAGCCCGACAGTAAGTTAGTTGTATAACCACACTATTCCGTTTTTATCATATTATTGTGTATATTAAGAAGTGCAATGAGTTGCCTGTTGTTAGTATTACTCTATGCATCTCTAGTTTTATGCGATCTTTGTCTCGTAATAAAATCTAAAATTAAAATATTGTTCATATCTCCAACAAATGTAAACAGGATTGCTAATTCTTTACACCTTTCCCTCGATCATGGAATTTAAAATGGCAGGGTGATGTTCCAAGAAATTTCCCGGATTTGGACGCTACCCCAGCCAAAAACAAAAAAGAAAGAAAGAAAAATGACACTACTACACAGCGACATGCCAATTGTGAAGCGACGCAGACAAGTGGAGGAGATGATACACGGCGTGGCGAGCCGATGCGGACGGCGTGCGTGGCCGCGGCGGCTGCGGTTGGGATGGGGCAAGCCAGCTTACGAGGCAGCGGCGGACGATGAAGCCGCTACACAACAGATGGCCATCTTTGGGATGTCGTACTCTGGTTCTTTCTTCAACCTGAAGCCTCTTGCTGAACCGAACATTTTTGTCCTGGCTGACACACAGGTTCATTGGACGGCTCTGCATCGCTTGCCTTCCTTGCCTGCAGGCTGCAGCTTTATTGCTTTCAGTTTTGGTTGCCCGGTGTTGTCTTCCAGAAGGGGTTCTCGTCAATGATACACACCTTTATGTGTGTTTTTTCAGGATCGATGTAGCAGTGATGGATCTCATGTTCATCTGGCCAGAGATCGGTAGTACATTGAGATCGAGACTGAAAACTGAAGTAGCACGTGCTAGATTAGATGGAGCTATTCTTCCATTTGCAGTTAAGCTTAGTCATGTACTCTTTGGTTAGGCAATATTACACCGAAATTGAAACGATGCTCACTGTTACAAAAAAGGCAGTAGTAAAAGTACCCAGTGCATGCTGCATCTGTGTCACTGTGTATTTGTGTCACACTTTCAAACCCACTGCAGTTTTTCCTCTTCTTCCTTTTCGAGTTAGAATGAAAAGAAAAAAAGTAAACAATCTGGCTTCTTTGGCACAATCTACATTTTTTTGCGAAACGGATCATAATAAAATGGATTTTAGGTATCCGGAGAAGATTCACTTGGAACTAACTATTTCCTAGATACCTATGCACGGTACTTCACAGTTGACGGCAACACATACGAGCAAGTTCAGGCCGGTATCTTGGCTGGGCGGTGTGGATGTGTTGCGCTGATATTTGATGGGGGAAGCGATTGGTGCGCAGATTAGGCCGCGCTTGGTGTAGCTCGTGCACGACAAGGACGCGCGCGGCGTGGTCCACGGCTGAAACCCCCCGTTGTGCCGTGTAATCCGCGCGCGCGCGCAGCTGGGCTTCGAGCTGTGCCTTCGCTGGTCTCCACTCCGCGGTGTCCGGCCGCGCGCCCGCGCTGCACGTCCTCGGGGACCGTCCGATCAAAATCCGACGCCTGAAAATGGAAATTCCTCGTGAGACAGTAGGAGCTTTGTGTCCACCTTGGTCTATGACAGCAGAAGCTTCGTCAGATGGTTTCAACTTTCAACTTCCAGACATGGCGTGTCCCCCTTTTTTTCTCATTTTGCCCCTTGTAGTAGAGTAAAACATCAAAATTTATACAGAAATTGGGCTATTACCGATGAGTTTTCTGCGTTCCGAACGAGCCCTCGATGGATATCAGAAGTGCAGAGGAGTGGATCGAGGCGTTGCCAATGGTATTCGGTAATGATCAAGACCTAGTTGTACGTTTTGGAAGGCACTTGCCGGGCTCTGATGTACCCGTCGCACTGCCCCTGCTACTAACATGGATATATGACCACACAAATTGTACGAATAATATGGATACAACAACGAAACAAACCGCCTATAAAGCGCTTATGATCGCTCATTACATACTGCATAACTTTATTCTCTCCTTGTTCTCTCACATTCACATCATTAAAAACTACTGATATCACCCCATTGTACATGTCCTAAGGCCCCTAAGGCCCCTTTGCATCGTTTCCATGGCTGACTGGCCGATCAAAGTTATAAGTCCATTTTTTTTTATCAAGTTCGATGTCCTCATTTTCACATGTGGAAATTGAGATGGTGTGAGATAAGTTCGTGCATGGTACCGTGTGGGACAACGGTAACGGCGTGGCTATGATCATACATATGAGATGCGATTATGCGATTTTGAATATATCCAATATTGTGGGGGTATGCGTGCAGCGTGCTCGTGGTTCCCACCAGCGTCAACATTCCTTCTTGGCTGCGCTTGGTGCAGAGAGGAAGAGTCGCCGCGCGAGTTTGTTTTTTCGACCAACACCTTTATATACCTTTTTTTTTGTTCTTTTTTGCGAGGTGATTTGACTCTCCGTGACAAGTAGGCATCTTCAAATTTAGATTGGAGCACATAGGCACGGTATCATAATTCACAGGGGAAAGATAGAAATCTCTGGGGGCTAAATTCACGGAGAATTTTTAAGGTATGTACAGTGATATAGATAACTGTTGTCTATAGTGTACCTCTATGTTATCTATAGACAGCTCCTACAATATATTGCCTTTTATATGTCTCTGTAGACAGCTCATTTATTTACAACGTGTCTTATTTTTCGTGTTACAATCGACTACTGTATGAGAGACGGCTCAATTCTCTACGCTCCACTCTCTCATCCACACCATCTCGTGCCTTATATGGCAGTACTTACAGACAACTAATGTCACATTGTTGTACACACTCTCGACATTCGAGATTATTAATTAGTGCAAACAAAAGGAGAAGGCATCAACAATAATCGAAACGCGCTTTACAAAAGCCGCAGAGACCTTTTACCAGTTCCGGATGCATGCACTACGCAAAACGCAACAGATCATGAAAGGAATCATGTACTCCATCGAGAAAAGCCATCAAGACTTTGTACTACTTCGATCCATGCATGCAGCGCAGCGCATCATGCGAGCAATTAATCGAGATGTAGATGGATGCAACGTCTGCGCTCGGTCGCAATTAAAGAAGATACCCCCGGTGCATCCATCCATCCATGGAAAGGAGGAGAAGAAAAGCACACTCGATCTGCAAGTGGAAAGGCCATCGCCGGACGTGACGTTTTCGAGCAGGGCATGTGAGCTGGAGGCTTGAGCCTGAAGAATTAACAGGGGTGATCTCTTATTTATGATTGATTGGACCTGCCTTAATTTGTAACTCTGACCAATCGATCCGTTCTAATTCTGTTGCAACTTCTCCTTGTGATCGTGCCATTCCTTAATTTGCAAGTGGTTGCTTAATTTGCAGTGAAGGAATAACCTGGTCGTGGAAGAAATCGGTCAAATTCTTGGAGTGCAAACTACGGTAAGAACAACGTACGTACGTACGTACCCACAAGTTTAGGGATATTATTCACTTACCGGTTTGGAGTTGAGCGGCAAAATTTCAACGGCGACGGCTATGGCGTGGACGATGGATATATATGGTCCGGTTGCGTGTCCTTGTTCCAAGCAGTAAGCATGCATTTCACCGTCAAATTTGACCTACTAATGCTATATATATTCATACATGAAACATCAGTTACATATACGCAAAGTGAATTAATTAAGCTTATGCATTCTGGAGTGATACGACAATTTAGTGCATGGAATCCCTCTCCACTCCAATATTGATGCTGCGAAAAGGAAGAGATATGAGACAAATTCTGAAGCAAACGGGAACTAGTTGCTAGGACCATCTGTGACTGTACCTATATATTCGATGGTACCATGGACACGCTTGTTATGTGAATTTCTTGGACATTATATATCATGACCGCTATTTTCTTAGAGTTTAACGTACTTGCAAGGCTATACCCCTCCCCCCCTCGTTAGTTTGTTTTGTTACAAGAAAGACGCATGCACATATTGCCGACAATTGAGATTCAGGGTCTCCTATCGAACTTATGGGGAAAAAAAGAGAACACAATCAAGTAAAAATTTTACTGTTATGGACAAAATGAGTGTTTCAGTTTGAATGAATGAATGTCCTCTGGGCGTGCAGACCACCCTGTTATGCCTATCTAAGAGGTGACAGTTAATGCTGCTAAAGACGTCTCTTTTTGTCACGCTTGTGTCTTAACCGTCGTGTCTTTTTTCAATCGTCGTAAGTTGCCAATTCACTTGTTAAATTAAAGAGTCATGTGGAAAAACGTTATGGTTCCCGACTAGTTATTCTTAATGAAGCATATGCTTTCCTAGTCGATAATTGTATATAGCTGGTCATCTTCTTAAACATGACCGGTAGTCTTTTAGTTTCCGACCAATTTATTTTTTATGAAAGGGAATAAGGCTTCCTTTATTTCGCAGTGGTAGACATAACCGTTATATTAAGTGGGTCCCACATAAATATGATATGTGGGTCAAAATTGAATGGGCCTACTTTTCTAGGGAAAAATTATCTTTGATTTATCCTTGACAAAAAAAAAATTGGCATGGTCAAGTATCCTCATCACATACACCACCATACGGGCATACGCGAGTACATTCTCTTAGCACACATCTAGAAAGATGGAGACTAGAAATAAATCTGCCGCCTCATAAAATTCATACTGAAAGCGTACTCGCATGTGGGTTAGTTACCCTATCTAGCGAGTTGGTTAGTTTAGAATCGATCTATAAAAAAGAGGCTGACTCAGATCAACATCAGCTCAATGTTCTGCGCTGCCTACCTAGAGAGGATGCTATTCGTTTCTCCCACTAGGAAAGCATTGAGCACCAATTGGCACGTGCTGTAATCCTTTGGTACCGGCCGAATGGGATTATGAACGTACGCATCTTGCTTTTCTTGGGATCCAACTAGAAGTAAGCGTACAGTAAGTACACGAACAAGCTGAACCATTCGTGACAACTCCTTTGTCTGTGCGTACGTGCATTCCAATTCCACGAGTCAGGTACTCATCTTACCGAGTTTTTTCTTCTTCTGAAATTGACATAGTTGATTTAATATTATTTTATTTATAATTTGAAAGTATTTTTAGAATTAAGCTAACGAGCCGAGTCAGAGCGAAATTCAATTCATTCGAAATCGGCATATTTCAATGTTTAACCAATTAACCAGTGCAATTAAAGCCATTTTGTTCCGAGCCACCGGGCCTAGCTATCCAGCTTTTTTTCCGACCCTGATTCCAATCGATCTGACCGAGCCCCGGTCGTCGATCAATGGGAGCCACTCGTACGGCCGTACCCTTTCCGAAAAGGCCACGTGCATGCTCGGATCCGCCCGATCCGTTCGATCGAGATCCGACGGCTCGTGCCCGGCCGACCAGTGCGCACGGCCCCACGCGGTTGAATAGGCCGGCCGTATGCACGTACGTCACCAGCTCGCGCGCGCGCATCACATGCATGTGCGCGGCCGCGGCCTGTGCAATACCACCCGCTGGTTCGGCTGTACCGGCGGCCGAATGGACGGGTCAAATCCACATAATTTAGGTAGCAACATGGTTTGGGCCGAGCTGCGCTAGATCCCCTGGCTCTGATCAAGCGGCCCGACTGACCGGCCGGCCGGGCCCCATGCCTCTCTGTCCCTTTTGCCGTGTACTACCAACCGGCCGACCTCGATCTCTCTCAGATAGTCAAGCTCTCGAAGGTGCAGGCTAGCTGGAGCACACGCTTCCCTTTAGCACAGTGTACTGCAGGAAAATTATAAGATTCCCTCGGTCTCGTGCATGCATGGTGGTGGTGCAAGCAGAGCTTGCAGCTGCAGGCTGCCCACGTACGAGTTATCGGCTAAAATACCATTGTATTACGATAAAATAGTAAAAATAGTCTATCTTATCTTATGAACGAATCGATAAAAATAACACATATATCACGTTCAAAACACATAGTAGGAGGCCTACCGTGTCCTCACCGCGCGGTAGGCTATGTGACGACCTCCCATTCGGCGGCATACCGTCTGTATTTGTACGCCGTGTAAGCTTGCGCTTAATTTACACCATTTGTTTATCGACCACAGCAATAAAAAACAGATATGTTATTTCTAAGTCGATTGAAATTTTCTTAAATTTAAATCAATTATTGTGACCGTTGGATTAGTGCAAAGATTGATGTGCTATATGATTGAATTTTAATCTAATGAATAAAAATGTGACTTTTACTTAAAAAAATTCAAACACCTTACTAATAGACAATCCCCGAAAAAATGCACACTATATAAGTACCCAAATTCCTCACGTTGGGTTCAGCTGCTGTTTGATCGATTAGAACGTCCAAATGCAACGGCCAATATATAATCGGCTAGCTGGCGTCCTGCGGCTGCAAGCGATAAGGCAGGGGGTTGATGTTGTATCGCGTATCCATCTCTACTGACCACGCGCTGAAGTAGTGTTTATTTATTTTTGCTGTTAGTTACTAGTTACTGCTAGTTCCCATCCTTCCCTTTTCGTGTTGATGTAAAACAAGGGAGATTTGTGGAAGCCACGCTCTGGATAGATGCACGGCTCAGTTTATATATTGCTTTGCCAGACTAGCTACAGTACAGCGACAACTGAAAAGATCAGGGGAGATTTCAGAGATTACAAAGTAGCTAAACTATAATACTCTATCTGCTATACATCGAGTTAAACACGGTAGATTATACCGCAAGTAATCTCCTTATAGACATTTCAACAGCATCTCTCAATCCCAACCGTTTGAAAACAGATTGAGATTGCTTCTTAGAACCGAAAATTGTGGAATGGCCAAGGGCTTCGCGGAGATATCTGAAACCTGATCTTGTGGTGAAATGAACTTGATGTCAACCATTTTGCGGGCTACCCGTTCTCGCACGAAGTGAAAATCCACTTCAATACGCTTTGTTCTAACGTGAAAAAACAAGGTTTCCCGACAAATGTGTTGCCCCTAGATTATCACACCATAAAACAGGTGGCCTTCTCTAAAATACTATCCATATTACTTATGTCGTAGCATTAGCCAAGGATTTATATTCCGACTCGGTACTAGACCGGGATATCGTGGCTTGTTTCTGGGATTTCCATGAAACCCAATTGAGCCAGATGAGAGAGAGCATATCCTCCGGTTGATCTGCGATCATCAAGACTTCTCGCCTAGCCCGCTTCAGAGAACACGCTAACCATAATTGAAGACCGATGGATTTGCAATCCAATTGTGTTTGTTGCCTTCAAGTACCTAAGTACTCTTTTTGCTGGCGTCCAAGGAACACTAGTTGGAGTTTGCAAGCATTGACAAATTTTTGTTGGAAATAGTTAAGAACTGTAAGCCACCTATAATACTCTGATATCTCGTTGCTTCATCTGGTTTCAGAACTTCTCCTTCATTCTTGGATAATTTCTCCGTAGATGCCATAAGAGTTGTAGCCGGTTTGCACTGCACCATGTTGGCTCTTTTGAGTAGTTCCATGATGTACTTGCGTTGAGACAGTAGCGATCCACCTTGACTAGGATTAACCTCAATACCCAAAAAATAATGCCGGGTACCAGGATCTTTTATGACAAATTCCTTCTGCAGATTTTGTACAAGATGAGTTGTAGCTTCGTTGACGAACTGTCAACAATGATGTCGTTGACATAAACAAGAACATCTTTGCTTTTGTAAATAGATAGGGAATTATCTACTGTGGAGGAAAAAACCCTAGCTCCTAAAACTTTGTCCTTAGTGTTGAATACCATGCCCGTGGTGCCTGCTTCAGTCCATACAAGGCCTTCTCTAACTTGCACAAATGTGTAGGGTATTGAGATATAACATACCCCGGGGGGCTATCTCATAAACACTTCTTCTTCAAGTCGGCCATGTAAAAAGCATTCTAGACGTCAAGTTGTTTGAAATCCCATCCCTTTGACATGGCAACAGAGAGAATAAGCCTGATTGTGGTATGTTTAACAACATGACTGAATGTGTCCTTATAGTCATAATCATACCTTTGCTTGAACCCTTTCGTGACCAATCGTGCCTTGTACCTCTCTATTGTTCTATCTGACTTCTCTTTCACTTTGAAAACTCATTTGCTATCGATCGCGTTAATGCCCTACCAAGAAGGAATCAAGCTCCAGGTCTTGTTCTTCATGAGTGCATGATATTCTTCATCCAGGGCCACCTTCCAGTGAGGAACACTAAGAGCTTTCAAGTGATCGGAGGGTTCATCGGCTGGAGATGGTGTGGCTTGATGCACTGCATAGGTAACAATTCCATTTGTCCACTTCTTTTTGTACAATGTTGTCCTTCAGTCTTGTCACCATTTGATGTCCACCCCTTGCGGCAGGTACCATGGTAGCCAAAACGGGTGCAGTGGCAGGATGAGCAGCATGCTTGGTAGGCTCGACTGCATTGTTCCATGCAGATTGGATGCCATCGTCTGTTGTGTCCTCAAGAACATGTGTGCCTGCAGCATTGTCAGCGGGAAAGACAGGATTGCATGCAATATTTCCAAGTTGGTCATGAGGAATAGAAGAATTTGTTTAGGAGTGAGATGTGTTGACGAGGGAGATTTTTCTTGGTTGGTCGAGAAGGGAAAAATATTTTCATCGAAGATAACATCACAGGACACATATACTTAGCTAGTGGAGGTGTGATGGCACTTCTACCCTTTATGGATGCTATTATACCCTATGAAAACACATTGGGTAGATCGAAATTGAAGTTTATTTTTGTTGTATGGACGAAGGTGTGCCCAAGGCATGTTGGGCACACCCAAATGTTTGAAGAAGATTGTAATCAGGTTTTGAGCTAGTGAGACGCTCAAGCGGAGTTTCATTTCCTATGACATTGCTAGGGAGACGATGAATAAGAAAGCAAGTCGTGGAAAAGGCTTCATCTCAAAACCTAATAGGAATGGATGAGTGGGCAAGGAGAGCAAGCCTAGTTTCAACGATATGTCGATGTTTTCTTTCAGCCGAACCATTGTGTCAGTGGGTATATGGAGATACTCAATGATCTATTGCAATTTTCTAAAAGAAGGGATGTAGTTTTTGATACTCATCACCTCAATCTGTTTGAACACCAAGGAACTTTTTATCTAGCATTCTTTCAGCATGTTTTTTGGAATTGCAAAAATTTATCAAAGACTTTAGCCTTGCTTTTCATAAGATAAAGCCAAGTGAATTTTCTATAAGCATCGATGAAGCTTACATAGTACTTAAATCCTCCTACAGATGTATGAGCAGGACCCCACACATCTAAAAAAACAATACTACAAGGAGCAGAAGCTACATTATATGACAATGAGTAAGGTAGCTAGTGACTTTTTGCTTGCCAACATGCATCGCAAATAGTCTTACTGTGGACCGAAACACTAGAAATGTTATTGTGAGAAAGAAAATGTTGAATTACTTGAGGAGACACATGACCAAGATAACAATGCAACTGGTTTTTCATAATCTTGGCAGTAGACAGCGCCTTCTTGGCCAAAGGCGGCACAACACTGATAGTGTAAAGACCTCCTTCACACCGGCCTCTAAGAAGAACTTCCTTCATGTCCCGATCCTTGATTAGAAACAAGTTAGGATGGAATTCAAAAAACGTGTTGTTACATGTGCAAATTTTTGAATGGACAGAAAGTTTCTATTGATTCGAGGAACGTGAAGGATGTTCTTTAAAGTACGAGAATGCGTAGGAGTAGAAAGTTTGTAATGGCCAACAAGGAAAATATGCATATCAGAGCCATTTGCTGCTTGGACATGGTCCTTGCCATGATACTTCTCCTTGACGATGAGCTTGTTGTGATCGTTGGTAAGGTGATCCATAGCTCCTAAATCGGCATACCAATTCGTGTTAATGTTGTAGGTTAAAGTTGTCGTAGCAGCTGCAACTCGCTCTACTTCGCTTGATATGAATGATTAAATCTATGGTAGCACTTCAAGGCGGTGTGGCCCATCTTGGATTAGACCTGGCACATTAGACGATTTGATGTGTTTCCTCCATTGTTGCCTCCTCGTTGATGGTTGTTCCTTCCTCGGCTACCACCATCGTGCCCTCGGCAGCGAGGGTTTGGCGTGCCTCCTCCACCGTGGTTGCTGTTGGTGGTGAAGTTTGTATAGTGCTCATCAATATGGAGGCCAGAGTTGCATCTATCAATCCGTAGTTCATGACTCAGCAGATATGCGAACATGTCGTTGATGGAGATCGGATCGACTCGTGTGGTCATAGATGTAACCAGAGAGTCGCAGTCTTCATTCAATCCAGCAAGAAGAAAGGAGATAAACTCCTCATCTCGCAATGGTTTGCCGATGAACGCCAAGGTGTCAGCCAACCTCTTGACTTTGTTGAAGTAGTCAGCGGCGGCGTGTCCCTCTTCTTGATGTTGGCGAGTTGAGCTCTAATCTGCATCGCCCACACGCAAGATTGGAAGGAGAACATCCTCTCCAATGGAGTCCACACTTCATGAGATGTGGACATGAAGGGCTCTTGGCTCAACATGCTCTCTAAAAGAGATGAAAGGATTGCACTCAACACAGTTTGATCCTTCTAAAGCCAAAGCTGATATTCAGGATTAGCAACCTAAAGAGCTATGGATTATGTCATCTGCACGGCGAGCATGGGTGGACACTTGCTCGTGCCATCCACAAAGCCTAGAAGTTGTTGGCTTCACAGATAAGGTAAAACTGCACTTTCTACAACAGAAATTCTCTTGGGTCAACTTGATGTTGATATGATGACTGAAAGATAGTGCCGACGTCAGCAAGATAACCAACAGAGTTGGAGATGGCACCAGATGCAAAGGAGGTCAAGGAAGTAGAAGTAGCATAAGAAGTCGACATGGTGGTATTAGATCGGAAGGCTCCGATACCATGTAAGCCGATAGAGAGATATGTGGAAGCCACGCTCTAAATCGATGCACGATTCAGTTCTTATAATGCTTTACTAGACTAGCTATAGTACAATGACAACAAAAATGATAACGGGAGATTACAAAGTAATTAGAGTGTATCTCTAAGACTCTATCTGCTATACACCAAGTTAAACACGGTAGATTATACCACAAGCAATATCCTTACAGATACTTCAATAGCTAATATGTAAATGGCGCACCGTGTCGATCTTGAATTCTTGATAGCCGGTAGCTAGTTTTTTTCTTGTGAAAAAATATGCTGGAGAACTAGATCAAGTCAATCCCAAGAAAGATAAGTAAACACAGATAAGGTCACATGCATATGGGTTGTAGCATGGGCTGGCGCCTCACCACCGACAGTAAAACCCGCACGTCGCGCCGTACAGCATGCTCCACTTTGCTATCAGCAGTAAAAATAGCTCGAGAGCACTCCTACCGGCAGTAAAATCAATTCCCCAATTACCAGTGTCACCCGAATTTCCCTTCACCTCATCTCCGCCGTATTTTTACCGCCGACTCCATGCAGTTTATCCTGCCGTTTACTGCTATGCTGGACAGAGGACACCAGTTGTATGAATATGGTTTTATTGTTCGTTTGAGCTATATTACTGTAAAAGTACCAAAGTATTACTGACACTGGCGTGTTTGGGAATTACTCTACGTGTGGAAATGTTTTACTATTTGTGAGAATTGGCTTTTACTGATATCCACCCACAGGCGACACCAGGTGTGTGAATATATTTTTTACTTATATGTATGCACTATGTTACTATAAAAGTCACTACAAGTTAGCGACGCTTGTTTGTTTTGGGAATTACTGTGCATATGTCGGTATGTTACTTTATTGATAAATGTCTTTTACCGTACACGCCACATACTCTTACTGCATGTGCACGATCACAATGCGATGAAAAAAAGGTCACATCCTCTCGCGCCCCCAAATAAAAAGATTGTGATCTCTGGTCGTCCCACGCAACTGACCGTAAAATCCGCGCTTTTCCCCACACAATCCAATGTGCATAAAGAACCACACATTCCCGTACTCAATCCTCTGCCCTCCTCGCCCGTCATCCCCTTCCGACAAATCGACAGTAAAAATGACTCCAGCCCGTCCACCGCGCAGGTGCAGGAGCACCCTAGTGAGAAGTAAACTTTGATATATAAACAAGTAAAAGTAGCTACATGAGGCAGTAAATCCAGAGGAAGGGGGGGTCGTGGGCTGTAAACTTTGTATCAAAAAATACTTCACGTGTATTACAAATGTTACTGCCAGATGTGACGTCTCACGTAAGGAAGGTCGTGGGTTCTTGACCCAAGATACAAAAATCCGATGTGACATGATGAGGTAATAGACTAGGTATCATAATTACTTTCGCATATGTTACAAGTTACTAGCGGATGTGTCGTCGCGTGGTGGCCGAGAGGGGGGGGGGCGAGGAATAAAGTTTTGCTTATATGTGATGAGGCAGTAAAAAAGATATCACACTCACTGTACCAAGTTACTGTCAAGCGTGTGTGAATTATGTCCAAAACATCATTATACCATTTTGATTATATCAGGAGGAAAGAAAAGAGAATCAATGCTCATCGTGAAGGTGTAGATCGGATTGAGCAAGTTCAATGCACCATGTGTATCTATGCATAGATCTGGAAGAAGCTAGATATAATGCATGATTCTTATATATATTGTGCGTGGGAGCGTGTAGTTTTGACTTATTCGATAAGATTTTAGGCAATGAGATAAGAGAGGTGATTAATTAGTGGTACATGTACTACCGCTATAATTAGCTCCAACCGACCTATTAATTTGCAGTTGACACTGACCGGCGGCCGCCGCCGCTGGCCAAGGAAACGAACAAACGGATGCGGCAGTCAGGCACCCTTGGTTTGAAATCAACAAGACCCTAGCCAACCGATCATCCCATATTCCCATCCATCCCCTCCATTCAAGGTTAACGTGATGTATATCAACAGTAACAATAAATGGCAGATAGGTGCCACATCAGCAGGAATAGCCGGCTGAGAACCAAGCTTTGCTTGAGTGGCTAGTGGAAGTGGTTGTACCTTAGCCCACCAGAGTTCAAACCCTAGGTTTGACCCTTTGTGTCTTATTTATGAAGATTTTCATTAAGTGGGAGGCGACGTGCCTGTCGTAAGCGAAGCGCCAGTGGTTACTTCGTCATTTCTTCATCAAGCTCCGCTCGTCTAATCTTCCGTAGGCGTCGTGTGTGTGAGTACGTGCGTGTAGTGGTGTGCGTGTGTGTAGGCGTCTATGTGTTGTACCAGGTGATTCGAAAAAAAAAACAGAGATAGCCGCCTGGAACCAACGTCAAGCAGCCACCCCCAACTGTTGTCCAGGTGTGCATCGTCCAATCTAGTGTATATGAGTGTACCCTTCTTCAATAACAGTAATGGTTTCCAACGTAAGAAGCTGGTACTCCTCTTCAATAGTTCTCTTACCATTTGGTCCAAATTCCTTCTTTTACATCCAGGTCGACTTGGTGTTAACGGAAGATGGAACATACTCAGGGAAAAAAAACCATAGTCTTTAGCTGAAACGGCCTCTTTTTAAAATAGTCTTTAGCTGAAACGACCTCTTTTTTAAATAAAATAATAAACTGGCACATGTACGAATGAAATAGCAAAAGGGATTGTCTATTCATAAGTTGTTTGAAATTTTCTTAAGTTTAAGTCACTTGTTGTGACTCCTGCGCAAAACCACGACGGAAAACGACGTGCTGCGCGAAATTGCCGCGAAAAATCATATGCCGTGAAGTGAGACTGCGGCGGATGACTTGCCGCGACAACCTGGGAAAACAACTTCGTTTGAGCACCAACAAAATGAAAATATCCAAAAATAAAGCAGTAAAAGATCATCTAGTACAAGTCGCCGTCGAGTGGTTGGTTGTACAAAAATGACAAGTCTTCACTGATTTTTTTCTTTTATAGGAAAAAGCCCTGACCACATCGCCCACGAAACATGCACCGTCCAATCGCGTCCCGCTTCGCTCAGCACTGTCGGATTCGAGCTCCTGCGCATCGTGCGAACGCGCGCGCGGCCACGTTGCCCACAGACGCACGCCTGCTTCGCTCGCCTTCTACTTGGTCGCGACGCACACTCACTGTACCAAGTTACTGTCAAACATGTGTGAATTATGTCCAAAACATCATTATACCATTTTGATTATATCAGGAGGAAAAAAAGAGAGTCAATGCTCACCGTGATGGTGTAGATCGGATTGAGCAAGTTCAATGCACCATATGCATAGATCTGGAAGAGGCTAGACATAATGCATGATTCTTATATATATTGCGCTTGGGAGCGTGTAGTTTTGACTTATTCGATAAGATTTTAGGCAATGAGATAAGAGAGGTGATTAATTAGTGGTACATGTACTACTGCTATAATTAGCTCCAACCGACCTATTAATTGCAGTTGACGCTGACCGGCGGCCGCCGCTGCCGGCCAAGGAAACGAACGAACGGAGGCGGCAGAGTCAGGCGCCCTTGGTTAATCAACAAGACCCTACCCAACTGATCATCCCATATTCCCCTCCCCTCCATTCAAGGTTAACGTCATGTATACTGTTGTCCAGATGTGCATCGTCCAATCTAGTGTATATGAGTGTACTCTTCTTCAATACCGGTAATTAATGGTTTCCACAGTAAGAAGCTGGTACTCCTCTTCAATAGTTCTCTTACCATTTGGTCCCAATTCCTTCTTTTACATCCATGTCGACTTAGTGTTAACGAAAGATGGAACGTACTCCGGGAAAAAAAACCAGTTTCTTTAGCCGAAACGATCTCCTTTTTAAAATAAAATAGCAAAACTGGCATCTGTACGAATAAAATAGCAAAAATAACATCTCTCCTGCATCAAATCACTGCAAAAGATAATATACCGTGCGAAATCGTCGCAGAAAATCATATGCCGCGAACTAAGACCGCTGCAGACGACTTGCCACGACAACCTGAGAAAACTACTTCGTTTGAGCACCAACAAAATGGAAATATCCAAAAATAAAACAGTAAAAGATCATCTAGTACAAGTCACCGTCGAGTGGTTGGTTGTACACAAGTGGCGAGTCTTCACTGATTTTTTCTTTTATACGAAAAAGCCTTCGCTGAAATTTGGTCTCATAGTTCAATTGGCTCTTACACGGATCAGTCTACACGTGTCATCAAAGGATGATTAGTGGTGACTCGCTAGTTTGACCGGGTCGACTGGTCGAGCGAGTGTGATTTAAGAAAAGAAGCCGGAAACAAATATTCTAATCGGATTGTTTTCCAAATCAGGGACCCGCCACTCTTGGCCTTTAGCGGTACTTGTTTCCATGCCATGGCGGCCACAACGTAAAACAATAGGTCTTTGTCTCTCTTTTTTAGATGTATTTTTTTTTCAAGAGCACGTAAAAGCTCCGCGCGTCATTCATTACGCACGAAAAAATATTGCTGTAGAAATATAATCGTAAAGTTTAACAATGTGGTGCCAATAAGCAATCAACCGCAATCAGCATATACATAAAAGAGAAGACAAACAACAAATCCGAACACTACGCTATAAGAAAACGACACTTCAATAACTCCTCGCTACCCATGTAGCTAGGGGTGAAAATGGATCGGATAGTTTCCGACCGATCCGGACGAAAACGGATTTGGAATATCCTGGACTGGTTTTTCCTCGGATATTTTTCGGCTCGGAAACGGAATCGGATTTTCCCCGAAACAGAAACGAATATGGTAGCCATGGTATCCGGCGCAAACGAATACGGAAACGGATTATCCGAATAAGTCTAATCTGGATATCCGGGAATTTGGCCCACTGCTCAAGTGCCCAGCCCAGCCGGCCCACTTAACTCCTTAGTCCTATCCTTACTCCATTACTCCCTACCCTAGGGCAGGAGACCGCAGGAGCTTCGACAGTTCACTTCGGCCGCACTCTACTCCAATCCATGCCGCCGGGGTCCAGTGGTGGCGCCGCCCTCGCCTCGCCTCATTGCGCGCGGCCGTGCCACTCGCCACGGCCGCCTCGCCGTCTGCCGGCCATCTCGCCATCGGCCATCCTCGAGCCATCTCGCCGCGCGGCTCTAGTCGATGTGCGCGCGCCGCTGCCGCCGCCCGCCTCGCTGCCATCTCGCCTCGTCGCCGTCTCCCGCCGGCTCACTGGCGGCTGCGCTTCATCCGCCCGACACCTCGCGTGGCCATCTGCTCGCCGCCGCGGCCCAGCGATCCAAAGCCTCCGTGGCTCTCTCGCGGCCCAGCACCTCGCAGCTCCTCGCCTCGAGGCCCTGACGGCCCCGCCGGATCCCCCTCATCGCCGTCGGCCGCCCACCTCGCCTAAGGCAAGGATCTTGATTCAGTGAGGCAATGAATGGTGAATGAATGGATTGAGCTCTTAGTGCTAGACTGCTAGCTCCCTGTTGTTGGCAGTGAATCAAAGAATCAATAGCCAATGAGGCAATGAATCAATGGATTGAACTCCTATTGCTAGCTAATTAAATTCCATTCGTTTAATGTTTTTGCTAATTAAATTCCAGATGTGTTGATGACCCATGCTTATTGTAGATTTGTAGTACCTACTAATGGAGTAATGGTTTGATCCTGAGTGACAGAGAACCTAAATCATTCTATGATTAACAACTAAGTTTTATGTATGTTGACTTGTGAGTTATGACTTATGAGCTAAATGTAGTACACTAAGTGTTATGTTTATGATGAATTAAAATTAATGCACCTTGCTAGTACTCATGTTATGTGTGGTTGCTAAAAATATGAATAATTCATGAATATTTGCATCAAACAAACTAGTTATATGTTTTCGTTAATTTCTGACATGCAATTTAAGGGGTTTTCATGTTCCGAAAAAATATCCGTGACCGTATTCGTTTCGATTCGTATTCGATATTATTCGCATCCGTATTCGTATCCGGATCCGGAGAGAAAAAAAAAATCAAAACAAATATGATATAGTCATTATCCGTTCGTTTACAATCCGTTTTCACCCCTACATGTAGCCAACAACAGAGACTATGAACTCCTGCTGCACTCCATTACCGTTAGTGTTGCTACTGCTTGCACGGCATGTGGTAATCAATCGAAGTGATGCTCCAGAAAGAGAGGCAATGAAACGAGGTGGTGACGAACCTCGAGCGTGCGTTGGTGACTTGGTGAAAGGTTGGCAAGAGTACAGGCAGTGACACGCTCGTCGCCTGCAAAACTTGCACCTTCTAGACGTGAAGTTTTCAACGAAAAAGCCGTGCGTTCCAAAAAGTGGATGTCTGGAGGCAATCGGAGCTCTTGACCGCTGCTAGCTCCTCGGAAGTTTCGTGCACCACAGGATGGTCCAGATGCGAATGTCTCAAAAGGAAAAACAAAAAGGAGGGTCCAGATGCGAGGAAGCATTAATCTGTGCGTGCTGTCACGGAACATGAAAAATGGGCCGTCGGCTCTCATTTGGGCCCATGGGCGAGTGGTCCAATTAGCAGAGTGTGGGACCGAGTGTTCAGGTCTGAGCAAGGTAACTTTTTTTTTAGTAAAGCAAGCTAGCAACCTCTAATGCGGCCCAACTCACAAAAAATTCTAATAGAGCCCATCTCAAAAACAAATTCTAATACGGCCCGCTTGACATCACCGGGTTAACTTCTCTATATACTTGTACAGTTAGATGCTCGTACTTTGCTACGGATAACAAAAATCATACTTCCCATATTTATTTTGAAAAGACGTATTTTGGCTAGGCATAGGGATTAAAATGTTTGTAAAACCAAGAGAAAGACAAGAGAAAATAATCACGCTACCCATGCTATAAATACATTAGCCTAAATTGAGCAGGAAGATGAATTTGAACCCTACATGTCCAAGCAAAGGCTATATAAACAACACATTAGCCTACAACACTTCAGAATTCCTCCACAGGTTGCACATATATTACATGCATTCCTTCATTTCAGATTTCTATCTGTCGTCTGCGTAATTAAGGAAAGTTGGTTGACTTAACTGCCATAAGGCAAATAAAAAAACTCTAGAGATCAAAGGAACTTAAGGACAAGTTGTCACTTGGACATAAATACAAAAAGAAAATTATCTTATGGCATGCACTGTGAATACGTGATATAATAAATGGAAAGTTCGATATGTGCCACTCCTTAGTGCCCTTATTAGAGATATGTCACTCCTCAATTGGAAATTTGAAATATACCACTGGCAAGCTAGGGTAGGACAAGAAATGCCATTATGGAGCTTTTTAGCCATTTTCCCTCAAATAAACCCCTGTATTTGAAATCAAAATTACGTATGGACAATAATGCCCCTAGCTTTGCCCGATTAAAAACACCAAATCCAACCCGATCCCGATTGAATTGATCCCCTTCCATCCCCTCCCTCCCTGTGCCGCCATGGATCCCTAGTTCCGACCGTCTACGCCATCCTGCTAGCTCCACCCTCCGCCTCCTCCTCCTCCGGTTCCTATAGCCCCCGCCTCCTCCTCCGGTTCCTACAACCCCCGCCTCCTCCCCGGTTCCCACCCTACTGCTCTGGCCACCCCCTGCACCATCCCACTAGCCCCACCCTCCGCCTCCGCCTCCGCCTTCGGTTCCCACAGCCCTCACCTCCTCCCCGGTTTTGCACCCCTGCTCAACAGCTTTATTGTTCCATGCAGGACGTACCCGTTTTAGTACGGGACCGCAGATAGTGGGCCCATGGCAAGTTCATGCCTACACGTCTTGTTTAATTGCGACTAATTGAGCTCTGAATCATAGTAATGGCCAAGTCTGAGTGCAGTTATGCTGAAAACAAATGTTGAAGCAAAATCTGAATTGAACATAGCACACAGTATGACTATGTTCAGAATCTGCAGATAAGCACACGACCAGAACCCATGTCTATTGAATGTTTGTAACAAAAATTTTACCAAAGTTTTCACTTTGAGATTGGAAATCTTCTTAGAGAAGTTGATTAGTAAAAGTCAAAATGCTTTTTGACGAGATCTAATAATCCTCAATTAATTAAGTTATTTATCTATAACATTTATAGATAATAGTGTATTTTTATATAACCTTCAAATGTACCTCTCAATATTAACAACGAGGGTACCCCTCAATATTAACAACGAGGGAGATCATACACACCTAGTGGTCGTAAACTATTTTACGATCACCCTATATGGTCTTAAGTTCTTCTACGACCACCTATTGATTGTAATTCCTATTACAATCACCTATATGGTCGTAATTTCTTCTACGATAAAATATTGATTGTAAGTCCTACTACAATCACCTTATATGGTTATAAGTTTTTCTACGATCACCTATTAACTGTAAGTCCTACTACGATTACCTCATGGGGTCGTAAGTCTTGCTATGACCAAGTCATCTACGACCATCCTATGACCGATAAAGCCTACAAATATGTGGGTCCAATCAACTAGGGACATTTGTGTGTTGTATTTAATACACACAGTAGTTAATATATATCATTATTTTTTAGATAACTGCATGTATTAAATCTTTGTCTCCGACATAACCGCAAGACGACGTGGGGATGCGTCTCTGATAATAACTACACTTAAATGTGTGCATCACATCAAACGACAAGGTGCCTCATGATGCAGACAACTGTCACCCTTTCATGCGCTATATAAGGAGTAAAGTCAGTGGTCGGTGAACAGAGGGGGGGTCAGACGAGAAGCGAGAGACAAGAAGATTAAACCCTAGCTTTAGTGACTTCTTCTTGTTGTAAACACAATCAATACAGCAAACACGAGGGTAGGGTTATTATTCTCTCAGGAGAAGACTTGAACCTGTATAAAATTCTCGTGTCCTTTTCTGTGTGGTTTCACTCTAAGAGAGCGCCCAACATTCATTCATAAGATCGATACTAAACCATCGACACCTTTATTAAGCAAAGGAATATAATGGATGGTATTATTTCCTTACATGAGATAATCCATGGAACAAAAAGAATTAAGCAGAAAGGGGTGATCTTGAAACTAGATTTCTAAAAAGCATATGACAAAGCGAATGAGAACTTTCTTTTTCAGTGCCTTGATATGAAAGGCTTTAATAAAAAAGGAATAAGTCCAGTTTACTCCCTCCAACTATCAGAAAAGTCTGGTTTACCCTCTGAACTATAAAACTAGTTATTTAACCCCCTAAACTTGTGAAATCCGGCCACTTAACCCCTTAGACCGGTTTGAATGAGTGGTTTTGCACACGTGGTCGGTTTTTGTCGAAGTCAGCATGTGTTTGACCGGTGTGAGCGTTTTCTTCTCCATCTCTCTCTATTTCTCAGTCATCTCCTCACATCACCTTTTCTTCTCCCTTTCTCTATTCCTATCCCCAATCCCCTATGGCTCTTTCTCTCTCTCTCTTGGCCGGTGCATGGCGCCACCTCCCCCTGCACCCGGTCGGCCCGGCTCCATGGCGCCACCACCGCCAGCTCGTTGGCCCAAGCTCCTGCCTCGGCTGGCTCCTGCACTGCTACCGGGTGGTTGGGCACGCCGACGAGGTTGCGCATGTCGGCGAAGAGGTGGAGTGCAGGGGAGTGGCGGAGGACGGCCCCGTCGGTGAGCGCACGACGCCGGTGGTCACGGCGGAGCGCAGCGGCTGCGAGGGGACTGAGACCGAGGCCAAGAGCGTGCGCTAGTGGGCTGGACTCAGGCGAGCAGGGGCGGGCGTGCGCTGGTGGCTAGAAGCGCTGCGAGGTGGCGCGTGGGCCGAAGAGGCGGTGGCAGTTGCTGGAGGCCCAAGGAACGACGACGCCATGGTGGGTTGAGGGAGCAAGCCAAGCCAAATCGAGGGCGCCGGGCGCAAGCCACACGAGGCCAAGCACGCAGGGGGCGAAGCGAGCCGCCGGAGGCGTGTGAGCTAGGGGAGGCGCCAGCAGCCGGGCGCAGCCAGGGGAGGCTCGCTCGACCACCTCCGTGTGCTCCTCCACATCGCCCCCTCCGTTCCCCCCGGCTTCGCGTCCCGCGACAGTGCCATGCCCAAGGTGAAGAAGGAGAACGAGGACAGCAGCGCGGCTTCTCTGCCCCGCGTCTGGGCGTCGGTGCTGAGGCAGCCGAGGATGGCGGTGTTGTTGTCTCCGGTGAGCTCCTCCTCAGGGGCATCATCACAAAACTGGAGGGAAAGGGTGCACGGAGGTGCGACTGCTCTGGATATGCTGGCAGGGATTTACGAGCGGGTGGAAGCGGCGAGGCAGAGGGAGGCGACGCGGCTGGAGGAGCAACGCCTAGAGGCCATGTGCGACCTCGAGATCGAACGCATGAGGATTCTCGTTGATGCCGCCATCTCCGCCTGAGCCGAAGGAGCTGTATGGAGAAGTCAGAGATGAAGAAGAAATGGGACATGGCATGCTGACTGGGACACATACACGCTGGCTGGGACAAATGAGAGGCCACGTGTGCAAAACCACCCCTTCAAACCGGCCCGAGGGGTTAAGTGACCGGATTTCGCAAGTTTAGGGGGTTGAATAACTGGTTTGGTAGTTCATGGGGTAAACCATACTTTTCTGATAATTGGAGGGAGTAAACTGGACTTATTCAATAAAAAATGATGTAACTAGATAAAACAAGTGGTGATGCAAGACACTTTGAGTGTTAAAATGAACAATGAGACCAGGCCTTACTTTCAAAGTTGTAAGTGTGTTAGACAAGGAGATCCTATATCTCCATTTTTGTTTAATTTTACTGCTGATTGCCTCTCTAAAATGATTCATCAAGCTCAGATTAATGGTCTAGTGATTAGCTTGGTACCTCACCTTATTGACAATGGGGTAGCAGTTTTACAATATGCCGATGATACAATAATTTTATTGGATTACAACATTGATTCAACCATTAATATGAAGATCCTTTTGTATGCTTATGAAGCTATGTTTGGACTAAAAATTAATTTTCAGAAGAAAAAAAATTAATGTTAGAAGCTGATGTAAATGAAGCTAGCACTTATGCTAAGATGTTTAATTGTGTCTCTGGCACTTGGCCTCTAAAATATTTGGGAGTGCCAATAAGTTCTTCTAGATTACATGTGGCTGATTGGATGTATTTGGAAGAAAAACTGTTAAAACATTTGGATGAGTGGAAAGGAGGGTATAGTCCATGGGGAGTAGGAAAATTCTTATCAACTCAAGCCTGAGTAGTGTCCCCATTTATCATATGTCAATGTACATGCTTCCTAAAACCATTATTTACAAGATGGACAAGGTAAGGAGACATTTTTTGTCGCAAGGGGGAGAGAATAAGAAAAAATACCTCTTAGTCAAGTGGGACTTGATTTGTCAACCCAAACAGAAAGGAGGTTTGGGAATTCAAAACCTGCGCAAATTTAATGTTAGCCTTCTTTGTAAATGGTGGTGGAAACTTGAGTATGAAGATGGTCTTTGGCAAGAACTTGTTAGGGGGAAATACTTGAAGGACAATATTATTCATCAAATTACTCATAGACAAGGAGACACTCCCTGCTAGACTGATTTCCTTGAAGTTAAGAAAGTGTATGTAAAAGGTAGAATTTTGAATGTGGGAGATGGGAGAAGAATTGACTTTTGGCATGATTGTTGGAGTGGTGCTAATCTCATGTCTAATACTTATGCTGAACTTTATGATATTTGCAATGAATAAAGCTTACTGTTGCACCAAGTGGTAGCTAATAAAAAATCTTTGAGTTTCAAAAGATGGTTAAATGAGCTTGATCATCACAATCTCAAACAAATTCATGATGTTTTGGCCAAGGTGGCTCTGTGAGAATCATCAGATAAACCCAAATGGAGGTGGGGAAAACATGAATTTTATCTGTAAGATCTGTTTATAAACATCTTAATAAGAATCTGCTTGACCACCCTCATAAGGATCTATGGAAAGCTAGGATTTCTCTGAAAATTAAAATCTTCATGTGGTTGATTTGGAGGAATGCAATTCTAAATAAAAACAACCTTATTAGGAGAAATTGGCAAGAAAATAAATGATGTGGTTTCTCTTCTGAACCCGAAACCATCAACCACTTGTTTTTTGGTTGCATGGTTGCAAAATACATCTGGAGCTTGATTGTCTTTTGACCCATATCTGTGGTAGATTAACATTTATTTGCCATCCGGTAGAGATGTTCTGTTGGGCAATTTGGAAGCTTGGAAACAAAGTTTGTTTTGTGAAGAAAATTGTTGGATATCCTACTGAGATCATATGCTACTTGTGCACATCCTTGAAATATTGGGTAGGCCTTTACAGGGATAATCTGAAGGAGGAGATTGCGGTTGGGGCAGGACTCATTCAAACTAGAGCTCTATGACAACATTATGAAAACAACAGAGAAGCTGGAGATGGATTTGGGTCAAAACTGATGTTGGAAGATCAAAGAGCGGGGTCTGATGATGCAAAAGTGCAGAAGACTCAAAATGATTAGGTGAAGAAAGAATGGAACGGAGTTCGAAGCTAGAAATTGTTTTGACCTTCTATACCTCAAAACCAGTTGGAGTCTTTTTTTGGTATTGTTGGTGCTACTTTTCTTTTCTCTATTTTTGAAACGAAGAGCAGGAGGGCTGCCTTTTATATTGATAAAGCAGGAGAAAACAAGATAAAGAAAGTACATTGGCTCCGACGGGAAACATCCCAAACGGGAGAGAACACTCAGCTAGACATGACTCGTAGCACCCTAAACAACAGCATCGGAGCAAGAGGCAAAAAACCAACTAGCAAACGCCACAACACCGATCGACTATGCCTTTCACAAAACACACATCATGGCTAAGGGAAGGGCAAACCTCCCCCACCCAACGCATTGAAACTCTGAACTGGTTAAACCAGACAGTGTAGATGATAACCAATTCACAAGCTTGAGAGAGAAGAATAGAAGCAGGGCAAGGTGAATCCACACGCTGATAGAACAACCAGTAAGGTGCTTCAAATGAATTAGGTGAGAAAGTGTATCCTCCCCTCGGTGACGACGTAGAACAAAGGTCGACAACTCCGACTGCTCTTCCCCTCCTCCCACCGACTCGTCCATGGTGGCTTGGACCAACTGCTAAAGACGAGGCTTCTAGGATAGTCGACTTGCGCCTCCTGATGACACTGCAATGGCAATAGCTTGACTACTCGGGCCTCTCCTAACGGCCGGCCTGCTACTCCTCAAGTCAACGGCCTGCACTTGGAGCGCCCTCGACAAAGCAACAAGATTGGGTCCTCTCTGCAGCTATGCCAACACTTGGAGAAGCCGCCAGCTTGGATAGCAACGAGAGTCGGGGAGGGAATACAGGGGCTCTGGGTCCAGGGATGAGGAGGGCTCTGGCTATGGTAGGGCTGCTGCAGTCTGCTTATTGATCTCAACGCCGATGGCGCACTTGGTGGCTTCTAGATGCATCCGGCATGGACATGGTAGAACTTGAGTGACATGCCCTTGTGTTGTTGTGCACGACGCCACCGACTTGACGTTGACGTGGTCATCGGTCGTGGTGGCTCTCGGCGACGGCTGTTGTCGACGACGTTGGCGACATCCCAGGCGTGGACCACCGCACACCCTGTGGGGATCCTCCCAGCGCGTGCCAAACAGGCTGCTCGGCGGTTCCACACGTGACCTGCCTAGCCCCCCTCAGCGGCGGCGCCTCCCAGCCCGCGGGCACAACGGCCATGGTGGCAGCAAGTGGTGGAGCTTCGGCGATGTAGTGACCGGGCGCCATATCCTCCAGGCGCGTGCCAAACGGGCTGCTCGGCAGCGACACCTCCCAGCCCGCGGGCGCAACGACCGCGGTGGAGCTTCGGCGATGCAGTGATCGGGTGCTTGATCTAGATCTAGATCATACCACCAAGGGGGAGGCGCCGGCAAGCCGTGGCAGGTAGGGACGGATCCAGAACGAAAATGACTGGGTGTTCGGTATCCTTTATTTGGGCTAAGAGGTGTTCAGTGTTGTTCATACATGAGATATATCTATAGAAAATGATTTTGAACCCAGTATCTTATGCACTCTGGTAGCCCTTCCTGGATCCACCCCTAGTGGCAGGAGCTCCGCCCAAGATCGGGAGGCGCCCGTGAGTTACGGAGGCAGCTCTGCGCAGCTCTGGAGGGACGTCACACTGTCACCTCGTCGCTCGCTACTCTCAAGGCTGGGTCTGAAAAGAGAGGGGAGGGGGGCACTGCCAGTGCCAAAACCACGACGACGGCTAGCAGGGAGCCGACAACGGGTGGCTGTCGGAGCTGAGGCCATCGCCTCCCGGGTCGCCCATAGGAGCGACACGGGGGTCTTACTTTCTTTTTTGAGTGTTAGCTAAATACGTGAGCCACCGAATGAAGAAGTGAGTTTTTGGTGCGCCGGTCTCTACATTTATTCGTGTGGTGTTTATCTTTGTAGTACCTGCTTTCTATAGTTCCTTAGCTCGCAGAACAATCTGTTTGCGAAAAACGCTCTGTAATTCCGTTATACAGTAATGTAATCCCGGGCATACCAGCTATGAAAGAAAAAGCGCACGGCCAGAACGTGCAAGATCTTCAGATAGGGAAGCCGGGTCAGAACGAGACATTCAGCCTCTGAATCGAAGCATTGTTCTTTCTTATCCACATTTCGATTCGATCCATTCACCTCCATCGTTGTGCGATCGTTGCACTCGCGTTTTTTATATTATTGTTGATGATTTGCCATTAAATTAACCTACATACTAATATGTAGGTCTCGAGGCCTTATATTAGTGAGACATATAATGATAAATTATCAACTGCACATCAATTGCTGTAGCAAATCTGCCGATCCCTTTTTTTTCATTTCTTTTTTTCTTTTTAACAGGTCGCTCCATCGTCTGCTCGCACCCCGTTCCCTTACGGGCACTGGGTGCCGCCGTTCTACGTACAAGCAATTCTACTTAATTAATTACTCCTCCGACGAAGGACAAGTTTGATTACAAGCAGAAGCCGTGTCGAGTCAGATGTCTTGCCGGCACAGCGGGCAGGAGCCGTGCCTCACCAGCCAGCAGTCGATGCACGGCATGTGGAACACATGCCGGCAGCTCGGCAGCCTCCTCGCGGGCTCGCCTACTTGGAAATCCTGCGAATATTGCATATATTGAAAGCGAATGAATCACACACACAGAAAAAACGAGCAATTCATGAGATGCTACATTGAAGAAGAATGTCAACCAACCTGCAGGCAGACAGAGCAGCAGAGGGCCTCGCCGGCAGAGTCGACGGCGTTCTCCTCGGTGATCTTGATCTCCGGCAGCCGGCGGAGTGAGTCCACCGGCAGCCCCTTCGTGGCGCCGGTTTCGAAGAGGTCGCTCGTCTCGGCAAACGGCGAGCTGACAGCGCTTATCTGCGTCCAGAAAACAATTGAAAAAGATAACAAACTGCGGTGAGAAAAAAAAAACGCAGGCAGTGAAACAATGAAACAGTATACTGCTTTCTTTTAATCCTTTGATCTGATCTGAGGATCAAATCACATCAACTAGTATTTATTCAACTTGCTGCGGCAAACTGACCCACTCTGAATAGAAAAAAGCGCAGAAATCCCGCAGGGGTTGCTGCGGGTTAGTTAATTATTCGTCATTGATGCAATTTTCTCTCTTTTACTTGTGGGTGATGACCTCGCCTCACTATAGTGACTTAGTGAGTTATCTAGACGATTAGCACTAGAAAGCACCTTTATAACTAACCATGTTATTAAAAGGCCACCGTTTTGTTCTCATTCGTTTCTCCCAGAATAAATGCTTGCGTTGGATGGAAAAGGTGTCTTCCGGGCAATGCATCGACAAACTGAAACTCAAATGATATGGATTTTTTTCTGGCTACCAAATGCTGGTATATATACTGTGTCAGTTTGACTAATTGGAGTGGTTGATCACTTGGAGCCAACAGCGTGATGGAAACAATCCTGTGCGATGGGCACTCAATCATCAAAGCTAATAGACCAACCACTATTAGAGTTATGCTTGTACAGTTTGATGAGCATGTGCATCAGCATTTAGCAGGAAAAAAATTCAGAATTTCAGGCATGAACTTGATCAAGCTTGGACAAATAATGCCACATTAAAACTTAGCATCTCTCACTATCATCTATCATTGTTAAAGTGGCAGAATCTATCGAGAGACATCGCGATCGAGCTATTACTACAGTCCGATCGACAACGCTGCTCGCGCAATGCGAGCAGGCTTAATTATGCGCAGATTCAATTGATCAAACATGCCATGCCATAATTTTGGTGCATTCGAGCTGAGGTTGAGTGGCTACCTGACTCTGCACGGCGCTCTGCACCGCCGGCCCCACCTTCTCGCGGACTAGCCTACCGCTCAGGAGGCTGGAGATGATATCCACCTGCATACACAGTGCACGAGTACAAAGCACAATCAAGCACCGGGCTAATCAAACTGTAGCTCGTTAATTCGACGGGGAGATTTGGCTCCCACCCAATCAACCCCTCCCCATGGAAACAACGGGGCACACCGCACACCTAATTGCGATCAACATCAAGCTCACATAAGCCGTGAAAGCGACAGAGGTGTGGGGTTTTTTTAGAATAATTCCTCTCCATACCCTTACCATGACCTCTCGAACATCAACAGGTCACCGAATTCAAAACAAATCAATTGTGGTATTGACTGGTTTTTTTCTTCACATTTTGGAAATGCTAGTCGAATTATAGTCCTAACTTGGTGGGAGAGTGATGGAGATCAGAATAGTAACTGCGTACCATGTAGAGGAAGCTCCAGACGCCGGAGTCGCTGGAGTGCCAGAGGTCGCGCGACGACTCGGCGACCTCGATGGAGAAGACGGCGCCGGAGATGGCGCCGATGCCGGCGCCCCGCAGCATTCCGCTCTCCGTCGCCAGCCCGATCATCGACCCCGTCACCGCCCCGACCAACGACCCCACTGCAAAAAAAAAAAAAAACCAAACATTCAGCAACAATACTCGCGTGCCAGGGCATACTCTGTTCGTCTGTCCGTGAGTGTCCGCGCACGCACCGGCGGCGAAGATGCAGGTGGCGACGGCGCATAGGACCCTGCAGGCCAACTCGCGCGCCGCGGAGCCGAAGTCGGAACCGCCCCCGGGGCCGGCCCATTGCCACGGCTCCGGCGCAGCGGCGGGAGGAGACGACGACGAGGATGACGAGCTGTGAGACGCGAACAGGTCCATTTGGAAACCAAGAAGCCACCTGTTCTTCACTGAACAACACACTCACACCGACGACGCAGAGAGAGAGAGAGAGAGTAGTGGACTAGTAATAGAATGGAGGGAGGCGAGGTGTGTATAAATAGTGGCGGGGAATATAAAATCTGTGGTCTGGTGCGGTGGTGTGGCCACCGGTTTTGTTCTGTCCCTTCGTTTCGTCTCTTGTTTGCTTTCTCCTTTCCTTTCCTTGTTTTTGTCCCGGGCTGCGGCTGGGTGCGCGCGCGTTGGCGTGGCCCGCGTCTGTTCTCTTGATGCTGCTCTGCTCTGCTCTGCTCTGAGCCGGTGGGTGCAGCAGACGAGCTCACTGCTAGCCTCTTTATATAGCTTTAATTTAACACCACCCTCCCTTCCCAGGTTACCACTGCCTGCTCGGTGACTGGTGTCCTGGAAAATTGGGGGCAGGGTGGTGGTAGCTACCGGTTTCAGGTTACATGCATTGATGCATGTCCTCGACTTGCTATTGGTTGGTCATTGCTTCTGAGTTATTAGCGGTGAGTAGTGCTTGTACGCTCCTCTGAAAAATAAAATTTGTGCTAATCTTAAAGCAAGTTGTTAGTGCTGGAGTAGCGGGTGCTTTACTGTTCTGCTTCTTCTGGGGCCGGAGTCTGTCACATAGACTAACTTCTTGGTTTAGATATTCTTTTCTTTTTTCGCGAACACGCAAAAGCTTTGCATGTCAATATCTCTATTACTTAAAAGAAGCACTTGGTGGTGGTGGTGGCGGTCCGTCTGCCACCACTTCCACTGGAAATCACGCGCCAATAGGAGGGACCGAGTCGTTAGCTTCCCATGCCTGACGCCTCTCCCGCGAGTCGCAATCCCTTCGCCCTCACATCCTGAGCCCCCCGAGCCCATCGCCAAGCTCTCTCCGCTGCCCGCCGTTGGGCCATGCCGACACAAGCACGACACCATGCGAAACTGAGGAGTGCTCAATGCACGCCACACCGGGGGGGGTGGTGAATTCCGGCAGTGAGGGGCGGCGGTAGCGCGAGAACGGAGTGTTCTCGAGGACGGGATTCTGTTTTTAGGGTTGAGGTGGGTGGAGGAGGCGATGAGGAAGCTGGTGATGGTGATGGCCGTGGCGGCGATCTACAGAGAGGGAGATATGGAGGGAGGTGGTGGGTTAGCTTGAGCGTGGTGTGGTGCATCTCGTGACGCGGTCGGCTCAGCGGGGAGACAACCGAAGCGGCGGGTCGTCAGAGGCAGAGAGGAGGGCGGCAACACTCCGGTGGGTTTTGAGGGAGAAGGAAAGGGGGGAGGTCAGGAGGGAGGCCAAGGCGAACGGTCGGGAGAGGGAGGGAGGGAGGCTAAGGTGAATGGGAGGAGGACGGCTGGGTGCGGGAGGAGGAAGAAGAGGAAGTGAGGAGAAGGAAAGGAAAGGGAAAGGGAAAGGGAAAAAGAAAAACAGAGGAGGGAAAAAGGAAAGGGAAAATGAGAAGAAGAAAAAAAAAGAGGGGAAGAAAGGAAAAGGAAGGGAAAGATAAGAAGAAGGGAAGGGAAAGGGAAAGAGAAGAAGAAGGGAAAAAAGAGAGAAAGGATGGAAAGGAAAAATGAAAATAAGAGGAGGGGAAAGGAAGAAAAATGTTGAAATTCAAGTAACTACGTAAAATTATAGACACTTAAATATTTGGCTTCCCGAACCCCACTCTCCTCTCATCCTCACCCGTCCTCTCCTCTACGTCCTTGCCAGGTTGCCGGTCAAAACCCTAGCACGCGGCATGGTGGCGGCGGCAACACATCTTGTGGTCAGTGCGGCGTGTCCGATTTGTAGACAAGAGTTGATAATTTTACGTCTTGCGGCAACACAAGAGTTTGTATTTCATGACGAAGTGGGAGGGATAAATTAATAGATGAGAGTTCGTGTTCCGTAGCAAACCACGGGCTAGTATTAGAAGAAAAAAGAATTAGTTTGAGGTACAACGATGGTGAACTCGGATGCTCACTGACTAACACAAAACACCCACTAGGGGACTATACAATCCGGAAAAACAACCAAGAACACTACGCACTAAACACCTCATGACAGGGTGAAATATTATCTATTCCTTTTACCATATTTGAGCAAGTCGACTCAGTGGCGGATCCACCATGGGGACGTGCTGGGGCTGGAGCACCGGCTCCGCTCGCCGCACCCTTGGCACCCTTCCAGTACCTCTGCCATTATTTGTATCATAAATTTAGTTAATTTTGTTCTTAAGATTGCTTCTTGTGCATATTTTTGGCTTTTGAAACACACTATTCATTATTAAGATATGACATTTAGTGTATTTCTCATTTTAACTTTATTCCTCGTTATTTATGTATTAATTTGTACTACACATGATATTTAAATGTGTGTTTACTAGCTCACCTCATGATGACTTTGTCCCACTAACACTGTAACAGCCCTAAGTTAGGGTTTGTGTTTCAAATGTAATATTATGAGGATAATTTAAAACTTTTGATGTCTCATGAAATCATTTGGGAGTTTACCAAATTTTCCTTAGCAATTTCCATTTTCTAGAATCATGTTCTTGTGAATGGAAGTTGTTGTCAACAAAATCCTTGGCCTTAAACTTGTGATCATCCTATAGGAATATTTTTTCTATCATCTTGATCATCCTAGTTACCTCTCTGAAAAAGTTCACAATTTTTAGATTTTGTTTGCTTATTCAAAAGGCCAAGTCAAACTAGTTCGAAAGTCTGGTCAAACCTTAGGACAGCAGCTTGTGAATTTTCTTGGGAGAAATCTAGTACATAAAAATTCCTGGGAAAATTACACAAGGTTGTCCTCTGTCCCAGTAAGCTTCCATAAAAATTTCGGAATTTTTGGAGCTCTGGAACTACCTCTAAAAATTCCCCAAACCTGCTCAGCCTTTTTGAATTCAAAACTGGAATCACTGTTTGTCAGGCTCGAACCCAACTCGAGCTCGAGTCCGACCGTGCGTCTCGGCTCGATCGTACCACCTAGCTGCACCGCCCGAATCCAATCGACCGTGACCGTCCGATGCCGATCGCGCGCGGCCGCGGCGCTTGATGCATTTGACCACCGATTGTCTCGCTTAATCTCGACCGTCCATCTTAGATCCATGGCCGACTTATATTGATCGAGTCGGACCAGCTCGCCGCGCCGCACTGCACTCGCTCGCCGCTTTGTCATTGCCGCCGAGTGGGCCCTCTTTGTCGATGTCGTCCTCGTCTTCTCCGCGTCTCACCGGAGCTCGCGGCCGCCGCGCATGCGTGCACACGCACTCGCCGCCGCCACGTCGTGGACGCGTGTTCGCCTCCGGAGAATCGCCAGGAGTCCATCTACCCCCTGAGGTCGTCCATTCTCCTTCGCGTCCATTCTCGTGCTTCCTCCGCCCAAATTTCCTTCTCGGCCGGTGAAGAACCCGAGCGTAGCGCCTCCGTGTCCAAGCCGCTCTCGAGCCCGCGACCCCGCCGTTGTGTTCCACTCTCCACGCCGCCTCCATTTTGCCCAACCCGGATCCTCGGCCCCGAGATATCGCTCGGGGTGGTGTCGTCGTCTCCGCCTCCGGTGCTCGGCCCGTGAGCTCGCTTGCGATCCGTGAGTCTCTAGCCTTATCACCTGGTCCCTCGTGATCGCAATTCTCCACTGAGTCTAACGGTGGGCTCATTTCTGTCTTTGGTGCATCGTTGAGGGCGTGCGGCCGTTTCTTCCCCGAGCACGGTGTTCCGCCGCCGCAGCGATTCCAGCCACCTCGGACCTCCTTCGTCAACTTTATCTGGGGCTTATCCTTCCTGGAGTCGAGGCGAAGCTGTTGCGCACCTTCCCGAAGCTTCTCGAAGGCCGTAGCGTCGTCTCCGCGGCAGCCGCGCTTTCTTCTCCGCCTCCGGCCGTCGCAAGCCCACTTCCGGTGACCATCGGACTCCGCGTCACCGCTATCGAGTTCGCGAGGTCTTTGCGAACCTGAAGGTATAACTCACTCGCCCTGAGACCTCCTGGTTCGCGAGATCGGTTGCGCGCCGCCGTCTGCGCGTCCCCGCTTGCGCCGGTGAGCCGCCGGTAGCGTTTAGATTAGCGCTAATCTCTGTTTAGTTGTGTCGCTGCCATGTGGGCCCCTCTCCGGTTAATCGCGTTTAGAGATCTTTAATCCAACCCATTATTTATTCTCTGAGTCGCCGTCGGTGGGCGTCTTTGTCGATTAAGGTTTGCGTAAACTTTGATAATACGTTTTCTCGTTGGGAAGCGTATTTCTGCGTAGTATATGTTAGGATTACACTTTGATAAGCCGAAGACGTATTCTTAGAATACGCCGACGACGCCGTTGGCCTTGGTGGGTCAAGTTTGACACAGTCGGCGTTTTCGCATGCGCCCGCATATGCGTGGTCGTGGCTAGTCTGCACGCCAGAGAAAAAATATTAAATGCTTTAGTATTTCGTAATGTATTTTCATTGTAATTGTTAATTCTTTTAAAATTAGAAAATTCATAACTAATTCAGTTTTTCTCCAAATCGCATGAAACCAGTTCTGTTAATTTTCATTTTAAATGTGCTATTTACTAAAATTGGTTTCACCCATGTCTCTGTTAGCAAAAAAATCTGTTAATTGATTAAGTAGTGTTATTATGTGTTTTCCAAATTAGAAAAATTCAGATCTCTTTCAAATTTTTATCCAAATCCAGTGAATCCAATTTTGTAAATTTTCATTTTTAGTGTACTATTTATCAGAATAGGTTTTAAATGTGTTGCTGTTCATAAATTGTGTTAAATAATTAAATGGTGCTTTTATGTGTATTTTAACTTAGAAAATTCTTCATAACTTCAAAAATATTGTTCTCTGTTTCTAAAATTTTGTAAAATCATGTTTTAGCTGCTGTGTGAAATTTGTGCTCTTTGGATTAATTTGAATTTTGGTTATTGTCGGTAATTATTTGTTCTTACTCGCTCTTTTTGCTCGATCGATAGATTGCGCGATTCAGTATTCTCGAGTGAACCTCTGCAATGAGTTTAGCATATTGAGCAAAGAATAGCCGTGCAAGCGGTTTGATCATGTTAATCCCAGTATTTTAAAGTCTAATATTTTGTTTCAACCGTATGTATGCATCGCTTAATTTGTGTTAAATTGAGTAGTTAATCCTTTAGATGCATCATCGTAGGTAAATAATTATCCTCTACTACCGAACCTAGGTTATTAGTTGTGATTGGAGTTCGTTGGATGAACTCTTGTCACTTAGTAGATTCTGAGTCCAGTTGCTTAGCCATGCTTAGCTATCGGCGAGATGGGCGATCATCGACTTAGTCGATGATCTTGATCACATAAAATTATTATTGTTTCTTATGTTTTCACTTATGCTTTGTTTAATTGCAAAACTAAAACGAAAACAAACAAAGTGATTTAGACTTGGGCACAACGGTATGATTGGTGTGATCATTGGGTGTGACCGAATGGTGCCCGAGTCGATTAAGGACCGAGTTACTTGCGCCACCGTCTTGAGCATTTTGCGTGCTAACCACACTAGAGGGTATGAGACCTCTCTTGACTTAGTACTTTGGCGTGTATTAGCTCGGGTCGCAGGAGGTCGCAGGAGGATGGTGTTAGGAGCATGGTAGTTGTCCAAAAGCTTTATCACGAGTGGCTAGTTGTCTTTTCGGCTTTACCATGTCGGCGTATGGATTTCTATACATACAGGCGGCTCGTGAGTTAATACACAATATTGGAAAGCGTCTCGTAGGACTTAGCCGTACAAAGATACCTTCGAAGTGTGCTTTGGCTTAAAGCGATGCAAGTGTGGGTACATTGGTACACCTCTACAGGTTAAAACTATTCGAATAGCCTCGTCCTAGGTTATGGACACGCTGGATCGCCCGTAAGAACTAGACTACAACCTTTTAACTAAAACTTGGCGGGTGGTGCGAATCGAGGATTCGTGCTATGTTGTGGTGACTATTGGGATAGTCACTTCCAGTGGTTACTTGTATCTATCTTTAGATCATGATTATTTCAACAAGTAAAATGAATTGCAAACTTGCTTTAAACTGTATTACATTATTGCAAATAAAGTAGCTTTGTGCAAATGAAACATATGGCCTCCACCAGATAAGCCTGCATGTAGCATATGAATAGGTCTGCTAGTTCACACGTCAGTCTTGCGAGTACAAAAGTAATTTTTGTACTCAGTTGGTTTGCTTAATGTTTTTTGTTGCAGAGGAAGAAGGTGAGCCCCAAGGGCCTCACTTCTGTGAGTTGTGCTGCCGCTTGGTGTGGGACGACTAGGCTTGGCGGTCTGGTCAGTTGCCTTGTGGGTTGAGGCACACTGGTTGGCTTTTGTTTACAACCATCTTATGGCAATGTCGCTTCCGCTGTTATCTAGTCTGTTGCTTATATTTTGGCCAGTCGGCTCTGTGTTGTAATAATCTACTTGTTGTACTGTTGTTTTCTGTTAAGTGTGTCGCTTTGGACTCTATGTTTAGAATGGAATTGATACATGCTTTTGTGAAGGGGTATGTATACTGCTTTCTGGGAAGTATACATATCTCGAGGCTGGGTTTATTTGAGTTGTGATGCTAGGATCAATTGGATGGTTAAGTATTACAGACCAAATAAATCGGGGTCCTCACAAACACTCTCATGACAACTTTGTTCCATCAGCACTCTCTCAATTTTCATCCTGTGTACGCCACTGAGTCGACTGTAAATGAATGGTGAACATGGAAGCCCACCGGTAGATTTAGGCAAATTGCCGCAATTGCCTGCCTGAATGTTGGCCACAAGTTTCGAAAAGGTTAGGGTGTCGATCGATGCGAAAAAAGCGCAGATTACCAGTAGCTTGAGTATAGAAACAGTTCTGTTTAGCCGGAAAAGGAGAATATATCAGTGGGTTACGCGTCAAATGTTCATGGTATGAGAACAATAAAAGGGAAAAAATCTGAACTAGTAGCTTATGAATGATATAAATGAGGGGTATGGGTGTGCATTCCTGGAGTTCAGTTCAGATAGCAACGTTACATGCAAGTAGTGTGTTTGGTGCCATCCATGGATTCGGTTTACAAGCACAGGCACAGTGGTTTCCAAAGTGTAGCATAGCATCTTGACTACTGAATGGAGCGCGACAAATTAAGCGTCCCTGTCGACAATTCAATTTTTGCTGAGCTGAAAGCGATGTCGCGATGGTACTCACTGACGGTTTGAGTTATCATGTGCCCACACCCCTAAAACGCTGCGGCACTACCTGCAGAAACATTTTTCATCACAATCCTGATTGGACTCGTGACCAGGTACAGTTTAGTACAACATCAACTGGCCAGATGTGACTCCAACTCGCAAGATTGGTCGATTGATTAGGCTTTTCATAGAAGAGAAGTAGACAGAAATCACTCTTTCAGCATATTTCCATCTCACTTGCTTGATCAGGGAGATTTGACATAAAAAAAGAAGCAACAATAAACAGGTAACGTAAATCCCAGTAACATTGACAGGTTCGAATTATAAGGGCATTTTCAATGTTTATGGCCTGGGTGGCTTACGAAAATTGCTACAATGCTTATTGCTTGATCAGACGTTAAGATGGGCCCAACAATCTAATTTTTAACACCCCCCTCTCTCCTTTCTACTTCCTCGACTCATCCATCCGCCCATCCGCCACGCCCACCCACCGATCGACACCATCATCGCCTCGCCCTCCTCTCTGCTCATCCCGCTCACCGCGCCACCCCTCCTCTCCGCCGTGCCGGTCTTCCCTCCTGATGAGGGAAAATTGTGGCCCGATCTTTCCGTGAGACGATAACTATGATTTGATGGAGATGACTTTGACGACGCAGTCTACCAACCGATCACGACAGTGACGCCAAGCAATCGCTAAACCACACTCTGGAGTCATTATCAACCGTGCCAAGACGCGGTTGATCTGAACACGAGGTTCAATTCCTGGAAGCAATTGAAGAATAACCAAGAACAAGGATAAAAGCAATATGAAATTGTGAATATATTATAAGGATCAAAAGTGAGGTTCTGTAAATCAACACTATTGGTCTAGCTGACACAAGAGCAATTGGCAAGTTCCACGAAGGGTGGAAACAATCTAAACAAAACCTAAACTAGAGGAGAGGGGCGGCGGCCAAGGCAAGTGGGGGAGCCGACTTAGGGTATGTAGCCTCTCCTTAGGCCCAAACATTACTCAGCCCATGGTCCAAATTAAGGTGGCGTACCACCGTGAGATGTTAAGCTAAGGTGAACGGCCTAGTGGAGTCGAATTGGTTGCTACCGAAGTGGTGAAGTGGTTCGGCCCCTTGCTGTCCCTTCTTGCCGTGAATGCTTAGTTTCTCCTCTCCAAGATTCCTAGGTAAAATAATGTCACATGTTTTAGGCGGTAGCACATTCTCCACTAATAAAACATTCACTCTTATGAAGGAATTCACCTGATAATTTAACTATCATGCTCGTGCTCTGGTAATTGGTTCTTGTACAACTTCAGATTGAGGAGTAGTGGTTGCATCCATAGGCTCCACCCCTCCCTTCCCCCTCTGATTTCACAGCGCAACGGCGGCTCCTCGTCATCCCCTCGGACAGATTCGGTGGCGGCGAACATTGAGAGCGCCATCCCCATCCTCGCCATCACGGGATCTAGTAGCGACAGCTGTTGAGGGCGCCGCCCCTTCCTCGCCATCGCGGGATCCAGCGGCGGAGTGTTTCCACTGAGCTCTCGGTGGCCAAATCTGGTGGCGATGCATTTCGTCCAAGCTCCCGGTGGTGCAGCGGCGGTCGATGGCACGACGTCTACCGGCGGGCACGGCGGCCACCCGATCTTCTCCATCGTCCTAGTGGCGGCAATAACAACGGCTTGGGGTGAGTAGTGAGTGCTAACACGGGAGAGAGGAGAGACAAATGTTTTTTTATTGCTTGTGGACGGGTCACAAGCTTGTGGCCGCCTGCAAGCTATGGCTGGTTCAAAATTTTCCCCCCAATGCTTGTGACCGGCCATAAGGTTGTCACGTAGGCCTCATGGACTGCTTTTGTCTGCACATTGTGGATGTCCTAAATGATCTATGGCGATTTATGAGAGGCAGTTCATACTGTTGAAGTATATTGTCCGTCTTTTCTCGTCAGTTTAAACTTTTAGGTGAATTGGTTGGTACATACAACTCAATATGGTATTAAAGCCAATAGATCTTGAGTTCAAGATCTGGCTAACACAATATTAAAAAAAATTGTGTCTCACTTCTAGTCCACGTCTTAGGCATGAAGGAGTTTCGCCGTGAGAGGGGGTGTTGAAGTACATTGTCTGTCTTTCCTTATTAACTGAAGTTTTTTTTTATTTTATAAAAGAGCTTAGATGTGAGGTGAAGTGTTAAAGTATATTGTCTGTCTTGCCTTATCAACTTAAACTTTTTTGGACCAATTGATACATACAAATCAATATGTACCCTTAGTAGTTAAATGCATTATGTGTGTGTGCCGTCACCCATCGAACTAGGCAAGCAAACATGGTACATACGCTTGGACACCATGGCCGGCCATTTCCAAACGGGGATACAAGTCTAACACGCGCTGCAATACCGCCATTGCCGCCCTGCAAGGAAGCCCACAGGGTAGAGCAACGCTGACACGGCCAGGCCAGTGGTATGCATCCACGCAATAACTCGGGCTCAGCTACAAGATCTGCCCTAGTTATGATCCACCCGCCGGAAATATCTCGAGATAAGAACAGGACACGTACTCTGCAACTACAAAGCCAAGCATGGCCTCAGAAAGGGATACGTGTACGTGAGTGAGAAAATGATGGAGATGGGTAGTGTTTTCGGATCGTCAGGCAATGCGGACTGTGCAGAAGTTAGTACCAATCTTTGCTTCACTTTCATTTCATCCAAGGAAAAGTGTGGCTGCTGATCGAACGATCGAGCTTGTTTCGGTGTGGGCATGGAGGCTTGTTGCTGAATTGGGACAGCCAAGTGTAGCAAGTTCAACTGCCGGCAATTAAGCACAGCATTGGCGACGACGAGGGCGGAGCTAGGCCTCGGGTCTCCGGGGCAATGACCCGAGACTTAGTGTCAAAATGCCACATAAAAACGGCCAAAATACCATATGAAATTGAGTTTGAGCCAAAAGTGGCTGCGCCGGCCCTAGGTCTGGCCCAACGCCAGCTCCGCCCCTGGGGACGACAACGGCTTAAGCAAACCCCAAAAATCAATTCAGTTTGATAGTATATATGCAGTGCCATCATTTGGCGAGAGAGTGACATTTGGCACCAAACTGGCTAGAGCAGATTATCTAGCACAATCACCCCCTATTCTGGTGGAATTTGACAAGGAACGAAGGCTCGAAGTAAGTAGTTTTGTTTCTAGAAACGGTTGGATATAGTAACTGAACAAGTTCAGATAAGCGTTGCAGTGTGAAAATATCTTAATGTCGACTAATCTTTCCCTCTTTCGACTCTAGTAAAAGTTTTTGTTTTTGTTCAGATAGTCTGTATCCGCGAATATACGGCCGGCCACAATTCCAAAATCCATTGTACTATCTCTATGGAAGACCTAAACCATATCCTATGGAAGTAGGTTTTGGCTACAGTTGACATCCCTGGAGTAGAATGGCAAATTGGCAATGAACAATTGAGGCAAGATACAGTGTAAGCACAACGGCCAAATCGCCATCTGCGTGTGTAAATAAATCCTAATCAATACCAGAAGATAGAGCAAACAACACCGTAAATGACAACAGGTTCGGGACACGGAGCATTAGGTGAAGGCGACCAATCCAACACAAGGATAACCTCAAATCCGGTACTCTACATTGCCATCGCCACAGACTGATGTACAAAGTACAGTACGTGTCGCAGACGACATGGACAAGGAATGGAGACAGACGAGTTGCAAGCCAAAACCAACTTGCATACAGGAGCAATAATACAATACAAATTGCAGGCATGGACAACGTATAGGGAATTAGAGACAGACGAGTTGCAAGTCAGAACCAACATGAATCAAATGGATACCGGAGGAGTAGCTAGGATTGCAGATCATGTTATGTCTGACTTATCCTCGCAGTAGCTAGCATTTTATGATTGTAGTTACAATTGAAGAAAAAAAAACTTGCTTGACCGAATCAAATCGAATATAAATATCGAACCTACCACTTAGCCAGCATGGTTTCTTTTAATAGAAACAGGGGAGACCTTCTCTTAAAATAAATAAAAATAAAAATAAAAAAACTTAGCCGGCAGGTGATACATCAGGCGAGACCGAGAGTTCATCGTCCATAACGATACCGATATCTCCCTCCCGGTCCGTGCAAATGCAACTCAGATTAGAGTAGCACGCAGGCACGTCATATCAGGGGCTCGCTAGCTCGCTCGGCCGCCGTTGCTGTCGTGACGTCGCGACGGCCACCGGCTCTGCTCTACTCCAACGCCAACATTAACTATTGAACAGCACGGCGATCAGGACGCACGCTCGCTCGCCGCACATAATAAACAACAGAGCGCATGAGCACCAGCAGCCAACAACGGCAACAATCAATCGGCAATAGCTTTTTTTCTTCTTTTGAGAACATCAAATGGCAACAGTAATTAGGTTGTACTTCTTCCGTTCTTTTTTACTTGACATTATAGAATTCGTACCGTTAAACTTTTTAATAGGTTTAAAATTATCTAGATTGACTATATAAAAATTATATCATTAAATTTATCGCTAAAAATACTTCCATAATATCATAATTTTATTATTAAATCCTAATGCAAAGTTGTAAAAAGCAACGATCAAAGTCGCATCTTAAAAACCATAAAAAATCAAAAACATCAAGCAAAAAGAACAGATAAAATAGTAAATGATAATAATGGCTGTTAACTATATTGCGTTTTGTACAACATAGGAAGGGACGGAGGATTGGGGACGGCGAGGTGCCATCAAGAGCGAGAGCACAGCACGATCGTCGAGCTCGATGCGAATTAGTGTGCGAAACGGATGGCAGTCTAGCTGCCCAAAAAAAACGCAGCGTGCAATGGAAAAAGTTGTTGGGAATGACACAGTAACTTGATAGTAACAGTGCCAACAGTAGTCTGCATACATAGCAGCAACTGGTGCTACATCGTTGTTTTTGTTCTGTTTATACGTGATCAAACGATTTTTTTCACCGAGACATTGCTTTATTTAATTTGATGAATGGCCTATCATGCTCATATAAAAATCTGCGTGGCAGCAATGCACGAAAACAGTTCAGTGTATCGCATGAATGATGCATTATTGAGATCGAATAAACATTTTTGTATGGGTCTCCAGGAGCCAGATCCTACGAGCTTTTTTTCAGCCGAGTACCAAGTACGTTGCCAGTGGACCTAACTTTGTACTATTTTGTAGTTATCATCTTCTCGTGTCGTGGTCTTTGGATCGGCCGAAAATCTCGACTCCCTAGCTCCGGCCAGGTGAGCCGAACGTGCGTGCGCCGCCTTGGCGAAGAGAGCGGGATGCTGGGGAAAACGAACAAATGCGTGGCAAAACATCTTAAACTACTACTTAACTATCTGTACCTTGTTCGCTGGCAGGACAGGGCACCTGGACACGGTCATGTAGGCCGAAGTACGTACGAAACTCTGAAATGCTAATTCTGGAGCCTAAAAAATTAGGCGAGTATTGGAGCACTTCCAGATGATATCGAAGCTAACAAGCAATCATATCATAATATCATACAAGATACCGGCGCGTATCCTGGTAGTTGTAAAAAAAATTCGCGACATGTTGAGCTCCCAAGCCGGCTTCTGGGCCGGGCACGGCACCGTCCAGATTTGGATTGAACTGTGCAAGGGATGGACTTGTCTCCTCGTCTTGCGGCACCGAACGCACATGAATCAGCCCGTCCCGGAACCGGACTCGGCGAAACTTGGCCGGCACGGCGGCAAGCTAAACCCCTTGCGAGCCTCAAGAGGCAACAAGTAAACAACTAGGCGGCACTCACACCAGGCGCTCCGTGGGCTAGGCTTCGCGGGTGTTTCAGCGGTCGGAGCTTCCGTGAGCAGCTACCGCCGGCCATCGTGGGCCTTGGTTTTCAGATGGCAGCATAACACTTAATTTTTAGGACGCGGTTAATTTTTAGGACGCGGCTACCTGCCGCTACGAGCCGGATAGGTCCGCTAGATAGCTAGCTGCCACCAAGCTAGGTCCGTACGTGCGTAACTCTTCCTCAATGGCAATGCTATTAATCGCTCGGGCCAACGTCGTTGACGGCCAGCCGGACATGGACCAGGCTATCGCCGACCGCCGTATCGACCATGTACATGATGCTCGGCGCCGCCATATCGTTGACCCTCGTCATGCACGCGCTCACGTACGCCACCTCCCGCCGCTCCGGTTCCTTCGAAGCCGCCATTGCTGGCATCTTGCTGTGGGCGTCGGCCCTAGCGCTGGTGCTGCTCTCCTTCCACCTCCTCCGTTTCCCGATGGCCGCACTGGCGGCGGCTCGGCTCGCGCAGGCGAAACTCAAGGCCTTCTTCTAACCGGCGCTAGTATGGAACGAAGAACATTACTACTAGCAGCTAAGCTACCCCTCGTACCCGAAGACGGATCCAGTGAAATAAAATTAAACTATACAACGTGCTTAAACCTTTTTTTTTCTTCAGGAGCACAGGTTGAATATCACATGTACTACAGAAAAGACCACACAATACAGTTATTAAAGAATGAAAAGGTTGCTGGAAATGATACAGCAGCTTGATCGTATTGTACGTGACAGTACCAGCAGCTGCCTCTCTCTCTATGTCTAAAACTAGCACTCGTGTGATACTGTTGTTCTTTTTTGTGAAACATTTTTTCCTAATACATTAATTGTTTTTTATACGGTTCGGTTCGGTAGCAATCTGAACACCATTTTTATGGAGAAAACGGGAGGGTAGGCTCCTACTGTATATATATTACTAATAATAAGTAAAGAGTGTCATTTACGGAAAGAGGAAAGGAATATACAATACAGGCCCAAGAAGGGCCGAAATGACTATGAAAGACTACTAAGCCAGGATTTGGAAAGATCTTGAAGCTATGCAGGAAGCAGTTCTTCAGTGGACTTGACCGAGACCGATCACATACTGGTGAGCCTGAGCGCGTAGCTCAAGAATAAACATTCGATCTCCACGAGCCGGATCGTATGGCCTTTTCTAGTGGGGTAGTGCTCGTTCGCAGTTTTAGTGGCAAAGAACGGGCACGCTTTGCATATGCGCGGAGCCAGCGACGACTTAAGGCTCCCATTGAATCAGCTGTTTTTAACTAAATTAGTATTTTACTAATTTTTTAAGAAATTTTTATAAACTTTTAATCCTTACATCTCGAGTCATTGCCTGAGCGAGCCGACCCAGCTCCACCCTACTTTGCGCCTCTTTCAACTCAAGTTCCCAATGCGTCGTATTCCTAGCGTATGTATCTCTGGAATCTTTGGCGGATACGGCCAGTTTACGAATCGTATTTACACTTCTAACCATTAGTAAACGGTATTTGCAAAGGCGCGGGCGCGCGCTCACCCCGCGCCCGGCCCGGTCCCACCACCGCAGCGCAAGGCGCCACGCTCACCCTGCTGCGCGCACATATGCGTTTTTTCAATTTTTTCATTTTTTTTAGATGTAAAATTTTTTTTAATTTTTTTTTGCTACAGTGGTGGGCGCACGCTCACCCTGCGCCCACCACTGTAGCATTTTTCGTTTTTGTTTTTTTTTAAAAAAATCATTTATGTTTTTGTTTTTTAAAAATCATTTATGCATATTTTTTGTAAGAATTTTTAAATATAGTAAACAGGGTCTAAAAATTATGAAATTTTTTGTGGAGCCTTCTGACACTGTGTATTTGCATGTGTAATATTTTCAAAATTTTATCCATTATGAATTTTCTCGAAAATTCATTTAAATATATTGTAAATAGGGTTTCATCATTTCATGTGACTTGGAATGTATAGAAAAAACGCTGCATTGCAACTCCATTGGAGATGTCGATATACAATATGACAACACATATTATACCACAGGCTAGATAAACTTGTACATGAACCAACTGAGAAAAATACGTGGCATGCAGATCATATAACGATGGACCGTAACCTCCGACTCGTGTGCGTTTCGAAGGCTACGGTACATCGTTATATGATCTGCACGCCACGTATTTCCCCTATTTGGTTTATGTACAAGCCTATCCAGCCTGTGGTGCGATGCAGTATTAAAGAATAGTATCCACATTAGGGTTTCATCTTGCATCCCGAGCTTGTCCGCTCCTCTCTACCGTGAAGTGATAGGATATGTCTCCTCGTAGATGGCTCTTCGAGTAGACGGTGACCTTGACGCGCCACATTTCCTTACCGTACTTGTTGATAGTGAAGCCATGATACTCTGGTCGGTGGACGTAGCCCAAACCCTAAAGTATGCACCACAACTCTGCACAGAAACCCACCTCCTTCTCAGCGTAGGTGTTCATGAAACACATCTAATTTTTTTTGAAATTAAGAGAAGATAAGTATCCAATTTAAGCCATAACATTTTTCTACATACGACTAACAAAGTTAATTACCACTAAACTAATTCATTACTACTAAACTAATTCATTACTAGTCAACTAAGCGATTCGACTAATTAATTACCCTAAACTATCTAATTACGACTAGTGACTAAGATGACTAATTATGACTACGATAATAACGGCAAAAACATAGCACAAATTACCTGTCCTTTGGAGGAAGTAATCAATCAGCCATTCGAGGGAAGTAATCAATCAAGGCTGAGCGACGAGCGAGTGCCAGAGTTCGGTATTTATAGCCGAGCGGAGAAGGAGTCGCGGCGTTGGCGCCGGGAATTCCGTCGATTTGGCTCGGAATTTACGGACGGGGCGGCGGATGTGCGGAGTAGGGAGGAGGGACGGTGGGATAATGGACAAATTTTATGAAATCATTCCAAGTCACATGAAATGATGAAACCCTATTTACAATATACTTAAATGAATTTTTGAGAAAAATTCATAATAGATAAAATTTTGAAAATATTACACAAGTAAGTACACAGTGTCAGAAGGCTCCACAAAAAATTTCATAATTTTTGAACCCTGTTTACTATATTTAAAAATTATTACAAAAATATGCATAAATGATTTTAAAAAAAAAACAAAAACATAAATGATTTTTTTTAAAAAAAAAACAAAAACGAAAAAAATGCTACAGTGGTAGGCGCAGGGTGAGCGTGCGCCCACCACTGTAGCAAATTTTTTTTTTAAAAAAAATGTTTTTACATTAAAAAAATTTAAAAAATGAAAAAAAAAAGCGTCTGTTGAAGCGCGAGGTGGCGTCTTGCGCGCTGCTGGGTGGTGGGACGGGCGGGCGCGGGGTGAGCGCGCCCGCGCGACGACGTGGCACAAAAGCCAGTGGGCGCGGGTGGCCGTCGCGTCTATTTTGCAAATACCGTTTGCGAATGGTCAGAAGTGTAAATACGATTCGCAAACTGACCGTATCCGCCAAAAATTCGTATCTCTGATCCTTGAGTACAAATAGCACTGAAACACCCCCATCTTCCGCCCTTGCGCACGATTCACCACTCATCAGTTGCAACTACCGATAAAAGACTTGAAATAGGATGGTGAGCTACAATTTCCAGCAAGATTTTTGTTGGTTTTTACTTGGAGATCAAGCCGGTTATTAATTTATAGACGGGCTACAACCGTAGCATACGTACACAGATCAATGACTCGTTGCCTTAATTAGACTTTAGTGTGTTCACCAATCGACCTGAATGTCATTTCAGTGATTTTACGGTTTCAGCGATGATGCTATAGTTGTCAATCTGTCAATCTGAACCGTTGGGTCTCGATCGATCGAACAGTTGATCTATACACAATACTGTGCTGCTCTGGATTAGCATCCATTTCCGAGAAAACTGGGCTTGAAAACCCAAAACGACATTAACGAATTGGATCAAGCTGGCGCCATTGGGCTGCTCGCGAAGTCTCGGCCCGGCTGATTTCCTCTCATGCGTGGCTACTTGCTACTGTCCTTCCCTGTTTCATTTGGAGAAATTTTTGCTATGGTTGAATATATATCAAAGGAACTAAACTAGCAGACCTAAATTTTACATCGATAATAACATAATCCTCGATTGATCGTCGACCACAATTTATATATTGCGCGTCCAAAAGCAAAACGAGGGCTTTAATTTCCTGGCAATCCCATATCTGTACTCTACTAGTACTACGAAGTAATTAACGAGCATATATATTTTGACGTTAAAAAAACTAATAAACATTTTTTTGTTTGAGACCAATGAACACATAGCTTTCACCTAGACATGCAAAACCCAAACAGTTTCAGCTTCCAGGTTGATCTGCAGGCGGCAGCGCTTCCTCCGGGATCGTCTGCAGCGCTGGGCTCCACGTCTCGGCGCCGAGGCACGCGACCACCGGCGCCTCGGCTTCTTTCCTCAGATGCCAGCTCCTGAGCGCCACGCGCAGCTCGTCGAGCGACTCCGGCGCGACGCGGCGGGCCGACCGGCGAGCCGGGAGCTCGCCGCCCAGCGGCAGCCCCGCGGACGCCATGATCCGCCGGAGCTCCCCTTTGGTCATCACGATCTTGACGCGCACCACGCCGCCCTCTTCGAGAACGCGGCTGGCCGCGGCGACGTCTGCATCAGATGGGCGCTCGCCGTGCTGCTTTGCTCCGGCGGCGGAACGTTCGGCCGGCGTCCAGAGCCCGCGCTTGCCTGATCGTGATCGGCACAGGGGGAAGAAGCATCTGATCGCCATTGATAAACTCTACTCTTTGTCTGTCCTAGCTAAGGGCTCTTCAGAGTTGATGTTTTGTTGTTTGAAAGATTGCTTCTGCCGGTATGTGCATGCAATACGAGAGGGCAGTTTTGATGGTTATATAGCCTGCTTGCTAGGTGACTCGTTTGCAATGGAGCTAATTAACGATGATGCAGAGGACATTATTAGGTCGTTACTTGTCACGTCTCGTACTGTGCTTCTCGATGCTTTGACCATTTGGCACTTGCTTGCTTGCACTCAATGCGTGCATGAGAATGATGCGATAAGATCACTCTTCATGCATGCATGGGTGCTAAAGAAAACGCTAGCTACTCTGGTGTTTGATTGCCGGAAATTTTTGTATTTTTCAGAGAGCATCACGTACGAACGTGCTAAATTTCTGAAAACCTGTGCCGTCTGTAATGTGTACAGGGATTAATTAAGCAATCAACAAGTACAATTAATTAACAGATTTCCCCGCTCCGTCCTACATGTAAAATGTGGATCTCAGGGCCAAATTAGCCGAGATGTCACTTCTATCAACAGTCCCAGAACATCGATTTGTCGTGAATAATTTCTGCATCCAGTGTACGCGCGTACGTACGTTTAATGTCTCCAAATAATATATCACTGTACGTGGACTATAGGCTCTAGCTAGCGTAGTAGTGCCCATATATCAAACAAAGACATTTGCCTGAATGGATGTCAATGTGAATGGCTGGCTGCTGCCTGACTCCACGTACGAACGTATAGACACACCCAGCCTATCTGACCTATTTGAGATGAATGCATTTCTCACGTTATTGTCTTGGTTCATGCATATCCAGCAACGCATGCATGCTTGTCTAATCTACAGGACTAATGATGCAATGATGCAAGGCAAAGACCACAGAATTGGATGGATCGACCAAACTTTACCAAAAAATGAAGACACAGGAAGGCCCGACAGACCAGCACACGTACGGGAGCTACTGCTTTTAGTTCTCGCACTTGTGGACGCGATTGATCGACTATTGATCATAGATTCATAGACTATTGATCATAGATTCGTAGTATATAGCCAGTTTGCTTTGAGGCCTGGTGCCTTTTTGCCTGGCCGGGAGAGGCGCTGGAATCTGTCCTGTGCCTGTTTGGATGCGTTTCTGCGAGCGCGCTAGGCCTAGGCTCGCTGCGCCAGGTCCAGGCGTTAAAAACCCGCGCTTGGAGCCACGCAACTCCATCTATGTTCACAGCTTCGATCCAACAGTCTATTTTTCATTTATCAATTTCAGGCATAGACTTCCAACCAAACAACTCATCTTCATATTTGCTTGACCAATCAAAAATCATCTACTTTCCATGCTACTTCCAGGCCACAACCATCTCCATCTGGTCTGAAGTCGGGTCTTGATTAGAAGACTCTGAGTAAATTATTTTAAGCGAGTGTGACTACAAACAACCATACTCCACAAGCCATCACACATAATACAATTATAATAGATGCAAGGGTAGACAAAAGAAGATTTTAGGGTTCTTTTAAGGGTAAAACCAAATTTCGAAATATGATTATTAGTAATTTCCAAGACCTATGATGTAGCAATTTTGACCCAAAACAATTTGATAATAAATATAATACTGATCAGATTCCATCCACCTGCGAATAGAGCATGGTTCCATCCACTAATGCTAATTTCATAATGTGAATAATGAGACTTCTTCAAAACTGTGGCACTGTCGTTTAGGCCACATTTCGAAGAGGTGAATGGAGTGTCTCATTAAGGAAGAAATTCTCCACCCATTAGATTTCTCTGACTCAGACCACTGCATTGATTGCATTAAAGGAAAATATGTAAAGCAAATTAAGAAGGGAGCCACTCGCAGCACAAGACTCTTAGAATCAATTCATACTGATATTTGTGGCCCTTTTCCTGTGACATCAGTGGATGTTTTGATTCCTTCATCATATTAACTAATGATTTCTCCTGTTATGGTTATATCTTTCCCATTAAAGACCGATCTGAGTCACTTGATAAATTTAAGATATTTTAAGGCTAAAGTTGAAAATCAGCACAACCTAAGAATTAAAGTGGTAAGATCGGATCGTGTGGGAGAATATTATGGAAGACATGCCTCTTATGGACAAATTCCTAGCCTTTCGCTAAGTTTCTTCAGAAAAATGGCATTGTTGCCCAGTATTCTACACCAGGTGAACCTCAGCAGAATGGGGTAGCTGAGAGACGCAACCGTACACTTATGGATATGGTACGGAGCATGCTTAGTCACTCTAGTTTACCAATTGGTTTGTGAATAGAAGCACTAAAGACAGCCGCACATATTCTTAATCGGGTTCCCAGTAAATCAGTGCCTAAGACACCTTATGAATTATGGACTGGGAGAAAACCGAGTATGAAATATTTACGAGTGTGGGGTTGTCGTGCTGAAGCTAAGATATTTAATCCACATATTGGAAAATTAAACCCTAAGACAGTAAGTTGTCATTTTATTGGGTACCCTTAGAGATCCAAAGGGTATCGTTTTTACTTTCCTGATAGGATAACTAAGTTTGTAGAAACAAGGCACGCTGTGTTCTTAGAGAATAATGAGGAGCTGGAACCCAGGAAAATAGATCTTGAGGAGAAACGAGTTCATGTTCCTTCACCGCTTATCCCAGAGACCTTTATTCCTGTGCCTCAGGTGGTTGCACCTCCAGTAGAGAATACTGTTGTTGCACCCAATGTTGAGATCTTTGAAATTCCTAATGTTACACCTAATGATGAGCCTCAGTAGTCTCCTGTAATAGCTAATGAACCTATTAGAAGATCACAACGGGAGAGAAGATCTGCCATCCTAAATGATTATGTTGTATATATGAATGAGGATATTAATGATATAGGGAAGGTAGATGATCCCACCTCTTATAAGGAGGCCATGATGAGTGAACATTCTCCTAAGTGGCTTGATGCCATGAAGGATGAACTAAAGTCTATGAGCACTAATGATGTATGGGACTTAGTAGAAATTCTTGACGGAGTCAAAACAGTAGGTTGTAAATGGGTCTACAAAACCAAGCATGACTCTAAGGAAAATATCGAAAGGTTCAAAGCAAGGCTTGTAGCAAAAGGTTTCTCACAAAGAGAGGGGACTGACTATAATAACACCTTTTCTCCTGTCTCAACTAAAGATTCATTCAGAATTGTTATGGCACTTGTAGCTCATTATGATTTAGAGCTGCATCAGATTGATGTTAAGACGACATTTCTTAATGGCGATTTGTAAGAAAACGTTTACATGACTCAACCAGAAGGTTTTATCGTGGAAGGGAAGGAGCATATGGGATGTCGACTTAATAAATCAATTTATGGCTTGAAACAAGTATCGAGGCCGTGGTACCTCAAATTCGATAAGATAATAAGGAATTTTGGTTTTAAGGAAAATGAAGTTGATAACTGCATATATGTTAAGTTCAAGGCGAGTAAATTCACCATCTTAGTGCTTTATGTGGATAACATCTTATTGGTCAGTAGTGATAAGGATATGCTGTTTGAGACCAAGAGATTTCTTTCATATAATTTTGATATGAAGGATCTTGGTGATGCCTCTTACGTTCTTGGCATTGAGATTCACCGAGATAGGTTCAAAGGAATATTAGGTTTATCTCAGAAGACATACATTGACATAGTACTGAAGAAATACAATATGCATAAGTGCTCTGACTCGCCTGCTCCTATTGTTAAGGGCGATAAGTTTGGGATATTTCAATGTCCAAGGAACCAATATGAAACTGCTCAGATGAAATCGGTTCCTTATGCTTCAGCTGTCGGAAGCATTGTGTATGCTCAAGTATGCACACACCTTGATTTAGCTTTTGTAACCGGGATGCTTGGCAAATATCAGTCAAATCCAGGACCGGGCCACTGGAAAGCCGTTAAGAAAGCTTTGCGCTATATGCAAGCTACTAAGCATTTCATGCTCACATATAAGAATTCTGATAACCTTGAAGTTGTTGGTTATTCAGATTTAGATTTTGCGGGATGTGTTGATACTAAAAAATCCACGTCAGGTTATAACTTCACACTCGCTGGAGGAGCTATCTCGTGGAAAAGCTCCAAACAAACCCTTACAACATCTTCAACGATGCAAGCTGAGTTTGTGGCATGTTATGAGGCCACCGGGCAGGCTGTTTGGCTTAAGAACTTTATTCCGGGACTTAGAGTGGTAGACAACATCTCCAAACCACTCACCTTATACTGTGATAACGAACCTGCAGTTTTTTATGCGAGTAACAACATGTCAAGTGGTGCTGCTAAACACATTGATATTAAGTACCATGTTGTGAAAGATAGAATCCAAGATCAAACCATTAGTATCAAGTATATTAGTACTAAGTTAATGCTTGCGGATCCGCTTACTAAAGGCTTACCACCCAATATTTTTTGTGATCATGTTGCCGGCATAGTTTTATTGGAAAGCCTCTGATTCTGGATAAAAGGACCTTAAAGTAAACTAACTCCCATTAAGTATAATGAATATTCATTTCAAGATCAGATAGTACACTATAGGTACTGAGGTTATATGACACTTCTTTGGCCATACGACACATTATCTTGGTATGTTGTTTTATTGAGAATGGGCTTATGATGTTAGCCTTACGATCAAAGGGGAGAATATTGGGTTGATCTCGGCTAACGGTATCCCGAGATTCCAGGAGGCCACGCTTCCACTCGCGTCCTGATCGGGGGCGCAACAAAACGTGTTGGTTTTGGTTATTGTCTTGGTTCATGCATATCTAGCAACGCATGCATGCTTGTCTAATCTACAGGACTAATGATGCAAGGCAAAGACGACATAATTGGATTGATCGACCAAACTTTACCAAAAAAATGAAGAGACAGGCAGGCCCGACAGACCAGCACACGTACGGGAGCTACCGGTTTTATTTCTCGCACTAGTGGGCGCGATTGATCGACTATTGATCGTAGATTCATAGTATATATCTAGATTGTGTGGCGGTACCTGGTAGCTTCGATAATTTGGAGGGAGATATATACACGTATATACGTACATTTTGTCGGGATCCGGTTTTCAGTCAGAAACGCTCTATGTTTTAACGCACTATTTTCTAGATCAATAGATAATGCACATATATACTGTTGGATTATGTAGGCCAAGCCCATACAATAAGAATAATTCCTAAATTAAATCTCAAAGGTCCACTCATGCAAAGGAAGGTTGCATGTGAACTTTAGTACCATATTGCTAGTTCTAGGAGAGGAAGACCACCTTAAAAGGGATGGTGCACTCCTAGCCACTTGAGGCATATGTGGGAGAGAACTAGAGGATCACACGCGCGCGCTCGCTCGCTCGCTCGCCTCGTGGGGTGGGGTGGGGTGGGGCGCGGGCGCACGGCACCTGCCTGAATGGTCCGCTAAAATCGGCGCCAGGTGCTTGCGCAGACGCGGTTTCCTTTTGCGTTTTTATCTTTTGCTGTTTTGTGTGGCGGACGTCTTGATCACACGTCCTGATTCTTCCATAAATACTGAATCGCCGCCTCCATACAGTAGATGCAAATCAATCTAGGGTTTTCGCCTCTTCCATTGTACTGAGCCGTCCCACGTAGTCTACTCCGTCCCGTCTGCGGCGTGCTCGCCGTTCGGAGAGCAGTCTTGAACCGTCGCCTTGAAGTTACGCACGGAGAGGCGAATAAGGTTTTTGGAAGTGCTCTGCGCGATCGCTGTCGTAGCTCGCTCGTCTTCCTCGACGTTCGGCCGCGAATCGTCATCGACTTCGTGTCATCCACACCGTGCCTGCAGTGTCAACATCGACAAACCGATCAGAACAGAATCTTCGGTATGTAACAGTCATGTTCTCCGTTTTAGATCGTTCATGTTCGATTCTGGTTGACATGTCTAGATCTGTTATGCTGTGATGGTTACGTTATTTTGCGTGCATGATGTCATGATTAATTTATGGAATAAATTGAACCTACATGTCCTTATATATTTAACAATCCAAAACCTTATTTTAGGCAATTGTGGTCTTACTATGGTTGGATTTGCCGATAATCGAGGCGGAGAAGTTCTCCGGTGTGCACTTTAAGAGATGGCGGATCGGGGTCACTCGTGGCTTCTCGCTATGAATGTATTCGGGTTAGTAATGGCAAGCTGAAGGTGTTCTTGATCAAAAGCGAGAAAGAATTCGAGACCGCCACTACTCACTTTGTTGGATGCATTCTTAGTGTTCTTCGATCGTCGTCATGCGAGGTATATATGCACATGACAGACGCAAAGGAGTTATGGGATGCATCGAATTCCAAATACGGTGCTCTCGATGCAAGCAATGACATGTATGTCATGGAGCAATTTCATGACTACATGATGGTTGATAACCGCTCGTAGTAGATCGAGCTCATGAGATACGATCTATTGGCAAGGAACTCGAACTCTGAAGTGTGCCTTACCCGACAAGTTTGTGGTGGATGTATTATTGTAAATTACCTTCTTTATGGAGGAATTTCGAACAAGACTCAAACACAAGAGACAAGAGTACTCTGTTGAGAGTCTGATTGGGTCTCTTGAAATTGAGGAGAAAGCTCGGGAAAAGGACGTTGTGTCTAAGGGTGATGGAGGGCAGTCTAGTGCCAATGTGGTACAGAAACCCTCAAGCAAGAACAAAGGGAAATTTGTCAAAGTCCAACAGACAACCAACTTCAAGAAGAAGAAGAACAACAACAATCAGGATGATAGAACTTGCTTTGTGTGCGGTGAGCCTGGTCACATGGCCAAGAAGTGCCCACAGCGCAAAGGAAAGAAGGCACTGTGAGGACGGACTTCTAAGTCATCAGCGTGACCATTGGCAAGACTGGAGATGGGACTGTGTATGGTAATTTACCTACTGTTCTTTCAGTTAGTCAATCTACCAATTGGTGGATTGATACAGGAGCTAATGTACATGTGTGTGCTGATATTTCGTTGTTTTCGTCTTATCAGTCGCTTGAGATTCCTCCGTCCTAATGGGGAATGGGTCACATGCTATTGTTCATGGTGTTGGTACGGTAGATCTGAAGTTTACTTGGGAAAGATCGTGCGGTGAAGAACGTCTGACATGTCCCTTCTATAGACAAGAATCTCGTTAGTGGCTCCCGTTTATGTAGAGACGGGCTTAAGTTGGTATTTGAGTCTAATAAAGTAGTCGTGTCTAAACATGGATATTTTATTGGTAAAGGCTATGAGTGCGGAGGCTTGTTCCGCTTTTCCTTTCATTTCGCAATAAAGCGTGAACCATATTTGTGGCGGTGTGGATGATGAGGCTAACGTTTGGCACTCACGCTATGTCATATTAATTTTGGTTTAATGTCTCGGTTTTCAGATGAATTTAATTCCAAACGTTTCCATCACCAAAGGTTCTAAATGCCATAGTGTGTGCAATCAAAGCAACCTCGTAAGCCTCACAAGGTCGCGAGGAGAGAAATTTGGCACCACTAGAACTCCCGCATTGGATCTTTACGAGATGAATGGCATGTTAACGAAGGGTGAAAACGATATTTCATGACATTGATTGATGATGCAACTAGGTTACGTTATGTGTATTTATTTAAAAGCGAAAGACGAGGCTTTAGACTATTTTAGAATCTATAAAGCGAAGTTGAAAACCATTAAACAGAAAGATAAAAGACTTAGGTCGGATCGTGGTGGAGAGTATTTCTCAACGAATTTGACTTATTTTGTGAGGAACATGGCATTATACATGAGAGGGCGCCTCCTTATTCCCCGAGTCAAATGGGATTGTCGAAAGAAAAACCATACGTTGGTCGACTTGGTGAATGTCATGCTAGACAACTGCGGGTTTACCTAAGGCATGGTGGGGAGGCTTTGCTAACGTCTAATCATGTATTAAATAGAGTTCCTAATGAAATAAGGACAAAACACCATACGAGGTATGGATTGGGAGAAAACCATCACTTTCTTACTTGCGTACATGGGGTGCTTGGCGAAAGTCAATGTGCCAATAACTAAGAAACGCAAGCTTGGACCTAAGGCGTGGATGTGTCTTTACGGGATATGCTAATCATAGCATTGCCTATAGTTTTTGATAGTTAAAACCGAGGTACTGATATTCATGTTGGTACAATTATGGAGTCTCGAGATGCAACATTCTTTGAGAATATCTTTCCAATGAAGGATACACATAACACTACTAGCCAACCTTCTGAAATAATTCCCAGTTCAATCACACCACCTGAACCTTTTGAACATACACATGAACTTATCAATGAGGAGGATGACAGTGGAGCTCCTAGAAGGAGTAAGAGACAAAGGATAACCAAATCCTTTGGTGATGATTTCACTGTGTACCTTGTGGACGACACTCCCAAGTCTATTTTAGAAGCATATGCATCCCCTGATACAGACTACTGGAAGGAGGCTGTCCGTAGTGAAATTGATTCCATTATCGCTAATGCAACCTGGGAGCTGACAGATAGACCTTATGGGTGCAAACCTGTAGGATGCAAGTGGGTGTTCAAAAAGAAGCTTAGGCCCGATGGTACTATTAAAAGTACAAGGCTCGGCTTGTTGCCAAAGGCTATACTCGAGAAAGAAGGCGAAGATTTCTTTGACACTTACTCACTGTTGCTAGACCGACCACAATTCGAGTACTACTTGCTTTGGCTGCCTCACATGGTCTTCTCGTTCATCAAATGGACGTTAAGACATCTTTTCTTAACGGAGAGTGGATGAGGAAATTTACATGGAACAACTTTGATGGATTTGTAGTAGAAGGTCAAGAAGGCAAGGTGTTAAAGCTGTTGAAATCTTTGTATGGTCTAAAACAAGCCCCTAAGCGGTGGCATGAAAAGTTCGATAGAACAACGACATCTATGAGCTTTCTGCATCAATGAGGCGGATAAATGTGTATACTATCGCTATGGTGGGGTGAGGAGTTATTCTCTGCTTGTATGTGGATGACATCCGATTTTTGGACAAACATCAATGTGATAAACGAGGTCAAATTATTCTTGTCTCAAAATTTTGATATGAAAGATCCGGGAGTGGTGATGTTATTCTAAACATTAAATTGGTTAGAGGTGAGGATGGGATTACACTTTTGCAATCTCATTATGTGGAAAAGGTCTTGAGCCGTTTTGGTTTTTCGATAGCAAACCTTCTCCAACACCTTATGATCCTAGCGTATTACTTGTAAGAATAAGAAAATTGCTAGGAATCACCGAATACTCTCGATAATTGGCTCACTTATGTACCTAGCTAGTGCAACAAGGCGGACATCTCTTTTCTTTGTGAGCAAGTTGAGCCGGTTTACATCTAACCCGGAGATGATCACCGGAAGGCGCTTGAGCGAGTGTTGCGCTATCCGAAGGTACCTCGAACTTTGGACTTCACTATACTGGGTACCCGTCGGTGCTGGAGGGTTATAGTGATTCCAACTGGATCTCTGATGCTGATGAGATCAAAGCCACTAGTGGATATGTTTTCACTATTGGTGGTGGTGTTGTTTCATGGAGGTCTTGCAAACACACCATTTTGACGAGGTCAACCATGGAAGCAGAACTTGCGGCATTAGACACTGCTATTGTTGAGGCAGAATGGCTACGGGATCTATTGATGGATCTACCTACGGTGGAAAAGCCAGTGTCAGCTATCCTTATGAACTGTGATAATCAAACCGTTATCGCTAAAGTGAACAGTTCTAAGGATAATATGAAATCGTCTAGGCATGTCAAGAGACGATTGAAGTCTGTCAGGAAATTGAGAAACTCCGGAGTTATAACCTTGGATTACATCCAAACAGATAAAAACCTGGCAGATCCCTTCACAAAGGGACTATCACGAAATGTGATAGATAGTTTATCGAAGGAGATGGGTATGAGACCCATGTGAGTTATCTATGGTAGTAACCCAACCTATGTGATCGGAGATCCCGTGAATTAGGATCTGGAAAAAAAACAAGCCATTAGTTAACTGGAGGAGAGTAATTTCAACCCTCTCTATGTGAAGATGCAATACTCTCAAAAGCGCAAGGCGAGTTGGTTAAGGCCTTAATGTGTTCCATTGGCTTTGAGCGAAGACGTTATCTGCGAGCGTTCTTGAAAGAACACACCTATATGAGCCCGATTGTTAGTCACAGTCTATGAAGATTTTGGGAAAATCTCCTACTAAGCTCATGAAGAGACCAAGGAGTATGACTTATACGCTCAAGCGAGGGTAGCCTCATGGCGGCCTAGTATCAGTTAAGTCTTTAAGTGAAGCTTGCTTGCACCAAACTTGCAATTCAAGGCATAGTCCATTGTTCAAGTTGTGAGTAAGTGTAGCTTGGAGTCCTAGGTGGATGTTCAACCTAATCGGTCTCCATCAAACACCGATATATAAACAAGACATTGGAATTGAGGCAAATCTCGTGGGACTTTGAGATCGGTGGGGATTGTTGGATTATATGGGCCAAGCCCATACAATAAGAATAATTCCTAAATTAAATCTCAAAGGCCCACTCATGCAAAGGAAGGTTGCATGTGAACTTTAGTACCATATTGCTAGTTCTAGGAGAGGAAGACCACCTTAAAAGGGATGGTGCACTCCTAGCCACTTGAGGCATGTGTGGGAGAGAACTAGAGGATCACACGCGCGCGCTCGCTCGCCTCGCCTCGCCGGGCGGGGCGGCGGGCGGGTGGCGTGAGGCACGACACTGCGTGAATGGTCCGCCAAAATCGGCGTCAGTGCTTTGCGACGCGGTTTCCTTTGCGTTTTATCTTTTCTTTGTTTTGTGTGGCGGAGAATCCGGATCGGTTACGCGACTAATCCGTTTCGGTTACGAGTTATGGAGAACGTGCAGGCATCTTGATCACACGTCCTGATTATTCCGTAAATACTGAATCGCCGCCTCCATCTGATGATGCAAATCAATCTAGGGTTTTCGCCTCTTCCATTGTACTACGCCGCCCCACGTAGTCTACTCCGTCCGCCCGCCGGCGTGCCTGCCGTTCGGGAGAGCAGTCTCGAACCGCCGCCAAGTTCTCGCACCGGAGAGGCGAATAAGGTTTTTGGAAGCGCTCTGCGCGATCGCTGCTTCGTAGCTCGCTCGTCTTCCTCGGACGTTCGCCGGCGAATCGTCATCGACTTCGTGTCATCCACACCGCGCTGCAGTGTCAACATCGACAAACCGATCGTAATGAATCTTGATGCATGCGGTCATGTTCTCCGTTTTAGATCTGTTCATGTTCAGTTTCCTGGTTGACATGTCTAGATCTGTTATGCCTATGATGGTTCTGTTATTTTGCGTGCATGATGTCATGATTAATTTATGGAATAAATTGAACTTACATGTGCTTATATATTTAACATATACATTGTTGGATTATACACATACATCGAAGACGTTTATTCAATACTTAATATTTCACAGTACATAAATAGATCGTACGGTCATTGTTTTACATTATGGGCCGATCATATCAAATACATAACTGAGATCCATAGTATAAACGAAAATAACAGCAGAAGCGGAAAGCAAAAAGTGGATCTTGTCCACAAGTACGCGACTGGGTCCCGCCTACATCTTTCCACAACCATCTCCATCTGGCCTGAAGTCGGCGTAGGGGGTCTTGATTAGAAGACTCTGAGTAAATTATTTTAAGCAAGTGTGAGTGCAAACAACTATACTCCACGAGCCATCACATATAATAAAAGTATAATATATGCAAGGGTAAACAAAGGAAGACTATAGGGTTCTTTTAAGGGTAAAGCCAAATTTCGAAATATGATTATTAGTAGTTTCCAAAACCTATGATGTAGCAATTTTGACCCAAATATCTCGTGCTCCATCCTTCATCGAACCATTCTTACCATCTGTGCAAGTCTAAACCAATTTTTGGAGTTTTATTTTGAAAATAACTTTATAAGTTGAACATATCATCTATTTCCATCCAATGACTGCTCAAAACAATTTTTTATGATTAAATCATGACGGGTCAAATTAATGATCGCAGTGCAACATTTTCTAAGCATAACTAAGTGTTTCACTTATATGGACTTAATATGTATTTAGATTACTATTAATCCTAGGGCACCAAGGTATAAGGATTAATTTCTAATATGCCTCTGGAATTTTGTGAAATCTGTGTATCACTCACATGTGGGCTAAACAATGAGTGATATATAAGAGATGAGATAAACTTTTGGTGGCATATAAGGAATTCACCGAGGTATAATGTTCAAAATTCAAGGAGTGGAATTTAATTGTACAATTACCATTAAGGCATTAACTATGAGCTAAGGGCAATATAATTGTAAATAAAGTAAATCATTCAATCTGGAAACAAATAAATTCAAATGAAATGAAATGAATTTCTAAAATTCATAAGTGGTCGATCGGAGCTAGGATGGGAGAGAAAAATTATAAATTCAAATACAAGAAATATTTTTTTGGTTAATCGGAAACTTCATTTCGAAAGTTTTTAGAGATTACAGAAAATATAATTTAGATTAAATAACGAAAATAGGGATGATACAACATGCATACATATAAACAGTACCTGCGCACGCACGTACGTATGGATGCATGGTCAATTCCCTTGACACTTAATTTCTGTGTGCCATGGCCAAGGATCACAGAACCGGCACCTGACCAAATCCCGGCAGGCGGACGGGAATTAGCGGTCAGTTACCGGAAAAACCGAAAAAATTTCGGATGAAATTCGCACGAATTTACTTAAAAATCAGTCGAATTTCAAAAATTAAAATTGAAATTTATCAAACAGAAAAGAAACCGTCCGGGATTGGAATTTTTTCCCTGGCCATGGCAGCCTGAAATGACGACCGTTTTTTGATTGGTCGGTATCTTGGCAACGCCGTACGTTCAATCCGTACGTACACGTACTCCAGAAGCTATGAAATGCAAGCTGCTCCTTTTCCTGACTTCAAAGGAGAAGATCAAAATCAGCGAACAGCAGTGGGAACTGACGGCGTTCTTCTTCTTCTTCTTGAACATATACTGTTTGGATTGGAACCTAAATAAACCAAATTAAACTTTGGTAATGCCTATAAAATTTGGCTATAATTTGGTTTGTTGCCAAATTTTTGTACTATCCAAAAAAATGGTAACGCTTGGGTCTTCATACGCGCTGTGCGGGCGAAATCCAGGCGGCTGAAGGTGTCGCCCGTGTTTTGGCAACGCCTGGGTCTTCATGCGCTCTTTGCTTTGGTCACGCGGCAGCCAGGGATTGGTTGCATTAAATGTATTAATGGTTTGATTAACAAGCTTCAAACGATGATATTTTCTAAATCGAGTATTCGATTTGTGATCCGTTTGAATCGTTGTGTTCCTTATTATTTAATCAACAAAACAATGTTGACATATTTTGGTAAAAAAAATGTCATACAGGACCCACACGCTATGCTTACAATTTTAGTAAATTTTGGTATAGCCGCAATCCAAACACATCAATTTCGGTATTACCCGTGAATTGGTACGACTACGATCCAAACACCATTTTTTGCCCAATTTTTTGCATTGCTTAGATTTTTAGTATTACCAAAATTTTAGTAGGACTACTTGTTTCCCAAACCAAACAGACTCATGTTCTTCTTCTTTTGAGTGATGCTGCATTTGACAATTTTCACATGGTCTCAATAGATAAGATCATGGGATGGCTGTTGCTGGGCCTCGTTATGACACCATGTACGGCACCGTTCAACAAATGGGCTACGTGCTAGGGCTCAGCATGATCAGTCCATATGGGCTGAAATCAGATCCGTCTCTCATATGGCACAAGCACAACAAATCCCATTCCCATTCCCATTCCCATTCCCATATGGGCTCAAAAAGTTGGCCGAGCCAATGGGCTTCCAGAGAGTAATCCCTACCTTTTCTATTTCTGATACAACAATAGTACAAGAATACAATTGAACTTGAAAGTTGAAAATCTCAGAGCTTGAAACTTGAAACATGAAACCGTAGTTATTTACCATGACAAAAACTCGACAGAAACTTGAGCATAAGTACCTTTTCTTCAACAAGATGATTAAACAACAATTATTCTGAGTACATCAACGAGAGATGAAGATCAGCAAGCATCAGCAGCACTTCCTGGAAACAAACAGCTGCAATTCGCAAATTCCAGCCTGAAGTTAAATCAACGCGTGTTTACACGCAGCGCTGTGATTATTTAGCCTGGAACTTGATCCTCTGCCATTATATTTCTACACTTCCTCCGGTATGCCGCGCAGCGCGGGATGCGCCTCGCCGCCCCGCTCCGACTCCGCGCGCCGTCTCCGGAGCAGGCCGTGCGCGCGCGTCAGCTGCTGTTCCGGAGACCCGGCCGGCGCGGCTACGTACCGACGGCGAGCCGTGGCCCCGCATTGCCTCCGGGTGACGCCCGCGACGATGCGCTCCAGCTCGCCCCTGCTCACGACGACCTTGACGCGGGCGGCGCCGTCGTCGAAGCTGCCCTCGCCGCGGGACACGACGGTCACGCTCACGCCGCCGCCGCCCTGATGAGGCGCTTGCCGCCGATGGCCACGGAAAGGTAAGCAGCCGTACATGGTGCCACTGATCGATGGCACGTACCAAAAATGTATGTGCTCGCTGTGTGTTGGCCATGGCGCACTGTTGGTTATGCCTTTATATAGGTGGTCAGCCGTATCGACTTGTTCCGTATAATTGTTCTTCGGCTGCTCATGATCCGTCCGCTTGATTCGTAGGTCGACTTTGGAATTGGGAATTAATTCGGTACAAGTCAATGGGGTTATTAGATTCCACATGGTTCAATGATCATACTCTACCTGCTGCCAAAGCGAAGTTGGCGCCGTTTTCGTCTAATGATTTGCTCGTAGTTTATGCGTCGCCACGGACTTAACTGCCGATAACGCATATATACCGCTAGATGATCAATACATAAACTGCTGGTCTACTAGCACTAATGGCTTTGCATAATTGACCTGAGGAACAAAAAAAAACTATCATGCATATATTTTCAAAAATATTCTCGTATATGTATAGTCCACTCCAATCTTCTATGTTTTCTGGAAAGATCGTGCTTCCGTGTCCCATCTCGCCAATTGCGTGATGCTTCCGAGAACAGCCAAAATAGATTGAGGAGAACCAAAAAAAGAGCATTTTTTTTTTCATGTCAGCTATATGAAATCCTGAAGAATAAAACAATGCCAATAACCGTACACCATGGTTAATTAGACCGAACTGCACCAGTGAGTGCTCTCCTCGAAAGTGAAAGACTGAAAGGCACAATTGCGCAACCAATGTCACGCACGACGGCACGAGTCACGACACACCCAATGTTCTGAATTTTTTGCTCCTAAAAATGCAACTGTATAACAGAACTGGTCCCAGCTCGGATCTCCCTCGCTCAGGAATGCTAGATGCAGCGACGCTGACAACACAAGAGCCAGCCCACCTGACACTTGTCGGCATGCTCCAGTAGATATTCATCTCGTCGGCCGGAGGGGAGGACGAAGGCATTTCGACAGTTTACAGCCCGTGCTCCTCTTCTAATTCAGCACTTGCGCACTGACTAGGGAGTCACGTGCCCCCGTGGTCACTGACTCACTGCTCGGTACACACTCACTGGTCACTAGGCTTTGTCTATAGTTGAGCTCCATCCTTTCCTCCAAACCAGATCTCCATGAACAGGATCCCCTGATACCCAGATTCGTCCTGTGCAGAGAAATAATACTAACAAAGTTGCAGATCCGATCTCGGCCCACCTCGCCGGACGGATTCACCTTGCCGAGGGGTAACAACAAACAACGCCACCGAAACTCGCAGAATGCAGACACAACAAGAGTAAAAACTAGTACTGCTGCTGGTGTCATGCCGGGCTTGGACCACTGGTGCTTTGGAGTTTGCAGTGCCATGCCGGGCACAGACACAGCAGGAGTAAGAACTACTACTCCCAGGCATACCACACAGGAGTACACGCAGCAAAGAATGCTCCTTGAACAGATGAGAGTATCAGTACGCATACCACACAAGCAAACGGCACGACGATGAGATGGCAAGAAATCTCCTTTGCGACAAAAATCTGTAATGAGAGAAGGCTTTTCCAATCCAATCTTTGCTTCATACATAACAAGATGAAATAGATCGATCCACAGATCAAAATAAAATGGAATTTTGCATCCAGCCCGCTAATTAAACCCCCCAGAATAACCAATCTTAATCTAAGAACAAGAAGCAGCACCCATCATCCTAACATCAAATTGACCATCGCATTCTTCTCCTAAAGCCAAGAACTCCCTCCCTGCCTGCCTATAATCCTTAGAGCTAGCTGTATTATTTCTCTCACTGGTAAAAATAGGAATTGCTACTGCATTCTTGCACAGACCTTGCTACTGTCTATTTGGCCTCCGCTCCGGCGGCGGCGGCGTCCGGCTTGCGGAGCAGCACCATGTGCATGGGGGTGAAGATACCGGTCTCGCCGCCGCGGGTGAGGTGCTGCGCCGTCTCGTACAGCATCTCGTGCACCTCGGACACGCCCTTGGGCGCCACGCGCAGCAGGGTGAGCGCGCGGATCACCAGCGAGTTGCGCCAGTAGGCGAGGCGCCCCATCTTGAGCCGCGTCCACCAGGGGAGCGCCGGCGGCAGCGCCAGGTCCACCTCCTTGAGCACGTCGAAGCCCACCTCCCTCGCGATGGCCGCGATCTCGTCCTGCCGGCGCAGCCCCGGGAGCGCGTCGCCGCGCTCGATGCCGTGGATGGCCTCCACGTGCTCCGGGTCCTCGGCGCGGTACAGAGGGGTGGTCACCCACTCGTAGGAGACGTAGAGGCCGCCGGGCTTGAGCACGCGGAACACCTCGCCGTAGACGTCCTGCAGCCGGGGCGCGTGGCAGGTGGCCTCGATGGAGTAGGCGCCGCCGAAGGACGCGTCGGGGAAGGGCATGGCGAGGAAGTTGCCTCGGACCACCTCGCAGCGCGCGTCCAGGCCGGCCTTGCGGTTGTGCGCGCGGGCGCGGTTGACCTGGTACTCGTTGATGGTGATGCCGACGACGTCCGCGCCGGAGTGCGCCGCGATGGCGCGCATGGGCCCACCGACGCCGCAGCCGACGTCGAGGAGGCGGTGCCCCGGGCGCGCCTCCAGGAGATCTGCGACGCGCTCCTCGTGGACGCGCGTTGCCTCGCGGTGGGAGCGGCCGGGGAGGGAGGGGGAAAAGTGGAAGGACTGGCCCCATCCCCACTCGTAGATGTCGGTGACGAGGTTATAGAAAGTGTCCACGAACGCCGGCACCTTCTCGGCGGTGGCGGCGGCCGCCGTCTCCTTGGGGCGGCGGAAGAAGGACCAGTACTGGGAGTACTTGTCCTTGACCTTGTCGTTGGTGATGGATCCCATCTTGAGGTCCACGGCGCGCTTGCCCTTCACCTCGGCGGCGCCCATCACCCACACGAACCAGTACGAGAGTGCAATCCCCGCCGCCGCCGCCGTCCACGCCATTGTCGCCGCCTCCATCTCCCCGGATCCACGGACGGAGAAGGGTTTGACTTGCGAGGAGAAGAGGGGGTCAAGATGGGGAGGAGATGGCGATCTGAGGGGGCAAATGGGGAGATTTATGCGTAGATTCGAAATGGAGAGAGGACCGTTAATTTTAGATCTGGAGTGTGCTCGATCCAGGACCATTGATTTATAGATCGGACGGTCCGCACAGCCTATGGTTTTCCACGTCTGTTAACAAATCATTTCCGTGTTTGCAACGTCAGACACAGCTCACCGGTGGCGTAGAGTTGAAAGTTTTGGCCGAAATGACACTATTTAAAATATAATTAATAAAAACAGCGTTTTTACAGTTGTAATTGTAATTGTTTAAATGACACTCTCACCTACACGATCATCATACAGTTTTAGCCACGAGACGACACGTGACGCTAAACCACACGTACCTCACATACATCTTAACCAATACGAAGAGTAGCATACCTCACATACATCTTAACCAATACTTCGAGCACACTCCTATTTGGAATCCTGTCTACATGATTTAAGATACGTCAATAAGTTTTTTGGTGAACCTATGGGTGCACGAGCCGCTCCCGAAGGCAGCTTTCTAACCTGATCTCCGCGGTGGCAATCGGGAAGACTCGCTGTCCCCCCTCCTGCAGGAGGTTGCGCGTTCCCTTTCTCGTTTACGACTTTACGAGCCCACTCAGGCACTCACCATCAGTATACGACCCCTGCTATACCAATTCACCACTGTCTCCGTTTCTCTCTTCGACGTTGGATCTCGCAAACAGAAATGATGGTCTACTACTAAGTAGGTAGGTAGCAGTAGAGTACTGCACTGGTACTGCTTGGTCGGGGTCCTCTCAAACGGAAACACGAGTGCCACTGTGCCAGTTGGGGCAGCGGCAGCTAGCTAGTCCGACTGCTGAAACCGTAAGACGTGAGGAGGAGGAGGAGATGCGATCTGACCCGTGGTCCAACCGGCAACCGGCCGAGCGCTGACGGTGCCACGCACCGCCCACCTTTTGCCACTCCGGCCGGGCGGGCGGCGTCAGTTCCCAATCCCCTCCCCAAAATCAAGTAATCAACCCGCCACGCCATCTAGAAGAAGCATGGAAGTGAGTAGCCGACCACGGCAATAACCGTCGCGCAACAACCGATGCGGGTTGATTATCTCATTCCAACCTCTTCCCGGCCTCTCCGCGTAAAACTCGTGGCCTAGTGTTTGTGTTCCATCCAAGAAAAGCGCGGTCTTGGTTGGGCTCCTATCACGCCGTTGGATTGTAGAGGGTGTGACGTGTGGAAGGGAATTCTGAGGGAGAACCTCCCATCGGGCCGTTCAATTGTAGAGGGTGCGACGTGTGGAGGAGGAGGAGAGGCCTCCCTCAAGACCCTTTCATAGAATTTATTTTTCCGCGGCACAGCACGGCCGGGCGGCAATCGGGAATCTGTGCTTGCACCAGGAATACCGGCCGCTATCTATCCGGGTAGTATCTCTTCTCTCGACGTGTACGTTGAACCATGCATTTTTGGCCGATACAGTCACTTTTCAACCCGTATTTGCAGTTTTGATCAGGCGTCGAGCGTATTTGCAAAATTGGCGATCGGGCGCAGTGGTCGCGCGCCGGCCGCGCTGCGTCGACACGCGGCGAGGCGTGGGCGGCCGTGCGCCAGCCCACCACCGGCGCCCCGCCCCCGCCGCCCACGCCGCGCCACGCCCGCCACGCCGCCGCCACGTCACGCGTGCGGGCGCGCGCCCACCCCGCGACCGCCCCTTTGCAATTAGTTAATTAATTACAATTAGTTAAATTTCAAGCAATTTTAAAATATAGCAAATGAGTTCTAAAAATTATAAATTTTTTGTGTAGCCTCCTAACACCGTGTACTTGCTTGTGTAAATTTTTCATAATTTTATTCGTTCTGATTTTTTATTGCTAATTGGTATAACTATATCGTTTGTACCAATCAATAAATGTCTGTGTCATGTGTCAATTGTCGAAAGATTTGAACCAGGCCCTCCTTCCATTTGCAGCATGTGTTGATTGTCCAAAGATTTGAACCAAGCTCTCCCTCCATTTGAGCCATGTGTTGATTGTCCAAAGATGTGAAGCAGACCCTCCCTGCATTTGCCTAAAGTTTCCACCGAAAGCATCGATCCGTCACCTCCCTACATTTATGGCTTAATTAGCGTGCAGGATAAGGATTCTCTTTGAGAGCAGTGGCTATTAATTGGAGAGAGCTAACGCGATTTCATTTCGCAGTCGCTCGCTCGTTCTTCCGCTAGTTCATTTCATATCGCAGTCACTCGCTTGCTCTTCCGCTCATTCATTTCTATTCGTGCTCATTCGCTCTCTTGCTCTGTCGATTATATAGTTGGGGATATTTCAACGTTCTTCACCGCTGTCGTTCGTAGGTAGTTTGAACTCACAATGTTATTAATTTGCAGTGTTTATTAGTTATTAATTAATTGGAAAAATTAGCTACAGGGCATTGCAATTTGTCACCTATCGCCAATGGACATCCAAAAAACGTGGTGCGGCCAAAAGACACTGTAAAAACTTGTAATTTTGTCGTAGGACATCGAGACGACTATTTTATCATTTTCGGTCAGAGGGGAGAGAGAAAATTTCAAAAATGGCAATTTTGCCCTTTAGTGGACTTGGCTCAAAAATTCCGACTGCGCCTCTTGGTCCAGCCGCACCAACTCGCACCATCTTCAACCTCGGGCAGGGGCGTGTGCAGGACTCCAGCTCCACACGCCCGTGGCATGCTGCGCTGCTTCGTCGACGCCGTCATCCACCGCCCTCGTCGACCAGTCCCCAAGCTCGTCCTTCTCACGCCACTGTCGTCCTTGCCGTTAGCAAGCTCTTAAACCCCGTGCTGCTCCCTCTCTACCTCATTTTCCTCTTCGCCGAGAAAGAGAGAGAGAAGGAGAGAGCTCACCTCACTGCCTCCCGCAAGCTCGCAAGGCCATCGCCAGACTCCACTCACCGTGCCGCTTCCATTTTTTCTGGTCCTAGCCATCCTTGTCCACTAAATCGCCGTGCGCATCATCTTCATCTTCGCAGCCGGTGGCCTTGGTCGCGAAGCTCGCGGGCGTTCCGGTAGGTTATCCTCAATGCCGCTATGTCCTTTGTAATCGCAACATCTCACTGAGTTGACTGGTGGGTTTAATTTGTTTTTGGTGCAACATCGAGGGCGTACGAGTCCATCTTCTTCAACCTCGGTGACTCGCCGTCGTCGACATTCCGGGCACCACCGACTTCCTCCGGTGTCATCAGCGTGTGCTTCATGATCCTGGTGACGAGGCGAGCTCAGCGCACTCTTCGCCGAGCTCAATCGATGCCCGAGGCGTCTTCTCCGCGAACACCGCCTCTTCGGCTCCTCCTCCGGCCGTCGTTAACCCGCCGCCGGCGACAATTGGGCTCCCCGCCACTTCCATCGAGTTCACAAGGCTGCCCCGCACCCGGTGGAATCAACCACGAGCTCGAAGACCCTCTGGTTCGTCGAATCGCCTGCACGGCCGCGCCGCTCACACGGGGAGCTCCGTTTACCTTCAGCGAGTTAGGCAATGACGCCATCATTAACTCCTAATTGTGTTTTCGTGTATATATGACTTGTAGGCCCACCTTTTGTAAACACGTTTAGAAATCTAATTAAGCCCATTTGAAACGTTAAGTCTTTGACATGTGGGCCTTTTGACTGGGTCAGTGGAGGTGTAAATTGACTAGTGGAGGAAGAAGATGGAGGGTAAAACAGACTTTTCACTGTCTTTCTCTCTCCTCTTCAGTCAAAAAATAATATTTTAATGGGGTCAGTGTCCTACAACAAAATTACATATTTTTACAGTGTCTTTTGGCCGCACCACGTTTTTTGGATGTCCATTGACGATAGGTGACAATTTGCAGTGTCTTGTAGCCAATTTTCCCTAATTAATTAGTACTAATTAATTAAGTAGTATACATTAATTTCTTAATTAATAATAAGAAATGCATTCACCGAAGAACAAAAGAGCTTATCACCACATGAAAACTACTCTGCAATTAATGTACAATATTTTATGTTCATTAGCCACATTCTCACTAATGTTATCTATCCATGTATTGCTAGCCATGTCTCTACCGGAGCTACTAGAACAATTCTACGATGATGATCACCGGTGCAAGCTGTGGCTCACCGCTGACGCGGATGGCCCTCCGCCCCTGGCGCTTCAGCGGGGAGGGACTGGTGGGCGCTGGACGATCGTTACGTCCCGATCCTCCGGAAGATGGGCTTGTTGCCCCTTGCGAGGATGGTCTCCGTCGAACGCAGGTTCACCCTAGACAGCAGCCTGCTGTCCGCACTTGTTGACAGGTGCAGGCCCGAGACGCACACCTTCCACTTTCAGTGGGGTGAGATGACGTTCACCCTACAGGATGTGTCGTTCTTGACTGGTCTCCCGATCCGGGGTGTGCCTCTTGTTCCGGACCCTCCGAGTGCGGACTGGAAGGCTAGGCTAGAGCAGCGGTTTGGCCAACCTCTCCAAGAGGTGCACGTGGCGTCCCCTGGCCTTGGCTGAGGCAGTTCAACGAATGCCCGCGGGGTGCACCTCACGAGGTCGTTATGACGTACCTCGTTGCTTACCTTTTCAGCTCTTTGGTTGGGTCATATTTTCAACCTTAAAGGGGGATGTTTTGAACCCCAGCTTCATCCACATCGTCGAGTCTTTGGTTGAGGCGGGGGCTGGACCGATGCCTCAGTGCAGCTGGGGATTAGCCGTCCTTTGCGCCACATACCGGGGGTTGTGTGACGCTTCGCGACGCGGTATCACTGGTATCAACCTGGTCGTCTGCTACATGCTCTTATAGTTGTGGAGTTGGGAGCACTTTCCTGTTGGGCGGCCGACCATCGAGATAGCGGTGCACCCGTACCCTATAGACGGACCCGACCCACATGACGTCGTAGACGCACCTACCATGGGCTTACGGTGGACTGCTTCCCGTCTGCACTGGGCCAGCGGAAGATCGGCGAGGTGCTACTTGTTGTACCACAACATATTCGAGTTGTTGCACGAGAGCGACATCATCTGGTGTCCATGGTATCCTAATTTCCTGCTCGCAGTAGCACCGCACGAGCTGTTCGTGCAATGCATCCAGGATGTACTACTGTGGACGACGACCTGCCACCTGGTGTTCTCACATATGGTGGAGCCTCACGCACCGTAGCGCATAATGCGACAGTTTGGTATGTACCAATTCGTGCCCCAGGACAGCAGGCCTCTGGAGCGAGCCGTACACCTATGAGTCAAACTTCATCCGAGTAATGTTCGCAGTCCTTACGTCTTATTTTCTAACATTAATCTTTCCGAAAATGCAGACAATCGAGGGCGGGTGGGCATATTCAGGAATGGCGAATGCAGCAGCAACAGTGGACTACGACATGGATGAACAGAGCGCATGTGGATGTCTGGCATGAGCAGCGTCCGTACAACCTTGAGTCGGACGGTGCGTACATGGAGTGATACTTGCCACGAACGCGTGCAAGACTGGCCATTCCTCCTCCGGAGCACCTAGAGGAGGTGACACAGCAGACGCACGAGGAGAGCCTCCGCCGCATGTACGATCGTCACAATGCTTCGCGACGTGACGACACCGTACGACACTTACAACCTCTGGTTCGCAGTTTCATTGATGACATTCGTACCTTTGTTAAAGAACTCACATTCGTATGTCACTACAGATTAGAGCGAACGCTGCGGCGTCAGGCGCATCGGACAACGCCCCGCGGCCAGATAGAACCCCGATGGGATATAAAAAAAGTTTTGAAGCACATCTCGGCATAGATGAAGAAAATAATAAAGAACTTAAAGTGCGGTCGTTCGAGGAACGACGCCCTGCGCATCGGGCACGAAGTGGGGGGGCCGTGCTCACCCGCTAGGTCACCACAACCTAGTGAGTCCGGCAGCGTCGTAGCATTTCCCGTCGGTCATCCGCCGGCCAGGTAAGTCGTTATGTAAGAATTTACATTCAGTTTTGTTTGGTTATGCCTTAGATGCCGCTAACATCATGTTGTTCTCTCGCCGTAGGTCTGTCGGGATGAATCACTTTTGTCGTCCGGACCCGGTACACAGACTGGTGCTCCCACTCGGCTATCTGCGCTGCACATCCAGGAGGTACGAGGTTCTTAGTTTACGTCCAGAGTGTTTATTTGTACTAACATCGTTCCGTCTTGCAGCCTTTAGTTGCCCATGGGGGTGACGGCCAGTTCACGTCGACTGATGACGAGGATACGGGCCTCCCAGCTCCTGCCAGGGAGCAGTACACGATGTCAGGGCACGGTCAATGGCAGCTAGGGTTTCTAGCGTACTCAGGGCAAACCTCCTCTGGGTTCGGTGCCCCACAGTACGTTCCAGGCCAAAGCTCCTCCGGGTACGCAGGAACCCTGTACGTCCAAGGCTAGAGTTCATCCGCGCAACCGGAGTTGCAGGCATCGTACCCCCAGAGTGGTTTTCTAGCCTCCGTCGTGGATGAATTCCTTGGAGGTGTCCCCAGGTAGGCATGGCTCATGACGACGACATGTACGCCTACCAGACTCTGCTCTAGAGTCAGTCTACTAGTCCACCTCCGTCTCAACTGTCTCCGTACCCCCTCCGAACCGACATGCATTCTCCGGACCAGTGGACGTACTCCACGGGTCATGCTCGGTGCAAAACAAGGCCGCACATGCGAAAGCAGCCGCAGCAAGCGGAGAGTAGTGGCTCAGACGAGTGAGCCATATACTTTGTAGGGAGCTGTCATGTCTTGCTTTGTAGAGTCTTGTCTTTTCGGTCTGGAAAGCTGAGGAGGCAGAGTGCTGTCACGTCTTACTTTACAGGGAGCTGTCATGTCCTACTTTGCAGAGTCTTGTCTTTTCAGTCTGGAAAGCTGAGGAGACAGAGTGCTTTCACGTCTTACTTTGTAGGGAGCTGTCATGTCCTGCTTTGCAGAGTCTTATCTTTTCGGTCTGAAAAGCTGAGGAGGCAGAGTGTTGTCACGTTTTACTTTACAGGGAGTTGTCACGTCCGGTCTTGTCATCTGCAAGCTAACACATTACCCGCTTTATGAGCCTCCCCCCGTGGGCTACAAAATGCACACCCCACGTTCCGAAAGTTGGAAGAAGAACCACTCGACCCTCCGAACCATAGGAAGAAGAACCTTCTCTGTCCTACACTAACATACCATGGCAGACGCTGAGGGACCAGTCCAACTGGGTCTCTGAAGCAAGACCTTCCGCTGCAAAGGAGGGAGGAGTTCGGCCCTAACTACCGGTTGGTGCCGAACAAGCGTGCTCAACCGGTATGACCAAAATGCGGACACAGGGAGGACACTGTCGTGCAGGTCCTAGATGGCCCTTCCGATGGCGGACAACGTTTCTTCCGATGCTCACACTCTGCGGTACAATTAGCAAATAGTTTGCGTTATGTTACTGCTAATACAACTACTGTTTTAACTCTCCTTTCCAGTAGATGGCGACATGCGACTTTGTCCGTTGGATCGATCCTACCCATGAGCGACATGTTGTGATGTACGTGGATACATTGTGGCACCGGATATTTTAGTTGGAGGCGCGGATTGATGATCTCAACGAGGAAAACGATGACCTCCACCAACAGATGCAGCGTGAGAGGGGCAACGAGGAGGTCATGAACATAGGAAGTTCCTATGATCCCACATGCTGCTGTGTGAACCCTAGATGCATATGTGTGTGCCACTACAACGACGACCAGCCACGTCCGAGGTGCCCCCCTGAACAACACTCTATGTGGGTAGCGCGAGGCACCTTCTACCATTAGGCATGACTAGAGAAGCTTGTACCTCCGTACTCTCCCCTTATTTACGTAATTATGTTCAATATCGTGAAGCATGTAACTTAATGGTCGATGCATCATTGCGGTTGCCTTTTATCGAGTAGACTATTTCATCGATGTGTCGTGTGCATTAAGCTATAGGCGTCGATATGCATTGAACAAACAAGCATTGTACGAACGAGTACACATAAGAAAGCAGAAGTATTACAGGCATCACACATTAAGTAACAACCAAAACACCCGTATACATATAGCAAAACAAAATATGAATACAAATATACACAAACATAATCGAATAACACGGGATATACCAAAGTCTAGATAATTTTACAAAGAGTCTCCTATTTAACGATGTGTGCTACTTGTCTCCGCGATGCCATAGCGAGTGCCCCTTGTCTTGGGGCTGCCCACGGTCTGATACACTTCGACGTCGGCCGGTCTTGATCGAAGGAGCCTTCCCTTTCCCCTTGTCGCTAGACTCTCCACATCGGGCTGGTGTGTCGAAGTCATCCATGTCCAACGATTCCATGATGTAAGTGCACTGTATAGTGAAAATCGTAACAAGGATGTAAATTCGTCATAACTCACGTCGTCAATATGGATTACGACCGGATACGCTGTGGCAGCCGGGCTTAGCCGCATGAGCCTTTCCCTTGCCCTTGTCGCGGGACTCTCCACGTCGGGATGGTATGTCGAAGTCGTCCATATCCTGCGATTCTATGATGTAAGTACATCGTATAGTGAAAAACGTATTGCCAAAAATGTAAATTATTCACAACTCACATCGTCCATATAGATTACGCCCAGACGACCGGATACGTTGTGTCGGCCGGGCTCAGCCGCATTAGCCTTTCCCTTGCCCTTGTCGTGGGACTCTCCACGTTAGGTTGGTATGTTGAAGTCCATATCCTGCTATTCTATGATGTAAGTACACCGTACAGTGAAAAATGTAACAAAGATGTCAATTCTTCATAACTCACGTCGTTAACAGGGTCCGGTACGTAAGGTTTCCACCGCACGAAGTTCTCGGCCCGCACTGAGTAGTACAGCATGAACTTCTGCTGGATGATTGCCTTGTCGTATATCTTCAGACCGTTGATCCACTGGAAGAAGTGGCACCGCATCTCGGGCTGCCATTACGTGAGGATGAAGTTAAAAATTGAAGGAATTCAACATAGGGAGAGAAAAATCGATGCGTGCGAAAGAAACGCTTACGATGTGGTGCCCGCACGTGTAGTACGCCCGGACGACGGTGTCTGGGTGTGTGGATTGAATGATCTCTGCTGGCTCGCTACACACACACTGCGGGATCGAAAAACGTGGTGGTACTCGAGCATCTTTCATTGAAAAATTGGGTATTGTATTGTAGATGTTTCCTCTTCTGTGCAAGCCACTTGCGCTTCAACAATATCCTCGTGTAGAAGTTTGACGAAGAGTCCATCGCTGGGTGTCACATCCCCAAATTAATAAAAAGGATTACTATACATCTCATGAGCATGCATCATTGTTTTCAAACATTTACATTATTTATTGCACTTGAAAAATCTCAAAAAGAGATTAAACATACACTTCAAATTTAACTCCAAATAAAACAGGAACAAAAACATTTGATCAACCCTAAGAAAATTACAACACTATTCAAAGACCTACCGTCCCAGAAACCCCTGTGATTTATTTCAGAATTGTTAGAAATTTATTTATAATTTTAAGATCCCGGTCAAAGTTGATAGCTTTGATTTGAGTCAAACTTTAGAGTAAAACCTAACCAGCTCTCATGACCTCCCTCGTTGTCGTTTTGCAAAGACCACCCTCACGACCTCCCCCGTGGTCGTTTTGCAAAGACCACCCTCATGACCTCCCCCGTGGTTGTTTTGCAAAGACCCCCCTCATTTGGCACAAAATTAGACACAGGACTTCCCTCTGGGGCAGCACATTCGTGCTGCCATCTTCAGCCGCGGTGTGCTTGCCCGCTTGTAGAGGCCTCGGCATCATCAGATTTTCCCAATGCCATATGTACGAAATTCATGTACACCATAGGCTTCCCGTGAATGGTCGCCTCGGTCTGGGAGACAATCTCCATGTAATGCCTCATGCTATGCTTCCATTCACCTTGATGAGTTCCACACATAATTCGTGTAGGTGATCGCCTCGATCATAACTTTCTTCGTCGTTGCCTCCGTGACGAACTCCCTCCGGATGCAGCTTCGCAGCTCGTGAATATTCATCACGTGGAGCCCCTTCGCCCGGACCACCTTGTATTGGCATCTCGACAGGTCCAACCCATCGTGTCCGGCCCGTACGAGACCATCGCCTGTAAAACACAAACAAGTTTTGCATGTTCGAAATTCCTAAAGCCACAACAACCACTAAATAATTATGACTAATTAATTACCACTAAACTAATTCATTACTAGTGAAATAACTAATTACGACTAATCAATTATATCTAAACTAACTAATTACGATTCATTAATTACCACTACAAAATTACGAGTATTTCACTTACTTAATATGCTCTAATGATGACTACTAACCTAATTACGACTAATTAATTACCACTAAACTAATTCATTACTAGTGAACTAACTAATTACGACTAATTAATTAACTCTAAACTAACTAATTACGACTGATTAATTACTACTACACTAATTCATTACCACTTATTCAATATGCCGTAGTGATGACTACTAAACTAATTACAACTAATTCATTACTATTGAACTAACTAATTACAACTAATTAACTACCTCTAAACTAACTAATTACGATTAATTAATTACCACTACAAAATACCAGTACTTCATTCCCACTTACTTAATTTGTTGTAATGATGAATACTAAACTAATTACGACTAATTAATTAGCACTAAACTAATTCATTACTAGTCAGCTAACTAATTACGAGTAATTAATTACCTCTAAACAATCTAATTATGACTAGCTGACTAAGACTGAATAATTATGACTGTCGTAATAACGGCAAAAGCATAACACAAATTACCTGTCCTTCGGAGGAAGTAATTAATCAAGGCCGAGCGACGAGAAGCAAGAAAACAGTTAACCTCCCAAAAAAATTAATTATGTTACGTTCTCTGAGTTCTTAGCGACGAGTGCAAGAACGAAAATCGAAACGCAACTGAGATGAGCGAAGAGCGAGTGTCAGTCTTCGGTATTTATAGCCGAGCAGAGAAGGAGTCACGACGTTGGCGCCGGGAATTCCGTAAGCATTGACGCTGGAATTTTTGGACGAGGCGACAGATGTGCAGAGGAGGAAGGATGGACAATGGGAAAGATGGCCTCGTTCAAATCTTCGGACAATCAACAAATGGCACAGATATTTATTGATTTGTACGAACGACACAATTATGCGATAAAAATTCTGAACGAATAACAAAAATTACACAATTAAGTACATGATGGCAGAAGCCTCCACAAAAAATTTCATAATTTTTGGAACTCATTTGCTATATTTTAAAATTACTTAAAATTTAACTAATTGTAATTAATTAACTTAAATTTCAACACAGGGGTGGGCGCGCGGGCTGCGCATGACATGGCGGGGTCGGTGGCGGCGCGGTGGTGGCGCGCGCGCGCGCATGGCGTGGCGGGGCGGGCGGAGGCGGGGTGGGTGGCGGGGACGGGCGCTAAGGTGGTCTGCTGGCGCCACGGTGGCGCCCGCGCCCGCGGCTGCGTGTCGGCGCGGCAACGCTGGCACACGGTGGTCGCGCGCCAGCGCTGCCAATTTTGCAAATACGCATGACGCGTGATCAAAACTGCAAATATGGGTTGAAAAGTAGCCCTATCGACCAAAAATTCGTTGAACCAGTAGCTCAAGAATACCAAGGTTCTACAGTACTACAGTCTACAGGTATACTTGTGTTTGTATTTTGTAGTGCATGTTTGCACCTCGGTGCCTGTGTCATCCATGAAGGTTTAGAACTCGCTGACCACTGAGGAGGAAGTACTTGTCCAGGAGGCAAAGTGGAGCGAATTGAGGTACTACCTGCCAAGAAATTAAGGACGGTGAACATGTGGATTTTAAAGAGGAAGCTGCTCAAAGACGGCATGATCATGAGAGCGGAAACCTAGACACCTAGCTAGTACTAGTCAACATGCATGCCCTGAATCGAGGAACTGCAGCCTCTGATAGAATGATATCTTCGGCGGAATAGCACAAACCATTGGACCGAAAAGTCCACTACAAGGGGTTAAATAAGAGCACCTACTCTTTTTTAACCCGATGTTATATATTCAACTTCTTTATTTCAGTAGCCATGAAAATTATAAAGATTAGAGATCTAAACACAACAAAGTCTTGCGTTTAAATCGAAAAACCCCGAGGCAAAATCCTCTTGTTCGGTCTGACGCCCGCTACAGAGATAGTAGCCCGCGACGATCTCAAAACGACCTAACTTTTGATTCCTAACTCCAAATCCTCTGAGATTTCAACCATAGTTAATCAAGAAGGTCAGAAACCTATTCTGATCGATGACCAGGAATATCGAAGCCAAAGTTCTATGAATTTCTTGATCGAGGTTAAGGAGACACAAGAACCGAGAAAATTCAAACTTGATCAAAAACTTGCTCGTGAGTGGAAGATGATCAAGATCAATTCTCAGATGTCTTAGCAAACTAGATCATAGCAAAAGACCCAAAAAAACCAAATGAACACACAAAATCCCAAAGGCATCAAAGAGAGTAAGAACAAGATAGAATTCACCTTAGGGTACACTCACGCATGCTTCTCAAAGCAAATGACGAATCTGATCTCCCGAATCCGTCTTTTCGTGATCTTCATCTTCTCCTGACCTAAATAGTCTCTCCTTGCACTGTCTCGCGCCGTGGTTTCTCCAAATATCACTAACCCGATATTTTGGTGAAGATACCAAAATACCTCTTCTCAATCCTTCTCCGAAGACCTAGTTCAATCGTGGTAAAACAATCATATGCTTCGCCACGTGTAGGTTGAACAATGGCTCTCTTTATGTCGAAAAGTCTCTCCCATCCAGCTCCAACCAAACCCACCATAGCACTTGCACCGACCTCCACACCACTTAATGTAAACCGTCACACCAAACTTCTCATTCGGTCGTTCTTGTCTGTGCTATGCTTGAGTCCAACCACTTCACCCGACATCCTCGGTCGTTCTGGACCTCAACTCTCCTAGCCTAGTCTCGATCATCCTCGCCGTTGACTCCAAGGCACATGGACAACAATAAACTAAGAAATCGATTCCGGGCACAAGTTCTTCGCAACTTGACCCACGTTAGCTAAAACATGCATCATGCAACACCTATGCACTGAAATCCATGACTTTGGCCATACTCACGAAATTCACCACCTTCCCAGCTCATGAACCAACTTCTGACCGATTAGACCGTCGTCCTGGCCGGTCAGACCACCACCGGTCTGACCGCCAACCAACGGCCGATCAAACCACTGGAGACTTAGGAAATTTTCCTAAGTCTCTAGACTGCATTCTCTCCGGAAGTTTCAAACTCTAACTAGTTTTTCCTCGAAACCCCAATTTCAATTAGAACACAAGTGCAAACATATCCTCTCACCTTCCTACACACGTGATTTTTGGTCGATTCCAAAAATATCACTTTTCATTTTTTTGTCGACTAGACCACCGCATGTGGCTGGTCTGACCATTGTGTCCTGCCCGGTTTGATCGTCAGCCCAAGGTCGATTAGACCACCAGCCATCGGCCGGTCCAATCGCCGACAGGTCCGGTGAGATCGCCTCTGACCTGACAGCAGCAGGAATCTGTCGAAAACGAGTGTTTCTCCAAACACTTCGACGCTATTGCCAACTTTTCAACACAATAAGATTATGATCATCTACCCATGATCTCCACGCAAACCTTTAATTTTTTAGCTTGATCCTCCTCTGCTCCCCATCATTGTTCTTGCCTGCTCTATGTAATCACACTTTTTGATCTTGGATGAGATGTTCAACGGCCAAAACCCACCGTTGAGAGCCCTTTAAAAAAATAAAACAAGGGCCAAGCCTTGCCTCAAAATATATCCTTGTTCGTGATGGGACACCAATACGGTGCAGAGCATGCAGAAAATCCGCTTTCTTGCACTCCATCATTTTCTTTTCTTCAGGTATCTTTCTTTTCATGGACTCCAAGTGCGTGGTGCGTGAGTGGGCAGAAGGCAATAGCATTTATGCACGCACGCAGTTGTGCTTGTGCAGCAGCTATAGCTACAGCAACGAAAGCAAAAACTAGTGCCGTTACGTCGAACATGCCAACATGGAGTGGATCAGCTTGATCATCCCAGTACGAACCAAAGATCTCAAGTTGCCGCGATTGTGATTCAACAACAACAACAACACCACCACAAATTACATGTATGTTTTCTGCCATGCTATAGGTACGTTACTCGTGCCGTGGGCGTGGATGCAAGCATCCATCCATGCAGTTTACTGATCAACTGGCTAGTTCTATCTGTTTCCTAGCAGGAAACCAAACTACAGGAAGTTTTGTACGTGCCGACGTACGAGCTGATGCTCGTGATCCGGCCGAATCAAGTTAAATACGAAAAAGAAGGCGAAAGCGAAAGCGAAAGCACCGCATATATTTCTTTCCTTGAGAGCAAACCAGCCACTGCTTTTACTATTATTATTTTTAGAAAAACGCTGCCTTTTGAATATTTGACCTGCTTTAATTAGTTTCTCCACTTGGTTATTATTTTCCAAGCTAATCTTCAATGAAATGCTATTCCAATATGCGACCTTCACTTACTTTGCTTCTTTCCGACCTCGTTTGTTTAAGCACATCCATCTCTGTGGGATCTGAGACGCTACTAGTGCTTGGACCGTTGCCCGTGCGTCCACCCTTCGTACGTCAAACATAGACTACTAGCTGGGAGGAAGAACATATATAAAAGAGAAGAGAAGGGAGTGAGAGAATGTGTGTGTGTGTGTGAGAGAGAGAGAGGCAGAAAGAGAAAGCTAGCATATAGGAGAGCTGAGAGGAGAGGGATCAGATTAAGGATGAAGGAACTGGCGGAGCTGGGGCATCTGCTGGTGTTCGCTTTCCTCTTCTGCTTCGGCGCCTTCATGGCGGCGCCGGTGATCACCGACGTGACGATGGAGGCGCTCTGCCCCGGCCGCGACGAGTGCTCCCTCGCCATCTACCTCACCGGTCTCCAGCAAGCAGTAAGATATCGATCACGCATGCATCATACTCTCATCGGTTTCTCAGCGAATGCATGCATGCATGCGTACGTGTTGTAGTTCAGTTGGACATGCCTGTTGCTGGCCATCGTTCACTGCACGATTTTGCATGCCCATTGCCAAGCAGCATGGCTGCGATCAATTACGAAATTAAGATACAAGTTAACATAGGAAATCGATTGAGTTTCCGTTGCGCACGTATAATATCTCATGGTTGCGGATTTCTTTTACCCCCCTCTAGCATTTGGTCATTTGGTGAGGTGAGGTGAGATTCATTTCGTTTCGATTCGTTTCTAAGAACACGGAGATAGCATGAAGGGACAGTGTAGTGGAAGCCCCACTGCGCACGCCTTTTTTGCGGTTTCTTTCGTTAGTTAACCACTCCATCTGCTGGTTTTAACAAGTTGCATAGCGATTAGCGAGTTAAGGCCGTTGCACTGTGCATAGGCCTATGCCAGTGAGTGCGTGCTCGAGTCGGGCGTCTGTTGGTTTTACTTCTCCAGAGTCCAGATGTTTTTTTTTGGTGATCACCGTTGTGACGTCGGTGATGACAATATCATCGTCATGACGGTCACTTTGATCAGGCTACTAATTCTTCGTAACTGAGCCGGTACTGTGTGGTCGTTACGTCACATGACGATACGATTTCGCACGCAGGAGACCTCGAGGACATCTTAGTTAAGCAAGCACTCTGAGCATCTACAATAATTTATTTCTTAACTTGTTATTGAATGAAGAAAGAGTACTTAATCTAATAAAAAGAAACAAGCATTTCAATAGATTGTTTTTTAGTTTGTATGTAATACTTTAATTGCTACCTACAAAACAAGTTTTTAGGTAACAAACAAGTCTCTAATAGTTATTTTGTTGTTTATTGTATTTTGATATCAACAACTTGCTTATTTCTTTATCTAGAAATACACTCACATAATAAACAAATAAGCTCACATTCTCTTTTTACTATTTTTTTCACACCATCTAAAGATGAAGAAATATTTTTTTATATCATCTAAATATTGATGTATTCATTCTTTAATAACAAATATCGTAGACTAGATGCTCTTCTTAAAACGTCGAACCGACCATTTTTAGTCCATGATGTAAAAACCAAGGAGCATTAATTGCCAGAAGCTGCTACGGTTGGAGACATAAAAAAAAGTCGTTGGTACTACTAGCTAGCCTCGTCTCATATATAAAGATTTGACAAGGAAAAGAGCTCAAATAGAGCTCATTCTTTAGCCTTTAGCGTTTTGGTCACCCAAAAAGGAGGAGAAAAGAACGAGACAGAGGAAGGAAGACACTAGAAGAGTTTTGAAGAGACGAATAGAAGACGATGGACGGTGGTAACTAGACTTTTCGTGTGGATACTGCGACTCGGCGAGTGGTAATTCCTGTCAAATCTGCCGGAAAGCGAGAGATGACGCACGCGTCGACCTTTGCACGATCGCTCTAGAACTTAGCCCCAGATAATGAGGCGACTATGACACCACTACTGTGCTGTGTGTCTGTCGCTATTCACTGTAGCCGACACAGTTCACAGACGGAAAAGTTGCCGCAACTAACCACGCACCGGGTTGTGTCGTGCCCATCGACACGCACCGATATGTCGCCCAACGACGTCGCGACGAGTAGCAACTCCGCGCAATCTCAGAATCTGTGAGTCCGTCGTCAGAGGGGTGAAAAGTGTGCAATATCAGACAGGAGTTGCAGGTGGCAATAGGGCTGTCGTGATTTTTGTAGTCGAGTCGAACCTAGTTTTCAGTTTGTAAAAAAAAACAAGCAGTGCACCTGCACACCAAGCCCAGCCCAGCTCGGTAGGGCAGCCAGCCTAACCTTACTCTCCCTTGTGGCCGTGAGCATGTGAGTGTGGTAATTCGCAATTTATCCTCTTTATTTCCCACCTTGTTACCGAATTTGGATTTAAAATATTGTGAGATTATAGACTATATCATACTCTATCTATATATATATATATATATTTTATTATTTTTTTCCATAGCTATTTGAACCATTTTCGAACAACGGGAGCATAGCTAGCATATCAATTATGCTGGGAGCACCGGAAATGTTCTCCGTGCGTAGGCTGTTGTGCGACACAGTGACTGTTGTTTTCTACACGGAAATTACTGCAGGTTACTGGCCTGGGGGCTCTAGCGGTGACCCCGATCGTCGGCAAGCTGTCTGACAGACACGGCCGCAAGGCGTTGCTTGCACTCCCTGCAGCAGTATCCATCGTTCCATTGGGTACGTACTTGTCAGATCCTCTGCAACTGAATATTCACTGGATAAGAGATACTACCGCGACAAGTAGTGCATTCTTCACTTCTACGGAAGTTTTGAGTGTGACCTGAACGTTATTTACCTTCCTTTCTTTTCTCCGACAAGCCATTCTGGCGTGCAGCCGGACCAAGGCCTACTTTTACGCGTACTACATAACCAAGACGCTGACGGCTATGCTCTCCGACGGCAGCATGATGTGCCTTTCACTTGCTTATGTGGTAACCCGTCCCTCTCTGCCTTGATGCACGTGTGCGTGCTGTCTAGGCGCCACGGCGTGCATGTCACCTTCAGGCTTCGACTCACCACTACAGCACCTTCCATGGATGGCTCACCTGGAAGCATGCACTGAATTACGATGCTTCTGCTGTCCCGTGACTGAACCTTCCTGCAGGCTGATAAGGTGCCCGAGGCGCGGCGGGCCGCGGCTTTCGGGCTGTTCTCCGGCGTCTGCACCGCCGGCTTTGTCGTCGGCACCATTGCAGCCCGCTTCCTCCCTGTCTCCTCTACATTTCAGGTACGCGTACATACCTTAGGGCGTATGTACGCTTTGTTGGTGGTTGGTTTGTGCGTGCATCCGGCAGCTGCATTCTTGATTTTCTTGTACTCTGCAGGTGTCTGCGGTGTCGGCGGTTGCGGCGGCGGTGTACATGAGGGCCTTCGTCCCGGAGACGGATGGCGGAGCGTCGCTGCTGAGCGACGAGGAAGCCTCCCGTCCGCTCTGCCTTCCCTCCTCCAGCAACGAGGAGGCATCCCCGAGGCTTCAGCCACTTCGGAAAGCGCCGTCGCTGTCAGAGATGGCCGCCCTTCTTACCAGAAGGTGACGTGTTGTGTATCCCTCCATTGGTGAAATCTAATCGGTTTCTGAATTGCAAAGCAAGATAAGAGCTATAGCCCATAGTCACCGGATTCACCACAACCCTCGTGGAACAGGTACCAGATTCATCGACCAAAGTATAATTTGTAGGACGTGGTACATTATTCCTACGTAATTTAGAAGGAAAAGTGTTATACCACGTCCTGCGATCCCGTTCTTTGACCCGGTCGACCCACGTTTCTTGTGACTATGCTATAGCCTACATATATGAGCTCAGACTGCATGTTGAGATTAGTAGCAGTGCAATGGGTGAGCCAGCTCTGTCACTACTCACTAGCTCACTATAGAGAACAAAACTACTGACCTTTCTATTAAAGCCTACGCCGGCCACGACCATAGAGGTGTTAAAATTTCAAGTCATCAATTCTGTTCTTACCAACTCGCCGAGTTTGATGTATACCAGCGAGTACGGTTTCTTTCAGTTTCAGACTATGACCCAACATGACCCTACATCTCCCCTGTTGCCAAAACCACATAACCTGTCAACGATCAAAGAAAACTATACCATGATATGTACCTCAGATTACCTGCTGAATGCCTGCGAATCGCTTGCAGCTCTACGTTCTCGAGAGCAGCGGTTGTCACATTTTTCCACAGCCTTGGTGATACGGGCCTGCAAACTGCAATATTGGTACTTCTCTTTTCTCCAGTAGGAAAGACAAGATACAACAGACAAGTAAAAACATACATGTAGACTCTAATGATGTAAATACTACGAAAGTTTCCTCTTGAAAGAACTCAGTAAGCTGAAATCATGAACAATCAGATGTCTTACATGTCCATAGTTGGTATTTTCAAGTATTACCTGATGGATGTCCGAAATACGCTTCAACCTGTTGTCTTTTGGGATATAAATGCAGTATTTCCTGAAGGCACAATTCCACTATTCCAAGAACCAGTATGCCAATTTGCTGCTTATTATTGGCATCACAGGAAGCTTCTCACAGGTACAAGTTTATTTTGTAATGTTTTTCCTGCGATGCCTCAAATTCATGACCATTACTGTGCTCAGATTTTACTGAGGTGCACCTAAAGCAGTTTATGACTTATGATGCAGCTGACCGTGATGCCTCTCCTAGCGCCAAAGCTGGGTGAGCACAAGCTACTTATTGTAGCACTTCTGGGAAGCTGCATGCAAGTAAGGGCACCACTATTGGTGTATAGTCCTACTTACTTGTTTTTGGTTAATTTTCTGCAAGAACTATGTGATCTGATCTGGTGTGGATGCTGCAGGGATTCCTATACAGCATTGCATGGTCATTCTGGGTATGCAACTGATCAAATGACAGTTTAGTCACGAGTATTTGTTTGGTATTAATTGTGCTAAATTTCATGTTTTATGGTTCTTGAAGGTCCCTTATCTTGCTGCAAGCCTTGTGATTCTAAGCATTTTGGTTAGCCCTTGTGTAAGTAGTAATCTATCGGTTGCCCCTCTTTAGTTTACGTTTTTGGTTCATTGAACCATGTGAATAAAATTTGACTATTGAATCTATTCTTAATAGATAAGGAGCATTGTATCAAAAAAAGTAGGACCTTCTGAGCAGGTACTAATCTACATCATGTAATTTTATCCGTGACCTAAATGAAGCTGCTTATTTTCCATAACATACCAAATACTCTCTTTGCATCATGTAATTTTTGCAATTTTAACCCAAGGGAATGGTTCAAGGGTGCATCACTGGAATAAGCTCAACTGCAAATGTGATATCTCCTCTAGTTTTTACTCCTCTCACAGGTAAGCGCCTGCCATAATCTTTACTAGCACCTCTCAACTAAGGACAAATTAGGTTTTTCATGTCCACTTCTACTTCTTCCATCCTTTAATGCCACTGCCACGAGCTTAGCCAAAGATTTCATTACACATAACTTTTCTCGCATTGGCTTGACAGCCTGGTTCCTATCGGAAACTGCACCTTTCAACTTCAAGGGTTTCAGCCTTGCCTGTGCTGGATTTGCAACGGTAGGCTCCCTAATCGAACATGTTATCAATATAGTAAAACTATTTTGTTGTACAATCTAAAAACTTGTGTTACGCTTTTTGTTTGTATAGGTCTTTCTTGATATGAACTTCTATGCACTTGATATTAACTTTTATTTTCTACTGTACACTTTGCAGTTGGTAGCACTCGCAATGAGCATTAATATGAGGCCAGCAGAAGTTCAGCCAGATAACAAATAGAATACCCTAATGAGTATTCTATGTTTGTGGTAAAAAACAAGTGAATGCATGTCCATATATAGATGATAGATGTCTAGATCTCTCCTCTTTCTTCACCAATGCCAATAGCCCTGTCAACTTAGGTAGCTGTTCCATCCTTGATAGTGGACTAATAGGGACAGCAAATAGTGGTGTAAAATATTAGAAGTAGAAGCAGATTCACAGGCTTGAGTTTGTTTGCACAATTTTACTTGATACTACAAATGCTGATTCAACATATCACTAATTAGTTGGGAATGCAAGGCTGAAGTATACAAACTATGCAACCTTTGATATGCATAGTTGACACAATCGTTATGAAAAATGATCTGAGTCATTTGAATTTTGAACTTTACACCTCATTTGGCCACTCCCAATCTTATCGTTTATCACGAGTGTACAATAATCAGTAAATAATGTAATGCTTTTCAAAAAAATAGTCAGCCTTTCTAGCGTAGGTATGTTCTCTACTGAATATTGATGGTAAATATTATTTGTTACTATGTCATACTATGTGTCCTAACTCCTAACCAGGGAACAAAAAACCGGCCGGTAACCGGCGGTTACCGGATTTCCCGGTGGGGTCCGGGATTCAAAATCCCAGCCGGAATCCTTCCTATTCAAATTCAAATTCATAATTCCAGCAGAAACATCTCAAATTCAAATTTATTTGGACGAAATTTATCCGGTTTTCCACCGGGGTCTCCGGTTACCAGCCGGGAACTGTTACCAGGCTCCGAACGGGATTGTGCCCGGTAACGGTTCTTTGATCCCTGGTCCTAACAAGCATGACATCCAACTTAATACAGATAAAGCTATGTGGATCACTGACCTGTTAGTGCTGAGGTTTTGTTTTTCTTATTCTTTCATCTGCATAACTGCATTCCATATCCACTTGTGTAAATTCCTTGTTCATTTATGCCAGCCCATGGTTCCAAGTTGATCTGCTGCACACAGAAAATTTGAAATACAGTTCAAAACATCAAACTACTTCAAATTGTTACTCTAGCAACTATTTATAAGTAGAGCAAATAAGACTGAAGAACTTATCAATCTCAATTCACAGCATCCACTTCGTCAGCGATTTTCTAAGCAGGGAACCCATGCAGAAAATAGAGTGTATTTAGTATTTGATTAAATCTCATATCAACTTTTTGTATCCAGAATTCATACTCATTTGGCAATACCGTCAAAGACTACTAGTTGAAAAACAGAGAAAACCAAAACACTTGTTTCCGCAGCAGTACACAGTCACAGTTTAATGGTGAAAGCCGAAGGCAGGAGTAAAACAGAATTTATTATATTTCAGAAATCAGAAGAGTAAGAAAATAAAAGCTACTGTCTACTATACCTTCCAACCCATCGGCCATCATCACGTGGCAATACCTCACCTGCTCATCCAGGCAATCTGGGACTGCAAACATTTGCCACGGGCCAACCATTTATATCATTTTCATACCAATATATAGCTTAAACCAGCAAAGTGGAAATGAAGTAAACAAGGTTCCTCATGCAAGCATGGGACATCAAAAATATGTATGATCACAGGTGAAAATTTCCATCAAGATAACTGTGACAATGAAAAATCGCATAAAGTATTTGCTTCTTTCTGTCAAACAAAATTATAGAACTTCACCAAGGCAACAATTTTTATGGTTGAAGACAAAATACTCTCTGCAAACACATAATCTATAATAAAGATCATGAATCACACGCTACAGAGGCACACTTATGGTGTTATCATCCATGAAAATAGGATAAATTATTATTGTATATGTACAATTTTGCAATGTTTCCAGACAGGTGGACAATAGATCAGTTGACTCCATAGTCTCCAGAGTCATCAGAGGTTTCTTCATCCTCATCAGATAACACATCTCTGTCTACAGCACGCAGTACAAGATTAAGCAATTCTGTGTTGTCTTCAAGATCCTCAGACGAATCTTCTCCAGCTGCTTGCTGCCTACGTCGCGATGCCAACACGTGCCAAATCAATTGCTCTGGTAAGGCAAAGGGCCAGAGCTTGGCTTTTCTTTTGCGAGGCTTCAACTGGAAGAGAAGAGTGGAAAAAATGTGAAACATCCGGTAGACTTCAGATTTTGGGACAACATTCAGCTAAAAAGTATAGGTGCTGATATGCAATAACAACAACAAAGCCTTTTGTCCCAAACAAGTTGGGATAAGCTAGGAATGAAACCTCCTCAAGATTAAAGAGGCGAGAGCCTTGTAAAATAATAATTAAAAAAAAGGCTAAAACCCTCAGCCATACATCCTGTCATCTGAGCCGAGAGCCTAAAACACCGCCCCTAAACCTTCTTATAGTTGCGGTAAAACACTGCCCCTAAACCTTCTTATGGTTCCAGTACGTGGATCGCTAACTTCCATACGCTTCTATCCAAAGCTAATTCTTTAGCTACATTCCAATCCCTCAAATCTTTTTTAACTGATTCTTCCCACGTCAGTCTTGGTCAATCTCTGCCTCTTCTTACACTTTCAGTACGTCTTAAAATTCCACTACGTATTTGTGCCTCAGAAGGCCTCGTTGGAGATGTCCAAACTATCTCAGGAGATGTTGGGCAAGCTTCTTTTCAATTGGTGCTACCCCCACCCTATCACGTATCTCATCATTGCGGATTCGATCTCGCCTTGTGTGACCACATATCCACCGCAGCATCCTCATCTCCGCTACACTCATCTTCTGTATATGTTGTCTTTTAGTCGCCCAGCATTCTGCTCCATATAGCATCGCAGGTCTGATCGTCTTCCTGTAGAATTTACCCTTTTAACTTTTCAGGGACTTTTTTTGTCACAGGACACCTGATTCTTGGCGTCATTCCACCTACCCCGCTCTAATCATGTGGCTCACGTCTTCATCAATCTCGTCGTCCCACTGTAACATCGATCCTAAATATCAAAATGTGTCCTTCCTAGGCACTACTTGTCCGTCCAGACTAACGCCTCCATCATCTACCCTGGCACCGCTGAAATCACACCTTATATACTCAGTTTTAGTTCTACTAAGTCTAAAGCCTTTCGATTCTAAGGTCTTTCTCCACATCTCCAGATTCCTATCGACATCCTACTCTCATCAACTAATACTACATCATCAGCGAAAACCATACACCAAGGGATATCTCCTTGTATGTCCAGCGTGACGTCGTCCATCACTAGGGCAAAAATGTATGGGCTCAACGCTGACCCTTGGTGTAGTCCTATCTTAATAGGAAAGTCACTAGTATCACCATCATATGTTCTAACATTAGTCACAACATCTTCGTACATATCCTTAATTAGGGTAACATACTTTGTTAGGACTTTTTTTCATTTGAAACGCACACAACATGACATTTCTTGGTACTTTGTCATAGGCTTTCTCCAAGTCGATAAGCACCATGTGAATATCCTTCTTTTGCTCCCTATACCTCTACATCAACTGTCGTGTCAAGAAAATCGTCTCCGTGGTCGACCTCCCAGGCATAAAACCAAATTGGTTTGTCGTCACGCTAGTCACTCTTCTTAAACGATATTCGATCACTCGCTCCCAAAGCTTTATTGTGTGGCTCATAAGCTTAACTCCTCTATAATTAGTACAACTTTGAATGTCTTCTTTGTTTTTGAAAATTGGTATTAATGTGCTCCTCCGCCACTCGTTAGACATCTTGTTTGACCTAAAAATGCTATTGAACAAATTTGTTAGCCAAACAATCGCCACTTCTCCCAGGCATTTCCACACCTCGATAGGAATGTTATCAAGCCCGAACGCTTTACCTACTTTCATCCTTTTTAAGGCCTCTTACTTCCGACTCCTGGATTCTTCGAACAAACCGCCTATCGGTGTCATCAAAAGCATCATCCAGTTCAATCATACTATCGTCATTGTCATGGTTGAATAACTCGTCAAAGTAATCTCTCCACCTATCCTTGATCTCATTGTCTTTCACTAAGAATCCATTAGTGTCATTTTTTATGCATTTAGCTTGGTTGAAATCTCTCGTTTTCCTTTCTCGAAGTTTAGCCATCTTGTAGACATCCTTCTCGCCTTCCTTTGTACTTAGCTTCTGGTAAATTTCCTCATAGGCATTGCCTCGTGTCTCACTCACCGCTTTCTTTGCCTTCTTTTTTGCTGCTTTGTATTTCTGTACATTGTCGTCGCTCCTATCATGATGCATGTGCTTGTAGCATGCCTTCTTCTCCTCGATAGCCTTTTGCACTTCCTTGTTCCACCACCATGTATCTTTAGGTTCGCATCTTGTCACTCAGGACACTATAAGCACCTCCGTAGCCACCTTCCTAATGCGAGATGCCATCTCTGTCCACATACTATTCGCTTCTCCCACGTTCCATACCCCTTCCGCGATCATCCTCTCCTTAAACGCCTGTGAGGCGTCCCCTTTGAGTTTTCACCACTTCGTCCTTGTGGCTCTGGCGACCTTAGCCTGTCGAACCCGTATCTTAAAACAAAAGTTGGAGACTACCAACTTATGTTGCTGGACAACATACTCTCCAGGTATAACCTTATAGTCTATACAGGCTCGTTTGTCCTCCCTCCTAACAAGAACAAAATCGATTTGGCTAGAATGCTGACCACTACTAAAGGTAACTAGATGGGAACTACTATAGGTGTTGATATGATCACAACAAAAATTCCAACTTGAATCTACAGAGCCAAAATATCAAAGTTCTCAACTCTTCCTAATTAAACCAAATAAGGAATGCTGGTAAATATACGGAATTTTAAATTTCAAAGGCTAATGAAGGAAGATGAATTGTCAACAGTGGTGAACACACTCATCTACTTCCTACAGACGAAGAAAAAAAAAAGATTTTCTTGGCAAACAACTGATCATTATGCACCTCTTCAATATGACATGGCAAACATCTTTGTTTATTGGCAAATTATCAAGTTAATATTACATCCAGGATTGAAAATAATAGGTTAACTGAAAGTTGAGATGATAAGGAGAGGTATAGATGGCCTGAAGATTTACCTCCTCAACATTCACCACTTGTGCCCGCTCAGTGGCAGAGGGAGTCCATATCTTCACATCATTATCAATTCCACTGCTTGCCATCGTCATAGCATGGGGATGGGGCTCAATACAATTGACTATACATTCATCACCCTCCATTGCCCGTAAAAATTTCCCATCTCTCTTTCTCCAAATAAACAACCGACCACAGTCTGACCCACTAGCAACATATTCATGATTTGGCCCAATGAAAGTCACACCCTTCACAGTCTCACAGTTGCGATGCCCAACATATACCTGGGGCGCAGGTTGATCAACATCTTCTTCTCCAGACGCAAACATTGTTGATGTGGACCCTTCATTGGCTTCAACCTTGTGAGATGACTTTGTGTCAGGTCCCAGCCCTCCATTTTTGGGGAAGAGGTAAATATTCTCATCATTGTAAGATACAAGCAACTCGCTCTGGTGAGAGAATGCTAACCCTGTTATTCCAACACTCCTACTGTGAATAAGATGTGGTGGACAGTAGCAGTCAGATGGGTGACCAAAATCAGATGATCCGTCCCACCTGTACTTGCGGATGTCATAGACACGGGCATAAGAATTGCTTCCTCCAACCGCAAGAAGATTTGGATTCCTTGGATCTATTGTGATTGCATTAAGATGGATATGAGAGGAGGATCCTGCTTTACTCAAAGAGTTTCTGCACAGAAATAATTTTGTGGCTGTATTTGTCCTCAAATCAAACTGCACAAGAATGAGAAATGGATAATTATATGCAATCAGAAGTTGATTTATACTTAGCTGAAATGTTGCATGTGTGCACAAGTGAGTGAGAGGGGGTGTGGTTTGGGGGTTTGGGGTCCTCACATGTTGAACAAGGCCATCTTCACCACAGCTATAGAAAATATAGGGGCTACCAGGCTCTATAGCCAACTTGTGAGCCCTTCCATCATGTTCACCAAGCAATGTAGTAGGCACATCTCCACCATCCTGAATATTGGCAAGTCTCACCTGATTGCAGTAACAGATTGTTACCTCTGAACTCACTATCACCATCTAAACATGTAATATATATCAAAACAAAAGTTAAACCCCATGTCCCCATCAACCTCGCCATCAGCAGCACAAGTGACAATGGTGCGATCATTCGTGTAAGGCATGAACCGCGCTTGGAACACATTATCGCCATGGCCTGATTGAAATTCCAACTTGACTGCGCCAGTATCCCAGTCCCACAGCATCACCATCTGGTCATCGGAGCCCGATATTAGGGTGCCACCATCCGCATTGAAGCCCACAGTGTTCACACAGCCTGTGTGCCTGTTGAGCTTCCTGTGAATCTGGAGGCGCATGACAAGGTCCTGCATGGCAATCACCTTAGCAACACACAACAAATGTATGCATTATTCATTTATCCTACTCGTCTGCTAAGGAACACACTAAAAAGCAGTTCAGATCAAGCTATTCAATCCTGGTCCTTTCGAAAGCCAAATCAAGACGGCTAAACGTTACCAACCGCTCCCCCACTAGCCAATTCTATCCCCAATTGCAACACCATTACTTACTTGCCCATCATCACAAGTTCACTACTGATCAGCTGCAACTAGATGTTGTCAAGTCCAATCTAACGAGCAATCTACACCTACCAATAAAACACCAAAACAATACATGTGTCTGACCCAAACACCAACGCAACAAGCAAATTGCATCGCCTAACATCACTGGGGCTCCAAACCCACGCAATACTAAATCTCAGCTAAATCGACAGAAAACCCCAACCCAAACATTGCACAGAATTATCACAGCTCGAGACGGCGCCGATGAACAAATTGGCGAGCCCGATCGCTACTTGTGCCGATCTGCTCCCGTAACGGATCGATCGAAGCGTAAGTGGGGGAAAAGCAGAGCGGGGGGAGAGGGACGGGGGAGCGAGACCTCGGAGCCGGCGGCGCGGCGGGCGAAGCGGCGGGGGAGGAGGTCGCCGACCTCGCGGAGGCGGAGATCGGCGGCGGCGTGGCGCGCGGCGGCTGGGATGGGGTGCTTCCACGGGCGGCGCATGATGTGGTGCTCGACGAGGCGAAGTGTTGCGTTGTGTGGTGGACACGATGCAAGCAGGAGACGAGTCTACGAGAAGAAGGGAAGGGAGGTGGAAAGGAAACCGGAGAAGATTGGATGCTACCGGAAGGTTAACCGATGCTAATAGAGTAATAGGTGAGCTTGGCAAGGCCCCGCATACGTTTCCATCAGACCGAATCCTTTGAGCCACGGGAAAATGTGTTTCCATGACATGTGGGGCCGCGGAGGTGATGGACCATCTGGCAGGGGAACCCAGACGAAGGATATATACTGCAAGTTGCAAGTTCCTCGTGAGCATTTGGAATGCAAGAATTTTACGGCAGATGATATAATTTGTCAATGTATGTTTACAACTTTTATCATACAATCGAATGTTTTTCTCTTGCTATCGATGTCTTCCTTAGCCATGTCTTCCTTAGCTCTCGCTAATAAAGGTTCTAAAGATCTAGAATTAAAAGTTTATATATAATTTTTTTAAAAAAAATCAATAAAATACAACTTGAAACCTAAAGCAGTTAGACCGGTCCAAGGCTTAGCCCGTAGCCAGCTGTGCCCGTGCTCGCTAAGGTTGCGCTTCTCTCGTATTGGGAGATTTGTAGATAGGTTGCCTTTCCTTGTCTTTGCAACGATTGTGTCGTAAATCTATTGTGCTATCATGGTATCATATGCTGATCCATGGTGCTGCAGCAATCGAAAGGCAGCAAAGAAGACAACCCAACAACCGGTCAAGTTTGATGTGAGCTTGAGCTTTATAGCAGTAACATTGAAGGTCTCTACTCTTCTCTGTTGGCGTGCGGCGCGATGGTGAGCACAAGGTTTTTGGGCGGTGATCATATAAACATGGATCTAACGATAACAGAGGCGGACTATCCATGATGCTATAATTAAGTTTAAGAAATCCATGATGCTATAATTAAAAAAATGGCATAGAAGACTACGAGATCATTTTATGGTTCTGGGAACCAGAAGAAAGACAAATGTTCAGCATCCTTCAGCTTTAGTGTGGGATGCATTACCGATTCGTTGGAAGGAAAAACAGAGAGATGTATTACCGATGCAACGTACTAGCCAATAACACCCTAATCGATCTTCGGAAAAAAACACTCCATAAGCGAAACCAAATAGCAAGTTCTGTAACACAAGTAACGATGAGGATTAGTGAAAAGACCCAAAATTTCAAAATTTTCAAAACTTGTTTGAGTTTGGTTTGAGTTTGAGTTTCTTGCCAAATTCGGAAATTCTCCCCCAAAACCCGCCTTCCTCTTCTGGCTTTCTGCTTTCCCAGCCGAGAGGCGTATCCCTCGCCGCTGCTTTCTTCTCTGTTTCCGATCGCCCCGCGTCGCTCCACCGTATGCACCGCTACCGCCTCAGCACCAAGCGCCAGTGGGAGTTGACGACTCCTACAACGCCAACATACGCGCACTCGCCGCGAAGACCGCTTGACCGTCTACATCTCGGACACGCGCCGAGCTCGCTGCCGTCGCCAAATCGCACACGCACACGCATTGTCCCGTCGTTGTCGACCCGCGCTAGTGAGGCACGCTTCTCCTCGTGTCGCCACCACGCCATTGCCCCATCCTAGCGCTGCACCATTTCCGCCCCGCCACGCGCCGCGCGCGCTCTTGCTCCATCCCAGTCACCACCGCCTTCCAATGACTATAAAGCCGCACCCACCACTCCATCTCCAACATGAGCCTCCCTATATCCTCATGGTGCCCTCTCTTCTTCTCTAATGTCGGCCACCGCCGCCAATCGCCGCCACACCCGAAAATTCCCCCATCCAATTAAGCCCATCCCAAGCTTCGCCCAACCCACTGAACCCATCCTGACCACCAAGCCCAACCCCGCCACCCTCAGCTCGCCGCCGTCGCGTGCCATGGTAGCACCGCCCACGGCTCATGCCGCCACAAGCCATCCCAAGGCCCACCACCGCCACCGTTGTGATCCCCTTGACCCGTTGGTGCTCTAGCACCAGCTGCCTTGGCTGGAGCGCTGTCGTGCCACTCCCCTGCTGCAGCTGTGCATCGCCGCTGCCATGAGACCCCACCGAACCACCTCTAGCCGCAACCGAGCTAAAAAATGGAACCCCTGTGCCTTGTAGGTGCTCCCCGCACCTTCCCTCGCCGCCGCCGACCACCACCACTGGCAAAATTGTCGTCAGCCAGAGAGAGGGGGAGAAATAGAGAGGGAGCTAGCGAGAGAAAGAAACAGGAGCTGGGCTCCCTTCGGCTGAAAAGCTGAAATGGGCCGAATGCCCATGTGGGCCGTCAAGTAAGCCCAGTCGCCAAATCAGCCCGATACTGTGCAGTACTATGCAGCCCACAACTATTCACTTTTAGCCCAACACTATTCATCAAGGATCGATACTATGCAGCCCATTAATCCTTAGCCCAAATCCACTACTATTCATCACACTAAATAGCGTTGACCTAACACTATTCACCAAACCCTTTACTATTCCCACCCGAACTCGTTAATGAATAATACCAACCTATGTCACTGTTCACCTGAACCCATTACTGTTCACCCAAAAACGTTAGACATATATATGTCTATTTTGACCGTTTTGAGCCCGTGAATCTCATTTTCGACTCTGTTAGCCAAATCAAGCACCAAATATATCACAACCACCCTGCAACCTTTCTTTTCAATTCTTCCAGAATTTATTTAATTCATGTTGTTCCTAATTCACCTCTTGTTGAGTCTGGACTTATTTATTTGATTCTCTTCTACATTAGAACCCGGATTTGTTGATTAAGCTACGGAAGGATATAGAGGCAAGTTGCATCTATTTGATCATTTTGAGCCTATATTTTATGTACTTTTATTATTACTTTCATTATCATATTTATGCCAATTACTTTAATATTAAAATAATAATTTTGAATGTCATGATGAGTAGATAAATCCTATCACCCTACATACACACCCACCTATTCCTTTGTAGGGCATATTCACCTGGACAAGTCTAAGTTACATAAAATATTAATAAATGTTCTGCATTATCACACAATGTGTTTATAAATACCGAAAAAGAGTATTGGCTAGCCATCAATGGTTTTAGTGGAGAATTGAGGGTTAAGACCAGGAGATTGGACAACCCAATAGACTGGATAAAAGTGAGTCAAATATGGGGCCAAGAAGGTGGGTAGTCACGAGTTGGTTGTTAGTTCACCTCTCCACTAATGACAGGTAAGGACTAGAACCTTGCGCCAAATAACAAACACAGAACTCGCTCAACTACAGGTTTGGTATATCCAACTTGGCTTAGTACACTACTCTTCCGATTGAATATCTACAGGATATCACCTGCTCTTGTTGTATAGAGCAGCTGCGGATTGGGGGTGGGACAAGAGTGGGCCCAGAGGGACACTTGTTGATCTACACAACGGTCGTTACACTCAGCATCGGACCGCGCATTTCACTGTTGGCCTATGGTCTCCCGAGGGCTATATTGTCCAAAAACCTACCAGATAGATGCTAGAAAAGTTGAGCGGTGGGAATGCCTTATTATCTCAATTTAGTCACACGCTATCTTGTTACATGTATATTGCATGACAGTATGAGTTTGAGGTATCTTGTGGGTAAAGTTGGGCAACTCTGTATAGTATAATTAATGATATTTGGATATACCGTGTTTTCGGTTAATGAAGTTGTGTTCACAGGTGATTCCGATATATGAGGCATAAGTAGAGATTTTGGGATGTGTAAGATAGTAATTACAATTGTTGAATAAATCCCTAATGTTATATTAGTATGATTTTATTGTTTTAAAGGCAAATTGCTTTAACTCAAATATTGTATCCACATATACCTGATATGGTAAACCCTCAACAATTAATTGAATTCCTAGCATGTAGTTAAATACTTTTCCTATGTGGTTTGCTGAGTAGATTGTGTACTCAATCTTACTAAATTTTTATTAGAAGGTGTATCAAAGGATTGAAGAACACTTTGGAATTCATGTTAGGGTTACGACCGCACTCAAGTTTTCTTGTAGAAGCTATTTGGTTCTTCTGAATGTAAGTTAAAACTTTAGGCTTGAGATGCACACTTTGTTGACGCAAAATAGCCGTTGGACTATAATTTAATCAAATTAATGCCTTTAAATGTTTGTAAGCAGGTTTGGTGTTATTCCAGTCTACAATTAAAATCCTAGGTGATTACGCAAATCGGATATATCCTGTTTAAAAAATATGGTCGTTTCAATTTGAAGGTATGAAAAATATGGTCATTTCAATTAGAAGGCAAGTTTGATTACTATAGTGGAGATGCGGAGTATCGATCCCCGTACCTCTCATATGCTAAGCGAGCGCTCTACCACCTGAGCTACATCCCCGATGTGGCATTCAGGTTTTCTGAAAGCTATAACTGTTGATCACCTCAAAACTAATCGTTGCTGGTTCTCTGTTCGTGGTTGGGCCTTGCTTGGTAGCTGATAAGTTACTGATATGGTTGGGCTATTCTATTACGGATTATCTGCGGTATGGTTACTGATAGGCTGGGCTGTTCTATTACAGAGTATCTGCTTCATAATATAGAGCACATCCCTGATCCGGCCCATTAAATCCTCGACCCTAAACAAGCCTGAATTCATATTGTTGAATGGTGGTATATTTTGCCTCGCTCTACATTTTTCCCTTGATGTTATGACCTAGGCATGACAGGTCTGATGGAATCTGATGGCACTAGATTGTAGTATCCTTGGGAGTGGATCACTCGTGCACACGTAGTAGTACATCATGAATTCATGTACTGATCATGATGATTACTTGGTTAGCATGTTGAATTGTGCAGCGTTATGTGAAACTATCTGCTAGTTACTGTGTTAATCGTTTGTGCTGTGCTCATTGTCCTTGTTGAAAAATTGATCCCAGGTTTCATCAACACTGTGCTCAGCAACCATGCGCCATTACCTTCAATTGGTTGTGCCTGCGAATTGATCTGTGGAATACGGATTTTAGCCTGTTACATTTGTTCCTGCAGCATGTATGTCCGGAGTATAAATTTATCGATGAATGTTAATGCCATGTGGTGCTACATACCAAATCAAAGCCTACGTCTCGAGCATTGAAAAAATGGGGCTCCAGGATGCTGGGTGACTTCAAAAGCCGGACAGTAGTGGTGAACGAGGTCATCTACCACCTAGATGCGGCCCGTGATGAGAGGAATCTCACCACAGGGGAGCATCATTTCAGGAAGCAGTTTAAAATGACATGCCTGGGACTAGCGGCACTAGAAAGGAGCTTCTGGCGGCAGCGTTCCAGGGTCCTCTCGCAACGGGAAGGGGACACAAGTAAGGATTAATTCCTTAATTATCACTGGAAGGTGGTCGAATCTTTACTACTTAAACATGCTCTAGTGATGGTGAAAGAAACATTCTTGTTCCCCCACCGCTAATTCTCTTTGCATCGACCGATAGGTGGGGCTAACATAAAAAAACCTAGCCTTCGCGTAGCTGCCCTCCCCCTGCTCTCTCCCCCTCCTACTCGCGCCGACGCCTCCCTCCCTCCCCACCCGCGCCGACCTCCCTCTCCCTCCTCTCTCTCTCTCCCTCCTCCCCGCCGATGCCTCCCTCCCTCCTCACCCGCGCCACCCTCCCTCTCTCCTTCCCTAACCCGCGGCACACATCCGCCATCTTCCCTTCCGCCGAACCAAAGCTGTTGATCTCGCCCACTTCTCTCGCTTCCGCTCATCCTCCTCGAACCCGATTCCCAATAGCCGCACCTAGGCAAGAAGTCCAATTCATCCCCCAATAACGAATTCTGTGCTCTGAGGCAGCCGTGAAGCTTTGAACTCGCGGACTTGGAGCAGTTCTTTTCCCTATTTGATTTGGTTGAGTTTCTTGGGGTTCTTTTCTTTTTATTTGCAGGAGATAGGATGAAGAAATTGGACAGTTGCTTCAATCTAAAGGATTCGGGGAAAGAGCAAACCACCTCATCCATAGGTCTGGTCTTTTCTTGGGTAGCTTTTAAGGGTTTTTGCGGGGTTTATGATTTGAGTTTTTGGTTGCTTTGTTTGGGTTTCTTTTCTTTCTTATATGTGGTTTGGTGTATACATATATTAAAATTTACTTTTGAGCACACACTATACAAGTGACATGCAATGGTTCTTCTAGAAGAGATGCAGCTTTAATATGGAATGCCATGAAAGGTATCCTTTTTTGTTGCACAAATAGGACATGATTAAATGTGTTAATTTTCAAATACTTAAGAAAGTAGTGAACTGTTCAAAGTCCCAAACCATCTAAGTTGTTTTTGCAGCTATATAACATGTATTCAATCAGCTGCATTACATATGAAAGTGGGATAATTATTATTTTTATGCAAGCCTATACACAAGGGTAAGGTAGAAGGAAGTGAGTGTTGAGCTCTCTCACCACCGTTCTTCAGCTTGTTTGAACATAGTTATATTATGTTATTTCATCCTTTTAGTTTTTCCCAGTGACATTTTACTAGAGAGTTATAGTTTTGCTCTCTTTGGTGCAGAGTTCACTTGTTTATGGGAGGCACGACCAAGAGATTTATAGAGCAAACTTGGATGTGAATATCAGCAAGGAGGTAGTGACTTACAATCATGTCAGCTAATTATTTCCACTCGCAGCTGTATTTTTGTGGGAATTGTAGTATTGTACTCATATGTTTTGTTAGATCTTCTCTTCTTCCATTGAAATTTTAATGCTTCACCTACTGTCCCTTTATTAGGAGGTTTAGTGGGCAACTGGGCATTTTGTTGAGATTAATTAAGTTTGTTCAGGCTTGTCTGTTCTTTATCATGGATGTTGGATGGTAGACATGATATGTGCCCTCTATGAGCATGAGACCTTTTTTGCATCAATGTTTTTCCCCTCTGTTACGAATTATGTATCTCTTTTAGGTATGTACTCCTTGAAGCATAAAACTCCTCTTGTTGCATACCCTTGTGTTTGACCTTGTTTGAACACCCTTTTGTTGACTTGTGTCACACTCCGCACCATGAGACCAAGGTCTGATCTTTAGGTTTTTTTTTCTAGATAAACTTCTCTTTTGTTATTTTTTAACTATGTTAGGCAGTTGAGATATTATTGAAATTTCATCACAGGTAAAAGTGATGCCTTCAGTTGAGGACCTCTTGGAATATTCATTTATTTAGGTTTGTCTTACTGTAACGTTGGCAAGCATGAATTTGATATATTGTTAAGGATGACAAGTTTTTTTTCTTTCTGCATAATGTTGTAGTGTATAGTACTCCCTCTAGTCACAAATACATGTCATTTTGGGATGCGTGCAGTCAAACTTTTGAAATTTTGACTATCGATATATTTTTAAATATTTAGATTAGATACATGAAAATCATATGTATAGATTTGTCTCAAAAAGTAGTTTCATAATATTATAATATTATTGGGTTTTATAAATATATGACAATATAATATTATAATTTTATTGTGTAATCATAGGTCAGTCACTTTCTGGAATTAACATCCAGTTTATCTGCTCTGGGGATGTCAATATGTGATGTGTAAATCTATTTGAGGAGCAGTTTACCTAATATCTTCATATTGGTATTTGTTAAGAGATGTATGCAAATAGCTGCAAATGTGCCTATTAATTTTTCTGGTCATGAGCATGTTTTATGTAGAGCTTTAAGTTTGATAAATTAAATCTATTGAATATTGATGTATGCACATTTGATCCGGTTAGTGATCCTCTTCATTTTTGTCTTAAATTCATGAATGGATGTTTCCATTTACAATGTGTTTGATATTTTTTTCACTACCTATTTTTTATATCATTTGCAACATGGTTCAAAGGCAGTTATGCCGATTTCTTGTCCCATCTATAGTTGATCTTATAGTAGTTACATCGTAATCGATTATCCTACATTTTCAGGTTGGTTCATTCTGCCTTCCTTACCCCCCCTCTCCCCTCATGATAATACATTGTTGGATAATTATCAGATGTAATTGTGTAGATATCTATTCCCTCATAAGATTATTATCAGTCAATTTTCGGCTTGATCTTTTGTCTTTGTATTTTTTTGTTGTACCATTTCCTTGAATATTAAAATCAAAGCATTAATTAGGTGCAAAGTTGCTAAGCATTCTCCATAATTGCTTGAGTTTGTCTATTTCAGTAAAAACGTCGTGTTTGATTGCAAATTCTAACTGCTAATTTGAAGATAATTTTTGCATCAGTGCTTTTATCTGTACTAGTAGGGTGCCCGTGCGTTACAACAGAACCTCAAAAGAGAGTGATACATATCAGTAGATGGGACCCTAAACCGCATAATAAATATCAATTTTCTTCTTGTATAAAAGAATCAATCGGAGAAGAAGAAGAAGAAGAAGAAAAAGGAACCTTACCTGGGAGAGGTGGGAGATGAAGTGGTCGGCGGTGGCGGCTCATGAGATGTTGAGGGTGAGGAGGGGCCTGAGGCGCTCATCGGTGCGGCTGACCCCCATCAGCTACTGACGCAGAGGCAATGGCGACCGATGAGCATTGTCTCCTCCTTGTTCCGATCGGGAGGTCTTCGGTTGGTCGACGCCGGATCCGACGGCGATGAGAGAGACGAGAGGGAGTGCGGTGCAACAGTGGGAGGCAGGTGGTGTGGGTGGGAATCGTGAGGGAGGGAGAGAGGAAAGGGAGGGAGAAGTAGGATGCGGTCGTGGGCGCACGCAGTTGCTGGTCGTGCATTAGATCTGGGTTGTTGGTGCTCCCCGATCCAACGGACTTCAAAGTGGGTAGAGAGGACGGACGACCACCAACTCACATTTTTAAGTAGTAGAGATTCGCTTCTTGCATTTGTGGCATATCATCGTAATATTTTCTTCAACTTTTCTGAACGGATAGTGCTTTCTTATTGTGCGGTGATTTTTGCAGTTCCCCTTTGCTTATTTTTTTCATCTGTTTCTACTTCATCTATTTTGTTTGCAGAATCTTTAGTACACACAAAAATTGACAAGCTTTTTCTATCCATCGCAATGCAATCTATCAGTGACATTGCATTCGAAAATTAGCCAAGGTATTTGTGCGTCACGCCACAACTGGTGCCCTTTTTAAATTGATCCATACTGCAAATGCTAAGAATTAAATTGATCTGGTTTCCTCCTTTGCTCGAACAAAAATAATCTTTACTCTTTCCTGCTCGCTAGCCCTCGCCATCCCCCTCTCTTCGCGAGCCATCATCCGTCGTCCTTACCCTACCCATCCCCCTCACACCCGTTCATACTCTTTCAATATCGATGATTTAGGTTTCAAATTATGTTGTCTATTTACGAGGTTTATTTCGTTATTTTGTTACTTCTAGGAGCTTCTGTAAAATGTCACCCTTTCCAAGACAACACTCATCAAAAGGAAAAGAAGGTTGTTATTTTGCCAGCGTTACCTATTGAACTCTTATAAGATTAGCATCCATAATCTACCAATAATTCATTCACACCGCCATTTTGAATATGCAATTTAATAGTTGTGGGTGAACCAAATGTGCCAAAAAGATGTCGACTCGTTTATATGCCACGTACCCCTACAGGGATCATTATACGTGAGCCATTCAATATCACAAGTCTGAGTTACTCGTGTTCGGATGATGAAGATTTTCTCACACAACCGGCTATGACATTTCCTTCACAAAGCAGACTCATAGAAGATGTGTTGTTCGAGCATAGTAAAGGCCTGTCGGGTAACACATAAAATGGTATAATTGTCATGGTTATATAAAATGAATATGAATTCTTTTAACGCCTTTATAACTATTATATTTGTATCATTTAGGAACAAAGCGTTGTTGTGTAGAATTTCTTACGCACGAGCAAGTACAATCAAGGCGTGACCAACAAAATGCTAGGAATTCAAGCCTTACACTTGAACAACGGCAAGGACGGCAAGACCGTGTAGAGCACACGCAAAATTTAACACCAAAGTAGAGACAAGCAATCAACGACCACCAAAGAGCGTGTAGTCAAAATTTAACACAAGAGCAGAGACAAGCAATCAGTGATCGCCAAAGAGCACGCAGACAAAGTGCAGCACTCGATGAGAGGGAAGAGATGAATGCTCACCGAATAGTAGCCAGGCAAAGTTTACCACCGGAGGAAAGGCAGGCACTCCTAGATCAGCGTAATGCAAGCTATGCAGATAGACGAGCCACCCCTTGTGCTGAATCCATCGCTATGCCATGCCCAGAAGCTTGTCCTTCATCGGCGAATAATCCATCATTGAGCCCGCACTACTTCTCTTGTGCGGATCCCCCAACACAGTCATTTGTTACGGATAATGGTAACATTCATATGTTATTCACTATAGTTTGACAAACAAAAAATGAACCGTTTTGTACCTATACTCACCCAGATGGGTTGACAGGTGATCTAGAAACCATCGTTGAGGATATGGTAGATGAGTAATACATGTTCACTGGTGGAGGTATTTTCTACGCAGTTCGTTTCTCCTTTCAATGACACGCAAGATATTCTGTGACTCCTTTACTCTAAATCACTTCAGGCAGGGACAGTGGCGAGGACGTCGAATTTGATGAATAAAAAGATGCCTCTACCACGGGCTCTAACGTCCCCGATCCGTACAACGTCATGTGTAGTAATATACCCCAAATTACTCATGAGCTAGAGCCCGTGGCGGACTGCGACAAAAGCGACGCGAAGAAAATCCAGTATGAGACGAAGGGGTTCTACTGCCGAGACGGGAAGATCCAGTTGGCGAACCCGAACCCCCCTCCCCCCCGGGAACTCATGAGGCTGTGGTTGAGCGCGGATCCCGACACAAGGCATTTCTGGGACAACATAAGGTTCTTCAACGGCCACTTTTCCTTCACCACCCTCGGTGTGAGCTTCGATGTGAACTACACCAACATGAGGTCAGGCATGTACACGTTCCGGGCCCACAGCCAGATGTACCATAACATAAATTCATTTGGTCCCAGTGATTCTGGTCCTAAGCATTTGGAGCTATATTTCTACGACGATGACCCCAGTTTGAATCACTGGTTTGGTCAATCCCCTAGCCTCAACCAGGAAGTCACCAGAAGGCTAGTCGACATACTTCAAGACAACCTGTACTCTCAGACCTTTGGGAGTCTGGGATAGTCCAAGGTCCTCGGGGAGTACCGTGTCACCCTCAACGCCGACAAGAGGTTAGACCAGAGGACATATAACGTACCGATAACTTCGGAGGTTGCCGCCGTGTGGGTAGAGGGTAACAAATTGCACTCGCAATTCGATCATAGTGTAATCTTGTATGGGAACAACAGCACCAAGTATAGTATCTAGTCGTACTACGGATGCTACGATCCCCTGTCGTACCCTCTATGCTTCCCAAGAGGCAAGCTCGACTGGCATCCTAAGATCCCAAAGGAAGGGGTGTCCATGGATGAGGTAATCGCGTCTCGTGGAAATGATCACGAGGACCCAGGTTAGTCTTTTTGTTCACATGTCGTATGCTCGACCTATTTCACCCAATCTATTTTCCTCGCCCTAACATTTCGCCCCCTCTGCATAGAATCCAATAACAGGTTGTGTGTCTCTATCAGGGACTATTACTGCTACAAGTTCCAGATGCGCCGTGGGATATTCAACCCCATACTTTACGGCAAGCGTTTGTTCCAGTAGTTCGCAATTGATATGTACATCAGGGTAGAGAGCACACGACTTGACTATATAAGGCATAACCAGAAGGACATAAGGGCTGACCTCTACAAGGGCGTGGTAGATAGCCATTTAGGAGAGAACTGCGTGAACACGGTGGGAAAATGGACCGTGCTCCTGGCGTCATTCATCGGGGGGTAGGCGTGACATGAAGTGTCGATTCCTAGACGCGATGGCACCATATTGTTTTTTTAACTCATGAATTGCTTGTTACTACTGTTGATTATGAAATAATCTATTTTGGGAATGGTTGCATATGCTCATAAACTCATAGTTATGTGCCTTACCCTCTTCAGTTGCGAAGAGCACAACTTTACTGCGAGTGTGGGAGCCTTGATGCCCACTTCTCTCATTCTCTGCTAGTGCCTGCTCCCCTGTTCTCACTGAAAATGGTATGCGTTATATATTTTTCCTTTCTACACGAAGCTAGGAATGCGGCCCAATGGACATACTGATCTTGTTTATGATTTGGCATATATGAGGAATTATGGATTATGATGTAGTAGCTGTAAAGTTGTCATTCTTACATGCCTAGATGGCTTCATTTTTTCTGATTAGTTTCATTCTCTATCTTCTGTGGATTACACCTACTTGAAGGGGCATGAAAGTTAATGTTGCCCTAGGCCAACATGCTATTTGTATTTGATCGATGCCATTGTTGTGATCTCCATGATTTTCGGCCTTCCATGTATCAGGATGTTAAATAGACAATAACCGTGTTATGAACTTGTGCTTCCTGCTTTAGAATAATTATAATGTCGTGAACCCAATCCATACATGTGAACCAATCCAAAACAGTGTCATGAATAATAAATTGGGGACACCCTTCCTTTCCAAAGCTGCAATTGGTGACAGTGGCGTCCCTAGCTTGCTTTCCTAGATCCCTTTGAGGACATCCGATTGCATAGTGTCCCAAATTGCCGCAACGATAACATATGATTTCCTGATATCGCCGCTTTTGAGGGCACTTACTAGACCCCTTAAGTTCTTGTTTCCATAGGTCATTAGTTTGGCAGCTTTTGATTTTGCTTTCTTTTGATAACTGGACGAGAAGATGCCATTCACTGTTGAGTTCAGTGATTTGGAGACTATGTTGCAAGAAAACGCATAAGTTGTCAATTTGGTGGTATGTTTAGCATTCGCTAGCTGGCGAAAAGCTTGGTGTAGTTTCAAGGTTGATTAATGCCTAATGTTTCCTTCTGATCTCATCTGCCCCTCCTCCTGGTTTGTCTTTATATAGCGCATGAAGGTGTGTCAGTTACTCTAGGCCAAGAGGCGTCTCAACGTCTATTGTAATGTGCACATTGATGGGAGTTATTGTCAGAGAGATAACAACCCATGTCGCCTGACAGTTATCATCAAAGACAGAGGCGTGCAATTATTCTAGAGAATAACAGCGTATACTAACTGCTCTATGTATTGAACACAGTGTATAAGAGTCCTTAATCGATTGGGCTCACATATCTGCAGGTTTTATTGATTACAGGGTAGTCGTAGTTGACCTGATCGTAGAAAGTCTTATGACCACAGGGTGGTCGTAGAAAGGTGTAAGACCATGGGGTGGTCGTAGAAAGACTTACGACCACTTAGTTAAGCTTCTCCCTTATGAACACTAAGGGGTATACTTAAGAACAATATGATGATATTATTATCTATAATAAGAATTACAGATAAATAACTAATAGATGATTATTATATCCTCGTCAAGATCATAGTGTAGCTAAATCTCTATAGAACATGCCCCCTATTTGCCATTGCCATTGAATTGTAAAAGGATACTTTAATGGCTTAAGTGTCTCTTTTTATTTCCTCAGCTTTTCCCCTCGTAGCGATTGTACTTATTGGCTTCATACTATTCTTTTAAGTATAACCTCATTGGTGATGTCGATCATATTGTCTTTGTACCATTTCCCTCGTAATACTTTCCATAAATTTTATGCAATTCAAGGAAAATTCATAGCTGTTTTATGGATTGATAATGTAGACTAATGCGCACAAGTTTGGGCAGCCAATTGGTAAGTAAGAGTAATATTTTAATATAATTCTTTCATGAAGAGAAATCCACAAGAAGGCCTTTGTGGTTAAGTGCTCACTGACATGCATTACTCCATATCCCTATTTCATCCACTGCAAAAGAACACCAATTTTGCCTCTTCAGAAATTGCTACTGTTTTTACTTAATATTTGATAATATCACATTGAATGACTAAAAAATTAACACCAGGTTTGTTTCTTGCATTCTTAAGTAGGATGATAGAAGGTACCAATTTTCTTCACCGAGAGGACTGTGATAGGCCTAAAGTTTTGTATATGCAGGCTGTTTGTTTGTCTCTGTGTATATATTATGTTTTTACCAAGTTTTAGATACAAACTTCAATTCTGGTTTTTAAATTTGTGGTTACCTTGGGTCTGTCCTTTGTGAGATGATATCCTTTTGCATATGCAGCTTTAGGCCAGGAAACCTTGCATGTTTGCAGGTGTGCTCATGAGCTCTTCACTTTCTACCGAATGGCATGAATGTGCATTCAAATGAATATATGTGTGATTCCAAGCGTTTGATCCTTAGTATATGTATTTTATGAGCATTAGCGTCTGTTTGAGCGGCCCTATTGTACCGTTCCTTTGCCTTATATGCTCCTAGTCCATGTGAACTAATACATCAACGCCTTCCATACCGTATTAATTTGCATTCCTCAATTGTATTATCTCTATGTTGTCCATAATAGCAAAGACGCTCGGCGAAGTGTGCAGGCATTCCAGTAGGGATGTAATCGGGTTGCTACATTTCAATATGTTATTTTGTTATGCATGGTTTGAACTACATTCGGTGATGGGTTGTTTGCTAAATTTTTATTAGGATGTAAATGACTCCAAGCCAATCTTATTTAGTCATGCTTTTCCCCCTTTCATTTGTGTTATCAAAATGGCTTCAAAATAATTAATATGACCTGCTTCTATAGTTTTTGTTTCTGTCGCAACGCACGGGCACTTGACTAGTCTGTAAAAAATCAGCATTATCCCAATTAGGTGTGACAATGTGGATTTGGAAGACCTACACTCAATCTTCAGTGCCCTTCTGAAGGTGATGAGAATAGTCGCGCTTGACATTCTATTGATTCGGAAAGAGTTTATATAGTACATGGGGCAACCGATTCGGTTAAAATATATGCCAAATATACAATGTAACAAAACTAGGAAACAATCTCCTTGATAGCTAGCGCGTTGATCTCCTGGCCGGCTCGGTGTGATCCTCCTCACCGTCACGTGTGCTCCAATGCACGTAAACGTACATGGCTAACACCCCCCCGACAGTTGGAGCGGGAGCAGGGCAGACGTTTAAACTAGAGCAAAATTCCTTGAAGAGTGCCGTCAGTAGGCCCTTGGTGAAGACGTCAGCATACTACGAGCTCGTCGGGACGTGGAGCACGAGAACTTCGTTGAGGGTGACATGCTCCCGAACAAAGTGCAGGTCAATTTTGACATGCTTCGTCTGTTGATGCTGGACGGGGTTCGTTGAAAGATAGACAACACTGATGTTGTCGTAGAAGACGATCGTGGCCTGCCGGAGAGGGCGGTGAAGCTCGACGAGGAGTTGGCGGAGCCAACAAGACTTGGCGACGGTGTTGGCGATAGCACGATACTCGGCCTCAGCGCTCGAGCGAGACACCGTGTGCTGGCGCTTGGAGGACCACGAGACAAGGTTGTTGTTGAGGAAGATCTCATAGCTAGAGGTGGACTTCAGGGTGTCAGGACAACCGGCCAGTCGGCATCGGTGTAGGCGATGAGGGAGGTCGGGAAAGTCCGATGGAGCTACAAACCATAGTCGATGGTGCCCTTGAGGTAGCGAAGAATACGCTTCAGAAGATTGGCATGCAGCTCATGGGGATCATGCATGTGGAAACAGGCTCGTTGTACCGCATACGCGATGTCAGGATGTGTAAACGTCAGGTACTGAAGAGCGTCAGCGATGCTGCAATAGTCAGTAGGGTTCGCCACCGGGTCAATTGTGTAGGGCAACTTGGAGCAGGTGTCGATGGGTGTGCTGCACGACTTGCAGTTAGTCATTCCGGCACGTGCAAGAATGTCCTCGGTGTATTGGTGTTGGGATAGGAAGAACCCAGTGTCGGTACTAGGGCTGGAAAAATAGCTCGAGGCTCGCAAGCCTGCTCGGGCTCGTTACGGCTCGGCTCGGCTCGGGCTCATGAATTTTCGAGTCGAGCCTGGATTTCAGCTCGCGAGCCAAACGAGCCGAGCCCGAGCTGGCTCGCGAGCCCGGCCCACGAAGGCCCAGGAGGCCTGGCCAGCACCCGGTCTCTATTACCCCGCCGCCCAACCCTAAGTCCCCTCAGGCCTCACCTCAGTCAGTCCCGTCGCCTCCCTTTCCCCTTTCTTCTCCCCGCCACCGCTGCCCCAGCCCCGTGTTCCTCCACGCCATCGCTACTCGCTCGATCCTGCTCTACATCACCTCCACTTCACTCCTCGTCTCCTCCACCCATCGCCTCCCCCTCGGCAGCTCCGCCCGCCGCCTCCTTTTCCCCTCCCCCCTCGACGAGCTCCGCCCGCCGCCCCCCTTCCCTCTCCGGCTCTCCCCGGCCTATCGCCTCCACTCCTCCACCCCCCGCCTCCCCCGCGGGCCGCGGCAGCTCCGCTCGCCACCTCCCTTTCCCCGTCCCCGTCCCCCAGCTCCGCCCGCCACATCCCCTTCCCTCTCCGGCTCTTCCCCTCACTCGGCTCCACGCCGCCACCCACCGGCCACCGCCTCCACCTACTCCACCAACTCCACCTGCCGGCCGCTGCCTCCCCCTCGCCCGTGCTCCACGCCTCCACCTCCGCCTGTTCCCCCACTGCTGCCGGAGGCCATCGAGGCGAGGTAGCCGTCACCGCTGCCCCTTCCACTGCGCCATTGTCCAGGCCGCCAGCGTCGGCGCCAGGAGGATGGAGGAGATTAAGAAAGAGCCTGCTTGAATGCTTGATCTTGCGATTTGTCATTTGCTTGTTTGTTCTTGCGATGAATCATGAATGCTTGCTTCTGTTTTCTTTGATCTGTGAATGGATGATAGATTATCTCTTGATATGTGAATGGATTAGTTGATTGAAAATTTGCAATGTGGATGGCGAACCAGTTCAGTACCGAACTGATGATGCTGCCGCAGAAGCCGAGCTGGCTCGAGTGGCTCGCGAGCCCGAGCCAAGCCCCTCTCCTGGCTCGTTTCGGAAATGAGCCGAGCTCACTGTTCATCCGAGCCAGAACGAGCCAAGCCGGCTCGGCTCGGCTCGTTTCCACCCCTAGTCGGTACGCTGCACGGAGACACCCAGGAAGAAGTGTAAATTGTCGAGGTCCTTGAACAAGGCGATCACCTGGTGAAGTAGCTCCGGCGAGGAGGCGGTGAGGACGATGTCATCCATGTACAGTAGTAGATAGACTGTATTCGCGCCACACCGGTAGATGAACAATGACAGATCAACTTTGGAGGCGACGAACCCCAAGGACACGAGGTAGGTCGCAAAGCGACCGAGCCAAGCCCGTGGGCCTGCTTGAGGCCATAGAGCAACCTGTTGAGGCGACAAACATGGGAGACGCGCTCGGTGTCAACGAAACCGAAGGGTTACTGGTAGTAGACAGTTTCGGCGAGCGTGCCATTCAGAAAAGTGTTGTTGACGTCGAGCTGGTGCACCAACCAATCATTGGATAGCGCAATGGTGAGGACAGTGCAGACGGTGGTTGATTTAACAACCGGGCTGGAAGTCTCGTCGAAATCAATGCTGGGTCACTGAGAGAAACTACGAAGTACCCACCGAGCCTTGTAGCGGCCCAAGGATCCATCGGGCTTCAACTTGTGCGAAAAATCCATTTACCTGTCACAATGTTAGCACCAGGAGGACAAGGAACTAGCTCCCATGTGTTGTTCGTGCGGACGGCGTTGAACTCGCTTTGCATAGCTGCGCGCCAGTGCTCGTCATTGAGTGCGGCGCAGTGAGTTTTTGGAATGGGAGATGAAGCGGTGACATGGAGATTAAGGCGTTGGACAGGTTGTCAGAAGCCACGTTTGCCACGCATCGTCATGGAGTGATTGTTGACAACCGGGGGGAATAGGCTCGACAGCCGGAGGGGGTGGTGGGTGCAAGTGCATCAGCAGGTGCGGGCGCGAGGGGAAGCGGCGCGTGTGCGGGAGGAAGCAACGCGAGTGCTGGAGCTGGAGAGTTTGGCACCGAGCATGCAATAGGAGGAGGAACAACGGCCGGTGCGTGGATGAGTTCGGTGAGGAAGTCAAAATCCGAAGGTGCGGGTGGGTTTGGTTGCCCGGCAAAGGGAAAAGAGTTTTCATCGAAGGTGACGTGACGCAGGATGATAATGCGATTTGTGGCGAGGTTGAGGCAGCGGTAACTCTTGTGGTGATTGGGATACCCAAGAAACACGCAAGGCGTTGAGCGGGGCGTGAGTTTGTGTGTAGCCGGGGAGGTCTTAGGAAGGAAACTGCTCTGATACCATGAAGGTGATGAGAATAGTCACGCTTAACGTTGTATTGATTCGGCAAGAGTTTATATAATACATAGGGCAACCAATTCGGTTGAGATATATGTCAAATATACAACGTAACATGCTAGAAAACAATATCCTTGACAGCTAGCGCGTGATCTCCTGGCCGGCTTGGTGTGACCCTCCTCGTCGTGACGTGCGTGCCAATGCACGTGAACGTGCATGGCTAACACCTTCAAGATTTTTCATGTACGTACCTGGGCATACCATTGTCGGACAGGAGACTTAAAAGAGGCCATTACCAACCGAAATTGATCAAATATGCCAAGAAACTTGCAGGCTGGAAGCCAAGGTTCCTCTCAGTGGTGAATCGATTAATCTTGGTCAAAACAGTTCTATCTGCCATGCCGACCTACCAAATGTTGGCGATTGCCCAACCTAAGTGGCTTACGAAGAGGATCGACAAGCACATAAGAAGCTTCCTTTGGACGGGCCAAGATTCAGCAACATGAGGAAAATGCCTCATAAAATGGACCAATGTGTGCAAACCAACTGAATTTGGTGGCCTCGGAATCACAAACATTCAGTTACAGAGCATGGCGCTAAGGGTGAGATGGCTATGGCAGAATTGGATGGATCCTAACAAACCATGGAAGGGACTGCCGCTACCAGTCGACAACGAAATTCAGGCGTTCTTTGATGCTTCAACTCAGGTCCATGTTAGAAACGACAAGACTGCAAGCTTCTGGACAAGTCCATGGCTCGACGACCTGGTCCTGAAAGACGCGATGCCAACTTGTACCAACACAACGGCAGTTGTTCTCAAGGAATATGGATCTTTGGCACCGCCTACAGAATTTTCAGCTGCAACCGAACAAGCAAGATTTGGTTACTTGGTGGTGGAAATCTGACGTCGTGTACTCAGTGAGATCGGCCTTTCTCATTCAATTTGAGGGATTTACTCGAACATGCTATCAACAACTGATCTGGACAACCAAAACCCCTATGAAATGCAAGATATTTGCATGGCTGGCTATTAAGAGTAAATGCCTAACGGCTGACAATCTCGCCTGTCATGGAAGGCCTCAGAACCCGGTCTGCCCACTATACCATGTCCATCCAGAGACTGCTCTGCGTCTGCATGCAAATTGTTCTTTCACTTTCTCTGTCTGGATGAAGGTGTTGCACGAACTTAAGGCTAATGCTAGCTTAGTATCACACTCAGTACTTGCACTTGAGGAATGGTGTCTGGCATCACTCGAGGCGATTCAAGCAGAGGACCGGACGACATGGAATTTCATGGTGTTGCTCGTTTGGTTGATGCTATGGAAGAAACGAAGCGCCAGAATATTCAACCTGCAGGGGCATGACCTAGCGAAAGTCTCCGAGGAAATCATTTAGGAAGCTCAAGTCTGGGCGGCTGCATGGCCTATCAACGCCCGACGGAGCGGCAAATGCATGCGTCCATCCTCGAACACCGCCGGTGTTCACGGTTTTCGACGAACGGACGAACGCACGGCAGCAGGCGACACCGGCGTACGTTTCGCATCGATCCAACGCGCACACCCGTCCGCTCGACGCTCGTACGCGACCGGTACGTGCCACTGGCGGGCCGCGGCCGATTCGACCTGGAATCTTGGCGGCCGCGCGCGAGGCGCCCTCGCGGCGCTCGCTCCCAACAGCCAGCACGGCCGCCCGGCTAGCTTCCCGGCGCCCGTGAGCCGATCCCGCCCGCCTGCCTGCGCTGCCCGTTTGCTTCGGGCACTTCACTTGTCACGATCGTGGCCCATACGTTTGATCGATCATTCGTACGTATATAAGCCAGCATTTTGTTTGCTGTTGCCAGGTGCCGAGGTGCGTACGTGCTGCAGTACTAGCTGTGCTAGCAAGTGCTAGCATCGTCTCTTCCGGCCGTGCTGGCACATGGAGTAGTCGCTAGCTACAAAGTATCGTTAAATCTTGTTTCTGCACTGCTTGCAACGGCCCTTCAGGCTGCACGTTAAGTGCGTAGGTTTGTTTTTACTGAAACTTTGCATGACAACTAGATCAAAATCCAGGCTTTCAGTCAAGTAGCTAGAATGATGCATCCAACTAGTTGCGACTCTATACAAATTTAAGAAAAACAAATAAAAAATTTATGTACTGTTAAACGATCCATTGCATCTTTGTTTGTTTCAGGCGCGTTCTCATCTTCTCCTAACTAATCAGATTCAGTACCGGTCATACGCGCAAACCGTACACATGAGCACACGCAACGAGACCGGCATGATTAATTGCACCGATGGATACATGCATGCATCAAACCATGGATATCCAGCCAAGCTGATGCTAGAAAGCCACCATGACAAGGAGACTGTCCTCTTTCCCCAATGCAAAACCAAAAACAGACACACTGCACACGCGACGTGTCCACGTCACAACTAATTCGATCGATTAATTCTTAACTCCGCATGGGACAATGCTAAAACCAAATGAAACAGATCGAAGGATTAAACAAGCGAAATTAAGATCCCATTCATTAATCTCTCAGGTTAGTACATAAACGCAGGGTACGTACAGAAAATACGCAACAAGTTGCAGACTTGCAAGCTTGCTACAGGCTACAGCAAACCAACCAGGACACCTGAGTACAAACAGACTACTTATTGGAAGGGGAATTTTATAGGACATTCTACCGGTAGCATATAGTGGTAGTACAAATAAAATCTGATCATTAATTTGTTACGGGCATAATAGATTTTTCTTTAGATTTATAATTTTTCGTGAGGGTATTACGAACTTTTCCAACTAAGATTGAAAATATTACTCTTGTTCCATATGATCCCCCACATTAGTAATTACGATTCTACCCACCTGGAATTCTACTACTCATACTATCAGGTATAGTATAACAAAACTCTAACTAATCTGAATTATTGGATCAAAAATAATAATCTGACCATTGGATCAAAAATAATAGACGGCCATATTAAATTTAAGCTTCCCACCCTCTCTCCCTCTCTCTCACCAATCACAGAGTACTAAAATTGAAAGATGTATAGCAGTTCTCTAAATTTAATATACCGTAACTGCGCATTGGGTCCTCCTGTTTGATTATAAATTCTCAGGTTGCTTCTTAATTAATTCCCACTGCTCACCGTTCCCTATCCACTGACCACTGTGCCGCAAGTTGGAGCTCGACTGCTCGATCGTCTTGATATAAGTTAGAGTGGGAAGCAGCAGCAGGCATGGAGCTGATGGATGAGGAACCATTCCTGGAGGAGCTGATGGCGCTGCAGCGGGGGTCGACGCCGGCAGATCTGTGGCATGCGTTCCCGAGCGGCGGCCTAATGATCAGCGACCTCTACCTTGGCGGCGACGCGAGAAGCATGGAAGTGTCGCCGCTCCATGCACTGCCCGTGCCATTACCACCACCACCACCTCCTCCTCTTCATGAGGGGATCAGCTTTGACTGCTTTGACATGGTGGTGGAGGAGAGATGTGAGGTGCGACATGGTGGAGGTGGTGCTGGCGATGGATCGCCCATGTTCTTGTTTGGAGGTGTCGGTGCGGCGAGCTCGGAGAACGCGATGAATGGCGCCATGATGAGCGGCGTCCAGCCAAGGAGCAGGCTTATTCCTGGCGCGCCGTCCAAGAACCTCATGGCGGAGAGGCGGCGGCGGAAACGGCTCAACGACCGCCTCTCCATGCTCCGCTCTATCGTGCCCAAGATTAGCAAGGTTGCCAGTTCGCCACTAACACATCTCTCTAGCTAATTAACTTCTTTGATCACCTAGAACGCGAGGGAAATCTTACGCTCATGCAGATGGATAGGACTTCGATTCTTGGTGACACCATCGACTACGTGAAGGAGCTGATGGATCGGATCAAGACCATTCAGGACGAAGTCGGGGCCTCCTCGCCGGAGGATCTCAACCCGCTGAGCACGCTCACTATCACGGCCGCTTCGTCCAGTGCTGCAGGCAAAGAGACGACGCTGACGAGGAATTCGACGCGGGTAAGCCCTTGAAATTAGTTTAGCCCCATTTGCCATTTCTGGTTATACTTGATACCCTTTTATGTGTAGCGGCTCTTAGATTGGATAAGAGTGGTGAGATATGCTACGAACATACACGGTATTAAGAATGAAGTAGATGAATTCTGTAGAGAGAACAAAAATAACCACACCAAAACAATCACAAAGAAAAAATTTGACGAAACCGACCGCAAATTCTTTAAGTATAACCTCAAAAGAGTACAAAAGGATTATCACTCTCTCACAGCCCTCTCGAAACTTTTAGAACATTCGGATTCTTACCCAATACAAGAATCTAATGCTAAAAAATAGCCTAGGCTTTAATCCTCCCGTGTGTCTTTTGTTTTGGATGAGCTGGTTTGTGGCTTGTGTTCTTCATAACCACCCATCATGACTTCATATAGTGCCCGTCTAATTCTCCTCCAAAGAGAAGTTGTAATCCTAATCCTATTATGATTCATATAGGAATCATTGTAGTACATCTCTTCAAGTCCTAGTAGGTTAAGATATGAGTTACCATATTCAACAATCTCTACCTTGACTCTTATCCATTGAAATCACCGTGCTCCTCTAAGAACTCGTTCTAGGTCGGCTCCACCATTTTTCCCTCCCACCTTAGGGAGAGCGCCCACCACAAGAGCTCATACACATCACCACAATACTTAGTCGCCCGGACACTCCACCTAAGAGTTCTTTTCTTGTGTAGTTTGGTTAACTACACCTCATGTTCCTATGGCCATCAATGACATAAGTTTGTATCCCCTCCGAGCTTCACCTGCTCGCTGGTACCGCGTGGTTGGTCTCACCACGTTTTCCTTCCTCCAGCATCTCGTACTTTCATCTTTGCAATTGCCAACGTTTGCAACCACCTTTGCAGTTCCACACATAACTACAAATAATATATGAGTGTACCTACCGTTGATGACACGGCTTTCTTCTCATGACCAGGATTTTTACCAGACCTCCCATTGACTGCTCTTCCCTTATGCTTACCCATTAATCAATATCCGTCATTGCTCCAAATACTGTTCATGAGTACTTGCCCTTTGCAAGTAACTCGCATGGCTCCACCTCGAAGTGATGTCTCACAACATTCGAGTTCAAGCGACCTCATAGATATTAGATTCTTATTTAAGCCAGGAATATACCGAACTCCCATCAGTGTGAGATGTGCTCCATCATACATCTCTAATGTAATCATTCCAACCTCTGTAATTGCATACTCCTTGCAATTCGCTAAGTGAACAGTTCCATCTGCTGGGTGTAGAGATCCTTCGTCAAACATCTCTCTCGTTGAACATATACGGAAGCAACAACCTAAATCTAATATCCATCCATTAGAAATATTTGATTGACTGATGACTAGTACCTCCGAATCATCTTTTGCTACTACCACTGAGCATGCACCACTCATTTCCTTCAAACTTGGATAGTCCTTTATCATATGACATTCCTCGTCACATAGATAGCATACATGTGTGCCCCATGCTCTTTCCCTTCTTCTTCCTGTGACTTCTGCTTTTGCCTGCAATACCTATGGTTGTCAAAGCTTAATCACTCGAGGATCAAGAACCCGATGGCTTCTTTAAGGACCCCGCCTCTGATAGATATACAATTGCCTCATTGAAGTTGAGTGTTTTCCCGATGAGAATATTCCTCATCAATTACTCACATGATGATGGTGGAGATGATGTCAATATGACAAACTTGTCGTTCTCCTCAATTTTCTTATCCACACTAGTCAGTTATGTGATAAGCTTGCTGGAGACATTGAGATGGTCAACGAACCGTATGTCTTCCTCTATGCGTAACATGTACAGTTGTTGCTTCAGCACCCATCGGTTTGTTAGCGACTTCTTCATATACACTTCTTCTAAGTTACTCTATAATTCCTTCGACGAATTTTTCTTGATCATCGAGTACTTTACTTCATTGGAAAGACATAGATGAATTATATTGACAGTCTTTCGCTCCATCATCTTCTAGTCTTCTTCGGACGACTTTTCCGGTTTGTTCCCTTCAAGAGTATCGATGAACTCTTGCTGAACAAAGGACATCCTTCACCACGTATTACCACACGCTGAAATTTCCTCCACCGTTAAATTTTTCCACTTGATTTCACATCGTAGACATCGATCTTGATTCTGTGCCACCTAACGCTTTGGCAACCTTCTTGCAAATATGATTAATCTATCCTTAGCTTTGATACCACTTATACTTTGACACCCCTCCTTATGTGCAGCAGCCCCTATATCAGATCAGAGTTGTGAGATACGACACGAGTGTGCATGGTACTAAGAACGGAGTAGATGAATCCTGTAGAGAAGACTGAAATAACGATGCCAAAACAATCACGACGAGAGTAAAAGATTTGTCGAAATCGACCGTAAATTCCTTAAGCACAACCTTAAAAGAGTACAAAGGATTATCGCACTCTCACAACCCTCTCGAAACTTATAGGATAAGTTGATTTGTGGCTTGTGTTCTAGCATCTAATCCTCCCGTGTGCCTCTTTGGATAAGTTGGTTTGTGGCTTATATTCTTCATGACCACTCCTCATGACTTTATAGTAACACGTACCTAGTTCATATTCTTCATGACCACTCCTCATGACTTTATAGTAACACCTAGTTCTTCTCCAAAGAGAAGTTGAAATCCTATTATGATTCATATAGGAATCCTTGTAACACACATATTCAAATCCTAGTAGATTAAGATACGAATCATCATACTCAACATTATACTTACTGCTCTAGCATCATTGCATGCATGAATTGAGGTGCATTACAGTATCGGTGGTTTGAATTAACTTGGCCACGCAGTTCGATGTGGAGAGGAGGGAGAACGGTAGCACGAGGGTGGAGATCGCCTGTGCGGCGAACCCCGGGCTACTGCCGTCGACGCTGAGCGCGCTGGAGGTGCTGGGCATGGAGATCGAGCAGTGCGTGGTGAGCTGCTTCGGTGACTTCGGCATGCAGGCCTCCTGCTCACAAGTAATCTATGACCAATTTTCCTAATTAGTATTTGGTTTAAATCAAGTAAAGATTTTTGCTGAATTCTGTGAATGGACTGGATTAACTAACGCATGGTAGGATGATGAGAGGATGGAGATGATAAGCAGCGAACAGATCAGGCAGTCACTGTTCAAGAGTGCAGGCTATGGAGGGAGTTTTTCATAGATTATCATTCCTTTTCCCACAAGTTCTTTTGCTGGTAATCAATCAAAACGCTACCATGTGTGACATGTCATATAATCAAATAGTACAACTATGGTAGCTAGTGCTTTATTCCCTGTACAACTAATTGGTAGCATGTTGGAGGAAGAACATGCAAAAACCCTGATCTGATGGATAGTGTGATTGGCCGGTTCTCTGGATGCATATTCCTTCTCGATATTATACATGGTCCGTGCCCTAAAATGGCGGTTGTACTCAGGGAAATTAATTTCGGCGAAATTTCGCCCCCTCCGAAATATTTTCAGTTCATTCAAAAAATTTGGAAATATTTGAATTTGGACAAATTACATCCTAAATTTGATTTTGGACAAAATCCGGTCAAATTTCGTCCAGTTTGAAAACCCACCGAAATTTCGTTCAATTCATTCCCCTCCGAAATTTTTTCAAAACGAATTTGTTTTCCCTGGTTGTACTACACATTTCATAAATTGGTTTGTTTGTTTTATGGTGCATTTAAAAATCAAGGTCTTCGCATAGTTTCTCCCCTCTCTTGAAAGGAAGGATCTTCGCATAGTTTTTTTAAGGGTTATTTAAATATATGTCACTGTAGAGTGTCTGGTTTTGAGATATACACTACAGAGTTTTGCCTTCGAGATACCATTGCAGAGTGGCTAATTTTAGATATATGATATTAGGGACAAAATTACCATTGTCTTCTTCCCTTCTCATCCACCCCTCCCATTCCCCAACTCTTCCATCCCCTACCACGGCCGTCGCTACTGTGTGCGCCTCCCAGCCCTTCAGACCTAGCCTCCGGCTCGCCATGTATGCTCAACCTCACCAACGGAGGGATGCTGGAGAGGAAGAAAACGGGGACAGAGGGGTCGGGGATGGTTATATCCGACATCAAAGGCAGCGGGAACGTCCGGATCTGATGTCGATGACGGAGGGAACGGCCAAATCTGGCGACGGTGAGATTGCCAGCGTGGAGGAAGACATTGTACGATGGACCACAGCCAGCTCACCACCTTACCGCCGTTGGGTACGGCCAGATCCAGCCACCGTGCATGGATGGAGACATCAGCGTGGATGAAGATGGCGTATGATGCTCCGGTAGTGAATGCTTGCGGCTGCTTCGGTCACCGATGCAGTCGACGGTGCTCATTGCCCGCACTCGCTAGTCATGGCCGCCGCTGCCCCGATCGGGTCTCTTAGATGGGGTGGGGAGAGAGAGGGAGAGGGAGAGACTAGAGAGAGAGGCAGTGATGGAGGCAATAGTGATTTGAGAGAGAGGGGAGGGAAGGTGAAGGGAGGAGGAAGAAAGTAGAGGCAATATGGTCTCAAATTGTCCATGATAGCATATTTCAAACAATAGACACTCTAGAGTGGCATACATCGAAAAAAAAAACTTTGCAATGATATATCTCAAAACTTGTAATTTTGCTATGGCACATATCTAAATAACTCTTTTAAAAATATCACGGCCTTGGCATAGTTAAACGGTTTTGCTAGTTTTAAGTTGCCTGAAATTTTTTAAGTTTAAGTCACTTGTTGCGACCATTGAATTTGTGTAGAGATTGGTGTGTCATATGATTGGATATTGATCCAATGGATGTCATATGATTGGATATTGATCCGATGGTCACAACAAGTGACTTAAACTTAAGAAAATTTCAGACAACTTATGAATAGACAGTCCCATAGTTAAATACGTTTGAATTCAGACAAATCAGTTCCTTGTTTCTACCATGAACTACTCAGTTTGCTTATTCCTTTACATCATTAGGCCCAGCCCAACTTTGCTGAGCGCAAACACAATGAAAAACAACTTTGAATGAAGCAGTAAGGAGAATCCATGGACCGAGTTTAACACCTTGATAACTCATAAGAGACATCGGCCTTTCCATTCTAACACCAGCCTCTTGTTGGGTTGGACGGACCAGACTGTTGCCCAAGCAGAACTTTGAAAAACGTACACAATTCGGCCCAGACACCTGCGCAGATCACAAATCTACGGGGTTTTTTTATCGGTCTGGCTTGAATCCGCATCTTTACTATTTAAAAATTAGAGTTGGTGGTCATCCGTTCTCTCTACTCTTTTTAACATCCGTTGGATTGGTAAGCGGAACACCAACGATTAGATCATGTCGACTATGATTATTTTAACCTGTAGCAAAGTATGGGCATTGAAATCTGATCCAGGTGAGTCCCATCTTTCACGAATACAGCGTTCATTCAAACGGTTCAAAATCGAAAACGACAAACAAACGTAGAAAAAAAATAGTAGCAAAAGAGGAAAACTCGTACGAAACCCCGTCCAGATTATCTTAACCTGGAAGGTTGGGAGGTAAGCAAGCAAGCAACGCAATTCCGTTCTGGGCACGATGAGCCACCGCGTCACTCACGTCGGAGGAGAAGCGCTACGCTGCTGCCCCTTCTAGAAGCACGCAACCCAATCACGTCCGCGGCCAGCGGCCGGCGGCGTACGCGTCCCCGGCCATCCCACGGCGGCAAGCCAGTGTCATCCCCACGGTGTCAACCATGGCGAAGACAACAGGAAGAGCTGAAGAGAACACGGCAAGAAGAGAAGAGGAAGTCTGCAGCGAAGCGAAGCAAGAAGATGACTTAGCTAGGCTGGCAACTTTGTAATTTAGCTAATGGTTGTTATGTTGCTGGGACCCATATGTCGGGTGGCTGAAAGTATCGTGACTATATATACGAACTCGTGTTGAAAAGCGCTTTTTCGATGAAAAGAATAGTATGGTTACTTTCCCTTCTTCTTCTTCTGTTATCTCTTCCATCTCCTTATTCGACTATCGTTCTTCAATCCGCCCGATTCCTCCCGGTGATCGACTAGAGATTCAGGCATAACAACATGGTATCGAGCCTCGTCGATCCGACGCCAATCCTGAAATCCTCTCGACTTTGACCGGTAAAATTCTCGAAAGGTACCGACCGCGCCGGGCTCGATCGGTGTAATTCCTGCTTTGGGTTCGGTTGGTTTGGAGAAGGGATTGCGACGGCACCAGCGAAACGAGGAATCCAAGTAATACAAGTAGTAGAGGCCATGGAAGCTATGGAGAAGCGATTGAAAGAGTGGATGGAACAAATGAAAACGGATCTGGTAGAAGAAGTAAGAATGGCAACGGGGGCGCAGTTGGCGGCGGTAGACCTCAAGCTGGAACAACAAGGAGCACAGCTGGAGCAGATGCAAATGAAAGTAAACCTATCACTGGATTCTATCGGGAAGATTCAACAAGAACAGGTACATGTGGCCAAAGTAATGAAAGGGCCCATACCTTCCCCACTTGTGATTCCGACGAGGGATGGACAGGGAATCATGGGAGCGAGGCCAGTAGATGTGCAAGGGGCACCTTCAGCACGGCCATCACCAACCTCACAGCACATAATTTTTCCCCCGCCCACCCCTATACAACCCGAGTTACTTGATTCCAACAGAAGTAACGATGCAGCAGGTAGACGAAACTGGATGCCGAAGATGGAATTTCCTAAATTCGATGGAAACGAGGCAAGAATCTGGATTGATAAGTGCCAAACTTTCTTTGCAATGTATCAGATTCCACCGGGATTTCGGGTCGCTGCGGCAACCATGTATTTTGAAGGCGATCGCACACCGTATCAAGCGTATAAGTCCGCAAATGTTTGGCATGATTGGGAGCAATTCCAACAAGCAGTGTTGTCAGAGTTCGAAACCAATACTCACAGTAACAAAATGAGAGAGATGTTGCAGTTGAAGCAAACGGGAACGGTAGAGGAATACAAGAAAGATTTTGATCGCTTGGTATACCACATCAGGTTGTATGACCGACATATAGGAGAAATGTTGCTGGTTACACAGTTCGTGCTCGGTTTGAAGGATGACTTAAGAGCAGCTGTGGAAACTCAAATGCCTGATTCTGTCAGTAAAGCAGCTATATATGCAAACGTGCAAGAGAATGTGTTGGATAGAACCCGCAAACTGGGGTGCAAAGGAGAAAATACCAAATCATTTAAACAGTTTGGGGGGTCACAAAAGGTAGACAACAGAGTCAAATTCACTTCAAATGAAGTATGGAAGGCTCAGCAATTGAAGTCATACCGAAGGGCAAATGGCTTGTGTTTTAAGTGTGGAGAAAAGTATTTACCAGATCATCACTGCACCATTCCTGCTCAAGTGAAAGCTATCGAGTTGGAGGAGAGTCCAATTTACTTATCAGATGGAGTACTGGATTTAGTCACTACCATGGAAGATTCCCAGAAGGAGGATGAAATGTTCTTGTCACTTAATGCGTTGGTAGGAACAACAAATGCAAAAACACTTCGATTAAGAGCACTGGTCGGGAAACAGGTGCTGCTCATGTTGCTATACTCGGGTAGTTCACACACTTTTATTAATGCTAACATTCTAGACACTTTAACTGACAATCCTCAACAAGTACCTCCTATGTCGGTCAGAATTGCAAATGGAGAAATGTTAAATTGCAATACAGAACTCAAAGGATTCACTTGGTGGATTCAAGGGCTTACATTCCAACATGATATGAAGGTATTACAATTAGGAGGATATGACGCCATCCTTGGCATGGATTGGTTGGAGCGACATAGTCCTATGAACTGTGATTGGGTTCACAAATGGGTGGAGTTCCATCATAAGGGGCAGTTAGTACGGTTACATGGGTTACAGGAAGATAACGCTTCTACTCTCCATGAAGTTTCCATTGATCAAGTTCTCAAATGGCATCAGGGGAATGACCTTTGGGCAACTGCTATCCTCGAATCCAGTCTGGACTCATTAGAAGAGAGCGTACTCCCTGAAATTCAGAAAGTGGTTCAGAAGTATACTCATTTGTTCCAAGAACCTAGGGAGCTACCTCCACATCGGAACTTTGACCATGCAATTCCGTTAGTGCCTACTGCAGTTCCAGTCAACTCCAGGCCTTATCGGTATTCACCTCAGCAAAAAGATGAGATTGAAAAGCAGGTAGCCGACATGATTCTTAAAGGAACTGTGAGTCCTAGTATGAGCCCCTTTGCCTCTCCTGTGTTGCTAGTAAAAAAGAAAGATGGTAGTTGGCGCTTTTGTGTGGATTACCGAAGGCTGAATGCTTTGACTATCAAAAACAAATTCCCTCTACCTATTGTGGATGAGTTACTCGATGAATTGGCAGGAACCAAATACTTCTCTAAGTTGGATTTGAGGAGTGGGTATCACCAAATTCGAATGGTGCCAGAAGATGAGGATAAAACAGCATTCAAAACACATCACGGTCATTTTCAGTTTAAGGTCATGCCCTTTGGCCTTACAAATGCTCCGACAACCTTTCAATATCTTATGAATTCTATTTTTGCTGCATACATTCGAAAGTTTGTTTTAGTTTTTATAGATGACATCCTCATATATAGCCCGAGTCTTGAGCTTCATATTCAGCATTTGGATTTGGTCTTTCAAGTATTACAAAGAAGATCACTATATCTGAAAAGATCCAAGTGTACTTTTGCTTCCACTCAATTGGAGTATTTGGGGCATATTATCTCAGATAAGGGAGTGGCCACTGATCCATCAAAGATTCATGCTATGCAACAATGGCCAGTACCTTCCAACATCACTGAATTGCGAGGGTTTTTGGGTCTCACGGGTTATTATATAAAGTTTGTGAAGAATTATGGCCTTTTGGCAAGGCCCCTCACTAATTTGTTACAAAAACATAAAGGTTTTCATTGGACAGATCAAGCTCAACAGGCTTTTCAGCAGTTGAAAACAACTATGAGCACAGTACCGGTTCTTGCCTTACCAGATTTCACTAAACCCTTCGTCATTGAAACAGATGCATGTAATTCAGGTATAGGTGCTGTGTTATTACAGGAGGGTCATCCTGTAGCATATTATAGCAAAGCCCTGGGGATCACCAACCAACAGTTATCAATTTATGAAAAGGAATTTTTAGCGGTGATGATGGCAGTGGACCGATGGAGATCGTATTTGCTCAGTGGCCCTTTTGTCATCAAAACGGATCATCGCAGTTTATGTCATCTTGCATATCAACCACTCACTTCCGAATTACAACGCAAAGCGATGACTAAACTCATTGGATTTCAATATACATTTCAGTATAAGAAAGGATCGGACAATACCCCAGCCGATGCTTTGTCGCGCGTGGGACATCTATTGAGTTTAGCGGCTGTTTCAGTAGTCCAACCAGTGTGGCTACAGGAGGTTTTAAATTCATATGCAGTGGATAATGCAGCTCAGAAATTGCTCCAAGAACTAGCTATTTCCGGCAGTAACAGCCGAGGTTATACACTAACAAAGGGTCTCATTCGATGGAATGGCAAGATTTGGGTTGGTGCTAACCTTGGCTTTCAAACAAGAATAATTCATGCTTTTCATTCTTCAGCTCTCGGTGGTCACTCGGGTATGCAGGCCACCTACCATCGGGTAAAGAAGCTCTTCTATTGGCACGGGCTCAAACAGGTTGTCGACAAATATGTCAAGCAATGCCAAATTTGTCAACAAGCTAAACACGAAAATTGTCATTCTCCGGGTTTACTTCAACCATTACCGGTTCCACAAGGAGTTTGGCAAGATATCACAATGGACTTTGTGGAAGGTTTGCCAAAATCTGATGGTTACACAGTGATATTGGTGGTGGTTGATAGATATACCAAGTATTCTCATTTCATTCCATTGAAACATCCTTTACAAATGATGCAAGTAGCTAAACTTTTCCTCAACAATGTGATAAAATTACACGGGCTACCCAAATCAATTGTGTCCGATAGAGACAAAATATTCACAAGTCATTTTTGGCAAGAATTATTTAAACAGTGTGATACAAAATTGAACCTTAGCACTGCCTATCATCCTCAATCGGATGGGCAAAGTGAGCGTGTGAATCAATGCTTAGAAATGTACTTGCGCTGTGCAGTAGCAACATCACCAACCAAGTGGAATTCTTGGCTTGCATTGGCTGAATATTGGTACAATACGAGCTATCACACCACAGTGGGGTGTACTCCCTTTAAAGCTTTATATGGTGTTGATCCTCATTACAGCATGGTCCCTTCATTGTCCACTTCACAATCTGCCGAAGCTGATAGTATGGTACAAGAAAGACAATTCTTTTCGGACCTCTTACAACAGCAGTTACAGAAGGCACAATTTCGCATGAAGCAAATAGCTAACAGAAAACGTTCCTTTCGGGAATTTCACATCGGTGACCAAGTTCTTTTGAAGCTCCAACCATATGCTCAACAGTCGGTGGTGAATCGCCCTTATCCCAAGTTATCCTTCAAATACTTTGGTCCTTACCGCATACTGGAAAAACTTGGTTTAGTAGCTTATCGCCTCGCCTTACCAGACAACAGTCAAATTCATCCTGTTTTTCATGTCTCTCAATTGAAGCCTTTTTCAGCAAACTACTCGCCAGTATTCTCCACCTTACCTACTCCGGTGGCGTTGGATGTCTCGGAGTTACTACCAGAAGAAATATTGGATCGTCGGTTGGTGAAGAAAGGACATGCGGCTCATTTACAAATCCTGATAAAATGAACATCTCTACCGGCAACATTGGCAACTTGGGAAGATTATCACATATTGCGAGCTCGTTTACCGGATGCTTCAGCTTGGGGGCAAGCTGGGTCTCAAGGGGGGGGGGGGCAATGTCATCCCCACGGTGTCAACCATGGCGAAGACAACAGGAAGAACTGAAGAGAACACGGCAAGAAGAGAAGAGGAAGTCTGCAGCGAAGCAAGCAAGAAGATGACTTAGCTAGGCTGGCAACTTTGTAATTTAGCTAATGGTTGTTATGTTGCTGGGACCCATATGTCGGGTGGCTGAAAGTATCAGGACTATATATATGAACTCTGTGTTGAAAAGCAGTTTTGTCGATGAAAAAGAATAGTATGGTTATTTTCCCCTTCTTCTTCGGTTATCTCTTCCATCTCCTTATTCTGACTATCGTTCTTCAATCCGGCTTCCGATTCCTCCTGGCGATCGACTAGAGATTCAGGGCATAACAGCCGGCAACCCGTCGAGCCCCCTGCTGACCAGGCCTCACCGCCGAGTCAAATCAAACCAGCCCGGTGGGACCCAACGGGCTGACCGTGCCGCTGCCACGTGGGCCCCACGCGGCAGAGTATATCGGTTAACTCCTCGATGGTGACAGTTAAAAATGGGCTCTGTTTGGGCTCCGATTACTCCGCCCGTCGTGATCGGCCGGTTGTGGAGGGAGGGTTCTTGATCTTGACACAGACAGACAGAAAGAGAGAGAGAGCATGGGGCAGTGCGCGTCGCGGCAGGCGGTGGCGACGGCCGGAGGCGAAGGGAGGCGGGGGTGCCTGGCGGTGGCGAGGGAGCAGAAGTCCAGGTTCTACATCTTCCGCAGGTGCGTCCTCATGCTCGTCTGCTGGCACAAGTACAAGAAGATCTGATTCATCATTCCGAGCCATCTCCTCTTGAAACCTTCTGTTGTATTTGCTAGTAATAGATAGCACCAGTACATTACATTTCTCTTAGTTTCCCTGTAAAAGTTTCTTCCCTTACGATGTGATCGATCCGTTCCACGGTGAATTCTGAACTGCATGCCTCCCCTCTTGTACAAAATTAAGAATTCATTCATGATTCTTTGTATCCGCAATGGCCTAATGATCGGAATTGGACTGAATCCATCGAGTCTGCGTGCCATGCATCCATCCATGTCTTGGCAATTACACTTGGCACTGCAGCGCATAGTTCTTCCCGTTTGTTGTTTGGTTCCTCCGATGTTGGGCCGGCTCCCTCCGTATACCAAACTCACTGTTGGGGAATCGGGAGCTGGGATCCCACTCTCCAGGCCATGCATGTTACTTACATGTAGCCATGCAGGTTGTGTGCTGTACTACTCCTTCAGATTAACACTGTCGCGAGAGCCATGCAGCAACAGTTGCGCGCTGCTGTGGAAGAAAGTGTACCCGATCGATCGGCTTTTGCCTCAAAACGAAATGCTACAAACTCTAAATGAAATGATCGAATGAGTAAAGTACGTCAGTCATGTTCAGAATTCAGATGCAGAGAAAATACAGAGATTAATTGCTTAGCACGCTCCGATAAACGGCAGTTCTTGAGGGATAAATGTCCAATTCTGGGATAAATGTCCAATTCTGCAACAAAAACGTCAGTTTTCAGTTCAGTCTCTGGCCACACAGACTGTAAACTTTTAACACCGAAAAGCTAGCATCGAGCTAAACAGTAACAAAGCCAACTGGCTTATACTGTAATTCAGTAAATTTTTCCTTAATCTGTTCGGATAGGCTCTAGCCTAATCAAACAAGGTTGCATGCACTGTCTTACGTTGTTGTTTCTTCATCGCCGCTTCCGAGACTAGCAGCCAATTTTTTTTTAACGATAACTAGCAGCCAAATCTGAAAAGTGAAAAGTGAAAACTGGTGTGTCTCAGCCCTCTAACCAATCAAAATACTGAAATCCAGCTTTTTTTTAGTACACGCAAAAGTTTTGCTGAAATCCAGCTTTCCCCCCCCCCCCTAAACAAAACTGGATTTCAGTATACAAGCAAATACTACTTTTATTGTTCCTTTACCTTCGTTCAGATAAGATTGAAATTTCAGTCTTTAGCTTGTTCTTTCTGTAAGCTGTAACTTCTGTGTCATCAAGTGTTTCAGAGAGACCCCAGATTTGGCGAAAGCAAAAAAATGAAATGAACACCCGTTTTGCCTTTTTGCAAACATGCCTTGTGTTTGTCCCTGCTGGACCATTTTATCTGGTCCCTGCAGGCGCCGGCCTCGGCCTCCAACTTTCTGGTGGACAGCCACACTTGCATCAATTTAAATTCCTTTTGCTCAGATCTTCTAAGCAACCAACATGTCCAAGATCATAACAACCCTTGCGACCTACCTACCTACCACACCATCATATGCTTCTCTCTTTTATAAGCTACTCCTACCTGAAATGTCTGAACTTCTTGCTTGACCGCTTTCAAGGAAAAAAAAACTTCTTGCGAACCTAAGTTATCTGAACTTTAGCTTGCGATTTCGACCTTTCAAGAAGGCGCACTACTTAACCAGTCAATGCACAAAAACTGTAGTGCTACAAATTAGCACTCCAGAGTCCAGAGAAGTACAGTGCAGTACATAGTCAAGTTAAACACAAGGCTGTCGAATTCAGGTAAAGTTTATTTACTCCATTGATCTGGTCATGCATTCAATAGGAGTGGTAGGTAGGAGAAGAGGAGTAGGACAAATCAAGGTGCATGCAATGCATGAGGAATGGAAGAGGTGATGTGCCTCAAACGTCGGGGACCCGGATTTGCAACTCGTAACCCTCTGTATATCAGCACTAGTCTCTAGATCAGTAACTAGTACACACAGTTACATTATTAAATATCAAACACATATCTCGTAAACGCAAAACTATTGCATAATATTAAACAATATGTAAATAGACTATGTGGTCGCTTTACTTAAACATGGGCTGATCAGGTCAAATATTTTAAATATTTGCAGCGGAAGCGGAAACGACACCCAAATGGGACCCTCAGAATATGCTCATGGGCAATCGATTGGGACTCGTGACCTAGTTCATGGCCTCTTTGATTTTCGGTCTTGTCGAACACAATTAAGCACTCACAGAGCCTTCTTATTTTCACAATGATTAGATTATAGTAATTAAGCAACAATGAATACAAAGGTACTCAACAAGGCGTCACAAAAAAAAATACAATTATAATAAATGCAAGGCTGGACAAGGGGGGGGGCTTGACCACTTGAGGTTATTTTATGTGCAAAAGTCACATTTGAATTAGATTAAATAGAAGTCCTGAGATTTAGCATTTTGACTAAATCAGTTTTAATGAAATTGTGTAATGTTGTAAAATACTAGCGAAGGTTTGAACCTCCAAATATTATAAAAGTGACTCCAACCGTCCAATACCATCGAGTGACTCCAACCATCTTCAACCTTTTTCATCGGGCTACACCCCACACCTTCCACTGGCTATAGCTAGCTACAACCGGGACAATTCAAACCTGGGGCTACACCCCACACGTTCCACTGCTACGACTAGGACAAATCAACACTCCGGGCTACAACCCCACATTTCACCCCTCCCACAAAATTGTTTTATAAAAGCTGAGACTAACCAAGTAAGAAGATGGCGGTGTCTCGGGTGCTCTTGCAAGATAGGAGGACAAAGATGGTGAGCACGTAACAGAGGGGACCGAGGCGATGCTAATGGACACAAGTGCCACGGTTGAAGCTCACCAGAGAAGGCGGCATAGCTCAGGGAGGACGGGCGGCGCAGATGGCTCAGTTGTCACAAAGGAAGAAGACGAGGTTGACTTCATCGATTCTACGGAGGAGGAGGCGAAACAAGACGAGCACAAGCTACAGGAGATCAAGGCGTGCTCAAAATGCAAGGAGACCATGGCCGATACTTACCGGAGCAGCTCGAGCGGCTCGGCCGCCGAAACAGAGCTTGAGCTCCCTAAGCTCGACTTCTCGTTCCTGGGGCACGAAGGAGAAGGAGAAGGAGGGAAAAATTGCGCGGGCGGAAAGGCAAACTCGGCGCACAGCTTGTGGCCGCTTAAGTAGGGAGGGGCGAGGCACAAGATGGAGGCAAGTTACTCGCGAGTGGCAACTGTGAGCGGCGACGCTGCGCTAGGGCTCAGCATGGGCGCGGATGGGCGAAGACATAGGGCAGAGAGCGGGTCGCGCGCTGGCGTGGTTGGGGCATGGGTGGTGCTGTGGTGAGGACAGTGCTGACCCAGCGGCTACAAGCGTGGCGACGTGTGAGCAGAGCAGCGGTGCGTGACCGGGGGCGGCGCGGGGGCGGGAGGGAGGAGGCAGGCCTAGCGGACCGAGCAAAGCTGGGCTGGGAAGGGAGGAAAGGAGGTGCTTCGGCCCAGGGAAAAGAAAAGAAAAGGAAAGGAAAAAGGGAAGAAAATAAAAGGGGAATGGGCTGGGTCGGCTGGAATTTGGCCCAACCGAGTTTTGAGGTTTTTAATTCCCTTTCTATTCCCTTTGCTTTTAAATTCAAAATTTTATTTGGCGATTAAAATTGAAATATCACTTTGACTTAAGTTTCCAATTTCCTGACTTTAACCAATTTGTATTTTGTTAAATGATTTTTGCGAAATTCAAAATGTGGCAAAATTCCATATAATTCACAGAAATTTCAAATAGCTTCAGCATGCATTAAATTTTTTAAAAATAACACATTTTCGTGTTCGGGGATTTTGGTTACAAAACTTAGGGTGTTACATGTGAGAAGTGAGAACCCACTCATGGAGGAGCGGTGACCACCGATGAGTCAGTAGACGATCGATCAAAGCTACTAGAGCCAGTCAATGGCATGGGGATGGGGATGGGGATGGGCGCGAGCGAGCGAGCGAGCGAGCAGCAGCAACTGCAGTGCTGGAGGAGTGAATGTGGGGGAATCTTTGTCTGACGATGTGTAAAGTTTGGGGCGCCCATATGTAAGCATCCATGATCCATGCATCCATCTAGCTACTGCTATGTGCGTATTGTGTTAAATGCAAACTCTGATCTGATGCAAGGTGGTGATGGCCATGCGTGCCCCCATATTCTCTCCTTGCTGTCCATTGTTTGATGCCTTTGGCCTGCATCTCATTTATGCATGCATGCCCGTGTCATTACTTCCCTAGTTACTTCTCCTTTGCAAGCCCCAACTACCCTCCAGAAAGTTTTACCACTAGCTAGCTAGTGCACCCTGCTGCACTGGTTAATTTTGTTCTCCACTCAGGCACTCACTGTCTCTGCCATGCATGAGAAATTGTCACTGCGAAATTGTGTGGCAAATTTCAGCAGCAGTGTTGTTTATTTTTAAGTCGGAAAGTGTACCCAAACTGAGTAGTGACTAGTGAGTACTATGAACTGTATGATATCTCACAGCTTGAGCCAAGAAGATATGAACATTGGAGACAGCTAGCAAGATCACGAATACTCCCCTTACTCCATTTCAAATTGAAGGGATGAAATGAAGTAAAGCATGGAGACATCACTGTGTATACATGTCTGTGTTTGCGTTTACAGTTATGGAAGTTGGAAGCTGCAGTGATCAGTACCGTGGAATTAATATACGTGGGGATATATATACACATGTCATAATTAATGATCCCCTCTGTAAATGGATCAGACAAGTGAAGCATTGGCACATGCACATGTTTCTCCAAGATATATATCCAAATTATACGTGCCAAGAAAACATATCAAATTACTCGTACTCTAGCTGAATACCTCTAAAAATGCGCTTGCTAGTTAATATTTTTTAGGAAATTGCTAAGGTCTTGGGTTGACAATACTCGAACTTCTAACATTTGGATCTTCATCAAGATTTGTGCTCCACCTTCATCTCAGCCGACGGCGCAACCTCTCCGGTGACGATTTCTGGCGATTTAGGGTTCGGGTTCACTAGTGTTGAACCCTGGATTTAGAGGGAGGGGGTAGACCGGTGGTGGCGGCAAGGCTGCGGTGCCACCGGCTGCGGGCACAGGGGAGGGAGGTGGGCAGCGTCGGCAGCCGCTTCGGGAGGCGGAATCGGCAACGGGTAGGGCTCGCTGGCGGGCCGGGGCGGTGCTGGGATGGCGATGGTGTGGCGGAAGGAGGTGGCATGCCCGTGGGGGTCGGGGAGGGGATGCGCGAGGTGTGGGAGGAAAGGGTGGATGAGGTGGGTGTCGGCGTCAGAGGTGACACCGACGAGGCGGCGAGTAGAGTGGTGGTGGCAACGGGGTAGTTGGGGTAGGTTTTGGGGTTGACGTGAGGGGGATTTTATATAGTTGAGGGGAAGGATGAAGTTCAATGGATCTGAATCCATGGGCTCAACATCTAAGTACTCTTAGGGAAAATAGTACTCAAGTTTTGCCTAGACACACCTTTGATTTTCTAGTTTATGCTGTGCTAACCTTCGATTTTCTCAGCTTGCAGTTAGCAGTATTTTAATGAAAAGTATTAAACAAGGTTTGATGAATTGATACAGAAAATTGGGCATCAGGCGACAAGAACTGCATTTGGATATATCAACTTCATATATCAGCTGCTACAATCGGTAGCTACAAGCCTACAAGGAAAATCATGAGAAGAAACACATGCTCACAACTGACACTAGCTGTATTACTGTATATGCATCAGACATGTCCTCTCAAAATTTAAAGAGCGGTAAAATTAAATTAGCACACACCAATCAACGAGACAATGAATAGTCATACAGTTGCTCTTTCATTCAGGGGGGAAAAATCAACAAATACCTGTACATTTCCCTCTCATGCATGCATGAAGGTAAAGATCATGAACACATAAACGCAAGCAGTAGTTACACTAATCAATTGCTATATTTGCTAGCTCATTCCTGCATGAACCGTACTTTTCCGAAAACAAACGTCAAGAAATGCATGCAATGCTTTCAATCTGATTCAATGTTCGCGTTCTTCATTATTTTTTTTCCCAGAAAGGCAATTAGCCCAGCTTTTTATAGAGCGGATTACAAAGTCCAACGACTCGCGTTCTTCATTATTTCCCCTGGAATAGGCCGAGCAGCAAATTAAACTGGTACTATATCTTGTGAGATGAAAAGCACCACTGCAAAATTATTAACATCAAATGAGATCGAATGCTAGTCTTAAAAATGATGATCGAAAGCGTTAATTTGCATATCGCATATGATCCATATATATTATATATACCATATAGGCATATATATACAAGGAAATCGAAGACTGTACAAGGCGTATACATACGGAGTGTGCCTGCTGGTGCTTTCGCCGAGCAGGAGTGTGCCTGCTGGTGCTTTTGCCGAGCAATTAATTCCTGCAAGACCTAGCTAACTGGTGCAACATGCAGAACGCCACACAACTCATGCAAGGCATGGCCATGGTTAGGCAAAGACACACGTTAGGTAAAACTAAGTAGCAACAAGAGCGAACATTTATGTGTGTATCTGTACATTACACGGTATATATACAGGCCTCAGCAACAGAGACAAGAATCATACGATTACCGCGCGCGCGCCATGGCAGAAGAAGTGGTGGTGATTTGTACACACATGCATGCATGAAATGGTACTGAGATATTGGCACGGCTCAATCAGAAATGCCTGCAGGAGCATTGCACTAAGACTGAAATACTTAGATTCATGCTTCATTCAGCACTAGATGATCTGAGTGAGACGAGCCAACATCATAGCTACCATTTCATTTCTTTCTCTAGCCAGCGCCTTTGAACAAATTAATCCTATATATATTGGCCGCCATGGATAAAAATATCGTTCGATCTCTCCTGAATGGAAATGGAATGCAATCCAAGCATGGAGGAGAGGAAAGCAGCACAGCTAGCTAGGGTTGGTGTGTGACAGTGTGAGTGTTGGTAGGAATGCGTTTGAAGGAGGCCGACCCTGCAGGCCATTTTATATGGACTTGTCTGATTCCCTCACTCTGTGTTGGTGGGCATTTAAGCCCCCCGGCTACCAAATGAGTAAGACAGGCTGCAGCATTAATAGTAACCTCTCTCTCTCTCTCTCTCTCTCTCGCATAGATGATCGGTGCATATCTGTAGGTGCAAAGACATAAATGAGATTCCCCGGCTTTTTGTTGAGCGATGCACGTCCATTAGTGTGCAACGGAGAAAAACAGCATCAAGTTACCACGCCGTCGCGCGCACACACACCGGCTGATGGCCCGCCGGGGGGAGTTGGTAATCTTGCAAGTCGATTCTACTCTGTGTTTTCTTCTCTTTCAAAGATTTACCAGACATGCATGTAATTACACAGTTAGAGCATCACAATTAATCATGCAATGAAGTAGAGCATATGCATGTATGCACGTATATAGTATTAGTAGATGCATGTGATGGCCGGGTACGAATAATTGCACTGGATCGAGCGGCCGGGGAGTCGGAGGAGAGGCCGGGCCAGGCGGCCGGCCGGCCGGCCGGCGAGACAAAAGAGACAAGGCAGGCTGTTGATTGGAGGACATGGCAGGCCGGGCAGCCGGCCGGCCGGAGTGGCTGTGCGGGCACCTCTCTCTGTCTCTGTGCTGCCACCGCGCGGGCCTCTGCGGCGCAGGCCGGGGTTAATGCGAGGGAATCTCGTCCTGCCACACCCAACTTATTGCGAGCCCATCCACTCCAAGGAGAGCAGCTTAAATGCGTCGCGTCCCCATCCCTTGCATCCGATTGATGCGATTCCATCGCCTCCCCTTGGGTGCATGTTACTATGTTAGGTGAATTCACGAATCTGGTGAAGCCGTGTGAACCTCAAATGCGGAAGTAAAAAGTTCTTACAAAATTTGCATATGTACGTGAGGTTATGCTCTAAATCTTTACAAAATTTTAAGATAAAACTCAATTATATTTGCGAGATGAGAAAAAGGACAAACAATGTACTTTTTTTTTGCGGTTTTGTAATTTTCTATTAGACGGATGTGGTGAAATTTGATCTTCAAATTTTACTACAAATATAAGGAACATGATCTCCCTTCGTATGTTTTTTTTATGCATTGTTTCAAAAACTTCCACGTTTGATTTTCACCCAATCTTCACTAGATACAGTTTTACATTACATTCATCTTTTTTTTCTCATGAAATATTTGCTGGTTTCATCTTGACTGGACCTTACAGTGGGAAACTAAGTTCGCTTGTCCTAGAAAGGGCTACTGCCCTCTCAACCAAGCCCAGCCCAGCCCAAAATGGTTCCTACATGCATGCCGATTAAAAAGAAGTTGCTATACGAAAAGAACGGACTGTTCAGTCCGGTCTGCGTACAGAATGCTTGTCCAGACAAAAATGAGCAGGACAGATTTTTTTGATGGCAGACCAATATCGGGACCCCGGGACTCAACCTTTGGGATTCACTGTGCATCCCGAGCTAGTCCCATAATCAGTAACTAGTTCGCACAATTTTCAACATAGATGTAATCAAATCCAAACAACAGACTTAAGATAAAGCAGACAAATTAACTTATATTAACAGAGGACCTTACGGTCAAGGTTGTTACAGAGGTCACCACCACGAGCTTACAAAACGACAACAGAAACACTTGTAGCGGAACGACAAAATACGCGCAGAGCCATCCGATAAGCCCACAGGCTATCTAGTGGAGAACGTCCCTTAGAAGGCTTGGTCTTCAAAGAGATCGGAGCACCCTTGGTCTTCTTCGGCCACTGTTCAAACAGAGGGCTTAAAGCCATGAGTACATTGAATGTACTCAGCAAGTCGCAGGGAACAAGTATACAATTAATATTTATACAAATCTTGACAAAAAAGAGCTTTATGGTTAATTTGCAGAAAAGTAACATATATTGACAGTGAATATCATAAGTAGATTGGAAAGCTCAAGTAAAAAGAGTAATATATAAGTAATAGTTCTTTTTTAAAGAGGTCGTGAGCACCCTGCTCACTCCCAGGACCACTCCTAAAAGGTCGGGTCGCACCAACGATCAGGATCACCCCCACGTCCAGGTCGCACCAACGACCAGGACGTCCTCGACACCAACCACGACCACCCATTTTGAGAAAAGCTACTCCTCGTGTGATTTCACTAGGCAATGTCCATAACCGGGGGCACAACTATTCTAGTAGATTTACACTCTACAGAGATTGTACAACTTTACCCATAATTCACGACATCTCTAGCTGATTCACTTCTAAAGGTGAGCAGTCTAAAGAGCGTGACAAGACCTTTACAAAGTTCTGTTCTGACTTGGTTCTGCCCGCTATGGTTTCGCCGTCTCAACCCCTTCTTGCGTCATGTGAATCAGCACACACCACCACGACAGAACCAAATCTTAACATTGTTAATTAGTTGGCCCAGACCACCCCATAATGATCTTGTGGTTGCACGGTAGACCCGGATCAAAGGAACACAAAGTTAAGTCTTTAGACCACTCAAGCAAAACAACTTCATCCCAATGTGCATATAGCACCCCTTTTACTGCACGACCACTCGCGGGAGTGAGAAAAATATTTTGGGTTCAACCTGGTCAAAAGATCACCCTGGTCTTAGAACAACAAGTTTTAACAACAGTGGCATCGCACCACGATGACACAACTACGGCATCCCACTACAGTTGCACAATAGTAACATCACACCACAATTTCATAGTTTAATTAGTCAAGTTTAACAACAATGATTCATGATTCGCGAGACCAACGTAACTAAAACAGGACTAAGCATAAATACGCTCCCACGTTGGTAATACCAATACAAGACCAATTAAAAATACCCATACTATGGTGTCCAAGGGGAACATGTCAACATGTTAAGCACAATTATTCAATGAGGCATACTGTCAAATGGAAATTTAACTACTGTCCAAACCATTTTTATATAAGTAGCAATGCATATTAATATAAAATAATATACTTTTGAAAGCTAGGTACAACATGATCAAAGGTCTGCGACTTGCCTTCGTTGTAGAGTTGCGAGTCTTCGATGGAGGCCGCCGAATCCATGAACTCTTCAGTGCAGCCGGAATCTACACGTACGAGAAGAGCTGAATAAGCAAAGTAACACCAAATAAATACCAAAGAACTCTCCAAACCAGAGCAAAAAAAAAGGGTTACAGAGAGAAAACAGAGAAAGAAGTTTGAATTACTCAAGAAAGAGCTTGAACAAAGGATGAGGAGCTTGCGGGAGGGAGGTCTAAACCACCGGGACAACAAGAGAGACAAAAGGGCTCCCTGGTGCTTTATAAAGGCGCGAGAAAGTCCTGAGGAAGGAGTGGGCGGAAAGCAATGGAGGACGCCGCATTCAATGCACGCGACAGGGGCAAGTGAGGGAGAGGATTGGAGTAGGTACGGAAGGAGACCAAAAAGGAAAATGAGTACTGCAGAAGTGACAGTATTTAATGTGACACAACATCATTTAATGCGCGAAAACTTTTGCTGCAGTAGAGACACAACGGGAGAAAAAAGAAGGAGCAGGGCCTGCCAGGCGAGGCTTGGTCAAAAGCGAGAGGGAGGTCCAAAGGAAGAGGGTGGTCTTTGCAAAAAGAGGAGTTCGTGACCAACTAGGTGGTCAAGACCAAGAGAATGGTCTTTACAAAAAGACTAAGAGGGCGGTCTTTGCAAAAAGACCAAGAGGTCCTGAGGACGAGGAGGTTCAAAGGAGGAGGAGGTCCTGAGGACAAGAAGATCCTGAGGAGGAGGAGGTCCTGACGGTCAAGATGAAATCAAACGAGATCCTGACGGTCAAGATAAAATCAAAGGAGGTCCTGACGGTCAAGATGAAATCAAAGGAGGTGGAGCGATAGCGATGAAATGCGCGGTGGAGCGGGAGATGTCAGATTTCAATCGGGTGGAGCAAAGTGATAAGAACGTTCGGACCGTCCGGAAGTCGCAACGCGATATAGACGTCCAACTAGATCGAACGGAGCAAAACGATAAGAACGTTCGGAGGTTTGAACATAAGCAATAGATCTAGCCGTCCATCAAAGTTTGAACGGTGCAAGGAGGGAGGTCGCGACTAGGTCGCAGAAAAAGGGAAACGAATGAAGGAAATCCAATTTTAACTCCCAGTAAAAAGCGATAGAGTTCAGATAAATCCAACTTTAAATTGATTGAAGTTTGAATTATTCAAATTAAATCATTTTTGAAATCTAAAATTCGAGTTAATCTTGGGCAACTTAATAAACCGAATGGTTCCTTTTTTGTTTTGAAAACTTGCAAGAACTCTGGAGTTAAGGTTGCTGCTTCATCAATTTGGGCTTCGATTTTGGGAGGAATTTGGAGTCTGCGCGCCACCTTAACTGATCCTACTTTGTTGGTGGTGAGCTCTTGATTTCCTTTGGCACCATCCCGTTGGTTTCTCTTTTGCCTCATCCTCTGTGTGATTTTCGGTTGAGGTGATTCTGGAACTTGCGGGGTCTTTTGGTGTGTTGGACAGCTCTGGATTGAGTTTTGAGAAGGAAGAGGGCTTCAGAACCTTCGGTTTTTTGGTGCTCAGCGGTGAGGTGCATTCGACCAATGCATTCTTGTGGATCTTGTGTGGCAGACTCCTATACCTCAACTTTGTTCTTCGATGTGTCCCGAAGTGCGAAGAATGGCATTGTATCTCCGTCAACCTCGTCTATTTTGCGCGGCATAGCGAGGTGCTTGGTTTTCCGAGACAATGTATTTTCGACGTGCCTTGGCCGGTTCATCCCAGTGGCTTTGATTGCCATTGGCTTTGTGAGTATCTTTGAAATCCATTTTGCACTTCACTTTGCATATATGAGCTGTACTTATCAAAGTCTGAAATCGGTGTGATAACTGTACTGGGAGATATTGCAAATGTATCTGTTGGTTTGAGTTAAAGCTCTATGATGATTGTTGTCGTATTATGAAATTGGAATGGTAACTAGAATCAGACTTGAGCTATATTTCAATTGCTTACAGTTGTCATTTTGATTCTGTCAGCCTTGGTTCAGATAATGTTAGTTTTCGGCTGAGTATAGACAGAACTTGATAATCTTTGTGCGTTCTGATTTTGCTGATCCTCTATTTTCATATTGTCTTTATTGTTTAAGTTAGTAATTTTTGTGTACTATCAGATGATCAATTATCTGTTTGCCGAAAATTAAATATGCTGAGATAGTGTATCTTTTGCATTAATCAAGATCCTTTGTTGAATGAAATGTTATTTGCCTGCCCAGTGATAGTTCTTGACATATCAGTAAAGTATTAAATTTTAAGCTCAAAGTCTGAATTTAGCGTTATCATATTCAATTGATGAATAATATTGGCATGAGTGCTGTGATGGCCAAGATTATATCTTGTACAACTAGCCTTTTGAGAGCAATAACCAATCTTCTAAATCTTAGCTTTATGTTGATTTTGTTTGTACACATGGTATATGTGTTGAGCATATTATTAGTTTTAAATGACTTGGAGAAATTACATGTGCACATGTTTATTTGATCATTTAAATACCGCAGGAATTATGCTTTAATGTCTATTAAATTTGCTAGAGTTAATTCTGAATGTTTGCTAAAACTGCAAAAAATACAATAGAAAGTCACCCATGTCAAATTCATAATTTTCAACTACGGTATTAATAGTTTTCAATTTTTTGAGTTAAAAGTTGATTTTTTTTATGTGAAAGTGAGAAATTTTGAGATAAAAGTATTCAAATTTTGAGTTAAATGTATTCGAAGTTGATAGGGAGAAAAAGAACACGATCTTGATACAAATCGAACGGTGGTGGATGTCGGGTGGGTAGCTATACGTATACCCCTGGACAGAAAATCATCTCTCTTGTTTGTACTAGCTAGTATATGATTCTTTTACTGCTCGATATGTTGTTCCGTTCATTTAGCCACCGTACCAGCTAGCGATGCATTCTTCTACTACTTAAATCGGCGCGTGTTTGATTCCTACACCGCGACGCAAGTCACACGAGGTACGCTCTCCTTTTTCGAATCAGTGAAGAAGACAATTGAATCATCCGTGATCGGCACATGACAGTATTAATTATATAATACAAGCTAGCATCAATTGTCACGAGCTCGAAGCCACAAACAATGTAACGTGGCACCCCTTCCATCTGATCCATGTGAATCAAGAGTGTGATGTCCATGCCAAGAAACAACGACATCCATCCATCATCATCATGTCTCGTCGAACTTGAACATACGTGCTCCCCTTACCCGTGCCACTGCCTCTGTTTTTGTTTACATGTCGTTTTGGACATAAATACTATTTCCAGTACACGACTTTAGTCATTACTTTTTCTAACTATATGTTACAAAAAATTATAAAAAAATATAATGACACCGAAGTACTTTTGATGACAATCTATTTATATAATTTTCTTTTGACAAATCTAAATATTTTTATAGAGATTAAGGGTCAAAGTTTTAAAATGTTGATTGCACACATTCTAAAACGACATCTATTCGAGAACGGAAGCAGTAATTGAGTTCGCTCCAAGCAAGCAAGGAATCAAAGTTCAAAGTTGTTATAACTACTGTAACAGCAAGGAATCAAAGTACAAAGGAATCAAAGTTGTTATAAGGTCCTGTAGCCCTGTGCGCTTTTCACTTTCTCTTTATCTCCTCCTACATGCAGCTAGTCTTGTCCTAGCTAGAGATAACTATTAAGGTAGCTGCTCTTTACACCGTGCGATCAAGTCAGGCTGCCATGCAATGCATTCTTGTCGGTATATATATAGCTCCTTGCCGATCGATCATCGCCGAGGAATTCAGAATCCAGAGCACACATATACAGTTTCATCATTTCAGGTCTAAAAGTACGTGCGATCGATCGATATGGCTCCGGCGGCGGTGTTACAGGTGTTCGGCCAGCCGGCGTCCACCGACGTGGCGAGGGTCCTGGCGTGCCTCTTCGAGCGGAACCTCGACTTCGAGCTCGTCCGCACCGACGCCTTCAAGCGCGCGCACAAGCTCCCCGACTTCGTCAAGATGAGGGCACGTCACCTACATCCAGAGAGCTTAATTTCAACATATACCTCTCATCTGAACCTCCCTCGAGTCCTTCAGAGAATAAATAAGTACGCACGAAATGACACATTTCCAATCTGTTTTGCTCTCTGCATGCATGCAGGATCCCAGCGGGCAGGTGACGTTCAAGCACGGCGGCACAACCCTCACCGGTAATTAAGCGCAACATCTGAATTCGTTTTTTTGTTGAGTTATTGGTGTTAATCTGCAAGAAAAGACATCCTAATTTTGTCTTGTTTTTGTTAGATTCGAGGGACATATGCCGGTACGTGTGCACCGAGTTCCCGCGGGAGTGCACCAAGGCCCTGTACGGCGCGGGCGCGCTGGAGCGCGCGTCCATCGAGAAGTGGCTGCAGGCGGAGGCGCAGAGCTTCGACGCGCCGAGCTCGGAGCTGGCGTTCCACCTCGCGTTCGCGCCGTGGCTGGCCGGGGCGGCGCCGGCGGCGCCCGACGACGAGGCCCGCGTCGCCGAGAGCGAGCGGCGGCTGCTGCGGGTCCTCGGCGTGTACGACGATGCGCTCGCCAGGACCAGGTTCCTCGCCGGCGACGAGTTCACGATCGCCGACCTGTCCCACCTCCCCAATTCGCACTACATCGCCGGCTCCGAGCGTGGCAGGATGCTGCTGGGCGCCAAGAAGCACGTGGCGCGGTGGTACGAGGATATCTCGGCGCGCGCGGCGTGGAGGCAGGTGGTCGCGGTGCAGGGCGCGCACCCTGCAGGCAGCTTCGTGCCAGGACGTCCATACGAGTGATCGAAGGCTTCTGCAATTGTCCCGTAACCTGCTGAATGTTGCGTCGTGTCAGTTAGAATAAGCATGCACGCGTGTGTCAGTGTGTGGTGTAACCTTCGTGTAGTGCGTGGTGTGTTGTGTGTTTGCACTTTGCAGCGAGTACTTGCATGTACGTCTCTGTTGTTGTCGAGACAACAAGATGGATAATTTAGTAGAGCTCCCATGTGTAATGATGTGACAGTCGGTCTCATTTCAACTAACAAAATGTATCAGAGCTGTTTTACGTAACCGTTTGTCAGCTGATTTGGTTTGCGATACATATACACGCACTCTGCAAAAATATTGATCTAGGGACACTTATATGCCACTTCATATATTAGCCATTAAGGATATATCATCGCTCAGCTTGTAATTAGTTATACGTCACTCAATAGATTGGGCAATTAATTTATGTTACTTCCGTATATTTATTTCATTCCCTGCATTTTCACCGCTGCGAAATGACTATCCTACCCCCTTTGTTCGTCCGCTTGGCTGCTTTTCTTCCTAGTTCACAATCTAGATTGTCAGGATCGCGATCTTGAAATCAAAATGGAGACGCTCAGATAGGAGTGTATTCTAGGATCAAATAGTAGAATCTACTATTCCTATCTGATTATACAAAATTTGCATTTCTTCAAATATACCATGTATTTCAATGATGGTATCCTTTTTGGAATCGTACTTTAAAGAACTTTATTTAATAAAATATATGTTTTTATACAAATAATAATAATACTGCATATGAATGTATCGGAGGTAAAATTTTACAACCGAAAGGACATACACTAGTAAATATTTATATTTAATTCCTACGATCGGTAGGATCGAGTAGAATGGTATGTATATTTTGATTATGATCCTATAATTCTTTTAGAATCATAAAAATATTATGATTCTATCAAATTAAGATCCTACCACCCTTCTAAACGTAGGATCGTGAAATCTTAATATTTCAAGACTCGAATCGAGGTTGCGCAATGGCCATTGCCCTGGCAACGCAAGGAAAACCGAGCCAGGTGGGCCTCCGGCACAGTTAATCAGGCCGGCGCCCACCACCTTTTCTCCACCTGGCTCCAGAGCCCGTACTCACAATTGACATGGCCCGCATGCGAGAACCCCCGTGCTCGCTGAGCCACTAGACCAGGACGGGCCCAGCGTCGATGCTCTCCGGCTGTTTCCCTACCGTCTCGGCCGCGCTGTCTGGGCTGAGCCGCCTCCTGACTCCTCCTTGGAATTGGGCCACTAGCCCAGGATAACAAGAAAGCCCAACGGCGAGCAGATCAGCTCCTCCTCTGCTGCCCTAAATCCATCTTCCTCGGCGTGAGAACAGGAGCTGCGCTCGGTTGGCTGGTGGCGTTGTTGCTCGCCCAGCCCGTCCGTGCTTGAGCCTTCGGCTCGGCGCCGGTGCCTCATAGGGTTTTATTTTTTAAAAAATAGTATACACATGTGAATATATTTAGTGATCAAAATATGTATTCGTGTTCCGTATGATTCAAACTCCGCTTTAGATTAGACATGTGCTAAAGATGCATTTATTTATGTATATATGGATGTGCGTATGAGTGCGACCTTTGTTAATTCTGCGCGTAGAGTAAAGTTAAGCGTGATGCACAATAGCAGAACAAATGATAGCAGCGAATTGATTATGGGGCCTGTTCGCCGGGAAGGGCATGTACGAAAAGAGTACAAGTAGCGTGATACTTTAATTACCTTGATGGACGCGCTGCATCTGATACTGAAAAGCTGCCTGCATGCAGAGCAAGGCCGGTGAGGAAAGGAATATATTCAGGGCTTCCAATGGGAGAACACAGTTGTCAATATCTGCATTAACGGATCTTTCAAACAAAAATATTTGTATGAATGAGTGTCGCGTAACACGCTCTGTATAATATGTATTTAAGCACACGTGTTGTCGCAAACTAAATTAACAAGTTGTTTAGTTAATCGGGTTTGCTAAATTTTAGTTGTCTGAAATTTTTTTATCCTTCAGCCATCTACAATTGTACAGTACTAAGTCTAAAATTGTACTACTAAGTGATGTGCAATTTTAGCATAGTTCTATTGTAACTTTTAGTTTTATTTATTTTTGTATTTGTAAGGTTCACATAGATTTACTTTCGTCTAGTTTAATTTTTTTGTTTTAGCACAACTTTACTGTAACTTTTAGTTCTATTTGTTTTTGTACGGGTAAGGTTTACCTAGATTTACTTTTGTCTAGTTTAGAAATTTTTTTGTCTTTGTATTTTGTAAGGCAGCATAACACAACACAAAATCTTATAGTATCTATTGAATCAAAATCCTACGGCTAACAAAGGAGAATGAAAATTTCAGTCACCTGTTCAACAGACCGTCCCTTAATTAATTTCGCCATACAAGGTTTACAAGCGGTCAACAAACAAGACTCGTGCATGGCTCTTTGCCCTAGCAGCTTATCCGTTTCTTGTTTGATTGTTTCCTTTGTTGAATGTTCAGATCTTGCCTGCGATGCTCACTGAAAGCAGTAGCTACAGTAAATTGGGCAGCTTCGTGCTGTTTCTTTAATTTGTTTATGCAATAAACCTCCTTACTCGATTGCTTGCTTGTGTGGACGCTACGATACGCGAGACAGCATATAGTCGCCCACACTTTCATCGCTTTAGTTCTTTTCTCCTTTTGCTTTTGTATGTTCCTGTTGGGAAGCAAGGCATGAACCAGTTGCTCCTAGCTTTGGCATGCAGTATATATAGACACCATAAACAACTGAGCCCTGCACACAACAACATCTGATCAAATCCACCTGCAAATTAAACCGCTTGTTTAACTCTTTCCCTAAGCCCTTAATTAGCCTCCGGAGATCGACAGGCACGATGCCGGGAGCCGTGAAGGTGTTCGGGTCGCCGACGTCGACCGAGGTGGCCCGCGTCCTGGCGTGCCTGTTCGAGAAGGACGTCGAGTTCCAGCTCATCCGCGTCGACTCGTTTCGCGGCCCCAACCGCATGCCCCAGTACCTCAAGCTCCAGGTAATCTCGCGCCATGTACATGCATTAATAGCACATATGCTGTAATGTTCACCTCTGACAAGTACGTGCTTCTGCTTACCGGGAGAATGTTGTAGCCTCACGGCGAGGCGCTCACCTTCGAGGACGGCAATGTTACCCTTGTCGGTAAGCAATAACTTGTTGTAAAGATCTGCAGATCGATATATATATAGATTGATGTAGTAGAATAGAAGTTCAATGCTGAACGAATGATGCATGCAGAGTCGAGGAAGATCCTGCGGCACATCGCGGACAAGTACAAGGCGCAGGGCAACCCGGACCTGATCGGCATGGGCGCGCTGGAGCGGTCGTCCATCGAGCAGTGGCTGCAGACGGAGGCGCAGAACTTCGACGTCCCCAGCGCCGACATGCTCTACAGCCTCGCCTACCTGCCGCAGCCCGACAGCAATATCAGGCAGCAGGGTGGCGCTAGGGTGCCGGAAATGAACCCGGCGCACAGGCAGAAGGTGGAAGAGATGCAGCAGCTGTTCGAGAAGAGCCGGAAAGACCTGAACAAGGTGCTGAACATCTACGAGCAGCGGCTGGAGGAGGCCCAGTACCTGGCCGGCGACAAGTTCACCCTCGCCGACCTGTCCCACCTGCCAAACGCCGACCGCCTCGCCTCCGACCCGCGCTGTGTGGGCCTGATGCAGTCGCGCAAGAACGTCAGCCGGTGGTGGGCCGACATATCCGGCCGCGAGTCCTGGCAGTACGTCAAGACCCTGCAGCGCCCGCCGTCCGCGGAGGCGCGGTTCTGATCTCGATCAGTGGTACCGCGCTGCCGGTGAGAAGGGGTTGCTCTATCATACGTGGCTTTAATCACTTCCGTTTCCATGCGCTTCACAGTTCACTTCTTTGCTGTTACTTCGTGGTGTCTCCACCAAGCCGTCGCAAGGATCACAGATCACTCTACTGCTCTATAATACATTTCCATTGTTCTGAATAATCGTGTATATGTTGTGTTCGTTCACTGATCAGTCTCTGCCTTCTGCTGTTGGCGAATGATCATTGTTATTTGTTGATCGTGTAATAAGTACAATAAAATGCTGGCCCCTTTGTAGTGAGATCGAAATCGTGATTGATGTTTGCCTGAATTTTTTTTGGGGGTTTGATGCTGTGCTTCTGAATATTTACTCTGAACTTTTGGTGGTCCGTGTAGACTTTCACAACTCATGGGCCCAGTCACAAAATACCACGGTAGAGATGGTATCTTTTCCCAAATGGGCCCTGCTTGTCAGACCGGCCTGAGGCACGGTATAGCCATGCTGGGGTCCTGACCCCGGTCCAGCAGACTGGCCTAGCATGGCATGTATAGTACTTGCCCGACTAGGTCCTGCTCCCGTTAGGCACGATTAGGCTCGTTTAGCACTTTAGATCCATTAGGCACGACACGGTTCTAGACATGATATTCCTGTTTAACCCGTTTAGGCATGGTAATGGTCGGATTTTTGAATTTGTTTTAGACGTTAGGGAGCTTTAAAAATATGGGAAAAAATCTCCAAAAAAAAATATATCTATAAATAGGCAGCATACCCCCCATCTCCCGTTCAGCCACCATCCAATCTTCACTCTCTTCTATTAATTCTGTTGTGGAAATTTAGATCCCTTGTTGTGATAATTTGGCAATATTTGAAATATTTTGGCCAAATATTCGAAATCCAGTTGCAATAAGGAAAAGAGGTACGATACTTTTTTTTTGTTGTAGACTTTATTGTTTTATTTGTTATACTAAGGTGAAATAAGTAATAGTGTAAATTTCGATTTGTTATTTTTGTGATGGAAAATTACGCTAGTTTTGCTATTGATGATTTCAAAATTTTATCGGAGGATCTTGCATCCTTCAAGAATGTTGCGACCCCAACTCAACTGGAAGAGCAAGCAATACTATCATCAGGCTCTACGTCTGCAAGCATCGAAGCAAAGAGATCTAGGTCGAGTACATCAGGAATATGGGAAGATTTCGATAAGAAATCCAAGCTAGACGAAAAATGAGTTCAAGTAAGATATGATGTTTATAAAATTTGTAAACATGAATTATCTGCAAAGTCTTCAGGTAGAATATGACACTTGATTAGACATGTTGCAAAATGTAAAGCAAGACAAGGATTAATTGACCATGAGTCAGACATAGCTACAATACAACCCCGATGATACGATACGTAGCAAAGATTATAGTCCTGAAGTAGCTTGTCAATCTATTTGTCGTTTAATTGCTTCACAAGATATACCTTTAAACTTTAGCGAGTCTAAAGCGTTTGAAAATTACATTAGGACTACGCATAAGATTTTTTTTCTGTTTCTAGATAGACAACAACCAGAGATCTAGTTAAATACTACAATGAAAGTCGTGCTAAATTAAAACAACTCTTTAGTACCTATACATTTTTATTGTGCTTTGACGTCAGACATATGGAGTGGTCGGGCTATAAAGGATTATCTTAGTATAGTTGCTCATTATATTAACGATAACTGGAAAATAAAAAAAGAATTATAGAGTTCAAACTAAATGATATAGCACACATGGGTAAGAATATTGCGGGCTATATTATCAAAGTTGTAGGACGAGTACCAGGGTGAGGTGGACACCCTATTCGGCGAGTGAGACGAGTAGGCTTCCGGTGGAGCAGGGCAGGCAAGCGAGGGGTTCTGTCTGTTTTGCAATTGTAATTAAATACTTGTATTAAAGACCATAGCCTTGCGTGGCTACCTGTTGTAATAAAGTACATTTTCTATCTTATTATTCTGCTGCATTAACTTTGGTAAGACTTATTATTCATTGGAGCGATGTCCTACCGGACTGACGAATAATAATCTGCTTGCTTAAGTGTTATTACCCTCAGGGTAATGACACGTGGCGCCACATGTATGATAAGTCATCGTTCTGATCATGACTGGTCCTCGACCATGTGAACTATGTTTCTATGTTGTTGATCAGTAACTTGTGGTTGCTTTTGTTTGTTGTATGTTGTAGAATGACAGTCGGAAATCCTGCAAAGGTGGTTGGGTTGGTATACAAAGAAAGAGGGACCCTACTTGACTATGGATCATGGTTAGTCAATTCAGATAATTTTATTATATGTATTGATTTTATTCTTCAGATCTAGCTTAATTAAGTTGTTCTTATGCTCGAACCATTTCCCCTGATTAAATACAGATACAAGGAGTATTATTTTGAACTACAGTTAGTTTTGCAGATGCAAGAGCTACTGGTGGGTTTTCCCTTCTCATATGTTGTTTAGGAATCGTATAATTACTTCATTACAAGTAAAAACACAATACCTTTACTACTTAAAAAGACTCTAACGATGGTGAGTGATGCATTCTTGTTCCCCCACCCTCTTCGACGTCCATTGGATCGATGATTGGGGCACCGACGGCCCGGATCGCGTCGTTCGAACAACAGCAACCCTAGCGCCTCCTATGCCCATGTCTGCCTCCCACTCACGCGCCCTACCCGCACCGCCTGCCTCCCACTCTCCTCTCCATCCCCGCCTCTGCCCTTGCTCTTCTCCTCTTCTTCGCGCGTCTCTGCCCCCGCCCCTGCCCCCTCTCATCCTCTCATCTTGCGCCGCCTCGCCCGATCAGGGAGGGAGTGGAACCGGCGGCGGTGGGGTCATGGATGACCCGATCTGGTGCGGTGGGGAACTGGCCCGGGACAGATGTCGAAGGCCAAATCCGCCGTATCCCTCGCCTTCGGCTGTGTCTCCGCTGTTTCCCTCTCCTCCAACAGCCATTACCCATCGCTGTGTGGCATCGTGGATCCGCGGTCGCGGTGTTGGTGAGAACTCCTGCGAAGCAATTGGCCATGGCAGCGTCTATCCAAGCCTCATCTTCCTCCTTCCACTCACGCCTCCTCTCCTTGGCCACTTGATCCCCGTGGTGCTTCCTCCTCTCCTCCTCCGACCACGGCGACACCTCCTATCAAGCCGAAACCCTTGCCTTCAACGAGATCCAGTTGTCCCCTGAGAAGCTGTCCACCGCCACCGCCTTCGTCATCCACGATCTCCTCGGCTCCGGCCGCAACTGACGCTCCTTCTCCGTGCCCTCGCCTTCGAACTCCGCAACCGCTTCCCTTCCGACGGTAACCTCCAGCCTCAAATTTATGCGATGGGCACACTAAATTTCCCTAATTTTCACTCTTATCTGATCCTTACGATGTCCAACAATAATATAGTTAAGCAATTGTTATTAGGAGGGGAAGCAGTATTTTAGAAAGCTGGATTTTATGGCATTGTGTGTGTATTTGTGTGTAGAGTGGAGAATGGTTCTTGTGGATTTGAGGAACCACGGTAGGTCGGCTGGGATCAAGGGACTGAGCCTGTTGCATGACATGTCGACTCCGTCGAGCTCCGAACCCCTCCCCCTCCTGCCGTTTCGTAGATCTGGCGTCCCGCGACTGGTCGTCTGGAGCTCTCCACCATTCGTCGCCACCTGCAAATCTGCCCCGAGAGACCGTCGTCTCCTTGTGCACCGTCGCCACCTACCCGCACCGTCGACCTCCCATCTGGCGAAGATGGCGGTGGTTGCAGGTGAATGGAGAGGACGAGAGGCGGTGGTGGAGAACATAGAGGCCACTTCGACGACCACGACATTGGAGAGCGGGGAGTCGGCAGGTGATTAGGTGACCAAGCGATGGTGGTGGATAATGGGGAGTGCAAGGAGGAGGCAAATTCGCACGAATACAATGGCATCGATGCCGCCAAGCTCCTCTGTGCGCATGGCACCATAAGCAGCCACCCGGCGCAGCCAAGGTGACATATGTCTGCACTACTGCTGGACAGCATTGTTGACAAGCACACAATAGATATTGAAACTGATTATCTCAAAATTGTCAAGGTACACTACAATTACTTTCGGCACTTGTGTGGTTCAAACCAACGGCCATCAGATTAGCCGACTCTCCTTTCTTCATTAAAAAAGAAGGGATCTTAGTGCTTCCTCTTATGTATCGATTGGAAACCTATGAATTTGGCCTTGAAATATTTTGACATGTTAGTCTTAAAGGATTCAGTTCAACATGCAATTAACCACTTCTTTTTATACATACATAGATTAAGTGGGGTGTTACTCAAAGAAAAGAAAACCATGGAAATATTTTGACTTGTCAGTCTCAAGGATTCAGTTCAACATGCAATTTACAATTTCTTTTTATATGTAGATTGAGTGAGGAGTTACATGCAGAGAAAAAAGAAGCCTGGAGCAGTTGGACATGAAGTTCAATTGTCTAGGGAATCATATATAGGTTGTTATAGTACAACACAATACGTTGTTAGAAGTTACCAAACTGTAACCTTACATCTTAAAAATGTTCCACAGGAAATGATAATTGCTAGATCCAAGTTTGCCGCAATGAAAGTATGCACCTTGTTCTCTCTTACCATCTTCATTATATTATCTGTCTCAATTGAAATAGATTGACTTACTTTTATTGGATGAAATGGAACTTGTTTCTTCATAGTGCAAAGGTGAAGTATTTTCTTTATGACATCGTTGCTAATGGTTGCAATGGTATAGATGCCGACAAGTAAGGGCCTTCTTTATATTGAACTTTTAACATTTTCTACTATAGGCCCACAGTGGTTTGTACCATCATCTGGTTATGCCATAAACTAGAGTAACTGTGCACGTTCGACTACATTGGCCTTGATTGCAGAGCATGTGGTCTTGGGTGTAATTTCCAGTACTAGAGGTATTTTTTGTTCTCAATGTGCTAAATTTCTTCTTGCTTTTTGCCCCAGTGTTGAGAGTTGGGACGTGAGAATTAATATTACCAAGATTTGTAGAGAATTTCACGTCAGTGGTCTCTAGATGTTGTGGAATAAAAATACGGTTGCCAAGTTTATTAGTCATTGTCTTCTTTTGCATTTTATTTGATCAAATCAAAGACTATGTAGCGGCATAATTTTTCTATGCTGTCATCCCTGTTTCCCTTTGATATCTCATTGAGGAACATCTGAAGTTTCTGCCATTTATGTCAACAATGAAAGAAAGGTAGCCCAATTAGCTTCTCCATACGTAACACAAGGAGTGTTAACTGTTAAGCATATATTAGCAGTTCCATATAGGGCTTTGTAAGATCAAATGCCTTGCCATTTCAAGCTTTATATGTGACTTGGCCAAACCGTTAACTTTTAGGCAATGAAATATACAATGCAATTTTTTTTGTGTGTGGAGAACTCAAATTGATTCTTTTTTTTAAAAAAAAACTCATATTGTAACTTCATTACCTTTGTCCCTGCAGGCACTTACAAGGCATGTGAGTGATGTGTGATGAAATATGCTACCCTGCCAAAGATTGTAGGTGTATTATATAACCGTCCCCACCTGTTTATTTTTATATTTGCTATTTGTTTTTCTCTTTCAAAAGTTTCGGGATGTCACTTGTTATGTCTCATTGGGAACTATAGATCTGAGCATCCATAAATTGTTTTCAACACGCGTTGATCTGCACCGGACTGTCTATACCCATGCCAAAGTAAAGGTATGGGATAATTTACATTGCCTTCCTTTATTCTAGTCCCAACATAGTTATGTTTTATGAACATCATAGAAATGGCGTGTTTACATCATAGAACAACACACACAAACACACAAATTTTTTAAAAAATTCAATAAGTTGTACTTGGAGACAATCTTGTTGCATCTAAATTAGTGGGGATTAAATACGGTCATTGGTTGGGATTTCCTGTAATCAGTGGTAATCGATTGGTTGAACCAGGTTTTGCGTCACCTACTTTGAAGGTCTATAGCTCCATATGATGTTATATCACAAAGGTTTTCGATAAAGCTGCGAAAGTTTTTGTGTTGAATTTTCATTTAGCTTAAAATAAAATGGTTTTGTTATGGTGAATTGGTCTCATTTCTAGATACATTTAAGTTTCATCACCAATTTTATTGTTAAGTGCTAACTTTTTATCCACCAAAAATCTGCATTCTCACGCATATTGCCATTCTCCCCATATGTATATGGTTTATTTCTAACAGTCTTCGATCATTAGGCTGTTGAATTGATTCTTGTGGATGCACTTCTTGAGGCTAATGATTACTTGGGGATATCTTTGCATGCACAAGATCCTGAAGACTTTTGGAAGGTTTGGTGTTATCTACTGTTATTTTACTACATGTTTGTAGTTGTTTGTCCAGTCTATTCCTCTTACATCCACATCTGAAATTTCAGTTAGATGACACAATCATTAAAAGCATCGAAACAGCTCCCAACAGTGAACTGAAGAAAGCAAAAGAAATCATTCAACATATTCTTCGTAGAGTGCTCTACAAGGTAGCACGCCTTCTCAGCATTGTTGTGCAAGAACAAATCATCTAACATATATGCTGTTGAGTTGGGTGCTATAACTTGAGCTCTCAGAAGAACACAAGTTTCAAGTTTTTGATATTTTCTGTGATTTTAGTCTGATCGGTTCATGCACTAGATTGGTCTTTGATTCTGTTTTCTTCCTGACATTATGTGGATTATTTTATCTTTTCTTTGAGCAATTGAAAAATCCCATAGAATTGTGTACATATGTAATTGTCACCGTTGATTCTATGGTTTCTATTGGTACTTTTTTTCTTTCTTTGGTTTGTTGATTCTTGTGTTGCTCAAGGAAAATGAGTGGTAGGAGCTCGGGCATGGTGGCAAAGCCGAGGCTATGGTGTAGGTTGTGCACGACACTGAAGGTGCGATGAGGGTTGGGGTGGAGCTTTGCCGGGCGTAGAGGCGTAGTCGATGGTGCGGCTTAGGTTGAGCCTGGCGACTCAATGGGGTAATTTTTTTACCTCTGTGTAGGTCATGTTATCTGCTTTTCGTTTCTACCACAAATCCCCTATTATATGTTGTAGGCCATAAAGACTAAGCTTCCTAGGATGATCCTTCTACTAATTTCTTGTAAGTGGTAGGAGTGACATGCTTCTAGCAATTGATAGCTGCAACTTTACATGATGTGGTTATTCTCTTTTTAGTGATTTGATTTTACTGTTGTTGTGTTGATGACACGATATGCATCATAGTTTCATCTCACATGTGCTTTTTATATGCATTTCTAAAATGTTAGCATATATATATACATCCGTGAAATGTTCTCTATTTCTTGCATGTTGATCCGACAGTTAGTTAATTAGTTTGTTGATCATCATTTCAAACTATGCTCTCAATTATTTGTATTGGACGTAGTCAATCAATATTAAACTTCTATTCCTTTAAGCAAGAATGTATAACTGTAACATAATATTTAGTCCTAAGTTTGTTTTTCTGTTGCAACGTACGGGCATCTAACTAGTTATAATGATAAAGATCTCTCCTCATCGTGATTCTATTTTTTTTTTGTTTTGAAAAACACATCGTGATTCTAATAATTGAGATACCATGTTAGGTGAACTGACTAATCATCAGTTATGATGTATGTCCAATCATATAAATACTTTGTAATGTAGTTTATGAAATAGCTACGATTCCTCTGTGAAGCATATTTTGATCTGCAAGTACGGTTGTGAAGTACAAGTTAACAAGTGCGATGACATGCTACAAGGAATTTATCCATCCTCCCGGAGCACAAGTGTGCAACACTGTGCATTTGGTAATCTTCAGGGATGCTTTGTCTACCCAGTCACCCTTGTAAGATGTCCAGTTAGTTGTTGTAATGAGATTAAGATCTTGTCGATAACTAGAGTAGATAGGATAAGTGCACGTACTATTCTTAGAAAGTCAACTAACATTAGCACCAATATCTCAAGCTAGTAGCCGTCCGTCAACCATCAATGGTATGTACGGTACAATTTAGAGAAAACATTTGTGCAGCTCATGATAAAAATGTTCCCCTTAATGTAGCAGCATGTAGGCACAATGGGCCCTTCTTTTCTTGCATTCTTTCGGTATCCAGCGTTGTCATGCCTATTTGACTCGGTTTGCCAGATTCATCTGTTCTTGCTGGCCTCCATGGGCTCCTACTGCAAGACTGCAGCTCACGAGAAAAATGTGCAGTTCATGAGAAAAATGTGCCCCTAAGGGCTCGTCTGGGTAGATACAATCATACAATTCCTTCGAATAGACAAGTAATTTGAACTAATATCCCTTCTAATCTAAAAGATTTTATCTAATCCTTCTATATCCAAACAAGCCCTATTATAGCAGCATGTAGACACAACAGCGTCCCTTCTAATCTAAAAGGGCAAGCCAATGTTGCAATAGTAGTCTTGCGTTCTTTCCTGTGTCCCGTGTCGTCGTCAGCCTATTTGACTCGGTTTTGCAGCTTCATCTGTGCATGCAGGTTTCCATGGCTCCTCCTGCAAGACTCAAATCTAGCACTTCAGCTGACGCTCATTGTCCTCAACCTCTTCATCAGCATCTCTGTCTCATCGGCCTGATCCTGTTCCGTCGCAGCGTCCGGTCGGCAGGTGATCTCTTGAAAACGGCGGCGCTTCTGGAGCCTCCTGCGCATGATCGCGTGGACGTCCATCTCCCTCCTCATCTCCTCCAACGCCCCGCACACCTCGACGATCTCCTCGACCCTGGGGCACCTGTAGTTGCTCGCGTTCGCCTTGCCAAGCAACATTTTCTCCAGCCGGATCGCCGCGCCCAGGCGTTTCATTATCGTCTCCAGTATCCCGAACTCCCCTCGGCTCGTGACGTCCGGCCAGACGTCGGCGAAGCTCCAGTAGTCCTCCCGGCCACCGCCATCGACTCGGCACAGGTACAGCGTCCCCGGCGAGACGCTGATGCTCACGTGGGCGAGGCGGTGGCCCGGCCGGGTCTTCTGCTTCGGGGAGGTGTACTGTTTGAACGCCTCGGTGTCGCCGCGCGGGCTGTTGAAGGCGACACAGCAGTGCCTGGGGCTGGCGTGGACGGTGAGCACCGGCGAGTCCGGGTCGGCGGGGTCGACAGACTTGCTGAGCTCGACGATGCCGTCCTTCTTCACCGGCACGCGCTGCCGGACGATTTCGAGGGCGGCGGTGTACGTCTGGTCGATGATGATGAGAACCATGTTGTCCACCATCTCCCAAGGGTGGTGCTGCTCGATCTGCTGCATGGCGGATGGAGCCATCTCCGCCTGGTCGGCGACGTACGAGGGGAACTGGTTGAGGCAACGGCGCTGTGCACTCCTTAATATGTACGCTTGGCGTGCGACGCCTAACGCAAATCGGACTACCGCCTTACCGTGGCCGAGGCTGATTCTAATTCCTTTAGCGATTCTGACTGTACTGTGCGCAGGCAGCACGTATAGTACGCAACTGGCCATGCATCCACGGCGTACGTAACGTACGTTCGTAATGCCAGGATCGAGCGGTGTGCCATCCCACGCGCTGCGCACGCCGCTAATTATAGGATGCAGAGGGCGGTGGTGGCAAATGGAAATCTGGCATGATCTCCACACGGGCACGGATGCGCGGGCCTCTGCCCTTGCTACGTCGACCTTGCGCTTCTGATGCAAATCCGTGGTAAGTGGGCCGTGCGGGTGGATGGCGTTCACGTTGTGGGTGTTTTCGGCGAAGCCGCGGCAGGACCGAGTGGTGCCATGGTGGGCTGGGCTCGTACGCGGTTTGCTGCCTGGTAGACGGGCTGGACCTTTTCTAAGCTCTTGACGCCGGTGCGCCGAGAGCACTAGCCAGTAAACAATTTTAGTATTTTGGGCTGCTTTGGTGCGGCATGCTCGTGTCGTGTCATCTGCGGATCTGCCCTTGGGCTTGGGGAAGTGAAGGCAGAGGAGCACATAAAAAGCAGAGTAAGCACCGTGGTCATGCAGGACAGCGTATGTGTTGGTTGCCGCAACTACCGGTGGCAGATGGCAATCCCTTGCACTCAGACTCACAGTAGCAATGTAGCATCCAATACATGAACTAGGAAAGTTATGGAATATGTACGTACTTCTGCAACTTGTAAGCTCCTACTGTACGCAAAAAAAAACCCACACACACGAATTACCATCGTAACGAGCAGTCTAACACATAAAGGATCGCTCCTACTAGGCTTCGACCGATGATTTTGTGAGGTCGATCCTGCTCATGTACGGACTGGCCAGCGACACGTAGTACAGGTATCTGCCGACCTTGAGCCAGCCGGTGGTGAGGGCGAGGGCGGGGTAGGTGTACATGCACACCGGCTCCCCGTCCAGCGTCACGCTCATCGCCCCCAAGTTCTTCAGGCTGTAAGGAAACGCCACGAACGTGTCTACGATGTACACCATCTTCCGAATAAAAGGGTACTTCATGAGTATGTCCCACTGAAGAGTCCTCTCCTGCAAAGTTTGGCACGAGCAGCAGCTTACGAAGCAAAATTAGCAACAATATACAAAGAATTTTTTTGCGATGGTTGTTACCGCGTACAATGCGATCCAGTACCGGCCTTCCCCGTCGTACCGGATGTTGTCGGGAAATCCCGGCAGGCTGTCGATGAACTTCTCGGCCGTGCCTTTCTTGCCGCCTCTGATGTGGTACCTCGTGCATCTCCTCCTGCAGTAACATGCATGAATAACAGGTTGCATGCTGCGAGAATCGAAGTACGAAAGTGCTAGCTTTTGAAGGATCGCTGATTCTGAAGGCACTCACATCACTGTCTCGCAGTAGATGACGGAGTTCTGATCCGGCGAGACAGCGACGCCATTGGGCATGTAGAGGTCCCGCGCGAGCACGGCCATCGTCCTCGTGGACGGGTCAAATCAGAAAAAAAATCCTATAGGATCTAATCCACAACTGCATTAATGTAGACTAATTTCATCGCGTGATACGTCTTTTCACGAATCTCAAAGCGTGATATGCTAGCCTTCAGTATTCAATTAATGAAAAATCACATAAGTGATTTATGGGGTTTTACGCTTTGAGATTCGTGAAAAGACACATATCACATGGTGGAGTTGGTCTACATTGATGGAGTTGTGATCAGATCCTATAGAATTTTTTTCCGGTCGAATCTTATCAGCCTCCCGTGGGGCCACGCCTCGAGGAAGTCCAACATGCCGTTCTCTAAGTTATATTTGTGCGACGCATCGGTGAAGTAGATGGTGCCGTCACCGGCGACGTCGACGCCGTCGGTTAGGGCGAACTTGAGGCCCTCCGCCTCGTCCGTCAGCAGCGCTACCGTTTTGTCCGCTACCGTTTTGTCCGGGCTCTTTGGACAGCTCCATGCAACCCCTGTTGAAATGAGTGCAAGTGGACAACTAACGACTTTTGAATTGTCCAACCTAAACTTCTTATGTACCTTCTCAATGTACTTCTCTTGTGCATAAAACTGGTACAACTTGTTGGAATTTCTATCCTCTCAAGGTGCTTTCAATACCAAGAATTTGCTACTGCTAGATCGGATGACGTTTGAGATCGACGTCTTCATAGCAAAGCTCCTCTTCTTTTTCTCTCTTGTCTCTTCTTTGTTGTGTGCATATGCTTCTCACTCCTTGCTCAACTCTTTCATTCTTAGGGTAATCAACTTTGCAATTCTAGAGACATTCTTGCCACCACAATCAAGATATCATCAACATAGAGCAACAAGATGATAAAATCATCACTGAGAATCTCGCAATGAAAGAACACACAATGGTGCAAGTAGATGCTACACCTATTGTCCAAAGCAAAGCTTCAGCCTTGCTCCCCATATGATTCAAACTTCATATACCATTGTCTTGGTGCCCCTGACTTTTAAGGGCATTCCAAATTTGTGATTAACATTCATCCCACAAAGTTGATGGTTGCATCATCGAAACAATGATGATCCTTTCTTCAACAGTGGAACCAGTCTTGCCAACATCATTTTCAGCAATGACTACCATCATGTCCTCAACCTGAAGTAATGCGACCAACATCATCATCCTTTGTCACTATCTTGTTTCGTGCTTTCTTCTTTTCTTCTTGTTTTCCGCTTGAGTTTCGGCAAAACTTTCTAATGTGTCCCTTCTCATGGCGGTGATAGCACTCAACATCCAAAATTTTCCTCTTGACTTGCTTCTACTTTCAACTGAATTCCTCGGACCTCGGCTCTTGCTTCTCGCCCTTGACTCGGTGAACAACACCTCGGGTTGTGAGGAGGAACTCTCCCTTTCAGCAAGTTTTCTTGACTCTTCATTTATCACTTTGGTCTTCACAAGGTTCCAAGAGACAGTACCATTTGGAGCTGAATTGCACAAAGTGACTTTGAGTGTTTCCCAAGTATCCGGCAAAGAACCAAGTAGTAGCAAATCCCTGACCTCATCATCAAATGAGATGCCCATGGAAGATAGCCGATTTATAATACCTTGAAATGCATTCACATGATCAGCCACAGAAGTGTCATCTCGGTACCTCAAATGCATCAATTGCTTGATCAAGAACATCTTATTGGCGCCTTCCTTCCTAGCATACAATTCTTCCAATTTCTGTCATAAGGTGCGTGCATGTATCTCATCACTGATATGGTTCAACACATTGTCATTGACCCACTGTCGAATGAACCCACAAGCTTGACGGTGAAGTACCTTCCATTCATCATCAGTTTTGTCATCCGGCTTCTCGGTGGCAAATACTGGCTTGTAGTACTCTTTCACATAGAGCAAATCCTCCATCTTACCCTTCCAAGCTTGGTAATTTGTACCATTCAGAGATATCATCCTGCTGGTATTCACCTCCATCTTTCACTGCAAGACAATCACCAAAGCAAACACGAGCTCTGATACCACTTGTTGGGGCTAAACATTGCAATTAACAAAGTTCAGCACCTCTACTTGTAGTGAACCAATGAGGATAGCTTCAACTAACAAATAAGCAGCGGAATTAACAACAATAACATGCACAAAGTGACACAGATTTACGTGGAAAACCTCCTCAATGTGAGGAGTAAAACCACGGGCTTGCACAACCCACTCCCAAATCTTCCACTATAATCAACAATGGGTACAAGGAGTCTTCTTTAGAACATCTAGAGGTACATCACAGAAGCAACAACATCATCAAGATATAATCTTGGTATCATCATCAACAACCATACACAACTAACAAGAGGTACACTAACAGCCAAGCGGAGAAAATACAGTTTCTGTCCCCTTCGGTTATCAGCTCATATCTCACAAACCACAGATCCAAACTGCATAAAACTTGGCAGGAATGTACATCCACGAGTCCCTAACATGCTGTCCAAATTTCAGCCAAATCGGACAAGGTTTCACTACTCAAACTGAACTTCTACCAAATCTGCTCAGTGCTGAATCTCATTACGGAAGTCAGCTCTTTTTCAGAACAGGCAAACGCACTTTTATCGCACATATTCATTACGAAGAAGAATTTAGGAAGTTAGCTCATGCTTCCTATTTGGATTATCACTGTCTATCGCACTACAGTGCTACCACTGAGTACTGACTACTGAGAACTTAACGCAGCCATGCGACTGTGCGAGTACGCGACGGGTTTAGTTCAGTGACTCATTTCAGTACAACAGATGCAGGAAACTGACTGGATTATCTCGTGTAATCCAGTGGTAATCCAAATAGGAAGCATGAACCGCCTTCCTATTTCGGGTGGCGCATTTCAGTACAACAATTCCATGCAGGAAGCTAGGAAACAACCACGAGAAGTACAAAAAAGGAAGCGGCTTGTTTGTTTATGGATGGAAGAAACGTGCCAAAAGAAACGGACAGGAGTAGGGGAAGTGCTGTTAACTCACCTTGTCCGGGTCGGCCACGACGAGGCCTCCGTCCCCGGCGAGGGCGACGCCGAGCGGCCGGCCGCCAACCAGGGCCCAGTCCTCCACGTCCCCGCCAGGCACGCCCACCCTCTTGATCCACCCGTCGGCGCACCCAGTGTACAGCCACCCGCCGGCTCGGTCGTACGCCAGGTCTTCCGGGCCCGGGAGCCGCCCCTCCCCTACCCACTCGCTCGCCGACAGCGCGTGGGCCTCGTGTCGCGGCGCGGACACGTCGGCCCCGTACCTGTAATCCGGGGGAAGCACCGCCGGCAAGAAGTTCTTGGGACCGTACAGAGCGACGGCTAGCAAAACCGGCGCTAGCACCAGCGCCACGGCCTTCAAGACACCGAGCCCCGCCGTCATGGCGGATCGACCGTATGGGTCCTCGGATCACACGGTAATATTACGAGCAGATGTATGTATGTTTGATACGAAATGCTCCCCGTCAAGTCTACGATGGTGAGTGAGCTCCACGCGTACGGCATGCATGTGAATCTTTTCTCTCTTTCTGCTGGCTGTCCGACTATGAAAACTCTTCTATGGGCGTGGGGTTATTTCTAGTACGCAATTAGAGCTCAAACGTACAAGGGGAGACTTTCCATCGTATGCTCGATGTAACACAAGAGAAGAACAGGAATAATTTTTTTTTTTTTTATCAACGGCCGCAACAAAAAAAACTACTGGGTTTCAAACTAGGTGGGGAAAAGAAGAAGATACAACATCTTAGACCTAGCGTTTACGACATCTGGAAAACACCTATCCCGTGGACGACCAACACAGTGGAAGATCCGATGCAACACAACGGAAGAACGGGTGCAATATTTTTCTCAACGGTCACAACAAAAAGAAACTAACTATCAAAGAAGAGGTGGAGCATCTAGAAACATCTATTGCAATAAATTAAAGTCTGCAACATTTTTTTCTACAGTCGCAACATTTTTTTCACCGGTCACAACTTTTTTTCCAACAATCGGAACAAAAAAAACTAAGAGGTGGAGCATATGGAAACACGTAGTGCAACAAAAAGTATGAGGAAATGACGCAGCAGGACGGTGGCCGACGCAGGAGATGCACGGCCCGACGAGGTGCGGTAGAGGTGTGGGAGCACTGAGGTGACGTGCGGCCAAGGTGGCCGAGGTGCTCGGCTCGGGCGGTGTGGCTGCACTGGGAGAGAGGCGGCGGCCACGGGAGGCAGCATGGCGGCGTAGCCGAGCCGAGGCTGCACGATGCCAGCAGTGGTGGCGGCGGCGCGGCTAGTGCGGCGGCGGAGGCTTGGTGGGGACCGGTCGGCCGGAGGGAGAAAGGAGCCGGAGAGAGAAGCTTTGGAGGAGGAGATCGGTAGAAAAGAGATGAAAGGAAGATGAAGAGGAGAATGGGAAAAGAAGAAAGAAGAAGAGTCAGGGGAGTCAGGGAGAAATGGGTGGACGAGGCGCTTCCGAAGCGGATAAGGATGCAGAGCGTATGAACGAGAGGGTCCTATCAGACGTAAGTGCACTACGATTATCCTTATTTCTATCACCATCTGATAGTGATGCCACAAATCTCGAGATACAATTGAATGTGATAGAATCGTCTCTATATGAGATGGGCCTCGTAATAGTTTCCTCCTCCGGGCCGGCTCGACTTTAAAAACATCATCAACCGTCTATTTTTATTGAAAACTCCATAATAGTTTATATGCCATTTAACCAAGGGGAAATTAGATCAGTAACATCACGTTGAGACGTATTGAGAGGAATGACACTCCCTTCATGATGCACTGCAAAACAACATCGCGAACACAACAAATTCTGCCGAATGACATTGCCGTCACCTTCTGTGAGTTATCGTGTCGTTTGCTACCGTTTGATTGGTGAAAAGACCAGTGTACCCTTTCCATCCGGCTGCAGAGGTGAAATGGACCAAAATGTGAAGAAAAAACATAAAAAAATTGATGATCAAGTGTGAAAACATAGAAAGCAAAACTAAAATGTTTTCCATTAATTAATCACCAGTCCTTCTCGGAGATGGCGTCGCCGACGCCGTGTCGTCCACCGGCGCAACACCGCCGTCCTTGCGGCTCCTGATCTTGATCAGGTGGAGGAGGACTCCGCGCCCAAGGGGAGCTCGGGCGGCCGCCCGACCTTCTGATGCAGACGCGTGGTAAGTAGAACGTGGGCCATGGTGGGTTGGGCCGTCACTTGGGAACGTAATGCAGTTTGCTGGCCTGCCTGGTATCTAAGCGGGTTCCTTTTGAAGCTTTTGACAATTTCGGCCCGACCGCACTAGCTAACATTTTCACCATCTTTTGGGCTGCTTTGGCGCGGTTTGTTTGGATCATCTGCCAATAATAGCCCATTGCATTGCATTGGCACAGGACAATACCCCATTTAATCACAGTAGCGTCGAATGCATGAAACTACCTGCGGACGTTATGGAAAATATATGTACTTTTGCAACTTGTAAGCAACTGTAGTACGCCCAAAAGCAGCACACAAATTAATTACCATTCGAACGAACAATGAACGCAGGAAGGATCGCTGCTAGGCTTCAACCGATGACTTTGTGAATGGCAGGTTGCATGCTTTGACAATCGAAGTAGCATTGCAACCTTGATAAAATTGGTAGCTAGCTGTTGAAGGATCGCCGGAGAACTCACATCACTGTCTCGTAGTAGAAGAGGGAGTTCTGATACGGTGAGACCGCGACGCCATTTGCGTAGTAGAGGTCCCACGCAAGCACGGCCGTCTGTCTACTAGCAGAGGCAGATTCAGAACGAAAATGATCGAGTATTCGATGTCTTTTATTTGGGTTAAGAGGTGTTCAATGCTGTTCATACATAAGATATATCTATAGAAAATAATTTTGAACCTAATGTCCTAGGCACCCTAGTGATCCGCCCCTACCAAGTGCCAACTAGACGGATCGAAGCTCATGAGCCTACCGTGGCCGTGGGGCCGCGCCTCGAGGAAGCCCAGCATGCCGTTCTTCCCGAGGACATGCAGAGGAACTGAGCTCAGTTCCTAAGATATTACGGAAGTCAGCTCTTTTTTTTTTTTTTTTTTTTTACAAAACATGCAGAGGAACTTAGCCTAAGATATCAGTTCCTAAGATATCACGCATACTCCATTTTGTTGATATCACTTTACGGTTCCTGACTTCGTCACAAGATTACAGCCACGAGACAAAAGACAATACCTAAAAGGAAGGCGGCTTTGTTTGTTTAAGGATGAAAGAAACGTGCCAAAAGAAAAGAACAATAGAAGGGGAAGGGCTGTGAACTCACGTTGTCCGCGTCGGCCACGACGAGGCCTCCGTCCCCGGCGAGCAAAACGCCGAGCGGCCGGCCGCCGACCCCAGGACCCAGTTCTCCACGTCCCCGCCAGGCACGCTCACCCTCCTGACCCACCCGTCGGCGCACCCGTGTACAGCCCACCCGCCGGCTCGGTCCTAAACCAGGTCCTCCGGACTCGGGAGCAGCCCCTCCCCCACCCGTTCACTCGCCGCCAGCGCGCGTGCGTCGTGGCGCAGCGTGGACACGTCGCCGACGTCGGTCCCGTACGTGTAATCCAGGGGGAGCGCCGCCGGCGAGAAGTCCTTGGGGCTGTACAGCGTGACCGCGAGCAAGACCGGCGCTAGCACCAGCACCTACGGCCTTCAAGACACTGAGCCCCGCCGCCATGGTGGATCGTATATATGGCGCCTCAGCCCTCGGATCACACGGTAATATTACGAGTTTGATACGAAATGCTTCCCACTCGAGTCTATGACGTGTACACGGTAATATCTCGATTTTTTTTTCTCTCGGTCGGCTGTCCAGCCAGTAAAACTCTTCTACGGGGTCAATCCCTATCATCGTCCGATGGTGGCGATGTTACGAATTTCGAGATACAGTTGGATGGTGATGAGACTCCATAACACGGCCCCGCAGGACAGTGGCGGAGCCAGGAAATTTGCGAAGCTTGGGCAAGTCGTAAGCTAAAGTCTATTGAGAACCGTAAGCATCGGATATTCGGATACACAATTACACATCATGCAATTTCACAATAGTTTTAAAGTAAAAGAACGGATACGATAGTAGTAGTAATCAACTAATCATGTTACCAGACCAAGTTACCAGATTTCCTACAGCCTGCAGAAAGTAATCATGTGCCAACCTAGTAGTAGTAATCAACTAATCATGTTACCACACCAGGTTACCAGATTTCCTACAGCCTGCAGAAAGTAATCATGTGCCAACTTAGTATAGTTGATTCCATTCAATTTTCCCAAATTAACCAATAAACAACAAACTTAACTACAAATTGAACCCCAATCCCCAATTATATACTGATGTTTACCTAGCTACAATCCCCAATCCCCAATTAGCTACAAATTAGCTACAATCCCCAATCCCCAATTGAGCCCCAATCGACCTGTTGAATATGGGATATATTGTGATCCGAATTTCTAATATGGAAGTATCCGGATTAGTTACCATATTAGCCGATTAGTTTCATACTTGGACTTTAAGTCCTTTTGTCCCTTTATATACCTCTTGTAAGCCGCACGGGGAGAGTTGACGTCTGACGCTTCATACCTCATTGTAATCCCCTGCGTTTTGTAATCGCTCCACATATAGTGATCATCGCCGGTTGGCGCCCGTGGTTTTTTCCCGCAAGGGTTTTTCACGTAAAATTCGTGTCTCTTGTCCCTGTTGATCTGTATATTATTTCTAACAAGTGGTATCAGAGTACAGGAGATTAGGGTTTGCGAGATACGAGAAAAATAACAGATCGGTTCGTGCGTCCGCCGTCACGCAGCGATCTTCGTCCGCGAGTCTTCGTCGCGCGTCGGTCCTTCATCGCGCAAATCAGTAGCAGCCAGGCCGTCGCCCTTTCCTCGGTCCAAGCGGCTCCAGGCGTTTCTTCGGCCCTTCGGCGCCTCGGTCTTCGATCCCGTGGCGTGCCTCCTCGCCTCGGACTGTGTGTTAGCGATTGGATCCGCGCTGAGCAATCGCACAAGCCGAGACCTTCGCGCTGCGTACGACCGAAGTCAACAGATCAAAACCAAACCGAAAGCAAAACCAATTGCAGCTCCAAAACAGCAAAGGTCCCATCAAGCCACATCAATTTCTTTCTTTATTAAATCCTTTCACGTGAGATTCTTTTTTCTAGCCTTCTTTGCTACTTGCACACAAGAGTCGTACCAGGGATTGAAGATCTATTGATTCGTGTACACATAAATTGTACTAAGAGGTCGTGATTTTTGCTAGGTTCACACATACCAGTACCATCAATTTTCAGGTTTTATTCCTCATGGCGACTTTGAAGTATGATCTTCCACTCCTGGATCGTGACACAAGATTTTCGCTGTCGCAAGTCAAGATGAGAGCTGTGTTGGCACAGATGGATTTGGATGATGCATGAGAAGGTTTTGCAAAAAAAAAACCTACCGCATGGACCGCAGATGACAAGCGTAAAGACCGTAAGGCTTTATCTCAGATTCACCTTCATCTATCAAATAATATTTTACAAGATGTTTTGAAGGAGAAAACAGCTGCTGCATTATGGCTGAAGTTAGAAAAAATTTGCATGACAAAAGATCTCACCAGCAAGATGCATCTCAAGCAGAAGTTGTACTCTCATAAATTGCAAGAAGGAGAATCAGTGCTTGATCATCTTTCGACGTTTAAGGAGATCGTTGCCGACTTAGAGTCGATGGAGGTAAAATATGAGGATGAAGATTTGGGTCTTATTCTTTTGTGTTCACTGCCTAGTTTATTTTCAAATTTCAGAGATATCATATTATATAGTAGAGACACTCTCACTCTTAATGAAGTTTATGAAGCTTTGCATGCTAAGGAGAAGATGAAACAGATGGTACCTTCTGAAAATTCAAGCTCGAAAGGAGAAGGCTTGTTTGTTCGTGGCAGGCAAAAGGAGAAGAACTCAAATAATGGACCTCGAGGCAAAAGTCCGAACGGCTACAAGAACCGGTCGAAATCTAGAGGCAAGTATAAGTCGTGCAAATATTGCAAGAAAAATAGACACGACATCTCTGAATGCTGGAAGCTCCAGAATAAAGAAAAGAGAACTGGTCATTATAAGCAAAAAGGTAAACCAGATGATGAAGGTAAAACTTCTCTTGCTGCTGATGATAGTCCTAATGGAGAAATCCTTGTTGCCTTTGCTGGATGTGCTAAGACCAATGATGAATGGATTCTTGATTCTGCATGTACCTTTCATATGTGTCATAATAAGGATTGGTTTGCCACCTATGAACCTATTGAAGGTGGTACTGTGTTGATGGGTGATAACTCATCTTGTAAGGTTGCGAGGAATTGGTTCAATTCGGATCAAGATATTTGATGGTATTGTCGAACTTTGATGGATGTGAGGCACATTCCAGATTTGAAAAGAAACCTCGTCTCTTTGAGTACTCTTGATACTAAAGGGTACAAGTATTCAGTGAAGGTGGAGTTTTAAAGGTATCAAAAGGCTCTCTTATTGTGATGAAAGTCGATATTAAAGTCGCTAATCTGCACCATCTGCGAGGTACTACAATATCGTAATGTTGCTGTAATTTCAAGTTCATTATCCGATTCGATGCTACTAATCTTTGGCATATGCGTCTTGGGCATATGAGTGAACTTGGTTTGACAGAATTGAGTAAGAGAGGACTTCTTGATGGACATAGCATCGGCAAGCTAAAATTTTGTGAGCATTGTGTGTTTGGCAAACACAAGAGGGTGAGATTTAATACCTCAGTTCATACTACAGAAGGTATTTTAGATTATGTGCATTCTGATTTATGGGGGCTATCTCGTAAGACATCTCTATGAGGTGCTCGTTATATGCTAACAATTATTGATGATTATTCTAGAAGAGTGTGACCTTATTTCTTTAAGTATAAGTCAGAAGCATTTTCAAAATTTAAAGAGTGGAAGACTATGATTGAAAGGCAAACTGAAAAGAAGGTAAAGAAACTTCGCACTGATAATGGGATGGAATTATGTTCTGATGAATTTGAATCATATTGCAAGACTAAAGGCATTGTTAGGCATTACACCGTTCCTGGTACTCCTCAACAAAACGGTGTAGCTGAGCGTATGAACAGAACCATTATTTCCAAGGCCCGTTGCATGTTGTCTAATGCAGGTTTGCATAGGCGTTTTTTGGGCTGAAGCCGCTTCCACTGCTTGCTATCTTATTAATCGGTCACCCAATATTGCAATTGAAAAGAAAACTCCAATTGAGGTATGGTCTGGTTCCCCAGCAAATTATTCAGAATTGAGAGTTTTTGGTTGTACTGCTTATACTCATGTTGATAATGGAAAATTGGAGCCTAGAGCTATTAAGTGCATCTTTCTTGGTTATAAATCTGGTGTTAAAGGATATAAGTTGTGGAATCCTGAAACAAGGAAAGTTGTGATTAGCGAAACGTTGTTTTTAATGAATCTGCTATGCTTCCTGATAAACTGCCTATTAACGTTCCTGTTGAGAGTAAGCAGAATTCAAGTGTTCAGATGGAGCACTCTGTTGGTTCAGGTAACACATCAGATAAGGAAAATACCATTGTTCATGATGCACCTATTGTTGAGGATACTCCCATTGTTGAGCAGTCACCACAACGGTCTATTGCAGTTGATAGCCCTAGGAGGGAGATTAATCCACCCAGGAGGTTGATTGAACAAGCTAACATTGTTGCTTATGCTTTGAGTGTGGCAAAAGAAATTGAAGGTAATACAGAACCTTCATCATACTCTGAAGCTATTAGCTCCACTAATTGCAATAAGTGGATAACTGCTATGAATGATGAGATGGAGTCACTTGAAAAGAATGACACTTGGGAATTAGTGAAATTACCAAAGGAGAAAAAGCCTGTTCGTTGTAAGTGGATTTTCAAAAGAAAGAAAGGTATTTCTTCTACTAAACCAGTAAGGTATAAAGCAAGATTGGTTGCTAAAGGTTATAGTCAGATTCCAGGTATTGATTTCAATGATGTCTTTTTCCCAGTTGTGAAGCACAGTTCTATTCGTACTTTACTCAGTATTGTTGCTATGCATGATTATGAACTTGAGCAGTTAGATGTTAAAACTGCATTCTTACATGGGGAGTTGGAAGAAGATATTTATATAGACCAACCTGAAGGTTTTGTTATTCCTGGAAAAGAACACCTCGTTTGTAGATTAAAGAAATCTCTTTATGGTTTGAAGCAATCTCCTAGGCAATGGTACAAGAGATTTGACTCCTTTATGCTCTTTAATAATTTTAAGTGGTCTGATTATGATAGCTGTGTCTATTTAAAGACTGTTAATGGTTCAGCCATTTATTTGCTTCTCTATGTTGATGATATGTTGATTGCTGCAAAAGATAAGTCAGAAATAGCAAAACTGAAAGCACAATTGAGTAATGAATTTAAGATGAGTGATCTAGGTGCAGCAAAGAAAATTCTCGGTATGGAGATTATTAGAGAGAGAAAATCTGGCAAGTTATACCTTAGTAAAAAAGGTTATATTGAGAAAGTCTTTTGTCGCTTTAATATGCATGATGCAAAACCAGTGAGTACTCCATTAGCTTCACATTTCAGATTATCTTCGGCTTTATGTCCTAAGTCAGATTATGATATTGAGTACATGTCTAGAGTTCCATATTCCAGTGCAGTTGGTTCTCTTATGTATGCCATGATTTGTTCTCGTCCTGATTTATCTCATGCACTGAGTGTTGTCAGTAGATACATGGCTAATCCTAGAAAAGAGCATTGGAAAGCAGTTCAGTGGATATTCAGATATTTGCGTGGCACTTCTAATGCTTGTTTGCGGTTTGAGAATTCTAGAGATGGACTTGTTGGTTATGTTGATTCTGATTATGCTGGTGATTTGGACAAGAGGAGGTCTCTCACAGGTTATGTTTTCACCATTGGTGGTTGTGCTGTTAGTTGGAAAACAAGTTTGCAAACTACTGTTGCCTTATCCACCACTGAAGCAGAATATATGGCTATTTCTGAAGCTTGTAAAGAAGCTATTTGGTTGAGAGGTTTGTATACTGAGCTTTGTAGAGATAATTCTTGCACTACTATATTTTGTGATAGTCAAAGTGCTATATGCCTTACAAAGGATCAGATGTTCCATGAGAGAACAAAGCACATTGATGTGAGATATCACTTTATTCGAGGTGTTATAGCTCAAGGTAATGTCAAGGTGTGTAAGATAAGTACTCATGATAATCCAGCTGATATGATGACAAAGTCAGTTCCTGTTACTAAGTTTGAGCTTTGCTCAAGCTTAGTTGGTATTATAGTCTAGTCCTAGAGACTAGTTGGCGCACGGTGATTTTTATCTTATTATGGAGATATTTGATGATTGATGATTCTTCATTATGCTGCAAGAGGAAATTCGTCTCAAGGTGGAGATTATTGAATATGAGATATATTGTGATCCGAATTTCTAATATGGAAGTATCCGGATTAGTTACCATATTAGCGGATTAGTTTCATACTTGGACTCTAAGTCCTTTTGTCCCTTTATATACCTCTTGTAAGCCGCACGGGGAGAGTTGACGCCTGACGCCTCATACCTCATTGTAATCCCCGGCGTTTTGTAATCGCTCCACATATAGTGATCATCGCCGATTGGCGCCCGTGGTTTTTTTTTTCCGCAAGGGTTTTCCACGTAAAATTCGTGTCTCTTATCCCTGTTGATCTGTGCATTATTTCTAACACGACCAATCCCCAATTAGCTACAAACCGAGGCGACCAGCGGCCGCAGGCCGAGCTGGCCGGGGCACGGGCGCGCAGGGAGGCCGGCGGTAGTACGGGCGCATAGGGAGGCCGGCGAGCGCACTACGCATGGGCCAAACGCGCAAGGGAGCCGGCGGCGGCGCAGGAGTCCCGCCGGAACCGCCGTCTCGCTAGAGCTGTCCACCATCGCCCCGCCGCGTCACTGGCTCACCGGCTCCCGCCGCCGCCGCCTGCCAGCCGACGCAGGCTGCAGCAAGCCGCCGCTTGGCGCTTGGCAGCGCTTGCCGCTTGGGGAGTTGGGGTTGCCGGGTTGGGGAGGTGGGGATTGGGGAATAGAGAGAGAGAGCAAATGAGAGATTGAGAGGGCAGGCAGCACGCAGCAGGCTGAGTCCGTGAGGCTCGGAGTGAGGAGACGACCCATGTTGCCCGGCCTTAGAGGCCCAACGCGCGAGAGTGCAGGTGGTGTCGGCCTTGGGCTTAGAAGGGCAGCGCGAGGAAAGGCCGGGCAATTGCCCAGGCTGGAGGGCCCTTGGCTCCGCCACTGCTGGAGGACCACATCACTAGCTTGAAAAAATCATGGAACGTCTGTTTGAAGGATTGTTACATGACACTCAAATAAAATGTATACGATTCAAGCAATTTTTTACACCTTAATATCGAAATCATGTCGCTCAAATCTCTTCACATTTACTGTATAAACCCACCTTCCACCTCCAGCAAACTCCTTACGGAGGTGACGGTGGCGGCCTTGCCGCCGCAGTGTTACGCCTCCTCACGCCGATGCCACCTCCTGCGCGGAAGACGGTAAAAACCTTTGACGGCAAAGACAACACGAGACAACACAAAAGGCCTTAATCCAAGGAGGAGCAACGGGGTCATGCGATGATGCCCTCACGAGGCGCCGACGGCGAGGTGCTCGCGCATGCGCTTCATTGTTGTTGGTGGAGCTTGCTAGAGACGAGGGTGGAGTACGTAGGAGGGTAGAGTAGGAGGGTATATGGTTCTAGATGCAAATTAAAGCAGTGGGAAATTTGACTGAAATTCTGAAAATTTTCAGTCGATAAGTTGCGTACCAAATTGACTTCTATATTATTCTGGTGCAGTCGTACTCACGAGAATTGACATTTTTGGCAGACGAGGTGTTGTGTCCCGCACGGCATATCTTAATGTCACTTGAGTCAACAGCGCGTGCATCTGGACTAAACTACGAGACGGCGGAGACGGCCAACCAGGTTGCCTCTGTCGCCGATAAACGTCGATATAGCGGCGGCTGAGAGGAGGCGGTGCCAAGGGCGTGATCTGCGGCTACCGGGGATGGGCGATGTGAAGCTTAGCATGATCTCCATGCGGGACACCATACATCTCTGCCAATAGCCTAATTATATTTCAATGGAACAGGAAATGCATGGAAGTGATGAATCTATCTAGGGAAGTTGTGGCAAACGTATGTGCTTTTGCAACTTGTAAGCACCTGCTGTACGCACAAAAGCAGCACACGAATTACCATCCCAACGAACACAACTCAGAAAGGATCACTCCTAGGCTTCAATCGAAGATTTTGTGAGGTCGATCCGGCTGAGGTACGGACTGGCCACAGACCCGTAGTAGAGATACTTGCCGACCTTGAGCCAGCCGGTGGTGAGGGCGAGGCCGGGGTCGGTGTACATGGACACGGGCTCCCCGTCCAGCGTCACGCTCATCGTCCCCGCGTTCTTCATGCTCTGGGGAACCGTCACGAACTTGTCCACGATGTACACCAGCTTCCGGGCAAACGGGTACTTCATGAGTGTGTCCCACTGAAGAGTCCTCCCCTGCAGAGTTTGGCACGAGCAGCAGCTTTTCACAGGTTACTACATGGCAAATTCACGACACAAATGTGACGAGATTTGGTTGTTAATTACCGCGCACAATGCGATCCAGTACCGGCCTTCGCCGTCGTACCGGATATTGTCGGGAAGCCCCGGCAGGTTGTCGATGAATTTCTCGACCGTACCCTTCTTGTCGCCCCTAATGTGGTACCTCGCGCACCTCCTCCTGCAGTAGCATGAATGACAGGCAGGTCGCATGCTGTGAGACCGAAATAGCAAGGCGCAAGATTCGCAGATTTGGTAATGATCGGTCAGGTACTCACATCACCGTCTCGCAGTAGATGAGAGAGTTCTGGTCCGGCGAGACGGCGACGCCATTGGCGAAGTAGAGGTCGCGCGCGAGCACGGTCGTCCGCCTCTTGGACGGGTTGAAGCTCATGAGCCTCCCGTGTGGCCGCGCCTCGAGCAAGTCAAGCATGGAATGCGCCAGGCTGTGCTTGTACGACGCGTCGGTGAAGTAGATGGTGCCGTCGGCGGCCACGTCGACGCCGTCGGTCAGGGCGAACTTGAGGCCATCCGCCTCGTCCGTTAGCAGCTCCACCGTCTTGTCCGGACTCACCTTAAGCAACCCCTGTTAATGCATGCCAAATTTGCGATTGGCATTTCTCATGATCATCGGAGTCAGCTTGTGTTTCCTATTTGGCGTTATACTCGATACCTATTCTTATGTGCAGTAGCTTTTATATCGGATCAGAGTTACGAGATACGGTACGAACGTGCACGATATCAAAAATGAAGAAGCCGAATTCTATAGAGAAACAAATAACGACGAGAGAGAATGATTTAACGAAGCCGATCACAAATTACTTAAACACGACCTCAAGAGAGTACAAGGGGTACTCGTTATCTCACAACTCTCTCGAACATTTTATGTCCATCGGATTCTTATCCTATACAAGAATTTAGTGCTAAAAAATAACTTAGTCTCTAATCCTCTCATGCATCTTTGTTTTAGATAAGTTAATTTGTGATTTGTGTTCTCCATAATCACCTCTTATGATTTTATATAGTGCTCCTAGTTCTCATCCAAAGTGAAATACGAGTACTAATACTAATATGATTACGATAAGAATGCTTATAGAACAAACTGATTGGATTGCCTCGCGCAATGTGATGGACCATTCCGACGGTGATAACTGATAACGATGCTCGTTATACTAAGATTTTGCCGAAGATCACTTCCTGTGCCGTTTATCAATCCTAATTTGACTAGTTCTGACGATATCAAACATGCTACAACCACGACAAACAGATGGTACCAAAATTAAAAGCGGCCCTTTTTATGGAAGAATCAAAGGAACACGCCAAAAAACTAAGAGTAGGGGGAGAAGAGAGCAGTTGTTTACTGACCTTGTACGCGTCGGCCACGACGAGGCCGCCGTCCCCGGCGAGCGCGACACCGAGCGGCCGGCCGCCGGTCCGGACCCAGTCCTCCACGTCCCCGCCGGGCACGCTCACCCTCCGGACCCACCCGTCGCCGCACCCCGTGTACAGGAACCCTCCGGCTCGGTCGTACGCCATGTCCTCGGGGGCAGGGAGCCGCCCCTCCCCGACCCGCTCGCTAGCTGCAAGCGAGCGCGCCTCGTGCCGCGGCGCGGACACATCGGCCCCGTAGGTGTACTCGGGCGGCATCGGCGCCGGCGAGAAGTCTTTGGGGTTGTACAGCACGACGGCGAGCACGACCGGCGCTAGCACCAGCAGCACAGCCTTCACGACGCCGATCCCCGCCGCCATGGCAAGACTGGGATCGAGACCTTGCTGTAGAAAGATGAATATACTATAATGGATTGGTTTAATGCGGATTGATTTTACTACTGAGCCTCGAAGGCAAGGATTAAATAGAGTACAATTATTGGAGGATAAGAAGCTTACTGAGCCTCGAAGGCAATGATTATATAGAGTACAATTATTAGAGGATAAGAAGCTTCCCAGAGATAAGGCAGGTATCTGAAATTACAATCAATCCTAAACTACCATATCTGGAGATATCCCAATATACTCTAACATCCCCGCAGTCGTAGCGGGAGCGTCGTAGACAGCTGCAATGTCGCAAACGCTATGACTGGAGAAACCGACGAGTTGCTCATGCAGATGGTAGCCCTTTGTGCCGATGTCGAGGTAGCCGAGAGCGAGGCGAGTAGCCGTGGTCAAAGATGTCGTGCGTGAGATAGCCGTGGTCGACATAGCCGTAGTTGGGGTTGCCGGTGATGAAGTAGCCGCATATGAAACCGCGGGCGCAAGGAGGCACCATGGTGACAAGGCGCAAGGAGGCCCCAAGGAAGAAGACGGTGATGCAGTCGAGGCAATCGTTGAGGTAGAAGGTCGATGCCAAAAACGCTATCGAGGCCGCCACTAACGAGGCGTGCACTGGGTTTGCCAGGCCCGGGAACACGTCGGAGATGAAGGTACGCACCGGTGTTGCCAATACCGGACGTGCTAGAGAGAGGGCCCAACCATGTGCCAATGTCTGAGGGACCAGCAGAGAAAGCCTCCGAAACGGTTGCAGCGCACGGTGCGACGTGGGGTAGAAGATGCCGATGTAGCCCGCGGTTGTCGGAGTAGACGAACGTAGTCGGGAAGAGACGACGACGTTGGCGACAAGGTTGTGCTGGACGAAGGCGGAAGGGTGCACGGGCCGAACGATCTGGAGGTGACGCGGCGGTGGTGCTCGAAGAAGCCGGCGAAGAACCTGATCAGCATGACGAAGACCATGTGCGTCGACGACTGAGGCGATGATGCACCGAAGAAAGGTGGCATCGATCGGCCGAAGGGTCGTTGATGCACGGGAACGGCGATGTAGAGTGACGGCGAGAGGCGACGGCGAACCAGTGTGGAGCGTCGTGGATGGAGTGGCAGGGCAGCGATGCGTGAGGGCGTCCCCTGGAGCGCCGCGAGCCCGACTATGCCGCACGGTCGGAGATGGCCGGTGGAGTCGACGCCGATGTCAGAGTAGAGGCGCATGAGATCGACGGGCGGTGGGCGACACAAACCGATCTCTGATCGGAAAACCAAAGAAAAAAATATCGATCTGAAAATGACTGGAGAAAAAAAATCTAATTGGAAACCGATCGGATGATCGGCGACACAAACTCTAAACTACGGGTTACACAGCCCCCGGGAGAGATCATGGAGATCGAAGCATCTCCCAGGGGCGGCACGGCGGAAGCTGTGGTGGCGGCGGCTCAGGAACGGCGCCGGCCTGATACCATGTAGAAAGATGAATATACTATAATGGATTGGTTTAATGCGGATTGATTTTACTACTGAGCCTCGAAGGCAAGGATTATATAGAGTACAATTATTGGAGGATAAGAAGCTTCCCCTAGAGATAAGGCAGGTATCTGAAAATTACAATCAATCCTAAACTACCATACCTGGAGATATCCCAATATACTCTAACACTTGCACGTATCAAAGAAGACCACTTCTCTTAGCCGTATATATCTTTGGCACGAAATTTTCTCCACTTCCACTCCACTTGTTATGGGCGCGCGAGCTCCACGGGTGCAGCGTATGATCTTACATGTTTCTCTCTTCTTGGCGATGAGGCCTGGGTCATCACATCACCTGTTGCTGTTACTATATTTGAGAAATTTTACGATCTTCCTACCAACAAGTATATGGCAATAGTATATTTCAAACCCGACCATTGATTTGTTAAGGATATGATAAATTTTTCTTTATATTTATAATTTTTTGTGATGGTATAATAGACTTTTTTTAAAACTCCTACATTATTACCATTGCTATTGCGAGAATTGACATTCGCATCCCCTAACATTTGACTGGGAATGTTACGCGTCAACAGTACCATGGCATTTCCAAGATCTGAGCCGTCGGAACGAAAATCAAAGGCAGGGATCAATTGGTACAATATCTCTACAGTACCAGATCTCAATCTTGGCCGTCATTTTCTGATCTGACGGCTGCAGAACAATATCGTGGCACTGTTCACTGCGGCGTTGCAATTGAATGGCAGATGATTTGCTTCCAACTATACTAATACACATCGAACGACACCGTATCTTAATGGCACGTAGAGTCAACAGTCAACAGCTTGCATCCAAAAAACAAATCTTATTCTAGATGAAAGGAGTTTTTTGGAATAGTAGATGTCTTCGAGACTTGGTTAAGTATAGGTTTTTATCTGAAATTTTTAAAGAAGAGAGTTTAGATTTTATTGCTTTGCTCGAAACTCGTAGGAAACATTTCTCAGATATTTGTCTGGATACCTTTTGTGCTGGTAGATAGTTCTTTTGGCATTGGTTGGAGCCTCGTGGTCGTTCAGGAGGTATTCTGCTAGGTATTAATTTAGATGCTTTTGATATAGGATGTGTGGTAGAAGGGGACTTTTATATCAAGTTTACACTAAGGAATAAAGACGATGGTTTTCGATGGGTTTTGGCTGCTATCTATGGTGCTGCGCAGCCAGAATACAAGGAGAGTTTTTTTTGTCTGAATTGGTGCATTCTTGTAGTATGGAACATTTACCTCTTCTAGTTGGTGGTGATTTTAATATCATTAGGAGTCCAAAAGAAAAGAATAATGATAAGTTTGATAATCGTTACCCTTTCTTATTTAATGCCATTATTAATGGTTTGAATTTGAGAGAGTTAGATTTAACGGGTCGTCAATTCACCTGGGCAAATTCTAATGTTATTCCTACTTTTGAAAAACTTGATCGTATTTTGATGAGTACTGAGTGGGAACAAAAATTACCTTTGTCTATAGTGCAAGCTTTATCTAGAGACATTTCAGATCATACACCTCTGTTACTTAGTACGGGGAGCTCTCCTGGTAAAAACCAACTGTTGTTCAGATTTGAATTAAGTTGGCTTACAATTGAGGGTTTTTATGACATGGTGGCTAGTGTGTGGAGAAATGAAACTAGTGGAGTCTCGCCTTTAGATAAATGGCAGGCTAAGATTAGGAGGCTTAGGAAATATCTAAGAGATTGGGCGAAGGATTATTTAGGTGCTTTTAGGAAAGAGAAGAAAGAGTTGGTATTCTTGTTAGACGACTTAGACAAAAAAGCGGAGTTTCAGCCTTTACAACCTCATGAATTAGATTTAAGACATCATCTTAAAGATCGGCTGACCAAGTTGCTAAGGGAAGAGGAGATTAAATGGCTCCAACGTTTCAAAACAACTAATCTGCTCCAAGGTGATTATAACACTAAATTTTTTCATTTGATTGTGAATGGGAGACATCGTAAGACACATATTTTAAAATTGGAACATGAGGATGGGGTGATAGAGGGTAATGACAACCTTAAAAGATATATCACTAAATATTATAAAGATCTTTTTGGGTCACCGGAGGAGAATCATTTTTCTTTGGATGAATCTCGTCGGATGATATTCCTCAAGTTTCTAATGCGGAAAATGAGTTGTTAACTGCATGTTTCTCAGATAAAGAGGTGAAAGAGGCGATCTTCCAGATGGAATTAAACAAGTCGTCTGGCCCTGATGGTTTCCCAGCTGAGTTTTATCAGACTTTTTGGGAAATCATTAAAAAGGATTTAATGAGCTTGTTTAATGATTTCCATAATAAGAGATTGCCTCTTTTCAGTCTAAATTTCGGGATTATTACTTTATTGCCTAAAAAACTGATACTACTCTTATTCAGCAGTATAGGCCTATTTGTTTGTTAAATGTGAGTTTTAAGGTCTTCACTAAAGCTCTTACTAACATATTATCTGTAATAGCTCAAAATATGATCAGACTGACTCAATCTGCTTTTATGCCAGGACGTTTTATTATGGAGGGGGTCGTTGTTTTACATGAATCGATTCGTGAGATGCATAGGAAAAAGATAGATGGGGTAATTTTAAAGTTGGATTTTGAGAAAGCATATGATAAGGTGAAATGGTCATTTTTACAGCAAACCCTTAGGATGAAAGGCTTTTCTCCGTTGTGGTGTGCTTGGATAGATCAGGTAGTAACAAGAGGAAGTGTATGTATTAAAGTAATAAATGATGACATTGGTCATTTTTTCCAGACTAAGAAAGGTCTCAGACAGGGAGATCCATTATCCCATATTTTGTTTAACATTGTTGCGGATATGCTGGTCATCCTTATCCAACGGGCCAAAGATGATAGGCAATTCAAAGGAGTTGTCCCTCATTTAGTTGATGATGGCTTGTCAATCTTACAATATGCTGACGATACAATTCTTTTTATGGATCATAATTTAGAACAAGCCAAGAACATGAAGCTCTTGCTATGTGTATTTGAGCAACTGTTTGGACTGAAAATAAATTTCCATAAGAGTGAATTATTTTGTTATGGTAAAGCAAAGGATTTGGCAAACTCATATTCTCAGATTTTTTGTTGTGAAAGGGGTAACTAGCCTTTTAGATACCTAGGTATTCCAATGCATCACAATAAGTTATCAATTAAGGATTGGCAAGCAGTTGAAGAGAGATTTTTTTTTTAAAAAAAACTAAGTTGTTGGAAGGGCAAACTTCTATCTTTTGGGGGTAGACTTGCTCTTATTAATTATGTCCTTAGTAGTTTAGCCATGTTTATGCTTTCTTTCTTTGAAGTGCCCAAAGGAATTCTTAAAAAAATTGGATTACTATCGATCTAGATTTTTTTTTGGCAAAGCGATGGGCATAAGAAAAAGTATAGGCTTACTAAGTGGAACATTCTCTGCACTCCGAAAGATTAGGGTGGCTTGGGTATTTTGAATCTAGAATTGCAGAATAAGTGCTTACTTAGTAAGTGGCTTTTTAGCCTAATTAATGAGGATGACGTTTGGCAACAACTGTTGCGTAATAAATATTTGAGGAACAAATCAATTGTACAAGTGAAATATAAACCAGGTGACTCTCAGTTTTAGGCAGGCCTTATGAAGGTTAAGACTGAATTTCTGAGACTTGGCTCTTTCACTTTGCATAATGGTTCTCAAATCAGATTTTGGGAAGATGTTTGGTTGGGTCAAACTAAGTTTAGTCAACTATATTCATCTTTATATAATATTGTCTATAGAAAGCATGCTACGGTCGCGAAAGTTTTAGGTTCTGTACCTCTTCATATTTCTTTCCGTAGAGCTTTAGTTGGTGATAAGCTAGTTGCATGGAATGAGTTGGTCCTAAGATTAGCTTCCATTCAATTAACAGAGGGCCGAGATACCTTTCGATGGTCTTTACATCAACATGGTAAATTTTATGTCCATTTGATGTATAGAGCGTTGATTAATGGTATGGTGATTCCAACTAATCGCTACTTATGGAAACTTAGGATTCCTCTAAAAATTAAGATCTTCTTATGGTTCTTGTTCAATGGAGTAATCTTAACCAAGGATAATCTAGCAAAGAGACAATGGAATGGTAGTACCAAATATTATTTCTGTAGTATGGATGAAACAATACAACATTTATTTTTTGATTGTCATTTTGCTAAGTTTATTTGGCGTGTGGTACATATTTCAAGTGGCCTTAATCCGCCTTTAAGTATTTCTCATATGTTTGAAAATTGGCTTGTGGGGATTAACCGTAAACTTATGTATCTTTTATTGGTTGGGGCAAGTGCTCTTTGTTAGGCCATATGGTTGAGCCGCAATGATGTGGTGTTTGACAAGGCACAAGTTTTTTCTGTTATGCAGGTTATTGTCGAACCCGGGAACGAAGGATCCCGAATTCTCTGTGTTAAAACACCAGTCCAGGATTTCCAGTGTACACAGTCTCACAAAAATGAATATCACATTCATATCACGAAAACATAAACGGCATTAAATAAATAACTGTTTAATACAAATGAGTCTGAATAATAACATCAAATGTCAAATGATAAACACAACGGAAATAACAATATAGTGGGAGCCACACGATGCGCCATGTGCAATCGTGCGGGTCGAAGGCCTACTCGTCCGGTCCTCACCGTCAATATAGCAGTCTTCCCCGAATAAGATTTATTCAAAGAAGAGTGAGCACTACTACGTGCTCGCAAGTCACACCTAATATTGAATTTAAATGCATGCATAAGAAACAAGTGAGTATGGCAGGGTTGTTTTGCATAAATGACATTTTCAGTTTGAATAAGCATAGTAGTTTCTAAGGCAAATTTTATACTATGGATAAAATCATATTTTGAAATAGCAATGATATAATGTGGATAACCTCCAATGATAAAGTGAAGGATCCTCCTAACACTTGGCTTCCCCCCAAATTTTCATAAGAATTAACCATCCTTAACATTTAATAAAGCATTTTAAAACCAAAGACAATTCTAACTTTAAGTGGCCCCGCTAGCATGTCCATGACCATGGACGCGCTATTCGAATAGTTTCTACTCGCAGAGTTGGTACAACTTTACCCACACGAGGTGACATGCTCGTTATGTCGCCAATTCACGCTTCCAGTAGGCGTGTGGTGAGCAATTACCATGAGGCCTTTACAATGTTTTATCCTAGTACATTCATGCCCGCTAAGGTTTCGCCCCTTTGGGTGACCGTCCTCAGGAAGCCCCTCTGCGCCAAGTGGGAATAAAGCGTCTAACCGACACCCACAAAATCACAAGACATAAATATACTAGGACACCACAAATTAGTTAGCCAAATCCTGCCCATACAGGACATGTGGTGGTGCGTTATGGCATAGCAATAAGCGGCTCAAAGACCGGTCCTCAATTGACTTGGGCGTCATTCCTACAACCCATGGGCCTTGATCTTAACCAGATCAAACCGATTGCATAAACCTGCACCCACCATTCGACCATTTACTTAAGTCCAACCCATTTTGTTTTATTTTGAATAAAAACTTTATTTATAAATCACTGTGGTAAGACAATACCACAATATTAAGTTTGAAACAAGTTTATAGAAATTTGGTGTAAACCCTCCCAATTCTGTAAATGTGAACTACAACAGCTAAGCATATATTTAAATCTTGGTAATGTCTTGCCTATGGTATCAAGGTAGTCAGATACAACATTCAAATTTGGCCATACAATAACATATGGAATTAACTATCGTAAAGCAGGATATTAAAATATTTATAACAACATATGCATGCAATAAGGAATTTAAAACTGAAAATAACTTAAAATAATAGGGGCAATATGGTCAATGGTGTAACTTGCCTTGGTCGATGTCTTGAAATTCTAAATCTTCAGTTTGATCGAACTCTCCGGAGTCGTCGAAGTCTAAACGCGAAAATACGACAAATTCAATATTCAAATTCAAATAAATTCAAAACATAGTTCAAATCAACTCCAAACTGAAATATTTTGGTTTAGTTAGCTAGATTATAATTTTATATAAATTTTGCAATTTGAAACACCCAATTTGGAGTTCATATGCAAAAGTTATGAATTTTAGAAGTTTTAAACCAAATTCTGGAATTTAAATGAATTTCCGAATTATTTTTCTACTGAAAAATCTAATTATTGCTTAATCGCCGACGTCGACTCTGATATTTCGGAATTAAAGAATTAAAATTAAAATTCGACAGTGGGCCTCGGTCGGTGACTCGGCTCATGGTAGGCTGGTTTCGGCCGAGTGGACCGAGTGTGGTGGGCCACCCACGTGCGCAAGACGTGGTGGTGGATGGGCGCCACTCGTGCGCCACGCCAAAGAGAGGAGGTGAGGTGTCGCCTAGGTGGCACCTCGGTGGCTGCCATGCGGCAGTGCCACGTCGGCGAAAACGGCGCCGGCGAGGAACCGATGGTCGCCGGCGCTACGGCGGGCGGCGGAGTCCGGCGAGGCCACTAGGAGGGAGAGAAAGAGATGGCGATGCTAAAGCGCTCACCCACACGGTGAATAGACGACGGAGGCGGCCGGCGGCGAGACGAAGGCGGCGGCGAGGTACGGGCGACGACGAGAAGGGCTCTCCGGGGGTCCTCTGGCGATGAGGTGGTACGCACCGGGATCGCAGGGAATCGGCGATGGCGATGGAGGTGTCGTCGGGGACGAAGCTTCAACGACGGCGGCGCAATCGGCGGCGAATGCTTGCGGCTTGGCGGCGACGAAGATCGGAATTGCGACGGGCTCACGGCGAGAGAGAGGGAGTGAGTGGGGGCGTCGGGTTGAGTGAACGGAGGGGCGCCGGGGGCTCCCTTTTATAGGGCGAGAGGTGGCCGGGAGTGGCGGGCGGCGTGGGAGACGTCGCGGCGGCGGTTGCGGCGCCGCCGCGCCGTTTCAGCAGCGTGCACGAGAGGAGAACGAGGAGGAGTGGCGGCGTGCGGCGCGGGAGCGGTTGCGCCGCGACCACGAGAGGAGGAGGTTGGAAAAGCGGCGAAATCGGGCTTGGCGCGGCGGGGCGATGAGTGTGGCCGTTGGATTTAGATCCAACGGCGCGTGTCGCGAAGGAGAGAGGATGTGGGCGGTGGTTATCACCGTCCGATTTGAATCTGACGGTGGAAGGGGTGAGAGGCGCGGAGCGGCCGAGTGGGCAGCGCTCGAGCAGTTTGGGCGGAGCGGTGGGTTTTACCCAAAGCCATTTTTGATTTTCTTTTGATTTCTCAATTGTTTTGATTCTGTTAATTCATTTAGGCTTTAGAAAATAGCAAAATACTTCCAAAATTATGGAAAAATTCAGAAATTCCCATACTCATTCGGACTTAATAAAATTATTTCCAACTATTTGTTGGCTTTTAATTTTGCAAATAAATTTGTTTTAGCTTTAAAATATTTATAAAAAGCTTTTGAAAATTCAGGAAAAACCACAAACATAAATAAACTTTTAAATCTTACTAAAATTGAAATTTATAGCTTTGACCTTACTTTCTGCCTCTTTGATTATCTCAGGTCCAAAGAGTTGATGTTCTCCTACTTCATCCCACAGAAGTGGAGTTCTGCATTTTCTGCCATACAATGCTTCAAAAGGAGCCATTTGCAAACTAGCTTGATAGCTATTGTTATCGAGAAGTGCATACGGCAAATTCTTGTCCCAACTTTGTCCAAATTCCAAGGCACAGGCTCGGAGCATATCTTCGAGGACTTGATTGGTGCGTTCCGTTTGACCATCTGTTTGAGGATGATAGGCTGTACTGAAGTTGAGTCTGGTGCCTAAGGCTTCATGCAGACTCTGCCAAAATCTTGATGTAAATTGAGAACCTCTGTCGGACACGATCTTCTTGGGTACCCCGTGTAGACAAACGATCCTAGCCACATATAACTCTGCCAACTGGCTGCTTCTGTAAGTAGTCTTGACGGAAATGAAGTGAGCTACTTTGGTCAACCGATCAACTATCACCCAGATAGAATCATATCCTGATTGGGTTCTAGGAAGTCCGGTGATGAAGTCCATGCCAATCTCTTCCCACTTCCATTCTGGGATTGGTAGTGGCTGCAACAATCCGGTGGTCTCTCGATGTTACGCCTTAACTCGTGACACACATCACAATGAGCAACGAACTCGGCGATTTTCGCTTCATGTTGACCCACGAAGATTTTTTCTTTGAGATCTGGTACATCTTGGTGCTTCCGGTGAATGGAGTAAGGCGTTTCATGAGCCTCCTTCAGACTGATTGTTTTAACTCCTGTTGGTTAGGTACACAAATGCGATTCCCAAACCACACAGTTCCTTGTTCATCTTGTGAATCACTCGAGCCTTGCCTCTTCGCATATTCTTCTTGATCTCCTTGATGTCATCATCTTCTAGTTGTTTTTCTCGATCGACTTTGAAGAGTCGGTTGTACTTCCAACGCATTCACACAACCTTGGTGACAATCTCCAAGTTTAGACGCTTCAATTCTTCATGTAGTTCATTGCTTCATCGCACCATCATGGTATTGCAATAGGCCTTCTCGCTCAGGCATCTGCAACTACATTTGCTTTGCCTGGGTGATAATGGATTCCAAGATCATAATCTTTTATCAACTCTAACCATCTTCTCTGCCGAAGGTTTAATTCTGCCTGTGTGAATATATACTTCAAACTCTTGTGATCCGTGAAAATCTCACAGCGGTTACCAATGAGATAATGCCGCCAGATCTTCAAGGCATGCACAATCGCTGCTAACTCCAGATCATGGGTTGGATAATTCCCTTCATGTGGCCTCAACTGCCTGGATGCATATGCTACTACCTTGCCCTCCTGCATCAATACGCATCCGAGACCTTGACGGGAGGCGTCGCAGAAGATCTCGAAATCTTTATGGATATCAGGTAAAACTAACACAGGTGCTGAGACCAATCTCCTCTTCAGGTCTTGAAAACTTTCTTCACGAGCACTGCCCAATCAAATTTCTTCTCCTTCTTGAAGTTGAGTCATGGGTCTTGCAATCTTAGAGAAATTTTCAATGAACTGCGGTAATAACCCGCTAGTCCAAGAAACTTCTCACTTGGTGACCGTCTGGGTTGCTTCAATGACGTCGGCTTCAACCTTGGCGGGATCTACTGCAATTCCTCCGTGACACAATATGTCAAGGAATGCCACTTGACTTAGCCAAAATTCACTTTTCTTTGAATTTAGCATAAAGTCGATGTTCTCGGAGCTTGTCCAGTATCATCCTGATATGCTTCTCGTGTTCTTCTTCATCCTTCGAGTAGATGAGAATGTCATCGATGAAAACAACCACAAATTTATCCAAGAATTCCATGAACACTTTGTTCATCATATTCATGAAATAAGCAGGGGCGTTCGTCAAACCAAATGACATCACTGTAAACTCGTACAGTCCATATCTGGTGGTGAAAGCTGTCTTCGGAATATCTTCCGGTCTGATCTTCAGTTGGTGATAGCCAGATCTCAAATCAATCTTTGAAAAGACACTTGCTCCTTCGGTGATCGAGCAGATCATCTATCACGGTAAAGGATATTTGTTCTTGATAAATCACCTCATTGAGTGATCCGTAATCAACACACATCCTCATGCTATTGTCCTTTTCTTGAACAAAGACCGGTGCTCCCAAGGTGATGAACTGGGTCGGATGTAACCTCTCCTTCGTAGTTCTTCAATCTGTTTCTTCAATTCCGCTAACTCATTAGCTGGCATTCTATAGGGTCGCTTCGATATTGGAGCTGTCCCTGGGACTAAGTCAATTAAGAACATGACGTCCCGATCCGGTGGCATGCCAGGTAATTCATCAGGAAAGACATCAGCATATTCTCGGACTACAGGTATGTCTTCAAGTTTCACTTCCTTCATTTGGTGAGATAGAACTTCCATTGGTGCAGTCTTGGGTTTGAACTCAATCAAACTCCTTCCCATTTGTGAGAGTGATAGACCTATTGGCACGATCTATTTGTCCATGATTCTTGGCTAACTGATCCATTCCAAGAATAACGTCTAGGCCTTGGGAATGCAAGACTATCAAGTCGGCTAGGAAGGATACTCCGGATATTTCAAGGGTGAGGTTCGGGCATAGAGAACTAGTTCTCATTTCGAACCCGGAATGGATTATCATGGGATTTGCTAAGGAAGATACGGTAACCCATTTTGCCCACAAATTTATTTGACACGAAAGAATGCGAAGCTCGGAATCAAATAGTCATCAAAAGTGGTATTGAATTGACAAGAAACATACCAAGCACAACATCCGGTCTTGCTCGGCTTCCTCGGCGTGGCGTGGTTCACACGCCTTGACGAATCGGCTTAACGGTTTTGCAATGCCGCCGATGTTGTGGCTCTGGTCTTGGCTTGGAAGATGCCGCTTGTCGCTTCTTGGGGCATCTGTTGGCATAGTGTCTGTTTCATTACGGTGGAAACAGTCACCCTGCACCGAGGGGCGGAGCTCTTCTGCTGAAATTGTCCTCCGGTTGGTGTGCCGCGGAAGTTGGAGGTGTTAGGCGCGATTCGCACCGGCTCGATGTGGAAGATCGAACTTCCCACGCTGCGGTGGTCGCTTTGAATGAATCGAGGCTTGGGAAAGCCTCTGCGTTGATCTTCGGCGGCCATCCTCCGTTGCGGTTCTCCATCTCGTGATGTTTGGCTTCTGGCGGATCGCCTTGTCCACCAATTGGAAGTCGGTGAAGTTCGGGAGATGAGTTGGACGGAGATATCGTCGTTGAGTCCCTCCAAGAACCTTTCTTGCCGTTCTTCATCTCTCGCCACATCGGTAGGGGCATAGCGAGCTAGTGGTTGAAGCGGTGGAGATACTCGCTCACCGAAGCGATTGCCTTGGCGAGTGCATGAAACTCCTTCTTCTTGATGTCATCATGCGGCGCAGGATGTGGGCATGACGGAAGGCTCTCACAAACTCGCCCCACGAGATGGCACGGGCATTGGCGTGGGAGATGCGTAAATTGTCCCACCATTCGAGGTTGGTCCGTTGAGTGATGAGTGGCGCAAGCAGGACCTCTCGCGATCGTGCATTGTCGCGATGTCCGGTTTCTTTCCGATGGCACGAAGCCAATCGTCCGCATCCATTGGCTCGGTGCTCTTGGAGAAGGTAGGAGGACGATACGCATGAACTCCGACATGGTCACCCGTTGAGGAGGGTGTGCGGTGCTCGAAAGGCGCGGTAGCCGCTTGTTGCTGGTTGTTACGAGCGTTGTTGAGCGATCGAGCCAACAATTCAATAAGGTGAGTTTGATTGGCCATCATCATTGCCAATCCGGTCCGTCGGCGTGGAGGAGGCGAACATGAACATCTTGGTTCATGGTTGTCGATATTCCATTACGACCTGGATGTCGCCATTTCCTTTGCGGTGTTCACCATCCGCTTGAAATTTCCAAAGACTTAGGAAAGGGAAGAAAAGGTTGCACTAAGGGGGAGTAAATTTATATTAGCCAAAAGCACACAAAAACAAGGCACAGAAACAAAATTTTCTTTTGCAAGTAATTCTTTATTTTATTCATCGATTATGGCTACCACAAAGGTTAGTAGCTCATAATTCGCACTAATTGAACAACTAAAGGAAAGCAAATATCTAAAATTGGTGGAGGTAAACATCTATGGGGTGGATGGGGTGTAGTGCAGGGAGTTACACAGTCGCCTTGGCCCTTCTTGTCAGAGCCAATTCGACTTTCGGTGCCTTCAATCTCTCCTCTGCGACTTCTAGCCTCCCCGAGGCGAGATACAGCTCGTCCAGGGTGTTGCCATAGGCGTAATCCATCGCCTTGGCTAACTCCACCTGGTGGGTGATCTCCGGCATATCCTCATTCTCGACTGAGCTGAAGGCACTGCCTAGCCGAGTGGGGATGTGCATGGGATAGTACTGGAAGGCAGTATCCCGAAAATGGGCGTCGTAGGTGTAGCGAAGTCGGCGTACGGCTTCTCTTGCCGCATCTTGGATGCCGTCCTCGAAAGTCTCCCGACGCATTGGGGCGCGAAGATGTGGAAGGATGTATCCGCGCTAAGTTAGAGTAGAGGATAACCTCCACTCTCAGCGTTCCTCTTGTCCCACGATATACTTGTATCCTTGGTATGTGGGTCTCTTCATGAAACTCGGATCTTGCATCATCTTCCATAGGATATCCGCCCATTCTCCAGCGTAGACTCCATGGGAGATACAGTCGATCTCTCGGCCATCTACAATTTTAGAAAGGACAAGAGTTTAGAAATCTTTTAATAGAGAAAGGAAGAGTAGGACTACGGAAGACAATTAAATAGTTTGTAAATTTTTGAAAAATAGTCCTTAATGGTTTTACCAATTCTACAGTGGGCCATGACCTCACAATCGATATGGCTCGATACCACTTTGTCGAACCCGGAGCGAAGGATCCCGAATTCTGTGTTAAAACACCGATTCAGGATTTCCAGTGTACAGTCTCACAAAAATGAATATCACATTCATATCACGAAAACATAAATGGCATTAAATAAATAAGCTGTTTAATACAAATGAGTCGAATAATAACATCAAATGTCAAATGATAAACACAATGAAATAACAATATAGTGGGAGCCACACGATGCGCCACGAGCAATCGTCAGGTCGGAAGGCCTACTCGTCCGGTCCTCACCGTCAATATAGCGATCTTCCCGAATAAGATTTATTCAAAGAAGAGTGAGCACTACTACCGTGCTCGCAAGTCACACCAATATTGAATTTAAATGCATGCATAAGGAAACAAGTGAGTATGGCGGGGTTGTTTTGCATAAACAAGATTTTCGGTTTGAATAAGCATAGTAGTTTCTAAGGCAAATTTTATACTATGGATAAAATCATATTTTGAAATAGCAATGATATAATGTGGATAACCTCCAATGATAAAGTGAAGGATCCTCCTAACACTTGGCTTCCCGCCCAAATTTTCATAAGAATTAACCATCCTTAACATTTAATAAAGCATTTTAAAACCAAAGACAATTCTAACTTTAAGTGGCCCGCTAGCATGTCCATGACGCATGACGCGCTTATTCGAATAGTTTCTACTCTGCAGAGTTGGTACAACTTTACCCACACGAGGTGACATGCTCGTTATGTCGGCCAATTCACGCCCGTAGGCGTGTGGTGAGCAATTACCATGAGGCCTTTACAATGTTTTATCCTAGTACATTCATGCCCGCTAAGGTTTCGCCCTTTGGGTGAGTCCTCAGGAAGCCCCTCTTGCGCCAAGTGGAATAAACGTCTAACCGACACCCACAAAATCACAAGACATAAATATACTAGGACACCACAAATTAGTTAGCCAAATCCTGCCCATACAGGACATGTGGTGATGCGTTATGGCATAGCAATAAGCGGCTCAAAGACCGGTCCTCAATTGACTTGGCGTCATTCCTACAACCCATGGGCCTTGATCTTAACAGATCAAACGATTGCATAAACCTGCACCCACCATTCTGACCATTTCGCCCAAGTCCAACCCATTTTGTTTTTATTTTGAATAAAAACTTTATTTATAAATCCCTGTGGTAAGACAATACCACAATATTAAGTTTGAAACAAGTTTATAGAAATTTGGTGTAAACCCTCCCAATTTCTGTAAATGTGAACTACGCTTGGCTAAGCATATATTTAAATCTTGGTAATGTCTTGCCTATGGTATCAAGGTAGTCAGATACAACATTCAAATTTGGCCATACAATAACATATGGAATTAACTATACGTAAAACAGGATATTAAAATATTTATAACAACATATGCATGCAATAAGGAATTTAAAAACTGAAAATAACTTAAAATAATAGGGGCAATATGGTCAATGGTGTAACTTGCCTTGGTCGATGTCTTGAAATTCTAAATCTTCAGTTTGATCGAACTCTCCGGAGTCGTCGAAGTCTAAACGCGAAAATACGACAAATTCAATATTCAAATTCAAATAAATTCAAAAACATAGTTCAAATCAACTCCAAACTGAAATATTTTGGTTTAGTTAGCTAGATTATAATTTTATATAAATTTTGCAATTTGAAACACCCAATTTGGAGTTCATATGCAAAAGTTATGAATTTTAGAAGTTTTAAACCAAATTCTGGAATTTAAATGAATTTCCCGAATTATTTTTCTGAAAAATCTAATTATTGCGCAATGTCGACGTCGACTCTGATATTTCGGAATTAAAGAATTAAAATTAAAATTCGACAGTGGGCCTCGGGTCGGTGACTTACTCATGGTAGATCGGGTTTACGAGCCGAGTGGACCCGGGTGTGGTGGGCCACCCACGTGGGCGCGCACGTGGTGGTGACTGGACGCCACTCGTGCGCCACGCCAGCAGAGGAGGTGAGGTGTCGCCTAGGTGGCACCTCGGTGGCTGCCATGCGGCAGTGCCACGTCGGCGAAAACGGCGCCGGCGAGGGAACCGATGGTCGCCGGCGCTACGGCGGGCGGCGGAGTCCGGCGAGGCCACTAGGAGGGAGAGAAAGAGATGGCGATGCTAAAGCGCTCACCCACACGGTGAATAGACGACGGAGGCGGCCGGCGGCGAGACGAAGGCGGCGGCGAGGTACGGGCGACGACGAGAAGGGCTCTCCGGGGGTCCTCTGGCGATGAGGTGGTACGCACCGGGATCGCAGGGAATCGGCGATGGCGATGGAGGTGTCGTCGGGGACGAAGCTTCAACGACGGCGGCGCAATCGGCGGCGAATGCTTGCGGCTTAGCGGCGGCGAAGATCGGGTGCGGCGGGCTCACGGCGAGAGAGAGAGTGAGTGGGGCGTCGGGTTGAGTGAACGGAGGCCGGGCTCCCTTTATAGGGCGAGAGGTGGCCGGAGTGGCGGGCGGCGTGGGAGGCGTCGCGGCGGCGGTTGCGGCGCGCGCAATGTTTCGCGAAACGCGTGCAGAGAGAGGGAACGAGGAGAGTGGGGCGGCGTGCGGCGCGGGAGCGGTTGCGCACGACCACGAGAGGGGAGGAGGTTGGAAAAGCGGCGAAATCGGAGCTTGGGCGCGGCGGGACGATGAGTGTGGCCCGTTGGATTTAGATCCAACGGCGCGCGTGCGAGAGGGGAGAGAGGATGTGGGCGGCTGGTTATCAGCCGTCCGATTTGAATCGGACGGTGGAAGGGGGGGTGAGAGGCGGCGCGGGAGCGGGCTGGAGTGGGCCGCGCGCTCGAACAGGTTTGGGCCGGAGCCGGTGGGTTTCGGCCCAAAGCCATTTTTGATTTTCTTTTTGATTTCTCAATTGTTTTGATTCTGTTAATTCATTTAGGCTTTAGAAAATAGCAAAATACTTCCAAAAATTATGGAAAAATTCACAGAAATTCCCATACTCATTCTGGACTTAATAAAATTATTTCCAACTATTTGTTGGCTTTTAATTTTGCAAATAAATTTGTTTTAGCTTTAAAATATTTATAAAAAGCTTTTGAAAATTCAGGAAAAACCACAAACATAAATAAACTTTTAAATCTTACTAAAATTGAAATTTGGGCTGTTACAGTTATCTTCAGAGGTACCCATTGGTTTCGTTTCTGGTCGTTGCTGCAGAGGGAGGACGATCGTCCTATCCTTCAGGACATGGGCCGACGCTTGAAAACTTCAATTATGGAGATTTATGCCAACCATGGGCAGTGGCGGATCCAGGATTCATAAGATGGGTGTTCGGAGTTACAAATATGTTATTCAATGTAAAACATAAAGATTCATAATATATATATAAAAAATATCAAGGTGTTTGTACATTTAAGAAAGAATAATCTTATCTTTTAGCTAACATCAAGGTGTGTTCATATACATCAAGGTGTTTGTACATCAATCAGGCACCTAATTCTTTTTGTTAGGGATGAGACAATTTTTTGTTATCTAACAACTAAAACACACACATCTCTAAGTATATCTAACGACCATAAAATTCAACTTACTTTTATAGAGCGACTAATTATACATGGAGAGCATTCTATACTTTTTGATTACATATGTGATTTTGCCACACCACTATCCAAATGAGTAGTAGCAGTACATGGTTGTGATAAAATTCTACTTAGTTGGTTACTTTTATTGTGAAAGGAAGTAGCATTACTAAATGGTCCACATCCATATAGTCCATTGACTCCATTCATCCTCAGTTCCTCACCCAATTTGGCAATATTTGTAAATCTCAATCAATATAATCCATTCATCCTCAATATAATCCATTCAAAATTCAACAAATGATCACCGGTCAATCTTCCATACATTACATACAAACTAACTAGTATTATACATGGAGAGCTCAAGTACTCAAAATTCAACAAATGATCACCAATCAAATTCAACTAATTATACATTAGTTCTTACTCTTCAATCGCCATCACCAGTCACCACATGGGTTGAGATGCAGGAAGGAGCCAAGAACAATTTGTTCTCCTCCATAAGCGGCAAATCCAATCCTCAAATGATCGAATGATCACAAATCCCACACCAAGAAACCAAAAGGCACATCCTTTCTTGTCCATTAATTAGCATAACGAATCAACGAAATCAGCAGAGCTCACCTTGACCTCGCCGCATGCCGCCGCCGCTCCTTGCACGGTGCCGGTGGCTTCTCCTGCTCAGGCTTGGTCTCGCCGCTCGCCCTCGCTCGCGCTGCGCCGCCGCAGGATGCCCTCGCCTTGCGGTGGCGGCGCCGCTTCGCCGCGCGCCGCAGGCTACCTGCCGCTGCATTGCCACTCGCGCGCGCCCATCCCGGTTACGGCTCGGCGCTCGCCCCCCTGCGACCCTATCCCGCCGCTCGATGCTCGCCCCCTGCGGCCCTTGCGCCAGCGCGTGAAAGGGGAGAGTGGAGAGCTAGCGATAAGGGCGAGAAAGGGGAGTGTGGAGAGCTGGAGAGTCAGGCTCTCGGCGACTCGACGTGGGGACTAGGGAGTGGGCCAGTGGGGAGGGGGGACGGTCGAATGGGGCTGGGCTGCTTGCTGCTGCTTGGGCCGTGAATTTGGGCCACTCAGATAGTGAATTTGGGCCACGCAGATTGAGCAAGAGAGCGGATGGCGGGGTGCGACGGGCTGTAATCGAGAGATAGAGGCTGCAATACGTGTTTAAGTACGCTCAGTAAGTATATATACCTAATGTACTTGATAAATACTGAGTTTTTTTTGTCAAAAAAATGGGTGTACATCTGTACACCCATGTCCCTATACTAGATCCGCCCTGACCATGGGTGACAGTTTAGTACTAGGCTTTGTCTTTAATTTTTATACTTGGCTTGGTTGTAATAAGTTACTCTCGGTCGTATCTTTTGATACTGACTAACCATATGCATTTTGCTGTGCAGAGGCTGGAATAATAAATATTCCCTTATCCAAAAAAAAAAACAGCCCGTGCATATGGAAAACTACAAGACGGCGCGAGAGATGGCCAATGAGGATAGCAGACGATTACCAGTGCCTTCCCGTTCTCATTTTCCTGTTCGAAATCGAAAGTAATCTCGGCCGCGAGAAACGGACCGGATCATCCGATCATATCACGTGCACTCCGAAAGGCCCTTGTTTTTTTTATCTTTCCCTCTGAAACACTGTGGCCATCACCCCGGTGAGGAACGAACAGCGATTCATTCGTCGTCTCGCCTGCGTCTCGGTAGTCGGTAGTCGGGAGCGTACGAGCAGTCAGTTCCTTCGTCGGTTCGTCCCATGCCCACGTTACTACTTTGCAGCGCGTGTAAGAAACGGTTGCACGCACATGTATGGTCGACGTGGGTAAACTGAGCAGTCGAGCGCAAACATGTTTTAGGCGAAATTGAGCAAACACACGTTCGCGTCGAGGGCTCTTCTGGAGCAGGCACCACAGGAGTTCTGCTGGTGCCATGATGGGCTGGGGACTTGGGGCCGCCACCTGGGCACGTAGGCAGCTTGCTGGCCTGCCTGGTGGCCAAGCGGGATCTTTTTCACGCTTTTAGTTTTGGCAATTATGTGCCGAACGCACTAGTTACACTTCTGTCGTCTTTTGGGCTGACTTGGCGCGGCCTGTATCATATCGATCATCTTCCAATTGGGGGAACACCGCGTTGTGTCGCAGCAAATGTGCTGTAAAAAATCAACTTGTCCCGTATTTCCTAATCGGATGGCTTGGATTGCTCCAATGGAGAACCACCATGCATCTCTGCCAATAGCCTAGTTATATTTCGACGGCACAGGACAATATCCCTTGCAATCACAGTAGCATCGAATGCACGGATGTGATGAAACTATCTAGGGAAGTTGTGGCAAACGTAGGTGCCTTTTGCAACTTGTAAGCACCTGCTGTACGCAGAAAAGCAGGACACGAATTACCATCCCAACGAACACAACTCAAAAAGGATCTCTCCTAGGCTTCAATCGAAGATTTTGTGAGGTCGATTCGGCTGAGGTACGGACTGGCCAGAGACCCGTAGTAGAGATACTTGCCGACCTTGAGCCAGCCGGTGGTGAGGGCGAGGCCGGGGTCGGTGTACATGGACACGGGCTCCCCGTCCAGCGTCACGCTCATCGTCCCCGCGTTCTTCAGGCTATGGGGAACTGTCACGAACTTTTCCACGATGTACACCAGCTTCCGGGCAAACGGGTACTTCGTGAGTGTGTCCCACTGAAGAGTCCTCCCCTGCAGAGTTTGGCACGAGCAGCAGCTTATAAGTTACAACAGGTTACTGCATGGCAAATTCACGACACAAATGTGATGAGATTTGGTTGTTAATTACCGCGGACAATGCGATCCAGTACCGGCCTTCGCCGTCGTACCGGATATTGTCGGGAAACCCCGGCAGGTTGTCGATGAATTTCTCGACCGTGCCCTTCTTGTCGCCCCTAATGTGGTACCTCGCGCACCTCCTCCTGCAGTAGCATGAATGACAGGCAGGTCGCATGCTGTGAGACCGAAATAGCAAGGTGCAAGATTCGCAGATTTGGTAATGATCGGTCAGGTGCTCACATCACCGTCTCGCAGTAGATGAGAGAGTTCTGGTCCGGCGAGACGGCGACGCCATTGGCGAAGTAGAGGTCGCGCGCGAGCACGGTCGTCCGCCTGTTGGACGGGTCGAAGCTCATGAGCCTCCCGTATGGCCGCGCCTCGAGCACGTCAAGCATGAAGTGCGCCAGGCTGTGCTTGTACGACGCGTCGGTGAAGTAGATGGTGCCGTCGGCGGCGACGTCGACGCCGTCGGTCAGGGCGAACTTGAGGCCATCCGCCTCGTCCGTCAGCAGCTCCACCGTCTTGTCCGGACTCACCTTCAGTAACCCCTGTTAATGCATGCCAAATTTGCGATTAGCATTTCTTATGATCATCGGAGTCAGCTTGTGTTTCCTATTTGGCGTTATACTCGATACCTATTCTTATGTGCAGTAGATTCTTACATCGGATCAGAGTTACGAGTTACAGTACAAACGTGTACGATATCAAAAACAAAGAACATGAATCCTGTAGAAAGAAGCAAATAGCGACGATGAAATAATCACGATGAGAGAGAAAGATTCGAGAAAACCGATCACAAATTACTTAAGCACGACCTCAAAAAAGTACAAAGGGTAGTCACTATCTCACAACTTTGTTGAACATTTTAGGACTATCGGATCCTTGTTCTATATAAAAATCTAGTGCTAAAAAATAACTTAGTCTCTAATCCTCTCGTACGTCTTTATTTTAGATAAATTGGTTTATGACTTGTGTTCTCTATAATCGTCCTCATGATTTTATATAGTACCTCTAGTTCTCCACCAAAGTGAAATACGAATACTAATACTAACATGATTACGATAAGAATACTTATAGAACAACTCTTCAAGTTCCAGTGCTTCAAGATAGTCACTCATACTTAGCAACTACTCACACTGTTCACTGCTACATGGATGTAGGAAACTGAATGGATTGCCTTTATACTTGACGAGGATCTAATAATCCTCATTTTATTATTTCTATAATCATGTAATATGACGTCACCCTCTAATACCAAAAGAGAAAAACAAGTCAGGTAGTCGTAAGATCTCCTACGACTATCCCCCAGTCGTAAGCATCCCTACGACTATAGTGTAATCGTAAGTCCTGCTACGATTACGTCCGGTCGTAAGTCATCCTGCGACTAGTACCCAGTCGTAAGCCTTTCTATGACAATCCTCCTGGTCGTAAGTTCTTTTATGACCAGCTCTGCCACGACTTCCTCACGATTAACTGAGTCCACTCGTCAGAAGGTCCATTTAATAGTGGGGATTTAAGCAGTCAAAATACGTGGTTATGCCTGATATAACTACAGACAATGCCCCACTATCTCTGACTGATAACCGTTTGACAGCATGAGGAGGTTACTACTACGGTAATTACTCTCATTATTGTGCAATAATGAACGACTAATGAGCCTGAAACGATAACAATCACCACTGCGTAGTACAAATATGTGTCTTTTAGAGATAGAGAAGAGATGCCCTTTTGGAAGACAATGAGTAAGACCCTCAACTGATTGTAATCCAGATACCCAATACAAGATACACAGGAGTAGGGTTATTATTCTCACTGGAGAATGCCCGAACCTGTATAAAAATCCTCGTGTCTCTCTCGTCTGCATGATCAATTATAGAGACCTCGAATCAAACAATCTTTACGTAAGATCAGTTTTAAAACACCGACAATACTAATAACGATGGACCATTCCGATGGTGATAACTGATAACGATGCTCTTTATACTAAGATTTTGCCGAAGATTACTTCCTGTCTCATTTATCAATCCTAATTTAACTAGTTCTGAAGATATCAAACATGCTACAACCACGACAAACAGATGGTACCAAAATTAAAAGCGGTCCTTTTTTTATGGAAGAATCAAAGGAACACGCCGAAAAACTAACAGGAGTGGGGGAAGAACAGAGTAGTTGTTTACTGACCTTGTACGCGTCGGCCACGACGAGGCCGCCGTCCCCGGCGAGCGCGACACCGAGCGGCCGGCCGCCGGTCCGGACCCAGTCCTCCACGTCCCCGCCGGGCACGCTCACCCTCCGGACCCACCCGTCGGCGCACCCCGTGTACAGGCACCCTCCGGCTCGGTCGTACGCCATGTCCTCGGGGGCAGGGAGCCGCCCCTCCCCGACCCGCTCGCTAGCTGCAAGCGAGCGCGCCTCGTGCCGCGGCGCGGACACATCGGCCCCGTAGGTGTACTCGGGCGGCATCGGCGCCGGCGAGAAGTCCTTGGGGCTGTACAGCGCGACGGCGAGCACGACCGGCGCTAGCACCAGCAGCACGGCCTTCACGACGCCGATCCCCGCCGCCATGACAAGACTGGGATCGAGACCTTTCACGTATCAAAGAAGACGGCTTCTCTGAGCAGGCGTATATAACTTTGGCACGAAATTTTGTCCGCTTCCACTCCACTTGTTATGGACGCGCGAGCACCACGGGTGATTTCTTATATGTTTTTCTCTTTCTTGGCGATGAGGTCTGGGTCATCAGATCACATGTTTGCTGTTACTATATTTGAAAAATTTTACAATCTTTCTACCGATAAATATATGATAATAGTATATTTTAAATCTGACTATTGATTTGTTAGAGCATGTATAGCTGCTGTCTATAGCAACTTTTTACGTCACCTGTAGACAACACTATAGACAGCTCATATATTGGGTTGTCTTTTCATTTGTCTTTATAAATGACATAATTTTTTAATGTTTTTATGGATCTAAGACATTTCCTCCTTTGTTCTGGTGATACAGTCGGTTACAAGATTGTAGACAACATATTTATCTCGCTTTATTCTCTTTCATCCACATCAGCTTAAATTCTACGTGGCAGAGACTATAGACAACTGATGTAAGTCTATTGTACATGATCTTAAGGATATTATAATTTTTCTTTTATATTTATAATTTTTTCTTGACAATATAATAGACTTTTTTTTTAAAAAAAGCTCCTACGTTATTACCATTGCTATCGAGAGAATTGACATTTCCACAGAGAAGGTGACTGCACTAGTACACACCGAACGGCACCGTATCTTAATGGCACGCAGAGTCAACAGTCCACACTCCACAGCCCGTGCATATGGAAAACTACGAGACGGCGCGATAGATGGCCAATGAGGAGTAAGGAAGAGTAGGTAGGGAGCCGGTTGGTGATGGTGAAGGATAGCATTAGCAGGCAAACCATTGGAAATCTTTATTTCGGAATGGTTGAAACGTACGTGTCTACACTGGAATAGTCCATTCGATGCGTACGCTGTTATTCACTAATCCACTGGAAATCTTGTTAAGTTCGTCGGGATTAACAGACGATTACCGGTGCCTTCCCGTTCTCATTTTCCTGTTCGAAATCGAAAGGACTCTCGGCCGCGTGAAGCGGACTGGATCATCCGATCATATGATTCATATCACTCCGAAAGGCCCTTGTTTTTTTATGCCGATCCAGTCCCACCGAACGCGCCAAACTATTATCTTTCCCTCTGAAACACTGTGGCATCATCCCGGTGAAGAACGGACAGCGATTCATTCGTAGTCTTGCCTGCGTCTCAGTAGTCGGGACCGTACGAGCAGTCAGTTCCTTCGTCAGTTCGTCCCACGCCCACGTTACTACTTTACAGCGCGTGTAAGAAACGGTTGCACGCACATGTATGGTCGACGTGGGCAAACTGAGCAGTCGAGCGCAGACATGTTTTAAGCCAGATTGTCGGGTCCGGATTTTCTAATTCCGAATTCTTATGAAAATACTGTGATATTCCCTGGATCAGTAGATAACACTCACAGGTACATTGCTGAATCATTTATACATGGTGTGAACTAAAGTACCAAATTTATTACAACTATCAGAGTGGCATAGACCACGTCAGATCGAGTTTTACAAAAAAGGCCGATCAGGCCAAATTGACTACATTACAGAACACCGAATACGATAGCGGAAGCAAAAGGGTAGAGCTCATCTCTTCACAGACAAGCGACTGGAGTAACCTGTGTACGACTGATATTAACCAAGGATCTGGATAATATCGGTTGTACGCAAGTACCAACGAATCCGCTAGACTGGGACGAGACCTAGACTACAGAACTAGTCTACTCTTCATCGTCTCCTTGTTCGTTGACATCTGGATCCTCATAGTATGCATAGTCTTCTTCATCGGCGTTATCTAAAGGGTTTGGGGGAGAGCGAGAATGAGCACAACTTCCGTGCTCGCGAGCCAACACACAATGCAATAATATACATACATGACTTAGCAAGGATGACTCAGGTTCTTTTATTTGCTAAAGCAAGGTTTTCAATTATCATACTTACAAATTCCTATTACTTAGCATTTTTAACAAATTATATTTTGTTAAAGAGAGTAATTGTGCAATAATTGTATCAGCAGAGGTTCCCTCCATCGGGAACTCTACCTGATGCTTATTTTAATTAGAGTTACCTCTAATTATTAACCGCGCTGAGTCTGAAACTCAGGGAAAATCCAATCTCAGGGCTAGGAGAGCCCACCACATTTTTCATACCACCCACAAAGGATTTTTGAAATAGAACTAACTCAAGTTAAGTTCTCATGTCCGCCTTTGACCGTAGGCACGGCTGTTTAAACAGTTTATAACTCTGTAGAGATTGTACACTTTACCCACAAGAGACAATTAACTCGTTGCCCTACACGATTCCTTAGTCGTGTAGTCGAGAGGTTGTCACAATAAACTTTCTAAATATCTCGTCCCTTCCATCGTCTCACCCATATGGGGTTACGCCCATACGTTCGCGATGGATGTTGTACCCGCAGCGTCGGCATAGTTGAACTAGCCACGGCGTTGGCAACTTCACCTTGTATCGGTGTTCCCGTCAAGCTGGATGTACCGCAAACTTGCGCGTGCCATTACTCCACCAGTGAGATGACTTTCAGGATTTGATAAATTTACTAAGCCAAGTCACGATTTGTTGCAGACTTGTGGTTGTACTTGTTTTACACGGGAGGTCGTGACAAGATTAAGTCCTTAGGATTATCTGAGCGGTTCTTCCACATACCAACCAAAAAATAACATTCCTTGGGCTACATTAGTACCCAATGTTATACCATCCATCTCTCCATCCACCCAGATAGGGTAATAGCAATTTAGGGTTTTTGAGAAGTAAAATACAACAACCCAACCATCTCAGCCATTTACCCGCAATGACTGTCCAAATCATTTTATGTTTGAAGAGATGATGATTAAGATATTTTAATGTCCTGGTACTTAAACAAGTCCAGTATGTCGCTTAAGTACAACATATAGCTAGTATTACCATATAGTTACTAGGGTGACAATGGAATTAAGGGATTCAATTTGTCAAGGATGGCATATTAATTAATTATTCAACAAATGGGTATTTAACTACCTTAAGCTTTAACATACATTTGTTTACAGAATTAAAGCATGCAATTTGCTATTTTTAAAAGAACATAATTAACATAAAATGTAGACTCAATATGATCAAAGTATTGACTCGCCTTGGTTATTAGCAAGATGGTCTTGATATTCTTGGGCTTGATCAACTTGGAGGTCTCTCGTCTTTAAATCCTAATCGGGCGAAAATACCGGAAAAAGACACAACGACAAAGAGAGCAAATAAATAATAGAGAACAACAAATAACTCCCAAATAAACAAGACCTATGCCATTAGCAAGATCTTGAATTAATAAATTTTTATAAATTTAAATAATAATTTTTAGAGCTAGAATGAAGAAGATATGGATTTACGAAGCTCGGAAGGGAATTAAAACCCTAAAAGAAAAACAGAGAAAAAGAGGGAGAGAGAAAATCCTGATGTTGGGGACCCACTGTATAGTGTTTCGAGTCATGGGAAAGATAGTATGGACCAAGTCCATAAACACACGCCCACTTGTCAAAGGGAGAGAGAGAGGGCATTAGAGCCAATGGCAGGTGGGCCTCAAATAAAAAACAGTCCATTCCCCTTTTGATTTCACTTGGCACAGAGAAAAGGGAAGCAGAGGGGCGCTTGGGCGACGTTGGGTGGTGGCGGCGCCGGCAAGCGGCAGCGTGGGGAGGCGGGCTAGCCGGAGAAATGGGTTGCCTCGAGGTTGGGGACCCCATGGGCAGAGGCGGCGGCGCCGAAGAGGGGGTGTAGTGGCGGCGGGGCCAAAGGCGGCGGCGGCGGACTGCCGTGGAGGTCCCGGCGGCACGGTGGCACGGAGGGGAAGGGAGCGAGTGCACGGTCACTAGGGAGGCTTGGGGAAGCCCACCGAGCGGTTCTGGGAGGCGGGGGAGCTTCGGAGCGGACCAACGACGCGGACCAGGGCGGCGGCGGAGGAGCTTGCATGGGGAGCTCGCCGTGGAGGAAGAAGAAGGCCGGCAAGGTAAGTGAGAGCTTCCTCGGGCCTTAGGATGCATGGTGACGGGGACGACGTGGGGAAGAAGGCGTCGGAGTGGCTGGTCGGCGACGGAGGCGGCTCGGCCGGGAAAATGAAGAGTTATGATGCTCTTTGGTTTTGTGCTCAGGGAAGAGGGAGATGAGGTGGGGGAGGTTAATGGGGGTGAGCTGAAGGAGAGGAGGGCTCTCTTATGGCCACAAGGGGAGGGAGAGCCGTTGGCGCGGGTGGCAGGGAGCTGGAGGAGCTGCAGCGGGCGCGCGCGGGTGGCAGGAGGCGCTGACGATCGGGCGTAGGTGCTCGTGGGTGGCAGTGGCACACGAGAGCGGCTCAGGCGGAGCAGGTGCGCGGCGCACGGCTTTGGTGCCAGGGCGGCACGGGGTGCAGCAGAGAGTGGCGTGCGCGGAGTGGCGGGCGGCGCAGGTGCTTGAGTGCGTGGCGAGGGCGCGGAGGCTTGCTCTGGAGCAGCAGGGAGCGGCAGAAGGCCAGAGGAGGTGGCGTGCGCTCGAGGAAGGAGCAGGCGGCGCAGCAGGGCACACGAGGGAGAGCGAGGATGACAAGACAGGGCGAAGGCGGGGTGAGGAAGTCACGGCTATCAGCGGAGCTCGCGGAGGTGGGGGCGGTGCTGCCTAGGAGTGGTGACCGAGAGAGAGGGAGGCGGCCTAGTGGCTTGAGGAAAATGGCCACAGGGGCTGCTGGCCAAGCGGCTTGAGAAGAAGAAGGGAGCAGCCTGGGGCAGCTTGGTCCACGCGGCCGAAAGGAGAAATGGTCAGGTGGGCCGGGGATGAGATGGGTTGGTGCCAAGGTACATGGGCCGGGGCCCAAGATGAAATGGGGCTGAGCCCAACATAGAAAGAAGGATCAAAACTGAAAAGGGAGGAAATTCGACTTGAATTTGAGTTTCGGGGTTTGAGGAAGCCAGAAGATTTTTGAAAATACTTGCTAATTTCAATTACGAGCAAAATCGAAAATCGAAATAGCATTTGCTAATTACCGTCTGAAAATGGGATGTTACACAGACTGAGCAAACACATGTGATGTTGCCAATAGAGCCATGATATCAACGTCAATGAAGAACCGAAATGTTAAACAGCACAGTATGCTTTGAAACGTCGAAGTAAGGATGAAAATAGGATGTATTGCGGGCTAGCCATACTTTGCCAACTTAGCCGTAAGTTTTTATGTGGATCAATACGACAGCACACAGTTTTTATGCCGGCTAAGTGGCGCCCATGATGTTTGCAACTTCACGATCTCACTACATCTAGTAATACAGCTGGCATTCATGGCGCCGACGACATGAAGCTAACACCTCTTGACCGATCAACTTTCGAGTTGATTTGTACGCCGGGTTTGTGGAGCCATCAGGATCAACCTGCAGGTAAGTTTGTCAGTGCTAACCAGGATTAACGTACGAGAGCTCATTGTGGCTCGATGTTCTGGCCGGACGGACGCTGGGAGAGGAATACAACGAGTTTTGACCAATCTGCTTCACTGCATTTGCTCATTTGAGAGTACGGGGGATCCTGCCTCGTACAGAACACGGGATACGTTGCCATGCCATCTGCCATGCAAAGCCTCGCACGCATTCATGCACGAAGAGACACACTGCGTGTACTAGCTAGCTTTGTACCACGTCTGCGAGAGTGTGACAGCAGTTGTCGATGTCCAGACGCTTACATCAATAGAATCCTATGAAATCATTACATGTTTACTCTCCTCTTCTTTACTGGATCTACATCCAGCATTAACTCATGAAAAAAACTAACAAAATTATAAGTAGATAAAATCCTTGTTGTTGAAGAGATGAAGATGTCGAATCGAAGGGGATGAGGATTGTGTAATCACCAAATCGAGCTTGTGAAGCTCATGTGATCTCTTAGTGGGCCAAGTGAAATAGTAGGATATATGGCCACGTAGTGGGATATATGGACATCCCGCAAGTATCAACTTAATTTTTGAGTTGGTCTACCAACACCCACTTATTGTTTTATGTGCGATGGGTTTAGTGGGTTTGCGGACGGCCGCGTCCACTTACACCCCTACGTCGAAGCCTTGAAGTCGTGAAGCCCAACGAACGGCCAGTAAGGGTGCAAACGGAGTGGATAGCCCCGCCGTCCAAATAATTTCGGATCCTATTCGGAGCATATTTCTGGATATCTAGGATTTTTTCGATTCGGATCCAAATAGTGTTTGCCGGATACAAAAACAGATCCTGAAAGGAGATATCCGATGGTTTCAGAGCTACCCGGATTACTATTTGGGAAATAATTCGGAGCTACCCGGATTACTATCCAATTACTATCTGCTATACACGCTACATGCCTGACGCACGCCAACACACCCAGGCGCGAGCAGAGCTAGAGTGGCAGAGCCAACTCCAAGTCTTCAAGCCACATCTTCCCGAGTCCCATCCCCGGCGGCAGCCCTAACCCTAACCCTCATTGCCGCCGCCGCCGTGTCCCTCCTCCCTCGTCGTCACCTCCCCTCCCCTCCCGCCTCAATCCTCATCTCCGCCACCCCCCAACCCGCGCCCTCCCCCACAGCCTCCCTCCTCCCTCGCTGTCGCCTCCCCTCCCTTCCCTCGCCTCACCACCCTCCTCATATTTGCCTCCTCCACCCGCGCCCTCCCGCGCCGCCTCCCTCCTCCCTCGCCGCTGCAGCCGCAGAAGCAGGTGCTTTGGTTCGTGCAGTAACTTCCGATCTCACAAAAAATGTTGATATCATTTTGTCAAATTGGAAATGAGTTCAATGGATCTTGCATAAGATTTTCACCATTGAATTGACGAAATGTAATTGGGCCCTTTATAGCATGCCTAGCCTGTGGCATTCTTTTCTGACTGCTAACATGTGTTAGTGTTGTTTGTTCACCTGTATTTCCTTTCATTACCTAAAAATATAATTTATTCATGACACAAGTGACTTTCTTGTGTTTATACAGGTTTGCTTGTTTACAAATCCCATATGGCTGGTTAAAACAAGATTGCAACTACAGACACCTAGGCATCATACTCCACCATATTCTGGATTGTCTGGTAATATATGCTTTCTTGAGTACTCGTATATTTTGTGTTAAAAAGGTACCAATATCTTTACTTTTCTAAGTATCATATAGCAAATCAGATTGTTCTAGAGGTGTGACAATTTTTTTCTGTTGCATCAAATGAGTGGCCTATGCCCAATTGCCCATTCTTGGTTCTCGCAGAAGCTGCAGAAATTATGGATATTTACATGTGTTTACCAAATAAAAATTTATTTCAAATCCATTATGTGAAGTATAATTGACTCATCTTGCTATGAATTATTCCCGTGCTTACTTAGTGTTCAAATTTCTTTTGGTCTATATTTAATTTAAATTTTCTGTGATTTTGCTTATTTGGTCTCGCAAGGCCGGCCAGATGCTTTTAGAACTATTATGAAAGAGGGATTGCTTGCACTTTAGGGCATGTACAATATGAGATGTTTAGGCCCTGTTTGACATAGTTCCAACTCCCAGCTTCATGGTCGGAGTAGGTGGAGTCATGCCAAACGGTACAACTCTAACAAAAAATTGAATCTGGAGTTTGAGAATCTGGAGCAGACTATAGTGTATTTTCTCAGAGCTGCGAGGAGGTTGCTCCCCGCATGGAGCAGTCACCCGGTTACAAAACTACCCCTAGAGTTTGGGTGAAATTACCCACCAAATGCCATTAAACAAAACCCCTCACCATCCCCTCCTGATTCCATCTCTCCCCTCATTCGCATCTCTCTCTCTCTCTCTCTCTCTCTCTCTCTCTCTCTCTCTCTCTCTCTCTCTCTCGTTCTCCCCCCCTCACCCGTCTGCCTCCCTCCCGACGCCGGCTACTCCCCCTCCATCTCCGGTTTACCCCCTCCCCTCCGTGCCGTACTCCGTTCCTCTCCTCTTCCCACTGCAGCCCAGATCTGATCGCGTTGGTGCTTCGTCTCCACCAATGCCACCGGCCAAGATGCCTAGATGGTGCTGCCGCTGCTCCGCTTGCCCTCCAGATGGTGGGGTGTGTCGCCAAGACGGGGCTCGCCCATCTCAAGCAGTTCTCCCTCAAGGGCAAGACCCCCTCGCAGGTCGACGCCGACCAGGGGTTCCTCATCTCCAACGACCACAACCACACTGCGCCGCGTGCAAGAAAGCCAAGATCTACTCGCCTTCCACCAGTTCCTCGCACTGGCGACAACAAGTGCTCTTGCCTTTGGCTCGTCCATTCCCGTCAACGACCGCCTCGCGGAGCACCACGACAAGATGTCCATGACATTTGATTTCACCACGGGTGAGTTCCTTTCTCCTGCCATCTCATGCAAATGTCACCTTGATACATAGATTTTAGTTTGTCCTGAGATATGATTGCAGCATAGGTGTGAATCAGCAGAGTGAAATTTCAGTAGGTGTTGGTCTGAAACTGGAACTCCAGTAAAGTTCGACACTTTAATTTTGTTCATTTCCTCAAGGATAAAAAATGGTTATCCTCTTGGTGAACACGAATAGTCAATTGAATCCTCAGAAATTGCATATGAAAATCCAGTGTGATCTAATCTATACTTGTTGACTCATAATCTAGATTAATAATGGTGGCTTAACCATCATATCTAGTAATGGCTTAGGGTAAGAGAATATTATCACTGTCCATTCATTGCTACAAAATCATATACATGAATTGATACTGGGGGCCATTGAAACCATAAACTGGAGTAACTGATCCTGTGCTAGAATAGCAGCTTATGCCTAAAACACAACCCACCACAACTGAATTGATTCGGTGGTTACCATGTCCATCAAACTTTTCTTTATTACCAGTTCTGGATATGAACACAATTATCGGTTCCTTTCTGCATGATGTCTAGATTCCCAAGTTTGTGATGTTCAAATAAATGATCTGGTTTGGTGATGTTCAAATAAATGATCTGGTTTGGTGATGTTCAAATAAATGATCTGGTTTGGTGATGTAGGCTTTGGTGTTGTACAATGGGAGATTTTTTAGCTTTCAATAACATTTTGATTGGAACATTGTTCATTTTGTTTGCCAAATTGATTCAAATGGGGGAACATGTTATGCATTGTTCTCAATTGATGCAGGACATGTTCTACATTATACGGGTTTACCTTTTAGTTTCCAGATAGCAGTTTGTTAACTCAACTAAAATATGGGAATATTTGTTTGCTCCTTTCTGTAGCTGACTTGAAAATTTTAACTCATGTTATATTCATTTTCCTTTGGATATCCCTTTCACTTGGAAGAACATGTTATGCATTTCGTGCTTCCTGACCCAAGGAGAGAATGCATTATTCTCAATTGATGCAATATACACTAGTAAAATTTTTTCTCAAATATGATTATATCCTCTTATAAAGTGCCTCATTTTATTGATTATTTCTTCAGGTTTGCACCTCTAGTGTGTCATTCTGAACAAATTTGGATCCTGAAAGCGGTTTAGTCATGGATTGGAGCATGCTTCTTGAAGCTATCACGCCATCTTCCTCACGCAGAGAAGCAGAGGACACCGCTTGACTGGAAGCCAAGAAACTCGACATGCTTGTTGGCACATTTGGCTTTGGTAGGATTATCCAGATGGACAGTGTTTAGGCAGAATCTCTTGATTCAGTCCTATGAAATTGGTGCTGATCGTACAACTTCTATAGAGACATTAATGAATCATTTACAGGTGACATAGTTGTAGAAGCTGAATTGAGCGAGCTGCCCTTAGATGTTTTATTCTTTTCACTGTTGTCGTTTGATGTAGTGGTTTTCGGACTTGAAACAATAACTTTGATTAATAAAGATGAGGAGAATTGTGAACGACATCTCCTGCCTCTCTTATGGACTTTTGTTATGATACTTACAGATTTTTTTTAGAGAAGATACTCATTGAATTATAACCTTTGTTGAGTTTTTTTGTATGTTTATGTATGTTGTATTTAATTTTTTTAAGTAAAAAATTTGAATGTGGGCAAAAAAGATGGCATTACAGGGCATAACATGGCAAAAAAATTAACAAATAAAAGCACACAATATTACATAAATCAACTTATGAAATTGTTATAAGTTAAGCAATTAAGAAAAAGTTACAAGTCACAAAACAAGGGTAGTGCAGTCTTTTTACAATGATCCTTCTCATTTTTGGAGCTGAAGCCAATTTTCTAACCAAACACCAACTCAGACTACTCCAACTTCTCATAGGAGTGGATCCAAGAGTGAAGATGGAGTTGGAGCTATAAAAACTTAGAGCAGAGCCATACCAAACATGCCCTTATATACGAGTGCTTAAAGAAAGATAATATAACAACATCATCAAGTACCTATGTAAAAATCATTTCCTCCAATACAAGCATATCTTTTATAAGTGTTTAGATGATTGTATTATCTATCAATTATATATAGTTATATACATAAACACCTCTTAAGTATTGGTGTCTAATCAAACATCGATGCTACAAAATAAGCATCTTATCTGTCCTACGTGATAAAAAAATTAGTTTTTTTTTTTGCTAAGCGTCTCTCTAAACACATGCATTGTACATCTCTCAATACGCTACGGTTAAGTGAGTAAAAGCCGGGGTTAGCTAACAATGAATAGTACGCGCTTTGGTAGCTCGTGCTGGTACGTATCTTTTTCTTTATTGGTTGCTTAACTGATTTTATGTTGTCTTTCAATGCAGCCCTACAATTAGTCATATAACCATTGCCCCACGATGCTTTAATCAATGTTAGATACGGGAGTGCAACAGCATGTTGAGTTGATCTTTACCCTTAGTTATATATTTTCTGTAACTTCAGTTCATTCTTTCGTGAGTTCCTGACACAAATCTATGGTTGTGAAACAAAGTACTGAATTTATCATAACCACTCCTAATGGTATGAACTTGATTGGTTTTTGTGAAAGTTGCACTTGAGTTTTAATATATTAGCATCATAAGGGTTTTCCGTGAGATATTGAGGTGTGACCTATCAATTATCAACACTACGGAAAAGGTACTCATAGACGGTTTAAAAATGTCATCACAGATGGTTTCGTGAGTCGTCTGAGTTTATGGGTCAGTGATGATATGAGGTCATTACAGACGGTTTCCGAACCGTTTATGATGCACACTATCACAAACGGTTATTAACTCAGAACCGTCTGTGATAAGGAACTTCATCGAGACTGTAAGTTCAAGAAACATGGCTGCTAGGAGAGCACGTGGACATACAATTACTTGAATGTCGTTGATAGGTAATTGGACTTGACATCAAGGAATGGTTGGTTACTGATACATAAAGCCAATTCCTAGTCGGAGTACCTGCGTGTGAGAACCCGGGGTATTTAACTCGTAATACTTAACCTCCAAATGGTCCTAGTATTACCAATTAAATATCCTAAGTCTCGATGGACATGTGCTTCCTAGAATTGCAGCACACATACATCTTTACAAAATCATGCATCAATTCCATACATCATATAATATACAACGCTAAGTCTAGCAAAAGCCGCACAATATATAGAGTTATTACAAAAGAGCCGATCGGCCAAATGACATCAAGGTAACAAGTGACAACATAAGCAAAAGCGCCATAAGATGGCTATAAACAAAATCCAACCGGTAACCATAACCCACAAGGCAACCGACCGGACCGCCCAGCTAGTCGCACGATCCGCAGCAAAACTCACAGAAGTAGACCCCTTGGGGATCCACTTCCTCCTCTACAACAACAAGGCAATGCAGTTGAGTACAATAATGTACTCGCAAGACTTACGAGTAACAAGCCTATACATAGCTACATGTGAGCTGAATCAAAGGAAATGGTTATATGGTTAATTGGACGCATAAAGCAATTTTTATTTGCAATAATATAATAGATTGAAGGCAATTTGTCAAATCTGTCTTTTTAATCATTGAAATAACAACGAGGTGACAATAAGTAACATAAATAACAACCTAGAGGTGACTAACCCAATAGCCACCACAACATAGCACGAATTCTCGATTCGTACCACCCATCAAGTTTTAATTTAAAAGGTTATAGTCTAACTCTTGCAAAACCTAACCAACTATGTCCATAACCTAGGACGAGGCTATTCGAATAGTTCAAAACCCTGCAGGGGTGTACCAATGTACCCACACTTCAGACCGCCTTTTTGCCACTAGATGAAGCACACTTCCAAAGGTATGCCGGCACGGCTAAGTCCTACAAGACGTTTCCAATATTTTGTATCAACTACAAGCCGCTCGTATGGATAGAAACTCATACGCTACATTGCAAAGCCGAAAGTCAACTACCCATCAAGGGTAAAGCTTTCGGATAACTACAATACTCTAAAACATCTTCCCTCCTACAAAACCTCTTGCGACTCAGAGCCAACACATGCCAAGGTACCAAGTCAAGAGAGGTCTCATTTCCCTCTAGTGTGGTTAGCACGCAAAAATGCTTGGATAGTGTGATACAAGATGTTCGGTCCTTGTTGACTCAGGCGCCAACCATTCACACCCAAAAACACACCATCTTACCAATGTGCCCAAGTCTAAATCATTTTATTCTCAGTTTTAGTTTTCTCAATTAAGCATAGCACAAGGTGCTGAAAATAAAGTCATAATAAGTTTTTGTGTGATCAAGGTTATCGACTAAGTCGACAACCGCCCAATGCTACCGATAGCTAAGCATGACTAAGCAACATTGACTTGTAAACTACTAAGTGACGAGGGCTCATCCATAGAACCCAAATCACAGCAAGATAATCCTATGCTCAGTAGTAAATGATAACATTTACCTATGGATTATGCATCTAATGGGTCAACTAATCGACAATAGTTTAACACAAGATAGCAATACATACGTAGAATTTGCAAACAACATATTAGACTTTGAAAATAATAGGAGCAATATGATCAAATGATGCTACATCTGCTTGTCTTGCTGAAGATCACAATCTTGTTGCTGAGGATCACTCTCGGGTTCAACAAACTCTTCGGAACCTATCGCAAGAACGCGAAAATCCAATAAGAACGAAGAACACCGAAAGAAACTCAAAATCCAAAGTCATTCAAATACCATAAAATTTACACAGCAGCAAGGGCATAATTTTAAATAAATTTAGCAACAAGAATTATTCAATTTGGACTAAGCATGCAAAAGTTATAGCCTAACCAATTTCTTTCACCTAGACAATTCAAATTAAATTGGTTTAGGGTACTGTTCATAGCACAATTTTCTAGAAATTTCTAGAACTTGAAACTCTTATGGTAGGTAGAACATGGCATTCTAAGAACAGCAAAACTGGATTTACTTTATTTGGAGTTAAATTGAATTACTTATGATTTTTTAAGTTGTGAAACCAGGGCATATCATTTTTCAGAGGCAATTACATGAACCAAACCCATTCTATGTTAGAGTGCCTTATCAGAGGAATTTAACAAATTTTAGTTTACTAGATTTGGAGTCACAGAGAATTACTTATGCATTTTTCAAGTTTTAAATAAATTTTTAGAGCAATAACTAAATGCTAAAGTAAGCTATAACAATCCATAAAATTTTCTGGTACAGAACAGAGCCTAAACATATTTTTAGATTGAAGTTCATTTAAACAGAGATTTAACAAAATTGGAATCATCTCAAAAGAGGTTCAAATGAATTAGTTATGCTATTTTGAAATTTTAATACAATTTTCAGTTGGCAAATAAAGCTTATCGGAAACTATTAAGCAATACTCAATGAGAAACCGACGTGGCGAAACGTGGGTCATTGAGATCAGATCTAACAACCCACGCGCACTGGAGAGCAGCGCATGCGCGCGGCCCAAAAGAGCTCACCGTTTGATCAAGATCCAACGATCCACAACGATCGGGGTGTTCGGAGGTCGGAACGTTCCAATCGTCCACAACCGCCGTTCTAAAGATGGAGGGCACAGATTGAAGTGACATTCGAAGTCCGAATGCACTCACAATCTGAGCCACAGATCGAGGGATGAACGGCTCACAACGATTCGAAAACTCGGGCGGTCCAAACAGCCAAAGAGATCTGGGCCGCAGACCTAAAAACGAACGGCCATGAATCAACAAGGTGTTGCGCACTACACACGTGGGTTTTAAGTGCACAGAGAGGGTTAAGTGTGCGGGCCCACTAGTCAATGGCACCTAAGGCCCGATTTAAGACAGCATTAAGCTCTAACCCATGATTGACAATGATTAACACTGACTATCACTTAATGATGTCCTAACGACAATGCACCGAGACGACCTCACACGACAAAAAGGCCGAGGGCAAAGAAAAGCTCATCGTCGGCGGCTCCGGCCACCGCGATGGCAACTAAAGGAAAAAATGGGTTTGCAATAACCTTGCGCACCCAAAGGAGGTACCCTCGACGGCGGCGGCGGCCTAGAACGCCGGCGAGTCGGAAATAAGCGATGGTGACCAAAACGGCCGAAAGCGAAAACAGCTAAAAAGATCTGCATTATCCAAAGAAGCGGGTGCCACAGCATCTAAGGACTAATAAGAAGCTACCTTAGCTTAGGAGAGGATCCAAGATGGTCGGAGAAGGGTTGACCACGGAGACGCTCGCCGGAGCTGAAGAAGAAGGTGGCAAAACCACGGCCTGAGCAAAGCGAAGACCACTAGGTGGTGCAGGGAGCTTCATTAGGGCCTAAAGAAGATCCAAGAGCAAACAATTATCAAATGAAACTACTTACCGGAGTTGAGGAAGAAAGGGGTGATTGCGGCCGAAAAGATCTAAACTTAAAATTAAGTGATTCATATGAATGCAACCCAAAATTAAGTTAGGGAAAATGATAAGGGTGTTAAGGAGCTCGAAAGGGTACAAAAAGAAAGGAGAAAGAACCACTGGAGCACCAAGGCCACCAACAGAGCTTCACTGCCTCAAATGACGATTTGGGGATTTCTGTGGTTTTGAGCTCCAAGAACAAGGAAGGAGCTAGGGGTGTCGTAAAGGAACACAAGGAGGAGCTTGGGGTGCTTTTTATAGCCGAAAACCAATGGACAACTTGAAAATGAAGCCCACGGTGGACTTGGTTCACATACTGGCATGGGCGAGGTGGAGAAGACGGGAGCAGCTGAGAAAGGCAAATTTGAGGCGAAAACTCACTGATGGCATTAAATGTCGAGGACCAAGAGTCATTGAAAGGTGACACACGAAGTTGACAAAGCTCTCCCTCTCCCATGCCCTGTTCTATCACACTGGCACAGGCACGAGCGCGAGGAAGAAGAAGGTGACCACGTCTTTGAGGGCCCACCAAATCAATGAGATGGGTTAAAATGGCTCGGTCTGAAAAGAACTAAGGGGTTAGGTTATGTCACAATGGCTGAGTCAAAACGTCTCAGCCCTTAGATTAGGAACGGACGACCCAGATTAAAAGAGACTTTTGGGCGGTCCAAAAGTTCCAAGGGATCTAAGTGGTCCGATCACGAATGAACGACTCAGATTTAAGTGGATGATAGGGAGGTCCGAACGTCCTCGCGAATGTGGACCGTTCGATTGGAAATCAACGGTCCACAACGTTCGCGCACCACTTGAGCGAGCCGGGTGCACCTAGTTGATTGGGTCCGACCAAGTGGCCCGAGCCCGAGTCTGACTCGAACCCAACGGGTTTGACTAGGGTTTTGAATTTAAGGCTGAGAATTAGAGAGATTTTTAGGGATAGCAAACTAACTCCAAAAAATTTTAAATTTTTACAAGAGCTTGCTAACTTAGATATTGACCTTGCATAAAATTTTCAGAGGTTTGCATGCTGTACATTTTCCTCCAAAAAGTATGCAAGGTGTTGAGTTAGGGTTTGACTTAGAGTCAAACTAGTTTGACCACCTCTAAAAATATTCAAATAATTTCTAAAAATTGTGAAATTTTTCAGAAGGGTCACACATTAACTCTAGAACTTAGGAAAAATATTTCTAAAGGGTGATCATAAGGTTAGACAAGAAAGTTTTTGAAAGGCAAGATTTAGATCAAAAGAGGCTTGTGGTTTTGTATTTCCATAATTCCTTTACAAGGATTTTCAGAACATACATGAAACACACGATGTAAGAGAAGTTTTTAATTTCTACACATTTTCTTACATTTGAAACACAAACCAATAATTGGGATGTTACACTGCACGTCCACGTCACTTTCTGAACATGGTGTGGACGCGTAGGTACTCCGACTAGGAATTAGCTTCATGTATCAGCAACCAACCATTCCTTGATGTCAAGTCCATTTACCTATCGACGACATCCAGGTAATTGGATATCCACGCGCTCTCCTAGCAACCATGCTTTTTGAACTTGCAGGCTCGATGAGATTGCCCGTGGCTGCTGTCTCATCCTCCACACGACCCCCGAAAGTGGTCAGACAATATATATATATATATATATATATATATATATATATATATATATATATATATATATATATATATATATATATATATATATGAAGCCTTTTTCTACTCCCTGAGTAGTTACTCCTATTCTCAGATTCCCATATCTCACAACGTAATGAGTATCTTGCGCAAGCGAGAGTATGTATGTGTAGTATACGAGTATATAAGACCATATAGATGGTATTTACACATTTTCAGAGGTGGTATGTACAATTTTTAGACATACTCCTTTTTATGTGCGAATATGAAGGTATTTATAAAATATGCTAAAAACTTTGACTCTTTTGCAAATTTTTCGCGTGGTTCACATTGGAGTATTGTAACATCCCAAAGTGTTGTTACCAAAATAAAAATAAATAAAATTATTATTTTACTGGTTTTTCTGAGAATTTGCCAGAGTTTAATTGCTTTATTTGAATTCCTGAAGTTTTAAAAGTCAAAATTCAAAATTTATTTGAAGTTCTTGAAGCCTTATTTGGTTTTATCTGAAAAATAAAATTTTAATTAATTCCTTTGATTTTCTAAGTTTTTAAAAGCTTTTTCCTAATTATTTAAAGCCAAAATAATTTATTTGCAAAATTAATAGCCAACTATAAGTTGGAAATATTTTAATTAAGTCCAAAATAACTCTAGGAATTTCTGTGAATTTTTCTAGAATTCTTGGATTTAATTTGCTATTTTCTAAAGCTATTTCGAATTTCTGGAAATAAATCAATTAAGAAAACAATTTTAAAAACCCAGAAATCCTTTTGGGCCGAAACCTCCTCGGTCCGGCCCATCTCCACGCGTCTCCCGGCCCGCTCCATCTCAGCCCGCTTCTCTCCCCGGCCCATCTCTCCTTCACTGCGCGCAGCCCAAGTCGGCCCACCACACTCTCCTCTCTCTCCCCACCGTCCGATTTGAATCGGACGGCTATCACTCTCCCACACCATCCCGCTTCTCCACACCGTTGGATCGAGAATCCATGGTCAGATCTTGAAGCACCTTCGGGGGTTCCGAACGCCTTCTTTGTGAACCTCCGATCTACATCGGACGGTCAAGAAATCCCCACGCCACACGCCATTCTCACTCGAATCAAGATCCAACCGCCGCACGCTTTCTTCTTCCGCGCTTTCCCCGCACCAACCTCACCCCGCCGCCATTACGCAGCGGCGTTGCGCTCGCCTCCGCCGCGATCTCCGCCTCCCTTCCACATGTGAATGCGCGCAATAATGCCCCGCATCACGCCGCCCATTTGCGGTCATTTGCCCTCGTCTGCAAAGGCGAAATCACCGAGCCGACTCGCGCCAGAAACCCGCGCCACCGATCTCGCTCCCCTTCGCCCCGAGCCCTATTTAAGCGAGCACCGGAGCCCTCCTTCCTCAACCCGACGACGCCACCCACTCCTCCTCTCCTCCATCTCGCCGGATTTTGGAGTTAAAGCCTCGCCGCCGAGCTTCTTCTTTTGTCTTCTCCGCACTGCCGAGGCCTCGCCGACATCGACCCCATCATTAGCATCGCGAACCATCGCTTACACGGTGCTTGCGCGCTTCGCGGAGCACGGCCGAGTCGCCGCCACCGCCGACCAATTTGTGCCGCCGCCTTTTCCCTCGCCACGGCGAACCACTCACACCCTGCGCCACCAAGGTGAGCACCAGACTCCTGCCGCCTCCTCTTCCTCCTCGCACTCGCCGGCGCATCCGTGCCGCCGTCACGGACATGGGTTCCGCGGCGCCACCACCCGCCGGCGGCCGACGTGGCATCGCCACGCACGCGCCACCTCGCCTCACGCGACACGGCCGCCACGTGGTCGCCAAGCAGCTGCGCCACGCGTGCCACCTAGCCCCACGCCAACCAAAAGTCCCATGGACTTGGTCCATGAGGATCGTGTCTATGACACACGGACCCATGCGTTGGAAACTATTTTAATTTCCGAAAACTCCTCACGACGTCACCATGCAATAACTAGAATTTCCTTTAGGAAAATAATTCAAGAAAATCAATAAAATCTGAAAATTAGGTTTTGATAGTTAGAACTTCCTGTGTCTGCTCTCCCCATACGAACTCCGATTTTGTCGATTCAAATTCCTAAATTCATATAAAATCAAGATCTAGCCAACTAAACTAAAATTATTTAATTTTGGGTTCATTTGATCAATAATTCCTTTAAACCCTAATTTATCATTCCATGTATTTCCAATCTTCCGAAGCTCATATCTTTTGCATCCAAACTCCGATTGGGGTGGTTCAAGTTGCAAAATCTTTATAAAATTATAATCTAGCTAACTAAATCAAATTATTTCTTTTTGGAGTTCATTTGATTTGTTATTTGAATTTAGTTTGAATTTGGATTATTTTCACGATTAGATTTCGACGACTTCGGAGAGTCAGATTTCGACACCGATTGAAGAACAACATAAGAGGATTGATTTTGACTGTATGATCATCGTGATCGTACACTTGGACTACTCGAAGATAGTACTTGTGAGTACTAGGTGACTGTTAAGAAAAACAACGCCACCTCAACACCGCACGCTCGTGAAGGTGATCTCGTTAAGAAAACAACGCCACCTCATCAAGCAAGGCAAGTTATACCCTTGATCATATTGATCCCATTATTTTAAATTATTTATATTCTGTTTTTGAATTATTACTGCATGCTTATTTATAAATATAAATTCATGTTTTTCAATTCATAGTTATACCTAAATCCTTTGTATGACCCATGTTGATATTGAATCAAACACATTGACACCTAGATAAAATCGGTTGATAACGATAGTATGAACTAGGATCATTTAAACGTATTGCTTAGCCATGCTTATAGACCAAACTTGTTTCATTTGGGGAATTTCAGCCAACAATCAATTATTGTTTAAATTGTACCCGTGGCATTGGTGTGTCATGGGAGTTTTACAAATGACTTGAAAAGTAAAATAAAAATGGGTTTGGACTTGGGCGAAATGGATTTTATGTGCGAATATGAAGGTATTTATAAAATATGCTAAAAACTTGGACTCTTTTGCAAAATTTTCGTGGTTCACATTGGAGTACCTTATAATTAGTATATGAGTATATCCAAAGTATTATTTTATGGTTTTTAGAGAATTTGCGAGTTTAATTGCTTTATTTGAATTCTGAAGTTTTAAAAGTCAAAATTCAAAATTTATTTGAAGTTCTTGAAGCCTTATTTGGTTTTATCTGAAAAATAAAATTTTAATTAATTCCTTTGATTTTCTAAGTTTTAAAAGCTTTTTCCTAATTATTTAAAGCCAAAATAATTTATTTGCAAAATTAATAGCCAACTATAAGTTGAAATATTTTAATTAAGTCCAAAATAACTCTAGGAATTTCTGTGAATTTTTCTAGAATTCTTGGATTTAATTTGCTATTTTCTAAAGCTATTTGAATTTAGAAATAAATCAATTAAGAAAACAATTTTAAAACCAGAAATCCTTTTGGGCGAAACCTCTCGGTCCGCCCATCTCCACGCGTCTCCGCCCGCTCCATCTCAGCCCGCTTCTCTCCGGCCCATCTCTCCTTCTTGCTTGTGACCAAGTCGACCCGGCCGCACCTCTCTCTCTCTCTCTCCCAGCGTCCGATTTGAATCGGACGATCACTCTCCCACACCATCCCGCTTCTCCACACCGTTGGATCGAGAATCCATGGTCAGATCTTGAAGCACCTTCGGGGGTTCCGAACGCCCTCTTGCTGTGAACCCTCCGATCTACATCGGACGGTCAGCAAATCCCCACGCCACACGTCATTCTCAGCCCTCGAATCAAGATCCAACCGGCCGCACGCTTTCTTCTTCCCCGCGTTTTCTTCCTCGCACCGAACCTCACCCCGCCGCCATTACCGCGCCGCGTTGCGCTCGTCTCCGCCGCGATCTCCGCCTCCCTTCCACATGTGAATGCGCGCAATAATGCCCCCGCATCACGCCGCCCCATTTGCGGTCATTTGCCCCCTCGTCGCGTCAGAAAATCACCGGGCAGACTCGCGCCAGTAAACCCGCGCCACCGATCTCGCTCCCTCTTCGTCCGAGCCCTATTTAAGCGAGCACCGGGAGCCCTCTTCCTCCCTCAACCCGACGCCGCCACCCACTCCTCCCCTCTCTCCTCCATCTCGCCGGATTTTGGAGTTAAAGCCTCGCCGCCCGAGCTTCTTCTTTTGTCTTCTCCGGCACCGTCGAGGGGCCCTCGTCGACATCGACCCCATCATTAGCATCGCGGAACCATCGCCTACACGGTGCTTGCGGCGCTTCGTCGAAACGGCCGAGTCGCCGCGCCACCGTCGACCAATTTGTGCTGCCGCCTTTTCCTTCGCCGCCGGCGAACCACTCACACCCTTGCGCCACCAAGGTGAGCACTAGACTCCCCGTCGCCTCCTCTTCCTCCCTGGCACCTCGCCGCCGGCATCCGTGCCGCCGTTCGCCGGGACATGGGTTCCCGTGCGCCACCACCCGCCGGTGCCGACGTGGCACTGCCACGCACGCGCCACCTCGCCCTCGCGCTGACACGGCTCGCCCACGTGGCTGCCAAGCAAGCACGCGCGTGCCACCTAGCCCCAGCCCCGAACCAAAAGTCCCATGGACTTGGTCCATGAGGACTGTGTCTATGACACACGGGACCCACGCGTTGGAAACTATTTTAATTTCCGAAAACTCCTCGCTGACGTCAGCTTGCGCAATAACTAGAATTTCCTTTAGGAAAATAATTCAAGAAAAATCAATAAAATCTGAAAATTAGGGTTTTTGATAGTTAGAACTTCCCAGGGTTCGTTCTCCCCCATACGAACTCCGATTTTGTCGATTCAAATTCCTAAATTCATATAAAATCAAGATCTAGCCAACTAAACTAAAATTATTTAATTTTGGGTTCATTTGATCAATAATTCCTTTAAACCCTAATTTATCATTCCATGTATTTCCAATCTTAAAAGCTCATATCTTTTGCATCCAAACTCGATTGGGGTGGTTCAAGTTGCAAAATCTTTATAAAATTATAATCTAGCTAACTAAATCAAATTATTTCTTTTGGAGTTCATTTGATTTGTTATTTGAATTTAGTTTGAATTTGGATTATTTTCACGATTAGATTTAAACGACTTGAGAGTCGATTCGACACCGATTGAAGAACAACATAAGAGGATTGATTTTGATGTATGATCATCGTGATCGTACACTTGGACTACTCGAAGATAGTACTTGTGAGTACTAGGTGACTGTTAAGAAAACAACGCCACCTCAACACGGGCGTTCGTGAAGGTGATCATTAAGAAAACAACGTCACCTCATCAAGCAAGGCAAGTTATACCCTTGATCATATTGATCCCATTATTTTAAATTATTTATATTCTGTTTTTGAATTATTACTGCATGCTTATTTATAAATATAAATTCATGTTTTTCAATTCATAGTTATACCTAAATCCTTTGTATGACCCATGTTGATATTGAATCAAACACATTGACACCTAGATAAAATCAGTTGATACGATAGTATGAACTAGGATCATTTAAACGTATTGCTTAGCCATGCTTATAGACCAAACTTGTTTCATTTGGGGAATTTCACCAACAATCAATTATTGTTTAAATTGTACCCGTGGCATTGGTGTGTCATGGGAGTTTACAAATGACTTGAAAAGTAAAATAAAAATGGGTTTGGACTTGGCGAAATGGATGATGGTGGGTGCAGGGTTTTATGCAGGCTTAATCTGTTAGGGTTAAGGCCCGGGGTTTTTAGGAAAGTCGCCGTCGTTAAGGACCGGTCTTGAGCGCATGATGCTATGCCTTACCGTACCACCACATGTCTGTGGGCGGGACTTGGCTAAATAATTTGTGATGCCTTAGTGTCATTTGTGCTATGTTGTTGGTATGGGTGTTGGTCGACAAGAGACCCATCTGGCGCAAGAGGGCTCCGGAGGATGGTCACCCAATGGTAGCGAAACCTTAGCGGGCATAAATACATTAAGGCAGAACATTGTAAAGGCCTCGTGATAATCACTTAGTCGCACACCTTCTAAGTGTGTCGACGGACATTGAAAGTTGATTATCTCTTGTGGGTAAAGGCAGTACAACCTCTCAGAGTGTAAAACTATTCGAATAGCCGTGTCAAGCGGTTATGGACATGCTAGCGAACTACTCAAAGTTAGACTTTGGTTTTGTTTGAAAATAAACTTATTCAAAACTGGTTTATCGGATAGAATTGGGCGAGAAGCCATGTGATAGGAGGGTATCCTTCACCAATATTGTGTGAATGTTATCGACTATAAAATTGAGAATTTTATAAATTTTAGTTATAAAATAAGCGCTTTGAAACTTAGTACCGTATTTAAAAGAAATCTTGCTTTATGCAAATAAACCAATAAGCCATCCTTGGATAATGGAGTATGTCAAGTTCTTTTAGGTAGTATATCAAAGGTGGGAGTAACTTGTTTCCTGTGTAGACTAAGATATATATATGAATATATATATATATATATATATATATATATATATATATATATATATATATATATATCAAATTCTTTTAGGTAGTTTAAAGGTGGGAGTAACTACCACTACTTGGAGACTTTATAGAGAAGAGATCAGAAATGGAATGATATGACGTAGTTGAGACGCAAGGGAGAACTTGATCGGCATGAACACGGTTACACAGAATACCATATAGGAACATACCATAAGACTAGTTACATGTACAAAATTTGTATGTGTGCGACGCAATACCAGTGGCAACACCTCCACCATGTATTAACCCACCTCTATTTCATTTACCATGCTTAATCGATAAATCAACCCACATCAGTAAATAATCAACTCACATCAGTAAGCCAAAATAAGCTCAAGCATGAAACTAAAATAACAGAAAGAGCAATTCATTAGAGCTCAAATATGAGCTAATTATCGATTCAATTTCAGCATAAGACTATTAACATCATTGAGCAGTTCAATAGAACATACAAATACCAATTTGCAATACCTCCTAGTGCTAGGCACAGACAAATCACATAGAGCATACAAACATTTCTATCCACAACTAGCAGCACCAGCAGTCACACCCGAACACAACCCCATTCCCCACCTCCAGATCCATCCATCCAGCCAGCCAGCCACTAGTCATAGAGGGCAAGACAGCAAGGCCAAGGGTGTCCAAACCGACCATCAACCCACATTGCAGCTCAATTCATATGAATACCAATAGTACAAACTGATAGGTGATAGATATGTCTTACCTCGACATCGCCAGTGTTGGTGGTGCCAGTGTCGGTGGTGAGGTAGGCAAGGCCGAGGTTAGTGGAGAGGTAGCCAGGGGAGGTCAGTGGAGAGGTAGCCGGGGTCGCGCACGCCGGGGGGATGAGGAAGGGGGGAAGGCATCGTCACCGTAGTTGTAGCACGACAGTGACACTGCACAAGATACTCTTATCGTACGAGTGTCTTATGTAGTGAACCGTGGTGTCACAACCGGCGATGGGAAGAAGGGCGACGTCAAGGTCTGGGGCACTCGGGTGGGGAGGGGAGTAGGCAAGAGTAGGTGTTGGGGAGTGACGAGTTAAGGCGCAAATCCTAGCGAGCTCTTACTAATGAAGAGTGATACTTATCACTCACGGTTTTATAATAGAACTGTCTCGTGATATGGTTTCATATCACATATGGTTCTATTATGAAACTGTCCGTGATATGAGACACAGACGGTTCCATAATAGAACCGTCTATGATATGAGACCATATCACGGACGGTTCTATTATGGAACCGTCTGTGATATGGTTATTCTCAAGTTCTATGTTTTGAGCATATTATCATGTATACATTTACGTGGCATGAAAAAAATTATATGTTTATATGTCAATTTTGTCATTTAAATACGGCTGAAAATTTGCTTTAACTATGATACATTTCACAGACGGATATTTGTTCCACTAAACCGTCTGTGATATATAGTTCAACATATAATATATATATATTATTTTGAATTTGCATATATATTTTTTTATTTTGAATTTGCATATATATGGCGAAACAGCGTGGCCAGTCACTTCTTACAAAGATTTTAAAAAGTAAAACTAAACAAACAAAGTTTTTCTAGTGGCGGAGGTAGGCTACTATCTCCGTCTTTAAAACTTCGTAGGCGACAGCGTCGGCATCGGACGGTTCGTGATCATCAGCGAACGTAGCCCAAAATGCGTCCACCCGCTGACGCACTCGTTCGAGTGTCTCCCGAAGGCCCTCGGACTGTTGAATCAAGAAGAATTGAGCCCATAGGCTCTTTTCCCTTGCTTGAGAGGTCTCGGCTTGGTCATCCGCCGCCTCGATTAAGCAGTCCAAGTGACGGCAAACCTCTTGAAGACGTGCAACATCGTTGTGGAGGACCACATCGATGATGCGGTACACTCGCCGGAAGTGGGAGATCACCTGGAAGACACAGCGGAGGAGGATGTCAAGACGGTGGAAGGTGGCCGTCACCTGCTCTGGCAAATCCTCGGGCAGAGTAGTGAGGACATTGTTGGAACAGTATCCTTCCGTGGCATCCGCCAACGTACGTCCGAGAGGTGCTCGTACAGTATAGCCAGGAAGGCCATCAATGATGACGACAAGGAAACGGAAGAGGGAGCCATTTATGCTTTAGAAGTATATATTATGAGTTTATATGTGGGGATGATCATCTTCGATGGTGGATGATTCTTTTTATAAAACAAGGAATAAATTCGACGTGAGAGATGAAGAGGCGCATCGGGGAGCCGAAGCGGCATTGATGCGACGAAGAGACGCATCGGCGACGAAGAAACTCACCGGGAACTGTAGTGATATTATCATAGACGGTTATAATTGAAAATCGTCTGTGAAGTCTACAATTATCATAGATTGTTCGTGTTAAGAATCGTCTGTAAGATATCACAGACGGTTGTTTGTTGAAAACCGTCTGTGATATTTCTAAATATCATAGACGGTTATTGTTAAGAACCGTTTGTGACACTTCACAAACGATTTTCATCATGAACCATCTATGATATTACCTCTTCACAGACGGTTTTTAGCGCGGCCAGTAACAAAGACGGTCTCTAAACCAAAACCGATGATTAGCCCCACACGAGGTTTGGGAATAAGTGTTTGTCTGATAATGAGCAAGGAATATACGTCTTTCTGCTAAAGAGGATTTATTAAACTCATAATTCATTAGATCCTTGTTATCAATGTCAACTAGGTATCATAAGTATTTTAACAATGTTTTCTATAATATTTGTAGATACTACTCGAACTGTTTCGAGGAACGTCTTTATCAGAACATTTTTTGCTTCTCACTTTGGGCAGTTAGCAATAATCTTTCTATGGACATTCGGATATGAATAGAGGAAGGAAAGGATAAATAAATATCTTTTTTCTTGTATTGCATTCCATATCTTTTGTCCTATTCTTCTTTCCTCAGTTGTTCATCTACCTTTATCCTTGGAAGCTCAGGCGGAAGCCTATTTACTTATGTTTTCTCATATGAATCTCCTATCTCCCGCTATTGATAGTTGAACCTAGCAAGATAGTAATTACGACCCAAGAAGTGATCACCCTTTTTTTGGAATAATAGCCTCTTTTACTGCAGGACTAACTGTGTTTTATATGTTTCGGATATATAGTGCAATATGGTCAAAACAGGGTCTTGCATTTTTTAATACAAACCCTGGAAAGAAAAGAAATCTAATCCACAGATCTTTTCCCGTTTTGCTCAAACCAAAGCACTTAGTTTAGCCTTTGTTTCCTCTATGCCCTTGTTAACCGTATTATGAAAGACAGAAAAAAAAATCATTGGCTTATCAAATTCTCTATCGAGCCGTGAAAAAGATTCAACAAAAGACAAACAAATCTTGGTCAACGAAATTTCAAAAAAAGAATAGCCTACTCCTCCCTATGTTCACCAGGTTATTGATACGGATAATATCCAAATACCAAATACGGTCACTATGTGATCCACGGAAAGAAAAGTGGGTTGTTAAGCGGTAGACTCATATCCTTTCTTCCTTAATTCATTATTCCATGAAAATGGATTATTCCAAAAATCCTTCCTTTTTCTTTCAAAAGTCCATAAAAATATATTGCAAATTCCATTTTAATTATATTCTTTTTTCTTAATGTTAATAAAAAAGAAGAAAATTATGTGATGTTAAAAAATTGACCTCGTTACGGAGATCACCCATAGTTCTCAGGAAGAAATTAAAGAAATGCCAACTAAATTTTGTGTTGTTTCTTGTTTGTTTAGTATGTCTGCCAATATCAGAAAAGACAAATATATTTCATTACTTGCTTAACTAGCCCTTGTGATATACTTGCTAGTTACTACTTGCTTAGCATCCGTTATCATGTGATGTATTTAAATTTGCTTGTTAAACTACTAACGTAGTTGTATTTTAGACATATGGTTATGGTTGATTGATCTTTATTTGTGCGATATATATGATTTTGTTTTCGCGCAATATCCAAATAAGTATTTGTGACCAAGACAATCCGTATTTGGTTCAACACGTATTTGCTCTGTATTCATGACCGAGACTATCCATATTCGTATTCGTATCCGGCACTGTTCGTGTCCGACTCCGAATCCAAGAAAAAAATATGAAAAAGAATACGAAGTGAGCGTTATCCGTGCGTATCCGCTCCGTTTGCATCCCTAGGCACCAGTCCACCACGGAAATGTCACAAGCCCAACCCAACTAAATACAGTGGATAGCTCACTGAACCGAAACTGGGCCGAGGCCTATTAGGAGTTGACGAGTTGGTGTAGCCTTGTAGGACGCCGTGGGGGCTCCCAGAGACTGCGGTTCCCTTTGTCTATTAGAAAGAAAATATTTACACCCTGTTCGTTTTTTTATTTAAAAAAAGCACATTAAACCAATGCGGAGCAATTCACAAGCACCAAGCCCATGAAGGGGCTCCAGATGCTCCGTCTGATCACCTCCGCGCTCCTCATCGAACGGCCCAGATCGGCCATCTGCGTGGAAGCGGTTCTCCAGTCAATGAGCAATCCACCAAGCCCTATTCCTCTACCTGTCCGACCTCGCAGAGAGGCAGGTAACTAGGAAAAGGCAAGCCAGCATCTAAAAAAAAGAATGGGAAAAGGCAAGGCGGGCAAGCACAAGTGCACGGACCACGGTGCACAACACATACTCGTAGCAATTTGGCTATTCACTATTCGCTATTCCCTCGCCTCTTCCGTCGTCGTGTCCGGCGACCAACGCGTGGTTTCAGGTGAACGCGATCTCTCGTAGCCGCAGGTTAGCTCGTCGTATCTGCGCTCAATCTGCAAGTGTAAGGGGGAGTCTGAGAGAGAGTAGTCCAAGACTGCAAGTGCTTACCTATGCTGTGTTCATGAGAGTTATTGAACTAGTAATTACCACACTGTGGTTGTACAGTTGCTATTCTGATTAATCTGGTGATTGCTTGCTTCCTCTCCTTTATCTGTTCGTAGGAAAGATCGATATCATTTTGGTGAAACATAAGAGGAACAGGGACAGAAACAGCGTACATTCGTCAACTTCAATGACTGCTTCGAAGTTCCAAGCCTTATGGAACCATCCCGCTGGCCCCAAAACCAGTTAGTCTTCCTCTGTGCTTGTTCCTTGCATGACATGACTGAGAATGACATCCTTCACTATTCATTTATACTTAAATTAATCCATCACTAGAACAACCAACATTCAGGAAGCTAGCTAGCATGGAGTATGGTCTGATTTCACTTGATTTGTGATTTGTGAAGTGAGTAACGTGCATTATAATTCAGGCAAGCTATAACTGCACTCTGGCAATCTTCTTCTGCAGTTCATTTCTGGGCCCCCACGTTCAAATGGTATCTCAACATCGCTGATATTGCCGACTTCGCTGAGCCACCTGAAGATATATCTGTTGAAAGTATGAGTATTTTTCAAATTACTTTAATTCAAAAATAAGGTAGATAAATTATGAGAATTACTCTAGTTATTTTCACAAAGTAAATAAACAAGAATACTATAGACATACTAAGATCCAGAAGGACGTAAACTAGTATACCTATCTCAGTGTTCAAGTTAACAACAGATAAGAAAATTAACCAACAAATATGTGTAAGATAGACATATCCGGATCCAGTAGAAGGAGTAGCAACAGTAGGAGTTCCAGATCCAGTAGCAGCAGCAGGAGTCTTGTCGTTCGTCATGACATAGTGGTAATAGTCGTGCAGTTGATGTAGACGTAGCAAAGAATCGAATGAAGAAGAAGAAGCGAGCAGTCGCGCGAACGCTCCCCAAAAACCTTATTCGTCGTCGCTCGTGCAAGCTTTCGATAGCGAGGGTTCCGAGGCTCGCTCTCGGTGCGCATCAGACACGCGCCTCGTTGGGATGGAGATCGCCAGAGACAGCAACAAAACCAAGTGGTGTTCTGTAGTCTTGCGTGGAGAGTGTTTCGTATAGAGCAATCAGTCTCAGAACAAGTACTCTGTTCTTCTAAATAGCAAAACCGAAAATGCCAGAATGGTGTTAACTGCAATCATCACTAGTAACCTGCAGCCATGCCATTACTCAAAAATAACGGCAGCCGTTATTCACTAGTAACTGCACCGTTATTGTTAGCCATTCGTTAATACCATTTACCGCGAGTCGGTGCGTTTCGATTTTCGAATAGATAAAGAAAAACACGCACGCGCACGCGCGCACGCTCGGCTCGGCTGAGCGAGCGAGCGCGTGTATTAGCTCTCTCCAATTCCACAAGGAGGCTACCACGTTCCACCTTTTAAAGTGGTGTAACTCCCATTCAACTCTTCATATGGGACTAAACAGTTTTAGCACGTGCACATGGACTTTGCAATTTTCCATGAATTTAATTAGAATTAACGACAAGCCAGCCCATATTAATTCCAACAATATCCTCACAAGTTGGTATATCTGAATAATCCATTCATCCCTTCCGCCCCATGTAACAAACAGCATATCCTACATTGACAGTACGCGCGTTATGATTTCTGCTGTGCGATGCAGCTTTGACTTGCAACGGGCTCATTTGGGCACGCTACAGTATGGTCATCACACCGGTAACCAGGGGAGGACCAGCATACAAGGGCTGGGATCAAGTGACTCAATGCTATTTAGAATTCATAAAGAAAGTAATGCCTATGATGCTATTACAAAATATCATTACTAATTCATATCTATAATGACCCTAATATACCTATGGTGACCTCAATGGCTTATTTTCCTGGATCCGATAGTACTTATCTCTATTATGTTATTCATTTCCCCCTTATCATGTGCTGCACAAGAGTATCGGTGATGCATGTGGATTCGTAACATACCATAACTAATTAATCTGGTCAAAATGTAGTCATTACCATATGCATCCTTGCAATTCGGTTCGTATTTCCCATTTAATTTCTGATACCAAAATAACCCACATTTTATTCTATTTTTTACAAAAATAACCATCAGACGACTAGACCCAATTACGCGGTGCACTAGCGATTCTCAGTCGCATGACCAAACTGCGAATGAGTCCTTGGTCTACCACGGGTCTCATTTGCGAGCCGCGGCGCGACTAAGGCCTGTGCCAGGCAGAACGTGACTGAAACCAGTCGTAGATCAGGCCGACGACTGTGAATAGTCGCATTCCCAACCGCCGCCATAATGCTATTTTTTAAAAGAAAAAATCTAAATAAAATCAGCTTTAATTTGACAAAATTAAATGGTTGGAATAATTGTTTGTGAATAATTGTTAGTGGTAAAAAAATAGGAGTTTGTTGACTGCAATTGTTTGTAAATAAATCATGTGTTAATCATTTTACGTGGATAAACCCATTTTAAATTTTTAAACAAAGAACTCAAAATTTGGCAAAATATTTTTTAAGATTCGGTTCGAGCGATACGAGAATAGAGCAGCGAAGATGAGCTTGCAAGCCTGGCATAACACGCGACCATGGAGGTCAAAATTACTTGGCGTGCATAGTCTGATTATGTGCATATATTTGATCGGCTATTCCTACGGCACAAATGACTATATGCACAAACCTTCTATCCAAACTACAACTACAACAAAAACACGTCTTTTGGAAAGGATTTTTTTTTTTTACAGATGTAAATCAACTCAGGCTTGCGGACATATGTCCAACTCCCCCTTGCGGGCACAGGCCTTCACGTGGTCCTCCTAGTACTCAGCTATAAGGTATTTTTCGAGCACGTTCTCGTCCAAAATAATTTTTGATGCAGTAGGGTATCAGGGACCATCAGTGTCTTTCCTTTGTATTCCTCGCTCCCGGTTGAGAGAGGTATCCAACGGGTAAACACCTTGGGGTCAACTGTGTAGTTCAGCATGTTTTTATGCTGAATGAATATCTTGTCGTACTTCAACGGATCACCGATCCATTGGAAGAAGTAGCAATGCTCCGAAGGCTGCCATGCACGGATGAAATCAATGATATTTAAAATGCAACCTGCAATGTGAAATATCAATGTATGACATTTTCAGACCCCAAATTTAAAATCTGGAATCTTCTGTGTTCACAGCACTAGTCCTTGTATCAGTAGCTAGTACTCACAGTTACATAATTGAATATCAATCACATATCACTTTTGACTTGTAGAGCAATTGCATAATATGTAAAGCAATTGTATAATAATAAACAAAGCATAAATATACCTTACGACTTTTGACTTGTAGAATAGCCGGACAAGCCAAATACCTTTCAAAGAATAGCAGCAGAAGCAGAATAAAAATACACCATGTGGAACCCTCATGATATACCCATAGGAAATCGACTAGGGCCCGCGACCTAGTCCTTGGCTTTCTTGTCTTTTATTCTTGAAGAACGCGCATAAGTGTTCACATAGCCTTCTTCTCTTATACTTACTGACGAGGATCTAATAATTATCAATTAATTATTGATCTATAATTGTTATTACAGATAGCAATACCTTCATGTTGTTCAGAAGTATACCCTCTTATTGTTTATAAGGGAAAAGCTTAACTGAGTAGTCACAAGTCGTTCTACGAACACCCCATAATTGTAAGCCTTTCTACGACCACATTGTGGTCGTAAGACTTTCTATGACTACCTTGTAGTCATAAGATTTTCTACGATCAGGTCAGCTATGACTACTTTATAATCGATAAAGGTTACAGACATGTGGACCCAATGGACTAAGGACTCTTATACACTATATTCAATACACAGAGCAGTTAGTATATGCAGTTATTCTCTAGAATAATTGCACGTATTACACCTCTATCCTTGACGTAACTACAAGGTGACATGGGGTGTAGTTTCCTCTGACAATAACTACCATCAACGTGTGCATTTCATTAGGCGTTGAGGCGCCTCCTGGCATGGAGTAACTGCCACCCCTTTACATGCTATATAAGGGCTAAAATCAGTTGTTAGAGGGGAGAGGCAATCGGGGTTTGCCACAAGGGATCATTGAGTTTTAGTTCGAGTTATTTCTTTCCGGTTGTAACAAGCATAGTGAATACAAGAACACAAGTGTAGAGTTATTTTTCTCCCAGGAGAAGGCATGAACCTGTATAAATCCTCGTGTCTTTTTCTGTGTGGATCTAATTCAAGGGAAGCCCCAAACATTCATTTGTAAGATCAATACTACATCATCGACACTTACTGAATAATAATATTGAGCGAGTATGAGTATACAACCGTACTCACAAGTCAACACACAAAATACAGTTAAATAATATGAGAGGCCAAACAAAGGGAGGCTTGAGGTTCTTTTATTTGCATAAAGACAATGTTGAAATAGGTTAAGTAGTAAGAAAATCCCGAGACCTAGCATTTTGACTAAACCAAGTTTTGATGAAATTTAGTGCTTTGTATAATAGTAGCGAATGTTCCATCCACCTCTAGTGGAGAACAGTACCCAAAGGTTCCATCCATTCACATATAGATATCAGTTCCATTCACCTCATGCTATATCATTTTCCAAGGCTACATCCATCAGGCGATCCCAAGGGTGCAACCACCTGGCAATTCTGGTCGGGCTACCCCTGAAATTCTGGGCTGAATGCCTCTGGAGACTCTCCGACTGCACCAATCGGCGAAACTTTGGTTGCACCCCTGACTCAACTTAGGTCACAATCCCCCTGACTCCCACAGGCTGGACCACCCCTTGCAAATCCTACACTGCATGCACCTGATACTTTCTATTGGCTCCAACCAAGACAACTCAAATCCTCGGGTTCCAACCTAGCTTTTCATCCCATCCACAAATCATTTTGTAAAACTTAAAATCTAATCACGCAAGTTCTCGGCATTGCCCTTGACCGCAGGCACGACTATCCAGACAGTTTTACACTCTGCAGAGGTCGCACATCTTTACCCACAAAAGTCGATTATCTTATAATGTCATCACACTGTCGTAGGTGTGGGACTTAAGAAAATCTTCCCAAGACCTTTACAACGCCCACCCCAACGCGACCCCACCCGCTAAGGTTTCACTACCGAAGGTGATAACCCCGGAGGCCCCCTCTTGCATCTTAATGTTTTCCTGCGCCTTATAGCCACGCCACCCTCCAGGTGGTTTTCTTGTAACTATAATCACGACACTTTCGTGGGATGATGAAGTAACGCTGAGGCGAAGCAAATTAGTGAGACAGATCCTACACATGATAGACTTGTGGTTGCACTGTTAGTGCACGAGAGATCATCACAAGAACTGGTCCATAATCGACTTGGCAATTCTTCCCCATACCCATTCTAGCGTACTCCCTTACGCATCCACCATTCTTTCCACCCGCCCAAGTCTAAAAATATTTTTTTAGTTTTTCTATTTTGAAATCTATTTCCCTTTTCAACATACCAGCCAGGCTCCAGCCTCGACTGCCCAAATCCAATTTGAGTTTTGAAAGTTATCGAGGCAAATCATTGCCTACATATCAATATATCTAAGTAAGACTAAGTATGACACTTAGATGCGGATATATTAACTAGTATGTATATGTCGAGGATCAAGACGTCGATCTTACAAAAAGAAAAGGAGAAAGTGACGTGGGAAATCTAGAGAAATAATGGGACTGCTCTTTTATTAATATGAACTGGGTTTTACAGGGTATGCTCTGAGAACACTGCTTATTCATTTACAATGTCAGACCTACAACACGAATCTAAGGGTTGTGCTTTAGTCTGATGGCACTATCTTGTACTCTTCTTCCTTGATCCGTCTAGGCTCCATCTTTAAATAGCCCTCGAAGAGGTGACAGTTACTACCAGAGAAGACGTCTGATGTGAAGCGTTGCGTCTGGTCGGAGTCAAGTGATGGTTGATAAAGAATCAACCGTTCGGCGGTTATATGTCTATGAGACATATAACCGCATAGAGGTTGTTCATCAGTGCTTCTGGATAAGAAACGTCGTATGGTATGGAATATGCTCATGCTCCATTCGTCATACGGTAAAAAATATACTTTGAATCAGTTCCAAGTATCAGTTCATACCTTTTACGAGCAGTTCTCCTGGTCGGGAGCTTGGCTTAGGCCTTCGTCCGACCAGGGCACCCATTATGTAACCTCTGGAATCTCTACGACCAGTGAAGTCGTGCACCTCAGGGGTTACGACCATGAAGACGTATGGTCTTTTATGTATTAAAAATAATACATAGAGGTTTTAATCCTCGTCAGTATACCATTAGTTCTAGGGTGACAAAGGATAGTGTCCAAGTTCAACGATGGGAAGGTTATACTCAATTATCATTAAGGTACTAACTATAAGCTAGGCCAACATAATTGTATAAATCATAACAATGCAATTTCATAATTTAAAATAATATAATTGTATTTCAAAAGTAGGTGTAACATGACCAAATATTGACTACGGACTTCACTGTGTAATGTCCTGGGTTATACCGTGCACCCGGCACACACGGCTATTGGACAAGGCGTACAGTGTTATAGCTTGTTGCATGGCCACCTTGCTAGGGAAGTGCTGCCCAACTAAGAGGGTGTTGGAATCAAACCCCCACTGGGACCCTTCTTCTTGCGATAGTACGAGTGAACGTACCATGATATCATCAAGTCTCGATGCCACATAAGACACCTCTGATGACACAATTCCGTCGGTTGGACAACCACCCTGGGTGCGTCCTCCTCACTACCATCTGAGCCTGGGTCGGCATCCTCGTCAGACTTCAACCTGATATGTTGGTCCGGTAGATACTCATGGCAGTCAATGCGGGCCAACCACCACAGTTCCGCCCCCTCATTTTGCACAAAAATATGTGTAAATCTTCTCTCATGGACTTCCTCCAAAATAGCATATTCCATGCCACCGTTTTCAAGCTCCACCTGTGGTTGCCCACTTCCCGAGGCACCGACATCATCAAGGTTTTCCGGTGCCCTGTGTACGAAATTTAGGTACACCATCGTCTTCCCATATATCGCCGCCTCAGATTGAGAAGCAATCTACATATACTGGCCCAATGCTACGCTTCCATTCACCTTGACGAGCTCCCATATGCCATGCCCTCCTCTATTCATGCAAGTGATCCCCTTAATCACAAGTTTTTTCATCGTTGGCTCCGTGTCGAACTCCCTCGGATGCAGCTGCTAAGCTCATGAATATTCATCACATTGAACCCCTCCGCCCGGACCACCTTGTACTGGCATCTCGATAGGTCGAACCCATCGGGTCTGGCCTGTACGAGATCGTCGCCATAAAACACTACCAAGTCTTGCATGTTCGAAATTACGTAAAGCCACGACAACCCGATTTGCGGTACACGATATAACAAACATGATATGTAGTTAGCAATAATTAAATATGACTAAACTAATTAATACTAATTAATTATGAGTAATTTATTCGCTAGTAATTACCTACGACACAAATAATTACCATATATTACATGCAAGTAATCAATTAAATTCGAGTAATGAAATACAAATAATTAATTAATTAGCAACAAATTGATTACTTGTCAAAAAATTTCTTACGAGTAATTCATTACATCTAAGTAATTCCCACTGAATTAATTATGATTAATTAAATAAGAATGATTAACTACGCATATACGTAATTAATCATAATTAATTACATTTATTTAGTCTCCACTAATTAACTACAAGTCATTACTTACTAACAAAGTAATTCTGGTCACGTAAATTCAACCACTTCATTTGCACTAGTGTAATTACCACTAATAAACTACAACTCAAACAATTATGATTTATTAATTACCACTGATTCATTACCACCAAATTAATTATGGTTTATTAATTACAACTAGTTAATTTTTCACTAAATTAATTATGCCTAACTAATTACCTCTAAACTAATTACGACTGATTAATTAACACTAACTAATTCATAGTTAAATAATAAAACCTAATTAATTATGACTAATTAATTACCACTAATTATTAAGCACTAATTAATTACTGATACATTAGTTACGACTAATTTATTACCTCTTAATAATAAGAAGTAATAAACTACACCTAGATTATTAACAACTATTTAATTACGACTACAAACTAAATTAATTAGGACTAATTTAATAAGGCTAATTAACTACGACTACAGTAATAACGACAAATGCAGTGGACAAAAAATTACCTGCCCTTCAGGGGGACCGTCAATACTGATACATTCTTAAGAACTACTCCAAACTTTAATCTCTAAAAAAATTTATTCTATTATCTGTGTTCTCAGCGACGAGCGCGAGAACGAGAATGGAATTGAGGATGAGTAAGAGCAAGAGCGAGCGACTCCGATATTTATAGCCACGCGAAAGCAATTCCCGCAGACAGCACAACGGGAAATCCGGAGGCGCTACCGGGCACAGGACGTGCCGGAGCGGGCCACGTGGTGGCGCTAGGCGAGGGAGCCGGACAGATCATTGTTTGTGCGTGACATGTGCGACATGAAAGATGGATGAGCGACATGGAATAAAGCAGGGCATGTCGGGTAGTGATGTGACGGGGCAGGGAGGCCCGGACGAGGGACACGCGGTGCGATCGGCCGCGTCCGGCCATGGGCGTGCGGTAGCGGCCGGTCGTCTGGCCGACACGCGTGTGTCCAGCGCGCGTCCGGGTGACACGCATGCAAACAACGCTTTTTTGGGCGTTGGTCGTGTGGTAGCGCTAGGTGGAGAAGCAACCAGGCGAGGGGTGCATGGATTTTGGCGTGTCCGTGCAAGCACCGCTCGGACAAACCCTATCCGGGCTAAGGATGAATGGAATTGCACATGTGGTAGCGCGAGGCACGTATGAGCTGTTATTTTTGCTAATACCGCGCGAGGAGAGCCATATTTACAAATACCGACCAGAACATAGTCATTTAAACCAACATGAGGTGTTTGTACGTGGTACGTACTAGTATGATAAGTTCACGTCGAGACCTACTGCTCTGCGTGCCGATCGACCTTTTTATCTTTTATTCCACGATGGCATATGCCAGTTATTCATAATGCATACATACATATTGTTGCATACACAGTGCTGCTGTACGCTCAGATTAATTTCTAGCCGAACTTCTGCTGGGTGTAGCAGTCGAGGTTGTCCCCGTACCCTGTGCCGAGCAGGTCGCAGTAGCGCTTGTAGTAGCCGATGCGGTCGACGTTGGCGTTGTTCTGGCCCATTCCGCACTCGATCCCGCCGTTGATGATGTTGGTGATCACGCCGTAGCCGGGCACCCGCCCCGCGGCGACGTCGGCGTCCGTCGGCGTCCAGTTGCCGAGGATCACATCGTGGCACGACGGCTTGGGCGACTGCGCCGTCATCCAGAACCAGATGGCCGTCTTGAAGGACACCACCGGGTCGGTCGACACCAAGTCCGGGTTGCCCACCAGATCCAGCCCCAGGGCGTCCCCGGCTAGCTGGTAGTTCGACTGCCTGAAATTAATGAATTGCAATGAGAAACGTCACATCGAATCAACGTTTGTCAGAGTAGCCAACACCCGGCCGCTAGTCCAACCCTACCAGATAAGATTGTTCGGCTAATCAACTATATGCACGGACAGACGGACTAGACGTTACTTTAGACGCAAAAACGAAAGTTTAGACCGGGTCGAGATTAGTGTCTAGAATGTGAACACTTCTGTACTTTTTTTAAAAAAACAAGTGAGATTTGCAGTCCAACCCTACCAGATAAGATTGTTCGGCTAATCAACTACATGCACGGACTAGATGTTACTTTAGACGCAAAAACGAAAGTTTAGACCGGGTCGAGATTAGTGTCTAGAATGTGAACACTTCTGTACTTTTTTTTTTTAAAGTGAGATTTGCAGTCCAACCCTACCAGATAAGATTGTTCGGCTAATCAACTATATGCACGGACTAGACGTTACTTTAGACGCAAAAACGAAGTTTAGACCGGGTCGAGATTAGTGTCTAGAATGTGAACACTTCTGTACTTTTTTAAAAAAAAGTGAGATTTGTTAAACAACATTCGACTGTTTTTTTTGTTCAAAATAGTCAAATTTTCATACATCCAATATGTTTTGAGACTTGCACTTCTTCTAGTATAATGAATTGAGTCTAAATTTATTATGATTTTTTTGGAATATAATGGATTCACCGTATTGCCGTATTTTGTTGATATATAATTTTATTTATTTATCTTTGTTTTTGCTCAATATCTCAAAGTATATGTTAGATTTTGAATCATGTGATGGAAGTATGAGTTATTAATACTTTCAATAATAATTACAGTGACCAGGGTCTGTCTATACAAAATTTGACTGTTTTCTTAGCAAAAAATAGTCAATTTTTTGTTCATTCACAACTTCATAATATATAAATTACAGTAAATTATTCATGTAATTTTTATTTTTTTTAATAATTTACGAGTAGCATTTTGCTTACCCTGTCAATTGAATCGGTCCCCGTCCATAGTAGGGTGGAGACGTGGCCTTGTCTCTCTCTTCCTTGAAGCAGTACCCCCATTGGAACTGGTCGGCAGCACCTGTCGTGCCTCCTGCACGCGTACACAGCACAAACACGATTAATCAAGCCAGTCATGTCCTAGTCGGATGTGATAAAACAAACAGAAACACGTTTGGCTGCAGAAAACCACTAATTATACACTGACCGGTGGTTTCATGGGAGGTCTGGCCGAAGAAGGCGGCGAGCTCGCGCCTTGTCAGCTCATCGCTGCTGCCGCTGGTGCCGAACGCCGGGAAGGAGTTGGCGGCGGTGATGAAGGCGTCGTACGTGTAGAACCCAGGCGAGCAGAGCGAGTTGTCGCGGTTGGGCAGCATGCTCTCGAACACCGACTGCGTGATGATCGAGCCCACACCCTGCGCCGCGGCGCCGCCCGCCGCCGCAGCGAGCAGCAGCGCGGCGGCGTACACCACGAGTGCAAACCTCGTCATTTTCTCCTTAATTTGTATTGCAAGTGCGTACTAGCTTATACGGTTGGCTACTGGGTTGGCACTTGGCAGCGGTATATATAGCCGCTAGGGTGCAGTGATATCGTGCGTCCATAATTCATTGCGTCTCGTCACGCATACTTTTCCACCTCATTAGCCGGATCGCGTCGATCAGAATTGGCTACGCGTGAAGCCAGAAAACGTCTCGCAAGTCGCATTGATAGGACGATGGGTCGCATCACATGCGGTGTCGTGTCCACAGATACACAAAGAAGTTCTTTTCAGCGTTGGCAATACGCTCAAAGACTTCCATGCATGGTAGGCCGGCAAGCGAAGGAATTTCCAGCAATCGCGATTCGCGCGCTCTAGACGGAGGGTAGTGGGCCATGCAGCGGCTGCTAAACTCTTTCTTGTTGTACTTATATTTGATGATGGGGTGTCGCACGTGGTCAGACTTTCACAGCGCATGGATCCGATGACTGCTAATCTTCTCCGGTCGCCGGCTGATGGAGATACGCTCGTCCGATGATCCAATCCAGACCTCCCAAGTCGATCATCAATCACATGGCTCGGGTACAGGAAGTTTGTAGTTTAAGGCTAATGGCCTAGTAGCGGCGAGAAAATGCTATCACACATCGTGACTTTTAGACTCGTATTACATCATTTTAATATAATGTATAGGAGATCTCACAGGAAGAAAATCCTACCAGACCCATCACTCTTAGACCTATATTAGACCATTTCAAACTCATGATATATGGCAAAATAAATCAATCAATTTTTTGTATATCCATGTATCATTATTTGAAAGAGGTCCAAGTAAAGGTCTAAAAGAGGTCTCGTAGAATTTATTTCCAATCTTATGGAGTTTACTTCTCTAGTAGGTCTAAAGGTAAGGAGATCCTATAAGATTTAGTGTTTGGTTAAAAAATTGGCACCAGCTCCAGAAATAAGAAGGATCATCGTAAAAATACTGCACTACCCTTTTTCTGTGACTTGTAACTTTTTTTATTGCTTAACTTATAACAGTTTAATAAATTGATTTGAGTAATACTGTGCTTTTATTTTTTTAATTTTTTGTCCATACTATGCCCTTTGGTGCCATCTTTTCGCCCACATTCAAAAAAATACTTGTAACAAATTAAATACAACATACATAAGCATACAAAGTTCAATACAAAAGTTCTAATTCAACGAGTATCTTCTTTAAAAAAAATCAATGAGTATCATAACAAAAGTCCATACGAGAGGTAAGGAGGTAGGAGATGTCGTTCACAATTCTCCTCATCTTTATTAATCAAAGCTACTGTTTCAAGTCCAAACCCACTACATCAAACGACAACAATGAAATAAAAAACAAAACATCCAAGGGTGTCGACGATCGAGTCGCCGATCTTACGAAATAAATATAGAAAAATGGCAAAGAGTTCTTGCGAGAGAATGAAATTGCTCTTTATTGCTATGAACTGGATCCTTTACAAGGGATGTCCTCGATAAGGTAGTGGACTAATCCTAATTACACTGAGCGTAATGCTTACTATGCTATTGAATCAGACTTGAAACATGAATCGAATGTCGATCGTGATGCTTCAAATCGATCCCCCTTGCTCCTCCGTGCTTTATCCTTAAGTAACCATCGAAGGGGTGGCATTTACTCCTGGAGAAGACACCTATTGGAAGTGACGCGTCTGGTCGGAGGGTCAGTTACAGTTAGTGTCGACGATCGAATCGTCAATCTTACAAAATAAACAGAGAAAAATGACAAAGAGTTCTTGGGAGAGAATGAGATTACTATTTTATTGCTATGAACTAGATCCTTTACAGGAGGTGCTCTCGACAAGGCAGTGGACTAATTCTAATTACACTGTGCATAATGCTTGCTATGCTATTGAATCAGACTTGAAACATGAATCTAATGTCGATTGTGATGCTTCAATCCGATGCCCTTTGTTCCTCCGTGCTCCATCTTTAAATAACCATTAAAGAGGAGGCATTTACTCCTGGAGAAGACGCTTGTTGGAAGTGACGCGTCTGGTTGGAGGGTATGTTACAATTAGTGAAACAGTAACTGATCGTCGTTTGGTGATTGTGAGATACTAAATCGTATGGTGGTTATTGTCAGTGTCTTAGGACCATGAAACGTCGCGTGGTATGAAGCAAATATGCCATGTGTTCCATTCATCACACAGTAAGGAATATACTTGGAGTTAGATAAGGAATATACTTGGAGTTAGATCCAGATGTCAGTTTATTGCTTCTATGAACGGTCATCTGGTCGGGGACTGGGTATAGGACCTCATCCGACCAGGGTACCCATTATGTAATCTCTGGAATCCTTATGACCACGGGGGTCGTTAGCCTTAGGGGTTATGACCACGAAGACATATGGTCTTTTATTATGTAATTAAAGAAAAATACATAGAGATTTTAATCCTTGTCAGCTAGCCTTCGAACTTTAAATGAATTGGTCGTGTCAACCTTCTCCCGACGAAAGTCGTATCAGGCATACCCTTATTTAATGCCGTGATAAACGAGGTGGTCTGTATTCACTATAAAGTTGAGAAAGTGCCTTGGGACCCGAAGAGTTTTTCTGTCCGTTGGAAAAAGATTTGTGTCCGTTGGACTTTAGGTAACTCCTCGATGCAGTTAAAGAGTTACAACTATAAAATCCGTTCAACACAGGGCTTTAAGGCTTTTACGCTCTCAAAATTTCCTCCGATCCTTTTCATCTTCTTGCGAAGAATCTTCTCCGACCCCCTCTCACTCTTACGTCGAAAGCTTCCTCCAACCTCTGTTCATCCACTCAAAGATTCACTACTATAAAACAGGCTATACTGGATGCCTCATCACAGACGGTTCCTTTGGAACCGTCTGTGTTGTACTTATCACAGACGATTCCTTAAGAACCGTCTGTGATATGTAATTATCACAAATAGTTTGTAAATAGAACCGTCTGTGATAATCACAGACATGACAGACAGTTATTGTTAAAAACAGTCTATGATACTTCACAGACGATTCTTAATACGAACCGTCTGTGATTTTACCATAGCTTAAAATTTTTCTTACTATCTGATTTTTCCATGGTAAAATCAGAAAGTTCGTGATATGAACCGTCTGTGATATGTCATCACAGATGGTTTTTATTTGAAACTATCTGTGATTTGCTAGGCGGGAGGACGAAAAAATTTGAACGCGTGCGCGGGAGGCAAAATATTTTGGCCGTGTTCTTATATATTATAGCACTGTAGTCATCTCCCATCCATTGCGCTGCAGTCGTCTCCCACCGCCATCTCCTCATGTGGCCAGCGTCGACGCTCGCCGGCGGCGTCAGGGCGGCCGCAAACCTCATCCAACCAGGGTACCTATTATGTAACCTCTGGAATCCTTACGACCACAGGAGTTATTAGCCGTAGGGGTTACGAACATGAACCCCTAACTCTGAAAGTCTTGTAGAGTTAACATGTTTGGCACAGCTCCACCTACTCTAACTAAGAAGCTAGGAGAGTCTAACTCAGTCTGCTCCAACTTCTCATATGAGTAAATCTAAGAGTAAAACTAGAGTTAGAGCCGTAAAAATTTAGAACACAGTCGAACTAAACAGACCCTTATTTCCCCACTGATGGGTAGACGATAGGAAGATGATCGACCCAACCACCAGTCCGGCCCCGAAGTACTCAAATTGTTGATCCATCCGAAGCCCAATCAAATCTCATCTAACGCTGGCACACCACTGATCAACCCAGGTAGATGCTATTTTGGGCTCCAGCCCACTAGTGATCGTACTCTACACTCTACAGGTCCTTCTGAGTAGTGAGTAGCGGCCGGATCCACCCATGAGCGGCGCGTCAGCTCGTGCCGACGTAGTAGCGAGCCGTGCCGACCGCGCGTGCGGTATTTGTCACGTCGCACTCTGCCGTGGCGCGCGGCGCCAGGTGTTGCCAGGATTGGACCTCGGCCGAGGCGGTGACGAAAGGCGACCTGTCCAGCCACCCGCGCGCGCAGGCCAGGAGGGAATAAGAGGAATTGGCCCGTCTCCCGCCGGGCTAACTGAGAGTTTCAACGGCAGCACAAGGTGCATGTGGAGCGGAGACGGCCCAGGAACCATGTGGGAACCCCCAGTGCCAACACACTGGACAGTATTCTTGCCTGCTTGATGCAATTCATGCGTTTGGCTCAGCTTGCAGAGTTGCATGCAAGAAACAGAGACACGAGCGACGCAATGTACAAGTGACTGCTCCCGTGTTACCAACTTACCATATTATTCCATCTTCTCATGTACAGCAAACTAGCAACCTGTGTTGCACAACCAGAGCAGTACACCATTTTTATTCGTGATGGAACATGCCACTCATTCGTATAGTTACACTGCTGTTCTACGTTTAACCGAACTTCTTCTGGTTGTAGCAATCGAGGTTGCTCCCGTATCCGGTGCCGAGCAGGTCGCAGTAACGCTTGTAGAAGCCGATGCGGTCCTTGCCTGAGTCGTTGGGGCCCGTGCCGCACTCGATCCCGCCGTTGATGATGTTGGTGATCACGCCGTACCCCGGGGTCCGACCCGCGCTGCGGTCGGCCGCCGTCGGCTTCCACCGGCCGGTGATCACGTCGTGGCACGACGGCTTGTTGGCCTGCGCCGTCATCCAGAACCAGATGGCCGTCTTGAACGACACCACCGGGTCGGTCGCGACCAGGTTCGGGTTGCCCACCAGGTCCACACCCAGTGCCTTCCCGGCAGCCTCGTAGTTGTACCGGCTGAAGCACATTGAACAGAGAAATTAACAAAGAAAACAACAAATCTATCTTCCAGAAAACATTAGCATTAGACTACGGATCGAGTTGTTGGCTGGAATGTAAAGTTGTCAACTGTGCTATATATACTTTTCAAGAAGATATTTTAACTACGAGATTGTTATGCAATGAAGTAACTGGAAAATGTATTGATTTTGCTTACTGCGTCAACTGAATGGGTCCTCGTCCGTAGAAGGGTGGATCCGTCTTGGCCTGCTCTTCCTTGAAGCAGTAGCCCCACTCGAACTGATCAGCACGGCCTCTCGTTCCTCCTGCACTCGCGGACACATGCAACACAACATAAGCAATTAAAAACTCGTTCCGATTTTGATTTGCAAATTACGTGCACGAACCGGTGGTTTCGTGGGAGGTCTCCCCGAAGAAGGCGGCGAGCTCGCGCTTCCTGGTGGCCAGGTCGCCGGTGGTGCCGAACGCCGGGAAGGACCTCGCGGCGGTGATGAACGCGTTGTACGCGAAGAACCCCTTCGCGGGGCACGCCGCGTTGTTGCGCTGCTTCAACATGTTGTCGAACACCGACTGCGTGATGATCGATCCAACCCCCTGCGCCTCCGCGCCGCCCGCCGCCGCGGCGAGCAGCACCATGGCGGCAGCGCACACCACAAGCGCAAACCTCGTCATTTTTCCCTTTCTAGTATTGCAAGTGCGTACTTGCTTCTACGGTTGGCTACTCGGTTGGCAGTGGCATATATAGTAGCCGGGGATGGGCAGTGTGCCACTACATGTTCCGGTGCGTTTTCCCCATACTTTTCCACGGCGTTTGGTGGATCGTGGAAAACTAGATTTGGCTAGCTAGCTACGCATGGATCCATGTACGTGTCTCACGCTGATGGCCTGATGGGGCTTGCATGCGGTGTCGTGCTGTCGCGCACTCGTGTGTACTGAGACAAGTCTTTCTCTTTGAGTTCGGGTGCTCAAGGACTTCCACAGAGTAGGCCTGCCGCATTCCTTGGAGGCGAGCAGCGGTGGACTCGTGAATAAAATAACGAACATAAAATAAAGAGGTGCTTGTGGATCGTAGTCTTTTCTATCTCCAACAGTATTTTCTTCCTCATAGTCAATGGGTGGTAGGTGGAAACGTATTATCTGACATTACATAGTAAAGTCGTAGGATGAACAGTATTATAATATTGCGTATGGGCTTTCGGATCGAAAACGACAAGCTGAGATCTACCGAACGTAGTATAGGCACTGTTCACAAGCACTATAGCATCATTATAGCTTTTGATCTGAACCGTTCTTCCCGGATCCAATGGCTCAGATCTACCGAATGTCATGACACTGTTCACCGATGTCAGAGGATGCCAATCCGTGGTAAGTGGATCTTGCCCTGGCTACGCCTGTTGGGTCCCGCCCTGGTTGACGAGAACTGTTTCAAGTATCCTTGATGAACCCGAAGGTCCGATTGTTGGCCCGATCTTTCGATGAGAACGATACGTTCGGTAGTAGTCGCTCAACTCTCACGATCCTGGCTACGAACTCGCAAGGCCCGAAACCACGCAATCGCTGAAGCGCTCGACAAGTCGTTATCAACGTGCACGAATACCGGTTGACGACCACGGTCGATTCTGCATACAGAAGAAACACGCAAGAACAAGATAAATAAGCAATTTGAAATTGCAAATATGAATTGAAATATTTGAATTGAGTTGGGATTACGAATAAGGATCTTAATTGGGTGGTCTAGTCGACACATAAAAGATACAAGTTGCAACGAAGGCAAACTAAACATAAACAAAATCCAAGAAAACTAGAGGGGTGCGGCCTCCTTAAATAGGGGATGAGGAGCCACACAACTAATAGAACTAGCGGGGTGGGATTAAACTCGCGGGTTACTGTTCACCGCACCCCCAAGTGGCCCGATGGCAGATGGGCCGAGTTCAGTATGATTACAAAGCCTAGATTGGCCCAAACAATTGATATGCGTCTTCTTTTGATGATTGCGATCAGTCCAGAAGGAATTTGAAGATGAGGCCGGATCCGTTGGAAAGAGGACGAAATAAGCTTTCAATCAAGTACTTGTGGACCTCAAGCGGACACCGTATGAGAAAGTTATGCCTGTTTTAAGTTGATCTTTGTCAGGCTGATTACGGAGGCCAATGGATTCCAAAGCAGGTCCACTCAAGCGCTTGCTTCTCTTGGACCAAAAGTGACATGGTGCTGCACATATATATATTTCATCATTAGGTAGCATCATATAGTTCATATAATATAAAGACACTCCTAAAAACGAGCTCACCTTATAATTTAAGTGAAGCGTATGAGCTCTTATACTTAGAACATTAAACATAGCAAATATGGTTGTATCCATAGAGGTCATGTTCTCATCATCCTCCTTTCTTGAAAACAAAGCCGTCCTCGGCTTTTGATAAGATGAAAATAGGGTAACAAAGAAGCCAAAGTGTATGCATGATATATGTATATGTCATACATTTTATGATTCTTCGTTGTTGCACCATTAATGTTAGAAGACAACAACAATCATATATGTGAATGATCAAAACAAAAGTTCTCACACAACAATTATTGCAACTAGTTTTGCAAATGTAAGTGAAGCGTTTATGCAATTCAAATCTCTGAAGTTGTAAACTTGCGATGGTAGCATATATGGGCAAATCTACAACTTTTGGAATCAAACAAAATTCACCCATATAATCATATGTCAGACGAGCAATAGCAAATTCATCTAGCAATGGTGAAAAAATTTGTAAGTTCTTCCATAATTCAACATCTGCATTCAGATTGTCCTTACTAGATGGTGCCATAAAAGGTGAACACATAGGCATGGGATGAGCACTAAATTTTATTTGACTCTCATATTGAACAAGATTCAACACACAAGAATTGTTGTTCGAAACAACATGCTTCAATTCATCGATGTGATCACAAGTTATGCATATTCGATATACAAGAAATTGATTGTCTACACCATAATCTCCAATCAAATTAAACTTATATCCAGGGGTGTAGGTGCTAAACAAGAATTTTGAACATGCAATTACATAAACTTTTTCCAAGGCATGTGACAATTTCATAGGTGAATCCAACATAATATAACATAAAGAATCAGCAGGAGAAATTTTAGTCAAAACGTCTTTATGTCTAACCAATTCCACATGAGCATTGTATGCGATTAAATCATCACATGAATCATTTAAAACAGCAGGTAATTCAATTACTTCAGCACATGGTGCACTCAAGTAAACAGGTAAATCAACAAGTTTATCACATGGTGCACTCAACTCAACTGGCAAATCAATTAAATTATCACAGGATTCATGCAAATTCTTAATAATATCACATTCTGTAGCTAGGAAATAAATTTCTACCTTCTCAGCACTAGGTTCATCCACCTCATGTGATGCGATGGTTTCTACTACAATCTGATTTTCCCTTTGCTCAATGATACTAGGCATGAAATCATGGTTATTGTTCTTAGATTGAGTGTTCAAATCGGTACCTTTGGTATTACCTTGTAGGATCGCCTCGGATGATGTTGATCTTGAAGTTGGTGAGTAGTTAAAGCTTTTCCTTCCTCTTCTTGCTCCAGCTCAATTAACAATGAGCGAGCCAAGGGTGCAAGACAACGAGATAGAGTAACTCCCACGGCGATGAGGGCGGCAATCATGGTAGATGCAACAGCGGGAGAAGCAACGAAGATGATCTTGATGCGGAGGTTTGTACGTGCGCTTATTTGTTTCATGTACCGTGAAGGTGTAGTGGAAGTAGATGAAACGCATACGAACGGTCTTGGATTGTCGTCCTGTACTTCTTTTTCAACTTGGCAAGCAAGGCGAAACAAGCGAGTGACGATGGGAGGTTTATAAACAAGTTTATTCGAATTTGATGGTTTAATCCTCCTAGAAATCTAGTTATCTTCGCATCTTGATTTCTTCTAAACCACAACGAGACAAAGCGGTTTGCAAATCTTGATAATAATCCTCTAGAACTACTACCTTGTCTTAAGCGTTGTAATTTATTAAGCAATTCACGAGAATAATATGAAGGTACAAATCTATGTCTCATTACTCTCTTCAAATCATTCCATGTTCTAGGTATGTTACGATTAGTACGACGATATTCACTCCACCAAATAGATGCAAAATCATAAAACTCACGCGTAATAGCCTAACTTTTAGATGATCGGAAATTCATGGCATGCAAAAAATTGTTGTCTGACTAATTCCCATGTGATATAAGCATCGGGATCATAATTCCCGACAAGCGAGGGTACCGTGAAGTTAATTTTATCGGACATACTATCACTATCATATACCTCCGTGGTGAAAAAACTTGTCTCAAGTGTGCATCTTCCTCGTTCACTATCTTGCACTCCCGTCCAACAGATTCGAAGAAGAGGTGGATATATCTTACAATCTTTACGTGAACTGCCATAGTTAGTAGAAAACAAGGAAATAAATCACAAGTATATGTCCCTATCAACTACTAGGTTCGGAGGCTCAACCAAGTCACTCACACTCAAGCTTATACCCGGTTCTTACAAGTTCTTACCAATGCGGCAAGGAAGTGGTACGACCGGTGGTGGTTCGTGATACTCTCACTTGCGATCATTACGATTGCGAGGAGCGACACTCTTGAGTTAGTAGGAAGTGGAGCTTGGAAGGCTTCAATATGGTAGCAAGGATCAGCAATAATCAAAACAGTTAATGCAAGTTGAAAGATTGTTCAAAGTACTAGCCAATGTTGCTGATCCTAGCCTAATCAAAGCTAGCTAATCAAAGCCCTATGCAAAGAAATGTATGCGCTTTGCATAGCGATCAATGTGACTTGATGCAAGCAAGGAAAGCCTCACAACAAGTGCTAGGAGAGCGCTAGCCAACTACTCAAACTTCTTTCTAAGGGCACAAAATTGTTCGCGTGATGTAGAGCACAAAAACAGCAATATCGATGCGCATAAACAGCCTATAGATTGAGCAGAAACAATAGCTAGTCTCAAATGATGAAAAAAACAAAGTTTTATATGGCTTATATATGCTTTTCTGAAAGGTTTCGACGAGATCTACAACTTTTCAGTTGAGGCGAACTCCAAATTCCGAACGGAAGATCGAAGGAAATGGCAAAAACAGAAACCGAAAACTTGCGACACGAAATCGGAGCCAAAGATGGCCGATTTTGGGGCACCTGGTGAGAGACAAGTGGCTTAGGTAGAAAAGATGCGACTCGTCATTAGCTTCAAAACGAGCACAAGAACGTCAAAAACGGACACCGTATGCAAAAGTTATGCCCGTTTTACTGAAGGTGTCTCGGATACGGAATTCTACTCGGACTCGAATCCGTCTCGGGTTTAAATTTGAAACTGCTATATCTTTCAAACCCGTGGGCCAAACTTGCTGAAATTTTTGTGAAGCTTTTGGTTATATGTAGAAGGTTTCACCAATTTTCATGCACTTTTATTTTTTCTTTTTTTTTTTACGGCTTTTGTTCTATCTGGTGCCTCTTTTCCTTCTAATATTTGGTCGGCCCTAAGGTTTATCGCAAGTCGCAAATAATATCAATTCTCCCAAAAGATTACAGCAACCCTCTCTTTTTCAGATGAACAACAGTAAGGATTTTCTAGTTTTGAGTGCGGATTAGAGGAGTTCTAACCCACGAATTTTCATTTTAGATGCAAAAACTAAGACCCTAAGCGAGCGATCAAGCGGCGCAAAGGAAACACGAGATGCAACTAGACAAAGACTAACTAGACAATAACTAGAACTAGAAATCAGCAACTAGACACGACGATGCAACCAATGATTCAACAAGCAAAATCACGAAAGAAAATTGCAATGGCTCAGTTGGTTCGGTATGGATGATAGATGCAAATTTTTAGGCAATTTTCGGACTCTAGGTATGAAAAACAAATCTACTACTAAAGTGCGATTTCTCACGAAGAAGCGTAGCTCGATACCACCGATGAACCGAAGGTCGATTGTTGGCGATCTTTCGATGAGAACGTCGTTCGGTAGTAGTCGCTCAACTCTCACGATCCGGCTACGAACTCGCAAGGCCGAAACCACGCAATCGTTGATCGCTTTCGACAAGTCGTTATCAACGTGCACGAATACCGGTTGACGACCACGGTCGATTCTGCATACACCAGAAGAAACACGCAAGAACAAGATAAATAAGCAATCTGAAATTGCAAATATGAATTGAAATATTTGAATTGAGTTGAGATTCGAATAAGGATCTTAATTGGGTGGTCTAGTCGACACACATAAAAGATACAAGTTGCAACGAAGGCAAACTAAACATAAACAAAATCCAAGAAAACTAGAAGTGCGGCCTCCTTAAATAGGGATGAGGAGCCACACAACTAATAGAACTAGCGGGGTGGGATTAAACTCGCGGGTTACTGTTCACCGCGCCCCAAGTGGCCCGATGGCGGATGGGCGAGTTGATATGATTACAAAGCCAGATTGGCCCAAACAATTGATATGCGTCTTCTTTTGATGATTGCGATCAGTCCAGAAGGAATTTGAAGATGAGGCCGGATCCGTTGGAAAGAGGACGAAATAAGCTTTCAATCAAGTACTTGTGGACCTCAAGCGGACACCGTATGAGAAAGTTATGTCTGTTTTAAGTTGATCTTGTCGGCTGATTCGGAGGCCGAACTGGATTCCAAAACAGGTCCAGCTCAAACTGCTTGCTTCTCTTGGACCAAAAGTGACATGGTGCTGCACATATATATATTTCATCATTAGGTAGCATCATATAGTTCATATAATATAAAGACACTCCTAAAAACGAGCTCACCTTATAATTTAAGTGAAGCGTATGAGCTCTTATACTTAGAACATTAAACATAGCAAATATGGTTGTATCCATAGAGGTCATGTTCTCATCAATCCTTGATACAAGGTAAGGCGTATCTACCTACCCATCTGGACGGCAGTGGTGAAGCCACTGTAATGCATGGGGGTGCAATTGCACCCTCAAAATTTTTGCAAAAAAATTTGATATATATATACCCCCTAATACATAAAGTATACACTACACATACTAACATGCATACTCCTCAACTCCTGGCAGCCCATATAGCATTAGGCCCAATAAAATATGAGAATCAAACCTAAGTCAACTAGTCAAGAAGGTATCAGACCTAAGTGTCATCTGCCCATCTAGGCGCTCTGGCAGCAGCGCAAAAGCACAGGGGCGCAGCAGCGCAGCCGGCAGCTCATCACGGCATCGGTGCATCGCGGCGCTCTGGCGCCGTTTCTGGCTTCTACGCCGACGATCTTGGCCTCGACACGCCGGTGGCCGGTCGCGCCCCTCGAGTCTCGACCCCGCGAACCGCCCGTCTGCCCGCTCCCCTCCTTGGCTCCAGGCTCCTTCAAGGTCTAGCGTTGGCTTGATCTCCATGTTCCTTTCCTTATACCCCTTGCTGCCTGCCTGCTGATTCATTTGGATGACTTCTTTGCATCCTGCTGATTCATTTGCTTCATATGACAAGGATAAAGTTTTTAAACTTGCTAAGTTTTATCCTAAAGATTTCTCGAACACAGATTTGATCCAACTTTCTTTGCAACTTAATATGTTTATCACTAACGTGCATCAAGATACAAGGTTTCGAGAAGTGAAGAATCTCAGTGAGCTCTCTATTAAACTTGTTGAGACAAAGAAGCATGATCGCTATAAACTTGTTTATTTGCTGCTCAAATTGGTATTGATCCTTCCTGTGGCTACTGCAAGTGTAGAGAGGGTATTTTCGACAATGAATTATGTGAAGAACAAGTTAAGAAATAGCATGGGTGAACAATACTTGAATGATTGTTTAGTTACGTACGTTGAGAATTAATTTTTTCTACAAGTTAGTGATGATGCTGTCATCAATCGCTTTCGAAGTACGAAGGATAGCCGTATCAAAGTAATTTTTTAAAATATTCTGTGATGTTGGTTATAGTGCGAACATGTAATTTAACACATTTGAACTTATGTACTATGTCATTTGAATTTGTGTTAGAACAGATATGTTTTAAGTTCACATCTCCATCGTCCAAATACTGACTCCGCCACTGCTGGACGGAGGTCAGTGCATGATAACCTCACGAGTGTCTGTACTTGTGTAACGCAGTCTCGATTTCTCGCAGGTTGGTCAGACTTGGGCAGCGCATGGATCGGATCAGATAGGCTTCTGAGGGTGCATGCGGTCTCTGGCTGATGGAAATGTGCTCGTCCCTAGTCGCGTGCATGGTCATGGAAGCTTTGTCATTGCACGTTAGTTGGACAAAATCCTAGTCGCGTGCATGGTCATGGAAGCTTTGTCATTGCACGTTAGTTGGACAAAATCCTAGTCGCGTGCATGGTCATGGAAGCTTTGTCATTGCACGTTAGTTGGACAAAATCCAACCCGACTCACAAGAACGACACTGGCGACACGTATGGAGTAACGAGGGGGCGTGTTGACGGTGGACTGAGATGCTAGCCTAATCCTGAACCAATGTCGTGTACTTAACCTATTAACTTGGGCTGCAGCCCATGCAATGCAATCCAGTGCCCAATCCTCTTGGACCATCTCACAGCGAAGTGCAAACTCCCCACCTGCAAGACAGCATAGCATCACAGCAGTCCTGTCATTCAGAGACTTCAGACAATCAGACTTAGTTTAGAGACCAAGAAGGCACAGCCTTAATCTGTGCAAACCCGGCACACTGCGATGTACCCAAATCTGTACGTATGGAATTAATATACTTCCAAACAAATATTTCTGTACATACAAGACATGTTTATTAGCTTTAGCTACAAGGACCCTTCTGAACAACCAGCAACACTCATTTTAATGTTTAACCACCACAAAAGAACTCCCATGCTTCCTGCCTGTTTCAACTGATTTTATATACATGGGCCCAAAAAATGCATCACCTATCACAGGAATGCCAAACCAAATGAGGTTTTTTTTATCACATGACTGCAGTGAACATCTTCTCCAAACAGAACTTCTAACTCCTAACCTCGCAATATAATACAGATCAGTGCAGACCTCTGGTTTTAGAAGGGATGCCACTTCTGAGTTTACGGTGTTCTTTATGGACCTTTTGTGTTCTTTTGCCTCCTCTCTTCTAGCTGTGACGCCTCATTCAACATATCCGTAGCGTCATTTTGCATGTTTAGCTTTGATAGGGCAACTGCCTGCATGTAGAAAGCTGTGGGCCATTCCGGATAGACACACTGTGCTTGCATCGCGTCCCGGAGGGCAGCATCAGGTTGGTCACACATAAGGTGGCACAAGCTCCGTCTGGCATAAACCGTTGGTGACACCATTGTCCCGACATCAACAAACTGTGAAACAATTGCAGGCAAATGATGGATCAGCTACATTACAGTGTTTATTTAGAACAGTGAATAAGTCCACAAAAAAAAATGTAAAGGCCCCTACCTGAGTATAACAATCTATGGCTGTTTTAAAATCTTTGTCTCGAAATGCAAAGTCACCCTTTTTCCTTGCTTCCAACATATCCCTCATCTGTTGTGTCCATTCTTGGAAAGATAGCTGCAGCATGGAGACTGATGAAGACACAGACCCACAGAAAGGAAAGGGTAGAACCAAGAATGAAGAGGTCTTTAATTACCTCATTAGTCCCTTCATCATCCCTGTAATGCGTCGAGACTAGAATCTGATGGATGGCAGTTAGGTCCATCCTGGAACAGGCTTCTCCCATGGGAGAAAGAGGGTGCTGTGGAGTAGGACTAGGAGGTGCCTTCGATTCTTCTTCAGGCTTTGGAACCCCAAGCATCACATAGGATGGCACCTGTTTTGTATTTTACAATGGAAACAGTGGCAAACATCAGGGATATATATTTTTTTGTGCTACACATGTACCAAACTTATGGTATGCCTTACAACACTATTAAAAAAGCAAATAATTACAAAAATTGGTCTTTACATTTTGCAAGTATAACATATTGAACACAATACAGTAGGGGCCTCCCTTACTGTTCCTAGTCAAAAAACATATTGAACACAACTCGGGCAATGGAATCTCTCTGTGCAGCAGTGCAGGAGAACATGTATTACATACTCTGTGCCAAAGTGGCCATATGTTGAGGATATTCTGTCCAGTAATACTATCATTCCATTAAAGTCATCACCAATTGTAACATCCCAAAAATGCATAAATACAAAAATATGGGATTTTTAAGACTTTTTATGTGATAACTAATGTCGTTCTTCCTGATTGCTTTTTCGAGACTTATTTGGATTGCATCATATTTTCTTGCCGGCAGCATTTCGACTAGATTCAGATGAGCTTGCGGAGGCTGTCATTCGGCCATTACTAGCCGTCGCTCAACCCGTCACATCGTCTGCACTGTGCCACCAATCCTGTTGAAATTACCAACTACTCCCCGTTTCCAAGCCATGCCGAATGCATTGCAGGCTCTCAAACATTTCTGCCCTATTGCTTATGTATAACAACCCCGAGCCCCTCATCGCCTTCCTTTGCCACACCAGTGCTAGCCCCACCTTCTCTCTCCCTCAACGAGCGAGAGCTCCAGGTTAGGCTTGAGCGCTCGTTTCGACCGAGTGCCACCACACGACACCATCAGTAAGGCTCTTCCCCCATTACATGCATCCGTTCACATTCCACGACCCAAGAGGCGTTTCCCCTCAATTGATTTCACCCTTTGGTCACAGGAGCCGTCACTGACCTTGTTCTTCCTTCCCTCCGACCAGAATAGCCCTAGCAGTCGAATCGACCTCACCGGTGTGGAATACTCCAAGTCTTTCTTTCAGGACCATCAACCTACTTCCGTGGAGCTATCCTGAGGGTTGAAAACTACTCTCCTTCCTCAGGACACCACAGTTGCTTGGAGCTTCTCTCGCCGTCACGATCTACCATCGCCAGACCAGCTCCGGCTAGCTCGTCCCCTCCGCGTCATACCGGTACGTACCTAGTGGCCACCAGATACTTGTTCTCACTCTAGTTGCGTGGGAGCATTGTCGGACCAACGAATGCGTTCTAAGTCGGGTAGTCTTCACAAGCAGTCGTACCTTCTCCCGACCACGTAGTCGAAACTCCTTCGACTACGCATAGTCGAACCTTCTACGGCCACGTAGTCGGAATTCCTTCGACTACGCATAATCGAACCTTCTACGACCACGCATAGTCGAAACTCCTTCAACTACACGTAGTCGTACCTCCTCCGACTACCCCCAGTCGTATCTCCTACTGCACGTAGTCGTACCTCCTCCGACTACCCCTAGTCGTATCTCCTACTGCACGTAGTCGTGCCTCCGCCGACTACACCCAGTCGTGCCTCCTCCGACTACATGTAGTCGAACCTCCTTCCGCTTGGGAGGTGGTCGAAACCCCCTTTCGACCAGGTGGTTGAAACCTCTTCCGACCAAATGGTCGAAAATCCCTTCGACTAGGTGGTCAAAAATCCCTTCCGACCAGGTAGCCGAAAACCCCTTCCGACCAGATGATCGAAACCTCCTTCCGACCATGTAGTCGAAACCTCCTTCCAACCATGTAGTCGAGAACCCTTTCGACCAGGTGGTCGAGAACCCTTCCGACCAGGTGGTCGAGACTCCCTTCCGACCAGATGGTCGAGAACCCTTCCGACCAGGTGGTCGAAACCAGGTACTCGAAACAATGAACAGTACTTGAAACAATGAACAGTACTCAAAACGATTAATAGTGCTCGAAAACCCTTCCGAACAGGTGGTCAAAAAAACCCTCCAACCAGGTAGTTGAAACAATATGCAGTACTCGAAACAATGTACAGTACTCGAAAACCCCAACCAGGTAGTCGAAACCCCGTCTGACTAAGCAGTCGAAACGATGAATTTTACTCGAAACTAAGGACTCGTATACGGATTAGCCACCGACTAGGAAACGACTTACTTCTCTTGCTCAGATTCTATGTCCAACACCGGACGCAATAATGAAAGAACTGAAACTAACAAAACCTACTCAACTAAACCGAAAACACCCAATTTGGAGTTCATTTGAATGTTTGAATGCGATTGCAATTAGTATGTGCGTATCTGTCTTTTTGGTTGTTTTTACGTATATAGAAGCCGGATCCAGACCAAGACCAGCAGTACTCTGAGCAAGGCGAGTCAATACTTTGATCATATTGCACCTACTTTTTGCAAATTATGTTGCTTTAAATTATGAAATTGCATTGCTATGAATTATACAACTATATTGGTCTAGCTCATAGTTAATGCCTTAATAATAATTGTGTGTAAACTTCTAATTCTTGAACTTGGACACTATCATTTGTCACCCTAGAATTAATGGTTTACATACTATTTAATAAGTCTGTATCTAAATATCATGCTTAGCCTTGCTTAAATACGTTGTCATGCAAGCAATGAATTGCCCGACAGCATTCACCCCTTTGAAATGAATTTGGGGTAGTCGAGGTTGGAGCCTGGCTGGTATGTGAGCTAAAGGATTATTTTCAAAACAAATAAAACTCGAAAAATAGATTTCAACGGGCAGCTGGAAAGAGTGGCTGGTGTCGGATGCACGAGAGGATATGGATATGTGGATGTACCGTCCAAGTCAATTAAGGACCGAATCTGATGATGACCTCTCATGTAAAACAGTGCAACCACAAGTAAGTAACACCTACGACCTGGCTAACTAATTTGTTTGTCTTGGTGTGGCTTCGCCATTGGTGGATGCAGGTGGATAGTCAGAGGAGAACGAAGCCACGGGAACCGCACGGTGCTAAAGGGAGACCTCCGAGTGGCAAGGGGAGAGTCCGAAGGAGGTGATACCTAGCGGTGCGAAGTTGCAACGAGGTGGGACATTGTAAAGGCCTTGTGATAATCAACATTAGCCACACACCTACAGAAGTGTGTCGGGGCAGTATAAGTTGATCTATCTCTTGTGGGTAAAGTGTACAAACTCTGCAGAGTAAGAAAACTATCTGGATAGTCGTGTTCACGGTCAAGAGCGGTGCTGAGAACTTGCTTAATATAGCTTTCCTTTTTATAAAACCATTTGTGTGTGTATGCGTAGAAAGAAAAGGGTGGGTTGGAGCCCATCAGTTGAAAATGTTAGGTTGGAGCCCTGAGAGTTGAGAAGACCTGGTCGGGGACCAGTGGTAAATACGGGATAGCCTGAGCATTGGGTGGTTGGAACCACTCAATGGTATAGGAGATGGGATCTCCACTAGTACTTTACAAAGAAAAACTCAGTTATGAAACCGGTTTGTTAAAAATGCTAAGTCTTAAGATTTTCTACTACTTAATCTAGTTCAAACTTAGCTTTGTGCAAATAAAAGAACTCTGAACTTCCCTTAACTAGCCCTGCATCTATACGACTGCATTGTGTGTTGGCTCGCGAGTACGGTTGTGTACTCAGGCTCGTTCGATACAATCTTTCAGACCCACTCACTCAAGACCCCTACGACTACTACTACTTGACGGCTGGACCTGACGGTGGAGAAGATGGCGAAGCTTAGGCCGGGATCCCCAGGTCGCTTGCCTATGGACAGAGTGAATGGATTCACTACGACTTGTTTTGCTTCCGCACTTATCCCCTACTCTGTACTCTGAACTATACAGTTTTGTGGCCTTCATGCCCCTTTTTTATGTAAACAGTTGGCCGCACAGCATGTTATGTAATATATTATGTTGTGTATGCGATGTATGCGAATGATCCAAGAATGTATATGTGTATGCTATCTACTGATCCAGAGAATGACACAGATTGATACAGTGGATTCCAAATTACAAATTTGGGGTCCGACACCAATAAATGATCGATCATTATGAAGTTACTACATTACAGGGCTAGGAATACAATAATATAACACAGTTACTTCACATGTAGACCAAAGGGCCTGAAAGGCCCGCAGTTCCTTTTTATTCAAGAGAAATGCGAAAGTTTGGAACATATAGACAGTTTCTTCACGTAGGAAAATATTTCAAAATAAAATTTGCTCAAACACTCAAAGAAATAAAAGCAATAGAAGAATAAATATGGTTACCTCTGATTTTGTTTGCAAAGGCTCAAGAATGGAAACCAACTTTTTTATATCAGGTCGGTCCCTTGGTTCGTACTGTAAACATTGAGAAGCAAGATTCACCAAAGTAGTAGCCTCCTCTGTTGAGTAGTTCCCCTCCAAATGTGAATCCATTAATGCTTGGATGTTTTTTATTCTTATCATATCAAGTGCCTGCATGCAATGAATTCATATACCCATTATTACCAGTGTGCATACTAATGTATGTATGTTTACTAACTAATCGTAGGCTTTGGTAAAGAATTGTACTGGCTGTAGTTTCCACACGTAAAGAATTGCTGTGGTTGCACAAGGAATTCCAACAATGTTCAACTTGTACAAGCTAAAGATGTATTAGAGATTCAGTTTGAGACTATAATTGAAGTAGCAAGCATGGGTGCTTTGCTGAAATTTGTGCTGAGAATAACTGACAGATATCTGTATAGAGAATGGTATCAAACATCTTTGGCCTTATATTTCTATGTTTGCTGCAACAGACCTTATATCTGAATCTGATGGAAGCTAAAAAAAGCATGCTCTAACAAGAAACTTACATGTGAAGGAGGTATGCGCTTTCCACTGAGAAGGTCAAGGAGTACAGTGCCAAAACTAAATATGACGCTTTCTGGTGTGACCCTGCCTGGAAGAACAAAATACCTAAATTAAATATTCATCAGCATTGGTTCTTACTATTTTATTACGGTCACTACTTCAATAAAGCCCCCAAAAAAACTATAATTCACTAGCCAGAACATCTCATCAGTGCCTGAACAAGGGCACTATATCTATCTGATTCCAGTTTAAGAAATCTTTTTATTTTAACAGCAATAGATTAAAGCTTCATCCCCTGGCATTTCTATTAATTGTGCAGCAAGGGGGGAACAAAAGATGTTTTCCCCAGATAAGTGAAACAAGTAGAGCAAAAGAAAGCAAGAAGAAAACGGTTTAAAACAAATTGTGTGCAAGGACATAAATTACTAAACTGCTACGAGAGTACGAGGTGAAACATTTCATTACTAAGCATGAAAGTGGAAAACCAAATACCATTTCTCAGATATTCTGGAGGTGTATATGCTAGATTTGTGCTATAACTTTTCCCATCCCTGCTGTTTTTCATCAGACCAAAGCATGAGAGACGAGGATCACCATTCTGCAATCAGAAAGTTCAATAGAAATTTTGCTTACAAACATGGTAATTGATATAAAATGACATGTTCAACTGTTGAATGCAATCAACATTATCTCTCAAAGCCTACTTGATGAAGTTGTTAACACGATAGAACATAGAATACATATACATGACATCTTCCAAATCCCAATATAAGTTCAGCCACACAATTCGCCTATAGGTAGGAATCGAATTTTCTTTTGGTGCTTGTATGCCTTTTAGACAGTACAGCAGAGAAGACAACTAACATTTCCATTTCTTGTCCACCCTACCCACATTTGAGGAAAATGCAAAACAGGTGGCAAGTGGCAACTCTCCACCTTTATTTTTCGGCTTTACTAACAGACAGAAATACAACCTTACAAACCCCATAAACATCCACTTTGATACTGCAATTAAGAAGGGCCCGCTCCATGGTATTGCCAGATACAGAATATTGCTTGTGAAATTGACATCAGTAAATTTTCCATGGTCATCAACATGAGACAATAATCAGGGGCTTGATGTACTACTTCCAGTACTATATATTCAAACAAACTTCACAGGTTGATCATTTACCTCATCAAAGAGGACCCTGTATGCATTTAGGTCATGATATAAAGACCGTTCCTCATTGCTACAATATTCCAATGCTTCAGCAATGTAGTACGCAACCCTCAGACGCATAGCCCATTCAATAGTCTGGTTTTCCCCTGCACAAGAGCAAAAACATGGTGAAGACTAAAATTAACTTGGTTGTTGTTTTCAAGACCTTGTTCATACCCATCAAGCCCAGATGATAAATGCGATCAGTATTCAGAACTTAACTCAAGAATGAGAAAATAAGCAATCACATGCAGCAACGCGTGCAATATTCAGAAAATTCCAAGTAAATTGCAACCTTAACCGACAAAATTCAAACTTTTCCCCTTGTATCTGAGATGATCATCACAATCACAAGGGAGCATAGGAGTTGGTGTTGGGCACCTAGGCGAAATCCATTTGTCAAGTATCAACTATCAACAGCTTAAGTTAGACACGCATCACATGCCGCAAACAATTGCCGTGACCAGCCAAATTCCACACTTACTCACCACAGCCCACAGTTCAGCAACATCCACTTTGCAGAATCATCAAATAGCACGGGTACTAGGGAGTCGGAGATAAATTGCAGATGACTAGAGCGAGGGGCTTACAGTGGAATAGGTGCTTGGCGAGGGTGTCGTTGGGCATGAACTCGGCGACGAGAAGCCGCTCATCGCCGTCGGAGCAGTAGCCGATCAGGTTGGCCAGCCTCCGGTGCCGCAGCCTCCCCACCCCCCTCGCCTCCTCCTGCGATCAAATCGAAGAACAGCTCGTTAAAATCCACGCTCCCCAAAAATCTCAATTTCGCCATACATGAAGAAATCACAGGCGCTTCGCCTGCCTACCGCGAACTGCTTGGGGTCGGGCCAGGCCAGCTTGGCGAACTTCTTCACGGCGATGGCGCGCAGGGCGCCGGCGGCGCCCTGCAGCCGGCCCCTGTAAACGAGGTTGGCCGCCTTCTCGCCGCTCTCCGAGACGATGTTCTCCGCCGCGAAGCCGCCCGTCGCCGCGCGGAGCTCCGCCAACGAGAACTCCGCGAACGCCGGGACCTCCCCTCCGCCGCCGCTCCCTGGCGGCGCGGCCTGGTGCGCGTTCAAGGACAAGGACGGCCGGTGCGGCGGCGGCGGCCGGGCCCTAGCCGGCTTCTCCGCGTGGGCCCCAGCCCGCAGCGAGGAGCCGCAGCAACCCATAAAGTGTGAAAAAGAAAAGTATTCGTCGGCCTCGCGGTCCCTTCCCTTGGCCTCGCTGGACTGGGGTGGGGGGTGGGGTGCGTCTGCACTCGTGCGCGTGGGTGTTTCTTGCGCGAGGACACGGCTTTTGTAACTCGCTCCGGATTCCCTGGGCTTGGTTCCGTTTGGTTTGGGGCTCTTTCGTGTTTCCTACTCTCCTCCCCGTGCGCTGTGGGTTTCAGTACTCTGATGCGCTGAGTTGCTAACTGCAGGAACAGTTCAGCGTGTCGAGCTGACCATAAAAGGTTCTGCTTCATCTTATTATTTTTATTTATATCACATCAATAAAATTCTACATAGAAGAGAAAGCACAGGTCATGTCTTTCTGAAGAGACTGTCATGCACGCGAAACAAGACATGATATATTAATCTACTCTAGTTGATATGTAGCCTCATTTCAAAAAAATTATAAAATATAAATATTTAAGAATGTGCTAGAAACTATCTATTGGATATGTTGTCTATAAAGATAATATATCATATATTAGAGACAAAGTTATCTCTAACTATTAGAGATACCCTTAGGCACTAGGAGGTGGTTTTCGTTATTGGTGTGTATTTGGTTAGCTGAAATGCTACGTTTACTGAAGTATTGCTAATATTTCGCTCATACTGTATTGCCACCTAATAGACTAACATAAATACTCATCGAATTATACTTCTACCTAGTTGGAGTGCACCTTTGGAGTCTACTTACTCTTGGTACTTTTAATTTGATTATTTTAATTAATTAATTTATTTATTTTTTCGATTACATGGAAGAATCATACGCATGCATCATTACGCACGCATACACACATGAGTGCACCCTCTGACATACGCTTAGACAGACAGAGCTCTTGTTGGCGGAGCCCCTGTAAACGTGCGTGTAAGTAGATAGACTTCATGATTTGAACACTCGTGGGTATAGTTCGTTGTTTTCTTTTTAAAAATTTGAAGAATGAAGTGTTAAGTTTTGACACGTTCAAAGTGAACGCAAGCAGCCAAGCAACATGAACCGGGAGCCACGCAAACGCTCAATGGCCAATTGATGCGTGAGGTGGAGGTATGTTGCCCGTTGCCGAGGCTGTGTGTTCAAACAAGAAAGGACTGAACTGCAAAAACGAGTAGTTTCAAGGATATTGTAGAATCCAGGGCCCTTGAACTGTACTACCTCGTACATGATATCTGCTACTTAAAAATTAAAATTGGCAGTAGTTCATCATTTTCACCCTCTTCAGTGTCTGTTGATCGATGAGAGGGTACCGACAGTTCATATCGTGTTGTTAAGCATAATGACAGTTGACGACACAACATGTTAAGACTATAAATTTTTTAATCCGTAGCAAACCACAAGCATTGAACTACTATAAAAAAAAAATACTACCTCATACATTACTTACGTTTAATGATCCGATTTTACATGAGATAAGTAGTGCTATTAGTCAATTATAGTCTCGCCCTGTTTGAACGGGGACAGCATTGATGATTCCGTATGAGGCTTCAATCCTCTTGAGCATCATCCAGTGTAATTTGTAAAGATAATTGCTTTGTTTTTTTTCATCAACAATTGCACACGACTTTTTTTAGCCGCTTTTTTTACAGGGCAGTAGCTATTTTCCAGGGCACATTTTGGGTGGAATTGACACCTCCGTTTCCAGGATTTTAACCCAGTGACAAAAACATGAATGAAACTTTTCGTTATTTTGGGGTGTATTTGGATGGAGGTACGAAGCTGAACGGGATGGTTCGGTTTAAGAAATGAGTCTATCTAAGCATTTGGTTGATTGAATTGTACCAAACAATCCCGGACGAGATGGTTCAAATTACGAGAATATTCTTGTTTTATGTTGTATCATCACATTTGATAAAATTGATCGAACCACATGGTTCACTCTCACTCTCGCCTCGACGCCACCACCGAGCTAGCATAGCCGCCGCACCTTGTCAAGCCATGTCGCCGCTCCGGTGAAGCCTAGCCCACACCAACATGCTCCCAAGCGTCGCCTCGCCCCTCTCAACCTCTCTGCTCCTTCCCCCTCATCTTCTTCCTCACTGGGCTCAACCCAAGCCAGCAACCACGCCATGCCCTCGCCGGCCGCTGCGCTCGCCCGACTGTCCCCGTCGAACGTGGTAAGCTTCTCCCCTTCCTTTAGCATCAAAATGCGTTCCAAGACCTCCTCTACATTTCCCCTCACTCGTTTTCAATGTTGCATCCACCGGAGAATTGGATATTGTCTTCTTCCTCAACCCTGGCTGGAACCCGCCGCCATGACCGCCATTCTTCGTCCGATGAGTTTCTCCCCAATTCCTTCCTATCAAAGTATCCCATTATCTCCCTCTTCCTTTCCCCACCACCCATGTCCACTCATGTCGTCCATAACGTTGTTGCCAAGACGAATCTGCCATGCTGCCCTTGGCTCGCGCCGCTGCCCTGACTCGATGCCCCTTCGCCTGCAACGTCTGTGCCGGTGTGTTTCCCTCACCTCCCTGGAGCTCATGCGCGCGCTATCTTCCCCCTCCTTCCCTTCGACCACCGCCGTCGAGAGTAGTTGTGCCGCTGTTGCGATCCGCCTTTTGCTGCCCCACCGCGACCCCTGGACTCTTCTTCCCCACAAGGACCCATTTTGCGGGTCACCCCGTCCTATCGGCTGTTCCCTCGCCGCCGGCGAGCCTGACCACGTCGTCTCTGCCCCTCTCTGTTTTCTGTGTCTCTGTGTCCAGCTTCATCATCCAACCAGCTAAAATCTTGTATCATCATATACAAGCAACCAAATACACTCTTGTATCATTCTATTCAGGATCATTCCAACCATCTTATACCATCACATTGCATTCAACTTCATACCTCCATCAAAACACACCCTTGGTGAGCCGCCGAACTTGTCCACCGTAAAAAGGAGAAGGCAAGCTGCGTTTACACTCTACACTTTTACAGTTGACGTGTCACGTGTGAGTTGGGGACCTGGAGTAATCCTTGGTTTAATTACGACTAGCAAAGATTAATTAAACCCGTGTAATTAATTAATTAACTAGCAGTACAAGGGAAATCCCCACCGTGGCATGGACGAAGATTAATTAACATGTGGCGCGGATGAGGATTAATTAATTAATTATGTGTAATTAATTACACGATAGGGTTAATTAATTACAACTAAGTAATTACACGGTGGGGGTTAACTAAATAAACCATGTTGTGTACTGATGAGTCCGCAATGCTATTTTTAGCTTTGATCTTCGTAGAAGTCTAGATTTATTATTTGAATTTTGGGCACTATTGCCACGTGATCCATCAAAATTCCAAACCCAGACCCCTACCCTCCAAATTCCATTTATAGCTCCCACTGCGTCGTGTGACCGCAAAAGACCTTCCTGTGCCCAGAGTCCACAGCACGCAGCAGCTGCCCCGCAAAATGTCTTCCCTTCCTATTATTTCTCGTGCAAACAGTGTCACAAACTCCGACACCGACGTGTGCGCTCTGCAAAAAAAAAAATGGATTCGCCTCGGTGCAAGGCCGCCACCGCCGAAGGTAAAACGGTAAATTTACGAAGTCACTACACATCAGCAGCCGACGTGTCACTGGAGTGTCGTCCCGGACACGGGTCGCATGATGCACTGCACGCTCGTGTGCTTAGCCGCCCTACTGGTGACAAAACGTACGTACCACACGGCCACACGGGACAGGTACTGTCGTACGGTCGGGGGTCCCACCGAGTAATTAGGCCCACATGTCACTGTCTCACGCCCGTCTCGAAGTAAGAAGACGTCAAGCGGTGGATCGGGAAGCGACAATGATAGATTGATCGATTGATTTCACCGTGGACCGTGCGGGTGATGCGCACACGGCACACGGACACGCACGCTGTGAAATGTGAAGTGAGAAGACTTATCGTGGTCGTACGTGCCGCTGCGCGTGGGGCCCACCGCGGCCCCGTGCTGCCACGCGAGATCGGATCTTCTGTGGTCCCAGTGATCAGTCGAAATCTCCAGCGACATGAAAACCCGGCCGGCCAGACCACTAACGACTCGTTTGGAACACGGTAAATTTATATAGAACTATTTTGTTGTAAACGGATCTAAATGAATTCATGACGGTCCAAGGCTAGGTTGATGTTTCTAGTATCGTGCAGGTCGCTGAAATATTCAATATTGTGATCGAGCCATGCATATCTAGCTCTTTATTGCACCTAGAATTGAGGCTCTCCCCGTGTTTCTTGGGTGTTTTCTCCGTGGTTTTGCTTCACACAGCGCCAGCCGTCTACGCCTTCGGTTACAACATGTGCCACATTTACGCCTTTGTTCGGCTGGACGCGTTGACGTTGGTCGAGAACCATCGAGTTGGTCGCCACCATTATGTGTGCGCCTACGATCTTTCTCGATGAATAAAAAGGGATAAGAAGAGGGAGCGGTAGCATAGCACTTCCCCATTCCCATTTCCATCGCCTCCTCACACGATAGCCAAGCCAAAGCCAAAAATCCCAAGACCTTGGCCGCAATCCAACCTCAAACCCATCAAAGCCTAGCCATTGAAGCAAAGCATGGTGACGTAAAGCGTCAACATTGCAAGCCATGAGGAGGACGAAGGGAAGCAGAGAAGGGAGCTAGCATGCGGTGTGGCAGCACCGTCGATGCTGATGAGGACCAACTAGTAAAGCTAGCTGATCACGTAGGGTTGCCTGATCTTTCGCGGCATAAGCGATGGCGTTAGCTCTTCTTCTTGTGACTAGAGCTCAGCCGATCCTTCAATCACGTCGTAGCGCAGATGGATAACCGAGATTCACGCACTAATCAATCACCAGGAAGATTAGAAGCGTGGACTTGAAGCCTCTCTAACCGTGAGCAACAAAGATCACGAATTAGACGAGTTGAATCGTATAGATTTGGTGGACAATCTCAAGAACGATGTGTTCCTGCCTTGCTCTGACCTTGACAAACCCTAAGAGTGCTATTATACATGTAGGGAACCATACTGATCTTAGATCTAAAGATTATACATCATCATTGCTTGATACCAACTAATGACATATAGAATCATAACAATCTCAGTAGTGTCTCAAGGTAGGTCTATCCAACCCTATGTTCTCTAACATGTGTTCACATTATTGATTCGATATCTTTATACTCATGACCGGTGAAACATGGTCATCAACTAAGACATATGTTGGTCGTAGAGTCACTGGTGTTTCGACCAGTGACATTCGACCAGTGATACTTTTAGAACGACATCATATAAGTTTAAAAGTTTCACCAACAAGTCACATACTTGTTGATCTATATAACTGATAATTCATTCAAGAAATATAATAACATTTATTCAATAACTCATAAACATAGACGTGATACAATCATCTCTATGATTGCCTCTAGGGCATATCACCAACAATCTCCCACTTGTATTAGAGTCAATCATACAGGTATCGAATACCCATAACTCTTGCATGCGCCTCATGCTTAGATGCGGAAGAGGATTTATCAACGGATTAGCAATATTCAAATCCGTGTGCACTTTGCATATCTTCACATCACCTCTTTTAACGATCTCACGAATAATATGATATCATCAAAGTATGTGCTTGGACCTTTGATGTGATCTAGGCTTCTTAGCTTGTGCAATGGCTCTACTATTATCATAATAGAGATTCACTGGATTGAAAGTACTCGAAACCACACCTAGTTCAATAATGAACTTTTTAATCCATATGGCCTCTTTTGCAGCTTCCAAAGCGGCAATGTACTCAGCCTCTGTTGTAGAATCAGTAACCGTTCCTTGCTTGGAACTTCCAAAAGATGTCTTCTCCAGGAATAACTGACGCATCTTCGCTAGTTATTTAAAGGTGGACGACGAACAACAAAGGACCGATCGATTGAAAGACAACTGAAGCACAACGAAGGAATAGTCGAGTAATTCGATATCACTATAGACAATTCACTTTCTCCAAGCAATATACTCATATGTTACTATGCGCATGGTGAAATAATTAGTTCGGTTGTTTGTTGTCTTCCCAAAGTCATCCTTGTAAAGACCAATTTATTGCAATAAAAAGCAAACATATTCTTATCTAAAAATTCTTAGCCAATTTTTCATTTTCATTTCATAAGATTTGCGGCTTAATCGTCGACAAGACTCTATCCGCACAGGAGAAGAGTTGTTTTTAATGTTGATGTCAGTCCTACTGAATCGTTGCAGTAGCTGAATCATGAATTCATCAGTCTGTCCTATATTTCATTCTAGTGTGTGTTTACACATGATTATCAAGAAACTAAATGTATATTTGCCTGTTAAGTATGTAGGGCCGTGAAATTCCAATCGTCTAGATGTCTGTCTTTTTTTGGTTGGTTTGAAATTCCAAACGTGTGATTAAGGTATAAATTTTAATACCTTCACATCGATTGATCCAATTTACACTAGATGCCTGTCTTTTGTTGGTTGGTTTTAATTTTCCTTTTTTCGTGTATAGGTTCATGAACGCCAGCAAAGTGCAGAGGTTGATAAAAGGTATCCATCATTTTCGGTTTAAGAACCAGAAGTTTCTATTTCTGCCAAAGCGATTTGTATAGTCCTGCCAATAATAAACAACAGCTGGCAATGTACAATGTACAGTGGATGCTACTACAATGTTCTGTCTTAATTAATCAACTGCCTTATATGTCCTATTTTAGTTCCATCCATTGTTATTTCATAACATGCTTTTGCATAATTTCCAAGCATTTTGTCACGTGATATCTTCATGTCTCCAGGTGGTTAGAATAATCAAAAGACAAGCCTTGATTGGAGAATTACCGACTATTAACAATGTTGTTAAGAACTTCTATAATTTCACATAAAGTGGGAGGTATGTACCCACTATCATTCGAATTGTCCGTACTCAGTTTCCTCCACCTCTCTATGTTGCTTAGTAATTCAATTCGTGCCATTCTCTCCGTAGTGATTTCTTTTTATTTTTTGTGTTATTTACTATATCTTTTCCCTGTGCAGCTTGGATACACCAAGAAACAAGCGGATAAATATTTTCAAGGTGTCATTGTCCTGAGGCGTGCTTAGCTTTTATATTTTGCCGTGTTAGTTTTATTCTACTTCACATTTAGTACTGTATGATACTTTGGTTTACACATCAGGGTTAAGCGATGGCGTTAGCTCTTCTTCTTGTGACTAGAGCTCAGCCGATCCTTCAATCACGTCGTAGCGCAGATGGATAACCGAGATTCACGCACTAATCAATCACCAGGAAGATTAGAAGCGTGGACTTGAAGCCTCTCTAACCGTGAGCAACAAAGATCACGAATTAGACGAGTTGAATCGTATAGATTTGGTGGACAATCTCAAGAACGATGTGTTCCTGCCTTGCTCTGACCTTGACAAACCCTAAGAGTGCTATTATACATGTAGGGAACCATACTGATCTTAGATCTAAAGATTATACATCATCATTGCTTGATACCAACTAATGACATATAGAATCATAACAATCTCAAAGAGTGTCTCAAGGTAGGTCTATCCAACCCTATGTTCTCTAACATGTGTTCACATTATTGATTCGATATCTTTATACTCATGACCGTGAAACATGGTCATCAACTACACATATGTCGGTCGAGAGTCTTTGGTGTTTCGACCGGTGACATTCGACCGATGATACTTTTAGAACGACATCATATAAGTTTAAAAGTTTCACCAACAAGTCACATACTTGTTGATCTATATAACTGATAATTCATTCAAGAAATATAATAACATTTATTCAATAACTCATAAACATAGACGTGATACAATCATCTCTATGATTGCCTCTAGGGCATATCACCAACAATCTCCCACTTGTATTAGAGTCAATCATACAGGTATCGAATACCCATAACTCTTGCATGCGCCTCATGCTTAGGTCATGAAGAGGATTTATCAACTGATTAGCAATATTCAAACTGCAGCACTTTGCATATCTTCACATCACCTCTTTTAACGATCTCACGAATAATATGATATCGTCAAAGTATGTGCTTGGACCTTTGATGTGATCTAGGCTTTTAGCTTGTGCAATGGCTCTACTATTATCATAATAGAGATTCAACGGATCGAAAGTACTAAACCACACCTAGTTCAATAATGAACTTTAATCCATATGGCCTCTTTGCAGCTTCCAAAGCGGCAATGTACTCAGCCTCTGTTGTAGAATCAGTAACCGTTCCTTGCTTGGAACTTCCAAAAGATGTCTTCTCCAGGAATAACTGACGCATCTTCGCTAGTTATTTAAAGGTGGACGACGAACAACAAAGGACCGATCGATTGAAAGACAACTGAAGCACAACGAAGGAATAGTCGAGTAATTCGATATCACTATAGACAATTCACTTTCTCCAAGCAATATACTCAGTATAATTAGGGTTGTTTGTTGTCTTCCCAAAGTCATCCTTGTAAAGACCAATTTATTGCAATAAAAAGCAAACATATTCTTATCTAAAAATTCTTAGCCAATTTTTCATTTTCATTTCATAAGATTTGCGGCTTAATCGTCGACAAGACTCTATCCGCACAGGAGAAGAGTTGTTTTTAATGTTGATGTCACCCCATCGAATCGTTGCAAGAGTTGAATCATGAATTCATCATCGTTCTATATTTCATTCTAGTGTGTGTTTACACATGATTATCAAGAAACTAAATGTATATTTGCTCGTTAAGTATGTAGGCCGTGAAATTCCAATCGTCTAGATGTCTGTTTTTTTTTGGTTGGTTTGAAATTCCAAACGTGTGATTAAGGTATAAATTTTAATACCTTCACATCGATTGATCCAATTTACACTAGATGCCTGTCTTTTGTTGGTTGGTTTTAATTTTCCTTTTTCGTGTATAGGTTCATGAACGCCAAACAAAGTGCAGAGGTTGATAAAAGGTATCCATCATTTTCGGTTTAAGAACCGTAAGTTTCTATTTCGCCAAAGCGATTTGTATAGTCCTGCCAATAATAAACAACAGCTGGCAATGTACAATGTACAGTGGATGCTACTACAATGTTCTGTCTTAATTAATCAACCGCCTTATATGTCCTATTTTAGTTCCATCCATTGTTATTTCATAACATGCTTTGCATAATTTCCAAGCATTTTGTCACGTGATATCTTCATGTCTCCTGTGGTTAGAATAATCAAAAGACAAGCCTTGATTGGAGAATTACCGACTATTAACAATGTTGTTAAGAACTTCTATAATTTCACATAAAGTGGAGGTATGTACCCACTATCATTCGAATTGTCCGTACTCAGTTTCCTCCACCTCTCTGTGTTGCTTAGTAATTCAATTCGTGCCATTCTCTCCGTAGTGATTTCTTTTTATTTTTTGTGTTATTTACTATATCTTTTCCCCTGCAAACTTGGATACACCAAGAAACAAGCGGATAAATATTTTCAAGGTGTCATTGTCCTGAGGCGTGCTTAGCTTTTATATTTTGCCGTGTTAGTTTTATTCTACTTCACATTTAGTATTGTATGATACTTTGGTTTACACATCGGGGTGTAACAATTAATGTTCTGTTTTTTTAGCGTCCTTAGTGTCTTATTGCTTTCGTAAAATAAAACACGCAAAAAACTTACAATGCAGCCTGCACGGTGATCCAGCAATTTGGTTTGAAAGCATAGTTTAATTCAAAAGCACCTATTGTACACACAAACAAACATGCTACAAGCTTCTGTAAGCTAATACATTTGTATGGATAAACATTATTTGTTTATCTCTATTGTTGTCTTCATGTATTTATAGAAATATATAGACACCTATTTGAAACAGATAAATTGCAATGAACAGCTCCTCCATCTTTACGAACCTATATTTTTTATATAATTTTATATAATTACTAGCTACCTGAATCCAATTGATTTTGTTCTACAAGATGATCATTTGCTTCTTTGTCTCCATGAACAAAATCATACACATTCTTGCTTCTATCTAAGTAGTATAAAATACATGCATATAAACTCATTAGTACCATATTAGCCAGGAAATTTGAATTTAGGGTCAAAGTTTTTCAAGATTTTTATGATCTATAATGTCTACATCTATTAAATTTACCTATTAATTCACCGGCGCGACGTGGTGCGTGCTTTCATTCCAGTAGGAATATTGGAGCTGGGTGTACGTACAAACATACACGTATGGCCCATCCGTACGGCCGAGAGCATTCCGGACTTCCGCTACGAGTAAACTGTAGAAGTACGGACATGTCTGGTACTAGAGACACTAGTATAGTGCCCGTGCTAACGCCACAATTTCATTTGAGGGATGCACATGAAAACAACCAAACGACGACATTTTTTCATAGTTTAAGTCTCATGCAATTGTATATGACCATGTATATAATCCGGAAAACACTCATACATAACAAGGCATAATCAAGTCATGTCTCGCATACTACAAATAATAGTATAGTGCTCGTGCTAACGCCACGCTTCATTTGAGGATGCACATGAAACTCGTGCTAACGCCACGGCTTCATTTCGTGGATGCGCATGAAAACAACCAAACGACAATATTTTTCCATAGTTTAAGTCTCACGCAATTGTATATGACCATGTATATAATCCGAAAACACTCATGCATAACAAGGCATAATAAAGTCATGTCTCGCATACTACAAATAATTCATGAATTGCTTAAGTAGATCTTGGAGTTCTCCAGAATAATATTCAGACATTCATTTGCATCGCTCTTCAAAATGTCCACCAAGAATTCGTCCTCCTGAATGTGATATCTGTGGATGGCGATAATAAGTTAACTTATTAATTTGCTATGTAGTCTACAAAATATACATAGAGAATATATATGCTCACAGTGTTGATAAACGACAATCTTTCGCCATTCCACAACTTTAGGAAGTTGTATACAAGGAAGCCTGCCAATTTCCTGGAGAAGAAGAACAAGTGTTTATTTGTTGTAGATAAATCAAATGACTATTTGATAAGAAAGATGAAACAGATTATATGTTTTTACCAATTTTCAGTTTTTGGAACCCCTTTTTTGAATTCACTCATCACCAGTTCAATACATCTGTATATACAATATTTTTGGTGGTCTTCCCTGTAGTATCTATTTCCTTGTTTCGTTTTGACAAAATTCTGGTTGTTTGCCTTGAAACTCCTCTTGACAAAGCGACATAAAGTCATCTATGTGAGAACACAGTTCGGGAGGTAGATCCCAACATTTGGGATGGTTTTCCTGCGCTTTGTTTATGGTCATTGCAAAACTTAGGCGAATCGGGAATTGTTTCTTCTCATCTTGAAAGGCGGTGAAATATCATCCGACGGAGACATTGGAATCTAGGTAGGAACACCCTCTTGCTCGCATGTCGCCCACCAACAATTTTAGCATCAATTGCGTTGTCTGCAAGGCTATAACCATTAACCTTGTTCCATTACACAATCCCTTGTTTGGATCAAGATTGCGGAGAAGGATCACAGGCGATTGATTTTTACTTTGAGGACATGCGGTGGGAGACCATTTGGAGTGATGGAGTTTAGAAAGTCAATAGTGTAGTTGTTTGTTGAATCATCATCGACATGAGTCAAAGCTATGGTAAACTTTTTCTCACTGAAACTCACAATCATCTTTTCATTTAGTGATCCACATGTTCATTTTTGGTAGAAAGAATGGCACGTGTGCTCATATAAGTCGTTGATCTTGCATTGTCCTCAATCGATGGGAACACATCTTGGATTAGTTTGTTTACACAATCCTCAGATCAGTATAACCAATCACAATATCTTCTCGCAAGTGAATATAATCATCGCCAATTGTCTCTTTCGCCCATTCCCAATTCAAGGAGGTAACTGAGAACCATGGGTCGATTGAGCCCTCATGTTACGTGTCAATTGTAGCTTTCGATACTATCCCACAAATAAGATCTCGCAATGTAGCATCTTATCTTTGCTCTAGTCCCACGTGTTACCACCGGAAGAACTCGTCTAAAATCTCCACCAAATACCATGACCTTTCCCCAAATGGCAACTCACAATTCATAATATCTTGCAATGACCTATCAAGACACTCAACCGCTTGACGATTTGTCATAGCAACCTCATCCCGATTAGCAACGATGCCCTACTGAGTAACTCTGCGATCACACTTTGCTTTGAGAAGTTGCACATGCTATTGCTCGCAATCTTTATTGAGATTTTGAACCTTGAGTGTCTTGTCGTCCTCCAGCGATGACGTACGCTATACCAGAGGTTGCGTTGCAATGGCTATCAATCCTCGTAACGCACTCTAGCAAGAATTGCCTTGTATAGGAATGTCTTTCTGTTCCTCCTGGACCATCAACAAAGAACACTTGGCTTTTTTTTATTCAAAGACATGATGCATAATCTCATCAAATCCAAAGACGTTGTTCCTTGTTAAGACTCTGTTATATCCAAATGTTCTGGTCGATCCCCACCGAAAGTTCTTCTCTCGACCTCCTCATTATGTCATTGTCACATTCACCTGTTTGACACAAACAAATTAGATATCAGTATACCTTTTTGGTCCATGATGAGTAGACAATTTTGTGACAAATTATTACCTGTATCATTAAGCTCTGGAAGATCGTAGTTTTTCATATCTTTTCCCATGGAGTGGAGCAAATCCCTAATATCTCTAAGCACCATTTGTTCTACTGTTTTTGAGTTACAATGGTTTCTAAGGTAATCCTCAGACATTGATTCTTTATGCTTCTCCCACAGTTCACGAATTTTGGTGGACTCACAAAAAACCAAAATAGTAGCAAATAACCTTCTGAGAGCATATGGCATCTGAAAAGTGGCAGACTCACACAAGCAGTCATCAAGTGTCTTATCAGTCTCTATGAGTCCTCTATTCTCGCATGATTCTCTAAAAGTAGGGCATATGATGCCTGCAACGGTTTTCAAATCATCATATGAGGTTGGACCTCTAACATGATTTAGAAGCACTCTCAAGAAATACCTCTCACCTTCAAAGAGGTGCGCATACACTATGCGCCAACATCCTCTTTGCTTTCTTGTTTGCCATACCCTTTTCCCACCGATCCACCGGTAGTATTTCGGGATCTCTTTGTACAATAATTTCTTGCAAAACGCACAACACGGCTAAGCTTGAAAACTCTGTCGGTGTAGTCATAGAAGAAGCGGGACTGCTCACTATCTCTTCTAAATTTTTATTCTCATCAATAATAACAGATCGCATGTTAGGCGGATGACACTGAGTGCAAAACAGATGGGTAGACCCGAAAGGTGGAAACCGAAAATCCTATGTACACTTCCTGCGGTGAGATGTATCTAGCATCCCTATCGATTTAATCTCATTTATTACCCCAGCTTGACCATTAGCATCAACGATCGAGAATGATGCACAATCGTGGCCTTTGTACACATATTTAAATAAATACTTACAGTGCTTTGATGCTTGAACACGCTTCAACGTTGATGTGACAGTTATATCTCATAAGCAGGCCAGGATTGTACGGGACAACCCACCTGTTGTCCAACTCGGCACCTCTTATTTTGACACGCTGACCATCATCTCTTCTCCTATACAAAGGATATGAATCTTTGCCTTGTTGTGTTGCAGGGCAAAATTGCCGAGGATAGCGAAAGCGACACTCTCCATTGATCATACACGGACACTTCCTATTCAAGACACCACATGGTCCATGGAGCATATGCTTAATGACCAGGTTATGCAACACAGGGTACTTGTCCTTGTCAGGAATCTCGCCGAGATGTATTTGTCATATGCATCCGGTGGTTAACTTACATCCTTTTTTCATAATCAATAGCATGTGCTCATGTGGCAAGCCCCTCTTCTGAAACTCAGCCACATGCACATATGCTGCAACATCACCAAAATATTTCTTCTTTATCAATAAATCCTTGATGGAGCGTAATTTGGCTCGGTATACTCTTAACTGCAGTTCCGGTCGATCATGGGGTTTTTGTCTAGGTTCAAGATTGCTGGTGACCTCCTCCCAATATGGGTTGGAAGTCATTGTAATGAAGTAATCTGCTTATCAAAATTTGGACAATAGTCATTGCATTAAGAAATCTCTGCTGCATATCGCGGTCACCACCCTAAGAGAACGGTCGGCACAATTCTCTTTCCAACCTCCAAGCTCTAGTCTCTCCAGAGAAATTACATCGGTCAAGCCCTATGGCACAGATAAGAAAATATTTTTGATCAGTCAAATAACTATTATCCATGTGCATTGAAATTGAAATATAACAAGAGATTATATTCTACTCACTTGGTACAGATTCACCTTATGAGTTTCGGTTTTCGTGGTTAGAATACCGTCAAGCCTCATCGACTCGATCTTTATATACATGTCGACGCCCATTGTTGGAAAAGCCTCCTCCAAATAACAAGATGTTAAAAGACCCTTTCTAACTTGCATCATAAAGCAATAGTATTCTCTTGCTGTCACAAACCGTGTAGATTGACCTGTTTCTACAACTCTACTTATGTGATCACCTTGCTGTATGTCGTTGTCTGATTCACCATCCTCTGCATTAAGATGGGAATACATTATTATCGTGATATTATATGATAGGATTGCATCTACATGCAGACACCCATACTTAATTGAGTTTGTGTTGACATACCGTAGGTTCGTGCATCGATCGCTCAACTGTGGATTGTCATTGTACGGCATGAATCGTTCCATCCGTTTCTCCTCTAGGATGAAATAAAGGATATGCTAATGGGTCATAACAACCATGATATGCTTTGATATAGCGCATCTTCTCTCCTCTAGGGTATACAATAACACTCCTATCAAAACATCTTTGGGAATCATTTCCATCAGTCCAGATAGCCGCAACTTGGGAGGCAGTAGGAGCATTATACCTGAAATAAAATGTTTTGCAGGAATTAAAAAACATAAAAATGTTTATTAGCTGGTTATAAATAAACTTAAAAATTGCTGGGCAATATATAGTATAAAGAAAAGCAAAACGTTGAGTAATCGAGAAGAGGTTGTACCTTCGCTTGGTCAGTGTCACATTAGTGTTGAGCTCAATTACATAGTCATCAAGATTTGGAATAGAGCCAACTCTATTAAAGGTATGTACATAAGGGTTATCTGCTTGTAGTATCCTGGAGCACTTTTCTTACGAGGTTTATTCAAGATCAGGAGACCTCTTCACTCTATGTGACAATGTATCATCTTCTTCGTATCATAAAAGTAGAGTTGCAAGTGACGTGGCCCTTTGATCCTCGGCACCAAATGGTCCAATCGATGATACATCGCACCGCATACGGAATGTATATGTGCCGCATCAGCCTACGATCATGTATCTTTGGTCGGTGTAACTCCGAGGCTTGTGAAGGAGAAGTGAGAGTTGAAATCAGATGTGCTTTCTAAAATATTTTGCATCATTATGCAATTGACTTGTAAACAACCTCTTCAACTCATCGGGCACATCATGAATATGTAATCTTATCTTTCCTTTCGCAACAGTAATCCGTGTGGCTCGCCTTCAAATCTCATCGCTCCACAATACCGGGCGATGTGAATATGTTTCAAAACATGGTATTTGTCCAGGCAAGTTATGGTAGATGAAATCATATGATCATCAGCGGCTCCATGGCGGTGCAATCATCGATGACACGGTATGTTGGAATGCACATTCTGCTTATATATAGAAATATGTGAACATGGTACTCACTTCACATGTTGACAATACAAATTATTAAGCAAGAGTTACCTTCAGCAAGCTTCTGCATGGTCTCAAAATCTTTGATAGTCTCTCCTATGTCACATCCTTCTTCTTCTTCCTCTATGTCACGTAGATGATCTGTTGCATGACGTTTGAAGATAACACGATGGTTTTAACATAATTCTTAGAAAAAAACTACACTGGTGAACAGATGTGTAAAACCCACCTTCATCGTCAGAATCCTGGTTTGTAGGCTCGAATAAAGCACTTTCTAACTCGACGTCAATGTACTGTATAGGTGGCACAAGCATAGGATCAACATTTTCTTCTTGCGCAAGAGTAGGGTACGCTTGCTGCTCGTTTTCCATCGCTTTTTTCTTCTTATAGTCTCGCCTCTGCTGTAGCAAATTTTCCTTGCTTGGTGCATCCATATTCAGGTACCAGTTTCAGAATTTGAGCTGCTTGGAAGTGCTTGAAGAGGCACCTGGTCACCAATGTACAGAAGAGATACTATATTAGATTCAATCTGTACCCTTTGAAATGTATACAATGTTTTAGTTAGATTAGATGTACTGGACCTGTATTAATTACGACGCCGTTTGAACTCTCGGTGTGCAAAGAAGACATCAATGGCGGTCGTTGTTGCCTGACGTACTCATCATTCCTATGTAGCCAGTCAATGGACTCATTTGGATCACCATTTTCTTTGCCATCATGTCTTGATGCTTGGTAAATGGCAGAAAGGACAATCTGTTGTGCTGATTGTCCTCCTACGATATCTGTCATTTTAACATATGTGCAACCGGATTCCAGATGTACTTCATATGATGAAAAAAATATGATGATAAAAAATCAGGGAGTTTCTCTTTGTGATGCTTAAACAAAGAATAGTATACAGGAACTGATAAGGATTACCATGAGTAGGCGTCGTTGATGATGTCAATGTTTTATTCCTTGCACGGTATTCACGTTGTTTTGTATTCCGTTCTTCTCTTTGTTCAACGCTTTCTTCGGCCCTTTTGCGTGCTCGGTATTCACGTTGTTTTCTATTCCTCTCTTCCCTCTTGATGAACTCATCATCTACTGGTGATGTCCCTGTTGCTATGATATAGAATGTGTGGCACAATTTCGCAAAACAATTCTAGAAACTGACCAGGTACGATGTCAAGGAACATACCCGGACCGATGCTGTTTGATATGTCGCTAAATGCAGCGCGGGTTTCTCTCCTCTCCCCCATGGTAGATCTCACGTAAACTGCAATACAACAACCCTATGTTCAAACAATAGCATGTTCAACCAAAACAGGAAGGGAACTCCTCCAGATACAATTTGACACCTATAATATATACATATTTATAAACATTCTCCAATGTAAACAAACAATCAAAAATCAATCAGCACATTAAAGTTAATCATGACACCTACACAACTACATTTGTTAGCCGTTGGTATTTGAATGAAGTTTATTTGAATAAACATTATCATCATTTCTATTCATGAATCCAACACAAGAGACAAAACATGAACATTTCATTTCATACTACAGAACAGTTATCACAGCATGCTCATATCAATAACCACAATGCACAAACATTTAGATTAACAAATTACTTGCCTTCCGCGTTGAGACGCGTTAGTTGTAGCGATGGCGTTCTAAACTCGAAGCTCCGCCGCCTAACCAATGAAATAATTTCAATAAGAACACCAAAATACCCCATTCTACTAATCGGCGTTCTACATTGCTTCACGATGACTCTAGTCATTATTACAAAGCTTAAACCAAAACAATGTTTTCAGCTATAAAACTGTCCTGGACAGCAGCACGACAATTGACATATCTCAGTGTCAGGAAGTCGAAAAGAGGTAAACCCAATTTCTGTAGATTCTTAACTGACTAAACTACAATACTCTAGTTGACATGATAAACAAACTCGGCCAATTTAAAAAGCCAACAGTTGTTTGAACTTTCAGTACAGAATCTGCCCACAGAACGAACAGCAAAAATTAAAAAGATCATAACTTTTAATAGGTAACTCCAAATTGAACGTTCTTTATCAATCTGAAAGGTTATCGAATCCTCTACCTTAACCTAGTTGGGTGAACCTTCAGATTCAACAATTTTCCTTTCAAAATATAGGAAATATCCAGACAGTTTTACTCTCGTCAAGGTTTCGGCAGCAGAAACTAAAACGACCATAACTTTTGACTCAGACCTCGGAATCTAGTGAACTCGGTGGCCACTGAAACTTAAGAACGAGGCCTAGATATCTCTAGGAGACCAACTCCTCAGAATCCGCATAAAAAATACGAAACATACCCCGCAACATTCTGGACAGAATAGCATCTAATAAAAACAGACATGAACCAACCAATTCTAGTTGCCAACGCACCAAGGACCTACAACCAACGTGAGAACCGGTCGTTACCCTTGACGACGCACTGCAAGATGAAGACGAACAAGACACCAAACCGTTGGTCCTCTCCTTCTTAATCGCCCAGCCCGAAAAGACCGCCTCCGTCTCGTTGGGCGGCAGCAGCGGCGCACAGGTGGCGGCCGAAGCCGAGGGCGGCGGGGGCTGGTTGGGCGGCGACTGAGGCGCTGGCGGCCTTCTCGAGCGGCGGCGGCAGCGGATCAAGGCGAGCGGATCAAGGCAAGGATGATTGAATGATGATTCAGGAGGTTTGATCCAAAGAACCTGGACCGTTGGATTTGAGTGAGTAACAGGAAAGAGAGGCTAGAGTTGATCTGGGACGTTAGTTTCAAAGGTGTGTTTTCTGTGGGTGCAGTTTTTTTTGGTGCATGTAGGAGAACTCTTGATTGCGTGGTTGAGGGGTTGGTGTAGCTGTAGGGAAATTTGGTACTGGTGCTTTTATAGTAGAGATAGATTACCTTAATCAGACACTAATCATTCGTACCACTCGAAAATAAAAGCACCGGATTAGCGGGGACAGACAATGAGGAAAAAAAAAATCTTCTTTTCTTTTTTTTTCTGTTGCTCTGAGCCTATGAGGTGTTATACTAGTTAAGTATGACAAAAAATCAGAGGGAGTTCTTTTTCTTTAATTTTCTCCTCTCCAGGGAAGATAAAAAAATCGGAGGGCGTTCTTTTTCTTTAATTTTCTCCTCTCCAGGGAAAATGGGTCATGGAAGTGCCGGACACATCATTTGCGCACGAGTAGAGTACGAGTATAGCGCCATTATGTCGACTTGGCAAGTATACTGCTTTGCTTTGCTTGTCTACTCCTACGCCACAATGGCATATTCTATTGACTTCACCGGAAGAACACTTCTGGGTTGCCGCTTGACTCACCGGCGGCCGGTGCGAGTGAGACGGCGGATGCAGAGCGGCGGAGCAAATTCGGCCCGTCGCAGGCACGGGTGTCCCAGTCAACGACCATGATCGACACGGGCCAGCACAGTACGTGTAATAGGAATTAGAAAGACGACCGCTGCATATGCAGACATGCTCCTATGCGTCTAGAATTTCTCCTTTTGATTTCTCTCTCTGCTGATATCAGTTGAGCCTAAATTTACACACGATGCTGCGCAGCTCTGTTACACATCTCCTCGATTTTCTCCAGATTTTTTATTTTGCGGCATTTTGATTCGTGAGAGAGGTGAGATACTGTTTGAACCCCCGGGACGTAACCACGACGAACGTCCGGGGAGCAGGCCGTCCGACGGAACGGAGCGCCGAGCTAATGCTCAGGTAGCTTCTCTGAATTGTCATGCGTTTCTGAGCATAGATGGATGAATACTCGAAGTGCTCTGCACCCATTCGCGGCCTAGGCAAAACATTCGGCCCATTCATGGCCCGCACGACGCGGAGAGCACCTCTTTCACATAGCGGCAGAGATTGAGTAAAAGTTCAAGGGCCAACTTCAACTTTAAAATCAAACATTAGAACAGAGTAGGAACTTTAACAAGACTATGACTTATTCAGACTCACTCGATCACTGACTATAGGTTTTAGCTTCGCATCGTACGGATCTTGTTCCGCTTGTCCACCGCTTGTAACAAGCCTGCTGACAGCTCACATCAGCAATCCCTTCGCAACCGGTAGCTTGCTCAAGGTGACGAGTAGTGGGCACAGGCGTGACGGACTAACACTAATTAGCAAGGAAAGGGATGGTGAAGAACAAGCAAGAAAAGAAAAGCAAGCGTAGGGGTCGGGCAAAGGGCAAGACATGTGATTCCCGAATTGGGTCCTAGGCTCCTAGGAGGTGGGTCGGGCCGAACTCAGCAAGCGTAGGGGTGATCATCCAATGGTATATAGGTCAAGTTGCTACTATGTACTAAGGTTGATCTATGTTTATTTTTTTGCTGGGCCCACGGCCCTCGCTGGCCATGACAATGGTCCGCCTTTGCTTTCAAGCATCAAAACGCTGCGAAAAAATCGGATAAAAAAAATCTAGGATACTAGGAACAATGTGTCTCAACATCGTTGGGAAATTCAGATTCTATTGATATCAGAATTTGGAAAAAAATAAAATGTAAATTTTATAATAATTGTATTTCTCCCGGCCTCTTCGGACATCAATCGAATCTGAAATTTTGCATGATATCGCGCCACCTGTTCTGCATCTTCTTCATTTTTATTGGATTTTTTCGTTGCGTTTTGATGCGTGAAAGAGGTGAGACGGTGCGAGAATCCCCCGCACCGCCGCACGTAACCAACATGAACTTCCGGGCCATACGATCGCCATCCAACGGATCGAGTGCTGAGCACTCCGCGTCGCGTGGGCTGCGCGTAGGCTGAGTGATCTGCGTATTTTCGGCCGCATATGGGCCGAATCTCTTCCGTGGGCTGCGCGTGGTTGTAGAGCACTTGGAGATGGCATGGCGGCAACGGCCGAGGACGAGGAAGCTGGCGGGCGATGAGGAGCGCGACGACGTTGAAGGAGGAGGCCGCGATAAAGCAGACCAGAGATTTTTTTTTAGAAAAAATAACATAGTTTTTATTCGAAATACAAAAATAATACTATCTTTTTGATTTTACAAGAATAATCATCAGCCACTCAACCGTTGAACGACTAGCCCAAGTCACTCAACCGTTGAGCGACTTGAACATTTATCGTCTAACGGTGTACAATGCATGTCTTGCTAGCTGAGTGTCCTGTATGCTAGGACCAGCCGTTAAGCGACGAGTGTCCAAGTCGCTCAACTGTTGAGTGACTTGGGCTAGTCGCCTAACTTGGGCTAGTCGCCTAACGGTTGAGCGACAGATGATTATTTCTGTAAAATAAAAAAATAGTATTATTCTATATTTTGGATTAAAAACTATATCATTTTCAAAAAAATTCCAGATCAGATCACAACAGCCGTGCGAGGTTGAGGCAGAGGACGGCGCAGAAGAAGGTGGCCGCGGAGCTGCTTCTTCTATCTGCCAGGCCTTTTCCTTTCACCTTAATAATTCTAGTTCATAAAACGAATTAATAGATATGCATGCGTATAAAGAATATGCTTGGAAACATTACGACAGTGAGAAATCTATCTCCTGCAATGGTAAAATCAGTGACCGGACCTACGGGTTCCGGATCAATATCCAACCAGTGGCAAGCAACGCAAAATCGGAAGATTCTCTCGTGCTAACGATGGTGAGTAGTACTAGCACGATGTCTTTTTGTAAATAAAACGGATTCAACGAATATTTAGAATTAATTTTAGCATTATTACAAGTAATTAAAGCATAATTCCAACTATATTTAAATGACGAAAATAACATACACACATGTAGATTCTTTCTCTAAGTCATTTAAACATAATAATATGCTCAAATCCTCAGCATAACGTAGTGCGGGCCAAATGGGCGGCACAAAGCACAATATTGTAAGCCCGGCCCAAGCACGGCCTAGCCCACACTGTTTATGAGCCGTGCCGGCCCGGCACGAGACCCCGGGCCATGCCTGGGCCGCCACCTCGGCACGGTGGGCCGGCTCGGCACGGCATGGCACGGGCGGCCCAGAGGCACGGTTGCGGGAAGGAAGCGGAGCACGGTGCTGCGCTGGAGCGGAGGGAGGAGGAGGTGGGCCAGGCGGCGCGCAGCGCACAGTGCTGCGTCGGAGCGGACGGAGGAGGAGGCGTCGTTGAGGCGGCGCGGCCCACGGTGTCGTCGAGGCGGCGGGGCCGCGGGAGGCGAGGAGGCGTGGGGTCGTCGAGGCGGCGCGACGCACGATGTCGTTGAGGCGGCGGGGTTGCGGGGAGGCGAGGAGGCGGCAGGGCCGCGGGGAGGTGAGGAGGCGGCGGGGTCATCGACGGCGAGGAGGCGACGGGGTCGCGGGGAGGCAAGGTCGATGCCCTATATTTACTTCTGTTTCTAGACAGACAACAACTAGAGATCTAGTGAAATACTATAATGAACGTCGTAACAAAATAAAAGAACTATTTAGTATGTGCACATTTTCGGTGACCCTAACCTCAGACATATTGAGTGGTCGGACTAGGGAGAATTACCTTAGTGTAGTTGCGTATTATATTAATGACGACTGGGCAATGGAAAAAAGGATTATAGGTTTGAAATTAATTGATGTAGCATATACGGGGGAGAATATTGCGAACTATATTATGAAAGTCGTGGAAGACTTTGGTCTTACAAACAAAATATTCGCAATTACTTTAGATAATGCCGCTTCAAACTCTAGGGCTATGGACATTCTTACTTCAGTGTTGAGTACATATGATGATTCCCTCTTGCTACATCAACGATGCGCTTGTCATATTATCAACCTTATAGTCAAATGCGGTTTGAAGAGGTTGAGTTCGTATATTAAAGCTTTTCGCGATGCAATTTCTTTTTTGAATAATTCTAACGTAAGAATAGCACAATATAAGAACTTCTACAGGGCGATGGGTGTACGTCCAAGAAAGTTCGGTTTGAACATGGAGGTAAGATGGAACTCTACTTACCTCATGCTTAAACATCTTTTACCAAACAAGAACACTTTTTTGTTTTTATTCAAACACACTATCCTAGCACTGACGATACTTTGCTATTAACTGAGCAATATTGGTTCGTTGCTGAGAAGATACTGTCATTTTTAGAAATTTTTTACGAGGCAACTGTTGCTTTATTCGTTGTCTACTATCCAACATCTTCTATCATCGTGCATACTATTTTATAGATTGCTACTCAATTGAAAATGCATAAAAATGACTTAGTTTTATATGAGGATGTTGTTTCCATGAAATCTAAAACCTTAAATATTAGAGAGAAATCCTTACCTATATGCATTTGCATTTTTTAAGATTCTAGGGCTAAAATTAGTGTATTTGGTACTGTACTTGATATTCTTAGTGATGCTACGGGGCTAGACTATACTAACTATTTTACAGAAGTTCGTTCTCGGTTATACAAGATTAACAAAGATATGAAAATAAGTTCCAGGAGTCCGCTCGCAACGACGTCTAGTAGCCCCCACCTTGAGTGGGAAGACAAATATGTGGGGCGTGATATTCGGTGTCTCTTCCTCCAGGTACAGGTCCAGGTCTTCTTCTTCTTCTTGTACACTAGCGCCTGCTCAGCCAAGATCCACAAGGAGCGGGGAACTATCCACCTATCTGGACAACGATACGGTGGATTTCAACTCAGAAGGCTTTGACATCTTGCAATGGTGGCAAGCCCGTAAGTTAATATATCCGTGCTATCCATACTTGCACGTGATGTGTTAACTGTTTCTGTTTCAACGGTTTCCTCCGAGTCTACTTTCAGTCTTTCTGGAAGAATATTGGATGAAAGAAGAACAAGTCTCACAAGTGAGATGGTGGAGATCCTTCTAACTGTGAAGGACTCGGAACAAGCTGATTCACGAACACAACACTCTGTGAAAAATCCAGAGTTATCAGAGGTGTTCGAAAATCTGTACTTAGACAATGACACCGACACATAGAATAAGGATGTATCATGTATGTAGAATTGTAGAGCTATATGTTGTACTCTTTTTCCTTTGCCAATGTTTTCTCATTTTGAGTTTTACTTGGCAAATGTTTTAACGAGGCAGCCAGTTGGACATTAATAAAGCTCTTTATTATATTTTCAATATCATTGTCTCATTTTATTTAATTTTCTTGTCTACTTCTGGATTCTACACATTTTCTTATTTTTTTTTCTTTTTTTCAATTTTTTTTTCATTCTGGCGGGCCAAACGAGCCACGCTTGGTCCGACGGGCTCGGGTTGGCTTGGCTCGGCACGAATGCCCGTTGGGCCATGCCTGGGCCGCCACCCCGGCCTGTGGGCCAGCCCGATCCGGCACGAATAGTAGCTGGGTCGAAACGGGCCAGGCCGGGCGGCCCATTTGGCCAGCATTGGCATAACGCTAGGATTTAGAAGATTATTTATTGCTCTCAGAAGGCTAGTTGCACAAGATATAATCTTGGCCATCACAACACACATGTCAATATCTTTTCACCAATCAAATATGACAACTACAAAACATACCTTAAGCTCAAACTAAATTAAGCTTCACAAATTTGTCAAGTTTTATCTCAAAAAACAACAATTTACACTTTCAATCAACAGAGTATCATTTAATTATCAGTGTGAATAGAATCATAATTTCAGCACACAACCTTTTCTATTAACAAAGCATCGGAGCAGATTTTTCACAAATTCAGCACTAAGTCTTTTCGGCAAACTAAATATAATAGTGCAGATATATCACAGAGGATCATCAAGATCACATAATAAAATGATCAAACTTCTTCTAGTCAGTGCTGAACTACAGAAAGCATAAAAGCTGCTAGATAATACTGACAACAGCAAGCAAATTAATTTGTTTCAAGTCTGTTTTCAATTATCAATTCAATTTCAGATTTTGACAATCATCTTCGAGCTATTATACCATGCTCACAACATCACTGTGCAGTATCTTACAGTAGAAGAATTAAACCAAATTAACCACAATATGAGATTCCTACTGCAACAGCACTAATGCAAAGAGATAATAAAAATAAAATGTTGTAAAACTCACGACGCCGATGGTAATCAAAACCACCGAGAAGAACCAGGCAAGACACGCCAAACGACGCTGACTCAGAAAACCAATTGTCTCGCTATACCGCGAATATCAGACAAGGTTGACGGAGATACAATACCGATCTTTGCAATCCGGGACACAACGAAACTGCAAAGTCGAGGTACAGGAGTGCCGCACAAGACCACCTTGATGCACTGGCCCCACTCTTTTCTTTTTCATTTCTTCTTTTCGCTAATAAAGAAATTACGAACATACCCTAAAAAATCCAACAATCTTTCGACGGGAGCTTGGCGAAAAGGCAAAGCGTCCCCATCTCGGCATCTCGGCCTGTGTGTGTCCTTGTTGCTAGTCCGCGCGTTACATATATCGGCCGCGAGACAGCTACATGTGGCGCGTACGCAGTGCGCTCGGATCCATCCAAGACGGGCATCGTGCTCGGCGTCCCAGCGGCAACGGCGACGGCATGGCCGCACGCATCTCCGTCCGTTTCTAACGTTAATCATGTGCCCCAACTGCCCAGTGGCTTCCACGGGCGTACGGTGCGGGCTCCAACCGCGAAAAGCACCCAAGAAAGCTCGAAAGCGACTTGCGTTCTGGGCCCATTCAGCTCCCAAGATGGCCCAAAGCATCACAAGGGGATAATTATTGATTCACAAGTGCTTCTCCCTTTCTCCTCTTTTCTATTCTTTCCTCTTTTTTATCTCCTCCCTCTGACTGACAAGTGATTGGCTAAGAAAAAGCTCTGCTCATTCTCCACATTATTTTACTTCAGCCTCTCTCAGGAAGTTTAAAAAATGGAAAAGAAATCGCCCGCGATGTGCATGCAGGTGAACGAGATTCTAGCACTCAACTTCTGTACACACAAATTTGCAGCGAGGATGCGTTCTTCATGCGCGTCCTAATCAAAGCCTTCACTTCTCTGCAATACTATATCCGCACGAGCGGCCACGCGAATTGGCTAAGCTGTAGCACTTGGTGGAGTATAATCTTCTGATAAGTTACATGCGCGCGGCGTTAGATCGCATCCACACGGGCGAACGGCAAGGTCGACCAGGGCAAATCATGCAGCAATGGTCTACCCTACCATCCAACCACCAAATTATTTTGCCACTATGCCATCAGATTAGATTCAGTTAAGACGCGCTCATTGAGTCGTTTTGGATTCAGATTTTCAGAGGCTACCAGAACATTGGGGTTCCATGCATGCATGCGCCCAAAGCTGACTTAGATCGCAACATTCTAGCTAGCAATATCTACCTCAATTATTATAGACTACATTGATTTCGTTCATGTGAGCATATGCGAACGGAGCACACCGACGCGATCGATCGAGCCACTGACTGTACTAGACTGGTTTAGAGCGGAGGCCCTACTTAAAAAGTGAAGTGCCATTTTTCTTGTCAAGTTGGTGTTCGAACGAGGCTGGTGCTACGTTGCTTTCACCTTTTAAGTACGGTAATCTTCGCGACGAACTGACGGTTCAATTGATCTGAAATTCCTAAATGCGTGCGTGACTTAACGCCTGACTGTTTGGTAGCTTGTCTGTACTCAGAATTTCAGATCACAATGAGCAGTTCTTGCATGGAAGGAAAGAAAGTGTGGATGCTTGATACTCCTGTACATCTGAAAGATACAGTTGGATCGTTAGTGACAGTGGATGTGATGCGCCATGCCTGGTACTATTGTTTGTTCAGGATCATTTTGGTTTCTGTAACACGCTGGCAACTTTCGTCATTTTTTCAAGCTTCGTTCGTCCAATTTTTCGTAGGTATCGTGTGTGTGAGTGTGGCAATAGAATGTCTAAGTGTTTTGCAAAAAAAAAAAGCGAAGTTAGGCTTGAATTGGGGCAGGGCAACGGCTCGATAAACGTCGACCTCACTACAGGGAGAAGTTGGCGATTGCATCACTGGAAAATGGTTTGGTCACTGATCACTCCAACGTGGCACATTAACTCCACAGATACTACAAGTCCATGTGGTGCCAAACCAACCGAAAGAGCCCAAGAAACCAAGAGATTTCTTGGCAATCAATGCATGAAGATGGCAATGTTCCATTCCATGCATGCATGCATGAGACAGAGAGAGAGAGCTCACGGAATTGAAAATTTGAAACAATATCTTCAATTCGCAATTAAGCAATAGAATGGGGAAACAACCAAGGAAATTAATTTCCCGAAATTTCAAAAATTTCGGTGATTTCGCACCCCCAATTATTTTCAATTCCTTAAAAAAAAATCGATTACATCCTAAATTTGATTTTAGACAAAATTCGGTCAAACTTCGTCCAAATTTTGGTTAAATTTCGTCCAGTTTGAAAACCATCGAAATTTTGAACCGAAATTTCGGTAACTTCGTTCAGTTCATTCCCCTCCGATTTTTTTTTAAAAACGAAATTGTTTCCTGGAAACAACACAATGTTCACTTGCTCAAAAAAAAAGAGAAAAAGAAAAGCTCAAGTCCATTTGGGCACTCTTGCAGAAGCAATGCAGAGAACAGTGAAGAGGAGAGATGACAAGCGCAAAAATCCACAGGGTTTTCGCCTAATTAGAGCTCATCTTCTTTACAACCCGAAGTATTTACACACGACAAACGAATCAAAACGGAATCTTTGGCACTAATCTCACAGCCTTGCTCCCAAAAAACAGTTGATTTCTCGAAAGAGGAGGGCGTCAAAATGTGGGCGTGAGCAGGTTGAGCAGCGAAACCCTGGCGTTGACGAGCGCGCGGTACACCTCCTCGCAGCCGCTCTCGGCGGCAGCGACGCACTCCTCGAGCCCGCGCATCCTGCCTATGGCCGCCTTCCTCTCCTCCTCCTCCTCGTTGCAGTAGTCCTCGAAGGACACGGTCCTCCTCCGGCGGAGGAGGTCCGTCACTAGCCACATCGGGCTGGCAGGGGCGCGAGCAGGGGAGTACGGCGTCGGGGTCCTCGGGGACGGGGCGGCGCTCGCGGCGGATTCGGCGGACGCAGAGGACACGCCGGAGAAGACGGCGGCGGCGGCGGCCGCCACCGCGGCCGTGGCGGCCCCGAAGGCGTCGGCAAGCGTGGCCTCATCCGACTCGTCGTCGGGGCAGGCGCGGTGGGAGAGGTCGCGCGCGGAGGAGGCCAGGCGGGAGATCTCGCGCGCCGAGCGGCGCTGCGCGCGGAGCGCGGCGGTGAGGCGGGCCCCGTCACGGCGGCGCAGCGCGGCGTTCGTCTCGGCGAGGAGCTGCTTGAGAGCCACCAGCGACTCCCTGAAGCACCCGTGGAAGTCGGCGAGCAGGAGGAGGTCGTCCAGCAGCTGCTCCGTCCACGGCCGGCGGAGCGCGTCCTGCGCCTGCGGGTGGTGGAGCAGGTCGGCCAGCCCCGCCAGCACTCGTCCAACGCGCTCCGCGCCGTCGGCGACCCACGCGGGGCCGGTCTGCGCGGGCGCGTCGGCCCAGGCGAGCAGCGCGCGCGCCGAGTCGTGGAGCCCGGCGACGAGCGGGTGGAGGCGGACGGGGAGGCTGATGGAGCGGACGTGCGTGTAGGAGAGCTTCTTGGGCCGCGCGCAGTCGAGCAGGAACGACGGCGCCACCGCCTTGGGCGAGGTGAGCGTGGAGAGCGCTCGACGAAATCCCACTGCCATTGCTCTGTTCTGCTTCCGCTTCTTGCTCGAGGAGTCTCTGTTTCTCGTGGGCGTTCGATGCGGTGGTGGCGATGGGGGAGGTGGTCTTTTATAAGGGGGCGGGGCGTATCGTATCGTATCGTATCGTATTGTGATGTGACGTGCCGTGTGGTAGTAAGACTAGTAGTTTAGTGCTGGTGCTGCCTAGTGCGGCTGTGAAACACGTTTGACTGGGGGCGGGCGATGGGACCGATGGCTTGCTGCCCCTGGAGTTGGTTGGTTTGAGGCCGAAGAAAGATGCTTGCAAAGCCAGCCAACTAGGGGGGGGCTAGAAAACAGAAGTAAGCTTAACAATCAAGTTACTGTTTACGTTGAGGGTTGTCTCCTGACTTGGAACATCTTTCTCTGCAGGAGAAAACGTTTTATGTAGTTGGACAATGTGATGACTTGTAAAACTGGAATACTAGGTTAAGGCCACACAGAGCACCGCTTAAATGGCACCGTTGCCGGTTGTAATAGCAAATGTGGCTCCTTCGCGGCGTCAATGCAAAAAAATGACACTATAGAGCTGTTGGAGTTCGACACCTAGCCAAGTTTGGTCTCCAGGGGCCAGACTCCCCTCCAACGTGCCCCGAAGGGCCAGACAACTCTCCCGCACGCCACGTGTCAAATCAGGGGCCCTAGGGTCGGATCTAGCTCGTTTGTGCCCCTTGGAACGGAGCTAGCTAGTCAGTGCCCCAGTGGCATGGTGTTGCCAAGGTTAGTGCCCTTGGGGCATGATATTGCTGAAGACAGTTCCCTGGGGTACGACACTGTCCTCTGTTGCCTCGCGTGCGCCCCTCGTAGGAGGGAATCGATTCCCTCCTATCACTTTCCTCCGTCCCAACCATCACACTATTGTCCCCCATGCAAGTAAAAAAAAACAACCCACGAGATTCCCTCCCGTCGCGCTTCGCGGTTGGCGGAAATTGCTTTCGTGCAGCTATAAAAACTGGTGTCGCTCTCGTTCTTGCTCGGCGTAGAGTGACAGAGATAATAGAGCGAGCGAGCGAATTCTGATTTCGTTGTCGATTAAGGAGTGTGAAGAGGATTTAATAATCCTCATTTAATTATTTACCCGTAATTCTTATTATAGGTAAATATATCATCATATGGTTCTTGAGTATACCTCTTAATGTTCACAAGGGAGAAGCTAGTCAAGTGGTTGTATGTTCTTCTACGACCACCCACATCGTCGTAAGTCCTTCTACGACTACCTCATGATCGTAAGTTCTCCTACGATCACCCTTTGGTCATAAGTTCTTCTACGACCAGTACCTAGTCGTAAGATTTTCTACGACTATCTCATGATCGTAAGCTCTTCCACGACACCATGTGGTCATAAGTCCTCCTACGACTAGGTCAATTACGACCACCTTGTAATCAATGGAGCTTGCAGACGAATATACCCAATTGATTAGGAAATCTAAGCAGTCAATATACATTGTTATTCTCAGAAATAATTGCACGTAATACACCTCTATCTCTAACAAGTAACTGCCAGACGACGTGGAGGGATTACTACTCCGACGATAACTACCATCAATACGTCTGTTATATGAAATAATAAGGCGCCTCTTGACCTAGAGAAACGACCACCTCTTCGTACACTATATAAGGGCTACAGTCAGAGGATCAGAGGGAGAAAGAAGCGCAATCGAGAGCACAGGCCTTAGACTTTCTCTTGATTGTAACCAGCATACTCAATACAATACAAACAAGAGTAGGGTTATTATTCTCTTCGGAGATGGCCTAAATCTGTATAAAATCCATGTGTCGTTCTCTCTGCGTGATTAATCTTGGAGACCCTCGAAACAAACAATCATACGTAAGATCGGTTTTAGATCACCGACAAAGTGTTTAGAGTAGTGCTTACTGCTTAGTGGTCGTATTAGTACAGAAAGTTTGACATCAAGAGGAGGTAATTTTTCTCCTATGCCTAATTAATGTAGTCATAATTAATTAGCCATACTTAAATAGCCGTAATTATTTATGCCTAATTAATTTAGTCATAAATAATTTTGTAATTGTCAATTAGTCATAATTAATATATCATCATAAATATGTCATAATTAATTTAATCATAGTTGATTAGTCGTAATTAATTTAGTCATAATTAATTATTCGTGCTTAATTTGTCATAATTTTTTTGTCGTAATTAATTAGTCATAATTAATTTAGTCATGGTTAGTTAGTCGTAATTAATTTAGTCATAGTTACTTAGTCGTAATTAATTTAGTTATAATTAATTAGTCGTAATTAATTAGTTGTAGTTAATTAGTAGTAATTAATATAGTCCTAGTTAATTTGTCATAATTAATTTAGTCGTAGTTAATTAGGTGTAATTAATTTAGTCATAGTTAATTTGTAGTACTTAAATTGTTGTAATTATTTGTTGTCGTAATTAATTAGTCGTAATTAAATCAATCATAGTAAATTACTCATAATTAATTTAGTCATAGCTAATTAGTCACAATTAAATTCGTCGTAGTTATTTGGCCATAATTAAATTCATCATAATTAATTAGCCGTAATTAAATAAGGCATATTTAATTTGTCATAATTAATTTAGTATTAATTAACCTAGTCCTACTTAATTTTGTTGTCATTTTATAATACTTCGTTTGCATGTATTTTGGCATTGTATATGTTCCGAACTAACTCGATATTTCATCTCTTGCAAGTCGTGCCTCTACCGGAGCTACTCGAACCATTCTACGATGAGTATCATCGAAGCAAGTTGTAGATCATCGGGGACAGGGATGGTCCTCCACCCCTCATACTTAGGTCGGAGAAGCATTATTGGGACCTTGACCCTCACTACGTCCCAATCCTTCGGGACATGGGCTTGTTGCCCTTTGCGAGGATGCTCCACGTCACCCGCTACTTCACCCTGGATGGGGGCCTCATGTCGGCACTTATTGATAGATGGACACCCGAGACGCACATGTTCCTCTTTCGGTGGGGAGAGATGAAGGCCACTCTCCAGGATGTCTCCTTCTTGACCGGCCCGCCGATCACGGGAGATGCACTTGTTCCACCCCGTTCGCTGGTGGATTAGAAGGCTCGTTTTGGCGCAACGGTTCAGCCTACCTGTGCCAAATAGGGCCCATGGTATACCTCGAACATAGCTTAGGCATTTCAGTCAATGCCATGCGGATGCACTAGATGAGATTGTTAGGATGCACATCATCGCGTACCTTTTGTATCTTTTCGGTTGGGCCTTGTTTCCCATCACACAGGGTGATTGGGTGCACTCCCAACTTTATCCGCATCGCTGAGTCTTTAGCTGACGCCAAGCCCGGGGAGATGCCCCATTACAGCTTCAGATTAGCCATCCTTTGCGCCAGATACAGGGGGTTGTGTGACGCTTCGCAGAGCGACACTGCGGTTTGAAACCAACCCTTGCGTCTGCTACAGCTGTGGAGTTGAGAACACTTCTCTGTTGGGCGGCCCACCTTCCAGAATGCAGCGTACCCGTACGTCGAGTTCCACGACCCCATAGACGGGCCCACTATGGGCACCCGATGGACTACTGCCAAGTTACGCTTGGATATAGACAAACCAGCGAGGTGCTACCCCGTGTTCCACAACGAGTTCGAGACGTTGCACGATGACAACATCATATGGTCTCCATGAAGCCCACATTTCGTGAACATGGTAGTGCTGCACAGACAGTGTTAGAATCCGGGATTAACATCCCTGATTCTCTGTGCATTTCTGAACTAGTCCCATGATCAGTAGCTAGTTCACACAGTAAACAAATATGATAACAAATTCATATCACGACTTTATTAATAATCAACAGAGTTTATTACAAAATAGGCTTACAACCAACAATAAAATAAACACAGCGGAAGACGAAGATGAAGTAGTGGAGTCCAGTTGATCTGCCACAGGCAATCGACTGGGGTAGCGGCCTAGTCGTCGAGATCCACACCGGTTATGAAGTCCTTCTCCTCTGAAATTTGTTTGCATAAAGCAAGTATGAGCACAACTTCCATGCTCGCAAGTTACACCCGTCAAATAACAGAATGACATGCATATATGGGTGTAACAAAGGATGGCTTATTGGTTGATTTGCATAAAGCAGCATTTTCTTTAAATACTTGTACTAAGTTCCAAAGCAATTATTTTATACTACAAATCCTTTTGTAAATTCTCAGTTTTATAGTCAGATAACATTCACACATGAATGGTGAAGGATACCCTCCTATCACATGGCTTCCTGCCCAAACCCCATTTGGATAAACCAGTTTGGAAAAGTCTTTTTCAAGTAAAACCAAAGTCTAACTTTGAGTAGTTCTGCTAGCATGTCCATAATCGTGGACACGGCTATTCGAATAGTTTTACGCTCTGCAGAGGTGGTACAACTTTACCCACAAGAGATAATCAACTTGTACTGTCCGCTCACACACTTCCGTAGATGTGCGACTAAGTGATTATCACAAGGCTTTTACAACGCACAATTCCACCACAGTCCTCCCTCGCTAAGGTTTCACCCCCTTTGGACTACCCGTCTGCAGGGTTCAGGTGGGACTAACAAAGGTCATGAAAGACTACCTACCGCAACAATAGGGACGACCATGATGGAACTTTGCAAATTAATCGGCCAGGTCCTGCCCATACAAGACATGTGGTAGTACGGTAAGGCGTAGCATCATGCACTCGAAGACCGGTCCTTAACTGACTTGGGCAACTTTCCAGAATAACCCTGGGCCTTAACCCTAACCAGATTAAGCCCGTGCAGGAACATGCACCCACCAAACATCCATTATACCCAAGTCCAAACCCGTTTTCATTTTATTTTTCGGATAAAAGCATTTTATAAACATGCCATGGTAAAACAATACCATAGACCCAATTTAAATCAAATTTGGAAGATTTGACTAAAATTTCCCCAAATACAAGATTTGATCTAAGCATTGGCTAAGCATATGGTTAATTTTAATATTATTTCCTCTAATGGTGACAAAGTATTCATGTTCAACATTCAAATTGGCCATACAGAGAAAATTGGAATAACTAGGCAATTTAAAACAGGGAATTAAAAATAATTGTATAAACATATGCATGCAGTAATAATTTAAAACTGAATGTAAATAATTTTAAATAGTGGGGTCAATATGATCAAGTGTATAACTTGCCTTGCTTGATTGACGCTGCTCTCAAACGGCGTCGAAATCTCACTCTCCAAAGTCGTCAAAATCTATCGTGAAAATAAGCCAAATTCAAACTAAATTCAAATAACAAATTCAAAAGAATCCAAATTAAATTATTTTGGTTTAAATAGCTAGATTATAATTTTATAAAGATTTTGCAACTTGAACCACCCAATTTGGAGTTCAAATGCAAAAGATATGAATTTTAGAAGTTTGAATTTACATGAAATAATGAATTAGGGTTTAAAGGAATTATTGGTCAAATGAACCCAAAATTAAATAATTTTGGTTTAGATGGCTAGATCTTGATTTTATAAGAATTTAGGAATTTGAATCGACGAAATCGGAGTTCGTATGAGGGAGAACGAACCCCGGGAAGTTCCAAATATCAGAAACCCTAATTTTTAGATTTATTGAATTTTTCGAATTATTTTTCTAAAGGAAATTCGGTTTATTGCGCAAGATGACGTCAGCGAGGAATTTCTGAATTAAAACAATTCGGAGAAAATGCCACAGTGGCTGACATGTGGGCCCCTTGGTCAATGGACCAAGTCCATGGTTCGGTCAACGTCCACGGTGGACTCGATCCACCGCACAGTGAACGGGAGGGGTACGTGTGGCTGTGCGCGAGATGACGTGGTGCCACCTCGGCGCTAACTCAGCGACATGTGCGCGCGTGACGCTGACGTGGAGATGTCGTGGCTGAGCCACGTAGGACCGGCGACGGCGGTGCTCGGGTTTGCCCGACAACGGCGCTACATAGCTCGCCATTGGCAGCGGATGGGCTCACTGGGTAGAGGAGGCTATTACGGACCTGGCGATACCTGTTTTGGCTCGAGAGGTCGACGGTGCTGACCGGGATCGGCGCTGGAGCGGGAAGTAATGACCGGTTTTGTGGGGATTGACCACCGACGATGCTTCGTGCCAAAGGAGGGGTACCCAAGGTTGGTCTGGCGACGAGGAAGCCGGTGGCGCACTCCACGGCGGCCGGGCTTCAACGGTGGCGGCGGGATTCGAGGTTTTGCCGGCGGCGACAAAAACCCTAGAACTTGAACCACAGTGGCGCTACGGCTTTAGAGGGGAAGAGGGTTGGAGATTCGGGGTGTGGGTGCTCCAGCGATCCCGGGAGGGTCTTTATAGGCGAGGCGGCGGGGAGGCGAGCAGAGGTGGAGTGCGCGGGATCGCGGCGGCGTTAACGATTTGGCGATTGCGTGCGAAACGGAGGGGGAAAATGGCCGGAGATGGGGCGGCGGAACGTGGGGAGTTTAATGCGCGTGACCGTGTGGAGGAAGGGGGCGAAAATCGCGGCGTTGATGGGGCTCAACGCGGGCGGCAATGGCGGGGACGTGCGGCTGCGAGGAAGAAGAAAGGTGGGGAGAAGAAGGGCTGCGCGCCGTTGGATTTGCATCCAACGGTGCGGGGAGGTGGGGCGGTGGTGGCCGTCCGATGGGGATCGAGCGGTGAGGGAGAGTGGGGGTGAGCGCGCGGGAGGAGCGGGCTGGTTGGGCCGACGCGCGGAGGAAAATGGGCCGGACCGAGGAGGTTTCGGCCCAAATCTTATTAGGGATTTTTAATTGACTTTTTAATTGATTTTATTCCAGATAATTAGAAAGGGCTTTAGAAAATAGCAAAATAAATCCAAAAATTATGGAAAAATTCACAGAAATTCCCTGAGGCATTTTGGATTTAATTAAAATATTTCCAACTTAAAGTTGGCTATTAATTTTGTAAAATAAATTATTTTGGTTTTAAAATATTTAGGAAAAAGCTTTTAAAACTCAGAAAATTCTATAAATTAATTAAATTTTCATTTTTCAGATCCAACCAAATGAAACTTCCAGAAGTTCAAATAAATTTTAAATTTTGACTTTTAAAACTTCAGGAATTCAAATAAGGCAATAAAATTCTTTCAAATTTCAGAAAATCCAATAACTTTATTTATTTTATTTTGGTAACAGCACTTGGGATGTTACAGACTGTCCGTGCAATGCACACAGGATGCCGGATTATGGGCAACGACCTACCACCGTGTATTTTCCCATATGGTGGAACCTTACGAGCCGTAGCGCTTAATGTGACAGTTTGGATCTTTACTAGGTCGTGCCTCCTCCCGACGGGAGAATGCTTGAGCGAGCTGTCCACTTATGAGTGCAACTCCATCCAAGTAATGTTTTATAGTTCATACTTATATTCGCTCTTCTTACATAAATCCTTCTCGAATGTAGGTAATCGAGAATGGGCCGACATTACGAGGACTGGCAAATAGTCTAGCATCAACGAACTACGGCTTAGATGGAGACAACACACATTGAAGTTCTATAGGAGCAACGGCCGTACGACCTTTGGACTTACCGTGAGTACATCGGGTGGTACGTACTACAATCGCGCACCAGACTCACCCGTCCTCCACCAGAGTGTCCGGAGCAGGTTACGCACCAGGAGAGGCTTCATCACTCATTCGATCGACACATCGCTTCGTGGCGTAACGATATTGTAAAACACTCACAACCTATGCTCGCTTCATTCATTAATATTTTTACTATTTGGTACTGAAAAACTATCATCTGTCACTTTAGTTCACTCGGATCCACCGGATCTCACACGCATCCAGGTTCGCCATCCGCAGCCCAGATCACACCTTTCCAGGGATTCCCAATACTCAAGTCCATCTTCGTGAAATCCAAGCAAACCATCAAGAACATAAGCTGCGGTCGGTCAAGAGATGGTGTGCTTCAGGCTGCTCCCCGAGTGGGCCGACCGTGCTCACTTGCTAGGTCGGCACGACCTAGTGAGAGGCGCTCCTTGCTGGTCATTTGCACTGCAGGTTGGGGAGGTAAGTTATGTTCAATTTATATCTTGATTATTTATTATTCCTTATATTATGCTAACATCATGTCGTCTTCCAGCCGCACGTTCGTCGGGATATATCACTTCTGCGATCAAAGTCTGCATGGCCTACTCATACTGGCGGCCGTCTAAGCGCTCCCCGTAGGTCATCCGCACTGCACATCTGGAGATAAGTAATGTTCAGCTTAGGTTCTGATTATTGATTTCGTCTAACGTTATTTCATCTTGCAGCCTTCAGTTGGGTGTGGGGGTGACGACGAATCAACCGATGAGGTTGGATCTGGCGTCGAGGATGCATTGCGGTGTTGTCTTAGAGCACCGGTACCTGCTCTCCTGGGTGAAAATCCTCGATCTGACCTTCAGTGGTTGGATCCGGCGACGACGATGCACGGAGTATTGATCTAGCCTTCACTGGTTGGGTCAAACGACGAGCGTCGTGTCTTTCTTGAAGGCGTTGTCTTGGAGCACCGGTATATGCTCACCGGGGTGAATACCCTGGATCTGGCCTTCAGTGGTTGGATCTGGCGACGACGACATACTGAGCTTTGATCTAGCCTTCACTGGTTGGGTCAGACGACGATCGTCGTGTCCTTCTTGAAGGCGTTATCTTGGAGCACCGATTTATGCTCACCGGGGTGAAAACCCTTGATCTGGCCTTCAGTGGTTGGATCCGGCGACGACGACGTACTGAGTATTGATCTAACCTTCATTGGTTGGGTTAGACGACGAACGTCGTGTCCTTCTTGAAGGTGTTGTCTTGGAGCACCGGTATCTGCTCGCCGGGATGAAAACCCTAGATCTGACCTTCATTAGTTGGATCTGGCGACGTTTTCTATCCCTCCTTGAAGGCGTCGCTTTTATGACTTGACTCTCAAGCACCTTGTTGCACAGCTACTGTTCGGATGTGTTGGTTGAAGGAGAAGCTAGCTGTCGCCGGCGGCGGGCTGTTCCCAATGCAGACCACAACATGATAATTTGTTTGTTATTTAGTTCTTGGTCTGCTTTTTGTAAGCCGATTTGTTTATTTATAATAAATTATGGCTATGTGCATCGTATGATGCAGAGACCGAGAGCTTGCCCTTCCATTATCTAAAAAACGAAATAAGAGATGGATGCTTGTCTTTAGGATCACGAGAATATATATATTGTGCATCACTGGCTCGCGGATCGGTTGCTGCTACAAAGGTATTATACTTTATGAAATTTCCGTATTCTAAAAGGGACTAAACTGAAATAATAAAACACGCTACTATACACACGGAGTACATTACTTTTGTCGAAAGAAATATCAGAACTTTTCAAAATACTCATGGAGTAGTACATCAGAAGTCAAATCAATCCAAGGGCATATGAATCGTACATGAGTCAACTCGATCGGTGTCAACCAATGTCCATTGCAAGATCTAGCTGGTACTGTACCGCCAGTGATGCTACGAGTTTTGGGCAGATCTGACATCTTTTGTAATGGAATAACAAATTTAATCTCTTCACAAACGAAATAACAAAAATAGCACTTGTACTGTACGAAAACAACTTGGCAGGTCACCTGTCTTACTTCCCGTGCGCGGTAGGGAACCTACCGCGCCGAGTACGGTAGCAACAGGGCACAGGCACTGTTTTCACTACTAATTTCAGGTCTACCGCTTTTTCCCGTAAAAGACGTGACATTTTTGCAATTTCATTTAAGAGTGTATATATTTTTACTATTTTACTTAAAAACATATCATTTTAGCGGAAAAAAACTCGTGATGATACCACCGTACCAATCCGGGGGTGTACGCGTGGAGTATGCACTGCTACGCGTGTGCAGCTTGGAGACGGAGGGCAGAACAGGCGCGCGTACGGGTCCAGGGCCCCGCCGCCGGCCGTCCCCGCCCGCCCGGCGCCCACCTCACTGATTGGCACCGCACCACCGGCACTGTTCGGCTCGCGGGTCGATCTGTACGTAGGCCGCGCGAAATAATGCGCGGCGCGAGGAGGCGACGCCCCCATTCGCCTTCGCGGTGCCGGTGCGTGGTGGGCCGCGGTTCGGCGGGGCGACGGGTGCGCTGCACCCAACAAATGATTGATTGATTCCATCTTCCGATCGTCCATCCATCGGCCGCTTTATTACTCCTGCGATCGCGACGCTAGTGCTTCGCTTAGGCCCCCGTCCCTCCGCGACCGGCAGCATTCACGTGTTTTTAATGCGCGTTCGCTGAGTAGGAGTGAGTATCTGCTGCCGCAAGGGGCCTCGCGTGTATGCACGTACGGATCCATGAACCGCTAGATCGAGTTTGGTGCGTGCGTCGTGCGTGCAGTGCATGCATATATTCCGCTGTTTATAGCTGACAGACTGTGGAGTGTAAGATCAGTCAGAGCGGATGCATTTCTTCAATGCATGCATTAAGGGGCATTTGGTTGCCCGCATGACCCTCGGCCTGGTCGTACTAGCGAGCCTGGCTCACTTAGTCATACCGTGGAGATACAATGTAATGTTTTTTTGGTTGTCTGTATCTCTATAGCCTGGTTCAGCACAGAAGTTGTTGGGTTGCGTGCATGAAATGCAGTATGGTAACCTATTGTTTGTTGAGTGGTACGATTACCCCGTGGATGGATGTGTTAGCTAGGATTGAAAACCTTGCTTATGAGTATTATTCACAACTCCTTATAAAAACATTGTTCACAACTGTAAGCATACTATCACAATTAGGATGAATCGGTGAAGCACAAAACAGAGAGAACTCAACAGTCATGATCTCTCGTCTTTTCTTTTCATAGTATCTCGTTGAGATACACCATTATTAAACTGAAATAAACAGTATCCCGGTCATAGATTATATAATGATAAACACAAGAGCTGTCTCACCTCATGGGAACCATCATCTCCATTCTCCAACGCCCCAAAAGGAACTAATTTGTTCACCCAAATTAACCGGCCTATTTGGTGTAGATTTCCTGAACTAATCTGCTACGGCTGCGAGGGCAATGACTGTGCATGCGCTCCAACCTGTCGGGAGCACTCGCCACCTCCGTAGCCATGTCCTCCGCGGCGGCGTGCCTTGTCGTCCTTCACTTCCCTCCTCAAGCTTTGTGTCGTCCTTGCCGACCTCTCTAATGGCTGCACCGTCCACGCTCAGCTCACCGCGCGACCTCAGCGGTCAATCCCTCACCACCATGTATGCCAAGTGTCACCGCCTTGCCGATGCTTGCAGATGTGGAGCAGATTTGGGATGAGAGTGGGAGAGGATGAGGAGGACGAGAGGGAGAAAGGATGATGCGTGGTTTGGGAGGTGAGCAGAAGCATATACAAGTTCACGTGATCTCACGTGTGACATCCAACGAGTGTGACATCCAACGAGCCTGGCTCTGGAGAAACGCTCGAAATTTGCGTATGAGCGGAGCCAGGAAAAAAAATTCTATGGGGCATCGCCCCCGTGAGATCCCTCCTCGTGAGCCGTCTGATCTCTTTTACGCCTATACGCTATAGTGATATCATACGAAATCCAATGGTAACAAGGAGGGGCCTCACATGGGGCGGTGCTCCAGAGAATTTCCTTCCGCGGAGCCACGTCCAAGGTGCCTTTCTCATCTCGACAACCAGACCCACGCGCGGATGCAAGCAACCGAACAACGTGTCGTTGCATCCCACGGGCTGAGCCGGCGCAGATGCCGGCAACCAAACAGCACACATAACTGATCAAGTCAAACATACTCGATCCTTGTGTCTCTGCACTGAGAAAGCGACTCTTCTAGTGAGAGGGTGATTCTATTTTTACCTGTAGCATCCGTCGCTGGACTTTTTGGCCGATACGGCCTGTTTTTGAATCGTATTTGCACTTATGGCAAGAGATCTCTAGTATTTACAAAATTAGCAAGCCGGGCGCGCGGCGACCGTGCGCCCGCGCCGACGTGCCGACACGTAGCTGCGGGCGCACGCTCACCCCGCGCCCGCCTCCTGTTATCCCCACGTCAATCTCTCTCGCGTCGCATGGCACCTGCATACCGCCACCTCAAAGCACGCCCCACCACCACCTCACCCCACCCCTCCACGTGCCGCTCCCTCCCTCCCTCTCCGTGCACTGCTCCCGGGCGCAGGCTCACCCTGCGCCCACTCCTCCACGCGCCCGGCGCAGGTGACCTGCGCCATCCCGGCCGGCCCCACACTTAATTGCAAACCTTAATTAAGCAAAAGAAATCGGCCGGTAATTAGTGATTCTTAATTAATTGGAAAAGCAAATGACCGGCCCCACAAATAAAAGTGCAAAACTTTAATTAAGCAAAGAAATCGTGGCAAAGAAAAGAAATCTACAGTAATTAGTGATTCTTAATTAATTGGAAAAGCAAATGACCGGCCACACAGCAAATGGTAGCACTGCTCCTGGGCGCAGGCTCAGCCTGCGCCCATCCCCACCGGCCGGCCCCACATACAAAATTGCAAAAGCTTGCTTAAGGATAATAGCTTGCTTAAGGATAATAATAAAAGTTTGTGATAATTTTAAAATGTAAAGATGAGCTCAAAAAATTACGAAATTTTTTGTGTGGGCTCCTGAAACCGTGTACTTGTTTGTATAAATTTTGCATAATTTTATTTGTTGAGATTTTTTATTGCTAATTGATATGATTGTGTCATTCTAATATGTGTTGATTGAGCAAAAATTTAAACGAGGGGCCCCTCCATTTGCAGCAGACCCTCCCTCCCTCTATTTCCAGCAGGTGTTGAATGTTGAAAGATTTGAACCAGGCCCCTCCATTTGCAGCAGGCCCTCCCTCCCTCTATTTGCAGCAGGTGTTGATTGTTGAAAGAAGGAGGCCCTCCCTCCCTGTATTTGGCTAAATTTTCCACCGAAAGCATCGATCCGTCACCTCTTGTCTCTTGTCTCAAATCATTGCGCGGGATAAGGATTCTCTTTAAAAGCAGTGGCTATGAATTGGAGAGAGCTAGCATAATTGCATTTTCGCAGTCGCTCACTCGTTCTTTTAGTAGTTCATTTCATATCGCAATGAGTTCGTGGCAGAGAAGGGAGAAGCCAACCAAAGAGAAGTTGAAATCGTCTGAGCACCTGGAAAAGTCTTGTGAGCACCTAGAAAAAAGTAAGTGTCATTCGCATTCAGCTATAGTTTTAGCTAGTTTTAGCAATGTGATTAGGATGTAATTAGATGAATTATAGTTTGTTATTGTAGAAACTGAGTAGTTATAGTTGTGTAGTCGGTGTATCTTGACTTAGTATTCGAACATAAAATTTGAAGATTTAGTGTGATTAGCACGTAATTAGAATACTTAGTAGTTAGCAACGTGATTAGCCCGTAATTAGTTGATTTAGCAGACTTATTGTTGTTAGTGTTGTAAATTTTAACTCGGTAATTTGCATACTGTGAGGAACCTGACCGTAAAATATTAAAATATTTGGAGGTTGTTAAACGAAATTGAAATAGAGTGTTAGCAGACTTAGAATTGAAACAAAATTAAAAGCTGAGGAGGCAGGCAGATTGTTAGCAGACATAGTGTTAGCAGACTTAGAATTGAAACAAAATTAAAAGCTAGGGAGGCAGAGTGTTAGCAGACTTAGCAGAGTCTTGTCTTTTCGATTAGTTGACTTAGCAGACTTATTGTTGTTAGTGTTAGCAGACTTAGCATAGTCTTGTATTTTCAATTAGTTAACTTAGCGGACTTATTGTTGTTAGTGTTGTAAATTTTAACTCAGTGATTTACATAGTATGAGGAACCTGACCGTAAAATTTTAAAATTTTAACTCGGTGTTAGCAGAACATGCACTATGGCATGGACCCAGTCAATGACAAACGTGCCTCACTCCAATTTTTTGAAACCAATTGTGTTGGTTTCCTTTTTATTGTACTTGAGCTTAGAATATGTTTGAAACTTGTTACTACCACAGAAAATTTTAGAATTGGAATTAATTTACAATCGTTTATATTCATTAGCCACATTCTCAGTAATGTTCTCTATCTATGTGTTGCTAGGCATGTCTCTACCGGAGTTACTGGAACAATTCTACGACGAGGACCACCGGTGCAAGTTGTGGCTCACCGCTGATGTACGCCTCTTCGTATGTCCCGTACATAGTCTCGATAACCTTCTACTTGGCTCGTCGGACCTTGCTGTAGCTAACTGGATAGCCAACCTTATTGGCGACTTCCGACATCAACAGCTTGGGGGAGATAGACACGTCCGCCTCAACTAGGTGCGTGATGAGGTGTGCAACATATGCGGAAGTCACGTTCTGATGCTGCCGCAGGGGCTCACTAAGCTCGCAAGTGTGGTCGATCAACTCCTTGACTGTGAAGATCGAGCCGAAGATCTTTGCTCGGTGAGCGCTGACCTTGCCAGGGCAGCCTTCTACTACGCATTTCACTGCGTACTTTCCTGGGTTGGACCGGTGCACTCGGTACACACGGCTGATGGACAGGGCATACCGTGCTATAGCTTGTTGCACGCCACCTTGTCCGAAGCGCGCCAACTAAGAGGGTGTCGGCTTCAAACCCCACCGGAGCCTTCTTCTTGCGGTAGTACGAGCGAACGCACCGCGATATCATCAAGTCTTGATGCCACATAAGGACCACCGCCGTGTGCGTCCTCGTCGGCACCATCCGAGCTTGGGTCGGTGTCCTCGTCGGACTCCAACCCGAGAGGCTCGTCCCAGATACTCGTGGCGATCGATGCGGCCGACCACCATGTTTCTGCCCCCTCGTTTTGCACAAAATTAGGCACGGGACTTCCCTCCGAGGCAGCACATTCCGTGCTACCATCTTCAGGCTCGGACTGCGCTTACCGGCTTGTAGAGGCCTCGGCATCATCAGGGTTTCCCGATGCCCTATGTACGAAATTTACGTACACCATAGGCTTTCCGTGAATGGCCGCCTCGGGCTGGGAGACAATCTCCATGTATTGCCTCCATGCTATGCTTCCATTCACCTTTACGAGCTCCCACACATAATTCGTGCAGGTGATCGCCTCGATCATAACTTTCTTCGTCGTTGGCTCCGTGACGAACTCCCTCCGGATGCAGCCGCACCGTGAATATTCATCGTGTGGAGCCCTCCTGGACCACCTTGTATCGGCATTTCGACAGTCCAACCCATCGTGTCCGGCCTGTAGGAGCCCATCGCCGTAAAACACAAACAAATCTTGCATGCTCGAAAATACCTAAAGCCACAACAATCACTAAATAATTATGACTAATTAATTACATCTAAACTAACTACTTATGATTGATTAATTACCAGTATTTTATTTGCACTTACTTACTATGCTGTAATGATGACTACTAAACTAATTACGGCTAAACTAATTCATTACTAGTGAACTAACTAATTACGGCTAATTAATTACCTCTAAACTAACTAATTACGACTGATTAATTACCACAACACTAATTCATTACCACTTGTTCAATATGTCGTAATGTTGACTACTACACTAAGTACAACTAATTAATTACCACTAAACTAATTAATTACTAGTGAACTAACTAATTACGACTAATTAACTACCTCTAAACTAACTAATTACGGTTGATTAATTACCACTAAAAAATAACAGTACTTCATTTCCACTTACTTAATACGCTGTAATGATGACTACTAAACTAATTACGACTAATTAATTTGTACTAAACTAATTTATTACTAGTCAACTAACTAATTACGACTAATTAATTACCCTTAAATTATCTAAGTACGATTAGCTGACTGAGAAACTGCAAAAGCATAACACAAATTACCTGCCCTTCGGAGGAAGTAATCAATTAGCCCTTCGGGGGAAGTAATAAATCAACACCGAGCGACGAGCGACGAGAAGAAGGAAAACAGTTAATCTCTCAATAAAATTAATTATGTTACGTTCTCTGAGTTCTCAGCGACGAGCGCAAGAACGAGAATCGAAATGCAATTGATATGAGCGAAGAGCGAGTGCCAGAGTTCGGTATTTATAGTCGAGCGAAGAAGGAGTCGCGGCGTTGGCGCCAGGAATTCCGTAAATATTAGCGCCGAAATTTCTGGATGAGGTGACAGATGTGCGGAGGAGGAGGGAGGAGGGATGGTGAAAAAGATGGCCACTATGAGGTTTTTTAATTCTACATTCCAAGTCCAGCAAATCTCAAATACATTTCAAGTCACATAAAATTATGAAACCTTATTATCTGAAACAAGCTTTTCTCAATCAACAGATATTAGAATGACACAATCATAGCGATTAGCAATAAAAAAAAATCAACAAATAAAATTATGCAAAATTTATAGAAACAAGTACACAGTTTGAGGAGCCTACACAAAAAATTTCGTAATTTTTTGAACTCATTTTTATATTTTAAAATTATCATATTACCTAATTAAGCCTCACATTATCTAATTAATTAAGCTTTGCTTTTTGAGTGTTATGCCTTTTTGAGGTGCCGGCCATGAGTGGATGGGCGCAGGGTGACCCTGCGCCCATGAGCAGTACTTGTGTTAGTTAATTAATAATTGCGTTAGTTAATTAAGAGAGTTAGTTAATTAATAATTGCGTAAGTTAATTAAGAGGGGCAGTGGAGGGGATGGGCGCAGGGTGAGCCTGCGCCCAGAGCAGTAAAGAGGGATTAATTAAGTAATTAATTAAGAGGGGCATTAGCTAATTAATTAAGCTCAGACGTGGAGGGTGGCGCGAGCTCACCTGCGCCCGGAGCAGATGCGTGGAGGGCGGGCGCAGGTGAGCGCGCCCGGAGCAGAGAGAGGAGGAGCGGCACGTGGAGGGTGGGAGCCGGGTTCGGTGAGGTGGCGGGCGGGGCGCGCCGACGTGGCGGCGCGGTGAGATGAGGTGCTGAGGCGGCGGTACGGGTGGGGGCGGGCGCGGGGTGAGCGTGCGCCCGCAGCTACGTGTCGACACAACGGCCTGGGCGCACGGTCACCGCGCGCCCAGCTTGCTATTTTTGTAAATACTCACGGTAGCTTGCCATAAGTGCAAATACAGGTCAAAAACTGATCGTATCGGCCAAAAATTCCCGTCGCTGTCGCTTAAAGCCAACGGATCTATGAGACTCTGATCAATACCATCGAAATGGTCAAACCTAGGCAGCTTAAATCCTTAAACTCGATCGCTAACATAAGCAGGTACGTAACGAGAAATGTTAACACGATGATTTATCTTTTTATCTATTATATTATTAAAGCAATAGATTTGCTCTCAAGTGCTAAAAATTATCATGTCTATCAGAGTAAAAAGAGAAAGATATACACCATCGATTACGATGAGTCTATATTATAATAGTTTTATCAGAAAAAGATAGAGTTTACAACGACCCCAACTCTATTATTTATATCTACATATTCACGTAGCTTCCTATAGATGTGCTGTGAGGAAGCTGAATCCTAAAGAAATACGTACAGGCTAATACGGTGAAGGAAAGAAGAGGAAAAACACAAAAAGACACGACCATCTATCTTTTATCTATTATATTCAAGCACGAGCGTGTCATCGCAAGCATGGATGGAAGCACACGTCATCCAGCAGATTTGTGCTGAGGGCCTGCTAGGCTTAGAGTCTGTTTGCTTCGAAAACGAGGATATAGAAAAAATTATCTATTTTTCAGAATATCTTTAAATATTATTTTTTTTAGGTATAAAATCCAGATCACCAACCAAATAAGCCCTTAGTGACCAACGATTAATCGACCACATATTAGTCACCACTGGTGACTCGCTTGCGACAGACACGTCGCCTCTCACTTAACGAAAATCCTCCTAAATGAGACATGCAAAGCCAAACCTAAGGTTTGAACCTTAGTGGGCTCAAAGTACAATCAACTCCACTAGTCACCCAAGCAAGACTTGGTTCTCGTAAGCTTATGATTATGGTAATGTGTAGTTGTACATTGTCAAGTAAAATATGTTTTTATTACCTCTTTATTATTATAGTAGCCCCATGGTAGTGCGTAGTTGTACATTGTCAAGTAAAATATGTTTTTATTAACCTTTTATTATTACAGTAGCCCCGACATTAGAACATAGATATGTAGGTCTCATGTAAAAGTAAGGCCCTGTTTGGTAGAGCTTCAGATTCTTCTTTTTCAGATTCTGCTCCTGATTCTCTAAGAATCCACTTCTCTGAGAATCTGGAGCTGTCTGTTGAAAGTGTTTGACTGGTAGGTTGGCTCCAAAAACTATTTGAGGGAGGATTAGAGGCAAATAGACTATGTTACCCCTGATTGTAATACTTCAATTGTATTTGTGTCTTTGATGTATTTGTACACAAATTATAGATTTTTTCCTCAAATTTTGTTAGACCATATGAATGTATATATGTTGTATTTATACACAATGCCATGTTACATTGCATTTACACTTCATGATGAAGTACGACTATTGGCAAGTAACGAATTGACGCACAACCATTGATTTTGTATACGCAAATTTTGTACTGTTGACACTGCGATAGATGAAGTTAGAGATATTACATTCATATCGTATAAGTATTCAAATGATAATTAAATATTATTACGTACATGTATTGACAGGGCCATGTTTCTTTTGAGTTTCTTCTGTAACGAATAGCAAGCATAATGTTCATATTGGCCTTAATGCAACATATTCTATTATTCTTGGGTTATTTTCAAGTAGTTCAAAGGATCCAGGCATAAAGAGACATTTCCAATTAGCCAATACAAAATTTCAGGGCACTATGAGCATAAATAGTGAGATCATAACATAAACAGAATAGAATTATGTTTCATTCTGAATTAAGCCCTGCCCAGGAACCACTCATTTGCTTTATCTGATTTGCTTTATCATACGATTCTCAAACTCATCCTCATCACTTCCATTCTCAATGTCGTCACAGAAAGACAAGCGTGGATCTCCCCTCACTCTCCTCTTTTTCCTTTTCTGCATTTGTAATTCTTCTTCCCTGAAACCAGCAATACAGCATTTAAATTGTATAAGTCAACAAATCCAAGAAAACTTATAGTTCTTCTGCCAGGCTAGGATTTCAAACTCACTCTTGTTGCAGTTTTTGAAGCTTCTCTTTCTCTTCCTCCTCGATCTTGGTCCGTATGTTAACCCTCTGCTCAGGCACATGGATGATAAATTACATGACCATATTTCACTTTTTCAACGAACGTGTAAGCAAAGACTAATGTATGTAAACAGTTTGTCCATTACCTTCTCGACATATTGCTCCCTCGTAACTAGACCTACTGTTTCCTTCTTGAATGCAGTCTCAAGAATCTGAAAATCATAGCTTCTAGTGTTAGCTCATAAAATACAACTAAATGGTATATAGCATTATACCGTGCTTTCAAATATTGAAATAATTTAGTATCATGTGAAGAAGCATGTGTTGGAGATTGATAAAACCAAATCCGGCATATGGCACTAAGAATACATAGAATCCTATCTTTTTTTCTCAACACTGCGACAAAAGTAGTTCCATGTAAGCCTATTCCTAAATGAATCATACAATACATGTGTAGAAATCCAACAGAGCACAGGTCCCATACAAACGGAAAAATAGCCACATCAAGCGGGTTTTATCAACTCCTCATCAAATCCAACAAAGCACAAGCAGAACAGAAATGAGAGGCATCAGCCAAACGTGTTACTTCATCTATAAGACTATAAGTTCCCACAACACCACTAGAGCAAGTACTTCCCCTTTCTGAGTAAACTTGCTCAAGTAAAGCTAACTATGTGATGAAATAACAGGCAACCACAATAGATAATTCTCCAAGAATTTGCACGCACAAGTTACGACTTACAACAGGGCTGCCAAAATCAACAATAACTACTCATCCCAAAGCACACCCACATGTTTAGCGATTAGCGGGTGCCTCACTGGCTCAAGACTCGAGTGATTTTTCTCCCTCACGCATGTGGCCTAGAAGCCTAAGAACAACCAAATCCATCTCAAATATACAGGCAACTCAGCGAATCAACAAGGGAGAAAATTTGGTAGTGAGACAGAGGGGGGAGGACATAGATGCCGCGACGGCGATACCTCGGAGGTGCTGGAACCGAACTGGAGGAGGCCGGGCTGGCCGCCGGTGGACTTGTTCTTGAGATCCTCGATCTTGCGGCGCTCTGCCTCCCGCTGCTTCTCCAGCCGCCGGATCTTCACCGCGTCCTGCGCAGTCCCCACGTACCCATCGCCGAACCCCGACATCCCTCTCCCTCTCTCCTCGGCGGCGCACTCCAGGCCAGCGGTGGAGCACTCCGCGTGCGGCGGCGGCGCGGTGGAGGTCCGGCGGTGGTGCGCTCGGGGGACGAAGGCGGCGCTCTGGTGGACGACAGAGAAATCGCCTCGGTCGTTAGCGCAGACGTGGGGGATTTCGCGAAGGGGTATCGGCTCGGGTGGCCTCGCGCGACGGGGGTGGCGGGGTTAAGTGGATGGCATTTTGCGGGTAAATAGATTCAACTTTAAAGGGTATTTTGTTTCTATCAAGTTGGCTTCTCACGAGAATCTATGGAAATGCTGCTTCTCGTCGCTAGTTCATTTTTGAGACAGCTCCTCGCGAGAATCAGAATCGAGTGGTTTTGAGAAGCTAGGTGTTTGGTACAACTCCTCAAGATTTTATCGAAAAGCTGGGAGTAGGAGCTGTACCAAACAGGACCTAATAGTTTTTTTTTAACGTAGCAATCACCATTTGTGGTGTACTTATACAATAGCTTTCCGTTTAGACACCAAATCAACGTGAAAAATTCCTGAAAAAAAGAATGAGCTGACGACGAGGCAGTCTAGCTACCACCAGGTCAGGCCCAAGGTACGTCTAATCAAGATCTATTAGAAGATCACGTGCGATTTGTCGCGCCGTTAAGCGTGTCGACCGTGGAAATGATCCAACGGCGACGTCGAACGACGATCAGAATCTGGCGTTCCGTCTATCCATTCGAACCTGAATGACCTTCTTCGTACTGTCTGAGGGCCTCTCCATCGGTGTCACTTCGAGCGACCATTGATCAATAGTTTAATGTAGCATGGAGGGATCGAGGAGAGCACTATTTACAAAGAAGGAATCCTTTACGGAAGACACACCATCGCATGTATAGTTGTTATACAAAAAAAAAAGTAAGCATTCAGAAGAATCTTGGATTGACTTAAAGTAGATGTTGTTGCTTAATACTAACAAAAACTGCAATACATAAAGTATCAAGTTAATCGGTAGAATAAGAGAATAAGAGAATGATCTACATCGTCAATTGTGGTAGGTCCAAATTATAACAGTGTAGATTTTCTTCAATATGTCTATTTAAGAATGCATCCTTTACGGAAGACACACCGTTGCATATATAGTTGTTATACAAAAAGTAAACATGTAGGGTGCGTTTGGTTGTCGGAATCCTTCGAGGATTACTGGGAATCCTTTAGTAATCCTATGAGATTACCTTGTTTGGTAAAACATCCAGGAATATGAGCTAGGAATCTAAGATTCCTTTGGGAAACAGATTGACATCAATTACAGGAATCTGTTTCCCGTTGAAAAGGGTGTCTATCTTAGATTACCAAGGGAAAGGAATCTTGTTATTGCGTTTTTATCATATGCTTTTGATTCATCATAGTCAAATTTTGAACTTTCAGAATTCAAAATCCAAATTGTGATTTATTTTAATATTTGAATATCTAACTTATGGAATTTAAAAATTATTATTTTTTTGAAAATATGAATTTCGAAACCAAAATATCAAAAAATTGAATCATAAATTTTGGAATCTTAAATTCAGACAATTTAAATTTTAAAATTCAAAATCTCAAGGTTGGGTTTCAAAAATCTATTTTTTTTCTTTCAAATTTTGAATTCTAGATTTTAGATATTCAAATTTTGAGAATTAAATTTTATAAATCTGAATTTTGAAAGTTTCAATTTTGAGTTTTAGAATTTCAAATACTGAGAATTTAAAATCCAAAACTCAAAATTTAAATTTTAAATTTTCAAAATTTAAAACTTGAACTTTTGAATCATGAAAAATGAAATTCTAAATGTTGGAATTTTAAATTGTAAAATTCAAAATTTATAGATGTTAACCTTCCTGGTTTGAAACTATGATAAAGACTAATATGTTGTTTCTTTCAAATCAACCAAACGTTGGAATATTAGATTACTGGTAATGTGTTTCCCAGTAATCAGATTGAGAGAAATATTAGATTACCAGGGAATATGAGATTACATGTACCAAACGCACCCGTAGAAGAATCTTGGATTGATTAATTAAGTGCATGTCGTTGCTCAATATTAACAAAACACCGCAGTACAAAAATTAATCTGTAAATAAATTAAGGAAATGATCTACACTGTCAATTATGGTGGGTCCAGATTATAACCGTGTATATTTTCTGCAATATGTCTATTTAAGAATACACGTAATAATTAACCGGTAATGCAATACGTTCATATGTGAGATGTTGACGAATCAGGTAATGCATACTACCAGATTTTTCTATGGCATCATAACGTCCTCCATAATATCGTTTGTGCATACTTACCAGTATAGATCCATAGATCCAATTAGTAGCTCAAGTGAACAAGTTAGAAACAATAATTTGGTAAGCAACCGTAAGCAAGCAGGAGAGTTTGACCCTTTTATCTACCGTTTGGTTCCTCTTTTAGATATATTATTTTATTTATTGAATAATATTAAAATAAGCCACCAGCTCTCAAGGACTAGAATAAATAAATTACTAAAATATACACCATCAATTTTGGTTTGCCCTAATAGGACAGGGTCAGGGGGCGGCGGCGGCGGGCTAGAGGACGAGGTGAAAGGGGCGGCGGACGGGGCGAGGTTGGAGATGGGAGTTCAGGATAGGAAGATTGGGAATTTGAGTGCTAGGGTTTATTGTCTCTGTGGGCTTTGTGGGCCGAAGGTGGCAACGAGCCAAACGGGCCGCACGAGGGGCTCAAGCTAGGCTCGATTTTTTTTTTACGAGATGGGGGGCTCGGCTCGGCTCGAAAACTTCACGAGTTTGAGTTGAGCCGGCTCGCGAGCCTCGAGCTATTTTTTTCAGCAATAGTATCAAGGCAGGTCGTTGCAAAGCACGAAGAAAGTCGTTATGCAAGTATATGCTTATGGCCTGTATCAAGCTACATGATTGGTGTGTCTAACAATCGATCTTGATGCTTTGTTCAAACAAAGAAGCAGGTGCTGCATTCTCATGTCTAGAAGAATAGGTATGCATTCCTACATATTATAATAGTGTAGATCAATTATGCTTTGATAGATTTTCAATATGAATTAGTTAGTGGTTGAAAATGAGTGAAAATTAAATAGTCGTAATTAATTAGTTGTAATTATTTTAGTGATAATTAATAAGTTGTAATTAGTGGTAATCAGGTCGACATATTTAAATGAGTGAAAATTAACAACTTGTAATTAATTTAGTGGTAATTAATCAGTCATAATTAATTTACTGGCAATTAGTTTGGTATAATCGATCACTTGGATGCAATTTGTGCCATGGGTAATTAGTGACGGTTAGATTAATTGTAATTATGTACTATTAATTAATCAGTTCAGTCGTATTAAATCCGTGGTTACTATGTACTGTATTTGTTACATCGCGTACCGCAGAGTAAACGTATTAAATCAGGGGAACAACAGCGATGGAGTGATAGATGTGCGGAGGAGAGATGTCTGTGCGGTAGCCACCTCCTCGGCCACCGTGAGATAAGCTGATTAGTACATTCACTCAAGCCTTATCTGGGAATAGCAAATCAACATTAAGCCTTAAGTATCAACGGCTGTTGCTTTGTATAAAAAAGAATTTAAATGCAACTTTTGCACAGACACAATTGCTCTGTATAAAAAAAGATGTATGCAACTTTTGCACGGTGGCACAGTTGCTTTGTATAAAAAAGAATTTGCAACTTTTGCACGGTGGCACAATTGCTTTGTATAAAAAAGAATTTGCATGCATGCAACTTTTGCACGGTGGCCGTGCGGGAGCGAGCTCCATCACACGGTAACAATGCAGTAGGGGTGCGTGTTGGCCCGGCAGTCGTCCGCGTGGTAGCCCTGCGGATCCGGTGTTAAATCTGTAAATTCTTTGTGGCGGACGCTACTTCTGTAAGTACCGATCGCAACAGCGTTAAATCGGGAAAAAAAACTCGCTTGGAGCCTTGGACATAGAAGCAGCATCTTGTCTCGTTTGCAGTGACGTGCGACGGCTAGCTCCCGGTTTATTATAATCCCTGATCCAGTCCAAGATCTATCTGATGATCAGAACTTTAAGTGAGTCCCACGATATATTCCAATCGGATTTAGACGGGAAAGCAACAGCTACAGGGGGGCCGGATCTTGGCGTGAGCCCCAGGTAGTCTGAAGTCCAAATCGGGCAATTAAAATACAGATACTGGCATGCATCACCCAGCCAATCTTTCAGTCAAAATATTACGGATCGCCGGTTGTAGAGCGAGTAAAAAAAAGTTGTGATGTTGGATTATTTCACCATTTACCAGCTACCCTGATAGATCAGCACGTACGTTATCAATCAGTGATCAGAGATCGTTGGTTTCCGACCGATTGAAAGCAACAGAAAGGGACCAATAAGATGATGGATTACATATTCACGGGCGCACGGTGGACAGGACTTTCTCGTGCTGGAAGAAGAAGATACTTGTGGTGGACGTATGCATTCATGTCACCGTGCCAACCTTGCATATCCGGATACGTACGTCGTCGTATGTGTGTCAACCACTGCAAAATTTGGAGCGTCAGTATGGACCACATGAGCCTTTACACAAAGAGGTTTCTGTACGTGCGTCCTCGCATCGACGCTAGGACAAGTCAAGTCAACCTGTTCTTGTCTCTGCTCCACGAGAACCAGCTGCCTCTGTGCTAGTTGAGAAAGCAGCGGTCCACTGAGAGGTTGAGACGAGACGAGGAAAGTCAGCCCTGTTATTGTGGTGACAAGATAGAGAAATGGCCATAGTGTATTGCTAGAAAGTCAACCCCAAATAAACCAACTCATTTTTTTTTAGAGTAGACACAGGACGCACACACACCAGTAGAGGTGGGAGTCGTGCCATGCCGTGCCGGCATGAACACCCTCCGGCGAGGTCCAACACAGCACGTTGGCCCGCCGTGCTGCCGTCGAGCCGTGTCGGCACGGGCATGGCACACAACAGCTATAGCGCGGGCGCGAAGGAGGCAGCACGTGGGCCGGGGGTGCCTCGGGGCTCGGGCGAGGGGGTGGCGAGGTGGCGGCGCTATACGGAGGAGACCACTGCAGATCCTTCTTCTCCTCGCCGCCACGTTCTTGTCACCATGAGCCCGCGCCGCCACCGCCAGGGCCTCCTCCTCCTTCTCACAGTCTCGCCGCGGGATTGGGGATTGGAGTCTTGGAGATGCCCGGAGGCTGGAGCCGATTGGGGTTGGAGGCGGGAGGCGGCGGCTTGGGGCCTTGCCGCCTTGGGCAGCTAGGCTGAGGAGAGGAGGAATGGAGCCACGAGGGATTGCGATTTGAGAAAGAACCAAAGAAAGAATCAACAAAGAAGAAGAGAGAGAGAGAGAGAAAGTAGCCTGCGGGACAGCGACAGGGACTGGATGGACTATGGAGACATGGAGTGAGGAAGAAGGGAGACGAGTGGTGACCAACGAGTCAGCGAGGGCGAAAAGAAGGGGGAAAGAGGAAAAGAAAAGAAATAAAAGAAGAGGAAAGAGGAAAAGAAAAGGAAAAAAAGGGGGAATACAAGAAAAGCAATGAAAATAAAGAAAGGGAAAAAGAAAAGAAAAAATATTGCACCATATATAGTTTTGATATATTAATTGCCCCTTGAATGTTGCCATGATCATAATTGGATTCTACAAGTAGTTGATTACTAGAGATAAAAAAGAATGAAAAATTTTGCAAGCAATATGTACAATTTTGATATATTAATTATTTCTTTTTGTGAAACCACAATTATGTAAATTCATGGACACTTCAAAATTAGGGGGGAAAGTGAAATTTTATTGATATTTTACACACATATTGTTACTATCTTGTTAAAAACCTTACGTCCTAGTGTGGGGTTTTCTCGGTAAGGAAAAGAGTACAGTAACTACATTCATGCATACATGTCGAATACTCAACATTGAGATCGGCTAATGCCTCTACGATCTCAAGATCCTCCTGTTGATGCTGATGTCGCTCTTTTGTCAATTCTCAGTCCTTGAGACAGGTGATTGCCTTCACCATCTTGGGCGTGAGAGATGACATCCTTTCTTCAATTATTCTTCCAACCATGCTGAACGTCGCTTTCGAAGAGACAGAGGACACCGGAACCAGTAGAACATCTCGTGCGAAATAGCACAACATAGGGAATATCCGCTTGTTGTTCTTCCACCAATCAAGTAAGTCTAACTTGCCTCTGCCGGAAAGATTAGGATCGATGTTTGCAAAATCATGCTCCAGGTAGTGGTTCAGCTCTAAGGTAGAGTTCCACTTGGAGGGCGCCTGAGACTAAGAGGGTGGAAAACTAGACTTGCCCTTCGCCTTCTTCCATAAGTGTGTTGTCAAGTTTGTCTTGGCAGGATGCGTTTGTTGTAAGGCCTCCGATCTCGTACTGCTGCTAAGCTTGTTATGATACAAGCGAAAAACACGAACAAGTTATTTTTTGACATGTTCAAAAGCTTCAGAGAAATGAACGTCGAGGTACTCACATATTCCCTGCATAGCTATCTACAAACCTGCTAAATTTCTTTTAGGATCCAAAATGATAGCAAAGTAATATAGGTGTGAAATAGATCCAAAATATTTAACAAAATTTTCTTCTATTAGTGCAACAACATGATCTAAAAGGGGACGCCCTCTAGATTTAGCAAACTTGTCTGCAATTAGTCAAATAAAATATATAACTAAGTAAGAGGTAGTGTAGTAAATACCGGATAGAGTCTTAGTTACTTTGTAGAAAAGTTTAAAAAACTCTCGAAAATGACTAACAATTTCCCAATTTGAGTTAGCAGCTTTCAACTTATCTGAGTTAGCGTTGACAAAGACATATATAATATGTTCATACCCTTGTACCTTCTTTAGCATGATGTATGTTGAGTTCCACCTCATCTTCATATCAAGATCGAATTTTCTTGGGGTCTTATCGTTGGCTACGCAATACTTCGTGAACTGGGCTACGACCACCGTTGAACTTGAGAGGAAACAAATGACATCACGGATATTGTTCAAATAAACACCAATCACCTCCATACCATTTTGCACAACGAGGTTAAGGATATGACATACGCATCTCTAGTAGAGAACATATCCACTGATATATGTCTGCAATCTTGGGGTGAGGATGTTCATATCCGTCGTATTCGCCGATGCGTTATCAAGAGTTATAGAAATAATCTTATTTCCTATTTGAAAATCCTCAATTACCCCTAATATGAGCTCGGTAATGGCATCTCCCATGTGTGATTCAATAATTAACTTAAACCCTATGACCCTCTTGTTTAGCTCATCATCTAAATAATGGGCTACAACATAAAGGTAGGCAGTTCTCTGGTGTAATGATGTCCAAATATCAGAAGTTAAAGCAAAAGAGTACTGAACTTTTAGAAAAATTTCTTTTAGTGCTGCTAGCTCTCTACTATACATCCCTAAATATCAAACGATGTCGTTCCCCTACTAACATGTTGGTACTGTGGACAAAAGCCGTGTTGGATCATTCTTTCGAATGAGCGGCTTTCACTCATCCTAATTGTTGATCCTTAGAAACAATGTATCTAACAATTTCCTCACAGGCACAATGAGGGTTGTATGCCCAAGTACTTACAAAGCCATCAACATCGAAGTTGAGTTGCGTCTAGACTCCACCTCTCGTGTGCGCCCCCATATTTTTCAAGCATGCTTTGTAGTAAAGGTTCAAATGCCCTGTCCATCCACCTATATGATCAATTAATTGAGCTTTGCAATAATTACAAGTTGCGATCTCTACCGTTTGGCTGTCTCGAATTTCCTCACTCCAGGTCATGTGCTTCCAGCACTCCGCCCTTTGCCCGGTGTTGCTGCTGTCGGGTGCAGACTCACCAATACTGCCATTCGTGGATAGGGTACCAAAGTCTGGCATCTCCATCGGGTTCGAACCGCGTTGGTACTCCTTGTATCCCTCCGTGCCGTGTATATGATGGTCATTCATACCGTAGTCTCTCATACCTGGGGAGAGCTGAAGAGCATCGATGGGAGAGGCGGTGAGAGAAGGACTAGGGGACATGCATAAGACTGGGCATCTCCCACTCCCCACTATTGCTTTCGTGCTACGACTCCTCGATAGCATAGCGCTACCGAGCTCCGCTACTTCCTCTGCCGACTTCATGTTTCGACTCTTTGATAGCATGCTTTCTATTGTATAGAGCACTAGAGCAAAGAGAGAATCAGATAATGGAATATATGCTTCGCTCGGTGGTGAATAAATGAGCAAAAGACAATCACTAGAGCAAAAGACAAGCTGAGCTTCGGTGGTGAAGAAATGAGCTGCAGACATTCGTTTTTATAGGTACGAATAGTCGGAGAGAAAGAATCTCGCGTAGAGCCATTGTCTTGCTCGTTGCCTTCTTTCTCTCTACTCCGTCTTGTCACCGGAAAGAATCTCGCGTAGAGCCGTTGTCTTACCCGTTGCCTCTCTTCCTCCTGCCCGTTGTTCTCTCATTTCTAATGAAAGTACTCGTCATGTCTTATCGTGTCAAAGTTGTCTTATCGTGTCAAAGTTGTGTCTCTCCCCTCTGCAACTCGCTGCTCTACAGTCTACATAAGTATACATCGCACAGGCGGCAGGCCACACTGCCACTGTGCCATAGCCACCAAGCGCCAAACTCCCCCAGCAGCGCCTCCCTAGTGCCATCTCCCCCATCGCAACCCCCCTAGCCCCTTCTCCTCCGGCTGCCTCCCCCACCTCCCCCTTCTCCCCCCACCCTCAGCGCCTCCCCTTCTCCCCACTGCCTCCACCTCCCCCACCGGCCCCCATCACTCTCGGCCCCCCTTCTCCCCCATCGCCACCCCCAGCCAAGGCGTCGCGGCCAGGCGAGCGGGGGCCTGGTGTTCCGCCATGCTGTTGTCATGCCGGGCCAGCTCGAGCACGGTCCTACCGGTCGTGCCGTGTTGTGCTGCCCGTCGTGCCCCATCCACAGGCCCAGCCTGGCCCGGCCCTCCCATTCGTATCGTGCTTTGGCCGTGCTTTGGCGGTCAGGCCTTGGACTGGCCGAGATTGGCACTGCCCAACTCTCAGGTCTACACACCAGACTTACACCTTACGGAGCGTAAGTATACGTTATGATCACTGTAGGCACCTACATATGCATGCACTATTCCTACCTGGAACCAATCAGAGGGGAATTATTGTTGAGCACGAGCGTTGAAGCCCGGCTTGGAACGCTAGGCTCCAATTATGCTACGCTCAATCCTCGAAAACCAACTCATTGTAATTTCAAAGATAGCAGCTCATATAGTGGTAGTAGTAGCTGTAGTAGTAACACACAATTACGGCTACACCAGTAACCAATGGCACATGGGCTCTACAGAAGAGCAGGTTGTTGATCCGTGCCTTGGTGATGTACCAAACTGGGCTAGATAGGCCTCCAAGTGGAGTTAGTGTGGGCCAAATTGTTGCATTGTTTAGTTTTGCATGCCGGACGGGCGGGCCAGGGTAGAGACCATGGGCGTGTTTGTGTTTCTAAATGGGTTCTATGCTGCTTTTGTTAGCACTACCATGCTTATTGGATCACGATGGTATATTGGTATTGTTAGATTTTCTTGACTCGTCATGCATGGCCACGGAAAGCTCATCCTCGATGTAGCCTGGCGTCGTCACGTATCCGGCTCCAAGCAGCGACGTCGATTCAACCTTCCGTTTGTTTGCCGTGCATGCACACAAGACACGTGTCGTGTCTACTTCAAACTCAGCGACGTAATCGACTAACTTAGATGCGGTCAAACTGGCCGTGCCGACCGGATCGGCTGGAGCACCGTACTGTTGGCCGGTTCAGACATAGAACAACCCAACACCTAAATGGGTTGGTTCGGGCTAGCCCGACACACCATGTCGTGCCTGAGTGGCGACCTCTGCCAAGCAGGCTGGGCTGCAATAAATCGGGCTAGCCCGACACACCATGTCGTGCCTGGGTGGCGAACTCTGCCAAGCAGGCTGGGCTGCCATAAACAGTATCGTGCTTGGTCCGACTCGGTCCAGGCGCAGCGGCGATGCGTGATGGCATGCACCCTTTTTCTAGATGGGTAAATGGGCTGACTCTAACCCATTGGGCTAATAGTGCTCAGGTCAGCACAACATGACCCGTGAACTTGGCGTGTCATGCCTTGATCGACGGCTAAGTCCACGGGCCGACACGACATGACCCGTTTAGCTAGTCAAGACAGTCGAGCCGGGCTGCCCATTTGGCCAGGTCTAAACTAACTCGTGCGCTTCTCTTTGGACGTGAGCCTCGTCTTTAGGAGTGAAAACGGTTCAGATAATTTCCTATCGATTCGGATGCTACCGGCTCAGTTATTTGTAGGATAATGTTGGATAAAAAATGAATACATATTATTTTGGTCAGAAACGAATACGAATTCGATAGTGTACTATCCATCGAATACGGATACGACTTCGGATATCCAGAGATACATGAGTCCGGATATCCGGAGGTATTGTTTGAGGTTGTGTGCGTATTATCTTCCGAAGACCATAGCTTCTTGTTCAGAGTCCAAATTAGGCAAATGGGTAGGCTAAATTGTAGCTCTCGATGAGGTGTACAACTTTGTAGTTGTGAATATTTTCATTTGACTACATTTAATTTCCCAAACATACATCTAAAGGTCTAAATAGTATTATCAGCACTTGATATTTCTTCGGATTTTGCCCAAACATGATTCCTTTCATCATGCTTCATTACTGAGAGTAGAAAAAAAAATACATTCATTATATAAATTAAAAATATAAAAAATAGTAGTAAAAATATTTTATAATGAACAATACAATGTTTTATGAGATAGGCAATAGATATCGAGTTTAACCAAAAGTGGTAAATAAAGCATATACGAGAGAGCATATTGAGTAATTTTATATTAAAAACTTGTTAGGAAGTGGATGTAAACATGTACACTGAAAAAGTGTTTCGGTGATGAACCATCTATAATTCTATTTTATTTGATCGATTTCTTACTATTGTTGTGATCTTGTTGATGATATATATTATTTGATTGTTGAAAATACACTGAATTGAATATTTTGATCTCATAAACTAATTCTTTGTTTCAGTTTCTGTTGTGCGAACAATTTGAGGGCTTTTTATGTTCCGAGAAATATTTGTGAGCATATTTACTAGTGCATTGCCCGTGCTTTGCTACTAGGGGTGTCAATTGATCTGAATTATCCATTTTATCTTGTATCTGAATTCGGTAGGTAACGATTATGGTTTAGATTTTTTTTTCATCCGATTAGCAATTTCTCCCCTCTTTGTATTCGTATTCACATAAAAAAAACTATAGATACGAATATGGTATGGACTTTTGCCATCTGAAATGTTAAAGTTTTTAAGGTTTATTTGGAACACATGAATTTCACACGAAATAGTTTAATTTTTGCATGATTCGGCAAATTCCGAACGGTGCCTGAACTTTGAAACCCATGGGCCATGCGCCTTGATTTTCTTGCGCAGCTTCAAGCGAAAGACGACGAAAAGCGGGCACCATGCTTTCGGGTAGAGGTGGGAGTTGGGCCGGGCCATTCGCGTCGCCGAGGCGGTCGGCTCCAAGACGCCCGCACACGCCACGTGGCGGGTCGGGCGGCACGCACGGACGACGCGGCGGGCTGGGCTCGACGACGACGACGACAGCAGGCACGGCACGCCCGGTGTGGTGTGTGCCGTGCTCGGCCGCCCAAGACGCCAAAGACGCCGGCGTTGACGGCCGGTCGCCTCCCGTCGCTCCGCCTCCCAGGGAGCTCCGAATGCATCCATCAGAAAACCAAAACACAATACCATCAATAGCAACAACCTCCGAATGCATCCATCATACATCAACCATTTGACATCAAAAGATAAATCAAACAACATCTGTAAAACCAACACACAATAGGAAGTAAGAAGGGAAAGAAAGGGAAGGGGAGAAGAGGAGAGCCAGGGAGGGAGGTGAGGCGCGGGCACTGCTATGTGCCATGCGCGGAGGACCGAGGCGGCCGGCGGCCGAGCCGGTGCGCGTAGGGCCGAGGCGAGGGCCGCACCAGGAGGCAGCGGCGAGAACCGGGCTGTGGCAAGCCGGAGGCCAGAGGGGAGCGACGTGGGGCCGGGCCATTGGAGCGGCGGTAGCAACCGGAGGCCAAGCTGCACAGGGAGCAGGGGAGGAGAACGAGTCGACAACGCCATGGGACCGAGCCGCCGGAAGCAAGACTCGCCTCCGCCTCGTACCGTGGCCCCGCGGGATGGGGACCGGGGATTGGGGGGGGGGCGAGTGGCCTCATGGCCTTGACCGATAGGTAGGGGATGATGGGGTGGGGGGATAAGGCTTGGGGAGTTGGGGGACAGTGCGCACTGCGTAGTGAGTCCGGTATTTGGAGTGCGCAGTGTAGACTCGGGATTTTAATTCAATTTTAATTAGGTTTTTAATAAATCGGGTACGAGAGGAATAAAGATGGTGGTCGTCGCCGCTATCGCCGCCTTTGTCGTCTATAGTTATTTTGGGCTGGGCTGACACGGCACGACCCTGACACGATGGGCTTTGGGCCGTGCCTGGGCCTGGCCGGAGGCGAAGTGGGCCGACACGACACGCGACGGGGTGATCGCCCGAGCCGGCACGCACGATGCGCCCGGCACGGTGAGCCGAACCGGCGCAGACGGCCCGCCCAATGCCCACTCTACTTTGGGCGGCGTGTTTTTTTTTTTTTTGAGACGAGCCGCTATTTGTTTGGGCCAGTATCCCCACACAACTAACCAGGGACATCCTCTCAAGTCTCAAAAGGTAAAGAAAAAAAAAACAGGGACAAGTACATAGATCACAGGTCTGAAAGACAGTGGCCTACCAGAAGAAAATATAAGTGAGGCAAACTCGATCTGAGTTACATTAAACATTAAGATATAGCTACGGGTCAGAAATTAAGTGGGGGTTTATATCTAAAAAATTGAGCCTTATAACTATGGGTCAAAAATTGAGAGAGGTCCGTCCCTGCTAGGAGAAGAAATCATTACAACACAAGCAATGCACACCTGGCCCTTTTTTTTCTCAAGAATACCTAGTTAACTAGGTTTTTTTTCTATTTAGAAGATTTTTTTAATTCAGGATTTCCCCTCCGGCTACCGAGACACGCACGCGCCCGAGCCCCAGCTCGAACGTGGGTGGGTGGACTGCCCCACTGCTGCACTCACCGCTGAGCCGAAGCTCAGTTCTCACCCGGCTCTGCAAAACTGGCTGTTACAAATCCCGTTTCCAGAAAAATAGAATAAAATCCCAGCGAACAAACATATTCACTAGCTGTGTTGAGCTACTACTTTCTTTCTTCTGCTCGTCGTCTGTTTGTTAGTATTTTGTTACTTATTATGTACAGGCAGGACAGGTCATGTTTATCATATAGGGAACCTAACAAAAAGTTTCCTTAATTCGTCATTGGACAGACCCAACAAAGCTAACACTAACATAAAGACTGTCCTCCACGACTGCAGTATATGTCCATCTTCCATCGCACGTCTTCAAGGAAAGAGACTTGCCAATACATCTGGATCATCTAGACCCTAAGGAAAACACAAGAACAAACAATCATCAGTAAGTAGTCAACATCATGGACAAAACAGCTGGGATAGTATGCTATACCACCAAATATATGCTATAACTCATACAGACATCTTAGCCTCTCCTCCGCTCCCTCCTAAAAGATAGGAGGAAAAGAACTCATGTTACCAACAGCGAAGCTCCGGTTATGTACAGTAAATAATCATACCTCCTCAGAATCGCTCAACTGCCAGGTTCAAAACTTCAAATGGCATACATACATCCATGTGACCACCGATATATGCATCAACATCGTCAAGATGCTTCATATCTATATTTCCATCATTCTTGCAACCATAGCAGTGACCTTAAGAAACAAATGACCATTATCAATTAACTACCACTTCAATTAGGATTTAACATTACATTGAGAATAAGCATAATAATGTCTCATTTTTCCTACCAGTTTATGTTTTCGAGTTCCTGTATTAGACCTTATACTGATTCTCAGTTTCTTTAAATAAAACAAGAGAAAACCTCCTTTTCGGGGAAAAAATAATGGCTGATTTTTTGCAATTAACGTTTAGCAAACAAAAGGCAAGTAAAACAGCCATTAGCAACTGAAAGTAAAAGCCTGCATGCAGAGATAAACACTGGTCTGCACTTCCGAGTGCCAAGCTGAGAAAGAACAAATGCAAAATGCTAAGTTCCATATGAAATTTATGGTCAATGAAGCGTAAATAAACTATAGAGATCATATGCTACAATCAGCAACAATTTGGCAACTATATCCAGTAGAGAAGTTAGCTGATGCAAGTCAAAAATTGTATTTAGACATTCCTTTGAAGTAGCTATATGCTTTTGTGAAATACATATACATTATTTTTATTCATGAGGTGTGTTGGTACAATTCACCAAAATTGCACAATATGAAGTTGGTACATGATAAGTATATATTAGGTACACGATATAATTATCCCGATTACAATCTATAAATTAAAATGGTGAGTGTACTTATGAGCATGAAAAAGTTAATTTAACATAGAAGTATAGTATACCATTGCCATCAGGTTTAATCATGCAGCAACAGCCGGCGACCCAATCGTTTCCTCCTTGCAAAGAGATCACTTCAGCGAATAATAGACTGTGACTGCAACAATCGGAATCATTAGCCCCTTTGGTCTTCGCTGTAAAATTAAAATGTTTGTACCAGGTAAGTCTCTCAATAATCAATTGGTTGTGAATAATATCCTCACTCTCAGTGGCGGATCCAGGATTAGCTCACGCCTCGGGCTAAATTCTACTAGGTTAACGTCTTAAAACTAACGCTAATTTCTACCCACCGTAAGACATAACAAGAAATAAGCCACAAATACTTCATTGAAATAAAACTTTATAAAAAATGCTTCAACATAAAATATAATAAGAAAAACATGACAAAATATAAATAATATAGCATCTTAGAGATACAAATTGAGTACCTAAATAACGAAGATTTCATCTCTAACTTAGCCCACCATTTCTTCGTCAATAGTTGTACAAGTATCAGAACCTACAAAGACAACATAAAATAAATAAATCAAAAAGAGATATGATTAAATACAAAGAACATAAAATTTAGATTTGTAAGAACTGAACTTACCACTAGCGCGAGATAGTTGTTTCTTACGTGACCTCATTCCTTGAAATCGCTCCAAAATCTTATCATCTTTAATGCTTGCAAATATATCTCGCTCAATATAGCATACCATGCTATGATTCATCCATTCATCATTCATCTTATTCCGCAAATCAGTTTTAATAATACTCATAGCTGAGAATGCTCTTTCTACAGTTGCAGTTGCCACTGGCAAAATCAAAACCAATTCAATGAGACGATATACCAATGGGAAAACTGTGTGTCTGTCGGTCTGAACCATCTTAACAACAAGATTTCCAAGATCAGTACAGTTTGCAAAATCTAGATCATCTCTCACATCAGCAATAAATGTGCCTAGTTGGTCTCTAAGGACTACACAGTCATATTGGGAGAAGTCACAAAGATACATCCTAGCAAGTTCAATTAATTTGTCTTCATCAAAGTTGGCAAAAGAATTCTTTGGATCAAGACAAGCAATGCACCTTAATAACTGAGTAGATCTTTCAGCAAAACGATTATTCAACTCAACAATAATTTAGTCATGCATCACAATAAATATTTCATGATGGAAATGATCATAGTAAGTTACCATCTGGCTGCCACGACCCCTTGAACAACCTCTAACTGGTATTTTATCAGACATGTTTGGCACCAAGATATTATGCTGCAGACAAAAGGCGTTTGACTCTTCGAAAAGCTCATCCCAACCACAATTTCTTATTAACTCAATCGTCTTCAATGTGGCCCCAATCAACCCTACAGCACGAATAATGTTTTGATCTTTCTTTTGCAAACATTGTGAAAGATCATTAGTCTTGCCTGCACTCGATCATAAGATGTATGATGAATACAAATTCAAAACTTTCCATTTTTTCCAACAATCCCGAAGCTGTGGTTTTCTGTGTTGCATTAGTGGCATCATCACTCAAGTTCTCTAATACCTCTAGGACCGAATTCCACATGAGAACAAGACGACACAAAGTTTTATGATGTGAGCCCCAACGAGTATCACCCGGCCTTGCAAGGTTAGTTTGTTGATTTTTCCCTCTTCCTGGGAAAATTTCACCTGTCTCTAATTTGTTCACAATTTTACCATGGTGATCTTGGGCCAATTGATCTCTTCTGTTACAAGAAGCATTAACCGTGTTGACAATCATGGTGGTGTAATTAAAGAAATCCAAGATAGAAGAACAACATTTGGCAACAGAAACAACGACTAATTGCAACTGATGAGCAAAGCAATGGATATAAAAAGCATATGGATTTTCATCTAATACGCGTCTTTGCAACCCATAAAATTGTCCTCTCATATTTGATGCTCCATCATATCCTTGTCCTCGCAATCTAGACATATATAGACCATGAATTTGTAACATACCATCCAATGCTAGTTTTAGCGAAGATGATGCCGTGTCAGAAACATGTTGAACCCCAAGAAATCTCTCTATCACCTGCCCTTTAATATTGACGTACCTGCATAGGACAAGAAAGCATAGTTAATATAGTTTGGACTAAGCTCAATCATTATTAAAAAAAATGTTGTGGCTACTAACCTCAAAACCACAACCATTTGCTCTTTGATGGATGCATCTCGGGCCTCATCAACAAGTACGACGAACTGTCTATCCCCAATATCATCAATAATGGCTTTGGTGGTCTCTTCTGCACAAGCTTTGCACAACTGCTTTTGTATATGGTGTGAAGTCATTAAATTATTCCTGTGAGCATTATCAAGCAATTTTGCAAAGATTTCCATCCTTCTCTTTATACCATTTAAGCATTTCTAAGAAGTTCCCCCTATTGCTTGAGCTAGATGACTCATCATGTCCACGAAAAGCCAGAGCTTGCAATAGAAGAAATTTTGCAATGCCTAGCATAATAGTAAGACGTGCTCTATATTCTTCCTCATCCTTCTTGGTGGCAGCAGTCATCACATAATCCACACCTTGCCTCTAATTTTTAAAAGCCTCACAATGTCTTCTTGCTTTATTGTGAGCACTATTGACTTTACCAACATGATCATCAAAAGATTGAATTCCATTCTTCCAATAACTAAACCCTACCTTCGTGAAGGCATCAACACCAAAGTTTTCAGCTCTTTGCTGCTTAAAGAGATAGCAATAAAAACAAAATGCCGCATCTTGAGCAACACTGTATTCCAACCAATCATATCTTTTGAACCATGACCCCTGAAATCTCCTCTTCTGACCTCCCTGATCTTTCTGTGGGAATTTATGTCCACTTGGTTGGCATGGTCCCAGTTGCAAATACTCCTTTCTAGCAGCATCCCTAATTTTAACATCCAACTCCTCAATTGGTTTTCGAAGCCCAGGATTGGCAACTATATCATCTGGACTAAGTTCAATATGAGGATTGTTTTGCTCGTTATGACTAGCTCCAATTCCAACTGTTTCTGGAAGAGATTGATTGGACTGTTGTGTTTGTATTGAAAAAAAAGATGATAATGTCTTGCTCCTCTTCATTTTGTTATCTCTAATTCCTAAATAAGCAATACACTTATTAACAATAGGCAGACAACAAGTTAATTTTGCAAGACTATAACTCTACAAGTCTACACTCTACAAGACTACAACCAATCAAATTATCAACCAGAGTCTATATGATATGACCTGAACAGAACAACTACAAATCCTGAACAGAAGAACTACAATTGCCTGCAAGTCTACACTCTACAAGACTACAAGTCTACAACCAATCAACCATAGTCCATATGAGTATGACCTGAATCACTTGACCATACCATATCCAACTCTACAAGACTACAACCAATCAACTATACTACCATAGTACCACTGCTAGTCTGCCACATGACCACATCCAACATTTGAACATCCTGGTATAGACAATGACAAATCACATTTATCTAAACAATTAGACATAACACATTAACACCTCAGAGGCTCAGATCTCCCATTACCTCTCCACTCTCCAGGCTCCAGCTCTCAATTCCTCATACTGTTCAAAGCCTCAAACCTCAAACTCTCAAAGCTTCAGCACTCAATAGTCAGCTCATCAGCTCAATTCCTCAAACTCTCAAAGCCTCAAAGGCTCAAAGCCAAAGCGGCCTGGAGGCTAGAGTGACCGAGCGAGCCTGGTGCTGGTGCCTGGAGGCTGGAGGAACTGCCGCCGCCCGCTGCTGCCTGCCGCCGAGGCCCGAGGGAGCCCTGGAGCTGGAGGGGTGGAGGCGCTGCGTCAACCGTCGAGGGAGCCTGCGCCGCTGCGTCGCCGTCGAGGCGTCGAGGTCTCGAGGATGGCACGGGCCACGCCGCCACGGGCTGTCGAGGATGGAGGGGCGACGGACGGCGGCGGCGGACGGGTGAGGTCGCGAGGGTCGAGTGCGCCGAGCAAGCCGACGAAGCGGGCGCCGGCGAGGCGCAGAGCAGCGTGGTGCGCCGCAGAGGCCGGAGCGGATCAGCCACGGGAGTCGGGACTGTGGGATTAGGTCATTTGTGGACTGTGGTGGGCGGCTGGGCGTGGTGGCCTCTGGCCTGGTGGGGAGATCGAAGGAAGGACCGAGGCGGCGAGGCGTGAGGCGTCGGGCGTGGGCTGGGCCGGCTTCTAGGCCTCAGGCTAAATGCTCAATCACTGTTGTTTAGCCTATATATATATATATATATATATATATATATATATATATATATATATATAATTCACTGTTGTTTTCTCTGGGCCTCGGGCTATAGCCCACCCTGCCCGAGGCCCAGATCCGCCCCTGCTCACTCTCAATAATCAATTGGTTGTGTATAATATCCTCAGTGTTCCCCTAGGCACCCGCCTAGACCGCCTAGGCGGCGATTAGGCGCTAAACGCTGGTCTATCGCCCGACTAGCGCCTAGGGGAACACTGAATATCCTTGAGTTCATAAGCGAGATCCTGAAATTAGAAGCATGATTGCATCAATAAGTGTTAATGTCCCTCCTCAGAAATATGTAATACAGCAAAAGAGACAGGAACAAACCCCAAAACGGTTGGGATCGTCATTATACTTGTCTAAGATAACTTCAATAAACCAAAATTTTCAATCGAGTACAGTAGCAGTTGTTGACCAATTTTCCAACTGACACACCAGGGCACCATGCCCTTGCTTTTTTTGGTTACTTCACATGTTCATTGAGAAGGTGAAGGCACCAGTAAAAATTTAGTTGCAGGTGTCTGGGAAGCAGCATTTGAATTGAATGCATAATTCGGTAACAGCAACGGGTGTACTGTCTCAGGAGTCAGGAACATGCATGCACAAGCACAAACAGGCCAATCGAGATAAAAATGAGGGCATAATCAGAGCACACGCAAACAGATAGGATGGATAAGAGCTGGAGTTCATACGGTAGAGTAGGAGGAGGCGGCGGCAGGGCTGGATCGCCGACCACGGTAGAGGAGGTTCCCCGCCGCACGGCGCGAACGTGGCGATAGATTGCAGCCGCGGCTTCGTTGAGGTTCCGGAACCCACGGGTGGTACCCCATGCTCGTCGACCCCCACACTGAACTCCGGCCAGACCTCCAACGGGCACTGGATCGTCACCAATTTCATGGCGTGACCGGTGAACGTCTGGTTGCTACAAATCGAATATATCCACATCTTTAGGCCGAAATACGAATACGAGTTGGATGAATCTCATATTGAATACGAAGTGAAATTGAATTTCTGCTCAACTGGGTTGAAATCGGATATACCCACAACCTGTATAATAAACATATGAGTGTTTTATATTATACGCAGACAAAATCATTGTAATAAGAAAAAAAATGCCATCTAGTTATACATATTGTAACAAAGTATGTATATTACTTTATCAAATTTGAATTCAGATACGAATATTCTGCATCCCTATTGGTCCGGGGAAAGTGGTTTATGAAAATAATTCAATTTGCTAGTAAGATGCCTACCTGACAGAGATTCATGTTGAATTTTGCCTTTTGTTTATGGAAAATGATAGGATGAGGATGTTCGGAGCGATCCATTAGCGTCAGACGCTACAATCTGCCGTCCATATGTAACGCATCCAAATTCCTTGATGACCATTTGGACCAAGCGTCCGACCGAGCGACCAATCGGACACACTCATTCACCATTCAATAGTCTACCATACGCTTCCAGTTTTTAGCTGCTTCCTCATTTCTTCTCCCAACTTTTTCACCAGGTCTCTCCCTCTTCTCTTCTCTCTCTTTCTTCAGAGCACTCTTCGCCCGACTGCTCTCTTCTCTCTTTCCTCCGACCAAGCCGCTGCCTCTCCACCGCTAGGCTGTCCCTGTGCCGCCATGTTGCCTCCCATGGCCGTCGCCTCTATAATTGCCGGCTGGGCGGCCCGGCCAACCCCTACTCCTAGGGTCTGCTCCGCCATCATCGAGTGCAGAGGCTAGCCAAGCTAGCTAGCAGCAATCTCATGGCGACATGCATCCATGGCCTGATGAATGCTCGGTTCTTGTAGCTTGAAAGGTATTCCTCCTCTTTTCTTCCCGGCGGTTCTTGGGGTTTACACTTGATTTGAGGTTGATTAGTTGAGTTGACATGGAGCAAGTTTCTTGTAGGCAGCATGTATCGATCGTTAATTCCTGATTGATTACTCTGTAACGATTTTTTCTCGGCCATTGTTCTGAGTTTGATGTTGCAAAAATGATGAATTGTTGTGATGTTGCGGTCTGTTGAAAAAATTATTGCAATTTGTTGTGAAGAATGGTGTATACTATTCTTTAAGATGTTGCGCCCTGTATAAAAAAATATCGCATCTGTAAAAAAAAAATTGCATACTGTTCACGGTGATGTTGCAAGATTCCGGCCTGTTGAAAAAATTGTTGCAACCCGTTGTAAGGAATATTGCGTACTGTTCTTTGAGATGTTGCACCCTCTATAAAAAAAATATTACATATGTAGATTTTTTTTTGCATCTATAGAAACAAAATATTGCATATTGTTCACAGTGATGTTGCAAGATTTTTCAGCATGTTTTTTTTTTCGGATGCTTTCGTTTTGATTTTATTGATCGAGTTTGTATTGCGGGAGATGTTCGGGATTACAGGGAGATCGACCGGGAGGAATTTATGGAGGATTCATGTGCGGAGGAGATCATTAATGTTGTCTGCGCATCACGAGCTAGATGTTCGTATTCGGGAGATATTCGAGGAGATTAGGATTGCAATGACCGAGTTTTGGGGCGCAGTTACGTGGGGATTATTTAATGTTGTTTGCGCTGCACGAGTCGTTCGGGAGTATGTTCGTTTTACATGTTAGATGAACGGCTAAAAAGCATGTTCTGAAATCCAACGCCGCAGTGCTACATACGGCGCTGTCCGAGCGTGTGTCCTTTCTTTATATTTCAGAACTTGCCTGTCTTTTTCTGCTTCAAGACCCAGACACTTGCAGAGTAGAGATAAGGAACATGAATTGCATGTACTTGATGCGGCAGAGAACCATATACTGGCCTGTAAACGATCTGTGCCAGTCCACAAGAGGATAAATGTTTCCATAAATTTGGTTCATAGTTCTTGCTAAAATATCCGCTCGACTAAAAAAAATCTAGACACACAAAGCCACAATATGCATCCGAGCTACGGAATCAGCCTAAAGGTTCCAGGAGGTCAAAGTTTTTTTATTATAAGGAAGACGTGTACATGCTAGTATACTCTTTTAGCACACGCTTAGAAAGACGATGACTGGAATAAATTTACGACCTTCTACTAAAAGCACACTTGCGTATGCATAAAAACAGACGCTAAAATTTGAATCTTGATGGGTGAGTAGTACAATTCCATCTTCACCACCCATCAAGAGGTAGTTTCCCAGCATGTCAAAGTTAAGTGCTCACTTGAATTTTTTTCCCCAACCACGTACTGAATTCGAACGGATCTTTTTGTAATCCAAGGCTTGATATGCAGCAGCAGCAAAGTGCCAAATGTTGCTTACTCGATTCCAACATCGAGCATGGATTTTTTTTAGGTCTAGATTTGTGTGGTCCAACATCGAGCATGGATTTTTTTTAGGTCTAGATTTGTGTGGAGTTCTGTTGAAGGCAAGAAGAAATATCATTTAGTTAGTTGGCCAGAGATATGTTTGCCTAAGGATCAAGGTGATTTAAGTGTTATAGATCTCAAAACCATGAATCTGGCTTTGCTAGGTAAGTGGTTGTGGAGATTAGAAAATGAAGAGGGTCAATGGCAGGAGATGATTAGGAAAAAAATATTTAAGTAAGAAAACTTTAACTCAAGTTGAAGTTAATATTGAAGACTTTTGTTTTTGAAAAGGTTTGATGGAACTTAAAAATCTCTTCTTAGCTTGTTGCAAGAGGAAGATGGGAAATGGTACTAACACTAGGTTTTGAGGATCTTTGGATGGGTACAGTCCCTTTTGCGATAAAATATGCTAACTTATATAACATTACTTTCAATAAGCATATTACAGAGTCAAAGGGATTTAAGAAAGGGATTTGTCTCATTGAATTTCGGAGAACTAGTCTTTTGGGGGATAATCTTGTCTTGTGGAACCAACTCTTGAAAGATTGTAGTTGTGTGAAGCTGGGAGTGAAATGTGATAAATTGGTGTGGATGTTGACTCTCTCTAGAGTTTTCTCTGTTAAGTCCTTCTATAACGCTTTGATAGCGTATATGTTTCTTTCCCTTACAGTTTTATTTTGAGGGTGAAATTGCCATTAAGGGTAAAGTTTTTCTATGACTAGTTCTCAGACAGAATTTTAACAAAGGATAATCTTTTACACAGAGGATGGGTGGGGGACAAAGTTTGTGTTTTCTGTGGGTTGGATGAATGTATCAAACACTTGTTCTTGGTCTGTCCTTCATCAAAATCATTTGGAATGTGGTTTGTTGCACTTTTAGTTTGGCTAAACATCTAACAAATATTCATCAGATGTTCACCATCTAGGTTCATGGTTTTGCTAGGAAAACAAGAAAGTTAGTAGTAATCGGTTTAGCTACCATTCTCTGGAGTATCCGGAAGATATGCAATGTTGCATGTTTTCAGCAAAAATAGCCTGCTGAGCCTGTCTTGGTGATGTATGACAATTGTCGCCTGATTAATCTATAAGCTCAGTTACAGGAGGCAGATCAGGAGCTATTCATCGAGGGCGCTAGGGCGATGTGGTAGACTGCTACTGAAGTTTTTAACTAGACCACTTGCTATTTTGTGGTCTGTTCGAATTTCGACTTAGTTTTTTTACTATTGTTTTGACCAAATTGCGTCCTGACAATCTTGGTCAGTGTTAAAAATTTGTTTCTGTGGAACCTGGTAAGATTAATAGAAACGGGGAGAACCTTTTATTAAAAAAAAAAAACATCGAGCATGGACTTAACCAACGATATCACCGGGACGGCATCACGCAATGTGTTATACAAACGCTTTTGGAGCCATGGTTCAGTATTGGAACAATGGAATGTTAAAGCGCGCTCACCGATTCTGCCAATACTCTGCTAATTCCGTCCATCCGATCCGAACCCCTTTTCGTGGCGACGGACCACGCGCGGCATGTGTGCGCATTCGAAACGAGCGGCACTCCGCGAAATGAATGGAAGTGGAGGCACAGGCACTCGTTGACGACCAAAGCCATCATGCACAATTGCAATTTGCACACACTTAACTCGAGTTGGCACCAAAGGCCAAGGCCACACCACTACACATCGTGCCACACCACTACACATCGTGCACACTAACTCTTGCTGCTCACCAAGTGGAGAAAACAACAAAGACAAAGCTCAGTTGCAACGGCATGTTTGACTCTTCGATCAATTCATCCATCCATCCAAAAAGGGGAAAAAAAACAGAAAAAAAGAAGATCAAAAGCAAGAAAGCAAAACTGTACAATGGGTTTTGTGTCACTTCCACTCCTGGGTGTCGCAGGGGTAGCACCCTTCCTGCGCGACGTCGGCGATCTGGACGCCCGTGTCATAGACCCCGCCGGCAGTCCACCGGCGCGGCAGGACCTCCGTGTCGGCCCACACCCACTTGCCGTCGTAGCCGCCGGTGACCACCATCCTGAACTGCAGCGGCCCGGCCGGCGCCTGGCTCGTGCTCCACGCCGGCCCGTAGTCCCGCGTCATGAACCTCCAGTTCGACGACCCAACCTGCGCGATTTAGCGTCAGACGACGATGAGTTCAGCATTTCAGCAAACGCCCTCTTTGAACGTTATTACACGCGGACCACAGACAGCCGACTCGTTTGAAAAATTAGATGCTTGTGGTTGGCCAAGTGAGTAAAAATTTGGTTTCGTATATTAAAAAAAAGTGAGTAGAAATTAATAATATACCGTGGCAACGTCGACCGCCACGATGTCAGTTTGGCCGCCCTGGTACAGGAACCTGATTGCCAAGTCGCTCGGCGCGCGGCTCTTCTTCTCGACGCGTATCGACAGGTTGCGGCGCGTGTACTCGCACGGTATCCTGCACGTGTAGAATTCAGCCATTCAGGGTCAAAAATAAAAACGAGAAGTGCTGGTACTACTTCTAGTAGTTAAACAGGCAAGTTGCCGTGCTCTAATAATAACGAGCGATGACAAACCAAAAAAGAAAGGTTCGAGCATCCGGCATCAAGTGCGAAACTGTTGAAATTTACACGACCGACACCATGCTACATCAAGTGCGAAACTGCTGAAATTACACGACCGACACCATACTTTTGTAGTACGTTTACCACGCAAGTAGCAGTAGGACTAGTGGCAAAGGCACGTGCACAGCATAGCGGAAAGGGGCAGTAGTTTTTTACTTGATTGATTACCTCTTGTACTCGACGTCGACGACGCGCTGCTTCCTGAGCTGCGCGGCCATGCCGTCCCGGGCCATGGCCGCGTACGCCGCGCCGCTCAGCACGAGGTCCGTGCGGTTCGTCCGCGCCTGGTCCGTCACGACGACCTTGGCGCCCGCCGCGCTGCACAGCTTGCCGTCCGTGCACCGAACCTGCAATGGCGAGGGCCCAGTCAATCCAAATTCGCCTGAAAAACATAGCGATTCTGCAAAACATAACACTGCAAGAGAGAGACAGAGCTAGATTGCGCAAGTTACCTGGAAGCACGCGCCGCAGCCGACGCCTCCCCTGTACAGCCTGGGGCTCGCCGCGGCGAGGACGCCGCCGTTGAGGGACGCAGCCATGGAGCCGTACCCGCAAGAACCGGCTGCATGCGTCCACACGCACAATTCAGGCACCCAATCAATCTTGCAAACCACAAACAGAATATAATCAAGCGAAGCACAAAGCCAGTGGATGCCTCCGTACCGTTGAGTGTCAGCGAGGAGGCGTGGTAGGCGGCCCTGGACCGGTGCACGCACCGGTCGCATGCGTTGGCCGGAGACGAGGCAACGAAGGCGACGACGAAGAAGAGGACCCCAAGGGACGCCGTGCTCATCACGTTGCAGCGGACGGAGACGACGGCCATGGACGGACCCATCGATCGAGCTTTAAGACGTGCTTGAAGTGGTTTACTACTTGGGAGAACAGGGGATCCTTGCGCAGCCACAAAGGCTGGCTTTATATCGCTCCTCGCAGGCGCCGCAGACACACACAGGTTGCCGTGGCCTACTAGTTACAGGCTTAGACTGCTTCTAGTGGGTGGTTTTTTACTGTAATTTCTTATTGCATGAAAGATATTTAGATATTATTTTTTTAATGCATAGTATCTTAAAGTGTTGTATTTTAGACTTTTGATATAGAGTATTTACTAATATTTCTACCTAAAAAACTGTGTATGAGTGATATCTAAATAAAATACCAATCTGCTCTCTCTTCAGTACTATATCAGATTTTTATCTACATAACCGCTTTAAAAAAATTGTTGAGCATTGAGAGCAGCTTTACAGCGCACTGGCGCTAGCTCGTAGTAGCTGGCGCTGCCTCGAACGGCCGCGGTCTCGTGAGACGCAGTGTGTTTTTGGACACGCGGCGCGTTCGGGAGGAAGGCGCGCCGGCCTGTGGGTGGGACGGATATAGAAATAGGAAGGTCCCAGGCGGCCAGGCCACCGACTCTCCCTGGACACGCGTGCGACGACGCGGGCGCGCGGATAAACTCTAACGATCGCGGTGTCACTGCAGGGTTACCATCTGCAGCAGCTCGGCACGTGGCAGAGTAACCCGGTACTAGTACTTCTTCTTTCGTTTCAGCGAAAAGAAGGACACATGTACTTGCCGTTTACCGATGCAAATCCTGCTGATTCACCGTGCTTTGTTATTTTTAAGGGGGTGATTAGATTGGTGACTGTAAATGGGCTCGACAGTATTACGGACTTGTAGTACTAAACCTTACCGATGGGGTATGAGCTGGAGTGCTTCTTTTCAGTAACGGGAGGAACTAATAAAGGAGGAAAAGGCACTGGATTTCAAAGGGGAGAAGAAGGCAGGAGTTGAATGCGGTGACGGGGAAACGAGCGGGATTTGATTCGCGAGGGGATAAGAACGAAAGTGGCTGCTAGCTTTTTTTATTTGAATTCTGCGGTGGCTGCTAGCTTCGCATGATGTGGACGGAGACAATTCGCTTATCATCACGTACTCCCATCCATCCCACGGCGGATCGGCTGATCACACGGAATATCGTCCATTACAGTGTACACACCGGTCTTGGTCAGGACACGTCAGACGTCCCGTCCATCTGATAGAGCCGTTTTGGATAACTACTAGTCTAATCTTCCATGCACGGATGGGTTCATTCAATCAATAGTCTTAGTAGGCCACGTTGTGGAAGGCCTGTGCTTGCCGAGCTGGGAGTCGTTTAGATACTTGGTTCGAAGAAAAACTCCATCGTTTCTTCTCGTTTTGGTACAAAACGTTCGTGCTTTACACGTGCTTTTGGGTGTCCCTTTCAGAGAATCCTAACAGGGTAAATGGTGGGAGACTTGAGGCTAGGGGAGGCTGGCCACGTTGCCTCAATTTTTTTTGGCCTTCAGATCCACGCGCTGCCGCTTCCCGCGCGTCCGATTTTTTTTTTTGCTCTGCGTGCCGCCGATGCTTCGCGTCGCTGCTCGCCTGACGCCTTTGCTGCGCGCGCCAGCGCTCGGTTGGTTGCCGCGCTTCCGCCTGACGCGGGTGCCGCTTTTAATACCCGCCTCCGGTCACGAGCGCGCGCAGACGCGCGCCAAAGGCCACTAGTGATTATACTGGGAGCGAGGGCATGATGTAAAAAGAATTTCTTACACTTACAACACACCATGCATGCTAAAACCTCCAAGTGAAATGAGGCCGTCGTTTTTCACTACCATCCATGAATTCTAGAACCAATTAGGCCATTGGCATGTGTTCTCATGGTGCTTACGGCTTGTGACCCTACAGGTTTATGGATGGCATTATCAATGTTTACCAATCATGCTAATCCCATCATAATTGTCGGGCCTCTTTCAAATCTTTGATGTGAAAACGACCTAGCTCGAACGGTGCTTCCATCCTGCCCAAAATTAAATTGGGCTCATATCACATCTTCTGCCTCTTGTTCAGACGTCACGGGTTTAAGCATTTCTAGCACGTTGTTTTGTTTGTGCAAAAAATAAGATAATGCGTATGAATTGAAGACAAGTGACACTACTACAAAAATGATTTGTAGCAACACCACCTAGTTCACAGTAGAGGCGGCTCACTTACCAAGCGCCCTACGGTGGTGAGCTCGGCCAGCTTATACCAACCGCCTCTACAAATGGTTGTACAGAGGCGGTGGTATCACCAACCGCCCTACAAATGGTTATATTTGTAGGGGCGGAAATACTAGCCGCCCCTCATCGTTTGATTTGTAGAGGCGGCCGGTGCACACGCCCCTCTTGGTTCATTTGTGAGGCTATTTGGATAACCACCGCCTACAAATCGACCAAAGATATAGTACAGACCCTTCTTCCTCCTCGAGCTTTGCACAAAGGCAACCCGAGAGAGGAAGGAAGGAGGCTTGGGCACCTCCCAAAATTGCTATTTTGAGGGAAAGGTTTTGAGTTAAATTCCTTTGGTGGAGAGGTTGTTGGAGGTAAGAAAATGGTTTTCCATACATCTTTTGAAGTTTTAATGGTGGGTTATTGCTTAATTAGAGTTTTGATTTTCTCTCTCTATGGTGTTTGAGTAATTTATGGAGCAAATGAGGTTAAAATTTTGAATATGCTAGGCTAAATTAGTTATGGGAATAATGTCATACCCTTATTTAGTCATTCTTCCTTGATTTTAGTAGACTATTAATTAGTTTTATGGATGTTTGAGCTACATCTAGATCTAGATACCTAGAACTAGGGTTTGTTTTTTTTTACTAATTACATTGTTATTAATTTAGTGGAATATATTTACAATTGCTATTTACATTGCACCATACATTTAGAATTATTAATCGAATTTAGAATATCCTTCCATAAAATTTCTATGTATATTTTTTTGAAGTAATAATTAATTTGTGAAGTATTAATTAGTCCTATTAATTCTTATCTTTGTTTTCTATATTGAAATAAAGATGGACGATAGGAACTCTTGGATGTATGGTAAACAAAGGTGGAGCCAAGTTTCCGTGATGAAGTGGATAAATTTCTTCAAGCCGCAGAGAGCCATGCAATGTCGAGCAATAATAGTGGTGAAATTCTTTGTCCGTAGCGATTGAAGAACTATCTCGCATGGAAAGATGTGACTATCATTAGATCACACTTGATTATGCGAGGATTTGTTAAAGACTACGGTTTGGAATCATCATGGTGAAGCGGTTATTAACAACGTTGATCCGTAAGAAGACGGCAGCGATTACCTAGATTGCATGGACCAATATGTAGCTGAATATGATGCGAAATAGACCGTGAAGAAGAAGGTAGTGGTGGTCATAACGACGGGTGGTGGCAATGATGGCGGAGGACGTGTCGGGATGAAGATGACGGTGATTATTTGGAGGAAATGCTTGGGCCATTGGACGAAGATTTTACTAAAGAACCCGAAAGGTCTAGAAAATTTGGAAAGGGTTAAAAAGCCTCGAAGGAGACTTTGTATGGTGTTGAAAAGGGTTGTCCGACACCTTTGGGCGGTGCTACGCTTTGTGCTTGAGCTACTCATCCCGAAGGCTAAATACAATTTGGTCGATTGTAGTTTCAATGATACATTACGTCTCTGCCTTGGTTGCTGCCACACCAAACTCGTTCCGCCAACACATACGGCGAAGAAGGTTATAAGTCCATTGACAATGGGGTTGAAAAATCCATGCATGCCCGAACCATTGTATCCTTTACCGTGGCGATACGTTCAAGTCACTAGATAAATGCCCCGTGTGGCACTAGTCGTTACAAGAACAATGACCTTTACAACGGGAAGAAGCCTCCACAGGAAGAAGAGGAAGAAAGGTGGGAAAAGGTGGTACAAGATTCTCAACCCAAAGAGAACACTCCATTAGGCATCGATGCAAAGCGAGAGAAGAATCCTGCCTTGGTAATGTGGTACCTACCGATCGTCGATCGCTTGAGGCGTATGTTCCTAAACCCTAAGGAAGCTTCACTCATGACATGGTGGGATGATGAAGCATAAGGTGGGTGATGGTAAATTGGACACCCTACGATGCTACCCAGTGCAGCGCTTTGATGCGAAATACCAAGAATTTAGCAAAGACCCAAGGAATGTACGGTTTGGCCTTAGCACAGATGGAATGAATCCCTTCAATGAGAGAACTAATGAGCATAGTACATGGCCGATGATCTTAACCATGTACAACATCCCAATGTGGTTGTGTCGAAGAGAAAATATCTTCTCCTCACTATTCTCATTCAAGGTCCCAAACAACTGTGCATTGATATAGATGTGTTCCTCGAGCCTTTGATGCAAGAAATGGAGAGGCTATGGCGGTATGGAGAGCCGATGTACGACGCCTTGAGAAAGGAGGACTTCATATGTAGAGCCATTATCTTTGTCACTACCAATGATTACCTGCATACTGTTTGCTTTGTCCGACAGATCAAAGGGAAGACGGGATGCTTAGTATGCTTGGATGGTACTACATGGGTGTTCTGGATGCATTCAAGAAGACAGTTTACCTAAGGTACTGACGATTCTTAAAGACAACTCACAGATACTGCAGCAAGTTGTTCTTCAAATTTTATGACAACAAACCAGAGACCGAATCCCCTCCAGAGAGACGTCAAAACGGGCAACATGTGTTCGAAATGGTGAAACACATACATGTTGATTTTGGAAAGAAGAATGCGGATGGGACAAAGAGAGATAGAAGCACACCTCCTGTCCCCGGTGTACCTTTTAAGAAAAAGTCGATCTTCTTTAAGTATCCGCCTTATTGGCGGACTTGGAGGTCCCCATGCCATTGATTCTATGCACTTACAGAAGAATGTATTTGAGAGTCTCATTGCTACCTTGATGGACACGGGCAAGACAAAGGATGGTCTAAGATCACGGAAAGACATGGTGCAGCTAAATGTGAAGCCAAAGCTTCACCCGATACCTCGAGGTAATGGAAAATACCTCCTACCCGCAGCTAGTTTCAACGACTCGGATGAGAGGAGGCGATCCGCAATTTCTTGAGAGGGTAAAAGTTCCCACCGGGTTTTCACCAACGTGAAGAAGCTAGTGTCAATGAAGGACACATCAATAACACGCTTCAAGGCTCACGATTGTCATGTGATGCTCACATTGTTCCTACCTATTGCAATCGGGCTATAGAGCGAGTTCTTGAAAATGGCCATCACCCGCATGTGTTACTTCTTTTCAAGATCTCACGAAGACGATTGGTGAAAATGAGCTTCGTGACCTACATGAATTCGTGGTGGAGACAATAAACCAACTAGAGATGTGTTTACCTCCGCTTTTTTGATATAATGCCACATCTCATGATTCACATGGTTCATCGAGATCTGACCTGGGCCCTTGCTACTTACATGAAATGTGGTCCTACGAGCGGTTCATGTCGGTTCTTAACCGATACGTGCATGTCGAGCATGCCCGAGGGCTCCATGATAGAGGGTTACAAACAGAAGAAGTCGTCGAGTGTTGTCAAGAGTACCTAAAAGTACAAAGAGGGATTGGTAAACTCGATTCTCGTCACAAGGGTAGGTGATGGGAAGGGCACCAAGGGAGAAAAGTCTTCATCGACAAGGATTTCAACGGTTAGTCGAGCTCATTATAGTGTCTTGCAGAGTCTGAATCGATGCAACCGTACATTGATGAACACTTGGATGTCATTAGGGCGAGTAATGGCGGTCGGACGATTGGGTCATGAAACAAAGACAAGCATCGATTCACTACATGGTTGAAGGAGCAAACCTACCGAATGGGAAACCGAGATGATATTACCATCGAAGGTTGGTGGGGCCCATCGAGACAAGTGACATCATGGCAAGCTTACGACATCAATGGGTACACGCACTATACAGTAGCAAAGGATAGTAATTGTGTGAACCAAAATAGCGTTCGAATAGAAGCCATCAACGGAATGGGGCAAAAGACCCCATACTTTGGCATCATAGATGATATATGGGAACTTGACTATGGAATGGGTATACAGATGGCCATGTTTAGATGTCATTGGGTCAAACAACACCAAGTGAATGAGATCGGGTTCACGATCGTGGACCTCGAGAATATCGGATCTGTGAGATGACCCTTGGGTGCTCGCTTCACGTGTCACACAAGTTTTATATTTACGTGACCGAAAACTAACCTACCCCAAAAAGAAGACAAAGCATGTGGTTGCCTTGAAACAAACTATTATCTGAGTAGACGGAGTGGATGATGTTGATGAGTACAATAACTACGATGAAATGCAACTATTCACCGACTTTCCTAAGAAGATCGGTGTCGTGGAAAGAACTTGCCCAAAGACATACCGCCATGGGAACGAAAATGTGCCAGGGAAACTTGTTACAGGCTAGTTGTTCAAGTTTGATGCATGGTGTATGTATGTATGTGTGTTCGGCATGCATGGAGTGTGTTTGGAGAAAATGTCAGAACCAAAGTTGTATATTTTGATGAGTTCTACAACTTTTATTTTTACATCCTGTAACATCCCCATTTTGGCTTGTGTTTCAAATGTAATAAAATGAGGATAATTTTCCTTGGTTCTAAGGTTGCTTTGTGACACCTCTGAGTTATTTCATAATTTTTGGAAATTATTTGAAATATTTTAGAGGCAAGTCAAACCCTGGTCAAACCTTTGAAATAGCCTTCTAGAATTTCGGAGAAAATGTTTTGCATAAAAACCTCTAAAAATTTTATGTAAGGTTTATCGAGTCATTAACCTCGATTAAAATTTCATGATTTTTGGAGCTAGTTTGCTATCTCTAAAAATCATTCCTAGGTTTAGCTCGTTTTCAAAATCCATAGTCAAACATCAAGAACATACACTTAAAATAATTTTTGTAAAAGAATTTACTTCAATTAAAACTATGGAAATAATTTATTTAAATCTTATAATAATTATAATGAATAACTATAATTTTCCCAAATTTTTGGAGCTAAATTCAATCCACATAAAATTCAAACTTGCTTCAATAACCTTTTGTAAGTTTGAATTTAAAATAAGCAAATAACTCATGAACAATGAGATTTAAAATTTTGTCTGGTCACTAGGTCATTCCAGGAACCTCCTGAAAAATTTCAGATTTTTATGAATTTTATTTCTATATTTGAAGCTCGGTCAAAGTTGGAAGCTTTGGATTAAAACCAATCAAACCACATGAGCGCATCGCGAGCCCGTCCGTTTGAAATCAACGCCCAGATTGCTGGAGCATTCGGATCGCCGATTGCCCTCTTATTCTCAATGTCCGATGCTTGATCGTGGTGGAGTAAATTATTTGTAGGCGGTGGTTCAGAACCGCCCTACAAATCTATTTTTAGGGCGGCTTGTAATCTCAACCGCCTACAAATAGCCCTCCTATATAAGCCGGAGGCGCGGTGAGGCCGAAATCGGCTAAGTCATTGGGTTTCTTGCGCGGCGAGGCCGATAAGTGCCAAAATTAGGGTTTACGCCGCCGCTGGTTAGGGTTTGCGGCCTCGCCGTCGTCGGCCCGTCTCTCCTCTCCGACGCCCGCTCCTCTCCGACGCGGCGTCCTCTCCGATCTCGCTCCGCCGTGACGCGGTGCTCCTCTCCGACGCGCTGTGGTGAGTGGCCTTCTCGCGCGCTCTCTCGCTCTCTCCGATTCTCGCTTGCGTTGGGGCGCTGGGACAATCTTTGAGCATATTTTCTCCGCCCGCCTAGTATATATATGCCTTTCTTAATTTACTTTACGATCGAGTTCGTTTTAATTACTAGTTTCTGCATCTAGACTCTCGCACGATGTTAACACCTGAAGCTTCCGTCTCCGGAAATGTGGATGGTTTTGTTAACTTAACAGATTTATGTATGCAAGCGCAGTTTTCTACTTTGTTGGGATCGAGTACTATGATGTCTCATGGTTAGACAGTGGGAGTGTACCTTAAATCATTTTGGTAAACAAATCCATGAGTAGAGTAGTCGGTTGTGAGCGCCTTTGTAAGTTTGGAGGTTTAAACCAAATGGAGTCTTGGTATAGAATATCAACGAGAATTCAGATGTGAACACCATGCAAGCGACTAACAGGATATGAGTACCATACATGTGAAACTGGAGGTATATACATGTGACCATAACATAGAAATCGGAGGTATATACATAGAAGCATGACATGTCGATCGGTGGTTCATACATATGTATTAGCGGACATAGAGGACTCTCGGGGGCAACGTGGTGTGAAAAGGACCACTTGCCACTTTGCAACCATGACTTGCTTGAGCTCGTGATCTTGGATGGTCGTAGAATCAAAATCCAAGATCGCATCTTTTCCAGTTAACTAATGCTAAATTACTACTTTTAGAGAAGCGATGCATGTTGATCTTAGTCAGTTATGACTCAAATTAATGAGCATGCTATCTGATGTAGTGATGTTCTTAAAATTGAATTGGCTACCCAACTTTATTGGTAATTTTGCTTAAAAGCGTACTTTTGATTGAGGAAAAGCAAGCTGCCAGTGCTTGAAAGCGACATCACATCGCTTTGTGTCATCTTTTCTAGTTATGTTGCAGCACAAATAGATAATGGAATCTCCTTTTAACATATGTCATGAAGCCTACATTATCATGCTTTTATTGTGAACACCACATGTAAATCACTTGGCGACTAGATCTCAGGTTTTAAATGGTCCATGCTCAGAATACTCAAGTCATTTCATTCGGTGGTTCTATCTCGTCTCGATATGGCCCTCTTTGAGCTTTTTGAGATGTGAAGATGGCTCATGATATGCCTGTGAATACTGCCTTGGCCTCTCGCGTTAGTGATACTATATAAAATCAAAACCAACATTTGATGCTACTCTTTTGATGGATATAGTATAGGGTTAAACCTAGAGAAATGCGTAGAAGCCGGCAAGGCTAACACAGAAATGCTATGCAAAAAAATTCTTCCACGTATGGTGAATATGTTATGATTGTATACATGGTTTTATGTGTTGTTTAAAGGGCACATGGCTTGGTATGTTGTATACAGGGACGCAGACAGGGTCTTTGCAACTGGGCTCAATGCCATGCTCAAGTCATCAAGTTTTACATATCTTTGCTACAAAAGCTTCCATCAAAACAAGAGGCGAGTCTTCCTACTTAGAGTTCAACCGTTGTGAAGATGACGAGTTTTTGCGAAGCGTCTTGCATTGTCGTTGCAAAAAAATCTTGGCTATTTCTTGTTTGCATGGTTCGAGTCTTTAATGTTGGCGTGCTCATCTTTTACATTGTTAGACGTGGGAACAATTGTGCGTGATGTTGTACCTATAACCATGTACTCATCTATTGGCTATGGCCCTTGTGAGGTAGTGGGACCCATTTCATGATGACTAATAGTGTTAGACTGTTGTAACGCCTCTTATGCTCTCAAACCGAGTTTCATTTTAATGATCATGTCAATTCTCATTGGAGTGCATATGTTCTACTTGTACTACTCTCATCTCTCTTCCTACTACTACTATTGCTCTATTAGAGGATCGGTAATAGTATTGTTTATCTGTATTTGTTGCATCTATTAGAACAAAGCACAAAATGACGGGACAACAGACGACACAACCCGAGGCCCCGAACAAGTGCCAATCTTTGAAGACGAACAACGAGTTGCATCGAGGAGCAGTTCAACCAGGAGCTAGACGATGATCTACAAATGTTATTAGATGGGGACCATGAGGAGGCTAATGATGAAGACGCGGCGAGGATGAAGAAGAGGGATATGTAAGTCCGGAGGATCCTTTCCCACCTGGTAATGCATGAGAGGCCAACCAAGAGGAGTTGGGCAGGATTTTGATCCGAGCGAGAGGTAGGGATAAAGCCTTATTTCATACATTATGCTTGTATATAAGATCGTGTTATCATTACTAACACTTCGACCTAATAGGCCCCTTCTCGAACTCTCTGACGTCGGCGACATCTCGCTGACAAGAAGTAGCAGAGGAAGGCTGGAGCAGAGGCAAGAGCCACAGAGCCACAGAGGCAAGAAGTAGCAGAGGACATTGATGGCGCCTCGGCTCCACAACCAAGCCACAAACTCGGGCAGCCAGCAAAGAGGGACGAGGAAAAGAAGTGCTAACATATATCCAAAGGACACAGTATATGTGATAAGAGAGGTCGGGAGGCTAGGGAGCCACTTGAGCCAAAACATCTCGAGCTAAGTGGCGTAACGCAATTGGGGCGCTGGTAAGAGATGAGTTGAACCGCAATCCCAACTTGGAAAGAAGTACCGGTGATACAAAGAAAGTCTTATGGGATAAGGCGATGACCAGTTTAGATTCCAGTGGGAACCGAGGAAATGGTGCGCCGTCACGCTATGAAGCGATTGGAGAGTCATGGAGAGGTTGGAAGTCGTCCCTCAACGTCAAATATGTCCAAAAGGATTAACTCCCTTCAAGGAGTTTGGCAACATAACTCTGGACAATGGGAGCGGTTTGTGGCTCGAAGACTTCAGTGAAGCATTGGCCTCGGTGCCGTAACTGCGAAGCGGGCGAAGAAGAACGTGCACCACCATCATCTAGGACCGGTGGGTACTATGGAAAGGAAGAGCAATTTAGGAAGATAGAGGAAGATGCCGCATCGGTGGGACATACAACTTGCGGGGGTTTCAAAGCGCACAAGGCTGGATCCTTTCGAGGAATAAAGAAGCATCCAAGGCGCTTAAGTTTAGTAAGCCGGAGATCAAGAGACGAGATCAAAGATCTTGAACTATCTCAATGCAGCAGCGAAGGGCTTATTTAAGCCTTCTAGAGAGAGGGATGAGCTTAGCCTTGCCTTGGGAAACCCAGAGCACACAGTAGTGTCGGGGGCTAGGGAAAGAGTGATATGGAAGGAGGGATTTGAAGAGGATAGGCACATGTACAAGAAACATGATAGAGACAGAGAGGCTAACCTTGAGGTCCAAGTAAAACTCTAGTTGCGAAGGCGTTGCGGGGAGCAAGGATCATCAACGAGGCACGAATCGTAATGCCACCACCGGACAAGCTGGAAGTTCGCAGCAGCCAAGGTTCCATCGCAGCCACAACCGCCGTCGATCGCATCACGGAACCTACTCCTTGCACTTTGGTTGTTCTCATGGGCGAGCAATCAAATATGATTGAGGTGGCAACGGTGAGGCACATCCTCCGAGGCACTTATCACACTAATCGGATCCGCCGGACTACACTAGGTCGAGATTGCACCGTGAAGTCCGAATTCGGCCGTGGAGGATAGACTTTCCAACTCTGAGGACTCCAAATACTCGAGAAGTAGTGAACAGTTCGTCCTCGCACAAGCGAGACATCATATTGACTACGATTACATCGCACGTGCGAACAGTTACGTTTGGAGGAGTTGAGGAGGGAGATACAGACACCACATCATGACCAACAATTGCTCGAGATGCGACACCGCCACCTCGCGATGGCGTGCCTCATGATATGCCACCGTCTTCACCGCCTCACGGAGGATGTGTAGCCGACACATGAACAACAAGAGGCGCTGCGACATGAAGAGCATGCGGAACAAGTTGATGCACCGAAGGTGCCCACGAGCGAGCCGTAAATTCGAAAAAGCATCCAATCAAGATAAGGTCGCTTATGTGCGATGACGGATGTCGTGGGGTGGAAAGGTGGTATGGCCATGATATGTTCAAGCCGGAGAACCAAGCGCCAAGATGCGAGAAAGCGGTCACCAAGAACGGAAACAAGTGCAAGGCGGGCACCAACCAAAACCAACGGGTTACTTGCAAGTGCGTAAATGTTGAATGCATCACATGGTCAAAGAATTGCCCGCAAAAATATGAAAGAGGCAAGTGTTTCCTTCCAAATCGGGTGATCGGTACCTACCAATTGGAATGAAAAGGTTTCATGATTGGTACTTGCGTGCTATCCCGACGAAGGTAAATCTCATAGAGGCAAGGTTCCCGCCATGACATTTGGAGGCCCAAAGGACAAATTGCCTTTGACTTTGATGACATCCATACTATCTTTCGCCTCTGAGAAATGGAAACCAATCTCATTCGCGTGTGGTGCCTGTAAGTCCTACTCCTATTGCATTGATATGATTGCAATCTTTAGATTTTGTTATAACTAACTAACCGCGCTATGATTTGTAGAATGCAAGTGCACATTTCAAGTAAACTTCCTAGCAAAGACCAAGCGGTACTTGGACCCTCAATTAATAGCCAGACGAGGTTTAATTTCCCACAAGTGGGACTGGACCACAAGGAGTGGCCAGTGGAGAGACCGTTGAGGAGAAAGATAAAATACGGAATGAAAAAATTAGGAAGGAGTGCTATAAGGTTGCAGATATTTTGAGAGCTTTCTCGAATGCAAGACAAATCCTATATATTTCTACCCTACAACTTCAAGTAAGTTTAACTATATCCTTCAATCTTTAATGAGTCATATTATTTTGTTCGATGCAAGCGAGCTTATCTATTCCTATGATTAAATTCATGCGAAGAAGCATTGGATTTGTGTAGTGTCGACCTCAAGCTAGGCATGGCGTGGGTCATGGATCCACTTGATTATGACGAGTCGCTTTACAAAGATTTCATAAGCATTCTTAAGGCGTATACTTATCAACCATCCTCATCGGTTTTGACTTTTCAATACTAACTAACTTGCTTTTGTTAAATTCATTCGAGCGAGCGCATGTACTCGCCAACAAACTCAAAGGGTGCATGATCCGAGAGGAAGGGTGACCTATATGTCAAAACAAGATGGCGGTAAGTGCAACTTACTTTAATACGTACATTACGTTGCGCCACAAGCATTGGCGTTTTTATATGCGAAACTCACGGTGCCTGGCGTAAGTCAGGGAGTTTGCATTGTGGATATTACGTATGCACTTACATGAGTGTCACCGGTGCTTACAGAGAGACACCTTTATGGTATGTTATAACTAATTCACTTGTCGTATAACACACGCATATGTTATGAAATACTAAACTTAAAATTGTCTTGTAGTGGAAAGATGAGATAGGAATTTGTAGAAAACCACTCAACGATGATAGCCTCCTGGAGCTCGTCGGGGACATTTGCAACTTCATAATGGATGCTATTATACACGTCAGAGGTACATACCATGACGACACGTCTATGCTAGGACGTCGCCCTGAGTACGAGTTCCTTCGTGAGTGGGAAGGAATGCATTTAGGACATTGAGAACAATGTGTATGTAATATTATCGCACTTTATGCTACAAGTGTATGTAATGATAAATTATAAACATGATGTTACGCGGATGTGAATATAATGTCTCGTTGAACTTGTTAATATCATGTCTTCAATTATATATATATATATATATATATATATATATATATATATATATATATCATGCATGGTTTGATATATATACCGTGGTTTGAGAATTAGAAATTTTTTATGGAAAAGCAGTTGTAGGGCGTGTGAAGGTGTCGCCCCACGAGAAAATTACAGAGGCTATTTGGTCATCTAAGCCGCCCTTACAAATCTAATTTGTAGAGGCGGCTGAATTACAAGCCGCCTCTACAAAGATTTGTAGGCGGCTTAGAAACCAACCGCCTCTACAAATAAGATTTGTAGGGCGGTTCGAATCGCCTACAAATCTCGATTTGTGGCGACGGTTGGGTAGGCGGTGCCGAGCCGCCTCTGAGGCTCACCACCGCCCTACGATGCTCTTTGTAGTAGTGTGAGAAATGATAATCGAGTTACACCACCACCCAAAAGTACTGCTTGTGGATCTCTCATACGTACTCAACCTAGCTATCGCTAATGTTTGATCAAATGGGCGCGTGAAATTTGGAGCACTAGCTTCGCTCGTCGCACCTTTGGTACATTCTTAATATATATGTCATTATTCATATAACAAAATTAGTTAATTTTGTTTTTAAGATTGCTACTTATGTATATTTTTAGGCTTTCAAAACATACAATCTATTATTAAGATATTATATTTCTTATTTTAACTTTATTCCTCGTAATTTATGTACACGTAACATCTAAATGGCGTCTATGATACCTCATCATATGATTGCTCGTATAGCTTTGACCTGGTCAGTCAAACCATAAACAATTCGTTGGCGCCAAGCATAATTGCCCATACCACACGATCGCACCATTGCGCGGATCTTTAAGCGGTGGGGCCTAGAGTCGGGACTTGGGCGTGCTTTTCGGGCGGCCCAAAGCACGAGGCGACGCGGCGGTCTACGCCGCGACACGCGCGACGCGTGGTGGGTCGGGCGCGACGGCGACGAACTCTGGCCGGTGGGCTCGAGAATGCGGCTGTTAGGCGCGCGACGCACGACGATCGGTTGGGCGTGTTTGGGCCGCGACGACACGAAATAGGCCCAACCTTCCGTTCTAGCCCAATCCTCCCTCTCTCACTGGCTCAATCACTCCCCATCTCGGCACAGTGCAACCAATAACCTCCTCTGTCATTCCACTGCCCAACCAATAACCCTCTCTGCCACCGGTCTAGCCTAACATTCCTCTTGAGCTCCCCAACCCCATCCCCAACCCCTTCTCCGGCCTCGGCTCCAAAATTCACAATCCCTAATCACATTCTATGATTCCCTCCTCTAGCTCCAACCACCTCCTCTCCATACGCCGCCGATCGCCGCCTCTCCTCCCTCCGTCTTGTCGGCGCCCCTCCCTCCATTCCTCCAACCACCTCCTCTCACTCCCTCTCTTTCCCACGCACGCTCTATAGTTACTTAGGGTGGGGTTGGGTGCTGCACGGCACGATCCCGACGACGACGGGCTTTGGCCGTGCTCGGCCTAGCCGGAGGTGGTGGGCGGCGGCGCGGCACGGCGGGTGATCGGGCCGAATCGGCACGGCGCGACGCGCCCGGCACGGCGGGCTTGGGCCGGGCCGGCACGGCACGGCCCAATGCCCAGCTCTAGTGGGGCCTGCCGTTGCCTGTCATTTCCTCGCAGGCTTCGCCCGCGAACTCGCTTGGTGCCACCGCCCACCGGGCACCAGCGGCCGTTGCTGGCTTGCCGCCGCCGCCGACGCGCCGACCATGCCTCTCGCACTCTCCCCCCGGTGCGCACGTACGCGTGTGGTTTTCGCAACGTTTCACCAGTTTTTTTTCGCCCTTCCGCTCCCAAGTTTCGCACGGTGCCCGTCCGGTTGCCTGGACGCGGACACGTTTAATTCTTACCCTCTCGCATGCAGCTGCAGCGTGGCCATGCCGGCGTATGCGCTGGCCCTCACGGGGTCACGGCGGTGTGCTGGCACTGTGGCCTGTGTGGGTCGATAGCCGCAGCAGTTGCCAGTTGGCATGTCGTCTCCTGGGGTTGCCTACATTCGTCTGGAAGGGAGGCAGCCTCTACCCTGGAACTACCATTGACATTGACATTTGACAGAGCCCGAAAGACACACAGGCACACAGCTACTGCATTCTATAGCTTGAGATTGTAGGATAATCAGACCATGAGTCAAGCTCAACTATAAACTGAACTTACATTACTACTGATTAGTAAGAAATTAAGAATTGGCTGGAGCAGATAACTCACGATGCGAATTGCTTCACAAAGCACGAGATCGTAACCATAGCAACATGTTCTCCAGTAAAAGCTAGGAAACATTTGTCTGTCTCTCGGTGACCTTGGTTGTTTGGCTGTGCTTTAGGCATTACGGTAGTCTGTTGATACTGCTGGTAAGAAATATCTGTAACTTTTGTTATTAGCTTTTCAAAAACTGAGTGGATCCTGTTAAAAAAAAAACTAGGAAACATCTCCGTGCACTATCAAAGGTGGTTGATTATTCTCAACTAGGCATAATTTAGCGGTGCCATTATAGTTGCACCATAAGTATTTTGAGTTTTTGACAGATACAACTTCATCATCATGCTAGTAATAATTCGTAAAGTGTGTTGCCGCGGCGGCAAAAATAATCTTATAATCGCTATGATAGTCCTCCAAATCGGATTTTTAGTTAACTCCGAGATGAATCTGGTGAGCTTTATGTGTCACTGTTACAGAACGTGGTCGTCGCTTTTCCTGCTATAAGTCATTCTCATTTCCTTTTACTGCCTGACTGATCATTGCTCGGCAGGGTGCTTTGCATCAAGATTTTCTTCGACTTTACCTGCATCTGCGGAATCATATCAATCAGTTCCCAGTTTCCACTTTACGTTCGTTCGCAAAAGGGGAAAACAGGAAAGAAAGAAACAGGCAAACATGTGGCACTGGGCCATGTAATAGGTCGCATGATTGAAAAAGACCAATGAAGGCTAAGACATTTCAGAGGGAAAGTGCAGGAAAGTTATCAAACATCAGAATCAATAATGATAGCAAACTAGGATAGCTATCTAGAATGATGCTTGAGATATGAAATGCAGTCATGCACAACTCAATTTCAATCACCAAAATCCCTACCCCCAGCATAAATTTGCAGCGCTGCTATCCCACTTTTCTCACTTCATTTCTGTCACTTCGCCGGACCTGCGCTTCTCCTTCTTCGCCCGCGCTCCTTACCGTTGAGCCTACTGGGAGCTGCGCCGCCCGAGTGCTTCCCCATCGCCCGCCCAGCTCCCCTCCTCGACGCCGCCGGTCGCCCCCGATGCTCTTGACGCCGTCGACCGCCTCCTGTGACCCCGCTGAGCAGAGCAGAGCCCCTGCTCTGTTTTTCTTCAGTTCAGTGGAGCCGTCAGCTTCAGCTTCTCACCGGCTCCACTGATCCACGTGGAGCCGGCGGCTTTGGCTTCACTCCGACTCCAGCGATTTGTGTAGAGCTGGTGGCTTCAGCTTCACCCCGGCTCCCTGATCTGCGTGGAGCCGGCGGATTCGGCTTTACTCCCGGCTCCCTAATCTACGTGGAGCCGGTGGTTTCAGATTCGGCTTCACCTCAGCTCCGACTTCTCTGGCCTCTCCGGCTCCCGATCCACCTGAAGCCCCTGCCTATGGCTTCCGCTCCTGAGCACACCGACTCCGACTCGAATCGGTCAAAGTCATCGATGGCCTGCGAAGGCTCTTCGCCATCCGCTCCCGGTTGATTCGATGGGATGAACTTTGGAGTGTCTTTGTTCACTGAGACCTCAACGGCCCGGCATCTGCAGGGTCATCTCACCGGCAAACACCCATGTCTGCCTTGCCCTACACCGTCAATTCTGCCAGCTCTTCCTGTTGGTGTGGATTAGGCGGCTCAGGAGGCCACCAATACTGCACTGAAGGAGGCCCTGGAGCTCTATCAATCTGAGTTGCACACCTACGAACGATGGTAGGATGGCGAGACTCGTGCTACCGCCATCCTGGTGGGTAGCATGCTCGTGGTCATCTCCATGGATGTGGCAGAACTACCAACGACATAGCTTATGTGGGAGTGCCTCTAAGCTCACTACCAGCCGACGAGTGATGCTATGTACCTCTCAGTTGTGCATCAGATGTATTCTCTTCAGTAGCTCGATGCCACTGTGGATGACTTCTACCAGCAGATGTCTGAGTTGTCTGCCAGACCTATCCCTGCTGTGTGCGGCACCTGGCTCACCAGGAGACTCACCGTTTGTACGACTTTTTGACGCGTCTCTAGCCTGAGTTCGAGATTGTGCGTGCTCAGCTCCTGACTCACCACCCATGCTCGAGCTTGGTGGAAGCCCTCATAGGTGTGCGTGCTGAGGACACTCGTCACCGTGGTGCAGCTCAAATGTAGGTTGTCTTGTCTGCTTCAGCACCTGCTCCTCCGCCAGCTTCAGAGCCGACCGTTGTACCCCCCCAGCTCTTAGCGCACTAGTGGTTGCTACCTCTACTGCGGGTCTCCACTGCACCTACCGCCAGTGTGACCGCCATAGGTATCAGGACTGCTACAAGCGGAGGAGAGACCAAGGTCGTCAGAGTGGACGTCCCCCGAAGGGTTCTGAAGGTTCCTCCCACTCAAGAGCCGGTGCCTCTCGCCAGGGCTCTTCCGGTGACGCCACACAGTAGCTTCTCTCACTGCTCCAGCACCTTTGTGTCGACTCGTCCTCAGACTCCCCAGGTTCTGCTTGTCTGGTTCTTGCTTCTCAACAGTCTTCCTCGCCTCCACCTCCTCCCTCATCAGGTATCTTGTCTCCGTGGATCTTAGACTCTAGTGCTTCTTTTCACATAACACCAGATTCTACCCACCTCGCTTCCGCACATTCCACAGTTTTTCCTTCCACTGTTCAGACTGCAGATGGTACTTCTCTTCCCGTTGCAGACCGAGGCACCTTTTCTGCTTCTTCTTTTCATGTTCCTCAGCTTACTATGTAGCTTATGTCGGCTGATCAGATCACTGATCACAACTATCGTGTTGTTTTTGAATCTGACTCTTGTGTTCAGGACCGTCGCACGGGGACTCTGCTTGGTACTAGTCCTCGGCGCCGTGATTCGCATCGTCTTTGAGAGCTCGACTGGCTTCATCTTTATTCCAGTCAGCCACTACTACTACCTCTGGTCATGCCGTGTCCTCCACTATCTCCTTCGCTCAGTGGCACATCATCTCGGTCATCACTGTGGCTCGCATCTATCGTCACTAGTAGGTTGTGGTGTTCTTGGGTCTGTTTCTGAGGACACCTCTTTTCATTGTATGGGTTGCAACTTTGGCAAGCAGCTGCAGCTCCCTTATCCCTCTAGTGATTCTATTTCTACTTGTCCTTTTGATCTTGTTCACTCTGATGTTTGGGGTCCGACTCCCTTCGTTTCGAAAGAGGGTCATCGATATACTATACGATCTTTATTGATGATTATTCTCGTCATACTTGGATCTACTTCATGTTCTCTCGCAATCAGGTTCTCTCTATTTATCAAATGTTTGCTACTATGGTTCGCACTCAGTTTGATTCGCCTATTCGTGTGTTTCGTGCTGACTCTGCTGGTAAGTATCTATTTGTTGCTTTGCGTCGCTTTCTCGCTGAGCAGGGTGCTCTTCCCCAGTACTCTTGTCCTGGTGCTCACGTTCAGAACGGTGTCTCTGAACGTAAGCATCGTCACTTGCTTGAGACCGCTCGTGCTCTCATGCTTGCCTCTTCTGTTCCCCCTCACTTCTGGGCCGAGGCTATTTCCACTGCAGCTTTTCTCATCGACATGCAACCTTTCACTGCTCTTCCGAGTTCTACTCCTGTCGAGCACCTCTACGGTCGAGCCCCAGAGTACAATCACCTTTGCAGTTTCGACTGTGTCTGTTTCGTCCTTCTTCCACCTCGTGAGGGCACCGAACTGACTGCCCAGTCAGTTGAGTGTGTTTTCCATGGCTACAGTCTTGAGTATAAGGGTTATCGTTGCTACAACCCTATTGCTCGCCGGATGAGGATCTCTCGGGATGTCACTTTCGACGAGTCTCGACCTTACTACCCTTGTTCCCCCACAGTCAGGTCAAATTCTCTTGTTAAGTCGATCTTCTTTTCTGACTTTTCCTGACTCTCTGCCTTCCACTATTGTTTCACTTCCTCCTCTACCTTCTTCGCCTCCCTCTCCTCTGGCTGCATCTGTTCCACCTCTGCTGGAGTTTCCTTCCCACTCTTTTGTTGAGATTCTACCTTTTCCTCTGCACTACTCTCATCGTCCTCGGCCTACTCCTCCAGTTGAGCCTCTGTCTTTGATGGGTCCTGTTCCCAGCTCTTCTTCTCCGTCCTTGTTGGGTCCCGCTCTGTCTTCTCCTCCCAGATACGATCTTCGTGATCGTCACACTATCAGGCTGCCTGAGCACTACGGTTTTGCAGCCGCTGCTCCTTTTGAGCCTACGACCTATCGTGAGGCTGCTGCTCACCTTGAGTGGCAACTCGCGATGTCTGAGGAGATTGCTGTTTTGGAGCGTACTGGCACTTGGGATCTTGTGCCCCTACTTGCGCGTGTCACTCCCATCACATGCAAGTGAGTGTACAAGATCAAGACCCGCTCGAATGGTTCCCTTGAGCACTACAAGGCTCGTCTTGTAGCACGTGGTTTTCAACAGGAGCATGGTCATGACTACGATGAGACCTTCGCTCCTGTTGCTCACATGATCACTGTTCGCACTCTCCTTGCTGTGGCCTTTGTTCGACAGTGGCTCATCTCTCAGTTGGACGTTAAGAATGTATTTCTCAATAGCGAGTTGCGTAAGGAGATCTACATGTAGCCACCCCTAGGTATTCTGTCCCTGATGGTATAGTTTGCCGCCTTTGTCGCTCTCTCTATGGGCTCAAACAAGCCCCTCGCGCTTGGTTTGCTCGCTTCTCCTCTGTTGTCACTGCTACTGGCTTTTTCGCTAGTGATCACGACCTTGCCCTCTTTGTACACACCTCTCCTCAGGGTCGGACGCTCCTCCTTCTCTATGTGGATGATATGATCATCACTGAAGATGACTCTCAGTACATTGCTTTTATGAAGGAGCGTCTCAGTGAGCAATTCTTGATATTTGATTTGGGTCCTCTTCGTTATTTTATTGGGATTGAGTTTACCTCTTCGCCCGAGGGCTACTCTCTCTCCCAGGAGCATTACATTCAAGATATCCTTACTCACGCTTATCTTGCTGATCAGCGTGTGGTGGATACTCCTATGGAATTTGGTGTTCACCTTCGGCTTACTGATGGTGAGTCTCTTGAGGATCCCACTCGCTACCGCCATCTTGTCGGAAGCCTTGTCTACCTTGGGATCACTCGCCCTGACATCTCTCACCAAATTCACATCCTGAGTTAGTTTGTCGCGCTCACCGATTCTGCCAATACTCTGCTAATTCCGTCCATCCGATCCGAACCCTTTTCGTGGCGACGGACCACGCGCGGCATGTGTGCGCATTCGAAACGAGCGGCACTCCGCGAAATGAATGGAAGTGGAGGCACAGGCACTCGTTGACGACCAAAGCCATCATGCACAATTGCAATTTACACACTTAACTCGAGTTGGCACCAAAGGCCAAGGCCACACCACTACACATCGTGCCACACCACTACACATCGTGCACACTAACTCTTGCTGCTCACCAAGTGGAGAAAACAACAAAGACAAAGCTCAGTTGCAACGGCATGTTTGACTCTTCGATCAATTCATCCATCCATCCAAAAAGGGGAAAAAAAACAGAAAAAAAGAAGATCAAAAGCAAGAAAGCAAAACTGTACAATGGGTTTTGTGTCACTTCCACTCCTGGGTGTCGCAGGGGTAGCACCCTTCCTGCGCGACGTCGGCGATCTGGACGCCCGTGTCATAGACCCCGCCGGCAGTCCACCGGCGCGGCAGGACCTCCGTGTCGGCCCACCCACTTGCCGTCGTAGCCGCCGGTGACCACCATCCTGAACTGCAGCGGCCCGGCCGGCGCCTGGCTCGTGCTCCACGCCGGCCCGTAGTCCCGCGTCATGAACCTCCAGTTCGACGACCCAACCTGCGCGATTTAGCGTCAGACGACGATGAGTTCAGCATTTCAGCAAACGCCCTCTTTGAACGTTATTACACGCGGACCACAGACAGCCGACTCGTTTGAAAAATTAGATGCTTGTGGTTGGCCAAGTGAGTAAAAATTTGGTTTCGTATATTAAAAAAGTGAGTAGAAATTAATAATATACCGTGGCAACGTCGACCGCCACGATGTCAGTTTGGCCGCCCTGGTACAGGAACCTGATTGCCAAGTCGCTCGGCGCGCGGCTCTTCTTCTCGACGCGTATCGACAGGTTGCGGCGCGTGTACTCGCACGGTATCCTGCACGTGTAGAATTCAGCCATTCAGGGTCAAAAATAAAAACGAGAAGTGCTGGTACTACTTCTAGTAGTTAAACAGGCAAGTTGCCGTGCTCTAATAATAACGAGCGATGACAAACCAAAAAAGAAAGGTTCGAGCATCCGGCATCAAGTGCGAAACTGTTGAAATTTACACGACCGACACCATGCTACATCAAGTGCGAAACTGTTGAAATTACACGACCGACACCATACTTTTGTAGTACGTTTACCACGCAAGTAGCAGTAGGACTAGTGGCAAAGGCACGTGCACAGCATAGCGGAAAGGGGCAGTAGTTTTTTACTTGATTGATTACCTCTTGTACTCGACGTCGACGACGCGCTGCTTCCTGAGCTGCGCGGCCATGCCGTCCCGGGCCATGGCCGCGTACGCCGCGCCGCTCAGCACGAGGTCCGTGCGGTTCGTCCGCGCCTGGTCCGTCACGACGACCTTGGCGCCCGCCGCGCTGCACAGCTTGCCGTCCGTGCACCGAACCTGCAATGGCGAGGGCCCAGTCAATCCAAATTCGCCTGAAAAACATAGCGATTCTGCAAAACATAACACTGCAAGAGAGAGACAGAGCTACATTGCGCACTTACCTGGAAGCACGCGCCGCAGCCGACGCCTCCCCTGTACAGCCTGGGGCTCGCCGCGGCGAGGACGCCGCCGTTGAGGGACGCGGCCATGGAGCCGTACCCGCAAGAACCGGCTGCACGCGTCCACACGCACAATTCAGGCACCCAATCAATCTTGCAAACCACAAACAGAATATAATCAAACGAAGCACAAAGCCAGTGGATGCCTCCGTACCGTTGAGTGTCAGCGAGGAGGCGTGGTAGGCGGCCCTGGACCGGTGCACGCACCGGTCGCATGCGTTGGCCGGAGACGAGGCAACGAAGGCGACGACGAAGAAGAGGACCGTAAGGGACGCCGTGCTCATCACGTTGCAGCGGACGGAGACGACGGCCATGGACGGACCCATCGATCAAGCTTGAAGACGTGGTTGAAGTGGTTTACTTGGGAGAACAGGGGATCCTTGCGCAGCCACAAAGGCTGGCTTTATATCGCTCCTCGCAGGCGCCGCAGACACACACACACACACACAGGTTGCCGTGGCCTACTAGTTACAGGCTTACAGCGCACTAGCGCTAGCTCGTAGTAGCTGGCGCTGCCTCGAACGGCCGCGGTCTCGTGAGACGCAGTGTGTTTTTGGACACGCGGCGCGTTCGGGAGGAAGGCGCGCCGGCCTGTGGGTGGGACGGATATAGAAATAGGAAGGTCCCAGGCGGCCAGGCCACCGACTCTCCCTGGACACGCGTGCGACGACGCGGGCGCGCGGATAAACTCTAACGATCGCGGTGTCACTGCAGGGTTACCATCTGCAGCAGCTCGGCACGTGGCAGAGTAACCCGGTACTAGTACTTCTTCGTTCGTTTCAGCGAAAAGAAGGACACATGTAATTGCCGTTTACCGATGCAAATCCTGCTGATTCACCGTGCTTTGTTATTTTTAAGGGGGTGATTAGATTGGTGACTGTAAATGGGCTCGACAGTATTACGGACTTGTAGTACTAAACCTTACCGATGGAGTATGAGCTGGACTGCTTCTTTTCAGTAACGGGAGGAACTAATAAAGGAGGAAAAGGCACTGGATTTCAAAGGGGAGAAGAAGGCAGGAGTTGAACGCGGTGACGGGGAAACGAGCGGGATTTGATTCGCGAGGGGATAAGAACGAAAGTGGCTGCTAGCTTTTTTATTTGAATTCTGCGGTGGCTGCTAGCTTCGCATGATGTGGACGGAGACAATTCGCTTATCATCACGTACTCCCATCCATCCCACGGCGGATCGGCTGATCACACGGAATATCGTCCATTACACTGTACACACCGGTCTTGGTCAGGACACGTCAGACGTCCCGTCCATCTGATAGAGCCGTTTTGGATAACTACTAGTCTAATCTTCCATGCACGGATGGGTTCATTCAATCAATAGTCTTAGTAGGCCACGTTGTGGAAGGCCTGTGCTTGCCGAGCTGGGAGTCGTTTAGATACTTGGTTCGAAGAAAAACTCCATCGTTTCTTCTCGTTTTGGTACAAAACGTTCGTGCTTTACACGTGCTTTTGGGTGTCCCTTTCAGAGAATGATTATACTGGGAGCGAGGGCATGATGTAAAAAGAATTTCTTACACTTACAACACACCATGCATGCTAAAACCTCCAAGTGAAATGAGGCCGTCGTTTTCGTTACCAGCCATGAATTCTAGAACCAATTAGGCCATTGGCATGTGTTCTCATGGTGCTTACGGCTTGTGACCCTACAGGTTTATGGATGGCATTATCAATGTTTACCAATCATGCTAATCCCATCATAATTGTCGGGCCTCTTTCAAATCTTTGATGTGAAAACGACCTAGCTCGAACGGTGCTTCCATCCTGCCCAAAATTAAATTGGGCTCATATCACATCTTCTGCCTCTTGTTCAGACGTCACGGGTTTAAGCATTTCTAGCACGTTGTTTTGTTTGTGCAAAAAATAAGATAATGCGTATGAATTGAAGACAAGTGAGAAATGATAATCGAGTTACACCACCACCCAAAAGTACTGGTACTGTGGATCTCTCATACGTACTCAACCTAGCTATCGCTAATGTTTGATCAAATGGGGCGCGTGAGGGGGCTGGAGCACTAGCTTCGCTCGTCGCACCTTTGGTACATTCTTAATATATATGTCATTATTCATATAACAAAATTAGTTAATTTTGTTTTTAAGATTGCTACTTATGTATATTTTTAGGCTTTCAAAACATACAATCTATTATTAAGATATTATATTTCTTATTTTAACTTTGTTTCTCGTAATTTATGTACACGTAACAACAAAATGCGTGTATGATACCTCATCATATGATTGCTCGTATAGCTTTGACCTGGTCAGTCAAACCATAAACAATTCGTTGACGCCAAGCATAATTGCCCATACCACACCAGTACTGCACCATTAACGCGGATCTTTAAGCCAGTGGGGCCTGCCGTTGCCTGTCATTTCCTCGCAGGCTTCGCCCGCGAACTCGCTTGGTGCCACCGCCCACCGGGCACCAGCGGCCGTTGCTGGCTTGCCGCCGCCGCCGACGCGCCGACCATGCCTCTCGCACTCTCCCCCCGGTGCGCACGTACGCGTGTGGTTTTCGCAACGTTTCACCAGTTTTTTTTCGCCCTTCCGCTCCCAAGTTTCGCACGGTGCCCGTCCGGTTGCCTGGACGCGGACACGTTTCTTACCCTCTCGCATGCAGCTGCAGCGTGGCCATGCCGGCGTATGCGCTGGCCCTCACGGGGTCACGGCGGTGTGCTGGCACTGTGGCCTGTGTGGGTCGATAGCCGCAGCAGTTGCCAGTTGGCATGTCGTCTCCTGGGGTTGCCTACATTCGTCTGGAAGGGAGGCAGCCTCTACCCTGGAACTACCATTGACATTGACATTTGACAGAGCCCGAAAGACACACAGGCACACAGCTACTGCATTCTATAGCTTGAGATTGTAGGATAATCAGACCATGAGTCAAGCTCAACTATAAACTGAACTTACATTACTACTGATTAGTAAGAAATTAAGAATTGGCTGGAGCAGATAACTCACGATGCGAATTGCTTCACAAAGCACGAGATCGTAACCATAGCAACATGTTCTCCAGTAAAAGCTAGGAAACATTTGTCTGTCTCTCGGTGACCTTGGTTGTTTGGCTGTGCTTTAGGCATTACGGTAGTCTGTTGATACTGTTGGTAAGCTGGTGTCCCCAGCAGGGATTGTAAGAAATATCTGTAACTTTTGTTATTAGCTTTTCAAAAACTGAGTGGATCCTGTTAAAAAAAAAACTAGGAAACATCTCCGTGCACTATCAAAGGTGATTGATTATTCTCAACTAGGCATAATTTAGCGGTGCCATTATAGTTGCACCATAAGTATTTTGAGTTTTTGACAGATACAACTTCATCATCATGCTAGTAATAATTCGTAAAGTGTGTTGCCGCGGCGGCAAAAATAATCTTATAATCGCTATGATAGTCCTCCAAATCGGATTTTTAGTTAACTCCGAGATGAATCTGGTGAGCTTTATGTGTCACTGTTACAGAACGTGGTCGTCGCTTTTCCTGCTTTTGTCATTCTCATTTCCTTTTACTGCCTGACTGATCATTGCTCGGCAGGGTGCTTTGCATCAAGATTTTCTTCGACTTTACCTGCATCTGCGGAATCATATCAATCAGTTCCCAGTTTCCACTTTACGTTCGTTCGCAAAAGGGGGAAAACAGGAAAGAAAGAAACAGGCAAACATGTGGCACTGGGCCATGTAATAGGTCGCATGATTGAAAAAGACCAATGAAGGCTAAGACATTTCAGAGGGAAAGTGCAGGAAAGTTATCAAACATCAGAATCAATAATGATAGCAAACTAGGCTAGCTATCTAGAATGATGCTTGAGATATGAAATGCAGTCATGCACAACTCAATTTCAATCACCAAAATCCCTACCCCCAGCATAAATTTGCAGCGCTGCTATCCCACTTTTCTCACTTCATTTCTGTCACAAATGTTGGATATGTATATAGCCTAAGATGTTCTTTGCATATTAGCAACCCTGTACATGTTATATATTGGGCTATTGGAATGGACAACAAGCCTCATTCTGATATGGTATCAGAGTAAAGTTAGGGTTAGGGTTTGCCTGCTGTCTCTACCCTTCCTGTGTTCTTCCTCTGTTTTCCACCACCGTTGTTCATCTTCCCGTGCTTCCTCTGCTCCCACCGCAAGTCTCCTGCACCGGATCCCAGGCCTCACCGCCGGATCCCGCCGCCGGATCCGTACCGCCTGTCGCCGGACCTGCGCTTCTCCTTCTTCGCCCGCACTCCTTACCGTCGAGCCTACTGGGAGCTACGCCGCCCGAGTGCTTCCCCATCGCCCGCCACTCCTCCTCTCGCGCCGCGGTCGCCGATGCTCTTGACGCCGTCGACCGCCTCTGTGGACGCGCGAGCGAGCGAGCCACGCTTTTTTTCTTCGGTTTAGTGGGCCGTCGGCTTGAGCTTCTCACCGACTCCAGCGATTTGTGTAGAGTGGTGGCCAGCTTCCTCGGCTCCACGATCTGCGTGGAGCCGGCGGATTCGGCTTTACTCGGCTCCTAATCTCGTGGGCGGTGGTTTTGGTCGGCTTCACCTCGGCTCGGCCGCGCCTCCGGCTCCGATCCGGTGAAGCCCACGCCTATGGCTTCCGCTCTTGAGCACACCAACTCCCGACTCTGGATCCAGTCAAGTCATCACTGATGGCTTCTGCTGGAGGCTCCTTCACCATCCCGCTCCCCCTAGTTCAGTTCGACGGGATGAGCTTTCGGGAGTGGGCTGTTCACCTGAGACCTCAACAGCCAGCATCTCTGGGGTCATCTCACCGGCAAGCACCCCTATCTGCCTCGCCCTACACCGCCAATTCTGCCAGCTCTTCCTGCTGGTGCGGATTAGGCGGCTCAGGAGGCCGCCAATACTGCACTGAAGGAGGCCCTGGAGCTCTATCAATCTGAGTTGCACGCCTACGAACGATGGTAGGATGGTGAGGCTCGTGCTACCGCCATCCTGGTGGGTAGCATACTCGTGGTCATCTCCATGGATGTGGCGGAACTACCGACGACATAGCTTATGTGGGAGTGCCTCCAAGCTCACTACCAGCCGACGAGTGATGCTATGTACCTCTCAGTTGTGCACCAGGCGCATTCTCTTCAGTAGCTCGATGCCACTGTGAATGACTTCTACCAGCAGATGTCTGAGCTGTCTGCCAGACCTATCCCTGCTGTGTGCGGCTCTTGGCTCACCAGGAGACTCACCGTCTGTACGACTTTTTGACGCGTCTCCAGCCTGAGTTCGAGACTGTGCGTGCTCAGCTCCTAACTCGCCACCCATGCTCGAGCTTGGTGGAGGCCCTCACAGGTGTGCGTGCTGAGGAGACTCGTCACCGTGGTGCAGCTCAGATGTAGGTTGTCTTGTCTGCTTCAGCACCTGCTCCTCCGCCAGCTTCAGCACCGACTATTGTATCCCCCAGCTCTTAGCGCACTAGTGGTTGCTGCATCTACTGCGGGTCTCCACTACACCAACCGCCAGTGTGATAGCCATAGGTATCAGGACTGCTACAAGCGGAGGAGAGACCAGGGTCGTCAGAGTGGACGTCCCCCGAAGGGTTCTGAAGGTTCCTCCCACTCAAGAGCCGGTGCCTCTCGCCAGGGCTCCTCCGGTGACGCCACACAGTAGCTCCTCTCACTGCTCCAGCACCTTTGTGTCGACTTGTCCTCAGACTCCCCAGGTTCTGCTCGTCTGGCTCTTGCTTCTCAACAGTCTTCCTTGCCTCCACCTCCTCCCTCATCAAGTATCTTGTCTCCGTGGATCTTGGACTCTAGGGCTTCTTTTCACATAACACCAGATTCTACCCACCTCGCTTCCGCACATTCCACAGTTTTTCCATCCGCTGTTCAGACTGCAAATGGTACTTCTCTTCCCGTTGCAGACCGAGGCACCTTTTCCGCTTCTTCTTTTCATGTTCCTCAGCTTACTATGTAGCTTATGTCGGCTCACAACTGTCGTGTTGTTCTTGAATCTGACTCTTGTGTTCAGGACCGTCGCACAGGGACTCTGCTTGGTACTAGTCCTCGGCGCCGTGATTCGTATTGTCTTTGAGAGCTCAACTGGCTTCATCTTCATTCCAGTCAGCCACTACTACTACCTCTGGTCATGCCGTGTCCTCCACTATCTCCTTCGCTCAGTGGCACATCGTCTCAGTCATCTCTATGGCTCACGTCTATCGTCACTAGTAGGTTGTGGTGTTCTTGGGTCTGTTTCTGAGGACACCTCTTTACATTGTATGGGTTGTAAGTTTGGCAAGCAGCGGCAGCTCCCCTATCCCTCTAGTGATTCTATTTCTACTTGTCCTTTTGATTTTGTTCACTTTGATGTTTGGGGTCCGGCTCCCTTCGTTTCGAAAGAGGGTCATCGATATACTGTACGATCTTTATTGATGATTATTCTCGTCATACTTGGATCTACTTTATGTTCTCTCGCAGTCAGGTTATCTCTATTTACCAAATGTTTGCCACTATGGTTCGCACTCAGTTTGATTCGCCTATTCGTGTTTTTCGTGCTGACTCTGCTGGTGAGTATCTATCTGTTGCTTTGCGTCGCTTTCTCGCTGAGCAGGGTGCTCTTCCCCAATACTCTTGTCCTGGTGCTCACGTTCAGAACGGTGTCTCTGAGCGTAAGCATCGTCACTTGCTTGAGACCACTCGCGCTCTCATGCTTGCCTCTTCTGTTCCCCCTCGCTTCTGGGCCGAGGCTGTTTCCACTGCAGCTTTTCTCATCGACATGCAATCTTTCACTGCTCTTCCGGGTTCTACTCTTGTCGAGCACCTCTATGGTCGAGCCCTAGAGTACAATCACCTTCGCAGTTTCGACTGTGTCTATTTCGTCCTTCTTCCACCTCGTGAGGGCACCGAGCTGACTGCTCAGTCAGTTGAGTGTGTTTTCCATGGCTACAGTCTTGAGTATAAGGGTTATCTTTGCTACAACCCTATTGCTCGTCGGATGAGGATCTCTCGGGATGTCACTTTCGACGAGTCTCGACCTTACTACCCTTGTTCCCCCACAGTCAGGTCAAATTCTCTTGTTGAGTCGGTCTTCTTTTCTGACTTTTCTTGACTCTCTGTCTTCCACTACTGTTTCGCTTCCTCCTCTACCTTCTTCGCCTCCCTCTCCTCTGGCTGCACCTATTCCACTTCTGCTGGAGTTTCCTTCCTGTTCTTTTGTTGAGATTCTACCTTTCCTCTGCACTACCCTCGTCGTCCTTGGCCTACTCCTCCAGTTGAGCCTCTGTCTTTGATGGGCCCTGTTTCCAGCTCTTCTTCTCCGTCCTTGTTGGGTCCCGTTCTGTCTTCTCCTCCCAGATACGATCTTCGTGATCGTCACACTATCAGGCCGCCTGAGCACTACGGTTTTGCAGCCGCTGCTCCTTTTGAGCCTACGACCTATCGTGGGGCTGCTGCTCACCCTGAGTGGCAACTCGCGATGTCTGAGGAGATTGCTGCTTTGAAGCGTACTGGCACTTGGGATCCTGTGCCCCTACTTGCGTGTGTCACTCCCATCACATGCAAGTGAGTGTACAAGATCAAGACCTGCTCGAATGGTTCCCTTGAGCGCTACAAGGCTCGTCTTGTAGCGCGTGGTTTTCAGCAGGAGCATGGTCACGACTACGATGAGACCTTCGCTCCTGTTGCTCACATGATCACTGTTTGCACTCTCCTTGCTGTGGCCTTTGTTCGACAGTGGCCCATCTCTCAGTTGGACGTTAAGAATGTCTTTCTCAATAGTGAGCTGCGTGAGGAGATCTACATGTAGCCGCCCCTAGGTATTCTGTCCCTGATGGTATGGTTTGTCGCCTTTGTCGCTCTCTCTATGGGCTCAAACAAGCCTCTCGTGCTTGGTTTGCTCGCTTCTCTTCTGTTGTCACTGTCGCCGGCTTTTTCGCTAGTGATCACGACCCTACCCTCTTTGTATACACCTCTCCTTAGGGTCGGACGCTCCTTCTTCTCTATGTGGATGATATGATCATCACTGGAGATAACTCTCAGTACATTGCCTTTGTGAAGGAGCGTCTCAGTAAGCAGTTCTTGATATTTGATTTGGATCCTCTTCGTTACTTCTTTGGGATTGAGATCACCTCTTCGCCTGAGGGCTACTATCTCTCCCAGGAGCATTACATTCAAGATATCCTTACTTGCGCTTATCTTGCTGATCAGCGTGTGGTGGATACCGCTATGGAGCTTGGTGTTCACCTTCGGCTTACTGATGGTGAGCCTCTTGAGGATCCCACTCGCTACCGTCATCTTGTCGGAAACCTTGTCTACCTTGGGATCACTCGCCCTGACATCTCTCACCCAATTCACATCCTGAGTCAGTTTGTCTCTACTCCCACTCAGCTCCACTACAGTCCCTTTCTTCATGTTCTGCGATATCTTCGCGGGACCATCACTCGTCGCCTTTTATTTCCTCGCCCCAGTTCCTTACAGCTTCAAGCGTACTCTGATGCGACCTAGGCTAGCGATCATTCTGATCGCCGGTCTCTTTCTGCCTATTGTGTTTTTCTTGGTTCCTCCTTGATTGCCCGGAAAACAAAAAAGCGGACTGTCGTTTCCCATTCGAGTACTGAGGCTGATTTGAGAGCCGTAACGTCGTTGACAGCTGAAATCACTTGGCTTCGGTGGCTACTTGAGGATTTCGATGTTTCCGCTTCTGCACCGACTCCTCTCTTATCAGATAGTACCAGTGCGATCAGCATAGCTCGAGATCCCGTGAAGCACGAGCTCACCAAGCACATTGGAGTTGATGCTTCGTACATGCGATCGCAAGTGCAAGACCAAGTTATTGATCTTCAGTATGTGCCTTCGGAGTTTCAGTTAGCAGATTTCTTCACTAAGGCACAGACTAGAGTTTAGCATAGTTTCTACCTCTCCAAACTCAGTGTTGTTGATCAACCATGAGTTTGAGAGGGGTGGTAGATATGTATATAGCCTAAGGTGTTCTTTGCATATTAGCAACCCTGTACATGTTATATATTAGCCCTTTGGCCCATTGAAATGAATAACAAGCCTTGTTCCAACAACAAACTCAACCATAGCACCCCAAACAAATAGATTGGTTTTCCCGGCAGAAGCTTATTTGCATTGTGAGGACCCGGAATATTTAACTAGTAACACTTAACCTCCAAATGGTTCTAGCGTTACTAATTAAACATTCTAAGCCTCGATGGACATATGCTTCCCAGAATTGCAGCATATGTACATCATCACAAAATTACACATCAATTCCATACACATACATCACTAAGTTCAACAACGACATACATAAAGTAAAGTTATTACAAAAGAGAGCCGACGGCCAAATAGAACAATATACAAGAATGACAATGAAGCAAAGTGCCATAAGATGGCTAGAACAAAAGTCACCAGGTTAGCCAACATAACCCACAAGGCAACCGGCCGGGCATAAGCTAGTCGCCCAAACTACCACAACACATTTCATAAAGTGAGGCCCCTCGAGCTCACCTTCTTCCTCTGCAACAAAACAATTAAGCATAGCAACCGAGTACAAAGATTGTCTTTGTACCGCAAGACCAGACGTGTGGGATAGCGGACCTATTCAATAAACTACATGCAAGCTTATTTAGGTGGAGGTTGTATGTCTCATTTTGCATGAAGCCAACTTTATTTGCAATAATGTAATATATTTCAAAAGCAAGTTTGCAAATCTGTTTTGTTATCAAAGTAATGATAAGTAAAGGTACATACAAGTAACCACCGGAAGTGACTATCCCAATAATCACCACAACATAGCACGAATCACGATTCGTACCACCCATCAAGTTTTAATTTAAAAGGTTGTAGTCTAACTCTTGAAAGACCTTGCCAAGCGTGTCCATAACCTAGGGCGAGGCTATTCGAATAGTTTTAACCTGCAGGGTGTACCAATGTACCCACACTTGCACCGCCTTCAAGCCACAAGCACACTACAGAAGGTATGCAGCACGACTAAGTCCTACGAGACATTTCCAATCTTGTGTATTAACTACGAGCCGCTCATATGGATAGAAACCCATATGCTTACATTGCAAGCGAAAGACAACCACCATCACGGAAGCCTTTCGGACACTACAATGCTCCCAACACCATCCCTCCTGCGACTCCTGCGACTGGAGCCAATACACGCCAAAGTACTAAGTCAAGAGAGGTCCCATACCCTCTAATGTGGTTAGCACGCTAAAATGCTTGGTTTAGTGTAACAAGATGTTCGGTCCTTGTTGACCGGGCACCATTCGATCACACCCCACAATCACACCATCTTACCATTGTGCCCAAGTCTAAATCATTTTGTTTTTAGTTTTAGTTTTCATAAGTAGACATGGCACAAGGTGGAAATCATAAATCATAATAAGTTTTGTGTGATCAAGGTTATCGACAAGTCGATAACCGCCCATTTCTACCGAAGCTAGGCATGGCTAAGCAATTAATTCGCAACTACTAAGTGACAATAGCCCATCCACGAACTCTAAATCACAGCAAGTAACCTAGGCTCATGGTAGTAGAGGATAATCATTTGCTAAGGAAATGCATCTACTAGGCCAACTATTAAAACAAGGTAGCAATGCATACATAGAATTTGTAATCAACATAAATACTTAAAATATTGGGATTAACATGATCAAACCGCTTGCACGCTTGCTGTTGCTCAATTTGTTGCGGAGGGTCGTTCTGGGGTTACCATGAAATGTCGAACCCTAAGCGGAAGGCAAAAGAACCAAGAACAACCAATAAGACGAGCAAAGCTTAAACAAAGAGCAAGCAAAATTTATCCAAATACGACAGAAATTTATACACAAGGTAAACTACGAATATACCTAGTCATAGAAACTGGAAAAACCTAATTTGGATTTGTGGTGCAAAAGATATTACTTAAAAACTCATTTTCGGCCATAATTAGCACTGTAGCAAAAATATTTTCTAGAAAGGTTTTGAACCTGAAATTTTTATGGTAGCTACCTACTGGTGTAGTGGTAACCCATATAAAATTTTAGGTCATTTGGAGTTAGAATGATTTAGTTATGATTTTTCTAAGTCCTACAACTAGCATATATCATTTCTCAGGAACATGAATAAAGACAAAGCCTAGATCAAATTAAAGCATGTCTACAGGCCAAATTTACCAGGTTGAGTTTGCTCAGTTTACAACTACAGAGAGGAAGTTATGTGGTTTACAAATTTTCCATGAATTTCTAGACATCATTTTGCATTAAATAAGATCATGTTGTTTAAATCATTTTCTGCTACACAACAGGCCTAAATTCATTCTCAGTTAAAGTTTATACTATAACAAAGCTACGACAATGGAATCATTCAAAAGGAGTTAAAATGACAAAGTTATGCACTTTTGAAATTTGAAACAACAAAAGACTTAGGAAACTTTGAGCTCTCGGGAGGTCCAAACGAATGGAAGACAAGGAGAGGTCGTGGGGCGTTAGATCAAGGTCCGACGACTCACGAGCCTCGGCGCACGCCACGCATAAGACCTCCTCCCGCGACCGGGAGGTGCGGACCGTTGAGATCTGATCCAACGATCACGACGAGAGCGCGCCACACGCGCACGCAAGGAGGTCTCACGCGCCTATCGGAGGTCGTGGCCGTCGGATCGAGATCCGCGGTCCCGAGCACTAGGGAGGTCCTAAGGCTTTAAACCCAAGGAAAGAGGTCGAACGGTCGAATCTCACAGAGGAGGTCCCAACGGTCTAGATCTCCGGAGAGAGGTCCTACGGCTAAATCCACGAAGGAGGTCTAACGCCATCGATCCAAGGAGGAGGTCCTAGAGCGGTCAAGATCTTCAGAGGAGGTCTTGATCGGTGGGATTGACACGAGGAGGTCTTGGATGACCAAGATCTTCTCGGGAGGTCCTAGCGATAGTGTTTTATCGGGAGGAGATGCGGGCGGTTGATTAGACCTAGGAGGTCTTGAACGGTCCGTAACAACGCGGAGGAGGTCGTGTGACTAAAGATTTTACAAATAAAATCCAACGCTCGATCTAAAGCCGGGAGGTCGCGAACGGCTAAGATCAAGATTGGGAGGTCTGAGGGTTTTCTAACAAGGACCGGGGTGCTCTTTGCAAAGAGGACCACGAGGAGGTCTTTTCCAACGAGGACCTCGGGGAGGTCCCGAAGGTGGTTTTACAAAAATGACCCGAGGAGGTCTTTTTGCAGAGTGGTCCTAGTGGCTCGGATGGAGTTCCAAGAGGTCTAAAACGGCTAGGATCTAACCCGGGGAGGTCCTAGTGCGATAAGGGCTTTACGGGAAAGATCTAAAGGTCCAGATCTAATCCTGAGGAGGTCCTCAACGGTTAAGATCGACCCAAAGAGGTCCTAGGACTTAGAACTTTACGCGGAAACCCACCTACGGCACAGATCTAACCTGGGGTGGTCTTAACGGCTATGAATACACCTGGGAGGTCGGGGCTTTAGAAGGCACGCGTGTTATGCCGGCAAGAGCGCATTAATGGCGACCTTAGACAACATTAATGCCAATCATTGCATCACGCATCTGTCCGAGTGCGACACGCGAAAACGCCCGAGCACCTAAGCGAGCTCACCGCGGCGATGGGGACCTTGCCGGCGCCGACCAAGGGCACCAATAAACTCGCAATAGTGTCGCGGGCCTAGCGGAGGCACTCTCGACGGCGGCGACGACCTTAAACACCGGCGAGCCGGAGAATGGCGGAGGACAAGCTTTTCGGCAAAATCCAAAACGGTGAAACTCCAGCGCTCTGAGCTATGCTAGATAGACCTCAAGCTCTAAGGGACTAAAATGAACTCACCAGGCACGAGAGTGGTCGGAGGAGGTCGGAGGAGTGCCGCGGCGAGTAGATCACCGGTCGAGGAAGAAGGAGGTGCTCCTCGGTAGAATCGGGATCTCCGCAAAGGCTGGTCAACCCTGGGAGAGGCAAACCAGAGAGGTTAGGGAGGGTCCTAGGCGACCAGAGAGGACCAGAGGAAGAGAAAGGAACCAATGGAACCACTGGAGCTCGAGGCCTTCAAAGAGCTCCAAGACCGACAATGGTGGCAGAGAGAGGGTGTGTGCTAGGTGTTTGAGTTTGGGAATCAGCTCAACTGGGGGAGCCAAACACAACCAAGAACGAAGAAGGAGAAGGAGAGGAAGGCCTCAGGCTATGTATAGCCTGGGAGCTTGGCAAGGGCTAGGGCAGAAGCCTACTGTGAGCATGAGCCATGCCCCTGCCATGGACTGACTGGATTTGACAAGGGTAGGTAGGTAGGGGAAGACTTCTAGGCTAGGCTCTCGACACATTTAATGCATGGTAGAAAGAGACGTTGGGAAGGACCAAAAGTGACAGACCCATCGCTCCCAGCCGCTCGTCTCGACACACGCATGGGTGCGGGAAAGCCATGATGACCGGACCTCCGGGAGGTCGCGAGGAAGAGAAACAGAGCCGAGGGAGAGGTCCTGGACGTCCCAGATGTGCTCGGGAGGTCATGGACGTCCAAGAATCGCCGAGGTGGGAGGTCTTGAGCGCGGTGAGGAGGTCTGGGAGGTCGTGACCGCTGGATGGAGATCGGTGGCTTGGACCACCGAGGCGCCGAGGGCGCTCAAGAGGTCCTCGGTCGGTGGGGAGGTCGTGAGCGGTGGATGGAAATCCAACGGCTAGAACGGGCGCGCACGAGATCGAGCTCGGTGCGTGGCGGCGACATGGTCCAACCAAGTCGGTTGAGTTGGGCTCGGTCGAGCCCAGTCCGACTCAACGATTTAGTTTTTCCGTTTTGGAAGGAGCTGCTCCTTGGAGGATTGTTTGAGGCGACAAACCGACTCCAAAAATTATGAAATTTTTACAGGAGCTTGCTAGCTCAAACGAGGACCTAGCATAAAATTTTCAGAGGCTCTGGGGCTGTGGATTTTCCTCCAAAATTTAACAAGGCACTGGTCCAAGGTTTGACCAGATTTTGAATTGGTTTGACTGACCTCCAAAAATATTCAAACATTTTCTAAAAATTGTGAAACTTTTCAGAGGAGTCACATACCAACCCAAGAATTTAGGAAAAATATTTCCAGGAGATTATCACAAGATGGAACAAGGATGATTAAGAAGAATAAGATGTGGGTCGAAATGACTTGTGATCTTTGTATTCCCATAATCTCTTTACAACAATTGTCCAAAGCACACAGGAAATGCAAGATGTAAGAAAAAGTTTTAATTTCCCCTTATTTTTTTACATTTGAAACACAAGCCTAAAATTGGGATGTTACAACTCTCCCCCCCTTACAAGAATCTCGTCCCGAGATTCCGTTTACTCGGAGAAGAAAGAAGGAAAATCTGCACGAAGGCGATCTTCTCGCTCCCAAGTTGCCTCATCTTCAGAATGGTTTGACCACTGAACCTTAAGGAACTTGATGACACGGTTCCTTGTTCTCGCTCGATTCCTCAAGAATGCGAGCAGGATGCTCGCGGTAGGTCAAATTCTCCACGCACATCGAGAACCTCCAACGGAGCTTCTCGGTCGGGACACGGAGGCACTTCTTGGTGGGACACATGGAATACATCATGCACACCCTCAAGTGCGGTGGTAGCTCCAACTCAGTATGCAATCTGCTCCAACTCTCTCGATGATACGGTAAGGCCCAACATATCGAGGAGCCAACTTGCCCTTGATGCCAAAAGCGATGGCCCTTCAAGGGTGAGACTTTGAGATACACAAAGTCATTGGGCTCAAAGCTCACTCACGGCGACGGACGATCCGCATAGCTCTTTTGTGCGGGTGGGCCGTGCGCGGATGCTCGCGGATCAAGCGAACGACTTTCGGCCTCATTGATCGAATCGACCGAAAGCGCGCCACCGGTCTCGACCAGTTCAACGGGGTTCGCACCTTCTCCCATACAAAGCCTCAAATGGTGCCATGCCAAGCGGCTGAAAAGTTGTTGTAGGAGAACTCGGCAAATGGTAGGCATTTCTCCCACTTCTTCCCATAGGAAAGAACACAAGCACGAGCATATCTTCCAACACTTGGTTGACTCGCTCCGTCGCCATCGATCCCGAGGATGAAAGGTCAGATCTTGAAATGAAGGCGGGTCCCCATAGCCTCTTGCGGACTATGCCAAACCGCGAGGTGAAAAGCGCACCACGATCGAAATAATCGTCTTTGGTACACCGTGAAGACTCACAATCCTCGAGACATAAAGTTCGGCCAAAGGCCCCACACAAGCCGAGTCTTGACGGGAAGGAAATGTGCCACTTTAGTCAACGGTCAATGACGACCCAAATAGCATCATTCCCTTGGACGGCGGGGCAATCCGGTGATGAAGTCCATGCCAGCGAATCCACTTCCATTCTCGCGCGGCAAAGGTGAAGAAGACACGCTGACGCGATGCTCGGCCTTCACCACGACAAGACACGTTGCACTCGACAACGAACTTGGCAATCGCGCTTCATTCGGGTCCACCGAATCTCGGCGAAGGTCTGATACATCTTGGTAGCCCGGGGTGAATAGACAAAGGGAGTCATGGGCTTGCGGAGAATCATATTCCGCAATTCCATGACCTTAGGAACCACAAGACGCCGCCCAAACCACACAACGCCGTGCTCGTCCTCACGAAAAGCACTTGGCAATCCCATCCTTGATGTTCGCTGATCCGGCTCACACCGCATCATGCTGCTGTGCGCTTTGATTTGGTCCACAAGGTTGGTTGCACAACCAATGTAGCAAGAGAACCGTGCTCGATCAAACTCAAATTGATTTGGAATTTTGCAATGAGGGTAGGCTGCTCGCTCTTGGAGCATCAACATGTTGCAATACACCTTTCGACTAAGTGCATCACCACGACATTGGCCTTGCCGGATGGTGCGAATACCCATGTCATAATCCTTGATCAATTCCAACCATCTTCTCGCACGAGGTTCAGATCTGTTTGGGTGAACAAGTACTTCAAGCTCTTGTGGTGAATACACCTCACAACGGTTACCAATCGATAATGCCGCCAAATCTTGAGTGCATGGACCACGACTAACTCCAAGTCATGAGTAGGATAGTTGAGTTCATGAGGCCTCAGCGCCGCGATGCATAGGCCACAACCTTGCCCTCCGCATAAGAACACAACCAAGACCCTAACGAGAAGCATCACAATAGATATCAAAACTCTTGTGAATATCGGGGAGAACAAGCATTGGTGAGGTCGATCGCTTCTTGAGTTCTGAAAACTCACATCACAAGCGGCGGACCACTCAAACTTCTTGTCTTTCTTGAGCGGTTCGGTCATAGGCTTTGCAATCTTGGAGAAGTTCTCGATGAAGCGCGATAGTAGCCACCAAACCAAGAAAACTCGCACATCCGTGGTGACTTGGTGACCCAAGATAGCACATCACCGACCTTGATAGGATCCACACCACACCTCCATTGAAAGAACATGGCCCAAAATGCCACTTCCTTCAACGAACTCGCACTTGCTGAATTTGGCATATAAGCGGTGTTCGCGACTTGCCCAACACAGGTGAAGATGATCGGCATGCTCTTCTTCACTCTTGGAGTAGATAAGGATATCATCGATGAACACCACCACAAACCTATCCAAATACTCCATGAATATTGAGTTCATTAGGTTCATGAATAAAGCAGGAGCATTAGTCAACCCAAAAGACATGACGGTGTACTCGTAAAGGCCATAACGAGTAGCAAAGGCTGTCTTAGGAATATCTCGGCCTCGATCGACTTGATGATAGCCCAATCTCAAGTCAATGGGAGAAGACTCGTGCTCGGTCAAGCGATCGAAGAGATCATCAATCCGGGTAAAGGATACTTGTTCTTTACCGTCACCTCATTAAGCGGACGGTAATCAACACACATGCGCAAAGTCTTGTCCTTCTTCTTCACAAAGATAATGGACAACCCCAAGGAGATGAGCTAGACGGATAAAACCCTTCTCTGCAGCTCACCCGATTGCTTCTTCACTCCTCCAACTCATTAGGAGGCATGCGATCGGCCTCTTAGAAATAGGGGCGATGCAGGGCGACAACTCTATCACGAACTCGGATCTCGAGCAGGTGGCATGCCGGCAAGTCTTCGGGAAAGATATCCACGAACTCACATCTTGTGGGAACGTCACGGATCTCCAATGCGGCTTTGCTTCAAGGACATAAAGATGGGGCTCGAATAGCGCGGCGAAACCCAACCTGTTCACCAAGAGTGGTGAGGTAGACAATCTTCCGGCACAATCGATTTGCCCCAAGTGTTGGGACAACCAATCCATGCCAAGAATCACATCCAAGCGCGCCGAGTTGAGTAGGATAAGATTCGCCAAGAATCCCACTCCTTCGATGTGGATAGGGACATCCCGGCATACTTGGTCAGCTCTCATTTCCGAACCCGGAGAGCGAATCAGCAGTGGAACCACCAAAGGAACACAGTGAAGCCCACAATCAACAGCAAAAGACCTCGAAATAAAAGAATGCGAAGCCCTAGAGTCAAATAAAACTGTAGCAGGACGCAAATTAACAAGGAGCGTACCCAACACCACGTCGGGCGCCTCCGTGCCTCCTCACCGAGATGTGGTTGACTCGGGCGCTCCCCAAGCCCGGTCTTCGGTCGGTGGTGACCACTCCCTTGCCGCGTCCTCCATTAGGACGAGGGCCGCTCGATCTTCTTAGGACAACTACTCGCGTAGTGGCCCTTGTTGTGTGATAGAAGCAAGTGGCGTCGGCGCGGGGTTGCGGGAACACCTGGCTGCTGGGTCGCGCGCGACGCGGCTGAGTCACGACCTGCGGAGGGCGTGGAGCTGGTGCTGAAGGCCTCGGCGGTGGTGAAACCAAAGAGCGGGCCACCGTGCAGGCCCAACTCGGGGACGAACGAGGCCGCCTGCGCTGACCGTGAGCCTCCCACTTGCGCTTGCGGGACTCGCCCGCTCTCGCCTTGTGCTCGGCGATGATGGCCTTGTCCACCAAGGTGCGGAAGTCGTGAAGTCCACATAGAGAGCTTGTCACGAAGCTCCTCAGACAAACCCTCCATGAACTTATCTCGCTTGGCCTCATCGGTGGCCACCTCGGCGAGAGCGTACCTCGCCAAATGGTTGAACTCATGGAGGTACTCGGTGTGATTTGCGCCTGTTTGGCGCAAGGAACTCCTTCTTCTTGACTTCATCGGGCGGCGGGGACATAGGCCCGACGGAAAGTCGACCGAACTCCTCCCACGAGACCACGTGTCCGCGGGCCGCATGGCGAGAAATTCTCCCACCATGAGAGTGCCGCACCTCCGGTGATGGGATGCGAAAAGTGCCGCGCCTGCTCGGCGGCGAGCAACGTTGAGCTTCGCTCAACCGAGCGGCCGATCGTCTGCGCCCAAGGGATCGGGCCGGGAGAAGGTAGGAGGCTGCGTGCGGAGGAACTCCGCAAGCCCCACGCGTCGGTGCCCACCTCCGGATCCGAGGCACGAGAGGAGTGGAGGTGTTCTGGCGATAACCTCCAACACCTGCGGTCCTCCGAACGATTGCGTTCGATTTGCATGAGGACTTCCGCCATGGTCAGAGGAGGGGGAAGCTCCTCATCGGGACTACCCGGCTGATTCCGGCCGCACGTGTCCCACCGGACCATCCCGATTTACTAAGACAAGTTAGATACGATTCAAGACCCAAGAGCACGAATCCAAACTTAGTTAAAATGACCAAAGAATAGCCACAAAAGAACATGAGACCACAAGTCACCGAATCAATTTTCCGAAACGACCAACCCGTATGGAAGAACGAGCAATCGTTTAAGAAGGCCCAAAATTCCAGCACTAATTCCCAGCTCAAACCAGTCCAAAATTCAAGGTATGCCCACCTAATAGAGTATAGGCATTAGCTAATCTCATATCACTTCTTACCCCTTTTATTCCCACAAGTTTTAGTTGTATTTACCTCTCATTTCCTACCTTAATTACTCACCACTAGCTAGCTGTCCAAATTTCTTTCTTCAAGCCCACATGATTCTCCCAAAACCAAGTTAATCGATAGAGGCTAATTTTTGAAAGGAAGAGAGGAACAACTTTTTCAAACTTAAGTGAGGGTAAGGTGAGATGAGCAAGCTAAGATAGGTAAGGAGCAAAATTAGAGAACTTACTTAAGTTTTCATAAATTATTTGAAAGTAAGTTTTCAAAATATCCTAAAGGCGACCAAGCTAGGGTTTCTACAGTCAAGTATGGCTCGATACCAACTTTGTGAGGACCGGAATATTTAACTAGTAACACTTAACCTCCAAATGGTTCTAGCGTTACTAATTAAACATTCTAAGCCTCGATGGACATATGCTTCCTGAATTGCGACATATGTACATCATCACAAAATACACATCAATTCCATACACATACATCACTAAGTTCAACAACGACATACATAAAGTAAAGTTATTACAAAAGAGAGCCGACCGGCCAAATAGAACAATATACAAGAATGACAATGAAGCAAAAGTGCCATAAGATGGCTAGAACAAAAGTCGACCAGGTTAGCCAACATAACCCACAAGGCAACCGCCAGGCCGCCAAGCTAGTCGCCCAAACTACCACAACACACTCGCAAAGTGAGGCCCTCGAGCTCACCTTCTTCCTCTGCAACAAAACAATTAAGCATAGCAACCGAGTACAAAGATTGTCTTTGTACCGCAAGAGCTGACGAGTGGGATAGCAGACCTATTCAATAAACTACATGCAAGCTTATTTAGGTGGAGGTTGTATGTCTCATTTGCATGAAGCCAACTTTATTTGCAATAATGTAATATATTTCAAAGCAAGTTTGCAAATCTGTTTTGTTATCAAAGTATGATGAAGTAAAGGTACATACAAGTAACCACCGGAAGTGACTATCCCAATAGTCACCACAACATAGCACGAATCCCGATTCGTACCACCCATCAAGTTTTAATTTAAAAGGTTGTAGTCTAACTCTTGAAAGACCTTGCAAGCGTGTCCATAACCTAGAACGAGGCTATTCGAATAGTTTTAACCCTGCGGGGGTGTACCAATGTACCACACACTTGATCGCCTTCAAGCCACAAGCACACTACCGAAGGTATGCCGCACGGCTAAGTCCTACGAGACATTTCCAATCTTGTGTATTAACTACGAGCCGCTCATATGGATAGAAACCCATATGCTTACATTGCAAGCGAAAGACAACCAGCCATCACGGAAGCCTTTTGGACACTACAATGCTCCCAACACCATCCCTCCTGCGACTCCTGCGACTGAGCCAATACACGCCAAAGTACTAAGTCAAGAGAGGTCCCATACCTCTAATGTGGTTAGCACGCTAAAATGCTTGGTTTAGTGTAACAAGATGTTCGGTCCTTGTTGACCCGGGCACCATTCGTCCACACCCCACAATCACACCATCTTACCATTGTGCCCAAGTCTAAATCATTTTGTTTTTAGTTTTAGTTTTCATAAGTAGACATGGCACAAGGTGGAAATCATAAATCATAATAAGTTTTGTGTGATCAAGGTTATCGACAAGTCGATAACCGCCCATTTCTCTAAGCTAGGCATGGCTAAGCAATTAATTCGCAACTACTAAGTGACAAGAGCCCATCCACGAACTCTAAATCACAGCAAGTAACCTAGGCTCATGGTAGTAGAGGATAATCATTTGCTAAGGAAATGCATCTACTAGGCCAACTATTAAAACAAGGTAGCAATGCATACATAGAATTTGTAATCAACATAAATACTTAAAATATTGGGATTAACATGATCAAGCGCTTGCTCGCTTGCTTTGTTGCTCAATTTGTTGCGGAGGGTCGTTCTCGGGGTTACCGCAAATGTCGAACCCTAAGCGGAAAGGCAAAAAGAACCAAGAACAACCAATAAGACGAGCAAAGCTTAAACAAAAGAGCAAGCAAAATTTATCCAAATACGACGAAATTTATACACAAGGTAAACTACGAATATACCTAGTCATAGAAACTGGAAAAACCTAATTTGGATTTGTGGTGCAAAGATATTACTTAAAACTCATTTTGGCCATAATTAGCACTGTAGCAAAAATATTTTCTAGAAAGGTTTTGAACCTGAAATTTTTATGGTAGCTACCTACTGGTGTAGTGGTAACCCATATAAAATTTTAGGTCATTTGGAGTTAGAATGATTTAGTTATGATTTTTCTAAGTCCTACAACTAGCATATATCATTTCTCAGAACATGAATAAAGACAAAGCCTAGATCAAATTAAAGCATGTCTGAGGCCAAATTTACGAGTTGAGTTTGCTCGATTTACAACTACAGAGAGGAAGTTATGTGGTTTACAAATTTTCCATGAATTTCTAGACATCATTTTGCATTAAATAAGATCATGTTGTTTAAATCATTTTCGCTACACAACAGGCCTAAATTCATTCTCAGTTAAAGTTTATACTATAACAAAGCTACAAACAAGCTGGAATCATTCAAAAGGAGTTAAAATGACAAAGTTATGCACTTTTGAAATTTGAAACAAAGAAAAGACTTAGGAAACTTTGAGCTCGGGAGGTCCAAACGAATGGAAGACAAGGAGAGGTCGTGGGCGTTAGATCAAGGTCGACGGCTCACGAGCCTCGGCGCGCCTGCGCGCATAAGACCTCCTCCCGCCTGGGGGAGTGCGGACCGTTGAGATCGATCCAACGATCACGACTCAGAGCGCGCGACGCCGCACGCAAGGAGGTCTCACGCGCTTAACAGAGGTCGTGGCCGTCGGATCGAGATCCGCGGTCCCGAGCACTAGGGGAGGTCCTAAGGCTTTAGATCCAAGGAAAGAGGTCTGGGCGGTCAGAATCTCACAGAGGAGGTCCCAACGGTCTAGATCTCCAGAGAGAGGTCCTACGGCTAAATCCACATAAGGAGGTCTAACGCTCATCGATCCAAAGGAGGAGGTCCTAGGCGGTCAAGATCTTCCGGAGGAGGTCTTGATCGGTGGGATTGACACGAGGAGGTCTTGGATGACCAAGATCTTCGGGGAGGTCCTAAGCGATAGTGTTTTATCGGGAGGAGATCCGGGCGGTTGATTAGACCTAGGGAGGTCTTGAGCGGTCCCGAACAACGGAGGGAGGTCGTGTGACTAAAGATTTTACAAATAAAATCCAACGCTCGATCTAAAGCGGGAGGTCGCGACGGCTAAGATCAAGATTGGGGAGGTCTGAGGGTTTTCTAACAAGGACCGGGGTGCTCTTTTGCAAAGAGGACCACGAGAGGTCTTTTCCAACGAGGACCTCGGGAGGTCCCGAAGGTGGTTTTACAAAAATGACCCAGGAGGTCTTTTTGCGAGAGTGGTCCTAGTGGCTCGGATGGAGTTCAAGAGGTCTAAAGCGGCTAGGATCTAACCCGGGAGGTCCTAGTGCGATAAGGGCTTTGGGGAAAGATCTAAAGGTCCAGATCTAATCTCGAGGAGGTCCTCAGCGGTTAAGATCGACCCAAAGAGGTCCTAGGACTTAGAACTTTACGCGAAACCCACCTACACGCACGCATCTAACTCGGGTGGTCTTAATGGCTATGAATACACCTGGGAGGTCGGGGCTTTAGAAGGCACGCGTGTTATGCCGGCAAGACTGCATTAATGAGCGACCTTAGACAACATTAATGCCAATCATTGCATCACAGATCCTGTCCGAGTACGACACGGCAAAACGCCCGAGCACCTAAACGAGCTCACCGCCGGCGATGGGGACCTTGCCGGCGCCGACCAAGGGCACCAATAAACTCGCAATAGTGTCGCGGGCCTAGCGGAGGCACTCTCGACGGCGACGACTTAAACGCCGCCGCGAGCCGAGAATGGCGGAGGACAAGCTTTTCGGCAAAATCCAAAGCGGTGAAATCGGCGCCACGAGCTATGCTAGCTAGACCTCAAGCTCTAAGGGACTAAAATGAACTCACCAGGGCAGGAGTGGTCAGAGGAGGTCGGAGGAGTGCGTGGCGAGTAGATCACGGAGTCGAGGAAGAAGGAGGTGCTCCTCGGTAGAATCGGGATCTCCCGCAAAGCTGGTCAACCCTGGGAGAGGCAAACCAGAGAGGTTAGGGAGGGTCCTAGGCGACCAGAGAGGACCAGAGGAAGAGAAAGGAACCAATGGAACCACTGGAGCTCGAGGCCTTCAAAGAGCTCCAAGACCGACAATGGTGGCAGAGAGAGGGTGTGTGCTAGGTGTTTGAGTTTGGGAATCAGCTCAACTGGGGGAGCCAAACACAACCAAGAACGAAGAAGGAGAAGGAGAGGAAGGCCTCAGGCTATGTATAGCCTGGGAGCTTGGCAAGGGCTAGGGCAGAAGCCTACCGTGAGCATGAGCCATGCCCCTGCCATGGACTGACTGGATTTGACAAGGGTAGGTAGGTAGGGGAAGACTTCTAGGGCTAGGCTCCTGACACATTTAATGCATGGCAGAAAGAGACGTTGGGAAGGACCAAAAAGTGACAGGCCACTGCTCCCAACTGCTCTGTCTCTGACACACGCATGGGTGCGGGAAAGCCATGATGACCAGACCTCCAGGAGGTCGCGAGGAAGAGAAACAGAGCCGAGGGAGAGGTCCTGGACGTCCCAGATGTGCTCGGGGAGGTCATGGACGTCCAAGAATCGCCGAGGTGGGGAGGTCTTGAGCGCGGGTGAGGAGGTCCTGGGAGGTCGTGACCGCTGGATGGAGATCCAGTGGCTTGGACCACCCCGAGGCGCTGAGGGCGCTCAAGAGGTCCTCGGTCGATGGGAGGTCGTGGCGGTGGATGGAAATCCAACGGCTAGAACGGCGCGCGCGAGATCGAGCTCGGTGCGGCGCTGGCGACATGGTCCAACCAAGTCGGTTGAGTTGGGCTCGGTCCGAGCAGAGTCCGACTCAACGATTTAGTTTTTTCGGTTTTGGAAGGAGCTGCTCCTTGGAGGATTGTTTGAGGCAACAAACCGACTCAAAAATTATGAAATTTTTACAGGAGCTTGCTAGCTCAAACGAGGACCTAGCATAAAATTTTCAGAGGCTTGGGGCTGTGGATTTTCCTCCAAAAATTTAACAAGGCACTGGTCCAAGGTTTGACCAGATTTTGAATTGGTTTGACTGACCTCCAAAAATATTCAAACATTTTCTAAAAATTGTGAAACTTTTCAGAGGAGTCACATACCAACCCAAGAATTTAGGAAAAATATTTCCAGGAGATTATCACAAGATGGAACAAGGATGATTAAGAAGAATAAGATGTGGGTCGAAATGACTTGTGATCTTTGTATTCCCATAATCTCTTTACAACAATTGTCCAAAGCACACAGGAAATGCAAGATGTAAGAAAAAGTTTTAATTTCCCCTCATTTTCTTACATTTGAAACACAAGTCTAAAATTGGGATGTTACATGCATGTCATTTGCAAAACTAAAACAACATTGGAGCAATACAAATGCAAGGTACTGTGCAGACATACTTCATTAGAGAGAGAAACTTCCAGACCAGAATTTCATAGTGCCCACAGGCAAGCCATCTCCGTGTCCAAATCACAGACTAGATGGTCCAAATTCACCAAGAGTCTTCTTCGAGAAATACCACAGTTTTTTTTTTTTTGAGATAGTGATCTAACATCTATAATATCGTGGTAATGTCATGTACTCCAAGAATGCCCAAAAGGAAACATGTTTGGAGGGGGTGCTGGAACCCACTAATTAAGAACAATACCCATGCTATTCTACTATAGCCAAAGATCATATAGACCACAGGCCAACCACCACAAAAGAAAATTTTAAACACTTTGGATTGAAAAACAAATGGTCAAAGGAGGTACAATTAGTACTAAAATGCAACGTGAAACGATAATTATAGCAGTGTATATGGAACTTACAGAATATCTTATCGTTTGCTTTTTTTAAAAAAAGAACATATTGTCGTTACCAGATATGTAAGACCACCATGGCATCTGCGAAAGCAAGAGATAAAGCTCCCTTGATGTAGTGCAAAACAACTTGAGGAACTGCAGAACCCACATGCATAGAAATTAATTATGAACTAGATGAATTGTGTCACTCATAAAATTAGATCTGGAGCAACACGATAAACAAGAAAAAATATTAATTTGAACAACAACCTTTCAAGTTTTAAACCACACCAATTTCCATCATGAGATCATACTATTGAAAGTATGCGTTATCTGGATACCTCTCTTGGTTACATTTAGGCTAGCCAATGCTTGCAATGGAACCTTACATCTTCATATATTTCCAAAGCTTCTCATCAAACATCCGGCTACAAACATAGCATCGTCAGATTCTGTTTTAGGGACACTGAAGGATCAATAAGCTCGCTCAATCTAAACAGGGAGCTGACAATATTTTTATTCATGGCAGCAGCAGCAAAATTGTAACTGCGAAGACTGGAAACGGTGGGCTGCATTTGCACTTATTCATCTGCCACTTTTGGTCAAGTGCCTCTATACAAGCCTGTATCAGCACAAATGGTGGAAATAATCATAACTGATAAGTCCATCATATTATATAACAACATCAAATGCACTACAGTTTGACTTCTTTTGTTAGCCTATTTCCCTGGACACAAACTATGTGTTCATCAGTCCTCATCGCTCCAAAACTATACGGACATGGTTATTACTTGTTTTCATGCCAACAGTTGTCAGTTGCATGCACTCGTAAGATCAACAAGAACATGCTTACGGTGATATGACCAGGGATAACAGTTAGAGAGAGAGTTTCTTCCCTTCTGCCTCAGCATCTTTTGTAGTATTACTATCTCTGCTGGGGGGTAATTTGACAAATTTATGTGCAAGTTCAAAGCTTCATAAAATAGTACATTGAGACCTTCAATACACGACAGATTAACCACCACCAAATCCAAGTAAGTCATCTTGCTCAGATGCACTCCCCCTTCATCAACCTCAACAAAAGAAGCCGAATCAGGCTCATATCCAGAGAGTTTCATCTCATCAATCAAATCATCCAACATCTCATCCAACTCCCTTGATCTCGGATGGACCTTATCTCCTACAAGGAAACCATGCATCTCACTTTGCACCTCAATCCAGCTACAGCCAGGTTCCTTCAGCCGCCCCTGCCTCATTAGCCTTCTTGTCCTTGAAACATCAATCCATTTCCCTGATTCCGCATATACATTTGAGAGAAGAATGTAAACTGAAGAATCCTCAGGATTCAGTAGTAGAACATTGCTGGCAGCAAGTTCAGCCACCTCAACATCCCAACGGATCTTGCAAACACCTAGAAGAGTCTTCCATATGACTGCATCGGCTTCAAAAGGCATGCTACTGATAAACTTCAGAGCTTCCTGTGGGCCCTTTGAGCGTCCTAGTATATCTACCATGCAAGCAAAGTGCTCCAGTTGTGGTTCCAATTTGTAGCGGGAGGTCATCTGATGGAAGTAGTGGCATCCATCATCCAGCAGCCCAACATGGCTGCATGCCCGAAGTACTGCTACGAAAGTTGTATGATTTGGCACCACATTCTCTTTTTGCATCCTCTCAAACATCTTGAGTGCTTCTACTCCTAGGCCATGGAGAGCGTAGCCACATATCATAGCATTCCATGACACAAAATCCCATTTTTGTGCCTTCTCAAACATTAGCAGTGAGTTTGGCATGCCCCCGCACTTGGCATACATGTCTACAAGAGTGCTACATATATATCCATCTCCCAGCATTTCTTGCTTGATAATCTGACCATGGATCTGTTTTCTGAGCTCAATGGTAGCCAGGTTAGCACAAGTATCAAGAACAGTGGCATATGTGAAATGATCAGGCTTAGGTCCCATATCCAGCATCTCTGAGAAGAATTCTGGGCCTCTTCACTCTGTTTGTTCATTGAAAATCCTGATATGATGGCATTCCACGAAACAAGTTCTTGCCTCCCAATTCTGTCATGAAGTTTCTGAACCTCTGCGATCATGCCACACTTGCAGTACATGTCAACAACAGTGCTCGCTACAAAAGCATCTGAACCAAGTCCTGACTTGATAACCTTGTCATGAACCATCAATCCATACTCCAAAGATTGTAAAGCTACAAGCCTTAAGAACACTACCATAAGTGAAATCATCAGGTTCCAAACCGAAGCGCAGCATAGCATTAAAATGAACTATAGTATCCTCATAGCGCCCATTTTGCTCAAGAGCCGCAATAATGGCATTCCATGAGACTGAATCTCTTTGTTCCATATCCTAGAAGATAAGGCATGCCTCTGCCAATGCTTTGCACTTTCCATACAGATCGAGAATTGCATTTTTGACACAGATGTCCACATTAAAACCTGATTTAATTGCTAAGCAGTGGACTTGCAGCCCTTGAAAGTACCCCTTAACCTCAGCACAAGCACTGAAAACCCTGATAAGCTGACTACATCAAACCAATGCCAGATCTGGTCACGAATTGAAACAGTTCCATGGCCTCAACTCCTAGCCCTGCACGTACAAGGCCAACCATCATAGCATTGCACGTCTCCACCATATGATTAGGCAAACCAAAGAATGCCCGTCTAGCATCGAACAAGCTATTAGCCTTAGCATACACGTCCACAATGGCTGTCCCAACAACACGGTCGGAATTGAACTTATTCTTTATGGCGTGCGCATGTAACTGCCTACCAGTGCTCAGACAAGACATTGCCGCGCAGGATCTAAAGACACTGGCATAAGCTGGCTGGCTCACCCCGAGCACCAACCTCTGCATCTCCATGAACAGCTCCAGCCCAGGCGTGTACTGCTCATTCTGAACACATCCAGCAATAGCTGCACCCCACGAGACCCAGTTCGCATCTTCCAAACTCCTGCACTTGCCATACATGTCCACGAGAGCACTCCCAGTCCGGACATCAATCTCTAACCCTGTCTTCACCGCCAATGCGTGGATTTGAACACCGAGCCCCAAGTCATCCAATCCACCACACGACTTCAGAAGCACAGAAAACGTCGTCCGGTCGGGGGAAAAGTCATGGCGAGCCATCTCTAAGAACAGATCCACCGACTCTCGAAACATGACGCGATGGCAGTAGCTCGATAAGAGCGCGTTCCACGACACGACATCCGGCTCCGGCATCTCGTCGAACAGATTTATCGCGGTGGCGATGTCCCCGGCGTGGGAGTACGCCGTGAGCATGGTGTTCCATGAGACGGTGTCCCGGTGGGGCATCGCGTCGAACACCCTTCGGGCGTAGGCGGCGTCCGCGCAGCGCGCGTACATCTGGAGGAGGCAGTTGGAGACGAAGGCGGTGGGAACGAACCCGGACACGATCATGCGCGAGTGCGCGGCGCGCCCAGCGGCGAGGGCCGCGCGGCCGGCTTGGGCGCAGAGCTGGAAGAGGTGGGAGAACGTGGCGTTGGCCGGAGCCGCCAACGCGGGAGGCGTCCGCGACATCGGGGACTCAGGGAGACCGCTGCGCGGGAGGCTGAGGTCATGTGCTAATGGCGGGAGGCAAGGCGACGGGTGGAGCCGTGGAACTTTGAAAGCGGCCACTGCCGCGCTGCGCCATTGGCAACGAAGACGATGGTCGTGCTCGTAAACGGCGAAGATTTTGCATAGTTAATGGGCTCCATGGGCCTTCAAATGTTGCGGGCTTGCAGCCCTTTGATTTGGACACTTATCTTGAGGTGGTCTTCAAGCGCGTGATCTGTGTGCTCTGTAATATTTGAGCTCAGTTTCTTTTTTCTTTTTATCTAACCGATACCCGCATTCTGATGTCATGATGTGTCATGCAGATTGTAGAATGCTAAAACATTTTCTGGACCATTTATATATCAATACAAAAATATTTATTCACAAATTGGGGAACTATACTTACTAGTAGGTGCCCGTGCATTGCGACAGAATCTCGTATTTTGAACGAAATAATTTTCATATTGTGTGAAGCGTACGTATAGAGTTGAAGTTTTCTGATTCGGCTCTCACTGGAAATTTTCAGTAGTTAGAAATGCAAAATAATTCCGCATTGCATTCCGTGGCTCAAAAATTGTTTGAACGAAATCTCAAACGGTTTTTCAAAGCAAGCAAAAAACACATATTTATATTGTAAAATTGTAGGGATACATTTGAAGTTACACCAAACAATTCTAACAGCTTAAGTCATGCACACATTTGTGATCAAAACTCAGAGCAATTGATATTTTTTAGATAAACTAATCATAACATGTTCGTGAATGAATTGATTCCCCGTATCATTGTGTCTTAGTTAGATACTAGTGCGTTGCAGCGGATAAAAAGAATTGTATATACGATGAGACATGCTCCACGAGAGCGAGCAGAAGTGGGAGGAGGCGAAGGAGGAGCTGAGAGCCGGGACGTGGGAGGGGACGCACGCGTGGTCAAAAGAGCGGTTACGGTGGAAGGCAAGAAAGGAGGCGAGGCCGCCTCCTCGCCTGATAGCTGCGTTATCGTTGACGAGGAGGACTGAGAGGTCTGAGTGCACCATCCGCGCACGGCAGAGCTGACCCTCGTGGATCTCCCCAAGCGCGAGCAGCACGGATGCCGCGTGCCAGCGAGGCGCTTCCAGTGGCGCACCTGGTCGACGCCGTCGCAGGCGGCGTTGCAGATGTCGCGGAGTTTTGTTCAACTGTTTTCTCATGTTTTTCTTTAGCGGTTTTTTTAGGTTGGGAGGGTGTGGGACGCGCACGAGAGGGGAGAAAAGGAGTCAGCGTGAGTGTTTTTTTCGCGGGGGTGGGACGATCGTCCCGCACAGCGGGACTAAATTCGTTCTTTTATTTGTTAAAATTTCCCTCCCATGGAAATAACACCTACACTTCTTTCTTCTTCTTCTTCTCTTCTTAATTTGTAGTTCTGGTTTTCTAGAGGCAAAACAAATTGCTTTAGTTTTTTTTCTCTCCATGTAATCAAAATTTACAGCCTTTCAGATACTAAGTGAGATGCCTTTGTTACTGCAACTTATACCTCTAGTTTTCCCCCTTCTATGTTGAATGAATCAAAGGTAATTAATATGTGCTACAATTTCTTTTTTTCTTCATATAAAGATTTTTGCCATATTCAATGACTCAACAAGGAGGTTGCAATGTAACCACCAACATCCATCCACCACCAATATCCACAGATCCACACACATTGTTTTCTACACACTTTTGACCTCCATATTCTCTTTCTCGTGACAACGGTGCTCAACTGCTCATAGTGCCAACTACTCTTTTGTATTATCGACGGTTCTATTTTGTTATCGATGAAAACCTTAATCACTACAAAAAAAATCATAAGAGAAAAAAAATACTTTGTCATTAGAGGCATGCTACCTAGTACCACTACATGCGGTAACACAGTCTATTGATTCTCAATCTTCCTTGAAACATTCAAACAAAATGAAGTATCACACCTAGTGAACAAACAAAAAACTTGACAATTTTTAACCCAAAATAGATAACGACATTAACCAAATCCAATATATATCGAGATTCAAGGTTATATCGTATTGACAAAATCCGATATGTTCTTACCCAAACAGAACCAATAGTTTGTTTGCATCGAGTTGATACCACTCCACACGAGGATCTCGCTTTGACAATGCATACCGAGGAGGACTGAGCCTAGCTCAGCTGGCAAAGTGGAGCTTCCAAGCTTTCGCTCGTCCGTATTCGAGCGCTGGCTCACATGGAGCGTCTCGTTGTGCTTCTTCTCTATTGTAGCCGGAGGGAAAAAAATATACCGAACTAAAAAAAATGCACACCGGAGGCGAGAGCCACACTGTAGACTCCATGGACCCGTATATTCGCACAAACCTTACCATGTTCGCCCGAAAGTTCATGGACCTGTTCCTCGAAAAGGAAAGGAGAAGCTTCTCACTAGCGCACGCCTAGAACCTTCCCCACACCGACATTGACGCGCCGGCCCACGAGGCCCCACCACACGGCATCAGACCTCACGCCGTCCTGCCCCACCGCACGCAACGAATCCACGCCGTCCATCACCCCTACCCACAGCGCTCTCCGCCGTTAAATCCCTCGCGTCACAGCCGATTCCTTCTCCTTCTTCTTCTCTTGCCTTGCCCGTCCGAGCAGCGAGAGAAGGGGCAAAAAAAAAAAAAAAAAACTTTGGAGTTCACACGCACACACCAAAACCCAATCGGAGCCGAGGCCCCCGATCCGACCGGATCGGGCCTTGGTTGAGGGCATGGGCGGAGGAGGCGACAGCGAGGGGGGCGGGAGCGGTGATGGCGACGAGTTCCCGCCCGCGGCAGCGCCGGCGGGGGCGACGCTGAACATCCGGTGCGCAAACGGCACCAAGTTCACCGTGCAGGCGGGCCTCGGCGCTACGGTGGGGGCGTTCAAGGAGGTGGTGGCCGGGAGCTGCGACGTGCCGGCGCCGCAGCAGCGCCTGATCTACAAGGGCCGGATCCTCAAGGACGAGCAAACCCTAGAAAGCTACGGTGCGTGCCACACGGATAGATGGTGTGTGGGGGGGGGGGGGAAGGGTCACGATTTGGCCTGATGGGGTGGAATTGGCCAGTCCCGTGCATGAATTCGGTGCTGTAGTTAGGAGTCTGCGTGGTTTGGTTTGTCGATGCAATGCCTGCTGTTTCCTGGGCGCGTATTGTTGAGGACTAGATGTCGCAAGTCGTTTCGCTTTGCTGTGCATGGTAGCTAGTAGTAGAATTTTCATGGGTGATTGGGTAATGCGAGTAGAGAGCGTAGTGTATTAATGATAATTTATATAGTGAATGTAGATGCTATTATATAGCGTGGAAGAAGATGAAGCTGAAGGCAGCTTCTTTTGTCACGACTCGAATATATTCCAAACGTAATGGAGCCATGTAAGCTACCGTTAGTCGTGCATGTCTAGTTATACGTGGAATCGTAAGTGGTCTCCTGGATTTTCTGGGAGGTGGAGTTAAAATTAGCCTATTATAGCTTACGAATCCGCATACGGGAAATTCCATTATTTTTATTTGTGAATTTTGGGCAGAGTGCACTTTATTGTTGAATGTAGTTTATGTAGTGTAAACGTACGTAACTTGTATCAATCTATTGCACTGTATGCGATTTATCAATATATTGTATGCAATGGGATTGAACAATTTTTCTTAACATTTTTAATCACTATATTAGGATTACTGGAGAAGCCTTCTGTGGAGTTCAGTAAATGTATATTGTAAATGGCCTTTTTTTTTCAAATGCAGAGATGTTTTTCTCAATGGTGATTATTTTTTTTACTGCACTTCTATGAAGTTTTTGACTTTCCTGAAGTTATTTAACCTGATGGTCATTATAACCAGAATCACTGGAGTTCAAAGTAGATCTGATAGACTTCCTAGCAGTTCATTATTTGATGGAGCGCTATTTGGTTGAACTAAATGAGGTGCTGAGGTCACCCATGGTTGTATCTTGTGTGAATGTCGCCAAGGGTCATGTAACCGGTCCCGGGATGGATCCCGGCCAGCCGCCGGTACCGGTTACCGGTCAAACCGATTTTTTCCGGATGAAATTCGTTCAAATTTGATTAAAAAACCATTCGAATTTGAATTTGAATTTGAATTTGAACAGCCTGGGATTACCGGCCGGGATCCCGTATCTCGGCCCCCCTCCGGTAAGCAGTAACCGGCGGTTACCGGCCGGGATTTTAATCCCTGAATGTCGCTATCATATCTGTTGTTGATTGCATTAGTAGTGATAACTTTACACTGAACGATTGTGTTGTTGGATGGAAGTAAGCAGTGGGATTTTTGTTGCAAAATTATGCTAACCATGAACCTGATGCTGTAGTGCTATATCTGTTGTTGATTGCATTAGTAGTGATAACATGTGTTGTTCGATGGAAGTAAGCAGTGGGCTTTTTGTTGCAAAATTATGCTAACCATGAACCTGATGCCGTAGTGCTATAGGTTCATGATACATTAGTACCTTTCCATTGTAATGGCCCTCATATGCGTCGGCAACTTTAGATTTAGTGCTACTACTAGTACTGGGTAGCAGCATGATTTGCATAAAATTTAATCTTTATTTCAAGAAAATTGTGCGAACTACGAAGTGTGGATATGTGCGACAGTTGTGCTTGTTCAGGGATACTTCATTTATAAATCCGAGGCTGTGGAATAGTTTTCCGATATTACTATTGTTTTTCTGGTACAAGAACATACTGCCGATGTCAATTGCACAAGTTTTGCTTTGTTATCAGCTAGTGTTGCACCGTAAATGTTCCATACCTAAAATTATTTAGAACAGAGATTCATTGAACTTTTTCATCATACCCACACAGCCTGCACACATGATGAGAAGCTTTTACAGCTGGACAGAAATTACAGTAGATATGTAGACTAGACAGCATGATAGGAATATTTTATTAAGTTGGTCATGTAAATCTTGTGACACATTTGGTGTACATACTTGCAAGTCACAAATAACAACTTGTGAACTGGGAAATTCTTGTGTGAGGCATGTAACAATTGAGTTCTTTTGCTTTTAGATGCAACTATTGGGGTTGGTTATCAGCAAATTATATTACCATGTGATAAATGAGGATTTATGGTATAGTCACAAGATGCACTATCTTCTTGTGCACATATAAATTGTGTAGTTCTCATTGGAAGTTCTTTTGTACATGATTATGTCAGATATAGGAGTATTCTTTCTTTTTATGGTAATGTTGACCTTCCCTATTAAGCATTTTTCTCACTCACGCTTCTTGTATTTTTTAGGTGTTGAGACAGATCACACCATTCACTTGGTGCGTGGTGTTGCCCCACCGGCCACATCAGGTGCACCTGCTGCAGCCAGTCCCCGAGCTTCAACTACTCCTAGCAGTGGCGCAGGAGGTGGTGTTGGAGGCTTGTTTCAAGGTCTTGGTGCTACTGGAACTGCTAGTGGCAGGCCATCGGGTTTATTTGGGACTGGATTTCCAGAACTAGATCAAATGCAGCAGCAGTTGAGCCAGAATCCCAACTTAATGAGGGAGATAATGAATATGCCAATGATGCAGAATCTCATGAATAACCCTGATTTAATACGCAATATGATTACGAACAATCCACAAATGCGTGAGATCATCGATCGAAATCCAGACCTTGCCCATGTCCTCAATGACCCAAGTGTTCTTCGCCAGACCCTTGAAGCAGCCAGAAACCCTGAAATTATGCGGGAGATGATGCGGAACACAGACAGAGCTATGAGCAACATTGAATCTTCTCCTGAAGGGTTTAATATGCTCCGACGTATGTATGAAACTGTCCAGGAGCCTTTCCTAAATGCAACAACAATGGGTGGGGAAGGCAATACAGCCTCAAACCCGTTTGCAGCACTTCTCGGAAATCAGGGGTCCAACCAACTAAGCAATCCTGCTACAAATGCTCCAACTACTGGCTCAGAGTCCACAGCAGGAACCCCTGCTCCAAATACTAATCCACTTCCAAATCCCTGGAGCACGAATGGTAGGTTTTGAATATTTAAGTTTTTTTTGTTTGTTTTGTTGTTGATAATTATTTGAGTTAGTAATTTTATTTGCCCACTTAAATTGCCAGCTGGGGGTGCGCAAGGATCTACACGGTCAGGTACTACTGGCAATGCAAGAACCGGTGCTGCTGGTGGCCTAGGAGGGTTGGGTTCAGCAGATTTGAGCAGTATGCTTGGTGGTCTTGCTGGCAATGCTAGGACTGGTGCTGCTGGCGGTCTAGGTGGGTTGGGTTCAGCAGATTTGGGGAATATGCTTGGTGGTTCACCTGATGCTTCTTTTTTGAGTCAGCTTCTGCAAAACCCTGCTATGATGCAGATGGTGCAGAACATTATGTCTGACCCACAGTCAATGAACCAGGTACGGTATTTTTATTTATTTATTCCTTGTATGGTTTTGAAGATGACGGAATCATAACACTGGATCATTCTTAATGTTTACCCGTCCACAGTTGCTTAACTTCAACCCAAATGCACGCAACCTGATGGAATCAAACAGTCAGTTGAGGGAAATGTTCCAAAATCCAGAATTTCTTCGCCAGATGACATCCCCGGAGACTTTGCAGGTAACTTCTGTTACGATGTAAGCCTTAAGGATGTGTTTGGTTGGTGGGATGTAGTTTTATGAGATGGGATGGTCCAACTGACTGGTGTTCACTGACTTCATGGCACCAACCAAAAACATCCTTGCTATACCCATATTTTACCAAGACCAAATGTTTTCTCTCTTTTTTGTAGCAATTACTCTCATTCCAGCAGACTTTATCACCACAGCTTGGTCAACATCAACCTAGCCAGTAAGTAACTATAGTTCAACAGTACCTGACTTTCATCTAGCTCATTGTATTGGATGTTACCTTTTCTTTATGAAATGGAAATTATGCAGTGCCAATGCCATCATATGTTTGCTTAGTCTGTGTTAATTTGCTTGATTCAGGGATGGTAACCAAGGAGGCAATGTCACAGGTAATTCTCCCTGATTTTTTTTTCTATGCACTATCTTTTCTTCTTTTAAGATGGATTGGCATGTCATGCTTGAAGTGAATGGTCCTGAGTTACCCTTATGTTGATGGTTCTTTAGCTGCCCTTGCAGTAACAATTGCTTTGCTTTGCACATTGTGCTTAGTTGACAATTTGTTGGTTCCTTGGTATTTCTGTCCTGCAATGAGTTTGGCTATAACGTTATAGCATGAGAGTTATTACCATTGGCTCATTCTTAAGCTAAATTATTGAGGTGCATAACATTAGAACATTAAATTTCTCAGAAACATTTAACCTACAGTCAATGATTGATGTGTTGCTAATTCTCTATCAGGCGATGCATGTTTGCATCGTTTTTTTTTTCTTTTGCTACATGGAAATGGAAATGGGTTGCCTATGACCAAGTACTGTTGCAATATGGATTTGATCATTGCAAAACAGATGGTAGTTCCTAGGCCTTTAGACCGCCATTATGGAACCATTTAAGTGAATTTGTTATGTGTTGAGCATGTCTGAGCTACTTTACAGCTGCTTTACTGTGCTACCCAAATATTAAAGAGAATATTCAAGTTCGTTATTGTGACATCCTGGCTGTTGTGGTCGTTGGTTGGATGAGGGGTCCAAGGACCAAAGGTATGACGTTTGCCCTCATCTAACCGCCGGCAGGGCTTTTCCCTGTCGAGGTAGTGAGGTTCTGAGACCTGATTAGTCAGGGAGGCGAGGGATCGCCCTCCAAGCTCGGTGGGACTCTTCCCGACGAACAAGGAGACTCTGATCTTTAGTCAACCGGTTAGAGACTAATTTTGTTTATTTCTTTTCTTCCTTGATGATGGATACATGCTATCCCTTTTATAGGGATGACCCGACTTGACTCTTAAGAAATAATCTATAAGTAAACTTATCTCTAACAATACAATTTAATAATAACTCGCCTAACTAATAGATAGATTCCTAAATAGCAAAGACTGCCTAACATGGATGATGCTACAGTACAGGACGCTACAATAGATGTGACGCTGCAGTAATCCGGTGCTGCCATGCTGCACTGTGATGCCAAATGTTGTGGTCGTTGGTTGGATAAGGGTCCGAAGACCGAAGGTAGGACGCTCGCCCTCATCTAACCGCCGGCAGGGCTCTTCCCTATCGAGGTAGCGAGGCTCTGAGGCCTGATTAGTCAGGGAGGCGCCCTCCAAGCTCGACGGGACTCTTCCTGACGAACAAGGAGGCTCTGATCTTTAGCTAACCGGTTAGGGACTAACTTTGTTTATTTCTTTTCTTCCTTAATAATGGATACATGCTATCTTTTTTATAGGGATGACCCGACTTGACTTTTAAGAAATAATCTATAAGTAAACTTATCTCTAACAATCCAATTTAATAATAACTTGTCTAACTAATAGATAGATTCCTAAATAGCAAAGACTGCCTAACATGGATGATGCTACAGTATGGGATGCTACAGTAGACACGATGCTGCAGTAATCCTATGCTACAGTATCACAGTGCTGCCGTGCCGCGCGCTGCAGTGCCTCGTTGGATATTGAACCATAACACCGGCCCAGATTAGATTGAGCCCATTAAGGTCCATGAGGAGCATGTATGTATATGATGGTGTGGATTAGTCCCATCTAAAAGTTAATGGGCAAAATCACCAACATATAAGCTTTAGGGGTTTCCAAGCATCAACTCTCGGTTAATAGTTTTGTGTGTGGTCTATCCGACATGGGATTAGGCTAGTTTGGACCCTGGGACGTTTCAGTTATGGAGTCTTAACTGCAATGAGTTCTCAATTCTGGATCAATATTAGATGTGCAGTTGTGCAGCGATCTTAAGTTCTTACTAGATACATACATTTTATCACATCTTCGTTGAGTAGTGACAATGAAAAAAAATACAGGCACACGAGGAAATGTTAGCCTTGACACCTTGATGAGCATGCTTAGCGGGCTTGGTGCTGGAGGTGGCATAGGTGTACCAAATACTTCCAATGGTTTGTACTTTGTATACTACATTTGGAGAACTTGCCTGCTCTTTTTGACTTCTCTGTGTTGGTTTATCATCATTAGCGATGATTTTGTCCTTGTCAAAATTTTCAGTGCCACCAGAGGAACTCTATGCAACACAGCTCACTCAGCTCCAGGAAATGGGTTTCATCGACACTGCGGAGAACATCCGAGCACTGGTCGCCACTGCTGGGAATGTACATGCCGCGGTGGAGCGCCTTCTTGGGAATCTTGGCCAGTAGCTAAAGCGGACCAGACACTGCCCATAACCTTTACCATTTCGCACATCTGCAAGTGTCTGTTTTCCTAGCCCCCAAATTCGAAGGCAGTGTCTGTCCTACAGTCTCAGAGACAAAATAAGCAAAGAAGTTCGCCAACCATTAACTTTTCCATACATTGTCGTCATGTCTTTGTTTTTACAGTGTTGTATTGACAATTTGGATTGATGTACATACATATCAAATTATCGGATGTTACCGCAAAGAATATGGATGTAGTTTGATGTTACCGCAAAGAATATGGCTGCAGTTTTAATTTCCAATTCCCCGTCTGCCCATCTATCCCTCGCTGCAAAATGTGTTGGTGCTTTCGTATGTTGCTGGGGAGTCTTTAGCTGAAATGTCTCTTTTAGAGATGAAATAGTAAAAGTAGTTTTTTTAACGAAATGGCAAAAATGATATCTTTATCGTGTAAAATCATTGCGGAAGCTGATGTGTTGCACGAAATAGTCGTGGCAAACTACCTGTTGCGGCAAGTGGCCCGTGGTAGGGTGACTTTTTGTGGCAATTTCGTGCAGTATGTCGGCTTTTGCAGTGATTTTGCGCAATAGGGTATCACTTTTGCTATTTCGTTCGTACGAGGCTGATTTTGCTATTTTATTTCAAAAAGAGGCTAAATGACTTAAAAAAAACTCGTTGATGGGGCGGTTTCGGGTTTGCAGGCATGTTGTATGCATGAGGTAGCTGCTGACAAACGAATGCTCCGCCTTATCTGATGTCTGTACTACTATCCATTTGACATTAGAGCATTTATAATAGTTTATTTCTTATCTTGTTACTAAGAAAAGAGAGAATACTCAATCTAATAAAAAGAAACAATCATTCCAATAGATTGTTTCTTGAGTTTGTATTTAAGATTTTAATTGCTACTTGCTACCCCCACAAAACAAATTTTTAGGTAACAATGCAAGTCTCTAATAGCTATTTTGTTATTTCTTGTGTCTTGGTATCAACAATTTGCTTATTTCTTAATCTCAAAACAAGCTCAACTTCTCTCATTACCATCTCTTCTTCACATCACCTAAATACTAATGTGTTCGTCTCTTAGTAACAAATGACATGGACTATTGTAGATACTTTTAGCATTGTTGTGGTTCCTAGATGCTTGGGCCTAGCTATGAAGTAACAATGGTTAGTGAACATGCATCCATCCTCGAAGAAGAAATTCTGCAATCTAATCTCGACCAGCTCAGCTCAAACTGCAAACCATGAAAGAAAACAGTTCATGACAGAGCCCCTTCGGCAGAGTTCCTGCCTTATTTTCAAAAAATAAATAAATGACAGAATCCTTGTCTCCTTGACCTTGAAAGTTCCCCTGAAATGAATGATCGCAACAAATTTTGCATGTCGCAATGCAACACCCACTTGCACAGTGAATATTGTGAATGGGATGCAAATATTGTTGGGCCGGGCCACGAGGGAGGTTGCCCCTGACTCCCTAAGTAGCGATTAGTGAACATTGTCGGTCGGGGATTCTATCTATACGCCACCTGCTACTGCCTGGCTGCTGCTAGTGCGTTATCGTAATGCCCCACCATAGCTACTGAGCTCGTCTCAGATTTGGACCTCCGCTGCTGGCGCCTTGCCTGCCGTCGGTGTTTTTTCCTCCCCGAACGCCATCGGCCATCTCATCGGTCGGGGCGTCCATCTATACGCCACCTGCTGCTGCCTTGCTACTGCTAGTGTGTTTTTCTTCTGGGGTCTCTTTACCCCCGCCAGCGAGAGCGTCAGGTTTCTCCCTATCCGCTTCTGATTGGACTGTGTCGGCTCTCTCGTTTTTTGGGTGGTTCGGGCTGATTAAAGGACAAATATTGGGTTTGTTTCTGGGCCTTGATCACTGCCAAGGGAGAAATGGGGCGGCGTCTAGTTTCTTGGCTATGATCGGGGGCGGGTGCAGGATGGTAGCCTCAAATGCCAGAGAGTAAGCAGGAGGGAAGGATGGAGATCTGGAGGAGTTGCTGCATAATCTAGAGTTGAGGGACGAGGAGGAGCTTGAAATTGAATTAGAAGAGGACATCGAGCAGCTGAAAGCGGAATCCAAATGGGTGGCACTGGCAAAGGTCAACACGGAAAAACCTTTTAGCCATGCCACTTTCATTGGTAATATGCGTTATGCTTGGGGGGCCTACGAAGGAGGTGTCTTGCAAGGCGATTGGGGAGAATCTCTTTGCTTTCCAGTTCTTCTGCTTGAGAGATTGGGAAGGTCATGAATAGGGGACCCTAGATCTTCAGGGGATATGTGGTGTTGCTGGAAGTGTATCATGGGATATCAAAACCCTCTTTGCCTCTTCGGTGGTGTTCAAGAATCTAGCAATGTGGGTTCGTCTGTACCAACTGCATTTCGGAAAGAAAGCATTGACAAACAACTCGACTATCATATTGGGGAGGTGTTGCGAGTAGAGCTCGATGATGGTAGAGGTGGTTGGCGTCAATATCTCTGGGTAAGGGTGAAAATAGAGGTGGGTAAACCTTTGGTTCGCGTTGTTAATGTGTCTACAAAGAAGGGAGGAGGAGGCCGTGAAACGTTTCGAGTGAAGTATGAGAAGCTCCCTTGTTTTTGTGCAGTTTGTGGCATTTTGGGTCATGTGGACACGGAATGTGGAGATGGAGTGCATGAGTAGAAAGAATTCCAGTATGGAGTGTGGTTGATGGCTTCACCTGATAGGAGGGGAAGAACTAAAAGTGAAAAGTTGTCCCCGTGGGAGTCGAGGGGATCTAGTGTGAAGGATTAATCCCAGCACCGCAAGAGCTCTGGGGAGAGCCCGATGGCGTGACCTCTAGGGGAAGATTCCATGGAATCGTTTGGGGCTCAAGTGGAGCGGGATCTGGAGGAGGATGCTTAAAGCCCCCTAAATAAGTCCTTGAACTAGCAGTTGTCAACAGATGGTAGAGGTGCCCAAAAACAACTCTCTCTTGAAGCTCTAGAGAAGCCGAGCATGGAGGCAGAAGGAATGGTTTTGGTGTCAGTGCCTGGGAGAGTGTGAGGTCTGGTGGGAAAGTTTGAAGCCACCGTAGCCCATCCGGCAACAGAGAAAGCTTTAAGTTTAGCTAGTCATGGTGAGCTAAAGAATTCAGAAGGCAAAGTGAGAGAACCAAAGAGGCAGCGTAAGGCTGAGCAGAACAAGGGGGAAAGAACATCGGTGTTGAGATCGACGGGCTCCCTTGAGGAGGTCCGTCGGGAGCAATGAAGACCTTATGTTGGAACTGACATGGGATTGGCAGCCCCACGACAGTAAAGGAGATTCACGATCTCGTGAAGGATCATGCTCCCTCGGTTCTTTTCACCATGGATACTCAAATTGCAAAGACCCGAGTGGAAAATCTATGTTGGACTTTGGGTTTTGATTCCTGTTATTGCGGTGAGTAGTGTTGGAAGAAGTGGTGGTATGGGCCTTTTTTGGAAGAATGAGGTGTCAGTCGAAGTTTTGAAATTTTCAGATAACCACATTAACATGGAAGTGAAAGATGGGAGAGGCTCCCTGTGGAAAATGACTTTTATCTATGGGGAACTAAGTAGACCTTTGAGGTATTGTACATGGGAGCTCATGAAACACATTATGAGTGACTCGGACCTCCCTTGGGTCTGTTTGGGAGATTTCAATGAGATCCTTAGGAGGGAGGAGCAATTAGCACCCAATGAGTGGAAAGAATACCTTATGGCAGGCTTCCAAGAAGTAGTTGATGTATGTCAACTCTGTCACATTGGCTATGTGGGTTTGGATCGGACTTTTGAGAAGCGAACTATCAGAGGACATTTTGTTTGGGTAAGGCTGGACAGGGCCTTGGCGTCGGCCACTTGGTGTTCTTCATTCCCAAGGGCATTGCTAAGGCATTTAACAGCGGCAAAGTCAAACCACTGCCCGATCCTTCTCGCCTTCACTCCATATGAGAAGCCCAACCAATTCAAGAGCGGCAATCTGTTTAGGTACGAGAAGATGTGGGAGACAAGTAAACTTTTAAGCCTGCTAGTCCAGCAGGTCTAGAGGGATGGTGATCATTGTAACACTGTCAAGGATCTGTATGACAAACTTGCTCACCTTGGGGAGGAGCTTCAGGCTTGGGGAGAGAGCAGTTTTGGCTTGATCAGAAAGGAACTACGACGACAAAGGAAGAAGCTGGAACAGTTGCGAGCTAATCCATCAAGAGTGGATGTGTCAGAAAAAGAGAAGAGAACTGTAGACAGAATTGTGTCTCTCAATATCCAAGAGGAATTAATGTGGCAGCAAAGTCGCGTATCTCCTGGTTGCGGGAAGGAGATAGTAACACCGCCTTCTTCCACTAAAGAGCAAGCAGAAGGAGGGCAAGAAATCATATAAGGCGGTTGCAACGAGTTGATGGATTAGAGTGCATGTCTTTGAGCGAGCTCCACACCATGACGATGCAATTTTATAAGTTGTTGTTTGAGTCAGAAGGGACTGCGAACTTGAACCTCATTCTCGACCAAGTGCCACTTAAGGTCACGAAGGCCATGAATTCTTAAATGTCTGTTCCTTTTGAGGAAAAGGAGGTGAAGACCACTCTGTTTCAGATGTTCCCTCTGAAGGCACCAGGGCCTGATGGGCTGCCGGCACACTTCTTTCAGCGCTATTGGGATGTATGTGGGGGAAGACATAACCTGAACAATTCTAAATGGAGATGAAATACCGAGTGAAATTAACGACACATTCATTGTTCTTATTCCAAAGGTGCAAAGCCTGGTATTCTTGAGCCAATCTCGTCCCATTAGCCTTTGCAACGTGATTTATAAAATCATCTCAAAGGCTTTGGCTAATAGACTGAAGATTGTGCTCCCTGACATCATTTTTGTGGAGCAATCAGCTTTTGTTCCGGGGAAAATCATAACTGATAACTTCTTGGCTGCTTATGAATGCCTTCACTCTATGAGATCTAAGCGGTCGAGAAGGAATGTTTATTGTGCTCCAAAGGTGGACATGACCAAAGCTTATGACAGGGTGGAATGGAATTTCTTGGGAGCAATCAAGCTTAAGCTTGGTTTTTGCGAGAGTTGGGTGTAGAAAGTAATGAAACGTGTGACTTCTGTCTCATCGGTATTGTTCAATGGAAAAAATAAAAAAGCTTCAGGCCAAGTAGGAGAATTCGTCAAGGTGATCCCATTTCCCCATACCTGTTCCTGTTGTGCGTAGGTCTCTCTAGTATCCTAAAAGGAAAATATAATGTTGGGAGTGCGCAGGGAATTCAAGTGGTGGAGTCAGCGCCAGTTGTCAACCACCTCTTGTTTGCTGACGATAGCCTTCTATTCTTCAGGGCATTGGCTGACAATGCTCAAAAAGTGCAAGAAAACCTAATGAAGTATTGCGATGCTTCAGGCCAGCGAGTCAACTCCTCCAAATCTTCCATTTTCTTTAGTAAAGGTTGCAGGCAGGACCTCCGGGAGATAATTAAGGGGATCACTAGAGTGAGAAATGAATCTCTGAACGAAAGATATTTGGGGCTACCTACTGCTGCTGGGCGCGCAAAAGGTGGAGGCTTCAAATACCTTAAAGAGAGGGTATGGGAGAAGGTCCAAGGATGGATAGAAAAAACCTTATCAATGGGGGGGGGGAGGAAGTTATCATTAAGGTAGTTGCCCAAGCAATCCCCACATACTCTATGGGTTGTTTCCGGCTTCCGAGAGGTCTGTGTGATCATTTAAATTCTCTTATCCGAAAATTTTGGTGGGGCAACGGGAATGGCAAGAGGAAAGCAAGCTAGGTGTCCTAGGAGAAATTGTCTCAATCTAAGTTCTTAGGGGGTCTGGGCTTTAGGGACATCGAACTTTTCAACCTATCTCTTTTGGCTAAACAAGCTTAGAGGCTACTAATCACTCTCTGTCAGGCTGGCTACTAAGGGCAGTGTATTTTCCACACGATGATCTTTTTGGAGCAAGCCCTGGCAATTCCCCCCTCGAAGACTTGGCAAGCTATCTGTGATGGCATTGGTGTCTTCAGACAAGGTTTAGTGAGAAGAATTGGAGATGGCTGGAGTACGTACATCTGGGAACATAATTGGTTGCCTAGAGATAATTTTCTAAGACCTATATGCTCAAAAGTGGCAACTCCTCCAATGTCGGAACCGGGAATTAACACTCCCGAATCCTCTGTGTATTTCTGAACTAGTCCCATGATCAGTCGCTAGTTCACACAGTAAAAAAATATGGTAACAAATTCATATCACAACTTTATTAATAATCAACAGAGTTTATTACAACAAAGGCTTACAACCAACAATAAAGAACACAACGGAACACGAAGAAGAAGTAGTAGACTCCAGTTGATCTGCCACAGGCAATTGACTGGGGTAGCGGCCTAGTCGTCGAGATCCACATCGGTAGCAAAGTTCTTCTCCTCAGAAATTTTGTTTGCATAAAGCAAGTAAAGCAAGTATGAGCACAACTTTCGTGCTCGCAAGTTACACCCGTCAAGTAACAGAATGACATGCATACATGGATGTAACAAGGGATGGCTTATTGGTTGATTTGCATATGACAGCATTTTCTTTAAATACTTGTACTAAGTTCCAAAGCAGTTATCTTATAAGTAAAATTCATTTTATAATTACTCAATTTTTATAGTCAGATAACATTCACACGTAAATGGTGAAGGATACCCTCCTATCACATGACTTCCTGCCCAATTCCCATCTGGATAAACCAGTTTTGAAGAAGTCTTTTTCAAACAAAACCAGAGTCTAACTTTGAGTAGTTCTGTTAGCATGTTCATAACCGTGGACACGGTTATTCGAATAGTTTTACGCTCTACAGAGGTTGTACAGCTTTACCCACAAGAGATAATCAACTTGTACTGTCCGCATCACACACTTCCGTAGGTGTGCGACTAAGTGATTATCACAAGGCTTTTACAACACGCAATTCCACCACAGTCCACCCTCGCTAAGGTTTTACCCTCTTTGGACTACCCGTCCGCAGGGTTCAGGCCCCCTCTTGCGCCAGGTGGGACTAACAAAGGTCATGAAAGATTACCCACCGCAACAATAGGGACGACCATGATGGAACTTTGCAAATTAATCGGCCAGGTCCTGCCCATACAAGACATGTGGTAGTATGGTAAGACGTAGCACCACGCACTCGAAGACCGATCCTTAACTGACCTGGGCGACAACCAACAAAACCTTGGGCCTCAACCTACCCAGTTGAGCCCGTGCATAAATGTAACATCCCCAATTTAATTAGTGAGAATTAGTATGCATCTTATCTGTATGCATGACATTTTGGAATCTTTTGCATCTTTTATTGTACTTGAAAAATCTAAATTAAAGCTCAAACATACACTTCAAATCTAAACTCCAAATAAAAATAGAAAACCAAAACATTTGATCATCATCTGTAATTAATTTATTCAAATACTATAATAATTATCATGAATAAATATAATTTTTCCAAAATTTTTGGAACTAGATTCAACCCTCAGAAAATTCAAACACAATTCAATGACACAAGTTAGGTTTGAATTTAAATTTACAATCTATACCATGAACAATAATTTTTAAATTTTATATGGGTACTAGATTATCCCTGGAACCTCCCTAAAAAGTTTTAGAATTTTTAGAAATTTATTTCTATATTTAAAGCCTCGGTCAAACTTTCTGCTAATTGGTCAAATCAGATTTGAACTCAGGTTCAACATTGTTGGACCGCACCGGACCCCAACCTGACCGAGCAACCTTCTAATTGGTTCCACCCAACCTCTTAAATGCACCAACGCATGCATACCATCGGATCTATGATCAACCGTCCAGATCGGTTTGACCGTTCAGACTGCCCGAACTCACCGTGCGATCTGGACCTTCGAGATCCAATCGGACCGTTCGAAATGTCCCAACCGAGCCCGACGCGCCACTTGGTCCAGCCGCACCGTCTCACCCACACCCACTCGTTTTTGTCGCTGACAGCGGGTCCCACCGCACCAGTGCCTTCTTCAACCTCGAGCAGAAGCAACGCTCCACGCGGCCGTCGCGTTCTGCCGCGGGCTCCGTCCGCGCGAGCAACGTCGTCACCCATCGCCTTTCCCGACCAGTCCCCGAGCTGCGCCTCCTAACGCCGCCTCTTCCTCCGTCTTCTTTCCCGCTCAAAACCGGCTCTACCTCTCTCTCTGAGCTCACTTCTCCCCTCAACTGTGGGAGAGAAGGAAGCGTAGCTCTCTCTCCAGTTCTGGTAAGCGCCGCCGCGTCATTGATTTCTTTTCCTACTTCGGCGCCGCTTCCGTTTTTGCTAACCCAAGCCCATCGTTCGCAGTGTATCTCTCGGAACACCGCCATGCTCCCACGGCTTCCAGAGCGTGGTCACCGTGCGCCATCGTGCCCCTACGCGCCTGGGGTGAGCTTGTCTTGCACGATCATGTCAATCTCGTTCGCTTCATTGTTCTGAGCAGTTCAATGCGTTTAATTGAGTTTTTGCTTAGTATCGAAGGGGTGCGACACTTTCTTCCCCGGCCCCGGCCATAAATGCCGCCTGCACCGCCGCATCATCCCCGGCGAGCCCCACGTCAATTCTCCGTATCAGGAGCACTGCTGTGGCCTACTCTACCTTCCCCAACTTCCCACTGGAGCTCTCCGCCACCCGACTGCTGCCTCCACGACGTCCTCGCCGCGCCACCACTGGCTCGCGTCGCCGGACTCCCTCAGCCACTCCCCGTCGTCACTAAGTACTCCGGTGAGTTCCCCTTAGCACCCTTGTGCTCATGCTCCTCCTACTTTGCCCTCTATTCCACCCGGGTACCATCGCCATGGTTCACCTCCACGACCGGCCGCCCCGTGCCCATGGCGAGCCGCCACCGAGCCGCTTGAGCTCCAAAACCGCCAACCCTAGCCTCCTTGTTCCTCGGGCTTTCCGTTTTTGTGGTCGCCTCCGCCACGCCGTCGCTTCCCCGCCACGCCGTCGCTTCCCCGCCGGCGACGAACCACACCCGAGCCGCCCTGGACCTCCCCTACGACAGCCCTCTGTTGTCTCTGTACATGAACGAAGAAAGTGTTTAGAGACCAAATGCTTTGCTTTCAAGTCTTTGCATTGGTAGTTGACTCACTCAAAACTTAATTAACAAATTGATAATTAAACTAAGTGACAAAATTTGTTAACAACACTTCATTTTAGCAATAGTTTGGGCTGTCTATTTTTTTGAACAGGAAAGTGTTTAGATACAAAGTTGTTTTGACAATAGGAACCTCCTGTAAAGAAGATTGGTACTTTTAGCTTAGTATTGTGATTAACTAATAGACCACTCAAATGATTTGACCACTTTGAAGTGAGTTCGGAAGGAAGTTAGCTATTAACACCTTAGTGCAGAAGTCTGTTCTGATGCAAAATTTTGACTAGAGAAAGTAAACTGAAAAAAGAAGTTTAGAAAGGACAGTGGGCAAATAACATGTCTGAGCAGAGAATTGGGTTGGAGGACAACTGAACAAAATAATAAGCTACTGATAGTTCCAATACTTGTAATTGGAGATTATGTGGATTTAGTTAGCTAGTAGAGATTGATCTTAAGAGAACGCACTAAATCTGATAAACAAGTGTTGAGATTTTTCATTCCAATTAAAACAGTGGACCTCTATCAGTCAATTGAGTAGTTAACAAAATAATTAGTGAACTGATTAGATAAGGCTAATCTTTCTTGATAGAAATGGATACTTGATTGAGTGAGAAGGCTTTCAGATGAAGACTAGAAATTACAGTAGGCTAACAACATGTCTAATGCGAGTACTTGGAAATCTCATCAATTCAAATAGCCATTGAACCTTCATATAACAGCAGTAACTAATTCTGAAATCAAGCATGAGTATGACTATCCAAAACCAACTCTTTTTGGTGAAGTAAAAGTAATGCTAAGGATTGTGTTTAGTGGATTGGATCACCCGAATCTCTGCTTAACAAATGAGTATTGGATTTGGTAGGAAGGCCTTGAGGTCTTAACATCTTGCTCCCTGTTGAAAAACCGAAATAATTATTTACAGCTTGAAATTGGTTAAACTTCAAAAATTCACAACTAAGTCAAATCAACTCTAAATTGAATGAAACCACTTATGTTGCTCATAAAACTTTATCCTCTAACATATTGTGTAACTTTTATCTCTACCACCATTCTGGAAATTTTCTCCAAATAATTAATTTACATGAACAGTAACCAAATCCAATTTATTTGGATTTTTCTAAAAAACTGAACTTCAAACCTTTATCGCTTTCACATACTAAATCCAAATGGAATAAATCTTTCACTTAAATCCATATAAAATCACAATCTACCTACTGTATAAATTTCATACATTTTTAGCATGTTGAATTTCTGGCTTTATTTGATATTTATTGCAATATCGTCTTCCATTATGTTTTTCGACGATAACGATATCTTCGTGAGATTATTATGAGTATAACCTGAGATTGAAGACGTGATACCAGCAAAGGTGCGAGCACCCTCCTCTTGATCATATTGCTCCCAGTGGTTTTTTAAAAATATTTTGTGTGAGTTTTATTATCGCAATTGTATGCTATTTTGAAATGTATGTTTATGGGTAGAAGTAGTTAATCTCCTAATTGCTGCATTAGCCCTCCTTTGAATGTTGATTACCCCTTTTTACCTTGAATGATTAAGGATATATGTTATATGGGTTGTTTGCTAGTTTGTAGAACGATGCTTAGCCATGCTAGTAGTTGTAGCCAAAAGCGGTTGATGGAGCTAGTCCATCGGCCGGTGGATTGAATTGAATCTTAATAAAATTTGAAGATTTTATGGATTGGATTATGTTGAACTTGAGGTTTATATCCAGATCTTCGCATCTAGGGTTTGTGGACTTGTTGGGCATGGGTTTTATGTTCTTAACTTGGACGGGTGTAGGGTGATCATGAAACTTTGTTGTTGTTGTTGTTGTTATGGAATTGTGTAGCCACGTCTAAGTGTTTAAGGACCGGTCTGTGGTGTGATGAACCAACTCTTACGTGCAACCACACGCCGGGATAATGACGAAGGCTTGGCTTAATAATTTGTTGTGTGTTAGCTATCAAAACACAATGGGATTGACAATTGTTATTGTTATGTATTTAATTGTTCTTTTGTCAATCTCGCGGGGGCATGTTAAGGGTCGCCTTACTTGTCCTTAAGGGTCTCTTGTTTGATTGGGACTTACTAACGTAACGAGGTTCACCTGTGGTTAGGAGGCATTTTGACTCTCACGGGGTTTCTGTTCCTCGGGTGGGTTGATAGTTAGGACATAACATTGTAACGACCTCGTTATGCTACCTCAGTCACACTCCTATGGAAGAGTGCATTGGCCGACATTAAGAGGAATGCATATCGTGTGGGTAAAGCTGTACAACTCTGCAGAGTAACTAAATCTATTCGAATAGCCTCGTCCTAGGTTATAGACAACACTTGTGGGAAAGCAGACACAGTTAGCTTTTGGAAAATTAAGTTTGGGTTATGGTTGGAAATGTTATGTCATTATGTTAGTTTGTTCAAATATGAAATTATGTCATGAACGCGTAGTTCGCGCGTTAATGTTGTTGAGGAATGAATTGTGCCATGAATGAGATGTTCGTGTGTTGATTTTATTTGGAGAGTATACCATTGTTGATCATTACTTACTGTTATCAAACGTTTTCTAAATGTTTTACAAATGGAAGATTAGAATCTTTTATCTATATGCAAAACTTGCTTTATGCTGAAAACTGACTAGGGTAGTAGCCTTCCTTTGATACTTACAAGCATCCTTATTTCTTTTGAAAGTCTCGCGAGTGCAACTTTGTACTCTAACAATGTCTTTTGGTTCAGGTGAGAACGACAGGTGCAACGGCTTTAACTCCAGTTGGTTGCTTGTGGGATTGTGGGCATACCAACTCGGTTATTCCCTTTTTATTTTAAGTTTATCTTCCGCTGCAATTTATTTGTGTTAATTAGATTTGGCCGATCAGCCCTCTTTTGCAACCTTGTACTATAAGGTGCTATTTAAATGATGTTGTAACTGATTCTTTTATTCTTGTACATTGTGTATGGATGTGATTGCAATGTTGTGTACTAGGATATATGCATGTTAGCCACTGATCATTGGGAGCTAGCATGTGACACATATCCGGGTCACTCGGAATCGTATTCGTCTCACGTTAAGTGTTGCGTTTACAGCGTAATCACTTAGCATGATACGGATCCGATCTCGGGGGTCCCCACAATAAACCTGCACCCACCAAACAACCACTTCGCCCAAGTCCAAACCACCATTTCATTTTATTTTCCAAAGTCATTTTTAAAACTCCCATGACACACCAATGCCAAGGGTACACTTTAAACAATAGTTGATTTTTGGTTGAAATTCCCCAAATGAAACATGTTTGGTCTATAAGCATGGCTGAGCACAATATTTTCCAAATGGTCCTAGTCCATACTATTGTATCAACTAGGTTTTATCTAGGGTGACAATATGCTCGCTTCAATTACCAAAATTGACTATACAAAGGATTTTAGGCATAACTATAAATTTAAAACAGGGATTTAAATTACTGAATATAAATAAGCATGCAGTAATAATTTAAAACAGAATTTAAATAATTTGAAATAATGGGATCGATATGATCAAGGGTATAACTTGCCTTGCTTGATGAGGTGATGTTGTTTTCCTTAACAGATCTCCTGGTACTGAGGTGATGTTGTTTTCCTCAACAGGTCATCTAGTGCTCACAAGTACTTTCTCCAGGTAGTCCAAGTGTACAATCACGATGGTCATACAGTAAAAATCAACCCTCTTATGAGCTCTTCAAACGGCGTCGAAATCTGACTCTCCAAAGTCGTCGAAATCTAATCGCGAAATAGGCTAAATTCACATAAAATTCAAATAACAATTCAAAAAGGCAAGTCAAATTAATCCAAAACCAAATAATTCTATTTTATTTATCTAGATAAATATTTTATAAAATTTTAGAAATTTGAATCACTCAAATTGGAGTTGAGATTCAAAAGATACAAATTTTACAAGTTTAAACCTAAAACTGAAATTTTAAATGAATTTCTAAACAGGACTCAAATGAACTCTAATTTAAATAATTTTGGTTTGGTTGGCTAGATCTTGAATTTAGACAAATTTAGAAATTTGAATGGGCTCAATCGGAGTTCGGATACAAAAGATATTGGCTTTGGAAGATTTAAACCTAATTAAAACCCTAAAAATGTTTTTTTTATTTATTTTTCTAAAGGAAAATCTATTTATTGTGCAAGCTGACATCATCCCTGAAATTTTCAGAATTAAAGGAATTAAAATAATTCCTGTCAAGTGGACCCCACATGCCATAGACATGGCTCACATGGACCAAGTCCACGGTGGAGGTGGACTAGGGTTGGGGCGGAGGTGGCAGGCGTGTGCGCACGTGGCGCTGAGTCGGCCGACACAGGGATGCCACGAGGGCTATTTTGCCGAGGTGGCGCACGGGTGGCGCAGATGTGGCCTTGCCACGTCATCTTGGCACCGGCGGCGCTCGGGCCCTAATGGCACCGGCGAACGGTGGCAAAACTACGGCCGGCGAGGTGACCAATAGATGCGGGAGGATGCGGGGATCGTAGGGCTCACCTAGACGGCGGTTGGGCGTGAGGCGGTGTCCGACGGCGACGCGAAGGGCGGCGGCGCGTGCGGGCTCGACGACGGCGACGGGCTCCGGTGGTCTCTAGGCCGGGGAAGGGTGCGCACGGGGACGACGAGGTGGCGGCGATACCGTTGGTGCGGACGGCGACGGCGAGGAGGCGGTGTTGGTGCCGAATGGAGGAGAAAGAGCTCGCGGCCGGGAGACTTTCAAAGCAAAACCTGGCCGATTTAGGAGGGGAGGGGAGGTGTGGGTGGCGGGGTTGGAATGAGGAGGAGGAGGCGATCCCGAGGCTCCCTTTTATAGGGGCCGGGGGTGGCCGGAGGGGAGGAATCGGGTGCGGCAATGGCGGTGGCGGTTTTGGGATTCCGATGATTGCACGTGAAACGAAGGGGGTAACGGACGGGAGGAGGGGCGGCGTGATGCGCGGGTGCTATTGCGCACACGGGCGCGGAGAAAGGGGGAGGGGATCGCGGGATTGAGGAGTACCCGCGCGGAGATGGCGGCGGTGGCGCGACCAAGCGGAGAAGAAGAGGTTGCGGGAAGAAAGAATGCAGACCGTTGGATTCGCATCCAACGGTGGGGGAGGCGGGGGGCAGTGGTGGCCGTCCGATGTAAATCGGACGGTGGCGAGGAGGAGGGAGCGGACGGGATGGAGCGGCGAGTGGGCTGGGCTGAGTGGGCCGAGTGCGGAAGAAAAAGGAATGGGGTCGGGAGATTTAGGCCCAAAAGATTTTAGGGTTTTTAAATTAGTTTTCCAATTGATTTAATTCCAGATAATTATAAAGGGCTTTAGAAAATAGCAAATTAAATCCAAAAATTATGAGAAATTTCATAGAAATTCTCTTATTTATTTTGGACTTAATAAAAATAGTTTAAATTCATAATTGGCTATTAATTTTGCACAATAAATGGTTTTGGCTCTAAAATATTTAAGAAAAAGTTTTAAAATTCAGAAAATTGTAGAAATTAAACAAGTTTTTATATTTCAGGTCAAACCAACTAAAACTTCAAGAACTTCAAATAAATTTTTAATTTTGACTTTTAAAACTTCAGAAATTCAAATAAAGCAATGAAAGTCTTTCAAATTTCAAAAATCTAATAAAACAATAACTTTATTTATTTTATTTTGGTAACATAACCTTGGGATGTTACATCCAACCCTTGTAAGTGAGCTTATTTTACAATAATCAAAGAATCTGGAAGCAGGATATTCTAGATTTTGTGTTCTTACAAATGGATCGTGAAGCAATTAGGGCCATCCCCTCAGTACAAGGCTGCAGGAGGACTGCTAGGCTTGGTATTTTGAAAGAAATGGATTGTTTTCAGTCCGGTCTACATACAGAATGTTTGTCAAAACAAAAATGAGCAGAATTGATTACTTTGATGGAAGACCATGTTGTTTTGATGGTGCAACATGTAGGAAAGACTGTAAAGTGTTGTGGGCTCTGAAGGTCCCCTAAAAAATCAGTGTGTTTGCTTGGTGACTCGCTCTGGACTCCATCCCTACCGTCGAGGTTCAAAAAAGAAGACATATCTCAGTTTCAGGAGCCTGTACAATTTGTGGTTCTGATGATGATACATGGGATCACGCCTTATTGCATTGTGTATCGTCCAGGTGTGTTTGGGCCTTTTTAGATGAAGACCTGACGAAGGTAACCGCTACTCTGATTTTGTCGGACCCGAAACAGTGGCTTTTTCATATTATTCAGAACATGCAACCGATAGATTCCACCAAAGTCATCACTACCTACTAGGCGATCTGGTCGGCACGAAGGAAGATCATCCATGAGGATGGTTTCGAAAGCCCTCTTGCTATAGTTGGAGTGGTGAATCAACTTCTTGTTGACCTGGAGGTTTGTAACTTGGCACAAGACAAAGCTCTCAGAGAAGGGCCCCAAGGAAAAAGAGGTTGCAGGTGAATTCCACTGGATAGGGGATCGGTTAAAATCAATGTTGATGCTGCCATTTTGAAGGATGAAAGAAAAGGAGTTGTGGCTGCTGTTTGTAGAGATGAAGAGGGACATTTGTTGCTGCAAGTGCAGTGACCTATTCTGAATTTGATGACCTAGAGATGCTGGAAGCTCTAGCATGCATGGAAGCTCTTGTTTTGGCAGAGGATTGCGCTTTGCGGATAGTGGAGGTGGCCTCAGACTGCCAAAATGTGGTCAAGAATATCCAAGAGATGCCAAGATGCTCTTACATGATGATCCTTCAATACATTGAGGAAATGTCTAAGTCTTTTGTTTCCATGCAAGTTTTGGATGACAGTAGGGACAATAATAGGGAGGCTCACTTGCTAGCAAAATACGCTTGTACGTTGCATTTTGGAAGGCATCTGTGGTCTATTATACCTCTTGTTATGCTAGATGTTGATGTAAACTTTGCTGTCAATGAATGAACGTCATTGTTCTTAAAAAAAAAGCCAACACTGACTGGTTATCACTACGCTGTTCAAGAGGACGGTAGAGAGAAGGAAATAAATTCTATGGAGAATGACCTCCGTAAAGCTCCTCCCCCACAGCCGTCTATCTCGTCAGATATCACTGCAACACGCGTGTGTGGGGAGTTGGATCGGACGGTGGTGGGAGGCCTCACGCATAGAATTTATTTCCAGAGGAGTGTACCGCAGCTGCGTAGGGACACGGCTCTCTCCTGCTGCCGGCGGCGGCGACGACTGGCGTTCCCGAAAGCTGAGCCGAGGTGATGATCCTGGATTCTTGTGTCGAAAACTTTTCGTCCGGTTGCTTTTGCTCGTTCTGTGCCCCTCCCGCAGCTCCGGTGTCTGCGCACCACCTGTTCGACGGAATGCCTGAGGGTTTCGACGAAACGACCGCGGCCGGCAGCGAAGATCGCATCGGCGCCCTCCCGGATGAGCTCCACCAGCACTTGCTGTCCTTCCTGCCCTCACGCGAGGTCGTGCGGACGTGGGTGCTCGCCCGCCCCTGGCGCCACCAATTGAAGTCTGTACCCGCCCTGCGCATCACCGATGTCCACACGTACGAGAGCGCCCAGCACCTGAACAATTTTGTCAACTACCTGATCGTCCTCCGCGACCAATCACCTCTACATGAATGTGAGATAAAGTCTTATGACGAGGAGGGCGGCGACGAGCGATTCCGGTACACCGAACTTTGGATCCAGTACGCTTTATCTCACATTGGATCCAGTCTTATGCCAGGTTCGGGTGCTTCGACTCCATACCTTCGCTCCTGATCAGTACTTTGAGCTAACCAACACGCATCTCTTCTCCCGGCACTTGACGAGGTTAGAGCTCGAGGGTGTCAGGGTGTGGAGTGGAGTTGATGTTCTGCTCTCTTGATTTTTCGAGCTGTCCGGCACTGGAGACGTTAAAGATGAGCAATTGCAGCTTTTCTGCCTATGATATATCAGCGCCATCTTTACAATGGCTCAGTATCACCGACTACGATTTTGGTGGTTCGAATAGAAATACACGTACTCTTATTTCTGTCCCAATCCTCGTTTACTTGGAGCTAGATGGCGTTCTGGCCGGGTTCCTTGTCTTAACAGCATGCCGTTTTTGGTAGCAGCATGTGTCAGATTTGATGATTCTTCTGACGACGTCTGTGATGATGGTAATTACAAATGGGTGCGACGATGATAGATGTCATGCTTGCTACGGTCTTGACGATGATGATGGTGGTGGTGTGCTTCTTGATAACTTGTCTGGCGCCACGAATTTAGAGTTGATAGCTGATCCTGAAGTGGTATGCTTGCTCCTCTGCTTTAAATCTTAGTCTCCTAGTGTTGTTTGCCATCTGCTGTTGCTGTATATCTTGCATACTTGCATCCAAGGATCAAAAAACCGTTTCCGGAGGGAATCCCGGCCGGCCGGCGGTAACGGTAACATGCCAGTTACCGGAATTCCCAGAAAAATTCCGGATGAAATTTGCATGAATTTACTTAAAAACTAGCCGAATTTCGAAAATTGAAATTTGAATATGCTAAACCGGAAAGAAACCGGCCGAGATTGGTTCTCCCGGTCCCCACTGGTAAGACCAGTTACCGTCGGTAACCGGCCAGGATTTTTTTCCCTACTTGCATCCATCAGTTCAGATACATGAACTCACATTGAACAAGCTCCTTATAATTACTATTGTCGCCATATAGCGCCTTTGAGCAATTACACTTCCATGAGGAAATCCCCTATAGTTGGTTACTTGGTTCATGAGAATGAAATTGGGTAGATTATGCAGGGCAAATTCCATTGCTAGTCCCCGTACTTTACTTGAAACTTCAACTGCGTCCCTACACTTTCGATGTTGTAAATTGGACACCTAAACTTTAACATTTGATTTGATTTTATTGGATCCCTTCCATTGGTGTTCTGTTAGGATAAGAGGAACCGGGCCATTTAGTCTACGTGGATACGGTGAAATTAATGGACATACCTAGGACTGATTTACTTAAAAATTCATCAAATACATATTTACTATGAAAACCAACAAGAACTAATAAGAAATTCCCTGCAAATAACAATGAATTGAAGCATGTAACGGTCTATTGAGAGTTTACATCAGGTTGATGTCAGAAGGGATCCAATTGAATCGAATGTCAATTTTAGTGACCCAGTTGATAAAATTGGAAGTATAGGGACCCAATTGAAGTTTCAAGTAAAGTTTGGGGATCATCTATGACATTTACTCATATTATGCACGCTATTTTTTTTTTTACTAGACCAAATGGTCAAACCCAGCTTATATTGAAAGCTAGAGTTTTCTTATGGGAGGAAGGCAATGCTATTCACACTACATGTTTATACTCTTGGAATTTCATTTTCCTTTTTGCGGGTGTACTCTTGGAACTCTTGACATAATACAATTCAAAATGTAAGACTGAGAATAATTAGCGAGTCTTGTTAGTTCTACAGGACTTCAGGTGGTATTGCCAATTTAAATATATTTGTGTCAAATTTTTTTTTGAAGAATCTGATATGGGTTATAATCTCTTCTCTGCTTTCTCTAGATTAATTCTGACTACTGTTATGGTTATCTCATACTCAATACAATATTATTTGATCTACTATCTAGTGCTTTTGGAGTTAGACCTTGACTTGTTCTTACTGCTTTCACTTGGGCCAGTTTATTTTCAGAAAGGATTTGAAATGGTCCCCTACATTTAGCAAGCTCAAAACATTGTTGTTCAATGAGTGGGGTGTGGAGTCTGAGTTTGGCGCACTAGTTTACTTTCTCCAACACTCACCAATTCTAGAGAAGCTTACCCTTCAACTTAATAAGGTATACATTTTCTAAGTATGATAGCTTTTGTCTTGTTGAAGTTGCTGTGCATCGTTGATTCATTTCTGTAAAATTGTACAGACACGGCAACCTGTGGCTGAAACAGATGAAGGCTACAACCCAACAGAATTTTTTTTTGGTATCGAAGCATCTAAGGGTGGTCAAAATCAAATGTCAGAAGAAAGATGAGTGGGTATCCTGAATACCTATGGAGTACCTCCTAAGCAAATTAACATCCAGAAGAATTTTTGGTCCTCTGAAAGTAAGTTAAATATTATTAGTCTTCACGATTCTTATGTTCCTGCAGTCTGCATGCGTGTCAGTAAAAATTAGCAATAAAAGTTTTTTAGATTAATTAGACAAAGTAAAGGTTGAAATTTTCATGATAGTTTAAAAATGAAAAAGTAGCATTCCCCACACTTGGTGAAGAAAAGAAGAAAACATAGTCTGTTACAAATATCCACGTAACGGGTTCCAATGTAAAAATCTGAAGCTAGCCCAAAGCAGCATTGCATAGTTTTTATCTTTTGCACCATTTTTACATCCTTTTGGCTGCCACTGCCACTGCCACTATGGCACCATGCAATACCTGGCATCCACGCTGGTATACTTTGACAGGTCATTGACGCTGCCCTCATCAATTCATCATCAGCATATGTGCAGACACCACCCAACAGCAGCCTTGGCAATTGCACCATGTTCAGCTGGGGGTGAAATTGACTGCTGCAACAGGATGCTTGGTAGCCACAGCAGAGTCCCATAGTACCATAGCAAGAGTAACTATGAAAGCATTAAGTAGGGAGATGATGCTTGATTAGTGGGTGTGGAGCCTTCAAAATCTAGTCCATCCATGAATCTAGATCATGCTAACTACATCCAGGTGCTGTTTCAATAGGAATGCAGATGATACAATCCCATCCCGCTTACTACTGGAGACCAGTGTCTGGCCCAATAGTTTGGTCGCTTCAAAGGCTGGGAGGAGTGGCAAAAAACTCAAAATGTTGCTCTCAGAACACTACCTAATAAATTATAAGCAAAAAGTTTCGGTCACTTTCATGTTAATAGCACACCCTTCTTGCTTGGCAACAAGTAGATCAAGCTGCACGCTAGTCCAAGTAATATTCTTATACAGTAGTAAAAACATCCCCTGTATTTCAAGGTCCAATTACCAAGCAATTGAAACCTCTCATTTCTCAGTTTGGCTCTGCAATGCTCATTTCGCTTTTTTATGCTTCCAAAGGTTTCACTTCGGATTTGGAGAACTCGGATTCTGATTTGGGATGTTGATGAATCTACCATCTCTTGATGATTGAAGAATTTATTATGGAATTTGCAGTTGGAGATTACTTTCTTCTGTCTAGGGGAATCTTATATCGGTCCCGTTCTATTCATAGGAAGTACCGAAGTAGCATAATAGAATTGGTAATATGGATGCTGTTCGGACCTGGTCCAACGGTCGAGCCATCTTATATGCATTTCACTTTTGCTTCATGTATATATTACATACGTCTGGAGGACCTCAGTCAACTGATTTCGTTGCTGAAAGCAGACACTCGTTTAATTTTCAGGAACATGTTCTCTATTGCAAATCATATGTTTTCTTTACTTGCTGTATGGAAGAACGCACGCTTCCAGGTGCTTGAGGATTGTACTACGTAGTAGTAGGCTAGTAGCCTGTTGTGCGCCCGTGGCTTAGTGGCCTCACGGAGGTGCCATTTTCGTATCGTCAGGTAATACTGTATCTGTGGTTGAGCGCACAATGGAGCCTGTGGTTGTGATATGCCCCAGAGACAGGGTTGATTATATGGTCTATATGTTTATGAATTGTTGAATAATACATTATTTTGTCCTTTGAATGAAATATTATTTATATTGATCGGCAAATACTATTTTTTTATGTTTAAGATGTCATTCTAAATATCCTTGATCTTATGTCATTATATGGTACACTTATATTTTATGGATCGACACATATATTGATTGATGATCACATTTTATGGATCATAGATATGAGATATCTAAATCAATAATGTGGACATATGTTGGAGAATAAAATGTTGGAATTGATCCGCCTTGAGCCACTGCGAGAATTGTTATATTCTTGAAAGGCACTAGTTAGTCTCGTATATAGTGTACGTGAGATCCTTAGACTTGATGTTGTCATGGTTTTCTATATGTGTAATAGTTTACTTAGGGGTTGCTAAAAGCTACTTTGTAAATGGGTAGTCATAAATGTAGTTTTCGGATTTATTATGAAATATGTGGAGGAATATAAGCGATCAAGATAGAATTTGTCCTTTCTATTTAACGAGAGAGATACCTCTAGTCCATTTGATATGGTTGGATTAAGAAAGTGCTTGGTCATACCGAATATAGTTGAGGAGTCAACTAAAATTAAGTAACCCACTATAAGATCGAGTGAAGAATTGAGCTATCATAGGATGACACATATCTCGTTTTGAGTTTAATCTGATATCATAAGGCAAAAGGATCAACATATGAGCTTTATAAAGGTTTGTTCGATAAGATTTTTATGTGTATTCTGGAGTTGCTATATCCTTCTAGAAACCGTTACCAACTTGTGGATCGAAAATAAGTTTCCAGCTCAATAATGGGTTGTAACAAACTAATTCGAATTAGGTTCGTTAGAGGCTTAAATATAATTATAATTCGTATATGGTTAAAAGTCCTAATGAGTTTTTAACGTAGGAATCCGTTAAGAACTCTATATAAGGAGACACATAGAGACTTTTAGAAGAACGTTGCAACACCCATCGAAATCCTACCCGTTGCCTCCTCGAAGACCCTGCCGTACGCACTGATGCTAGCACACCAACATACGATGTTTCACCTCTGGAGTGGATACCGTAGAGACGCTGTTGCAATCCGCTACCTCTGGAGTGGATACCGTAGAGACGCTGTTGCAATCCGCTACGCTGATCAAAGATGATTCGCGACATATGTAAGGAACACAAGCGGCTGGTGGAGGCGGCAATTGGCGAAAATATAATATAGATGCAAATATGCAGGCTTTAAACATGAACTTTTCTGTGCAACCACCTATGTTAGAAATGCCAGTCGATCAGTTTTGTCATGTAATTTCCGTTCGCCGTGGTCATTAAAGAGGGCGCAGTCATGCGAGTTTGTACTTTTTCTAAAAAGGAAAGCTCGGCTATGCGAGTGTGTATTTGCCAGTTTCACTCTTACCATGTAGGTCTCGTCAGTCATTCAGACTTCAGTGTGATTTCCAAGAAGAGAAGGAAAGACGGTGTAGCGTTCGGATAACCATGCAGGTGTATATATGCAGCGCATGCTGCTGCAGGCACATCGCATGGACGAACAACACGAACTTACCAACCTTTTATGTATTCATACATAGTTACAACACGAACTTACCAACCTTTTTATGTATTCATACATAATTACACACTTATTTTACTGCATACTGCCTCCCACTCCACATCACCATGCCTGCGTGATGCGTAGGAAATAAAACATGGACTTGATATAGGCAAGCCCTTTATTACCAGCTTTAATTAGTAGCTAGCTCCAGTCCAGGCCATGCATGGCGCACGTATACTTTGGGCGCATCAGGTCGAGCCACAGGTGCACGGGTTGCAGCTGCAGTGCTCGCCGCATGAACAGGCGGCGCTCCTGTTCTCCCGGCCGGAAGGCGTCCCCTGGCGCCCGCACGTGCACGGGTTGCAGCTGCAGTGCTCGCCGCATGAACAGGCGGCGCTCCTGTTCTCCCGGCCGGAAGGCGTCCCCTGGCGCCCGCACGTGCACGGGTTGCAGCTGCAGTTCTCGCCGCACGGGCACGTCGCGTGGTCGCGCTGCCCCGTGGCCGCGCCGCTCTTCGACGCGCACCTGCAGCGAAAAACAGAGCATGCGCGCGCACGCACGCATGGCATGAGGCATCAGCCGGCCGCCGATGGATTCGTCATAAAAAATAAACACACGTAGTATCCGGTACGTGCCTGCAGTCCGTGCCGCCGGGGCACGGGACGGCGCACCCGCACTTGTCGTCGCAGCCCATCTCCGACGTCTCTGCCTGTACGCTGTACTGTAGGTTGTGCCGCCTTGCAAACCGCCCTCCGTTTCCTGAACTATGGCGCACGAGTGCTAATGCTCGCAACGGGGAAGACCAGGCGCAGCTATAAACAGCGGCCTTAAGCGGCGGCACGTCTCGTAGGACGGGTTGACAGGTGGGAGGACGCGGGTGCAGAAAGGATGTGCGGCGACTGACACGGCGCCACGGCGGGATATGCGTGCAAAAGCCAGAACGTTCCTCGTGCTTCTGGCACGTACCGACCCCGTTCCTATCCTCGTTTCGGCGGCACATGCGTGGTTGGGAGGGGCGGCCCGTGGCCCATGGGGCGAACCAAGAGTGAAGGGACCGTGGCGGCAACCGGGCCGTGCGGTGCGGGCGGCGTGGTTGATTTCGGCCGTGCGGCTCGGCAGCCGCAGTCCGCCAGTGCGAGGCCGGTGACGGCGTCGCGGATCGTCTCGCTGATGGGCTCCAGGAGATCCGCGGGGAGCGTCAACCAGTCGGGTTGCTCGTGGTTAGCCATATTCGTGTGAGAACTGAGCGTTAGCTCAGCGATGAGCGCTGCCGTTGTACAGGTTACCCATCTGTGTTCGAGCCTTTGGCTAGATGCGTGTATATGTACATGTGGATATATTTAGTCGTCAAAACACATAACAACTCAAATTTATATACGCAGCATTGCAGCTAGGGGTAAAAACGGATCGGATAGTTTCCGACCGATCCGGACAAAAACGGATTCGGAATGTCTCGGATCGGAAACGAATTCAGATTTTTTTTGTCGGAAACGAATACGGTAGGCATGCTATCCGACGGATACGGAAACGAATACGGATTATCCGGATATCCGGATTTCAGCTCAAAAGAGAAAAGGGGATTTTAATTGATTTCCGAATTTCAGAAAATGCAATAAATCAAATAGTCTTTTAGAAAATAGCAAATAGAGTTCAAAAATCCTAGAAAAAATCACAGAAATTCGTTGAATTATTTTAAACTTAATAAAATTAATTCCAACTTAAAGTTGGTTTTTATTTTTGTATATAAATTATTTTAAATTTCTAAAAATAGGAAAACCCTTTTTAAAATCCAGAAAATTCAATAAATTAATTAAAATTTTCTTTTTCACTTTAAATCCAATAAAATCCCAGAAAACTCAATAAATTTTATTTTTTACATTAAAAACTAAGAAATTAAATAATTGACTTTATTTTATTATTTCTTCCTTTTTAACCAGGAAAACTCTTTTAAATCTCAGAAAATCTAATAAAATAATAACTTTATTAATTTTATTTTTGGTAACATACTTTGGGATGTTACAGTCATTTGTGTATAGATTAACCATCCAGTCTAATCGATGTTAGTGTGAACTAAATTTTATGTATATGATGAACTAAGTGTGAATGCGTGATGACTTTGTGAGTTATGACTTATGAGCTAAATATGGTAAACTAAGTGTTATATTTTGCGATGAACTAGTTAATGTAACTTGTTAGTGCCAATGTTATGTTTGGTTGCTAAAAATATGAACAATTCATGAATGTTTACATCAAATAAATTAGTTATATGTTTTCGTTAATTTCTGGCATACAATTTAAGGGGTTTTCATGTTCCGAAAAATATATGTGTCCGTATTCGTTTCGATTCGTATTCGCTCCGTATTCGTATTCGACACTATTCGTATTCGTATCCGGATCCGGGAAAAAATATGAAAAAAAAATGGCAAAGTCATTATCCGTCTGTTTCCGATCCGTTTTCACCCCTAATTGCAGCAACGCACGTGTGCTATTTTGTGTTCGTCTAGGAGACTAGGATTCAAACTGAGACTCAGCCCAAACATAACAGCCCAGACCCGGAGTTGTATTGCTGACATTACATCTTAATCGGTTTTGTATACGCCCATGACTGCTTTGACAAAGCGCCGAATTGATATATAATCACGATTGATGTGAGCAAACCCTTTTTTTGTTTAAAGTGAAGAAAGCCCTGGAATATTAGGCAACACAAAACAGTATATGGTATATAATCGATGGTTAAGGGCTCAGTGAACCGAGTGGCCGGGCCCCAAAAAAAAGAGAGACTTCCACCAGTGGAGCCCAATGGTAAGAGATTAATCATTGAGGGGCCAGCTGAAAATTGATGGTTACGTTGCACTGCAAAATCTTGGAGCGCTGCAACCATGGGGGCAGCCAAGGCCTGCGCTTGCCTCCCGCTCCCTCTGCCACCAGGTGAACCACTAACCGGAGTACGCCCTCGAGTAAAAAAAATGTCGTTTTGAATACGTACAGTCAAAAAATTTAAATTTTGATCATTAATATTTAGATTAAACACATAAAAATAATATGTATAAATTTGTTTCGAAAAAAACTTTCATAAATTATAATTTTATTAGATTTTATAAATTTATTACAATAGAAATTAGCGATCAATGTTGTGTTTTGGAGACTGTGTTGATGTCCAAAACAATATATTTTTTTTTGTGATTGGTGGGAGTACAAATATTGAGGTATGATTAAATTGTTCAAAATTTGACTATCTTTTTTATAGAAATCATGTGATTGATTTTTAGCAAATCCCAACAATATGTATACTACTAACTAAAAATATGAAGTTGAGTAAACATACTCCCTCTTTCCAATTACATGTCGACATGGTGTTCAAAATGCACTTTTAACCCTTACTTTTGTAATTGAATGTCAAGAAAAACACAAAAACATAATTGTATCAAAGTATGTTTGTTAACAAGTCTGCCAATCCTATTTCCACGTGGAAACTGTAAATATTCTTTGGGTATACTTGGTCAAAATTCTTAAATTTGACTGCACATATTCAAACAACATCTATTTGAAATAAGTCAGTGAAACCATTTTTGTACCGTCACAACTGACAACAAATAAGTCGGGACAAACTTTTTTTTATTTTTTATTTTTAGAAATAAAAGTACAACTCCTTATTTCTGCACCAACTAAATCGGGACAAACTATCTATAGACAACGAATTAGTAAAAGAACACGCGCCGTTGACATACATCACGCTATGGTTTGTGCATTGCTTCTCGATCTCAAGCATTTTGCCTGACAACCTAGGGAACAAAGCAACTGGGCTTAGCTGAATATTCGCAATCACTATCCTCCGGTGGCCTGTACACGCACTCCAACTTGTCATCCTGACTGCTGTAGCAGTACGCAGCAGCGGTACGAGGGCAAAGCTTGTCGTGCACTGAAGGCGTGAATAGAAGAACACGCAATGAGATTATCATTGATACTCTTAGTGTATATAAGTATGGATTTGCTAATTTTCAGTTGTTTGAATTTTTTATCCATTAGTCATCTATAGTTGTACAATACTAAATTTAAAATTGTAGTACCAAGTGATGTGCAATTTTAGTAAAACTCTACTATAATTTTTAGTTCTATTTGTTTTTGTATTTATTTGTATTTATTTTTGTATTTGTATGGTTCACCTAGATTTACTTTTGTCTAGTTTAGATTTTTTTTTTTTTTTTGTATTTTTCTTGTAACGGTATTCTCGTGCCGTTGGATAGAAATCTAAAGGTGGAAATAAGTGATTGAAAAATAATAAATTTTTATGCAACTTACACATAGACAGTCTCTTTTCTTTTGACAAATCTAAATATTTTTATAGGATTTACTAATTTGTCTGAAATTTTCTTATCTATATGCGGTTGGTACAAGAGGAAAGATTGTACAACAGGAAAGGATCCTAACAAATCATCTATAATCGATAGCTATAGATAACTATCTATCTATACCATAAGCTTTACTAAACATCAGCTAAGCAAGAGAGTACCGTATCACACAAGTGCGGAACTAACAAACAAGTCTAGTATTAGACACAAGGCTCTAAGTTATGACATAATGCACAAGTGTAGTATCTCACATAATGACACAAAAGTAACTCAGTCTATGAGTCAAGTACATCTGTTGAAGAAAACTCAGATCTAAAGGGTCAACATTCAAAGCAACGATATCGACAATAGCATGATTCATCACATGTACACTGTCCCTTTCATCTAGAATGAATCAGGTAAAAACCACCTCCATAGGATCCCTACTCATTTAGATCGGACAGAGCCATGTCTTCCAATCAGGTATTTTAGCAAAAACATCAAAGCACAGTACTAACAACTAACAAGGGATCCGACAGAGGCAAGGAACAGGATGCCGCTTTCCATAGAGGATGGGAACGCAAAGCGAGGATGAATGAGCCCAGGGTAGGATGTAGACCACAGGGTCCCACGATCCACATCCAAACTGCCACTATCCAACACAATTCGACGACACCATGTTTTAGAACTTGCCACTGATTGCGTTATCTTTTTTTCCCCTAAGAATTCAAGTATTCAACATCATGCAGTTCAAATGGCAACTCCTGCTTAAAGTATCTTTAGTGTATTGAACCGATGTCGATTCAAAGTCATACTACGTAAGCATTTAAGAACTGAGCTTGTTTTTCTAAAATGTATTGAATCAATTCTTACTAATAATTAGGACCCATGTTACATTAAAAAAACCACAAAAAAAAAATCCTCTCTCAACCGCACTCTTTCTCTTTTCTAAATGAGTTTTTTAATACTTTGAATCGACTGTTAAGTAGAGTCCGGTTACAGATTTTTTTTATTGGAATCGACCCCTTCAATGTATTGAATCGATTTAATAATTTCTCTCTCCTCCTTTGACTTGACTAAAACACAACATTAGAGATTGTCTTACTCGTCATTGCCATCATGATGAAAGAAAACAACAGTAAAAAAATGACAAACTTTGCATGATTCAAACAAATCATGTATATAATGATTCTTGACTGGACAGAACGACAGAACATTTGTCAGTGTAGCCATCATCATGAAGCTGTGTGGATAGCTTACGACAAGTTCACAAGGATAATGAAATACAAGTTGTCAGTGGAGCTGGATAGTGTTGAAACTTAAATCATCAAGAACAAGGTTGATATGCAACAAAAGCAAACTGTAAAATGAAGGTGATAATATTGAGTTAGGAAAGCAGTAGCAGATTGCAGCCGACAGTGGACCTCTATTGGATTACCACCACACTGGTAAAATGGGATTGCAATAAGGTCCAATCCATCAGGAAATGGACATAATATTGAGATATGAAGGATGGCTGGGTTGGGTCATAGCACAACATGGTTAGTCGTTTGTAGGCTTAGGAACTCCATCCTATCACCTCCCAATAGCAAAATCTTCTCTTTTCTTGCCTATCCAATCCTAGACAAACCATACTATTCTAAACCCGACGTTCTTCCCTCAGAATTGACAGAGATTTCCCTGCAACGTTGCAAGCAGCATCCAAAGTCTAACCCATATCAGATCACTTGTTTATACCACAATATCATGTTTTTCCTTGGGATTTTTTCGACAATTTATATACATGGCTTCGACAGGCAAATCTAAGGGAAAGCTCAATCCAATCCGAACAATTAGAGTCCAATTTGTAGTTTTAACCCAATTCATGCAAGATTGAATGATAACAGAGTACAACACAGTACGCCAATTCCACACATAGGTTAATCAAAACTAGCCATTCATTATCATGCTAGATCGGCTTATGAAAAATGCTTGATTACAAAGAATACAAAATCCATTATGAAACCGTATAATCAACCAAACTAGAAGGGATTAATGTTGCTCTACATGAGCATCAGAACAAAAAATAATGAAACATACAAAGAATCTAGCTAGGCATGCAAGCTTATTGGACGTGTGATCACGGGGTGCAGCTACATGCATCCAAGAATCTCCTCAGCCTCAGACGGCCATGCACGCGAACCCTAACGCGAGGCTGCCGGCCCTGGGATCCATCGCGTTGCAGCCAAGGCTGCAAGAAGAACTCAAGCCTGCGGCAAGAAGGTCGGCATGCGGGTGCTGCAACGGCGGGGAAGACGGCTCTGCCTCCACATCCAAGTCACCATCAGCAGGCAACGCCGGCGGGTAGCAGACCTTCTCGGTGCAGTTCTTGGCGTTCTTGCGGAGCACCTTCCATCGGCGCTTCATGACGCGGGAGGTGCGGCCGTAGACGGCTCGGCTGATGTCCTTCCAGCGGCCGCCGAGGCGCTGGTGGAGGCGGGCGAGGTCAGCGTCGTCGCGGGCGGTGAAGGCGCGGTGGTAGACGTGGCGCGCCAGGTGGTCGCGCCACCTGTCGCGGCAGAACTTGTGGGAGCGGCCCGGCATCTGCTGCGCCACGCGGTGCCAGTGGCGGAAGCGGTTCTCCTTGGCGAGGCGCTCCAGGCGCGCATCCTCCTCGGGCGTCCACGCGCGCGGCAGCTTCAGGCGCACGATCAACATCTCCTCGGGCGTCCACTGACCGGCCGGACGAAGACGAATCAAGCAAGAGAGAGCGGGGCCTGCAGGGCGCGCGCACGGGAGAGGCTGCGGATCGAGATCAAAGAAGAAGTGCAAGTCAATTGGGGAGCTAGGCCGTCCACTTATTGGCAGCGAGCGGGGTGTGGCGTGAGAGCCAAGCTTTGCAATCCGCGTTCACTTCGGCCGGGCACAATCCCAATCCGCATTCGGATCTCTCTCAGGTCTCAGCACGCAGCGCAGAGCAGAGCAGAGCAGGCAACTAGGCGGGCGAGAGCCACCGACCAAGGCATGCAAATTTCTCACGAAAAAAATCGTTCACCCGTGCGCCGGGAGAATTGTCATGTGGTCTTGGGCTAAGCCCAATTTACCTTAACTAGGCCGTCCCTAACTTTCTACAAGTCATTCATTATTTCTTCGAAACGCAGGTCCCGCTGAAATGGGCTTATTACGGAATGGGCAGCCTGCTCGGCTCGTACCAGCACGCCCGACCTTAGCGCCGCTGTAACGTGGCCTCGTAATGCTTACGCACCACATCAACATTTGCTCTGCTTTTGGCGATGCTCACGAGGTGCACTTAAGGCGTGAATAGAAGAACACGCAATGAGATTATCCTTGATACTCCTGGGGCATGTTTGGGAGGAGCAATCCCGGCCGGATCCCCGTCTAATCCCGGGGATTGAAAGGCCCTAGGGAAATTTCCCCCGTCCCGTCGAATGCCCTGTTTGGATGACGACGGGAAGTGGATTCCCCGTCCCATTCCCTGCCATTTCCACGAGGAAATAAACATCGAGTGCTCACATGGAGATTTTTTCTCCAGTCGCGTCGCAGCGCATCACGCGACGCCGCGCTCCTCTCTCCTCTCTCGACTAGAGCAGCCGACGGCATGGGGCGCGGTTTGCGAGATGGCTCTCTCGGGCCGCTCGCGCGCGCTCTCGGCCTCGCTCGACTAGGCTCGCGCGCCCGCTGGTCGCCGCCCGTCGCCACCGTCGACCGCCACCCCACGCCACCCTTCACCGCGTTCGACTTCTGGAAGGCCCAGCTCCCTACCCACCTTAGCGCCCCTCTCAGCTACTACGCCGGTGCTAGCACCGCCATAGTGGCGCAGCAGCAGCAGCAGCAGGAGGAGGCCTCCCTGCAAGGGTATGTAGGCTCACGAAATGTTTGGTGGGGGTCGTGGTCAAAGCCGTGTTTATTGGATTTAGTGTGTGAAATTGGAGTGGTCTTTGATGACGGGACGCCTTTCCCTGGTGGTGCTTGGCTTGGCAGTCATCGGAGATGGCGAACGAGGAGCTAGCGGTGGGGAAGGATGACCGTGAACCTCTGGAGGCTAGTGGCGGGCGGGGACGGTGGCTGGCGTGGATCAAGATGATGGAGAAGGCGCGCCCACCATGACCTACTGTGCATGGAGGAGGAAGGATCCCAGGTGAATGGCACTTGTCGGTTCTTTTTCGCTTGTTGATTTGACATGGTGGATGCTAATTTGCTCACTAGTTCTCGAATTATATTTCGCACAATTAGATCGGACCTCCGCAATACCGAGTAGTACTATCTTTGAGAATGCAACTCCGGATGAAGTGAGGGACTTCTTTGGGGACGATGAGTTCCGGATGTCCAACAAGTGGGATGATATGCTTATCTACCATAAGACGTTGGAAGGGTGTCAGACAACCGGGACGATGAAAGTGCATTGGGTCCGCAAGGTAGATAGGGTCCTGAGATAGTGAATTTGCTTCAAGTTCTGTCTGGTTTCCATTCATGCTTATGCTTGATCCTTAGCATATGATGTTCTTGACAAACTTTATGGACATTGCACTTGTATTGCTGCGATGCCCAATAACTCAAAAATATATACTTCATTGGATAAATTTTGATCTAGAGTCTTGCTGCTCTAACATTTATGCAACAAATCGATGATGCTGACAAAAAGCTATGTTGTAGATCTTCATCCAACTCAGATCAGAATAGTCACAGCTAGTTGAATTTATTGCTTTTCTTTGATGGACAACGACACTTTTCTCGTGTTACCCGATAATGAGCAATCACATGTAGGAAGTTCATTGTTGTTTCTCAAGCGCGCTGATATTTTTGAATACTACGTCTATCTAACGATCCCGACCCGAGACCACTTCTCCATCCTTGGAGTACACTTACTAGACGTACATCTAACATCATTGAAGTCTTGATGTTAATGTTGAGTTGTGGACAGAGGAAGTCTCCAATTATTCTTTTTCATTATTATTCCTTTGAAAGCAAACCATGAAGGGAACCTCCATGAGAATTAAGTTATATTTAATTGGGATAACCACTCAATACAAAGCAAGGAGGAGTTATCTTGATGGAGGTCTTCCTTTTGTTCCGCTATAAGAGCCAATTTATGGATGTTTGTCTTGTGTTGTGTAACTTGTGTTGTAAAATCTAGATAGTTACATAAATATTTAACTTGTGTAACCAAATGGGAAGAAGCATCAACAACTTGGCCTGTGCCCTCAGAGTACAATTGCACTACATGTAGGTGTCCGTAAGCATAAACTTTGAATCGAATTTTCTCTTAATTACAACATGTTCTTGCAGCATGTAGGTACTTATGAGTTATGATGCATTTTTCTACTATAAACCGCAATGGTATGAATGTTATAGCGAAATGAAGTATCATTTTATAGTGTGTCGTTCTTGTGGTCACTGAAAACTAGATTAAATGTGACCATTTCTTAGTCATTACATATGTATAAACAAGAATCATTGGCTTGGAGCAACATTTTATAACTCCATCGAAGGCATATCCTTGTGTTGAGGCTTGAGTTATGAAGCTATGCTAATCTGAGATGTTATTTGTTGTTTATATATGCTAATACAAATGTTATTTGATGTTTATATACAAAAGAAAATTCAAATAGGCCAAGTCACAATTCCAAAGACATCAATGGTCAAACTTGCATTTTATGTTTTTTAAAATTTTCTGAATTTTTTTGAAGGTCGGATTTTTATCCTGTTGTTCCCAAACGGCAACAGTGGATTTTATTCCCAAGGGAAGATTTCCCCATGGGGTTGAGGGGATTCCATGTGCCCTCAAAATCCCCCTCAGGGATTTTCTTCCCTAGGATTTTACCCCCTAGCATCCAAACAAGCCCTTGGTGTATATAAGTATATGCGGTTGGAACAAGAGGAAAGATTGTACAACAGGAAAGGATCCTAACAAATCATCTATAATCGATAGCTATAGATAACTATCAATCTATACCATAAGTCACCGATTATATGGGATATATTGTCACAAACCCGATTGGATGACAGAACGGATGAACACCAGGGATAGAACCAATGATCTAGTACCAACACAAGTTACAAGTATTGGAGATACAAATAGAAGAATTGGAAGCAAGGATTGAGAAGAAGCACTAGACTGGGAAGAATTAGAGCCTAGAAATCAGGGAGAGGGGATTTCGGGAAGAAGCAATCGTGAGGAGGAAGAAGGGTCGTGGCTAAGCCTGATGTGTTTCTTCGATGCTGCCTCTGAAGCGTGCTGCCCTTTTTACTCTCACGCCTTGCTTGCATGGGTTGTGGTCCATAGTGAGCTTGTCCTCAAGCCGACTCCATCAATCCACATAAGATATGCACGAAGCCGCTTGAATCCCAGGGTACTTGCAAATTCTTGGTGTTGAATGTCAATTGAGCTTCACTTGTACCAATGGCCCCGAGGTAGTAGTGCATTTCAAGTCTCTCCCAGAATGACCAACTTCGTAGCACACATACTTTAATCTTCATTTCTTCTTGTTGTAGAACCAATACTGTAGCTCGTCCATCTCCCTTTGTCACTGAAGGAGTTGAGTCATGCTTTCGCTGCTCCACTCTGATTTGTAGATTTCTCTGCAGCTACAAGCAAACGATGTGCCATCGTTACGACCTCCTGCTCCATGCCAAGAGGACTTTTAGCATCAGGCCACACAGCAGGAACACCAGTCACCGGCTCAATATATTGTGTCAACACAGAATTTGAACTTTCTCCTTGCACTTCCACAATGATGTCATTGTCAATATCAATTTGGCTGGTCCAATCATCGATCCTTTGAATGCTATAAGTTCTTGGAGTAAGTTCATTTGAGTCTGCATCAAAATGTCGATTGCCATTATTTCCAATTTCATTGTGTTCAGCTTCTTCACTAATATCCTTCGAATCATGTTCTTTAAATCAGGCACACCAATGACAAGTGATTCGTGGTGCGAGCGATATCTACGTTTCGCAACTTCTTCTTCTCTCCCTTGATCTATGGTGACAACGATTCATAAAGGGCAACTAGATCGAGTGGCCACCATCATTGACGCAATGGTGACAACCGATGACCCTTTAGCAAAGATCAATCATTGGCAAGCAAGATCTCATATGTAAAGGTGGCTCTAGCTGCACTAGTCGGCAACTAGATCACTTCTAGTGATCAACAACACACTCGTAACTTCCGAGTGGTCACCACTAATATATTTGCCCGAGATCCCTCCCGGGAGCACAGGATCGAGAGAAGCATTAAAATGATCCCAAATCACTAACAATACTACTGAAATTGTGATTTTAGCTCGAAACTTAGAACCTTCTTTCGACCGCCAGGTTTGGTCATCATCCTGCTTTGCATATGTATCACCACATTTCATCTTGTGGTTGTGGTCGCCAAAGCATGTCGCCATTGAGTTGCATCGTTGGCAACATCATCCATACAAAGAGCACCGATGGAGGAAAAGCCAAGACAATGTAAATGATCCCAAATCACATACGATTTTAGCTCGCTTGCTGACGACCGCCAACTTGGTGAACATCGGTAGCACCACCACATTTCCTCGGGGTGGTGGCCATGGATTCCACGAGCTTCCTTCTGTGGCATCAACAGAAGGTAGACTACGAGATGGATGGTTGTTAACGAGGCCGTAGTCTGTGCATGGAGTGACTTCCGCCACAGCGTGGTCGTCATCACTGTGCGGTGGCATTTTGCCGAACAGTTGGTGCACGGTGATGATTTAGGTGTCGGCACACACACGAGGTGCGCCAAGGGATGGAGCGGGATCGGTGATGGCAATGGCGAGCAAGGCGGTGGTTGGGGGAGATCCCAGGGCCGCGTCCGGCATGAGGGCGGACTTTTGCGAGGCGGTGTCATCGCCGAAACACATCATCGAACACCTGACGGGCATCAGGTGGTCCAGCTCGCCGATGGCGAAGGATTTCGACAAGGCGACGTACGCAGGCTTCGCCTGTGCCCGGATGGCGTTGGTCACGCCCCTCGAGAGCAGGGACACCACCGTGACCTTGGCGTAGCCGGCGTTGGAGTCGGGGCCCGACGTCGTGCACCTGGTGGGCAACTCGGGGGCGAGGGGAGCATCTGATACCGTCGCGGTTACGGACGGCAGCAAGGCGTGCTCGGGTACTCCTCGCGACTGGACGACGGCCTTCAAGCCGACCGCGAGCTCGTTCATGCATACGGCCATGTCTTCCATCTCCTTTGTCTGCTTCTTCACTTCAGCAATTAACTTGTTCAACATCGCCTTGCACCGCGCTTCGCTCTCCTTCTCAGCGTCAGTCATGGCCACCTCGGAGCACGGAACCACCATGATCGGTTGCTCTAATACCAATTGTCACAAACCCGATTGGATGACAGAACGGATGAATACCAGGGATAGAACCAATGATCTAGTACCAACACAAGTTACAAGTATTGGAGATACAAATAGGAGAATTGGAAGCAAGGATTGAGAAGAAGCACTAGACTGGGAAGAATTAGAGCCTAGAAATCAGGGTGAGGGGATTTGGGGAAGAAGCAGTCGGGAGGAGGAAGAAGTGCCGTGGCTAAGCCTGATGTGTTTCTTCGATGTCGCCTCAGGCGTCGCCCTTTTACTCTCACGCCTTGCTTGCATGGGCTGTGGCCCATAGTGAACCCAGCCCGAGGTGGAACCCGGCCCACTGAGGAGTCCGTGACATATATATATATATATATAGGGAACATATCTAGTGCTAATAGGTATTTGGATGATAAGGTGCTAATACCATTCAGGAGTGTCGGATCTGGATTGAACAGCTCGGATTAGTGCTTTTTCCCACCTCCAATCCATTTAAACGTTTTTCACTAAACCCCCTAAATGCAACATCATTTCACATCGCCAATCCTCCTGACCCATCGGCTTCCTCACCCGGCCAAACCGCCGCCGCCGCCCTCCCTGGCCCTTGGCGCCGCCCTCTAGCCCCTCCCGTCTGCTGCCCTCCTGGCCCCTGGCGCCGCCCTCCTTCCCCCTCCCATCTGCGGTGCCATGTCTCCACCCCGACGCACCTGAGCGGCGGCGGTGCTCTCCCTCCTGACCTTGCCGGTTTGCTACGCCCCCACCCTACCTCATCGGTGTCTTGGAGCCGCCCTCCCTGGCCCCTAGCGCCGCCTTCCTTCCACCTGCGTCGAGCAGCCGACGAACGCGACCAAGGCCGGCGCTCCTCGCGATCAGGACCTCCGCCGCCGCTGCAGTCCTCTGCCCCACTCTTCCAGGCTAGGGCTGCCCTGATCGCCGACCTCCGCCGCTCCCCTTTCATAGATGACTTCAAAAGCTTGTCAAACATACAATTCATGACAAAAATTGACACATCCCCTGAGCAATGCACACAACAGGAGATTCTTGATTTAAAATCTAAACTTTAGTCCAAGGTTCTTTACCTGATCCTTGTGTGTGTTCAATTTAACTGAATTTCTTTCAAGCTTTCTGCAAAGGTCGACCAAGACTAACGTGAGAGAAAGCAGTTAAAAGAGATTTGAGGGATTGGAATGTAGCTAAAGAATTAGCTTTAGATAGGAGCGCATGGAAGTTAGCGATCCACGTACCGGAACCTTAAGAAGGTTTGGGGGCTGTGTTTTAGGCTCTCGGCTCGGATGGCGGGATGTACAGCTTAGGGTTTTAGCCTTGTAGGTTTTATTATTATTATTATATTATTATTATTATATTTTATTTTATTTGCAAGGCTCTCATCTCTTTGACTTTAAGGAGGTTTCATTCATAGCCTACCCCAACTTGTTTGGGATCGAAGGCTTTGTTGTTGTTGTTGTTGTTGTCTTTCAAGCTTTCTATAGTGGTCCTTTGTATAATTGTGTAGTTCTATTTATTAATTTTGTATATTTCATTACCTTATGGAGTATTTTTAGTAATACAATTTTATGGCACGCTGTTATATTATAGTAAACTCACGATTTATGAAGTGATTTGGACTGACCTTTATATTACTGCTTGACCTTCTTTTGTCAAATTTCTTGTTACATTCTTCCCATATGTGTGGTGGATATGAAATAGTATACATGTTCATTTGATGGCCGCATGTAATAAATTTTCTATCGTTTGTCTTCCATCAATTAGCCAACCAACTTTGCTAATATACTTTGACAGGAAGCTGAAAGTGAGAAGCTTAAATACGAGCATCTGAAAATCATTGAAGAAAATCGCGACTTGGTTAATCAGAACCACAAATTAAGTGAGGAAGTTGCATATGCAAAAGAACTGGCATCTTCTGCTGCTGTCGAACTTAAGAATTTGGTTGAAGAAGTTACAAAGCAATCTGTACAAAATACAAAGCGGGCAAAGAAGTTAATAATTGCTCAGGAGATGGCACATTCCAGGGTCCTTGGTAGAAAGGGCTACCCAGCCAGCAGGGGCAGGGATGAGGTTGGGACTTGGAGTCTTGATTTAGAGGATATGAAGATGTAGCTACAGGAAAGAAAAAAGAGGGAAACTGCTTTAGAAGCTGCTTTGGCAGAGAAGGAGCTTCTTGAAGAGAAGTACAAGGAAAAGTATGATGAGGCAAAGAAAAAGGAAATATCTTTACAAAAGATCTAGCAGGCATGTGGGTTCTCGTTGCTAAGTTGAAGAGAGGCACTTTAGGCATATTTGAGTTGAATATTGATGGTCGACATGTACTTGTATAAAAGGCTCACTGGATGACATGTTAAGTTGCTAATATCGCTGTTATGTTTCAGGTCCATGAGTGTGCACTGTACTAATGCTGGTTGTTGTTGAGTGCTCTTGGAATGTATCTCTGTTTTTTTTTGTGTGCTTCAGGCTTTCGGGTTATGCATTTGAGTTAGGCAGTTGCGTGCATGTCCGATTATGACAGATTAGTGGGAAAATGTTCTGTAATGGCAGCATGATCCTTATTTATCTCTGTTACAAGCACAACATAGCACTCACTCATTGAGAAAACTAATACTATTCATGAACTGAATACTTACTAGTCTGGGTGTTACAAGCACAACATAGCACTCATTTCACTTTCTCAAATTTAAGACTTCATTTTCTTAAATTTAATACTTCATTCATACAAAGCCATTACATATCCGATGCAAAATTACAGAGAACAAGCAAAATCACCGAGATGAAACACATCAGACTAAATCTATCTTCAGACTAGACTGCTTCTGATCTCTTAGTAACTCATCAGGATCTCATCATTCCAAAAAGTGATACCAGGAATTCCTCTCTGCGATCCAAACACCGTTGTGGCCACTGCTACTTGCTAGCCCTCCCTTCTGCTCCTGCATTAGGGATGAACTTCTCATCAGGATCTCATCAGGGCATGATAGCTTTTTTGCTACTGCAAACGTTGAGAAGATGGCATGTCATCTCTTAGTGTGGCAGTGACTGTAGTCTGGGTAAGAATTGAATACGGCCATTTAACAGAAGCATTCATGTACCATAGGAGTTACTGCTCTAGGGTAAAAGAGCAAAGATTAGCAGATATGGCACATGTTGAAGATGTTCACAGAAGCTCTTGGATGTATCATGTTGAGGTGATGATGATTGAGTTTTGTAATATCTGCATTGAGAGGAACATTGTTGATAAAATGATTGATCTTCCTTGGGATTCCGAGGAAGAGAAACATCTTCAGAAGTCCCTCTTTGATTGTGCTCGTCAAATGCCGATGGAGCCATGTGGTAGTCTGCTTGTCGTTTTCCACCTCCAGGTAAATGTTCTATATTCTTGCATTTTCTACTCATCATTCGAGTATATGAGGCTCTCGGGGTCATGCTTAAACAAAACTATGAAAGCATTTCATTTGCTTCTCTTCCATGGAAGTTTCATTTTCCCATAATGTGTCTTAATTTTTGGCCTAATTCTTCTTCTAATGATCGATTCAACCTCTAATAAAAAAGATAGACCTTGGTTCTATTTCATCTCTTCAACAAAGTCTACAAATATCCTGTGTCCTTGGTGTGAAGGTGGCGGCAGAACTGAAGGTGGCGCGGCGGCGGAGGTCGGCCAGAAGGGGAGCGGCGGCCTGGAAGAGTGGGGCGACGGTGGCAGAGGTGGTGGAGGAGGGCGGCGGCGGCGGCGAAGGTGGTGAGGAGGGTGGCGGTGGCTGGTCCTCGACGCAGGTGGCGGTGCCAGGGGCCAGGAAGGGCGACGGCGAAGGTGGTGGAGGAGGGCGGTGGCACCAGGGGCCAGAGAGGGCGGCAACGGCCTTGTCGGGGAGCTCAATTAGCCCCAAATCCATTTGGTCGAGCGAACAACAGGGGGTGCTAAGGGCTATTTCGCAAGACGAAGAGGAATGCAGGGGGTTTTACGCAAAAATGCGTAAGTGATTTGGAGGCCTCCCACCCCTGTAGATCCGAGCCACACGAGCTAGATCGAGCGGCCTAGGTTGGCATTAGCACTTTATCACCTAAATACCTATTAGCACTAGATACATTCTATATATATATATATATATATATATATATATATATATATATATATATATATATATATATATATATGAAAATAAGAAAAAGGTTTATGTACAAAAAAAAACAAAACAAAAGCTAAAATTATAGACCCAACATGGGGAGAGAGCTCAAGATATTGTATCTAGCCGATCAAATAGAATTTGTCTATGTTTCACTCTAACTCGATGCATATGCAGAGCAAGTTCATTCTTAAATGATCTTTTCTAGTTTGATATACTAGAAATAACTCTATCAAATATCCTACCTTATCTTTGTTTTCTGATCCCCCAAGCTGCAATAATAAAAATTTCCATGTAGAATATAGAGTCAAAGTTGGCCTTGGAACGCGCTACCTTTAAAAGCTCTTGAATGTAAAGATCAAGCCATGACATTTCCCCGATCGACGATATCTTGCCATCTTTCAAATCCAAAGTGGAATATCCCTACAAATATCCCTTCAACTTTGATCCTCCCTTGTTTTCCCTCTCGGCAGAGTTTTTCCGTCGCTCCCCCTTTCGCTCAATTATCGTTGACTTTGTCAAACATCCCACATTTGCTACATCTTCTCTCACCTTCTCAATCATATCAAACCTTAAATAAGCGCAATTTAATTTATTTGGACTTATTGAACTTCTTTGGATTTATTTGGTTTTTCGATCGATTATCGCGTGATTAGAAGCTGGAGTCCCGAAGAAACAACGACTACAACGGGATCAAGAATTCAGATAAAAGATGAAGACCAAGAATTCAAGACCACTAACTAAGAAGGTGTGGGCTCCCCGGGTTATTGGAAATGTACTTAATTAAATTCATACAGTAACATGATTATTAATGAAGGAACAGTACTGTCCCTTAATTAAAGATCATGCTAAAGGTATAAATTCAATAAGTAACAATTCCAATAAACAGGATCCCCGGATATATATATATATATATATATATATCTCACAATGGTTCCCAGGATCAATGACCATTGCATATATATATCCTTTAACAACATTGCATCATACACATACAAGTCGTACATTTGCATAATTAAACATAAGTTTACAACATTCGGGTTTAGTACTACAATATAGAGTTACTTGGTCACTACAACATATTCAACAGCGGAAGCAAAATAAACTAAAAAAAAAAATCCACCAATGGCCTCATCCACCCGCAGGCAATTGCGTGGAGGAAAGAAGTAGCGTTACTCGTTAGCGTCACTCTGATCGGCGCTAACGGGTACTTCATAAAGGAAACCGTCCTCACCTGCAACAATAGGTGATAGCACCTTGAGTACGGAAGGTACTCAGCAAGTCTTACACAAACTAATTAAAGAAAGTGGTTATTAGAGCCTATTCAAAGGAGTAGAGTTTTTACATGCATAAGGTTACAACAGGAAGGTATAAAGGTTCAAATTTGCATAAAGCGATACATCTTAACCTACAAAGGCTAACTTTTGACAAAGCAATTTAATAAATCAAAGTTTGCTTAGAACAGTAAGTAAATGACATAAAAGTAACATGATAAAGATGCATGATTCCCTCATGCAAACCGAAAATAAACCCAAACCAGATTTTTGAAAATTAAAACTTCTATACAGTGACATCAATTCAAGTTATCGTCCATGACCGTGGACACGCTATTCGAACAGCTTTATACCTGCGCAGGTGTACATCTTTACCCACATGACTTAGCTAGCCCGTTGCCTTCGGATGCCTCCGAATGATGACATACTTCCTTTGGTATGCCGACCGGGGAAACTAAGATTTGGTATTTTTCAACAAGCCAACACTATTGAGTTGGACCCCCATGTGTGAACTGATCCCGCTTAAACAACGACTGATAGCATCTGCTTAACCGGGGCACACATGTTGCGTCAGGAATGCCGATCCAAACAATTTAATGCGAATTGGGTTCCCTACCCATAGTAGAATGCTATCGGCACCATTAAGGTATCGTATATGCGACGAGGCACATATACGCCTCACCCTCCTAAGAACATCCGACATCGACATACAAGCTCACATGGCATAAAACGCAGTCCTCGCACTGAGCATCTATGTCATACAAGGTCAATACACATATCCTTACTCTCTGTTTCCAACTCAATAGTCTCAACATTTTACTTAACCAAACAGGCGCCCATACCTGCATGTGGAAGTACGTGGGGACTTGAACTGAATAGTCGAGTTCGGTCCTTAATTAACCGGACAAGTCCACCACAAACCCAATCTCGTGCACAAAAGCACCATCACTAGCTTCCTCTTGTCCGGATCAATTTGAATTTCAAATACAAGACCGATTTAAAGAAACTGGACAAAGAGTTTAAAATAACAATAGTTCAGTTGTGATTCCCATGATTGCATGTCTAAGCTAAAACTAAAAATATAGCTTATGATATACAGTACTATGCTAGGGTTAAGTGTATGGTGACAATTGAGGTAATCCATCATGTTTGGTCATAGCTAACTACTAATGAGATCACATTTTGTATTTTGGAAAAATAGCATGCACAGATATCACTGGATTTGTAAAAGCTATTGTACAAAATTTGGGATCAATATGGTGCAAAGAGGATGCTTGCCTTGGTAGTAATACACTTCATTGCGTGTTCAAAGGTTGCTCGAGGCGATTCAAAAACTTCAAATGAACCGATTCTATAGAAAGCAAATAAATCCAATAAATGCCAAATCGGAAGAAGCTCAAAATGAAGGAAACGGCATGATCAATTTGGAAATGCATGATTACAGCATGCTTAAGCCATAACTACCCATATTAGTGATAATAACCCATAATATAGCTTAACTTGTTTTCAAAAGATGAAACTAGAGTTTAGTGCAAAGTCCGAATTTGATTTGAAAAGAGTCAAAACAGATGATTGCAAGTTTTGGAAAAGGAATATAGAACATGCAAAAGTTCATAAATGAAACTTAGCATGATCTTTTAGGTAATTAATATCCCAAACCAACCTTAGTCTAACCCTAACTAGTTAGATTACATCAACTAAGGAGAATTCATTTTGTCGGTTAAGCCGACAAAAGAATCGAGACAGATCTCAACTAGAGGTCAAAATAGATGATGACAAGAATTGAAAGATCAACTTGTCATGTGCTAGGGTTTAGTCAAAACCTAAATAAGATGGTAAGTTGACAAGAAGAACCCTAGGTTTTGAAAATGACATGGAAAACCGAAAGGTATAATATCAACTTTTCAGGTTTGAAGCAAGTTGAAGCTACTCGATGCTTAAAAGAATGATTCACAGGAGCTTCTTAAGTCCTTAAGATGCTCAAGATATCATAACTAGGGTTTTTGGCTTACCAGTATAGGAAAGATACCAAGATTCAAAACTCAAAGTTGATCGACAGAGAGATAAATTGATTTAACTCGCAAAAGATATCAAATCTTTAATGCAAGGTAAAACCAAAGGCTTAAGGATGGATAAGCAAAGGATAGGAGCAAAATCCCACTGGCAAAGAAGGAAGAAAGTGAGCAGTGGTCAACAATGGTCTGACTCAAAAGCTAGGGTTTATATATAAGGGAGTTGAGCTACAGGACAATTGGGAAAAGTCTAGAGCTTGATGAGGTGTCCATTTAGGGCTAATTATCCCAAAAATTAGTTACAAAAACTTGGGATAAATCCTCTCCTCTGTTTACAGAGAAATCTGCGCGCTGAGAGAGAGGGAAGAAGATAAGAGTCAGCTGACATGTGGGCCCCATTGTCATCCTCAGCCGCGCGCGCTTCACAAAAGCTCAAAAGAATATCAGCCGTACGATTGGAAATGGGCGGCTGTGATAAATAGAGAGATTAAATGATTTGAATCGGCATCGCTAATATGGACCGCACGATCTAGATCGGTTGATCGAGATCTAATCGAATCTCGAAGGGTCTGGGCTCGCTTTCAAAGAGAGACGTTGGATTAAAATCCAACGATCGATTAAAAGGATACACGCCGCCCGCTTAGATGCGATGGCACAACACCGTTGGATTTGATTTCACGGTCGGGATGGAAAATTGAACCGATGGTCCGATTGCATACACTCATATGGACCTTACGATTGAAATCCAACGATCCACCGATTTTGGGCTTTAAAGGCCCACGGTAAAAAGGAGCGCGTGAGATTGAAATCAAAGGCCCGCATAAACGCGCCCGATTTCAAATTGGAATAAGCGACGCCGTTAGATCAATAATGAATGGTCGCGATCGTGAGGGGATCCGAGTCGTCCGAATGCATACACCAATCTAGACCACACAATGAAGATCCAACGGCCCGCAGGAGCGCGGGCTTTATAACACGCGGTAAAAGGAAAAGCCGAGGATTTGAATCTAACGGCTCAGATAAAAGCGCCTTTAAGTTTAAAACGAAAAGTGCGCCGTTGGATCGAGAATGAGCGGTGGAGATTGAAAGGGATCCGGAGTTGTCCGATTGCACACATCGATCTCGCCGTTAGATCAAGATCCAACGGCGGAGATTAAGATGCACACGTGGACGCCTCGCGGGGTGTTATAGCCGCTGCTCGATTGAAGATCAACGGCTCATATCACGCGTGGAGTTTTGGGCTTGCGCCCAACGTGACTGAGCTGCACCAAATTGATTCGGTTGGACCCAACCACATGAGACCGAGTCGCATCTGGTGCAAGGGTTTAGGTTTAGACCGGTTTAGTTGACCAAACCTTATTCAAATATTTAAAAGGTTTGACTGGCTTTTAAAAATAGCAAATAAATTTATAAAATCATGAAATTTTTATCGAAGCTACCGATAACATATTTCCCAGATAAATTTTATAAACCACATTTTCACTTTGTAAAATACATGAATATTTATTTCATGCCGAAAATATTTATTTAAAGACAATAAATTTTTCTTTAAGCCCAAATAATTTCTAAAATGCAACAAAATATTTTTAGCCAAGATAATTTATCTAGGCTTTAATAAAAATACTTCCAGTCATAATACAAGTTTTATCTTGTATTCCTTCAAGACTTCAAATGGTTCTTTAGGGTTTTGGCTAAAAAGGAAGGTTTTTAATTTGTAACATGTCGCCTAAAGTGTAGAAATGAACAAGAATGTTATGAATAAGACTCATACATCGTTCATAAAGCATTTTATTACTTGTTTATAAACTTGGGGTCATATGTATAGCTTTGAGTAAGGACAAGGTCGCGATAAATTGACCCAGGCGAGTCAATACTTTGATCATTTTGAGCCTACATTTTATGCAAATTATGTTCCTTTAAATTACCAAAATTGCATGCTTTAATTATTTAAGCAATTGTATGTTAAACCTTAAGGTAGTTAAATACCAATTTGGTAATTAATTAACAATTATGCCATCCTTTGTCAATTGAATCCATTATTCCTTGTCACCCTAGATATTAAAATGGTAAATTACCAATTATAGTTGTACTTAAGCACCATGCTAGTCTTGCTTAAGTACCGAGGCATTAAATATCCTAATCACCATCTTTTAAACATGAAAATGTTCTTGGACAGTCATTGTGGGTAAATGACTGGAATTGTTGAGATAATGTACTTTGTTCCCAAAAATCCCAACAAACTGCTATTACCACATCTGGACGGATGGTATGATGGTGAGTGCTGATGTAGCACAAGAATGGTTGGTATATGGTATGAACCGCCCGGATGACTTAAGAACTTAATCTTGTCATGATCTCTCATTGTAAAACAAGTATAGCCACAGTCTGTAAAGTACAATTTGGCTTAGTAAAGTTGTTGAACCCTGAAAGTCATCTCGCTAGAGGGGGTATAAGGTAGTGCAAGCCTTGGCTTAAATGGGACACTAACGCAAGGTGAATTTGCTAGCTGCGCGATTGTGGTGAACATCCTGCACAACTTATGGGTGCAGCCCATATGGGTGAGATGACGGGAGGGGCGAGATAATTTAAAAAGTTAATGTGATGATCTCTCAACTACATAACCAAGGAAACATGTGGGGCAACGAGTCGATTGTCTTTTGTGGGTAAAGTGTATAGTCTCTGCAAAATTATAAATTGTTTAAACAGACGTGCCTATGGTCAGAGGCGGACATGGGAACTTATTAGAGTTAGTTCTATTTCAAAAACTTTATGGATGGGATGAAAACTAGTCGGGCTCACCTAGCCCTGAAATTGGATTTTTTTTTTCTAGGTCGTCGTACCCAATGATGTTAATAGGTGGAGGTAACCACAATCAAATTAAGCATAAGGTGGAGGTAACCTATGCTATTATTAATATTGCACAATTACTCTTTTCAATAAAATACAATTTGTTTAAAATGCTAAGTGGTAGGAATTTCTAAGTATGATAATTGAAAAATATTACTTTTAGCAAATAAAAGAACCCGAGCCATCCTTATTCAACCTTGCATGTAAAATTATTGTATTTTGTGTGTTGACTTGCGAGTACGGAAGTTGTGCTCACTCTCGCTCTCCCCAAAACTCACAGAAGTCGTGAACCAAGGACACTACACGTATTTCTATGATCCAGATGTGGATGGCCAAGAGCTAGGTCGCAAACCCCAGTTGGTTGCCTGTAGGCGTGCCCGAGGGTCCCACCCGTATGAAGTTTTTCATTCTCGCTGCTTCTTTTTATTGATTTCGGCCTGATCGGCTCATGAGTAAGTCTACTATTATATTTATGCCCTCGCATGATATGTTTTGATCTTTAGTAATGTTATTGTAAGCACTACCTCCTGATCCAGGGAATAGTGCGATGGAATCACAGAGGATTTCAGATTGCGAAATCTGGATCCGACATAGGTGAACCTCTCATCCTCTCGATATAGAACCATCACCTCCATGCAACCTAACCCTAGCCTCCACCACTCCCACCTTGCTGCTAGCGATAGGCACCGTTGTGGCACCGCCATGGCACAACCCACCTCCTCCTTCACCGCCTAGCCATCATTATACCTTCTTCCCCATCTCTGATGTATCACCTCTACTGGAACCGTCACCGTGCTCCGCCTCCTGCCGCCCCAACTAACTCACCAGTCTTGCTCGTCACCATCCTACCCTACACTGCCGCCCACCGTTATCCTCTATCCTACAATTGGTTGTGCCTGCCTCCCCTAATTCTGTAGTCCGGCCCAATGAACCAAAACCTAAACTCTGGTAACCCCACCACGATCAGTGAAGACGCCACTGCCGGAGACGAAGGTGTAGAGGGTAGCATATGAATCTAGAAACAATTTGAATGGCGAGAAATTTTGATCGAAACTCTCGAAAGTTTTAGTTGAGTGTTGTTTAGAAATTCTATTTTGTTATCTGGGAATGACAATGACGAGAACCATGCTTGTTTGGTAAAGTTATTACACTGTTGTTGCACACGAAGGTGCTTCATATAAAATGCCTCCAGAGGTCCTGCCGTCCATCGTTTGCAAGCGATCAATTACAAACGGTGGCAGCGTCTTCTGAGTTCTAATTGCGATCTTCACGTTGCTATCTACATGCAGACTCGTGTGATGCCTTGGCTGTCATGGGCAGGCAAAAGAAGAGCCGAAAAGATCCCTGTGAGGTAGAGACTGTGCATGTGGCATGCATGCACCAAAGCCTTTTTCCCCTTGTTCCGGGTAACCGCAGAGACAAACAGAGTGTAAGGAATGAATGATGATGGCATGGTCCGTGAAGTGAAATGGAGGAGGAGGAGACGTCTTCCTCCATTCCGAGTTCCGGCCCGATGGTTCCGGCTTTTATTTACCCCCACCACCGTGTGCGACAGTTGGAGAGGCCGGCAGCGGCAGGGGATCGAGAGGGGAGACATCATCGATCAGCGAGGCAGAAAACAGCATTGGAGTGATAAATGATCCCCTGTTCCCCTTCTCCCGTGCAATCATGTTTCTGACCAGCCACCAAGCGTTGCGTTTGTACTAGGATCATCAGGTGCAGTCGCCTTACATGGTACATGCTCATGTAAGATTAGTATTAGTAGATAGTTTTTTTTGGTCGATTACATGATGGTGTTGGTGGAACCGGAAGGCGCAAAATGCGTGCTTGGATCCACTTAACATCTCTGTAGGGTTGCGAACATGAGAGCCCCGTTTTCCCATGATAACAGCATATAAAACAGTATCCCAGCTCCCGACAAGCCAGGTATGCTCGCTAGCAGAAAAAGGAAAGGGAAACAAGACGGTCATAATAGATCGGTAGCGGAACGAGGAAGAAATTGAGTGGGCTAAATGCCTTCTACCGGTACTAAATCTGATCATTAACTGTTCTTTTTAAATCTGGCCATCACGATTTTTAGGAGCAAGCGTCGGCGGAATTTACTAGTCTGGCCATGTGTGTTTATTTCAAATTCAGTTGGGCAATTACAATTTTATTTTAACCATCGCAGGATTTGTAGTGATAATATATAAAGGGAAGTATGACTTAATTTTAACTAATCTGATCCACCGGATCAGAAACATTGGAGGCTCATGTCGATTTGAAGGTACCATAAAAGAGCTCAAATAGAGACATGCATGCAGAGTTGTTTGTGCAGTAGAATGCAGAATTTTACTACACAAACACGTACAGCTTCTCTCTACGTGTATGGAGTGGCCAGAGTCCAGAGGTGTGTGTACGTACGTGAAAAACCTGTGCGCGAGCCTGTATACAGAACCATATACGCAGACGTAGAACGACAAGCTAGGTAGATGGCATAGAGAATCACAGGGCCGTAGGTTGCAGGTCATGATGCGCCGTATGATCCGCTTGGTTTGCCCTGCTCGCCATGATGAGACTGGTGTTGTACTTGTGCCCTACTGGCTCTATCTATCCTGTGTGAGGAACTGGGGACTCCAAGAACTCAAGCACGCATGTGAAAGTTTGCGTTGGACCAATGCCAACTAGTGTTGCTCTGCTTATATATGATCCACACAAAATTTATAAACATGATATTTAGATTTGTATGCCTTTTTTACAGCACTCATTAACTTGTTTTCCTTTCTCTTCTCATCAAGTTCAAAGGGTTAACTGGGATCTGTGCTGCTCGGTGTGATCCTCGCAGCAGTACTAACTTTTCAGACTGGGAACAATATTGAATGCTGCAGGTGTAAGTAACAGACTGTAATCAAACCGTATCCAATGAAGTGTTCGCTGGTATCTCCAGTACTGTGTTGTAAGGCTTGTAGCTCGATCGATCGATGGTCATGAACCAAGCCACAAACGCTATAAATCCAGAGTCACTTTTCTGTCTTGCAGAGGTTGATGGATTCTTTTGTTATGAATAGCGCTTGTATTCATATGAGGCCAATGGGCCAGTATATATACACAAGTGCAATTGGTCAATATGCAAAGAACCCTCATAACAATGGGGAATAACAACTATACATATATCTCTAACACCCCCTCAAACTCATGGTGGATCAACAACACTGAGTTTGGAGAGGTAGAAGCCGTCTTTGTGCTCGAGTCAGGCCTTCGTGAAGAAATCGCTATCCAAGCTCAAGGCACATATCAAGAGTAATCACCTGATCATGCACGCAAGTCCTCGTGAAAGAAGCATCAACACCAATATGCTTGGTGAGCTCATGCTTCACAGGATCACGAGCAATACTGATAGCACCTGTACTGTCTGACAAGAGAGGGGTTGGTGTAGTGACAGAAACACCAAAATCCTCAAGTAACCACCGTAGCCAAGTAATCTCACTGTCAAGAGAGCCATAGCTCGCAACTCGACCTCTGCACTCGAGCGGGACACTGCGATGCTTTCTTCGTCTTCCGGGCAATAAGAGAACCACCAAGAAAAACAAGAAGCGAGAGATAGACCGCGATCGGAGGATCGCCGCCCAAGTAGCATCCGAATAAGCCTGAAGCTGTAACGAGCTGGAACGTGGAAAGAAAAGACGGCGAGAGATAGTCCCGCGAAGGTATCGCAGAACTCGAAGAAGGTGGCTGTAGTGGACCTGAGTGGGAGCTGAAACAAACTGACTCAGAATATGAACCGGATAAGTAATATCCGGACGAGTAACAGCAAGGTAGACAAGACTCCCAACAAGATGACGATAGCGAGTCGGATCAGAAAGAGGCTCGCCATCAGAGAGTCGGAGGTGAACATTGAGCTCCATGGGAGTCTCAACAGTACGCTGATCAGTGAGAGAGGCGCGATCAAGAAGATCCTGAATATATTTCTCTTGGGACATAAAGAAACCATCTGGAGTGGAAGTAACTTCAATCCCAAGGAAATACCGAAGAGGACCAAGATCCGACATAAGGAACTGCTCACTAAGACGAGCCTTAACAAAGACAATGTACTCGAATCATCTCCGTAATAATCATATCATCAACATACAGAGAAGAAGAGTCCGACCACGAGACGAAGTGTGGACAAAGAGCGCAGATCATGATCACTAGTGAAAAACCAGCAGAGTGACCACGAGGAGAAGCGCCAAACCAAGCACGAGGGCTTGCTTAAGGCCATAGAGAGAGCGACGAAGGCGGCGGACCATGCCCTCGAGAAGAATACCGGTGGCGGATGCATGTAGACCTTCTCACGCAACTCGCCATTAAGAAAGGCATTCTTGACATCAAGTCGAAAGCAGACCGATGGCGAAGCACGCCACCGAAAGAAGAGTGCGAGCAGTGGTCATGTGGGCCACGGAGCAAAAGTCTCGTCGTAGTCAACACCATGCTCCTGCTGGAAGCCACGAGCAACAAGCGCGCCTTATAGCGCTCAAGAGAGCCATCGAGCGAGTCTTAATCTTATAGACCCACTTACGGTGATGGGATGAGAATGAGATGGAAAGGAACAAGATCCCAAGTACCGATGACGCTCGAGGCGCAATCTCTCGGCCATGGCAAGTCGCCACTCGGGATGAGTAACATGACATCCGTAGGAGACAAGCTCACGAGTAGTCTGCGCCAAAGAAAGGCAAACAGGCGGGAGGCCGAATCGATCGGCGATCGCGAAGAGCGTAGCGAGAGAAGATGACCCATCAGAGAAGATGGAGCATCAGAAGAAGATGGACCATCAGGAGAAGATGGCTCATCTGGAAGATCCTCAATACGAGGTCGACGAGTGTAGAAGATAAGGGGAGAAGGTACTGTAGTGGGAGGAGCCTGCGGAGTCGTAGAAGACGACACACAGCGGCATAACGGGCGGAGAGGCCACAGGGAATATGTGGAGACTCGGGGACAGTGGACAAGGGCAAACAGATATAGGTGTATCCGGAAAGGTCAAGAAGGACAGAGACTCCACAGAGGAAGCGAAGGAGAGGCAGGACGTGGGTAGAATGGACGAGACTCGTCGAAAGTCACATCCCGAGAAACCCGCATCCGACGACCAACAGGATCCCAGCACCGATAGCCCTTGTGCTCGGCACTGTATCCCAGAAAGACACACTCAACAGACTGAGCGGTCAGTTTGGTGCGTTCTCGAGGGGCGAGGAGAACGTAGCAAACGCAACCAAACAGATGAAGGGTAGAGTAGTCAGGAAGAAGACCACAGAGACGCTCAACAGGGATCGCTCCCTGAAGAGCAGAGGAGGGCTGAATGTTGACGAGATAGGTGGCAGTGGAAACAGCCTCGGCCCAAAAGTGAGGTGGAATAGAGGCGGCGATCATCAGAGCACGAGCCGTCTCAAGAAGGTGACGATGCTTGCGCTCAGCGACACCATTCTGAGCATGAGCACCAGGACAAGAGGCGGCGAGAGTTCCTGCGCCAAGAAGGAAGCGCGCAGTAACGAGAGAGGTACTCACCAGCAGAATCAGGCACGAAAGACACGAATAGGAGTGGAGAATTGTGTGTGAATCATAGTGGCAAATTTTTTATAGATAGACAAGACCTCACTACGAGAAGACATGAAATATATCCAAGTATGGCGAGAAAAATCATCTATAAAAATGATATAATATCGATGACCCCCTTTCGAAACGAAGGGAGCCGGACCCCAAACATCTGAATGAACAAGATCAAAAGGGCGCTGAGACACAGACTCACTATGAGGATAAGGAAGCTGAATCTGTTTACCTAACTTACAGCCCTGACAATCTAAAGACACGTCTCCTGAGACAGACCCCAGAAGACCACGACGAACTAAAGATGACAGACGAGATCCACACAGATGACCAAGACGGTGATGCCACTGCTGGAAAGAGCCGGTAGACGGAGTGGCAGAAGCGGAGAAACTGGCGGCGGTGGTGGCAGCGGAAGGAAGATGAAGCCAGTCAAGCTCCCAGAGACGCTGTGAGTCACGGCGCCGAGGGCCAGAACCAACCAGAGCTCCCGTGTGGCAGTCCTGAACACAACAAGAGTCAGAGTCGAGAATGACCCGATAACCAAGGTCAGTAATCTGTCCAGCAGAAAGAAGCTGCATGGTAAGGCGAGGAACATGAGCAACAGAAGAAACATGAAAGGATGAGTTGTTGGCGTTCCTCTCACCGAGACGAAAGAGATGTACCATCAGCAGTAAGAACACTAACAGGAGAAACAAGAGGTGTAATAGAAGACAAATTGGAAGGATCAGGAGTCATGTGAAAAGATGCTCCAGAATCAAGAATCCATGGGAGGTACCGATGTGTAGGGGTGGTTGCTCGTGCACGAAGAGTCGTGAGCGTAACCTCGCAGAAACTGTCGAGGAGAACCCGGCGGCAAGCGGCGCCAAGTCCGCTATCTCTCGCTCGTGAGAGAAGGCTGCGAAGAAGTCGATGCGACGCCGTCGAGAAGCACTAGTGCCGATGAAGAACGGCGTGAAAGATGCCGCTTCTTCTTGTAGCACGGGACTCGTGTGGCCATCCTTGTCGCAGAGGAGCAGTGAGGACGGCCACCTCCAGACGGAGGACGGCCACCACCACTGTGGTAGCTTGGAGGAGGCAATGTAGCGCACGAGCGGCGAGCACGAGGGAGTGGCATCGGACAGCACCACTCAAACGAGTCTCCTCTGCGCGTATCTCGTAAGAGCCTCGGGAGAGTGACACGAGGTGACGTGCAAGTAGCCGGGCACGCCTGCGCTCGAACTCGGGGCGAAGGCGAGTAAGGAACTCGTAGACCACTGAAACTCGATCAAGACGCATACAACCAGCAAAGACGGACAGTAAGACGGCAAGGTCGCGAAGAGAGTCCAAGCGGCGCGCATGCCAGAGCTCGAGCGTAGAAGGCGTCAACGGTAGCATCACCGGCGAAGAGAGTGCTCTGGCGGACCACGGGCAGTGCAGGGCATCACCGGAGGGCTCGTGCGCCGGCGAAGATGAGTCCACATCCGAAAGCGGCGGGAGTCCCACAACCTCGAAGAGAACCGAGGTGGACATCGCGATGAAGACAAGGCGGCCCAAGCGTCGTCATCGTACCACTGAGTGTAGGTGATCAGACGATCCTTGTAGAGATCCAGAGCCTCTTGGTAGGCAGAGGCAGCCTCATCATCAGCAGTCTGAGCGGCCTCAGTAGCAGCCTTATCGGCTGTCGGGGGCAATGCAACAGGCGTGGGCTCCGTCGGAGGAATAGGGCAAGGCGGGCAGGTGACATCGCCAGAGAGGACGCCCCAGAGACGAAGACCACGCATGTGGATGCGCATGTGAGACACAAAGTCGGTGTAATTAACACCATCAAAGACCACCGGGCAGCGAGGGAGGGAAACGGTGCCCATTGATAGCGGGCGGGCGGCGCGGCGACCAAAACGAAGTCTAACAGCGGACGCCGCGGCGCGGCGGTTAGAACGACGTTTTTCTTCTTCTTCTTGGTCGGTTTACAAACCGGCTCGAGCCGACCGAGCCCCTAGGGCAACGGCGACCGAGCCGACCGAGCCCCTAGGGCAACGGCGACGGAGCGGAGCGCGGCCGGCGACCGGCGCGGCGGGCGCGAGTAACGGAAAGAAGGCGGCGGCGGCGGCGCGGCGGCGACGGCGGCGCATGGAGGCAGCGGCAGCGCCGGGAAGCGGCGGTGGCGCGCGAGCGACGGCAGCAGCGGCGGCGGCGGCGCTCGGGCGCGGAGGCGGCGGCGCGGCGCGAGCGCGGCAGCCGGCGCGAGGCGGGCGGCGGCGGCGCGGCGCGGCGACGGAGGCCAGCGTGAGGTAACAGCGATGGCGGGAGCGGCGGCGGAGTCGCGACGGCAGCGGCGACGCTGGAGTCGGCGGGGCGACGGCGGTGAGCTCGAGCGGCGAGCTCGGGCGAGTCGAGCGAGCCGACGGCGGAAAGGTGCGGCGATGGCGACGAGGAGTCGGCAGTGGCGGCGACGAAACCCTAGAGTCGGCGGCGGCGCCGAAGCAACGGGAAACCCTAGGTACGCTCTGATACCATGTTATGAATAGCGCTTGTATTCATATGAGGCCAATGGGCCAGTATATATACACAAGGTACAGGTGGTCAATATGCAAAGAACCCCTCATAACAATGGGGAATAACAACTATACATATATCTCTAACATCTTTGATGCCCCAAGTTGAAAAGCCCAATCTTTTCAAACTCCACTATGCATACCTTCAGTGGTGTCTGCAGAATTCTGCAGCGAGGCAGGCCAGCTAGGGCATGCAAAAGGAATTTCCACAAGCAGCCAACCACCTCGACTGTTTGCCATTCATGAAACCTGTATTTTCTACCCTGATGGGAGAGGGTGACAAGATGAGCACCTCTTTTGTTCTTGTTTTTGCAGGTTGCTTTCATACTTCTTTTGCCTGAACATGCTTTCTTCACTCTTCAGTTACATGCTTTCCATTTACTGTGATATCAAGCTTCTTCTTTTTTTTTTTTTTTTGAATATGGGAGACAAAAGTCTCACCAGCTTCTATTATAGAAACTAATAAGTTAAGGTTCTACAGAGTGCTCAATACTAAACACGAAAAGGGAAAACAGAGTGAAACTGATAGCAAGCTGAGGACAAAGCTTGTACTATCACAATACAGAAGGTTACAGAGCAAATTGACAATAGAGAGGAAAACACTCTACTCCAAAAACTCTCTAGCAAGATGGAACAATATAACTCCAGCAAGATGAACTAAAGACAAGTACTTCTCGCCAATCTTCACGCCACAACATCTTCCAATCTGATAATTCCAGCTCTCCAGCCTCTTGATCTATCAAACACCTCCTTCGCCACATACCTCAACACCTTGATCCCTTGGCGTATTAGCCCTTGATCTGCAGGTTTCTGAAGCAAAGACCGGAATTCAAGCCAATAGAAAACATTGAAAATCAAAACATTAGGGTCAGAAGGAAGAGCAGCTTGGAACACTGCGAAGACAGGCCAGAAACCTGTCTTAGGTCTAGTTTCATCTTCTTTTATAAATCCGTCATGCATGGAGAGTTATATAGAGTGTTAGTCAGTTGATGGCAGGCTAATCATCCCCTATAACAACACATTTGCAGGGTGTTACAACGAGCAAGACAGGCCAGGTGGGTGTCAAGGCAGGACCGGCGAGATATTTGGCATGCTTCCCTTTCCTCCTGTCCTCTTCTCGCTTGGGGTCAACACCTCTGCTCCAATCTCATAATTATCCACCTGCGGCAAATGGCATGATCACATCTGAAGACGCCTGAACAGCTCTTTTGTCTCCAACCATTTGTCTCTTCCAGCCCTCTCTCTCTCCCCCTCCTGCCCTTCCTCTCTCACCTCCTTGTCCGGCAAAGAACAAAATGCACAGGCTATTTATTGATCACCTCCTTGTTTTGCCGAGTGTTTGGGTGCAGCCATATATAAGTTTGGTTCTATGTGTGTTTGTAAGGCTTGTAGAGTGAGTGTGCAGCTAGCTCTGAAGAGTGAGAGTGTGAGACGCTTGCTTTGGCGATCTTGCAGATACGACCATGGTGAGAACAATGGTGAGAAGGGAGAGGATTGAAGGGGTGAGGCAGTACAACAGATCTAAGGTGCCTCGCTTGAGATGGACGCCTGATCTCCACCACTGTTTCCTTCATGCCATACACAAGCTTGGAGGCCAACACAGTACCGTCTCTCTTGATCTCTGTGTTTTTTATTAATTGTCTTAGCTTTTCTTCTGTTAGTTAGTTGATACTTTCATATGAAATCTGCAGTTTGGCAGTTTTTAACTAGTAGTTTGTTTTTGCAATGTGCGTGTTATGGGCATATATGATTCAGAGGCTACACCTAAGCGAGTTCTGCAGCTGATGGGAGTGGGAGGTCTCACCATATCTCATGTCAAGAGCCATCTACAGGTTTGTGTGCTAAACAATATTATTGAGCTTATTGATCTTTGCAAAATGTTCTGCTGGTGTATTAGTTGATATATACTGTGTTGAAAACAGATGCACAGAAACATGAGGAATAATGATCTGGACATGCAAGGTATGCACTGATATAACAAATTTAATCATTTTTTAGTTTCAAATATAACAAGTTTAATCTTGCGTTTCTTAGTTGTATCATGTATGACAGTTTGTCCTAGATAAACTCTAGCTAATCAGAGGGAGCCTAACCATTGATAAAGAAAAATAACATTTTTCCTTTTGTTGATCATGCCAATAATCATAACCATGCACACTACCTTGATACATGGAGGTACATCGTGTCATCGTCTATTAAAAAAAAGGATTAATCTCCTACATGCCAATGACAAAGTGCATAATTTCTTATATGTCACTAGACTGACGTATAAATCCTGACCCACGTATCAAAGAGATACGAGTGGATATAAGGAACATACAAGTTACTCACATATTAGAAAATACCCCATAAAAAAGATACATCGACGTTGTACATCATTAGGTTCGAATCCTCATCGTATTCCATATGTGCGTGGCTGGCACACTTCTCAACAACCATCTGTATATTCCTTGTGTGCTATAAAAAAAGCTTCCAAATGGTAAATGCTATAAAAGGTGGTACTTTATTCTCCATGCATGCACCTACAAGCCAAAAGCTCAACCATTTTTTCCCAATCTTGTGACCAGGCATTCAGCAAATAGATCAGGAGCATACATTTGCAGGAGGCATGGAAGTTTGGACAGATATGCAGCAAGATCATCATGAGTGCGATGGACCCTATTGCAGATGCCACTCTCCAATGCATACAAAGGGGTCACTGCTGCACCACCCCCAACTGAAAAGGTCATTGCCTTTTCTTTTCTTTTCTTTTTTTGATCCATTTGCCAATATCCATACCTCATCAGTCACATCAGGAACCATTCTTTCAGAGTTTCACTCTCACATGCAAGAATACATGATGACAACAGTGCAGCACCAGTTGACACTGCAGAAAACTTTGCATTCCTTTTGCCTGCTGAGGGCTCCATCAGATATTCCCTACCTAGGCTACTTAAAGATACATGCTACATGTTGGTTACATGGGCGTTTGCATGCCTACAATTAGAAAGTGAGGTCGCTTTCAGAAACTGTACACTGGTACACTATGGTATCAACTATCAAATAGTCATTGTGAAGAGTTATTGACCATACTGCATTGGTTACATCATAGCATATAGGCAAGTAAAACCTGCAGAACAAAGAAATTTTTCCGCAGCTATCAGATAATGAGTACTATCTCTATTTAGATTATTCTACTATATATAACGTTGTTTTGGCTTATTTTTATCTCCTATAATCTTAACACTGACATAGATCATTGTGTATATGTGCTTAATCTACCAATTAACAATGGTCAGTACTATAAACTTAGAAATATTACTCCCGTGCAGACCATCTCAGATGGAGACCATACAAGAGGCAAGCCCCCAAAAAGACTTTCTCAGAAGCCAAAGAATATGTGAGAGGGACGTGTCCTCCGGCCTGTACGGCCTTGCAATCTCAGGCCAAGCTGGCTACTACATGCAGGCCATGGTGGACGAGGGCCTGCGCTTCCGGACATGGCAGGGCACACCTGCGTCTGCAACAGATGGTGGTGGCGAACACGCCGCGGCTCCCAACAAACTCAAATTGTTGGGTCTCGTGGTGAGAAGGCGTGACCCTTCTGAGGTATACCTAGCTCACTGACCTCTGAAAAGCGTTTTGATCTCTCCTCTGCAAAGTTGCATGCGCGGCATATGGATACGAACATTTGTCTTTCTAGCTGGTCGCTCTCTTTTGTCCTTCTTGGGTTGCTGCATTTTTTTCCTCTCCGTTTAACCGGTCGGCAGCATGCATGCACTTACCTGTATGCTTCAGTACAATGACTACAAGCGTGTTGCGATTTGCAGGAGCAGAACGGCAAAGTCGATGGCCCGGCAATGGAGCGAGACGGCGAGCTCTCTCTGTCGTTGACGTTGGACTCGGGGCTCAGCAGGAGCAGCGGCCAGTGCTGCGTCAACAGCGAGGGCAGCTTCCTTTCGTCGCCGTCGACGAGCTTTAGCGGCTGCTCGGGACAACAGCACGGCGGGCGCGGTAGGATTAGCTTGGACCTGTCCTTGTCCATGTACAACTAACACCTTAGCGTCTAGCGAGGGAAAGGATGCAGATTTCGAAGAGATGGTGTGTCCATGTGTGTATGTATTAGGCCGCTTGGGCTCCACTTCGATGCGAAATTTGTCAGGGACGACCCGGCGCCCTTCCTGCTATCTTCAGTTCTCAGCCCAGCCCATATGCGACTGCATTGGTTGGTTTCCCCAGTTTTTGTCCACTTTTACATGCCTACAGGCACAAAACGGCCCCAATTTTTCGGTTCCTGCTTTGGTTTGTCGACGCTGCGCGGGCCGAAGCGGCCGAACGCCAAGCCGCCCGCACAAAAGGAGCCTTTGGTTGCGTTTGCTCGGTTGGCTCGCATCACCGTTGTGCGTGCAGCCTATCTGGACTCGATCCTAGAAGTCTTACCTTTCCTCTGGTTTTAAAAATAGTACACGCACATGTGGGTGTATTTAGTGGTCAAAGTATATGCTCGTATTTTGTGGGGTTTTACCCTCCACTCTAGACTAGGCGTGTGTTAATGACACACTCACGTGTATGTGGGAGGGCATACGTGTGGTGTGTGCGTGAGTGAGTACGTCCCGCGTGTACTTAGAAGGGGAGCTTTGGAAACGTCGTTGCTAACCTCTCAGAGGAGGAAGGATAGATCAATACCATCAAGAGCAATGCTGCGCCCGCGCGCTCGCGCTCACTTGCACGCCTGCGGGCGCGACAGCAGCGACCAGCTCCCTGGGCTCCTGCGCACGGTCGGCGGGGCAGGCAATGCTGGCCGTGTGGGGAGGCTATTGTACACGCGCGTATGTACTTGAGGGATATCGCCACGAATGCACACCGGAGAGCGGGTGTCAAGAGGGGAGGGGAAGATGACAATGGATTTGGCGGTGGTGTGCGTGTGGGCATGGCAGATGGCGGCAATCGCGCGTCAACCATGTGATGCAGCGGAGCCGGGGGCACGGGCTGGGCACGAACTTAGCTTAGGGATCGGAAGAAACGGGAATACTAATTGAAGGGACCTTCCTGCAAAATCGATCTTCTCCAAACTTCGCCAATGGTGCCGGAGGAGGTGAAGTCGGAGGCGGTGGCGTAAGACGCACGGCGTAAGGTGACTGCTATGTTGTGGTATCCAAGTTTCGACTTGATCGTCCACCGACACACGCTGACGACGACATCGCCTCCCGCGCTGAGGGCATCCTCTTCGCGACAAACTTTGCAGCATGAACAATACCGGAGCCGGGGATACTTCGTGGCTCGATGACCTCGCTGGCTTGTCGGTGCCCACGACCCCACGTACGTTCACCCGCATTCAGATACTAGTGGCGTAGCCAGCCAGCGGCCACGCCTCGGGCCAGCCTAGCCGAGATTTGCTTGTTGCTACGACTGAACAGAGAAAGCAATAGGTTTGTTAAAACAATAAGGAAAGATTTTGATCTAGGCCTCGGGCCATTGCCCCAGCACCGTCACTGGATACCAGTTACCACTACAGTAACATTTCTGTTTTTCGCTGTGCCCTTTGCACTTCTTGGCTACAGAGGATATGTTCAGTTGCTCACTTTATCATTTATCTTCCTATGCAGAACTTCCATGATGATTTATCTAAATGTCTCGTGTTAGAAATACAATTTGATAGCTGTTAGCGAAAATGTGAATAGAAATTGCAAAAATTCGTCGAAAAGTGCTACAATGGTACTCCCTTGATTTGCTACGACGTGCGTGGCAATGGTATAATGGAAGAAGCCCTCCTAACTGCTGACTGCTGCATGTGTTTGCATTAGTTGGAATAAAAACATTCTTATGACTGGCAAATGGATAATGCTTGGCATTATGCGTCCGATATAAGACTAATATCGAACGGCTCCTTCTCCTCTCTGCACATCTCCCCTTCCACATCTTTTTTCTACCTACATCCACTACCACATCCTCCTCTCAGCACATCTCTCTCTCCATATCTTTTTTTCTACCTACATCCACTACCACCTCCTCCTCCTAGCACATCTCCCTCTCCACATCTTTTTTTCTACCTACATCCACTACCACTACCTCCTCCCAGCATTGGCATAGGATTATCCCCTCCCTGATCCACACTACACTGATGCTACACACATGCCTTTGAGAAATGGTGAAAAGTGAACTCACTTTTCGCATCAGTCCCCTACTTTGCTTGTCTTTTCCCCATCTCTCCCCCTCCCCTGCTGCTCTAAACCTTCGCCCTTGCGATGCCCTCGTGGCAGCCTCCACCGCCCGATGCCTCCCCGCCCCCGGCCGCCGCTGCCGCAGTCGTCGTCGATGACTTCCGATCTTGTGTTTGATTTGTTGCACAAGGAGCCCAAATATTTTTCACTGTTTTTTTTTTTTTTTTTTTGCAAAAGGTTGCAATTTTCTTAAATGTTGCATGGTCATCCGGGGATGTTGCAATAGGTGTTTACAGATGTTTCCTTCTTTTTGTTTGGATTGTTGCAACCGTTGAAAAAAATGTTGTACACGTTGAAAAAAATGTTCTCCAGATGTTTTCTTTTTTGTTTCATCCCCCAATTCTTTTTGTTGCGACCGTTGAAAAAAATGTTGCGACCGTTGGAAAAAAAAATATTACGCCTAGCACATGGCCATGTTGTGCTTTGTGAAATCAAAATGTTTCATAAGTAAATCTTAAATGTTGCAAATTTCTTAATGTTGGCTAAATCCTGATTTCTGCTTCTCCCGGTCGATCGACTCGAATCTTTTCCCAGCCCCTCGGCCTCTCACTTCATTTCATTCTTCCTCTGCACCCTCACTTGACGGATCGGTTTGCATATTTGTTGCGTATATGGAATTTTTTTTTATTACAAACATTGTGCTTATATGTTGCATCGGAGTGTACGATGAGTTCGATCGAGCACTAGTTGCATGTGTTGCATTAGTTGCAGATACATAACGGAAATCAAAGTGAAAATGCGCAAGAATGTGTTGCATTGTGCTTATGTTTTACGTTGGAGTGTACGATGACTACTGCGGTTTCGCTGATCTCTGCTCGTGTGGCTGCTTGTGTGCTGTCCATAGTGATTTGTGTCCCGAGATTGGAGACTTGCTGAGAGTGGTTTCTGAAGCATAAGGCCACAAAAACGGCATTGCAAGCATAGTCTAGCAGCAGGAGTGGGAGAGGCAAGCATAGGAGGCAATGTAAGTAGGTTGGTTGTCTTCAGACCAAACCTCCTAGGCTCCATCTGCGTGCCCCTTCCACTGCTACTGCTACAACTAGATCGATGCCGCAGTTCAATATCTTGGTGAACTATTTGTACCCGTCGAGATGCAGTGCAAATTGGTTGCAGTACAGGAGCTTAACATTTAGATAGTGTACTACGTTGGGTTTCAGTTGTACACCTGTACTGCAATTCTTGGACAGCTAAGAGCAAACGAGCCACGCAGCGACTGACTGGGCCAAGACTTCCCAGCAGAAAACTCCACTGCAAGTTTTAGGGGAGGAAAAAAGGATCTTTACGGCGTTGAGTAGATTTGAACCATGTGCCACCAATAAGCTAGTGTTGATTGTAGAAATATCTTTCCCGAAATTTTATGCAAGCTATAGTACAATTGTTTTTGAGAACTGAACGTAGCTCGGCTAGCAAAGAGAGGATGCAGGGCCTCTGCCCGTCCGAAATTTTATGCAAACTATAGTACAATTGTTTTTGAGAATTGAGCGTAGCTCGACTGGCAAAGAGAGGACGCAGGACCTCTGCCCGCCCGTGTTCGAGTGCTAGGCTCGGCGTGTATACTCACGAGTTTCTTCTTTGATGCATCCAGTGAGAGTACAAGTGTTTTAACTACCGGGGTGTTTTTGCCTTGTGTTTCTAAAAAAGGTAACTTTTAACTGTACAAGTGTACTTACATTATTGAACTACTATAGATATGGGCATACCGCATATGGGAGTGTAGCTAGAAGATGGTCAAATGGAGATGTTCCCACAGATCAATCATTTCAGAACATCCAACAAGGAGTTAGTTCTCTTCCAAGGTGCTTTGCTCTGATTTGCTATATCAGAAGGAAATAGGAAGCTCGTCCACTCCACGTAGACAAGCGGCACTCTGAAGTAGAGCAAAATTGATCAACTATTATAACTTCAATTTGTACCAGAATAAGAATGTCGGGCATTGCTCAATTACATTGTGAACGATCCAATGCTAGCCGGTACAAATAAATAAATGCCTCAACAAAATGATTAGCCTACATCTCAACCAAAATTTCAAAATGATTCTACACAACTTATTCCGAGACCTATAGCTATAGCTCAAAGAACGGAGCAAAACTTCGACGAAAAAACAAGAAATAACAACATATCATACAAGCAAAGTTATGGGGAAAAAACAGAATTTGAGAACTCAGGCATTACTGTCAAGACTCAAGAGCACCCTTTAGCATATGTAACCCTTCCATTGAAATGCTTCTTCGTACTCGGTATCTTGGGATCTCGATTTGAGGGGGTGGATCTGTTGAGAAGCATACAACCACTACAGTTAGGTTATCGCAAGAGTCCCGTTGGAGCGCTTCTTGGACAAGCTCTCTCGAGCATCTTTCTGGATCGTTGTGTTCCATCAACTCTTTCCTTACCATCGAGACAGCGCACTGGCTGGTCATCACATCCCAAAGTCCATCACAGCCTATTATCAAGAACTCGTCTTCCTCAGTAAGTCTAACCTCCTGAAACTCAGGTTCCGGAGTGAGCGGGCTTATAGAGCCTTTGGAACCTTTCATGTGCCAATCACCGATTGCCCTCGCTACAGACAGCTGACCATTGAGATAGCCATCAAAGATGGTGCCACCAAGGTTTTCAATTCTGATCTTTTCACTCCTGCAGCTGGGTTTGTGGTCTCTTGAAAGCTCAACAGCTCGGCCTCGCTTTCCTAGAACAGCTCGACAGTCACCTGCATTTGCAACAAGCAATGTCCTGTACCATTCGAATGAGGTGGGTGAGAATATATCATAAGATGCAAAAGAACATAATCAATCTAAAGATTGTAAATAGAATCCAAGTTTTAGTCTTGTAATTGGTCAACCAATAAAGGCAAGGAGGTCCCAGGAACAGCTTGGTACAGCAAAGAACCTTGTGCTTGGTTGTGATATTGGAGGTTGAAGCAATAAATGTGAAGTAGCCGCCAGATACAAAGGGTTACGAAGAAAAGCAGTCTCTATTAATTCACAAGTCAGCAAGCATGGCATCTAATTATTAATTGAAGTTGAAAAATACCTTATCTTTTCATCAACTCAGTAAACTCATCTAACCAAGAATAACACATGACCTGGTCACTTTAAATGCTTTAGTTTTATTTGTCACCAAATTGATTTGGATTCTAACTAGCAGAGGGTTACAATATCATACAATGAATGTCAAATATTAGTACACACTGGAGCAACATTTGATATGAAAATAACATTGACTAATGACTTACTGCAGTGCCCTTGGATCATTAAAGTAAACATTTTGAGATATTGGCACTAGAATTTACCTGCCAAAAATAAGAGCTGTTAATGCTGTAGTTCCAGAATTGCGGTCAAGAGAATGAGAATCCGCAATTGCATAATCAGCCTTCACAAATGCACTTCTGATAGCCTTCTCCATGCTGTTGGGGAAGTGATTGTCTTCAATTATGAACTTTAGTATGTTCTTCTGAACAAAACATGCTGCGTCTGTACCACCATGACCATCAAATACCTGCAAAAAAAAAAAAGAACCGTCAATCATCTGCTGTGTAGTATAGAGTTAAATTCCACCAAAATTTCCCCCACAAAATAAACAATTGCTGCGCTCAAATGACCACACACAGACACTTGTTACACACAAGGCATAGTTTAGCGCACACAATTTTAACATTTCACACCACGGTACAGTGCTTACTGTTTACAGAGAGAGTTTCCTTTGTTTTATGAAAAAAGCATCCTAACATGGTTGAGGAAACGTATGGTTCGCAAAGGTTTCTATTGTACTACTACAACAAATAAGGAAGAAAGAAAACGCATTTATTCTTTCTCATAATGAACTGATTCGCTTCAATGCAATCATTTCCACCATGAGGAATCCTCGACTAACATTTTATTTTATTTTTTACGGTCACCAGATACGACTTTGTCCATCTACTTTGTCCATCTACATTAAGATATACTAATAAGATTATAATATTATAAAACTATTTCTAATGATAAATCTAATTATGTAATTTTCATATAATCAATCTAGATAGTTTTAAATATATTGGTCGTCTAAAGTTTGACGGACGGATTATTATAAGACGTAAAGTAAAAAAGAGTAAGTAATTGGTCCATAATGAACACATACACTGCTGAACATTTAACAAGACCAAGAACAGCAAGCGACCGCCGGACCTCCAAAATTTATGGCAAATGCAATCCAACTCACCCCATAGAAAGCACCCGGTGCAGGGATGCCAGGGGTGCGCATTCCGAGGTGCTCGATGAGGTTGTCGACACAGACATGCTCGTCCTCCATGTACGATTTGGGGCCGATATCGGCGCAGCTCCCAGACCGGAACACCGGCAGGAAGCCGGGACGGATGTCTGTGGGTGAGATCAAGCTCAGTGTCCCCGAATCCAGGTCCTGCAAGAAAACAAAAGACAAACGTCAGAATTTGTTTGGGGGAAATGGCTCTCGGCAAGGGGCTGGAGTGGTAGTGAGCGTGCTTACAAAGTCTGCGGAGGCCGCGGCGATGCGAGCGCTGCTGGCACAGTGGCGAATGGATGTGAGGTGGTGGCGCGGCGGCTTGCCGCCGCCGCTGCTACCCGACGGGGTCTCCGGCTCGACGCGTCCACTCATGTCTCGGGCTCTTCGCTACTCTGTTCGTGATCAGAGACAGTACATGAAACGAAACCATTTGAGAAAAAAGATTCAACTTTTGCATTGGCTACCGTTCCGTGTAAGAGGAGAATGATTAGAGGAGAAAAAAACCGGATTTATGAAAGATAAAAATAGTCCTTTCAATCGGCCATCATTGGGGCGTAGCACGAGGAAATCAAGCGAAGATAGAAACATCCATAACATCAAAAACAGGAAAGAAATGAAATTTGTTTTCCCTCCGTGCAATGATTGGAACCAATAAAAAGCCCAAAACGATGCCATTTTCGCTGCTCCGAGCCTACCGCGGCAAGAAATGACCAAAATCCCTCGCTCTCCACTGTCCCAACCAAGAAAGATCCATTCTTTTCCAACAACGAGAAGGAATCCAACCGAACGAACGAAAGATACAAACTTTCAACCAATATCAGATCAGAGAGAGGTCGGGCAGGAGCGCTCACCACCGGGGAACGGTCGCCGCCACCGTATGAGACGCTGGGGAGGAAGCGGAGGCGGTATGGCCGGAGGAGGAGTTGGTGGCAATGGGGAGAGCAGGGGCGTGAGGAGTTCGTGGATTTGAGTCTCTGGTTGGGGACGGGCGAGGGGGAGGAGGAGTCGGTCTAGGACTCTAGGCGCGTGCTGGTTCGTGTGATCCCATCGGCCGCAGCTGTGCACGGCTGGATGTGCTGTTTATCTTGTAGGCCCGCACCCCGGCCTCCGGGTGCGGCTCCGGTGTGCATTCCGTGTCTCTGTCGGGTTCTCTCGTCCGTCCGTCCCGTCTTTTTCTCCCTCTTTTTTCTTCCCTTTTTTTGGGCGCGTCTTTGCTAGCAACGGATGCGTCTGTCAGTACGTGCTTTCGAGAGGGAAATATCGTGGAGATATTGTTCTTGTCTTCGGTGCTTTTTGCCCTCTTCTGCTGGTAGATTTTGCTTGTGCGCGCACTAACATTTCTTGTCGAAATTGAAAACCTGGAATTTGTGATAAGAGTCATCCTGAAGTATCTGAGAGTGGAAGCTACACCACACATGCTTACCGGCGTGATCGAGCTCCTTTTTACAAGCACAGTATTCTTCCACTCCACCCTATCCCACGATGCCCCTCTGCTGAAACAGATTTTGGCGTCCGATGTGCTCTGCCGATGTGTAAAAATGCTTGCGACAGTGAACCAGTGACGCCAAAAGCTGCCTTTAGTCTAACAAACCGTAAAAGCCATCTGTTTCCTATCCAAAGCCATCTGTTTCCTATCTATCCCAGGAGTAAAAGTACTGCGTTTTGTATCTAGCTCGGTTGGTCTCTGGCACAATCCCTTGGCGTGGAAAGGGGTCGATCCCATGTCAGTACGGCGGACAGTGACAAGAACGGAATTGGAGGCCGCTCCTGGACGTGCTGCCTGCCTCATATACTACTGCGTGATCCATGCGTGCCTGGGCGAAGAATGCAGTGTACAGGGGGTGCCCCTGTTTTTCCCTTTCTCTGCATGGCCTCATGTAATGAATCCACTAGGCCAAGTGAACGCCATGTTTATCAGGCAGGATGTGTCGCTTTCTTTGCCCTCTGCCTCGTCGGCTTCGCTTTGCTTCACGGATCAGGTAACTTGTTGCTTCTGTTTTATAGCTTTAAAATCTTCTCTTTTTTTTCTTCCTTTAATAGCAGCAAGCTGCAGCTGAAAGCAGCGAAATGCGATGAATCTAGTAGCAGCAAGCTGCAGCTGAAAGCAGCGAAATGCGATGAATCTAGTTGATGTGACGAAGAGAAAAATCTTGCTTCCTAGTGGCTTCTACTGGAAAAGAAATGATACTGAGATTGAAGTGTTGTTTCAGCGGTCTATAAACGGTAGGCCGACATGGTTGAATAGCGGACTGTCCAAATTGAACTGTTCCGATCATTAACTAGCATTTATGTCCCAATCACTGACCTAACCAAGCCGGAGGAAACCTCGAGCCTATAAATTATATAATGATAATATAATTAAATATAATAATTGATTTGTTAAAAGCGTTAAAAGACTTTTCTTTATATTTATAATTTTTCATAAGGCTATTATGAACTTTTCTAATTATGGTTGAAAATATTACTTTTGTGTCATGTCATCTCCACTAAAGTTGAAAATATTACTCATACTACCAGATATAGTATAACTAAATTTAACTAATCTGAATCATCGGATCAAAAAGATTGGACGATCCGTATTAATTTGAGTGTATCATAAAAGAGATCAAAACCTTCCCTCTCTTTTCGCAAGGAAGAAAAAAATTACAAACTGTTTGACTATTCTTCCTTATTCACATGATGACAGCGGTAACAATTGAGTGACTATCAACGGAGTAACAATATCGCAATACATCACACTGCAGAGTTTGGGTGAAGCATAGGTGTAGCTTCACCTTCACGTGGATCTGCTCTTCCTATCGTACGCGCCGAAAAGGAGAACCTCCTAGGCGACCACACGAAGCCATTCTGATCTGTGAAATAAAATACTACGAGATGTACTTACCTTAAGACATTATACGATAAAGTCTCGTAGGATTATTATTTTTTTCCATCTTATCTGTGAAGCGTACGACAACTGGTGGCCACTTTGCCTTAGGCAAGCTAGCTAGCTATAACGTGCGAGCCTTTTAACGTACCATCGTTTCGATGCTGAGTGATCCAACATTTCACGCGGTCCTCGTCCTCGGTCCCCGTCCGGATTCTGATTAGCGGCAGATGGTCGATTGACGTGACCGGGGCCTCAGTCACCCAGCCTGCCAGTGTGCCCTTTTGAGGCGTGTCGGCCGCCTTTTGCAAAGGCACATTTTCGCGTCGTCGTATGTGGTCTGCTCCTCGCCGCCTATGTGCTGGCCACCGGGTCGTTGGTCGGGGTCCGCGATCAGAGGCCGGAAGGCAAATGTGCGATGCCATGTGGGCTTTCCCTTGAGACTAGTGGTGGGGCATTGGGCCGTGTCGGCTCGCCCGCCATCCTGTCGTGCCGGTCCGTCTCGCCTTAGTCAGGCCTAAGTACATCCTAAAGACCACTATGTCGGGGCCGTGCCGTGCCAGCCTGAGCCCAACCTCTAAGTAACTATAGACGGCGGAGGCGACGACGACGATGGTGGCGGCGACCGCTATCTTCATTCCTTTCGTGTTTGTCTCGTTAAAAACTCAGTTAAAATTGAATTAATTGCGTAAAAACATGGGCACATAAATATTTCAGGGAAAAAGTAGAATTTTCTTGATATCCCGAGTAAGGAAAAAAGTAAAGTAACAACATGCGTACATACTAACTACTCATCAATGTCGAGATCGCTCATGCGTTCGAGGTCAACGTACGACTGCACGATCTCAAGATCCTCCAGTTGATGCTGCTGCCGCTCTTTAGCCAATTCCCAGCCTTTGGCGCATTTGATTGCCTCCATCATCCTAGACTGGAGGAGTGGAAGGAGGGTAGTGACCGACGGCGCGTGAGGAGGGAGAGGGGGGAGGCTGCTGGAGGAGTGGAGGGAGGGCGGCGGCATGTGAGGAGTGAGAGGGAGGGTGGCGGCCGACGGCGTGTGAGGAGTGAGAGGGAGGGAGGCGGTTGGAGGAGCAAGGATTGGGTTGGGAGCTGGGACTCGGGAAGTTGAGAGGGGGTTGGAGATGGGGGAGCCGTGTAGGGAGTTGGGTTAGGCTGGGGGAGTGGGGGACGGGGTTGGTTGGGCAGGCTAGGGGGGTTGGGCTAGGTCATGGGATTGGTTCTTTCGTGCCGTGCCGACCCAAGTACGGCCCAACTAACCGTGTCGTATCATGCGCCCGATGGGCCGTATTTTTAGGCCTAGCCTGACCCGTGTTCATGCCATGCCGGCTCGGCCCACCACGTGGCGTGCCGACTGGGCCTCGAGCCAGCCCAAAAAAGCACGGCCCAAGGGTTTGTTTTGTTTGTTACCCCAATTTACCTTACCAAAGTTTGGTACTACCATTAAGATTTAACTCACGTTTGCTTTAATTCCAAAATTTGGCATCGCTCTTGAAATTTGGCCCGTGCCCAGCTGTTTCTTGCCAAATTTTTGGCTTCATGCAGGCGGTCGATTACTTCGCCAAGGAGTTGGTTTGGCAACAAGCACAAAATTTGACAGGTGGTAAATGCTAGTTGGCTGTTGACAACTCGTTAATTGCAAGTTCAGTTTAATTCAAGGCCTTAAAAAGATTATATTTCCTAAATCGAGTATCCGATTTGTGATCCGTTTGAAGCGTTGTGTTCCTTGCCATTTTATCAACAAAATAAGACCCATGGTGACATATATTGGGGTAAAAAGATGTCATGCGGGACCCACGTGTCATACTCATAATTTTGGCATGATTACAGTCCAAATATATCAATTTCGGTATTGCTCGTGAATTGGTATGGTTACGATCCAAACACAATTTTTTTACCCAGTCTTAATTTTATCATTACCAAAATTTTAGTATAACTTTGTGAGGTCACAAACCAAACAGCCCCAGGTCCCAGGTCTACCGGAGAAGGGCAGCACGACGAGCGGCACCGGCCTCCACTAACAGGTTAAGCACCGTAGACTAGAGCGCCCGAGAGGAGTAATAAAAAGAGAGAGCAAAATGCACTCGGCGGCTTGGTGGGCCTCCGTTTGTCACGCGGCTACGCGAGCCAACGGTTCGGAGACGAGGAACAGGGCCGACTAGCGAGAAACAGGGAAGTGGTTGATGATGGGCCGATAGTTGAGGAAAGCGGCTCCTCGCGGGCTGATCCGGTTAGCCCATGATCACTAGCGGCGGCCCACAAAAGACTCGAAACGCTGCGAGGTCCTTGCAGCCTATCCCCCTCTGCATCCCGCATCGCAGACCCTTACGTAGTTACGTGTGAGAGCTCAAACTTCTAAATATTTAGTTATCGGTACCTTTTTAAAATATTTATATTAGATACACAGAAATTATACATAAAATATATATATATATATCATAAAGTATTATCATAATATTGTAATTTTATTAGGTGTTATAACTATATTACAATAGAAATTAGTGATAAAAGTTACATTTTTGGGATGATATCAATGTCTAAAACAACATGTATTTGGGACCAAAGGGGTAGATTGTAACCGCAGGAAGTTACAGCCGTATATATATGCCTTTGTGTCCGACATACTCTTACGTTTTCTACGGTACTTGCACACCTAAGGCGTGAAGAAATCGAGGGATTATGGGCGACGACGATGAGCAAAAGCCAACGTAAGTTGATGCGCTTTTCAAATTCTCCCGTGTCGTCTTCTTGTTTTATCGTATAACGCCACGGCTTCATTTCAGGATGCGCATGAAAACAACCAAACGACAATATTTTTCCATAGTTTAAGTCTCACGCAATTGTATATGACCATGTATATAATCCGAAAACACTCATGCATAACAAGGCATAATAAAGTCATGTCTCGTGATACTACAAATAATTCATGAATTGCTTAAGTAGATCTTGGAGTTCTCCAGAATAATATTCAGACATTCATTTGCATCGCTCTTCAAAATGTCCACCAAGAATTCCGTCCTCGTGAATGTGATATCTGTGGATGGCAGATAATAAGTTAACTTATTAATTTGCTATGTAGTCTACAAAATATACATAGAGAATATATATGCTCACAGTGTTGTATACAAGGAAGCCTGCCAATTTTCTGGAGAAGAAGAGCAAGTGTTTATTTGTTGTAGATAAATCAAATGACTATTTGATAAGAAAGATGAAACAGATTATATGTTTTTACCAGTTTCCAGTTTTTGGAACCCCTTTTTTGAATTCACTCGTCACCAGTTCAATACATCTGTATATACAATATTTTTGGTGGTCTTCCCTGTAGTATCTATTTTCTTGTTTGGTTTTGACAAAATTCTGGTTGTTTGCCTTGAAACTCCTCTCGACAAAGCAACATAAAGCTGTCCATGTGAGAACACAGGTTCTGGGAGGTAGATCCCAACATTTGGGATGGTTTGCCCCTGCGCTTTGTTTATGGTCATTGCAAAACTTAGGCGAATCGGGAATTGTTTCCTTCTCATCTTGAAAGGCAGTGAAATATCATCTGACGGAGACATTGGAATCCTAGGTAGGAACACCCTCTTGCCTGCATGCTGCCCACCAACAATTTTAGCATCAATTGCGTTGTCCTGCAAGGCTATAACCATTAACCTTGTTCCATTACACAATCCCTTGTTTGGATTAAGATTGCGGAGAAGGATCACAGGGCAGTTGATTTTTACTTTGAGGACATGCGGTGGGAGACCATTTGGAGTGATGGAGTTTAGAAAGTCAATAGTGTAGTTGTTTGTTGAATCATCATCGACAGAGTCAAAGCTATGGTAAACTTTTTCCTCACCTGGAAACCTGTCAATCATCTTTTCATTTAGCTGATCCACATGTTCATTTTTGGTAGAAAGAATGGCACGTGTGCTCATATAAGCTGTTGATCTTGCATTGTCCTCAACTGATGGGAACACATCTTGGATTAGTTTGTTTACACAATCCTCTGTATCTGATAACCAATCACAATATCTTCGCAAGTGAATATAATCATCGCCAATTGTCTCTTCGGCCCATTCCCAATTCAAGGAGGTAATCGAGAACCATGGGTCGATTGAGCCTCATATTACGTGTCAATCGTAGCTTTCTGATACTATCCCACAAATAAGATCTCTGCAATGTAGTATCTGTTATCTGTGCTCTAGTCCCACGTGTTACCACCGGAAGAACCTGTCTAAAATCTCCACCAAATACCATGACCTTTCCCGGAGACGTCCTGGAGATTGTGGGTGGGGGAGAGACGGAGGAGGAGTCGAGGAGTCGGGTAGACGGAGAGTCGCGCGCGGGATGCGAGGGATGATGATTGAATGATGATGATGATTCAGGAGGTTTGATCCAAAGAACCTAGACCGTTGGATTTGAGTGAGTAAGAGGAAAGAGAGGCTAGAGTTGATCTGGGGCGTTAGTTTCAAAGGTGTGTTTTCTGTGGGTGCAGTTTTTTTTTGTGTATGTAGGAGAACTCTTGACTGTGTGGTTGAGGGGTTGGTGTAGCTGTAGGGAAATTTGGTACTGGTGCTTTTATAGTAGAGAATAATCTAGCGAGTCTTTCAATCATCATTTTTTAAATTTCGATTACAACTCTCAAGTGAACAATAGGCAACGAACTCTCATAATGAAGTAATCGAACCAGGCTCTTGACTGTGTCCGACTGCAACTTATACGACCACTGGTCCATACGATACGCGTAGCTCAATATTAGTGATTCCTACTTGGTGCATCCGAATCCATATAAGACAAGAACTGCAATTTATGTACCATTTGCTGATTCCGACTCTTATAAAAAAGTATCATCATCGTATAAGCGTAATAAGAAAACTATAAATTACATCATTAATCAAGAGAAAAAGAAGATATCTTACACGTCCGTGAGCTGGCCCTCCTTTATATATAACAGTCAGGAATAATTTGTTTTGCAAATATGAAAAACTGGCTATCTATCAGTTATATTATTGAAATAAATGCAAAAGAAGTCACCATATTTGCTCTTAAGAGATAGAAATTTCCACATTGACTGGAGAAAAAAGAGAAAGATTTACACTGTCGATTATGGTGTGTCCAGATTATAACGGTACAGACATGAGGTATGTTACAATTGTATAAGAAATAAAATTGTATTTCAATGATAAACGTTAGAGTTCTATAATAAGTACAACTCTATTTTTGTGGTGCCCCATGCAGCCATGCTACATCTCTCTTTCCTTTTCCTTTCTTTTTCCCCACTCTTCCCTGTGCATGTTTCTTGCGGTACTCAGAGTTCAGAATCCACATGCTTTGCTTTTGCAAATTCATGTAGTTTTATTGGGCTTGCATCTTTTCTCATATCTGCATGTGAACATTAATATTTCCTTCTTTTGCCATGTCTGATGCTCTTGTGACACATGCCTGCTTGCTCCATTTCAAGCCAAAGCAAGCTGTGCTGCAAGATCCTAGGCAAGAGACACCATTGATTACAGTCATCGATATTGTTACTGGCATAAAAAAAGATTGCTAGAAGAAGAGCTATCTTGTCTTGTCTTCGCCCCAAGTTCCCATGGAGTTTGTTTTGATTCTTCGAGCTGACTTTCTTCTGTGCTTCTTTCTTTCCGTTTCCTCTGTTTCTGCAGTGAACTGAAGGGGATCATCATCGTCATGAATGGTTGTGGACCTGTGGTGATCTGAGCCATGAACCAATTCGTCCCTGACTGGGGCAACATGGGAGACACCTCCAGGCCACTGGGGTTCGCGCTTGATCGCTCAATTCATCAAAATATATAGTGGAGCATAAATCTCAGCGTCAAATGATCCGATCTCTGTGCGAGAGGCTACAGATTCTGATGATTCTTGCATGGTTTATGTTTCTTGCAGAGAAGACGATGACCTCATTGAGCTGCTGTGGTGCAACGGCCATGTCGTCATGCAGAGCCAGACTCACAGTCACCGGAAGCTGCCGCCAAGGCCCGACCGCCCGAGAAGGCGGCGGCTGCCGCCGCTGCAGCGGCAGCGCAAGAAGACGAGGCGGGTCTGTGGTTCCCGTTCGCGCTCGCCGACTCGCTCGACAAGGACATCTTCTCGGAGCTCTTCTGCGAAGCACCGGGGGCGGCGGCGGCGGGCACCGGAGCAGGTGTCGACAGCGGCAAGCCCTGCGGGGATGCCCCAGTGGGGGAAGACAAGCGCGGCGGGGCATGCGCGGTGTCCGAGGCGCTGCCGCGCGACCTCATGCCGCCGCCCAAGTCGACCCACGTGTCCTGCTCCAGGCAGCAGACGATCAGCCTCGCGGACGGCAGCGACAACCCCGGCGACCTGTCGGACCTCGTCCGACGGGACGGCCAGCGCGGCGGGAAGGTCGCGATGGAGGCCGGGCGTCGTCGATGCTGAGCGCGATCGGCTCGAGCATTTGCGGAGCAACCAGGTGCAGGTGCAGCGCGTAAGCGAGCCGGGCGCGCCGCCACGTGTCCGACATCGCCGCCGGCGGCGGCGGCGCTGGCAGCGCGTTCCTCGGCCGTGGGAGCGCAAATGCTAACGCCAGCGGCGGGGGCCACAAGGCCACCGTCGCCTCCTCGTCGGGCGGTCCAATCTGCTGCCGCACCACCACCACCGAGCCGACGAGCACCAACAACCGGAGCAGCAAGCGCAAGCGCTCGACACCGAGGACTCGAGAGCCTCAGCGAGGTACGCCCCGCATTACACCTCCCAACAATGATAAGTAGTTAATTTCTTCCCTGTCGCGTAGGAATAGGATCGAGGCAAAGTGAGTCGCGCTAAAGCCTTGCCTCACCGTGTGCCCATCGCATCCTTTCCTCGCCGCCTCGAGCTACCTCGTTGCGGACCACCGCCGCATCACGAGGATAGTGGAGAGATCGAGAAAAAAGAGATAGGGGTGGCGACGAGATCTCGATCGATCTGGAAATTCTGGATAGCAGGGGATTAAAAAAAAACTAGTCTATTGCTATTACTAGTTATGCTCGTGTTTTGCTACGAATTAAAAAAAATTATAGTTTCATCTCATCGGATTGTTAATCATTATTATGTTCAACGACACGATCTGAACTGTTGATGTCTCGCTCGCCGATCCAACTAAAACCGAAAAGAGCAAGGTTACTAACCGACGAGTTGGCCCCAGTTTAGTAGGCCTTCGTGTTAGTGGTTTAATTAATGGTATTACACTATTACAGTATATTACAGTATTACTGCACACTGGGTGGTTACGCAAATGTGTTCCAAATAAAATTCCTGTGCTTTTCCTACTATCCATCCAAACACCTATTCCTACAATTTTTCTGTGTTTTTTTTTCCAATCATGTGTTTGCACCTGGATTCCTTTTGTATTTCTACGTTTTTCCTATTCACGTGCTTTTTCGTTCCTGCGTTCCAGAGGGTCCCTAAATTTGCACTGATATATGCTCTGATCAGGATTTCTGGGAATGATCCGTCGACATCCCAGGCACTATCGGAGCCGGATGATTCACCTACTGATGGGTATGTCTAAATTAAGTGGGCAAAATTGGTTTTAATCCATTGTGTTGATTAACATTTGGTGGCTGAAAGCTCTCCCGCTCTAAGCTTTTTATATTGTCTGTAGCAACATCAGAGATCATTGAGTTTTCAACTAGAAACAAGTTAAAGCCTCGTTTGCAACGTAGGACTTTCACAGGAAATTTGTAGAAATTTAACAAGAAATCATTCAATTCCCGCAGGAATCTGGGAAAATCTCGCATTCTAAATGAGGCCTAATACTATTTACAATAAATAATTATCTTTCTTGCTATTTGTTATAGTGCAGTGTTATATGTCATTAGCCGAGTGCTAATGCGTTGCAATGAAATTCAAATAAACATTATATATATTCTAAACTTGAAAAACCAATATATATAAGGTAATTGTCCTTGCATCTAAAAGTTGTATACAAAATTCATATCTGATCAACAAGTCACAAATAGTTTTATCATAAATCAAATGTTCATATGAACTGTCAACAGAATATCCTTATAGTAATATATATCTTTACTATGTACCCACACCTTTTGAGTTGATGAGATCTTTTATGGATATATATATATATATATATATATATATATATATATATATATATATATATATATATATATATATATATGCATACATGCATATATTACTATAATGATCTTCTGTGGACAATTAGATCATCCACGTATGTGGTTTGTGATAAGACTCTTTGCGGCTTATTGATAGGAAGTGAATTATGTATACAACTTTTAGATGTATATTGGTTTTTCAAGTTTAGAACCTATAAACATTTATTTGAGATCCGTTGTAACGCATGAACACTTAGCTAGTATCCATAAAAGATCTTATAACTCATGAGGTGAGGAGGTAGACGCTAAACTCACCACCACCGAGTCATTTTTTTTTTATAATAGTTAAGATATTTTGTTCTTTATAATGCTATAGCTGTACACTTAGGTGGTCCTTGTGAATACTGAAAGCTCTGAACAAGCTCCGAATTAGGGATTCATCTCCATTTGATATTATTTAGTTTTTTACAGCTTCACACTAAAGCTAGAGAATGTGATAGAGTCTTTAAAAAAAATAGAAAGGTCGTATTGTTGGAATTAATACGGGCTAGGCCCAAATTTATATTCTAATTAATTCCTGAAAATCCCAAAGGCCCATGTGCATGTGCTAAAACCGTTTAGTCTCATATGGAGAGTTTTATGGGAGTTACACCACTTTAAAAGGTGGAACGTGGTAACCCCCTTGTGGAATTGGAGAGAGTCAATACACGCGCGCGCTCGCCTCGTGGCGAGCCGAGCGGTGCGTGTGCGTGTGCGTGTGCGCGCGTACGCAGGCGTGTCGGGTGCGTGCGCGTTTTTCTTTATCTATTCGAAAAACGAAACGCACCGACTCGCAGTGAAACGGCTGGCAGTAATGGCAACCGTTTCTGGATGGCTGCGGTTTCCACTGATTAATGACGAATCAATGGTGACCGTTTCCTTGCGAATCAAAAGCCTCTGGTCGTTTGGTTTTTTGCTATAAGTTCTGAAGAACATAGTACTGAAAAGGTTGCTTCTTCTTCATCCAAAATCTCTCCACGCTGGAAACGGTCTTTCACAGTTTTGATTGTTGTCTTCGGTGATCTCCATCCCGCGAAGCACGGTACGCCAAACCGGAGAGCAGGCCTCGGAACCTCGTCCTGAAGGCTTGCAGTGAGGACGAATAAGGTTTTTGGGAGCGTTCGCGTGATCGCCACGCTTCCTCTTCGTCGAATCTCGCTACATCTACATCAATCGCATGCGACTACTACCACGACGTCTACTACGCTATGACGAACGACGATCTCGCCAAAACTCTTGATGTCGCTGCATCTTCTGCTGTTCCTTCTACTGGATCTGAGTATGGCTGTCTCTCATTTGTTGTTTGCTTAGTTTTATCATTTGTTGTTGATCTGAACGTTGCGATAGGTATGCTGGTTATATCTATAATGTTCTTGCTTATATGCTTTGTGAAAATGGCTAGAATAATTTCCATGATTTATCTAGTGTATTTCTGGATTAAAGTAATTCAAAAATGCTTATATTTTCAACAATCCAAAAACCTTAGATTGCGTCTTTTTAGGCTATGCTCACCATAGCGTTGGATATAGATTCCACTGTTGAAGCCGAATGGCTTCGTGAGCTCTTGATGGATTTGCCGGTGGTTGAAAAACCGGTACCGGCTATTCTGATGAACTGTGACAATCCGACTGTGATTGTCAAAGTGAACAGTTCTAAGGATAATATGAAGGCATCAAGACATGTGAAGAGAAGACTGAAGTCTGTCAGGAAAATGAGAAACTCCGGAGTAATAGCTTTGGATTATATCCAAACAGCTAAGAATCTGGCAGATCCCTTCACAAAGGGTTTATCACGGAATGTGATAGATAATGCATCGAGGGAGATGGGTTTGAGACCCACGTGAGTTATACCATAGTGGTAACCCATCCTATGTGATCGGAGATCCCGTGAAGTAGGATTGGCGAAACAAACTATTGGTTAACTGGGAGGAGAGTACCTTTATAGACCCACTCCATTGGAGATGCAATTCTCTCCTAAATCTGTATGGCAGATTGATTCTTATCTTAATGTGTTTCGTGGCTTGTTAAAGCAAAGATGTTGTCCTACAGAGTAGTCTTGAAAGAACACACCTATATGAGCCCGACTGCTAGTCACAGTCTATGAAATAGGGTAATTTCTAAGAAGCTCATGAATAGGCCAGGAGTATGACTTATATGCTCCAACCAGCGAGGATGCTGGCGACCTAGTATCGATTAAGGACTTAAGTGAAACTTATTCACACAAAACTGTCAATTCAAGGCTTAGTCCATTGTGCAGTTGTGGATAAGTGTAACTTCTGTTCCAGGTGGATGTTCAACCTTAACCGGTCTCCATCAAAATACCAGTATATCAAAACAATATTGTGGATCAAGGCAGTTGGCATGTGCCCTTGGGATAAAAATGTCTATAATAAGGTTTTTGGAGAGCGTTCGCGTGACTGCTCGCTGCTTCCTCTTCGTCCGAATCTCTGCTACATCTACATCAAGTATACGACTACTACCACGACGTCTACTACGCTATGACAAACGACGATCTCGCCAAAACTCTTGATGTCGCTGCATCTTCTGCTGTTCCTTCTACTGGATCTGGGTATGACTGTCTCTCATTCGTTGTTTGCTTAGTTTTATCATCTGTTGTTGATCTGAACGTTGAGATAGGTATGCTGGTTATATCTATAATGTTCTTGCTTATATGCTTTGTGAAAATGGCTAGAATAATTTCCATGATTTATCTAGTGTATTTCTGGATTAAAGTAATTCAAAAAATGCTTATATTTTCAACACGTATTGCATCTCTTTTTTGTATATTGATATATGTAAATTTGTTCCCGGGTCAGTATTTAAAAAAAATTTAATGTCACCGCATGTCTGTTACATGCATACACATTTAAGATCTCAAAATTGCATAGATGACATTGTATTGATTGTGACGTGACGTGATCTGATGCAGGAAATGCTCGTTTAGTGATGCCATTGAGAAGATTAAGAAAATACAGTTGGAAATGCTTGCTGAAACTGACGAAGCAACCTTGGCAGCTATACAAAGGTATAAGGATATCGAGGATAACGACGAGATCATTCAGAATGGTCTGAAGTGGATGCGTGAGGAGGTTCTTCAGGCATTCAAGACATGCATATCAAACAGTGAAGCTAATGTCTGTATCACTTTCTCCCTATATTTCTAATGCCGGTTACTGCTTTCTATCATTTAGTATATAATTGTTCAAGTTCCTCTGGTTATTGAGTACGAGCTTGAAGATATATGCCACCAATGCTTGTTTTTTGACAGTTCTTCAAAGTCGTACCAGCACTATAATTTCGTGATCAAGTCAAGGAGTTTCCATGTGGAGGATTGGACTTCTTGTCGCTATTTTGCTGAAGTAAAGTCTGTCTTGTAGAGAAACTGTATTTCTGCTACCCATTGGGGCCCATGACGATGGCCACTGCTATGGATACCGGAAGAGTTTTGGACGCTATTAGCCTCCTAGACCACCGTAATTCCAAATCTAGCCCATTTACCTTCGAAATTCCAAAACTAGCCCCCCCGGACCCGCATGCTGCGCTCCCGGACCGCAGGAACGCGCCTGCTGCGCCGCCGTACCGCAGCAGCAAGATGCTGCCGTCCAGTACCGCAGCATGTCGGACACTGTAGCACTGTAGCAATTTTTCCCCCAAAAATCCATTTAGATATATTTTTGCAGGAATTTCTAAATATAGAATATGAGCTCAAAAAATGATGAAATTTTTTGTGGAGACTCCTGGCACAGTGTACTTAATTGTGTAATTTTTTCCGAATTTTATCAGTTATGATTTGTTCTTTAAAATTCCTACAAACAATATAATTAAATGAATTTTAGAGAACAAATCATAAAAGATAAAATTCTGAAAAAATTACACAATTAAGTACACTGTGCCAGGAGGCTTCACAAAAAATTTCATCATTTTTTGAGCTCATATTCTATATTTAGAAATTCCTGCAAAAATATATCTAAATGGATTTTGGGGAAAATACTACAGTGCTGCTAGTCTCCGACATGCTGCGGTACTGGACGGCAGCATCTTGCTGCTGCGGTACGGGGGCGCAGCACGCGGGTCCGAGGGGCTAGATTTGGAATTTCGGAGGTAAAGGGGCTAGATTTGGAATTACGGTGGTCTAAAAGGCTAATAGTGTCCACAATTCATACCGGAAGGCTGGTATTGATCTCAAGCACCCTGCAAATGGCGACCAGAAGTTCGTGTTCGTTTATCCATTCTTTGGGGTTCGCGTTGACAGATCCGTCCGTGGCGCAGGCGCAGCGCAGTCCACTCGCCCACGCCGCAACCCAGCCCCGCGCCCGATCGAGCTCCGGGCTCCCTAGCGGCGCGCACTCCGCCGGCTGTTCTACGTGCGCCGGTGCGCGTGTACTCTGTCACCAGATCGCAGGGATTGAAAACGAGCGCGCAAGACGATCGAAGCAACGGATGGCAAATCTTTCGTGTAAATTACACTGGTCCCCAGAAATCAAAGTCTTGGGTTTGCCGAGGAGACAACTCGGGTTGCTGCGACGGTGCAGTGTCAGTGGAGTAATTAAACCCAACAACTGTCATAAGATACTGTAGTAAAGACGACTCGGGTTGTTACGAGGAGAGCGCGCCGGTGGGCGGTGGATACCTGACAATTGCTCTCTGAGCGAGTCAAGTTCTCCGGCCCGGCCTTGGTTTTATCGGGCATGCATGGCCGCGTTGCATGCCTTTTTCTGCTTTCTGCTTCCTACTTCTTTGCTGCTGCATGGACATCAGCGAACAGCAGCAGGTGGGTGAAGCGTGGCCGCGTCCCCATGAATTGTCACAACTCAGTGTGGACTTCGCTCTCAGCCTGCTGTCATCTGGCTGCGATCAGATGGATTTTTGTATCGGCCGGAACGAGAAACAGAACTTCTCGTGCCTTTTTCTGCTTTCTGCTTCCAGCTTCTTTGCTGCTGCATGGACATAAGCAAACAGCAGCAGGTGGGTGAAGCGTTGCTGCGTCCCCATGAATTGTCACGACTCAGCGTGGACTTCGCTCTCAGCCTGCTGTTATCAGGCTGCGATCAGATGGATTTTTTGTATCGGCCCGAACGATGAACAGAACTTCTCCTGGGCATCATATATAGTATACCAGTAATACCGTGCAGTGCTGTACATATTGGACGGGAATATTCATCAGCTAATTTAGCTAGTGATTGTTAAGTGTGAAAGGACATTCCTCTCTCATATGACTACCACGACATTTTTTTTAATCCCAAACCACCTGATGGACAAATCTGTTTTTGGATTGTCTATCTATAAGGTGATTGAAATTTTATTAAGTATAAGTCACATGTTTTATCTATTGAATCAATATCTAATCATATGACGTATCAATTTCTACACAAATCTAATGGTCACAATAATTAACTTAAACATAAAAAAATTTTAGACGACTTAAAAATAGCAAATTCATTTTTAATACTGAAACTAATATACTCCTAGAATGTATGTGACGATCACACAATTTATTCAAAATAGGAAACAATGACTGCTGGTGTCAGTTGTTCCTTCTCTTTTTGTCAGCTGGTGACCTGAAGTCATGTGCCTCAGTGCCTAGTCCTAATAATTGAAGAGAACGGCCGGAATTGCGTTTGGACAATATTGCGAACGTACAATAGGTCTAGAGACTATGGCACAACATACATTAGTTACAACATACAACTGTCCTTTTCTCTTGTATATAGTGATATCATAGCTTGCTAAAACGAGTTATGCTTAGCTAAATCCCATAATGGTAGAGGATTGGAATTTTACTAGGACTAAGCCTTTACTAATTTAATTTATGTGATTAAGTAACAATTAGGATGGAACTAAAAGGCATAGAAGTTAATTTGTGGCATGTAGCATCTAGATTCTATTTTGTTCTCAATTTTTAAGCTAGTAGTGAGTCTGATTTCTAGTGTGCAAGTACATGATATTTTATCTCCCTCCATGGCTGCATGTTTAGAATTTGATCAAACACTTCTTCCTCGTATATGGCTTCATTCACACCTTCTGTAGCCCAGTGAAGTGTGCATGTGCACTAAACTCTACCAAACTCAAGTTATCATCCACCATGATCATTATTTGTTTTTTATTGCTTTTTCATATAAAAAGTTTTCTCTTATGAAAACTTCTATTTTTAAAGGAAAAATTGAGAATTTGTCGCTCCTAAGCATCTTGATTTAGGATTTGACACATTTAAGTTTCTTCTTTAATAGGGAAGGGTAAATGCGTCTTTTCACAGTGAATTTTGGTGATACTGGAATACACCCGGGGTATCAAATAACAGGTATTTAGTGCTTAGGATTGGCAAATTATCAAGAAAAACCTTAAAGATGGCAAATACTAAATAAAAAAGCTTAGGAGTGACAAATCCTGGATTTTCCCTTTCATAAATAGTCTAAATTGGACAATAACAAATCCATGTCTCTCCTCAAGCTATCACTACCCTACGGTCTAATCCCGGCTCCGCCCCGTGTGGGGTATGTATCACGACTTTGCTATGAAATTTGCTTAGTTGGCTGGTATATCACTGTTGCTGTGGTTGCAATTAGTATCTGAAACCCAGAATTAGTATCTGAATCCATTTTCGTCGTCGATTGCCATCATGTCATGTTCTATGGCTATTATCCTCGCAATGCTGACAAGAAGCTTGGTGGTGGAGCGACGTGACACTAATCCCCAAGAGCTGTTTGTCCCTTCTTAATTAACTTCCCAATAGCAATGAACCGATATGTGTTTCTTTCTTTTTTAAAAAAATCTGCATAATTTGCATATATACATGCATGCTGGATCGCAAACACACGACCATACAGTTGTAAGTGAAATCGATTTGTGACATTGATGGCACAGTACCGACGCATTGCAAGCCATGTGCCACGCCTATGCTGTAATCCATGCATCCAGCTGCGTGTGCCGCCGTGACTGGCATGTCGTGGATTTTCATGAAGTCGTGTGATAGAGACCGGTCGGAAGCAAATCACGATATGTACAACCCCATCGAGTACCATGTCCACCCTATATACGAGCTCAGGATTCTGCAACTTTTGCCCTAGTACGCGTGTGGACAATTTGCCATGAGAGTCCATGGCATTTGTGGCGTAAATGTGCCTTGGAGACGTGCTTTTGTTTTCACCGCACCGTTCCGGTATCGGTCGGTTGCTTAGAAGTAACCTGCCCATTATTGCTTTTCCAGCTCAACATTTTTTTGGAGAAATTTTAAGGCACATTCTACTAATAATATGTAGTGTTAATATAAATTAATCTGATCATTGATTTGTTAATGACGTAATAGACTTTTCTTTATATTTTATAATTTTCTCATGAGAGTGTTGTGGATTTTTCAACTAGGGTTGGAAATATTACTATTGCGTCATGTGATCCTCACATGTGTAATTACAATCATACCATTCCGAGATTATATTACTCATACTATCAGGTGTAGTATAACTAATGTCGATGATCTAGTGTCGATTTTACGAATAATTGTTTGGGGAGCTTCATACGAAAAAGAATCACACAGAAAGTGACAAAGGGAGTTATATAAGTTCAGGCATTCTCCTCAGATAATAATAACCTTACTCGCGTGTTTTTGTATTCAGTATGTTTGTTACAATCGGGAAGAAATCACTCAAACTGAGACTCAATGATCCCTTACAGCTAACCTCGATCGTCTCGTCTCTCTGTCCACTGATTTTAGCCCTTATATAGTATGTGAAGGGGTGACAGTTACTCCATACCAAGAGGCGTCTCTACGCCTAATGAAATGCACACGTTGATGGTAGTTATTGTCAGAGAAAACTGCACCCCACGTCGTCTGACAGTTACATCAAGGAGAGAGGTATAATACATACAATTATTTCATAGAATAATTGCGTATATTAACTGCTCTGTGTAACGAATACAACGTATAAGAGTCCCTCATCAATTGGGCACATATGCCTGTAAGTTTTATACAATTTCAAATTGTATAAGTGGATTCTATATATTTTTCTGGATTTTTTAAAATTTTCAGACCGAGACGGGCTGCAAGGGCAAACCTTGCCCGTCAGGCTTATCGTGCCCGGGCCGGTCTTGCACGGCCCAAGAGGTCGGCGTGCCGTGCTTGGGTTGACACCCGAGTCCATTGACAGACACGACACGACCAGTTTAGTTAGTTAGCCGGGCTGATTGTGCATGCCTAATCAAACTCGTGCTGACACGGGTCCATTCTGTACCGGGCCGGGCCACCCATTTGGCCACGTCTAGGTAAGAGTTATACCTGTTCAAACGCCAGACCAGGCTGGGCCTGAAAAGCTCGGCCTCTAACGGATAGGCCCAAGTCCAACTCCGCCCGAAAAATCACTTTTCCTATAAAAAAATAATATTTTAATTCTAGTGAGAACAGAGATTTGGTAGTAATGGAGGAATTAGTTATTTGCCCTCTCTTTAGATATATTTTCATAATTTACCCCTATTCCCGATCTAATATATTTTTTGCCCTCTCTTTTGTCTATTTCTTCATATTTTGTCCTCTTTGCATTATTTTATTCTTATATGTCCGTTTTCCCGTTACATAGCATGCGAAATTACTCTCTTACCCCTTCCCGTTACAGCCCCAGTTCATCTAATCTCTCTCTCCCTTATCTTCCTCCCGACCGAAACCTAAGCATCTCACCCCTTCCCCATCTTGCTTTTCTGCTCTCCCCCCCACCACACGTCTCGGCTCCAACCTCCTCCCGGCCGGGCCGGCCTTTATGCTGCCACCGCCGCTCGCCTGCCAGCAGCCGACGCCGCCTGGCTCCTCCTCTCCTGCTCGGCCTAGCCCGCGCTTCCCCTTCCCCGTTTCCCCAAAACCCTCTCCTTTCCACGATGGTCACCGCCGCCGCGTCCGCCTCCAACTCCCTCCTCCCTCCGCGTACCAGCACGAGCCGCCAAGATGCGCCTCCTCCCTCCGCGTACCCGCACGCGTCTCCAAGATCTCCTGCACCGCCGTTGCCGCGCCCTCCCCATCCTACCCCGCCGCAGGCGCCGCCGAGCACAGAGTCTACAACTTCGCGGCCGGCATGGCCATGCTCCTGCTCTCCATCCTTGAGAAGGCGCAGGTGGAGCTCGTCGACTACCGCGGCTCCGGCATGAGCATCAAGGAGATGAGCCACCGCGGGAAGGAGTCGACGTGCCTCTGGCTCACCCGACCACCTGCGGTCTCCTCCCGCGTCCACGCGCCTCCTATGCTCGGTCGGCCCGAGCTCGCCCGCGTCTTGGTTCTCGGATGATTTCATTAATATTAGATTTTTGGTTCTGGATGGTTTCATTGATGTTTATGTATGAATGTTGTTTGATAAACTGATTGATTGATGAACATTCGCGTTTGAGTTGGGAAGGAAGCCAACCTTCTGAGCTGACTGATGAGCTCTTAGAGCATCGATGATCTAGCCGCGGCATTCACGTTTGAGTTGGGAAGGGTCCCGGGCTCGAAGGAGGACGTCGTCGATCATGGCGGCGTCTCGGTAGAGGAGGAGGAGGTGAGTGGAATAGGGAGGGTAAGACGGTCATTTCGCATGACCAAAACGGGAACAACTGGATATGATTAAAATAATGCAAAGAGAGCAAAAACCGAAAAATAAACTAAAAAGGGGGCAAAAAATATATTAAGTCGAGAAAGAAGGTAAATTCTGAAAACACAACTAAACCGAGGGCAAATAAAGAATTCCCCCGGTGGTAATTGGTAGTAGAAATTTGGTGGTTGTGACTTGTGTGACCAAGGACTAGGACTAGTAGTACTGTTGAGATACGGTAGTAATGGTAGTAGAAATTTGGTGGTTGTGACTTGTGGGACCAAGGACTAGAACTAGTAGTCCTTTGCATGCATCTAGTATCGACCATACAGGCCATCCACGAGTTATCTTATAACACGGTTTCCGTGGACTGCAATTCAAGGAATTGCTTTCTTCTTAAGATCCTCGAGTTATAACACGGTTTCCGTGGACTGCAACTCAAGGAATTGCTTTCTCCTTAAGAACAGAGCAAACAAGATATTATTTTTTTTTAAAAAAAAACGGAAGATGTCGTGCAGGTTCCTAATTTTAGAGTACAATTCGAAAGTTCAACATTTGGTGAAGTTAGCGCAAACAATGCAGTTCTTATGATTTGTTAAAATGCCTGTGTTATTGTGTGTGGGGGGAGATCCGTAGAAATATCACAATTCAGTAAAGATGAAAATGATTGAATTACATCTCTTATTTCCCTTTATGAAAAATTTGAAGTTGCAATACCAATTTGTGGTTTGAGAAAAAAGTTTCGTCCACAACGAAGTATCGCTCCATCAACAAGGCTTTATTTCTTTATCCGTCGCCAGAAAAAGGCAACTAGCAAGGCATTGATTTGATTTGACATACGATAATTCCTTTGTTGCAACCAGGCCGTAACGCGTTTCAAACAAAAAAGGGGAGCACAAGCAAAGAGCCCAACTGCCCAGGGACTGTTTTGAAGTTATTCAAAAAAGAAAGGAAGTAATGAACAGACAAAATAAATAGGCACCGATTATGTAGGTCAGAGACCATGGTCACTTTGGACTTGGTCGGGAAACAGCTGGTGGGAGCTGTTGCTACAGTATAGCTACAGTATTATAAATAGTACCAAATACTACAGTGTATTTGCTCCGGTATTTATACTGCAGCTGTATATTTCAATCACATTCGTTGCTTTTTGATTTACGATTGTAAAACAATATTACAATACTATTTACCGTGACATTGCTTATTTAAGTCAAGAGTATGCGCGTCCGGTCATTTTTCTCTCGAAGTCAAGTGAGTCGAAGCCTTTTCTTTTTTACGGAGCTCGTTTGAACTCAATAAAACAAGCACCTGCTCTTGGCAGCGGCGCCCATCAGCTCCAATAAAACACACTTCACTGCGGGGTTTAAGTACAGCCATTAACGCTGCAAGCACAAGCGCGGGGGGAGTAAAAGATGAGAGGCGATGGCAGAGCCGGCGGGGACGGCACGAGGGCGCTGGACCAGACGCCGACGTGGGCCGTGGCGGCCGTCTGCGCCGTCATCGTCGCCGCCTCCATCCTCCTCGAGGGCCTCCTCCACCACCTCGGTCAAGTACAGTAGCACCTCTTCCCATATCTCTTCCCCCGTAGAATTTTCTTGTTCCTTTCTTGAACAATTTCACTTTTCACTTGCCTTGGGCCTCTTCCTCCCCTCCCCTTCCACCGCTTCCTGGCTTGAGTTGCTGATTTGTTTCTCTCTTGGGTGGTGGTGGTGATGCTTCCAGTGGTTCAACAAGAGGAGGAAGAAGGCGCTGTTCGATGCTCTGGAGAAGGTTAAATCCGGTACATTGCAACATATTCACCCCCCCAAAAGTTGCATTCTTTGCTACTGCGAGCGTGATCGATAGCGCTTGCGTCGTCTCTGGGTGAGGCGGAATTTGATGGGTCTTGTTTTTTTACATGTTCAGAGCTGATGACTTTGGGGTTCATATCGTTGCTGCTGACTGTCACGGGGAGGTACATATCGCGCATCTGCATCCCGGAGGGAGCCGCGGACACCATGCTGCCCTGCAGCCTCTCCAGGAATTCAGAGCCTGAAGAAGCGAAGGGTCATGGTCGACGGCATCTTTCTGTAGATCCAACCAACTTTTCATGCCGGAAAGTGAGTAACTACTGTGTAATTCTACATTGTGTATTACCAAGATTTATTACATTGCATTTTTCTGACGAAAAAACTTATCACATTGATATCTTGGATGCCCGTGTTTGGAGGTCAGGGTAACGAAATAGTTTTTGCTCTTCTGTTCTAAACTCCAAAGTAATTCTTCAGATTTTCCAAATCATTTCAAAGTCTTTGTTTACCTCTGTTAATCCAAATGGCATGGCAGGGTTTGGTGTCGCTTGTTTCAGCCGATGGGCTACACCAGCTGCATATCTTTGTTTTTTTCTTGGCCGTCTTCCATGTAGCATTCAGTGCTCTTACAATGTCCCTGGGTAGAGCAAAGGTAAGGTCAGTTCGGACTTCATACAGGTTTCCTGTTCGAAAAGCATCTAAGTATTTCGTATTTATGCTAGTACTTTGCGAAAAAAAGAAGCTTGCAGTCACTCAAATTTTTCTATGCAGACGCGTATATGGAAGGAGTGGGAAAAGGAGACTTGCTCCCTTACCTATGAATTCTCAAATGGTAGTATCTATTTCTATTAGTTATTGTTTCATATGCTTTAGGTGAAATGCATAACATATTATTAGTTGTTCTTGCTTTCTTATGCTAGAAGTAGAATTCATGGTCCATACTCAGAGATATCTTGGTTTTCCTCCTCAAGCTGGTTCAATATACTTCATTCTGTTGATTTCCAATTTGATGCCATATTTAACTTTTGCAGATCCCTCAAAGTTCAGGCTTACTCATCAAACATCTTTTGTGAGGCAACACGCGAGCTGTTGGAGCAAAAGCACAGTTCTGCTCTATGTTGTAAGTTGGCTCATGACTCCTCCTATTTATGCTTACCAAGGCAAGTAGGATATCATTTGTTTCAGTAAACTGCAAGTTTGAATTCTTCTCAAATTAATATACATCGTCAAATCTTGAATAAGTGGGCATAGATTACTACTTGGTAAATACCATTCAACTGAATGCTGAATATCAATGATGTTTAAACTTGAACAGATGATTTATTCCCAGTAGAAATTACTGAATCAAGGAGGCGAAAAGGTTTCCCATGATTATAAAGTAAAAAAAAAAAATAAAAAAAGTAAGCTACATGTGACAAACTATTCTAATTAAACTTTAAAGCATCTTCTCATGATATTTCTGCGTATTGTAGCTAGAAATGAAATTTAGTGGCTTGGGAGCTCTTGGGCTTGTTATGATTTGATTTGATATAAAATTGTAGGTGAGCTTCTTCAGGCAGTTTTTCAGATCTGTTCGGAGGACAGACTACCTGACTTTGCGGCACGGATTCATTGCTGTAAGTAGCTTCTGATTTACCAGTACTTTCCTGCTATTTGTTTACACTACACACTGCTGATAAATCTTTGTATAGGCTCATTTATCTCCAGGGACTAGGTTCAATTTTCGGAAGTACATTAAGAGGTCATTGGAGGATGATTTCAAGACAGTTGTTGGCATTAGGTAACGAAGCTTGAGAATCTAGTGTGTGTACTTATACACCTTTCCTGGACTTCTTTAAGCATACTGTCACAATTCATTAAAAAAATCAATCATTTAACTGAGTTCTGTTTTTTATACATGTTTTCACATCAAATTATGAATAGAATATTCCGAGTCAGACATCCTCACTTTAAATAACTTGTGTATAAACTAATAGACAATGTCAGCTACAATTTTAGGATTTTGATTTTTCATGAAATAAGAGCAACCACTTTCTTGTTGAAGTTTCCTACAAACCAGAAATTAGTCTTCGTACCACTACCCTAAGTTACAATATATTATCTTCTGTTTGTTTCCTTTACTATCCCTTGCTTGATTTTCCTAATAACTGAATGACTCATAACTCATTTGTGTCATCCATTAATTTATCAGTCCACCTTTATGGGCTTCTGCTCTGGCTGTCATGCTCTTCAATGTTCATGGTGAGTTATAATCCTATTTCCTAATCACCAACTTCCAAGAAACTATTAACTACATGCTGCCAAATTATCTTCTGTAATTCACATAACAGTATAACGCACCTCTACTGAAGGTGTGTTCTGTGCTTTGAAGTGAACACTTAGATTTCCCAAAAATTGCCAATACTAGAACAGGCGAGCTCCTTGGTTGGAGTTCCTATTCAATTTGGCAGTATATAGCTCTACAAAATGATGTTTAACTTTTTTATTCGAAATATGCTTTCTTCAGGATGGCACAACTTATTCTGGTTCTCTACAATTCCCCTTGTGGTAAGTACTTGTGGTTTGTTTGATGGTAACATGTTTTATATGACAGGAGCTGACAATGCTTGCCTATATATATATATATGTAGGTGATTTTAGCTGTTGGAACAAAGCTGCAGGCTATAATTGCAATGATGGCTATTGAAATTAAAGAGAGACATACAGTTATTCAAGGAATGCCAGTGGTGAAACTCAGTGATGAACATTTCTGGTTTGGGAAGCCTCGTCTGGTTCTTCATCTTATCCATTTCGCATCATTCCAGGTCAGTAAAGGGCCAAAAAAGGCACCTTATCAACAAGAACGTAACTTGAATATAAAGCATGCAGACAAGCTTATGCATAATGCTTTCAGCCTTTAGCTGTGTTCATTAATCAAATGATGATTGTAATGCACAACACATATGTTCATAACAGTGTCAAATTGAACTTCAATTCACATGGTTGTCAGAAAAGAAAATAGTGGTAACTAGTGAATATATCATTGCCATAGAATGACTTGATCTCTAGTCCCGCTTGAAGATTGAATTTTTGAATTCACAAAGCTGTCAGAAAATAGGTGTTCACCCTTGATCTAATAGCTGTTCTTTGGTCTTGCAGAATGCGTTCGAAATTACATATTTCTTTTGGATTTGGGTAAGATTATTTTTGAGACCTGGAAGCATTTTCGATGGCACTATTGTAACTTGTCTGTCAAGACTTTGTTAATGCAAAATTAATTTCTGTGCAGTACGAATTCGGGTTGAGGTCCTGCTTCCATGACAGCTTTGAGCTTATCATTGCAAGAGTCTGCCTTGGGTAACTATCACATGTATTCCTCAGAAAATTTCAGGCGACTTAAAAATAGCAAATCTGATTAAACTATTGCTTTTCCGACTGATATGTGCAGCGCCATCGTCCAATTTATGTGCAGCTATATCACGCTTCCACTTCATGCCCTTGTATCTCAGGTGAACACATGTTCTCATTGCATGCAATTGTTGTGTAGCTAGCTAACTTTACTTTATACTTATATTTTAGATTGTCTATGAAACTCCCTATGCTTTCAATTACATGGTTTTTATCCTGTCGACGACTTACTGGGGAAGCTTTGCTTTCCAGATGGGATCACAAATGAAGAGAACAATGTTCGACGAGCAGACCACAAAGGCCCTGAAGAAATGGCACAAGGCAGTGGTGAAGAAGAAGCAACAAAAGGAATCATCGCAGGACCCTTCAGACACTCCAAGCACGGACGCAACAGAGGCAAGCCAGTGCCAGTTCGAGGTGCCGGTTCGGCATCTCCACCGCTACAAAACCATAGCGCACGTCGGCGCCACGAGAACGCTCTCCGATTCAGACTGCTCTGACACTGACACTGAGATGCAGTTCTCATCACAGACGAGGCAGTTGATACCGCCTACGAAGCAGAGGAGCCTCGATTCTGGACGGGCAGAGGTGCATGTAAATGTGGAGGCTGCACCAGATCACCAAGATAGCTTCTCCTTTCCGAAACTGCCTGCTCAGAGTGTGCCGGACAAATGACCAAACGATTTATCCTGCGTAGTACTAACCTATATTAGAATGTATTTTAGATTAGAGGATCATCTCCGTTGAGTCTGTAGCATGTATACCAGTAATTGATGTATGAATGGGAAATGCGCTTTTTACTATGGGGGTGTCTATTTTCTAAGGTGGCTTATATTTTTTGAAGTACAAGTCACATTTTTAAGGCAATAGATCAATCTAGAATAAGATACACATCTCAAAGTTAACCCAAAGGCAAAAAAAAAAGTTTTTCTAATTCGGGGTTTGTGATGTGGTGTGGCTATCTGGAGTTTAGAATCTGCATTAATCTACTTGTCGATGGCGGCACCTCTTCTCCGTCCTCCTTGCTCCATATATTTTGTGCGATATCTTTCTTGGTCATATACATGAGAGAAGCAGCACGGGTGCGAGCAGGGGCAATGGTGGCGTCCGGAGAGAAGGGGAGGGCGTGTGGGGCGGCGGCACGGGCGCTTGGAGCGGCAACATTTCTATCTTTACACACTCCTGTTCTATGATGGTTTAAGTGTTATGGCTCAAAATATCAATTATTTAGTTTTTCCTTCACAATTATCAGTACATATTCTTCCTAATTTTTGTTTGCTAATTTTATGGCTTCTTTGGTTCAATTAGCTTATTTCTGTTGCATTTTGGATGATCCTCCCTCCTGTGATGCTCTTCGCGTAGTGGCTTGGTGTTCGAAGAGGGGGGACAACGCCCTCTGCTTCCTTTGGTTACCCTGCCTGGTAGCCATTAGAAGAGCAGCTAGCCATTGCCTCCTTCCTTCTTTAGCATCCATGTGGTCAGCAACTCAGCATGTCGACGATTCCGCTTGCTCTCTCAGCTATGTGGGTGAGGGTACTGTCCTCCAAATTGTTTGTAGTTAGATTCGGTAAAAAAAAACAAATTCATTACACACTCGATGAAGTTACTAATTGATTCCCTTTTTTCAGGCTCTTTGAATGTGTCCTCAAAGTTAAAATAGTACTACATTAATAATGGGACGACTAAAATGCAAGGTGGTAAATCTTGCGGTTATTTTACCGAGTAATCTTAGTATAGAATTCTTGTAATTGCTCAGGGTTAATTGTTCCTATTTTATCCTTTGGTAATGAAAATCTGAATAACTAGTTACATTTTGTACACCACCTTTCAAGTTTTTAGGTTGCATTTGGACACATCTATGTTCTACTAGGCTACATCACTTAGGTAAGAAATACTTGATATTTACTGCAATGTGTGCTATACACAATATTCCGTATTTTTAGTGTCGTAGCTTGTCTAAATTGTTTGTTAATTTGGTATAATATGTTTCCTGTATTGTCAGGTTTCATTTGTTGGGTACAGTGGCATTCCCGATTTGCCTCTCTTTTGTAATGCTTTTAGGCTTGGAAGTCCCCTATAGCAATGCATTGTTTTCTCTAAAGAGCAAAACAAAGGTACACCAACCAACCATGGCTTACTTAAGTTTAATGTTATAGCTACTTTTAACAACAGGACATCTCTTCTAAGCTGTAACAAAAGAAAGCTAATTACTTAGTTTATCTCCTTCAAGTTTGAGATTGACTTAGTTAATAGGCTACCATTTTCTTTCTAACTACTTCCAAATTGTTCTTTTCTCAATGCAAATATTGTTTTATTATAATTAGAGCTCAGATGTGGTATATCCCCAAATTGTAGACATAGCTATAACTATGGAAGGACAGTTTACCATCTCTCCTCTGATACAATTTAGTTCTAATTAATCTTAAGCCAATGACACCTGACAAATGTGCTCCCAATTTGAGGATGATTCACGGAAAAGTAGGGTTTTGGCCATACTAGTACGAAAGAGTTCTAGCTATTTGAAGTATATAAATTAAAATTTTGGTTAAATTATTGTTTGTTTCTTACTTTCTTTCTTTATGTAGTTTACATCCTCTTGTCAGCACCCAAGATGATTTGTTTCTGTTAGATGACAAGAAAGGGCGAACCTCTGCTCCAAATTGCACTTTCATGGGTTGTGTCATTGTAGTCAATTTGATGTGGGGGCAATATGTATATAAATGATTGGGCTCAATGAATGCAAGTGCTAACAAGGTATAATTAGGAAACGTTGTTGATTTTGAGTCAATTCCTCGTCCTTTGGTATAGACAATATGTTCAATTTTCATCTTGTTCAATTGTAGCCAGTTGAAACCTTGTGAATTTCCTCTTCTATCAATGAAATGCAGTCCTGCATTTTGTCACGGACATGGCTTGTGTCACTATAGTATTAGCCTCTGATTTTATTAAGTGGTCTTTGCATAAATTTGAGAAAAATTATCATCAAAGATCTTTATGTAAACTGATAAATTTCTGGATGTTAACTATCTATGGTGCATGTAATGCAAAGAAAAGATTAAGTAGTAAAAGTGGAGATATTTTTTCTCTCCTTTTGGTAGGGCTAGAGCAAAGAGCGGTAAAGGGTAAAGGTATGTTGGAAAACAAAGGTTGGGAGCAGCCTTGCATGTTTCCAAATTCCAATGGGCATGTTTCCAAATTCCAATGGTATATCATTCGGTTTTAACATAAATGGGCTCAACATTGACACAATTTAGCACTTGTGGTAATGTTTATTTAAGATTCGTTGGAACATACAAGCACTCTACTAGTGATAGGTGTCGGACTTGGATTTTCTAATCCCGAATCCTCTGTGAAAACACTGTGCTATTCTGGATCAGTAGATAGCACTCATAGGTACATTGCTAAATCATTCATACATGGCGGGAACTAAAGTACCAAATTTATTACAACCATCAGAGTGACATAGACCACGTCGGGTCGAGTTTTACAAAAGGGCCGATCAGGTCAAATTGATTACATTACAGAACATTGAATACGATAGCGGAAGCAAAGGGTAGAGCTCATCTCTTCACAGGCAAGCGACTGGGGCAACCTGTGTACGACTGATATTACCCAAGGACCAGGATAATATCGGTGGTGCGCAAGTGCCGACGAGTCCGCTAGACTGGGACGAGACCTAGACTACAGAACTAGTCTACTCTTCGTCATTTTCTTGCCCATTGACTTCTGGATCCTCGTAGTATGTATAGTCTCCTTCATTCACATTATCTGAAGGGTTTGGGAGAGAGCGAGAAGAGCGAGAATGAGCACAACTTCCGTGCTCGCGAGCCAACACACAATGCAATGATATACATGCAGGGCTTAGCAAGGATGGCTCGGGTTCTTTTATTTGCTAAAGCAAAGTTTTTAATTATCATAGTTACAAATTCCTATTACTTAGCATTTTTAACAAATTGTATTTTAATAAAGAGAGTAATTGTGCAATAATTGTATTAGCAGAGGTTATCTCCATCTTCATGCTTAATTTGATTGGGGCTAACCCCACATATTAGCATCACTGAGTCTGAAAACTCAGGCCAAAACCAAACTCAGGGCTAGGTGAGCCCGCCACAATTTTCATACCACCCAACAAGGTTTTTGAAATAGAACTAACTCAAGTTAAGTCCCCATGTCCGCCTTTGACCGTAGGCACGGCTGTTTAAACAGTTTATAACTCTGCAGAGATTGTACACTTTACACACAAAAGATAATTAACTCATTGCCCTACACGATTTCGTAGTCATGTAGTCGAGAGGTTGTCACAATAACCTTTCTAAATATTTCTCCCCTTCCATCGTCTCACCCATATGGGGTTATGCCCATATGTTGCGCGGAATGTCCACCTCAGCGACTGGCGTAGCGTGGCTACACCTCAGCGACTGGTGAACTTCACCCTTGACTTGGTGTCCCATCCAGCCCGATATACCCAGAGCTTGTGCCCCTTTATCCCTCCAGTGAGATGACTTTCAGGTTTTGATAAATGTACTAAGCCAAGTCGCAGTTTGTTGCAGACTTGTGGTTGTACTTGTTTTACACGGGAGGTCGTGACAAGATTAAGTCCTTAGGGTTATCTGGGCGGTTCTTCCACATACCATCCACAAAATAACATTCTTTGGGCTACATTAGCACCCATTGTTATACCATCCACCTCTCCATCCACCCAGATAGGGTAATAGCAATTTTAGGGTTTTTGAGAAGTAAAATACAATAACTCAACCATCTTAGTCATTTACCCGTAATGACTGCCCAAATTATTTTATGTTTGAAAAGATGATGATTATGATATTTTAATATCCCAGTACTTAAGCAAGTCTAGCATGTCGCTTAAGTACAACCTATAGTTAGTATTACCATATAGTTACTAGGGTGACAAAGATTAATGGATTCAAGTTGTCAAGGATGGCATAGTAATTAATTAATCATCAAATGAGTATTTAACTACCTTAAGTTTTAACATATATTTAATTAAGAAATTAAAGCTTACAATTTGCTATTTTAAAAGGAACATAGTTTACATAAAATATAGGCTCAATATGATCAAAGTATTGACTCACCTTGATTGTAGGGAAAAGAGTCCGGGTAGTCTTGTCCTTGGTCTTGGAGGTCTCCGGCGTCTTCGAACTCTACGCGGACGAAGTACCGGAAAAATAAACAACAAGCACAAGAGCAAATAAATACACAAGAATACACAAATAAACTCCAAATTAAACAAGACCTGTGCCATTAGAAAGATCTTGAATTTATAAATTTTTAGAAATTTATTTTATAAATTTTGGAGTTAAAATGGGGGGAGATACTAATTTCTAAAACCTCACTTTTGAATTAAAATAGAAAATAGAAAAGAAAATCAAACAAAAAAAGAAAACCAGGACGGCCCACGGACAGAAATTGGCCCGGCCCAAGGCCATGGGCCATAACAGGCGCGCGGCCCACGGGGCACGGGCGCGGCCCACCGGGACTTGCCCTAAAGGAAAGGGGGGGCTCGGGGTTTGGTCGAAGAGAAGGGGGGAAACGGGGGTGGCGTGCGGGGAAGGGGAAAATGGAGGGGTGGCGGCACGAGCGGTAGTGCCACTCGAGGTCGGCCAAGCGGCAGCGGCGACGACGGAGGGGAGGATCGAGGCACGACGGCGACGAGGCTCACCGACGGCGGCGGCGACCGGAGGGGAGTGGGAGGTAGGTCACTCGGCTTTGGCCTCTCTTCTTTTTCCTTGATTCTTGATCTTCTTGCTCTCGGGTTTCTTGCTTGGGGGAGAAGGGGAGGGAGGGGAGGGCACGGGGTTTTAAAGGCCGAGGGAGGAGCGGGGAGGCTCGGGAGAGGGGGTCCAGGCGAGCTTGCGGCGCCGGGTGATGATGGAGCTACGGTGGCGTGTGTAGGAGGGGGCTCAGGCGGGTGTGCGGTGCCGGGTTATGATGGAGCTACGGTGGCGTAGCTCCGTGCTAGGAGATGACAGGGCGGGGGAAGACGACTGCAGCGACATCCTCGTGACGCAACAAGGCGAGCGTGGCGCTGCTCTGGCGCGCGCATGCGCACGGCTCTGACCGAGCGCGGCGAACGCGGCGCTAGCAAGGACGAGCCGAGAAGTGACCGGGCGAGGGAGTAGGTGGCGCGCGCAGAGGACCAGAGGGCGGCGTGCGGGGCAGAGCATGCGCGGGGGGGGGGGGAGGGGGTGTCCGGCGAGGGTTGACCCCGGGAGAGAAGAAGAAAAGGGGGTGCTACAAATCCTACCCACCTTAAATGGAATCTCGACCCTGAGATTTGGGCTGCTCCGAGAACAGGGACGGGAAATCCAGTTTCAGTTGATCTTCTCGCTCCTAGGTGGCTTCTTTGGCTGAGTGATGGCTCCACTGGACCTTGCAAAGACGGATGACTTGACATCTTGTTCGCTTCTCGATGACGTCTAGGATCTTGATTGGATGCTCTAGATAAGTGAGATCTGGTTGAAGGGCGACGGCTTCGACGGGGGTCTACTCTTCGGGTACTCTGAGATATTTCTTCAGTTGAGAGACGTGAAACACGTTGTGGACGTCTGACAAACTTTCAGGTAGCTCTAGCTGATAGGCTACTTCTCCACGCTTAGCGGTGATCGGGAACGGACCTATGTATCTTGGGGTGAGCTTGCCTTTAACTTTGAATCTTCGGGTCCCACGAAGTGGCGATACCTTGAGATACACAACATCTCCAACTTCAAAGGTTAAATCTCTTCGACGGTTGTCGGCATAACTCTTCTGTCTAGACTGAGCTGCTTGAAGGCGATCTCTGATTAATCGAACTTTCTCTTCAGCTTGTTTGAGAGTATCCGGTCCGAAGATATATCCTTCACCTGATTCTGACCAATGCAGAGGAGTTATGCATTTTCTTCCATAAAGTGCTTCAAATTGAGACATTTTCAGACTTAACTGATAACTATTATTGTATGCAAACTTGGCATACGGTAGATATTTTTCCCAATCTACAGTGAATTCCAAAGCACAAGCTCGAAGCATGTCTTCTAGAATCTGATTTGTTCTTTCCGTCTGGCCATCAGTCTGCGGATAGTAGGTTGTCTTGAGGTAAGGTGTGTTCCAAGGGCTTCATGCAAACTAGCTCGGAAATGCGAGGTAAATTGAGAACCTCGATCAGAGACTATCCTCTTAGGTACTCCATGTAAACACACAATACGAGCCATGTATAACTCGGCTAACTTGTCTCCCTTGTAGGTTGTCTTCATAGGGATAAAGTGGGCAACTTTAGTCAATCTGTCAACTATAACCCATACTGAGTCACATCCGGACTTGGTTCGAGGCAAACCGGTAATGAAATTCATTCCGATTTCTTCCCATTTCCACTGAGGGATCTGTAGTGGTTGTAGCAATCCGACTGGTCTTTGATGTTCTGCCTTGATTCGCTGACATACATCACAACAAGCTACATACTCGGCGATATCTCTTTTCATTTGTGGCCACCAATACAGAATCTTCATGTCTTGATACATCTTGGTGCTGTCTGAGTGCAGGGTGTAAGCTGAACTATGAGCTTCTTTTAGAATCAAATCCTTGAGTTCTTTCTGGTGGAGAACAAAGAGACGTTTCCCATACCATAAGACTTCTTGCTCATCTTCGATCATTTTGGGGGCTTTTCCTTTTGTCATGAGATGTTTGAATCTCTGGACTTCAGGATGTCCTTCTTGAGCGGTCTTGATTTGCTCTTCTAGAGTTGGATGGGCTTCCATAGCATCTACAGTGCCTTGTTCTATTAAACAAAGGTTGAGTGCCTCAAATTCCTTGTAGAGCTCAGGTTGATGCTCTTGAACCATGACATTACTGCAGTAGGATTTACGGCTTAATGTAGTAGGTCACTCGGCTTCAGCCTCTCTTCTTCTTCCTTGCTTCTTGATCTTCTTGCTCTCGGGTTTCTTGCTTGGGGGAAGAGGGGGATGGAGGGGAGGGCACGGGATTTTAAAGGGCGAGGGAGGAGCGGGGAGGCTTGGGGAGAGAGGGGGGGTCCGGCGAGCGTGCGGCGCCGGGTGATGATGGAGCTACGGTGGCGCGTGTAGGAGGGGGCTCAGGCGGGTGTGCGGCGCCTGGTTATGATGGAGCTATGGTGGTGTAGCTCCGTGCTAGGAGATGACAGGGCGGGGGAAGACGACTGCAGCGGCATCCTTGCGACGCGACAAGACGAGCGCGGCGCTGCTCTGGCGCGGCGAACGCGGCGCTAGCAAGGACGAGCCGAAAAGTGACCGGGCGAGGGAGTAGGTGGCGGCGCGCAGAGGACCAGAGGGCGGCGTGCAGGGCAGAGCACGCACGGGGGGGGGGGGGAGGGAGAGGGGGGTCCGGCGAGGGTTGACCCCGGGAGAGAAGAAGAAAAGGGGGCGCTACAATAGGTTTAAAAAGGGAAGTATACTCACCGTGTACATATACTTATTTGCTTCTCTCTCGCCATAGACAGGTCGTCTCATTTCGGAAATAGGTTGGAGCGACGTAAGCTCGATTACGCCTATTTACGGTCCGGTAATGTCGTGCTTTAAGGCCCATTGACGGCCTACTAATGTCGTACGGAAGGCCAACTGTTGTTATACTATCATGCCATTTACGGCCCACTTTTGTCGTACTAGCGTTATCCTAAATAAAGACTTGCAGTTACGACATCCTAAATAAAGACATGCAGTTACGGCCCACAAATATTGTACTGTTAAGCCCATTTATAGCACACTTGGTTGGTTGGCCAACGGTATGTATGCCTAAAGATTAGGGTGGATTGGGAATCCTAGACCTGGAAACTATGAATTTAGCTTTGCTAGGGAAATGACTCTGGAGGCTGGAGAATGAGGATGGTCAATGGCAAGAGATGCTCAGGAGGAAGTATCTTAGTAAGAAAACCTTGGTACAAGTGGTGCCTAAGGTGGGGGATTCATGGTTTTGGAAATGTGTGTTAGGGATAAGAGACTTATTCATGTCTTGCTGCAAGAGAAAACTGGGAGATGGCGCTAGAACCAGATTCTGGGAGGATCTGTGGCTTGGGGACATACCTTCTCAGTAAAGTATGCAAGGCTATATAGCATTACCACTTCCAAAAATATCATTGTAGCAAAGGTGTTCCAACAGAATTTTAGAAATATCAGATTTAGAAGGTCGTTGTGGGGGGAAGGTCTTGCTCTATGGAATAGGATCATAACAGAGTGCAAGAGGGTGCTCTTGAAGGGGGAACGGGATAGGTTGGTATGGCGTTGGTCGCCTTCGGGGACCTTTTCAGTTAAATCTTTCTACAAGGTGCTAAGGATGCAAAGTATCCAATTCCCACAAAACTTCATTTGGTCCATTAAACTACCCCTAAAGATTAAGGTCTTTCTTTGGTTAGTGCTGAAGCAAAGCATCTTGACTAAAGATAATCTTGGGCGCAGGGGTTGGGAGGGGGACAAAGGATGTATGTTTTGTGGGGCCGAAGAAAGTATCACTCATTTGTTTTTGCAGTGTCCTTTAGCGAGATACATTTGGAATATCATGAGCTGCACTTTTGGCCTGCCTAGCCCTCCAGCAGATATTACCCAACTATTCTCTAGTTGGGTAGTTGAGTTTGCTAGGAAGACTAGGAAACTGATAGTGGTTGGTGTAGCAGCTATTTTGTGGAGCATTTGGAAAGTGTGTAACTTAGCGTGTTTTAATAAAAAAATGGCTTGTAGAACCTATCTCAGTTATTCATACCTCTTGTCACTGGATTGAATTATGGTCCCATTTACAGAAGGATGAAGAACATGAACTACTCCGCAAGGGCGCTAGAGCAATTGGGAAGGTTGCTTCTGAAGTTTTTGGAGCTAGAGGCAGATGGGCGCCATGGACAAGTAGATTGGGTGATGGGGGATGTTAATACTCCCTTTTGGTTTGGGGCCGCGAGCTCCCTTTTGGTTTTAATGCATCTGTAGTTGTGAGTGCAGTCCAAACATGTAATCCTGTTTAATTTAATTAGTTTGTTAACTCTCTGTAATTATGTTTCCTTTTAATGGAAATAGGGCGCAAGCCTATTATCAAAACAAAAAAAATTTATAGCACACTGGCGTCAGATCAATCAGCTCATTTACGACCCAATATAGTAGTACTACAAGGCCCAATTGAGTTCGAACTACAGGCTATTAACGGACCACATTAGGCCTAACTAAATATTCCTTGGCCTATTTACTGTCCACCACTGTCAGACCTCTCTACGCGAGGTTACCCTCACCGAGGGGCATCTTCAATAATGTATTTATTATCACTTTTTAGCTATATCACGTCAAGAAAATACTATATGAAGGAGAGAGAGGGAAGAGAGAGAAAGCACAGGTCGTCTCTTCTTGAAGAGACTGTCGTGTACGCGAAACAAAACATGATTCATTAATCTACTCTAGTTGACATGTAGGTTCGTTTCAAAGAAAAATATAAAATATAAATATTAGAGGGTGTACTAGAAACTATATATTGAAGATATTATCTCTAAAAAATAATATAGCATATATTAGAGATAAATTTATCTCTAACTAACAAGTTTATCTCTAACTATTGAAGACAAACTAACGTGAGATTACTCCGGCTTCATGATGTCCTGCGGCCAAACAAAATACAGCTAGAGGCGGCACTTTTTTGGATTTTAGTCGGCCCATTAGCGTTTTCACTGTCTTCTTTTACCATTTGCGTTTGCACAACGCAGTTACGCACAAACAAATTAGCACAATTCAACTCTACTATGCAGTTACGCACAAAAGAGTTTTCACTGTCTTCTTTTACCATTTGCGTTTGCTTTACTCCACAAAAGAGTTTTCAATTCTGAGAACATCACCTGGAAATATAAAATCTTACAAATACCTTAGTGACAGAAATCGACAAGTAGTTTTATTCCTTACGATTCACTGATCTAATGGAGCATGGCTGCTAGCTTCAATTCACTGGTCCATCACCTTTATTTATTTCTGAAGCAATCATCACCATCTTTTCATTATATATATACACAATAAAAAAACAGCTAGCTGCTCAACAGTGAATTAACGAAGGCATAAGGATGAATTAGTATGTATGTATTTCCACAACTCGGTCAATATATGCATACATAACAAAAAAAATGATTAATTCCCATATGTTCATCCATTCTTCTAGCAAAATGATTATTAATTTCCAAATTTACAAATCAAGTAAAAAACCTGGAGATCTAGACCAAATACTAGTACCAATCACATTCCCATGAGGGACAAAAATCAGATATAAACAAAGACAACCATGGATTTAGAGAAGAGGTTGGAGGGATGTTGTACCTTGGGTTGGAGGAGGGAGGTGCGGGCGGGCACTCTAGGGCGGGTGGCTTGGTGGAGGTGGCTGGAGGCGTGGGCAGGCACTCGAGGGCTGGCCCGGTCGGAGGAGGGAGGCGGTGCGTGGCTGACCAGAGGAGGGAGGTGGCCTGCGGTTCCGGTCGGAGAAAGAGGCATGCCCGGACGGGCGCAGAGCGCAGGGGCGCAGAGGCGCAGGCACGGTCGGGTGGCCGGGGGAGGCGCTGTCGGGCGGGAGGGTGATTGAGGGAGGCGCGGGCGGGAGGTGGTTGGGGGAGGCGCGGGCGGGCGGGATGGCGATGAGGCGGAATCACGTCACGTACGACACGTGGGAGGCTAATAGGTGGGGCCAAGGTGTGGGCAAGCGGGAGAGAGAGGGAAAGCGGGCCATGCGCGGAAATGGGCCAAAAGCGGGAAATTTGGACCGAGCAAAATAAATTTGGCCCGAAGGATTTTTCTAAGATTTAAATAGGTTTTCTAATTTATAAATACCAGAAATCCAAACGACAAATTTAGAAAATAGCAAATGCATTCAGAAAATTCCAGAAAAATCTAAAAAATATTTCCAAACACAAAGAACTCAAATAAAATAGTTTTGGATTTAATTGATATTCAGATTAATCACATTGAATTATTTTGACTTTAAAAGTCCCATTTAAGCTTATTAAATTCAAATAAAATTGGTGAATTTTTCCAAGGCACTAAACTACTAAAAAGGGATTTGAAACTCAGAAAATTGAGATGCTACAGCGGGCTAGGAGGGAAAAGAGAAAAGGAAAAAAAAAAGAGAGGTGTCAGGCTGGGTCGGGTAGTTTTTGACCCGGGCCGCCCTTTCGGGGGGGGGGGGGTATTTTCTTTTCTTTTTCAAACTCCGGTTCGAATTATGTCAAAGTTTCGAATAACAGCCTAGAAATTCGAACTTCGATGGATCAGAACAAAATGTTTTAAAATTTTCACATTTTTAAACGATTTCAACTGTTCATAATTTTTTGGATGTTACAGGAGCTCACCTCGCCGACAATGGCGGGGCAGCGGCGCTGTGAAGGAAGAAGGGAGGTGGAAGAGGAGAGAGGAGGTCGTGGTGAAGGTAGTGGTGAAGAAGTGTGGCACGACTAGGTCGTCGCTACGACACTAGGAAGAAAGAGAAGGTGAGATGAGGAAGATGACAATGGCATGGACGGAAACATTTTTACAAAGTAATGGCAAATAAACAAGCGATGACTTTGCGGCATTTCAGGGAGCCTGAAACCTTACAATGGCATATAATTTTTTTCCCCTATTCCTAAAACCTAAGCTGCGCGCCAGCTAGGGACATGGCTTTAGCAACCTAATCTCGGAAGGGACCACTGGAACACCACACATCACCTTTTTCGCCTGCTTTTGGATCATCAAAACCACCATGAAAGACCCAAGAAAAACAGCTTTTAGGTTCCACTCTTGACAGGTAAGTTAGTAGGATTTCTACTTTCGATCCCTGCCTCCTGGAGACAAGTCACCTGACCAGATCACACCTCTGTGAAGCATTTAAGTATCTTTCTTAAGAACACTAAATACTGGTTATCATCTCATATGGCTTGCTTTCTGCTTGGCCGGCCCGGCTAATATGGCTTGCTCTCTCCAGGCTTTTAAAGATTGTGACCACTGACCAGTGACCAGTCACCAATCTTTTCCTGAGTACCTGGAACTCGAAAGCCATTTTTGGGTTTTCAGTTGGCAATATGGTAAAGAAAGTTGGAGCAAGAGAATAAGGATGGCACTACCTTTGCTTATTCACTTTTCACCTTGCTTTTCCTACAGTGAGCTAGTGTTCTACTACTTATTGAGCTAGTGTTCTACTACTTACCGAGCTTAGTGCGTGGGCTTTAGCACAAAGGAAACCCATACAGCCAGAAACACTACCACACTGCTAAGGTGATTGCTAATTAAAAACTCACAACCAGAGGACAAATTAGACTGAACAGAACCAAAACATTAACATAACTGTGATAGACCACTAGTTACAGGGGCAAGAATGCCAAAGAACACAAATAAGAAGTCACCAAGCGAAAAGAACAGATGATCTACATATCCTAGTTCCAAAAGCCGGTCTATAACTGGATTCAGCCTCAGTGTACAGTCAAATCATCTCTTTAGGCCCACTGTCTCTGCTCTCTTTGAAGTTTCTTTAACAATGCATCACAGATCTAACCGCGGTGTAGTTTGGAAACCACAAAATTATCACCAGCAATGCCAATCACCAGATATGAGCAACTAATCCCTAGCTTCCTGAGCCTGCTTTGCTCCAACAGAGAAGAACTCGGTGATGACCTCCAGAGGCATGCCCTTTGTCTCTGGCACCTTCATGAAGACAAATACGAGAGCTAGTATGCAGACAACAGCATATATTCCGAAAACTCCAGCAAGTCCAATGGCGTTAAGCATCAGAGGAAGAGTGTATGTCACAATAATGTCACCAATCCAGAAAGTTAGGGCGCAGATGGCTATGCAGATGCCACGAACAGTGGTGGGGAAAATCTCTGCACAAAGAATATTTGGAATAGGCCCAAACCCCATGACAAAGAAGCAGAAATAGACTATGACGCTGATCGTTGAGAGTGCAGCATGCAACATGGTTCCCACATTCAGAATGTTGACCAGAACCAAGATAATTAGTACTACTATCAAGACAGGGATTGTTGCAAGGAGAAGAAACCTGAATAAGAAACAAGGCGGAAGAATGATTACTCTTTTACTTACAATCAACAATAATGCATTCAATCACAAGTAACAAATAGCATTCAAAATATGAAGTCTAACCTTCTTCCAGACATATCCATGAGCCTCATGGCGATACCAATGCTGGGAAGCATCAGCAGGGTTGTCAAGGCACTAATAAGGATAGATGCAGAGGAAGAGCTTAGTCCAATGTTTGAAAGAAGTACCCCAACACCTGCTTGCTCAAGTATTTGAGGGGTGTAGTAGAGAACTCCGTTGATACCAGCAAACTGCGCAAAAAGATAAAGTTGATAATCAACACAACATTCGGTATGAAATATTGAGTTAAAAACATATACTAATATGAAACATACAAGAAAAAAGTCAGTGTAGGCCGTAGGGACAGGTGAAAAAACAGAATTATGTCGCAATGTGAAATGTTGTGCTGAGCATTTATTCGTGGAAGGCTAGAAATAGAATCATGTTCAGTAAATAGATTCACGAATGCCCTTACAAATGAAGGGACCAAAGGAAAAAAAAGTGAGCCTATTGTTTCCATGCTGCCGATAAAATACCCGATAATCAAGTTGTGAGACCTAAATAACGTTCAGGGGTCCCACAGCCCACACCCAGCAAACCTCTAGTATCCTATTACATAGAATGTTTTTATGTGTTATGTGTTGTACAGAATACCACAGCATATTTCTTTACACTGAATACTACAAGATATCAAGATTGACTTTACTTGTGTGAAAAACTAAAGATATATTGGTAGCATTTGCAGTCTGATCAACAAAACTATGTTATCCAAATAAGCATTCATGACACCATCAAGTTTATTTGCTTCTTTGAAAACATATAGCAAAAAAATATGAGAGAGCTGCATACCATAGGCTGCTAAACAATTTTTTTATAGGGAAACTGCTAAGCATTTTTTTTAGTAAGGCCAAAAGTAAGAACTTTAACAAGATGTCTGGTAGCAGACAACAGCAAGATGCTTTAATTTTAACTTTTTAGTTTGAAGAAAAAGAACTCTAATTAATACTAGAACAAGAAGAAATGCTTTTGGTGTTTCTGAAGTGCTAAATTAGGTAGCAAGTGCGCTTAGCAATACATATGTTGGTATTTATATGCAAAACAAAGGCAAAACCTAGTTCACCTGTTGCAGGATCTGTATTCCTATGCCAACAAGCAGTGCATGCTTCACTCCAGGTTCAAATAGGTCTGCCCATCTTGGACCTTTAGCAGTTGCCTCAGATGGATGTACCATGGCAGGGCCAGCAGGACACTGCTCCATCAGTTCCTTAGAGTAAAGAGCAGGTTGGCTCACTAGTGCGGCTGCCTGGATGAACTCACTACCAGGAGGAACATCACCTCCTGGCAATGACAATATAGAGCCCCGTGTGCCTGGCACGCCCTCTTCATGCAAGTAGATACGTTGGAAGCCACCTTCTTTTTGCCCATCTGCACCTTCTCTCTCAGTCCATTTCCAAGCCAACTGCCATCCCCCACCAATGCCCATGCTGCTTACTGCCTCCCCTCCCTGCATCAGACTACTACTTCTTCCCACAGCGCCCATTATGCTGCCATGCGGTGCAGCAATCTCCTTTCCTTCCACGCTTGTTGCTTGACGAGAAATAAGTGGGCTTTGGAGGCTATCCTCGATGTCATCTCCACCATGATCTGATGCATAATCTTCACCCTCCCTTTGACTCTCGGTATCCCATTCAGCTTTAGCCTGCTGCTGTTCCGCCACACTAAACATGCTTCCAAAGTTAGGAAACAATGTGCTCCGCATGCTCCCCATTATCTCGGGCATCTTCTCATGGACACTTCCGAAAAGAGTGACGACAGGGTCCACAAGAGGCTTACCCTGACTAACCATACTCCCATGACGAGAGATAAGACCTAACGCGCTTCCAAGTGCACTTTGCCCCCTAACAGGACGGGCAACCCAAGATAGGCCTTCTTCAGGTCCATACAGTTTGATCTTCTCTGGATCTGGAGCCAGCCCTTCATCAGCAAGCTCATCATCAGGACCAATTATGTATTCCTCAATATGTGTATCTTTTCCAACACCCAATCCTTCAACGAGAAGGGCCATTTCTCCTGTACAATTAATCCAATATGAGAAATCATCACAGAGATTGTCTGCCTATTACAGTTACATTAAACAGTAATAGGGAAGACATACAAACCTGAGACATCTTCCCTTCCCCGCAGTTTTTGCAACACTCGCTTGGCCTCGGCCATTCTTCCTTTGCTCACAAGCCATCTAGGAGATTCAGGCAAGTAGAAGACAGTCAATGCAAAGTATATAAGTGATGGGATTGATAGAACCCCAAGCATGATCCTCCAATCAGGCTGCGGCATAAGGGACATGCCAAACACCATGCAATAAGAAAGGAACATCCCTCCCGACCCACTGAACTGTGGCAGTGTGTTCAGCAGTCCTCTGATGTCCGTCGGGGCAGTCTCCGAGATGTACAAAGGGACAAGCGTGACAGCCAAACCAATGCCGAACCCATCAATGAGCCTCGCCAAGAGCAACACATACACGCTCGGCGCCCAGAGCATCACCAGCCCACTAACAAAGTAGAGGACAGCCGACGCGATCAGCATGGGGCGCCTACCAACAGCATCAGCCACTGCCCCGGAGAACGTCGTGATGACCGTCGCCCCAATGAGTGACATGGCCACGATGAGGCCCTCGATAAGGGGCTCGCTCTGCAAGTTGAATTCCTTCTTTATGTACAGGACCGCACCTGGAGAGATCGTCCCACCAAGTCAATAGGGTCAGCATGAAGTCAAACTATCGGTATCAATTCGAAATTCTGAAACATTTTGACATGGATGATATTAAGTTTCAGATACAGAGATCATGTACGGGATCCATACATTCATTTAATCCTATTCAGAATAGACTCGATAATTTTCGTTGCGTGGTCAATCCAAGATCGAAAAACCAGAAAGAAACTATTTTTACTATAAGCAACTCCACCAAATCCATCATGATCTCGACAAGAATCCCAATAATTGCTACCTCACACGGTCCCTACCGCAACATAAAGACATGGCATGCAACTGTATCGAAAGATTCAACCCTTTTTTTACATGACTTACCTGCAATGGTCGCATTATCCCACCCCTGAAGCAAGTTGCCGATGGAGGCCGCGATGGCCACCAGCACGGCGCCCGCCATGGCCGCCGAATCTACCACTGCACATTCACCACCAACAACAAGAACACCGTCATCACCCATCAGCACGCCAAATCTTGTGAAAACCAGCCTCCTCGAATCCACACAGAAGAGTATAGCTCACCTCGCCTGCGCGACCGAGATTTGGGATCTCCGATCGGGCACGGGGCCTTACAGCCTTACAGGGAGGCGGTGGGGAATCTGGGGAGCCGATGAGATGGGCCGGATGGGTGTATAAGGGGGAACTGCTGCCAAATTCCGAAGCTTTTCTCTCGCTGTGCGAGCGCACGGCGTTGGATTTGGAGAGCGAAGGGCGCAGGCAGGCAGGGGCACGAGGAAGTAGGGGGAGGGAGGTGGCTACTGTGAGTGGGGGGTTGGAACTCTGGTGGACTATCTGGTGGTCCGGTGTGTGTGAGCCTGTGAGGAGGTTTTGGTTTGTTTTTTTGCTCTTCCTTCGTGCACCGCTAGTGAACTCTCATGAGGATGACGAGTGTGACCTAGTAGTGTTGATGGGGCTGTGATTCAGTGGGTGTTCTTGGTGAGTGTGGGAATGTTTATTGACAGGTGGGCACTAGCAGACGCCGAGGCAGAGCCGCAGATGGGAATTCTGATGTTTGGGTCAGGCAGACCCGGATCCGATCTTCTACCTCATGTAGGACAACTAGCATATGTGTACTTGCTATTCATAAAGAATGATTTTTGATGCGTTACCATGTTCACTCGAGGAATTGAAAGCGTACTCTCTCAAAGGAAATATAAAGCAAACTAATTTTTAAGGGAAGTGCTAGCTTGCAATGGGATGTATACCAGATTTCAGATTTCAAGTTCTCCGTTTGAATAGATCTCAATCTCTAGATTGCAAAGTTCAAGTGGTTTTAGAACAACTTTTGTAGGTTTCAAGATTCAAAATCAAGTTTCACGAGGTTTTTTTAGGTTTTCAAGCTTGGATTTTAGGAGGTTTAAACCAGTTTTTGGCAAGATTTCAAAAAGGGTATTAAGGAAAGAAATAAAACTTATTAAGAGAAAGAAATAAAACCTGGGCAGTTTCGGTGTAGCAGATCGGCCGGTGGCAGTGACGGCGACGGAGACGCGTAGATCTGACTTGATGACCTCGCTCACAGCATCCTCTTGCCAGTCACTTGCACCTTTGTCAACCTCTTCACAGCATCCTCCTCACAGCTGGATTAGATCCAAATATGGTGGCGCCATTACATCTGACTTGAGGAGGGGGAGGGGTCAGCACACCGATTTGATCATGCTAACCACACCCCCCAAAAAAAAATTCCTAGATGGAGGGGAGTGGAGGCCATAGTCTAGCGGCGATGAATCAAGGGGTGTGGCGGCCATAACCATGCGAAAGAGAGAGGGGGTAGGTATGAGAGAGAAAAATTGAGTGGCAAGGGAATTAGGGTTGCTCGATTTGGAGGAGTCTAAATAGGGGAAATAAAGGAGACACTTTGATCGCGTGCGAAGAAGATAATTCAATGATATTCATGTATCTCATTGGATAGGCATCCAACGGTGGATATGCATCCAATTGGTTCTCGATGGTTAATGTAAACTGGAAAAAATTTCTCCTTTTGTTTAGTCTTCCCTCCCTATCACGGCCTCTTCTATGGGACCCAATCCCTCATATTACTCATTCCACACTATGTCTACATGCTCCTCTATGGTTGCTAGCAACTACATTTGCCCCCCTTGTCAGCCTTCACCTCCTATTCTCCCAAGGTGTTGCATGTTGCCACCCCTGTTACATGGTCACCAACCATCACTCGCTATCCTATTGAATCATTGCCAAGACCATCACAACCTATTGAATCTAGGATCGAGGAGCAGGTGAACACTTGATAATATTGGCACGAATCTATGACATATGATGAGATCTGAATTGGGAAGTATTTTATCCAATTCTTACTTATTGAATTAGAGTATGTACCTAATGTTTCACAAATTCCCCCTTTTGTGGTTTTCGTTTTACCTTTCCTAATAAATCTAGACCTCACTCCGATTTATTTGTTTTAACTTGCGCAATTTTCATTATAAAAAACATATTGGACACTACAATTTATCCCTCTTAGGGCATCCCTTTTCATAGGATAGAACATAGAGAAGATGGGTACAACAGTTTTGGAAAGGGGTAATTGATGATTTGCCACTCTATAGAGTGACACTTGATGATTTGTCACTCCATAGAGTGCAATTCATCATTTGCCACTCTGGACTTTTCCCCCTTATCTTATTCTTCCTCTCCTTGTTCTTCCCTATACTTTCTTCTCGTAGAAGGCTTCACCGACGACCGCTCCACATGGAACTCCCCTCAATGGCCATCCACCTCCTCGTCATCCTCTGCCACAACAACACCTTGCTGACCAACGTGCTCCACCTCTTCCTCCACCATCTCCGACATCAAGCACAGCGATGAGAGCCTCCTACACGAGCAAGATCTTGAGGGGCTTGCTGGATGAATAGGCCTTGACGTAGTGAATGGAGGAGGTCGGACGACGACGACGACATGGCCTCTGGCGGCAAAGTGGGGCAATGGTCGGCGTAGAGGTGGATGGTGTCGACGTCGGTGAAGGCCCAAGACAAGAGGAGGCAGAAGATGCGACCTCCGGTAGTGGCGTCGTCGTCATCGTGAAATAGGTGCCGAGGGCCTTGACGCAGACCTGCAGCATGGCAGTGCAGGGACAAAGCGGGAGGGTGGCATCGGTGAAGGCGCGGGGTAGGAGGCGGCGGAAGCGAAGGCGGTGCGCAGCGAGAAGTGGGGTTTCTCTACGGCCATTTGGTCGCCAGTTGACGAGGATTAAAATCTCTATGTGTTATTTTTAATACATAAAAGACCATACGTCTTCATGGTCGTAACCCCTGAGGTTCCGACCTCATTGGTCGTAGAGATTCCAGAGGTTACACAATGGGTACCCTGGTCGGACGAGGTCCTGTGCCTAATCTCCGACCAGGGAGCTGCTCGTACAGGGTATGAACTGATGTTTGGAATTGATTCCAGGTATATTCTCTACCGTGTGATGAGTGGAACGTGTGCGTATATTCCATACCACACGATGTTTCTTATCCTGAAACACTGATGAACAACCACCATGCGGTTGAGTACCTCACAAGCATACAACCGTCGAACGGTTGATTCTCCATCAACCGTCATACCGCTCCGACTAGTCGCGATGCTTCACAACAGACGTCTTCTCCAGAAGTAACAGCCATATCTTCAAGAGCTATTTAAAGATGGAGCATGGACAGAGCAAAAGGGGTCTCGGATCGGACTAAAGTATAGACATTAGATTAGTGTTTTAAGTATGATATTATAGCATAACAAGCAGTGTTCTTAGTGTAAACAGGAGTAATTCACCATCTAGTCAGAAGGTATTCCCTGTAAATTCCAGTTCATATTAATAAAAGAGCAGTCCCATTATCTCTCCAGAATTTCCACGTCATTCTCTCCTATTCTTTTCATAAGATCGACGTCTTGATCGTCGACAGCTGGCGCCGTCTGTGGGGAACACGGCGTGGAATCTTGGAAGAAGTTCTTCGCTCATCAAATCCTTGTCCATTTCCCATTCGTAATCGCTTATGCGGTTATGGCAGGAAGTTGGGACGAGGAAAACTGGTTCGACCTGGTGGACTAGTCCAACCTCGACATGGACGCATGCATCCGCGCCATGCAGGAAAACGGAGTCTCTTCATCATCATCCTCCTCTGCCGGTTCGCCCATCGCGGATATCGGCGATGTCGACCGGATGGATGAGGATACACCTCTACGATCAATGGCGGTTTCAGAGGAAGTGCTCCCACAAGTTCGAAACACCCAAAAACCTCTACAAGCCCGGACTTTTCGACCAGCAAAAAAGGTGACGAAAACTCAACACCGCAATTCGAGGACCACTATACCCTTGATGCGATCATGGTTGACAGGTACTCACCAACGACTTCTGGCAATTCCAGGAGCCAACCGACATCTGGTGACGGTGTCGATGAAACCCCCAATGGTCATAAACCGAGTGGGGATGATAAGGCTCAGCATATGATCGACAATCCGCCGGATCAGGTTGAGACCATTACGAAGACCTCAGGAAGTGCTGATTACCGACCACTCTCCATCATGGAAGCTTCTCGCAGAAGCTCTGAAAGACTCTCCATCGATTACGACGAAAGCTCATCGGAGGATCACTGCTGGAAGCACGAGGTCAATGCAATCGGAGATACAGATCAAAATACCGTGTACGGTCCTCCATACGTTGCCTCGCCACCACATAATAATGGAGATGGTACGAGCGGTTAGGCACCAAATGCCAGAGGTAACAGAACTGGTGGACATCCATCAGTTAATTCGACTGGTTCTTCCCCAACCAATGTAAGGGACCAAACAAGACCGACCAGGAGGTCGGGGATTCAGACCATCAGACATCCTCTTCTGGCATAAACCCTTTGAGACCTTCGGTGACGGTACAAAACCTGCAGCGAGTTAGAGATATTTTAAATACTTCTGACGATGCTTTGGCAGAGACTCCAGGTTTTGTCCAACTTGTGGGTTAAGTATCAGAAATTATCCAACAGACTATGCAGCACACAGAAGCATATCGAGAACAAAGGCACTCGCAAAGTCAGACCATGACTTCATCACATCACTCTTCCCGCCCTAGGGACCAGCATGATCACGTTGAAGACCAGTTGATACCAAGACCACCTCGATGATTCCGATCAATGAGTCATGAGGGGAGAAGGCTGTTCCAAGAATCTTCACCCTCACTTCGTCAAGAGGAGCAATCGCTTGGACCTGATGATCTTCAACATCATCTGAATCAAGCAAGCGGTCAGAGGCGTCCTATCAACGTCCACGACCGAATCAGAACACCGGAGCACCGGCAATCTAATCTTAGAAGCCGATCTCCGTCCGATTATAATCCGGCACATTTCCAAAGAATGCGCCATGAAACTATCACAGGTTGTCGAGCCTTCTCCGCAGGGCTCCAGACTGTGCATTGGCCAAATAGGTTCCGATCGGCCAATCTGGACAAATTCAATGGGACTCAAAATACTTTGAAATTTCTCCAGATATACACCACCACCATCAGAGCCACTGGTGGTGATGAAAATATAATGGCTAACTATCTTCCCACGGTATTAGAAGGATCAACCCGGTCGTGATTACTCAACCTATCGGTCGGGTCAGTGTATACTTGGGAGCAACTTTGCGATCTTCTGATTGCAAATTTTCAGGGTACGTATGATCGCCCTGGAAAAGATGACGATCTCCACCGAATCCTACAAAAATCTAACGAGACTCTCCGGCAGTACATCAAAAGATTTAGCCAGGTTCGTAATTCAATACCAGAGGTTGCAGAATCTTCTGTCATCCAAGCCTTCAAAGCAGGGTTAAGAAACGGAAGGTTTACAGAGGATTTAGCTATACATCCCCCATGAACAACCATCGAGCTTTTCGATATAGCTGACAAGTACACGACCGCCAGCGAGGCGATGGAGTGGAACGAGGCCATTGATCGAAAAGATAAAATCCCTCAATCTGGCTTAGATAAGACGGAAAGAAAGCAAAAGAAGGCTCTCAAAAAAAGAGACACCACAAAACCGACGATAAGGAGGTTCTTACGGTTCCTAAAAATCCACCAAGGGAAGAAAGGATTATTCTGGCCATGGCAAGGCTAAAGCCCCGACCAATGAATACAAGAAAAATAAGAAGTGGTGTCCTCTTCACTAGCAAGCAGGACACGATTTGCGTAATTGCCGTGCTTGGCAAAAGAAGCTAGAAGATTATTATGCAGGTAAAGGTACACTCCCCTCAATACAAGAGCTCCGGGAGGCAAGATCCAAGAAGAATAAAGACGGTGTCGAAAAAATAGAGTACCAAGAACCTCAGCACACTGTCGACGTGATCTTCGGTGGATCTTCTTCTTACGAGTCGAGACGTCATCTGAAGGCCATGGAGCGGGAAGTCAACCTTACCGAACCTTCGATCGCCGCTAAACCTTTAAGGTGGCTAGAGACAATAATCTCTTTCAGTAAAGAAGATTGCCCTATCCCTTCGACTCGACCAGGTAGGTTCCCTATTGTCGTTGAGTCTACTATTAATAATTGCAAGGTTAATCGAGTCTTGATAGATGGGGGTAGTTTTTTAAATATTTTATTTGCAAGCGCATTGGAAGACATGCAGATTCCCAAATCTAAGGTAAAACCTGTGAAATATGCCTTTCATTGCATAGTTCCTAGATCTACCGCCAAGCCAATAAGGCACTTGTACCTACTAGTTACGTTCGGAAGACCTGACAACTTCCGGACAGAAAAGATTTCATTTGATGTGGTAAATTTCGAAACCGCATATAATGTGATCCTTGGTCGTCCGGCCTTAGTAAAATTCCTGATAGCCACGCATTACGGTTATCAGAGTTTGAAGATGCCGGGACCAAAGGGGGTCATCACGGTTCGAGGCGATCAAAAATAGCCTGCGCATGTGATCGGAAATGTTTGGAACTGGTCGACGAACTTCCGACCTGGGGAACTAACACCACTACCATGCAGGTCAAGCACTCAAGACCAAAGATGACACCAAAACCTTCCGACCAGATAAAAGAGGTACAACTCAACGAAAGTGCTTCTCCAGAGGGTGTCAAGATACTGCTCGGAGCAGGACTCAACCTTAAATAGGAAGAGTTGCTCATCTCCTTCCTCCGACCAAACTAGGACGTATTCGCCTGGCAGGCGTCCGATATGCCTGGAGTCCCCAAGGAGGTGATCGAGCATAGGCTCACCTTGTAGCCTAACAAAAAACCGATCAAGCAGAAGCTGAGGCGTTTCACACCTGATCGGAAGGAAACAATCCAGTCGGAGATTGACAAGCTTCTCAAGACTGGGTTCATTCGTGAGGTCGACCACCCAGAGTGGCTCGCCAATCCTGTAATGGTTAAAAAAAGCCAATGAAAAGTGACGAATGTGTATCGACTTTACAGATCCTAATAAAGCTTGTCCGAATGATGACTTTCCCCTTCCTCGCATTGATCAACTTGTAAACTCTACTTCCGGGTGTAAGTTATTAAGTTTTTTAGATGCCTACTCAGGGTACCACCAGATTAATTTGAGTAAAGAAGACGAGGAGAAAACTTCCTTCATCACTCCATATGATACTTACTATTATGTAAAGATGTCATTTGGTCTCAAAAATGCTGGTGCAACATTCCAAAGGTTGATGCAAAAAAATTTAGTCCGCAGATAGGTCGGAATCTTGAAGCCTACGTTGATGATTTGGTCGTAAAAAGCATCAACGCCGGCGATCACATTCTAGATTTATAAGAGACTTTCAATAACTTAAGATGTCATAACCTTAAGTTAAATCTAGAGAAATGTATGTTCGGAGTTTCATCTGGAAAGCTTCTTGGGTTCCTGGTTTCGGCTAGGGGCATTGAAGCAAACCCAATAAAAATCGCCGCCATCGATCAGATGCGCCCTCCAACCACAAAGAAGGAAGTTCAAAAGCTAACCGGCTTCATAGCGCAGTTAGGTGAAAAAGGACTACCTTTCTTCAAGCTTCTCCAGAAACATGGAAGTTTCGAATGGACTAAAGAGACAAGCAACGCCTTCGAAGAACTTAAAAGGTACCTTACGAGTCCTCCAATCTTAGTTTCTCCAAGATTGGGAGAGACATTACTGATTTGCGTGGCTGCAGCACCACAAACAGTTAGTGGTGTGCTGGTCGTAGAACGTGACAAAGTCCAACGGTCGATATATTACGTAAGCGAAGTCTTACATGGACCAAAGGAAAGATATCCACAGGTACAAAAGTTGCTCTATGGTCTCCTTATGGTTTCAAGGAAACTAAGGCATTATTTTCATGCCCATAAAGTGGTCGTACCAACTGGGTATCCCCTTGGTCAAGTCCTAGGAAACAGGGAGTCATCAGGACGAATAGCAAAATAGGCGGTTGAGCTTGAGGCGTTCTACCTCTATTTCATCCGACGAACATCAATCAAGTCCCAGGCAATAGCAGAATTCATTGTCGAATGGACAAACCTTGAACCCACCCAAGGGCCCGAGTACGAACACCACGATGAGTGGATAATGTACTTTGATGGTTCCTTGATGCTCCACGGCTCGGGGGGCTGGGGTCGTCTTGATTTCCCCTACTGGTGAACAAATAAAGTACGCCATTCAGTTAAACTTTCTTCTACTAACAATGTGACAGAATACGAAGGTTTGCTGGCAGGACTTTGAGCACCTCGTTCGCTCGGGATTCGCAGATTACTAGTGAAAGGCAATTCTCAACTAGTAGCGAATCAAGTAGGGAAAGAGTGTCAGTGCTCTAGTACCAAGATGTCATCATATCTGGCGGAAGTACGAAAACTCAAAAAGCATTTCTTCGGTTTTCAGATCCAACACATTCCTAGAAAGGAAAACTTTCTAGCAAATCAATTGGCACGGATGGCTTCTACAAGGACGTCCGTCCCGCCCGAGTTTTTCTCGAGAAACTCGATTCACCCTCGATGGTCGAGCCTTCCGAGGACATAGATGTTCGTAAGGAGGTCACACACCTCGATTTTGCAAACATGGATACTCCACAGGTCGATGATGGTTGGCGCCATCACGATCACGGTAGAGATTGGATGACATCGATCTACAATTATCTTCAGCATGACCTCATTCCAGAAGATCATGTAGAGGCTGATCGTATAGCACGAAAAGCCAAATCATACACTCTTATTGAATGTACCTTGTATAAGCGAGGATCTCACGGAGTGTTGATGAGATGCATATCTCAACCGGCTGACATTAAGTTGCTAACCAAAATTCATGGAGGAGTCTGTGGAGCTCATCATTCCTACAGAACGTTGGTCGGTAAAGCCTTTAGACAAGGATACTACCGGCCAACTGCCCTTCATGATGCAAAAGAGCTCATGACGAAGTGCATACAATGTCAGTTTTACAGCCGACAAGTGTGTCAGTCGTCCCAAACTTTGCAAACAATTCCTCTTTCTTGGCCTTTTGCAACCTGGGGACTAGACATTCTAGGACCTTTTCCAAGAGCACCCGGGGGCTTTGAGTTCCTTTTCGTCATGATTGACACGTTCACTAAATGGATCGAAGCCGAGCCAGTTGTAAAAACTACAACTGAGACTGCCAAGAGGTTTCTCACAAAAAATGTGATCACACGATTTGGTGTACCTAGTCGTATAATCACGGATAACGGTACCCAGTTCTCAAGCAATAATTTTCAGGAATTCTGTGACGACCTAGGTATCAAGATACATTACACTTCTGTTGCTCATCCACAGAGCAACGGAGCAGTTAAGTGTGCCAATGGTATCATAATGCAAGGAATCAAACGACGAGTTTTCGACCAGTTAATTACACGGTCAGAGGCTTGAGTTCAAGAACTTCCTTCTGTGTTATGGGTTGTTCCTACCACAACTAGTCGTGCGACCGGTGAAACACCATTCTTTTTTGTTTATGGGGATGAAGCCATGCTTCCTCAAGAACTAAAAATTGGTTCTGCTCGGACTGATTGTTTTACTGAAAATGATCAATGTGAACGGCGACTTGATGACATCAATTTTCTTGAAGAACGACGAAATCAAGTCTTGATACGATCAGCGATCTACCAACAAGCCATGCGTCGATACCACAGTCGTAAGGTGCAATCTCGCAGCCTAATTGTAGGGGATCTAGTTCTCAGAAAAATTCAGAACCAAGCGAGTCGCAACAAACTTTCACCCAAGTGGGAAGGTCCATACACTGTGGTCGAAGTCACCCGACCAGGTTCGGTACGGTTAGCTATGTCGGACGGGCAAATCTTGTCTAATTCTTCAAATATTGATCAATTGTGTAAGTTCTTTGTATAATTCCTTTCATTTATTTCATTTCATATTTCAATAAAGATGCATTTCCTTTTTCATGATAAGTATGGTTATTTATAATTATTGTTCGTTGCTAATGGTCATATACCATTATTGTTGATGATTGGTCGGAGAAGACACTCATTCTCTCCGATATCCCTTTACAAAAAAACCAAGAGAGATCTCCATTACTCATTGGTTATGACTTCATTGTCAAAAGCCCAATCGGTCTTAGTCGTGATCATTGCTTCAATGATTCTCACGCACGACCACATACTCCTTTCTTAAAGAAACATGCGAGTATAAGGAGCCCAACTCACACAACTTATATGGTTTTGTTATTCCTTGAGATTTCGAAGATTACTATTCTATTTCAACATTTTGTTCTACTTTTGTTTGGTTACTTGTCGGGACACGGAAAGCCTCCTAGTCGAAGTCTCTCCTCTCTGCACGTGGTCCTGCCCACTGGAAGGAGCTTCCTAGCGACGGTCCTTTTCCTACGATCCTCGCTGCCAGTCGGACTTGAGCATGAGCATGTTTCGCGAAATATTGTACAAGTCTTTAATTCTTGGGATTCCTTACGACGGTTTCGAATAATTTATATAAATAAAGATACTTATCATTTCCTTTTTTGCATACATTTTTTGCATACTTTTCTTCTCATCAAAGCAAGTCTTGTTATATCTTCAGACTATATGTAGTATATCACAGTGATTCGATAATGGACAAGATCTAGACTAGTCGAAATCATAAATCGGTTCCGACCACATGAATTTCTAGTGTTCACTAGATCATTTTTTACAAACATTATCAGCACACATACCATGGTCGTAGTTATTGCTCCATTTCTTGGTCTACTGCTTCTTTAGTAAAGTTCATCTACTAATATAAGCAATCGGGAGCTAGAAAATATATGAGTGTTTAATAACATTGATAAGACAAAACAAGAACTTCGTTGATGATAAAAGGTAAGTTTCATTTACAAAGTCTAAATTTTACATCCATCTACTTGTTAGAACCACCAGACTGATCGCTGCGTGATGGAGATCCGACTTCCATTTCCTCCGCAACTTTCGCTCCGAGAGGCCTTATTTCCTCGAGAAGTTTTGTTGCTTCATCTTCAGAGCAGTCGAAGTCCTCTTCAATAGCTCCAAGACAGATAGAGAGGTCGGAAGCCTTTAGTTTCGCCAAGGCAACACTAACTCCATTCACAATAGCTTCCTTCATTGTCCTGGCATGGTTCTCTCGAAAGAGTGTTATCATTCTCTTGAGATCTTCGAGTTGATGACCAAGAAAATTGATTCTCTCCGCAGGGTCTTTTAGAATGGGCAGTTGCGTTCCCGACCCTAGGTCGAAAAACATCTTGTTCAGAGCCTTGACTTTGTCTTTAAGACTTCGATCAAATTCAGCCCCTTGGCCACGCTCAAACTCGAGAGTTTTCTCCGCTCGTTCAAGTGCTTGAGTTTTTTCTACACGAGTGGATGAAAAGGAGTCAACATACACTTTAAATTGGAGTCATGGAACACTGGTCAAGTCTACGACTAGTTACCTTTGATTTTCTTCTCACAAGAGTCGAAAACCTCCTTTTGTTTGGTCATTGCATGCGCAATCGACCGGTCTTTATTTTGATTTTCTTCTTTAAGTTTTATTATCATGGCTTCCTTAGCCACAATCTCTTTTTAATTTTCTCTAAATCTATCAAATATGATAATGAGACAAAATTTAGTTACAAAGGGGGACAGAATGATGAAATATAAGAAGACAAGTTAAAAGAGAAAAGTTCTTACTTCTCAAATCGTAGTGTTTTTGCTCCAAATTTTTTATTCGTTGGGTCAGCCCTCCGACCACAGCGTAGTTCTCGACCATATGCTACAAAAGTCCATTTCTTTGATAAGTTTTCAAAGAAACTTTAGAAGAAAGAGTTATAAAGATGGTTGTAAAACACTTACCCGAATTGTCATGTCATTATATTCGGCAAAAATCATATCTGGACCTATCTCAACTTGACGATCCGATATCTTTCACTGCGTCGTCAAGTTTCTTATCCTCGATAAATCGTGGGGAAAAAGAGAACTTGTTAGCCTGAGGAGTATTTCCAAGGGGAGGTGGAACCTGTTGGGGATCTCCAGGGATGACTACCTCCGGAGACGGAGTGAGAATCACTAATGGATCCAGAGCAGATGTCGGTACCGATACCTGCTCGGGTGCTTCTTCAGCCACTTCATCCTCTGCAGTCTTAGCCTGAGGAGTGTCCTGATCAGGAACCTCCACGATCACCTCTTTCCTAGGAACCTTTTCCTGAGGAGTGTTCTGGTCGGAGACGACTGGAACACCAGAAGATCTACAAAAGAAAAAAAGCAAGGAAGATCAAGGTTCCAACATATCAAAAATATTCAAGGTATGTATCTATATGACTTCTTTATTTAAATATACCTAGTTAATTTTTTGAGTTTAACCTTTTAACGCATCGGAGTAAAATCTGTACTGGCTTTCCTTTTCTTCTCAAACAATTTCACCGGTTCTGAACCAGCAGGGTTGAATAGATCTTGCACATCCACTGATTGAAAATCAAAAGCAATTTCCACGACTAGTTGGTCAAGGATAAGGTCCCTGGTCGCCGGATCAGTGGGTGTAGATTCATCGACCTCCAAAACAGTAGCTTCAGTAGCGACTGGGAGGTCCTTAGCAACCTTGCTGGAGTGTACGACAACCACCTAAATAAATCATCAAAGATAATTAGGCGATGAAAATCATTTATCAAAGATAAACATTTATGTTCAGTTACCTACATCTGGAAGGTTGACATCCTGTATGGTCGTAAGGGTGGTCGGATCATCAATCGGCTCACATCTTTCAGTGGCCTCGTTGATCCTCAACCCGACCGACTACACGTCAAAGGAAAAAAAGCACAGTTGATAGTCTTACTCTAAGTCTCTCGGCCCTCTCTTTGGTGGAAACGACCGCTAAGATCCGAGGAAAACTAGCCTTGTCGCCAGGCTCTCCGGCGCAGATCATTTTGATCCAGCTTCTAATCTCATCAGAAGATAAAGTTGTAAAGGTAAACAAGAGACTTGAGGATACAGAAGTAATCAACTAACATAGACAAACTGGTCGGAATCACTCAGAGCTTACCCTCTTTGGAATCTTTGGTTGTATCATCACGACCAATATACCAGAGCATTTGGTATGCTCGGACCTTCAAAGGACTAATTCGGCGCGTGGAAAAATCCTTCACTATGTGCCAGGATGTTAAACCCTTGACACTAAGAAGCTTGATAGCTTCAGCCCATCTAGCTATCTTTCCCTTCTTCTCTGTGGAGGAGCGCCATATCAGATTCTCGACCGTCTTCTTATCAGAATAATAAAGGCTGTCTTTCTCCGTGATCGTCATATAGAACCAACTTTTCTTCCATGACGACCACGAAGATTTTGAATACATGAAGATGTACTCATCAGCTTTTCCGTCATGGAGACGCAAGGTGCACTCAACTGGTGTCCCGATTGTCTTCCCAGACTTCGTCATCCTGTAGTAGTACTTGAACAGATCCAGATCTGCGGGAATCTCCAAGTATGCTTCGCAGAGATAGATGAATATGCTGAGATTGGCGATAGCATTGAGAGCAAGATTCACCAATTCAACTCCATAATACTCCAAAACTGTAGGAAGGAAGGAGTAAATTGGTAGTCTAAATCCGCATTCGTCATACGCAAGAAAAATCAGAATTTCCCCATCTTCGTTGCTCGGAGAATGTTCTCCAGCCGTTGACCTCCAAGAGATCAGATTCTAGTTGGAAGCAGCCCGATCTTCTCCAAGCTCTCAAGTTTCTTCTCGCTCAAATCGGAGGTCGACTAGTTGGTAATTTGGTCCGACATGGTCAGGTTTTTTAATGAGGAAAGAATGGAGGGTTGAAGAATAAGAGGTCAGAGGCAATTTTACTCAGGAGATGAAGAGGAAAAGTAAGAAGTGTAAAAACCTAAAGTCTACTAAGGGTTTTTATAGCTTTAGAATTTCTAACCACAGTCGGGAGTTACCCAAAAGTCCAACGGACAAAAATCTTTTCTCCAACGGACACAAAAACTCTTCGATTCCCAAGACAAGTTCTCAACTTTAAAGTGAATATAGACCGCTTCAAATGTCATTGCATTTAATGAGCGTCTGCCCGATACGACTTCATCGGAAGAGAGGTGTTCACACGACCTTTTCATTTAAAGTTGAGGGGCTAGCTGACGAGGATTAAAACCTCTATGTGTTATTTTTAATACATAAAAGGCCATACGTTTTCATGATCGTAACCCCTGAGGTTCACGACCTCATTGGTCGTAGAGACTCCAGAGGTTACACAATGGGTACCCTGGTCGGACAAGGTCCTGTGCCTAATCTCCGACCAGGGAGCTGCTCGTACAGGGTATGAACTGATGTTTGAAATTGATTCCAGGTATATTCTCTACTGTGTGATGAGTGAAACACGTGTGTATATTCCATACCACACGATGTTTCTTATCCTGAAACACTAATGAACAACCACCATACGGCTGAGTACCTCACAAGCATATAACCGCCGAACGGTTGATTCTCCATCAACCGTCATACCGCTCTGACCAGTCGCGACACTTCACAACAAACGTCTTCTCCAGAAGTAACTGCCACCTCTTCAAGAGCTATTTAAAGATGGAGCATGGACGGAGCAAAAGGGGTCTTAGATCGGACTAAAGCATAGACATTATATTGGTGTTTTAAGTATGATATTATAGCATAACAAGCAGTGTTCTCAGTGTAAACATGAGTAGTTCACCTTCTAGTCAGAAGGCATTCCTTGTAAATCCCAGTTCATATTAATAAAATAGCAGTCCCATTATCTCCCTAGAATTTCCACGTCATTCTCTCCTATTCTTTTCGTAAGATCGACGTCTTGATCGTCGACACCAGTGTGCCATCCTGTAAGATCGAGGAGGCCAACTAGAGGGGGTGAATAAGTGTTTTAAAAAATTATTCAGCCAAAACCATATTTTATATGCAAAAGCGTAAATCAAAACAACTTTGCATGATAAAGGCCTAAATCAACTAGTCTCACTAAGTTCACCAACAACCTATGTCTAGATAAAGGTTTGGAATCCTAGAATGACAAGCAAGCAATTCAATTCTAGGAATGTAAATTGCAAGAATGTAAATAAGCACAAGAAAGCAAACCACAATATGACACACGATCAGGATCTTTTTACCATGGTGTTCGGAGACTTGTCGGTCTCCCCTAATCCATGTTATGGTAAGCCTAAATGAATTATACTGGCTCCACGAATTAATCCAAACACCTCGAATTCACTAGTGGTAGCTCTTTCCCCCTCCGGGTAATTGAACTCCAACCTTCACAGCCACATCGAGCGTCTTTACAAGCTTCTTGAAGAGATCACCAGGCACTACTCCTCCAAGCTATCTAGGTGGCGGCAACTACCAAGAGTAATAAGCCAAGTCACTTTCTTGACCCTCACCAAGTGCTACAAGAGCACAAGTGAATACTCAATCCACCTCTAGATGCAACTACGGTCTTCCTCTCCTTGCTCACAAGTTGCAACACATGCACAATTCAGTAGAGAGGGTTGCACTATCTCAAGATAATGAAATGGGGTGCCAACAAATCCCTCCCAATTGGTCATAGTGGGTATTTATAGCCTCACCAACAAAAACTAGCCGTTCAGAATAAACTCCTCTGAAAATGCAAATTCGGACAATCCTAATTACAAAAATCAGACATCCCTAATTTGCAACGATCACAAACTCACGTGGCAACTAGCCATTACAGGTAGATTCAGATTGTCCTAAAACCCAATTTGGACATTCCTATTTATCAAATTCGAACAATCATAATCCTATCATCCAACCGGCTCCAAAACACCAGTTATGTCACTATGTTCGAGAATCCATATTAGGACAATCCTAAAATACCAATTCGAACAATCCTAACAACAAGATTAGGACTATCTGTTGGAGCACTCGAAGCCACTACTAAAATGCCCTAATTTACAAATTCAGACATTCCTAAGTCCAATTTTCAACACTCTCGGGGGAATGATCAGAACTTTTACTCCCAAGTCCGATTTAGGTGATCTTGGACTTTATGGCAAGCTTGTTCAGAGGGATACACAACACATTTGCTTGCATGATCTCAAACACATAAGATAAAGACAAGAAGCACAATTTTAAGGAGCCAACACATGATCTAAATCCAAGAAAAAGAGCAACAAGCAATCTTGGACCATGCCAAGGAAAATGCATGAACCTCAATGACGAGGATATGATAATCCTCATTTTATTATTCCTTAATCATATAATATAGGTAAATATGACGTCACACGATATACCCCTTACTGTTGTAAGGGAGAAGTAAGCTAGGTGATCGTAAGTTCTTCTACGACTACCCCCATAGTCGCAAGTATTTCTACGACTACCACGTAATCGAAAGTTCTCCTACGACCCGGTGACGGCGCGATTCGATGAAAACGCACGCGATGGAGGGGGCAAATGGCCGGACACAAGGTGGTGGGACGTGGGGGAGTTAATGCACATGATTGCGCGAAGAAAAGGGGAGAGAAATGCGGCGGAGATGGAGCTCCATGCGGCGCTAATGGCGGCGTGTACAGGCGAAGAAGAAGGGGACGTGGGGAGGAAGAAGGCACGGAGGCCGTCGGATTTTCATCCGATGGTGCGGAGGGGCAGGGGTGGCGTGGAGGCGTGATAGCCGTTGGATTTAGATCCTATGGTCAAAACGATTGAGACGTTCGGTCGTCCGAACGTGCCATCAATATCAACCGTTGATCTTCGATCCAACGACTGACACGGATTGAAGTGCAAAGCGCGTGGGGTTTTCTTGGCCGTCTGATTCAAATCGGACGGTGGGGGAGAGGGGTGCGGCGCGTGCGGGCCGAGTGGGCCGAAAGGGAAGCGGGCCGCGGGAGGAGATGGGTTGGGCTGAGGAGATTTGGCTAAAAAGGTTTTTTTGATTTTTAATTGACTTTCCAATTGATTTAATTCCAGATAATTGGAAAGGGCTTTAGAAAATAGCAAAATAATTCCAAAATTATGAGAAAATTCACATAAATTCCCTTATTTATTTTGGACCTAAATAAAATAGTTACAATTCATAATTGGCTATTAATTTTGAAAAAATATTTTTACTTTAAAATATTTAGGAAAAAGCTTTTAAAATTCCAGAGAATTTTAGAAATTAATTAAATTTTATTTATGAGGTCAAACCAAATAAAACTTCAAGAACTTCAAATGAATTTAAAATTTTGACTTTTAAAACTTCAGAAATTCAAATAAAGCAATGAAACTCTATCAAATTTTAGAAACTCTAATAAAATAATAGCTTTTATTTATTTTATTTTGGTAACAACACTTTGGGATGTTACAGGTTTGAATTCCTTTTTGTGGCTATTGGCACATTCACAAAATGGATAGAAGCCGAACATGTGACTGGGATAACAACGGAAGCAGCAAAAAGGTTCATGATGAGATGTGTGATAACTCGATTTGGAGTACCAAGTCGAATCATCACAGATAATGGAAAACAATTTTTGAGCACAAAATTTCAAGAATTTTACGACGAGTTGGGAACTCGATTGTGTTACGCTTCTGTGCCCACCCCCAAAGCAATGGGGCTGTCGAAAGAGCGAATGGCCAGATAATGAAGGGAATTAAGAACGAGTCTTCGATCAGCTTGTCAAAACCTCGGGGGCTTGGGTACAAGAATTACCTTCAGTATTATGGGCAATTCGTACGACAGCTAGCCGAGCTACAGGAGAAACACCTTTCTTTCTAGTGTTTGGCGCAGAAGCCATGCTTCCGCCAGAACTAAAGATCAGGTCAGCACGAGTCGAAAATTTTAACGACTCCATCCAAGAACAACTTCGAGCAGACGACATCAACCTACTCGAGGAAAAGAGGAACCAGGCTCTAATCCGTTCAGCAGTCTACCAACAAGCCCTGCGAAGATACTACGATTGTAAGGTCCAACCTCGCAGCCTTGTTGTAGGTGACTTGGTATTGAGGCTCATCCAATCCCAGTCTAATCGGAACAAACTTTCCCCCAAGTGGGAAGGTCCTTACACGGTGGTCGAAGTTACGCGTCTAGAATCGGTACGACTTGCAAGGGAAGATGGCCCCGTTCTCTCAAACTCTTGGAATATTGACTAGTTACTCAAATTCTACGTGTAACAAACCTCTACGATAATAAAGTATCAGGTTCTTTCTATCTTTTTTTTGTCTCTTTTTGAATTGTGCTTTTATAATTTTTCGACCATTCTTCATACGCTCATTTTCTTTTTACACTGGTCGGAGAAAGGACATAACAACTAGTCGAAGTCTCGCCTCTCTGCATGTGGTCCTGCCCGCTAGAAGGAGCTTCCTAGTATCACATTATTCCTAACTTTTGTTACCAATAAAAAGTTTTTTGGGCTCAGAAACATGGTCGAATTTTTTTAAAGCAAATTCATGTCACCTTAGTTTATTTATTCATTTTGAAAAATACTCTAAGAAGAGCGCACTTTTGAGATTCGTTCGATCACTTCTGGTAAACTTGATCAGTTTTAACTGGTCGGAGGAAGAAACACACCTAGTCGAAGTTTCTCCTTTCTGCACGTGGTCCTGACTACTAGAAGGAACTTCCTAGCGTCGTCCCGTTTCCTACTCTTGCTACCGAGACAAGCTTATCGGGTACATCGAAAAAGGTCGAATGAATTTTTTAAGGTACTCTAGATGTTTGTTTTACCCAAGTTGTCGTAATTGATTTGATTAATCTAGTTAGAGATGGTAACATTGCCTAGTCGAAGCATTTTCTTTTTGCACGTAGTCCTGCCCACTAGAGGGAACTTTCTAGCGTCGATCCGTTTCCACTCTTTCGACTAGTGCAAGATAATCGATACTCGAGAACTATAAGTCGAACAAACCGCTCTGTTTTCAGAAACCCTTTCTTTACTACTTCCTTAGTTTATCAAAATAAACTACGTAAATAGTCAGCGGCTAGGATAAAGTTATAAACATGACTTCATTTCTTAGTCTTAGTTTTTTTCAAGTTATTATCTTACGAATTACTAACTACTCTACAAGATGATTCGTAGGGAAAAGGAAGAAGGAAGGAGGAATCGCACATATTTGGTCTGATTATTTCTTCCCTTTTTATTATATTTCGAGTTACTAACTACTCTACGAGATAATTTGCAGGAGAGAAGAAATGATCATATATTTATACATCACCAAAAGGACTTGTCTTTACAGATCCCTATTACAAACTACTCTGACAAAGGAGACTCTATTTGCATCTCCTCCGCGACCTTCTCGTCGACTGACTACATCTCATCGATTAACCGCTCTGCTTCAGATTCGGTACAGTCGAAGTCGGCTTCAACAGAATGAGGGTTAAGGTTGGCGTCACAGGCTTTAAGCTTTGCTAAAACGAAGCTTACAGCTCCTTTAACCGCTTCTCTTATCAAGTCATTCTGGTTGGTCTTCAGAGTAGACACCAACTCTTGCAAGGTACCGACTTGCTCCCCAATGGCACTCGTATGAGTAGCCATCGTGCCATCGCGAGGAGCGACCTTTCCAGCACGAAGCCCATCAAGTACATTGTTCAGAAGCGAAATGTTGTCCTGAAGATTGATCTTCATCAACTTCATCTCCTCCTGGGTGCAAGTCGAAGCCTCGTGGAGTCGTTTTATTTCAACTAATCGCTTTGAAAGGAGTAAGGATTGATTAGATGAAACGATTCTACGAGAAGAGAAAACGATTTAATAGCGGTAAAGTTTGACTTACCCGCTAATTGAGAACCTAACTTCGTAATTTATTGATCTTTCTCCTTCGCGATGCGGGAGATCTCGTGAACGACCGAGGACTTTTCCTGGACCTCGATCCGAAGAGTCCCCACCTCGGCCTGAAGGGCCTTATTTTTGACTTCTTTTTCTGTAAAAGAATGAGAGGTTAAGAAGGTGAAGATCAAGATTAGAAGCAGTCGTGACTCCACGTACTGTTTATTTTTTTCCTGCAATTCCTGAGTTGCAGAGTTAGCCTTATGAAGCTTCTTCAGAAGGTTGGTGACCTCATCCCTTAGCTTTTTTGTCTCGGCCTTTTCGAAGTTGAGTGAATCAGCTAGGGTCTTTTCGTCACTCTTAAACCTGAAAAGGTTAAGGGCGATATGAATACACGCACAAGCGATCGTGACCTTCGCCGAGGTTCAGTGGACCCGAATGAAGCGCGAGATTGCCGTGTTCGTTGTCGAGAGTGCGACGTGTCTTTGTCGGTGAAGGCCGAGCATCGGCGCCCAAAGCAGTCTTCTTCACCTTTGCCGCGTAATGGAAGTGGGATTCGATTGGCATGGACTTCATCACCGGATTGCCCCGCTCGTCCAAAGGGAATGATGCTATTTGGGTCGTGATCGACAGGTTGACTAAAGTGGCACACTTCCTTCCCGTCAAGACTCAGCTTCGTGTGGGGCCTTTGGCCGAACTTTATGTTTCGAGGATTGTGAGTCTTCACTGTGTCAAGACGATTATTTCTGATCGTGGTGCGCTTTTCACCTCGCGGTTTTGGCATAGTCTGCAAGAGGCTATGGGGACCCGCCTTCATTTCAGTACAGCCTTTCATCCTCAGACTGATGGTCAGACGGAGCGAGTCAACCAAGTGTTGGAAGATATGTCTCGTGCTTGTGTTCTTTCCTATGGGAAGAAGTGGGAGAAGTGCCTACCATTTGCCGAAGTTCTCCTACAACAACAGTTTCGAGCCGATCTTGGCATGGCACCATTTGAGGCTTTGTATGGGAGGAGATGCGAACCCCATTGAACTGGTCGAGGCGGTGGCGGCGGCGCCGCCCGCATTCGATCAATGAGGCCGAAAGTCAAGTTCGCTTGATCGCGAGCATCGCGCACGCCCACCCGCATAAAAGAGCTATGCGCATCGTCGTCGCCGTGAGTTGAGCTTTGAGCCCAATGACTTTGTGTATCTCAAAGTCTCACCCTTGAAGGGCCATCGCTTTGGCATCAAGGGCAAGTTGGCTCTCGATATGTTGGGCCTTACAGTGTCATCGAGAAAGTTGGAGCGATCGCATGATTGGAGCTACCACCGCACTTGAGGTGTGCATGATGTGTTCCATGTTTCACACCAAGAAGTGCCTCCGTGTCCCGACCGAGGAAGCTCCATTGGAGGTTCTCGATGTGCAGAGAATTTGACCTACCGCGAGCATCCTGCTCAGATTCTTGAGGAATCGAGCTGAGGACGAGGAACCGTGTCATCAAGTTCCTTAAGGTTCAAGTGGTCAAACCATTCTCAAGATGAAGCAACTTGGGAGCGAGAAGATCGCCAGTGCATATTTTCCTTCCTTCTTCTCCGAGTAAACTAATCTCTGGCCGAGATTCTTGTAAGGGGAGAGTTGTAACATCCCAATTTTAGGCTTGTGTTTCAAATGTAAGAAAATCAGTAGAAATTAAAACTTTTCTTACATCATGTAATTCTGAGGTGCCAAGAAATTCTTGTACAAGGAATTATGGAAATACATTGTCACAAGTCTTGTTGATCCAAATCTTGTTATTCCAAAACAATCTTGTCAAACCTTATGATCATCCTCTGAAATATTTTTCCTAAGTCTCTGTGATGGTATGTGACCCCTCTGAAAAATCTCACAATTTTTAGAAATTGTTTGAAAATTTTTAGAGGATCAAACCTGCTTGACTCTCACCAAACATTAAAACAGAGCCTTGCAGAATTTTTGGAGATTTATTCGCAGCATAAAAATCTCTGAAAATTTTACACAAGGTTAATATCTGAGTTAGCAAGCTCCTGTAAAATTTTCATAATTTTTGGAGTTATTTTGCTACCTCAAACAAATCTTTCAAGGTCTCTGTTTTTATTTCAAAGTCAAACTAGGTTTTACTGTTACTTGGGTTCGAGTCAGACTCGGGCTCGAGCCACTTGATTCGGTCCAGTCAACTAAACGCACCGAGCCACTCTTTAAAACGCGCAATCGATCTCGTCCGTTAGATCTAAATCGCACGGCCCGCGCGCGTGTAAGACTTCGGACCTTCCGGTTGCAAGTTTGGTTGTCAACCGTTAGATCTCAATCCAACCGCGTGGTCCTCCGAAACCGGACCCTCGGTTGCATTTTTGAATCGAGCCGTTGGATTAAGATCCAACGCCTCGCACTGCCTTGCGATAAGAGTTTGCAACGTGGAGCAATCGAGCCGCTCAATTCTAATCGTAGGGCTCACAACCTCTCCGTTGAGTTTTAAAGCCCGTAGGCGTGGCGCTATCTCACCGTTCGTGTCTCATCCAACGCCGTGAGTCGCTTTGAGCTTTTTGCTGGTCATCTTCAACCTCCGCCGTGCGAAAACAGTGCAAGGCATGGCGAGGTCATTTCTTGCTCCCTAAAGCCACCCTAGCCGACGTGTAGTGGTATGGGCGGTACATTGAACTAGGCCATGCCTTAATACACGCCTTCACCTCCTTTCCTTGTCGGCCGCACCCTGTGCTTTGTGTTTTGCCGCCCGAGAGAGGAGTGGTGCAAACCCTAACACTTTCATGGCCTTATAAGCACCCAAACCCCTTCACGAGTTTCTTTAGACCACCATCAAGCTTCATTCCCAATATTGGAGCTTAACACCTCAAAAATGGCAAACCGCCATTGTTGACCCGTGAAGCTCCATTGGTGTTCTTGGTGTTCCAGTGGTCCTCCTTCACGTTTCTTTGCCCTAACCTTATCTATTTACTTCCTTGAACATTTTCCCTCACTTAATTTTGGATTTGATTCTCGTGAATTGTCCAATTGGGGTTTGTTCAAATTCACTAATTTGGTCATCTTCTTCCTCATTTCGGTGAGTGCTCCATTTTCCAATTACTTGCTCATGTAGCTTCGTGAATCATTATGAAGCTATATTGAAGCTTTGGTATCACTCATTTGGCTGTGGTGTCATTTCGGGTTTTCTTCTTCAAGTCCGTGAGCTTCCACCGTGGTCAAGCTTCTCGGCCGTCCTGAAGCCTCTTCGCTAAGGTAGCTTCTTATTAGTCCTTAGAAGCTCGCACCCGCTTCTTTGGACGCGGCAATGAGCTTTCGCTATTTTCATGTTTAGCGATAAAGCTCCGTTTTCATTTTCCGCTAGCCGGCGTTTCGATCCTCTGCCGCGGCGAATGCTACCATTAGACTCGTTGTGCTATTGCGATTCCATTTAGTACTTGGTGGCGTGCGCGCGGCGGTGTCGCCGGCGATTCGCGCTGAAGCCACTCGGTTTTGCCGCACGCGCTCCGTTTTTGTCGACTCATTAGGACACATTAATTACCAATCATTAGTTATTAATTGTGTCTTAATCATTATTATTGAGCCAGCGACGGTGGGCCCAATATCCTTAAATCGATCTCGTTCACTCGCATCGCTCCGGCATCATTAATGTCAATCATTGCTTAATTAAATGAGTCGGCATTTAATCGCCTCGAAACCTTCTCGGTCATTGTTGGTGGCCCAGGGTTTAAAATCAAATCTCGGCGATCATTAGAATCTATTTAATGTCAATCATTAGAATCACTAATTCGGTCTTAACCGCCCGCTAGTCGACTTGTGGGCCCGATGTGCTGTCTTGGCGTGGGTTAAATCGCGATCGTGACTCGTAGTCACCGACATGCGGTCCCACTCGTCGATACCTCTTTTGAACTTCGATCTATAGCGCCGTCCATTTTGTGATCTGCGGCCCGATCTTGCATGCATTGGACCATCCGGTTCCCCTCGTAAATCCGGGCCGTCGATCTTGCGATCAATGGTGAGATCGTGTGTGCAATCGGACAATCCGGTTGTTAGTGCGTTACGGGCGTCCATCGCCGATCTGCGGTGGGATTGGCCCAAGCAACCGCGCCGTCGGTTGCATACACTCGTGTGAGCCGTTGGATCTTGATCCAACGGTGGACCGATTAGGTTTGGCGCGCGGCGCTATTTCCAGCGTCGTGGGGTGTTGGATTTTAAATCTACGACCCACGGGCGTCCACGTCGTTTTCTTTGTTTTGGGTTGTTACGTATTTGGTAAGTATTTATTTAACGATGAAAATGATGTAAAACTTTAGAAACTCATAACTAATTCATTTTAGCTACTTTTAGTTAATTCCAACTGTAATAAATTATGTTATCACTTTAGCTTATTATAAAAATGGATTTAAGCATGTTCGATGAGTAAAATTGTATAACTAGGAATAACTTGATTTGTCACTTTGAATATTCCAGAAAATGAATAAAACTTTAGAAAATGCATATCTTGCTCTGTGTATGTCCAAAATGAATGATTCCAACCTTGATAAATTTGTTATTAACCCAATGTTAATATAAAAATGATGGTAGGTCCAAGATTGGGACAGAAACCTTGATTAATGAGTTAGTACCTATTTTTAGCATTTAGAAAATTCTGGAAGACTTATAAAATGCACAAGTAATTCTCTGTAAATGCAAAATATATTTGATAAATTCTAGAAAAACCCCTCTGTTGGTATACTTCTCTGTAAAATTAGTTTTGAACATATTTATGCTCCGGGAAAGTGCATTATGCCAATTTTGCATCTTAGAAAAATCATAACTAAATCACTTTAACTCCAAATGACCTGAAAATTGATATGGGTTACCTATATACCAGTAGGTAGCTACCATAAAAATTCCAGCTTCAAAATCTCTCTAGAAAATATTTTTGCTACTGATTGCTAATTATGGTAAAATGTATTTTTATGCATTATCTTTTGCACCACAAATCCAAATTAGGTTTTTCAGTTTCTATGTCTAGGTATATTCGTATTCTACCTTATGTGTAAATTTAGTCGCATTTGGTTAAGTTTTGCTTGCTCTTTTGTTTATTTGTGGCTCGTCTTATTGGTTGTTCTTGGTTCTTTTGCCTTCGCTTAGGATTCGACATTTGCGGTAATCCCGAGAACGATCCTCCATAACCAATTGAGCAAAGCAAGAAGGCAAGCGTTTGATCATGTTAATCCCAGTATTTTAAGTATTTATGTTGATTACAAATTCTATGTATGCATTGCTACTTTGTTTTAATAGTTGGCCTAGTAGATGCATTTCCTTAGCAAATGATTATCCTCTACTACCATGAGCCTAGGTTACTTGCTGTGATTTAGAGTTCGTGGATGGGCTCTTGTCACTTAGTAGTTGCGAATTAATTGCTTAGCCATGCTTACCGGTAGAAATGGCGGTTATCGACTTGTCGATAACCTTGATCACACAAAACTTATTACGATTTATGATTTCCACCTTGTGCCATGTCTACTTGTGACAACTAAAACTAAAAGCAAAATGATTTAGACTTGGGCACAATGGTATGTTGGTGTGATTCTCGGGTGTGATGGAATGGTGCCTAAGTCAACAAGGACCGAACATCTTGTTACACTAAACCAAGCATTTTAGCGTGCTAACCACACTAGAGGGTATGGGACCTCTCTTGACTTAGTACTTTGGCGTGTATTGGCTCCGGTCGCAGGAGGTCGCGGGAGGATGGTGTTGGGAGCATTGTAGTGTCCGAAAGACTTCACCGGGATGGGATTTGTTGTCTTTCGCTTGCAATGTAAGCGTATGGTGTTTCTACCCATACTGACGGCTCGTAGTTAATACACAATATTGGAAAGCGTCTCGTAGGACTTAGCGTGTTGGCATACCTACGAAGTGTGCTTTTGGCTTAAAGCGATGCGAAGTGTGGGTACATTGGTACACCCTGCAGGTTAAAACTATTCGAATAGCCTCGCCCTAGGTTATGGACACGCTTGGGGAGGTCTTTCAAGAGTTAGACTACAACCTTTTAAATTAAAACTTGATGGGTGAGTGCGAATCGGGATTCGTGCTATGTTGTGGTGACTATTGGGATAGTCACTTCCTGTGTGGTTACTTGTATGTATCTTTACTTCTTTGTTACTTTGATAACTAAGCAGATTTGCAAAACTTGCTTTTAAAATGTATTACATTATTGCAAATAAAATTGGCTTCATGCAAAATGAGACATACAACCTCCACCTAAATAAGCTTGCATGTAGTTATGAATAGGTCCGCTATTCCACACGTCGATCTTGGGTACAAAGACAATCTTTGTACTCGGATGCTATACTTAATTGTTTTGTTGCAGAGGAAGAAGGTGAGCTGAGGGGCCTCACTTTTTGAAGGCTGTGTTGTGGTAGTTTATGGGCGACTAGCTTGCGGCCCGTCGGTTGCCTTGTGGGTGTGTGGCTAACTGGCCGACTTTTGTTCTAGCCATCTTATGGCACCTTTTGCTTCATTTGTCATTCTTGTATATTATTCTATTTGGCAGTCGGCTCTCTTTTGTAATAACTTTACTTTATGTCGTTGTTGAACTTAGTGATATGTGTTGTATGGAAATGATGTGTAATTTTGTGATGATGTGCATATGTTGCAGTGGGAAACATATGTCCATCGAGGCTTAGAATGTTTAATTAGTAATGCTAGAACCATTTGGAGGTTAAGTGTTACTAGTTAAATATTCCGGTCTCCACAAAGTTGGTATCGAGCCATCTTGACTGTAGAAACCCTAGCTTGGGCGTCCCTAGTATATTTTGAAAACTTACTTTCCAAATATCCGTGCTTTCCTGAAAATCTTAAGTAAGTTCTCAGATTTTACTTCTCATCTATCCTAGTTTGCTCATCTCACCTCATTCTAAACTAAATTTGAAAGCTGAGTTTTCTCTCATCTTCTTTCAAAAGATAGTTGTTTATCGAGTAGATTGGTTTTGGGGACATCATGAGAGTTATAAAATAAAAGTATGGCTGTCTTGAGAAGATTAGGAGCTGCTGGAAGCTGCAAATTTCGGCCATAAGTTGAATGGAGAAATCTGGACAGCAAGCAAGACAATTTCTGGACAGCTAGCATCTAGGTAGTGAAAGTGCTGAAATGAGAGGTTAATTCCACTAAAACTTGTAGGGTTAACAGGTAAGAAGTGATATGAGTTAGCCTAGTGTCTAACCCTCTGTAGTATGATTTTCACCTGTTCCTAGCTGTCTCGAGCAGAAGTTAGTGCTCTGAAATTTGTCTTTCGAAAAATTGATCACTCGTTTTTCCATACAAGTTAGTCATAACAGAAGATGGTTGTTATCTTTGTGAACTTGCTGCAATTTTATGTTGATACTTGAGCTTTTAAGGATTGTTTTGTTAAGCGGTTAGTAGTTTTCTTTGTCTCTGTTCGGAGTTGTGTTTTAACCTATTTTGGTGGAGCAGGATGACAAGAACCACCATAACGATCATTATTGGTTACGATGAGAGCTTCCCCCTCCAGACCATGGTGAGGTTACGGCTCGGATCGGCGGAATCGCATGGACCGGACCGTATCTTGGAGGTCATTGCGAGAACACCTCCGCCTCCGCGCTTGCTTCAGATCCGGAGGTGGTGGCCACCGATCTCGTGGTGGGCTTGCGGAGTTTCTTCGACGCTGCCACCCACTTTCTCTCGATCGGAGGATCCACTCGACGCGGATGATTGGGCTGCGTCTTGTTGAGCGAAAGCTCAACATCGCTCGATGCCGGGGAGCGGAGGCGGGCACTCTTTGCATCTCATCGGCTTGAGGGGTGCGGCACTATCTTGGTGGGAGAACTTTCGCCATGCAGCCGCGAGCCACGTTGTCTCGTGGGATGAGTTTCGATCGCCTTCGTCGGGCCCACATACCGATGGCCCGATGAAGCTCAAGAAGAAGGAGTTTCTTGCGCAAGCTGGGCGCAAGTGCGTCTCGGAGTATCTTTACGAGTTTAACCACTTGGCTCGTTATGCTCGGAGAGGTGGCCTCGATGAGGCTAAGCAGAGAAGTTCATGGATGGTTTGTCAGAGGCTGCGCAGACAAGCGTCTATAGTGGACTTTGTTGACTTTCGAGCCTTGGTTGACAAGGCCATCGTCGCCGAGCACAAAGCGAAGGCGCGGTGAGTCCCATAGCGCAAGTGGGAGGCACATCGGTGCGCACAGTGGCCTCACTCGTCCCGTGTTGGGCCCACACCGTGGGCTCGTGCCTTGGCTTCACCACCGCCAAGGCCGTCGGCACCGATTGCTCGTCCCCGCAGCCGTGTTTGACCACGTGCACTGCGACCAGGCGAGTTGCGCCCGCAACCACAGGCCGATGTTACTCGCTTCGCAACAAGAAGGGCCATTATGCTAGCGATTGCCCTCGAGGATCGAGCCCCGCGTCCTAATGGAGGACGCGGGAATGGTCACACACCGACTAGAAGGTGATCCGAAGACCTGTGGTGTCGGGGTGGTCGAGTCAACCACATCTCGGTGAGGAGGCACAGGAGGCGCGACGTTGTGTTGGATGCGCTCCTTGTTAATTTACATCCTCGCTACTGATCTTATTTGACACGGAGCTTCGCATTCTTTTATTTCGAGGTCTTTTCTTCGTTGATTGTGGACTTCTTTGTGTTCCTTTGGGGATTCCACTCGCCGATTCGCTCTCGGGTTCGAATTGAGAGTGACCAAGTATCTTGGGATGTTCCTATCCACATCGAAGGAGTGGGATTCTTGGCGAATCTTATCCTACTCGACTCGCGCGCTTGGATGTGATTCTTGGCATGGATTGGTTGTCCCAACACTTGGGGCAAATCGATTGTGCGGGAAGATTGTCTACCTCACGATCCTTGGTGAACGGGTTGGGTTTTCACCGCGAGCGAGAACCCCATCTTTATGTCCTTGAAGCGAAGCGATGTGGAGATTCACGGCGTCCCCCGTGTGTGACTTCGCGGATGTCTTTCTGAAGATTTACCGAGGATGCCTCTGTTCGCGATCCGAGTTTGTGATAGAGTTCTTGCCCGCATCGCCCCTATTTCTAAGAGGTCGATCGCATGCCTCCTAACGAGTTGGAGGAGCTGAAGAAGCAAGCGGGTGAGCTGCAAGAGAAGGGTTTTATCCGCCTAGCTCATCTCCTTGGGGTTGTCGATTATCTTTGTGAAGAAGAAGGACAAGACCTTGCGCATGTGTGTTGATTACCGTCCGCTTAATGAGGTGACGGTAAAGAACAAGTATCCTTTGCCCGTATTGATGATCTTTTCGATCAATTGGCCGGGAGCGCGTCTTCTCCAAGATTGACTTGAGACGGGCTATCATCAAGTCGAGGATCGGGCCGAGGATATTCCTAAGGCGGCTTTTGCTACTCGTTATGGCCTTTACGAGTACACCGTCATGTCTTTTGGTTTGACTAATGCTCTGCTTTATTCATGAATCTTATGAACTCAGTATTCATGGAGTATTTGGATAGGTTTGTGGTGGTATTCATCGATGATATCCTTATCTACTCCAAGAGTGAAGAAGAGCATCTTGAGCATCTTCGACTTGTATTGGGCAAGTGCGTGAACTGTTGTATGCCAAATTCAGCAAGTCGAGTTACAGTTGAAGGAAGTGGCGTTCTTGGGCCATGTTCTTTGTGAGGAGGTGTGGTGTGGATCCTAGCAAGGTCGGTGATGTGCTATCTTGGGTCACCCAAGTCGGTCACCGATGTGCGGAGTTTCCTTGGTTTGGTGGCTACTATCGCCGCTTCATCGAGAATTTCTCCAAGATTGCGAAGCCTATGACCGAATTGCTTAAGAAGGACAAGAAGTTTGAGTGGTCCATTGCTTGTGATGTGAGTTTTCAGAACTCAAGAAGCGGTTGACCTCGGCCCAATGCTTGTTCTCCACGATATTCACAAGAGTTTCGATATCTATTGTGATGCTTCTCGTCGAGGTCTTGGTTGTGTTCTTATGCGGGAGGGCAAGGTTGTGGCCTATGCATCGCGGCGATTAAGGCCTCATGAACTCAACTATCCTACTCATGACTTGGAGTTGGCTGCTGTGGTCCATGCACTCAAGATTTGGCGGCATTACGATTGGTAACCGTTGTGAGGTGTATTCGACCACAAGAGCTTGAAGTACTTGTTCACCCTGACGGATCCGAACCTCGAGCAAAGAAGATGGTTGGAATTGATCAAGGACTATGACATGGGCATTGGTACCATCCGGCAAGGCCAATGTCGTTGCGGATGCACTCGATCGGAAGGTGTATTGCAACATGTTGATGCTCCAAGAGCGCAGCCTTCCTCATTCGAATTCCAGCGCCTCAATTTGGGTTTGATCGAGCACGGTTCCCTTGCCGTTGGTTGTGCAACCAACCTTGGTGGACCAAATCAAGGCGCGCAGCCACATGATGTTGGTGTGAGCCAAATCAGCGAACATCAAGGATGGGATAGCCAAGTGCTTTTCGGAGGACGAGCATGGCGTTGTGTGGTTTGGACGGCGTCTTGTGGTTCCTAAGGTCATGGAATTGCGAATTTGATTCTCGCGAAGCCCATGATTCTCCCGTCTATTCATCCGGGGCTACCAAGATGTATCAGGACCTTCGTCGAGGTTCAGTGGACCCGAATGAAGCGCGAGATTGCGTGTTCGTTCGAGTGCGGCGTGTCTTTGTCGTGTGAAGGCCGAGCATCGGCGTCAGCGAGTCTTCTTGACCTTTGCCGTGCGAATGGAAGTGGGATTCGATTGGCATGGACTTCATCACGGATTGCCCGCTCGTCAAAGGGAATGATGCTATTTGGGTCGTGATCGGCGGGTTGACTAAAGTGGCACACTTCCTTCCCGTCAAGACTTCGGCCGTGTGGGGCCTTTGGCGAACTTTATGTTTCGAGGATTGTGAGTCTTCACGGTGTGCAGTCAAGACGATTATTTACGATCGTGGTGCGCTTTTCACCTCGCGGTTTTGGCATAGTTCGCAGAGGCTATGGGGACCGCCTTCATTTGATCTGACCTTTCATCCTCGATCGATGGTCGACGCGAGCGAGTCAACCAAGTGTTGGAAGATATGCTCGTGCTTGTGTTCTTTCCTATGGGAAGAAGTGGGAGAAGTGCCTACCATTTCTTTGAGTTCTCCTACAACAACAGTTTCGAGCCGATCTTGGCATGGCACCATTTGAGGCTTTGTATGGGAGGAGATGCGAACCCCATTGAACCGGTCGAGGCGGTGGCGGCGATTTCGGCCCGATTCGATCAATGAGGCCGAAGTCAAGTTCGATTGATCGCGAGCATCTGCGCGCGCCCGATCGGACAAAAGAGCTATGCGGATCGTCGTCGCCGTGAGTTGAGCTTTGAGCCCAATGACTTTGTGTATCTCAAAGTCTCACCCTTGAAGGGCCATCGTTTTGGCATCAAGGGCAAGTTGGCTCCTCGATATGTTGGGCCTTCCGTGTCATCGAGAAAGTTGGAGCGATCGCGTCTGATTGGAGCTACCGGTGCACTTGAGGTGTGCATGATGTGTTCCATGTTTCACACTGAAGAAGTGCCTCCGTGTCCCGACCGAGGAAGCTCCATTGGAGGTTCTCGATGTACAGGAGAATTTGACCTACCGCGAGCATCCTGCTCGTATTCTTGAGGATGCGAGCGGAGGGCGAGGAACCGTGTCATCAAGTTCCTTAAGGTTGAGTGGTCAAACCATTACGAAGATGAAGCAACTTGGGAGCGAGAAGATCGCCTCGTGCATATTTTCCTTCCTTCTTCTCCGAGTAAACTAATCTCGGTCGAGATTCTTGTAAGGGGAGAGTTGTAACATCCCAATTTTAGGCTTGTGTTTCAAATGTAAGAAAATCAGTAGAAATTAAAACTTTTCTTACATCATGTAATTCTGAGGTGCCAAGAAATTCTTGTACAAGGAATTATGGAAATACATTGTCACAAGTCTTGTTGATCCAAATCTTGTTATTCCAAAAACAATCTTGTCAAACCTTATGATCATCCTCTGAAATATTTTTCCTAAGTCTCTGTGATGGTATGTGACCCCTCTGAAAAATCTCACAATTTTTAGAAATTGTTTGAAAATTTTAGAGGCGATCAAACCTGTTTGACTCTCAGTCAAACATTAAAACAGAGCCTTGCAGAATTTTTGGAGATTTATTCGCAGCATAAAAATCTCTGAAAATTTTACACAAGGTTAATATCTGAGTTAGCAAGCTCCTGTAAAATTTTCATAATTTTTGGAGTTATTTTGCTACCTCAAACAAATCTTTCAAGGTCTCTGTTTTTATTTCAAAGTCAAACTAGGTTTCATTGTTACTTGGGTTGAGTCGGACTGGGCTCGAGCCACTTGATTCGGTCCAGTCAACTAAACGCACCGAGCCACTCTTTAAAACGCGCAATCGATCTCGTCCGTTAGATCTAAATCGCACGGCCCGCGCGCGTGTAAGACTTCGGACCTTCCGGTTGCAAGTTTGGTTGTCAACCGTTAGATCTCAATCCAACCGCTGTGGTCCTCCGAAACCTTCGGACCCTCCGGTTGCATTTTTGAATCAGAGCCGTTGGATTAAGATCCAACGCTCGCGCACCCCTTCGTTGCAGATAAGAGTTTGCAACGTGGAGCAATCAGAGCCGTTCAATTCTAATCGTAGGGCTCACAACCTCTCCGTTGAGTTTTAAAGCCCGTAGGCGTGGCGCTATCTCAGCCGTTCGTGTCTCATCCAACGGCCGTGAGTCGCCTGAGCTTTTGCGCTGGTCATCTTCAACCTCCCGCGGCGTGCGCGGTGCAAGGCATGGCGAGGTCATTTCTTGCTCCTAAAGCCACCCTAGCCGGCGTGTAGTGGTATGGGCGGTACATTGAACTAGGCCATGCCTTAATACACGCCTTCACCTCCTTTCTTTCGGCCGCACCACTCGTGCTTTGTGTTTTGCCGCTCGAGAGAGAGTGGTGCAAACCTAACACTTTCATGGCCTTATAAGCACCCAAACCCCTTCCTGGAGTTTCTTTAGACCACCATCAAGCTTCATTCCCAATATTGGAGCTTAACACCTCAAAAATGGCAAACCGCCATTGTTGACCCGTGAAGCTCCATTGGTGTTCTTGGTGTTCCAGTGGTCCTCCTTCACGTTTCTTTGCCCTAACCTTATCTATTTACTTCCTTGAACATTTTCCCTCACTTAATTTTGGATTTGATTCTCAGGAATTGTCCAATTTGGGGTTTGTTCAAATTCGGCCGAATTTGGTCATCTTCTTCCTCAGCTCAGGTGAGTGCTCCATTTTCCAATTACTTGCTCATGTAGCTTCTGTGAATCATTATGAAGCTATATTGAAGCTTTGGTATCACTCATTTGGCTCAGGGTGTCATTTTCGGGTTTTCTTCTTCAAGTCGTGAGCTTCCACCGTGGTCAAGCTTCTCGGCCGTCCTGAAGCCTCTTCTCGCTAAGGTAGCTTCTTATTAGTCCTTAGAAGCTCGGCACCGCTTCTTTGGACGCAATGAGCTTTTCGCTATTTTCATGTTTAGCGATAAAGCTCCGTTTTCATTTTCCGGCTAGCCGGCGTTCGATCCTCGCCACGGCGAGAATGCTACCATTAGACTCGTTGTGCTATTGCGATTCCATTTAGTACTTGGTGGCGCCGCGCGCGGTGTCGCCGCGATTCGCGTTGAAGCCACTCGGGTTTTTGCGACGCGACGCTCCGTTTCGTCGACTCATTAGGACACATTAATTACCAATCATTAGTTATTAATTGTGTCTTAATCATTATTATTGAGCCAGCGACCGGTGGGCCCAATATCCTTAAATCGATCTACGGTTCACTCCGCATTATTCAGACATCATTAATGTCAATCATTGCTTAATTAAATGAGTCGGCATTTAATCGCTCCGGAAACCTTCTGCGGTCGATCGTTGGTGGGCAGGGTTTAAAATCAAATCTCGTGATCATTAGAATCTATTTAATGTCAATCATTAGAATCACTAATTCGGTCTTAACCGCCCCGCTCGTCGACTTGTGGGCGGTGCCTGCATGCGCGTGGGTTAAATCGTTGCGATGCGTGACTCGTAGTCGCGACATGCGGTCCCACTCGTCGATACCTCTTTTGAACTTCGATCTATAGCGCCGTCCATTTTGTGATCTGCGCCCGGATCTGCATGCGTCGGACCATCCGGTTCCTCGTCGTCTGGGCCGTCGATCTTGCGATCAATGGTGAGATCGTGTGTGCAATCGGACAATCCGGTTGTTGGTGCGTTCGGGCCGTCCATCCGCCGATCTGCGCTGGGATTGGCCCAAGCAACCGCACCGCCCGGTTGCATACACTCGTGTGGCCGTTGGATCTTGATCCAACGGTGGACCGATAGGTTTGGCGCGCGTCGCGCTATTTCCAGCGTCGCGTGGGGTGTTGGATTTTAAATCTACACCACGGGCGTCACGTCGTTTTCTTTGTTTTGGGTTGTTCGTATTTGGTAAGTATTTATTTAACGATTGAAAATGATGTAAAACTTTAGAAACTCATAACTAATTCATTTTAGCTACTTTTAGTTAATTCCAATCGTAATAAATTATGTTATCACTTTAGCTTATTATAAAAATGGATTTAAGCATGTTCGATGAGAAAAATTGTATAACTAGGAATAACTTGATTTCGTCACTTTGAATATTCCGGAAAATGAATAAAACTTTAGAAAATGCATATCTTGCTCTGTGTATGTCCAAAATGAATGATTCCAACCTTGATAAATTTGTTATTAACCCAATGTTAATATAAAAATGATGGTAGGTCCAAGATTGGGATGAAACCTTGATTAATGAGTTAGTACCTATTTTTAGCATTTAGAAAATTACGAAGACTTATAAAATGCACAAGTAATTCTCTGTAAATGCAAAATATATTTGATAAATTCTAGAAAACCCTCTGTTGGTATACTTCTCTGTAAAATTAGTTTTGAACATATTTATGCTCCGGGAAAGTGCATTATGCCAATTTTGCATCTTAGAAAAATCATAACTAAATCACTTTAACTCCAAATGACCTGAAAATTGATATGGGTTACCTATATACCAGTAGGTAGCTACCATAAAAATTCCAGCTTCAAAATCTCTCTAGAAAATATTTTTGCTCTGAGTGCTAATTATGGTAGAAAATGTATTTTTATGCATTATCTTTTGCACCACAAATCCAAATTAGGTTTTTCCAGTTTCTATGTCTAGGTATATTCGTATTCTACCTTATGTGTAAATTTCGTCGCATTTGGTTAAGTTTTGCTTGCTCTTTTGTTTATTTGTGGCTCGTCTTATTGGTTGTTCTTGGTTCTTTTTGCCTTTCGCTTAGGATTCGACATTTGCGGTAATCCCGAGAACGATCCTCCGCAACCAATTGAGCAACAGCAAGAAGGCAAGCAGTTTGATCATGTTAATCCCAGTATTTTAAGTATTTATGTTGATTACAAATTCTATGTATGCATTGCTACTTTGTTTTAATAGTTGGCCTAGTAGATGCATTTCCTTAGCAAATGATTATCCTCTACTACCATGAGCCTAGGTTACTTGCTGTGATTTAGAGTTCGTGGATGGGCTCTTGTCACTTAGTAGTTGCGAATTAATTGCTTAGCCATGCTTAGCTTCGGTAGAAATGGCGGTTATCGACTTGTCGATAACCTTGATCTAAAACTTATTACGATTTATGATTTCCACCTTGTGCCATGTCTACTTGTGACAACTAAAACTAAAAGCAAAATGATTTAGACTTGGGCACAATGGTATGTTGGTGTGATTCTCGGGTGTGATGGAATGGTGCCTAAGTCAACAAGGACCGAACATCTTGTTACACTAAACCAAGCATTTTAGCGTGCTAACCACACTAGAGGGTATGGGACCTCTCTTGACTTAGTACTTTGGCGTGTATTGGCCCGGGTCGCGAGGAGGTCGCGGGAGGGATGGTGTTGGGAGCATTGTAGTGTCCGAAAGACTTCACCGGGATGGGATTTGTTGTCTTCGACTTGCAATGTAAGCGTATGGTGTTTCTACCCATACGAGCGGCTCGTGAGTTAATACACAATATTGGAAAGCGTCTCGTAGGACTTAGCCGTGCCGCATACCTACTAAGTGTGCTTTGGCTTAAAGCGGTCTCAAGTGTGGGTACATTGGTACACCTGCGCAGGTTAAAACTATTCGAATAGCCTCGCCCTAGGTTATGGACACGCTTGGGAGGTCTTTCAAGAGTTAGACTACAACCTTTTAAATTAAAACTTGATGGGTGGAGTGAATCGGGATTAGTGCTATGTTGTGGTGACTATTGGGATAGTCACTTCGTGTGGTTACTTGTATGTATCTTTACTTACATTGCTTTGATAACTAAACAGATTTGCAAAACTTGCTTTTAAAATGTATTACATTATTGCAAATAAAATTGGCTTCATGCAAATGAGACATACAACCTCCACCTAAATAAGCTTGCATGTAGTTATGAATAGGTCCGCTATTCCACACGTCGATCTTGCGGGTACAAAGACAATCTTTGTACTCGGATGCTATACTTAATTGTTTTGTTGCGGAGGAAGAAGGTGAGCTCGAGGGCCTCACTTTGCGAGTGTGTTGTGGTAGTTTATGGGCGACTAGCTTGGCGGCCCTGGTCGGTTGCCTTGTGGGTGTGTGGCTAACCTGGCCGACTTTTGTTCTAGCCATCTTATGGCACCTTTTGCTTCATTGTCATTCTTGTATATTATTCTATTTGGCGGTCGGCTCTCTTTTGTAATAACTTTACTTTATGTCGTTGTTGAACTTAGTGATATGTGTTGTATGGAAATGATGTGTAATTTTGTGATGATGTGCATATGTTGCAGTGCAGGAAACATATGTCCATCGAGGCTTAGAATGTTTAATTAGTAATGCTAGAACCATTTGGAGGTTAAGTGTTACTAGTTAAATATTCCGGGTCTCCACAACAGTGATAAAACCATACATATAAGTATCGATAAATACTTACATTCATGTTTGACCAAGCAAACATGGAGACTATCCGTGACGGATCTTTCAACCCATCCATCTCCTCGACTCGTTTCCACCAAACCCCTTCGAGACGTTCATTATCAAAGACATCCCCGCAATTGGGAATGTTACTGGGGTGAGGAACTCGGTCGCGAGACTGGTAGGCGGAAGATTCTACAATAGAAGCAGGGCCAAATAAATCAGAACAGAAGTTAAAGTACTCTTCTTCCTCTAATTCGGTGATGGAAGCACCGCCTGGAGGACCGGAAGGAACGTCCTCGACAACCTCCTTACCGGCACGGTGGTCGGAACTCTAACCACCGCCGACTCCCGGTGTCTCCCTCGTGGCCTCCCTTGTCTCCACTCCCATCCCTACGACTACCCCGGTGGTCGTAGCGACTTCTGCAGCAACGGCTTCCTCCACCACAGGAATAGTAGCCGAGCTTACCTACTCGCGATCACACCTTCACGGGTGAAGAGGTGACAGCGGGCTTCTCCATAGAAGCTTCCCTGGGGGCTAAAGGCGTTGTGCTAAGATCACAAAACGCAGTAGTAAGTCAACTTGTGAAAAACAAAGGGTAAATGCTATTCTTACACTTCTGTTTTTTATATACCTCTGCGCGCTGGATCTAACCCAAAACTTGGGAGCAACCTTCCCAACGGACGGTTTCTTCGACTTCTCAACCATTGTGGGTTGAGATTCGATCGAGGGAACGGGAGATCTGTCTCGACCACCTTAAGAACACTACTCCCCTGGACCTCAGGTCCTATTTGAGCAGTAGTTTCCTTCACAAAAGACATGAAGCTCTTCTAGTTCTCCTTTTCTAGCTGCCTTATAAAGCCACGAGAAGCAGAAACTGCGAAAGTCTTGTTGTCGTAATAGAAGGGTACCTTGACCTTATGGGCTTTATGCTTAAGGGCGAAGGCAGCTTCCTCTGCTTTCTTTCTCGCCGCAGCCATGTCTGCGGCGAATTTAGCGAAAGGAGCAGGAGGAGCCGAACTCGAACCACCCTTGTCGCCGACCTTTACAAATCAACGCTTCTTGGTTGGAGGGGATTTTGCCGACTCCGCTTGCATCGTCGCCCCAATGACCACCAGATCGACTTCCTCGTCATCTTGGCGGTCTCTCGTCATCTTGGCGGTCTTCTATGCCTACTTTCTGTTGAAAATCAGAAAAAGAAAGTGGCCGTAAGTCTTTCTACGATCACTAACTGGTCGTAAGTTCTTCTACGACCAGCCCACAAGTTGTAAGTTTTTCTACAACAAATCTTTTAGTCATAAATCGTTTTACGACAACAGGTGCCTAAAGACGAAGCCGAATCACGATTACCTTTAGGCGCTCCACCTTTTCCTCTGCGGTTAAAACAACAAGGATTTGGGGAGCTGCTACACTGGACGGACTCTTCTCACAGATGAGCCTGACACGAGCGTCAATCTCCGCCTGTGGAAAATCTGCACGGACAAGTAGCACAATGAACAGACCAGATCAAGATTAGACAAGGCTAAAGTCAAAAAGAGTTTTCCACTTACCATCCTTGTAATCTTTGGTCAGGTCTTCTTTCCCCGAGTACCTCCACATAGGAGGGACTCGTTTCTTCAGGGGGCTAATGCGGCGCGTGACGAAGTCCTTCACCACGTGTCATCCGGTAAGCCCCCCGTCTTCAAGTCTTTGATGGCTTTAATATAGGGGGCAATCCGGTCAAGATTACTGGGAGTCGAATTCCAGGAAGAGGCCCTCTCGGTGGCGGTTCCGATAAACGAGAGGCTGTTTTCTTCAGTGACTTCCCAGTAAAACCACTTCTTCTTCCATCCCGGCCACGACGACCGGGTGAACATCTGAATATACTCCTTGATTTCCGTCGTGGAGCTTGGATCACAACTCCGGCAATTCCGCTGACGAGCCATCCCGTAGTAATACTGGAAAAGCTTGAGGTCCGTCGGAATCCCAGGTACGTCTCACACAAATACATGAATACAATCAACATTGTGATGGAATTAGGACCAATGTTCACTAATTCCACCCCAAAGTGCTCGAGCGCGAGTGTGATGAAGGGGTGAGCAGGCAATCGGAGGCCACACTCAGAATACGCCTGGAAGACGGGGATTTGACCTTCCTCCCCCGACGGCCAGTGTTGTCCATTCGCCGCAATCCACTTCACGAGTAGCTCCTCGGGAATTTTCTCGGCGGCAACCAAGGCATTCATCTTTGCGTCGTCCATTTCCGATTCAGCCCACTCAGAGACAGTTCTAGCCATCTTTTCTAAAAGGGGAAAAGAGTTGGATTTGGGAAAGCTTCAAGAAAGCGCATAGTATCGCTGGCAGCGGAAGAGATGAGAAGACGAACAACAGTCAGGGTGAATTAGAGAAAAGGTAAAAACCCTAAGTTCATCCCCGCAGTCCATTTTATAACCGTATGCTTGAAACGAAATGCCGTGGGAACCCAACGGTTTCCACCTCTTCGGGAATTGCTCTAGCGGACAGATCTTTAATCTGCCTATTCGAGAGTACCGAGGCTCTTTTCACACCTCAAGTGAAATTAACTTCTTGTCCAAGTGTACTTTTGATAAAAAGAAATGCCGATCGAAAAGGTTTTGCTTCCGATCATAGGGCCACGATTACTCCAAAGTCGTAAGATTTTCTACGACTATCTTGTAATCGTGAGATTTCCCACAAACTGCCTCGACCAAGTATATTTCTGGTCGAGAGAAATACATGTTGAAGAGCTTTTCCTGCAACATTTTTCCTACAGCCTCCTAGTGGCCGTAGGATCATCTACAACTCCTCGACCAAGTAAGTTATTTTTACTTGAAGCTGGGGGGCTAGATGACGAGGATCTGATAATCCTCATTTTATTATTCCTTAATCATATAATATAGGTAAATATAACGTCACACGGTATACCCCTTACTGTTGTAAGGGAGAAGTAAGCCAGGTGGTCGTAAGTTCTTCTACGACCACCCTTATAGTCGTAAGTATTTCTACGACTACCACGTAATCGTAAGTTCTCCTACGATTACCTTCAGTTGTAAGCCTTTCAACGACCAGTATCCAGTCGTAAGCTCTTCTACGACAACCCCCTGGTCCTGCCACGATTTCTCCACAGATAACTGGGGCCACTTGCCAATAGACCCTATTAACTGTGAGATCTGAGTAGCCAAGATACATAGTTATACCTGGAATAACTCACCATTATCTCTGATTGATAACCGCTAGGCAACGTGGGGAGGTTACTACTCCGGTAATTACTCTCATTATTGTGTAATGATGAACGCCTCTTGACCTGGAACGACAACCGTCTCCGCAGCATGCTATAAATAGGTGTCTTTTAGAGGTAATGGGAGAGCTTTTGGGGAGGCAATCAGTAGCAGTATTAGTGGGAGTCTTTCCACTGATTGTAATCAGGATACCCAATACAATACACACAGGAGTAGGGTTGTTATTCTCGCTGGAGAAGGCCCGAACCTGTATAAAAATTCTGTGTCTCCTTCATCTGCGTAATCAATTGTGGAGACCCCCCGAATCAAATAATCGTTACGTAAGATCGGTTCTAAAACACCGACACTCAATAATTTACAAACTTTAATATCATGTCACAAAGAGTACATGCATGTATTCCAACTATTTGTAAAAACACATTTGTAAATTATAGTCGCATGCTACAAGAATTAGATGCATAAACCTCAACTATTTGTAAAACACATTCGCAAACAATAGCATCATGCCATAGAGAGTTAGAGTAAGTGGGATTGAGCTATCAACACATGATGAGACTCATGCTACTAAACAATACCCCCCTCTTAATAATACAACAACATATACTAGCAATCCAGACTCCTAACCAAACACCGAGACTGGTAAAAGACTAGGAACATATCATTAGCCTATGCTAGGTCTGCAACCATTGAGAAATCCATTAACACTAGCCTTGAGGGCAACAAACATTTTGTTGAACCTCATCGTGTTGCCAACCTGCTCATGCTCTATCTATACTATGCTGCCAGGACATCTCCTCTCTAATTCTACCTTGAAGCTAAAAACATGTTCAAAACTGTCCTCCCATCTGTCTAGTATGTCATCCAGTACTATCTTGCCTCTCCCATCCCAAACAACATAATAAGATATGTTGATTTTGAATTTCTCCTCTAAAAACTTCTTCAGAGCTGGAGCACCAATTGTATGATCTTGTCTCAACTTTGCAATGACCCTATCACTGACCCATGTATTGGTAGCCATACAGTTCCTCTCTACTTGGCTAGAGCTTGGACATGTATGCTTGTACGACATCTTCCTAATCTGTGAAGGAAAGCATTAGACATGAGTACATGACAAAAGAAGAATACTATGAAAACATGATAACTTCTAAAAATCAGAAAGCTTACCATCCAAGTCCTGCCATCCTAAAGTCTTGACGCATGTATCCTCCACTTGCACTTCTTGGCCTTGCAATGTGCTCTGTACCTCGATGCCTCACTATAGGGAGCTACAAGTTCGACCTCATTAAGCACTGCATATTGTCTTACACCTCTTAAAGTATTAACCATCCTCAAAAGTAACTCCAACGTCTATATTAGGATTCTCTATGTCAGTTACATGAACATTAGACTGACAACCAGTCTCATTATCAACTGAAGACTCACTTTTATCATCATCATTAGACCCTGCCACATAATCCTGGTCTGAGGTATCTTCACTAAATATCAAGTCTTTGTACTGAAGCCTCTCATCATCCACATCGACATACTCTTCTTGGTCATCCTCAGCCCATTTGTCCACATCAGCAGCAGTAGGTTTGCAAGGTCCTAGCTCATTGTCTGGGCAAGTTGTGCTTTCTTGTGTTGGTAATGTCTTCTATGAGGAGGTGGCCTACTGGACACAAGACAGGTTGCTAGTGCTTGCCTGCCTACATGCATTGGAAGCAGATACACTAACAAGCAGTGGGAGCCTCCTCATGTCCCAATACATGTCAAACACATCAAGCAATGCTGAGTCAGAAGCAACCTCGGTATATCTACTGCAGTTTTTGTTCCAAATGGTGACAACAAGTGTTTGGTTGCTTCCATATGGTACCTCATCATCGAGATCTTTCAGTAAGTCAAAAAAACTAGTATCCCTGTCTAAAACCCAGTTAATGTCATGGCTAACATGGTACTCTTGCCTACCGTCGTCAGTGACCTCAACATAAGAACCAACACGAACAGCTACTCTGCATGCTAATCCCGAATCCATCCTACGCACATTACAATGGAACAAAGATAACAATATCACATCCCAACCCTAAATCGACACACGTCAATCCAAATCTAAACGACACACACCAAATCAACACCAAATCGGCACAGCAAGTGAAGTAAAGGCATGAGGAAGAACCTTACTCATCGGGGACCCATGAAAGCTGCACAGGCTTCGACGAGGAGTCCGTGCTCCTGAGGCACCACATTTTCGACCCCGGCGCCTTCATCTCCGATAGCCCTCACCCTCAGCCCTCAGCAGTACATGCTCCAGCCGATTCCGAAAGGTGGTCATGGAGAGATTTGGGGGAGAAGTACTGTGAGGGAGAAGAACCCTACCAATATGTGCGTTAGGTTCACAGTCCTTTAGGGTTCAATCGCACCGGGGTGGCCAGGGGCACCCGAGTATTTTCCAAAATTTTCTTTCTCCCTCCGGCCCAGAAATGATAAAATATAGGGCTCGGTGTCTTACGACAAAATTACAGCTTTTCTCAGTGTGTTCTGACGAAACCAAGTATTTTGGGTGTCCATTGGCAAATGCTGCCAATCTGCAATATCCTGTAGCCAATTTTTCCTTCCTAGATAGACTAGAGCAGTAGTTTATGAGTGTTAACTTCTCATAAGTTCAGAAGTTTGTTCATAGGATCTGACACTTCACACAAGATCCATTCTAGGTGTAAGATATTCTAGAATTATGTGCAGTATCTAAACATCTTTTCTTTCTAATATAGCTTCCATTTTTCTGGAGAACATGTAGAACATTGCGTGCCATTTGCGTTATGAAAGAGATAGGAAGACGAAAGACTGAATGCTCATCCTCCGGCCCCAGAGAGAATATCATGGGAATTCTTATGTAGCCTAGTGGCAATTGAGGGACCCCGGTTTGTACCTATATTGTAAACTCTCGATGCTTTAAGATCTTAAGAGTATGTACAATGATACGAAGTCAGCTTTATAAGTCTTGATACATAGAACACGAGATGATGTGAAGGAAAAAAGAGGAGCATAGAGAATTAGATCGTTTCTCATGTTGTAATCGACTGTAACACGAGAAACAAGACACATTGTATATAGATGAGATGTCTATAGAGACATGTGAAAAGACAACACATTTTATAAACTGTCTTCAGTGCTGTCTATAGATGACATAGAGGGATACCATATACAGCAGTTGTCTATAACATTGTTCTAAATTATAAACAGTATGGAAACACTACTACAGAACAGACTTTTGGTCCCGGGCCTAAAGGGCCTCTAGTCCCGGTTATAGAGCCGGGACTAGGAAATCGGGACTAAATGTCTCACCTTTAGTCCCGGGTCCCAAGCCCGGGACTAAAGGCCGACCTTTAGTCCCGGTTGGTAATACCAACCGGGACTAAAAGGTCCGCCAGACTGGGCCACGGGGCTGGCCCTTTTAATCCCGGTTGGTATTACCAACCGGGACTAAAGGTGTTTTTTTTTTCCTTTTTGTTTCCATTTCAATTCATTATTGATTTTGGTTTTACAATTACATTAGGTTTTCAAATGCGTATTCTTCATTTGCTAATATATGTATCGCACACATATAATTTAGTTTGGAACATTATTACACACAAATAAAGTATGAAACTATATATATTATGGAGCTATATATATGTATAATATATATATATGCACAAAAAATTTACAAAATTATTCATGCATCCTTGGTATTTACAACACAAATGTTGTCCTCCACTTAAATGTCATACAAATGTTCGTCCGGTTTGGCTTCAATGGTTCATCGGGTTAAAGTAGAACTCGGTGTCGGGCTTGAGGACATGCTCATTAAGAAATCTGCGATTGTCTCTTGAATTCCTTTGAGGCGGTCCATATCCAACACCTTCCTTCAACCATATCTCCTTCAATTTGCATTAAACGAAAGAAGTATTAATATACATAAGATTTATTTAATAGCAACAAATAAATAAAATGGATTTATTATATATACTTGTTACGCATTTTCGCATCTGTAGATGGGTTCTTTTGCATACACCATGAGGAACTCGCAAACGTAGTATCCACACAAATTGTTGCCCGTGGTGCCGTAGAACCCACATGCGATATAAAAGATTACTCGTCATCCCGCCGCGTGAGTGAAGCATGATAAGGTAAAGACGCGGGGAGCTAGTACAACTTACATCCAGTCGGTGTGGATCAGGAAGTGGCGCTTTCAGATCCGGACGGTGTAGCTGAACGAACCAAGCCCAAACCCTGCCCAATAATTGGATCGTTAATTAACTATTGCAGAGTTAAAGAGCAGGAATAAATATTTAAAGATCGAAGTTACCCCGGATAATGTCTATCATATCTTGGTAATGTTCTGCGGTTTTCTCAACGAAGTCATAGATTAGCAAATGACCGCGGAGAGATCAAGACAATCGAGTATCAAATGAAAGTTGCATTTGTTTATAGAGTCAACATATATATCTTTATGTTGGATTGAGTAAGTAAAGTAAAATGTGCACACGATAACAACACTCACCCAAAGTTGTAGGGGAAGAGTATAAATCTTTTGTTCTTTTGGTTGATCAAGAACCTCCGAAAATTCCTCTCCATTTGAGGTCTCCATTGATCGTGGGGAGTGTTTGGGTCCTTGAATACGATATATGGATCAACGAAACCAATGTTCTTGTCATTTCTACGTGTGAGGTCTCTCATCATGTCTCTGCATATGTATAGACATGCTAGCTAGTGTGAGGATAATTACTTATACATATACATATGCTAGAGTGAGATTATTAAAAGAAAGAATCACGTACACTAAGATGATGTAAGTTAATGTAACCAAAGAATGAGCTAACAAGATATAAGTGAAAACTAAATATATAGCTCATGTTGTAAAATTTATAGAAAGATGCTAGCTTGTTGCAATTGATATCTAGGGCACAAGATTGCACAAAACATCAACTAAACTCGAGAGGACAATGCTCAAGCTAGTGAATGGTGTTCGGTCACCACTTTTGTTTTACTTCTATTTTCTTTCTTTCTTGCTTGCTAGTAATCAAACCGAGAACCAAGAATCGGTGAGCTAAGACCAAGTTCAACTCTCTCGGTTTTGGAATTAAACGAAGTAAATGTGCGCCCATATGCAAACTCAAATAGCTAGTCTTGCATTATTTGGGAGAATATTGTTTGCCTTCAAACCTCGGTCGAGGATGCGGCGACGAGGAGGGCGCGGCGGCGACGGGAGACGACGCAGGCGCGAGGGAGAGGGCGGGTCGCGCGGAGAAGACGGCGGGAGCACGCCGCCGCGACGTGCGCGAGGTCGGCAGAGCGGCCGCAGCGAGGAGACGGCGAGGAGAGGGCGCGCGAGACGGCGAGGAGAGGCGCGCGATGGGAAGTGGAGGAAGAATGGAAGACGAAATCGTTGCTATACTTGGGGACCTTTAGTCGGGCGGTTTTACCAACGGGACTAAAGACCTTTAGTCCCGTGGTAATACGGACGGGACTAAAGGCTGGACCTTTAGTCCCGGTGGTTCCACGGCCGGGACTAAAGGTGAATTTTGCGCGGGACATATTTTCAGAGAACCTTTAGTCCCGGGTGGTGCCACGCCGGGACTAAAGGTGAATTTTTGTGAGGACATATTTTCAGAGAACCTTTAGTCCCGGTCAGTTAGCAACCGGGACTAAAGGTCCCCACTATTCAATTATCACATGAGAACCTTTAGTCCCGGGTGTGTTAGCAACGGGACTAAAGGTCCCACTATTCAGATTCCCGCCACTATTTTCCAGAGAACCTTTAGTCCCGGTGGGTTTTGTATTAAGTTTATTTGTATAAATATGCTAATTCTTGTTAAATGCATAATAAATTAAATATTAGGCATAAATTTTTTAAAAAAATAATAGTTTTTTAAAAATAAAACTATTAGTTTTTTAAAAATAAAACTAGTGCTCTGGTCCCCAAAAGGATTCATACCATCCGTACTTAAAGCGAACCTTAGGTTTCTTGCGTCATCGCAAACTCCGGAATTCTCTGTCTATTGCTCTCCACCGGGACCCATCGCCAGGTGTCTCAACATGTTGTCTACCTTACGGTCTTCTTTGTGCCATCGCAACAACTTTGCATGGTCCTTGTTTCAACAGACGCGTTTCAGCGTGGTATTATAGGAGCATACCACATAACCTTGGCAGGATTTTCTTCTGGGGCGTTCTTCGCCCTCAACATCGCGAGGTCATCTCGCCGATCTTATATCGCGACGCTTTGCATACGGGGCATTCATCCAAATTCTCGTAGTCCTTGCCATGATACAGATGCGGTCATTACGACATGCATGTATCTTCGATTTCTAATCCCAAAGGGCGAGCGACTGCTTTGCTTCGTGCGTAGTGGCGGGCAATTCGTTAGGCTTCGAAGCATCTTTTTGGATCTTCGCATTGCCCAAATGCCTTGTCGGATACACCATTCTGCGCCTTCCATTGTAGCAACTCCGTGTTGTACCCAACTTTTTGCCCATCTTGGCGGACGGGTATAGTAATTTCTTGTGATCGTCTAGCATGCGGACAAACTTAGCCTTCTCCTTTTCACTTTCGCAATCTCTTTGTGCATCACGAATGACATCACCAAGAGCATCATCTTCAGTGAGTGTGTGTCTTACGCCTGCCTCTTCTTGATTTCGCCCATTGCAAGTATCATCGAAGTCACCGTATTGAACAATAATGTCGTGGGTCCAATTGTTCTTCTTCACCTTCTTCCATTATAACCCCGGTTTCTCCGTGCTTGGTCCAACAAATATAGTTTGGCATGAAACCCGACTTCAACAAGTGTGAGTGAAGACTCCTTGAGCTAGAATATTCCTTCAAATTCTTACACAGCACATGGATGACAAAGACATGAAACCATCCCGCTTGTTTGCCTCGGCCACTCTTAAGAAATAATGCACACCATCAATGAACTCTTTGGAGCGGCGATCGGCATTGTACATCCAATGGCGTGTCATCGTCGCATTATATGCCATATCACATAATTAAATTTCTCATTTTGTAAACAAATGAAATTAAAAATACACCAAAATTCTCTATTTCTCTAATGAACTAATTGAGTAACATGCCATGGAACACCATCATGTGTCATGGCAAAACAATTTTCAGAATTTTGGATCATTAATTTAGCCTACAAAATTCATGGAATAATAATTAAATAAATAAGCATAAAATAGGTATAAATTCAACTTTGTCCAAATAGCCTCAAAATTTTTATATGGACTGTTCACAGTGTAACTTAGTGGAAAAACAAATTTCATGATTTTGGAAATTTATTGTGGCCTACAAAATCATGAAAGTTCCATTTATGAATTAATTGGCAATTTTTATAACATATAAAAATTATTCAAATTTCACATTTCATATTTTTCATAGATAGTATACATGTCAGAGAGCATACACAAAAACTTTCAGAATTTTTGGAGCTCTAGATTTAATTATACAAAAATCACAAATCTCAGACTATTCAAAAATCGAAAATAAAAGAAAAATGGACGGCGATGCGGTAGATGTCAAATGGACGGCAGGGTTAGCATCAGAGCTTACCGCGAACACGCCGGTGAATACGGTTGAGTGAATGAACGCTCCGGTGGTGACAAGGAAGCGGCGCGCGTGTCCGCGGCGACACGGCGTTCCCGCTCCGTGATTTAACGCCAAACAGAGTTTAAATAGAAGGACATTTAGTCCGGTTGGTGTTACCAACGGGACTAAATGTCAACCTTTAGTCCAAGTTGGTACTACAATCCGGGACTAAAGATTTAGTCCCGGATTGTAGTACCAACCGACTAAAGGTTGACATTTAGTCGGTTGGTAACACCAACCGACTAAAAGTCCTCCCGCAAAAGCTCGCTACGAGCCGTTGGGCGGGGACTTTTAGTCCCGGTTGGTGTACCAACCGACTAAAGATATTTTTGGTCCCGGACGCAATTTTCTCCGAGACTATTGCCCATTTGGCAGTTCGACCAAAGGTCTGTTCTGTAGTAGTGAAACAGAGTCGAGGTTATTAGTGTCTACAGTGTGGCCCACGTTGCATCATTACATGCTTGCTTTCAGCAGCACATTAACATCAACTTTTCTTGATTGAAGCTGCCATGGCCACAGTTTGGGCCCAAGTTGGGATAGCACGTCACTATTACTTAGCCGGTTGATTTGCAATAACACGTCCACCTCACCGTGCGGCGAAAGCTTATTCGCAGTTTGACAAGAACAAGTTCGCCGTGGAGAAGCCATCAATCTCAGCCGTCCGATCGGAACTGGCATGATCCACGTCAGATAGAATGGATGGCCACTGGTGCTCACGCGATGCTGACGGCGCAAAACAGCCGGCACGGCTCTGACAACGGGGAGTTCTCGTGCTGCTCCGTTCTGAATGTGAACTTGCGAGTTGGCAGTATTCTGAGAGCAAGACTTGGAGGCATGGACGCGTACAGGTGTCAGCACGAGGCTTTCGGTTTCGCCGAGGAGTCACCGGTCGGCGCCGACTGCTCGTGTTTGCACGCGACGTGAACGGATGGATGCGGTGACGTCGATCGACGAGGTGCCCGTGCTTACTTAGATCGGGCGTTGGCTGGGCCTGTGCTGCAAGCCTGCAATGCCCTGATCGATCTGGAGCTTACCGATTTTGTACGGTCTGAAGCTGCCGTCTAGATCTTGCACAAGTTGCTTTCTTCTTAATTCGGCGGCCGGTGTGGATGTGGTGTTGTGTGTCCGTGCGGATCTAGAGAGACCGTCGTAAACGTCGTGTTGCCTGGAGTAGCGGAAATATTCAGATGTGTGTGTGTCGTAAGGGAACAATGGACAATCTAGGCGCAGAAACAGTGAAGTAGGAACTCCCTAAAAAAACAACAGTGAAGTAGGTTTTAGGCATGTAGCCATGTAGGAACCATATATATGCGCACAAAGGTCTCATATGCTGTACACATCGATGGGCCGGGCTGATCAGTGCGGAATTTGATTTGTTTTAAGCCTTTTTCGATTTTTAAGACCAAGGACAGAAGTTCTGCCATTTATTTCAAGAAGAAGAGAATACTCCGAAAGGGAAACACCACATAAGAATTACAGACACCGATACCAATCTATGAATGAGCAATGGCCACATGATGGCACCATATGATCTGCAATTAAGGCTTTTCTTATTGAGAATTCTTCCAATAAGCTTTCGTTAATTAGAATTCTGATTGCTTGGTGGGACACCTACAGTCTGCGAGTTACACCGGCTATCTGCTCCTGCGGCTGTGGTTCCCTTCACTGCATGGAAGGGGCCAAGCCAGGGCCCAGGGAGCCCAAATATCTTCACATGAACTGACAGTAGAGAATCTCACAATTGGAGGATGCTTCCGGGAGCATATGTCTGCAGTTAGACCAAGCTTCACTTTCCAAGAGCCGTACACGAGCCACCGTTTGTTGGATTCTCGTTATAGTGAGTCATACGAAAGCAACGTTCAGGTATGGTGAAGACATCTTTGTTCCAGGACGGTTTCCGAGTACTGCTATAACTGTACAAGCGACCTTGCCCGGAGCAACGTACGTACCGAGCAAGAGACAGATCTGCAAATACGCACAGATACGATGGACTCGCTCTGCGATTCAGTGTTTCTTTCAACTGCACTTTGACATGCTCTCATCACCGTTTCATCATGCGTACCGGCGCTATCATATGTACGTACCATTTAGTATTTCGTTTCGTTCAAAAATTCGAGACCCGTTGAAATTGGCGAAATTTCGAATATTATTTCGTTCTCAATTCGTCCAAAAAGCCGAAATCAACATTTGAAATTTGGTCGAAATTTGGCCGAATGTGTGGTAGAGGCGCGACGAAAGGCCAAATTCAAATGAAGTTGAATTTTTTGACCGAAAGACCCAAAACTCGGGTATAAGTGAAATATCCGAAATTTTGCGAAATTTTAGCGAAATTTGGAACCCTGGTACCAAACAGCCTGGTTAAAGCCCTTTTTTTTCCTATCAACTTCCTAAGACACGAGAGCAAATCCAATCCTTTCTATTATGATCTGTAGACATCACATCTCTGCCCAATATAATAGCATACTAGACTGTAAAGCAAGCCATAGTAACGCTACTACACAAACGGACAATTGTGCAACAGATGTAACATGAATACACGATTTTACGTGCCTACAAATATAATACATTACTATTAGAAATCTATAATATGTAAATATATCACGCAATCTAGTGCAACACGTGCACTCACGCACATTAAAACTTGCAGTCTTGCTACTTTTAAGTTGACTGAAATTTTTTTAAATTTAAATCACTTGTTGTGATCATTGGATTTGTATAGAGATTGATATGTCATATAATTGAATGTTAATCCAATGAATAAAAAAGTTGATTTATACTTAAGAAAATTTCAGTCACTTATGACGTAACAGCTCGATCAATGTCGTCATCTCACCTGCTGCCGGCGCCAATTTTCACGTCCGGGTTGCGCACCGTCTTGAGCCACATCCCGGCCAGCACCCTCGACGACAAGCTCCACACGACGTCAGGCCGCTGCCTCGCCCTCGCCTGCGATGACGTCAGCGTCGGCGCCCTCTTGCCGGCGCGGACCGGCCCGTGGGCGAGCATCCACTGCATCGCCGTCAGCTTCTGCCTCTCCGCGCCCCAGCTCGCGCGGCCGCCGACTCCTGACGAGCACCTCATCTGCACTCCCCCGACGTGCAGGCTCCTCACCTTGAACCTCCCGACGCTGTGGCCGGCCGCGCCGAGAAGCCTCGCCGACTGCACGACGGCGACCATCGGTGCGCCCACCGCCTCGTAGCGCCGCGACGGGTCGCGCAGCTGGATGGCCGCCACCAGCGTTACGCGACCGTCCGAGCTGCGGGGCTCGGACCACTCGTCAGACGGTACCAACGAGTAGAAGACGTTCGTGTCCCCGCGGCCGCGGCCGCGGCCACCTCAAACGGCGCGTCCTCGTCGGCCATCTCGGCCTGGATCATGAGCGCGTCCACGGCCATGGCCTCCAGCTTCTGCAAGGAGAAGGCGAGCACCTCCTCCAAAGTCTCCGGATCGTCCCTCGCGCTCCAGATGCCGGTGGCGACGCGCTCGCTCCGGCCCTCGGACACGGCGGTGGCGAGCTTCCGGACGAGCTGGACCGACCGCGCGGCGCTCGAGCTCGCGCCCTCGGTGCGCCGCCCACCGATGACCGCCTCCGCGATGCCCTCGAAACCAATCTGCTCGGGGTTCTTCCCCGTAAGGTTGTCCATGCCCCCAAGCGACGCCACCTTGTCCCGTACCTCGTCGGCGCCGCCCGCCGCGGCCATCTTCTGGAGCACGTCTAACCCAGTCGCGGCCATGGCGCTCGGTAGCACGAACGGCCTCGACAACTGCATGGCAAGCTTCGGGGGACTATCTCTGCTTGTAAGAGGCAGATCGAACGGGTTCATGGACACCAAGAACCCCCCGTCGCGAGTTTGCACTGCCGGGCCAAGGCCCCGTCCCAAGTCCGGCACCACCGTCGGAGGCGTCGCCTTCTTCTCCGACTCGCTTCTTGGCGTCATGGACTGCTTCAGCTTCTTGTCCTTGTCTTCGTCCACTTCGAGCTTCCTAAGGAACTCCACCGTCACCATCTCTTCATCCGCATCGAGGCGCTGCTGCTTATCCACCGCCTTCGGCGACTTCTTCCCGCCGTTCTTCATCAACGCCTCGATGGCCTCGATCTGCTCTGCAATGGAGTCGAGTTCCCGCAGCACGTTACGGTGGGCTTGGTAGTGGACGACCTCTTTGACCGTCTCGACGCCCTTGTCAACGACCTCGTAGTCCGAGAGAACGTACTCGACGTCGCCGGCGACGGTGGTGGAAAGCTCCTCGTCGCCATCGACGCTGAGTTTGTCGAGTAGCTGCTTGTAAGCTCTCATGGAAGGTGAGATGGCCGCGTCGGATGCTGTAAGTCTGGGCGTACTTGAAACGCTGAATGAATTCTTGTTGTGAACCCTCGCACGAGCCGGAGACACGTCCCTCTCTGCGGCTTGCGTGTAGAGACTGAGCCCTGCGTCTTCCATGAGCTGAAACCCCAGCTTGAGCAGAAGCTCGCCGCCGGCGGCCTTTCCGGAGAGGTTGAACGCCTTGTCGAACCACCGGACACGGCGTCCCTCGGAGCTCTTCTCGAGGGAATCGAGCACGAGCGAGCTCACGTCGACAGTGTGCGTCCCTAGACGGATATCCGGCGCCTCGATGGCGATGACGGACACGACAAACCGCCGCGGCTCGAGCTTGAGAGGCTTCCCGGTGCCCGCGCCACCGGCGAAGTAGAGGTTGCATTTGACGAACAGCGTCTCGTCGAAGTCCGCGGAGCCGTCGTGCACCCGGGCCGGCATCGTCTGCACCGCGCCGTCCTTCGTCTCCGCCTTACGGACGGTGGCGGCGAGGCGGAGGCCGTCCATGGAGGCCGGCACGCCGCGGACTGCGGCCACCTCGATGGAGAAGAGGCACCCGGCACGGCGCTTCCCGAGGCGAGAGAGCACGCGCACGGGCTTCCAGCCCCATATCGACCCCTTCATCCTGCCACCGTCACTCGGCTCCGCGTCCGCGGTGGGGTCTCGGATCCTCGAATCCACGGACGACGTCTCGCCAACCGGAGGTCTAGTGCGCGCCCATCTCCACGACGACAGCGAGAAGCGGCGAGACGAGCGCGCCCTTCGATCCTCCCGCCCGGCTCCATCGACGATGCGCGGGCCATCCGCCGCGCCACCGGAACGCAGGATGGCGAGTGAGGCGGCGCGCCGGTACATGGCGTTCGGCCGGTCGAGGTAGTCGGTCAGGTTGGCGCCGGAGCTCGCCGGCGCCGTCTCACCGCCCGATCCGGCCATGTGAACGCAGCTTGCTAGTACCTAGCTAGGCTTCGCTTCCCCCGAGTTGGACCAATAACAAAAACTCGTGGAGTTAAAGAGCGACAGCCTTTGCACTGTCGTGTTGGCGCGAAGGGAGGGTTGAAAAAGGAGGCCTACCTACCAGCACCAACACGCCGGCGGAAGCGCACACCGTCACCTCCACGGACGGCTCCGGCGCAGCCCGCCCGCACGTCGTCGGTTCGATCGACGGCTCATGATGCGTCACGCGTGTCCGTTTCCGTTCGATGGCCGTGACTTGTCCACGGCGTGAGGGGGACGGGACTGAAAAGAAGCTAGCCACATTGCAACGCATGGCGAGGAAGCGATCGAGCTGAAGCCACGAGATTTGGTCGTGGTTCTTGCGATCAGGGCAAAGCCGTGGCTTTACGACTGGGGCAAAAGTTGATGTGATCCGCCGTTAATGCGAGGGAAATAAATGAAGTTGGAGAAAAACGCGCCGTTTGCTTGTCTGAATGGATGCGTGTAAGTGGGATTTGCCACGACGGAGAACTTCAGGGATGGGATGATAGGTGAGCGTGTCGTCTTGCCTACGAGCTCTCGTAGTGCTACAGCTACATTCACACACCGGTGAATAGGACGGGAACTAGCTGATAGTACGTCGGTGTGGTGCACATTCATGCATCGAGCAAGCTGTGGATAAGAAGGAACGTACGTTGGGTCTCAGACTGACCGTCTCTTCTCGGTTCGTTTACAAGTCGTTTCAAGGAGCACTGGGTCAATTGAGTAGCAAACTGTCATTAGGACTAGACTCCGCACACCGATAAGATTGGATCTTTAATCGACTCTTTCTCTGTTGTCCGTTTACAAGTCGTTTCAAAGAGCAATGGGTCAATTTTTATCTCCCGTTCTGTCGAAGATTTGCGTTAGGTCAGCACCTCCTTTGGTCGGTCTCTAAGACTGTGTAGTACTCTCAACAGTGGTACGTCTAGTTTCTTTTCTTTTCTTTTTTTTTTTGAAAATCCTTTATTTATATTAATAATAACTCAATGAATAAAGTACATAAATACATAACTTTTACATTGAAGATTGTAGACGAACAACATGTCACCATCAAGTCGTTAATTGGGTCGACAAATGTGCTAAACTTCTTTATCTTCTCGCCATCGACTCCGTGTTTTGCAACGTGTCTTCATTACCAACAAACACGACAGTGGGAAGTATATTATCGATGATCTCCATTGATATGAAGGACCTACGCCTCGGTAGCGGCGTTGTTCGTCGGAAGAAAATCATATGTGATTTATTTGCACCCATTCTCGACCGATGTTGATTTCTGGTGTAGGCGCCGCCACCGTCATCCAAGTGAATTGATTTGATAAAACCCATCGTGAGTAAATAAAATCTGGCTAAGAACTCGCCAGAAAAGATCAAAACTATAAAATTTAGTCTATGAAGAAAAACAGAAGAAACTAAAAAAACTGAAGTTACTTCTCGAAAAATCAACAGGGCTGACGGAGTTGTGTTGGTGGCTAGGGTTCTTGGCGGTGGCTCTGTGGTGGAATTTGATCTAGGCGACGATGTCATGTTGTTTCGAGTGGTACACCTAGTTAGTCATATATAGGACATGTGACATTCTATATATTAAAGTAGCTAGGATTCCGGCTCTCTGGTTGGTCCACGTCACCCTTTAAACTGAAGCTGTCGGATCTAGTCATGCGGACCATCGTAGCCATCGGATGGGAAAATGAACCACCCTGGACCGTCAGATCACGAGTAGGGGGAGTGGATGACACTAGACATATTTGGAGTCCTCTCCACACCACGCACGGACTGTCGTCGTCACTGGCGCCCCCTCTGTGGCCGCCATCCCTCAGTGGACCCCACACCACCGCTCGTGAGCTAGGTTGCGCCTGCGTCGCCGCCGACAACATCCCCTCACCTAGAACCGGCCACCAGCACCTTCGCCTCACCTGGACTCGGCCTCCGCGAAACACGCTGCCATCATCTCTCCCGGATCCAGCCGCTGCACACCTCGCCTTGTGCGGATCCAGTTGCTGTCGACCTCACTGTTGCCTTCCCTTGCCCCCAACACCCTTCTCTCCCCCACCCCCACCAAATTCGAGGCCACAAGATCTAGTGCATGTGCCGAGGGCGGGAGGAACCCAACGAGGTCGACGGTGGCAACGGAGGTGACCGGATTGGGGGGGTCAAGGCGGTGATGATAGGGTTTGGCGGTGGTGTGATTTGAGGCAGCGTCGACGCCATTCGTCGTTGGGAGAGGGAGGAGGGAGATGAGGGGAGGGGAGGGAAACCGCCGGTGGCAACGGAGCCATCGGAGTCGGCATACCGAGGGTGGTAGAGTCATCAAGTCGAGTGAGGAGAGAGAGATGTGTGTTGATGATTGAGACTCAAGATCTCTTATCGAGCTTACCGAGAAAATAACATGAAAGCACAATCGAAATGGAGACCTTTACTGCCGGGGACACAATGAGACTGCTTACAAGAATACTATGATAATGAGATTGGGATTGTGAATATTGATTGATTTCCCATTTGTTACAAAGTGCACGGGCTATCCTCTTTATAGCTATTGAAGATGTGTCAGCTAATGCCACTAAAGGCGTCTTTTATCTCCACGCACGCTCCCTCGTTGAGTCTTAAACCACCACGTCTTTTAGCCAACTGTCGTAAGTTACCGATACGTCAATAACTGCTCTCACATTAGTCATATGGGAAACGTTCATGTCCCTTGGCCAATTTTGTCAGTCGGGATGGCCCAAACCGTATGATTGGTCGTATAGTGTTCATGATTGGTCATCTCATGATTCAAACATAATAAAATGGATTAGAGTTCTTTTTAACCATAGTCGTAGATACATAACCGTTATAAAGTGGAACTACTTTCATAGAGACTATGACGTTGACAAAAAAATATTGATCTGGTCAAGAATCCTCGTCAATGAGGGTGAGAGAGGGAGTGGGGGAGAAGGGAAGAAGGGCTACGTGGAGAGAATGGAGAGAGGGCTGGGCCACGACCGGGCCGAGAGAAGAAGGAAAAAAATTGGGTTAGCCCATAAAGAAATTAGGAGAGAAAAAAGAGAGGATGAAAGGCCGGACTGGCTAGATTTCAGCTTCGGTCCAACTGGAGTAAGGGTCTATAAATTCATTTTCCCTTTTGATTTTTAGTTCATTTAAATTTCATATTCATTTCATTTTGGTTTGTCTTCTGTTTAGAAATAAATGATGGGGTTCTTTCTTATGAAATAAATGCTGGTTTGTACGGTCCCTTCTACTCGATCTTATGAAATAAATACTGCTTTGTCCAGTCATCTCTCCCGGATCTAGCCGTTGCACACCTCGCCTTGCGCTGATCCAGTCGTTCCTGACCTCGCCGTAGCCTTCCCTCGCCCCCGCCAGATCCGAGGCCACAAGATCTACACGTGCCGGTAGCGGGAGAGGAACCCGATGAGGTCGTCGATGGCAACGAAGGTGGCCGGATTAGGGGGATCAAGGCGGTGATAATAGGGTTTGGCAGTGGCGCGATTTGAGGCAGCGTCGGCACCATTCGTTGTCATTGGGAGAGGGAGGAGGGAGATGAGGGGAGGAGAGGGAAATCGCCGGTGGTGACAAAGCCATCGAAGTCGGTAGATCAGGGTGTCAAAGTCATACGGTTGGGTGGGGAGAGAGAGAGGTCCGCCTCGATGATTGACACTCAAGTCCGTTATTGAGCTCACCGAGAAAATAATATAAGAGCACAATCAAAATGGAGACATTTACTGCCGTGGACACAATTAGAGTGTTTACAAGAATACTATGATAGTGATATTGGGATTGTGAATATTGATTGATTGTCCATTTTGTTACAAAGTGCACGGGCTACCCTCTTTATAGCTATTGAAGAGGTGGCAATTAATGCCGCTAAAGACACCTTTTGTCTTCACGCGCATTCCCTCATTGAGTCTTGAATCGTCGCGTCTTTTAGTCAACTGTCGTAAGTTACCAGATGTGCCAATAACTGCCCTCACGTTAGTCATGTGGGAAACTGTCATATCCCTTGACCAATTTTGTTGCTCGGGGGTGGACCAAACTGTATGATTGATCATATAGTGTCTATGACTAGTCGTCTTATAACTCAAATGTAATAAAAGAGATTAGATTTCTTTTTAATCCTGGTCGTAAATATATAACCGTTATAAAGTAGGTCTGCTTTCACGGAGATTCTGACATTGACCAAAAAAAATGTTGATCTGATCAAGAATCATCGTCAATACGAGTGAGAGAGGAAGTGGGAGAGAGGGTGGAGAAAGGCTACGCGGAGAGAAGTGAGAGAGGGCTAGGCTACGACTGGGCCAAGAGAGAAGAAAGAAAGAAAAAAACTTAGACCGACCTATAAAGAAATTAGGAGAAAATTAGAGAGGACGAAAGGCTGAATTAGGCTTAGATTTCAGCTTTCGCCCAACTGGACTAAGGGTCTCTAAATTCATTTCCCCTTTTGATTTTTAGTTCATTTAAATTGCATATTTCATTTCATTTTGGTTTGTCTTCTGTTTAGAAACAAAGGAAAGAAGGAATTACAACGTTGGCTCAACTCAACGAATTTTTGTACTTTCTTTTGTTCTTGGATTTTGTTATACCAGCAGTAGGAGTATGGGGAAAAAAAGCAATTGAATTTTGCTATACCAGCAGTAGAGGTGGATATTCGGTTAATAAAGTTTATTCGGTACAAAAATTGGCTCCTAATAATCCAAAACTATATCGGTCCAGTATTTCGGTACGGCGAAATAGTGACTACAGGTGAGCGGTGACCACGTCGAGTCTCGTGTGTCTTGTCCATCTTTTAGCTTGCGTCCAGTGAGAACCCATGCCCTAAGCCTTAGGTCTGGCTTTAGGTAGTTTATACTTGATATTTTTGTCATCACTGGATGCAAGCTAAAAAAATGAAAAGAATAAGATAGATAGGTAAGGAAGAGAAAAGGTACAGAGAAAAGAAAATGAATATAAAAAAGAAAAGAAAATGTAAAAAAATAAAAAGGAAGGAAGAAAGAAAATAAGATAGGAAATGAAAAGGAAGTGGGATTTCCCTCGATTCAGATTAAAATTGAGTTCGCAACATTTTTTAATATTTCAAGCTGAACTATTTATGTAAGATTTACAATATTGGCTAACATTGCTAATTACTACGGAGGTACACACGAAATCACGTTAAAAAAAAATAAACAAAGGTACTTTTGGATTTTTCATTACTTCTTTTTAAATAAAACACAGGGTTGCACGTAGCGATGTCACGCAACTTGTCGCGCGGGTTGTATTTCTAGTATAAGATTATTAGACGGACACTAGAGCCAGTTTCCTTTTTTCTTTTTTTTTGAGCAGAAACAATAGTTTCTAAGGCAATTGATCGCAAGAAGGTAACAAAGGAGCCCACGGCCACTTCCGTCCCTGTGCGTCGTGAGCACGCGCTCGCCCCGCTGCTCTGCTCCCACCCACACACGTACCGCATCCTCGCACGGCACGGCATCCCCGGCCACGAGCACGCAGACACCACGCAACGCAAACAGCAAAAGCAGCGGACGCGCGCGCGCCCGCCCGCCCGTCTCCTTGCCGTGTCCAACACCGCGTGTCGCGGCAGAGCAGGACGCGCGCCCTCGGCAAAGCTAGCATCGCCTGCCTGCCGATCTGCCAACTCGGCCGCGCGGACGCTCGCGTCCCTCCTGCAAGCCCCACGACCGGCGCCTGCACCTCGGCGGCGGCTCGGCCTTCATCCAGGTTACGGACTCGCGTCTCGACTCAGTCTCTCTTTGCAGCGCCACGTTTCAATTGAATTGAATAGTAACCTAGGCTTCTGCCATGATCACGCGGTCTTTTGTTGGGTTGTTCGGTGTCCGTACATACACAGCCATGGCAACCCGGTTCACTTGGACCATTGCACAGTTGCACTTGCACAGACCTGACCCAAAGTCCTGGTTTCTTGTGCTGGTTATGAGTACTGACTACTGACTGACCGCCGGCGACAAGGATCACATAAACAACTCGCGCAGTAGCCGTAGCGAATTCGGAGGCTGCTGCTTGGGACCGGACTACAGTAATTCAGCAGCCTAGGTTGTTTCCCAGGTACCCAGCAGCATGTCCCAGCAGAAGCCGAAGGCAGACTAGCTGTACACGACATGCAGTCCTGTGAACCATAGCCCACCAAATGCTGTAGGAACAGCCTGGAACCACCTTCAGATCACACAGAATTTACCCAATTAAGCACGGGATGACAGGAGTGAAACAAAACAAAGGAGCAACATCAGCACAGGGGAAAAGAGATAACAACCGACTGCGGTTCTTCCAGTATTATTAAGTAGCAGGGTAGCAACCAAACGAACGAACTTGTGACTGGTACATATATGATCTCCACAACATTGTCTCACAGACCACACTTACATAGTACTAACTTACTAAGTACTAACCAGCCTTCCACCACTGCTATAGGATGAACACTGCCAAACGATCTAGACTTGGTTCTCTTCTCTCTGATGAATCAGATGAGCGGCCGAAGAGAACAAAATCTATGCACGACAGGAACGTCAGTATACTTGGGGTGCCTCCCTCAAGGTTACATTCAGGCTGCTTTCCATTGTTTGCCACCCAAGTCCAAAGTTGTTGCTTTGCATCATTGTGACAAATTCAGCATAATCGATTTGACCATCCTAAAAATTTAGGAAAAGAAGAATGCACATTATATTTTCATCAGCGAATTTTTTTTCTCCAAAAAGACCTTTAGTTGTTTTGACAAAAATCATGCCTTGCTTTCCTCACAGCACTAACAAGAATAAAGACAGCTATATTTCCTTCCAACACTATGATAAGCTCATGTTGGCAAAAATGGGATGTCTTTTTTCCAGTTGTTGAAAAGGACAGTTTTGATATTAGCTATATTTCCTTCCAACACTATGATAAGCTCATGTTGGCAAAAATGGGATGTCTTTTTTCCAGTTGTTGAAAAGGACAGTTTGATATTAGGTGGGACCGCAATCTCGAAAATAATGTCATACAGGACCTGGTAGTTCTTCATATCCTATCACTGAAGGAAGTTCCGGAAGTGATATCATTTAGGATGAAATGTAGTATTTGTCAAACAAGAAACACCGCAATAACAGTAGAAAAGGCGTACTATGTACATGTTACTAGTCCATAACCTTGTGAAAAAAATGATCTCATGGCTTAAGAAGAACACACAAGATAAACTTACATTGTTTCGATCAACCTCCAAAATTATCTCTTCAAGGAATGTATCTTCCATGTTGCGTTCCATGCAAGCTTTTTGAAGCTTGTCGATTGTGATATAACCACTTCCATCTTTGTCAAAATATGTAAAGGCTGCCATCAAGTGTTCTTCGCGTTCTATTTTATTAAGAGGTACTGTTGCAGCAATAAACTCTTCCCAATTGATGGTGGTGGTGATGTCGTTGTCGGCCTGATGTAGAGCTTAAAAAGGTTAAATAGATAAAACATTTCTGTAATGCTGATAGTATTTTACCACAAATGCATGCTATACTCCAACGCAATGATGAATTTGAAAGGAGAGATGTTTCTTTCCACTAAACCCATAGATTGAGTAATTTTCTGACAGTATTGTGTAATCTGACATTATTCACAAGCATTTACAACAATACAAAGTTCTGAAAGCAAGCTGACTATAAAGTAGACAGACTACTTATGCGGCCTATTTACTGCATATGTCATGCATATGGTTTCAGCGTTTCATTGCGAAAATAAAATGGAAAAGACAGAAGTAGCACAAAACAAGATTAATTTAATAGGCAATTTGACAACACAATAGGTACTGCTTCTATGATACATTCTATTTATCTTATTTTCGTATTAATAGTATTTACTTACCGCTTCCATTAAATCACTAATCTCAGTATCCTTAAACATTGAATCATATCTTCTCAGTCCTTCTTTAAGCTCACCAAAAGTAACCACACCTCTATTTTTAGTGTCCATTGACTTGAACATTTCTCTTAACCCAGCAATCTCCTCTTCTGAAAGACGCTCAGCAATAACCTGGATGTACAGAAAAATTAGGAAGATGGATTACTGCATTGGTGATAAAAATGTAAAAGATGACAAGTGGACAAACAAAGTACTCCCTCCGTTGATAATTATAGGGTGTGTTTGATGTTGGCTCAAAGACCAAAGACTAGAGCAAATTTACTAGAATACCCATGAACAAAGAGATAAGAATGCATTAGTCAACATAGTAACAACCATGGCCAGGATCCAAGTTAATGTTTTGCATTGATCTTTGCTTCACCATGCGTGCATGCAAAGGTTAAAAGGACATCTATTCAGTAGTCAACAGAGGGAGTATTAACTGAGTGAAATTTGGCGTCTTAATGCCATCCTAACACCAAGTACTTTTATATCCCATCCATCCTAGCATAGCAACCCTATGAAATTATATCGAGGTCAACCTTGAATGGTAGCTCAGGCAAATTTAATCACATGGTAAAGTGACCTTGTTGATTACTCTAAGCTTGGAAGCAACAATGGAACACATACAAGACTGATAATAAATGCGCACAAACACTAACGATGACAGCTTTATATAGAGTCAAATATAACCAAACTCTGTATTGTCAATGTTTTAGACCCCAAGAAGAAAAATCTGAACTGAGGCAAATCACTGTGCCCATGAGCTTCATTATGATGACAAAATGGCAACAGGTAATAACTTTTCTATAACATGCAAGCAAATTAAAACATACCTGTAGAGCCAATTTCTTTAACCTATTCATTGCAGAGAACTGTTTGAGACGAGAAAGAACACTTGGATCCAGAGCTTGATCAGTAGCCACTCCATTGTCACATATCCAGGGATGCTCTGAGAGTTAAAAAAAAAATGAACAATAAACTGTAAACAGGTGCTGTTTGTCACACATGGATCTTACTATAGTCATAGTGGAATTTCCTGGATGGAATTTTTTTGTTTGAAATTCTATGACAAAGCAAGAAGCATCAACATAAGGAATTGAAATGAAGAAAAGTGGTATTTAATGAACAGAAGTTAAATAATACTAACTTAGCACTTCATGGGCTTTCAAACGCTCTGATGGACAAGGGCAGAGCATTTTTCTTATAAGATCCTTTGCACTGTCAGATATTCTGGGCCACGGGTTTGATTCAAAATCAACATGTCCGTTCAAGACTTTGTCAAATATTCTGTTTTGTGTATCTGGTAAAGAATGATTGAATGAAACAAGTCATTTTTAGCAATTCAGCACAACCAGTGAAGCAGAATTTTACAAATCATGTCAAATCAATCACCTGCCCAAAATGGTGGCACACCACTTAGCAATACATAGAGTATCACTCCAGCTGTCCATACATCAGCCTCCGGTCCATAATGCTTGTGCAATACCTCTGGAGCAATGTAATATGGGCTTCCCACTAACTGAGTGAAAACCTGACCTGATATTTTTTTAACTCTGGACTCAGACAAAGCTCAAGGACAAGAATAGGTGCCTAGCTAGTAGCTACTAATATAGCCCTCACAACGTAAATTAAAGGTGGGTAGATATGAATAACAATAAAAGGGGCACAGGCCATATGCAAAGACAGAAAATATTTCCATCCATTCTGTTTGAGCCATAGAATGAGCAGCAACAGCAAACTAATGCTTTCCAGGATTTATTGGTGCAAAGAAAGGCTTATACTGTTCTATTACTACACAATACTTTGACCTGAATCATTGTTTGCATTGAATGTATTTACAACCTAGCTAAAAAAGTTAGTAGAATATCACATAAGTGACATAACTAACTCATCACCTAGCAATAGAAACAAAACAGCCCCTTAGAATGTATTGACTCTGACATCATACCTGGTTTGAAGAACACAGAGAGACCAAAATCGATTGCTTTTATCGACAGGTCATCATCTTTATCCACTAAGAGGAAGTTTTCTGGCTTGAGATCCCGGTGCATCACCCCAAGTGAATGGCACTTCGCTACGATACCAACAATAATTCTTATGAGCTCCGCAGCCTTCCGTTCACTGTAATGCCCCTTCTGCTGAATCTGACCAAAGAGCTCGCCACCTGCACAGAGCTCCATGACGATGTGCACAGCCTCCTCATCCTCGTACACATCCTTGATGGTGACTATATTCTTGTGGCCCGAAAGATGGTGCATTATCTGGATCTCACGGCGCACATCCTCAATATCTTCCATGGTGCGGAACTTTGCCTTCAAGACAGACTTGCACGCATACTGACATCCCGTGCTGATCTCAGTGCAGAGGTATGTCGTCCCAAACTGACCCTGACCAAGCTTCCGGCCAAGGGTATAATGTTCCCTTATGTCTGGAGTCTTTCGTCCAAGGACAGAGATGGACGTTACGCTCAGCCCCTGCCGCAGAAGACCCGCGACACTGGGCCTAGATGAGCCGGAGTAACAATCCTCAGTATCATTCCCATCGTCATACCTAGAAGCCAAACGCTCATTCTGGAACCGGTTGCGGTTGTAGTAATCGTTCCCAAGGGTTCCATTTTGGCACGAATTTCCCATTCTCAAAACCTGCAGGATACAAAATACAAATTAGATATATATACACACTGTGCACAGAATTGGAAAAGTTTTGCAAGAAGAACATCTACAGCCTAATTTCTTTTCAATCACCAATACTTGATCAGAACTCCTACTCACAAGCTATAATTATAGTACAATAAATTTTGAGCAAAATCCAGCACAAAACGAAGCACCCAGCAACAAAAACTTTATCTTAACAACACACAACCAAACAATAAGCACCTGCAATAATTGCGAAATTACCCACTGTTTCGAGCTTTCCTAAGCTCCTAGGAACAACAATTCCCCAACACGACGTAACCTATTCCTATAGCTTAGACCATCACAAATTTAGGAGCTTCTCCCAAAGGCAGCTCCTTCAAGCTTCCTACGGCTCACAATCCCCAACCCAAAGATTCTCAACACCAAAATAAACCAAAACTGAAAATTTCCACCGAATCCTACACTGGATAGCGCCCCAAAACCACCACAGCTCCCCTACCCCAAACGCTTCCAAGACAAGCCATGACCACTACAGACGAAATCTAGATCAAAATCACAAGCTCGATACGAAATGTACGACCAGGCGAATGAAGAAGCGCTCAGAAGGATCTTACCTGAAGCAGCAGCCTCGATCGGTGCCGGGAGGCGGGAGAGCCGGGGAGAGGGACCGGAGCCGGAATCCCCGCTTCCCGAGGGGCTAAAATGCAAAACGATAGGAGGAAAAAAATGGAGAGGAGAGCACTGAGGTGCCGGAGGGGGAGGAGAGGCCATTTTATACCGGGCAGATGGGTGGTGGGGTTGGTGCAGCGCGCGGCGTGGGGGACAGGTTTTGGCGAGTTGGACGTCTGGATGTTTCCCCACACCGATAGAAACCAAGATGAGCGGCTGTGATGTCCCAAGTAAAACTACACATTTTAGCCAACTCTGTGTTTTTTTTGTTGAACTTTGCCCAACTTTTGTGTTGGCAGAAAGCAAAGTTGTTGAGGTTTTTTTGTTCCTTGAGATATTAGGTAACTCAAACGGCGGTTGCCGATAGACAACAATCGGGTTTAGCTGGCCTGTGTGTTGCAAGTGATGTTGCGTACAGTGTGGGGGGTTCTGATCGCTTCGCGACAAGCAAAATATTGCGTAGAAGGATGAAAAGTTCTAAAAGTGACGGTAAAGAAAAACCGATTTTTGGCTATGATGCACTAATATGTTTCGTGTTCTAATTGTTTCACGACAAAGTGTGATTGTTGCCTGAGCTGTGAGACTTTTAAATTGCTTTTGAGTGGAATACAACACTATATAAAGTGGGAGAAGTTCTATAGCTTTATGGAAGAAAAATTAATAACGATTCATCACATTGGCAAAAAAAAATTGGCTTGTGATCTGCGTAAACTGACAATTATGATAGGCATGTATCTTTTTCTTATACGACAAATTTTCAATGAGTTAAAAAGAGTATTATTCTAAAAAAAAGGTAGATAAAATCGCACTTAGCTATATGGCGTTTATGCATTTCAAATACCACAATATTTTGTTAAGTATTAGAAGCTTTAATGGTTTTGCGGCAAAATCCGATAGTGTGTTAAGGGGTATAAGTTATGATTGTGACAAAACACAACCTTATGTAAAATTTGAGAAGCTGCCATTGCTTCTACGGCAGAAATGCCAAGACTTAACCTTACCAAAATCATGTGGATTCATATGCTTCATAAGTCAATTAAATCAAATAGGTAGCCATTTCTCATCTGTTTTTTTCAGTGACTGTAAGTTTTATTCTTGAAATGTGGTCAAGGGCAATCATATTTAGATGTGCCACACATATACGTTGCAGACGCGGGTTTTTGTAAACTTTTGATGATCACTTCACTTAGTTGTATGGTGTTTTTGTGTAAGGTGTGAGAAAATATCATCACAATGGAAAACATGGTTTTGAAAAGCGTGAGATGCTAAATGCTTCACAACAAAAACACTGAGATTAATGTAGGTTCATATATGCTAAAAATAACAACTATGTCGGGTAGGAAATCTTTGCTCATCTCGCTTTTCAGTGTGAAGTGAGCATTTTTCTGGAAATGTGGTAAAGAACAATCACATTTAGTTGTGTCACATTGCCGTATTGGTATGTTTTGAACATCAAACGTGACAATATTTTTTGTTACTCCTTTACACAACGCTATGTAAAGTGTGAGAAGTTTTGATTGCTTTATGGCAAAAATATTAATACTTAACCTTAGCAAAATTATATTGGGTAGTGCCATTTGAACCTTAGCAAAATTATATCGGGTAGTGCCATATGAATTGTGTTAGTATTTTTTATTTATTTTGTGAGGATGTTAATTAGAAACTAGAGAGCTGAGCTTTGGATGGAACACCTTAAGAAGTGGTTTTTTACTTGATGCTTTCAGGGCATGCAAAGCAACAATTCTTCTTCTGCGAATGCAAGAGTCGCATGTAGGGGTGAAAACTGATCGGATAGTTTCCGACTGATCCAGACGAAAACAAATTCGGATTGTCTCGGATCGGATTTTTCTCGGGTAATTCTCAGACCAGAAACGAATACAATACAAATTATTCGAATTATGCCAAGGCCGGATATCCGGCAATTCAGCCCAACACTAGCAACCCTCCTGTCCATTTCTTCTCTTCCTCTCATCCTCTGTCTCTTTCTTTTCCTTCTACCTCGAGAGCTCTTCCTTCATCTCAATACTCACTCCGGCTCCTCTCTTCTCTCCCTCCAGCTGGCCGAGCTGGCCGGATCCAGCAACCACCGCTGGTCGCTAGGCACCGCCGCTACTCCAGGCTGCCGCAACTTGCGCCGCCTGCACCTGCGCTGCTGGGAGCCGTCACGTCGCGCCTCAGCCTCTCCGCGCTCAGCACCGCACGAAGTCGCTGCCTTGGCGTCGTCGCATCCTCGGTTGCCGCGCATGCCGCTGTCACCTTGGTGCCCCTGGGTCCCGGCCGCATGGAGCTATTGAGAGGATTTGTGATTTTTGGTAGAGATTAGAAGGGGGAGAAATGGAGATGAGCTAGCTCATGTTTTTGGGAAGTTCTGTTGGGGGAGAAAAATGGTAGTGGAGAATAAATGACAGTGGAAGGTAGGAGGAAATGCCAGTGAGGAGAATGGGTTCGAATGGGACAAATGAGGATGGCTAAGGAGTAAAAGGGGGGTAGGAGAGGTCTTTACTAATAGGAGAGATGACAGGGAAAAGAATGGACACACAGACGTTTCGTATGCGCTCGGTTGAACGGGAAGAGAGAGCGACGATGCGAATGAATGCATGACCAACAACGACTAAACTTGAATTTGATATTTGAATTGGAGTTTAGAAATTTTATTCAACAACGAATAAACTTCAAATGAAAACCAACAAATTAAATTAATTAATTTAACTTACCTTTTCTTTTTAAACTAAACAAAATTTGTGTTGTTAAAATATATTATGAGCTAAGTGTACTGCTGTGCATATTTTTTTGAGACGTGTATCTACTTATTATCGAACTATGTATGGCATTAATGAACTAGGTATGATGAACTAAGTTTTATGTATGTGATGAATTAAGTGATGACTTATGAGTTATGAGCTAAATGTGGTAAACTAAGTGTCATGTCTGTGATAAACTAATTAATGCAGCTTGCAAGTGCCTAATGTTATATGTGGTTACTAAAAATGTGAACAATTTATGAATGTTTGGATCAAATAAACTAGTTATATGTTTGTGTTAATTTCTAGCTTACAATTTTAGGGGTTATCATGTTCCGAAAAATATCTGTGACCGTATTCGCTCCGTATTTGTATTCGACATAATTCGTATTTGTGCCCGGGATATTCATATTCATATCCGCATCCGAGAGAAAAATATGAAAACAAATATGATAGAGTCATTATCCGTCCGTATTCGATCGGTTTTCACCCCTAGTCACATGCTCGAACCAAGGGTGCTTTTGGACAAATTCATTGTTAAGAGACAGTCTTGCCAAAACTAAGAAATTGCATAACATCCGTTCATTAAAAAAAGTCATAGATTTGGGCGTCAATAATCTTATATACCTTATTAATCAGTCTGCAATCAATTTGCAAAATGTTGTTTATAAATCTTGGACTATTTAGTCATGGTAACATGTCCACCGTATGATGATTAAACTCAAGGAGACCGAACATTTTTCCGCGATAGCGTGGTTATAGCTAAATCATTCTTAGCCGTGAATTAACGACGGTCGCAATCATCCAGTGTGCTTTAGCAGAACAACCATCGCAATCGGAGAAGTGGAACAGTGAGAAATAAGAACTTGCGGTTTGCAGTGTAGGAAGAGGATCGCTTTCCAACCATCTAATTTAAAGTCCGGCAATACAACTCCGGTTCGTCCGTTCCATTGTTTTGCTATAGGCAGTAGTAGTAGTGCTGTGGTACGTGTCCATCGGTTTTGCTGCGGATCCAACGGTCGTCAGCCGGGGCTACAGTCCACCTCATCGCTAGATGAATAGTGAATATCCTCTTGAGCACCTGTATTTATCTATGAACGAAATGAGTCATTAAGTCTGAAAACAGGAGAAAACTAGTCTAATAATATCATCTACATCTTTATTTTAGTCGTAGATCTGTCACTGGCCAGAGTACAGATTTGCCTGGTTTTGATGGTGTGCCATGCCATGTTGCACTGCTGCACGACGTACGGCTCTCTTGTGTTCACGGGTCACTCGTCTCGTCTCGTCTCATCTCAGCCGCGCCGTTCGTCGTGACGACGGACGAGTTGGTGCCGAAATCGGCTGGTGTTCTTACTTCTTAGTTCTTACTGGGGACGGCCAAGCTCGTGGAGTAGGTGAGGTGTCCATATTTTGGTGGAGTTAGTTTATTATTTACTTTTTTTGCATTCTGCCCCCTTGCTTTCGTAATAAATGGATGATAGGGGTAGGTGAAACGTTTCTCTCTCAACACTGTGATTCGATGAAAAACAAGGAGATGATCCTAGACTGCCACTCAGATATACTCCGGATCCGGATCTGAACGTTACTCTGCGTACTCCACAGCGGTACTGTAGGACCAACGGATATCGATTTTACTGTAATTAAAATACTGTAGTGAAATACTATGTCTATTGATCCTAATTTTTAATTTTTTGATCGGACGACGAAGATCGCTCCTTAATGTCCTGTACTGTATATCTCATGCATCGAATCCTCCCGTGCAGATGATAAATTTCCTATTATTTGTTGTTCCTATAACACTGTAGCTAGATGGATTTCGCAAGGGGCGGCTACGAGGATGATCCTTTTTTCCCCTTAAAATCACTATTCTCGCGTTTGACATTCTTAAACTCAAAAGAAACTTTTCACCAATGTATTAGTACGTACCTCTCTTAGATGTTGTACCTGTGCCCACAGCTCATTTCGCGAAAGGCTCAAGCAAGGCTGCTAAATTAACAAAAATTTCACTAGGCCAGAAGAAGTAAAGCACGAGTTGGTCTGGCCCCTCGAGGCTTTGAGTAGAAGTGAGTTTTTACACCCCCGTTTGGATGTCAGAATTGGGGGTTGAATTGGATTCCAATTCAGAGGCTGTTTGGATGCATCCCGAATTGGATCTCGAAATTTGACTTCAATTACATGGAATTGTTTCTTAGAGCTACTTCAATTCCGTCACTTTGGTCGCCACCACCACATAGTAGGAGGAGGAGGAGGGTGTGTGGGAGGTGGTCACCGACGACAGCTAGGAGGGATTGTCAACAACAGTTGGGAGGAGGTCGCCAGTGGGCGGCAGCTAGGACTTGGGATGGGGTCATCGACACTCCTGTAGGAGCAATGGAAGTCGACCAAGGGAGTCAAGAAGGAGACAAATCCATTCTGTGATTTCTTCAAGTATGCAACCAAACACCACACATAATTGTTTTGGATCCTAAAATTCTAGTTTGCAATTCTACCATCATCCAAACACTAGAATTAGAATTATAAACTGATTCCATTTCAGCTTGAAATTGAATTGGAGCTTCAATTTTGTTGACCCAATTCAATTCCAAAAACCAAACTGACCTTTGACTTCCGTGGCCTTTAGCCCTTGTGTGAGGGTCGCACTAAGACGCTACACACACAGTAACCGTGCATCTCAAAAAGCAAAAAAAAGAAGAAAAAATTAGGTCACTAACACTCTAGAGTGTGTTTACGATGTTATTATTCTAATTACGTATCTTTAGAGTGTTATTGGCCCTGCTTCCCCGGCCACTCCAATTATTTTACTCGATCGTTCTTGCCGTCGATTTATCCATCCACGCAAAGCCCGAAGCCGCACAGAGCATATACGTCCGTATTATACCACCAAAAGTACCCGTATATTATATGGTGGTGGAGGAGGAAATAAAATCGCCATCTCCGACTCCAACAGTAGTAGTATATATGCAGTGTCATGTAAATATGCGTGCACAAAGTCGCCCTGCGGAGCAACTTAAGCAGGCGGCAGCTGCCGAGTAGTGAAACCCGTATTATACGTTGGCTTGCTTGTGCTCGGCTCAATCACTTTCTAGGTGCCTCCAAAACAAAAGAGTGGGCACGGCGTGACCGCACGAGCCACGAGGGGCCATCTTGTGGGCCCCCAGGCCCACTGGCCACGTGCGTAGGACAAAGCGGGGGGAAAGCAGGCACGAGGGACTCGTGGGGGAAGTATCGTACTGGCCGTTATTGGCTTCTCCTCGGGGCCCATCTGCCGTGAAAGCGAAATGGACGGTGGCCGGGCATCCAGCCCGGATGGATCGAGGGCTCGAGGCCTATCGGCTGGCCCACGCTGAGTTGTGTGGTGTGGCGTGTAGGTTTAAGGCCCGTCGGAGCACATGAATTTTACATCAATTTTTTTTTAAAATATATGAGAAACAGTTCAGTTTCTACAGTATAGTTTAGTATCTAGAAAGGTTCCAGCCTTCCAAATCGGAGACTTATTGGTTGGAGATTTGGGCTGCATAGAAGAAGTTTCGGCACACACATATTCACATTAGCCCATTGAGGGAGAAATTTAGGCTGTGTGTATTTTTTCCCGTTCGTATGGGGACGAAGCTGTTAATGAGAATGTTGAAGACGAGAAGGCGATTTTTCCATCAAATTATGTATCCCTTAGTATCTTTAACGGTTAGAGATAATCTTATCTTTAACATATAGTACATTATCTTTAAAGATAACATCTTCAATAGATAGTTTCTAATACATTTTAATATTTATATTTTATAATTTTTTTAAAACGAGCCTACTTACCAACTAGAGTAGATTAATGTATCGTGTCTTGTGTTGCGTGCACCACAATCTTTTCAGGAAGAGACGATCTGTGCTCGCTCTCCTATATGTAAGATTTTGTTAACGTGACATACCTAAGAGACGATAATAAATATACTATTAGAGATACCCTTACATTGCGTAGAGTGCGTAGAGAGAGAAAAGAAGTGAAAAACGGTTTCTTATAAAAAGAGAAATACAAACCTATCCTAAATCCAAATGACACCAACAGGCCCATAGCCTAAGCCAATCCAATGCCCAGCAGCACCCTCCACGGATCGACCCCTTCTTCCCATTCTCCCAGCCACGTCACCGATCCGCACCGAGCCCTCTCCACCAATAGAACGCTCGGAACCCAACATCCCACGGATCGATCCCCTCGCAACTCCCTCCAATAAATACCCGCACACCCCATTCCCCATCGCAACAAAATCCCCAACTCCCAATTACCCCAAATCCTCCCCAAGTTTCGTGAGCTCTAGCCATCGTCAGCCATGTCGGGCCGCGGCAAGGGGGGCAAGGGTCTGGGCAAGGGCGGCGCGAAGCGCCACCGCAAGGTGCTCCGCGACAACATCCAGGGCATCACGAAGCCGGCGATCCGGAGGCTGGCGAGGAGGGGCGGCGTGAAGCGCATCTCCGGGCTGATCTACGAGGAGACCCGCGGCGTGCTCAAGATCTTCCTCGAGAACGTCATCCGCGACGCCGTCACCTACACGGAGCACGCCCGCCGCAAGACCGTCACCGCCATGGACGTCGTCTACGCGCTCAAGCGCCAGGGCCGCACCCTCTACGGCTTCGGCGGCTGAGCCCGGGAGGAGAGAGATTTGGAGCCTGGGCTATTCCGTGCCTTGTTGGGTGGTGTAGGAGCTAGGGTTTCGGTGGGATTAGGCGAGTTCTGTGTGCTTGTGCTGTGTGTAGCTGCGTCGTGGTCTTCAACGAATTCGATGCCTATGAATTGAAGAAATGGATGCTTCTATGATATCATCGACGCTTTTGTCTCGCGCGCTGTTAATTTTGGCCAAGTTTGTGAAATCGACTTGCTGGAAAGAAAGTTTGGGCAATTGTGGGGGCTGTGCGTATCGATTCGGTCGCTTTGTCGATTGTGTTTGCTTCCAAAGGCCATCACTGCTTTATTATTCACTTTTAATTGGCTCAAATCCCCGGGCTAATGACTTGTCGATAGGATTTGGGTGATGTACGCCGATGGGATTTGTGTGCAGTGGACAGCCTTATTCTTACGACTTGGGGGCCCGGAGCATACTTATCTATTCCATTTCGTCACCGGTTAGAATAGTAGGAACATGCTATATTGACACCTAAATTGGTATACGGTAGTCTTAATTTCGTATTAGTCTTAATATTGGTTATTTTGGTACCGGTCAAAAATTTAAAATTGAAGTGATTATCTTTTTGAATGAGCTCGGAAAGTCGAGTTCAATACCATTCCTTTGGTAAATGAAATTATACTAGAATATGGTAAAATATATGAAATTATGAAATCATATTGTATATTTAACTACATATAACCTTTGTATTTATGAAGTAATTAAATTATGTGTCATTTTTATTCTATGATTATGTATTTGAAGTGAGATTTCAAGTGAAATTATATGTGTATATAATTACATATATATTATATTAAAATATGAAACAATACATCGGAATGGAGCAGTACTAATGTATTTCATACCAAAAGGCAAATCGGAATAGCCTTCGAAATAGAATTGATATTTCATACCAAAAGGCAAATCGGAATAGCTTCCGAAATAGAATTGAGGAGTCGTATGATTGGGAGACACTACTCGAATTTAGCATTCAGCAACAGAGTCAGATAGTTACACCTTGTATTGTGCAGAAAAATGTACTAGTACTAATTCAGGTCGTTCTCACGTTCATGTGAGGTCAAAGACATGGAAGAAAAGAACACAATAGTGCCTCCACTATTGTCCTGAGGTATGGTCGTCCGGAGACACGGCGTCAGCGCTGGACGGCTGGACCATGTGTCCATGATGTTTGTACCAGTTAGAACCTGTGCCAGCTTTGATGGATACAGCACGAGCTCCGATCTGGTGCGAGGCAGCAATGCTGCCTTTGATGGGCGCTGCAGACTCGGGCCTGGCACGCCTGCCCTGGCTCGTCATAGCATGTGTAGGCCAAATTACAAAGTACAGCATACGAAGATGGCGGATAGATCAAATGGAGAAAAATTGAAATGGAGTAGTAGAATAAGTGCAGCCAGTACGCAGAAAAGGGTCAAATGTGCGCGGTTAATACTGATGAATAACGCCATCTGGAGTGAGGTTGCAACTTTGCAAATTTCTGTGTTTGACACTAGCGTTGGGAATCTGGAATTGACCTGCAAAATGTTGGACACCGTCATCTGGAGTGAGATTGCAACTTGATTCCTTTACACGCATTGAGAACCTGCAATCCACTTGCCATCGTTTGTTTTTTTCTCACTTAACGAAGCAGAGTATCTTCACGAACAAAATCCTGGGCCGAGCCGGCCAAGTGCCAACAGTTGGCACCACGCCGGCGCACGTACGCACACCGCAGCGCACCGACTCCCCCCAACCCGAACCGCCGAAGTGCCGAGCCGGAGGCAGCCCCCCACCGGCCGGCCCGCTTGCCGTTCCGCTGTCGCTGTTTCCAATTTCCATCCCGCCGACCCTCCTCCGCTCCGCCCCCACACCCTGCCCAACCCCACCACCCCACCAACCCAACCCACCACGCGACGCGACGCCCCACTCTCTACTTCTCGCTTCCGCTCCACGCCGCGCCGGTCGATCGCCCGCCCGCCCGCTTAACCTCCTCCCGCGATCTCGTCCCGCCCAGCCAGGCCCAGATCTGGTGGCCCCTTGCTCGCGCGCGCGTGGCCGGCCGGTTGATGGTGTCCGCCGCGGCGCAGGCGGGCGTGCTCGCGGCGTGCGTGGTGCTGTTCGTCCCCATGGGGCTCGCGGGCTGGCACCTCAGCCGCAACAAGGTGCTCTTCTTCTCCGGCGCGCTCTTCGTCTCCCTCGCCGTCGGCGTCCACCTCTCCCCGTACCTCCCCTCCCTGTCCCACCTCCTCGTCGCCTCCTTCCACCCCCACCGCGTCCCGTCCTCGTGCATCCCGTTCCTGCACCGCGTTTCGTGGGGGGACGCGGACGCCGGCGCCGGGGGAGTGGGCCGCGCGTGGTCGTGGCAGCCCTCGCTCGCGGCCTCCTGCGGCTTCGCGCGGCTGTCGCGGGACGACGCGTCGCTCCTGCTCAACGGCTCGTGGGTGATGGTGGCGGGGGACTCGCAGGCGCGGCTGCTGGTGCTCGCGCTGCTGCGACTCCTGCTCGACCCGGCCGCGGCGGCGGCGGCCGAGCCCGAGCTGTTCCGCCGCCACAGCGACTACCGCGCCGCCGTGCCGGCGCGGGGCATCTCCGTGGATTTCATCTGGGCGCCGTTCGAGAGCAACCTCACCAGGCTGCTCCACGAGGATCTCCGCCTCGCGCCACGCACCCCCGACGTGCTCGTCCTCGGATCCGGCCTCTGGCACATGCTCCATGTCACCGACGCCGAGCAATACGGCGATGCAGTGGCGTCCATCGCCAGTGCCGCCAAGTCCCTCCGGTCGCCACTCCCCGTGCCGCCGCCGCACATGTTCTGGCTCGGCCTGCCGCGTCTCGTGAACCATATGCTCAACACTGATGCCAAGAAAGCGCACATGAACGACACCATGCTGCAAGCCTACGACCGTGAGATCGACCAGAGGTGCGTCTTGCGCCGTGATGGTGGCCCATTCCTACTGCTTGATGTGGGAAAGCTCACCGGGGGATGTGGGCAGCAATGCACGGCTGATGGAATGCATTATGACGGCGAGGTGTACGATGCTGTCATGCATATCATGCTCAATGCATTGGTGATTGAATCACAACAAACGATTTGAGTGGGTTGGGGTTCTTGAAGCAGGTGTGCTCTCACCCCCTGTTCGTTTGGTCCAGTACATTACATGGGTAATTAGAAATTGTTGTGAATTAGGGAGGTTCTGTTGATTGCTTCAACATTTTGGTCGTTTGCTAGAAGTCACCGTTGGATTGCTCAACCTTAGATTGTAATATAGGGACATCTTAGAACCTCACTTTTTTTTTTTGTTGGCTAAATGGCAAACTGAGTTGGTGTGTTGTACACTTTTTTCTTGGGTAATAACTAAGATGGTGATTCTATAATGTAGGAGAGAACAGATAGAGGAATACTAAGAACTAATCAACTTTTTGTTTGGCAATTGGAGGTATTATTTTTGTTGTACATGCAGAAATGTTCTCTAAATCATGTATGTGATGTTTGGTGATGCTTTCAACACTCAGAATCATTGAGTTATCCAATTCAGTAAGCTTAAGATGTATGTGTAAATGTCAGATTGAAGCTTAAGTGGACTGTAAAGTGTAAACTGTACTACGACCCTTTCAACATAGTTATATACTTTTCACCAGTAGTTGCGGTGGTTCTAACTTTCACATGATTTTGAAGCTATAAGCCTATGACTGTACTGCACGCTGAATGCATCACGGCATCACGCACAGTTGAACACGTAATTTATAGAATAATTTAAATAAGTCTTCCGTATGAACTATTAATATGTGGACTTTATAACAATGTATGATGTATCCTCTTTATCTTGTCTGGTTTATTCCACTAGTGTCTTCATTTTGTAAACTGCAACCTAGTGCATTGGAATTGCTGACGAACTATTGATTCGTCGTTGTTCGGTGTTCACAAAAATAGTACAGAAAGTTCCCGGCGTGTGGGAATCCTTGTTTTGGTAATTTATCTTAGTAGACACATTATTGTTATTTCCTCTTGCATTTCCCTGTTGTATGCCCCTGTTAGCAAAAGTTTCAAGCTAAGTGCATCTGCTAATTTAACTCACCCTGCTCAATCTTGTGGTAAAGGTAATCTATCTGTTTACTACTGCTTTGCTTTTGTGAATACCATTTACTTATGTGTGAAACTTATAATTGTTGAGCATGGTTTCATTGCCCATATGATGTTTCCACATGTGTCTGTAGTTGGTATGACCCAGAGATCGCAAGGGGTAGCGATGCGGCACCGGCGATCTCGGCCGAGCCACGTGACGCCCAGGAGCCGTGATGAGTTGCAGTTGTCGAGAAGCAGGAGACGGGGAATAGAGAAGTCAGGATTGGGGAATAAGAATATTATTTGATTGCTTCCAATACAATGAGTAAGGCTCCCCTTTTATAGTGCTAAGTCAATCCTTCCTATTCCGAATACAATTCTTATCCTTTCCTAATCTATCTGTTATTTAAAGAAACATATAACTAGAAATAGTTTAGACTACGTAGATACATCTTCTTAGTTGATTCCGGACTCCTGTGCTGGCATCTGAGTCGTCCTTCTTGTATTGCGACATTTATACGGAATCCCCCAGATAACAGTAGTATAGATTGAATCGATCAATCCTTTTCTTTTTGTTAACATTGGGGTGTTATACAGTTCATATATTAATCTTTCTATATTAGTCTTGTTGAAAGGGTTATTTTGGTAGCTACAAAGTTAAGCACTGTTTGACAGAACCTCAGCTCTTTTACTTGTAGTGTTCTGATGTTTTGATGAGAACAACAACATCAAATACGGTATAACTTTCATGACTGCTTCACAATTCCTTGTGTTGAAATTGTCTCTTCTCCAGTTCTGGTTTACCCTGTTTGGTCTATTTTCTACATGGTTGGTTAATTAGCGCGAATCTAAAGCGGCTTTGATGGAAGAAATTAGTGTTACTGCATGTCGTGCATGCACACACATAAGCTTGTGTGTTACAGGATTCAAGGTGGCTTCTTAAACCATACTCCCAAAGTTGCTGTTAAGAGTTCACTGTTTGTTGTCATGTAACTCTTACTGTGTTGTGATATTTTTGTTACCCCATTAGTCCCCCTATGATTTGAAGAACCTGCCAACTTTCTTGGCAGTAATTAAACAAACAAGCTTTGAAGCGAGAAGTTTGTTCTATGATTGTGTTTCCAAGATTTAAACCATGTATATGGATTCTATGTATTCACTTCTTCCTGCTCCCTTTTAAATGCTGGAGTTCTACCTGTTATATTTTTGGATGGGTAAAGTGAGCATAATTTGGAGTAATTTTCAAGCTTCAAAGGTACAAATAAGTCTTTTCATACTTTATCCAAAAGTCCTTTTTTCCCTTCAAAGATCAGAAGTCATTACTTGCTCAAAAAGATTACAACTGCTTATGTTAGGAGATGTTGTTTTCTATATAAAAGTTTGAAAGTTTGTATTATCTTTTGTCATAAGACGTGGTACAAGAGATACACTTTCCTATACCAATCGTGAGAAATTTTGTGTTATATCTTTTGTCATAAGATGTGGTATAAGGGATATTTGCCTGCACCAATTGTGAATCCACAATTGACATGGCAGCGTTTCGATCTGTGACGGCTAGCAAGATCCTTGGCCGCGCGCTCCAGCGACAACTGGCGGTTCATCCGGTGGCCACCCTGCGGGCATTGGAGGAGGGGCAACGGCAGCCGTTCCTGTCAGGCCCTAAAGATTCAGAGACCCGACGTGGTCGATTTGGTGGATAGAGTCTCAGATAAGCGAAGAGGCAAAGAGAAGAACGAACACTAGGGTTCTAACAGGCCTAATTAAGAGAGACACTAATTATGCTGCTCTTTTCTTACTTTAATTAACGACATCACTATATAGCCCCAGGACAAATTGAAGTTCACATTACATGCTGAAGTTAAAACAGTAATCTCTGAATTCATCTCAAATTCACTTGGCGACAATCTAGATGACGCCACAGTAATTACTGAACCGAAGTTGTGCCATCGGATCTCCCGTCCAGCATGTGTCTTCGATCTCCGCCTTCTATCTTGGCTTAACTGAACCTGTCAAAATGTTATGTTGGTTGCTGACTTCAACTGAACGCCCTCAAAACTCTAAATTTTGCTACGAAGTTCAGACTTAGCCATTTCAGAGTCTAACATTGCCCTCCTCTTGAGCTGGACCTTGTCCTCAAGGTTCGAAATTTGGGAATGTGCTCTGAAGGAAGGTAACATCTTCCCAGGTTGCATCCTCATGTCCCAAGCTTAACCACTGAATCAACCATTCAGCCACCGGTTTGTTCCTACGAGGAATTGCCCTTCTGTCAAGTACAGATATAGGCTCAGTCTTGATTTTGCCGTTGTCTCCAACCAATGGCAGCCCTGGAATTGGTACGGCCTGAGCCCCTAAGTGTTTTTTCAGTTGACTCACATGGAAAATTGGGTGGATAACAGCGTCCACTGGTAATTGCAACCTATAAGCAACTTGACCCACTTTGTCCAAAACTCGAAAATGTCCATAATACTTTGACTTGAGTTTCAGGGAACCTCTTATGCCAAAAGCAGTTTGTCCGCAAGGTTGTATTTTAAGATACACCATGTCCCCCACCTTAAGCTGCCTTTCTGACCTTGATTTGTTAACAATGTGCTTCATTCTTTCTTGAGCTTTGTGTAAGTTAACTTTGAGCTGCTCTATCATGAGTTCCTTTTGTTCCACAGTAACTCTAGCTTCAGTTGATATATTGCCGGGAATTGTTAGTTCTCCAATTTGAGGTGGAGGGGAATCATATAATGCCTGAAAGGGAGTGATCTTTAGTGAAGTGTGATAAGATGTATTGTACCACCATTTAGCTAATGTCAATCAATTCATTCATGCTTTTGGTTCCTGAAAGGTCATGCTCCTCAAATACGATTCCAAGCATTGATTCACCCTTTCTGTTTGCCCATCCGTTTGTGGGTGGTAAGCACTCCTGAGCTGCAAGGACACTTTCAAGGTCCTGAAACAGATTGCTGGTGAAAATCATGTCCATGCCAGTCACAATAGCAATGGGCATCCCATGTAACTTGAAAATATTGTCCATAAAAACCTGTACCACCTACTGAACCGAGTAGGGGTGAGAAAGAGACAAGAAATGAGCATACTTAGTCATTCTGTCTACTACCACCAGGATTACTTCTTTGCCTTTGGACTTTAGCAATCCTTCAATGAAATCCATGCTAATGTGTGTCCAAGCCATATCTGGAACCTCTAAGGGATTTAACAATCCAGGAATGTGTATATGCTCAGACTTGGTGATTTGACACACTGGACACTCAGCAACTAATGACTCCACACTCATTTTGAGTCTTGGTCAATAGAACAATCTTTTGATTCTATGATAAGTTTCCCTCATACCTGAATGTCCTCAAAAGCTGAAGAGTGGAAAGAGTCCAGAATTTTAGACCTGATATCATTACCAGTTCTCACATATATCCTCCTCTTGTATCTTAACAACCCAGATTCTAGGGTGTATTGGTTTTTAGATTCTGTGTTTTCTTGATGACCCCCCCCCCAAAGCCTTTTCATATAGAGGGTCATTAGTATAACTTCCCTTAATGTCTTCCACCCATTCTAACATGATGACAATAGCAAAACATCCTCCTTCATGGTCCTTGTCTGAGCCATCTCTTCTGGACAATGCATCAGCTGCAAGGTTCTCCTTTCCCTTCTTATATTCAATCATATAGTTAAATTCCAGCAGTTTGAGTAATAGCAATCTCTGAGTAGTAATATATTTTAGACTTTTTTGATCTGTCCTGATCAGCAGCTTGTTGCCAATTAAGTAATGCCTTCATCTCTTCAAGGCTTCAAGAATGGTCATGGCTTCTTTATCATAAATTGTTTGTGTTGTTGCCCTTACCCCCAAAGACTTGTTGTAGTATGCAATGGGTCTGCCTTCTTGCATTAATACTGCTCCCAAACCAGTTCCACAAGCATCGGTTTCCAATACAAATGGTTTTGAGAAATTTGGCAGAGCTAGATCTTGGTAAGTTGTCACCACTTTCTTCAGACTTTCAAAAGCTATAGCTTGGGCTTCTCCCCAAACTAAGGAGTCCCTTTTCAAGATATCAAATAGAGGCCTACAAATTTTTCCATACCCCTTCACAAATAGTCCGTAGTATTCAATTAATCCAAGGAACCCTCTAAGTCTGGTTGGGTTTGCAGGGACTGCCCATTTCAACACATCAATGATCTTCTTGGGATCTGTAGCTTCTCCTGACCCACTAATAATGTGGCCCAAATACCATATCTCTTTCATAGAAAAACATCACTTACTCACCCCCACACAGTCAACTGACTTTTCTTTAGTATGGCTAATACTACCTGCAAATTCTTAACATGATCAGATACGCTCTTACTGTATATCAAAATGTCATCAAAGAATACTAAGATGAATTTCCTCAAATGAAGAGTAAAAATCTTGTTCATCAATGATTGAAATGTGGCTGGTGCATTAGTCAACCCAAATGGCACGATTGTATATTCATAGTGACCTAAGTGAGTTCTAAAAACTATTTTAGGAATGCCATCTCTCACCATTCTAATTTGATGATATCCTGATCTGAGGTTAAGTTTTGAAAAGATACTTGCCCCATGTAGTTCATCCAATAGGTCTTCTATTATTGGCATTGGAAACTTGTTCTTGATTGTCATTGAATTTAGCTGTCTATAATCCACACACATCCTCCATGACCTATTCTTTTTTCTTACCATTACAGCTGGTGATGAATAAGGACTAACACTAGCTCTAATCTCCTCAGATTCCAGTAATTGCCTAATTATCTCCTCCATTGCATCCTTCTGATGGTGAGGGATCCTGTATGGTTTGATGTTGGGTGGTTCTGCATTGGCCTTCAGTGGAATTGAATGATCACACTCTCTTTTAGGTGGTAACCCCTTTGGCTCCATAAAGCTGTCAGCATATTACTGCAATGTCCTTACTTCCTGTGGGAGCTCCCTGGACTCCTTGATCTTAGTTTCTTGAACCAAATTGATCTGTATTAAGAATCCCAATACTTCTTTTCTCATTATCTTTTCTAGCTTGGAAGGGTTAACTATGTAGTGCTTATTGGGTGTGGTATAATAATTGAATACTACTATCCTGCCTCCCTTGTTAATGGTCAAAGCCCTCTTTTTCAAGTCCAGTCCAATGGGACTATGATCATAGATCCAGTTTGTCCCCAATATAATGTCATAGCTTCTCAAATTCAATAATGGGAAGGAATTTGCAAATGGACATCCTTGTACCCTGTATGAAATATTCTCAGTGACAACATCAGTGCACAACTCAACCCCTCACGCCACCGCTACCTTTTTTGCTGGTCTACACTTCATTTGACAGTTGCTCCTGACAGCAAATTCATAGTCCATAAAGGAATTAGTACTCCCACTATCTACCAGAATCACTGCCTTCTTTCCCCCAATCGCAGTAATTAGTGAGAAGGTTGCATGCCCTGTAATTCCCTTCACTGCATGATTTGAAATCATCATGAGTTGCTCCGCCTCAGCATTATCTTCAGTTTCATTAGACTTTCTAGTGCAGTGACAAAACCCTGTTCCTTTGTCAGTTCAGGTTCATCAGGAACCTCCTCTACCTCACCATCACCTTGCATCAAGATCACATGCAATGATTTCTTCACTTTGCATTTCAAATTGTGCTCTGGAACCCAAGGCTCATTACAGTGACAACATGTTGTTCACTTCCCGGCCATGGGTTTTATTTTTCCCAATTCCTTTCATAACCCTAGCTTTCTGTGTCACTAGACTATTGTTATCAGTAATCACCTTGCTTCTATTAAATCCTCCCGAATGGCTTGTTCTTCTAGCTAGTTTTGGTATTTCCTCCAACTTGGCAAACCAATATGCCTCTAGTAATCCCTTCGGTTGGTGACTACTCACATTGTGTTTAATCTCATCCTTAAGTCCTCAAATGAAACATCTCAGTAAGTATGCTTTCTGTAAATAGGGACGGCCTCTCCCGACTAATTCCACATATTTCTCAAAATAGTCAATGTATTTGCTGGCAGTACCCATATGTTTCATGGTTTGTAGCTTCTCTACAGCCTCATGCGCACTAGCCTGGAAAGATCGGTCTGTCAGCATAGCACACAATTGCTGCCAATTCAACACCTGCCAAGATATGTCAATTCCCTTAAACCAAGTATTTGCTCTTCCAAAGAAGTGACCGGTAGCTATATTCACCCATTGCTCTGTAGGAGTTCTAGCCATCTCAAAGAATTTCTCACATTGTTCCAACCATCCAATGGGTTAATCTCCTGAAAATGATGGCAATTTCAGCTTAGGCCCTCTGATCACAACATCTACATACTGATGGCCGCTGTTGTTGTAATTCCACACCATATTCCCTGATGGACCTACTATTTGTATCCCAGGAACAGACGGAATGTGTGGTATTTCACCTTTAGCAGGATACATTCTGTTGATTTTGTGAATGTATGTTTCTTGTCTTCACTATTACTCAATACCATATACATACACAATACATGAGCCACATGGGCCGGTATATAGCCCATATACTCAACACTCCCCCTTAAGATGAGCGATAGATATCTATCATCCCCATCTTGTCACATGCCGACAAACACTCCTTAGTTCCCAATCCCTTTGTTAGACAATCGGCTATTTGTTCTCCGGAGTTTACATGACTTAACTTTAAGGTACCCTCATCAAGTCTCTCTTTGATGAAGAACCGATCCATCTCCACATGTTTCGTTCGATCATGCTGAACTGGATTATTTGCAATGTTGATTGCGGACTGGTTGTCACACCAAAGCTTTAATGGTCCACTTGTTAGTAACCTCAACTCCGATAGGAGACCTCTCATCCATAGCATTTCACACAAGCACATTGCCATGGATCTATATTCTGCCTCGGCTGTTGATCGGGACACCACCGATTGCTTTTTGCTCCTCCAAGATATTAAATTTTCCCCCACAAAGACACAATACCCCGATGTTGATCTCCTATCATCAAGGCAGTTAGCCCAATCAGCATCACAATAGCCATCAACATCCAAGTGATCATTCCTTTTGAACCATAGACCTTTTCCAGGACTTCCTTTTAAATATCGTAGGATTCGATGAGATGCTTCCAAATGTCCAGTCCTAAGGCCATGCATATAGCGGCTCACAACACTCACTGCATAGGAGATGTTAGGCCTTGTGTGACACAAGTAAATGAGACGACCAGCAAGCCTCTGGTAGCTCTCCTTATCAACTGGATCTCCTGACTGAGCACATAGTTTAAGGTCTTGATCAACTGGGGTCATTGCTGCTCGACATCCAAGCATTCCTGTATCACTGAGAAGATCCAAGACATACTTCCGCTGTGAGAGGACTATCCCTTTGGGGGACCTTGCGATTTCAATGCCTAAGAAATACCTCAGCTGGTCTAGATTCTTAACCTCAAACTCCTTGCTCAGTCTCTACTTCAGTTGCGACATCTCAACAATATCATCTCCTGTAATGATGATGTCATCCACATATACCGCAAGGATTGTTGTGTGGCCCTCTGAGTGACGATAGAACACAGTATGATCCCTATTACACTGCCTGTAGGCCATCCCACACATAGCACGACGAAATCGATCAAACTATGCTCTTGGATATTGTTTAAGCCCACACAATGACTTTCTTAACCTACAGACCTTCCCCTTAGTCTGAGGTGTACCACTGCCAGGTGGAATCTCCATGTAAACCTCCTCCTGAAGATCACCATGTAAGAATGCATTCTTCACATCAAGTTGATATAAAGGCCAATTACGATTTGCTGCACAGGATATCAACGTTCTCATTGTACTCATTTTTGCCACCGGTGCAAAAGTCTCATCATAGTCAATTCCATAGGTCTGAATATAACCCTTTGCAACAAGCCTAGCCTTGTATCTTTCAATCTTCCCATTTGGATCTTTCTTCACAGTGTAGACCCACTTGCAATTAACCACCTTCTTCCCCATTGGGAGAGGTACAAGCTCCCAAGTCTTATTCTTCTCTAGAGTAGCCAGTTCCTCCAACATAGCCTCATGCCACTTGGGGTCTTGTTTCGCAACTCTCCAATCAGTTGGAATTATTATCGACTGTAGTGAAGCAATAAAGGCTTTGTACTCTGGTGACAGAGATTCATACGACACATAGTTCGCTATATCATTCTCGAAGCCATACCTTAGAGGAGGTTTCCCTGCCCTAGCTCGTGGTTCCTTCCTCAAGGCAATAGGCAGGTCCATCGAATCATCTACAACACATGGCTCATCATTAGATAAGTCAGCACCTTCAACAGCCGCTGGAACCTGCTGCTGTTGTTGCTCCCCCTACAACTATGCCTCACCTGCTGCTGGAACCTGCTGCTGCTACCTCCTTGTATACACCCTTAGATTTTCTTCCTCATTGACCCTTCTCCACCTATCTCCACCCATAGAATATGGAATTGAACCAACCGCAATCCTCGGTTGCTCACCTTCCTCAATCCTTGAAGTTTTAAGCTCCCCCTCTCGACTAGCATCACCCATGCTAGGAGAGTCGAGATCAAACAAAGAACTCAAATCAGTTCTCTTTCCATAGAAAGGCTCTGACTCCCTGAAAGTCACATCCATACTCACAAACATGCGTCGTTCAGAAGGACTCCAACACTTATATCCCTTCTGTCCAGAAGAGTATCCCAGGAAGATACACTTAACAGCCTGAGGATCCAGCTTTCCCACTGAGGGTCGGTGATCTCGAACGAAGCATGTACATCCAAAGACTTTTGGAGGGATGATGAACTCATTTTTCTCTTTCAACATCTCACATGGAGTCCTCATTCCAAGTATTCTTGATGGCATACGATTGATGAGATATGTTGCAGTCATAACTGCTTCACTCCATAGAAATTTAGGCACATTCATAGTATACATGAGTGACCGGGCTACCTCCAAGAGATGACGATTTTTCCTTTCAGCCACTCCATTCTGAGGGGGTGTATCTGGACAGGAGGTTTGATGTAAAATCCCTTCGGCTGATAAGAAGGTATCAAACTCCTTATTCACATACTCTGTTCCATTATCTGATCTTATAATCTGGATATGAGTATTGAATTGATTTTTGACATATGCATAGAAGTCTTGAAAGCATTTTAGCACCTCTGTTTTTTGTCTCATGAGATAAAGCCAAGTCATACGAGTGTGGCAATCAATAAAAGTAACAAAATATTTCATACCACTAACAGAGGCAACAGGAGATGTCCATACATCAGAGTGCATAAGAACAAAGGGAGACACACTGCGAAGTCCCTTGCTTATATATGAGGATCTAATGTGCTTATCAAATTCACATGCATCACACATTAGTTTACTCCTGTCCACTTTATTTATTACATCAGGGAATACCTTACTCATAGTTTCAAAAGATATATGGCCCAGCCGACAATGCATAATCATCACTCTAGCCTCCTCTTCACTTGACGTCGCCACCAAAGCAGAACATAGCCCAACATCTCCCTCCCTTGGATCCAAGTACCACAACCCATTACTCCTGGTGCCAGTCCCAAGCTGTCTGCCACTCTGTTTCTCCTGAATAAAACAAGCTTCTCGATCAAATATAACCCGACAATTCAAATGATCAACCAATGAACTTATTGAGAGCAAATTGACTGGAAAGGATGGAACATGTAAAACTGATGATAATGTAATTGAGGGACTGCATTGAACAATGCCAACACCTTTAATGGGTTGAGATGTTCCATCGACAGTTTGTATAGTTTCCATGTATGTGGGTGAGAATGGAGTATATGATTTAAATTCATCCAATATACCCGTAACATGTGTTGATGCACCCGAATCTATAATCCATTTACCTGGATTTGAGTGAGCCAGATTAGCGGAAGAGCTGGATACAATCGCAGTCCTTCCGTCTTTGTTCCCTAAATTTTCAAATCTCTTCTTTAGCTGCCTCAACTCCTCTAGCTCTGCAACTGAGACCTCTACACGTTCAGGTGACTCTTCTCTAGTCATTGCAAAGTTCGCCTTGTAGCTACTCTTGCCTCCCTTACTTCCACCTCCTTTCTGTCCACTCTTACCATAAACCCGATCTTTACCCCGATTAAGCCTGCGGGGATGGGGACAGTTACAGCTCAGGTGACCCGTCTCACCACAATTGAAGCAATCTCTTGTCTCTCTTGTTTCAGTTACTGCAAAGGCAGGGCGAGTAACTGGTAATGCAGTGCCTGTCATCACCTTTAATCTAGCCTCTTCTTGTGCAATAGCAGCAATTGCTTCCTCTAGTGTAGGAAGAGTAGGCTGATGAAACATAGTAGCTCGCCTTCCATCAAATTTTGGATTTAACCCTTTCAAAAATTCAATCACCCGCCTACGTTCAATCCACTTCTTAATAGTGGATATGCAATCTGCATGAGGCAACTCAAGAGGATCGTAATGATCTAGATCAGCCCACAATCGCTGCAACTCAGCAACATACTTCATCACGGAGCTCTCCCCTGTCTTAGATCACTAATTCTCTCCTGTGTATCAACCATCAACATCACATTCCCTCCTCCCGAGTATAACTTTGACAAAGTCTTCCATACCTCAGCCGCATTTGAGATTGTCTCGACAGTTGCAACAATAGTAGGAGACACCGAACTCAACATCCACGCCACCACCAGTGAGTTGGTAGCACTCCAAGTTCGCCACTCTGCATCTGTCTTATCCGCCGGCTCAATTGATTCTCCTTTAACAAAGCTCTCCAACCCTTTTGTTCTCAGGATTAACAATGCCCTCCGTGACCAACTCAAATAATTTCTCACACCCTCCAACTTAACATCATTCGACATCAATTCTATTTTCTGCATTGTCTCAGTATGAGGGACAATTGCCTTGCCTGAGTACGATGCCCCACTCTTCTCTGTGAGAAGTTGTGCCAACGACTCGAGCACCTGATGCAGTCCTTGATTCTCCCCCATAGCTGCAGCACAATCTCGAGTAACAGCACTGCACCTCACTTCCCTTGCTCTACCGAATCAGCCAATTTCCTCTCTTAATACTTTCACCCAAAAGCATAGAACATCCAACAGTAGCTACAAAGGGGAGCAGAGAGTTCGCACCGGCCTTCCTTCCTCAACCACTTCTTTCACAAGCACAGAGATTCACCTCTCCTCACGCCGCCCGATCCTGCCGCTTCCTTCCTCTCCTCGCCTCTGCTTCCACTCGCCGCCTCGGTTCCCCTGCCTCGGGCTCGTTCGCCGCCTCAGTTCCCTGAGCTTCCGCGCCTCCGTCGCAGTCCCGAGCCTCCGCACCGCCCGGACCTCGTCTCGATCTCCGGTAGCCACGAGCTTCTGCGCCACCCGGAGTTCTCCGTCCCGCACTACTCGGTCACCGCCTCGAGCCTTTCGCGTCGCCCGGAACTTTCGTGTCCTCCGCTGCCGCCCGGACCTTCCTCCTCCACCGGGACCAAGCGCCGCCGTCGGGACCAGGCGCCGCCGCCACGGCACCTAGGGTTAGGGCATTGGTAAGAGCTCTGATACCATGTTGATTTTGTGAATGTATGTTTCTTGTCTTCACTATTGCTCAATACCATATACATACACAATACATGGGCCACATGGGCCGGTATATAGCCCATATACTCAACACATTCCCTGTCCTGCGTTTGTACTCAACACTGGGTGATAATATATTTGAGCTGCAGTAGGTTGATTAGTAGGTTGCCAAGTCTACGGTGGTACTGTGGGTATACCCTGCCCGTAGTTGAAACCATGAGTAGCCATAGGTGTGAGTGGTACAGACAGGTTCTGAAGCCCCAACATGTAATTGCCAGGCCTAACCCCCATATCTACTTGTGTTGTGGTTTTAATTGCAGGTGAAAAAACTGGAGTCAGGTTAGGCACTATTGTGTCAGGCTCCAGGAAGAATGATGTTGGTACTCCACTTCCTGTCCTTTGCTCATGATTCATAGTCGTGTTCACCACCATAGTGGCTGGACTAGCTCTGGGAATCACTTGAGAGATCATCTCATTGGGCAGCTCTGCTGGGTTCGACTAGGTTTGAGGAATCATACTTGCTTCAGGTGCAGTCAAGTGATCACCCTTGTTCTCAGATGTTTCAGCTTCAGCACTGAGTGGGGTTGCTGGAGGAAACTTGGCAAACAGTAGGGCTTTAATCTCTGCCACATCTGACTTCAGGGAGTTTAGCTCTGTCAACTTCTCCTGGATCTTGACGATTTCCACACGATTTTCCATTTCTAACTCTTCTTCTTCAATTAATCCGTGTGAGCGGGTTCTCACCACCATCAACTCAGATATGCAAAGTCGGCTCGAGGGATTTTACCAGCAGTTCGCTCCCAACCTTTCCCCTTGTTTCCCTTGAACAGACCTCGCTGTCAGCCGCCTGATAACTACATATATGGGGATTTTACAACAGTTCTTGCCAACCCACACCTGCAGGAAATCAGTAATCGCCACCAAGCTTACGATCTAACCAAGCTTAGGAATTTTACGGAAGCGAATTGTTTGATTGCCCCAACCCTTACTCCTATAGATCTCCACTCCGAGAATCGATCTCCACTCCGAGAATCGTGTGTGCTCTAATACCAATTGTTAGGCCCTGAAGATTCAGAGACCCGATGTGGTCGATTTGGTAGATAAAGTCTCAGATAAGCGAAGAGAAGAACAAACACTAGGGTTCTAACAGGCCTAATTAAGAGGGACACTAATTATGTTGTTCTTTTCTTACTTTAATTAATGACATCACTGGGTTATATAGCCCCAGGACAAATTGAAGTTCAAATTACATGCTGAAGTTAAAACAGTAAAGTCTGAATTCGTCTCAGTGATTACTGAACCGAAGTTGTGCCGTCGGATCTCCCGTTCAGCGTGTCTCTTCGATCTCCGCCTTCCATCTTGGCTTAACTGAACCAGTCGAAACGTTATGTTGGTTGCTGACTTCAACTAAACGCCCTCAAACTCTGAATTTTGCTACGAAGTTGAGACTTTGCCATTTCAGAGTCTGACAGTTCCTCCCTAGACTTACCCTTGGCGGACAACCGAGACGACAACCGAGCATGCACCGAACAAGAGTGGTTCGCCTGCAGCCTCTTGCTCGGGTCAGGCCGCCGGGAAGGCGAGCCTGAGAGAGCAAGTCGAGACGGAGGAGGAAGAGCTGCTCCATCTGCTGCCCAGGAGAAGGATGAGCTGCTCCGCCTGCTTCGACAATTCCAAGTTAGCAAAGGAGGACTCGACCCCACTGCTCTTAAGCTGATGAAGCTTCTGTTAGGCCTAATATTTGTAACACGACACCCATCCTGTTCATTCTCTTCTCTAGACAATCTAGCCAATTAATCTAAACTACCAAATATAAAAATATGCCAATATACTCTAACACTTTTATATATGAAAAATAGTATATAGCAAAAATAAAGAACTCTAATGAATTTTTTTTAATCAAGTTGCACTAGAGTATCTTACAATTGCTTGTTTTCGAGGCCCGGTCTGCCCAGTTTGGTCTATTTCACTACATGGTTAATTAGCGCAAGTGTAGAGCAAAAAAGTGTGTGAGCACGTGTGTGAACAGACATAAGCGTGTGTTGCTGTTGAGAGCTCTATTTTTTTTATTGCCGTGTAGCATTCAGTATGTAGTGGCCCAGAGATAATGATTCATGAAGAACCTAGCAAGTTTCCTGACAGCATACAAATAGATCTTGAAGAGAGTGTGTTCTACAATCATGTTTGGAAGTTTTAAACCATGTATATAGATGATATGTTTTAGTGTGATCCTACTCTGGAGTTCTGTCTACAATACTTAGATGGGATTGGGCATAATATTGAGCAATCTGTTTCTGAATTTGTATGTGTGTCTGTTCCTATCTACATGAGTTTGAAGCCATTTTTTAGGTATATAGCAGGAGCTCTGCTTAAAGCTTTATAGAAAGATAAAGAAAGTAATTTTGCCGAAGCAGTTACATCTCCCCAAAAAATTAAGTTTGAAGGCATATAGATTATAGACTGTCTGGTATGTTCACTTCTTCAGAGGCTGCTTGTCTTACAGGGAATCACGCTCTTAATTTCCTGGTAATTGGACAGCATAACTTAGTGTAGGAACGGATTATGCTGGCATAGGCAACTGATCAGGTGCTGCACAGAGAGTGGAATGATGAAATGTTGGACATGAGAACATGACACCAGGCTTAAGATATCTAGCTCCAGATCAGCCATGAAATTTTATTGCCCTTCATATATATATAAAACTTACACCACAGCCTAGGATACAATCATGCACGTACACGGAAGCTGTTTCGAGAGATGGAAGCAAGCAGTAGCAACTGTCACACGCATAGCCACACAGCATCACGAGAGGGCGCTGCAATATGCAGGTTCGAACGAGAGCGTCTCCTCCTCGAGATCGAAGAGCAGGTGGATGTTCTGCTGCTGGAAGCTCCCCAGGATGCTCAGCCCGTTCACCGGCGCCGGCTTCAGCCGCGCGGAGCTCAGGATCGCCAGGCAAACCGTGCCGTCCCCGACGTCCACCAGGTAGTTGGACGACGGCAGCGTCATCGCGGCGCCGCCCTGGAACGTGAAGACGAGGTCCGGCGCCGCGGCAGTCGCTTTCGGGAAGCAAAGGTCGAACGGCAGACCCCGCGGCGGCGTCGCCGTCGGTGCCTGGTCGACCTGGGCCGTCACCGCCTTCTTCAGGAGCTGGTACGCACCGTCGACCAGGAAGCTGAACGGCATGGCGGTTTCGACAACGACGATGCTGCCGTTCGGCGGCGTCGGGATCACCGTGTCGCCGGCTTTTATCCCTTCCAAACGGAGTATGTACAAGCCGCTTGTGTCGTCGTCGGGAGAGATCTTGACGAACGGCGTCGAGCTACCCTTGCCGCCGGCCAGTTTCGCGGAGGCGCCGAGAAACAGCGCGCCGTTCTTCTTCCCGTCGTAGAGGGTTCACAATTTCGGCGAAATTTCGTTCATTTCGTCCCCATCCGAAATAAATTCAATTCGTTCAAATTTTTTCGTTTGATTTGAATTTGAAGGGAATTTGAAGGGTTAAAAGGAGTAAATACTAGTATAAAAGCAGTAAGATGAAGCTGGCCTGGTGGCAAGGCCCACTCGTTGGTTCCCTAGAGACCAGGGATCGATTCCCATGCGAGGCATTATTTTTTGCGATTATTTTAAATTTTAAATTCAAATTTGATTCAAATCAGTTTGAAAACCCACCGAAATTTCAGACCGAAATTTCGGGGAATTCGGCTATTTCGCCCACCAACGAAATTTTTTCGAAAACGAAATTCTGAACCCTACTCGTAGGAGGCCAGACAGTACGAGAACGCGGTGACGTTCATCTGCGCGACGAGCGACCACGGCGTCCTCCCTAGCCCGACGAACCCGGAGGGTCCCCCCATGGTCTCGATATCGCTCGTCACGACACACCCGAAAGCAAGCCTCGCCGTGGTCGTCCCGATGGCGAGGGCGTCGGTGCCCACGGTCCCGACGGTGTGCCCGGCGAGGGTGATCGCCTCGTAGACACATACTTCGCGGGAGCAGTTCCGCGTCGGGATGGACTCGCATAACGCGGTGCCGCACGGCTCCGGCCGGTAGGTGGTGGACGCGGCCGGGTCGAACCGGGGCAGGGCCTGCTTGAAGCAGCGGCTGCACGGCGCGCACTGCGTCCAGACGTGCTCCCCGGAGACGTGGATGAAGGCCGACGCGGGCTGCGGCGGCGTGCCGATGGCGAGGTTCGCCACGTAGTTATAGTTGAACTGGTGGAGGGGGACGGCCGCGCCTGCCGTCGCGTCGGCGAGGAGGCGGCGCCGGGCGCGCTCTAGCGTGAGCCGGAGGTCGTGGGCGCGAACTGCGGCTGCGCACGAGGAGAGCGAAGGCGTCAGAGAGATCAAGCACAGCACGAGCAGTGCCACTGGCCTAGCCATGATCAGCGAGCTAATGAGAGAATTTGTTTGTTTCGAGATGTGGGATTAATCGAGATGGTTTATATAGCTGCCGCCGCTTGGCAGCGAGGGCCAAGACCAAGAGGCCGGCGTTCAAAATTAGGGCTTTCAGAAGACGCAAACTATCTCAGAACATACTATAATTTTTGGAAAAGACTATGATAAAAGATAAAAATTTTCATAAAATTTGACCAATTTGTTTTGCGGTCTGCGCACATACATTATGGATTCTGAGAAATAACCGGGTATTTCAACAATTTAAAGGCAATGTGACGGTATTACATCATAAGATTCAAAACTTGATCACTCTTTGGATACATCAGGCTAAACCCAAGTATCAAATTGGTCTATGTCAGTGGTGCCAACTCTTATTGTAACTCTATACGGTTCAGTTGTATTTTTGTTCTTTCTTCTTTCTCTTGTAACTCTTATTTGACAATCATTACAATATAATGATCATAAGGTAGAGATTTCTCTACTTTTTACGTAAAAAAAAAGAGACCGGCGTTGACATTAACTGATGTTAAACGTCGAGCAAGACATCTAGTGGGCAGGGCACACGTGACTACGTGAGATTGATGTGCTATAAGCGAATGGAATAATGGTGAAAGGAGCTAGCTTGCCTCGGCATTCGTGGACTCATTCTCTCCGTTTGGTGAAGCTGAGACTTGAGAGCAGCAGTTGCGAGCGATATGATGCTTATGGAGTGTTCAGTAACGTTAGATAACTGAAGCAGGAATTTCTCAGAAACCACTGGCTCCGCGCACAAAATTTCACGTTGAACTTCCGTACGACTTACGAGTACTTATTCGTAGAAACACTACTCTGCATCCCATGCGTGATGCATTTTCTTGAACGGAAGGTCGAAAACCTCTCCACGTATCAGACGTCACTGAGGCCTGGCTGATCGGTCGGGCCCATTTGTTTTAAGAATTATTTGGTTGAGCTTGCGTCTGTTAGCCAAATTCAACCTATGAAAACAACGGTGGGCTTCGATTTTATCCGTTTGGATGAGTTTAACTGTTCAAGAAGGATTCTTGTTTTTAGAGGGAGTAAGAAGGAGACGTACACACTTAACACACACTCACATATATGTACATTCTCTACACACGCTAGAAATTTATTGGAGACACCGAAGATCTTATTGAGTATGGTACATATTTTCCACTGAACACGGCCGTACGTGTGTGTATTTCTAAAATAGATGGGCACCAGCACAGCGCCAAGCCAAGATCCCAAACCTTAGTAGACTGAGTGCACATTCGTACGCCTAGCAATCCGGCCACTCGTCAGCTTCCGTGCAAGAAGGATTTAATTCAGAAGAAGTGCAAGAAGGATTCAATTCAGAAGTCACCGTGTTAGAATGGTCGTACTAATAAAAATCTTACAATAACACGCGCGGATGCAATGCAATTGCAGAGCGGATCAGGTCGTGCGTGTCTCACGTCTCGGCAAAGGCCCGCGCCACGATCGACGACGTGCCGTCGAGGCCCTGAAGCGGCAGATTACCAAGCAAGATGGAGCCGCAGTGTGCAGCTACACTTTGGGCTTTTAGGAACGCAGGATCGGTAAAAAAAAATACCCAAGTTCCCAACGCAGCCTTAGCCGAGGAACTCGACGACGCGCGCATGCACCGTGGCAGGATGCGGCTTGGCCCGGGAGCCCGGGCTCCCTGCCGATCGCGCGCGGATCGGTGGAGCAGAACTTAGTTGGTTCGCATCGTAATTTGACTTAATTTTTTTTTAGATTGATTTAAAATTTAAACTAAAATCCCTACTAGCCTGAAGGGATTGGTTCTAATCCCTCCCTATCCAAACAAATCTTAAAGGTATACTCCTTTTAGGATTTGTTCGGAATGTTAGATCATGTATGTAACTAAACTAGCTATAGCTAGCTAGACATGGGATCCAGATCATCTGTTGTAATGCAAGTCACTGTGTGGATAATAATTTGTGTGTATGTGAACAGTACCTATCAGTCACAGTAGCAAACACTGCAGCAGTAGCAAAATAGCTATCGCAACACTATACTGTAGTAAAATACTGTAGCTATTGATCTAGATCGTTGATTTCTGATCAGACAGTGAAGATCACTTCCTAATGCACGACAATGTAGATCCTCCGTGTTGACACATGGGATTATTTTCTTTAGCGTTCAGCTGCACTCGGCTCCCAATATATATGTCATGTGAAATACCCATACTAATGATAGTTTTTTTTCCTTCGGACCCAGCATCAATCTCACCCAGTTGGATGGATCGGATAATTAATTCTGGTGATGTGCAGCTCCTAATTTCACCATTTAGGCTACATTTTGTCTAATACATAATGTAAAATATTGCCTAGTCATACAGTACGTTGAAATTAGAGTTGTTTGAAATGATCTACGATCTTAATGGTTTTTCTGCAAAGCTGCCGTTTTGGCCCCCATGCCAACCCGAATGTGCTGCATTGAGGCTTGTTTCTTTTCTCAGGAGGGCTAGGGTTAGGATGAGGAGAGAAGTAGGGGTGGAAACGGATCGAATACGAATCGAATAGTCTCGAATATGAATACGAATCTATATTTTTAAAATGGATACAAATACGAATTCAAACATTCTCGAATACAAATACGAATCGAATGTCGTAATGAATACGAATTCGAATCGAATATGTACTCAATTCGGTCGAATACGAATATCCTACAACTTTTGCGATAAATCTTAGTAGAATAAATTTATGTAACCTACACGTCTACAGTAAAGAGTCTCGAAGCACTAACACTCTAGCGATCGTAGTGCGGTGTGGCACTGGCACCGACCAGCGACCACTCGGCCACTTGACCAGCACCACGGCTGCGGCGCAATGACATGCCGCGATGCTAGCACTGCGGCATAGCAGCATGGCCGCTTGACCGTTTGAGACTTGGGATTTGGGAATGTTGTGCCCTGTGCTGCGCTAATGACTGCTGATTTGCTGACTTGAATACAGATACTATCCGGATCCGGATCCGTATTCGGTGGAATTTCTCATACCACATCCGGATTCGTATCCGGGGGAAAAAGCTGGATAATATATGTATTCGTTTTAAATTCTGATGCAGATTTTGCTTACCACATTTGCGTTTTCTCGGATGCGAACAACGGATAAAACGGATTATCCTTTACTAGTTTCCACCCCTAAAGAGAAGTGAGGTGAGTCCCACCAAATCCAACAATTGGAGAGTGAAATTTTGGGGTTTTGTAGCTTTCCCTTGCTTATTGGCTCTCACCTCTTGTAATTCTTTCCTTCGTGACGAGGATTGAAATTTCTATGTATTACTTTAATACATAATAAAATACCATATGTCTTCGTGGTCGTTACCTCTAAGGCTAACGACCTCCGTGGTCGTAAGGATTCCAGAGGTTACATTATGGGTACCCTAGTCAGAAAGGTCATGTATCTCATCTCCGACCAGGGAACTGCTCGTAGAAGTCATGAACTGGCACCTGGACCTAACTCTAAGTATACTCTATACCGTGTGATGAATGGAATACATGTTATATTCTTCATACCACGTGACGTCTCATAATCCTAAGACACTGACAACAACCACCATACGGTTGAGTGTCTCATAGACATTCAACCATCGAACGGTTGATACTTCATCAACCACCGCCTCGCTCCGACCAGTCGCAACCCTTCCCAACAGGCGTCTTTCCAGAAGTAACTGTCATCACTTCGTCAACTACTTAAAGGAGAACACGAACGACAGAGAGGGAGATCGGATTGAATCCAACTCGAAAGATCAAGAGACGATTGGATTTCATCTGAAGCATTAGCATAGCACTTAGTACATCAAGTGTAATTAGGATTAGTTCACTGCCTTGTCAAGGACACCCCTGGTAAAGGATCTAGTTCATAGCAATAAAGAGCAGACCCATTCTCTTCCAAAAACTCTTTGTCATTTTTTCTCTATTTATTTCGTAAGATCGACGACTCGATCATCAACACTCCTCATAGTAGATTGCTCACCTGACCAGCATTGTGGTTTTTCCAACAAGAGTTTCAACGCAAATATGTGTGTCTACTTTTGAATCGGTATTTCTCTTGTTGAAAAATGTGTTGATTGAGTCACCATCTTGCTTGCTATTTTGTTCATATGTGAAGTTGATGGCTGTATGGATGAGTTGGTTCTTTGATATGTTGGTGGAGATCCTAGGGTACTTGATTATAGTGAGTTGATTCTTGTAAGTATGTTGTTGTGTTTTGGTTGGAGACTTGATTTGTGTATAGGTTTGAAGCAATGCTATTTCATTCATGCACATGAGGTGTTTGGTGAAATGTTTGTGAGTAATTAGCTTACTAATTGTTGTTATTGAGTTCAATAGCATAAAGAAACGATATTTTTGTTGAGAATACCTGGGTATAATATTTTAGTTAGTTGATTCTTGCAAATGTATTATTGTTGTGAATATTGGGCACAGGTTGCATGTGTAGGTGTTGACACAAGGTTTCTTTATTATGCATGCACACGAGGTGTTTGATAAAATGTTGTTAGTAATCAGCTCGCTAATTTTATTGCTTACTCTGGCCTTTGTACTCGTATACTTCCGTCCAACTTGTCTATCCGGACGTGAAACTGGACGACCACAATCGCTTCCTTTCTTCTCCTAACCAATGCGTAGCCATGGCTTTTGAGTTTTGAGTGCATGGTAAGTTATTTCCATGTCGCAGGACGTTCTAGAAGATTTCACATTACCAACAACGAGCTGCACTCGAGTTCAGCTTGCTTATTTGGCTTGACTCGAGATCAAATTGAAATCTTTGGTGCTCGGCTGAAATGCGACTCGAATTTGAGCAAATGCTAGCTCGCTCGACATAACTCGATTTCATTTTTTTTCTTTTTGAAGATGCCTCCATTTTATTTTATTTTTAGTTTATCTTCACAATTGCAAGCAAGATTTTCTAGCTCTACCAAAAGTTTCACAATTGTTAGCAAGATTTTCTAGCTCTTCCAAAAGTGACCATTATTCTGGTGGGTGTCTAAAGGCTCGTTTGGATACACAGTGATCCGACTTAATTTCTTTGGATTAACAGAACAAATTCTCATCCAATTTGAAATAATTGAGTTAGTTCCTCCCTGCCAAGAGCCTAATCCAGTGGGCTCGAATCGGAGCCATCCGATTCCGACTTGTTTGCAGCCCACCAACGAGGAGACCGTTCAGTGCGAGGAGTCAAGTCGACATGACAAACAACGAGAGGGCTTATGCAGAAAAATGCACCGAACCAATCGGAAGTTTGAACCACTAAAGGCTTGTTTAGATAGAGGGATTAGAAACGATCATTTTGGATTAGAAAGGATTTTAGTTCAAATTCTCTGTTAATCCGAAGGGATTGAATCGTATCACTATATATCAAAACAAACCCTAAACCTAAAAATTACCACCCAAATAGCCAGGCAGCGATCCCTCCTCCCCTCGTGCTTGCCGCTGGGGCGAAATGTGGCGCCCACATGACGCGGGCGATTGGAGGCGTGACGAGGGTCTCGACGAGTCCTCCCGCGCGTTCGACGGTAGGGGCGAAATGTGGCGCCCACATGACGCGGGCGATTGGAGGCGTGACGAGGGTCTCGACGAGTCCTCCCGCGCGTTCGACGGTAGGGCGGCGACGGCGGCGAGCAACATCAGCTACCGCCGACGCAGGGCTCCATCGGGGACTCGCTGTGGCAGTGGCGTAGCCAGGGCCTCTCCGAGGTGGCGCTCTCATGGTCGGTGGACCAAATCCTGAACAAGGACCTGCTCCGCGACAAGGTGACGAGCCGACCTTAGGCATCCACGCCCTTCGCTGTCTAGGTACTCGGCGTGAGTAGCGAGTGATCTGCGTGGATCTGAAGAAACGTGTGATCTTTTTTACGCCTGAATTGGGATTTCTCCTGGGGTTGTTTTGGTCCAGAGCCATTTTGGGCGACTGCACTGTGCACACGTGGTGAATTTGTGTAGAACTGGTTAATGATTATTCGTTAGTGGTGAACAGTGGGTGGTTGATAATCGTACCTTCCAGGTGCTTTAAAATTCGTGCTTCTCACTTTTTCCGAGAGCATTGAATCAGACTATCAGAGCACAGAAGTGATGTACTGTTTATGCTTTGTCTGATATGTCAGTATGTCACCTAAGTTTCAGAGATACTTGTGGGTCTTCTGCTTGTGTATGCTGTGGAGTATGATATATTTTGTCCATCTAAATCAACCTACACCATTTTTTGCCTGAGGGAAAAGAAAAATGTGCAGTAGATCTGTCGGAAGTATGTTTTACTTCCTTAACAAAGGAAGCGCAATTGTTCTTATGCTGCATCACTACGAACTTTGTTTTGCAATTGCCCAAAAGAAAGAACTTATGGATTCATGGAAGTGAAATGTTGTTACAGGTGGCGTAGATCCCAGATACATTTAGCAGCATGGAGCAATACATGACATCTTTTTTCGGACCACTTTTAGAGGAGGTCTGGGTTGATATGTCTTCAAGCATGGAGGACATCTCCAGGGCTCCATATGCAAGTGTGATATCTGTCAATGCAATGAGGAAGGGGAAAGGATTGTATGAGATAAGTTCGAAAGACGGAGGGAATGTCTCATGGTTATTATGTCTTCATGGTATGGTTTGTCGTCTTTGTCGCCCTCTCTATGAACTCGAGCAAGCACCTCATATCTGGTTTGACCGCTTCTCCTCTGTTGTCACTACTGTCGGCTTCTTCGCCAGTGATCACAATTCTACCCTCTTTGTTCGCACCTTTCCTTGGGGTCGGACGCTCTTCTATATGGATGATGTGATCATGACTAGAGATGACTCTCAATACATTGATTTTGTGAAGGAGCGTCTCAGTGAGCAATTCTTGATGTCTGATTGGGGTCCTTTTCATTACTTCCTTGAGATTGAGGTCACTTCTATACCTGACGGCTACAACCTCTCCCAGGAGAAGTACATTCAGAATATCCTTGCTCGCGCTTGTCTCACTGATCAACGTATGGTGGATATTCCTATGGAGCTTAGTATTCACATTCGGCCCATTGATGGGTAGCTTCTTGGTGATCACACTCACTACCATCATCTTGTCGGGAGCCTCGTCTACCTTAGGATCACTCAACTTGACATTTTCACACAGTCCACATTCTGAGTCAGTTCATTTCTGCTCCTACTTGGCTCCACTACAGTCACATTCTTTGTGTTCTGCGATATCTTTGCGGAACCATCAGTTGTCACCTTTTCTTTCCTCGCTCCAGCTCTCTGCAGCTTCAGGCATATTCTAATGCGGCCTGGGCTAGCGATCCTTCTGATCTCCGATCTCTTTCTGCCTATTGTGTCTTCTTTGGTTCCTCTCTAATTGCCTGGAAGACCAAGAAGCAGACTGTCATCTCACGTTCGAGTGTTGAGATTGAGTTGCGAGCTGTGACGATGTTGACAGCTGAGATCACTTGGCTTCGGTGGCTACTTGATGATTCCGATGTTTTCGCTTCTGCACCGACTCCTCTCTTATCAGATTGTACTGGCGCGATCAGCATTGATTGAGATCCAATGAAGCATGAGCTCACCAAGCACATTGGCATAGATGCTTCGTACATGAGATAGCGGGTGCTGGACCAAGTTATTTCTCTTCAGTATGTGCCTTCGGAGTTTCAGTTACCCTATTTTTCACCAAGGCACAGACTCGAGCTCAACACAGTTTCTACCTCTCCAAACTCAATGTTGTTGGTCCATCATGAGTTTGAGGGAGGTGTTAGATATTAGATATATAGCTTGTATATGGTGCTCTTTGCATATTAATCTACACCTGTAACTTATATGTTTTGGCCTTTGGTCTATTCGAATAGGATCAAGGGTTCATTCCGACCTTTATACTCTCATGTCATTTTAGAGCTGTTAATAAGAGTACCAGGCTGACAAAACTTTTCTTGCAAACCTCTATTCTTTCAAAATCCTCATAATTTAATTTTTGTGTACTTGTCAGAGGAATCATTGCACAATAGATGCAACTGGAGTGCCATCTTGGTCTTCAAGGTGTGATGTAACAGAAGTTGGCAACAAGCAACCAATAAGATGGAACCACCTTCCAACTTTTGGCAATGCAAGGAGCATGGAGTTTTTGCCCTAAATGGCACGGTTGCGCCCGTCTTTTACAAACATAGCGCTTCTCGCGTCGTAATGCCAAAAATGGCAGCACAGACGTTTCTCCTCCCGCCACGTGTCCTCCACCGCTCTCCCCTAGCTTGGATGCGCCAAAATCCATGCGCCCCTAGCCCGGATGTTTTTGCGCTCGACATGTGGCAGCTCCGCACTCCCCGTGCCCGGACATGGCCACATCTGCATGCCCCTAGCTCGGTAGCGCCATTGCCGCACGCCCCACGGCCAGACAAGGCCTGACCGCCCGTGTGTCGTGCGAACTAGCTCTGCCTCCGTGCATCCACGGCCCGGACAAGGCCATGTCGCTTGCCCATCGCTCGGACAAGACACTTGTCGCCTGACCGGCCAGCTCTGCTGCCTGCCCCTCGCCTGGACTTCGCGTGGACGCCTTGGTCACACGCACTTTATTCCCCATCGTCATCCATCACTGTCGCGCTTTATTCCCTGTCGCCATCCATCTCTCTGCATGCATGCAAGCCCCGCGCGCGGGAGGGAATATGATTCCTCCCGTCGCTTCGCGGCTGGCCACCATTTGCATTAGGCGGCTATGAATTCCGAGGCGATAGTGAGACGGTTCTCAAACTCTCATCCTCGATCATTCGCAAACTCGCCTCCTCGCGCGCTCGCTCTCTCATTCTCGCTCGTTCTATCGTTTTCATTTTCACAGACGATTAAGGATTGTTTAGAGCCGTCATTATCGGCCATATTAGCAGGTAATTCTTTTATCGTACTTTTTTCTTTATTAACTGTTAGTTAGTTAATTAATCATAGTTAATTAGTTGTACTTATAGGCGTAATGAATTTAGTCGTTTTTATTTTTCGTAATGAAATTGTGTGAGTTAACTAGTTGCAATTAATTAGGTCATAATTAATTAGTCGTAGTTAAATTAATATTACGTAATTATTCGTGGCATAGTTAATTAGTTAGGAATTAATTAGTTGTAATTAGTTAGTGTTAGTTAATTAATTAGTAGTAAATAATTCGTTGGAATTAATTAGCCGTAGTTAATTAAGTCTTAATTAATCAATCACCATTAATTAGTTCTAATTAATTTAGTCGTTGTTAATTAGTCATAATTAATTTAGTGCCCTTATTAAGTCGTAATTAATTTAGTGAGCTTATTAAGTCATAATTATTTTTTTGTAATTAATCTGTGGTAATTATTTAGTCGTAATTAATTTACTGTTGTTTAATTCATCGTAATTAATTTAGTCCTAAATAATCTAGTTGTCATTATTAAGTCATAATTATTTATTTGTAATTCATTTGTGGTGATTAATTAGTCCTAATTATTTTAGCGGCATTGAATTACTCGTATTAATTTAGTGACAACTAATTTAGTCGTAATTATTTTGTCGCAATTAATTAAGTATTAATTACTTGGTCGTAGTTTGTAATTTCTAGTATTTCATCGTTATTATTAATTTATTCACTAATAATCTGTGACTTTCATCTCTTGCAAGCCATACCTCTACCGGAGCTACTGGAACCCTTATACAACGAGCATCATCGGTGCAAGTTGTGGATCACTAGAGACTCGGATGACCCTCCACCCCTTGTGCTTCAGTCCGAGAGGCATTACTGGTAGCTCGGCACTCGTTACATTCCAATCCTTCGGGACATGAGCATGTTGCCCTTTGTGAGGCTGCTCTCGGTCGGACTCTACTTCACCCTGGATGTCGGCACTTGTCGACAGGTGGAGACCCGAGACACACACCTTCCACTTTCGATAGGGAGAGACGACGGTCACTCTCCAGGACGTCTCATTCTTGACCAGTCTCCCCATCAGGGGTGAGCCACTTGTTCCAGGTAGTCCGTTGGCAGACTAGAAGACCCGGTTGGGGCATCGGTTCAGCATATCTATCTAAGACAGTGCATATGGTGTGCCTTGGACATGGATGAGGAATTTTAGTCAATGCTTGGTGGAGGTACCTGACGAGGTTGTTAGGACACACCTCGTCGCTTACCTTCTTCATCTCTTGGGTTCGGCCATGTTTCCCACCACACAGGGTGATTTGGTGTACCCCAACTTCGTCCACATCGCGAGTCTTTGGCTAACATGGAGGCTGGGGCAATGCCTCAGTACAGTTAGGGATCATCAGTCCTTTACGCCACATACAAGGGGTTGTGTGATGCTTCGCAGCGCGACACCAGTGTGAAACCGGTCCTTACCGTCTGCTACTTGCTCCTGCAGTTGTGGAGTTGGGAGCACTTCCCTGTTGGGTGACCCTCCTTCAAGAAAGCAGTACACCTACACCCCGAGTTACACGACCCGATAGACAGACCCACTATGGGCTACTGGTGGACTACCGTCCAATTACGCCAGGCCAAGGACAGACCAGCGAGGTGCTACTCGTTGTTCCACAACAAGTTCAAGTCGTTGCACGACAAAAATATCATATGGGCTCCATGGAGCCCAGATTTCATGAATACGATAGCGCCACACGGGCTGTCCGTGCAATGCACGCAGGACACCGGATTATGGGAAACGACCTACCACTTGGTGTTTACCCATATGGTGGAGCTTCATACGCCATAGCGTGTAATACCACAGTTCGATTTGTACCAGCTTGTGCTCCCTCCCGACGGCAGGATCCTGTAACGAGTTGTCCACTTGTGAGTCTAACTCCATCCCAGTAATGTTTGCACTTCATACGTACATCCGTTGTTCTAACATCAATTCTTCTCGAATGCAGGCTATCAAGGGCGGGCCGACATGCTGAGGACTAGCAAGCAGTCTAGCGTGAGTGGATTACGGCTTGGACGGAGATGGAACACATCAAGATCCTGCAGGAGTAGTGACCGTACGAACATACAGTCAGTACATCGAGTGGTACGTACCACGGTCGCGCACCAGACTCACCTGTCCTCCAACAGAGCATCCGGAGCAGGTGACACACCAGGAGAGGCTCTATCACTCGTTCGATCAACACGGCGTCTCGCAGCATGACGACATCGTAAAACACTTACAACCTTTGCGCGTTTCATTGGTGATATTTGTACCGATTGTTCTTGAACCAATGATGTCTGTCACTTTAGTTGGAGCGGCTGCAGCGGATGACAAGTGCATCAGAGACCACCATCCGTAGCCTAGAGCACACCGTACTGGGGCTTCTGAGCACTTTGAAGTACATCTTCGCAGAGTCGAAAAATGTAATAAAGAACATGGGTTGCGATCGTTCGAGAGACGACGTCCTACACGTCGCTCATTGAATGGGGCGACCATGCTCACCTACTAGGTCAGCACGGCCTAGTCAGACTGGCAAGCGTACTCCCTGTCAATCATCCACGCTGCAGATCGGTGGGGAGGTAAGGTATGTACAAATTTATGTCTTATTTTTTTTACGCCTTAGGTAGTACTAACATCATGTTGTTCTCCAACCGCACGTCCGTTGGGATGCATCACTTCTATCGTCCACACCCCGTACTCAGACTGGCGCTCCTCCTCGGTCATCCGCATTGCACATCCGGGAGGTACGAGATGTTTAGTTTATGCCTTGAATATTTATTTGGCCAAACACCATTCCATCTTGCAGCCTTCAGTTGAGTGTGGGGGTGACGACCATTCATCAACCGATGAGGATACATCCATCCTAGCTCTTGCCAAGGAGCAGTACACGGTGTCAGGGTTTGGACCATGGTACCCAGGGCACCCACCCCTGTCGTACGTTGACCAGTACAAAGTACCGTACCAAGGGCAAGGCTCCTCTGGGGTTGCTGGCACATCGCACGGTTAAGGCCAGAGCTCCTCTACACCAAGGGACTTGTAGACAGCGTACCTGGGGGTGGACGATCCGGGCGTGGATTTCTTGATTCCTTCATCAATGATATTATTACAGGTGGTAACCAGTTTGACATGACTCGGCTAGACGATATTGATGTTGGACAAGATCAGCTAGACCAGAGTCAGTTTGCTGATACTCCCCCGCCCACTCAACGGTCTTCATACCCCTTTCGAACCGATACGCGCTCTCCGAACTAGTTAACGTATCCAGTGAGTAATTGCACTGCATATATGTTTTGTTCTTGTTGTGCTATATTTGTATGCATATTTTGTATGTTATATGTGTATTGTCGGAGTAGATTGGTTTCAGATTAACATGAAATCAGAAAGTATCAAGGTTCACATGAAATCACGAGAGTTTGGACATTTTTGTGGAGTTGTAATCTAAAATTTGAAAAATAAATTTAACAAAATTTAAGAATACATTTTGTAATTTGTGAATTAAATGCGATGTGTGGTTTGGTACACGCAAGATACATGTGTGGCCCTTTTGGAGGATCAAAATTAGTCTTCGCACCACATCAGCCCATTCCCCTTGTCTCATGACTGTTCATGTCGGCGACGAGTGTCGAAGTCATCCATATTCTGCGACACGAGCTGGACAATTGCGTGATGTTAGTTGAACATAAGGCCAAATGCATAATCAGGATGCAAATTATACACAACTCACCTCTTCGAGATGGAGTGCGGATGGGTGAATGGAAACACTATGACAGCCGTCGATCTCCGTAGCAAGAGCCTTCCCCTTGTCTCAGGACTGCCCACATTGGCAGCGAGTATCGAAGTCATCCATGTTGTGTGAGACAGACTGGATGACTGCATACTGTTAGCAGAACGAAAGGCCAAATACATAATCAGGATGCAAATTGTACATAACTCACCTCTTCGATATAGAGTGTGCTCAAGCGACGGGAAAAGTTACGACAACCGCAAGAGCCTTCCTCTTGTCATACTTAGCTTCCTGTTCGGGGGTCCTCCTCCACCACCCTACTGTGTTGGGCTCCTCTGGTGCCTTTTTAATAGGGTCCGGTACGAAGGTTTCCATCACTGGAAGGTCTCGTCTTGCATAACGTAGTTCAACATGTACTTCTGCTGGATGAACGCCCTATCATACATCTCCAGACCGTCGATCCATTGGAACAAGTTGCAACGCATCTCCGGCTGCCATTACGCGTGGATGAAGTTAGAAATTTGTGGAATTCAATGTAGGGTGTGAAAAAATGATGTGTGCGTAAGATTCTCTTACGAGAACGTTCTCTCACGTATAGTATGCTTGGGAGGAAGTGGCTGGGTGTGTGGACTGAATGGTCTTCGCTGGCTATTCACATACACATTGTGGGCATGGAAAATCTGGTGATACCGACGCATCCTTCATAGAAAAATCTAGGTAGGGTTTAGCCCTCTTCGCAAGCCACTTGCGCTTCCGCAATATCTTCGCATAAAAGGTCGACGACGAGTTCGACATATTCTAGGTTGACCTAATGTTTGCTGTTGCGCACAAAATAAGGGCAAGTCAGTTCGGAATAAATATAATATCGAGATACGTACGCGTCAAGAAAGAATGACGTAAAGATATACACAAATATGAGCAGATTACCCATTTACATGGCATGACGGTCCCTGTACAGGCAGACGATACAATAAATTACGATACTGAATGACGACTAGAAGAGCACGATTTGTTGGGTTAATCCTTCATAGACAATACAATAAATTACGACATTGAATGACGACTAGAAGAACTCGATCTATTGGATTAATCCTTCATGGAGTGCCCGAGGGACTTGCATATCCTACACTTCATCGTTCGACTCAGGCCCCTATGCTGGCTATTATCCATGTTGTTCAGGAAGCGCTATGTCTACCGTTGTCCCTTTCGATTTGACTTTAAGGTCTTGTTCGGGCCCCATTGCACCCTGTTTGACCAAAGATCCCTATAGTTCATGTTCACGTCATATGAATGAAACTATGCACTCCATGTACCGAAAAGATGCTGCATGTCATAGTACTAGGAGATATACATCGTAGACATCTACCTCAGTTGCGCACACGCCTTGTACACTTGCGAGTATAACTTGTGCAGGAGCTTTGGCTTGTTGCAGGTACATGTAGCCATATCATCCAGGATGTATGCATATTTCCTTTGCCCCATGGCATAATTATTGATATATTTTTGCCTCAGTCTGATCTCATACTTCCTCCTGAGGCCATCGATCACCCGGATGTCGTGCATTTAGGCATTCTCCATCTTCTGGTCTATATACCTCTACATATTCTCGGACCACTGCTTCCCTTTTCCAGCTGTCACCTTGCTGCGATGACTATTGATGAAGTAACCGACCGTGCGAGTCCATGTCTCCTCAACGATCGCGGTGATAAGGAGGCACCGTACACCTTTCAGCACACTATTGTACACCTCGGACATGTTGGTCGTCATAATTTCGTACATCGCACCGTCTGTGTCATAAAATAGGGACCATTTCTCCAACTACGCACTGAATTCATTATATCTAAGTAATTCCCACTAAATTAGTTATGATTAATTAATTAAAATTGATTAACTACGCACAAACCTAATTAATCATAATTAATCACGTTTATTTAGTTACCACAAATTAACTACGAGTAATTAGTTACAAACAAATTAATTATGGTCACGTAAATTCAACTACTTCATTTGCACTAATGTAATTACTACTAATAAACTACAACTCAAACAATTACGATTTATTAATTACCACTGATTCATTATCACTAAATTAATTATGACTAATTAATTATGATTAGTTAATTACCACTAAATTAATTATGTCTAACTAATTACCACTAAATTAATCATGGATAATTAATTACCACTAATTTTTTTACCGCTAGCTAATTCAGACTTAAATAATAAAGACTAGTTCATTACCACTAATTACTAAGCACTACTTACTTACCAATACATTAATTACAACTAATTCATTACCTATGAATAATAAACAGTAATAAACTATGGCTAAATTATTTACGACTACAAACTACATTAGTTACGACTAGTTGATTAAGACTAATTAACTACGACTACAGTCATAACGATAAATGCAGCGGAGAAAAACTTACCTTCCTTTTCAGGGGGACTGTTCTATACTGATACGGTACTAAGAATTGCTCTAAACACTCTTTAATCTCAAAAAAATATTCTATTCTCCGTGTTCTCAGCGACAACTGCGAGAACGTTAAAAAAATTGAGAATGACTGAGAGTGAGAGCGACTCCGGTATTTATAGTCATGTGAAGGCAATTCCCGCACACACCGCAGCGTGATGGTGGCGGGAAATCCGGAGGTGCTACCGAGCGTGGGCGTGGGAGTGGACCACGTGGCGTGGCTGGGCAAGGGGCCCCAGCAGAGGTGAGGGAAAGGGGGCGTCTGGGGTAAGGAGCAGCGGGCGACTGCCACACGGCGCATCCGGGAGCGGGGCGTGTGGCAGCGGTGCTACTAGGCTAGGGGCGCGCGGAGGTGGTCTTGTCCGGGCACGGGGAGTGCGAAGCTGCCATGTGTCAAGCGCAGAAACGTCAGGGCTAGGAGCGCATGGATTTTGGTGCATCCGAGCTAAGGGAGAGTAGGGGTGAAAACGGATCGGATAGTTCCCAACTGATTCGGACGAAAACGGATTCGAATTGTCTCGGATATGATTTTTCTCGGATAATTTTCGAATCAGAAACGAATCCGGATTGTTTGGTCGGAAATAAAAACGAATACGGTAGACATGTTATCCGACGAATACAAATACAGATATCCGAAATTTCAGAACAGCTCGTAGGCTGGGCCGGTGCGCGGCAGGCGAACGGGCCTGCTAATCAATATTGGCGCAACAGCTACCGACCTTCCCGGGACAAAGATGGCGCTCTGGAAGGGTTTAAAGGACAGCACAAGCAGCATCTCGGGCAGGACTCTCGTGGTGGTGACTACAATAATCAATCACAAGCTGTGCCTGCTAATCAATATCGGCGCTGGGAACAGGCAATTCGTGGGAAGCACGTCCAGAACTGCCATCCTGCGCCTGACAATACTGGAAACCCACCTGAAAAGCAGTACGTAGAATCTGAAGCAATAATAATAAAAAGTGTGATTTTTTTGGACGCGGCTTCATCTGTTCCAGTGGTTTGTCATGCTTCGCCAATCGCCCCCGAGCAGCATCCTACTAGTCTACTCCTGGGCTTTGCGGACGAGGTCCTCTGCATTACGCTCTTAACGCAAAAGTGCTACAGTATATGAGAATTAGTAGTGCTCTTAACTGTCTCATCGAAAAAGGAAAACCGAGGTCCAAGGGCGGAGCCAGCGCGGCCCAAAGCCTTGGGCCGACCCAACACGGTTTCAGTCCAATTGTCAAATTGCACTGATTTTTCACATTTAGTTTTTCTTTTTCAGCTTTTTCAGCTGGTGTTTTTTCACTAGGCCTCGGCCCAACTCCGCCCTTGCCGAGGTTAGTTGCCACAGTTTTCTTAACTGTTACTACAGGTTTTTGCTACCGTGCTGCTGCGGATCACTGCTCACGCATTGTGCTCTGCATTACTGATCCGGATCCCTGGCTCGGCCGCTTGGGCTGCGGCCTCTGGGCGGCTACAGTGCAGGCGCTTAGGCAGCCCGACGCTACGCCGTCGTCGTTCACAAGCTGCATGGGCGAAAGCTTGCCGCGGTGGGCACGGCCACGTTGCAGCTCTCGGCGATGGGAACCAACGGGTTGGTCCGCGTGGTGCCGTGGTGGAACAGCTGCGCGGGTGCAGCCGTGCCGGGCCGCGGGCGTCGTTGACTCGTTGGTTCCGCGCGGGACGCGTTACCTCGGATACCTTGGGCGCCTGGGCGGCTGCAATGTGGAGGCGAGGCGAGGCGCGGGTGGAGCGGCTGGCGCAGCACGGACGAGCGCGCGCGTCCATGCTAGGCAGCGTGCCGCTATACGTTGGAGCACGCGGCGGAACGGCAGTTGGGTTGCACGCTCAGACTGAACAGTAGCTACTAGTCAAAGGAGTTGTTCCCTTAAGGATGTTGATTGTTCTGCGTTTGTTATGCTGTTGGCGCCTGCACGTGACGAGGCGATACCGACTCAATGCAGACTAGCCTGCCTGTCGATCTGTTTCCCTGAATCTGTGATCGCCATGCCCGGTAGCGTCTGCCAAGTACCAAACAGTGGCAGGACCGTAGGCTTCCCATCGGTAGGTGGCAGCCCGCGCGGTATGCGGTCGTCGAGGACGTCGTTTACACTGCCGCCGTGGCACGGTCAGATAGCGAGGCGCATAGCGGCGTGCTGCTGCGCGCGTGGTGGAACCAAATCAACCAATGCTTCAGCAGTGTTGTTGGTTGAGCTGGGATTGGCGGACTGCTGTGTGTTACTGACGCCTGCAGCTGCAGCCTGCAGGCGAAGAGGCGACACCAACTCCATGCAAGCTAGCCTGCCTGTCGATCTGCTCCTCTGCATCTGATGATCGACATGCCCGGTAGTTCGGCCAAGCAGACTGAAAGGTAAGCTCTTCTGTACGCTGAGGCCTTATTTACGACATCCGTCTAAACAAAATTTACACTTTGACAAGCAAATGTTACGGATTGTTCAGTTTTGCAGTGTACAATACTCTTTCCAACTTTGAGGGACAACTGAGTGAGGACTCGATCTTGAGTGAAACTGATACAAAATTCATGCACTCGTGAAATACCATTCGTTCAGCACGAAGGTGAAAAAGCAAGGGGATCAAAACAAATATGCGAACAACAATTGCTGTGACGTGTACAGAGTGAAAGCACTGAGAAGAACAAATGTATATATAAGTTACATTTTCTAAACCTATCACACCACGAGATTGCATTTTTACACACAATAGTAACCTGAGATTCTAAAGCCTTCCTCATACAAAAGCTGGGCAAGCTCGACAGCAAGTGTGGTATTTTTCACATTGCCTTTTCTGTATTTACCACGCCGTATAGACTATACGTAAGAAAACATTCATCTGTCTCCGCCAGGGGCAGCTCTAATGGATAGGATGATACTGTGTGATCCCCCGTTTTGGTGGCAGTTTCCTTAGAATAAACAGAACCAAAGCTGAAGGTACGATCTCAACCAGCTGCAAAACATTCGGTGAATTCAGTTCGTAAATCATAAAAGAAATTTGGTTACTATAACTGTTTGTCTAAGGAATGACTGGAAGGCATAACTGTGTATTTCATTGAAATAATAAAAACATAACTAAGCATGGTATATGATATTTCTGGAGCCCAGAGGATTTAACTTTTTTTTTTCTGTCTTTCGAAATATATACATGCAATGCCCCTGATAATCCTTTTTGTCTGACTTGCTGTCTCTACAGATGCCCTGAATAATCCCTTTTGTCTGGCTTGCTGTTACTAACACTTCGATCCACATTTGGGGCGTCCATTGTTCATATCTACATAAAACTTATTATTGCAAGCTCTTGTAGAATGGTGGCATTTCTAAGCCTAAAATCAATTATCATGATCTGCTATAATAATAATAACAATTGGGATGAGGTGGACCGATGCCATCTCAGGACAATCTGAGAAGCACTGACCTCATCTGGCCAGGTTGCGCACATGAAGATCTTATGCATGACGCACAGAAACATGTCCAGGATGACTCAACTTAGTCAGGCACTATTCAAAGCTGAGCGACATGTAGAAGTATACTAGACGGCATTTGGACAGACATTGTCTTGTTTCCTCTTCCACAAAATGTATCACATATACACCTAATTATCCATGTTTGTTCATTTCCATTTCCTTATCAATGCTGCTCTATTTTGCAAAGATATCAGTAGTTAGTGACATATGTGTCCTGCAATCCCACTCCTTGTGGCTATTAGCAAGATGGGAGCTCTGAATTTCACATCCTAAGTTCCATCATAACCTTAAACCTTGAATGGGGCCAACCTCAATATCTACAAATTGGTTGTCTAGCACTCTAGCCATGAACATTCAAGACATAACATGGGAGGTAGATAAATTCTCCATCCAGCACAAAACATTAAACTACGAAACAACGTATAGGTGACATTAACATTAGCTGCAGCACAGTCAAGTCTATTGCGATTTTTTGGTATGTATCTCAGAATATTTTTTCACAATTGTAGTTATGGAATTCATTAAGTTACGTCAATATCTCAATGTCTTAATACTAGCTTGGTCATAGAAAAATCCACATCTTAATGTAAGTCAAACTGCATAAGGTGAATTGCTCAACATTGTATACATTAGACAACATAATTAAATGAAAGCATACCAAGTAATAAAAGAAATTCAGAATCGGATGGTTCAGAACATCAAGATCAGCTGCTTTATCAAATGTATTAAGGCACATCTGCAAGATACATGCTCAAGTTAGTGGATTTCTCTAACCTACCTACCTAAATTGGTAGTAGCATAGCATACTCCAAAGTAATTGCAAACACTTACCATGATGCATCTGATCAAGAAACAAGAAAAGCAGATTGTAGTCACATAGCCAACCTGCATGAAGGTATACAGCATTACCATACAGTTTGTCATAGACAAGCCTCCAAAATTCAGACCAATGGAACACAAAATATACCTCCTGCAATTTCTTGCGTCTCCCTTTTGATTCTACAGGGAAACGTTGCAACATCAGGAATAACCTACAGCAATAGACAGAATGTCAGATACCATATCAGTCAGTAAAGGGTCACTGCTAGCTATACTACATGCATGCTCATCAATCAGGTTTCGTAGAGTAGGGATATAAGTGGTGCATGATAAAGATCTTTGCATGCACCCTAGTATGGCACAGAGCACATACATGACTAGCACACAAACTCATTGCAACATATCCTGGCATTGCAAGCAAAATGGTTGTTGCAAAATGCAAAGACTTGTTCCTGATCTTCACTGGCGAATTGGTACAGTTTATTATCCAAATTCCAACCAATAGAAGACAGAGCTGTAGTCCACAGGACAATGCCGTAGTAATAGGTCTGGACTCTGGAGTTTCAGTGGTGAATATATCCGATTAAAAATCACAGAGAGCTACAATTTATTAGGACAACGGCTTAGCCAGGAAAGTATTACCTCCCACCATAGAGAAGAAACCCAAAAGCTGCAAATAGTGATACACCTGAAAAATATAGCATATTATTAGCTGAAAAGATCAAGAAGTTAACAACGTAAAAAATTGCAATGTGTCTCGAATTTATGATAGCTTTAACATCTGGTATTCAAGTTGTCTCCCTGAGCATTAACAGATACCAGGAATGAAGGTTATATGAAGACGGTTTCTGAAATTTACTTAACATAATTTTCTTATTCCTACTTCTCCTGTGTTAGTCGCTGGACTCTTGCTTGAGGTGATAGCAAGATCCTTACTCTCATGGAGAGGATGACACTTGGAGATGGGGCAATTTTTCTTGTATATTTCTCTTTACAATGCCATACCAACCTGAGGGGTTGGGGATACATATTTATAGGGCTAACCAGCCAAGCATATGCCAAGCATATGCTAGTCTAAGATGCTCATTCTAGATGTCTGTGTCCTAGATGCTCTGTCCTAGATGCTCTGTCCTCTAAAGCTAGTCCTAAAGCTAGTCCAAGATGCTCTGTCCAAAAGAGATGCTAACCGCCAGTCAAGAATGCTGTCCTTGAAGGGCGGCAAAAGCCAACACAGAGACTTATCCATCAATCTCCCCCTAAGTCTTGTGTGTCTCCTTGGAGGAATCTGAGCCATCCCGATCCTAGAGCAGAGCGTCGTCCTTGATTTCAACGCCGGAGGCGTCCCCAAACTTGACAGAGCCTCGAACGCCGAGTCACGCCGAGAAGAACTCCCGCCGCCCGGCCATGTGGTGGGTGTCGCGGTGTCGAGGCACCACCCGCCGGTCTTCTTTGCGGAACTTTCGCCAAGAGGCGGTGCTTTGGCTCGCCAAGGTGGAGAGAGCCGCCGCGGCAGTGCCGCCGAGGTAGTTCGATGCTCGCCGAGCAATGAACGAGCCGGATGCTCCTCCTCCTCCGCCGCGCGACGCTGGGCCGGCGCGTCGTGGTCGCCGACAATCCTTGGCCCGCTGACCGTGCTTGCCGCAGCTTGTAGCAAGAGTCGCCTCGCGGCTCTTGTTTGCCGGCGCGCGCCCTGGCGCCCACGGTCATCACCTCGACGTCCTCGTGCCCATGCTCTGGCGTTTTGCGCGCTTGCCGCGCTTATCACGCATGCGTCGCTGTCTTGGAAGAAGGCTCTTCTTCCTCGTCACCTGGCCGGCACCACTCCTCCCGAGCGAGGAGGAGCTTCCGCCAATGGTGACGGGTCCCGAGAGATCGTGGCTCATCATCGTTGACGACCTTGAGGCGACCTATCGCCTCCTCGATCGACATCGTGGAGAGGTCCAGCAGAGACCGGATCGACCGAGCCATCTACTTGTACTTCTCGGGACGCAGCGAAGAGCTTCTCAACGCCTCTCTCTCAGAGGTGTCGCCGCCGAACTTTACCAACTCGCAGCAGAGTGTTGAGACGAGAGCAAAGTCATCAACGCCCTCACCGCTTGAAGGCCGTGGTCTCCACTCCGCGCGGCGCTCGCAGGTGTGGACTTGCGGCGCGGTCGCCGCCGTGCGCGCCGCATGGCGATGGCGCCCCAAGCCTCCTTGGCACCGCTTGTTGGAGAGAGAATCGCATCTCGGGCGGGATCGCAGCGATGAGGGCATCCAGCGCCGTCGATCTCGGTCGAGTCGACGCCGCCGCACGGACCGCCTCCCACATGTGCCGCACTGAGCTCACCTTCATCACCGCGCCCACTCGACGTAGTTGGCCTTGGTGAGGGTAGGCCACCCACCGCCGGCCGGCGCCCTCGACAACAACACCGAACCCGTGGTAACCACTGCACGTCCGGGGAGAGAGCCACGCCGCTCGTGAAGACCGCGCTCTATCGACCCGTCGCCGCCGTTGTCGCGGCGCGCTCTTCCGTGGGCGCCACCGCCGAGCGCGCCTCCAGAGCGCCACCGCCGAGCGCCTCCTCCAGAGCGCCACCGCCGCGCGCGCCTCCTCCAGAGCACCACCGCCGCGGCGCGCTCCTCAGAGCGCCATCAGCCGCGACCGCGCCGTCTCGATTGCCGCCAAGCTCGTGGGCGCGCGGCCGCCATCGCGCCGCCGCCCTCGCCGCCTCCTCCAGCCGCTCAAGGTCGCGCGGCGCCGCCATCGCAGAGATGGAGCCGCTGCTGCCGCCGCAGAGGACCTTGACCTCTGCTGCGCGCCGCGACGCGCCGATCCGCCGCCGCTTCCACTTCCACCGCCGCCGCCGCGCCGCCGCCGCTACCGACGCTTTTTGCGCTGCGCAGCGGTCTCTCGCCGCCGCCGCTACGCTGCTGCTGGCGAGCTCGGCTCGGCCGTCACGACGCCGCGTGCTCGAGGCGATCGAAGGCCGAGATCGCCGCGGACATGGCGCGCCATCGGGGGTGTTGCGTGGAGAGAGGGCTGCTTTAACGACCGCCGCCCGCCTCCGAGAGGGGTGAGCGTGGACACCGAGCCGCCGCCGCACGGGCCGGGCCGCCGCGAGGTCGGAGAAGGAGATGAGCAGGAGATGCTCAGGCTACAGGATAGTATAGCTCTGATACCACTTGTTAGTCGCTGGACTCTTGCTTGAGGTGATAGCAAGATCCTTACTCTCATGGAGAGGATGACACTTGGAGATGGGGCAATTTTTCTTGTATATTTCTCTTCACAATGCCATGCCAACCTGAGGGGTTGGGGATACATATTTATAGGGCTAACCAGCCAAGCATATGCCAAGCATATGCCAAGCATATGCCAAGCATATGCTAGTCTAAGATACTCTGTCCTAGATGCTGTGTCCTAGATGCTCTGTCCTCTAAAGCTAGTCCTAAAGCTAGTCCAAGATGCTCTGTCCAAAAGAGATGCTAACCGCCAGTCAAGGATGCTGTCCTTGAAGGGCGGCAAAAGCCAACACAGAGACTTATCCATCATCCTGGTCCACACTCCACAGTAGACCAAACAATGCTTTCCATAATTTCTCAAGTTAGACAATACTCTGTTAGTTGAAAATCAGCACTGCATGGCATGTCAAGATAGTTACGCCCATGATGCTCTAGAAAACATACGTGTAGATGGAGAAGGGAAAGGAAGTAAGCATTTTACCTGCAAAGAACATCTTCGACAATATGACCATAACTCGAACTGGTTTCCACCACAAAACCAACCACAGAATTATCTGAAATTCATGCATATCAAGTCATCTCATGGGGGTGCGGAATGTTCCTAAATTGCATGTGCCAACTCAAAAGGTATAAATATAATAAGCCAGAGTGTGACTGTATTTCCTCAACAAATGGCACACACTAGGAAGGCTGTATTGATGTGGGTTCTCTAGACGGAACGTAACACTGTACTTCACAGTTTAATCAAGAAATCAAAGGATTGCCAATTATAGCATGTACTTGATATTTCAGGGATACTGGCGTAGCATTTGCTACTTTCTCTGTTAAGTATATGTACCCTAGGGCAATTAAAATAGAATATATTAAATATGTTTACAACTACCTTTTATACCATTGAATCATTAATCATAGGTACCACTGTCCTAAGCAGCTAAAAGGATTTTGCAACGTCACAGGTTCACAGCTATATGCTATAAGAAGTTAAGGTGTAGTCAATGTCCAGAGGTACACCCCAATAAATTTTTGCCAACAGTACATTATTACTGCATCATGTATCTTTCCAAACAGTCATAAGGGTAACCTTTCATGTGAGTTAATTGACTTAATTCATGTAAATTATGAAGTGCAATGAGAAATCTTATACAAAGTTAATTACCTGAATTGCATAGACCACAGCATTGATCCAATAGAAAGTTGGCCTAAGCCCATCGGTTGACATTGCACGTGCCTAGAGAACAGCATCACAAATTAACAGGTGCAACGACGTTGATGAAACATCACAAGAAACTATGAACCACAGGCCGGTCTAGCACCTGATAATAAATCTCAGCCCAGAATAGCACCAAAAGTGCATATGTCGTGAAGAACGCAAGCCCAGGCATATCGAGAAGCACATGTTGAAGTACCTGCGGTACCACATTGCTTAAAACCATTACCCCAATGAATTCAAACACCAATATAGTCATCAAGTCAGCCACAAACCTCTGGCTGTATGAGCTGCACATTTCGCCGCAACACAAACACGATGGACCGCACTGCAAACACAAATACCAAGCATACACAGATATCACTCAACCAAACCAAATACCCAACAGAAGCAAAGCAAACAGCACAAATGCGTTACCCACCGCCGTTCACGAGGAAGTTTAGGAAATGAAACACCTTCTGCGTCGTCCACCCGTACTCGGGCACTCTACACTCGATTCTGATCAATTGGACCTACAAGAGAAATCAAGCTCCAGAAATTTAAAATTTTTGCAACGCTCATCACCCAGCCTCAGCCTCTCGAATCCTTGCACAATCCCCAAGTTTGAAATCAAGCACCCACGGATCAAGCCAACGCGAAAAATCGAGGCAAAACCAGCCGAAACAGATATGATCGTGCAATCGGATCCAGATGCCATAGATCGGAACGTATTGGGGTAGGGGGGCGGGCTTACAAGCGCGACGGCGGAGACGAGGCCGTAGAGCACGGCGAGGGCGTGGAAGATGCGGTCCTGCCACAGCGGCGACTCATTCACATCCTTCCACCAATCCACCGTGGCGTTCAGCGCCGACGAGGCCGCCGCGGCCGCCTCCACCGCCAACAACCGCCTCATCGAGAATCCCGTGCGGCTCCGCGCCTGCTGCGACCAGGTGGTGGGAGATGGCGGATTTGGAGAGGCGGATTGCGCAGCGTGGGGAGGAAGGCGATGCGAGCGTCTCGAGAGGATTCGAATTGAAATAGATTTGGGCTTCGGTTTCGTTCGCGCCGCGTGGAGGCCACCATAGGAGAGAGAGAGAGAGAGAGAGAGAGAAAGGAAGGAGAAGGAGGTTCGAGCCTTGGCTTCGTGTTCCGCGGGAGCCGGGAGGTGACGGTGTCCGGGCGGTGAGGTGATCCCTGGAACGAGTCTACGGTGGTGGAGCACGCGGGGAGCGGGTGGGTGAGGGTGCCGGTGTATGGACCGGGTGCAGGGATCGGTAAGCAGAAGCGGCCCTCGGTACTCCAGCTCGGGCGTGATTAGTTTACTTTGAGCTGAGGTGGCTTGGTCGGACAGAGTGTACGATAGGTGTGCCGTGTGCCATTTCGTTTTTTCTTTTTCTTTTGGCTTTTGAGTTTTGACCATGTTCGTATGCGTCTTAATCAGGCAGGCAAATCATTAAGGATGTCTCAGGAAGCATGGGAGAACAGAGCAGTTCACCTATTGTCCAGGACTACATGGAATGTAATCAGAAAGGATGGGATCTTCCGCTGTACTATAAAGAATCACCGTTTGAGCAGTGATTTGAGTCTACATGTTGGCAGTAGTAAAAACATTAAAATGTCCACTATAGTGAAATACACTGTAGCAGTTTCACTGTATTCTTAGGTCTTGTAGTAGCTTATCTGGGTTGTTTGTTTTGAAACGAACTGTATTCTTAGGTACTATAGTGGCTGATCTCGATCGATTGTTTTGAAATAAACAGTGGAGAGAATAATTTAATGTATATTACTGTGCTCATCTGCCGGATCTACTTCCAAGTAGAGAGGAGTCAGCAAGTTGAGAATAATGTGACTAGTGTCCATGTCATCAATTTCAACTAGAAACGTACCTTTGCCTCGAGAAGAAGAACGAGACCTCGAATCCACAACCAGTTTCTATAACCTTGTACTACATTGCTAAGCTATATGAGTGATCTGTCGATCAGGCTGGGAGGTAGATTGTGCTATTTCAACCAGTTCCTATAATCATCTGCTAATGTACATGAGATATAGCTTGCGATGATCGTATTGGAAAAGAAGAGGAGAAACAGAAACAGGTACATTATGCGGGAAGATCAGGTTGATTCCATTCATTTAGCTCAATTTCCAATGTGTTAGACCATGTGGCCAGGACTAGAATATTTTAGTGATGAATAATTGACAATGTTGGGTACTGATGTTATTCGAGGCGTGTGTGCGTGTGTGGACTTATGTCGGTCAAGTTGAAAAGAACTTGTGCCGGGAAAAGATGTGTTTTGGTCTTTGCATGTGCAGGGTAACTCGGAGGCGATCGTGGTCTACGGCGGTGACTGGGAGATGACTTGGTGCAAAGTCATGGTCCGAAGGGTCAAGGTTGCTGGAGGAGACGGTCGGGCTCGAGTTGGAGCGCGTGGAGGTCAAAGCTGGATGATGTGTGGTGGAGCTACGGATGTGTAGTCCGGAGGCTACGACACGTGATAATTTTAGGGTGTCTAAAATTGGACTGGGTTAAATTGTGACCAGGTGTTAAGCCCATGTATTGGGCCCTAAGTCTAATGGGCCGTACGTGGAGGTTAAGTGATTAGGGTTTGAAGGTTGTACGGATAGCACGCGCGCATGGCGTCACCGCACAAAGTTGAGGAGGATTAGGGCCGCGCCGAGGCTTTTGGTTGGCTTTCGCCGCGGTCAGTAGCGTGATCTCACAATAAAAATTGCCTTGAGAGCTTTTGGCAGCCATGGTGTTTGTTTGATGTCGAATTTGCGCAAGGAGAGCGCTATTGACTCGCGGCTTCGCTAGGCCGACGTGAAGGGCTACAGATCTCTTCGATGCTGTGCGATGTGACTGTTTTGCATGCGGGTTGATTTCTCCGATTAGAAGAAACGAGGTGCCGCACTTTCTCTCTGACTATCGTGCGTGTTGTACTCATCGTGAATCCAAGGCCATGGTAGTGTTGGTGCTGTGGGATACAAAGAGGTTTGGATCGTACTCAACTTTGATTAAAATACTCCAACTCTAATTAAACTAATACTAGTTCAGCATGTGTTTCAAGTTTCAACTCAGCCTCTCCTGTAACTAGTAGTACTACCAGCTTATTGATCTCACTACATTGATTGTTGCATCAGCTTTGAATACAAAATCTTCGGTCTGTCAGTTTGCTACAGTAACGTGTGAAGTTGCTACAGTGCAGCGCACTATTTGCTACAGTACCACAAAAATATTCTTTATTTGGCTGTCTTTTGCTTTTTGTGTTATTACTTTTGCAGAGTTAGACAACAAAAGACAGCTTGATTTAAAGGAAAAGTTTTCACTGCGAATTACAATCATTCACCCCCCCTCTGATTGTCATTAACGATCCTACAAGTGGTATCAGAGCGAGGTTGCTATGACGTCAGAGAGGTATGTGAATCGTCCCCCCATGCTAGATGGTACCGATTTTGCTTTTGGAAGTGTCGTATGCAAGCTTATATTGAGGCTCAAGGTAGTGATGTGTGGAATAAAGTTTCTAGACCTTATGTGGTTCCTCATATTGTTATGATCTAAATAAAACTGATGTTGATTTAAATGCCCAAGCTCGAACTTGCTATTTCAAGGGATTTCGCAAAGAATTTGATCGTAGCTCATATTAATTTCGCCCACTTAATATGGAAGACTCTTTGCGATTATCATGAGGGAACTACTAAAATTAAGAAAGTGCGTAAAAATCTTTATCAAAAAAATATTCGATTTTGCTATGAAGCCCGTGAATCTATTGATGATCTTTTGCTCGCTTTGAAAAAATATTAAGTAATTTGCGCGGTGTTAATGTTATCCCTACTGATGAAGATAATGCAACTAAAATTTTGAGATCTTTAGGTTCGAGTGGTTGATGGTTGTCACGACTATCAATCAAACTATCGATCTAGATACTTTAACCATGGATGATCTCTTTCTAGATTGAAAACTTATGAGATGGAAGCTTTGCCATCTAAGATTGATAAATCTTCATCTTTAGCTCTTGTAACTAACCCCATGCAGTCGTTTGCCGAGTTCTTTTCCTTTGTCCGCTTTATCTTCTTTTCGCATGAACAGTTCAACGGCTCCTCAAGAAGACTTGGTATTGATCTCCTCACGGGCATACAAGGCACTCAACAACATGAGGATGAAGAAGCGAGGTGGCGCTCTCGCTCGATCACGTGCTATGAGTGTGGCGAGTCAGTCACATTAAGTCGAGTGTCCTAAGCTCAAGGAAGGTGATCAAGGAAGACAAGAATTACCGTCGTCGGCCATCTAAGAACAATAACACCAAGGGTGGCAATTTCCGTAAGTCGGTCGAAAAGATCATATCGGCTATCGAGCATCTTGATTTGAGTGATGTGGAATATGAGAGTTGCGACGACATCGACGACGTTGATGATCCTAAAGATAAGAAGAAAACAACAACGACTTCACTGTATGTGCTTCATGGCAAGAAACGACAACGACAACGACACGACAAAGGATCCCGATGAGGTAAGACCATCATATGATGAGCTTGAAGATGGTTTGATTAAACTTGCTATTGAATTAAAAAAGACAAAAAAGAAACTGAGAGAAAATAATAGTCTTGTTGAAAACCTAACTTCTGAAATTAATCAACTTAGAGCTTCTATTCCTGATGATGAATCTTGTGAGTCTTGCCAAGTTTTATTTTCTGAATTGGAGACTGCTAGGTCAATACATACTAAATTTGATGAGTTAAGACTAGCACATGACTTCGTGATGAAAAGTTAAAACTTGCATATGATGAAATTGAAAACTCAAGTCTAGTTCTACTTGTTTAGAGTCAAGTATGTCAAATGCTCAAACTAAAAGTTGCTCTATGTGAATTGCTAGAAGCTAGACTCAATACTTCTCAGAAACAATTCAACAATTGCTTTATCATGAGATAGCTTCTTGCTCTAACTGTCCTAAACTTACAATAGAGATAGAAGCTTTGACTAGACAACTAAATGATTTTGCTGAAAAAGAAAAGTTGGCTCGGTCTAGTGCTTCTAAGAAGACTGTGAATGAATCTGTCACATGCACTGATTGTCCTACTCTAGCTAAAGAAATTGAGTATCTGAAGGACACTTTAGAAAGATTTGCTTTTGGCAATAAAAATTTGAATATGATTCTAGACAAATCAAAAGTAAGTGTTAAAAATCATGGTCTAGGATTTAATTTTGTTGAGCATGCCAAGAATAATCCTCCTACGGTTGCTAAGTTTCTTGAACCTGGAAAATTTGAGGTAAAATCAACCAAAACAAACCGTGTTCAAATCGGTTTTGTGCAAAGCTCCTCTAGTAATGTTGTTGGTGCCACTTATCATCTCAAAAGAATTTGATTATGCTAAATTTTATTGCACCTATTGTGGTAGAGATGGACACTTGCATGAATTTTGCTTTAGACGTGTTAAGAAAGAGAAAAAGGAAAGATTGAATGCTTTAAGACAAAACGTGCATCTTCTTTTGTTGTTCCTAGAGCTAATGCAAAAGCTAGGTTTGTAGATAACTTTTATGATGATATCTCTTTGTGGTGTTTATAATCTGTTTAGTCATTGTTGAGATGCGTGTCATAAATTTAAATTGCTTAATCATTCTAAAAGACTTGTCTTGACTTTGCTATATGGTATATGATTTTATATGATCCAGATAGCTCTACTCAAAAAGATGGCTTGGTTAATTTACTAAATCAGTGCAAAGTGACTTGGATAATCTACAAAGCTTCTTGATTCTTATTATCCTTGCTCCTTTTTGGAATTATTCTCTCTGAATTTCTTGATGATTACATTGCCAAAGGGGGAGAAAAATAAGAAAAATTTGCTTCGCTTCCCTTGTGTTGAGGGGGAGTTTTTCAGCTCCTTATGTTGAGGGGGAGTTTTTCTGGCTTTTCGGCTTTTCGGTTTCAGTTCTTCACTTATATCTGTTTTGAAGCTTTTGTATTTTCCTATTACTCATTATGCAATCTTGAAATATTGTCAATGTATTCATCAAGGGGGAGATTGTTAGACCATGTGGCCAGGACTAGAATATTTTAGTGATGAATAATTGACAATGTTGGGTACTGATGTTATTCGAGGCGTGTGTGCGTGTGTGGACTTATGTCGGTCAAGTTGAAAAGAACTTGTGCCGGAAAAGATGTGTTTTGGTCTTTGCATGTGCGTGGTAACTCTGAGGCGATCGTGGTCTACGGCGTGGATCGAGATGACTTGGTGCAAAGTCATGGTCCGAAGGGTCAAGGTTGCTGGAGGAGACGGTCGGGCTCGAGTTGGAGCGCGTGGAGGTCAAAGCTGGATGATGTGTGGTGGAGCTACGGATGTGTAGTCCGGAGGCTACGACACGTGATAATTTTAGGGTGTCTAAAATTGGACTGGGTTAAATTGTGACCAGGTGTTAAGCCCATGTATTGGGCCCTAAGTCTAATGGGCCGTACGTGGAGGTTAAGTGATTAGGGTTTGAAGGTTGTACGGGGATAAAAGTACGTGCAGCGTCGGCTGCACAGGTTGAGGAGGATTAGGGCCGGCGGCCGAGGCTTTTGGTTGGCTTTCATCGGCGGTCGAGCGTGATCTCACAATAAAAATTGCCTTGAGAGCTTTTGGCAGCCATGGTGTTTGTTTGATGCTGTAACTTGCGGCAAGGAGAGCGCTATTGACTCGCGGCTTCGCTAGGCCGACGTGAAGGGCTACAGATCTCTTCGATGCTGTGCGATGTGACTGTTTTGCATGCGGGTTGATTTCTCCGATTAGAAGAAACGAGGTGCCGCACTTTCTCTCTGACTATCGTGCGTGTTGTACTCATCGTGAATCCAAGGCCATGGTAGTGTTGGTGCTGTGGGATACAAAGAGGTTTGGATCGTACTCAACTTTGATTAAAATACTCCAACTCTAATTAAACTAATACTAGTTCAGCATGTGTTTCAAGTTTCAACTCAGCCTCTCCTGTAACTAGTAGTACTACCAGCTTATTGATCTTACTACATTGATTGTTGCATCAGCTTTGAATACAAAATCTTCGGTCTGTCAGTTTGCTACAGTAACGTGTGAAGTTGCTACAGTGCAGTGCACTATTTGCTACAGTACCACAAAAATATTCTTTATTTGGCTGTCTTTTGCTTTTTGTGTTATTACTGTTTTCGCAGGTTAGACAACAAAAGACAGTTGATTTAAAGGAAAAGTTTTCACTGCGAATTACAATCATTCACCCCCTCTGATTGTCATTAACGATCCTACACAATGAAAACGAGAAAGAAAGATCACGAGACAATGGGCCTCGACACTGAGTAGCCCACAAGCTCTACAGCAAATTCACCATCTATAGGAACAGAACAAAACAAAAACAGATACAAAAACTGCAAACATTCTCGTCACATCACATGATGATGCAGGCGTTGACGTCGTCGTCGTTGAACATGTTGCTGACGGGGTCGGCGCCGCGGGCAGGCTCGCGCATGCGTCCGTGGCGGTCGCCGTCGCCGTAGCCGTGGCGGTGGTAGTTGTAGCTCCCGCGGTACGAGTCGTCGTCGCGGAAGTAGTCCTTGGCGGACGTGAAGCGCAGCGGCGTGCCGCCGCTCGGCCAGAACTCGGCCTTCTTCCCGCTCCGCCGCACCTTCCCCCTCTCCACGTACCCCGTCACCCTCACCTTCTCCATCGCCACGTCCACCTCCACGCTGTCCACTCCTGCACCCATGTAATTACACACCACAAAAACAAGTCAATGAGTCGCATTTGTATCGAAGATTGTGTCGATGTCAGAAACAACATAGGAATTAGGAAGTACAATTGTACACACACCTCGGAGGTTCAGGAGAGCGTTCCTGACAACTCGCTCGCAGCCCTCGCAGCACATCCGCACCTTAAGCTCCACCGTCTGGAGGTTGTGTCGGTTAAGTTTCTGTCTTCTCCGTGATCAAAATGCAGAGAAATTTGCAAAAAAAAAAGAAGCACGCACCTGGAGAGACACGGGCCTGCTTCGGCCGGTCATCCTACGGCCAGCAAGGCCCCCCGCTCCGTGGCGGTGATGATACACGGCGTTGCTGTGCGTGCCGACACCGCGGTGGCCGCCGGGAGGGTAGAAGCAGCAGCAAAAGAAGGACAGGAATACGTCGGAAACCACGTCCGCCATTGCGTGGTTCGTACGAGAAGCAAGCGATCGATCGATCGATCGAGCTCTTGTAGTGCAGAATTGTCTTCTACAATCTGACAACAGGCCAATACATAGATACGGGAGCTTGTCAAGTTGTCATTGTGATCGATCTAGACGAACAGGCATGTGTTGTGCTATTCTTCAAACTTTAGCTCGTGTTGCTCAAGTACGTACCAGCTGGTGAAACATGTCGTTTAATTATAGGATCGGAAGGCGGAATGCTGAGCCGGACAGCTAAAAGCCCTTCATTTTTTCTGCCCATATCGGTGCTTCAAGTGCTGGTTTCACGTGCGAGGATATGGAGGATTATATTTGTTAAAGAAGTTGTGCGTGTTTTTGCTGTCGTCTCAGATTCTCGGTCTTCTAAATGACGACACAAGTCACCGTCCTCCGATTCCATTTTGTCTGTGAAAATCACAGTAGTAATGACGTTTACAGGATTGATTCTGTGCTTTGCAAATTGCAGGTGCTAGGTGCAAGGCCATTAACTGATTCCTATTTCCTTACTGCTGAGAGGAACCTTCGTACATCAGTTTTAACCTTTTGAGCTGTTGCTGGTATATTAATGGAGATTAACCGCTAGTACGTATTCTTAGGTTGGTAATGGTTGTGTTAGGAAGAGATTCGAGATTCGAAGTATAAAACATACCGAGTGAAAGTACACGCTCCATTTCAAAGAACCTTGGGCGAATCCAAAATGGTTTCGCTAGTTTTCGTCAGGAATCTGATGTGAACCGTAAAGGGGGGTTTGCGCCTTTGGAGAAATAACACTAGTACGATGCAAATAATAACAATATCCTAATTAAAAGCAGGGGAATAATAGAGAAAGCTAGCGATAAATTGAGACTTACTGACGAAGCAATTTCGCCCATGCATCCCATTACCTTATCTTTCTTCCATCGTCGAACTTTATTTATTCTGAGGGATCATGCATGCAACTTAGTATTTCTTTTCCATCACCACACGATATCTTAATTTATCGCCACACCGTGAAGAATATCCTTCTCTCCTACACCTGCATATCGGCATATATATACTACCTTCAGACCATAAAGCAGCTCAATTACAATTCAGTCCAATGATATGCAATTCGATTAATAAGTGGCACTGTGGCCCTGCATGTGGCGATGGAATCAGCCTAAACTGGATGATTTTGGTTTCCAGCATATGCATCGCGATTCGTACGTGCATGCACGCATGCCTGACTTACCGCCATGGCGGATCCAAGTGTAGGGCCAGGTCATGTGATCCCGATGACCTTATGCTCTTAATAGTACACTATGTACACTATGTTACTCTATAAACTCAAGCGCAGTTTATGTGCGGTGACTCCAATGATCATAATAATTGATTTTTCTGGATTCGTCATTGCCTTCTTTCCTATATCTTGTATTTATCGTACTTTTGCCCTGGGGGAGTCTCTTTCTCTTTTAACAAATGTCCAGTGCATTTTCCAGTCTGATTCGGAATAAATATGCTTTTGTACTTTAAAAAAAAATGCAAAGTGGACTGCTTCATCTGGTAAAAAAAGAGTCATAGATATGCCTGTAATTAGAAGGAAGCTACTGCTTACCGCAATTCTGAAATTTTGTGAGGCAAAGCTTATCAAGATGACAAGATCTGGCAATTAGCGAGCTCAAAACAATACTGGATTTGCTAAATCCTTAGGCCCATCATCTGCCGGCCCAAACAAGTGCGTACTTAACTAGCCGCACGTCTCCGCGGCCCATATAGTTACGGGCCTTTTCCCAGACCAGCACAACACACGTCTCACGCTTACCAAACCGCACCAGACCACCCTACGCTAGTCGCTAGTAGACGGCTACACGCCGCACTCCACCCAAACCCGCCGCCGCTCGCCGCCGGAGAGATGCTCCCCTACTCCGGCGATCGACGGGGTTCTCCCCCGCCGCACCCGGCGTTCTCCTCCCTCTCCCCCTCCCCCTCCCCCTCCGCCGTCCCATTCACAGTCGACGGCCCCCGCCCCGCCGACCCAACGGTCCCCAGCCCGAGCCTTGATCCCCCCACCGCCCTTTCCCTCTACGCCGCTGGCGAGTGGGGGAGCGCGTCGTGGATGGAACCCCCCGTGAGCTACATGGCCCCCGTCGCCGGTGCCGCCTCGCCGGGGTATAAAGGTAACGCCTTTATCTGACATCAATGCCAATTACTACTGGTGAACGTGTGATCTATAGATGCGGAAGTACCTTGGGAGTAGTATCTTTTAGTGGCTTGTGGTTTCATGTTGTTGCATAGGATTCATATGATTGTTTGGTGAAGCGATGCAGTGGTTCGATCCATTGGTGATACTAGTATCTATGCAGAATTGAACCCTAGACGTGTATTGCCTTTTACTTACATAAGTCAGTCTGTTACAGTTTTACTTGCACACTCGTGTGGAAACGGAGTTCATCTATTTGGGTGGGCGCCTTCGTTGGAGATCCTGTCCTGTGTTCAAGGGGTTGGCCGTTGGCATATCAAAGAGTGCATGATTTTCAATTTTACATTCTGTTATTTTGGGATGGGCAACCGAAGGCACTCAGCTAGACTATCGTTTTTTTAGAGAGCCCTAGCTAGGCTAGATGCGTGCACACACTCAAATTTTAAGAAGCATGTTAGACTCTGTTAATAGAGTTTTAACTGGAGAATTAGCAACTATATGTATGCCAATTGTTAGACACTGTCTTAGAAGAAGAAAAAGATGAATTGGATAGTACCAACAGAAAAAAATTGTGCTTTGTGGCATTAAATTGTAAACAAGTCAGCATATCTGTGTAGATACACACGATTGCTCTATACTTTTGTAGAAATAGAGACGTGCATTATACAAGTTTCAGTGAGTATATTATTTGATTGGGATACATAGTTGTGTTACTTAAACCAAAGAACATTTGTGCCTGATTCTGATGGTTTCATGATTTCTCACAATGTTGAACATATTCTAGGTGAAGTTTCTGATAGTGTTCCATACGGCGTATACTCTGTGAACCACTTTGGTAACTTTGTGGATCTACATCCCTTAAGATCAGAGAGCTCAAAGTCGATAGGTGAGAAGCATCCAGGAACTTCTCGAGAAATGTCAGAGGCCCTCTCTAATGGTTTTGGACTGTCAGTTCAACGGCAGCAACAGAATGCTTTTGTGAGTAAATTTCTTGATCATATTGGTGCTGAAGACACAGGACGTTATCATCCGCGACAAGATTTAAATCAGTATCCTTCAGGCTCTGCTTATGGCAAATACATGACACAGCTTTCGTCATGTTCAGATACACAGACTCCTATCCTGTCAACACCATCTGCCGATTCATCTGAAGTGGCCAAAAGAATGGTTTCAATGATGAATGACACTTTCGGGGAAAGTTCTTTCTCCTTTTCTCCATATATGGATCCTTGTAGAATCAATCTTGATTATTTTGATTACATGCGTAGTGAGCAAAAAGATCTTGGATATCAGACTGCTGATAAGTACAATGGAAATTGGAGCAACTCTGTGGGTAGTATGAGAACAGGGGTAAGTCAGACACTCAATTCATTTGGAGAGAACCACCATATCGGTGAGTGTTTAGGAAATGGGCTACCTGTGCAGCAGCCTTCTGAAATGAAATATGATTTGAGAGGTTTGAATCCCAAGGTTTCTCCATCAGAAGTTGGTTTTGTTCAGCCTCACGAATTTTCATCTGAGTTGCTTGATGTAAATAACCTCATTGTTAATTTGCCGTGTTGGAAGGGCACACCAGTCACATACCAACCTTCATTTGGTAATGAAACTTCCCATTCTCTGAAAGGAACAGATGACTACAATAATTCACATCAAAGCCAAAAGCTTCCTGAGCTGAGCTCTAAGTATTCGGGGCTGTTCTCCAAACACCAGGAAGCATCAGCTTCTGAGAGTGACCCTTTAAAGATGTTCAAGTTACCTGTGAGACGTAAAAACTGCGAAGATCGTAACGAAGTACCCCTGATCGGTGTCAGGGTTAATAATGATATGGCTAGCCATGCTAGTTATTTGCCTGAAGAACAGCAAGCTAGAAGACAGAAATGTTATGATTCTGGAGAAGATTCCAAGAATGTGATACTTGCAAGTCAACAGGAAAGTTTTTGTCCTCTCAGCGAGGCCACACTTTTATGTGAACATACTGGCAGCCATACTGTGAGCATAACTGAAGAATCAAGTAAAAAAGTGTCAAGTCCTATTGGTGGTGCTCCTAGAGTTCCTGTTGAGAGTCTGACAAGTGAAAGCCTACTTGGAAATATTTCTTCTGAAGCTGTAGAAGCAGAGCAAAGCACGCGCTTTCAAATACCTATGAAAGGAGGTCAAGAACACTCTCATGCTTATCAAGGTGCTGAGGAGAACATGTTCAAGATGTCTTCTGACTCCAGCTCTAGGGGACAGGCATTATTTCTCAAGCTAATGCACAATTTGTCAGTACTGCTTCTATCTACGTGCGATGGTGGTTCTCCATTACAGGAATATGAAGAGGAGCTTCTGCAATCAGTGATTCGAAATCTTGAAGCTGCTAGTTCCAAAAGAAGCAAGGTATGCTCTGTAAATGCTATTATATCACATATTTACATATCATTTTTTGGGCCAAAGGAAAGCTGCCAGCATTACAGAAAGCTTAACAACCCGAGTACAAAATGATCACAGAATGATAACTGGTATTTCCAGTTTTGCAATCTAAAACACTAGACCTGCAAGATAGCTTCTCGAAACAGGAAAAGCAACTCAGATATACGACCAGAAAATGACCATCCTAAATGTCTGACAACACTGTATGCACAGCTACCACCAAAAAATTTATATTTTTATTTCTTGAAAACCATTACATAACTTGATCACTTGACTTGTTCTACTTCAAACTCAATGATGAGATTCAGAAATATTGAATTTTTAACTTTGATGAAAATTATGAAAGTTGTTAAAACTTCAAATGTAACCAGTGGTTGTAATATATATGACTCATATTTATGGCAAAAACTTGTTCTTACCTTTATTTCTTTGACCTGGTACACACTACACAGTGTTGTTATGTGGAAGTCTATTCAGCTTCATATTTTTACAGGTTTGGTTATATGATATAAGTGACGTGTAATCTTATTTTGTTGACGTGAGCATTCTCATGACAATGAGAATGCATTCCTCCTTTGAGTATAATTACCACGTGTTCTAATATGAATCAAGAAATGGGCATCGGCATATGTACTTCATTTACTAGTTCCCCCTCAAGTGGCATGCAAATGCAATGCTGCTTTTCAGACATTAAGTATAGATATGGGTTGCTCGTTTCTTAGTTTTTACTCATTTCAGTCTGTCTGTCTCATACAAGGTTAAACTAAAAGCTGATGATGGCTTGAACAACTACAGTCAAATAAAATTAGAAAGTATGAGCTGCTTTAGGAACAACTTTTGGGTGGCAATGCCTGAACACTCGGTGCCAGAGAACACTGATCCAGAATTTAAGACCTCCATTTCACAGGTAGCTTTGATCATTATTAGGAATATCGTGCTGCTTCTTAATGTGAACCAAGGCCATCTTTTCCTCCGTAGCATGCACCTTATGTTGGACTCTTGCCTTCAGGCTCTTACTAAGCTCCCAGAGGATAAGATGCTTGATGATCCTGAAGTTTCTCAAGTGTTGATCTACAAAAATTTGTGGGTTGAATCAGAAGCTTCGGCATGTAAACTCAAATATGAACTTCAGCTTGCCCGTACGAAGCTTGCAACAATGAAAGGTCACAACAACACACAAACAGGTATCAAGATGGGACTGTGAATTGATGTATTTGGATATTTGCTGAGTTCTCTATACGCTTAGTATTTCCTTATAGATGTAAATGTCTTTGTCAATGCAGTTCCTGTTGGCTCATCAGAAGGCGGTAAAGCCTCCAGCTCAACCATATCAAATAGCAAACCACAAAACCATGCCAAAGAAAGCATTGCTTGTGCTGCAACCTTGCAATGTCATGAAGGAGATAGTAGTGTCAGGCAATCTCCTGTGGTTAATAGGAGCATCGTAAATGGTGTTGATGCGGATGTGTTTGCTCGATTGAAAGTTCTGCAGTCCCGTATTGATAATGTAAGCTCGTTTGGTGAGGACAACTGCGAGGAGCAGCAAGAAGCAAGCAAGAAATCATCTGCGGTTGAGGATGCTGTTTTGGCTAGACTGAGAGTTTTGAAGTCCCATCCTGATAATATAACCTCTTTGGGTCTGGAAAGCAGCAAGCACCAGCTAGATGCATGTACAAACAGAGCAGATGAGGTCGATGATGCTGTTATGGCTAGGCTGAGAATTTTGAAGTCCCGTCCTGATAATGTAACCTCTTTGGGTCAGGAAAGCAGCAAGCACCAGCCAGATGCATGTACAAACAGAGCAGATGAGGTTGATGATGCTGTTATGGCTAGGCTGAGAATTTTGAAGTGCCGTAATGATAATATAAACTCCTTGGGTGATGTCAGCAAGCAACATGAAGAAGCATGTAATGATCGATCAAATTGGGACGAAGATGGTGTTGTGGCCAAAATACATGTTTCTCTGAGTAGAGGCATTGGCAACACTACAAGCATTGTTGAGCGGTGCCCAAAGCCTCTGCATTCTGATGATTTGGCAGACCACTCGGAAGGACAAGATTCTGTTGGTGGCCTTGACACCCTTGGTGATGCAACTGGTGGTGCGGAGAATAATGTTAATGGGTCAGTGGGCACAGCCGATGTAGCAACTCCCAACAGGTGCAAAGCTCCATCTGATGATGTGAATGACAAAAGTGCAATCCAACGCGAAGATGGTTTTGTCGTAAACCATGCTTGGCCTCAAACCACAGGGGACACTCATGTTTGCACAGCAGTGTCTCAAGAAACACCCTTGATCTCCTCTTTAGTTCACCAGTATGATAGATTTCCACCAGAGTGGAAGCATGTGCTGAAGGAAAACTTCTTCCATCCTGGCAAATAGGCAATCAAGGCAACCCGAAACTGAAGTGCAACTATTTCACCTCATGTTGCTCCAAAAAATTCATGCTTATTGTATATATGCTATTATAAAGCAGAAACCTGCCTTATCCTTCACTCTTCCTTTTTTCTGTGTGATCAATAAACTGCACAAGTGGTCGTCATGTAAACATACCGTATGTTCTATATATCCGTGGATCTATCCAATATATATATATATATATATATATATATATATATATATATATAATATATATATATATATATATATATAATAGTTATACGTACTGGAGTTTTCATCAATTATCGCAGATATACTCCCAGGGACTGCGGATCATATGATTGTTTTGATCTTCTATTTCTGATATTTCCTTTTCCATTTGGCTGAGCTGTCAGTTGACCCAGTTTTAATTGATATGCTGCTGGAACCTCAACTTCACATCGTGTTTCAATTGCTATCTGTACATTCTTCTATGAATAATGGTTGAGCAGCCTGCTTCAATATTTTCTGTTACTGTACCGTTTAACTCACGTATGTAGTGCATTGGCTTGTTAGAAATGATCATGATATTCATCCGTATGACTTGTGACATTGTATTCTCCTTGTTAATTTGCACCCAAATCTACAACGATGTGGTATCTAGTAGTCTTCAGGCTGCTGATATCGACAGCATTTGGATGAACATGGTACGGATTTGCTCTCAAGTAAGTGACAAGGATCAGCCCTGACTAGCTTCCTACTTTCTTTTGGACTGATGCGCCCTGTTGCTCAATGTATCTAACAAGAGCCCTTCAATTTCCTGCACGTCAGCGTGCTCGCTCCGGAGCAGAGTCGGTACGATGGTACATCACCAATTACTCACATAAACCTGGCACAGATGAATTAAACCTGCAAGACATGTGCTATTAGTTATGAGAGATGCGTATACACAAGACAAGCTGCTCTTATTAACTTCAGCACGGTCAAGTTTCAGATTCCAACGCGGAGGAAGAGTCTGTTCAGGTCTGTTAAAAAGTATTATTTCATCTGATCTCTTTCTATTTAAAGCTTGGATACAGTGTTCAACAATATTGCGAGAGAAGAACCCACTTTTATTCATGCCTTGTCTCAATTGAATTTCAGTTAGCGACCGATCTGGTTGAAGTGTGCTCCTCGGGATCTCAGCTGAAGATTGTCAGTAGCTCGCTTTCAGAATGAAAACTGCGGAAATGTCGGTCGATTTGGATGTGAGAAATCGACTAGACAACAAAAACCATATATGCAGGCTGAGTGTGCAAGCCACTGGCCACACATACACAATCCATGGTGCATATTGGACAATACGACGACCGATGTATCTGCAATCTGATCAAAAGGAAAGGAAAGCAGGACAGCATCTGATCTACGTTGACCCTAGCTAGAGGAGAGAGAGGAGAGCCCAGAGAGGAAAGGATGCCATGCAGACCGGCAGTAGTACGGTGTCGCGTATGCTATGGCCACCGGACGTACGACGACCGGGGGAGGGGGGGGGGGCTAACAGTACACATCACTGTTGCGACTTGCGACAGCCTGCGCTCCGATCTACAGAGACTACGGACGACGACAGTGCCACATGCAGCGCGGCAGGTGCAGCCTGCAGGAGGGGCAGAAACGGCGGCAGCTTTGTGCCTCCCTTGCTGTCGTGCGCGATGATGCACCGGACACGCAGCGACGAAGTTGCATACATGCATGGCATGGCATGGCATGGTATATTCTTTTGAAGAAACTTCTAAAGGAATATATACAGCCGAGCTGGGATACGCTACGCGTGCGTGGTGTTCGGGGTACGTACTCAGGTCCGTTGGGGGAGCGCGTGGCGGCGTGGGCACGGAACGGCACGCGCGCGCGGCGGTCCATATCGTATCGTGCAGGGAGTAGACGCGCGGCTCGAGTTGGTTGGGGGTTAGCTGCCCCGCGCGCGTCGCACGAGAGGGGGACATGCCGACGGCAAATCAAGCCGCGCGCGGACTGGGCGGAGGGAGCCGGCCAGTGCCGCGTGGTGCGCGGTGCGGGGATCGAACGAGACCGCGGCCGTGCGCGCGGAGAAATTAAAATGCACTCTCGAAAGATCGATCCGGCCTACGTATTGCTTGTCCATCACGTACGATTATTTGTAGGGCACAATAGTGCCCGGACGTACGACGGATACTTCCCAGAATTTTTTGCCGATACGGTCATTTTATGAAGCGTAATTACAGATATGACAAGGTTGAAAACGTATTTGCAAAAATAGCACGTCGGGCGCACGGTGACCCCGCGCCCTCGCTCCCAGGGTGACACGTCGCCGTGGCGCAGCTCACCCGCGCCGCGCCGCTCACACCACCACCCGCGCCCGCCACCTCACCGCCTCCCGCCACGCCCGCGCGCCCCGCCCACTCACCGCCTCCCGGCGCGCAGCTCACGGGCGCAGCTCTCCCGCACGCGCGCTCGCCTCCGCCCGCGCCCGCGCTCGCCCGCCGCCGGCGCGCGCTCACACGCGCCCTCGCCGCCACGCGCAGCTCACGCCGCGCGCGCTGCGCCGCCTCCGCCGCCACCCGCCCCGCCCCGCCCACGCGCCTCGCCGGCGCAGCTCACCGCGCGCCCGCCGCCACGACGCGCCTCGCTCCTCCGCCGCCACGCGCCTTCGCCCTCCGCCCGCCACGCGCCCGCGGGCGCCGCCCTGCCGCGCACGCCGCCGCCGCCGCGCCTCGCTCCTCCTCGCCGCCGCGCTCCCTCGCCCGCCACGCGCCCCTGGCCCGCCGCACTGCTCCCGGGCGCAGGGTGAGCCTGCGCCCGGCTCCCACGCGCCACTGTTGAGGTAAGTGAGAGGTTAATTAGTGTTAGCATTGAGGTTAATTAGTGTTAGGGATAATTAGGGTTTACAGGGTTTGTGGTAATTTTAAAATTTTGGTAATTTTAAAATATAAAAATGAGTTGAAAAAATTAGGAATTTTTTTTGTGTAGTGTACTGAAATTTTATTTGTTTGTATAAATTTTGTATAATTTTATTTGTTTATTTTATTGTTAATCCATATGATTGTGTTATTATAATGTGTTGATAGCAAAGATTTGAATCATTGCCCTTCATTTGCAGTAGGCCCTTCTTGCCTCCATATTTGAACCATTTGCAGAAGGCCCTAACAGGTGTTGATTGTTTACACATTTGAACCATTTGTAGGAGGCCCTCCCTCCTTCCATTTGCAACAGGTGTTGATTGTTTACACATTTGAACCGTGCCCCGCCATGTGTTGATTATGAAAAGATGCAAAGGAGGCCCTCACTTCCTGTATTTTCCACCGAAAGCATTGATCTGTCACCTCTTGTCTCTTGTCTCAAATTGTGCGCCGAAATTTATGGCTTAATTTGCGCGCGGGGTAACGATTCTCTTTAAGAGCAGTGGAGGAGAGAGCTAGCGGGACTGCATTCGTAGTGTCTCATTCGTTCTTTTAGTAGTTCACTTCATATCGCACTGAGCTTTCATATCGCACTGAGCTCGTGGCAGAGAAGGTAGAAGCCAACCAGAGAGAAGTTGAAATCGTCTGAGCACCTAGAAAAGGTAAGTGTCATTCGCATTCGGCTATAGTTTTAGGTAGGTTTAGCAATGTGATTAGAATGTGATTAGATGAATTGTAGTTTGTTATTGTAGAAACTAAGTTGTTATAGTTATGTAGTCGGTATATTTTGACTGAGTGTTCGAATATAAAATTGGAAGATTTAGTGTGATTAGCACGTAATTAGAATACTTAGTAGTTATAAAATTGGAAGATTTAGTGTGATTAGCACGTAATTAGAATACTTAGTAGTTAGCAACGCGATTAGTTGACTTAGTAGACTTATTGTTGTTAGTGTTGTAAATTTTAACTCGGTGATTTACATAGTGTGAGGAGCCTGACTGTAAAATATTAAAATATTTAGAGGTCGTTAAACAAAATTGAAATAGAGTGTTAGCAGACTTAGAATTGAAACCAAACTGAGGAGACAGAGTGTTAGCAGACTTAGCAAAGCCTTTTCTTTTCAATTAGTCTACTTAGCAGACTTCTTGTTGTTAGGGTTAGTGTTAGCAGACTTATTGTTGTTAGGTTAGTGTTAGCGGACTTATTGTTGTTATGTTTAGTGTTAGCGGACTTATTGTTGTTAGGTTTAGTGTTAGTATGAGGAAGTGTTAGTATGAGGTAAAATTTTAAATTTTTAACTTGGTGTTAGCAGAACATGCACTATGGCTTAGAATTGTGTTGGTTTCCTTTTTATTGTACTTTAGCGTAACATGCACTATAGCTTACAACATGCACTATGGCTTAGAACATGCACTCGGTGTTAGCAGAACATGCACTATGGCTTAGAACATGCACTCGGTGTTAGCAGAACATGCAGTATGGCTAAGAACATGCACAAGGTTTGAAACTTGTTACTACCACAGAAAATTTTGGAATTGAAATTAATTTACAATCACGTATGTTCATTAGCTATATTCTGACTAATGTTCTCTATGCATGTGTTGCTAGGCATGTCTGTACCGGAGCTACTGGAACCATTCTACGATGAGGACCACCGGTGCAAGCTGTGGCTCACCGCTAGCGCGGATGGCCCTCCGCCCGGGCGCCAGCGGGAGGGACTGGTGGGCGCTGGACGATCGTTACGTCCCGATCCTCAGACAGACGGGCTTGTTGCCCTTTGCGAGGATGGTCTCTGTCGGACGCGGGTTCACCCTCGACGGTAGCCTGCTGTCCGCACTTGTCGATAGGTGGAGGCCGGAGACGCACACCTTCCACTTTCGGTGGGGTGAGATGACGGCCACCCTACAGGACGTGTCGTTCCTAACTGGTCTCCCGATCCAAGGTGTGCCGCTTGTTCCGCCCCCGAGTGCGGATCGAAGGCCGGTGGAGCAACGCTGGCCAATCTATCCCGGAGGGTGCACGTGGCGTCCCCCGGACTTGGCTGAGGCATTTCAGGAAATGCCCGGAGGGTGCACCTGACGAGGTCGTTAGGACGTACCTCGTTGCTTACATTCTACAGCTCTTTGGTTGGGTCATGTTTCCAACATCAAAGGGGGATGTTTTGAACCCCAGCTTCATCCCCATCGCCGAGTCTTTGGTTGACGCGGGGACTGGGCCGATGCCTCAGTATAGCTGGGGATCAGCCGTCCTTTGCGCCACATACCGGGGGTTGTGTGACGCTTCGCGACACGGTAGCACTGCTACCAACCTAGCCGTCTGCTACGTGCTCCTGCAGCTGTGGAGTTGGGAGCACTTCCCTATTGGGCGGCCGACCATAGAGAAACCGGTGCACCCGTACCCTTTAGTCGGACCCCACATGACGCCGTAGACGCGCCCACCATGACGAAAGTAGGACATACCATGGCAGACGAAACAATAGGACCATTCCAACCGGGGTCGCCAAAGCAAGACCTTCCCCTTCAAAGGAGGGAGGACTTTGGGCTTAACTACCTGTTGATGCCGAACAAGCGTGCTCAACCGGTATGGCGAAATGCGGACACGAGCGGGATGTTGTCGCGGAGTCTTGGAGGGCCCTTTCGATGGCGGACGACGTTTCTTCCGATGCCCATACTCTCAGGTACAATTAGTAAGTTGTTTCCTTTACGTTACTGCTAATAGAGTCTCCCTGTTAACCCTCCTTTCCAGCAGATGGTGAAATGCGACTTTGTCCGCTGGATCGATCCTCCCCATGAACGACATGTTGCGATGTATGTGGATAGATTGTGGAACCGAATCTTTGAGTTGGAGGCACGGATTGATGATCTGAACGAGAAAAATGATGACCTCCGCCAACAGATGCAGCGCGAGAGGGGCAACGAGGAGGTCGTAAACATAGGAAGTTCCTATGATCCGACATGCTGCTGCGCGAACCCTAGCTGCATATGTGCGTGCCACTACAATGACGGCAACCCACGTCTGAGGCGGCCCCGTGAACAACACTCTATGTGGGTAGCGCGAGACACCATCTACCATTAGGCACGACCAGAGAAGCTTGTACCTCCGTACTCGTCCCCTTATTTACGCAATTATGTTCAATCTCGTGAACCATGTAACTTAATGGTCGATGCATCATTGTGGTGGCCTTTTATCGAGTGGATTGCTTCATGTCATTACTGTTGCCTTTTATCGAGTGGACTGCTTAATGGATGCGTCGCGTGCATTGCATGTCGACATCTCTAATGGACTTGCAATTTAGCATTTTTTATACATTCAAAGTAAGGGAAGGTATAGCATATTTGGAACCATGAAACCCTAATATCCAAAACCTAAAATCCAAATATCGAGACATAACAAGGAAGACAGAAAAACTTGAAATTACGACATGAATAACGGCCGGATGAGCTAGGTCTATTGGGACAATCCTTCATTGAGTGCCGGGGTCTTGCATATCCTCGCACTTGATTGTGCGGCTATCTTGCCACGTTGACTAGCATCCATGTCATTCGAAGCGCGCGTCTGCCGTCGCCCCTTCCTATTCTCTTCAAGTCCTGTTGGGACCCCATTGCACCATGTCCGCCAAAGATCCTTATAATTCATTTCCAAGCCGTCGAGTGAAACTCTCCACTCCATGTACCGAATAGGTGCTGCATGTCGTAGTACTCAGAGATGTATGGTGTAGCCATCTGGCGTATTTGTGCACATGCCTTGTACACGTGCGAGCATGGCTTGTGGAGGAGCTTCGGCTTGTTGCAGGTGCATGTCGCCACATCACCCATGGTGCATGCCTGTTTTCTTTCCCCTTGCATGATCATTGGCGTATTTCTGTCAAAGCTTGATCTCGTACTTTCGCCTGAGGCGTCGATCACCCGGATGTCGTGCATTCGGGCCTTCTCCATCTTCCGGTCCATGTGTCTCTGCATGTTCTCGGACCACTGCTTGCCTTCGTCCATCTGTCGCTTGGCTGCGGTGGCTCTATTGACGAAATAACCAACAGTGCGAGTCCATGTCTCCTGAACGATCGCGGTGATAGGGAGGCCGCGCACACCTTTGAGGACGCTATTGTAGACCTCGGACATGTTGGTCGTCATAATCCCGTATCTCGCACCGTCTGTGTCATAGAGGAGGGACCATTTCTCCAATTCAGGAGCGTGGCCGTTAATCCACTCGGAGAAGCTTATGGCGCTACTGGGTTGCACCCCCTCCGGAGTGGACTCCCTTGTATGCCTCGTAGTCCGGTGTTCGAGGTCTCTCCAAATAGACTCAAACTTCCGTCTCTGGTTCTGCAGACACAATGCTTTGAACGTCTTCATGAGTTCCTGACTGCGGAACCGCGTGAACAAGTTAGATGCAAGATGCCTCATGCACCACCTAGATTGCATGTCGTTCCACGGTGAGATGGATCCGTCGAACCTCGCATGGTCTTAATTGCCGCCAATAACCCAAGATGTGCGGTGCGTGATTAAGCGAGCGTTGGGCGGTCTCCCACCACCGCCCTCTTCACGTTCTTCAAGAACCACACCGGTGGATGTGTTCTCACTCTCCACAATGGCAAATGCCATCGAGAAGCTGGTCATTCGCATCGCCGCCACCGTGGTGAGGATGGTGCCCTTGTACCTCCTCAGCAAGAAAGTGCCATCCATGGTTAGCACGAGACGGCAGAACTTGAAGCCCCGATGGCTCGAGCGAAAGCCCGAACACCGGCCCAGATGAAGCGGTTGGGCCTTTGCCAGCATCTTCACGGTCAAGCTTGTTTATGTACGTGCCGGGGTTTGATTCGGCAATCTGGTGAAGCAATCTTGGCACAAGGTTGTACGCCTCTTCGTATGTCCCGTACATAGTCTCGATAACCTTCTGCTTGGCTCGTCGGACCTTCTTTGTAGCTAACTGGATAGCCAACCTTATTGGCGACTTCCGACATCAACAGCTTGGGGGAGATAGACACGTCCGCCTCAACTAGGTGCGTGATGAGGTTTGCAACATATGCGGAAGTCACGTTCCGATGCTGCCGCAGGGGCTCACTAAGCTCGCAACTGTGGTCGATCAACTCCTTGACTGTGAAGATCGAGCCGAAGATCTTTGCTCGGCGAGCGCTGACCTTGCCAGGGCAGCCTTCTACTACGCACTTCACTGCGTACTTTCCTGGGTTGGACCGGTGCACTCGGTACACACGGCTGATGGACAGGGCATACCGTGCTATAGCTTGTTGAACGGCCCCCTTGTCAGGGAAGCGCTGCCCAACTAAGAGGGTGTCGGCTTCAAACCCCCACTGGGAGCCTTCTTCTTGCGGTAGTACGAGCGAACACACCGCGATATCATCAAGTCTTGATGCCACGTAAGGACCACTGGCTTCGTGTGCGTCCTCGTCGGTACCATCCGAGCTTGGGTCGGTGTCCTCGTCGGACTCCAACCCGAGAGGCTCGTCCGGTAGATACTCGTGGCAGTCGATGCGGGCCGACCACCATGTTTCCGCCCCCTCGTTTGGCACGAAATTAGGCACGGGACTTCCCTCCGAGGCAGCACATTCCGTGCTGCCATCTTCAGGCTCGGACTGCGCTTGCCGGCTTGTAGAGGCCTCGGCATCATCAGGGTTTCCCGATGCCCTATGTACGAAATTTACGTACACCATAGGCTTCCCGTGAATGGCCGCCTCGGGCTGAGAGACAATCTCCATGTACTGCCTCCATGCTATGCTTCCATTCACCTTTACGAGCTCCCACACATAATTCGTGCAGGTGATCGCCTCGATCATAACTTTCTTCGTCGTTGCCTCCGTGACGAACTCCCTCCGGATACAGCTTCGCAGCTCGTGAATATTCATCGTGTGGAGCCCCTCCGCCCGGACCACCTTGTACTGGCATTTCGATAGGTCTAACCCATCGTGTCCGGCCCGTACGAGCCCATCGCCGTAAAACACCAACAAATCACTACAACACAAAAGCCCTGTAGAGACGCCTATTTTATAGGTTAAAGACATTTTCAATCATCTCTATAGCATCATAGAGCTGTTTTTGTAAAGCGTCTCTCGAGCGCCTCCCCACGTACCGTGTCAAAGATCATAGAGACGTATTGTTAAACGCGTCTACAATGATACGAGGCGTTTAGATTGCGTCTCTACAAGCTTAGAGACGCTTTCATATATGCATTTTCATACCGTCTCTACTCTCCCTAGCGACGCTTTATTGCGTGCCAATGATATGAGTCGTTTAGATTGCGTCTCTACAAGCTTGAGACGCTTTCATATATGCATTTCCATATCGTCTCTACTCTCCTAGTGACGCTTTATTACATGCCAAGAAACATAGATACGCATTCATAAGCGTATTTAGATTAAACTAGAGATGTCATTTTTATTTTGTCCAAGAGAAATATTTTATCGCTAAACAACAATGATTCGGAGGGTATAGTATCACATACTTTCATAAGTTTCGATCTTAGGTAAAGCCATTTCAAATGTAGAATTACATTGTCGATACATTAAAAACTAGAAGAAAAAAAACATAGACACCCTATTGCGGAGTGAATCGAGTTAACAAGCTGAATCTAGCATCCGACACCAAAAAAATTCCTACAAATCCTACAATCTGAATCAAAGCGATGAGTGATTAGAGGCAATAGCGGCGCGACGCCTTCAGAACAAACATCCTAATCCACCTCCAAATAACGAGAGGCTAGTAATTGCATTCGGTGATAAACTTGTTTATTATGTCTATTCATGTCTCAAAAAGAAATCATGCACGCATGACATAAGAAGGGTTGTATTTATCGAAAACAAAGGAAAGACACAATACAAAATTGAAAGCACTTCACAGAAAATGATGACGAGGTACTAGTACTATGCCAGCTACAACATATACCAGTGGCCTTTGGAAGACAAGCTAACCATTTTTTGGTTCCACCCACTGAAGGTAGTAAGGCTTCCCATGTATCCTGTTGTGATTCCAAGTTTCCAACAATAAGATGATCAGATATGTGTCGTATATCAGCCTTGAAGATGATCCCGAACCAGCCCATCAGGAAAGATCCCAACTGGTGCATGACATTTAGCCATTAGCATATTAAATCGTCATTACCACAGAAGTCAACTATTGAGAATTCTACATAGAGCTGAATGTGATTTTTAAACTTGCAAGAATAGTACAAGTGATACGTTTTGTTTCTTCTAAACTGCACACAAAAACAAGAGGAAGATATATATAGTAGATGGGAAGTAATCATACCAAATTCTTCATAGACACAAAACTGTGTTGGATTTCATTATTTAACATGCCCGTCTCGAATATGCTTATCCTTTTGGAAACATCAACATGCGAGAGCACATTTCCTTCTTCATAAGGAATGTTGATGTTGGTAAATAGTGAAAACAGAAGCTCATAAGTCATGAGATTTGGCTTCACGTTCAGATGTTTCATTTTAGCTAGTATGCGGATAGCTCTTTCTGGTTCATTCTACAAAAATAATGAGAGGGGATTTAGTACATACTTCCTATTACCAACAAGTAAACTTCAACATATTTTTAATAAAGTAAAGTGCACCGACTAATAAAAAAAAATATTATTGTGGATATGACACGAGAGAATCAAGTATTAAGGACAATGGAGAGGGAAAAGACAAAGATTATGACAGACTATCTGACAGATCGGTAGTTTTACCATAAATGGTGAGCTGAAATTAAGATACCTGGAAGGTAGGGACAGAAACCCAACATATCGAAAAAACTCTTTCCGAATGACAGCGATGATGATGATGTAAAGTTCAATTTTTCTTAATAGCTTCCATGATTGAATACACTTACAAGCATATACATATCTTGTTTTTGGAAGAGTAATACGGTATCTGATACTTATACATATTTTCCGTAAAGTGCCTCACACATCTTTAAATGTAGTTTTGTGAAACAATTGTGCAGCAGAACCTACAACTCATTATCTGATTCACCACTCTCCTACAAATATATTGTATAAAACAATGTCTACAAACCGTGAGCATACAATATTTGTGGACATGCCCATGCACAAACATGAACGTACATTGACACCGAAAGAAATAACAGGTGTGCCATTTGTGGAAAATGCATGAATATAATATACCCATTCAATGAGGGCCTTACCTACACGTCAAAGCTTGATTTTATACAGAGGATGGATGCATTCGTATTGATATTTTGAAAGGAGATCCATGTAAGCAAATATTGTGAATGCTATTCAGTAAGGTGATCGGCAATGAGCATCTTTTATTCTTTCGAATCTTCAACACATTAACTGAGCATTGACTTAGAAGATTTTCTTATATATTAGAGTATTCTGCATAAGCACTGATCCTTGTTAGATCATACTTATCATTTCTCAAGCAATATTTTCTACTTGTAACTTTAAAAGATTCAGGTTTAATTATATATATATAGAGAGAGAGACTTGTAATCTGTACTCTAACTCAAGTTAAATAGAGAATGTATCGTAGCCTTAGTCCACTCTAAATAGAGAATTGGTATTAGCAAGTTAGCAACATACACTTGTATCATCTAATACACTTTATCTTCTGTAAAGTTTCGTTTTTGGTGATACTTGTTAGATCTAGGAGAGTGGCACAATTATTGTCTTTTCTATTAACTATGAGGGTATATACACACCCATACTTGAGCTACATGGGCCACATGAGCCAACCATATACAATAGACTAGCAACTCCATACAACACTAACCATATACATGAGTCATCGTCCGATGCTGGCTGCTTGCTGTCGGTGGATCGCCGTCGCTCGCCGCCTCTTCTCGCACTCACCCGCCGCCGCCCAACCTAACTCGTCGCCTTGTTGCCACCGCCTCCCTCCTCACCTGTGCCCCAACACATGGGGAGAAAGCATTCGGATGTGCATCCAGAGGATCGACAGCAGGATAAATACCAAGCTCGAAATCTGCGCAGGAGCTCGTTCAAGTCATAATGAACCACGAAATATTCCATAAGATAATAATCGAAAGGGTAACTTGAGTACGGAGGAGGAGGCGCCATCGGCCGGAGCTCGAGGACGTAGGAGTTGCCGTCGGGCGGAGGTTGCGGAGGAAGTAGAGGTAGTCGGATCGATCTTATCTGCGGGGTAGTCGCGACGAAGGGAAGGGAGGTGGGCATCGTAGGGGTTTTGAGCTCGAGGCTTCTTGATTGGGCCTTGGGTCGGCCAAAGGCTGCAAGGATGCGGCGGTCTTTGGAGGGAGAGGGAGGAGGCGTGGTGGCCGGTGTAGCGATGGCGCAGCGAGGAGCGAGGAGAGAGGACGGCGGGGACCGGCCGACGGCCGGTGGCGGGTGCGGCGAGGTGGAGGCGAGGTGAGAGGCGGAGCGGTTGGGGAGGGGGACGGCGGGGTGAGTCATGGGTTGGGAGGAGGTTGCGCGCGGCGGCGCGCGGGAGGATGGGAGGACGAGAGCAGCCGGGAGGCGAGGGGCGGGGCGGCGCGAGGCGGAGGCGGGGGAGGCGGCGGGGCGGGAGGCGCGGGGCGATTTGGGGAAGCTCGGGCGGTTTGGTTTTGGTTATGCGTGCGGGGTTGGGCTTTGAAATTATTTTGGTCCTCTTGTCCCAGAAAAAATTAAAACAAAATACTTTTACTAGAGCTGTAGAGGCATATTCTAAAACGTCTCAACATTCATCTCTATAACTAAAATTTTGTCTTCTTAATTCTCAGACATATTCTCAAACGTCTCAAGATTCGTCTCTACATAAATGTAAACGTATATGTGCCTTTCTACGGTAAGAGATTTTGTGGCGTCATATAAAACGTCTTGAGAAGCGTCTTTACATACGAGGTGTTTCTCGGTGTAGAGACAGACATAAAAGCGTCAAAACAAAAACGTCTCTACGTGATAGTTTTGTTGTAGTGAATCTTGCATGTTCCAAAATACCTAAAGCCACAACAATCACTAAATAATTATGACTAATTAATTACATCTAAACTAACTACTTATGATTAATTAATTACCACTACAAAATTAGGAGTATTTTATTTGTACTTACTTACTATACTGTAATGATTACTACTAAACTAATTATGACTAAACTAATTCATTACTAGTGAACTAACTAATTACAACTAATTAATTACCTCTAAACTAACTAATTACGACTGATTAATTACCACTAAAAAATATCAGTACTTCATTTCCACTTACTTAATACGCTGTAATGATGACTACTAAACTAATTACGACTAATTACTAGTCAACTAACTAATTACGACTAATTAATTACCTCTGAATTATCTCATTACGACTAGCTGACTGAGAAACGGCAAAAGCATAACACAAATTACCTGCCCTGAGGAAGTAATCAATTAGCCCTGGGAAGTAATAAATCAACGGCGAAGCGACGCGACGGGGAAGTAATAAATCAACGCCGGCGGCGGCGGCGAGAAGAAGGAAAACGGTTAATCTCTCAATAAAATTTATTATGTTACGTTCTCTGAGTTCTCAGCGACGAGCGCAAGAACGAGAATCGAAACGCAATTGATATGAGCGAAGAGCGAGTGCTAGAGTTCGGTATTTATAGTCGAGCGGAGAAGGAGTCGCGGCGTTGGCGCCGGGAATTCCGTAAACATTGGCGCCGAAATTTCTGGATGAGGCGACAGATGTGCGGAGGAGAGAGGAGGGACGGTGGAAAAGATGGTCACTACGAGGTTTTTTAATTCTCCGCATAACAGTCCGGCAAATCTCAAATACATTCCAAGTCCGACAAATCTCAAATACACTTTAAATCACATGAAATTATGAAACCTTAATCTCCGAAACAAGGGAGTACACGGATAGCAATTCATACGAAGTAGCGATAATAATTCTGAATGGATAAAATTACGAAACATTTACACAAACAAGTACATGGTGTCAGCAGGCTACACAAAAAATTTCATAATTTTTAGAACTCATCTACTATATTTTAAAATTCTTTTAAATTTCAGACTCTAACTACCTAATTAACCTAACCTAACCCTAAGCTAACCCTAAACAAACCTAACCTAACCCTAAACAACCCTAAACCGGCACTATTGTGGGGGCGCAGGCTGAGCCTGCGCCCGGTTTTTTCCTCTCTTTTTTTGTCGGGCGAGGGTCACCGCGCTGGCCGACGTGGCGGGCGGTGAGTGGGCGTGCGCCGGTCGCCGACGTGGCGGGCGGTGGCGCGGAGCCGAGGTGGCGGGCGGGCGCGGGTGAGCTGCGCCACGGGTGAGGTGGCGGGCGGGCGCGGGGTGAGCCTGCGCCCACGGCCACGCGTCTGCTACTTTTGCAAATACGAATTGAGATCGGTTATTATTGTAAATACGGTTTCAAAAGTGACCGTATCGGCCAATATTTCATACTTCCCATCGTCCGCTCCCGTGTAACCGATGAAAATATAGATAATATTTTAATTTCAGATTTTAGTATGAGGCAAAGATCACAAATAACTAGAGATACATAAAACGATATCAACACGATATCAACAGCAGACAACCCATTGCACTTCTAAATATATACAAAATAGAACTTGACCAGAATAGAGTGATCTTACGACCAACTTACAGTCGGGTTCCATGAAGACAGTGATGGAACCAAAAATTTGAGAGACCTGGGGCGAGAGTTAACCTGTTGTGCTAGCTCGGTGGCTCGCTGCGTCGAATCTCAGCCCCAGCCCGTGCCGCGCCTCAAGGCTGTGCGCCTGCGTGCAGTAGATGAGGTGGGAAACGGTTTTGCTTCTCTCTACTCTCTGTACCGTACCAGAGGCAAATAGAGGCGTGAGACAACTAGCAGTGCCTCCGGACGGGAAGTGACACAATTTTTTTTTTGAGAAGAGGTCTTCCCCGTTTCTACTAAAAGAAACCAAATTACAGCAGGCTGTGGTGCAATACATACAAGATTTGCCCGTGAGCAAGTAAAATGGTTCACACTTGAGACTTGACTAGCTATAAACTTGGACAGGATTGGATGCATAGCTCTGTTGTACGTTTAACCAAGCTAGTATCAGTATGTATGTATGTAAACACTAGCTAGCTGCTAGTTACTCCATCTCCATGGTTCACACCTGACTAGCTAGCTAGCTTCTCGAGTGGTTTAACTAATTAGCTCACACCTTGGCCTCCCCACCGCCCCCGCCACGCCATCGTCGCACGTTCTCCATCACCATCGCCGACGAGAGCGTCGTCACCGCCGCCGCCGCCATGCTCATCCACAGGTGGCATCCACATGACTCAATGGCCAGCGGGTGCTTGCTCTTCCTCAAGGCCTTCCTGTGTGCTATCGTTGACCTCCACCGCGCCATGCTCTGCCTCGCGTCACACGACACCAACATCGACAGAGCGTCAGAGCCGGCCTCAGCCTCGTCCTGTCGTCTAGGCCTAGGCGCTTCTCGATATCGCCATGTGGAGGCTTCAGCTCCTCCTGTCAGTGTCATCCCTCCGCAACACCAAGGCATTCTTCGTCGATTACGACGACGATGACCAAGGCAGCATAAGCCTGCAACATGACCAGCAAACTATCAGCAACAACATCCGCCATTGCACCTGTGCGCAGCACGCTCATGGCGATGGCGCCATGGCTTGGCCTTGGCCGGGAGCGCCGCGGCGGGCGGGGTTTCACCAGAGACCAGGCGGCCGCCTCGCTTGCCCGGCGGTAGTTCCGCTACTGGATGAAGAACAGGAAACCGCGCAGTCTTGAAGCAGTGCAGATAGTATATGATGCAGCGCAGCAAGCGGCCGCGCAGATGTGCGCTGCCCAGAAACCTTATTGCCGCCCCGTGTAGGTGAACTATACGACAATGGTTCGAGATATCCGCTCACTCTCCTTCCCAGTGCACGCCGAGCAAAGGGACGACTTTGTTCGTCAGCTCAATCCCTCAGTACAGTTGATCAGAGAGGAAGATGGAAAAATGGAATGAATCGTCCTCTTGTCTAGACGTCTCCGGATCTTATTTATGATCGAGACAATTACTCTCTAGTAACTGTCATAATAAACCACTGGTAACCGCTAATTTAAAGCTAATTAATGATCATTAAGCAGTGTTTATTAATCCTGATTGTACCCTAGTCTAAAGCTTCGACCACTGCTCTACAACTTCGATTAGTGTATTACAACCACACTGATCTAAGGATCCGACCAGATGATTCTGACCATACTGGTCCATGCCTTCGACCACAATGGTCTATGATTTCGACCAGATTATTTCGATCATACTGGTCTAGTCCTTCGACCACACTGGTCTATGGCTTCGACCACGGAGTTTCGACCACTGAGTATCGACCACACTGGTCTTATGGTTTCGACCACTGAGTTTCGATTACTCAGTTTTGGCCACTGAGTTTTGACCATTCAGTTTCGACCACTGTGTCAAAAACTTCTGGTTTAAGAGTATGCATGCTTTGGAATTATAGGAATGAATGAGCCTTAACACATATGTGCCTAATTCCAACAATCCCCCACCAATTCCAAAGCAAGCAGCAGAAAGGAATGACAAAGATTATTGTGTTGAATCAATAAGAGTTAGAAAATATCTTTTGCCTCCTTTTGTCAACACTCCATTCATCTCACACAGATCGGAATGGATAAGATCTAATGGTGCCAAGTTCTTTTTCCTCCTGTAACCCCTTAAAGGTACTTCGAAGTTGGTTTGCTTCTGCACAAGTTTGGGACTTTGATCCTTTGACAATTTCACATTTTAGAATTAACTCTAATCTGGACATTCTAGCAATACTATCAAAACCAATATGACAAAAACGAGAATGCCATATATTGGCCTCATATTTATTCAAACCAGTTGCAACATTCAGATTATACTCTAAAGTACTCATGCGGAACAAGCCTCCGCTCTCATAGCCTTTACCAACAAAGTTACCAAACTTAGACAATACAATTTTCTTTGACTCAAATACTTGCTTGTACCCATCTCTACATAGAAGGGAACCACTAACAAGATTCTTGTTTAGGTTGGCGCATGCTGCACGATCTTCAAGTGGACAATCTTTTCTGAAGTAAGCCTCAGATCTACCGTGCCAACACCAAGAATAGAAGCATGCGACCCGTTCTCCATTAGGATGGAGAAAGCCCCGGTTGCCTGATAGGAAGAAAATAAGAAAATATCAGAACATACGTGAACATTAACTCCAGTATCAACCCACCAATCAGTGGATTGACATACTGAAAATACAACAGATGGATAACCATACCCTTCTGTTGAGGCTTTGTCATATGACCGTTTTTCCCACACACAAAGCAGGTGATGTTCCTCATATCCTTCTCAGTTTTCTTCTTAAAGCTACTAGTCTTGTTTGGTTTAAAGCATTTGTTTTTCTTGCCATATTTCTTCTCTATGACATTTGCATTGATCCGATTGTTCTGACTGAAAGTGCTTGGTGCATCTTTTGCTCTTGCTTTTTCTTCCACACCAAGAGCAGCAATGAGATCCTCAATAGATATCTCTTCCCTCTTATGCTTTAAGCTAGTGGCAAAATCCCGCCATGTAGCAGGAAGTTTGGCAACAATGCCTGTAGCCACAAACTTAGGAGGCAACACACAGCCCAAGTGAGCAATCTCACCAACCAATAGCTAAAGATCATGAGCTTGTCCAACTATGGACTTAGCCTCATCCATACTAAAGTCGAAGAATTGCTCACACATGTAGAGCTAGTGACCTGCCTCTGCCTTTGCATATTTGTGCTCTAGTGCATCCCACAACTCTGTGGCGGACTTATAGTCCATATACACATCGTAGATCTGATCTGCTAGAATGGTTAGAATACAGCCAAGAGTAGTGTTGTTCGCATTATCAAGCTGCATATACTGGTCAATCGTAAATGGACACTGTGGATGGATTACCCACCACAGCCCCATAGACAAGAGCCAGAACTTGGCTCTAGTCTGCCATCTATGAAAATTCTGACTAGAGAACCTCTCAGGCTTCATAGCATCAGAAGCGCCAGCCATTGCTAAATCACAAAAAGGTCCACAATAAGGTTTCTAAATTGTTGGAAATATGGACAATATTTTAATTTCAGATTTTAGTATGAGGCAAAGATCACAAATAACTAGAGATGCATAAAACGATATCAACAACAGACAACTTATTGCACTTCTAAATATATACAAAATAGGACTATAATAGAATAGAGTGACCTTACGACCAACTTACAGTCGGGTTCGATGAAGAATAGGTAGCCGCGTCGTCTTGAAGCAGTGCAGATAGTAGATGGTGCAGCGCATCGAGCGGTCGTGTAGATGCGCTGCCCAGAAACCTTATTGCTGCCCCGTGCAGGTGAACTCTGCGGCAATGATTCGGAAATATCCGCTCACCCTCCTTCCCAGTGCACGCCGAGAAGGGTCGGCTTTGTTCGACAGCTCAATCCCTCAGCACAGTTGATCAGAGAGGAAGATGGAAAATAGAATAAATCGTCCTCTTGTCTGGACGTCTTCAGATCTTATTTATGGTCGAGACAATTACTTTCTAGTAACTGTCATAATAAACCACTGGTAACTGCTAATTAATGGTTATTAAGTAGTGTTTATTGATCCTGATTGTACCCTAGTCTAAAGCTTTGACCACTGGTCTACATCTTCGACTAGTGTATTACGACCACACTGGTCTAAGGATCCGACCAAATGGTTCCGACCATACTAGTCTATGCCTTCGGCCACAATGGTCTATGGCTTCAACCAGATTATTTCGACCATACTGGTCTAGGCCTTCGACCACACTGGTCTATGGCTTCGACCACGGAGTTTCGGCCACTGAGTATCGACCACACTAGTCTTATGGTTTCGACAACTCAGTTTCGACAATTTAGTTTCGACCACTGAGTTTCAATCACTGTGTCAAAAACTTCTGGTCTAAGAGTTTGCATGCTTTGGAATAATAGAAATGAATGGGTCTTAACACATATGTGCCTAATTCCAACAGCAACATCGGTGAATAACTTGTGTAACAATTATAATCAACGCATGCAACATAAATACTAAATAACAGTGAAAAAGTACCAAGAAAAAATGAAACCCTTCACCATAAAAGCAACGATGCATGTTGTTTTTCCTCCCCATCGTACACACACCAAGCCAAGTCCTAAGAGCAATAACATATTCAAATTCAATGGAGCACAAAAAAAAATAGTTTGCAACAAAAAGTTGGACAATCGGGTGCTGCAACATTTGAGCCTAACTTATGAAACACTTTGATTTTACATGTGCAACAATGAACAACACCAGATGGAGCATCGAGAAATTCTTTTAAAAAAATAGCATGGCAAGAGTTTATTATTGCAACATTCAAAAACTATAGTTCCAACTTCTCAAATCACCTCTTGCAACAAAAAAACATTTGGTTGCAACAAACACCCAACTCACTCGCTCTGAGACTCGACGGCAAGCTCATTCTCAGGCTCCCTCTATTGTGCCTGCTTGCCCCACCTCCGCCACCACACCAAGGTGTGCTTCCTCCATGGCCCCTATCGCTGAGCCTCTGCTGCGGCTGTTGGCATATAGGCACATCTCATTCATGGCCACAATACCCAGTCACTACTAGGAATCAATTTTTTCCTAACAGATTTTGGCGTTCTTGACGGCTACGCAAGCCCCATCACGAAAAATTGTTTTGTGTGGCGGTTACACTACCCGACACGAATGGTACACATGTTCCTGATGGTGATGGGTGTAGCCGATAGGAAAATCCCACGGTCTTTGCAAAACTGTCAGGAGTTCCCCATTCACAACGTCTCCTCGGTTGTCATGTGGCTTCTCATGTGGAAAAAAATTGAGAGGTCGCATGTGGCAATCAGATGGCATAGTGGGCTAAGAGAAAATTTCACTTGGTGCGTGCTGAGGGACTTAGGTGCGGGATGAAACAGTTTGGCGAGGCAGAGGTTCACGTATAGGCTTGGCTGGCTTGGTAAAGTGTAGGCAAGGAAAAAAAAAAGAACAAAAGCATCTTCTTCCCGATCCTTCCTCTCCCCAAAACCCACCACCTCTCCTCTCCCTGCCTCCACCCCCAATCCCAGTCGCTGCTGCCAGCCATCCCCACCTCTATCAGTAAATCCGGTCACCTCTCCTATCCCCACCAACGCCTCCCACCTTCCCCCAAGCATACACACTCCAAAACCATCAGATCTGTCCACCATGGCTGGGTAGAGTAGTAGTGGTTAGGTTTAATGCGGTGGCTGACATCCATCTTGGTTACCGTCCCCATCCTCAACCACCCGCACTGCTGCTGAGTTCCTCTACCATTCCCCTCATCCACTTCCATCCGCTGCTCCCTCTACCGTCGCATTAGCTGCGGTGTGGCTGTTGCAAGCTTCAACCAGATTCTGTTCAAGGCGAGCTTGAGGTTGTGGTATTGTTCTTTATTACAGGGCAAAACTGAATCTTGGTCTTATACAAACAACTAGGAATGTAGGGCTTCAAAAATGTTGGTATGAATCTTAAATAATGTTATTATTTTTTCTGACTATGATTGTGTTAATAATTTCAGCAATTGCTTTGATTGTAAAGCAACATCTTTTTCATGTAATTTTAGTACTATTCATATACTATTTTGGCATGACATTGTCTAGCACTTATCTCCTTACTTTGGCTGATTAGCTTCAATTCTAGACTGTGATTTGTTGTTATGAGATTTTCCAATTCTGCAATTAGGAGTTTATGCTGTAGAACCTGAGTAATATTCACTGTCATATGTTAGTTCTCAAGTTAGTGTCATCACCGGTTTTTACATGCTAGTTTGTAGAGTTGATTGACATTCCTATTGCGGTCATTATTATTGTATTAGAGAGTATACCACTTGTTTAATCTTATATGCATGTTGGATTGTTGGACGCACAAGTGTATGATGCCCTGTTTCATGACCTTTTTGACCCGCGCAACAATGATTTACAAGAAGTGAAATTTTATTATGGTAGTTTTAATCAATGAACACTGAGCTTTCCATGTTTTACAAAGCTTACAAAATTATCTCCTTTGTAGCTTTTTGACTGAATCAGCTGGAGAACAATTAGTCATTCATTGAGTTGTCCCTAAAGGTAGATGTTGAGTTCATTTTACGCAGGTTATGAACATTTCTTAATCCCAAAAAAGATTTATCTTTGATGTTGCAATCAATACTTCCTCTTACAGTTTAGTTTTTGCTAAAGATATCAAGTTCTTGTTTGGTTGCACCGCCACCCTCGACCATCACTTCATCCCATTACTGCCATCTTTCCTCTTGCTACTCCCACAATGTGCTGACTCCCAAGTCCTTAACATCAACAGCCAGGGGTGACCACTTCCCTGCCCAAAGGTGAATCCCTTCATAAAATTTAGTCACTCTTCTATCAATTCTCTTACTTATCGTTCTGTTTGGTCATCATTCAAAATTACCAAATACACTTGCTTTAGACTGCAAATTGTTAAATCATGTTTGTTTTTAGTTTATTGCTATTACTATTTGATGCATGTATGATTAATGGCTTCCTGATTAGTAGTGTATGTCTCGATATAGTGATAACCATTGCATGTCTCCATCATTGCTTATTATTATATGGCATGTGTATGTCTAGTGAGTATGATTCATGTGAAATTATTGGGTGTTACATGTTGGGATTTTGATTGCTCATGGATTAGTAACTGTTGCATGTACTTGCTTGCTGATAGCATGTAAGAGGGTTTTGAAAATAGTTTGCTTACTGATTGTATGATTGGTGATGTTTATATAATATTAAGGTTATGCCTATTATAAACTAATGCAATGGATCTTGGTTAGAAATACACTATTATTTTGTTTCTTATATTAGCTTTTCTTTTAATTGAAAAAAAGTATTTTCATCCTAATTCCTAAGTTATACAACAATCCAGATAACAAATCATCTATGGTAGATAGTTGGTGGATGTATAGTGGTTGGAAGCGTGGTAGACCATCAAATGAATGGGTCGAGAAAACAAATAACTTTTTGGATCGTGCCTTCTCTACACCTAGTTTAGTTGAGGCTGATATATGATTCAAATTAGTGATCAAAGTGATATCTTGGAGAGGATGTCAATGTCTAAAACTAACTATGTTTGTAGTATAAATCTCACCAACAATAAATACCCACGCATTTGCTGCAAAGGACTTAAACCCATAATCTTTAGGCGTTGGAATTTGAACTCTGGTTTCTTGAACGAGCATTTGGATGCGTCAACTATATTGGGTTATAACTTGGTTGGTATCATTACTTTTGTCGGAGGAAGGTCCAAAGATGATGCTCAATTTGGTAGTTTATCTGTAGGTGCTTTATGGCAAGCTTCAAATGGAGATATCAGGTGAGGTCCATGAGCATCAATTAGATGATATGTAAGCACACTATATGCCATGTTTTGGACATGATAGCCAGTAAATTGTTACATAAATATGTTCTCTTGTCGGTCTGAGGTGTGCATATGTTCTTGTGTGTGCATATGCATATTTACATGTTCTTGTATTTGTGTTCCTGAGGTGTGCATATGCATATTTACAAGTTCTTGTGTTTGTGTTCCTGAGGTGTGCAAATGCATTGTCAAACGATGTCTTAAATCATTCCTTTCTAAGGTGGGAGGATATGCTTGGCTGGACTAGTATTGAGTAATTCGTGGAAATAATAATAACTCAATGTCAATTGTAGATTGGCTTCAATAATTTCTCTCCAAATTTTATTAATGCATTGTACACACTTAAGTTATGCTGCTATATGCACCTTTACAAGCAAGCATCCAGTATATCATGAAATCCAAATGGGGGAGTATATTGATGTTAGTGTCCAGCATGCTTCTGAGCTGCAAATTGCACAAGTCGTTGTGGAGGATAATTTATATGCTGTAAATAAGTAGTAGAATTACACTTAGTAGTTGGTTCACCAAGCTCTTTTGATGCAATTTAAACATGTTGAACTATTGGTACAGAGCTAGCAGAAAGTGTTTTAATATGTTCAAAATTGAGGCAAAGGGGGCAAATTAAAAAAGATTCAGGAGTAATGTATTAGGACCTGGATTCAATTCTATATCGAGTGAAATGCATTAGCACCAATGCAATGAATTAGTAACTGAAACTTTACATGTAGTACCTGGATTCAATTCTATATCGACTGAAGGCTAGCTGAAACCTTTAGTGTTTTAGTGTATTAGCACTAATGCAACGAATTAGTGAAGTTTCACTATTTCAGTTCACATTCAATTCTATATCGAGGGAAATATGTTGATCCCTCATGCAAGATTCTTGTATTCTTTTGTTACATGTAGGGGGTGTTGCTGTAGATGGATCCTCTCACGCTTCAGCTAACATCTAACATCGACAACTATGGAGATGTGGTCTAGCCTTGGTGCGAATATGGACATTTACATGCTGGGTGGAAATGTTTTGGTGATTGCAAATATTTTGTTCATATCATGCGCTACTACATGAAGAGTTGTGGCTGCTAGGGTCAAATTAACTTGTTGAATGAACCCACTGGTCTTTTGTGCCATAAACTAGCTTCTTTTGTTGCATGAACTAGCCCAGATATATGTAGCCAAGTCATGGTAGATTTGGGAAAACTTGCTGAATGCAAACTTGGACAATTGGTATGACAAAGTTTGGGAATATGCATGGAATTAGACAAGAAATTGTGTCCATGAATTTCTGGTGATAGTGATGTCTATTCAATCTAGTTCTATGTGTTATCTCATATGTTCTATGTGAATTTGTATATGCGGTATGTGTGTAAATAGCTAAAAGTGCTATAATATGCATGTAAATATACTGGTAGATGTCATTTCTAGCTTTCCCGATGGTTAATCATGACATGCCTTATGGAATAACCAGGTCATGGGCCCTAGACATTCCTGACAGTCTTGGCAATGTCCCTGACAGATATGAACGTCAGGAATTTCCACGTTATACTTGACGAGTTGATGCGCGTCAGGACATGTTTAGTTTTCGTGATGGTTACCCAGCCGACATGAAGATTTTCCTGCCGGGTATTCCTGACAGTATCCCGTCAAGGAACATCCGCCCTGGCCCACCGTTTGCTCTGACGCGTCCAAAAGCTCCACCGACGGCCGCTGTCAGGGATCGCCGTCAGCTATATATTCCTGACGGTTAGCCGCCACGAATTGGTCTATTTTCCTGACATCTCATCTAATGGAGACGGGTGCTCGATCTTTCGATGAGATTGGTAAATATCGATTTTGGTGGAGGTGACTTTCGTGATCCGACTACAACCGTACGACGACGCTTGCACCTTAGAAATCGTTGAACCAACTCCAAGACGTTATTGACCGTGTTGGAAGCGCGATCAACCTGAACACGAGGTTCAATTCCTGCGAGCAATCGAAGAACTAACAAGAATAAAATATAGGCAATATGATATTGCAAATAGGAATTGTAGTATAGATGGCATTAAAAAAACAAATATGGGATCCCAAAGGCTGTCTTGACAGGTGGTCGTCCGACACAACTGAAGAAAAAAAGTTTGCACAATGGCTAAATCTAAACTTAACGAAATCCCCGTTCTAGCAAAGGGAGGCGACGGCTCCTATATAGGAATATGACCGGGGGTGGCGTCCAGGGAAGTGGACGCACACCCCTAGGGTTACAAGGCCCATGGGCCTAAGAGGAGGTGGCGCAACACCCTTTTGACTCGGGCTCAAAAATAGATGTGGATTGTTTTGTTGATTGTGGCCAGCTCGGCTGGAATTTGAAGCTAAGGTTAGATCCATTGGAAAGTAGACTTGATAAACTTTTAATGAAGTCCAAGAACGTCCCAAACGAAGTCTGTATGAAGAAATTATGGCCGTTTGAACTTAGTGTTGTCGCAGCAGTCCGAACTCGAATACAAAACGAGCCTAACTCGAACTCTTGCTTGGCTCGAACCCAAAGTGACATGATGACCTCTATTATGCCTTCTATGCTTGTCCATTACTCCACATACCTCTCCCTGGTTCTTTCCCATGTTCCTAAACACAATTAAATCACTTGCATAAGGTAGCGGTCTATTCTCAGTAATATATAAACCTATGAACGAATTCACCTGGTGATTAAGTTGGCGAGCACGAGCTCGAGTAATTGGTCCTTGTAACACTGGTTGTGGATTAGTTTTGTGTGTAGGCGCGGTTGTATCCAAGTTTGGGATGTCCTCATCATCATCCCTCTCGATTACTTCATGATGGTGATCGTCACGGATAACAAATTCCTGACGGTTTTGGCACCTTTCTCGACGGTTTCTGCCTGTCGGAAATTTTTTTATTCCTGGTAGTGAGTACAACACATCCCAACACCTTGGGAGTTGCATCATCCCGTGCCTCCGTGCGGTACCAACACATTTGCAGGCATAGCTTTGATGAGGACCTCATCTAGCCTGGAGTAGAGCAATGAATAGGTAGGAATGAGAGATTATGGGCAAATGATTCTGTAACATCACAAAAAATTTATTTTAGGAAAGTATAATAAAAATAAGTGGGATAATAATTTTGGGCATGTTTGCATAAGGGAAAATGTAATTAAGCATGTTTTGTGAATTTTTATTAAAGGTGACAATGCATTTACATGGAAACATAAACTTGTAAGAATTTTTGAGAAAATCACAGAGCATATAAAATCCTGAAAATTTACAAAAATAAACTATATGGTCTCATAAGCCTTCAAAAAAATTCATAAAGTTTGGAACATATTTGATAGGTTTACAAATTCACCAAAGAATCAGCTAGTTTAGAAAAATTCCAAAACCTAATTCAAATTTTCCCGCTTGCCCTTGGGCCAAAACTGAGCTGCCACGAAGCTCCCTCACCCAGCTCTAGCCCATGCCAGCGCGCTCGCTCTCCCTCACTAACATGTGTGCCCCGCCTGTTAGTGCTTGCCTTCCACCTCGCTCCCTCCCTCCCTCGCCAGCTCACAGCGCACCTCGCCAGCTCGTCCGTTGGTTTTAACCACCGCCCACAGTTTGGCGCCTCACCTGTTCCCGTCGCCTCTACCTGCCTCACCCATGCTATCCACCCCATTGATGGTGACCTTTTCCTGAGAGGATGAAGAGACCAGAGCAGCCCCGCTAGTTTCTCGCACTGATCACCAGCGTCTTGCCGTTTTCTCGCGTGAACGTCCTAACTACTTAAGCCCTAGCGCGCATCATCTTCCTCAACTTGCCCCTATTCCATTTCATGCTAACCAGAGCCTCATAGCTCCTTGGTTTCACGGGAACATGTGCGTCATTCTCGACGCTCATGAGCGCCTCTGCACCATTTTTGCTCTGGTGAGCTTCCTCAACCGCAACACCTGTGTCACCTTGATCATCTTACCTCACTCACTCCTTTTCTGTGCTTAATGCAGCCCAGAAGTTTTGTAGCTCGATCGCAACTACCTTCGTCCTCAGTTCCAGCGTGCACTTGAGCTCGCCAACGAGTTCCCGTCTCTCTCATGAGTTCAAGCTCAAACCAACCGCGTCATAAGGTGTTCCCCACTCCACTGATGCTAAACCCTCACTCAATGCAGACAATCTTGCCCTAAATTGGAGCTTCACCCTCATCTTCCTCATTCACGGTCGTCGCCACCATTTCTGACCTTCCTCGAAACCCAGTGAACCTCGGGCCGATTCCTTGCGTCTACACCATCCTTAGCACCCCAGCAATCTAACACGACGCTTCTTGTAGCACCTCTATTGTTGTGGTGAGTTACCTTCGTGGACCTTCTCTGCGTCGCTGCTGCTCATCGTTAACAAGCCGTTCCAGAGCTCTCCGACCTCATCTTCTGCACCTTCGTGATCGTGGTGAGTCACTGGTCCTCACACACGCGTTGATTTGCCAAGGGCGCGTCCCTAGTGCATTTTTGCCTAGCCAATCATGGCACTACCGCGGTTGCACGCCGCTAGCACGCCTCCGGTGACCCTAGGTCCCCGCATCTAACTCATTAGCATTGCCTAGACTCACTGAGTTCAGTGCACCACTCATTTAGCCCAGGGAATGCTCCATACGCAAAATGTGTTGCAAACCCGCGGAGCTCCACCGTTCGTCGCCGTCGTGCCATCGATTTCGTCCACCTCCCTGGTCACTTTCACCTCCCCTAGCATCGCATGGGCGACCTCTATCCATTTCCGAGCTGCCCCGAGAGTTTCCGCGTGTGCCTTGTCGCCGACGAGCTCCTCTCCTCCTCAGCTGTGCGCTCACTCGTTTCGTTGTTCCTTTTGCTCTCTCTCTCTAGCAGTAGGACCCACATGTTTAAATGATGATTAGCACTTAATGACAGTAATTAAAGGTGCTAAGTCGATGACAAGTGGGACCGGCTGAAAACATAATAAAAAAAATCTAATTCTAAACATTTTTAGCTAATGAGTCACTGACATATGGGACCATGCACTATTACCAAGAGACTGACAGGTGCACCCCAGCTGCCAGTTAATTAAAAATCAGAAATATATTTAATCATTAGTTAATAAATAAGGAGTCTATGACATGTGGGACCGCCTCTGTTTTATAAATAAAATCAATAAAACAAAAGAATGAGTCACTGACAAGTAGGCTCCATATGTAAGTTAATAAAAAAATGGGAAAAGCCGCCTTTAGTTCTGAGAAAAATACGTTTTCCTTACTGAAAAGCATAAACCTCAGTAGAACTCAGAGAAGAATATGCTTTCTTTATTGTAAAGTGTAAACTTCGAAAAATACGTTTTCGACGTCACCCTTTTCTAATTTCTGGAATTTTCAAACGAAGCAAATTGAAACATTAATAACTTTTGCATACAAACTCCAAATGAGATGAATATTTTTTCTAAATTCATCTAAGGTCATTATATACCTGAATATGTAAAAATATTTGGATTTTGTTGCTGTTGGAATTATTGTGCTATATTTAATTTGCTTCCGGGTCTTTTTGGACGTCGATTATTCGAACGATTTTCACAATGATCCTTCACTCTCATATTCAAAGCAACTAGCGCAAGAAAAACACCTATTTTGACCATGTTGATCCTACTATTTTAATTATTGTACTTCTTTTTGCAAATCTATTATGCATGTGTGTATGTTTAGTTAAAATTGCTATATTCGGGGATAGCGGTAGTTGTAATCCTATTCGATGCACGAACCTCCTTGAAATATTGATATCATTACTATTGTAGCCATTAGGTTAGGATATAGATATAGACAATAGATGATGTCAATTTGGAAATTTCGAGTGCGAATATCGCACAATTGCTTAGTCGGGCTATAGTCTTTAATAAAATTTGTAAAAAAGATGATATGATAAATACGAGTTTGGGAGTTTTTGAAAAGTAAGTCCAGAGAGGTGTACCTATGTTATTTTGGATAAAAATGAAAATCTTAATTTGTGACGCGGGCGAGTTATATTATATTCTGAGAAGTGTGAGATATGTATTTCACAAGTAGATAGGGGAAGATCCTCGTCTGGGTCATTTAAGGACCGAACATCGATAAATCCTATCTAAGCCTAAGCGTGCAATCACATGTGCCGGTTTTGGACAGCATTAGCTAATTAAGTCATTGGAAACTAGCCTTGCACATTGGTTGGTTGTAGTAGTGCGAGCATGTGTGATTGCTCAAAGGGGCTCCCTTCACCGAGGTGTTGGAAACAAAGCCTTCCGACATAACGGTAAATACCTCACTTGATAGGGAGGAGCTTGGGCGAAGTGAGGGAAACCATTCACTGGGCTAGTGCAAGGATAGGACTAGATGATGTTAAAGTTTTGATATGTGCTCTAGACTGTTTACCAAAGGTAGTGAGCAGTGGTATCGATGGTTGCCAAACAAACTAGAGAATTCGTGTGCTGTGGGTAAAGCTGTACCCCTCTGCAGAGTGTAAATCTATTTAAATACATGTGCTCACGGTCATGAGCGTGCTTAGTGCAGTCTTAATGGGTATAGTCTTGGTTTCATAAAAATAGTTTCGTTGGAAAATGTGAGAAATTGTTTGTTGGTTTATATTTGAGTTGAGTGCCATGTCTATGGCTGAAAATGAGATATTGCTAGTAGCCAAGGAGGGTTGCAAGTTGTTATTTATTCAATTACATACTTGTTGTCCGTTATCTATTGAATCACTCTTTAAATGTTCGTTGCAAAGTACTATATATTGATATTACAAATAAAAATTGCTTGATGTTGAAAACAACTTGTAGGGTAGAGCATCATCCTTTGTTAGCTTTGCACTTACATAAACTTTACGATACACTACAAGTCTTACTGAGTACGCAATGTACTCAAACTTGCTTAAATTGTTGTTCAGAGATAGAGGATGAGCCTACACTGGACGGCGCCTTCTTTGCACCCGAAACCGGTGGGTTCGGTAACTGATCTTTCTAGGACTTGTATCTAGTCGGTTGCCTAAGGGTTCGGATAGGTATGCCGCTGGAATTTTGGATTTATCACTTATTTTGCTTCCGCTGTTACACTTGTTACTTTTGCTACTTAAGCTTTTATTTGGCCAGTCAACCTATGTGTTGTAAATAATATTATCGCTTAAGTTATGTACCATACTTTGTTTTATTTTGTATGTATGAATGTATAGATATGATTATCAATGTTGTGGATGTGTATACTAGCTACTAATTATGGGACTAGTACGGTACACACGAGGGCTTCGGGTATTCAAAGCCTGGGGTAAGACATATTCAATAGTTGGAGAGAGATGAAGAGAGGAGGCTTCAACTGGTGGTAGGTGTAGGGAGAGGATTGGGGATCCGATGGTGGGGGTAGTCTCCAGAGATAAGATAGGTGGACTTGAGACGGTGGACTGTTTATACTTGGTGTAATAGATTAATTAGCGTGGAGGACAGACGTAGCATACGATTTCTCTTTCGCTCCGTCGGACGTCTGGGATGTAGAATTACCGTTATTTGTATGCGGCAGCTAGCTGCTCCAGGACGACACTGGACGATCGAAGGTGAGACATAGATTGACTGGCTAACTGCAATTAATTCCTCAATTGCGATCTGGAAATAAGGTTGGTCAAGTCGTATATATATTCCCGAATTGATTAATTGGAGTAGATAGTGTTTAGCCAAAACAACAACAAAAAAGAGTTGATCGAGTTGAACACAGGATCAGGCTACCGAACCAAACTGTGATCAAGATGGGCCAGCAGCCTATTAGGTCTCTCATGATATTGGATCCTACATTAAAATAGAAATGGCAACAATATACATCTGAGACTCGCACACATGATTTTTTTCTAAAAAAACAAAAACAAAAAGGACTCGCACACATGCGTGATAAATATTCCAACGCCCAAGACAATGTCATCTCATCAGAATGACTGATCGATGAGTGCAGAATCAGAAACGCGTGGATGATCGAGCTCATCAGAATCAGTTTGGCAAAGCATAGACTAGCCCTGATTAAACATACCAAATTTATAGGACCATGCATGCGGCCACGCCCCTCTTTCGGGTTACTCAAAGTCGATTTTGTTAGCAACTGGATTAGCTTTGAGATGTGTGTCTGATACTAGATTGATCCAATAATTTAAAAATATGACTTGTACTTGAGAAAGCATAAGTCACCGTGGAAATAGGCATCTCCAAAGTGAAGCTTCCACGGTGTTCTATTCTTCTGTGTTTACTGATTACATGAAAACACCAGCTCACCAATCAACAACTAATTAGAGATTATCAGAGGGGAACACTAGATCAATCAATCTCTAGCTAGAAAAACGCACACATCCAGCAAGTTCGATCTCGATCAGCCGAGCATTCACCCACAACGCAATTATGAAAAAGATCCCCATGTACGTGCATAGAGATCCAGCTAGAACTTTTGACAATTGCAATAGCTAGCTAGCAGCAGCAGCAGTGTAATACCGTATATGCTACTACTACTGTACAATCAGTAACTTGTGCATGAATGGCACCATAAAACACGCGCAATGTACTAGTACCTAGCTTCCCCATGTTGCTGATCTCTACACTCTCATACTGTGATATGTCGCCTTCGCCAAGGGGTCCCCTACTCCCGGCCCTTTGATCCATCAGCCGGCCATTACAAAATGCATGCCCTAGCTGGCTGTGGCCGGCTAGCTCCTTCCCCACCACGCACCACGGCGAGCCCTATCGCAGCAAGCGGCACGCATCACGGGGACCCCTTGATCTCTCTCACGCGCCTACTGTGGAGGAGACAGAGATCACTATAGACGTACGTACCCATGTCAAGAGAGAGACAGAAGCTAGCTAGCTCCGGCCATCTCTAGCTGGATTGGTATTTGAGGCATCATGCATATTGTAAAGCATATATAATCACAATACTTAAGTATCTTCCCCGGAGCTAGCTGTATGTGGCGGTACTCATGCATGGATATGGGTCTTTATCCTTGGGAGGCCTGGGGATCCTATGAAGCAGTACATATACACAATTAATGGTGGCATATGTATCTTTAGGATATGCATATATCAGGAAAAAGTTATACAGTAGAACACACAATAAGGGCCAGTTATGATGTGCATGTGGCGCTGCAGATGTGATGCTGATAAGTAGGCTTCATGATTAGATAAACAAATTAAAACTAGTGCACATCAATTGATTCCTAAATCTAGTTTTTTATGCAATGGAGATATATTCCTTACTTTACATATTGCTTGATAAACGCAATCATCAAAATCTGTTCACGAGATATAGGATGTGAAAGAAATATTGGATCGTCGACGACCAAACCAAGCAAATTAAATTCTGAATTTCTGCTTGACTTTCTCTTGCATACACTGGATCTAAGTTCTGGGTGATTTGTCTGTTGCAAGTGAGTAGATAGATGGTCATGAATCATGATGATGTGATGCATGCACTCTTGTTTCAGTGCTACTTTAAGCAATCTCATCAGTGCTACAGGCTATTTTCTTGATGCTTTGCGTGTTCTTAGTTGTGCAACGTATACAGTATAGACACATGGCATTTACATAGAAGATCAATGATGAAACCTGAGAAAAGCAAAGGCTGTTTCCTTCTCGATCTAGAGGCCTAATGTGAGGTGCTCCCAGCATGAATGACCGCATGCAGCTCCTGATCGATCTTCTGAGTTCTGAATTAAAAAAAAAAACTGCAATCTTCCATTTTTATATTTCCTATAGCTTTTCCTCTCTCCTTGCTTTACATGTGCAAATTAACAATATCTTCATCCCAATCTATCTTTGTTAATTAAGCTGCCTGCCCTAGTGCCCTGCCCCCTCCAGCTTCTTTAATTAACCTATCGATATGTATGTACGCTATGATCAACGCATGGTTCATCTCTGAGCATTATGATTGCAGGTGTTGGGTGTCCGGAACTGATAGCCTAATATATGCTTCTATCGACCTCAACATCTCAAAAGGCCACCTTAAGATCTTAGATTGTACTTGCTGCCTCTATATGCACATGATTATCGATCACCTCAGCATCTAGACAAAGGCATTTAATTACTTCAAGTCAAGATTTATCATTTAAAGCTTGAGACTGCAAAGCACACAGCCATGCATATAGATATAGGCATGCTTAAACACTGTTTGTTTCTGTACATTTTGTCCACATCAAATTAACTTCTCGCATCAAAGCCTTAGCTCGCTCATGTCAATAATATATCATGTACTACGCACTCCAGCGGCCGGTCCCCCACGGAATCTGCTGGTCCTGGACTGCGAGGTGAGTTAGGATTAGGAAAATGCCACATGATCTTATCTCCATCGACCTGATCGATCTTGTGTATAAGAAAAAGTGCACGCAGTTCTCTTTAATTGGGACCTCTCACTTAGCTTGCTAACGATATGACCCACTTGTGCAAATCAGCGCCCATGCTATGCTCGGCAGTGGTCAGAGTATCTCAAGTCTTCGACCAATCCGAATGGAGTATGGCCGTATGGCCAGCCGTATGAAGCAGGATGATGGATGACCTCTTGCAGTGCATGCATCTTGAGGTCCATTTGGTCTGCAAGTGCCCAAAGGGCAAGCAGTTCACCTGTTTTGACTCATAATTTAGATGAATCATATCTATGATGCAATTTGTTAGGCCAAGAAGCAGGTCTCTCTCTCTCTCTCTCTCTCTCTCTCTCTCTCTCTTTCCGGGAGCTAGCTTTAATTTCGTCTTTGCAATCCTAACTGCACTCCTCAAGGAAGATGAGTTTAGACTTCAGAGACTACAGATTGTCATTGTTCCTTAGTCCTTACTGTATTCAAGATTCCATGTATATTGAACACATGCATGTGTATGCGTGCATGTACCCATAAAATACAATGCTTCTGTCAGCCCAGGGGGCGAATCAGGCTAGCTCTGCCGGTTAATTACTGTATTCAGCACATGTCTACACAGGACAGAACGCAGTCAAGTTTACGTAACCAAGGCCAGGACATGAATATTGCTCAAATGAACTGGCTGGCATAAACAGTGCTGTGTTGACAGTTCGAAATGCAGAAGGGAACAGTGCGACAGCATCATATCATCAATACTTCTCTGCAGGTGCGTTGCATCAAATAAATACTCAGCAGTCAGCAGCCACACCGGACATATATAGTACTGATTTATGGAGCAGTGATCATGAACAATGTGCCGTATAAAGGTTTGTTCATTAGTTATTCAAATTCTATCAATGTGTGCAAACTGCAATTTTGCGTGCAGTCGAACTATTTCAAATTTTACCAATAATATATTTATGAATATTTAGATCGGCTACATATACGAAAATGATATGAGTAGATTTGTGGTTAAAAAATTCTCTTTTCATAGTTGTTTTTTTTATAATACTATATCAGCAACCCGTGCGCCGGCACGGGTTTGTAATTATACGAAAATGTCTACATGCCAAGTTTCAAGTTGTGTGTACATGTAATTTTTGTGTTAAAGAATCTATAAGAATAATAACCGAATTAGGATAAACTTTTTTTTATCTTTTATTAGTTTGGATTGTTCAAAGTTCAAACTTTACGTTTTCAAAGAGATGGGCTTCCAATACAATTGTTTAATCAATTTGCAAACTCAAAAACTTAACTCTATGATTTTACCATGACTTGAAATCACTAACTCTATGATTCCCCGACGTGGTTCGGCGAGGAGACGCAGCCGACGAGGAGTAGGAGGAGGGATGCGCAGGAGCTCCATGTCTGCCTAGGAGGTGGACTGCTAGAAGGTACGTGTATATCCCCAAAATATACACAAATTGTTGGCTATTTGATGGTTCTTATTTTATTTGTACCTAATGACGAGGAGTAGGAGGAGGGTGCAGGAGCTCCATGTGCTAGAGGTTTCGATCGTCTCTCATTTTATTTGTACCTAACGAGCTTGAGTCGAATTTTCTTGGACGACTTGAGTAAAACAGTTTGTGATATGCTGGTGAGGTACATAGAAGAGCTCACAAGAACAATCCAAGAAGCTGATAAGTTCTTCGAGAGCTTAGAGGCACAGATGGATTCTAGCTAGTTTAAATTTGTAATTTTATTCTTTTTTCCCATCCGGAGGGAACGTTGTGAAACCTTTTGGTTTTCTTTTTGCTAGATAGGTCTCTCCTACAATGTGTTTGCCATCAAAATTTTAATTGGATTTTAGTTGTCTTGCTAGAAGTTACATATGAAAACTACTGTCTAGCAATTGATTGGTTTGGCACAAAATCCGATTTTTTTTTACAATAGAAAAACTATCACAGACGATCCCTGTTCAGAACCGTCTATGATAGTTTTTTCACAAACAGTTCAAAAACCGTATGTAATGACCTCATGTCATTACTGACCCATAAACTCAGATGGTTCACGAAACCGTCTGTGATAACGTTTTTGAACCGTCTGTGAAGACCTTTTTGCAGTAGTGAATGTGTCCAAGAGAAAGAGATCATCGGTAAATCGATCAGGACACTGATTCATAACTAGGACATGCACAGATCACGACTCGGATTCTAATTTGTAAATTGCAAGCAGAGCACACCTATAGTACAAAAGAAGACGTATACTTGCTATTTTATTTCCATACATGACTAGTTACAAAACAAAACAAAAAAAGATTTCCATAAAAGACATGTAGAGGATTAGTGTTATGGTGGGATAGCTAGCCGTGACCTTGTGTTCGGTTCGACGTCAGGTTTGAATGTCCAATCAAACTCTTATTTCTACCGACACATAAGGTAGGTATTATAGGAAAGCTTGAATCTGAGTCCATGTAGCTACCGCCTAAAAAAATAAATTCAAGCCGCAGGTTATACCATATGATAAATTGGATGGATAGGATTTTTCCCTTTTCTCTGATTAATGTGAGAATTTCTAGCATTTTCTTTTCTCCGATTAATATGGGAATTTCTACCTTTTTACCTCCTAGGATTAATACGAGAGCTTCTAGGAGAGCCTCCAATTAGTATAGATATAGATTATAATATTCTTAGGTTTTACAAATATATTACAACATAAATTGATGGTCAAAGTTATGTTTTGGATACCATGTTAATATCCAAAACGACACTTAAACTTGTGAATGGAGCCTAGAGATTCAGTTCTAATATATTCAAATCTAGTCTACTATATCTACATAATTCAAAATGTTAACGAAACTCAATGTATGCAACTCTAAAACTAAGAGAGATATGTGGTCATGCATACACATGAAATAAAATAATATGATCCCCTCCCTCCCCAAGTAGAGCTGGGACTTGGGCCGTGCTTTTTCGGGCCGGTCCAAAGCACGGGCGGCACGACGCACGGTCTAAGCACGACACGGCACGCGCGTGGTGGGCGCGGGCGAACGACGGCACGAACTACGGGCGGTTGGGCTCGAGAATGCGGCTGTTGGGCGCACGCACGGCATGATCGGTTGGGCGTGTTTGGGCCGGCACGGCACGAAATAGGCTCAACCTTCCCGTTCTAGCCCAATCCTCCTCTCTCGATCCGCTCAATCACTCCCCCATCTCGGCCTGGTGCAACCAATAACCCTCCTCTGTCATTCCGGCCTGGCCCAACCAATAACCCCCTCTGCCACCCGGTCTAGCCTAACATCCCTCTTGAGCTCCCTAACCCCCATCCCTAACCCCTTCTCCCGGGCCTCGGCTCCAAAATTCACAATCCCTAATCACATTCTCTGATTCCCCTCCCTCTAGCTCCAACCACCTCCCTCTCCATACGCTGCCGATCGCCGCCCTCCCTCCCTCCATGCCGTCGGCCGCCCCCTCCCTCTCACTCCCTCTCCTTCCCCACGCGTTGCTCTATAGTTACTTAGGGCTGGGCTTGGGTTGGCACGGCACGACTCCGGCACGACGGGCTTTGGGCCGTGCCTAGGCCTAGCCGGAGGTGAGATGGGCCGACACGGCACGGCACGCAGCGGGGTGGTGGCCGGGCGAACGCACGGCACGAGCGCGCCCGGCACGGTGGGCTTGGGCCGGGCCGGCACGGCACGGCCCAATGCCCAGCTCTATCCCCAAGGCCCAAGGAGAGCACTACTAGTACAATTACACCTTTTTAGCCAATCAACTGGCTGAATTATGGAGCTCATAACTTGCCTAACTCATCTAAGCTAGGTGGCCTGGTTTGCTATGTACGCTGTTGTATGAGTTACGACCTACGACTATACAACTGAGGGTTGCACAACTCTTCAGCCATCCAATCCCATGTTGATCAACTATTAGGAGCAAAGCTATGATCAAAAGCTTAAAATATCCTACTCCGTATTTTTTCCACCACGCATGGTTGATACTGACATAGATTTTTGCCCAACGATTTTGATCGATCGCATCGCATGTGGTCGGCACACAACTGTTAAAGGACTATACAGCCAATCAGAATCCCGCGTCCATGGAGCCGAGGAGGACCCAATACGGTTGAGATGGACATGATCACATGACCTCAACACCATATCATTTGTGGCTTGTGGGGAGTTTTGATTACCGGCCGTTAATCAACTGAAAATTGGGATTATCGGAACCGGTAAAAGTTCAAACATGCCTAAATAGAACAAAAAAATGGATTTGCTTGAATTTGATATTTTTAAATTTGAAATCCAAAAAAAAAAAATCAAATCTTGATTTAAAAATTTCGACCAAAATTTTCCGATTTTTTGCCAAACCGGTCCTATCGGAACCCTCTCCCCCGGTAAAAATTTGAAACTTGTTACTCAAACCTATGTGGGTCCCACCCCCTTCGTAATCATCCCTCTCCTCCCCACCCGTAGCTAGATCCCTCTCACCTTCCTAATTCCTATACTTAAGAAAGCTCGCTAGCTACTTGTATGGTTCCCAACCTTTCTCCTGCCCTCCCTCCATATCTCATACACACTGGTACCTACACATACAGTGCCCTTGGTCACATCTCGCAAACCACATACACCAAGAACCTTCACATTGCTCCCATTTCTTCCCTCTCTTCATCTATTTCACACCCATTCCACCCATCCAATATCCTCCCAAAAGACATCCTTTAGTTAAAGAATAGTAGCATAGAGTACTGTTGCATTCCATCCCAGCTCCCAGACATAGCATACTAGTCAAAGTCAACAGCTAGGAGCTTGAGCTCGAGAGGCGAGAGCCCATGGAGTTCACGCCAATCGCCCACAGCACCACCGCCGTTGAGGATACCGAGAGGGCTTGCGCCGCCTCCGGGGCGTGGGCCGCGGCGTCGGCGGTGGAGACGGAGCACATGTTTGAGAAGGTGGTGACCCCGAGCGACGTGGGGAAGCTGAACCGCCTGGTCATCCCCAAGCAGCACGCCGAGCGCTACTTCCCGCTCGACGCTGCGGCGGCGAACGGCGGCAAGGGGCTGGTGCTCAGCTTCGAGGACCGGACGGGGAAGGCGTGGCGGTTCCGGTACTCCTACTGGAACAGCAGCCAAAGCTACGTGATGACCAAGGGCTGGAGCCGCTTCGTCAAGGAGAAGCGTCTCGGCGCCGGCGACACCGTCTCGTTCGGACGCGGCGTAGGCGAGGCCGCCCGCGGCCGCTTCTTCATCGACTTCCGCCGCCGCCGCCAGGATGCCAGCGCCATGATGTTCCCGCCGTCGGCGTCGCACCGCCTGCCGCTCCCCTCCGTGCCCCTCTGCCCGTGGCGGGACTACAGCACCTACGGCTCCGTGGCGGGGTCCAACCGGCACGTGCTGTTCCTGCGGCCGCAGGTGCCGGCCGCGGTGGTGCTCAAGTCGGTGCCGGTGAGCGTCGCGGCCTCCGCGGTGGAGGCGACAAGGTCGAAGCGGGTCCGGCTGTTCGGGGTGAACCTCGACTGCCCGGTCATGGAGGACGCCGAAGACGGCGCCAGAGCGACGCGGACGGCCGCGTCAACACTCCTGCAGCTGCCCTCACCGTCGTCCTCAACGTCGTCGTCGACGGCGGGGAAGGAGATGTGCTCCTTGGATCTTGGATTGTGAATTCAACGCAAGGAACAGCGAAGGGAGAAAGACTGGCACTGAGTACTGACACGCGAACTGATCAAGAGACAATGTTTGGAGCTGCTGCGTACGTATATAGCTCCAGTACTGCATGTGTAACACAGTGAGATGAACTATTTCTTGATGGTACCATGCTCATATAATTTGCTTGCTATGCTAAGCTAGTTTGTTCTTCATTTTTACTCGAGTCTAATTTGGAGAATATGAGAGCTAGAACTGTGGTTCCCTATCTACACTTCCAAACCTTATAATTGTAAATACTCTGGCCGAGTTCAGTAAGAGCCACAGCACTGTGCTCCCTGCATATGATAACAATTAGTCCCCAATGTATGTATATCTTGCTTGACTAGATGGCTGGAGTATACAAGTGGACATGGATTTGTTTTTTTTTTTTTTTAAGTTTCTTGAAGCAGTCTCTGGGCAGGTCACCAGGCTCTTCTCCCTAAGCAAGATAATAGCAGTGACTGGAGGAATACTAGAGGTCAGATCATAATCCTTCGATCTCCTACTCAGATGCGTGCATGCATCATGCATATATATCCACATCGATATGCTACTAGTATTATCCTGCTTCTTGGTTTGGTTCTTGTGCAATTCTTTCACTGCTGCATCTGATGTTCTGATCCACTTCTGTCTCTGTTCGCTAGCTGCGTGCTGCAGTACTCTGTAATTCGTGCCAGATTCATCAGATATCCTGCCAGTTCAGTTCTTAAAATTAATATCCTGCCTGATGCATATATCATGCTGAAAGTACAAGATATTATTGTGCATTGAACCAGTGAATCAACAATAATTTAACTGTGTGAAGAACAGCATATGTAACAAATGTCTATAGTAAGTGGTTAATTTGGGGGTAGAAGGAATTTTCAGCGTGCATCCATAGCATTACCGAAAAAGCATCTTCAATTGCTCGAATGGCATAATTTTGATGGAATCTCCTTATAGTAGCAGTGCACACATATATATGTTGAAACGTGATGATCGATCGAAAGATAATATAAAGGGTTAAGTTATCTCTGGAAGTGTTGTTGCAGAAATGGGTTTAATGCCTAGCTGATATTTGCACACAGTTATTTTATTACTGCAGTTCACTCCCAATTCATTCTTGAATCAAGCACGCATGAGAATTTTATTTTCCTTTGTTTAACTATCTTTGTATAACTATCGAAAAATGCACAGCCCCGCATTCGCCTTTTACCTTTAGGATGAAAGGTGCCCGCACTAAGGACCTAAATACTCATCATTAGCCAAAGTACATATATTTCAGTTAGTCTTTCTTCAAGAGAGCTCTTTCTTCGACTCAGATTTCATTTCAAATTCTCTCGCTGCCTGATAAGCTCAACCTTGTACGTAGTACTTTGAATGATATACGACTGTCATACATGTAAAACTAGCAAAGTTGATGGGCTCCCAAGTCCTAAGCTTGCCCATTCAATTATTCTTCATGGGCTGCATATTACTTCAGTTTGTAGGAAATTGAGGTGCTTATGTCCATTTTGGTGAATTTTCAAATTAATTGCAACTTCCAATGGGGACAGGTTATGTTGTAAATGGTCCTAACCACCATATACAAGAAAGGATGGTCGCGTGCAATATTTGCCAGTGTCATTATCTTATCAATATATATGGGCATGGACCATCCTATATATTTTTCTATATAAAGTATCCTATATATAAGAAAATTGACCGTTCAAAAGTATACAGCAAAATTGCGGATATGCACCACCTGACTTATTTATATCTTAAAGTATGGCACAAACATGTGTCTGATGGATCTCCATATGTGATAGTTACTAAACCTAAAATTGATATGTATATATCGTAGTTAGCTTAAATTATTTTATGCAGTTGCATGCTAAATTGGGTGGTATAATACACATATCTTGATATTTGAAAACAGTCACTACCGGACACAGCCCCTTTGCCGAGTGCAAAAATCTTTGCCGAGTGCCAAATATCGGGCACTCGGCAAAGAGCTATTTTGCCGAGTGCGACACTCGGCAAAGAACTACACTCGGCAAAGCCCTCTTTGCCGAGTGCCATGCACTCGGCAAAGATTAACACTCGGTACATTCAACCTTTGCCGAGTGCCAAGCACTCGGCAAGGGGCACTCGGCAAAGCGATGCGAGGTAACGGTTCCCGCCGACGTCAAATTTGCCGAGCGCCCGCCGCTTGGCACTCGGCAAAATAAATCTTTGCGAGTGTCGCACATACGACACTCGGCAAAGACCCCTTTGCCGAGTGCCATGGCACCAAGACTTGGCAAAGTTTTTTTTTTTTGGTCTCCAAATTTTTGCACCCTACTACGAGATCGGTACTCTATGTTAGATTTGGTACATTTTTGTGGCTTTTTGTTATACTTAGTTAATTTATTTCATTTACTAGAATTATTTGGAAAATGCAAATTTGAGCACACGTGCATCGAATAATGGAATTTTATGATTCAAAAATGATAGTCATGTTATTGATCGTAGTGTGAGGCGTATCGAGAACGGACCGAAATTTGGACATCTTGTTGTGAAACATGATCGTGAACTTGCGGGAAGTGTTTTAAATTCTATAAAAAGCAAACAACGTCAGAAAATTATGAAACTCGTGGAGATGTCATGATATCATATGTGGAGTCTGTGATAAAAATTTGAGGAGGTTTCGTGCGTGCGTTGTCACGTCACGATGCTTTCAAACCGGGACATCTCCGGTGGGATATAAGTATCACATGTGGAGATGTCCCGGTTTGAAAGCATCGTACGTGACAACATACACGAAACATTCTCAATTTTTATCACAGACTCCACATATGATATCATGACATCTCCACGAGTTTCATAATTTTCGGACGTTGTTTGCTTTTTATAGAATTTAAAACACTTCGCCCGCAAGTTCACGATCATGTTTCACAACAAGATGTCCAAATTTCGTGTCCGCTCTCGATACGCCTCACACTACGATCAATAACATGACTATCATTTTTGAATCATAAAATTCCATTATTCGATGCATCGTAGCTCAAATTTGCATTTTCCAAATAATTTAGTAAATGAAATAAATTAACTAAGTATAACAAAAAGCCACAAAAAATGTACCAAATCCTAACATAGAGTACCTGATACTGTAGTAGGGCTGCAAAAAAAATTTGGAGGCCAAAAAAAAACTTTTGAGTGCCGTGCCATGGCACTCGGCAAAGGGGTCTTTGCCGAGTGTCGTATGTGCGACACTCGGCAAAGATGGGGAGAGGTCCCGTTGTTTTAAAAAAAAAATTGGGCGGGAAAAAAAAATTAAAAAAAATTTTGAAAAAATTCCTCTTTGCCGAGTGCCATATCTCGGGCACTCGGCAAAGAAATTAAAAAAAAATTTAAAAATTAAAAATTAAAAAACCCTCTTTGCCGAGTGCCATATCTCGGGCACTCGGCAAAGGAAATTTTAAAAAAATTTAAAAAAATAAAATAAAAAAACTCTTGCCGAGTGCGGATCTGGGCACTCGAAAGAAAAATAAAAATTTAAAATTGTTTGCCGAGTGCGGATCTCGGGCACTCGGCAAACGCTCGACACTTAAACGCGTTTTTGCGGCACCACACACGCACACACCCTGCTCGCAGTCGCCGCGCCGCGCGCATGCGCCGCGCCGCCGCGCCGCGCCGCCGCCGCCGCCGCGCCGCGCCGCCGCCGCGCGCGCGCGCGCGCCGCCGCCGCGCTGCGCCGCCGCGCCCGCGCTCGCCTCGCGCCGCCGCGCCGCGCCGCGCCGCGCCGCGCCGCCCGCCGCCTACGCGCTGCCGCCGCCGCCTGCCGCCGCCGCCGCTGCCGCCGCCCGCCCCGCCGGCCGCCGCCTGCCGCCGCGCCGCGCCGCCGCGCGCGCCGCCCGCGCCGCCGCTGCGCCGCCGCCGCGCGCCGCGCCGCCGCCTGCCGCGCCGCGCCGCTGCCGCCGCGCCGCCGCGCCGCGCCGCGCCGCCGCCCGCCGCGCCGCCCGGCCGCGCCCCGCGCCCCTCATCGACGAGTTCATCCCACCATCGAGGCGAGGTCGCAAGAGGTTTAATCGATATCGGTTTTCATATAGCTCATGCATTTATTAATTTGGGTTATCTGTGCAGTACATGTTCGACCTATCTAGCTTGGTAAGTGAATGAAGATTGAGGATTAGCATGGGTAGTATGTGAAGGGAACAAGGGAAGCAAAGATATATAGCATTCATTGGGACTTGATGATCACTATGCATGCATGGCCTAATTAAGCTAGAGCAGTACGTACAACATGCATATATGCATACATGAATCATGAATGGTTGTTAATTTGTGATTTACCATGTCTATATGTGTTAATTTATCACGAATTATTGTGAAATAACTTGATACGAAAAACACAAGCACCACATCTTATATCTTCTATCGGATTTTCCATGATGTCTAGAAAGTGAAGTGTGAACAGGTGCAGCTAGCACTTGTATGTGAGTGGCTTAATTTATATGTGTTGTTCTACCGCTAATGCTGACTGGAAGTATATTATCTCATGATCGATTTGTAATGAATGAACAAGACCGCAATAGGCATATCTGCGAACTATACATAACACCATCTGCATTTCTAATTGAATACTTTATTGTGCATATTAGCATATGGCTATTTCCTTGTATGGAACTATGGATGTTAAGAAAGAATTGTAATGCTCTACAGCCAATGTGGTATTAATGACTGATTGCTGATCTTTTTTAGATCCAATTATTATTTTTTCTGAATTTCCGTCCATAATAATTCATATATTTGTGTGTGTGTGTAATCGATGGATAATTAATGCCGATTACGGTGTAGTTGTGGTTGTGGTTGTATATGTGGTTGTCGGCCATCGTGTCGTTGTTTTTTGCAGGTTTTGGAAACCTCACGTGCGAGGGAGGTTCTCGCGATTTTTTTAAATGACGATTTTGTTCCATTTTGCGAGAAGAGCCCGTCGAGCCGAAGTCGGAGTTCCCGCGCCGCGTCGGTCTCCGCACTGCCGCCGCCGCCATCGCACCGACCGCCACGCGCCCCGCAAGCTCGACTCCACCGCCACCCTAGGTATAACCCCTCTTTTCATATCATGGTCGAGATCACGTAGATGCAATTGATGGTTACATTACTCATCGATACATATGTTAGAGGATGGATGACCGTCATTGGATGTACACGGCCGGAGAAGTCGAGTGATTACACCACGAATGGATGAACAAGACCGATGCTTTCTTGAACTGTGCATTTGGCAAGGTGCTAAAGGACATTGTCTAGTTTTGTGTCCCCGCAAAGCAAATGTGGAAACAGGAGAAGGGTAAACAAGGTGGACATGGGTAAACATCTTTTGAAGAATGGATTTACGCCGACTACACCCGGTGGGTCCACCATGGTGAAGCCCATCGTATGAGAGAGGAGGTGGTGAGACCACGCGTCGAGGCTTATGATGTCGATGCCGGGTAGCGGACATGTTAGATGACTTTCACCAGGACGGTTCGATGAGGGACGTGAGAAGGAGGAGATGGAGACAGTGCACAAAGCGTTCTACGACATGATGGACTCGCACACGAAACCCTTCACGATCGGTCAACGGTGTCTCAAGTGGATGCCATTGGACGCTTAATGGGGTTGAAGTCCGAGTTAAACTCGAGTCGAGAAGGCTTCGATAAGATGTTGACCGTGATTGGCACCGCTCCGAGGGCCACATTCGCCAAAGAGCATGTGCGAGTCACGTAAACTCCTTCGTGCACTTAAGATCCCGTATGAGCGATACATGCTTGTTCAAGGGGTGCGCCCTATTTAGGAAAGAACACAAGGATGCAAAGTATTGTCCAGTGTAAATCCTCCGGTACACGGAGGTAGACTCGTGATGGCCGAAGAGGCGACTACGATCCCCGTGAAAATCCTACGGCACCTTCCGTTCCTACCGAGGATCCAACGGCTATACATGACCGAGGAATCCGCGAAACAGATGACATGGCACAAAAATGGCAAACGGTACAATCCTGACAAGATGGTACATCCATCCGATGGTGAAGCATGGACCCGCTTTGATGACAAACATCGTGAGAAAGCAGATGAGGCTCGCAATGTACGTGTCGCTACCGGCAATGATGGGTTCAATCCTTATGGATCGATGGCTGCCCCATACACATGTTGGCCCGTGTTCGTTATCCCCCTCAATCTCCCCCCCGGCGTCTCCTTTCAACGACATAACGTATTCTTGTCGTTGATAATTCCTCGACACCCGGGGAGTAATATGGGTGTGTTCATGGAGCCCGTGTTTGATGAATTGGTCCGTGCTTGGGACGAAGGGTATGGACATACGACCGAGCTACAAAGACAAGCTTCAAAATGCACGCTTGGTACCACTACTCCCGCATGACTTCCCGGCGATGGGTTATTCTCGCTGGTGTGTTCACGGAAGTTCCCATGCCCGTATGCAAGGAAGGTGTGAGGTTCCATTGGTTGCACAAGGGTGGCAAGTACTCATCGCTCGACGACATCGTCAATTCCTCCTCTTGACCATCCATTCGGACAAGACATCAAGAACTTTACGAAGGTGTCGAGTGATGCACCGCACCGCGGATTATGGTAGTGCCGAGGTTCATGCTCACATAGATGCTCGTGCCCAATCAAGAAGGTGGTTTTGTGGGATATGGTGAGCAACATATGTGGACTCATAAGTCGGGCTTGACGAGGCTCCCCTATTTCGATGACCTTCTTCTGCCACATAACATTGATGTAATGCACACTGAAAAGAATGTCGCCGAGGCACTTTGGGCAACACTCATGGACACTGAAAAGTCTAAGGACAACCCTAAGGCTAGAGTGGACCTGGCAACGTTATGCGATAGACCAAATCAAGAGATGCAGCCTCCTAGTCGCGGCAAGACATGGAGAAGGCCTAAGGCCGATTTCGTCTTGAAGAAGGACCAAAGGAGGGAAGTACTTGAATGGATCCAGACGCTAATGTTCCCTGATGGGTATGCAGCGAATCTGAAGAGGGGAGTGAACTTAGGCACTCTGCGAATCAACGGGATGAAGAGTCATGACTACCACATATGGATTGAGCGGCTTCTTCCGGCGATGGTTCGAGGCTATGTCCCTGAGCATGTCTGGCAAGTCCTGGCAGAGTTGAGCTATTTCTTCCGCCAGCTTTGTGCCAAGGAGCTATCTCGGACCGTCATTGATGACTTGGAAAAAGTGGCACCCGTGTTGCTCTGTAAGTTGGAGAAGATCTTTCCACCCGGCTTTTTCTTGGCGATGCAGCATTTAATTGTGCACCTCCCGTATGAGGCACGTATGGGGGGGCCGTGCAGGCCTGTTGGTGCTATCCAATCGAGAGATGTCTGAAGACTCTTCGCCCAAAATGTAGAAATAAAGCCAAAATTGAGGCATCCATGGCAGAGGCATACATTCTGGAGGAGGTGTCAAACTTCACAGAGAAATACTACACCGAGAACCTTCCTAGCGCTCATAATCCACCCTCGTTACAATGTTTGGCGAAATGAATCGAACCTCGGCCTTTTCCAAGGGCAACTCGGGAGCGCAAGTGCATCGACCACTAAGCAATTGAAAATGAAGAGTGGCGCAGATCATGCTATATGTGTTGACCAACCTTGTCGAGGTGCAGCCGTTCAATGGGTAAGTTCTCAACGAACTTGTTTCAATACGACGTCACTCCTTGTTTCTTCGCCCAACCCCTTGTTTCTCGTTGGTGCAGGAATTTCTTCGTCAATCTCGCATGAATCAAGGGATCCTACCGCAGAAACCGATACCCTTCTTTCACAGTGCGGGACCGGAGCCCCGATTTCATTTCTTGGTTCAAAAGAAGGTCTCGCCCAATTTAGCTCGTACTTAGTTCGACATTCCAAGTTGATCGTGACGTTCAATAATATAACGATCTATCCCGCTTGAGCTTGCGAGGCCCAAACCGATGCGCCTATAAGTGACGAGTTGAGACGGGTTGCAAACGGTTGTGTCGTTAGGGTCAAGTCATTTACGGTTATGACGTGAATGGATATCGTTTTCACACGGCAAGCTACGAGCGAGTCGCCCAATCGAAAAACCACAAACGGCGGAGTTTTTACGCCGCGACCGATGGCCTCGACTATTATGGAAGAATTGAAGAAATCTACGAACTTCCATTTTACGGTTCCAAACCTCTTAATCCTGTCATATTCAAATGCTTCTGGTTTCATCCTGGAGTAACGAGACGAACCCCTAATCTTGGGCTAGTCGAGATTCGACAGGATTCCGTCTATCCAGAAAAGATGTCTACATTGTGGCTCAACAGCCGTCTGTGTTTATTATACGCCATACGCGTGCCAAGACAAAGAGCATCTTAAGGGTTGGGCTATTGTGCACAAGGTATCGCCACACGGTAAACTACTGTCCCAAACGATGAAGATTACAACTTCAACCCAAACACATATGATGGAGAGTTCTTTCAAGAAGAGGGGCTACAAGGGAGGTTTGAGATAGACTTAACCGAAGCGATAGGAATGGAAGTAGACAATGAAAGGGTTGATGACGAGGACGCTGGAGACGAGGTGCGAAATGTGAAGGACTTACAAATGCTTGAGCGATTACGTTTAGGCAATGACAATGAAGACAACATTCCTCCTTCGGATAGTGTTGATGATTTGGACAATGTTGATAGTGATGACGAGACCTATGATCCAGCTAATCCCAATCATGAAGATTATTTCTAATACATGTAATCTCGTGTTTTTGTAATTATGTTTTGTTCATTTTGCATCTATTTCTAATACATGTATTACTATGTTTTTGGAAATTATGTTATGTTCATTTTGCATCTATTTCTAATTACGTCTTGCTTATTCTTTTTAATTGCAGGTGAGTGAACAAAGATGGCGGGGAATCGTCGTAACGTGTCCTCGCTTTACTGAGACCACGACCGCGGGGAGGAGGCGGAGGGTCGGACAGAGGAGGAGGAAGAGGACCGCCGGCCGCAGGAGGGGGCCGTCTCCTCCCACGCCGCGTGAGGAGGTGCTCGAGGAGGAGGAGGTGGTGGCGCCCGTGGACGAGTTGGACGAGGAGCTGGTTCGGCAGACGGGCGAGGAGGAGGGGGCGACGACGACGACGACGAGGCGGTAGGCACTGGTTCCGCTTCCTCCTCTGCCTCTTCGGGTGTCTACTTGCGAGGTCCCGCGAGCCTCCTCGTGTTCTCGCATCCTCACCGACGCCAAATGATTCGCCCCAAGGGCAAAAGTAAGTAACTTTAGATGTTGTCACCACTACTTCATATGATATGTTGAAAAAAGAGAAACTAATAATTTTTCTTAATCACTTGTGCAGAACCGGTGGTTGTGTCGGGTGGTGGCGCACGCCCCAATGGCATCCTCGGGTCTTCAGGCGAGCAACACTACCCCGGTATTGTCACGCACGCCGGAAGGCGGAGCCGCCTACTCGCTTGACCACTACGCCGCCGGCCCCGGCGCGGAGTACCCCAACAAGCGCGCGGGTTAAGGCGGAGTTTTGGGTAAGTCTCCTCGCACAACATTGCTCAATACATCGCATTCATTGGACTTTTCTTGAAATAATGAATGGATACATCGCGCTTGTATGCGCACTTATTTCGATGCGATGAGGATTTGAGGCCGGCGGACCGGTGGCTACCAAAGCTCGTAAAAACTCATCACCGACATGCATCACGAGGTGCGCATCCGAGCCATCGTAACCTACCACGGTCGAAGCTTGGAGAGAAGGTCACCAAGAAAGACGCAAGAAACATGACGACGACCGGAGCGGACCTTGAGGTAGATGAAGAACATTAATATTGATTCGTTTTGAGATTAAGTACGCTTAATTTGATCTTCTTATATGTCAAATACTTGATGACGTGTAGATGATTCCTGGTGGTGCCAATCGATCCCGAGTGCCGGGCGATGATCGTGGACAAGTGGTTCACTGAGGAGTATCTCGGATGCACAGTGATGCCCGGACCGTCGCTTGATGATGCAAGGTCCAAAGACACCATCAAGGCGCCGCAGCCTCTCCACATACAAACAAGCATGGGTACACGAATTCATTTATCTATTGTGACGCTCAATTTCGCACGATTTCTAATTATCTTGTCGTCTTTCTCGCGATCGGCGTCACATAGTGCCCGCCTTGCTCGGACTTCCGGGCATGGTGTATGGCCCACAAGGGCAAGGCGACGTCCGACGTCTCCTTCAACTGGAGGACCCGCCGAGGCATACACGAACCCGAGCGCCCACACCGCATCGGTGAGTACACGCCGGCGCAAGGTCGGTCCATGGGCCGACCATGATCCGAGCACCCGTGACTTTGATGGAGAGATCGTCATGAGGGTGGGACAAGGCAAGAAGCATGGGCGGTTCGCTTGGCGACGGCCTCATCGACACGCCTCTACCCATCTCTCTCCCGATCCGAGCACGAGCACGAGCGACAAACCGCCATACGCCACGGCAGCATCACGACAAAGACCGGTCGACGCGACTCGAGGTTATTCTGCTTTACTCGCCGTACATTGATCTTTACACACCTTTATTAGCTTTGCATTATCAAACATTGGAGTGAAATATTGCAGCCCTACCGAACAAGAAATGGGCAACGCGTGAGCCGGAGGCCGAGCGGAGAGGATGTCGGCCACCGAGGCCGAGCGGGCCGAGCGGCAGCCCAGACGCAGAGCTTGGTGGACATGATGGAGTTCCTACAAGGTCTTGGGCAACATACGGGCTTACTGTGCCACCGAGTATTCGCTCAACCTCCGCCACGCGTCTTGTAGCCGCAGACTACTCCCCGTGAGTATGAAAGTTATTTGCTTTCGCTTGTGCTTTGCTTGTATGACCTATACCTTCCTAGATTAGGTATCTAATGTAATCTTGTCTCACATGCAATCTCTTCTCCTTTGTGCACCTCAATCGGCGGGTTCGAATAATCCACCTCATGCGCCTCCGAATGATGGAGTTTTTCCTTCACCACAGTCGCAGTGGCCACCTTCGAGATGAATGGTAGTTGTATTTTCATTTGTTGTTCACTTGGTGATGGACTTGTGATATACTTATGATGCACTTGTCGACTGTTATGAACTTGTGGATTTGTTTGGATGGACTTGAGCACTTATTGTTATATATGTGATGGATGTGATAAATATGTGATGGATGAGATATATATGTGATGGATGTGATGGATGAGATATATATGTGATGGATGAGATATATATGTGATGGATGTGATATATATGTGATGGATCTGATATATGTTTGGATGGATTTGTTTGTCGTGATGGAATGTAAAAAACAAATAAAAAACGCAGTTTTTGGTCACTTTGCCGAGTGCAACACACGGCAAATAGGTCCTTTGCCGAGTGCCAGGGTCATGGCACTCGGCAAAGCTGGGAATGTGGGCACCTCAAAATCCCGGTTTTCGGCTTTTTGCCGAGTGCCATGACCATGGCACTCGGCAAAGATTTTTTTAAAAAAATTAAAACTTTGCCGAGTGCCATGGCCAAGGCACTTGGCAAAGGATTTTCAAAAAAATTAACGCTTGTCGAGTGCCATGGCCAAGGCACTCGCAAAATATTTTCAAATTTTTTTCACCTTTGCCGAAAGTGCCATGGCCAAGGCACTCGCAAAGGATTTTCAAAAAAATCGAAACTTTGCCGAGTGCCATCATTCGACACTCGGCAAAGATATTTTCAAAAAAATCTTTGCCGAGTGCCTCCGGGTTGGCACTCGGCAAAGCGGCCGTCAACAGGGTCGGCGCCGTAACTGGGCCTTTTCTTTGCCGAGTGCCAACCCGGCACTCGGTAAAGCCTTTGCCGAGTGCCCGAAAAAATACACTCGGCAAAGGCTGCTTTGCCGATTATTTTTTTTCCGAGTGCCCTTTGCCGAGTGCAAAGGAGCCTTTGCCTAGTGCCTGAGGCACTCGGCAAAGTGCCTGAGTCCGGTAGTGAGTGTTGTATTTGTTACAGTGCAACTCTAACACTTATAAGTTATACTTGTTTTTTTTTTGGACTGTATATTCATAAGGTGACTGGATTTTTTTTTAAGTATAAGTCACATTTTTTATCCATTGGATCAATATCTAATCATATGATATATCAATCTCTATACAAATCTAATGGTCACAACAAGTGACTTAAACTTAAGAAAATTTCAGGCGACTTAAAAGTAGCAAGACTGATTTTTTTATAGTTCTAGTAGCTATTTCATTAGCTTACACTTATAATCACCAAAAAAGCAGTGTAAATTATTCTCTTTTTTCCAGCTATTGATGAGAGAATTTCTAGACATATCTCATTTTTCTGATTACCGTGGAGCCCTCGAAAGTAAGGAGGTACCTCTAATCTCTCAGGTTATTTATATGTATGTCGAACCCCAGACTTTGAATACCCAAAACCCTCGTGTGTATACCATACTAGTCTCATGATCAGTGGATAGTACGTACATCCACAGCGATGACATACACATCCATACATACAAAATAAAACAAATATGATACATAACTTAAGTGTTACAAACTTTACATTACAAAGGCCGACCGGCCAAATAAAAACTCAAGTATCAGAAGTAGTGAATGAGATAGCGAAAGCATAGTAAATAAACCAAAAAGGTCCAGTGGTATCGGTATGCCCATCCAAACCTTCAGGCAACCGACAAGAAACAAGTCCAAGAAAGACCCATCACCGAACCCTTCGGTACTGGGTGCAAAGAATGTGTCGTCCGGCATAGGCTCATCTTCTAAGTTTGAACAACAATTTAAGCAAGATTGAGTATGTTGCGTACTCAGCAAGACTTGTAATGTATCACAAAGTTTATATAAATATAAGGCTAACAAGAGATGAGACTCTATGCTACAAGCTATTTTCAGCATTAAACAAGTTTTATTTGCAATATCAATGTGTAGAATTTTGCAACGGAAGTTTAAAGAGCAATTAAATAGATAATGAACAACAAATAAGTACTTGAATAAATAACAAATCACAACTCTCCTCGGCTGCGATCATCATCTTATTCTCAGCCATAGACATGGTACTCAACTCAAATATCGACAACAAAACCATTCCCTCATTTTTCAACAAGAACCATTTTTGTAAAACCAAGACTATACCTGGCAATACTACACTTAGCACACTCATTACTGCGAGCACACCTATTTAAATATATTTACACTTTGCAGAGGAGCACAACTTTGCCCACAGCACACGAATTCTCTAGTTTGTTCTGCATCCGTCGATACCACTGCTCACTAACCTTTGATAAGCAGTCTAGAGAACATGTCAAAGCCTTTACATCTCTAGTCCTAACCTTGCACTAGCCTGGTTAATGAACACCCTCACGTCACCTGGGTACACCCCCTGTCTCAATGAGACATTCACCGTTGTGTCAGCAAGCTTTGTGCCTAACACCGTGGTGAAGGGAGCCCCTTAGAACATGCCTACACCGGCTATGCCCGCACTACCATGGCCTACCAATGCGCAAGACTAGTTTTTGATGACTTAATTAGCTAAGAATGTCCCATACCGGCACATGTGGTTGTACGCTTATGCTTAGGTCAGATATACCGGTGTTCGGTCCTTAATTGACCTGGGTGAGGATCTCCTCCTATCTACTTATGAGATACACCTCTCACACTTCTTAGATTATAATATAACTCGTCCGCGTCACAAACTATTTTTTTTTGTATAAAATAACAAAGGTAAACCCCTCTGGACCATCATTTTAAAATCCCCCAAACTTATATTCAACATGTTATCCATTTTTTTCAATTTTAGTAAGGACTAAGCCAAGCTAAGCATTTATGTGATATTCGCATTCGAAAAAAACCCAATTTGACATCATTCATTGTCTAAACCATGCCCCAATTACTACAACAATAAGGATATTAATATTTCAAGGAGGGTTATGCATCGAATGGGACTATAACTACCGTTACCCCTAAATATAGCAAATTTTAAGCAAACATACACATATGCATAATAGATTTTGCAAAAAAGAAGTACAATAATTAAAATAGTGGGATCAACATGGTCAAAAAAGATGCTTACCTTGCTCTGGTTTCTATAAATACGAGGATGGAGGATCGTCGTAATATTCGCTCGAACAATCGACATCTAATAAAGGGGGCCGGAAGCAAATTAAATATAGAAAAATAATTTCAACAGCAAAAAAACTTAAATATTTTGTATAATTAGATATATCATGATTTTAGATGAATTTATAAAAAATGTTCATCTTATTTGGAGTTCGTATGCAAAAGTTATTAACGTTTTAATTTGCTTCTCTTTGAAAATTCCAAAACTTAAAAAGAGGTGGCGTCGAAGGCGTATTTTCTGATGTTTACGCTTTCCAGTAGAGAAAGTGTATTTTCCTATGAGTCTACTAAGGTTTATACTTTCCAACAGAAAAAACGTATTCTCCTCTGAACTGAAAGCGACTTTCTTATTTTTCTGAAATTTTATTAACTTACATGTGGGGACTACATGTCAGTGACTCATAGTTTTGTTCTCTAGATTTTCATTAATTAAACAGATACGACCCCACATGTCATAGACTCAATATTTATTAACTAAATGATTAAACCTATTTTGATTTTAATTATCTGATGACTGGGGCCCACATGTTAGTTTCTTGGTTTTAAAACGTGTTTTAAAACCAGGAATAGTATGTGGTCCCACATGTCATAGACACATCTACTAAAAACATTTTAAATTAGATTTTTTGTTAACTCTCTCAGCTGGTCCCACCTGTCATCCACTCAATACTCTTAACCATTGTCATTTAGCGTTAACTAAATCCTGATCGATAGTGGGTCCCAACGGTCAACAAGAGAGATGGAAAGCAGCAGAGCTGCGCGCATGGCCGAGTGCCATGGCGAGCTCACCGTCGGTGAATAGCGTGATGAGCAGCGACATTGAGAGGCGGAATGGAAAGAGGGAAGTAAGGCAAAGCTATGGGTGGTGGTGGCAACGACAGAGATAGCCAGAGGCGGCATTGCGGTGACGAAGAGTGGTGGAATGCCTCGGGTCTGCAATGTACTCCATGTAAGAGGCATTCCTCAGGCTAAAGGAGTGGCACACTAGGCTTAGTGAGTGCAAGCGATGCTAATGAATTGGGCCCAAGGGCCTAGGGTCACCAAAGGCAAGCCAAAGGTATGCAACCGCGGCGGTGCCATGGGTGGCTAAGAGGGATACTATACTAGAGGCTCACCCTTGGAGAATTGATGCACGCATGAGGATTAGTGACTCACCACGACCAAGAGGGTGAAGAAAATAAGGCCGAGGAAGGGTTGAGGTGGCTTGTCGATGACGAGCAACGGCGGCGGAAGGAGTTACAAGGAGTGTTGTGTTAGGTCACTGAGGTGTTAGAAATGGTGTAGGCGCAAGGAATCGGTTCGAGGCTCACCGGGCTTTGAAGGAGAATGAAAATGGCGATGGCGGTCGTGAGAGAAAGAGATAGCGATGGAGCTTGGATTCACAATGAGTTTGCCTGCATTGAGTGAGGGGATAGCATCAATGGGGGTATGAAACACTTTGTGACACTCTCGGGTGGAGCTCAAACTCACCGGGGCGATGAGAATGCGGTGGGAATACCTGGTGCACGCCAGAGTCGAGGACGATGGCGAACATGATCAAGGTACGGGACTCCCGGGGCTGCATTGAGCAAAGGAGGGAGATGAGTGGTGCAAGAGGATCACAATGATGCGAACGTCGTGGGTGAGGAAGCTCACCAGAGAAGCAATGGCGCGGAGGTGTGTTCACTAGCGTCGAGAACGACGCTAGCGTTCCTGCGAAATCAAGGAGCGATGAAGCTCGGGTTTGCATGAAATGGAACGTGGGCGAGCTGAGGATGACAGTGCGCGCTCTAGCACTTAAGTAGCTAGGACAATTGCACAAGAAGAGCAGCAAGATGTCGGCGGTTATGCGAGATTCTCACGGAGGCTGCCCTGGTCTCTTCGTCCGTGCGGGAAAAGGGCATCAGTGGGGTGGATGGCTTGGGCGGTAGCAGGCGGAGGTGACAGGAGGGTGGTTGAGGTGCGAAACTGTGGGCGCGGTGTCGCAAACCACATGCAAGCGGTGGAGTTGGCGAGGGCGAGAGGTGGACGAAGGGTCCTGACATGTGGACCCGGCATGTTAGCGAGCGTGGGAGCAGGGCGCTGGTGTGGGTTGGAGTGGGCGCATAGAAGTGCGTCGAGGAGGCTTTTGGCCCAAAGTTTGGTGGAAATTCAATTTTGCATTTGAATTTTTCCAAAACTGGCTGAATGATTCCCGAATTTTTGTACTGAGCAAATGGAGTCCAAAATTTATGAAATTGTTTTTGAGGGTTTTTGACCCAGTATAGTTTCTTGTGTAAATATTTTAGGATTTTATATGCTCTTTTTCCCTCTCTAAAATTCCTACAAGTTATTGTTTGCATGTGATTTTACTATTTGATTTATGCAAAAGCTCAAAAATTCATGCTAAAATAGTTTTCCATGAAAAAACTTATTCAGAATTATTCTCCCACTTATTTTCATTATACTTTCCTAAAATTGATATTTTTTGGATGTTACAATGTAGATATATAGATAAAGTGACATGCTGAATAGATCCATCAGGTGTTATTTGGACTGTTAATATAATTATGCATATGGATATTTTATTCATGCAAAATATTCTTATCACTAACTCGCAAAAGAAATTGTTATCGCTAGGTATTCTCACCTCCCCCCCCCCCCCAAAAAAAAAAACTTTTATCAATATTTGGCTGGTAAACAATTAAAAACAGATACATGCGTGTTAATTATATATTGATGAAGTCCAAAATATGATAAATGTGGTCTTTACATTAACAGATAATTAATTAAGCATGGACATAGTATTAGTCATTGTGACATCGATCCAAAACTAGATGCATTTTTTTTTTGAGTGAATAGCAAAAGCTCTGCTATTTAATTCTTTAAGTAATTGGACGAACCAAAAACAGTTTAAGCGTCTTAGAAACAAGAAAGGTGATAAGACAACAATAAAGGAGATGGAAAAGTTATACAGTTGCTATGGAGAATTAGATGCATTGTGTTGCAACCAACAGGTCCCAAACAAGATATATACTTTTCTCAAACTGAGATATATCCCTTCTGTGGTCTAGAATCCCAGCATTATTGGCAATCCCTTTAGCCGAATCAATGGAGCCGTAATACCGGCCACTTGAGAGCAACATCTCGATCTTCCATCGTGTTTCCTGTTCCAACGCATGAGCAAGCTAGCTAGCCGCAAAGTGAGAAAAAGAAAAGTTAATTGCATGCCAAATAACGAAAGCGAAGGCCCACTTTGTAGTGCACCAATCCGGCATCCGAAGCCACTGTGTTCTAACAGTACATCACGTTCTTCGACAACTACGTGTGCACTGTGATAGCTAGGGCAACGGACACACACTTCACAGCGGCCAGCGTCCGCATTGGCATCCATTGGGATCCAGAAAAAGATGGCGATGTTGATATCCCAATAATTTCTCAAATCAAGGCCACCAAACTCATTACATTGTTCTTCAATGCTGTACTTAGTTAAATACTTTATGTCGCATGCTCACAATCACAAGCAATGGCATAGTAAGATGTTAGCTAGGAGATCGACACTAGCTCTCACAAAGCGATCCCACAGCTATATAGTGCCATGGACCACTCACCTTGGGAGAAATAAAAAAGATGAAAGTAAATAAAGCTATATTTCAGTAGGCAACAGAAAGGCAGAATTTGAGATCTATATATCAAGCTCTTAGGCTTCCTCGATAAACAGAAGAACAGTTCGGTTAACGATGACATTTCGATATCTACAACGAGTCCAGGGCCTTCCAGAAGTGCAGGTACACAAGATTCGGTGAGAGTGTAGCTCACGAATAACCTCGATTAGCCAAAAGAAACGTGCATTGTGCAGTTGGGGCTAGGGCACAAGCACCGTCTTGTTTTAGGTAGCCATTTCTGTCTAATTAATAAAAGCTCTTTCTATTCTAAAAAACTTAGATGGAACAGGAACTCCCACAAAAAAATATATAGGTTAGTGAGACCATTTTAATACTCGGTATACGAGGCATTGCTAATTTGCTACAGGCAAAACCGAGCCAAGAAATTTGTCTCTCAAGGCTCTGGGAATTACCGGTACAAGCCCGGGCCGGTGGGGTGGCCCAGAAACGCCAGTGGGGCTCACGGCAATGTTCTAAGGTCCAAGTAGATGTGGTCCCACCCGGCAGCGGCAGCAGGCATGCATTGGCGGTGGCAGACGTGGCAGTGTCAGCGCAGGCTCTCATCCCCTTTTTGATACCCACCTGTCACCTGTGACGCCATTAATTCCACCAAGCCGCGAAGAACAACGGCTTCCCCCGCCTCCCTGCCATGTAGCCCCACCAGTACTCGGTCCCACCTGTCGTGGCACACAAGTCCAGCAAAACGAGTGGGAGAAGGCTTCGGTCGAGACAAAACTGCGCGACGTTAGCTAGCCAGTGCGCGGAGCGGGACGCGATCTACTGCGACCTCGTCATTACTGCACACCACGCGACGTGGGCTCGAGATGTGGCCGGGGACCACATGTCAGCGACCCGGCGCCACCAGGCGCGGCCCTCGAGAGCGGAAAAAAAATTCTACGTGCATCGCTGCGCTCCTCCTCTGCAGCGAGCCAGCCTGCCTGCCTGCATGCTCGCGTCGCGTTTCCCCACAGGCAAAGGAAACGGGATACCGGCCGTGTTGGCATGCAAGCATGATGGCTAGCTACAAACGGTTGTCCCCCTAGGGCTAGCTAGAAGATACCTTCATATATCTCCCTCCTTGTTGTTGGCCTAGCTCTGAGATGGAGGTGTGGGGATGCACCAAGTGGGGTGCTACTATTTGCGAGGGGAATAAGTTTGAGTCGGTTAGTTTCGTGTTGTATTTGTCGCGCGTGCATCCAGCTGGTAGGTATTACTGGTTCGAGTGTAATCCACGTGAGTCGACTAAAGCAAGTCACGGGTTATCTGTCTTGAGGTGACTGAGAGACTGGGTGATGGTAGCTTTCCGTGAAGGTTAGGCTATTCGCTGTCCTCTATTAATTCGAGCCCTTATGAACCGGACATCAAGATGGTCCAATTTATAGGTTGTGGAGGTTTGAAATTTGATCTAGCCCCTACTTATAGGTCTTGGAACTGAAAAATAAATTACCTTCACGACCTCAAGAAATTTAGTGTCTGGCCAGCGTCAATATATAGTTTCATGGTAATTTAGGTAGTATTATGTTTTACCATGCATATAACAAATTGGCCCCAAAAGTTTAAGCCTTTATCCGATGGATAACCCACGAAATAAGTTGACATCCAGATAGTTAATCAACTGAAAGAAATGTTTTAACAAATTGATAAGGATTTAGAGTTTGTGCAAACACGTCTTCAGGGGTGGATCTATAGTGTTTCTGCAGGGTGCACAGGATACCGGGTTCAAAAATTAATTTTTATTAGATATAATCATGTATATGTGGTGTGGACACCTCTAACCCAACATTAGAAGACACCCCAAGCCACAACCCAGCTGACCGTGGCCCATCTTGCCTCAGGGACCCCCGGTCATTTTCATTCTGGATCCGCCACCGCACGTCTTGACTAAAAACATGAACAGAAAAACCTTAAACTTGTGCTGTTAAGTTTTTCCAGCCTTTACATGTCATTTGGAAAGACCAATATAGATTTGGTCGTTAGAAATTTATAGACATTATTGCATATATGACAAAAACTTACCTAACCTTTCTTCATATGTATATCTAGCTAGCTTATATGTGCCGATCAAATTCGAGTAGTATGTCGTTTTGATGGGAGGGAGACCACCGGACCAAGGAAAATTAAATAGGTTCTCATCATGACATCCACAGGCAAACATGGTCAGGCTGACGTTGATATGATGCAAAATTTTTGCTACACACGGATCATATCGACAAGAATGCATGTACATGAATAGGAAACTACAAACTTTTTTCAGGCAGCTGAGACATGCATGCATCATGAAAAGGCTGCAGGATCTCTTTACCATTCGTTGATGCGTGCATGCATGCAAAGCATATGACGCGCGATGTACCACCACCATCTGCATGCGATGTGAGATGTTGTCAGTTTATATATGTCACCCGGAAGCCTGAACTCTGGACTAATGACTAGGTACACTAAAACCACCATATGGTTCTTTTGTTTCAATCAACAAGTGAATGGTAAAAACCAGTGACGAAAATTATTCAACATCGTCCAACCGTGGTATTCAGTGATGGGCCCGGCCGGAAATTGATCAAAAGCGGTGCTGGTATCAAGGTACTAAATACTGACCACTACCAACGACACATACTATTTGATATACCTATATTGGCACCGCGGTGATACGATATGATATGCTTCTTGTGACAGCAGGAGATCGACCCTAAACATAGCCATGAGACAACCCGTAAGCAAGGAGATGAGCCGGCGTGGGGCATGCCGGTGCATGCCATCGTTGCCCCTCCTGTACTTATTACATTGTTGAGTTGTTTCACGAGATTAGACCAATATGCAGTAGGGATCTTCGGGTTTGAAATGGGTTGGCCGGTGCTGCAGCCCTGGCAGCACCGGTCCTAGGTCCGCCCTGGTGGTATTCCATCGACCACCGGTGACCATACCTAAAGACTATATAGCATCGATCGGCGTCATCCTATGGTATATATATATATCCTACATTTCCCTATCCTGATTCCTCAGCGACCTGTTTTTGCCTATAGTAGGTTAGTTACGGCTAGCTACAGCTACATGTACTTTGTTACTGTTGTGTACAGTGTCTACGTAACTGCATGCGTGATACGTCACCTAGGTCGTGATACATGGTTGGGTTCGATCGGTTCCGTCAGAGCAATACGAAGGAGTACATGACAATTACAAAAGAACAAAATTAACGAAGTACGAACGAGATCGATCACTTCGTAGAGAAATAAATTTTTTTTCCATGGTCCAAGCAGCTCTGGCACGCATGCCGCATGCTTGTCTTGCGAAAGTCCGCGCTTCAATTCAACTATACTTTTCTCCTAAAAAAATTCAACTATATATACTTTGGTTGATCTTCTTGAATCAAAATGGTTGATATCACTGTCGATCGCTTTGTATATGTAATTGTATGTTGAATATTGGAATATCAGTAAATCAAGAAGCTTCTGTATATGGTTACATGCAAGTCAAATCAACCACAGGCAAATTAATGGTGGTGGTGTTTTCATGCTTGCACTGGTAGATTGGATTGGACCCTACTAGTAGTAATTTGTGAGCATGCGTCGTTCAAATCGATGAGATCGATGCACAGTGGACAATGGAAAACATTTTGCTTTGACCAACAGAATGCATGATTCTTTAGTAGGCCCATCGAGGGCCTGAGGCCTCTGAAGAACGCCGTTACGTTAAGCTCCTAACTGTCTTGCCTGAAGGCCCAATACAAGCCCACGAACTGAAGGTCGAGTAATGGTCACAGAGCCCATCGAAGCGAGTAGGTCTCATTTTTGCAGGGTTGATAGCTTTAGGCCCAGAGTCACATCTGAGTACTGATTTAGTAGTCAACATTTAGGCCCTGTTCAAGGAACTAATAAGCCAAATCCAATGGAATATTTGATGCAGCCATGCAGAGTTCAACCAGCTACACTAATATCTGAATCATATATACTAGATCTGTTCAAACTTCAAGCACATCCAGAGTTGACTCGAGCTAAAACAATCGGTTATACCTTTTTATTACGAAACAATTAGCCTTTTATTAGGCACCATTTGGCAAACGAGCACTTAGCTAGTTACAGTACTTCTCTCGGAACTCAGAAGACAGTCCTCGCGAATAGCTTGATACAGTATCTCCCTTCAACCATTTGGGCGAAATGCGGTAAAAGGAAGAAAAATCTATGGTCCGATCCTATTATCTTCCACCCTGTAGGCCGTAGGAACTACGAGATCACACTAAGGACGTCTTCGGCGTCCTTGGGTCACGGACCACACTGTTCAATCCTCAGCGAAAAAAGAATACAGATCAGCCAAAGAATAGAGCTCTCGCACAACCATACACGCGCACACAGCGTACGTACATACAAGCTAAGCTACCACGTACGTCCAATATCCAAATCAATCGCCACTCTACAATTGCATCGATCGATCGATCGATCAGGCGACCCTGCAGTTGGCCCTGATCCGGCCGCTGCTGCCGGTGAGCACGCCGACGGCGCCCATCTTGACCATGGCGGCGGCGAAGTCGCTCTGGAAGGTGGCCGGGTCATTGGCGTAGGCGACCACCTGCACGGCAGTGTTCTTGTCGCTGAGCAGCGCCTGGTCCGAGGACAGCAGGCCCCGGTTGGCCATGACGCCCTTGTAGAACCCCTCGTCGAAGGCGTTCGGTGTGACGGCGTCCATGGGCACGAGCGTGCCGCCCCCCGCCGGCGCGGGCACCTGCGGGCACTGCTGCGCCAGCTGCGCCACGTACGCCGGGTCCATGGTGGGGTCCTGCCCCGCCGTCGGGCTCGTCCTGTACAGCCGGCTGCTGAACGAGCTGCAGTGCGACGCGCCGATGGTGTGCGCCCCCGAGAGGGTCACCATCTCCTTCTCGGTGAGGCCCTTGGAGGCGAAGATCTGCGTGAGCTGGTTCACGTTGGCGCCGGGAGGGGGCAGGTTGCCGTTCGTGTCCTGCGAGCGCGAGACGCCCCCGTCCCTGCGCCCCGCCGGCACTTGGTACGCGTTCCCGCCGGTCTGCACGAGACGATCAACGCCATCAGTAACAGATAATTAGTGAACAAAGGCGTGGTAATTTTGATGGGCTGTCCAGTCTTTTTTTCAATAATTCAGATTAGTTAGGATTTAGTTATACTACACCTGAAAGTATGAATTAGTAGAATTCCGTTGGGATGGAATTGTAATTGCATATATGGAAATCGTACGACACAAGTGTAATATTTTCAATCATAGTTAAAAAAAAGTCTATAATATCCTACGAATAAAATTATAAATATAAAGAAAAATATATTATACCTTTAACAAATCGATAACCAAATTTAATTTATACTATCGTCTTAGTAAAATACGCAGTAAAATTTCCATCTATCATCTTAGTAAAATGTGCAGTAAAATTTCCATCTTTTTTTGGAGCACGCAGGTGCAGCATCATGTTGTGGAGGCAATGTGTGCATGAAAAAGTTGGGGACATAGATCATATAAGCTTTCCTAGTCCTACGTGCTAGCCTAGCTTTAGATTCTACTCATATGATCATGTCTAGTTTAAAAATCTTAATGCAGGATTGCTAAAGTGACAAGAGCAATTAACAACGCTGCTGTGCAGTCTGCAGTATAAGTGTGAGCTTTTAATAGATAGTAGTTAATTGATTTACCAGTGCTACGCTGTCCCTGGCCGCGAACGTGAGGATGTCTGCGCACGAGACGACCCCGAAGCACGCCTGTTCCACCCGCGCCTTGATGCGGTCGATGACCTCGAAGCCACGCAGGCTCGTGTTCGGCCCCGCGTCCTTCTCCGCCGTGTTGCCCTTGGTCGAGTCGATCAGAACCGACGCGTCACACCCCTGCAAGATCGCAACAACATCTATAAGGTCAATTCGATCACTAATAATCGCTGCTGCATTTGCAAAACTGATCAATCGATGGGGTTTAATTCAATTGAATGACTGACCCTGACGAAGCAGTCGTGGAAGTGCAGCCGGAGGAGTCCGGCGGCGAGGCCCGGGTTGGCCGCCACCGCCTTGCTCACCTCCTGCTGCACGATGATCTCCGCCGCCGGGCACGAGTTGTCGTAGAACCCCACCCTCAGCTGCGCGCGCAGTCCCGTCGCCATCAGCAGCACGGACACCGCCGCAACCTGGAAGCACATCGCGCAGCGTCTTCTTTGCACTTCCATTGCCACTAGCCACTAGCTAACACTCACTTTGGCACTAGCCTCTTTGGCACTAGCTAGCTTTTATACTGGCACATCACCAGCAGACTAGCTATGCTTCTTGGTTAAGGAAGGCGAGTGGAGGAGCGTGTGTTATATAGAAAATTTGGAGGCGATTGGGCTGGGACAAGTGAGTGTGCCATATGCCGAGCATGTGCAGAGGGGAAGGTTGGTAGTGGAAAGGTGTGGTGCCGATTGGGGCCCGGGCTTTCTCTGCCATGATTGGGGGCAATGGAAAGGCCTCAAGATCTGTACTACTCCAAAGTTTTATCTGCAGTAGATGGAGCGGCGGACAAGTGGGCAGTACATCGAGCACAGAGCTCTGCAACTACACGAGGGATTTGGTTTGGGCGATATATACGGTGCGTGCTGGAGCTGCCACTTGTGAACTGATTATCACATCTTGTGTTTTCATGGAACGTTGTAGTCATGGATTCATACTTAATCCTGCACCTACAACTAAAATATTAACGGATGTTTGGCCTTTTATTAGGACTTTCTGCCAAGATAGAAGTATGATTTTTTTTTTTTTTTTGAGCTGGAAGATAGAAGTGTGACTTGTGTCTCATTTACAGTAGGTAAGCCTGTCTGAGCTGGTAGTCACGTTCTTTAACGAAGTAAGGAATTATTAATTTCCAGGACAGACAACGGTCCAATTAATCTTGTATATAATTCAGAATGGTCCAATTAATACCTTTACTCCATTTAGATGTTACTATCTGTTTGTTTTCTGCGTGGATCAGCGCGGCGCCAGGAGCATCAGATGCGCGCCGAATAGCAAAGCCTGATTCCTGACAGCCAAGTTCCAGGCAGTGTAGCTGCAAACGCATCACAGCTCGAAAGAATCCCGCAGGGAGCAAATGATTGACTCACCGCTAGGTTCATCAACGCTTGCTAGCTAATTAGAAATGATCTTGTTGGTGAATTACCGTCGATCTTACGAAGTAAATGTGGGAGACACGGTATAGGTGATCGACAAAGTGTTTAGACAAGTTCAGGTCTTTTTGGAAGAAAAAAAAACATACTCATGTGTTTTTATATTAAATGAGAGTCACAATAGGGTGTACAGTATTTAGGATGAATAGTGTGCGACTAAAACTCCAAATGAGTGTTGTCTATCCTTAAATAGTGCGGAAGGGGTGGTAGTTGGCGCCTGTGGAGAGACGCCTCGTCAGTTCTAGCCATCCGTACATGTGGAGCGGTTGTTGTCAGCGAGACGTTCTCCTGGCATGATTGTCGTGCAGTTATTGTTAGAGACAGAAGGCGAGGACGTGCGGTTATGTCAGGGAGACAAGAGCGCACGCTTCCTTATCTACCACACATAGTTAGTTACGGTAGATATGCTGCCCAGTTAGAGGGTTCGGGCCCATATTTCTAATCGTGGATACCTCCGACCAGAGTATGGTGAATGCCCGGGACAGTATGAGCATATTCTCCCGACCAAGGGTACTCGTGTGAACTATTTGACTAAATCTTGTTTCGACAGCTAATATAGACCAATTAGGGATTACTCGATCCTTGATGCGCACTGTTGCTGCGTGAGCTTAACAATAGAGCAGGAAAGCATTCGGTTTGGTTGGTTGGGGGACAAGCCAAAGGAAGATTCCTCATCACGTTGATACAGAGGAGGAACTTATTTAGTAGCTGTCCATGATTTCGACAGACTTCAGAGTGATGCATATGAAAAATAAGTAATCGAAGATAAGGCTATTATTAAGTCAAGTGGAGTGTTATTTTCACCGAGAACAAGTGCAGATCCACTCGGCAACGGCTAAGCTAGCTACTGGCTGACTGGCTCTGATAGCTGGGAGTGACTGAGTGAGTGGCGTCTGTAGTGCACATGCAGATCGTGTTTGGTAGAGCTCAAGTCGTGTCATGATCCTTTGATATTATGGACTATTGCCATATAAGTTTGACCTGTGGTAGCGGATTCAGAACAAAATCGACCGGATATCACCATACATATCATCACATATATGTAGAGTGAATATGCATAAACTACATGGTGTATATCTATGTGTATATATGTTTTAATAAAGTAAAACGATAATGAATCTGATGTCCTGTGCACCCTGAAGTTTCGCTTGGATCCACCCTGCTGGTAGGGAATCAATCGATAGAACAAGTTGGGCAAAGGGAGCCAGCCCAATTAATTAAGTTGTTCCTCCATATAATATGTAAATCCCTGTAAAAAAAAATGGTCTAGTTGATTGGCCATATATCCACAGCGTAAACTGAATGCACTGAAGTGGCAGTCACATATCATTGTATAGTAGGAACTAGGAAGGTCCCAGGCTCCCAGCTACATGTATACCGAAGTACAGCAATGCTGAAGCAAAGCAAAAGCAATATGAACGGTTTTGGCTGAACTGACCCTCTTGCAGCCTTGCTGTTTCATGGGGTCCTGTAATCTTCTTTGTGTAGTACAGCTTGTGCTGCCTTTGATATACTGTCAGCTACTCAGCCGCCCTTCTCTTTCGAACAGTGTGCCATCAGCTTTCTCATTCACAGGTTTCGTCAAGTTATAGGAAGGCTTTTAGATTAGGCTTATGGCGTAGTTTGCTTAGGCTAGCACATGACAAAAGTGCGAATGCGCGTACAAGTTGATCCGTTGGCCTATGGCCATAGCGAAGGAGCTCAATCTGCCGCCGTTCTCGTTCACATGTTGCGTCAAAGTTATAGGAAGGAGCTCAATCTGCCGCCGTCTCCACCGCCGCGTGCGCCGAACTGTGCGGTATCAGCGTTGCGCGTGAGTAATGCAGCAGTTAGGCCAGTCTCAATGGGGATATCATGAGAGTTTCATGTACATTAAATAGAGTGACATGTCAGCAAAAAGTATTGTTTTGCATGTATCGAAAGAGAGAGATGATTGGAGTTTCATGGCCATGAAACGAGCGCCGATGTTTCCACGTTTTGGAAAACGCACGAAACTTGCACCGAGCGCTTTTCGTTTCATGCGATCCGTGCGTGGCATGTGGCCACCGTTATAGTTCATGTGACACAATTGATCGCAGCATCTTACAAGAATTAAATGTTGCAAGTACCCTATGAAATAGTGAAATGAAAGTGTGCACTGAGAGAGTCTGTTTCATTCACAGTTACCAATGATGTCACGTCTTGAAAATGGTGGAATGAAACTTTGCACTGAGACTGGCCTTAGCGGACGCATCCACGCATCGTTAGGCGTGGCCGCGTGGGGGGACACTCGTCCGAAGCGAATACCTAAACTGTACAGTGTCTGCCAACGCCAAGGCCCACGAGTGTATGGGGGCCCATGCCTTGAGATTGCACAAAGTTTCGAGTGACGAAACGATCGGATCGCACGTGGATCGAAAATTCAGCCGAGCGTTGTTGTGGGCTACGCTTTGGTGGCTGTATCCGTTCGGTGTTGGCTCTTCAACCTTAGTCCTAGGCCGAACTTTGATGAATTTTTTTAATAATATTAATTTAAAAATTCCAAAATTAAATACTTTTTTTTTCAGATTTAGCTTACGGTCGTCAGTCCAACTAGCGACAACAATCATGACAGGCTCCTATTGCCAGTAGAATTGCGACAGGATCCTTCGCCATTCCAATTGGCGATATGAGCTTGTTGGTTTTTTTTTTTTAATTTGTGTGTACAGAATAGCCTAAAATTTTAGTAATTTTCAGGGATTTTTATGGTAATTTCTTTAAGTGTTCGTGTAGTTCGGAATCCAAAATTGGAAAATATAACGAAATATGAGGTGAAGAATGCGAGACTGGCCAACGCAATAACACAAATAGCCCCCTTCGGAGTGAAATGAAAAAAAAATTGAGATTAGGGTTGTCATGCGCGCTATTGTTCCGATAATATTGTTCGTGGAACTGATTCTTTTGGGAAAAGATTATATAATATTTAATAATCGAAATATTTGAAAAAGATATTTAAGTACGAAAGACTTCATAATTACATGACGCGTTGGGTTTGGTTACATGTATTAAAAACGACACCATGCATAAATTAATAAATCGAAATACACCTACGATACATGTACGCCTTTTTGGAATTGAAAAAAAGAGTTGATTAGAATGAAGTCGATTAGTCTTGGCGGCCCAATAGTCCCTTCCCCTTGTCTCTGGACTACCCACGGCGGCTACTTGTGTCGAAGTCAGTCATATTCTGCGAGACGAGCTAGACGATTGAATAATGTTATGATAGTAGAACATATAACCAAATCAATAATCAGAATGCAAATTGAACATAACTTACCTCTTCGATATGGAGTGCGCCCAGACAACGTGGAGTGCTAGGACAACTGTTAGTCTCACTAGCAGGAGCCTTCTCCTTGTCCATTGTGCGCTCGGCCCGGTCGTGCTCGGCTTCCTCTTCGGGAGTCCTCCAGCACCACCCAGCTTTCCTAGGCTCCTCCGGTGCCTTTTCAATAGGGTCGGTTACGTAAGGTTTTCAGGGTTCGAAGGTCTTAGCTCGCTTCGCATAGTTGAACATGTACTTATACTTGATGAACGCCTTATCGTATATGTTCGAACCGTCGATCCGTTGGAAAAAGTTGCATCGCTTCTTTGGCTGCCATTATGCGCCCATGAAGTTAAAGATATGTGAAATGAAACATGACATGTGAAAAATCTATAAGATTCGCTTACGAAGATGTCCCCGCACGTGTAGTGCGCCCAGGCAGCAGTCGCCAGGTGTATGGACTGAATGATCTTTGCCGATTCTTCGCACATGCATTACAAGCATCAGAACTACAGTGGTACCGACGCATCCTTCATAGAACAATTAGGGTAGGGTTTAGCCCTCTCGGCAAGCCACTTGTGCTTCCACAGCATCTTCACGTAAAAGTTCAGCGACGAGTCGAGCATCTCCTTTCTCTCTGTTGTATGAACCAAGTTGGATTTTAGTGTTGGTTATGGTGGTGTAGTGTTGTCCTCTGGCTTCCTTCTCCCTCCTTTTATGATCGGACAGGGTGTAGTGCTAGGGTGGAAGGAGAAGTGCAAGGATATCGATCTGAAAAGGTGGTGTGGCAGAGTGTGGCCATTTCGGTATGAAAAGGTAGTAACACAGCGTGTTGTCTTTTCGGTACAAAAAGGTGTTGTGGCAGAGTGTGGTCATTTTGAGTCGCACCCGTCCACCATTCCCGCTCGCAAGCTCCCGTCCCATCCCGGGATTCCCTCACCAATTCTCCACGCCGCTACACGTGTTGACTTCCTGGTTTCTCGCCGATTCCATTCCACCCATCATCTCCCATCAAAAACGCGTGGAATCCCCGGAACACATGAGCTCCGCGCAAATCCCGCTGCCGCTCCGCGCTCGGTCTCTCCCCTTCCTTCCCCACCTCTATAAAAGGAAGCCCCAGTAGCCCTTCGTCCTCCTCTTTTCTTTCCCCAATTCTCCCTCCCTCTCTTATTCTATTTCCTCCGGATTTCGAGCACTTTTGCCGCCAGCCGAGCGACATCTCGCCGTCGATTACTCCGCCGTCTTTGACTTTTTGGCAACTTGGTTCAGACCACCGGCACCACGTCACCGTGTTCTACATAGTGCTCGCTCTCATTTCGCAGGAACCCCACCGGACCGTCACCGCTCGCTGGATCGCTGAAAGCCATGCGCGCCACCACCTCGGTGCCAATGTGGCTGCCACGTGGCAAGCCATGTCACGGCCACCTCAGCCCTCAGCCCACGTGGAATTTATTTTTCCTTCAAAAAGAAATTCAGCCAAAATCCTTTTTCTGGTCATTGATGTTAGCATGATGCAATAATTCACTTTCCTTCATAAAAATAATTTCAAAAATTCTAAAAATCTTGATTTCATCATCTCATGTGATTATAAAACTTCCGAGAGCCATTCTCCTCGTTAGAGCTATGATTTCAGTGATTTAAATTTCTAAATTCATCTAAAATCAAGTTCTAGCTATCTATTCTAAAATTTTCTAATTTGGAGTTTATTTGAATTTATTTGAATTTGCTTCGTTTTCGCGTGTAGATTTCGACGACTCCGGGGAACCCGAGCTATTCGAAGAGTTAGACCATCAAGCTTTCGAGCAAGGCAAGTTACACATTTAATCATATTGAATCCGAGTATTTTAAATTATTATTGCATGCTATTTAAATTCAAGTAATTTAAATTCCTGTTTTAAGCTTTATAGTTATTCCTAATTCCTTTGTACAGCCAAACATTGCTATTAAATTAGTTATTCCTTGATGCCTTAGTTAAAATATAGTTGGTACCATAGTATGAGCTAGAACATGTTGAAAAACATTATGCTTAGACAAATAGACCAAAAGTGTTTAATTTGGGGAATTTAGTCAAAAGTTCAACTATGATTTAAAATGATACTATGGTATTATCTTTACTATAGAAGTTTATAAAATAATTTAACTTGGCAAATAAAATAAAAATTAATGTGGGCTTGGGCGTAATGGATGTTTGGATGGTGCATGTTGGTTCACGAGATCGAGTCATTTATATGATCGAGGCCTAGGGGTTATTTTAGAAAGTCGCCTAGGTCAGTTAAGGACTGGTCTTCGAGCCACATCTGTTTAAGCTCCACCATACTACCACATGTCCTGAATGGGCGGGACTTGGCTAACTAATTTATAATATTCCACCGTGATTGTGCCATCCGGTTGCGTCGGTGTCTTTTATGACTTACTTTTATGTATTCTCATATGGTGCAAGAGGGGGGCTTAAATCTGGCAGATGGTTCAATCCAAAGGAAGCGAAACCTTAGTGTGACAACCTTTGCAGAGTGTTAAAAACTATTTGAATAGCCGTGTCCACGGTCAAGGATATGCTAAGCAAAGCCACTCAAAGTTAGATTTTGTTTTGATTTCAAAAGACTTTATCAATTGTTTTTGGATAGTTTATCCAATTGAAAAATTGGTTGGTTTGTTATGTGATAGGAAGATATCCTTTACCACTCGTTGATGAATGTTATCTCACTATAAAACTTGGGATTTAGAAAATGAATTTTATTTATAAGTAATCTGCTTTAGAACTTAGTATGAATATTTAAATAGAAAATATCGCTTTATGCAAATTGAGCCATATAAGCCTCCCGTTGTTAAATCCTTGCATGCATTATAATATGTTATTGGGTGTAACTTTGGGGCGTACGGTTGTTGTGTTCACTTTTGCTTAATACAATTGTTGAGCAGGAAAGGAGTACTACGAGGAAAATGAGAACTTTGACGACTAGGCTACGCCCCCAGACGATTGCTTGTGGCGAATCGTGTGGTCTACCTTACTGCTTTTGCTTCGTTGTATTTTGCTTATTGACTTTATGCCCCTTTGTAACAAACTTTAATTATTATCAATAAACGGCGTTGTATGGTTATGCTATCCACTTTTGTTTGACTGTGCACACCAGCTGTTCCTGGACTAGTGTATAAAACACAGAGAATCTGAGATCCTTCGCTCCTGGGTTTTACCTTGTCAACCGAGCACAATAGGGCACATATTGGCAGTTAATGTAGCTCAAGGGAACTAGATCATGGAAGTCTTATGCAGACCTGGCGAGGAGGAAGGGTGGGGTTTGGTTCTTCTGGTCAGGCATATGTTAAGGCCATTCCTGCATTGGCAGCTAAACAAGTAGGTGGTGGTGATGATGAGGAAGAAGTTGGGAACTCCATCGCGGCAAGAGGTCACGGAGTTGTTGATATGGTCGATGAAGACCGTGAGGAAGGAGGTCCTTCCGTCAGGGAAGCTAGTAGGATTGCTAACAAAAGTGAGGAGATCGAAGGCATAGTTGAAAGAATAGACCTTGAAGACCACGACTACCAACTATTGTCAGAAGATAAGGGATTTGATGAGGAGGATGGTGTGGCACAGCAAATGGTTCCATTTGAGTGGAACACATACTAGTTAGACAACCTCGTCGTTAACGAATGCTCCTGTGTACCGTGGGAGTATGACCAAAACAAGATCAAGCAAGGGGTTGTGTACAAATGCAAGGAGGTCGTGCAGAAGGATGTCAAATTCTGAACCTTGTAGGAGCGGCGTACATTCACGATAGTGAAGTCCAACCCCAGATGTTACGACGTAAATTACGACATAGAGGGATGCTCTTGACGAGTATATGCATTCCGGCCTAAGTAAGACCTACGAGAAATGCTCTATAGTAGTCCCTCACACATGTGTCATCACTGAATCAACGTAGTCCCACAAGATCTTGTCATCAGCTTTTATCGCAAACATCATGTATAGTGAGATCGTGGATAATCTAGATTTCGAGCCGCAATCCATCATTGGGGCAATAGAGGCAAGGTTCTAGTACACAATCAACTATGCAATGGCGTGAAGGGCAAAGCAAAATACATAGGAATCAAGGTTTGGTACGTTCGAGGACTCCTACCACAACCTCCCCAGCCAACTTTGAGTCATATAAGATAGAAATCCTGACACTCATGTCGACATTCAAGATGGTGTACATCCGCGGTGGGAACAGAAGAGGGTACTGAAGCGTGCATTCTTCAACTTTGGTCCATGCGTCAATACATTATAGCATGATTGTCTAATCTGCGTGGATGACACATTTCTAACTGGAAAGTACAAGGGACAGATACTAACTGCAATAACGACGGACGAGAAAAATCAGGTTCTTTCCGTGGCCTTCGCATTTATTGATAACAAGAACATAGACAGTTGGCTGTGGTTTATGAGGAATATGAAGATCTCTGTAGTACAGGGTCATCCTAACGTATGTGTTATACATGATTGACATACGACCCTGTTGAGTGCAATAACCCAGCTACAACAAGGGGAGAACGAGGCACTCCCGTGTGTAGATCTGTAGAGCCGATGGTGTATGAGACACTTAGGTGCAAACTTCTATAAGCAGTTTCACAACAAAGACTTGATAAACATGTTCAAGCGTTTGTGTAACCAAAGCCAGAAGAGAAAGTTCGATGCCCTCTGGAAGATTATGGATGAGTGTACCGGAGCGCACAAAGGGAGGCAGCAAAAAGGCCATCTACAAGCATTGACCATGACCCCGAGTCATTGCCATATATACCAACAGATGCTCCTAGTGTGACGAGGAAGACGGAGGCACAGGTAAAATACTTTTCAGACTAGATTAAGCACGAGCCTAAGGAGAAGTGGTCACTGCTACATGATAAGGACGGTGCTCGATATGGTGTCATGACAACCAATCTAGCCAGGTGTACATTTGGGTCATGCAAGGCACCAGGTGCCTCACTTTAGTTGTTATTGTGGAGGTAATTCTCTGGGGTAACACAAAGTACTTCGTTGACCGAAGCAATAATGCTTCGCTCTCCATGGTGAATGACAGAGTTCTGTACTCCGCCATGATCACCAAGTATATTCAAGATGGGCACAAGGGAGCTTTGCTTCGAGATCATGTGTAGGGAGAAAAGTCACTGCAGGACAAACGCGGGAGGATAAACCACGAATGCATTCTACGCCGGGCTAGTTACGTATGCACCTACAACAAGCCTCTTCTTATGCATATGCCATATTCACATGTCATGGTCGTATGTTCAACGGTGATGCAGCATCCCGGTTAGTACCTTTCTGGATATTTCACCAAAGAAGAGGTGATGTAGACGTGGAATGCAGAGCTGTATGGCTATAGTGTGGTTGACCATTTGGCCATTCGACCTAGGAGTAACTCATTTGGACCGCGGACATCACCAGGCTGAAGGGAAAGGTTGACCAGCGGTAGGTACGACGTATCCAGGAACGATATAGACGAAGTAGAAGCGGGCGTCGTACGAGGAAGTGCTTAATTTGTAGGGAGTCGAGCATATCTATAAGAAATGCCCTACGAGAAGTGCACGGGGTGATGGAGAGGTCGGTAGTTCGGACGACAACCACTAGAATGGTTTGTCTTCTCGAAATATGTTGTGCTGATTGTTTTGTATTGTCGTTGTAATTTGTTAAAAAAACTATGTGATGATGTTTTGCTGGAATATGTTGTAACAATATTGTGATTTATCGAAAAACTATATGATGATATTGTGCTGGAATGTTTTGTAATATCATTGTGATTTATCAAAAAAACTATGCGATGATGTCTGTCGATGGTTTAGTATCAATCTTATGAATGAATGCTAGGGGCTCTCTTGGAGTGAAACTACACAGAAAAGAACATAAAATTTTTATAAAGGTTCAGACCTTCTCCTGAGAGAATAATAACTCTACTCCTATGTTTGCTGTATTGATTATGTTTACAGAAGAAAAGTCACCAAAGGTTCAGACTAATGACTCATATCTCTTTCGTTGCTTGATCGCCACTGCTCTGTCATCCGACTTTACTCCTTATGTAGCGTATGAAGGGTTGACAATTATCTTCGTTAAGAGACGTTTTTGATGCAATGCACACGTTTAAGGGTAGTTATTGTCAGAGACGCATTCCCCCACGTCGCCTTGCGGTTATGTCAGATATAGATGTTCATTACGTGCAGTTATTTTAGAAATAACGATACATATTAACTACTGCGTGTGTTAAACACAGTGCACAAATATCACTAGGCGATTGGGCATACATGTCTGTAGGCTTTATCGATCATAGAATGGTCGTAGATGACTTGGTCGTAGTAAGACTTACGACCATGAGGTAATCATAGTAGGACTTACGATTAATAGATGATCGTAGAAGAATTTACGACCATATAAGGTGATTGTAGTATGACTTACAATCAATAGGTGATCATAGAAGAACATACAACCATATAGAGTAGTCGTAAAATAGCTTACGACCACTGGGTGTGTATGATCTCCCTCATCATTAATATTGAGGGGTACCTCTGAAGGTTATATAAACAACATTATTATCTATAAATACTATAGATAAATAATTTAATTAATTGAGGATTGTTAGATCCTCGTCATCGTCGCATCTTTGTGATTTATCAAAAAAAATATGTGGTGCGTTTTTCTTTAAAATTTGTTGTGCTAATATTGTTTCTTATTACTATTTAATTTTGTTTCTTATTATACCGTGTGTCCAATTATAATGTGTAACTTACCATCTTCTTGAAATCATCACCATTGTCTTTGCCGGCGGCACCGTGGGTGGCGGTAGTTTAGTTGGTGGGTGTTGTGTAGCGCTTTGAAAGCTGGAATATGGAAGAAATTTAAATAAAACAGTAATAAATGTTTAGCCTCAATTCTGAACACAATTTTTTTTTTTAAAAAATCAGTCTCCTTGCGCCAGTTGAACTGATAGCAGTAGCCTAAGTCTGCAAATGTTTTTTTTTACTATTTAATTTTGTATTTTTTTAAAAAATAATAGTATTTTTTGAGAAAAATCGAACTTTGATGGGCAGCAAACTACGTTCTTGTGTGTGGTAACTGGTAACTCGAATAGTTCTGTGCTTGCACCACTACTCGATGGTAACGAGAGCTTAGAAGCTGTGTGATGTGATCAAAGTAAACAAATGTAAACTTGAAGGGTCGAATCCAATATTCTGGGAAAAAAACAAACTGAATAATTTTAAGCCATTGTTTGCTCGTGTCAACCAAGTTGTGTGTAGAAACATTCTTGAATTTGAATAACATGATACCACAAATGTAAAGGTACACTGAATCCCAAAATCGAAAAGCAACGAATGTTACTTGCTGAAACGGCAAAGACCGAAGAAAAGATCACGAAACAATGAATTCAATCGAGGCGCACGCGTCGTGGTCACGCACCCACACACCGGTTATCCTATATGCTCATCAGTCATCACGTCCTGACCTTCCTGCAGTTGACGCGTACCTTGCCGGGGTAGCCGCCGCGGATGCTGCCCATCCTGCCCATGGCGGTCGCGAAGCTGCTCATGAACAAGCCAGGGTTGCCCTTGAGCTGACTCACCCTTTTCACGGTCTGCGGCGAGTTGAGCGCGGCGTCGGACTCGAGCACGGTGCGGTTGGCGAGGACGTTGGCGTAGTATCTCGTGTCGAACTCGTACTGGCTACCGGCGTCGAGCGGCACGACGTTGTTGGCGTTGAAGTTGCACTGTTTCCTCAGGCTGTCCCGGAAGGCCCCGTCCATGCCCTTGTCGTTGTTGTTCATCAGCCGGTACCCGAACGTGCCGCAGCGCGCTATGCCCAGCGTGTGCGCGCCTGCACGTACGCATGCGCCCAAGCCAAATCAAATTAAACAGGAGGCAATGGAGATCAATCCATTTCTTGGGGATCGACTTGGCGTTGCATGATTGCAATATATCTGTATATATTGGATCGTACTAGTACCTGAGAGGACGATCATGTCGTCCATCGACAACCCCTTCCTGTAGAAGTACTGGGCGAGCTGGTCCGGATTCCGCTGAGTCGGAGGAGGGAGATCGCCGGTCATGCTCGCCCGCGACACGGTGCCGTCCTGCCTCCCGCCGGGAACGGGATACACGAAACCACCGGTCTGCGAATTTAATCAGTACCGTTTTGGTCGGTCAGTGATGAACAATTGACAGTGGTATATCTAGCTATCACGTTAGTACGAAGCAATTCATTAATTCTTCCGTAGCACGCACGTACCGCCACTCTGACGCTGTCCCTGGCGGCGTAGGTGAGTATGTCCGCGCACGAGACCGTCCCTGGGCACACGGCTTCGATCCTCGCCTTGGCCTTGTCGATGACGTCGAACCCTCGGAGGCTCAGGTTCGGCTGCGCGTTCTTCTCCGCCTGGTTGTCGCTGGACTCCAGCAGCACCGACCCGTCGCAGCCCTGAAATTAGCCGCGCGCACGGCCGTTCCAGTGAGCAAAATAACGTATAGCACAGGGCACATGCACGCGCGTACACGCGAACGCACGGCGATCGAAGATGCGCGCTTACATTGACGAAGCAGTCGTGGAAGTGCAGCCGGATCAGGTTGGCCGGCACCTTCCTGTCCAAGTTCCATGCCTTCTGAACCTCGTCGAACACGATGGATTCGGCGCTGCGGCACGTCTGGTCGTAGAACCCGGCCCTGAGAGTCTGCGCATCGGCGACGCAAGCAGCGTGCAGGAGCAGGCCTGTGACAACAGCGGCCAGCCACCCTGCTCCTCTTCCCATTGCCATCGTACGTGTAACGGACTCCCCTATCTCCAATCTCACCACCGTGAGATGGCTGATGCAACTCTTAGCTAGCCAGCTAGCACTGTAAGCCAAGGAGGTGCACGGTTGTTGACGAGGAGGGTTTGGTGTATATATACGAGGTCGAGGAGCTGATTAGGGAGATGCAAGAATGTGGGTATATGCGTTTGAGGCGGGCACGTATGCAAATATGCTGGGAATTAAATCAAATCGGTCGCAGCAAATGGGATCGAGCGAGGTCACAAGGATTTGGAGTGGCGCCGTGCTGTCTTGTTTTGTGCTGCGTTCGTCAGGGCGGGTCGTGATCGATCGAGTTGATCTGATTCGTCCGTAGGACGTGAGATGTTGTAACTGTGAGCTAGCTAGCGACGAATGATACATGCGACTCTGTCTCGGTCAGGACGTGCCTCCGAGTTCCATGTCGACTCATCGAATCTGCCCTGTCTGGTCCAATAATGAAATCGCACGAAGGAAACGGAGAAAAAATAGTGGAAAACCACGAAACGGAGGAAACAGATACTTGGTTACGTGGGAAAAAATATGCTTCTAGGATTATGTGAACCTATATATGTTTTGGCTTTGTGCACCTTTGCACTTGCTTATGGCTGTTTTTAAAAAGAAAGATATTTGCTTATCGGATGGTAGTAAGTACAATAAATATTGATAACAATGTCATTCAAAAACTAAATACTTTCCTCGCCATTTAAACGCATGCTTATTATACCTATAAGCAAGTTGTCGGGCCCGGATTTTCTAATCCGAATCCTCTGTGAAAACGATGTGATATTCCCTGGATCAGTAGATAGCACTCACAGGCATTGCTGAATCATTCATACATGGCGTGAACTAAAGTATCATTATTACAAACAACCGAGTGACATAGACCACGTCGGGTCGAGTTTTACAACGAGGGCGATCGGGCCAAATGGATTACAATACGTAACATCGAATGCGATAGCGGAAGCAAAGGGTAGAGCTCATCTCTTCACGAAGCGATCGGGCGGGCAGATAACGATCGATATTACCAGGACCGGATAATATCGGTTTATGCAAGTACCAACGAGTCAACTTAGAGCTGCGTCGAGGCCTGAGACTACGATCCTAGACTACTCTTCGCCGTTTCCTTGTCCATCAACCACGGTTCCTCGTAGTAAGCATAGTCTCCTCCATCGTCATCCCAAGGGTTTGGGGAGAGCGAGGATGAGCACAACTACCGTGCTCGCGAGCCAATACACAATGCAAGGATATACATGCAAGGCTTACAAGGATGGCTCGGTTCTTTTATTTGCGAAAGCACCACTTTTAAATATCATAAGTACAAATTCCTAGCACTTAGCATTTTTAACAAATTTCATTTTAGTTCAAGAGAGAAATTGTGCAATATTTGTATCAGAGGTTACCTCCACCTTCATGCTTAATTTTGATTGTGGTTACATCCACCACTAACGACATCTGGGTACAAAGACCGGGAATAACCAATCTCGGGGCTAGGTGAGGCCGCCACAATTTTCATACCACCCAAAGCAAGGTTTTGAAATAGAACTAACTCAAGTTAAGTTCCCATGTCCGCTTTGACCGTAGGCACGGCATTTAAACATTTATAACTCGCAGAGATTGTACACTTTACCCACAAGAGACAATTAACTCGTTGCCTACGATTCCGTAGTCGTGTAGTCGAGAGGTTGTCACAATAACTTTTCTAAATATCTCGCCTTCCTCGTCTCACCCATATGGGGTTATGCCCATACGTTGCGCGGGATGTCCACCTCAATGATCGGCGTGGCGTGGCTACACCTCGCGATCGCGAACTTCACCTTGACTCGGTGTCCCATCCAAGCCCGACATACCCAGAGCTTGTGCCCCTTTAACCCTCCAGTGAGATGATTTTCAGGATTTGATAAATGTACTAAGCCAAGTCGCAGTTTGTTGCAGACTTGTGGTTGTACTTGTTATACACAGGAGGTCGTGACAAGATTAAGTCCTTAGGGTTGTCTGGACGGCTCAACCACATTCCCACCATTCTCGTGCTACATCCGCACCCACCATCTTACCATCCGCCCAGACGGGGTATTAGCAGTTTAGGGTTTTTGAGAGGTAAAATACAACAATTCAACCATCTCAGTCATTTACCCGCAATGACTGCCCAAATCATTTTATGTTTGAAAAGATGATGATTAGGACATTTTAATGTCCCGGTACTTAAGCAAGGCTAGCATGTCGCTTAAGTACAACCTATAGCTAGTATTACCATATAGTTACTAGGGTGACAATGGAACTAAGGGATTCAAGTTGTCAAGGATGGCATAATAATTAATTATTCAACGAATGGGTAATTAACTACCTTAAACTTTAACATACATTTGTTTAAAGAATTAACGCATGCAATTTGCTATTTTAAAAGAATATAATTTGCATAAAATGTAGGCTCAATATGATCAAAGTATTGACTCGCCTTGAGTGTAGGGAAGAGGGTCCGAGTAGTCTTGTCCTTGATCGACGTGGAGGTCTCCGCGTCTCAGAAATCTACGCAGCGAGGTACCGCAAAATAAGCGACAAACAACGAAGCAATTAAATACACAAGAGTACACAAATGAACTCCAAATTGAACAAGACCTATGCCATTAGCAAGATCTTGATTTTAGAAATTTTTAGAAATTTATTTCATAATTTTTGGAGCTAAAATGAGGGAGATAATAATTTTAGAAGTCTAGCTTTTGAAATAAAATAGAAAAGGAAATTGAAAATCACAAAAAAAAAGAAAACCGAAAATGGCCCGCAACCAGTTTCGGCCCGGCCCACGGCGCGGCTGAAACGCGCACGCCTTGTATGTGGCGCGCCCGAGAGGAAAGAAGGAGGCGGCCGGGGTGCTGCCCTAGGAGGCAGAGGGAGGGGCGGAGGAAGGAGGAGCACGCGGCGGCGACGGCGCGCGAGGGAGAAGTGGCGGCGGCGCGGCGGGAGGAGGAAGATGAGGCGGCGACACCGGAGGAAGAAGAGGAGGTCGGGCGGCGGCGGGCTCACGAGCGGCGGCGGCGGTGACACCGGAGGAGGCGGCGGCGACAACGACAACGGCGACAGGAGGTAAGGCCTCGGCTCCTTCTCTTTCTTCTTTCTTCTTCTTCTCGGGGAAGGATTGGGGAGGAGGGGAGTGGAAGGAGGGCGCGGGGCTAGGGCTTTTAAAGCCGACGCGGAGAGAGGGGTCCGCGGCGGCGCGGTTGAGCGCGGCGTGCGCCTGGAGGGCATGATGGCGGCTCGGCGGCGTGCGTGCGAGGACGGCGTGACGGGACAAACCGAGGGGGGGGGTCCGGGCAAGGGGGTTGACGGGGGGAGAACGAAGGGGGCCCCGGCGAGGGTTGACCCGGGAAGGGGGGAGAAAAAGGGGCATCACACATGTACCCATAACATTATGAGACCAAGATGCAACATTTGGTAAGGGAGGTGGATAGCAGGATTCGTTAAGGTCAGACGTGGGAGAAATTTGCAGGAGGAAAGGGAATGCTAAACAAATGTCTCCTATTTCGGATTTCCAAGTTCGGATTTCGGATATGCCCCCTGCTCAACCAAAATGTGGCTTCCCTGTTCCCGTCTGTATTCTGTGTAAATCGTCAGCACCCGCCTCTTGACGAGGATTAAATTCTTAAATACTACTTTAACATTTAATTAAAAACCATATGGACCTTATGGTCATAAGAATCCCAGAGGTTGCTTTACGAGTACCCTGGTTGGAGAGGCATTGTACGTCTGTACCTATTGTCCGACCAGATGACTGCTCAAAGAATATTTGAATTGAAACTTGGATCCGATTCCAAATATATTCTTTCCATGTGATGAATGAGACAAATGCCTTATTTGTCTCAAACCACACGACACTTTTCAGCCTCAAATTACTGACAATAACTACTATACAACTTCGTCTCCTATTGACACCAACCGGCGATCAATTGGCGTTTCACTAATAATAGCTGCCTCTCCGACCAGACGCGCCACTTCCAAAAAGTGTCTTCTCCAGAAATAACTAGTGTCTTTTCACTAGTTATTTAAAGGTGGACAACGAATAACAAAGGGATCGATTGGAAGATAATTGAAGAACAACTAAGCACAACAAGCAAGTCAAAGGAGTAGACAAGTGATTCAACATCACTATAGATAACTCACTTTCTCCGAGCAATGTACTTAGTGTAATTAGGGCTAGTCTATTGTCTTGCCAAAGACATCCCTGTAAAAACCAGTTCATTGCAATAAAGAGCAATTCTATTCTCATCTAAGAATTCTTAGCCAATTTTCTCATTTTCATTTCGTAAAATCAACGACTTAACTGTTGACACCTCTATCAGAAACAGGGAAAACACATCCAACAGAAATAGACTCAATTGTTAATCCCGATAGGGTACAACTATCGCCCGAACGTATCCCATCGTACGATCAGAAGCAACATACGTGAACCACATCCACAACACTGGTAATCAATGTCCGCAACAAAACTAAGGAATTGCGGCGGCAATGTCAAAAAATTTTAAAAAAATTATTTTCACACCAAACATGGATGAAACTATGAGTATACAATTTAGTAGCATTTTAAAAGAGTACAACTAGCACCCTGACGTATAATGGGAAGCTTCCCATCGTACGCTCGGGAGCAATAAATGGGAACAACATCTACAACACTTGTAATCAATGTCTGCAACAAAACTGAAGAATTGTGGCGGCAATATCAAAAAAATAATTGAAAATTATATTTTTCACACCAAACATGGATGAAACTATGAGTATACAATTTAGTAGCATTTTAAAACTAGTCCAGGAATCCCAAACAAACGAAATTACGCTGTTATAACATTGCAATATTTAAAAACACTAGTAACAATATTTATAATTACTCATGCAACAATTAGAGACACTTACTATAATATTTCTGCGAGTAGACGCTATAACAAAATGAAATACTTGTTTCAATAATTGAGAAAGGTTGTTGCAAGAAACCAATTGTAATAACTGGCGCAACAATACAACAACCCTGACGCAACATGAAAATACCACAATGCAACAAATCAATGACTCTACTTCAACAAAATATCTTTTACCACAAGATTTGAGAAAGAAACATTGCAACAAAGAAAATCGCTTGCGGTAACAACGAGGAAAGCGCATTGTAACAAATTAGAGAAACATATGCAACAAAAGCATACCCAGAGAGAGGGAGTTATGCGGTGAGTAGCTAAGCTTGTTGGAGGAGGAGGTTGGCCGGTTGCCTGATCACCGGAACGCTCGGATCTAACATGGGCAAGACCGGCATGGTGCCTCTCTGCCGGCCCACTCGACCCGACTTCACTGTTGGTTGTATCGCTTGTTGTCTACAGCTCCCCGCTCCTCCACTCGCTGTTTGTCACCTCGGAACCTCCTGTCGCCGTCTGACATGCCACGGCGACATCCTTTCCTCGCCAAGCTGGAGGGAGAAGGAAGGGACTTGGAGAGAGAGGGGAGGGAGGGAGGATCTGCTGCCTCTAGAGCCGACGCCGCTGTAGCAACAGCAAGCATAGCCGGAGGGCTATGGCCTGTGGGGATGGCGGCGATTGTTTTCTGGACAGGAGGTGTGGCCTGTGGGAACGTGATTTGCGGGAAAGAGACTAAGGGATAGTGGAGCTAGCCGTTGCCTGTTAGGATTTGGGAGTGGAAGCTGTTGCCTATTGGGACTTGGGATTGGAAGCGTCTGATTAAAGTCTGTGGATCAGACTTCGGCCTCTAAGTATTGCCCATCCCGATAAGCCTAGTTTCTCTAAATTCTTGTGCTCCGAATGGTAAACAAGTCATTAAGGTCTATGATACCGGACCATATATTGAGTATGTGACGTCGACAACGTGTAGTAGGCGAGAAAGCACGGGCCAACGTGGTACAATTTTCGATCAGATATTGACTCTTGATGTAATCTTCGGATTTTTATGAATGTCAGCGAAATTTGTCTGGCTCCACTTGATGCAGTAACTATTAGCATGAAAAAAAGAGATGATTAAGATGCAACTTCACATGGAGTCATGGACATATCACTGCTTACCGCTGATATATATATTTACTGCTAAGAAGCATTGACATAGGAAAACGATAGGAGGATTTTTTTTTTGAAGAAACGACAGGAGGAAATTAACTTGATCGTTCTGGGAGATGATGGCTAAACAGATCAAATGTTATTTACTGGTAATGTCCAACTTATATAGACATACATTGAGTAAGGATTAAATTAGATGCTATGTTGAAATATAGTACAGAGAATACAGTAGTAATATCCCTTGAATTGAGCTTCTTCTCAATTCGGATGAGCTTGTGTAAGCGCTTAATCTGTTAGCCGCTGATTATATCCTCGTAGATGTCCCTAACCTTTTCAAAGAAAGCTTCCCTGAAATCCATTACAGTTGTTTGAGCATCCGGAGTCCTTAACCAAGGATCTTAAAAAATAAACATAACAAGTAGTAGACTAACTGAATCACCAAACCGTTTACTTGGAAGGTCTACCTACTAAGCTTCATTTTAGTGTATGTTGGATCAAGGATTTTGTTTTAGGGGCATTTCTTTATATACCATTGAATAATTTTGTATGTTTCTTATATATTACTGATGTTTCACTAACATGTGGGTCTGGCTCACATGTTAGTCTCACAGTGAATAGCATATAAAGAATCATGCAGTTATTCAGTGGCATGTAAGGAATCAATTCTTAATTTAATTATGGTAGTATTTCCTATGTTTGACAATTTTTCTTATAGGCGGGTATGTTCAGAACTGGCTTATCTATATTGCCCTCTCACGGCTCACTATGTATGATGTCAAAGCACCGGCGAAAATAGCTTGCGTTTCATTACCTGTCAGGCTTGAATATCAGGTTCCTGTACGCAAACCACTGCATTACAACAGCAGATCAGAAGGTGAAACTCGGTAGAAAATGATAGTAAGGAAAGCAATCAATACTTGTACAACTTCTCAGAATAGTCAGATGAAGCAACTATCGCAAATGCTAAATGTTCACATGCAAGCGTATCTGAATATATTATACCTCAGTGCAAGCCAATCCCCTGCCACATTTGTTACGATGCAGCAATAGTCGTACATTCTAATGTGAAGTTTTGTTCAGAAGTACATCTTACCCCACTGTAGCCAATGCCAACAAGCTCCATCAGACCTGGAACCACGGGAAGCCTATCGATTGCCTGCAAGGTAACATCAAAATCATCTTTAGTTACTCCATCCATGCAGAAATTTTTCAGAAACTTCCTTTAAAAAAAGATTAAAAGGTGACTGTTGAGTACCGATACTACTCCGCCGGCGCTCCACATCCCGAGCGTGGCAGCGACCGCGAGCGTGGTCACCGCGTACTTGTCCTCAATCCTGTCCCACTGCACGCGGCAACGAGACGGTACAACCAATTTATACACACCTCGCCGGTTCTTCTCATCGGAGGAGGAAAAAAAAGACATATCTTACGTACCTCTTGTTTCAAGGCGTTGATGAACTCGGTGAGCTCAGCATTGGCGGCCATCGGCGCCGCCGGCTCCCCTGCGGCCATAGCCACCACATTCCTCGCAAGCCTCTTGCCTGAAAAACGCACGCACGCATGTACATCCAAAGTAAAACGACTCCATTCGTGGTCGTGTCGTAAATGTTACACCATGCCACTGCGCAAGTTCCAAGCCACTCACAGAAAGAAGCGACACGGGGCTGGCCGTGGGACGCGAGGCCGGGCAATGGCGGCAGCGCGGGGAGTCCGAGTCCGACGGAGCGCGCGGCAGCGGCGGCCTTCCCATCGCTCGCGACAGGCGAGGTGACGGCGCCCGTGGCTGGGGTGGTGACGGTCGGGGCCATGTCTAGCTTCGACGCGCGCGGTGATCGATGTTTCAGTCAGCGTCTCGCCACTTGCGCGCTGAGGCGTACGTACGTCGGCGGCTAATAACGGCCGCGCGCTCGATCGGTGGGACGACGTACGTCTGAGGGATCGGGGGGTGGGCGGGGAGGGAGCGGCTGGGGTCTGACCGTCTGAGGCCGGGTTTTGGCGCGCGCAGATAAGGTGGGGATGCGTGGGATGGGTACCACACGTTGCGTGCGGAAAAATGATAAGATGGGGTTGGGTTTTGTATGGCCGCCGGCCTGGGTGTTCCTGTTTGCGGCATCTGAAATTTCCGGTGTTTATCGTGGGATGATGATCGATCAAAGTTTTATCTATGACTGACGGGCACGTGTGAACTTTTTCTCTGCTGCATCTGCTGGGTATGGACACGTGTATACACTATACAGAGGTGGAACCAGAAAGTAGGGACGGGCAAAAATTAAGTGGAGCACCATCTATATGCTAGTGAGGCACTAATAGTGAAAATTAGTTCAATACTATAACGATCCAAAATTGAGTGGCCTCCACTTAGTCCTATATGTAACTGCCTCTGGTCGGGGTAGACTCATGATAAAAACTGAGGAAGACCACTATGTATATAATCAAATTCAGACCAGTAGTCACCAACGGTCAAATTGATCCAATAACATCGCAAGCCAAAATTGAGTGCCCATTCAGCCTTATATGGGGTCCGCCCTGCTAGAAAGTTTACATGATAGAGACAAGATAGTGAGAGATGAACTATAAAAAGTAGAGATGCTAAGATTTTTCTATTTTTTGAGAGGTTACAAGGTAGACATACACCACCACACGCACACACACGTGCGTGTCCCCTATTACACACGCTAATTTTTTTTGCGGATGTATCAAAATTCACGTAGTATGGACATACGCTTTTCTACTAAACACACATGTACGTGTATTCTAGATAAATTGGTGAGATATGCGAAATTCCATCGAAACTGGGTGGGCTACTAGTCACCGGAGCTAACGCTCCGTCCTCGTGAATATTTTCTTTTATATCAATGGTAAAATGTATGTGTACCATCCCATCAACAAAAAAAAAAGTGCAGCAACAGTGCCTGTGGTTCATCAGTGGCCCGGATTAGCACGGAGAGCCAGGTGCAGTTGCGGCTAGAAGCACCTGTCCGTGACAGCAATGATGGATGATCCAAAGCGTTGCTATATGTTGTCTCGAGGATATGAGTAGATTCTAGTAGCGGACGATGATGGGCTGGGTTGTAGTTACAGGCTTACAGCCGTCATCGCTCTTGCCAACGCGTGCAGTTAAGAAGCTCACTCGCCGACACGTCCGGCCCAGACGCACGCTCGCTCATGCCAACGCGTGATCAAGTGGGCCAGTGCGGGTAGTCCCGCCAGACGCATGGGCCGCGCATTTGTTCCGTCCGGGCCGCCCTCTCAGTTCCTTCCCTGGGCCGTGGACGTTACAGCCGAGGGGGCCTATCAAGAAAACAACCAGGCAGACCCGGAATATGCATGGACCGTCAAGATCTGCCGTTTTTGCGCTGGCTAACGGATGCAGCGCGATATCAGCCCACGGATGCCCGTGCGCTGCGAGCCTTCAACGTGCGAGGCCCAAACCATGGGACACGGTGCTGTCTAGTCTACGGAAAGCACAAAATGAAGTAAAAGGGTTACTTAGCACAAGGTAAGGAATACAAGCATTATTCTGCCCAAGGCATTATTGATCAGGACAGTCACTCTTTGGGCGACATCTCCGTCCTGTTGTGATTACTGTAACCATGAAAAGTCTTGTTTTTTCTCTGTAAAGGCGGAAATGCTTGATTGCAAGGTCTACGAGAACAAACAAAACAATCGCAGTGAAATCACGACGTTTTCTGTCGACCAGAGAACGTGCATGTGCTGCGATCAGTAGTGCTACTAGCTAGGTTCTGAATAGCTCCAAGCAGTGCTCCTGGTCCAGGTTCCTGCTCCAAAACTTCTTGTAGTACTCGTCATACGTGTAGCTCCTGTACACGGCCGGTGACTCCTCGGTGATGAGCTTCTCGGCGGGGCCGAGCACCACGCTGTTGCACGGGCACAGGAACGACGCCACGGACATCCTCTCCCTGTCGGAGTTCACCACGGCACGGTGCCACACGCTCCTGTACTCGCCGTTGCTCAGCGCCTGCATTACAAACCAATGCTCAGTTAATACGTACGTTCTGCAGTTTACCGAAAGATACTAGTGTGGGACGTTGACTGCAGCACCTGCAGCTGGTCGCCGATGTTGATGACGAGGGCGCCGGGCTGCGGGTTGACGGCGATCCACTTGCCGTCCTTGAGGACCTGCAGGCCGGCGACCTCGTCGTCCATGAGCAGGATGGTGAGCGCGTTCGGGTCGGTGTGCGCGGGGAGCCCGTAGGTGAGCTCCGGCTCGGGGCACTTCGGGTAGAAGTTGACCGCCATGTGCTGCTCCTGCTCGCCCAGCGTCTTCTTGATGTAGCCTTCCTCCAGCCCCAGGCTCTCCGATATCGCTCCGTAGAGCCTGAACCCGAGCTCCCTGACCTCTCTGCAGTACGTGCTCATGATCTCCCTGCAGTACGTGGCAGTGTCAGGACTCAGGGATACTCAATTAAGTTGTTAATTATTTAGATCAATGATTCGATCATGGCATACAAGTTTAGAACATGCAAGTTGTCACTGAAATGTGTTGCAGGAGGAATCAACGAGGGTCTTCTTTACCGGGTTTTTTTTTTACCGGGGCGGTAAGGCCGGTAAGCCCGAAAATCGGAAAATTTTGGTTAACCTCGGCCCAATTTTTTAAAAATGATTTTTATGGATTTTATTTATTTTTTTTAAAAATAAAATTCAAATAAAATTAAAGCAAATTCGTTTTTTTGGATAAAATTTATCCAAACGGATTTTTTCGACACCGGTTTGTATTTCTACTTACCCACACCGGTAAAACAAAAATCGCCGATTTTTGGCCCAAATTTGAATCCCTACCAATCTACAGAGTGGCATGACTATATTTTGGACAGGTTATTTTCACAGTATTTCTGCACGTAGCTAGTTTCGCTGTGGCTGTTCTTCTCCTTGCCCCCCTCGTTCCCATGTGATTGTGCATGTGCTTCTTACAAGTTGTGGCCGTTAGTTAACCTTGGATCGATCCAGAGTGAGTGGACCACTACCTTCGATGTCAGTGTTGCTTGCTGTATTCTCTCTTTACCTCAACTAACTAATCCATGTGAAAATTGTGCGAGTACCATGCAGCTACCTCAGCACATGCTGGAGTGAGCGTCATGGGAACGTCCTGAACCTGATGTATGTAGATCGAGACGTCCTGAACCTGATTCACGTGGTTTTGTTTACCCCTTTTATGCCGATCGCATCCTTTTTCTTGGATTGTGGTATCCTCTTGCCTATCTTCACTATGATGAGAAAAGGAAAGGGAACATATCTCTTAGGCTTTAGCTAGCTGTCTACACGATATTGGTGGCTTGGTGCTACGAGTGCTGTCCTTACCAACGAATTAGGATTGCTGTAAACATACAGTTTTCTGGTTTAGTGATGTGAAGTCAAAGCAAGAAATGACTGGAGAGACAAACGGTTTTTCTAGTTTTAAGTTGTCTGAAATTTTTTAAGTTTAAGTCACTTGTTATGACCATTGGATTTGTGTAGAGATTGGTGTGTCATATGATTATCATATGATTGGATATTGATCCAATGAATGTCATATGATTGGATATTGATCCAATGGTCAGCACAAATAACTTAAACTTAAAAAAATTTCAGATAACTTATTAATAGATAGTCCCAAAGACAAAATATTGTACTTGAAGGAGGCCGGGTTTGAGGGCCAGCCCGGGACGAACTGGTCGAGCGGGTAGCAGTGCAGCCGGAGGTAGTCGCGCCAATTGTGCACCGTCTCCTTGCGCACGTTGAAGCTCGTGGACAGCCGCATCTTCCGGGCTGGGTCGTCGGAGTAGAGCTTCGCCTTCTCCTCCGCCGGCAGCCGGAAGAACTCCCGCGCCACGGCCATCACCGCCAGCATGATCCTCGCGTCTATCCCGTGGTTCAGCACCTGCACAGCACGTCAAATTGACACACGCCACTGCCTTTCAGTAACGAAACTGCTACGGACACGCGTGTTTGGTACTTGTTACGCGCGTTTTGCACACCTGAAAGAAGCCGTGCGTGCGGCATGCGGCGCCGATGGCGGAGACGACCGCGGCGCGGTCCGGGGACGCGAGGTCGACGACGGGGATGCATGCGTCGGCCACGACCTCCGCGAGGCGCGGGCGCTCCGACTCCGGCCGGACGTAGTTGCCGGGCATCGTCTCGTGCACGGTCGTCGAGAGGAGGTGCCCCGCCATGCCGCGCGGCTGATTAATTTGCTTCCCTTACCACCACCGAACGCCGCTGCGTACGACTGGCGCGTGTATGTGGCGCTGGCGACGACGAGCCATGCCGTGTATCACCACGCACTCTTATAGAGTTATAGTGAGAACTGGGCACGGCCCCCCGTGGGCCCCGGCCGTCAGCCGCGGTGATGCCCTGTAGGATCGGAGTTGACCCTGTAGTCGTCGTCGTCGGTGGCTCGGTGCCTAAGCGGCTAAAAGCTCATTTGAGCTCCAAGCGACGTCATTGCCGTCGCGGGACATGACATCACCGGGCATCGCGTCAAAACCGGGCGCCTCGGTTGAGTCTCGCGTTCCATTTGTAGCAGCGCCTTTAACTGCGGAAACTAGGCTGAAGAACGGCGGCAACTAGGCAGGTCAGGCTTCTGCGCGTCGTCTCTGCCGTTCCTTTTCTTTGCTGCGATCCATCCACCACACCATGCGGACACTGGAACATTTTTTTGTCGTTCTTCTGTTGTGATAGATCGCAGAATCCAAAGCTAAATGACAGAGCTGCCGCACAGTTGCATGGACTCGAGTGTGCCTCGGTGTGGTGGTTTTGCACGAGCTCTGTAGTTCGAGTCAGATCTACATGCTCTCTTCTCTGCATTGAGGCAGTACTGTTACACATGGAGAACTTTCTCAGTCAGATCTACATTGTGGAATATACTGGAATTATTGTGAGCGGTCCACGAACAACAGGAGGGTGGGTTTGGCGTATCGCATCATTTGCATGCGGGCCTTTCAAATTTGGGCGAAGAAATAGAGAACAGCAAAGAATAAATGGGGCATAGCTAATGCCTGACTCACGATTTTCTTGCAATGTACGTGGAAAGAGTCAAAAAAAGTTGCATTGATTTGATGCTTGGAGCCTTGGACACCAAACCAGTGTCACATGATCTACCTGTCGGTGTAGAATTTTCCTCTGCTTCTGGAGGACCAGCCACAGGCCCACAGCCCACAGGACATGCAGATTCTTCTTCGCTTCCTTCGCCAACCCAACCGTACGTTGTGCTATTCCTTTCTTGCGTTTCAGTTGAATATTCAGTTCCTATGTTTCACAAAAGTTTACTCAATTGCAGGTCATTATCTATGAAACAACAATTTGATTAACTTGGTTTAGGAAAAACGAACTAGGCGGCTAATAAGAATTTGTCCAGGGCAAATGTTCTAGAGCTAGCTAGGCGGCTAAGCAGAAGTGTTGTCACACTGACAGGCGATAGTCAAGCTAGGCGACTAATGACTATTCTAATGTCTGAACTGATGTGTTGAGTGGCGAGTTTCGCGCTGTTGTTTGATTTAGATGTGTTGCGAGGTGAGTTCCGCATTGTTGTTTATTTTCTTGTTGGTATTGTACTATGTTAACAGTCTTATTATTAACGATCTGTAATACTTTGTTTTCTCCTGCGTCTTAATAAACTTCGGCCCGGCCGGCTAAAAATAGTCAGCGACGAAATGTGACCTACTACTACTAAACCTTCCACTTAGCAATGGCCAGCCCAAGACTACCGTGGGAACACACGCACTCACGGTTTTAACAAATTAGTGTAGCTGGTACATGCCGTGATTTGCAATGCTGTCATGCATCGAGCATGATCTGCTGCAACGGAAATAAGATTCGCACGGTGGCCGGTAGATAAGACGATATTCATGCTTGAACTGAAGTTTAAAGATCTCTGATCAGAAGCTGGCATTTGCTGGTGGTGGTTCAAGGCAGGTGAGGAACAGATTAGCTGGAACTGAAGTTAGTTGGCCGCACTGCACTTACCTTGCAGCTAGCGTCGTCGTCCTACTAAAGCACGCTAAACAATAAACAACAGAGACTAATATCGTATCATATGGTGCTCCATTTTTTTGGGTGTCTAAGAAGTAGTTGGGTGTTTTGTTGCTAACTAGTACTCAAATTTTGAACTCTTAGATTTAGATTCAATGTATGAAATCACTTTGGCTCCTCCTCTAATGAGATATCATCAAGCATAGCATAGATAAAAAAAACTCAAATACCCACAAACCCAAAAACACCCGAATACTCTTAGCAATTTTTTTTTTCTCGCGCAAGGCAACACGAAACTTGCGTTCCTAGACTCGATCAAACCTTCGGCCGTCTTGGTCAGTACTTCCACTGAAGACTGAAGTATAAGTTTCTAGACGGTCAAACCTTTGGCCATCTTGGTCAGTACTTCACTGAAGACTGAAGTGTATCTATTTGTCTCTCTCCACTCGAAGAATTGTACTTTGTCAGAGAAACAGAGGTAATTAAGAAAGGCTATCTTGGTCTAAAACATGTCCATTTCGTCGGTGTAAGTACTCCCCTTGAATAATCTCATATCGATTTTAGACAAAACATAGCACGATTTATAAAAGAGAGGGTGTACTCATCTATCATGCTAGTCTTTTGGAGAAGATGATCAAAAACCCTTTGATTGTTGCTATGTAGTTGAACTTATGGGTTAGCGGCCCAACGACCTATGGTCGGGACGCTGGTTTAGCGGGCCTGAGATCGAATACTGATTTAGTGGTCCGATAGCGCTACACAACAATTGATATCAGAGCCAAGGTATCCCGGATACATCCTAGACCTCACGGTTGCCAGAGAGCACACCCGATGTGTGAGTGAGAGATTTGTTAGGATAGTCCCACACCGGTTGTAGGATAAGACAGAACATGATTTATAAGGATGATAATGTATTCATCTATCAAGTTAGTCTTTTGGAGAAAGATAATCGAAAATCCCTTTGTTGTTGCTCTGTAATTGTGTTTGTTGGTTGGCGACCTAACGACTTGAGCCGTAATGTTGGTTTAGCATGCCTAGAATCGGATACTGGTTTAATGGTGATGATACTGTGCAATACTTTTCAAGTACAGGACCTGTCTCTGACACAACAGCTACATAAGCTTTCTTGTTTTCGACATGCTCGTACAGAGTGCGCCGACTGACGCTCCCCGACGTCCTGCGAACGCTCGCGGTTCTTTCTCCCGTCCCTGTCGCCGTCAGTGTGAAAACTGTTGCTGCGTTTACTCGTTCCATCCTTTGGTTGGCAACTTTGAATAATTGAATCGCTCGCAACTGAAACAAATGGCGTACGTCTAGTCGGAGAGTTGCTGCAGCTCGATTGATCACACGTACAGTCGCGCCGAATATGCTTGCAAGCCAATAGCCTGAACGCGTCAAGCAAGTAGCAGCGCACGCGTTGATCGGCGACCGGCACCGTCGCTGTTGATCTCTGCAGACGAAACAAGTGCGCCACTTGCATCGATAGGAGTGAGGTACGTAGCTAGCAGCAGCGTGAGTGCACACTTCATGTCGTAACGTGGTAAACAATGCACAGGAAAGTAGAAACGAGGAACACAAATTTGAAGTGAAAAACACTTTCGGAAATCATGGACGTACGAGTACAATATCATTATACGAAGAGATATCTATAACGAAGTCTTTACTTTTCTCTGTAAACTATATGAATATATTTATAGTGATACATGAAAGACTTTATGTAGGAGTAGAAATAGGAGTTGAACAGGAAACTCAATTCGTATCACACTCAAACTCAACGATCTCCACTTTGAAACAAATTCATCATGTAACAAAAACAAAACATAATATCCTTGAAACATATTAATATTAGCACCTTGTGCGCCGAACGTTTATAAGACTACTGAATAATACCAATTAAGTCTGAGCAAAGCTCACACTTAGCGGTAGAAACTGGCTATGTCATCATATCAATTGAATTATCATGAGTACTTACTAATTTTGATGTCACCTTGAGCAATGACACATCGAATGTAATAATATCTGATGTCAATGTGCTTTGTTCTCTCAAACATTTGATCCTTTGGCGGTTGATATCAGGGAGTGTCGTGATTGGTCGGAGTGAGGCGGCAGTTGGTAAAGTATCAACCGTTCGGTAGTTGATATCAGGGAATGATGTAACCACATGAGGGTTATTGTCAGTGACTTAGAACCATAAAACGTCGTGCGGTTTGGAGTGATTAGGCATATGTTCCATTCATCATACGAAAGATATATACTTGGAATCGAGTCCAAGTGCTAGTTCATTGTTTCTACGAGCAATCATCTAGTCAGGTAATTGGTACATGACCTCTCTAACCAAGGTACCCATAATGTAACATTTGGAATTTTTATTACCACAGGGTCGTTAGCCTTAGGGGTTATGACCACGAAATCATACAGTCTTTAATTATGTATTAAGATAATACATAGATATTTTAATTCTCGTCAATTAGGCCTTGAACTTTAAATGAATTAGGTCATGTGAACCCTCCCCAACAAAAACCGTATCGGGCAGACCCTCATTTAATATCGTGATAAAACAAAGTGGTATGTATTCACTTTAAAGTTGAGAAACTGCCTAGGGAATCGAAGAGTTTTTCTGTCCATTAGACATTGAAAAATGTTTGTGTCCATTGGATATTTGGAGTAACTCCTTTTTTGCAGTTAAAGCACCGAGGCTACAAAATCCCATCGCGCACGGTATTAGGGCTTTTATGCTCTCAGATTTTCTTTGAATCATTTTTCCCTTCTTATAAAGAATTTCCTCCGACCTCTGCTCATCTTCTTGCCCAAAACCTTCTTTGACCTCTGTTCATCCCCTCAAAACTCCCATAATGTTAGATTTGATATCTAACTGGCTGGTCTTAGATTTGAGTGGAAAGAAACTCAAGGCTTTAGAAGTAAGAGGGATGCTGCCAGACAAGAATCTTATTTCTTGGAAATCTGCGGGCAGACAACATTTTCGAGTAGGGAAGAGGGGGAAATTCCTGTTTTCCTTGCATACATCGAATGTGGATTCAGGCTTCTGGTGCACCGATTTCTTCCAAAGATCTTGGAGTACTACGGAGTGGAGTTAGTAAACCTTTCCCCCAATGCGATTGCCAATCTCAGTATCTTCGTCTACCTTTGTGAAGCGTACTTGGGGATATCGTCAAATCTGGAACTCTTCAAGTACCACTACAAGATGGAGAAGTCGGGAAAATCACTGAGGTCGCTTGGGTAATGCACTCTACGCCTCCACGATGGGAAGGCCGATGAGTACATTCGCATGTTCCCTAAATCCTCGTGGCCGTCATAGAAGAAGAGCTGGTTCTACATGACGATCACTGCTGAGGACTGCCTTTGCTTTGCTAGAAAGAAGGCGAACGAGACCCCAGAGTGGCACTCCTCCACAGAGGAGGGGATTGTGGGGAGTTGGATAGAGGCTATTCGACTCCTTAGTATCAAAGGTCTAACTTCTTGGCATGTGGTGAAGGATTTCTCTATGCGCCAAATTAGTCATCTAAAGTCCCGAGCACTTCCAATGCTTTAGCATATTGGTCGGGACTCCATGATCATTGACTCTTTAGAAGGTAAATTCAAAAATTCCCAGCTAATTTTGTTTGCTTTTGGCTGTTTATCTTGTAACCTTAAAAATCTCCATTTGTTTCGTATAGTACTTTCTTCTAAGAACTCAGGGAGCGGATCAAATTGATCTGCACTGGGGAGCCTGATATTAAGGTAGATTTCCCCCAGATTTTGGCTATTGTCTCTAAAGAAGAGAGAGAGGAGAGGCTTAAGGTAAATACAGAACAACAATCCCTTTTCATTGTTTATATATTTTTTGACCAATTTTTCATGTTACCTACTTGATGTGCAGTCGATCGGATTGAGGATCAATGAACGCACCCAGAGTTGTGAACCAAATGACCCTTTGTCCGCTTCTGCTTTTACGACCACACAATGTAACACCTGGCTATGCAGAAGCCAATATGCAACCTAAACTACTAACACCAAACAACACTATAAATTTATTCTCAACAAAACAACATTTAATGCCAGCTAAACTTCATCACAAAACAATTCTGATAAATTAATTAACATAATTTCAGCAAAGATTTAAGTACTAAATTCCAATTTATAACATTTCAATCAAGTGGAACGTTATCAAGAATACATCCGGATATTTTAAACCATCAACTAGCAATAACATTGACCATGAGGAACTAAAGGAATCACAACCTAATCATTTATTACAATTCCAAAATGAATGAATCATGTGTGGAGTGAAGTGCTTCTCAAGTGCAAAATTACCATGTTCTACTTTCTCCCCAAAGTATGCCAACATCAATGTTCACCTAAAATATTAAATAAACAAGCGTGAGTCCAAGACTCAGTAAGTACAAATAAACAGTATACGAAACATCATATCAATGACAAATCATTCTCATTATTCAACATATGAAACTTTAAAGCATTGACAGATCAATCTCATTATCTCGAATACATATGTAAATGTCATGAATGCAATGCAAATCATGCACATGTTTCCACTTCTCTTCTGCTTATACCGGTATAGCCAGTGTAACACCCATCGGCATTTACTCAAGCCTGCATTATCCAAAATACGGGAATCCAAGGCTCGTATAAAGAATCTTTTATACGGGGATCTAGTTGCCTATATTGGAATGATGGGGATCTCAATACTCACTCCCGTGGGTGAGACATAAATGATTAAAATGAAGGAAGTAAAATGAATTGAATCTCAATACCCACTCCCGTGGGCTACATATGAAAACTTGGAATGAATGTAATGAAACAAAATGAACAATTCCATACCTTCTAATTGATATAAACATTTAACGGAAACAAGCAATCAGTGGAAAAATACTCACACTTCATAAGATTATCCATATCATAGTAATTCAACCAATTTGTACAAACCACAACCAAGATGACCCAAAATGTACTTGCCTTTCGCGTTGCGACAAATTGATTGTAGAGAAGGCGAAACCAAACTCAAGGTCACTCGTCTACAATAAATACTTTACTCAAAACAATATTTTACAAGATAGAATAATGCTAATCGCAACACTCTAATCCACACTCCCAAAAACCCATAATTCAAATATTTAATTTACTCAAGCGGAGCGACGAACTAGCAATAACTCAGTTCTGGACAGCAACCTTCTAAATTGCATAACTCCTATTTGGCTTATCATAAAAATGCATTCTTGGTCTCTCTGGGAAGCTTACGAAAAATGTCTACTGAAGTCTAGTTGGCGGATTCTCAGATTCTTCCTTTAACAAATTTTAGTACACAGATCAAAACAACTGTCAAAAATTGACAGACATTCTGGACAGTAAGATTGAAACGAACATAACTTTCGTTTTGAAGATCCAAAAAATGGTGTTCTTTAACAATCCTGTAAGCTAATTGAATTAATTACAGAAGTCATTTTGGGCAACATCCCTAATTCAAATGTTATCTATTTTCAATCTATTTAATTTGTCGATTACTATAACCTGACAGAGGTTCTGGACAACGGCATTGCAAAAATCATAACTCGAAAACTGCAACTCCAAATAATGCGATCTCAGATTCTACTGAAACCTAACGAAATAACCCACAATTCTCTAGGAGACCCAAAACCCTAATTTTGCATTAATCTAATCCAAAACTGCTGAACAACAGACAACAGATTCAAGAATCACTTACAGCAGGGACTCTTATACGCTAATTGACAACATTCGCATGGAGGAGAATTAAACATAACATCAAAGAGATAAGAATCACCCTTGAAGATCGAGATGAGGGAGATGAAACCCGAGCAAATGGCCACGAAATCACCTTTTCCTCTTCCTTTTTCTTCTTCCCTTCTTCTTTTCTCCTTGGTCGACGGCACCCGAAGCGTTCTTCTCCCTCCCTCCTTCTTCTTGGACAGTAGCAAGGGGAGGAGGTTACTGTAGGCGACGACACTGTAGCATGTGTCAGTAGCACTGTAACATAGGCATGCTACAGTACCATCTAGGGTTTTGGTTGCCCCTAATGGGCCAAGGCTATGGGTCTTTGGCCCAAGATTTAATCCCCCTTCAAGGGAAATTCTGAAATCCCTTTTTAAATCCCGATAAAAAGGTTTTAAATTCAATTATAGTTCTAAAGATTGAATAGGGTATTACAAACAAGGTGGTGGTCATTTTGAGGTAGAAAAAAGTTGATAAGAAAGAATACATATTGAATGAAGTTTTTCATCACCTAATTAGTCATGTGTTTTTAATTAGGCGGAGTTGCGGAGGTCATAGACCCTAGAGTGGTTGTTCATGACCGACAGTTTCTCCTGATGCAACTGCTGTGGAGGTTGATGAAACCACTACCTCTGATCCGATGGTCAGGGATCATACTCTCGACTAGCTGGTCGAGAATATTGCTTCTGACCTCATGTTGGAGGATGTGAGGGTTGAGAAGAAGAGGAAAGCAAGCGCTCTAGATTATTCTCCGACGCATTTCAAGGTCAAGACTAAGAAGAAGACCAGGTATGTATATGTATGAAAAAAAGGCTTATGCAAATACGTACCTTTGATGTATTCTTGAATTTTGATTTCCTTTTCTTCTACTTGGATAGATCTTATAGTGTTCCGGTTGTTTCTGACCAGAGCACCCCTTAGGAGAAAACTCTTGAGGTCGAAGTGGTTGAGACAGCCCCCAAGCAGGCAGCGTCAGCACCTGCTCAGGAACCCGTGGCTGCTCCAACTCCTTCGAAGAAGGCGGAAGTTCCTGAGGAACTCTAGCAGGGTCCGACCTCTGCTAGGGAATCTCCTCAGGCCAGCACCTTCCCTTATTGCCCTTGGTCCATCAATAGCAAGAAACTCGATGAAGCTTGGGGGAGGATATTGGATCGTCAAGCAGAGATGAATCTCGATACTATCTTCGTCGAATACAATGATGTGGCGATGCAGGTAAGCTTCCACGACCACTTTCATAGCCTTTTTCCTTTAAAGTTTATGAAGAACTTGAAAGGAGTTTGCTATTATTGTAGCATATGGTGGAGAATTTTGTGGTGGTCGAAGGACTGACCGAGCGAATAAAGATTTTGGAGAAGAAAAACTCCGAATTAGAAAGTAAGTACTTTCCTCTTAACTCCTCCCGTTTTTCCTATTTTACTTCTCTTTTGTTAATTTGATATATTTGGAGAGAATTAAAAAAGTGGTCGTGGATAAAAAAGCCGTAATAACCAAGCTTAAAGAAGAATACGAAGCAAAAGACCAGTCGATCAAATACTTGACGACCAGACACAAGTCATTGAGACTTTCGAAAAGAAGAATCAAGGTAACCGATAGTAAACTTAACCATCATACTATCTTCTCTAAATATATGTATTTACTCTTGGTATATTTGTGCAGAGCAAACTCAAAGAATAACCAAAGTAGAAAAAGCTTTGAAGTTCAAACTTGGCTAGAGGGCAGATCTTGAGCAGAGTCTGGATGATAAAGTCAAGGCTCTTAACAAGATGCTCTTTGACATGGGATCAGGGATGCAACTTCCCTCCTTAGAAGATCCTGTAGAGAAAATAAATTATTTTGGCCAACAACTCGAAAACCTCAAGAGTTTACTCAAGACTACTCGAGAGAATCACGCGCAGACAATGAGAGAAGCTGTTGCGAATGGAGTAAGTTTTGCTTTGGCAAAGTTCAAGGCTTCGACCCTTCTATTCATTTTCAGGCCATTGAAGAAGACTTCAACTATTCGGATGATAAAGTGGCCAAGCTACTCAAGGAAGCAAAACCTCTTGGAAACAAATCGTGAGGAAATGGAGGTTGGGTCTCCGTCTCGCAGTGACCAGTCTGGTGGCTCCGAGAAGTAGATTAATGTAAATTAAAACTGTGAATGTAAAAACTTACCTTTTAACATCAATAAAGTCTGTGTTTTTATCCTCTTAATTTTGCTATGTACTTGTATATCTCCTAGCCCCCGACTGCTTGTATTAGTAGAAGAACTTACTAAAGAAGCAGTAGGCCAAGGAAAAGAACAAAAAGCCACGACCAGTGTATATAGTATGCCATGATTATGTTGTAAAATGATCTAATCGAGCACTAGGAAATCAATTAGGTCAGAACCCATGTATGATTTTGACTAGCTGTAGATCTATTCCATAATCGAAATACGGTACATAACACTAAGTGGTCGAAAGATTTTTTAGACATAACTTGATGTTAAGAAACTTATGCAAAAATGTATGCAAATAAAACAACAAGAAAAAGTGTTATTATTTATAATTAGTATCCAACCTGGTCATGAAAATTACTAAGAATCGCAAACATGATAGACACTTTGCCAAACGTGTTTGTACACAAGTTTTGACTGGTTGCGAGGATCATAAGGAAAAGGTCGTTGCTAGGAAACTCCTTCCAGTGGGCATGATCACATGTAGAGAGGAGAGATTTCGATTAGGAGGTTTTCCATGTCCTGACCAGTAGCCAAAATAAGTGAAAACAGATTGTTGAAATGAAGAAAGTTAGTCTTTAAATTCTGAAGCATGTAGGAAACTATTTGGAGTTGTAGATGTTATGCTCCTTTACTAATTTTGCTTCTTTGAGAAAAGAGTGTATGGTCGCGCGTGAAAACCATGGCTGAGATGGTCATGACTAGGACCTCAATGGCTAGTGACAATTAAGTCAATGGCAAAAAGTAAAAGAGACCCTTTACAAGGATATCGGAGGAAAAAAGTGTCTTCTCCGACCAATTGAAACAACAATAGTATGTGACCAGATAATAGATAACAGACATATAAACAATAGCACTCATTTGAAAGGAAAAACATCTTTATTGAATTGAAATATAAAAGAAAAGAATTGTTATACATAAAACTTACGCAATTGGTCAATATTCCAAGAATTGGACAAAACACGCCCATCTGACATAGTCAGTCGTACTGAACTAGGTTGGGTGACTTCGACCACAGTATAAAGAACTTCCCACTTGGGATAAAGTTTGTTGTGATTTGCTTGGCTCTGATTTTTTAGAACTAGATCACATATAGCTAGGCTGCGAGGTTGCACCTTACGACTGTGGTAACTTCGCATGGCTTGTTAGTAGGTGTCGATCGTATCAAGGCTTGGCTTCCTCGTTCTTCAAGGAAATTGATGTCGTCAAGTCTTCGTTCTTCTTGATCGTTTTCATTAAAACAATCGGTCCGAGCAAAGCTGATTTTTAGTTCTGGCGGAAGCATGGTTTCAGCACCATAAATAAGAAAAAATAGCGTTTCACCGGTCGCACGACTGGTCGTGGTTTGAACGGCCCATAACATAGAAGGATGTTCCTAAACCCAAGCCCCTGACCATTTTGTTAACTGGTTGAATACTCGACGTTTCACTCCTTGCATTATTATACCATTAGCTCACTCGACTGCTCCGTTGCTCTGTGGATGAGCAACAGAAGCAAAATGTATCTTGGTACTAGATCTTCATAGAATTCTTGGAAATTACCACTCGAGAACTGAGTACCGTTATCTGTGATTATACAACTGGGTATACCGAATCGTGTGATCACGTTTTTGTGAGGATCCTCTTAGGGGCTTCAGTTGTTGTTTTAACAACTGGCTCGGCTTCTATCCATTTTGTGAATGTGTCAATCATGACGAAAAGGAATTCAAAGCCCCCGGGTGCTCTTGGAAAACGTCTTAGAATGTCTAGTCCATAGGTTGCAAAAGGCCAAAAAGAGGTATTATTTGCAAAGCTTGTGCCAGCTGATGTACTTATCGACTATGAAATTGACATTGTACGCACTTCCTCACGAGCTCTTTTGCTTCATATAGAGCAGTTGGACAGTAGTATCCTTACCCGAAGGCTTTACCGACCAATGTTCTGTAGGAATGATGTGCTCCAGACTCCTCCCTGAATGTCGGATAACAACTTAATGCCATCTGTTTAAGATATGCATCTCATCATGAGATCCTCGTTTATAAAGAGTACTTTCAATCAGAGTATATGATTTGGATTTTCGAGCTATATGATCAGCCTCTACATCATCTCTAGGAATAATGCCATGCTGAAGATCATTGTAGATCGACGTCATCCAATTGCTACTGGGTCAATTTGCATGACCGCCAGAGGAGCATCTAAGTCCTCGAAAGGCTCAATCACCGATGGTGAATTGAGTTTCTCGTGGAGGCCATCCGTGCTAACTGCTCTGCCAGAAAGTTCTCCTTTTTAGGAAATGTTGGATCTGAAAACCGAAGAACTGGTCTACCAGAAAGTTTTCCCTTCTACAAAATGTTGGATCTGAAAACCGAAGAAGTGCCTTTTGAGTTTCTATACTTCGCCAAATAAGATGACATCTTGGCACTTGAGTATTGATACTCCTTCCCGACTTGATTCGCTACTAGTTGAGTGTCAGAACCCGGGATTAATATCCCAGATCCTCTGTGCATTTCTGAACTAGTCCCATGATCAGTAGCTAGTTCACACAGTAAACAAATATGGTAACAAAATCATATCACCATTTTATTAATAAACAACAGCGTTGATTACAAAGGAGGCTTACAGGCCCACAATAAAATAAACACAGCGGAAGGCGAAGATGTAGTAGGGTCCAGTTAATCTGCCACAGGCAATCGACTGGGGAAGTGGCCTAGTCGTCGAGGTCCACATCGGTAGCAAAGTCCTTCTCCTATGAAATTTTATTTGCATAAAGCAAGTATGAGCACAACTTCCGTGCTCGCAAGTTACGCCCGTCAAGTAACAGAATGACATGCATATATGGATGTAACAAAGGATGGCTTATAAGGTCATTTACGTAAAGCAGCATTTTCTTTAAATACCTGTACTAAGTTCCAAAGCAGTTATTTTATAACTAAAATTTATAAAATTCTCAATTTTATAGTCGATAACATTCACACATGAATGGTGAAGGATACCCTCCTATCACATGGCTTCGCCCAATTCCATCTGGATAAACCGTTTTGAAGAAGTCTTTTCAAACAAAACCAAAGTCTAACTTTGAGTAGTTACGCTAGCATGTCCATAACCGCGGACACGGCTATTCGAATAGTTTTACACTCGCAGAGGTTGTGCACTTTACCGACATGACAAGACTTCTAGTTTATCAGGCATATATCTATGCCACCGCTCACTACCTTTGGTAAGCGGTCTAGAGCACGTGTCGAGGCCTTTACAATGTTCTGTCTTAATGTATTTATGCCCGCTAAGGTTTCGCTACCATTGGACTGACCATCCTCCGGAAGCCCCTCCTCGCGCGGATGGGTCTCTGTCGACCAACACCCATACCAACAACATAGCACCAATGACACTAAGACATCACAAATTATTTAGCCAAGTCCCGCCCACACAGGACACGTGGTAGTACGGTAAGGCGTAGCATCATGCGCTCGAAGACCGGTCCTTAACTGACTTGGGCAACTTTCCAACAAAACCCATGGGCCTCAACCATACCCGATTGAGCCCGTGCATAAACTTGCACCCACCGAACATCCATTATGCCCAAGTCCAAATCATTTTCATTTATTTTATTTATTTCAAAGTCATAAACTTCCATAGCATACCGATGCCATGGATACCATCTAAACAACAATTGATTTCTGGCTGAAATCCCCAAAATAACATGTTTGGTCTAAAAGCATGGCTAAGCATGATTTTTCTCAAAATGCTCTAGTTCATACTATCGTATCAACTAGGTTTGATCTATGGTGACAATATGTTTGCTTCAATTCTCAAAATTGGCCATACAAAGGATTTTAGGCATAACTATATATTTAAAATAGGAATTTAAATTGCTGATATAAATAAGCATGCAGTAATAATTTAAAACAGAATATAAATAATTTGAAATAATGGGATCGAGATGATCAAGGGTATAACTTGCCTTGTTTGATGAGGTGATGTTGTTTTCTTATGCATCACCTTAATGAACGCCCGTGTTGAGGTGACGTTGTTTTTCTTAACAGGTCACCTAGTACTCACAAGTACTATCTTCAGGTAGTCCAAGTGTACGATCACGATGATCATACAATCAAAATCATTCCTCTTATGTTGTTCTTCAATCGGTGTCGAAATCTGATTCTCCGAAGTCGTCGAAATCTAATCGTGAAAATACGACCAAATTCAAATAAAATTCAAATAACAATTCAAAAGAACTCCAAATTAAAATAATTTGATTTAGTTAGCTAGATTACAATTTTATACAAATTTTGCAACTTGAATCACCCAAATCGGGGTTTGGATGCAAAAGATATGAATTTTAGAAGTTTGAAATTACATGAAATAATAAATTAGGGTTTAAAGGAATTATTGATCAAATTAACCCAAAATTAAACAATTTTGGTTTAGATGGCTAGATCTTGATTTTATATGAATTTAGGAACTTGAATCGACGAAATCGGAGTTCGTATGAGGGAGAACGAACCCCGGGAAGTTATAAATCTAGATAAACCCTAAAATAAGATTTTATTGAATTTCCTGAATTATTTTTCTAACGGAAAATCGGTTTATTGCGCAAGGGCTAACGTCATCAAGGAATTTTTGGAATTTAAAAGAGATAAAGAAATCACTGACATGTGGGACCTACATGTCAGTGACTCGGCTCACATGGACCAAGTCCACGGGGAAGATGGGCTAGGGCTGGGGCTGAGGTGGCAGGTCCGTGCGCATGTGGCGCTGACTGGGCGTTTTGGGCTTAGGTGGCGCCACCGTGGCACACATGTGGCCATGCCACGTTGGACCGACGAGGGGAGGCGCTTGGTGCCGGGCTCGTCGACGGTAGAGGCTCCGGCGAGGGAAATGGATGGCACCAATCGAGAGAGGAGGGTGTGGGGATTCTGATGCTTACCACAGCGACACCCGGGCACGGAGAAATCGCCGTCGGCGAGGGTTTTGGCGGCGGCGTGATTGGGTCGACGGTGGCGCGGCGATGGAGTGGCTCCGGCGGAGGCGCGCGCACGTGGTGGCGAGGTGGCGGCGATGTCGAATCTCGGTCGACGGGCGAGCGGCTTAGCGGCGCCGCAACGAGGAAGAAAGGAAGCTCGCCGTGATTCTTCAAAATCGGATTCGGTGAAACCAAGAGGAAGGAGGAGTGGTGGTCGGGTTGGAACGAGTGAAGAAGGGCTACCGGTGCTCCCTTTATAGGGGCCGGAGGAGGCCGGGGGCGAGAGATCACGTGCGGAGGTCGCGGCGGCAATTTTTGGATTCCGGTGATTACGCGCGAAACGGAGGGGGAAAGTGGCCGGAGATGGGGCGGCGGGACGTGGGGAATTTATTGCGCGGGATTCCGGGGAGAATAGGGGAGAGAAGCACGGAGTTACGGAGCTCCGAGCGCACGGCAATGGCGGCGGCATCAGCGGCTGGAGGAGGAAGACGCGGGGGAGGAAGACAGGCGCGAGCCGTCGGATCTTGATCCGATGGTGTAGCGGAAGGGGGTGACGTGGGAGCTTGGATGCCGTCCGATGCAAATCGGACGGTGAGAGAAGGGAGCGGCGGAAGGAGCGAGCCGAGATGGGCCGGGGCGAGGTGGAAATGGGCCGGACCGAGGAGGTTTCGGCCCAAGGGCATTTCCCAGAATTTTAATTGATTTCCTAATTTAAATAATCTTAGTAATTCTTTTGGGCTTTAGAAAATAGCAAATTAAATCCAAAAATTATGAGAAAATTCACAGAAATTCCCAGAGTTATTTTGGACTTAATAAAAATATTTCCAACTCATAATTGGCTATTAATTTTGCAAATAAGTTGTTTTGGATTTACAATACTTAGGAAAAAGCTTTTAAAAACTCAGAAAATTCTATAAATTAATTAAGATTTTATTTTTCAGATCAAACCAACTGAAACTACAAGAACTTCAAGTAAATTTTACATTTTGACTTTTACAACTTCAGAAATTCAAATAAAGCAATGTAAATCTTTCAAAATCCAATAACTTTATTTATTTTATTTTGGTAACATAACTTTGTGATGTTACATTGAGAATCGCCTTTCACTAATAATCTGTGAATCCCGAGCGCTTTGGCTGCTCAGAGTCCTGCCAATAAACCTTCATATTCTGCCACATTATTAGTGGAAGGAAAGTTTATTTGAATGACATATTTAATTTGTTCTCCAGTAGGGGATATCAAGACAACTCCAGCTCCCGAGCCTTTGAGCACCAAAAAACCTTCAAAGTACATTGTCCACTTGTCGTTGTGTTCGTACTCGGGCTCTTGGGTGGGTTTAGAGTTTGTCCATTCGGCAATGAATTTGTCTAAAGCCTCGGACTTGATTGCTATTCTTGAGATGAAATGGAGGTCGAACGCCCCAAGCTCGATCGCCCATTTTGCTATTCGATCCTGATGATTCCCTGTTTCCAAGAACTTGACCAAGAGGATATCCGGTCGGTACGACCACTTTGTGGGCCTAAAAGTAATGCCTTAATTTTCTTGAAGCCATAAGGAGACCATAGAGTAATTTTTATACCTGTGGGTATCTTTCCTTCGGTCCATATAAGACTTCGCATACGTAATACACTGGTTGTTGAATATTATCACGTTCTACGACTAGTACACCGCTGACTGCTTGTGGCGTTGCAGCTACATAAATCAGCAATGTTTCTCCCAATCTTGGAGATACTAAGATTGGGGTATTTGTAAGGTTCTTCTTGAGCTCTTCAAAGGCATTATTTGCCTCTTTAGTTCACTCGAAACTTTCCTGTTTCCGACGAAGCTTAAAGAAAGGTAATCATTTTTCTCCTAACCGGGCTATGAAATGACTTAGTGCTACTATACAGCCGGTTAGTTTTGGACTTCTTTCTTTGTGGTTGGAGGGCGCATCTGATCGATAGCCGATATTTTTACTAGATTCGCTTTAATTCCCCTAGCCGAAACTAGAAATCCAAGAAGCTTTCCAAAGAAAACTCCAAACATACACTTTTTCGGATTTAACTTAAGGTTATGACTTCTTAAGTTATTGAAAGTCTCTTGTAAGTCGAAAATGTGGTCGCGACGTTGATGCTCTTTATGACCAAGTCATCGACGTAGGCTTCTAAATTTTGACTTATCTGAGGACTAAAGGTTTTTTTACATCAACCTTTGAAAAGTCGCACCAGCATTTTTGAGACCAAATGACATCTTTATTGTAACATCCCAAGTTTTAGACTTGTGTTTCAAATGTAAGGAAATGGGTAGAAATTAAAAAAATTTCTTACATCATGTATTTCCTGTATGTACTAAACAATTATTGTACAAGAGTTATGGAAATACAAAGTCACCAGTCTGTTTATTCAAATCTGGATCCTTCAAAAACATTCTTGTTCCATCTTGGGTTAATTCCCTGGAAATATTTTTTCTAAATTCCTGGTTTGCTGTGTAACCCCTCTGAAAAATTTCACAATTTGTAGAAATTGTTTGAACATTTTGGAGGTCAGTCAAACCTAATTAAATTCTGGTCAAACTATGGACCAGCACCCTGTGGAATTTTTGGAGGAAAATGTATAGCACAAAAACCTCTGCAAAATTTACACTAGGTCAATAACTCTGCTAGCAAGCTTCTGTAAAAATCTCATAATTTTTTGAGTGAGTTTACTATCCCAAATAAATCCCCAAACTTCAGATCAGTTCAAAACTCAAAATTCTGGTCTGAGCCTGACTCGGACTCGAGTCAGACCCAGCCATTGGACTCGGTCGGCCACCGACTAGACCTCCTCGGGCTCGATTTCAGATGCGCGGGTGTTGGGCCCTTGATTTCAATCCGCGGTCGACCTCCCTAGGACCTCCTCATCCGCTTAAGACCTCCCCACCTCGGGTGATCTCGGGACGCCCAGACCACCCCATGCCAACGGGATCGCCCAGACCTCCTCGCCCCTCGTTCTTCTCCCTCACGACCTCACGGAGGTCCGGTCGTCATGATTTTTCGCGCACCCGCGTGCGTGTGTCGTGGTCGAGCGATTGGGAAGCAAGGGGTGTCACCTTTGGTCGTTCCCAACGCCTCTTTCTCGCCGCACATTAATTGTGTCAGAAGCTTTGCCCTAAAGTAGCCATCCTTTCTGCCTTGTCCAATCTAGCAGGTCCATGGCAGGGCATGGACTTTGTTCACAGTAGACTTTTGCCCACACCATTACCAAGCTCCCAGGCTATGAATAGCCTGAGACCTCCCTTCTCATTTTCTTTTTCCGTTCTTTGTTGTGTTTGAGCTCCCTCAGTGTGAGCTGGTCCTCAAACTCAAGCACCCAAGAACACCACCATCCCTGCCTCCATTGTCGACTTTGAAGCTCCTTGAAGACCTCCGAGCTCCAGTGGTTCTTTATTGCATTTTGGCTGCCATTTTTGCTCTCTTGGTCAACTCAAGTCTCCCTAACTTGTTTTGTTTAACCTTCTCAGAGGTGGACAATTCGGGGAGCTTGTTTTTGGATCCGTGTCGGTCGTCTTCCCCAACTCCGGCGAGCACCACCGTCACCGGAGCTCCTGCGACCATTCTTGGACCTCCTTCATTCCCAGGTTAGTGCTTAGTGTTGGAAACCCGGTCGTTTTGAACCTCGTTAGCTTTTCTTTTTGTCGTATTTAGTCTCCTTCATCCATCTCCGGCTCGCCGGCGTTCAAGGCCGTCGCCGCCGTTGAGAGTGTCCCTGGTAGGTCCGCGACGTTATTGTGAGTGTAATGGTGCCCTTGGTCGGCGCCGGCGAGGCCCCCATCGCCGGCGGTGAAGCGGGAACAAACTCGTGTTTTGCCGCGCCGCACTCGGACAGAATCATGGTCTTATGATTAGCATTAATGTTGTCCGAGGTTGCTCATTAATCTTGTCTTCTTGCCGGCAAACGCGTGCCGCTAAGTCCTAGGACCTCCTCGGGTTATTCGTGGCCGTCCACGACCTCCCCAGGTTTAGATCCGAGCCTTTGGCTCCTTTCCGAAAAACTTAAGCCTCTGGACCTCCCCCTAGTTTGATCTCAGCCGTTTAAGATCACCTCCAAGTAGATCTGTACTGTAGAGGGTTTTCCGTGTATTTTCTAAGTGCCAGGACCTCCCCGCTGAAATCCTGGCCATTAAAGACCACCGTAGGTTAAATCCCGGCCGTTAGGATCACCCTCCGCCTTGGGGTCCTCTTTGCAAAAGACCTCCTTGAGGTCCTCTTTGTTAAAGACCACCCCTGGACGTCCACCGAGGTCCTCTTTGCAAAAAGATCTCCCCTTGGTCATTTTGCAAAGACCACCCTCGGGGTCCTCCTTGTAAAAAGCCACCCCTGGTCTTTTACAAAGACAACCCCTGCTCAGGACCTCTTAGGCTCAATCCTAGCCGTTCACGACCTCCCCAGATTTAGATCTGAGCGTTAGATCTCCTTTGTAAAATCCATAGTCTCAGGACCTCCCTCCGCGTCGATCTGGACCGTTCAGGACCTCCCTAGGCCTAACCTGAGCCGTCTAGATCTCCTCCCGTTAAAACCCTATCGCATAGGACCTCCCCGAGTAGATCTTGGCCATCCAAGACCTCCTCGTGTAAATCCCAGCCGATCAACACCTCCCCTGGGAGATCTTGACCGTCTAGGACCTCCTCCTTTAGATCCATAGCTTTAGGACCTCCTCCTCAGGTCTCAACCGTTAGATTTAGATCTAACGGGCTGGACCTCTCTCACTTGATCGTGACCGTTAAAGATCTCCCTCGGGAGATCTAGACCGTCGAAGACCTCCTCCGTGAGATCTTGGCCGTCCAGACCTCCCTCTGTAGGTTTAGCCTTAGGACCTCCCCTAGTGCTCGGGACCGCCAGATCTCGATCTGACGGTCACGACCTCCGTTAGGCGCGAGGACCTCCTTTGCGTGCGCTGTGCATGCACTGGTCGTGGCCGTTGGATCCAATCTCAACGGTCCAGACCTCCCCAGAGCGGGAGGAGGTCTTTTGTGCGCTGTCCTTCGAGGTCCGTGGCCGTGCGATGATGGATCGATAGCCTACGACCTCTCCTTTTTCGTTCAGTTCATTTGGACCTCCCGAGAGCTCACATTTTCTAAGTCTTTTAATGTTTCAAATTTCAAAAGTGCATAACTTTGTCATTTTAGCTTCTTTTTGAATGATTCCAGTTGCTGTAGCTCTGTTAGAGTATGAACTTTAATTTGAGAATGAATTTAGGCACTGTTATATAGTAGAAAATGACTTTAACTGCATGATTTTGTTTAGTGAAAAATGTTGTTTAGAAATTCATTGAAAATTTGTAAAATGCATAACTTATTCTCTGTTATTCCAAACTGATCAAACTAAGTTTTGTTAAAACCCACTAGGAATGTACTGTAATTTAGAATAGGTCTTCATGTGATCCTTGCCACTGAAATTAGTGATCTACTAGTTTTAGAACTTAGAAAAATCATAATTAATTCAATTCAACTCCAAATTGTGCAAACTCAGTTTTGCTGTTATTAAGATAACCATATGTACCTACCATAAACATTTCAAGTTCCAGATCATTCTAGAAATTTTCGCTATGAACAGTAACTGTAATTAATTTAATTAGGATTTTTCAAGCTGAGAGAACTTCGTTTAGCCATAACTTTTTCATGCTTAGTCCAAATGAAGTGATTCTTGTTTCTAAAATTGTCTAAAATCAATCTCTAGCTGCTGTAGAAATTTCATGGGATTTGGATGTTCTTTGCTGTTGGGTTCCTTTTGGTGTTCTTCGTTCTTATCGGTTTTTATCGCCTTTTCGCGTTAGGTTCCGAAGAATTTGTTGAACCTGAGCACTCCCCTCTGCAGCAAGACCAATCCCAGCAAGGCAAGCAGTTTGATCATGTTAATCCCAATATTTTAAGTATTTATGTTGATTACAAATTCTATGTATGCATTGCTACTTTGTGTTAAACTATTGTCGTTAGTTGACCTAGTAGATGCATTTCCTTAGCAAATGATTATCCTCTACTACCATGAACCTAGGTATTGCTGTGATTTAGAGTTCGTGGATGAGCTCTTGTCACTTAGTAGTTGGCGAATTAATTGCTTAGCCATGCTTAGCTCCCGGTAGAAATAGGCGGTTATCGACTTGTCGATAACCTTGATCACATAAAAACTTATTATGATTTATGATTTCAGCTTTGTGCCATGTCTACTTATGAAAACTAAAACTGAAAACAAAATGATTCAGACTTGGGCACAATGGTATGTTGGTGTGCTTAGGTGTGACTGGAATGGTGCCCGGTCATTAATGACCGAGTTACTTGCGCCATCAGATCGAGCATTTTGCGTGCTAACCACACTAGAGGGTATGTGACCTCTCTTGACTTAGTACTTTGGCGTGTATTGGCTTCGGGTCGCAGGGAGTCGCAGGAGGGATGGTGCTGGGAGTATTGTAGTGTCTCAAAGGCTTCCCCCGTGATGGCTGGTTGTCTTTCGGCTTGCAATGTAAGCGTATGGATTCGATCCATACGAGCGCTCGTAGTCAATGCACAATATTGGAAAGCGTCTCGTAGGACTTAGCTGCGCGCAAGATACCTTCGGAAGTGTGCTTCAGAGCTTAAAGGCGATCGAAGTGTGGGTACATTGGTACACCCTGCAGGTTAAAACTATTCAATAGCCTCGCCCTAGGTTATGGACACGCTCAGATACGCCCGTGAGAACTAGATTACAACCTTTAATTAAAACTTGATTGGGTGGTACGAATCGGGATTAGTATATGTTGTGGTGACTATTGGGATAGTCACTTGTGTGGTTACTTGTATGTATCTTTGTAAAACAGATTTGCAAACTTGCTCTTAAATGTATTACATTATTGCAAATAAAGTTGGCTTTGTGCAAAATGAGACATACAACCTCCACCTAAGTAAGCTTGCATGTAGTTTATGAATAGGTCTGCTATTCCACACGTCAGTCTTGCGAGTACCTTTGTGTACTCAGTTATCTTACTTAAATGTATTTGTTGCAGAGGAAGAAGGTGAGCTGGAGGGGTCTCACTTCTGTGAGTTGTGCTGTGGTAGCCTTAGAGGCGTCTAGCTTGGCGGCCCGGTCGGTTGCTTTGTGGGTTGTGTGGCTAACCGGTCGACTTTTGTTCTAGCCATCTTATGGCACCTTTTGCTTCCGCTGTCATTCTTGTATATTGTTCTATTTGGTCGGTCGGCTCTTTTGTAATAACTTGCTTTATCTATGTCCTTTACTAGACTTGTTAATGTGTGTTGTATGGAAATGATGTGTAATTTTGTGATGATGTGCATGTGCTGCAATTCTGGGAAGCATATGTCCATCGAGGCTCAGAATGTTTAATTAGTAATGTTAGAACCATTTGGAGGTTAAGTGTTACTAGTTAAATATTCCGGGGTCCTCACATTTATATAGCAGTCTTCTTTGCTAAAGGAGATTACAGTTTCTGACCACCTAGATAGCTTTGCGGTGATCAGAGCTTTGGCAAGGTTGACTTCTTGCTCTACGACCTTCAGATGGTGTCTTGACTCATACGAGAAGGATCCACCAAATATCATATCAATAGTATGCTACGGCTCCTGGTACTCTATTTCTTTGTCGACATCTTTGTCCTTTTTGGAGCTTGTTTCTCTGAGTTCCTGTATGGAGGAGAGTGGACCCTTACCTGAGTAGTAATCTTTTAGCCTTTTCTGCCAGGCCCGATAGGTTTGTAGTTCCTTCCCTACAGCCTGATGAAGTGGACACCACTTCTTATTCTTCTTGTATTCATTGGTCGTAGCTTTTGTCTTGTTCCGACCGGAAAAATCTCTCTGACCCTTAAATTTTTTGGGTATCACAAAGACTTCTTTGTTGTCAGACTTGTGATTCTTCTTGTTCTTGAGAGCCTTCTTCCACTTCTTTTCTACCTTATCTAAGCCAGGTTGAGGGATTTTATCTTTTCGATCAATAGCTTCATTCCATTTGACCGCCTCACTTGCGGCGACATATCTATCAGCCATGTCAAAAAGCTCGATGGTTGTTCATGGAGGGTTCATGGCAATATCCTCCGTAAATCGGTGATTTCTCAACCCAGCTTTAAATGCCTAAATAATAGAAGATTCTGCAACCTCTGGTATAGAATTACGAACCTAGCTAAATCTTTTGATATACTGCCGAAGAGGTTCATTAGACTTTTGCTAGATTCGATGAAGGTCATCGTCCTTTCCAGGACGGTCGTATATACCTTGGAAATTCGCGATTAGAAGGTCACAGAGCTGCTCTCAAGTATAGATCGATCCGACCAGCTAGTTGAGCAACCACGATCGGGCAGAACCTTCAAGCACCCTGTAACATCCCAATTTTCAGAGCCTTAAAAATCCTTTGAATAGTTAGTAGGGAGAAAATTCACCATTTGGATTTATTTGAATTTAATTTCAAAAGCTTAATATTGGACTTTACAATCAAAAACATTTAATGTGAATAATCCCAACATGAACACTAACCAAAACTATTTTATTTGGGTTCTATGTGCTCAGATATATTTTCTAGATTTTTCTAGATTTTTTCTGAGTTCATTTGCTATTTTCCATTGCCTATTTAAATTTCTGGTATTTTCCAAATTAGAAAAACTAATTAAAATCTCGAAAATCTCTTTGGGCGAATCTCTCCGCCCAACTCCTATTCCGCGCCACTTCGGCAAGCTCAGTGCCTTGCAAGCAGCCGCTTTCCACCGATGTGGACCCCGTCTGTCAGTGTCTCTCTCTCTCTCTCTCTCCGCGCGCCCGCTCATCCTCCACCGTTGGATCAAGGATGAACGGCTGGATGCGCGTAAGGCAACCGGAGTTGTCCGAATGTTCCTTGATTTTGGGCCGTTCGATCAAGATCCAACCGCCGATCTCGAAGTCGCTTTGGTTTGCATTGCGCGTTTCACACGCGGACTCACGCGAGATGTGTCTCGACGTGTGGGTCCCACCTCGCCACGCCATCATCGTCTCGAAGTCTGGGACGATCGACTCGCGCCGCCCGCTTTTCGCCGCTCGTGCCTGGACTCTCCGAGCCTCCGGTATAAAGGGGAGGTAGCCCTCGGCCTCCGCGACTTCAACCCGCGCGGCCGCCGCCGTAACCCTAACCCTAGCCGCCGCAAAAACTTCGGGAGAAGCGCGCGCCGCAACTCCAACGAGCTCGTTCTCGCCGTCGGCCGCGCGCGCCTCTTCGCTCGCACCGCTGACATCGCACGGAGCTCCTCTACCTCTGGTAGCCCTTGTCTCGCCGGAGCGCCACCGAGCGCCATTGCCGCTAAGCCCAAGCCCTCCGCCGCTCTTGCTCGCCGCCGACCGCCACCGCCCACCCCGAGCATCCGGTGTTGCACCGTGAGGTTCGCATAACGCCCTCTACATGCCGGTACCACTCACCGCCGGTGAATCACCGCCGTCGCCGCCGTTGGTTCCCGAGCCGTTATCGCCGTCGGCCAGCGTGGCGGCCGTGTCGCGCCCACCTCGGCCGCTTGCTGCGTGTCATCTGCGTGGCGCCGTGTCAAGACGCACACGCGGCATCCACCGAGTTGTTTTTCGAGGCTCTCAGAGACCCGCCATCGTGAGCGTGCCACCGACATGTGGGTCCCACATGTCGAGTTTTTCTTTATTTTATCTTTTCCGAAATCCCGAGGGTGACGTCGCCATGCGCAATAATCTGATTTTCCTTTAGGAAAATAATTCGAAATTCATGAAATAACGATTTTCAAAGATTTTATGTATTTTCAATCTTCCAAAGGCCATAACTTTTGCATCTTAACTCCGATTGAGCCCATTCAAATTTCTAAATTTGTCTAAATTCGAGATCTACCTAATTATTATTTTTATTTAATTTTTGGAGTTTGTTTTGCCTCTGTTATTTATTTGTTTTGTTTGTTCGTGTCTCGTTTGCGAGTAGACGTCGATTCGTCGGGAAATTTTGTGGAAGAAGGAGCACCCCAAGAATTAGACCTGAGCAAATCTGGCCCGGCCCGACCCGGACCGACGACCCGGCCCGAGCCCGTCGGGCTAAGCCCGGCCCGTGGCTGCTTACTGGACGGGCCTGGCGCTGGTTTTAGTGGCCCGAGAAAAAAACGGGCCGGGCTAGCCCGGCCCGAGTATTTGTTAAAAGCCCGATAGGCCCGACAGGCATATCAATCATCAACCAGCCTAAAGCGGCGGCAGCCTTAATTCCCTTAATAAACTAGTAGTCCAACAGTCACCTTGAGAGCCGAAGAGATTAGGTTTTCACTTTTCACTTTTCCTCTCACTCTCGGTCTCGGAGAGCCTCTCGTTCCAACGGCCAACAACAAGGCAGCACCAAGAAAAGATCGTGAACTCTCGAAGACTCGAAGCACTACAAGGCAGATCCTCTATGTGAGAGTATTATTAAATTGTTTGTTCAAATCATCTCTAAATTCGTAGACTTTCGATGTTATGCTCTATAAAATATACGTACTAATGAGTAGGCCTTCTTTTCTTATTTTAATCTAGAGTTGAGACTTGAGAGAGAAAGATCACGTGTTTTCCTCTAGATCTATTTAAATATTTGCTCTTTATTTATCTAAATTAAATATGCATGAGCTCAGATTCTTCTGATGCCTTGCAGAGTTTTAGTTTTTCCACTAACAATGCAACATTTCTATGGGCATGTAGAGCTTGGAAGATGAGCCACTGATCAAGTGGTAAATGATCATGAAGAGGGGGACCAAGAAGAGGTGGAGCTGCAGGCTCAGCCTAGTGAAAAACGTCGCAAGAAGTCTCATGTTTGGAAAGATTTTGAAGAGTTAGAATCTGATGACCCAAGCTTGACCAAAGCTAAATGCAGAATCTGTAAGAAAATTCTTACTGCTCATAGTAAGAATGGAACTTCTCACTTGATAAGGCATATCCAAATGCATGATAAAGGGCAGGCTAGTCTTGATCAGTATGTCCTTCGGGCTGAGAGTAATCATGATGGCTCTGTTGCTCTCAAAAACCATAAGTTTGACCCAGATCTTATTAGGAGGGCAATAGCTGTATTTCTTCTTGGTGGTGAGCATGCTTTTAGTTGTTGAGGAAGTTGGATTTCGTTATCTTCTTAATCTGCACGTGTCCCACGTTTAAGAAAATTGGTCGTTTCACTGTGAAGAGAGATATCATAGCTATGTACCAAACTGAAAAAGATGCTTTAAAAAAAGTATTATCTAATGCACCTGGAAGAATATGTTTCACTTCTGATAATTGGAAATCCGAGACCTCAAAAGATAGCTATATTTGCATAACTGCACACTTTATTGATGCTGATTGGAAGTTGCAGAAGCGAATAATATTATTCAGTGAATTGCTTCCTCCCTATGATGGAGTATCAATAGCTGATATTGTTGCAGCATGCTTTAGCAATTGGAATGTTGAGTCAAAGGTCATGAGTATTACTTTGGATAATGCATCCTACAATGACAACATGTCGAATTCCCTTAGGATGAGATTGCTAGCTCATGGTAGATTATTGTGTGAGGTGCATTTTTCAAGTTCGGTGTTGTGCACATATTCGAATTTGATTGTTCAAGTGGGTTGAAATTAATTGATATCATTGTTGACAAGATTCACCAAGGAGTTCAATATATCCATGGTTCTAGTATCCGTAGGCATAAATTTTACGTTGATGCTCAAAATATATTTCATTTAGATACTAAAAAGAAGTTATGTCTTGACATGCAAGTGCGTTGGAATTCAACTTTTAGAATGCTTGAAAATGCTTTGTTCTATAAGGAGTTCGAACATTATGCATCGAGGATGCAACCTTCTTGGCTAATTTTGATCTTTCTGAACCTGAATGGAAGAAGGTAACGGTCATGACTAATTTTCTGAAGTCCTTTCATGAAGTCACATGCACTTTCTCTGGCACAAAGTACCCAACTGCCAATTTGTACTTCAAAGGTGTATTTAAGATTCACTCTCAGCTGCTTCAAGTTGCCAAAGAGCCACAAAATTTCATGTCTCCTATGGTGAAAGAGATGAAAATTAAGTTTGATAAATATTGGTCAGACTACAGCTTGATCCTATCATGTGCAGCTGTCCTTGATCCCCGATACAAGCTTAATCTTCTTAGGTACTGCTACAAGAAGATACATGTTGATGAGTCTGGTCAAGAACAAGTTAACAAAGTTGTAACCAAGCTTTATGAGTTATTTGATGAGTACAAGGTCCTGAATTCTAGCCCATCTATCACCAATCCGAGTAATAATGTTGAACAGAATCGACAAGATGACTTATTTGATGATTATGCTGATTACTTGACCACCGTTGCACCACAAAGTCAGAAATCTCAGTTGGATCTGTATCTGGAAGAACCTACAAAAGACCCAAAAGTTGATTTGGACGTATTGGAATTTTGGAAGGCCTCATCTGTGAGTTACCCAGAACTTGCAAGTATGGCTCGAGATCTCCTTACCATCCCTGTCTCTTCAGTTGCCTCAGAGTCTGCATTCAGTATTGGGAAAAAGGTGATAACTCCTTGTCGAAGTTCACTGAATCCAGAAACAGTGGAGGCTTTAGTGTGTTTGCAAGATTGGGTGCGCGCGAAGAAGGACATAGGTATTGTACATGTTCTGATTTTTTAGATTAATACATGTTCTCAGTTTAACATTATCACATCACATGTTCTAAATATGTGAATTTGGTTTTGATTTCAAATTGCAGCTACAGAAGCTACTGAACTTGATGATACTGATGAGGTCATGGCTGTTGATTAGAATTTCAGGTGGTTTCCTTAAACTCAAAAGTTTAGATGATCACATGCAAGTCAAAAAAAATTACACTATATTGTTTTGCAGGGTTCTAATATTCTTCGGTCCTTTTGGTGAAGCTTGCAGTAGGAGAAGTGTTCTACCTTGCCGATAGACAAGAATCTTTTGGTTATGGATAAATAGAGATACTGAAGGTCCATGTCTCTCTCAAGTAGAGCTAGATATCTTTTGGTTAAGGCACTACTAAAGAGATTGGAGTTGGAGAGATGTAATAGCCGCCTACTTTTATTTGTTTGGACTTTAATTTGTAGGCTATCGGGACTCTGTAATTTGCATGCAGGTTCATCGGATTACATTTAATCTAAGTTAAATTCAGCTATTCTCGGGTATTCTACTATTTTGTTCACTGATTGATGTATAATGCCTTTAAGTCTTGTCTGCGTACCTGTGATAACTATTGAAATATGAGATTATCGGCATGGTCAACAAAGCAAGCTATGGTCAATTTTCTTCAAGTATATAACGTGTAGCTGCTGCAAGTGCCAGGTTGTTCGGGCTACTGGGACGGGCTTGGGATTTAATATTTCATCGTTGGACTTGGCCCGGCCCAGCCCGAAATGCTTAGTGGGCGGGCTTGGACACAAGTTTACAAGCCCGAAGGACCCGGGCTTTTAGTCAGCCCGGCCCGAGCCCGACCCGGCCCGAGAAATGCTCAGGTCTACCCAAGATCAAGACCAGTGCATAGACCTTTTCCAAGGCAAGTCATACCTTTGATCATCTTGAACCCAGTTTTCAAATTACGTTGTGTTAAATTATTGCATTCTACTTTAATTATTTATTAAAATGCTTTGGGCATAGTTATTATCCAAATTGTTATCCCACCTTGGCCTTGTATGTCATAATTCCTTGTCACCCTAGATTGGTTATTAGTTGGTAATATTATAGCACCAACGTGGGTTGGTTAGATACGAGTACAATTGCTTAGCCATGCCACGAGTCATCATCTCATGTAAGTTGCAAATATCAATTATGACTAAGTGACTATGGAACTTTGTGTAAAACTGTGTGCTGTATGTTATTACTTCGTGATGGCATGTGTTGCACTAAAACCAACTGGGTGGTAAAGGATTTGGACTGAGGCAAGTGGTGGAAACTGTGTGACATGGTGGACTATGTGATGGGTATGATAATCTGTGTGGCTTAGTTAGAACATGGAAGTCTTGCCTTGGTCAATTAAGGACTTAACTTTGTGCGCCATTGAACTGAGCCTTACTGTACGACCACATGCCTGGTATGGGACGGGCCTAACTTAGTAAGTTATGGATTCTCGGCATTGATGTTCAGGTGGTAGGTTAGGCTTTGTGATAGGGTGGAGGTGTGACTACTTGGTGGTTGCATCACGGGAGGATTCGTCGTCCCCGCCCAGCGGTGTGTGTTATGCATGGGCTATGTGATATGTATAACGGTTTGTAAGCACTGGGAATGTCAATGTTGGAGATGAAGTTTCGAACTGTTTTGTTATGACTGGTGCTAGCTACACTTAGTTATATCGTGTGGGTAAAGTGTACAACCTCTGCAGAGTGTTAAACAAACTATTCGAATAGCCGCGTCATGATCATGGACATGCTCGGTGATTTCACAAGGGGTAGTTTTCATAAAATGTGGGAATGGGAGTGTGTGATCTCAATCATATGGCTATGTGAAATAATCTGTTTATTGTGTGTCTTTGTGAAAATAATCATTAAATTAATATTGTCTATTTGTTTTGAATTATGCTTTCAATCTATTATTCGTATTCAATTGCAAATGTTGCTTTTATGCAAAAGAACCACGAAGCCTTTTCTTTGGAATAAGCTCGCATCTATACATTGCATTACGTGGTATGATTTGCGAGTACGGTTGTGTACTCACGCTTGTTGTAAAACTTGCGCCCAAACCTCTGAAGAGGAGGAGTCACGCTGCTTTTGAGGAGGAGTTCGTTGAAGGCCGATCGTTCGTTAAGGTCCGGATCCCGATTGGTTGCTGTGGTGAATTGGTGGGATCTACTGGAGTTTTCCTTTCCGCTTTGCTTTATTTCTGTTAGCCTGCGTGGCTTAATAAGTGTAAACTCGACCATAAGGTCAAAACCGTTATTTGTTATTCAAACTAACCGTTTACTTTATCTATCGCTTGTGTGGATCGATATTTACACATGTTAACCACTGTGTGCACTAGCGTGATCCTGGACTAGTGCAAGTATACAGAGGGTTCGAATCGCACTCGGGTCCCGGCAGAGTGGTATCGTCGAGCCATACCGATTAGAGGTCTTGACCTTAGTTAGATCGGCCGTTTTTAGAGAGTCCAAACTATTTTCTAAAAGAAAACTAACTTGCAAGAGTAACCTATTGCTTAACTCCTCTCATGTCTCTCTAGACTCATCTATTGCTAAGAATTTTCCCCTCTCTCCGCTGTTTTTAAGTTGTTCTTACCCTCTCTCTGTCTTTTGGTCAGATGCCTCGCCTTCAGACCTATGGTGAGCGTTGTGGAGGTTACGCCGCCGAACTTTGGAAGTTGCTCCAGGTTCTTGGAGGTTTTGATCGTCCGCTGTACGTCGGCAACAACTGGACAGTGAATGGTCAGAACCGTGGAGTGATTTGTCGCCTGACGATCTACGGGAGGAGCGACAAGGCGAGCCAACCTTCGCGCGTCTCGTGAGGAAGATCACTTGGTGGAAGGTATCCGAGTCGTCGCGCTTGGCCATGCTACGATCGCAACATCTACGCCGACGGAGCTTCAAGACACCGTCTTCCGTTACCACCCAGAGCTGCGGTGTGGACTTGCCAAGACGCTACCCGTCCCACGAAGGAGAGCAACGCTACGATCAGACACCTCGCCCGATTCGTGGCGCCCAGAGGAAGCTTTGGAGAGAACTATCACGGAGTTGGATCATGTCTATGAAGCCTTGCAGAGTCAAGAGAAGGTCGCCACTGCAAGAGATCCTCTACGACCAAGTTCTGAAGAAGAGGAAGACCGAGGAGGATCTCAAGAAGATCGGAGGAAGGTCGATTGAGCCCAAGAAAATGCAGAGCCGGAGGAGCGGAGCCGGTTGCCAGCAAGAGCGCTGTTCTGCTGCACACGATTCGTGGCATCGGATCGGTTGCCAAGATGCCGGCTCACTTCCGAGTCTACAGCCGTCAGGAGCGTCGCCGCGGTTGTGGAGGCTTTCTCGAGTAGTTGGTCTTAGTTCCAGTTTTCAGGCTTAGCCAGTTTCAGTTTAGTGAGTCGCCCTTTAGGCGGTAGTTTTGTGTGCTTAGGTCGTTGTTTCTTTTGTGTGCGAGTATGAGCTGCAAAGGCCCTTAGGCATTTGTTGCAGCCATGCTAAGACCCTATTAATAAAGGTATTTCATTTGAGTTTCTTGAGCTGTGTTTTGTTGGGTTTAACCTACCCCCTGCTTAGTTCTCAACTTATCTTGTGCTTGCTACCTTATCTAACCTATGGAGCTTCGCCAGATGGTTCAAACTCGTCAGGCTCACGCAAGTGGTTCGGTACCCAGACACGGAGGCAATGAGCAACCAGTGCAGTGCGGTTACGGCGCAAGCACCCCAATTGACTTGCAAAACTTTGGAGCTTTCATGGCAGCCTGACTCGGTGATGAATACGATGATGACTCAGATGCAAGCCATGCACAACCAGAACAACAACAACCACAATCACCAGCATGGAGCCCCAGCTGCTCATGGTCACCATGGACCATCCAAACTTGCAGAATTCATGAGGACCCGTCCGCCGACATTTTCTGGACACGTCTCTACAGTGGAAGCAGATGATTGGCTCAGGGTTATCGAAGGAAGTCGCGATCACCCGTCGGCGATCGTGAAAAGGTTTTGTATGCCACGCACTGGATGGAAGGCACCATTGCTTTGAATGGTGGGAGAACTTCGTCGCCGCTCATGAGGCGCCACGAGGATATCACACAGGAGGAATTTTCGCGGCATTTCGCCGTATCATGTGCCGAAGGCATTATCGATCCGAAGAAGGATGAGTTCGCGCTCTCAAGCGAGGGAGCTATGTCGGTGTCGACTACCTCAACAAGTTTTCTCAACTAGCTCGCTCTGCAGCAGAAGATGTAGCCACGGACAAGGCTCGCGAGTCGCTTTTGAAGGACTAAACAACTGGACTACAAGTCGGTTTGATCGCCCATACTTTTCACGATTTCCAGAGAGCTGGTCAACAAAGCCTTTGTTTTGGAGGACAAACGCAAGGAACCGGAGGATAACCAGTAACGCCGGATGGCTCGGCAAGGGAATCATCAATCACGAGAGGGCAAGAACGGTGCGGCCGCAGTTCAACGAGTTTCCACCCAAACCGTTGAGCACTGCACCAACTTCAACACCCCGTCCAGCTGCCCAGAACTTCCGCAACCCTGCACCTGTCAACCCCAATCCAGGAAGCAACCAGCAGAGCGTACCAAAGGTCTCATTACGCTGTTGTCGGTAGGACATTTGCCAACCAGTGTCCGCAAAGGGGAACGATCACTCCAGTACGCTTCAACCTTGGAGCTACGCCATCCAAGACACCAGCGCCAGGCATCAATCAAGGAGCGTCACAAGTTGCCGGTCAGCCGGAGGAGCACCACGATGCGTGATCGGAGGCGTGTCAACCACGTCACCGAAGGAGCCCAGAATCACGGACGTCGTCTTTGGGTAAGTTTCTCGTTAACTTTCGATACACGCATCGATTCTGTTTGATTACGAGCTTCGCGATTCGTTTGTTTTCGGAATGTTTGCAACCAAAAATAAATTGGAAGTTATGCAACAAGCATACTCTGTTAGTCCAATACTTTGGAGCAGAGCTAAGTACTAGAGTGGGATGTTTAGGAGCTAAGTTACTCATAGTGGAGTTGAGTTTCTAGCCAACCTAATAGTCCTAGATACCCAAACCCTAGATGTCATCCTCGGCATGGATTGGTTATCCAAGCAGTAAAGTCATGCTAGATTGTGGCCGAAGAGCGTATGATGAGAGGACGCCAAAGGAAACAAGGTAGAGTTTCTAGCCACCTCGATTCGTGATGGACATTTGCTAGTAAGCGACGAAGACCATTGCCTTAGAAGAAGTACCGGTGGTCGGTGAATATCCGATGTGTTTCGGAAGAATTACGGGAATGCCACCGGATCGTGACATTGAGTTTGTCATCGACCTAGTGCCAGGGACAGCACCAATTTCAAAGAGACCTTATCGGATGCCAGCCGATGAATTGGTAGAGATGAAGAAGCAGATAGAAGAACTTCTTGAGAAAGGTTTCGTGAGACCTAGTTCGTCGCCATGGGGAGCGCCAGTGTTGTTTGTCAAGAGAAGGATGGAAGTATGAGGATGTGTATTGACTACCGTTCTCTCAACGAGGTTACTATCAAAAACAAGTACCCACTACCCCGGATAGATGATCTGTTTGATCAGATGAAAGGAGCCGGATTATTCTCGAAGATCGACCTGCGATCAGGTTACCACCAACTAAAGATTTGTCCTAAGGATATACCGAAGACCGCCTTCTCAACGCGGTACGGACATTATGAGTTCTTAGTCATGTCCTTTGGTCTGACTAATGCCCCTGCCTATTTCATGAACATGATGAATAAAGTATTCATGGAATATTTGGATAAGTTCGTAGTTGTGTTCATTGATGATATTCTGGTGTACTCCAAGTCGGAGGAAGAACACGCCGAACACTTAAGGATAATATTGGAAAAACTCAGAGAGCATCAGTTGTATGCCAAGTTCAGTAAGTGTGATTTCTGGAAGAAGGAAGTCGATTTCCTTGGTCATGTGATGACAGTATGAGGAGTAGTGATTGACCGGTAAAGTTAGCGATGCTACATTGGGAGCGACCAGGCGTAACTTCAGATTCGCGATTTCTTGGGAATGACAAAGTTATTACGCCGTTTCATCGAAGGATTCTCATCAATTGCTAAGCCTCTTACGCAATTGTTGAAGAAGGAGAAAAGTTCACTTGGACTCGGCTGTGAGAAAGTTTTCAAGAGTTGAAGAAGCGTTTGACTTCCGCCCGATCTTGATTCTCGCGGATATTCGCAAAGATTTCGATATCTATTGTGATGCTTGCGTCAAGGATTAGGATGCGCCCTGAAGCAAGAAGGAAGAGTCGCCGCTATGCGTCAAGGCAGCTTGAGACCTCACGAGGAGAATTACCCTACTCATGATGCGGAATTAGTGCCGTAGTGCATGCTTTAAAGATTTAGCGTCATTACCTCATCGGTGTCATTGTGAAGTCTACACAGATCATAAGAGTCTGAAGTACATCTTTACCGAGTCAGATCTGAATATGAGACAGAGAAGATGGTTAGAATTGATCAAGGATTATAATCTTGGAATCCACTACCATCCCGGAAAAGCCAACGTAGTTGCAGACGCTCTAAGTCGTAAGAGTTACTGTAATGCCTTGGAAGTAAAGGAAAATTTCCCAGAACTTTATGAGGAATTTCAGAAGCTAAAGCTAGAAGTTGTGTCCGAGGGATTTGTGGCCAATTTGGATGTACAATCTACCCTGGAGAAGCATATTCGTGAAGCACAACCAAAGGACCCTGTGTTGTCAGATATCAAGCTCAAGATGGCAGAGGGAAAATTTAAAGATTTCACCAAGGATGATCAAGACATACTCTGGATTAATGGTCGAATCTGTGTACCAGATAGCGATGGTCTAAGACAGCTAATCTTAAAGGAAGCCCACGACTCAAAGTATTCGATTCACCCTGGAAGTACCAAGATGTACCAGGATGTTAAGAATAAATTTTGGTGGCCCAATTTGAAGCGAGAAGTCGCAGAGTTCGTTGCCTTATGCGACATCTGTCAGAAAGTGAAGGCGAACACGAGGCCGCAGGATTATCGCAATCGAAGATTCCAGAGTGGAAGTGGGAAGAAATCGGGATGGATTTCATCACCGGTTTACCCAAGACCCAATCGGGTTACGATTCAATCTGGGTAATAGTCGATCGTTTGACCAAGGTCGCCCATTTCTTGCCAGTCAAAACCACGTACTCAGGAGATCGCCTTGCGGAATTGTACATGGCTAGAATCGTCAGTTTGCATGGTGTGCCCAAGAAGATAGTGTCAGATCGAGGATCTCAGTTCACCTCTCGTTTTTGGCAAAGCTTGCATGAAGCATTGGGTACCCATCTGAATTTCAGTACTGCGTATCATCCACAGACAGATGGACAGACTGAAAGGGTTAATCAGATATTGGAGGATATGCTGAGAGCTTGTGCTCTAGCTAATGCTACCCGTTGGGATAAAGTTTACCATATGCGAGAATCGCATCGTACAACAGCATTATCAAGCGACTTACAAATGTCACCATTTGAAGCACTGTATGGTCGTGCCTGTAGAACCCCGTTGAATTGGTCGAAACAATTTGAGCGATCGGTTTCGGTCGGACATTATTCGTAGCGAGAAGAGCAAGTGGCCATGATAAGAGAAAGATTGAAGATAGCTCAGTCGGCAGAAAGAGCTATTGCTGATAATCGTCGTCGAGATCTCAGTTTTGAACCCGAGGATTTCGTTTATCTTGAGTGACTCCGCCGGAGGTGTCAAAGGTTTCATGCCAAAGGAAGCTTGCCCTAGGTATGTTGGTCCATTCAAGATTTTGGAACGCCATGGAGAAGTTGCTTACGCTTGGAGCTACCGATGCGTTAGCGTGGAGTGCATGATGTCTTTCATGTCTCAGCTTGAAGAAGTGCCTTCGTGTGCCGTAAGAGCAAGCCCGCTAGAATCAATTGATCTAAAGGAGGACCTTACCTACAAGGAGCGGCCGGTCAAGATTTTGGATGTCGCGGGCGCTCACCGTAAGCAAGACCGTTCGCTTTTGCAAGGACCGGTGGAGCAACCACTCGAAGGAGAAGCAACGTGGGAACGTGAAGAAGAGCCAAAGCCAGAGTTCCTAGCCTTTTCTTTAGCTTCTTTGAATCTCTGGTCGAGATTCCTTTAAGGGGAGGTTTGTAACATCCCAATTTTGAGCCTTAAAAATCTTTTGAATAGTTAGTAGGAGAAAATTCACCATTTGGATTTATTTGAATTTAATTTCAAAAGCTTAATATTGGACTTTACAATCAAAAACATTTAATGTGAATAATCCCAACATGAACACTAACCAAAACTATTTTATTTGGGTTCTATGTGCTCGATATATTTTCTAGATTTTTCTAGAATTTTTCTCGAGTTCATTTGCTATTTTCCATTGCCTATTTAAATTTCGGTATTTTTCAAATTAGAAAACTAATTAAAATCTCGAAATCTCTTTGGGCCGAATCTCTCGGCCCAACTCCTATTCCGCGCCGCCACAATGCCTCTCAGCCAGTGCCATGCAGCCGCTTTCCACCGGCAGTGGACCCGTCTGTCGGTGTCTCTCTCTCTCTCTCGCGCGCGCTCATCCTCCACCGTTGGATCAGGATGAACGGCCGGATGCGCGTAAGGCAACCGAGTTGTCCGATGTTCCTTGATTTTGGGCGTTCGATCAAGATCCAGCGGTCGGATCTCGAGTCCGTTTTTGCGGTGCGCGCTTCACACGCGCGGACTCACGCTTGTTTTGTGTCTCGGCGTGTGGGTCCCACCCCGCCACGTCATCATCGTCTCGAGTTGGGGCGGCGGGACTCCGCCGCCGCCCCGCTTTTCTCGCCGTTCGTGCCCTGGACTCTCCCAGGCCTCCGGGTATAAAAGGGGAGGTAGCCCTCGGTCTCCGCACTTCAACCCGCGCAGCCGCCGCTCAGAACCCTAACCCTAGCCGCCGCAAAAACTCGGAGAAGCGATCTGCGCCGCCGCAACTCCGACGAGCTCGTTCTCCGCCGTCGGTGCCGCCCGCGCCTCTTCGTCTGCACCGTTGACATCGCACGGAGCTCCTCTACCTCCTGGTAGCCCTTGTCTCGCCGGAGCGTCACCGGAGCGCCATTGCCGTCAAGCCCGAAGCCCTTCGCCGCTTGCTTGCTCGCCGACCGCCGCCGCCGTCCACCGAGCATCGGTGTTGCACCGTGAGGTTCGCAATAACGCCTCTACATGCCGGTACCACTCACCGCCGGTGAATCGCCGCGGTCATTGTGCCGTTGGTTCCCGAACCGTTGTCGCCGTCGATGCGGCGTGGCGGCCGTGTCGGCGTCCACCTCGGCCGTTTGCTGCGTGTCATCTGCGTGGGCGCCGTGTCGCGACGCACACGCGGCGATCCACCGGTTCTTTTCGAGGCTCGGAGACCAGTCACCGTGAGTTGCCACCGACATGTGGGTCCCACATGTCGAGTTTTTCTTTATTTTATCTTTTCCGAAATCACGAGGGTGACGCCACTTATGCAATAATCTGATTTTCCTTTAGGAAAATAATTGAAATTCATGAAATCACGATTTTCACATTTTATGTATTTTTAATCTTCCAAAGGCCATAACTTTTGCATCTTAACTCCGATTGAGCCCATTCAAATTTCTAAATTTGTCTAAATTCGAGATCTACCTAATTATTATTTTTATTTAATTTTTGGAGTTTGTTTTGCCTCTGTTATTTATTTGTTTTGTTTGTTTGTGTCGTTATAGTAGACGTCGATTCGTCGGGAAATTTTGTGGAAGAAGGAGCACCCCAAGATCAAGACCAGTACATAGACCTTTTCCAAGGCAAGTCATACCTTTGATCATCTTGAACCCAGTTTTCAAATTACGTTGTGTTAAATTATTGCATTCTACTTTAATTATTTATTAAAATGCTTTGGGCATAGTTATTATCCAAATTGTTATCCCACCTTGGCCTTGTATGTCATAATTCCTTGTCACCCTAGATTGGTTATTAGTTGGTAATATTATAGCACCAACGTGGGTTGGTTAGATCTGAGTACAATTGCTTAGCCATGCCACGAGTCATCATCTCATGTAAGTTGCAAATATCAATTATGACTAAGTGACTATGGAATTTTGTGTAAAGCGTGTTTGTATGTTATTACTTCGTGATGGCATGTGTTGCACTAAAACCAACCAGGTGGTAAAGGATTTGGGTGAGGCAAGTGGTGGAAGCGTGTGACATGGTGGACTATGTGATGGGTATGATAATCGTGTGGCTTAGTTAGAACATGGAAGTCTTGCCTTGGTCAATTAAGGACTTAACTTTGTGCGCCATTGAGCTGAGCCTTACTGTCGACCACATGCCTGGTATGGGACGGGCCTAACTTAGTAAGTTATGGATTCTCGGCATTGATGTTCAGGTGGTAGGTTAGGCTTTGTGATAGGGTGGAGGTGTGACTACTTGGTGGTTGCATCACGGGAGGATTCGTCGTCCCTGTCCAACGGTGTGTGTTATGCATGGGCTATGTGATATGTATAACGGTTTGTAAGCACCCCTGGGAATGTCAATGTTGGAGATGAAGTTTCCGAACTGTTTTGTTATGACCAGTGCTAGCTACTTGGTTATATCGTGTGGGTAAAGTGTACAACCTCTGCAGAGTGTTAAACAAACTATTCGAATAGCGCGTCGCGTCATGGACATGCTCGGTGATTTCACATAAGGGTAGTTTTCATAAAATGTGGGAATGGGGCCGTGTGATCTCAATCATATGGCTATGTGAAATAATCATTTAGTTGTGTGTCTTTGTGAAAATAAGCATTAAATTAATATTGTCTATTTGTTTTGAATTATGCTTTCAATCTATTATTCGTATTCAATTGCAAATGTTGCTTTTATGCAAAGAACCACGAAGCCTTTTCTTTGGAATAAGCACGCATCTATACATTGCATTCGTGGTATGATTTGCGAGTGCGGTTGTGTACTCACGCTTTTTGTAAAACTTGCCCAAACCTCTGAGAGAGGAGGAGTCGCTTTGCTTTTGAGGAGGAGTTTGTTGAAGGCGATCGTTCGTTAAGGTGCGGATCCCGGTTGGTTGCTGTGGTGAATTGGTGGGATCTACTTTGGAGTTTTCCTTTCATTCTTTGCTTTATTTCTGTTAGCCTGCGTGCTTAATAAGTGTAAACTTCGACCATAAGGTCAAAACCGTTATTTGTTATTCAAACTAACCGTTTACTTTATCTATCGCTTGTGTGGATCGATATTTACCTGTGTTAACCCTGTGTGCACTAGCTTGATCCTGGACTAGTGCAGTATACACAGAGGGTTCCAGAATCGTAATTCTCGGTCCCGACACACCCTGTGATGGGAACATCACTTCCATGCATATAACTAACACTCCTCATAATAGATCTGAACCTATGCACTTGCAAGGTCCAATCACAAGAGCTCGTGCATGTCATTTGAACCATCAGGTAACTTCATTTCTAAGAGTGAATTTTGTTTCTAATAAGAATATGCTGCTACCTAATGCATATGATGTTCTTTTAATCAGGAACTTAGGAGCTGATTATGAAGAGAAGCTTGTGCAATCCAATTCGGCCACCGGAGACAGAATCAACTTCAAACGTGCATAACTTTCACATACGGACTCCGTTTGAGGCACACGAGTACTTGATTGAAAGTTTATTTCGTCCTCTTTCCAACGGATCTGACCTCACCTCCAAATTCCTTCTGAGCGCACCACAATCGCCAAAAGAGTCAGAAGATGTTTTTGAGTTGAACTTTGGCCCATGGGCCTTGTAACCCTAGGCAGCCTGTACTGTTCACGCAAGTACTATTCATACATGAACAGTACCACCACCCCCTTCTTTCACCTCTCCCTCCTATACATAGTGGCCGCCGCCCTTAGGGTTTGCCAGATTTCGTTTGCTTAGTTTTTCCATGTGAAAACTCTTGTTCTTCGCTTGTGTCGGCTAGACCAACCGTAAAGAACCTCTGCGGAATCCCACCTTTTAAACTCAATTATATATTTGCAATTCAGATTGCTTGTTACTTCGTTCTTGCTTGTTCTTCGATTGCTTGCAGGAATTGATCCTCGTGATCAGGTCAATCGGGTCTTTGGCACGGTTGATAACAACTTGGTGATTAGTTCAGCGGTTGCTTGGTTTGAACGTGCTGCATTCGTAGCCTGGATCATGAGAGTTAATCATCACCCAATCGGAATTTATCCTTCTCATGAAAAGTTCAGGACAACTACAGTTCATCACCCTGGGCAGATAATTTGCCATCACGTTGTCATCACCGCCAGCAGCTTTGATAGCAGTGGTATATATTTGGAGAAATTCCAACGGGTTTTGAGTCCCATTGAACTTTTTTATGTTGGCTGGTCGGAACCTGTCCGGTCAGTGTACTGCTTGGAGCCCTGCTGAGAAGGCTTGACAATCTGTAATAGAGTCGTGACGCCTCCTCTGAAAAGGTGTCGGGTTGTGATCGGTTGGGGATCGGTTTCTCATATGGGAATGCCGGGCCTCGGTGTCCTGATCCGATCGTGGACGTTATTTTGACACCTTTGACCACCTACTTGGTTTAGACGATATCGAAGATCATCAGGGTCAAGCGATCGTTCTTCTCGACAAGGGGGAGGAGTGGCTGCTTGAAAATTGCCATCTTCCCTCATGACTCCCTAGTCGGAATCATCGAGGAGGTCTGGGTATCGATCGGTCTCTAATCCAACCATGTTGTCCCCTACCGAGGAAGGAATGTTGGGATGAAGTCATAGTTTGACTTTGTGAATTCCTTTGTTCTTGGTATGCTTCTATACGCTACGTAGTCTGCTGGAGGATCTCTGACACCTGATCGAAGGTCTTGGGGGGTTCCCGCTAACAGTGGGTGTTCGATGGCTTGAATTTTCCCCCAACCTCCTGGTTTGCCCTATCCGACTCATCACGCGTGGTGGGACAGAACCAGGTGAATTAACCAATGGACGTCCATCAGCTCTGTTGTCTCCAGCATTTGGTGCTTGAGGGCCCGTACCATTTCCATCGGCAGGTGGTGATGAGGTAGGTTGTGTAGGACCATACGCGACATTTTTTTATTTGCATCTCTGATCGCATTGACCTCGTGCCGCCTGCAATGATTCTCCGACGAGCTTCCATCATAACTAATAGAGAGCCTTCCAATGCTTCTACTAGGAGTTTCCACGATGGAAAGTGGTCGGAGATTAGCACCTCTTGTGGGCTTCGTGGTGGATTCAGCCTGATTTGGCGGATTGCTGATCGTATGTTGAGTTTGATCATCCCCACTTGGCCTTTGACTGGTGGTAGCTTCAAGGATATTGTCACTAGGTGTTGGTTGGCACTTGGAATCGCTAGAAGCCGTTGGTGAATACCTATCATCCACGACCGTATCGAGAGTACATTGATCCTCGGGTTGCGGTGCTGAATTTTTGTCGCCCTTTTGGTCGGTCAAAAGGATCGAGCTTGCAGAGGCCCTTGGGTGTTCCGAACTGGTCAGAACATATGGTTCCTCCAAGGACGCCACTGGTGGCGTGTCTTACTCCATTCGGTCAACTTCATTGTTCTCAGCGAACATTGAACCTGTGATGGAGGAGGAGGATGACGACATTGCGTCATGTTCCATGGCGCGGATGCATACGTCCATGTCGAGGTTGGAGTAGTCCACCAAATCGAACCAGTTTTCCTCGTCCCAAGTCCCTGCCATAGACGCATGCACGATTATGGAGTAAAAAGGATGAGGATTTGCTGAGCGTAGGATCTTCAAGAAATCAGATGCCGATTCTCCCCACCGACGGCGCCAGCTGTCGACAATTGAGTCGCCGATCTTACGAAATGAAATAGAGGAAAATGGCTAAAATTTTTTGAAAGAGAATGGGACTGCTCTTTATTGATATGAACTAGCTATTACAGGGGGTGTCTTTGACAAGGCAATGGACTAACTCTTAGTACACAGAGTGTATTGCTAATTATGATGCTTCAATACGATGGAATGCAATTGTCTGCTGAACTTATCCACTGGATCCCTCCTTTTACCGTTCGTGTTCTCCTTTAAGTAGTCGATGAAGTGGTGGCGGTTACTTCTTGAAGAGACGCCTATTGGAAGTGTCGCGATTGGTCGGAGTGAGATGGTAGTTGGTGAAGTATCAACTGTTCGGCGGTTGATATCAGGGAATGATGTAACCACATGAGGGTTATTGTCAATGACTTAGAGCCATGAAACGTTGTGTGGTTTGGAGTGATTAGACACATGTTCCATTCATCACACAGAAGGTATTGTAACAGCCCAAATTTCAATTTCCAGTTGAAAATAAAGTTTAATTATTCTATTGGATTTTTGTGGAATTTTTTAAAGCTTTTCCTTAACCAAATTAAAGCTAAAACAAAATTATGTGCAAAATCTATTATCGAATAATAGCTGGAAATATTTTCTTAAATCCTAAATGCTCTAGAGAATTTGTGAATTTTCTCATAATTTTGGAATTAATTTGCTATATTCTAAAGCCTAATTGAATTATCGGCATTTAATTAAATCGTAAATCGAAAGAAATCTCCAAAGCGATTGTGCAGGCGAAACTCAACTCACCCACTTCCATTTTCAGCGTGGCCCACTCCAACCGCGCCTCCTTCTCCACCGGCAGCGGGGCCATTGTCGGTCTCTCTCTCTTCCTCGCTCATGCGCCGGCCGCGTCCACCGTTGGATTAAAATCAACGGCGAAATCTGCGATGCATTCGGAAGGTCGAATGTTCTACTCAATCGGGACCATCGGTTCTACATCCAACGGCTCACATGCATCGGTCACTTAACGATTCACTGCATCGCGTGATCTATCGCGGCCGTTGGATCGAATCAAGCGGCCACACCAACTACAACTTACCGCCGCCAATCTAATCGCGACCGTCCGTCGAATCGCATGGCCCACCGTCATCGTCTGCGTCGTCTTCCCCGCATACCGCCATGATAACGCCGCCATTAAAGCCAACACCGAGCTTCCTCTCGCGTTTCCTTCCCACTCCTCGCCATCGTGCGCATTGACTACCCGCATCACGCGCCCCTTCCGGCCGTTTTCCCTTTTCTTGTGCACACGATCGCCGGGCGTCGCCACTACCGCCGCCACGCGCGCACACAATCTTCACCACGGCCTCCTGCGCCACTATAAAGGGGCATGAGGTGCCCTCGACTCACCGAACACACCGCCACCACTTGACACCCTCCTCCTTGCCTAAAGCGCTTCAATTTCAAGTTTCTTCACGGCGTGGCACCTCGGTTCTTCTCGTTTCGGCGCCACCGTAGCTCGCCGTCCCGGCGCCGGCACCATCGGCATCACCGCACCGTGCGCGCGGCTGCGCCACCACTCACTTCCTCGGAGGATCGCCGGAACCCCTACTTCGTCGACGACCGTACACCGCCGCCGCCAAACTCCGTCGCCGACGACCTTCCGGTCACGCTCCGGCGCCGTTTTGGTAACCAGTGTGTTCGCAATTGTCCCCTCTTCAATTTGCGCACGTCTATTTAGCTCGCCGCGGCGTAGAACGCCGGCGAGAACACCCACCGGAGCACCACCGGCCTCGGGCCTCGTGGCCGCCCGCGTGTACGCCAGCGTGGAGCACATCAGCGCCACCTCGGCGCCAAAGGCGCGTGGCGCGCGCGTGGTGGCCACCTCACCACGTCCACCCCTCCTCAAAGCCGAAAGTCAGTGGACTTGGTTCATGAGCAGTCACTAACGATTGGGGTCCACATGTCGGAAAAATTAATTCATTTCTTTTAATTTCCGGAAATTCATCATTTGGCGTCGCGATTGCGCAATAAATAAATTTTCTTTAGAAAAATAATTCGAGAATTCAATTAAATTCAGATTTTGTATTAAAACTTCTAAAATTCATATCTTTTGCATTTGAACTCCAAATTGAGTGGTTCAAATTGCAAAATTTGTCTAAAATCATAATCTAGCTAACTAAAGCAAAATATTTTAATTTGGAGTTAGTTTGATCTGAGTTTTGATTTTATTTGAATTTGAGTTGAATTTGTCGTATTTTCACGTATAGACTTGACGACTCGGAGAGTTAGATCCTTCCGACGATTTAGAGTTCCAAGACTTCAACGAAGGCAAGTTACACTATTGATCATATTGTTCCTACTGTTTTAAAGTATTTATTTACTATTTACAATTTATTATTGCATGCATATGTTTATAAAAATATCTGAATATCTGATTTAGTATATAGTTGTTCCAAACTCCTTGGTATGGCCAATTTGACTATCAAACCTGAATACCTTGACACCTTAGATAAAATTTGTCAAATGCTTAGTCTTGCTTAGATAATATTTACAAATTTGGGAGAATTTAGTCAAACCTTTACAATTTAATTTAAAATGTGTTCTGTGGTATTGTTTTATCACAAAGGTTTATAAAGAGGTCTTTTACTCTAAATAAAATGAAATGGGTTTGGACTTGGCGAGATGGATGGATGGTGGGTGCAGGTTCATGCGGGTCTAATCAGTTAGGATTACGACCCGGGGTTTTAAATTGGAAGTCGTAGAAGTCGATTAAGGACCGGTCTTTGAGCGTATTTTGCTCGCCTTACCGTACCACCACATGTCTGTATGGGCAGGATTTGGCTAAATAATCTGTAGTGTCTTAGTGTTATTTGTGCTATGTTGTATGTGTGGGCGTTGGTTGACATTAGTCCCACTTTGGCGCAAGAGGGCTTAGGACGATGGATAGTCCAAAGGTAGCGAAACCTTAGCGGGCATGAATCTGATGAGGACAACGCTTTGTAACGGCCTCATGATAATTGCTTAGTCACACACCTTGAGCGTGCATTGGCCAACATTAAAGCATTTTATCTCGTGTGGGTAAAGTGTACAACCTCTGCAGAGTGTAAAACTATTCGAATAGCCGCGTCATGATCATGGACATGCTAGCAAAGCCACTCTAAGTTAGAATTGTTTTGGTTTATAAAATGTGTTCAACAGATGTTTTAGGATGGATAGTCCTATGGAAAAAATTGGGTGGTTAGCCAAGTGTTAGGAGGATATCCTTCAATATTCAACTAGTGGAGGTCATCAATATTCGTTATCGTTTTGTCACTATCTTTATTCGAATTATTAAAATTGGTCTTACAAAAGTATTAGCATTATAATCTGAAAATCTTGTTTATGCAAAACAAACCTGCCATTACCTTTGTTTACCTTTTGCATGCATTAAACTTTCTATATTGGGTGTGACTTGCGAGCACGGTAGTAGTGCTCACTCTTCTTTGAATAAATCTTATTCGGGAGAAGGCGTTTTCCGAGCGGTGAGGATCTTGGCGATTAGGCTGCGTCCCTGCACGATTGCTGTGGCAAGTCGTGTGGCCTACTACTACTACTCTTCATTGTGTTATTTCTTTTCTTTTGGTATGCACCCTTTTGTAATAAACTTTGAATTATTATCAATAAACTCGTGATATGATTGTGCTATCACTTTTTGTTTAACTGTGTACACTAGAAATCCTGGACTAGTGTATGAACACAGAGAATTTGGGATCCTTCGTTCCCGGGTTCGACAGGTATATACTTGGAATCAAGTCCAAGTGCTAGTTCATTGTTTCTACGAGCAGTCATCTGGTCGGGTAATTGGTACAGGGCCTCTCCGACCATGGTACCCATAATGTAACCTCTTGAATCCTTACGACCACAGGGGTCATTAGCCTTAGGGGTTACGACCACGAAGTCATGTAGTCTTTAATTATGTATTAAGATAATACATAGAGATTTTAATCCTCGTCAAGTTTATAGGCTTGCTTTTCCAACTAACGACACATCCTCCAAGGGTGAACACATAAATAATAAGAGATTTTCTCTTATCCAAATCTCTAGCAAGATCTGAGTCAACATTCCCAAATTGTAAACAAGCATAAGATGTTCCCCAGGTATATGAAAATCTATTGAACTGCTTTCCAATGTTTTTTTTTGCTAGGATTAGCCATATATCTGCTAACAATACTCAATTATTGAGATAAATTCGGACGAGAACATACATGACATACATAAGTGAATCAACTGTACTGGTATATGGAAGTGTAGATATGTAATCAACTTCATCATCCGACTGTAGACATGACGCTGAAAAAAGTTTGAAATATGTAGCTAACGAAGTATTCACAGGTTTGACCTTATGCATGTTGAAACGACGAAGGGCTTTATAAATATACCCTTTCTGACGTAGGCATAATTTCCAAACTGTCTATCTCTGGTATTTTTCATACCAAGAATATTCTATGCTGCACTGAGACCCTTCATCTTAAATTCACTGCTCAATTGTACCTTTAACTTTGAAATTTTTGTCTTGTCTCTTGCAACAATCAACATATAGGAGCAAATAAATAGTTGAGACATTAACAGTCTTCAAATAAGCACAACTATCATAATTGAATCTTTTAAAATCATGAGAGATCATAGATGAATCAAATATCTTGTACCACTATTTGGGTGATTGCTACAGACTATAAAGATATTTCTTCAACTTGCGAGCATAATTCTCCTTTTTGGAAAAACAAAACCTTCCGATTGCTCTATATAAATGTCTTCCTCCAGATCCCCATGTAAGAATGCAATTTTTACGTCCAATTGTTCAAGCTCATAATCATATATAGCCACTATATTGAGTAAAGTGTCTCTAGTCGATTGGGCCCACATGTTTGTAGGTTTTGTTGACTATAGGGTAGTCGTAACTGACATGGTCGTAGTAAGGCTTACGACCATGAGGTGGTCGTAGTAAGACTTACTACCATAAGGTGGTCGTAGCAAATCTTACGACTACCAGATAGTTGTAGAAGTACTTACAACCATATATAGGGTGGTCGTAATATGGTTTACGACCATTCACTAAACTTTTCCCTTATTAATGATAAGGAGTATCCTTACGAATAACACGAAGATATTGCTATCTATAATAACAATTACAGATAAATAATTTAATTAATTGAGGATTATTAGATCCTCGTCATCTAGCCCCCCAACTTCAAGCAAAAGTAACATACTTGGAAAGGAGGTTGTAGAATAGTGGTCGAAAGTAGAGTCTTTCCTACTGGTATTTCATTTGACCAGAAATTGACTTGGTCAAGAAGATAATTTTTCTTGAGTTGAAAAGATAGAATTATTTTTCTCGAATGGACAGATTAAAGAATGCAAACCGACTCTCATAGATCTGTCCATCGGGAGTGGTTCCTAAAGGGGTGGCAACTGTTGAGTTCGCACGATCTTTAACTCAGACAAGCGACTATAAAATCTACCACGGGCGTGACTTAGGGTTTTACTTCCCCATTTGCTTCAATGGCTCTTGAGTTCTTGTTCTCTCCGCCACCAACCATGTTTGCAATCCTTCTCCAAATTCTTCCAAATCCAAATCAAACTCACTCAGAAGAAATGCTGGGACTATTTCCAAGTAGGAGAAATCCGAGATGGATGTGGAGAAGATGACTGTTTTGGTCGTAGCGGAGAAGATTGCAAAGCGTGCTTTGGTGAAGTGGACCAACGCTGGAGGTCAGCATTGGTCCTCAGGTGAGAAGGACATCATTCCAGTATTCTAGTCGTACCGTGAATACGGTTTTCTACTGCCCGTTCACCCTTTTCTGATGATCGTACTCTAGCATTTTGGGGTAGAATTGGTGAAATTGGTTACCAATTCCATCACAATGCTGAGTGTATTTGTTTATCTGTGCGAAGCCTATCTGGAAATTCTTCCATATTTGGATCTCTTTCGGTAGTACTATGGAAAGAGCAAACACAGCGGAATCGCAAGCAGATGTGGTCTGAAGCTCCACGATGGGAAGTCGATGGATTATATTCAGATGTTCACCCGGTCATCATGGCTAGGGTGGAGGAAGAAGTGATTCTATTGGACTGTGTCTAGGGATGATAGCCTCTTCTTCACGGGAAACCTGCAGAGAAGAGTTCATCTTGGGACTCGACTCCAAGCGACCGCAACTAGATGTCCCCCTACATCCAAGCTATTAAGGATTTGAGGGAAGAGGGGTTGACCGGATGGCACATGGTGAGGGACTTCATCACGCGCGCATTAGTCCCCTGAAGCATCGAGCACATTCCATGTGGAGGTACTCGGGGACTACTGCCTCGATTCGAGATTATGAAGGAGGTAAAGTAATAATCAACTTAGCTCTTTTTCTTAGTTTTGAGCATGATTGTTGATTATATCTTCATAATCGTAGACCTCTCACAAAAGGCAATTGATGCTCGAGTCAAGATCATTTGTGAGAAGGCTCCTACGACCACGGCAAGAGCTTGGTCATAACTAAAGAAGAAAGAAATAAACGCCTAAAAGTAATCAAAAGTTGATTTCGTCTTTAGAGTTCAGTTGTCGTAAAACTCGACCACTTGACAATATTCATTTTCTTACTTTTGTAGAAAGTAGGCATGGTAGATCGTCAAGACGGCCAAGAGGTCTAATTCAAGGTTGTCGAAGATGAGTGAGAGGAAGACAGAGTTCCTTTGGCTAACAGGTGTTCCCTTGTGAAGGCTGCCGATAAGGAGGTTGGAAGTTCAAGATATACCCTTCCTTCGACCACCCCATCAGACAGTTCTTTGCAGACGTGATTGCTACAGAGAGAACGGGTGTGATTGAAGAACATAAGCATAAAGTCTCTAAGACCAAGGTACCCTTCTACTATGACAATAAAATATTTTCAGTTTCTGTTTCTCATGGCTTTGTTAAGCAAATAGAAAAAGAGCACTGAACAAGTTTTATATCTTTTGTGAAGGCTACCTGCACTGTGAGATCTGCGGTTGGCGAGCTTGTCCCTCGGGTGGTGAAGCGGTTCGACCATCAGAGAGGCGGTAGCTCGAGGAGCTCTAGCTCTCGATCAACACCTACGACCAGACGTGGTCATAGAGGTCCCAATTCTTCATCAAGACATTCAGCCAGACGTGGTCGAGGAAGTCCCGACCTCTCAAGCTCGTGACACTGAAAGCCTTAAAGAGGCTAAATGTGTCATAAGAATTGAGGAGGTCGAAGAAGAGAAGAAGAAGAAGAAGTCTTCCTTGGGGAAGGTTTCTTCTGGATTTAATATGATATCCAGGAAGCAATGGCGGACCCAGGATTTTTAGGATGGGTATTCGGACTTCGGAGTTAGGTTGTCCAGATATGTCAATACCAATACGCCGATACCGTGAGATGTCATTTCCCCAAAACACTGATACGACGATACGTGTATATATAATAAAATACAAAAAATAAAGAAATTAATGATTTCATATGAGGAAATCAACGATATAAGGCAAGCATAATGGCTTGAATTAAGCATCAAATTATAGATATCAATGACAGTTGAGGAGGTGGAAACTAGGAATAGAGCTATTTTTGCTTTAGGCTTCTTATTTTGCTGAGTTATGTTGTTATTGCAGGGTGCGGCCAAGACTTGTGCTTGGTGCTTGGCCGTTATTGTTTTCTCTATTTTCTGTTCTGGGCTATAGCAGCTATACTGCTAAATCTTATTTTCTCCCTCTAATAGTGATCGGTAGAGGTCATGTCTTCTTTTTTTTAAAAAAAAAAAAACATGTGCTTGGTCTTGGTCGTTGTTGTTTTCTCACTTTTTCCTATTCGATGTTATAGCAGCTAGACTGCTAAAACTTATTTTTCTTCCTCTAATAGTGATTGGTAGAGTTCTTGCCTTCTTTTTCAATTTTTTTGATAGATACATACCTTGCTGATCCTACTCTTTTTTGCTCTTTTCTCATCAGCAAGAACCCCATCTAAGAATGTTCCTTCTATAGAGCAAAAATTAGCATGTAAATATATGTAACAAGGGTCCAACTATCTGTTCATTGCCCAAGGTAAAGATTGTATTTTTGTACAACATCCTTTGGAAAGAACCAAGAAAGTAGAGGAAGATGCTAGATTCCAGAAAGAACCGGAGCTAGAGCAGAGCAGAACTGGAGAGAAGAAGTGGAGTGCGTAGAACAAACCTATATCTGGAGAGAGGACAATGATCGTGAGCTAGATATGCTGCCCCCTTTCCGCCGTCACGCTCCCTCCTGGCCACCTCGTTGCTCCCTTGGTGCCGCCCGCTCCCTTCCTCCCTGTTTGTCGTGCTACCACTCACTTGCTCGTGTTGCATTTCTATTCGCCCGTATAGGTGCGCTACTGCATGCTCGCTCTGCGTCGCCTCACGCCTGTTTTGTAACATCCCAATTTTCAGAGCTTAAAAATCTTTTAATAGTTAGTAGGGAGAAAATTCACCATTTGGATTTTATTTGAATTTAATTTCAAAAGCTTAATATTGGACTTTACAATCACAAACATTTAATGTGAATAATCCCAACTTGAACAATAGCCAAAACTATTTTATTTGGGTTCTTTGTGCTCGATATATTTTCTAGATTTTCTAGAATTTTTAGGTTCGATTGCTATATTCTATTGCTTATTTGAATTTACGGTATTTTCTAAATTAGAAAAACTATTAAAAATCTCGGAAACTCTCTCGGGCCGAATCTCCCCGGCCCAATCCTCCGCTCCTCTCGCGCTCGCTTCCTGGCCGCGCATGTGTGCGCCTCCCAGCACAATGTGGACCCACTGTCGACCTCTCTTCCCTCTCTCTCTCCGGAATGCCCCGTTCACCCTCCGCGTTGGATCAAGCATGAGCGGTGGATGTGCGTGAGGTAAGCGGAGGTTCGTCGTTCTCTTGATTGTGGACGTTCGATTAGATGCGGGCGGTCGGATCCGAGTCCGTTCTCACCGCGTCGTTTCCCACGCGATCACGCTGAGCCGCGACACGACAAGCGGCCCCACCGAGGCGCTCGTTCATCGTCTCGAAGTCGGGGGCGGCTAGCGCCGCCGCTTTCCTCGCCGTCGTGCCTAGACCTCCTCGAGCGCCCCTATATAAAGGAGCTAGCCCTCGGTCTCGCACTCCAACCAGCGGCCGCCGCTCAAAACCTAACCCTAGGCGCGCAAAGCTCGGGAAGCAATCTGCGCGCCGCAACTCAAGCGAGCTTGTTCTCGCCGTCGGTGCCGCCGCGCCTCTTCGTCTGCACCTCGGCATCGCACGGAGCTCCTCTACCTCTCGGTGGCCTTGGTCTCGCCGGAAGACCACCGAGCCCGATCCCGACGAACCGAGACTCCGCGCGCTTCTACCTCACCGCGCGCCACCACGGTTGTCCCGTGCACCGGTGAGCACACCGCGTGATCCTCGTGTCACCTCTACCTCCGGTACCACTCACCGTCGGCGAATCACCGTCGTTCGCCGTTGCGTCGGATCCGGCGCCACCGCTCGGCTGTCGTCCACGTCACCGCCACCGCCGCTGCCACGTCAGCCTTTTCGCCCTCGTGTCGCTCGCGTGGAGCCCAGTCAGCGTCCACGTGCGTGCCCATGCGGCAGTCCACCGGACCCCGAGTCCCGAGGCTCGGTAGACCTAGTCTACCGTGAGCCGTGTCCCTGACATGTGGGTCCCACATTTCAGGATTTTCGTTTAATTCTTTTAATTCCGAAATTGTCTTGCTGACGTCAGCTTGCGCATTAAATCTGATTTTCATTTAGGAAAATAATTCAGTAAATTCATAAAATCTGATTTTCAGCATTTTATGTAATTTCAATCTTCCAGAGCTCATAACTTTTGTATCCTAACTCCGATTGAGCCCATTCAAATTTCTAAATTTGTCTAAATTTAAGCTCTATTTATCTGAGATTTTTATTTAATTTTTGGAGTTTGTTTTGCCTCTATTATTTATTTGTTTTGTTTGTTTTGTCTCGTTTTGAGAGAGGCGTCGATCGTCGGGGAATTTTGTGGAAGAAGGAGCACCCCAAGATCAAGACCAGTACATAGACCTTTTCCAAGGCAAGTCATACCTTTGATCATCTTGAACCCAGTTTTCAAATTACTTTGTGTTAAACTAATGTATTCTACTTTAATTATTTATGTAAATGCTTTGGGCATAGTTATATCCAAATTGCTATCACACTTTGGCCTTGTATGTCATAATTCCTTGTCACCCTAGATTGGTTATTAGTTGGTAATATTATAGCACCAACGTGGGTTGGTTAGATGCGAGTACAATTGCTTAGCCATGCTACGAGTCTCACATCTCATGAAAGTTGCAAATATGAACTATGACTAAGTGACTATGGAACTTGTGTAAAGCGTGTGCTATGTGTTATTACTTCGTGATGGCATGTGTTGCACTAAAACCAAGCTGGGTGGTAAATGATTTAGGCGAGGCAAGTGGTGGAGACGTGTGACATGGTGGTCTATGTGATGGGAATGATAATCTTTGTGGCGTAGTTAGAAAATGGAAGTCTTGCCTTGGTCAATTAAGGACTTAACTTTGTGCGCCATTGGCGAGTCTTCTTGCACGACCACATGCCTGGTATGAGACGGGCCTAACTTAGTAAGTTATGGATTCTCGGCATTGATGTTCAGGTGGATAGGTTAGGCTGTGTGACAGGGTGGAGGTGCGACTACTTGGTGGTTGCATCGCGGGACGATTCGTCTTCCCTGTCCAGCGGTGTGTGTTATACCAATTCTATGTGAGCTGGTATAGCGGTTTGTAAGCACACTGGGAATGTCAATGTTTGAGATGAAGTTTCCGAACTATTTTGTTACGATTGGTGCTTGCTACACTAGTTGTATCTTGTGGGTAAAGTGTACAACCTCTGCAGAGTGTTAAACAATCTATTCGAATAGCGCGTCATGATCATGGACATGCTCGGGATTTCACACGAGGGTAGTTTTCATAAAATGTGGGAATGGGAGTGTGTGACCTTAATCATATAGCTATGTGAAATAATCTTTAGTGTGTGTCTTTGTGGAAACAAGCTGTTAAATTAATATTGTTTATTTGTTTTGAATTATGTTTTCAATCTATTATTTGTATTCAATTGCAAATGTTGCTTTTATGCAAAAGAACCACGAAGCCTTTTTCTTTGGAATAAGCTCGCATCTATACATTGCATTCGTGGTATGATTTGCGAGTGCGGTTGTGTACTCACGCTTGTTGTAAAACTTGCGCCCAAACCTACGAAGAGGAGGAGTCTACGCTGCTTTCGAGGAGGAGTTATTTGAAGGTCGATCGTTCGTTAAGGTCGGATCGATCGGTTGCTGTGGTGAATTGGTGGGATCTGTTTGGAGTTTTCTTCATTTCTTTGCTTTATTTCTTATTAGCCTGCGTGGCTTAATAAGTGTAAACTCGACCATAAGGTCAAAACCCTTATTTGTTATTCAAACTAATCGTTTACTTTATTTACCGTTTATGTGGACCGATATTTACCTATGTTAACCCTGTGTGCACTAGCGTGATCCTGGACTAGTGCAGTATACACAGAGGGTTCCAGAATCGTAATTCTGGGTCCCGACATGTTTGCCATCGCATCGTAGCATCATGTCCACCAACCGTCGCTCGCCTTCATAGCCCACGCCTCCGCTCGTTCACCACTTGGAGGCCAGAGCGCCCCCACCCCACACACACACACAGGACAACCACAGAATGAGAGAGAGAATAGAGGTTAGGGTTTGGTGGGCTGAAGTAGGAGGGAAATGGGCCTAATATGTTACATGGGCCACGCGCGAGGTGTGAGGAATACGAATTGAATTCATTTGCAGACACAAATATATAGTTTTGGCCTAACTAATAGCATATACATCTAATATACCTATTATACACCAGATATTTTGAAGAAAAAAAAGGGTGTTCAACTGAACACCCATGACCCCGAGGGTCCGTCCATGCCAGGAAGCCAAGGTTTCTTATGCATTTACCTTTTAATTCCATAGTTTGACATGTCTTCCTCTTTTCTTGTTGTTTTAGTCCTGCTTCTTCAGCCCCCGAGGATGCTTCTATTGAGAGGCCTACCGTTGTTTTGTAGATCATGGGAGTATTAGTTTCTCCTGCGGTCGAAGAAACAACAACGGTGGTGGTCAAAGATTCGACCACTATCCGTGATGTGGTGACGGAGGAGGTTACTGCTACCGAGCCAGCCACGACCACTGAGGTAGTCGTAGAGGAGGAGGTGAAGACGACGAAAGAACTAGATGCTATGGCGACCAAGTCAATTATTGAGAATCTTAATAATCTAACAAGGGACTTGGTCCTACGATCACCAGAAGCATCCAGTCAAGATGGAGCAGGGAGCTCCGACTGCCATGCCGGGAAGGAGGTCGTGGAGGATGTTCCTCCGGGTCCTAAAGGTGGAGTCGCTTCTTCTGTTAACAATGAAGAAGAAGAACCTTTTGACCACTTCCCCAAATTCTTTGGACCACCAATTGTCAGATCTTCTTCGATTAGATCTTGTGATCGAGTCCCACACCCTAAGGATATTACAAATATGGGACATATCTTTGATGACAAGCGTCTTCAAAGAATATGGTGGGACAAAGTTGTCGAGCTCTATGAACTGCAGGACTCCGAGACAGTGTATGCCCATTTTGCTCGATCAGCCATCAATGTAAGTACTCGATACCAAATTTTTATATATTTGGGTTTTTTTTCTTTTTCTCAATGTGTATCTCTTTGTTCAGAGAGCTCTCGAACAAGTTACTACTATTGGTGAATACCACAGGAAACTAATGTTGCCGAGAAAGTAGAAAGCTGAATTCCATGAACAAGCAGTGGGATGGTAAGTTATCGTTACGAGTAGTCTTTTTTGTTTCGTCCACTTGTTCAGTACTCATGTCTGTTTTAGCCTTTATAGGTCTAAAAGCAACGAAGATCATTAGTCGATGCACTCAACTATGAAAAAGCTGAGACGCAAAATCTAAAGGATGAAAAAGAAAACCTGCTGAAGAATCTTCAGGAGGCAAATTCTGTAGCTTTCGAGTTGCAGAATAAAATAAACACTAAGTATTTCACTTAACATTGTTCATTTCGACAACCTTCTTTTCTTTCTCTAATTCCTTTTCTTTTTTAAAAAAGAGGTTGATACGGGTAAGCTTCAAACCGAGGCCGATTTGAAGATCTTGGTGATCGTGAGCTTACTCGTATCTCCAAAGAAAATGATAACAGCATAAAGGCATGGGAGGAGCACTATGCAAAGGATGCTTCCTCTCATGATGACGAAGTCAAGAAGCTTGACTCTCGCTTAGTAGGTAAGAATTCTTTACCTACGATCAGTTCTATTTACTAGTCATTAAGAAGTGTTTTTCTACCTAGTCGTGCTCTATTTTCATAGCAAGCAGTCAAAATAAAACGACTTCAGGAAATTTTGATTCGTAGTCAGGAGGAAATGAAGGCTACGAAGATCAACCTTCAAGACAACATTTCTCTCCTTAACAATGTGCTCGGTGTACTCGGTGCTAAGGAGATCAGTCCTTTTGAAGACATCGTGAGCGGCCATACGAGAACTATTGGACAGCAAGTCAGGACTCTCTAGGAGTTGATAATGACTCTGAAGACCAATCAAGATTACTCGATAAGATAGGCGGTCGAAAGTGCAGTTAGTTTTGTTCTGGCTAAACTTAAGGCTCATGATCGTAGTCTTTGTCTTTAACCAGTCGAAGCTGACTTCGATTGCCCTAAAGCAGAGGCAGCACGACTGATCGAAGAAGTGCAGCCTACTGGCAAGAAGGACCCAGAGGAGAAGCAAATCGGATCTCCTTCGTCAGATTAGTTTGTAATAGGAAATACATTGTAAAAATAATTTCTTGCTTTTGAATGTAAATCTTTATTTTCCTGCAAATTGTCTTTTCGAGTAGTTAGTAACTCATAAGACAAAACATAGAAATGAGAGTTGAATTTTAAGACTAAGTATTGAAGTCATATTTATAACTTTATCCTAGCCTCCGACTATTTTCTTAGTTTAATTATATAAACTAAGTAAATAGTGAAAAAAGAGTGCCTATAAAAATTTGTTCGACATTTCTTATTGAACTCGGTTTTCTTGTACTGGTAGCAAAAGTTAGAAACAGCTCAACACTAAGAAGTTCCTTCTAGTGGGCAAGACCACGTGCAAAGAAGAAAGACTTCAACTAGGTGGTGTTACTTCCTCTGACCAGATTAATCAAATCGAGCGTATTAACAGTAGTCGAACAAACTATGAAAGCTTAACTCACTTAGAAAATTCTTCGTATAATGAAGAGGTAAACTAAGTTAATGATTAAAAAGATCTTGCTTTAAAATTATTTTGACTATATTTTGTTGAACCTAGTTTTTTTGTATTGGTAGCTAAAGTTAGAAACAGATCGACGCTAGGAGGTTCCTTCTAGTGGGTAGGACCACGTGCAGACAAGAAATACTTCAACTAGGTGATGTTATCCTCCTTCAACCAGTGCAAAGAAAAGCAAGTGTTTAAAAAGTTATCAAAAAATTATCGAATCATTGCTCAATGAAAATTTTAAGATAATAAAGATTAGAGAAAGCATAAAATTTATTGAGAATATAAAAGGTTACACATAGAACTTGCGTAGCTGATCAATGTTCCATGAATTAGAAAGAACTCTGCCATCTTTCATTGCTAGTCGTACCGAGCCTGGCTGTGTGACTTCGATAACTATGTGAGGACCTTTCCAATTGAGGGAAAGTTTATTCCGATTAGACTGGAATTTAATCTTTTTCAATACCAAGTCAAATATAACAAGGCTACGAGGTTGAACCTTATGATGTAGTACTTGCGTAAAGCTTGTTGGTAGACTACCAAATGGATTAAGGCTTGATTCCTCTTTTCCTCGAGTAGGTTGATGTCATCAGCTCAAAGTTATTCTTGGCCGGAGTCGTTGTAATTTTTACCCTTGTTGACCGAATCTTTAGTTCAGGTTGAAGCATGGCTTTAGCACTAAAAACTAAGAAAAAGTGTGTTTCACCTGTAGCCCGACTACCAGTCGTGCGAATTGCCTATAATACTGAGGGTAATTCTTTTACCCAAGTCCCTGAGTGTTTTATAAGCTGGTCGAAAACTTGTGTTTTAATTCCTTGCATAATTTGACCATTCGCCCTTTCGACTGCTCCATTGCTTTTGTGGACGGGTGATAGAGGCATAACATAACTTGGTACCTAACTCTTCATAGAATTTTTGGAATTTTGTGCTCAAAAATTATGTACCATTATTTGTAATAATTCGACTTGGAACCCCAAATCGAGTGATCACATTTTTTATTATAAATTTCTTGGTTGCTTCCATTATTATCCTAGTCACAGGTTCGGCTTCAATCCATTTTGTGAACGTATCAATAGCCATAAAAAGGAACTCGAAACTCTCTGGTGGTTTTGGAAATGTTCCTAGGATATCGAGATCCCAAGTTGCAAAAGGTCAAGAAATAGGTATGGTTTGTAATGCTTGAGCTGGTCGGTGTGTTTGCTTGCTATGAAACGGCACTGTACACATTTCTTAACAAGCTCTTTAGCATCGTAGGGTTGTTGGCCAGTAGAAACTTTGTTGAAAGGCTTTTTTGACCATGGTTCTGTAAGAAGCGTGAGTTCCACATATGCCTCTGTGTATTTCTTGAAGGAGATTTATTCCTTCTTTCTGCGATATGCATCGCATGAGAACCCCTTGAGTACCTCGCTTGTAGAGGATTCCTTTAACTAAAGTATACATTTTGGCCTTACGGGATAAACAATCAGCCTCAAGATCGTCATTGGGTAATGTGCCCTTCTGAAGATACTCGTAGATGGGTCTTATCTAGGTATCCATGTATTCTAGAAAGGCTGTCTCAATAGGAGATGTTTCTGGTGTTTCGACCATGGACGACTTCTGGAGCTGTTCCAAGAAAACTCCTTGTGGTACTGGTGATCGGGAAGAAGCCATTCGAGCTAACTGGTCAGAAAGTAAATTATCCTTTCAACGGATATATTGTACCTCGAAACTGAAAAAATGCCTTTCAAACTTCCTAACTTCCGATAAGTACTCAGACATGGTTGTATTAGAGCATTAGTACTATTTTTCGAACTGATTCACGACTAGTTGAGAGTTTTCTCTCACGAGTAGTCATCGAATCTCGAGTGCTTTCGCTGCTTGTATGCCAGCCAATAAACATTCATATTCTACCATATTGTTCATAACAACAAAGTTTAATTGAATAGCATATTTTAAGGTTTCTTTTGTAGGAGATACCAGGACCACCCTGCCCCCGAGCCACTTAGCATAAGTGACCCATCAAAGTACATTGTCCATTGGTCATGGGCTTCGTACTGGGGGTCCCTGAACAGGTTCAGAATTTATCTATTTGAAGACAAAGTTTGCCAAGATCTGGGATTTAATGGCCGTTCAGGACAAAAAATGGAGGTCAAACTTCCCAAGTTCGACCGATCATTTTGCCATGTGCCTCCTGCTTCCCTGTTCTAGAGGACCTCTCCTAAGGGAAACTTAGACGACACAATTAATTTGTGCGCCTGAAAATAATGTCCTAGTTTCCTCGAAGATATGAGGAGAACATATAGAAGCTTTTGGACCTGAGGGTAATGCTCCTTAGGCCTATGTAAAACTTCACTAATGTAGTAAATTGCTTGTTAAAAATTTCACGTTCTGCAACCAGCACTGTGCTCACTGCTTGTGGTGTAGCAGCTTGGTATATTAGGAGTGCCTCTTCTAGTTTCAGAGAAACCAGAACAGGAGCACTCATAAGATACCTCTTGACATCCTCTAAGGCGTTGTTTGCCTTATCTGACTACTCGAAACCCTCATATTTTCTTAGAAGTTTAAAGAAAGGAAGGCATTTTTCTCCTAGTCGTGCAATGAAACAACTTAAAGACACCATACATTCTGTGAGTTTCTGGACTTCTTTCTTTGCGGTTGGAGGGCACATTTGTTCAATGGTTTTATCTTTTTAGGGTTTGCTTCAATTCCTCGTGTAGAGACAAGGAGTCCAAGCAACTTTTCTGAAGCGACTCCGAATACACACTTCTTAGGATTGAGTTTCAAATGGTGTTTTATGAGGTTGTAGAATGTTTCATGCAAGTAGGAAATATGATTAAGGCGCTTGATGCTTTTTACGACCAGATCGTCAACGTAGACTTCCAAATTTCAGTTTAGTTGAGGAAGGAAGATCTTTTGCATCAAGCGTCCAAAAGAAGCGTCAACATTTTTTAGACCAAATGAAATTTTAACATAGCAAAATATTCCAAGTGGTGTAATAAATACAGTCTTTTCTTCATCATCTAGGCACATACTTATCAGATGATAACCAGAATATGCATATAGGAAACTTAATATTTCACAACCAGTAGTAGAATTAACTAACTGATCAATACGAGAAAGGGGACATCATCTTTCGGACAAGCTTTATTAAGATCAGTAAAGTCTACACACATACGCCACTTATCATTAGACTTTCTAACCATTACAGGGTTAGCAAACCACTCTGGGTGGTCGGCTTCTCTTATGAAGCCCGCTTTAAGTAGCTTGTCCAATTCAAATCTAATGACATCTCGTTGATCATGTGTGAATCTCTGTAATTTTTGTTTTACGGGTTTCTTGTCAGGTCATAGAGCTAGCTTGTGCTCGATCATCTCCCTAGGGACTCTAGGTATGTCTGATGCTTGCCACAAGAAGACATCTGCATTTGCTCGGAGGAAGGCGACGAGGGCATCTTCCTATGCAGAGTCAGAGGTGACCCTAATGTGAACAGTCTTCGAGGGTTCCCCTGTATTTAGTAGAACTTCTTTGACTTGGTCCTTCGGCTTTGGTGCAACTTTAGTCTTCGACTGCTTGGTCGAAGGTCACTGCTTGCTTGCTTCTCGAGTTGGTATTTAGCCAACCATTTCAAGAGACTTGTGGTCGCATGTAAGCGCCATCTTTTTATCACAAAGGACTATGATTAATCTTTTAGGGCCTGACATCTTAAGATATTGATAACCGTAGTGTGCATCCATTAGGAATCATGCCAGAGTTGGTCGATCGAGTATGGCATTATATGCCATATCGAAATCGACCACATCAAAAGAGATTTTCTCTATCCTGAAATTGTTTGGTGAACCAAATGTAACAGAAAGAGAAACCTGACCAATGGGTTTGGCCAAAGATCCTGGTACAATCCCATGAAATGAGTATCATACAGGCTTGATCTTTGTCCTGGAAACTTATATCTCATCTAGGGCACTCGTAAAGAGTATATTAAGCAAACTTCCACCATCAACTAACACATGATTTACTCGACAGTTGTTGATGGTGGGCTTGACCACAATCAAAAAACGACCAGGTCGAGTAGAAGGGATCAAACAGCCACCTTTCTCAAAAGAGATGGTAATTTTTACCACTTCGGTACTTTATTGACAAGAGGAGGGTTGATGGAATTTACCTCACGTTCGATAACTTTGTGCTATCGTTTTGACTCATATGCTGAAGATCCTCTATAGATGTGATCGATGGTGTGTTCTAGATCTTGAAATAACATCTCCTCAGCATCATCCGACTGTTTTGACCACTTGTTTGCCCCACCTCTTCAAGTGTAGGAAGTGGTCCCTTGCCGGAGAAGTAATCCTCGAGTTTCTGCTGAAAAAACTTGACAATTGCGAAGGTCGTGTCCTTCCTTTTTGTGGAAAGGACACCACCTAGGCTTGTCCTTTTCCGTTTGGGGTGTTTACCTTTGCTCCGATCGGGATATGGTTTAGAACTCCAAGGTTCCTTGTCGCTTTCAGCTAAGACTTCCTTAGAGCTTTTGACTTGAGGTTTTTGGCCTTTAGATTTCCTCTTAGATTTCCTCTTAGATTTTCTAGCTTTGTTATCCTTTTTCTTGCTGCCTTTGCCTGCTCCTCGAGTGTCATTATCGTCACGATCAATTGTGCACTTCTATTCGACTGCTTCTGCAGCAGTTTCATAATGGTCGGCCATTTCAAAGAGCTCGACGATGGTAGCCAGAGGATTTAGAATGATATCTTCTATGATCCTTCGATTGCGGACCCCCTGCTTGAACGCTTTGATGACAGAAGAGTCGGAAACTTCAGGAATTGAATTGTGAATCTGACTGAAACACCTGATAAATTGGCACAAGGTCTCGTGAGAATTCTGCATATTCTGTGCAGGTCATCCTCCTTTCCTGGGCGATTGTAGGTGCCCTGAAAGTTGGCTACTAGTACATCGCAGAGGTGCTGCCACGAGTAGATCTACTCTTATGGCTGATTTAACAACCATGACCAAGCATATCCTTCGAGCACAGTAGGAAGGTAGTTGGCCATGACATGCTCTCCTCCTACTGCTGCTCGAACAACAGTGGTATAGATTTAAAGAAACTTAATGGGATTTTGTGACCCTATCAAACTTCTCCATGTTTACTGGTCAGAATCGTGGCGGCCAACGAACTACTCGAAGGTCAGGTGAAAATGCCCAACATCTAGTAATAATATCATGAAGCCTTCTTTGCGAGAAAGAAGGGTTGATGTCACCAGGCAGTCGTACTCGACGATACCCAGTGGTAAGTGGACCTGACCTATCATAGGTTTCGTCCATATGAGGGTAATACTCCTCGTACTCTATATGATGTTGTAGATTTCTTAGAAGAAGTGGCGAATGACCACCTCCCCTAGGAGTTTATTGATCACCAGTTGTTTGAGGGACTCTTCTTCGACTAGAGTCATGGTTAGGAGAGCGACCAGACCTGTGGTCTTGTCGTTCTTCACGAGGAGAGTCATCTAAACGACTGGCATTTGATGGAGTTGTCCCGGTGAGACTACCAGAATAGTGTCGCCGAGTCCGCTCAAGCCTGACCATCGTGTCCCATGTCTTGGTGCGATCTCTTGAGCAAAGAGGTCATAGCTTGGCACTTGTCCAATCTCTTGAGTCAGATTTTTATCAAGTCGTTTATCCATTGAAGTTCTTGAGCTTCCTCTGACCGGTATTGGATGTGCCCAGGTAAAGTCCTCTAGGTAGCAATTGTTCTTCTCCGAATGGTTTCAGGATCATCAACATCTGAGTCAGTTGGAGCATGTCTCAGTGGAGAGCGATCATTTCAAGGATTTCAGCCACGCTCATGAAGGTGGTGATCCTGTTCATCACTGGAGGCGTCATCGCCATCACCACGAGAGCCTGAAGTGAGTGTGCGATGGGAAGCATCCCCAGTCCTGCCTCTTGGAGAGATATTAGGATCTGAGGGGAGGACAAAGACCTCCTGGATGCTATTATCTCCACTTGTGCCTGAGTCCTCCTAACTCGAGGAGTAGTCGAAGGACAACGCCTCACGACTTGTAGCAACCCCCTCCAGAAAGGGGAATTTTAGGTAATAACTATTTCCAACTGAAGGTGAACCCTGCGAAGGTGTGGTCGAATCCTCAGGTGAAGCGGGCTTGGCAATGCACCTCGTGGGGTAAAGAAGGGTGATAGTTATTAGGTGTTGGTTGAGTTCCGGAATCATAGATTCCTAGGACTTGCTGTGCTAGATCGGACAACCTCAAATGGGGTTGAACATTTGGAGGGGGAACCCTCGCTGTGCTCTGTACTTGCCGTATCACAATCCTGACCTTGGTCGATGGACCCTTACCATTTGAGGAGTCTGGTTCCTCATTTGGGCGTAATATTGTGGGGGAGAAAGATCTCTTATCAACCATGTCTACGACATGGTCTTCTGGGTCCGGTGAAAGATCCCTGGAAACGACATTGCCATCGGACGAAATGATGCTCTGCTCATATTCGTAGCAGACATTCATGTCCAGTTCTGCGTAGTCTGCCAAATTGAACCAATTCTCCTCATTCTATTCTCCTGCCATGAAAGTATCATAGTTCAAAAATGAAGATAACTTGTCGTTGTCGAAAACAAAAACCAGAAGATCCCTATGGACAACGCCAACCGTCGATGGTTTAGTATTGATCTTATGAATGAATGCTGAGGACTATTCTTGAATTAGATCTACATAGAAAAAGACACAAGGAATTTATATAGGCTCAAGCCTTCTCCTAAGAGAATAATAACCCTACTCCTGTGTGGTTGTATTGGCTATGCTTTACAACAGGGAAGAAATCACTAGAACTGGGACTTAATGACTCATGTCTGTTGATTGTATCTCTGATTGATTCACTTATGATCTCCTCTCTCTCGTCCCCTGACTTTACCCCTTATATAGCTATCGGGACCCTGAGTCGCTGGACTCGAGCCCTCTATGTATTCTGAACAAGTCCCAGATCAGTAGCTAGCTCACACAGTGACATCACCGATGATAAACATATCCATACAACAAAAAGATGATGAAGCAGACAAATTAATATTACTTAGTAGCAAAAGGATCTTATGGTCAAAGTCTTACAAAGTTTGCCAGGCAGGGCTTAACAACAAAAGGTATCTTGCAGCGGAACCAAAATATCTCGTGGAGGCCATCCGATATGCCCACAGACTATCGAGTGGAGGACGTGACCTAGTTCGCATAGTCTTCAAAGTAATCTTCCTCGTAGAACTTGACGTTCCCTGGTTATTCTTTGGTGGCTTATCAACAAATGGCGTAAAGCCGTGAGTAATTTAAAGTACTCAGCAAGTCGTAGAAAAATGTATGCTAATAATATTCATGCAAGGCTTGTCCAGGATAGCTTTATGGCTATTTTGCATAAAGTACTATTGACAATGATTACAGTAAGTAGATTGAAAAGCACAATTTAAAAGATTAATGTATAAGTAATCAAGTTCTTTTTGCATCAACTAGTGGACACCTGTCCACTTTCCAACCATTCCATCCAAATCACCATTCCGACAATTTTTATGAAAATCTACCCCTCGTGTGAAATCACCAGGCATTGTCCATGACTAGGGACACGGCTATTCGAATAGTTTTACATTCTGCAGAGGTTATACAGCTTGATCAACAAGAGATAATCTTCTTATACTGTCAGGCATTTTATGCTTTCGAAGGCGTGTGACTAAGTGATTATCACAAGACCTTTACAAAGCTCTGTCTTGACATGGTTCTGCTCACTAAGGATTCGCCACCCCAACCCCCTCTTGCGCCAATTCAACAACCCAAATAGAACCGAATCAACACATTACTAATTATTCGGCCAGGTCCACCCCATCCTGGACATGTGATTGTACGGTATGACCCATATCAATGGCACACAAAGTTAAGTCCTTAATGACTACTCAGGCGAAGCATCCTCATCCCAATATGTTTCCTGCACCCCTTTACTGCATGATCATTCGCCTGAGTATGAAATCATTTTTTTTGTGTTCAACCTGACCAAATGGCAACCCTTGCCATGGCACAACTTTTAACGACAGTGGCCGCGCCACAATTCCATATTTCATTAAGTCAAATTTATACAAATGAGCATGTGATCAAGAATCCATCAGATAGCTAAACCATGGCTAAGCATATACGATACCCAAGTTAGTACTAAAATATGTTCAACTAAAATTAACCCAACCTATGGTGTTCAAGGGTTCATGTCATTCAAAATTTTCAATCAGGCATAATGACAATTAGGTAATTAGCTATTTCCAAAACTATTTTTATACAACTAGCAATGCATGTTGATATAAAATAATATAATTTTATAAAGTAGGTACGACGTGATCAAAGGTCTATGACTTTCCTTTGTTGAAGAGTTGAGATGCTGGTCGTCGGGTCTAAGAATTCTTCCGAAACGCTGGAATCTATACGTGCGAAAAGAGCCAAATAAATAAAATAATTCTAAATAAATTCCAAAAAAATGCCAAATAAGAACCAATAGAAAGATAATAAATTTAGAAATTTGAATCACTCGAATTGGAGCTCGAACGAAGGAGAACGGGCTCTCGGAAGTTTTAAAACACATGAAATGATGAAAATCAAGATTTTCTAGATTTTAGGATTTATTTTTCTAAAGGAAAATCAATTTAATGCATCAGGTTGACGTCAGCCCTGAGGTTTTGATTTTGGCCGAATTATTTTTCAACGGGAAAAGATTGGAAATGCCACATGGGCTACCACGTAGGTGAAAGCGGCGACTTGGCGCTGAAGTGGCACTGACGGAGCACCACATGGTGCTGCCACGCAAGCATTGACACTCACGCACATGTGGCCGAGGAGGGGGCAGCCAAGTATGCCTTTGAAGCTGAGGTGGCACTGATTTGGCGCCACCTGGACTGCCACGTTAGCACCCGACCGGCGGCGCTCGGGAACCAAGGGCTCACCGGCGATTGGCGGGAGCCAGCGGCGAGGGCACCCAAAGGGAGAGGGGCTTACAGCAATCTAGATGCGTGCGACCTCAATGACAACGCACAAGGCGGTGGCCGGCAGTGAGCGAAACAAAAGCAACGCGGTGATGCTTCAGGGGTGGTCCGGGGGTGAGGAGGCACACACAGTGTAGGCAGCGAGCTTGCGATGCTGAAGGTAGAGATGAAGGCGGCTGGGGGGCTTCAACGGCGGCACAAAAGGCGGTGGCATCGCGCGGTGGTCGGCGACGAAGAACTTGAAATGCGGCTAAGCTAGGGCGAGAGAGAGAGGGAGAGGATGGGGGGAAAGGAGGAGCTCACGGGCTACCCGGTGCTCGCCTTAAAAGGGCTTGAGGAAGGCCGAGGAGGGGTATGGGCATGGCAATTTTTGCGGCGGAGCCCCGGGTAAGGGTGATGTCACGGAAAAGCGATGAAGGGATAGCACGGGCAGGTGTGGCAGTGTCAGGGCGATGGGATGGCGTGGGCGCGAGAAAAGGGGGTGAAGAGATAGGTGAACCGGTAAGAAACGTGGTGCAAAAGCCGCACACGACGCTGACACCACGCGGCACGGGCGCGCGAGGAAGAAGATGGGGAGGAAGATGCTTACAGGTGGGACCCACCTGTCAGTAGGGGCGAGAGGAGGGTGCGGGAGCGGGTTGGCATGGCAGGAATGGGCCAGGGAATGGGCCACGGAACCGGGTCAGGGAGAGGAAAAGAGAGAATGGGCCAGGAGATTCAGCCCAAAGCGATAAGGAGGATTTTAAATGGGGTTTTGATTTAAAGAAATACCAGAAAACGAAAAGGCTTTTTAGAAAATAGAAATTAAGTTCAAAAAATCCTAGGAAAATGCATAGAAATCCCTTGAGCTAATTGGAACTTAATAAAAATATTTTCAACTTAACTTTGGATTTTAATTTTGTAATTAAATTATTTTTAATTTCGGCACAAAAAGAAATCCCTTTTTAAAATCCAAAAAAAACCCTAGAAATTACTTAAAATAATATTTTTGACTTTAAATCCAAATAAAATCCAGAAAACTTAAATATACCAACTTGAATTAATTTAAGTTTGATTTATTCAGTTTAAACTGTTTTTGATGTCTAAAATTTCAAGTTAAGCTTTAGCAACTTAATGAAATCAAATGGTTATTTTTATTTTTAATTTTTTTTCTTCAAAAAGCCCAAAAAATTAGGATGCTACAATAGCGTACGAAGGGGTGATAGTTATTCACGCCAAGAGACACCTTGTTGTTTGATGTAATGCACAAGTTTAAGGATAGTTATTGTTAGAGGCTAACCCTTCCATATTGCCTTGTAGTTATGTCAGAGACAGATGCTTAATACGTTTAGTTATCCTAAAGAATGACAACATATATTAACTATTGTGCATTTTAAACACAGCGTAGAAGTGTCCCTAGTCGATTGGGCCCATAAGTCTGTAGACTTTGTTGACTATAGAGTAGTCGTAGCTGACATGGTCGTAGTAAAGCTTACGACCATATGGTGGTCGTAGTAAGGCTTACGACTATGAGGTGATTGTAAAAAATCTTGCGACTACCATATAGTCATAGAAGTACTTACGAGTTATGACCATATAGCGCGGTTGTAATATGGTTTATGACCATTCGGCTAAACTTCTCCCTTATTAATGATGAGGGGTATCCTTATGAATAATATGAAGATATTGTTATCTATAATAATAATTATATATAAATAATTTAATTAATTGAGGATTATTAGATCCTCGCCAGCAACTTTCATATCACCTATCATTAGAACAAGAGAGGCTTAGGAGATCTTCAAAACTTCACATCCACTTGAATATTTGTACCCTTTAGCATCAATAGTACTCAATGAGATAAGATTTTTCTTCAAAGTCAAAATGCATCAAACATCCGATAGAGTTTTGATAGTGTCATCAAACATCTTGATATGAATAGAACTAATGTTTGCAATCTTGTATGGTGAATTATCACCCATCAACCAATAACCACTTGGCGTAGCTTCATATTTCATGAACCAATCTCGGTTCGGACTCATGTTGAAAGTGCATGCCATATCAAGAATCCACTCATCACCGGTTTTAAAATTACCGGCAAAGGCAACAAGAGCATCTCTATCAGAATCTTTTTTAGTAACAATGGTGGCTTTAGCATCATCCTCTTGTGGATCGTTCTTGACATTGTTATTCATTTTCTCCTTTTTCTTTACCCACCAGCACTCAGATATGTCGTGTCCATCTTTCTTGCAATACTTGCATAACTTGTACCAACATCTGGATTTTGATATACCTTTGTAATTTCTACTCGAGCTTTTATATCTTGAATCACTATTTGAACTCGTCTATTGTTGTGCGATGGACAACCAGGTCTTCTGCATGCGAACTTGAACCATCATTTGAAACCATAAGTTTCATCTTTTCCTTAGTATGCAGTGCTTGATAGACTTCATTAAGTGTAATAGTATCTCTATAGAGAATAATATATTTGAACATAGAGTATGAACTAGGCAGCGGGCATAAAAGAATAAGATCCAAATGTTCATCATTATATTTTACCTCCATAGACCCGAGATCGAGGCTACTTATTTGAACACTGTCAGGTGGTTTAATAATGATTGACCTTCCGTAATCTTGTGCGAATAAAGTTTCTGATTCAAATACATCTTACTGGTAAGATCTTTGATCATGCAAATATGCTCTTGTTTCAACCATAATGCGGCGGTAATTTCTCCTTCAAAACCTCCTACATAATATTATTTGATAGATGAAGATGAATATAAGATAAGGCTTTACGATCTTTTCTTTGCTTCTCCCCAATTGACCAACAACGGACATCTTGTCTATCCCTAATAAAGCGTCATCCAAATAGAGCAGTACAAGAACAACTCGCATCTTGACTTGCTATAAAGAAAACATCGTGTCTCGATTCATCAACAAAAGATCATACTTCAATATTGCCGTGCGGAAGAAACAACAGTTTTGTTGGTACAATACTGTGTGAATGTAGCAATACTTGTCAGGATCTCTAGTACACCTCGTGTGTACTTAAAGAAAAGGAGGCCAATTTGCTGGATGATGTCCTGAAGCAACAAGTTCACCTCGAGTTTGATGCCAGACAACCTTTTGTTATTTTCTTTCTTAGCTCTACTCTGGTCGCGTGTGCGACAACTTTTGTGGATGGTCGACAAACTAATTGCTCTACGTGACTTCACTTTAACTTTGGGTCAGACAAAGACTTGGCTTTGGACTCGACGCGAAGGAACATGCAGACTCCGCTTCGAATTCGACGAACGAGTGCAGATCAATACATTGATTTGCCAAGCTGTCGAGACCACGACAAGATGTTGTAACAATGTTAAATGGATGTCGTCTGTGCACTGATACCACTTGTCATAAATAATGCACATAAAATAGGAACAGAAGACACAAATTTTACGTAGAAAAACCATTTCAGGGAAAACCACGAACGCACGAAGGCAATATCACTACATGAGGAGATGTTTACAATGAAGTTCTTGCTCTTCCTTACAAATTACATAGATATAGTGGTATGTGAAAGACTCAGTGTAAGAGTATAAATATAAATTGGAGTAGAAAACTCAATTCGTATCTCTCTCGAACTCAAAACATGACGTTAACATCATTGTAGGATCGTATAGCACAATCAGAGAGGGGGGTGAATGATTGTGCCGATTTCTTGCTCACAAATCAGCCGTACTCGTCGTGCACATGCACTGCTCAAACAAGAGCAATCCTGAGACAATGCTCGGAGAACCACGTCGCCAAAAGGAACAAGAACTTCTTGAATAGATCTCTTATTTCTCAATCTTGTTCAATCTACAAAGTGCTCTTCAAGCACCCCTCAAAACCCTCAATCCGAAAACCTCTCTAGCTCTACCGCAAAAGCCCACGTACGAAAACCACACGAAAACACTTCCCTTCTGCCTCCTTTTATAGGCAGATACTCATCTGTATCTTCAACGACATGGATGCAAACTCCTTATCTCTTACGAGAACTAAGGGACCCAAAATCCTTCCAAACACGGGTTTTCCTATCTCTCCAAACCTTCCGATTATGGCACTCCTTCCATATCTCCTCACACGTCATAAGCCTTTGGGACTGGACCTCCCGAAACTCCTACGTGCATCATGCAACCACCTTTGATCTCCAACTGCTCCAAACGTAAGCCCGACCACCTCGTGACATCCTAGACCTCTTGAACTTCGGTTTTCCCCATCCTAGTCCTGGTCCTCCTTGTCAACGACCATGGTTGTCTTCACGTTTAACCTGCATATGCAAAGATCAAAGAACATATTCTAGGCACAAGTTCTCCAACTTGACCTATATCAGTTCACACACGCATATCACACACTATTAATCACCATTAACCAAGACCCCGATCAAACTTGAAGTCTACGATCACTCCAACAAGTCTACGACCTCTCCAAGAAGTCCACGGTCACTTCCAAGTAGTACTATGCACCGTAGCACTCGAAAACACAGTGAAAAGGATGAATAGGGTGGTCTTGGAAGACCTCCGGAGTGGTCCTGGAAGACCTCCGGAAAGACCTCTTGGAGGTCTTGGAAGACCTCTTCAAAGACCTCCTTGGAGGTCCTGAGCGACCTCCACAAAGACCTTTGGGAGGTCCTGGACTACCTCCTCAAAGACCTCTTGGGTGGTCCTGAGCGACCTCCTCGCTGCAATACTTGGAAGACCACATCACTACAGTACCTAGAAGACCTCCAGGGGGAGGTCATGGATGGTCTAGATAGCTCCAAAGAGGAGGTCCTGAGTGGTCCAGATTAATCCACGTTGGTGCTCCTAAGGAGGTCCTGGATGGTTCAGATGAGTCCACGTGGTTGCTCCTGAGGAGAACCTTGAAGACCATCGGTGGTCCTGGAGGGTGGTCTTTGCAAAGTAGGATGTCGTGACCCAAAAAGGTGGTATTTGTAAAACAACCAAAAAGGTGGTCTTTGCAAAACAGGCGATCATGACCTAAAAGGGTGATCTTTGCAAAACAGCCAAAAGGGTGGTTTTTGCAACACAGCTAAAAGGGTGGTCTTTGCAAAACAACCAAAAGGATGGTCTTTGTAACACAACTAAAATGGTGGTCTTTGCAAAATAGAAGGTCGTGAGGACAAGGAAAGCGCGGCGAAGAGGATCCATCCGATTTAGATCGGGTGGTCCAAAATGACTTGAACGTTCAGACCATCCGAACGCTTTATCTCAATCGAGCCGTTAAAACTCAATCGGACGATTCACAACGTCTGGGAAAGTTCGGACCGTCCGAGCGCTTTATCTCAATCGAACCGTTAAAACTCGATCGGACGATTCACAACGCCTGGAAACGTTCGGACCGTCAGACCTTCCATCTCAATCAGGTTGTCCAATTTTGATCGGATGGACCACAAAAGGAAGGACGCGGGCGCTGGAGCGGGACGCGGAAGGTTTCAAACACCACCTCAGCCCAAGCACAAATTCTCCAATCCTTCAAAAACCAATACAACCCAAATGTCAATTATTCATCAGCAAAAACCACGACCAAACACCATGGTCTAACAATCATCTATTACTTTTTCCTTTCCCTTCTGTCAAGCTCTCAGTTTTTTGTCCATCCTCTCAAGCAGAGCGGCAATTACTTTCACCTTTCCCTTCTGTCAACCTTTCTCAGTTTTTTCTCCATCCTCTCGAGAAGAACGGCAGTTAATTAGGTTCTCTAGTCAAGTCATGTGCCCGACAATGGTTGAAACTTTGATTTGTCTACCTACCTTGAGTGACTGAGGAGGGAGTTGATTTTCTACTTCTAAACATGCATATGCGTCTGACGACGTGGTAATGACTACGAGCTAGCTGCTGGGAGTTCAACGTTTCGTCATGGTAAAAGATTCATTGCGGAAATCTCGCCGGCTGAAGTGCAAATTAAGCGCATCGTCTGGTCGGTGCCGGTCGGTGCCAAACACCGTGGATGGATCACTCTGCCCCTTGAGTGACTGAGGAGGGAGTTGATTTTCTACTTCTAAACATGCGTATGCGTCTGGCGACGTGGTAATGAGTCAATGACTACGAGCTAGCTGCTGGGCGTTCAACGTTTCGTCATGGTAAAAAATTCATCGCGGAAATCTCGCCGGCTGAAGTGCAAACACCGTGAATGGATCACTCTGCCAACTTTTGACTGCCCTTGGCAGAAAATTAGACTAGGCCTTGTGTATAGTTAAGACTACATATGTTTTATGAGTACAGGTAAAATTAGAACAAAGCCAGCTCAAGCTTTGGCTCATGCTGTAATAAAGCGCCAACTCAAGCTCAAGCAGGGTGTACAACGCTACAAACCCTATAATCCTAGTCTGTAAAACTTGCTTCGTGCTGGCCTAAACTATACAACAACAACTTCCTTGGATTTCTTATTCAACGCAGGGGCAGGATACACTTGTGGCCCAATTCCAAAAAGATTATCGATGATTTACCACAAAGTTATTGTGCAATTAATAATTTGTCATTTTATATCTCACTGACACATGACATGTGATCACGCCACATGTCAATGAAACATAAAATAATAAATTATCAATTGTATATTAACTCCCACGGCAAATTATCAAATCTCCCGTTCTAAAAACTATACAACTGACACCGAAATGTCCAAGAGCTGGTCGTCAGTCGTCACCATCAAGACCCCGGCTTACATCACTACAGGTGACGTCCACTAGGAATTACACCCTCTAAATTCATCACCTGCTTTAAGATGCGTGCAGCTGAGCTTTCTACGGCTGAGTTGGGCTAAGACCAGAGACAGAAAAGAGGATTCACAATCCCTTAGCCTGGGCTAATCCGCCGAGGCCCAAGAAACGGCTAAGCTGGGCCACACTTAGTTTACGGGCCTAGCCTGGCCCATACATGATCTTCTCCAAACCGGGCCAGGTGGCTAAAGGTGCCCAGTTTCGGCGGCAGCCATGCAAGACAAGACCTATCCCGACGACTCGACATGACATGCTGACGTGACATCTTATTCAAATCACCAGCAGATCTTTCACGTTGTGATACACGCACGGACTCGAGAACGGCTAGACTTCTGTTTGTTTCGGTTGTTTTAAAAAGCAGTTTCCGATTGTACTGTAGAACTTTCTGTCTGTGAGTTGAACGATTGTACTTTTTTATTTGATGTTTGGTTGGTTGATTGGCTTTTAGATAAGCTGACTGTAACTTTCGAGATGTGAAATATCTGAAATGCCCCTGAAGACAGTAATAGCTTGTTTGATGCCATTTAACGCAATTGATAACATTTAATGATATTTAACAACCGTTGACTATATTTAACAAAATTTAACGACATTTGACGATATTTAACGACAATTGACGACTATTAACGATGACTAACGCAATTGATGAGAACTACCGCAATTGACAAGAACTACTGATATTGACCGAGATTACCAACAATATACCATAAACAACGCAATAAACCACAATTAACGTATTTAACAATAATTATTACAATAAACATTTATTACAACAAATAATTATCACAATAAGTAATTATTACACACAATTATTACATTGAATAATGAATACAACTAAAACAATTATTACAATGAATAAATATTATAATAAATAATTATTAAAAACAGTGTGACCACTAAAAAAATTAACAACTGCAATCATTATTCTGAAATTCATCTGAAGGCAATTATGGATAATTTTTACATAGGCACAAACATTGAAGATAACCGAACAAATTTCTATAGATGTTGAGGCATCCAGATTAGTTAGTTTAGTACAACAAAGTGACAATTCATGCCCCCACCACTTTTCTCGGGCTTGGGACCGGCATCGGCAGTGTTAGTCACCCCTACCCTCACACGTACCCTCAAGTGTTCATACAAATCTTAAATGAAGACAAATCTACACTCAAATCAAGATGCACACAAATCTGAACATATCCACTCAGAAAAACATGAATACTTCAAATATCAATTCTCAGTTAGATCATGATCTCAATACATGATTCATGCAAGCATCATGCTTAAAGTTCATACCTAGATCGTCAATGAGTACCATGGCAGCATCAAACATGCAACCAGTCATCAATTGAACATGCTAGGATCCAAATACATGTTGATGCATAACAAAAAGAAACAAAGGTGCTCAATTTTCATGGATCATTGCCATACATTCTAATTCAGCATGCACTACATACAAAAATACACACAAGTAACTTATTTTCCAATGCAATCATGCAATTAGTTTCTAAATTCGAACAGAAGACTTGAACTGAAGCAGTTTTACATTAATGGACACACAAACTAAAAGATAGTTCTTCAACTCAGATTTCAATTATCATCTGAAATCAACCTCATGAAGCATAGCATGTTCAGAATTCAGTAGTAGTTCTGTCCATTAAGAAGCAAATATGTTCTGTAAATTACTGGATCCTCACTACAGGATCAATCAAGGCACAAGGATCTAAAGATAACACTATGGACCATTCCACCAAACTTCAATAATTATTACAATAAGTACGAATACATCATCGAGCATTAATGATTTCTCCAAACTAAAGCATACAAACAGAGATTATCAAACTAACATGTACATGTTGCTTCCAAATCATAATTCAGTCATTCAAACCCATCTGAATAAGCACCCAATCATTTCTAGCTAATTACAGAAAACGCAATCATAAGAAATATGCACATCTCCCAGTTCCCACCAATGTTGCACATCTCCTTCCATTTAAATGTGCACATCTCCCAGTTCCCACCAATGTTGCACAAAAGTTTCATTACAAAACTTTATCATGTAGAGTATTTCTGCTCCAATATTGTGCCAAATGGGGGTTTACAAGGCATACACTCTGCTAAGGAAATATACAAAGCACATGCTCAAAAGAATGGTCAATGAAGTCCATCCTGGATTAGTTTTTTAAGGCATGTTCAGCTCGATAAACTGGGGTGGAAAATATCCCAAAGTTAACCTTGTACTACACATTTACTAATCACCTACCATGCAAGAATCATCTTAGAGTCTTTTCGGATACCATCAGGAGCACATATCCACTGCTAACATCGACTCCATTTGGTTTTAGAGCAGAAAATGCTTCACAAATGAAATTATCATGTTATACTTGAACCATACCTTTTCTCTTACAAATGAACTTGTAAGAATCACAATGAGCATAGCACTACCAGTTCATCAATCACAGGACAGTGATCAACCTGCACAAGATTGTACAATAGAATCAGCCTTCAACTCTGAATATACAACACAACACTAGTCTTAAATCTTACATCAACCCTAGAAGGAGGCGCTTGACGTGGGGAGAAGGAGGACTCGGCGACCATGTCGGCACCGAAGGTGAAGGAGACGCCGCGGTCGTTCTCGCCCCATCCGGAGCTGTCGCGGTCGGGGTCGAACCAGAGGAGGTGGAGGAGAAGAAGAGGGGTTCGGCCATGGCTCGGGGGATGTAAGATCGAGGAGGCCGACTAGAGGGGGGTGAATAGGCGTTTTAAAACTTCTATGCGTTAAAACCGATTTCTAATGCGGAAGCTAAAAATCAATTCGGTTTAGCCTAAAACAATTAAGTTCACTAAGTGCACCAACAAAACAAGTCAATAATAAATAGAGCAATTTTAGCAAAGACTTGAAAGCAATTAACCAATGATATAAATAATTAAGTACATAAGAGCAATCACACAAGTAAGCAATTTGATTCTAGAAATATGAATTGCTATGTAGTAAAGCTAGAATGCAAACCACAATTGACACGACGATATTTTTCCCGTGGTGATCGAAGACTTGCCGGTCTCCCCTAATCCACGTTGAGGTAAGTTCAACCTTTTGGATCGGCTCCAAAACGCGAGGCAACACCTCCGAGGTAAGTCCAAACAACTTGGACCGGTTCCAACCGAACCAACACCTCTAAGTGAGATCAACCACTTGAACCGACTCCAACTTGAACTTATCACCTCGATCCACTAGGGTTGCTCTTACTCCGCTCCGGAGATGGTGAGCACCAAGCCACTCACAAATCGTCCGGGTCTTCTCACAAGCTTCACTTGAGAAGATCACCGACGCACGACGCCTCCACGCCGTCTAGGTGTCGGCAAACACCAAGAGTAACAAGTCTCCAACTTTCACTTGAACCAATCAAGTGTCAAAGCTCTCGTGGATACTAAATCCACCACCTAATGCAACACATGCAATAGGATTTGCCTCTCAAACCTCACTAAGTGCAACACATGCACAAATGGGAGTAGAGGGCTTGCTCTTAGCTCAAAGGAACTCAATGGGATGCCAAAAGGTATCTCTCAACCGGCCAAGGGGGTATTTATAGCCCCCACAACAAAAACTAGCCGTTGGGAGCTGAAATCAGCAAAAACTAGCCGTTCTGACCTTGGTACGGTACTACGGTATCGGCGGTACTACATGTACTACCTCGATTATACGGGCGGTACTACCGCAGCCCGATTTTCAGCACGCAGGCGACACTCGGTAAAAGGTCATAACTTTTGACTCCGATGTCGGAATTGAGTGATCTTGGACTCTATTGAAAGCTTATTCAGTGGGCTACTCAACCCACCTATTTGATTTGATCTCAAACACGTTTTATCAAATCAAAAAGTACAACTTCAAAAAGCCACTACCATGGTCTAAGTCCAAAGAGTTAGCAACAAGCAATCTTAGACCATGCCAAGGGAAAATACATGAATCCCAATAATTTGCAAAACATATTTGCAAACTTAGATCATGCTACAAGGAGTAGGTACATGAACTTCAACCGTTTGCAAAACACATTTGCAAAGTATAGTCACATGCTACAAGGATTATCCATGAGCCTCAACTATTTGCAAAACGCATTCGCAAATATAGGCAACATGTTAAGTTGAGCTAGAGCAAACACAATGAGCTATCAACACATGACTAACTCAAGTTACTAGACAAGACCCCTCTTAATAGTACGACAACCTATTCTAGCAATCTGGTCTCCAACCAAACACCGAGACCGGTAAAAGACTAGGAACAAATCCTTAGCCCTAGCTAGTCATACCTTTGCCTTGACCATCCACTTGAAGCCTGATGACTCACATCCTCGCTTCATGTCCGGGTCATCGTCTTGATATGCATCAACCCACGATGCATCTTTTACTTGACCTCAATCAACACATGATGAGTCTTCTCTTAACTCGATGATCAACTCATGATCATCTCTTATTCGAGATCTTGATATGCATCAACACATGATGCATCATCTTCTTGAACCTTGACTTGATGACAATCAACTCATGATGCCATCCAAAGTCTTTATCACCACGGAACATAACCTATTCATCCAACTCATGGAAAATGTTAGTCCCACAATGTCATTAACATTAATTAACAAGATATACCGCATAAATGCTTCTAAACAAGCCATTATCGACAAAGTGCGGTATTACCGCCAACTAGCATCCGTAATACCGCTCTCCGTAATACCGTTTCTCGATGCGGTACTACCGATTTCGAGGCTCGAGAAATACGAGAAAAATACCTTCTCGGAATTTACATACCGCCAACATATTTGCGGTCATACGCTCTGTGATAGTTCCGCCACATGAACTCCGGTACTACCGCTCCACCTCGAGCAAACCAAGTCCAAAAAGCAATGCTCTGGAATTTTCATACCGCATGTAAATCGGTACATCGCGGCGGTACGTACCGCAGCATACAACGCCAGATACTACCGCATTTCGAAGCTTTTGAAATGCAATGCATGACTCCTTTGTCTTGAGCCATATTGATCTCTTATCACCTTTGCATTTCCTTTTCATGTCACCATTCAAACTCGGGACTAAGCCTTGAAAACATCTTAGCACACACATTAGTCCCACAACACAATTGCAAATAATTGAATATAAAGTGACATGAGTATATATGAACTACATAAGTTATATATACCAAGAGTATATACAATTACAAGTTGTATATACTAAATATGAGTGTATACTGAACTACACAAGTTGTATGTACTCATATGAATATATTAACTACACAAGTTAAAATATATTCAAGGATATATGAGCATCCATGAACTACACAAGTTTCATATGTTCTCATATACTCATATGAATATACTAACTACACAAGTTAAATATATTCAAGGATATGTTTCAAAGTAAAGATCCTTAATATATGTGGAAAGAGAATATGGATCAATACTAATGAAACCACAAAATATAGAATGAACTCCCCCTAAATGTGTGCATATACAAATGTGTAATGGAAACATATGCACATATCCAAGTTAACCTTTTGGTGGAGTTTAACCTATATTTTGGATCCGAGAATGCAACAAGATATAATAAGAAGAAGTAGAATGCATACCTCTTGTATTTTCATCTTTATATCCAAACGAGACTAAGCAATAGATAATCAATAGAATTGTTAGTCTCACAAATAGATTGTCATTTATGAATACATACCTGTTTGGATTTTTGCTTTTATATCCAAGCTGAGACTAAACTTGATATAACAATAGGAGTGTTAGTCTCACAAGTGCATTTGTCATTAATCACTTAATCATTTTGCATGCCTTCATGATTTTCACCTTTATATCCAAATAAGACTACACAATATGTATATCAATAAAGGTGTTAGTCTCCCAATTAGATTTATCATTAATCACCAAAACTCCATTACCGCATAATGGCGGGTCTAGATCTTTCAATCTCCCCCTTTTTGGTGATTGATGACAAATCCATCATTAATAGCAACATTTGGATATAAGTCAACATATGATAAGAAAGAAAGCATATTTGACTATATGTATGCACAAAACTTAGAGAAAGAATTCTCCCACTTAAGGCATCACAAGAGATATCAAATAAGAACATCCAAATGTAGCTCATACAAATTCTCCCCCTTTTGGCATTAAACACCAAAAATCCAAAACAAATCTTAAGCCAAAAGGAAGTCTCTGTAAAAACCATAGAGATAGGCAATAGAATTCATATGATTTTGATCATCGAAATATTCTCCCCTTTTAAGATCTATGCAAGATATAAGGCGAGAACATTCTCCCTAAACTTTTTCCTTTTAAGTTCTCCAAAAGCATTCTCTCACTTTTGGACTAAACATAAGATAGGGTGAACTCACAAGAGAGAATCCAAATAATTGATCAAATAAACTTTCTCCTCTTTTGGCATAAACACCGAAGAATCAAAACGAGGCCAAAAAGGAGTTTCTACAAACTAGTTTTCCCATATAATAGATTACTCATTTTGAAATTCAAAACGGTTTTCAATAAAGCTTTTTCAAAAGATTTTAGGAAAACTCCCCTTTACACAAAGGTTCTACTCCTTTGACACACAAAGAATTTCTTCGTCCACTTATCTTTGCTTTTGACACACAAAAGCATTCTTTCTCAAATATCTCCTTCTTAGCTTTTGACACACAAAAGCATTCTCCCCATTTTCTTTATGTGTATCCACTTGTAAGGTAATCTTTGAACAATTCTAGTAGATACCACTTGTAGAGATTTCTTGTAGATACCACTTGTTGAAAGATATTCTTTAAACTTTACTTGTGGATACTACAGTCGACGATGCCACTTGTAAATTTCACTTGTAGATAATACTTGTAAATCCATATGTTGATACCATTTGTGGAAAACATGCGTCGATGTGTCTTGCAATCTCAAGGTGCTTGAACTTCTCTTTTAAGATCTTCAAAGAAAGCATAGAGAGAAGAGATAGAGAGAAAAAATCACTTGAGAGGAGATGATACCACTTGATACAATTGAGATATATCTCTTAAAGAGATAAGACTTGAAAAGATATCGGGTATCAGAGAAATCACTTGGATAAGATACCTCTTGAAAAACACTATCAAGAAATTTGAGGTATCGGAGAGACCACAAGGATAAGAAGTGATTAGGTATCGGGGAGAGCTTGGTAAGCAAAGAATTGATCGGCATGGAAAGTGTTAGATATCACTTGTGAATGAGAACAAGAGATACCACTTAAAAGATACAACGTGAAGGAGTGCGATGATATCAATTGAGAATACCACTTGTAAGGACAAGATGATATCACTTGAATCAAACACATATGATTCTCATGCCGAGGTCAAAGATGATCTAAAGGAGCTACCACTTGAAAGAATACCATTTGAATGATAAGTATATCACAATGAGATCAAAATGGCATATAGAGTCAATAAAGTATATGTGAGTAGCTTGCAAAGATAATAAGGATCAAATTTGACTTTAGAAAACAACCACAATAGATTTAGAATTGAAAGAATTGAGATTGGTTGTTCTGTCAGGACAATCGGTAGTACCGCAGGTCACAGGCGGTAGTACAGGGATCAGTAGTACCTCGTTAGACCGCCAGAGTTCCGATTTTCTGGGACTTCAAGGATTGATCAGGGAATTTTAGGAATAGTTGTATTTTGCTCCAAACTTTCACACAAACATCCAAATAAAGATATTTGGAGCATTTCCAACTTATCTAGCCTTTAAGAATCCAACTTTCAAATAGTTTTTATGAATTAAGCTTTAGATTTTGGAAATTAAATTGTATTTTCAAGACTTTTCACAAAAGATCCAAATTGAGCAAATGAAGAAATTTTGAGTATCCAATTTTGTGTATGAGTCATGAATACCATCATGGACCTATTCATATGAATAATTTAGGCTCAAATAGCTGAACTCACTTAAGTGCTAGAAAGTGACCTTTATGGTTAAACTAATATTTTGGATGAGTTTCAAATCAAATAACTTTTGATGAGTTGGTCTTTGGAAATCATTTGGATACGAAAAGTGTTTAGAATAACCAACTCTAGGATTTTCCTTTGAGACGAAGATCAAATTCCTTTTATAATAGATTTTACACAAAAATCTAGTTTATGTCAAAAACAAGATTCTATGATCTAGAATTTTGGGTAGAAACTCATTTTCATTTAAAATATTTTTTTTTGAACCAAAACCTTTGGTAAACCTTTGAAATGCATTTGTATACATTTTGCAACTAGTTTTTCAAAGGATTACTTATAGTTATGAAATTTTTGACTTTTGACTAAAAGGCTCAATTTTGAAAAACATTACTAGCACTTAATTAATTTGGGCACACATAGGGATGTGATATACATGTAAATGACTTAGCACTCCCCCTTAATGTGCCACTGCCATCTTGCTCAAGATACGAATAAACAAAATTAAGCACGAGAGCAAGAATAACCCTTTTCATAAGATTTTCATGAATGCAACCTACACAAGGTAAAGGGTCTAGATACTTCAATGTAAATACTTGTTACCAAGATAGCATTGGTTTATGATGTGACTTGATTATCCTCAAGCTTGGCTCCAATTTTGCATATGGTGAAATTCACTTCTTCATGAATGAGCCAAACCCCCAATGCATTTCCAAGTACCTATTAATCATTTAAGCGCATTTTTGGTACCCAATACTTGGTTGGGTCCATGAATGTTAGTCACAATAGATTTGGGCACTCAAATGGCCCTAGCATTAGTTTTATGTAAACTAACATTCCTAGCAAACACATTGCCATTTCTATCCTTCCTAAGCAAATAATCATTATTATAAATAATAGGCTTAGGAGAGATACCTTTAGGACATTCCTTACTAAAATGTCCTTTTACCCGGCAATTGTAGCAAGTAGGGCTTTTGCTTCCCCTTGATATCTTCTTTTCTTGCTCATTGCCGTCTTGCCTCTTTATTGAATGTCTTGGCTTGACATCCTTTTGATTTGGACACACCGAGGCAATGTGTCCAAACTTCTTGCATCCAAAGCACTTGATAATTTTGAATTGATCTCCATTTTGCTTTGGGTGACTCTTCACCTTCTTCTTGGCGGTGAGACCAAGTCCTCTCTTGTCCATTTTCTTGATAGGGCACTTGGAGGCAAAGTGACCCTTCTCATTGCAATCAAAGCATTTTATATCCTTGATCTTTTTACTTTCCTCTACAAGATTAGTCTCACAAGACATAGAGGAAATCGAATCATTTAATTTAGAGCAACAAGGTATATCATTTAAATCATTTACCTTGTTAGGGCACACGGAAGCAATGTGTCCCTTTTCATAACATCCAAAGCATTTGATATTTGAGTATTTCTTTCCTTTTGCTTTGGGATGAACTTCACCTTTTCATTTCGATGAAGCCAAGTCCTCTCTTGTAATCTTCCTTATTAGGGCATTTTGAGGAGAGGTGACCCTTTTGATGACAATCAAAGCACTTGATGTTCTTGTTGTGTCTTTGATTGTGTCTCATCTTGCTATTCTCTCTTTTCTTCATGGGAGTGAAGCCGATTCCACTCTTGTCATTTGAGCTTCGTTGCTTGCTCAAGATATCATCAAGAGTGACCTTCCTTTGTGGCTTCTATCCAAGTCATTTTTCAAATTTGCGACTTGGGCCTTGAGCATTTTGTTTTCCTCTACAAGATTAGTTTCAACAAGCATAGAGGAAATAGTAGCATTTTCACAAGTGCTACAAGGCATATCAATTAAATCATCACAAGATGTGGATATGCTAACTTTAGATGAATTGCAAGAAATAGGAGCTATGCATGGCAAATCATCTATTAGATTACATGTTACACCTATATCCACCTTGGAGCTAGTATATTCATTTAGGAGGAGCTTTTCATGTTCATCTTTTAGAACATCATAATTATTTTGAAGTAAGACATGTTCTTTCTTCAAAACTTTGTATTTAGATTTCTCCATTCCTAAATATTCATTTAGATCTTATAGCATATCTATCAACTCATCATAAGAAGGATTATTGTCATCATCATTATTTACCTTCTTATTACCTTTAGCCATAAGGCAATGAGTTGATGTGGAGGGGTTTGTGATCTCATCATTGTCGGAGCTTGATGTTGAACATTCTTCTCCCGACATCCATTCTTCTATGCGATCATTACTTGTGGAAGTGGACCTTTCATAATATTCTTGAAGATGGGTCCACATCTCATGAACGTTCTCGTGATCGCATATGGCATCAAACACATCTACACTCAAAGCACTAAATAAAGCGTTAATTGCTTGAGCGTCGAGATGTAAGCATTTCTCTTCCTCAATTGTTGGATCAAGCCTATCCAATGGAGGAGAAAAGCCGACATCTACAATCCGCCATATATTTAGGCCCATGGCCTTAAAATAACATGATATTCGGATTTTCCAATGTGCATAATTTGTGCCATCAAATTGAGGTGATTCACCTAGGTGCATAAAATCTCTAGTCGTCATCCTTTACTCTCTAGACGGTTAAGTCTAATAAATGAGAGACCAAGCTCTGATACCACTTGTAAGATCGAGGAGGCCGACTAGAGGGGGGGTGAATAGGCGTTTTAAAACTTCTATGCGTTAAAACCGATTTCTAATGCGGAAGCTAAAAATCAATTCGGTTTAGCCTAAAACAATTAAGTTCACTAAGTGCACCAACAAAACAAGTCAATAATAAATAGAGCAATTTTAGCAAAGACTTGAAAGCAATTAACCAATGATATAAATAATTAAGTACATAAGAGCAATCACACAAGTAAGCAATTTGATTCTAGAAATATGAATTGCTATGTAGTAAAGCTAGAATGCAAACCACAATTGACACGACGATATTTTTCCCGTGGTGATCGAAGACTTGCCGGTCTCCCCTAATCCACGTTGAGGTAAGTTCAACCTTTTGGATCGGCTCCAAAACGCGAGGCAACACCTCCGAGGTAAGTCCAAACAACTTGGACCGGTTCCAACGGAACCAACACCTCTAAGTGAGATCAACCGCTTGAACCGACTCCAACTTGAACTTATCACCTCGATCCACTAGGGTTGCTCTTACTCCGCTCCGGAGATGGCGAGCACCAAGCCACTCACAAATAGCCCGGGTCTTCTCACAAGCTTCACTTGAGAAGATCACCGACGCACGACGCCTCCACGCCGTCTAGGTGTCGGCAAACACCAAGAGTAACAAGTCTCCAACTTTCACTTGAACCAATCAAGTGTCAAAGCTCGTGGATACTAAATCCACCACCTAATGCAACACATGCAATAGGATTTGCCTCTCAAACCTCACTAAGTGCAACACATGCACAAATGGGAGTAGAGGGCTTGCTCTTAGCTCAAAGGAACTCAATGGGATGCCAAAGGTATCTCTCAACCGCCAAGGGGTATTTATAGCCCCACAACAAAAACTAGCCGTTGGGAGCTGAAATCAGTAAAACTAGCCGTTCTGCCTTGGTGCGGTACTACGCAGATTATACGGGCGGTACTACGCATCGCGGTACTACCTCGATTATACGGGCGGTACTACCGCAGCCCGATTTTCAGCACGACGACACTCGGTAAAAGGTCATAACTTTTGACTCGATGTCGGAATTGAGTGATCTTGGACTCTATTGAAAGCTTATTCAGTGGGCTACTCAACCCACCTATTTGATTTGATCTCAAACACGTTTTATCAAATCAAAAGCACAACTTCAAAAGCCACTACCATGGTCTAAGTCCAAAGAGTTAGCAACAAGCAATCTTAGACCATGCCAAGGAAAATACATGAATCCCAACAATTTGCAAAACATATTTGCAAACTTAGATCATGCTACAAGGAGTAGGTACATGGACTTCAACCGTTTGCAAAACACATTTGCAAAGTATAGTCACATGCTACAAGGATTATCCATGAGCCTCAACTATTTGCAAAACGCATTCGCAAATATAGGCAACATGTTAAGTTGAGCTAGAGCAAACACAATGAGCTATCAACACATGACTAACTCAAGTTACTAGACAAGACCCCTCTTAATAGTACGACAACCTATTCTAGCAATCTGGTCTCCAACCAAACACCGAGACCGGTAAAAGACTAGGAACAAATCCTTAGCCCTAGCTAGTCATACCTTTGCCTTGACCATCCACTTGAAGCCTGATGACTCACATCCTCGCTTCATGTCCGGGTCATCGTCTTGATATGCATCAACCCACGATGCATCTTTTACTTGACCTCAATCAACACATGATGAGTCTTCTCTTAACTCGATGATCAACTCATGATCATCTCTTATTCGAGATCTTGATATGCATCAACACATGATGCATCATCTTCTTGAACCTTGACTTGATGACAATCAACTCATGATGCCATCCAAAGTCTTTATCACCCTGGAACATAACCTATTCATCCAACTCATGGAAAATGTTAGTCCCACAATGTCATTAACATTAATTAACAAGATATACCTGCATAAATGCTTCTAAACAAGCCATTACTGACAGGTGCGGTATTACCGCCAACTAGCATCCGGTAATACCGCTCTCCGGTAATACCGTTTCTCAGATGCGGTACTACCGATTTCCAGAGGCTCGAGAAATACAGAAAAATACCTTCTCTGGAATTTACATACCGCCAACATATTTGCGGTCATACGCTCTGTGGTAGTTCCGCCACATGAACTCCGGTACTACCGCTCCACCTCAGAGCAAACCAAGTCCAAAAGCAATGCTACTGGAATTTTCATACCGCACAGAAATCGGTACATCCGCGGTGCGGTACTACCGCGCATACAACGCCGGTACTACCGCATTTCCAGAAGCTTTTCGAAATGCAATGCATGACTCCTTTGTCTTGAGCCATATTGATCTCTTATCACCTTTGCATTTCCTTTTCATGTCACCATTCAAACTCCGGGACTAAGCCTTGAAAACATCTTAGCACACACATTAGTCCCACAACACAATTGCAAATAATTGAATATAAAGTGACATGAGTATATATGAACTACATAAGTTATATATACCAAGAGTATATACGAATTACAAGTTGTATATACTAAATATGAGTGTATACGAACTACACAAGTTGTATGTACTCATATGAATATATTAACTACACAAGTTAAAATATATTCAAGGATATATGAGCATCCATGAACTACACAAGTTTCATATATTCTCATATACTCATATGAATATACTAACTACACAAGTTAAATATATTCAAGGATATGTTTCAAAGTAAAGATCCTTAATATATGTGGAAAGAGAATATGGATCAATACTAATGAAACCACAAAATATAGAATGAACTCCCCCTAAATGTGTGCATACACAAATGTGTAATGGAAACATATGCACATATCCAAGTTAACCTTTTGGTGGAGTTTAACCTATATTTTGGATCCGAGAATGCAACAAGATATAATAAGAAGAAGTAGAATGCATACCTCTTGTATTTTCATCTTTATATCCAAACGAGACTAAGCAATAGATAATCAATAGAATTGTTAGTCTCACAAATAGATTGTCATTTATGAATACATACCTGTTTGGATTTTTGCTTTTATATCCAAGCTGAGACTAAACTTGATATAACAATAGGAGTGTTAGTCTCACAAGTGCATTTGTCATTAATCACTTAATCACTTTGCATGCCTTCATGATTTTCACCTTTATATCCAAATAAGACTACACAATATGTATATCAATAAAGGTGTTAGTCTCCCAATTAGATTTATCATTAATCACCAAAACTCCATTACCGCATAATGGCGGGTCTAGATCTTTCAGGGGAGGAGGCCGGCATCGGGGGAGGAGGAGCCGCGCAATGGGAGGAGGCCAGCGTCGGGGATGTGGAGGCTGCTCGAGGAGAGGAAGGGGACCAGCGGCGGTGGTAGGGGAGGAGCAGGACCGAGGGCGGAGGAGGAGGAGAGGGGTTCGGCGGCAGCTCGAGGGGGGAGGCCGGCGTCGGGGGAGGAGGGGCCGCTCAGGGGGAGGAGGCGGCGCCGAGGAAGAGGGAGGTAGAGGAGGCGCGCGGAGGAGGATGTGGAGGAGGGCATCGGGAGATCCGGTTGGATGCGGATCTGCAAGTAGGAGGTGCCCCAAGGAGAAGGCCGACGGGGAGGAGGCCGGCGGGGAGGAGGTGCGTACGGGGAGGAGGGCACCGGGGAGGAGGAGGCCAGGGGAGGCGAGTGGGCGGGCAAGGAGAAGGAGGAGGCGAGCGGGGGTGGAGGGAGCCGAGCGGCCGAGCGTGGAGGAGGGAGGGGGTTTTGTGTGGAGGGCAAACGTGGGTAATTACCCTCCAACTTGGGGGGTAAACTCGGAACGGAGGAGGTGGGAAGCGTAGGGAGCTGCGGAAGGGCGGCTTCTAGCTTCGGGCTTCCTCCTATTGGACGCGGCTTTTGGCTTTGAGAAAAGCCACACACAAAAGCCACCCGTTTGGTTCGGATTCCGGCTTTTTTGGCCGAAAGCCGGAAGCCGAACCAAACAGGGCCATAAAAGCAGCACGACATGAGCGCGCACATCGATGAATGCGTTTAGGCAACTTGTATACTGACTGGTATTCTAGGGTTTGTCAAGCGCCGCATAGGCCTGTCACGCTGCCTTTGGACGCTGAAAAAATAGCTCGAGGCTCATCACAGCTTGTCTCGGCTCGGGGGAGGAGGCCGGCATCGGGGGAGGAGGAGCCGCGCAATGGGAGGAGGCCAGCGTCGGGGATGTGGAGGCTGCTCGAGGAGAGGAAGGAGACCAGCGGCGGTGGTAGGGGAGGAGCAGGACCGAGGGCGGCGGAGGAGGAGAGGGGTTCGGCGGCGGCTCGAGGGGGGAGGCCGGCGTCGGGGGAGGAGGGGCCGCTCAGGGGGAGGAGGCCAGCGCCGAGGAAGAGGGAGGTAGAGGAGGGCGGCGCGGAGGAGGGATGTGGAGGAGGGCATCGGGGAGATCCAGATTTGGATCTGGATCTGCAAGTAGGAGGTGCCCCAAGGAGAAGGCCGACGGGGAGGAGGCCGGCGGGGAGGAGGTGCGTACGGGGAGGAGGGCACCGGGGAGGAGGAGGCCAGGGGAGGCGAGTGGGCGGGCAAGGAGAAGGAGGAGGCGAGCGGGGGTGGAGGGAGCCGAGCGGCCGAGCGTGGAGGAGGGAGGGGGTTTTGTGCGGAGGGCAAACGTGGGTAATTACCCTCCAACTTGGGGGGTAAACTCGAACGGAGGTGGGAAGCGAGGAAGGCTGCGGAAGGCGGCTTCGGCCGGCTTCCTCCTATTGGACACGACTTTGGCTTTGAGAAAGCCACACACAAAGCCACCCGTTTGGTTCGGATTCCGGCTTTTTGGAAAGCGGAAGTCGAACCAAACAGGCCATAAAGCGAAGACGGCATGAGCGCGCGCATCGATGAATGCGTTTAGGCAACTTGTATACTGACTGGTATTCTAGGGATTGTCAAGCGCCGCATAGGCCTGTCACGCTGCCTTTGGACGCTGAAAAAATAGCTCGAGGCTCATCACAGCTTGGCTCGGCTCGGTTTGACTCGTGAATTTTTGAGTCAAGCCGAACCTACCATTCAGCTCGTGCAAAAAACGAGCCGAGCCCGAGTCAGCTCGCGAGCCTTAATTGGCTCGGTCGGCCCACAAAGGCCCAACGAGTAGTGTAACCTCCATTCCATTTCTATCCTCTCAAATACCCACCACAACCACCTCCCAGTGCTCCCATCCCACCCACTCGGCCACTCCCAAATCCAATCCCCTTTTCCTAAATCAGGATTCCAGATCTAGTCTCTAGATCCTCTTCCCCTCCACCGCCGCCACCGGGACGCCCTTCCCCTTCCCCTCCACCGCTGCCACCGGGACGCCCTTCCCCTTCCCCATCCGTCCATCCTTGATGAGGACATCAACCCTAAGGATGCTTCTACTGCTTCGACTCGCTGCACTGCATCCACATCTTCCTTGTTTGGACTTTCGGCGACTGCATTGCCATATTTTCCAGTTAGACCGAGCTGTCTCTACACATATATGTCGGGCTACATCTATTGCTTCTACTCATACGTGTCAGGCTACGTCTACATGTCATGGTACTGCGCCACCAATTGTTGGCCCATAGGTTATGTAATGAATGGGCTGATTTGGCCACATTGGCCCATGTGTCCCATATAGCTACCCCTAGGGTTTCGGGGTACTGTTCATATGACACTATTCATGTATGAATAATACCACTGCCCCTCCCTCTTCCTCCTATACATAGTGGCTGCCATCCCCTTTGGTTGTGCGGGTTTTGTTGATTGAAGTTTAACTTTGCTACTTATATTTTATCCTCTTGGTCGGCGAGATCAACAGCGATATTATTCTTCGGAACCCCACCTATCAATACATTCAATTCATATTTGCAATTTTAGATTGCTTATTTATCTTGTTCTTTTGTGCTTCTTCGGTGTATACAGGAATTCATCTTTGTGATTAGGTCAACGGGGTATTCGTGCACGGTTGATAACGACTTATCAAGTAGTTCAGCGATTGCGTGGTTTCGAACCTTGCGAGTTCATAGCCAGGATCGTGAGAGTTGAGCGACTACCACCGAGCGTATCCTTCTTATCGAAAGATCGGGCCAAAAACAGGACCTTCGTAGTTCATCAATCCCCTTCCACCTCCCTCGTCCATCCCGCTGTCGTCGCGACCTCTCCTCCATCGGCCGCTTGAGCACCGCCTCCGCCTCCCGCGCTCCCCCTTCCTCTCCATCTCCCTCATCTCCGACCGCCTCCCCACCACCGACCTCCCTGACGAGTCGACGACATCGAGCCTCTCCAGTCTCCACTCCTCCGTGCTCCGCTCCCTCCCCGTCGCGACCTGGTCCTCGTTAACCACCAATCCACCGCCTCAGCAAGGCGGCCAAGAGGTCGTGCCCGTCGACTTCGCCGACTCGGCGTGGGCGCCGACGCAGAGTCCGCGAGGGAGGCGACGCGCTATGGAGCTGTAGCCTGCGGGTGGGCCAGGCGGCGATGGACGATGGTGCAGGCCGAGGCAGTGGAGAACGTGGTGACCTCAACTCCGCTCCCGATGCCGACGACGACATCGATGCGAAAGACACGAAGCGGGAGGTGCGGCGGACTGGCGGTGGAGGCCCTCCTGTCTGTGAATCTCTGATGTGAATGTGATGCTTCCTTGATGCGTGATTGTATCGTGAACTATTTTGATGAGAATCTCTGATGTGAATGTGTTTTTCTTGTGTAAGAACGGGAGGAACACCAAGCTCGCGAGCTCATTCGAGCGAGCTCGAGCTCAGTTTTGAGCCGAGCCAAGCCTATTTCCCAGCTCGTCACCGAAATGAGTCAAGCCAAGCTGAGTCCACTGTTCATCTGAGCCCAAACGAGCCTGGCTCGAGCCAGCTCGGCTCGGCTCGTTTCCACCCTTAAATTGCACGTTGCATCTTTTTCCACCAAATTTCTGATCGACTGATGATCTACATTGCAAAGTGTAAAATCTGCGAGGCCTCGAGTAAAAAAGTACTCCACTTCTGCATGATCACCAGCAACGAGCTAAACATCATTATTACTAGATGGGCGGATCGAGCTAGCGCTCCGTACGCCACTGCAACATCCTCGGTCACGGTTGCAATATCCCTGAACAATGGTTGGAACATCACAAATCAGAGCAAAGCATCTGGAAAAAAATGCATTGAAAAATTGCAACATCGCTATGAACCGTATGCAATTTTTTTTTCTATAAATGCAAAAATTTCTACAGATGCAACATTTCATCAAAATCCAAAAATCAATAAAAGGGGAGAGGGGAACCGAGCCATAGGCGGCCCGAGTGGCCGAAGGCCGAGCTAGCCGAGCCGGGGCAGCGCCGGCAGGGGAGGAGGCCAGAGGGAGTAGGCCAGTGCGGTGGCAATAGGGGAGGAGGAGGCACCGAGGAGGGTGGCGACGATGTCGATCCGGGCGACGGACCAGGTGTAGGCAACACTGAGGGCGTCGAGTTCGGTGCACACGAGCGCGCTGGTGCGGTGCTCCTGGAAGACGAGCTCTAGGTCTTGGTGGATGTGGCGTCGCAGGCCGCGCAGCCACCCCGCGAACTTAGGCGCACGCACCGCATCTAGCATCGGGCACAGAGGCAGCGGAGCCCGGTCGCTGTGGCATCCCCTTGAGCTTCAAGCAGTGGGAAGAAAAGGGGACTTGGGAGAGCAAAGGAACGAGTGGCAGTGGGGAGAAGGGGAACGGGGGAGAGGATAAGAAACGAGTGGCAGTGGAGAGAAGGGAAGTTAGGTGGGAGGATAAATACAAATAGTGGAATAAGTGGATGAGAACCGTCCGGTCCTCCGAACGTCAGAGTAGTATTGTTTCCCTTACTAGATACCTTTGAGCGTCTTGGCACGCTCGTAACATGCAGGAGCGGAAAAGTGATGACTAAGAATATAATTAGAATACGGTAACATCGTAACGATCTATATTTTACATTGCAATGGAATCAAAAGGTAAAGATCTAGATCGTTATTCTCACACAGTTGGCCCGGGTTAAATTCATTGACCGCCACGAGCATTTTTACATTGCAATGGAAGTCAAAATTGTGAGATTTGGTTTTGCACTTTGGGGACAGGGTGATGTGCATGTGCACCAGTCATCGTTTGTTCAGCTAGCTATTGTTATCTTCGTAAAGTTAAGTCTTACATAATCTTGAATATGGCTTTGCCTTTCTCCAAAAGTAGCAGTTATCTTGAACAAATCATTATCAGTTGACGCATCCCAACAATTGGATGAAATGGAATAGTGAATAAGTCAAGATCCAAAAGCTATTTTACGGCATTAAACGGCATCTAAAGCCACGGTAGTATAACATTTGGAAACCATATGCAAGCAAGAATACACACACAAAAAAAGCCTCTACAGGAAAGCAAATGAAAACGTTCTAGGGTTTCCAACATGTTTATTTTGTGAGGTTCACTCTTTTACAATAATAAAAGCAGAACGAAACAAAAGATAGCAAAAATAGCATACAAGGAATAATCAACATTTCCTGCATTGCTGAGAAGATTATACCTCACAAGGAATCTGAAATAAAAAAAATGTAACGGCATTTCAAACTTGTATTCAAGATGTAAAGGATATATACTCACTTTCCAAATTTTGGAGAGCTTTCTCAGTAGCCTGTACTTGGGCTTCATCTCCTGTTTTCCCGATGCTAATTCCATTTTTTTATTACTAAACAGAACCAGGAGCAGCACATGTATAACTAAGATGAAGGTGAAATGGTTAAGCAGAAATTTGACAACATTGCTATTATTAGTCTAAAGATGCATCAGCAAGCAAGCAAAGGGTGGAATCTAATTCAAAACAGCCTTAAGGTGGAATCTAAAGCAGATAGAATCAGCAATAATTATTTGATTATAATCTACTATGAAAGATCTCGTCAATCATCATGAAACAAGAGCACTGGAATGATGTTGAGTTTCAGGTGCCTAAGGTAATATAGCTTTTAAATGGATATTTTGCACGATGTGAAGTTCAGACCAGGCTGTTGGCAAAAGAACATGGTATAAACAATGCGGGCTGTCACAAATACACCAACCTCAACAGAAAATTGCATAGTTTTGGTACCGCTTACTGTAGACCTAAACTCCACCTATATGACAAAAGAGCAGGAGATTACTCTAAGGTAAATAACAGGAAAACAAACATGACGAAACATTAAAGCATCATAATACCTTGGAGTCGCAAAATCGCCCAATTTGTTGTAACACTGTAACAAATAATGATGGGGTTATTAGCAGTGATCCCCCATCGGATTGGATACTTGCACCGCCCAGAGTGCCTCGGATTGCCAATACCGCATCATCTAAAAAATGGTTGGCAACTTGGCATAGGTTACTTAAAGTACAGAGTGCCATTTCATATACAACATATGCAATGAAATAAGGTACAACTACCTAGCAACGAATAATAAATGATGGACATAAAAGAAAGATGAGCAGAACCCTGCAAATGCTTAACAAAATGACCAGCTAAGATCACACCTTGAACATTGAGTAAATATGAAATTAAGACAATATTTGATTGAGCGTTGGACAAGATAATTTCTGCGTGCCTCAAAAGGTGTTAATGAAAGCAAACAAAGAATAGTTGTAGTGAAATGAGAATTAGGTTTTGGGAGCATTATGTTAATGATGCTGCATTACATAGTATAGTACCCTTTCTTTATAGAAAAAATTAGCAGAGAAAAGTCCATTCCCTCTTTGCAAGTTAGCACAATAATCCCGCGAATTAAAAAAAAACTGATGCATAAGTACGAGGGACCAGGAAAGGCCAGCGGGTAGAAGGCCACAGACATCTGACCAAAAAGGATGATATGAGAAGTACCTGATGAATGGGTCGATGATGATATTTGTTTTTGGTCCCCCTGACATGCTTGAAATAAGTGACATTATTACATGCTCATCCTTTAAAGTCTATTTCAAATGAAGAGATTAATGATGCCCGTTAGCCAAGCGATTGGACTGATGTGCTTAGAATGTTGATAAATGTGCAAATTCGATTCCAAGCCAAAGTAGGATCTAGTTGGGATATTTTCAAAAGGTAATGCAGCAAGTAGCAAGTTATAAATAACTAAAAGCAAACATAGGATGCCATATACCAGCGTAAATACAAATAATATTCCAAATAACCAATAGTAATTCATATACGTTCTCTACATGCTAAGCACATCGAAGTTACTATAATTGCTCATACATACGAGAAGTTGATGATGTCATCAATTAAAATGAAGATCTTCCATATACCTGAGAGCATTGATTTGTCGCTTGCGCTGTTAAACACATAGGACATGAGTCAGCAACTCTTGTTGGCACATCAGTTGGCACATTAGAATGTGCTATCACACCCAAAGCATCATGATTATCAGGTATAGCAATGTGAAAGAAGTCATCATTGGACACGCCATGTGATTTATCAGATCGACTACTCCAGTCACCAACTTGCACATGCACTTCTAGGTACACCCGAGCATTATCCCACTGAAGGCTGTGAATCATAATCGGTAAACAAATGAATAGATTGCACCTCGCAAGAAAGAGATCGACTTGAATCGTTCTCTGATATCCACATCATCCATAAGGGAATGTGAATGTGACTCCTTCCTGATGTGCTTTGCACTATAGTTTGCTAATGGACTCATTTTTTTGCCCTGTCCACGCTCTTTTTGCTTGCCAAGTGTGTTGGCAGTCTCAGCTAGCTGAGAAGCTGCAGTGCTGATGCGTGGCACACAATCATCCTAGAATTGCTCCATAGCATGGATAATGCTTGTGACCTCAGAAGATATAATGCTCAGATCCAAACTTTTTGTTATGGAATGTAACTTTTGAAAGGATGATATAATCCAGGGTTCACAATTTTGACGAAATTTGTCCGAATTTTCGTCTGTTTCGTCGCCATCCGAAAGAAATGGCTTTCGTTTTTTTTTATAAAAAAAATCATTTAGTTTGAATTGCAAGGGTTAAATAGAATAAAAGTAGTGAATGAACCAAATGGGCAAAGCTAGCGCGGTGTTATTCCTGTCTGTGCGCTCTCGGGAGGTCTGGGTTTGAATTCCAGACTGTCCGACCTTCCTTTTTTATATATTTTTTTTGGAATTTTAAAATTCAAATTTAATCAACCGTTTGGCCAAAAAAATACCGAAATTTCATCCGAAATTACCAAAATTTTGGCCAATTCGCCCATTTCATTTGGCAACGAAAAAAATTCAAACCAAATTTCTGAACCCTGATATAATCATCTGAGAATTGTTTGCTTTAGTACTCTCATCCAATATTTGTAAGACCGATCTTATCAAAGACCGCCCGTAAGGCTCAAGAGTCAAATGATTCTGTTTTGAAAGACCAATCATCAAGCTTAAGTATGCAGCAGTCTGGCAGTGTGCCTCCTCTAAGAGCATCTACAACAGTCCACATCAACTGTTACTAAAGGGTTGACACGTCAGCATTTAGGTGATGTGGAGGAGAGAAAGTGAGGAGAGAAGGTAAGGTTGTTTTTAGATGAAGAAACTATCAAATTGTTAATACCAAGACACAAGAAACAACCAAATTTTCTATTGGAGACTTGTTACCTAAAAACTCGTTTTGTGGGTCCCACTGTCTTAAAGCAAAATATCCATCCGATTATTTGTGTAGTTTGACTTTATGACTAATATGATAAATAAGCTAAAACATGTAGGCCACAAAGTTGTACTTCATTATTGATCATCAAGAATCATGCACACTTGTAGCAATTAAAATCTTAGACACAAACCCAAGAAACAATATATTGGAAGACTTGTTTCTTTTTATTAGATTGAGTACTCTCTCTCTCTCTTATTAATAACAAACTAAGAAACAATCTATTGTAGATGCTCTAAGGCTGCTCCCAATGCTCCACCCTAGCCAGTATTTTAAGGGTGCCATGTAGGCAAAGTGCTGAGATGACAGTAGATTAAATGAGATGAGAGATTGTTGCAGTATCTAAATAAGAGACTGCTCTGGCTCGAAGTCATAGACAAGAAAATTAACTCATTTCTATCTTGCACACACCATCTACTTGAGATTCTACATCTAATTAATTAAAAGGACCTAAGATACTACACAATAAAAAAATCATGCATTAGAAAGATAGTATCCTAACAATTCTCATGCACTAAGAAACTGCACTAAGATAATGCGCATTGGGAGCAGCCTAAGGCCCCCAAGACTTTCAAGCAGACATCATTAAGCAACTCATTAGATGCAAATTGCCAGTTGTTGGACTGGACAAGTGCGGTGACACGAGTGTGCCTCCTGTTGCCATCACCTGCGACCAAGGAAGCTCTTAAATTCGTAATACATGCACGGAAATGAAAGCATATATTAGTTTATGTGTTTGCATAGTATAATGAACACTCTGAAATAATCTAACTTGAATCAAGAATTACCAGGACATTAGATTATGTAGGACCAATTTTAGTAGGGAAAAAAAACAACACCAAAATACACAAAAGGCATGGTTGGATACAACACTTCCAAGTGATCCAGATTCCACACAAAACGAAGTAATCAAAAGTTCAAAACTACTGCATATGTAGAAGGAGCACATAGTAGTAGTATATCTCGATCAAACGAATATCCTTGGCATTGCCGCGGAACAAATGGCCGCAGGGATGAAAAATGGGATCTACACACATTGGACAAGAACTCAAATACATCACCTTCAGCCCACGGAATCCTTAATCCGACCTAAAAACATCAGCTTTGACCTATAGGAGAAGTGGAACGGGAGACGGTAGGGGAGGCAGAGGAATGGGGAGGGGAGGCGGAGAAGTGGGAGGAGGCAGCGACTGGGTGGGAGGTGGGGAGGGAGTGGTGGCACCCACGGAGACGTAGGAGAAGTGGAATGGGAGACAACAGGGGAGGCCGAGGAATGGGGAGGGGAGGCAGAGAAGTGGGAGGAGGAGGGCAGAGCGGGGAGGAGGTAGCGACTGGGTGGGAGGTGGGGTGGCGGCGCCAGCGGAGATGGCCGGCAGAGGAGGCGAAAGGATGGGGAGGGGAGGCGTAGGAGGATGGCAGAGCGGGGAGGAGGCGGCCGTCGTGGGAGGCGAGGGATGGGAACGAGAGGAGCAGAATGGAGAAGGCGTGGGGGCGCGAGGAGAGAGGAAGAAGAACGGAAGAGGCGTGCTTGGGAAGCCGATCGACACGATACAATCGAACGTGGCGAGCTGAGCGAGCGTGTGCGCGGAAGACCAAGGCAACCGAAGAATCGAGAGGGGAGGAAGTGCCCGGAAGCGTGATGAGCGGAGCGAAGCAGGCAATGCGAGAAGAGCATGGGCAAATCGAACGGCAGAAGAAAGTTGACACATAATCAAACGGGCAGAGAAAAACAGGGCGACGTGGACACCCTGGCCACGCGCCCTTTCTGCCTCCGTTTACCTGGAGAGTAGATCATAAAAAGATGCAAAAAGATGGTCAAGCCCCTGATGATCTTGTCTCTCTATTCTTCATTTCATTCATCTCGTTTGCTTTCTACTCAATCCTTTCTTAGTTCCTCACGATGTGCATATATACCTGGCGAGCCGCATCATATACACAGCCAGATGATCGAAGAAACAATATACTGGGTGTTTCACTTTCAGATCTCGGAAAGGTTTACAGGTATGTCATCGTGGCTGTTTCCCCGTTGTTTAATTCACCTTTGCAAGACAATACAGACTTGTAGACACAACTTATACTAAACGAAAACACTGAACTGAACTGCCCGGGTCCTTCATGCTGCATGCAGAGAACTTATTCTTACGAGCTGAACCTGCCGATTTGGCGTTGCGGCTGTGGTTTCCTCGGTTGGCTTATCCTGAATCCCGGTTGGAGGAGCGATCCCTGCCGGGCAATCCTATGTAGAGCTCCGTCTCCACGTCCATGTCGTTGCTGCTCGGCTCCGGCACGGCGCTCGGCGGCGCCATGCGGTTCAGGGCGGGAACCGCCATCGGCGCCTGAAGATAGCGATGCTGCAGCAACAAGACCGACAGTGATTGATCAGTTACAGGTGACATGTTTGATTATCCATATATACGTGATGGCTGTGCGATTGGTCATGCTCTTGCACATAAGATATCAGGTACTTCGCAGTTTTACTTGCACAAAAAGATACTACTTAATTTGCAGTTTGCACTGTTATTTTTTGATAGGAAGTGGTTTGTCTTGACCTTTTCGCGTAAATCTTCATTATCTTTGAGCAGTGTCCTCTCCTGATCATAAGATGCAAAAAAGATAACATGCAGAATTAGAAATGTGGCCACCATAGGTCACTGAGGGGTTATGCATCAGTAGGGGTGTACAACTGTACCTTTTCTTTCAGCTTACCTATGTGCTGCTCCAGCAGCTGGGTCTGTTGGCATTGAACACACAGAAGGCATGTCAATTTGTGTAAAAAAAGGCTTCATTGTTTTGTACTAGCAATCCAGGAATTTTTAAATAGCCAACCTTCTTTCCTCTGATGTTGTGGAGGCTCTTCTCAAGTTTGATTTCCAGACTGTGCAGTTCTTCAGCAGAGCATCCTTCTAAATTTTCGCCCAAGATCTTTCTGCATCTCATGTAACTCAGTATGAACTACTGACTTTTGGCCCTCTGAGGATAGTTTAGTCTTCAGAAAGTGGTACGATTGCTTACCGTTTGGAATCTTCAAGAGCTTCAAGGTTCTTTGCCAAGCTTACAGCATCAGCTTTGACTTGCTGCAGTTCAGATGATTCAGCATTAGAATGCGTGCCATCACATGCTATACTATACTGCCCAGAGCAGTCCCCAAATAATATTTAAGTCCTTTCGATATTGAAAACCACTGGGCAGTCTCTCAGTATATTTATTCTACACGTGTCCTGGTGATATTGCAATGGAGATTTGACATAAGTTATTTACAAAAATATTGATGGCTCCTGATTTTTAAATTAAGCATATTACAATCCTATCCAGGGTAAATATGCCTCATGTAGATATTAATTTGAGATTAGCGGTACCAATTGAAGATGCAGAAATGTAGGATGTGTTTGGTACACACATCTGTCAATAGGGCTAATTAATACTCTCAACAAGAGCATATTATGCTATTGCTGCATTATAGTATGTATGAGGCTCATGCAGATGTTAATTTTAGCTTAGCTGTACCAATTGAAGATGCATTAGTGTAAGATGTGTTTAGCTTACACGCCAGTCATTGACAAATTAATATACTCTCAACAAAAGCAAATTACGTCATTGCTACATTATTATAGTATCTTCTGAATATCAAAGTTTCAATATAAAATGAAGAAAAGTAGTTACCATCAATAACTTGATATCAGATATACACATAAAGTGCATGCATAATTCAAGTCTTCATCAAGCAGGAAGGTAATATTGAGGATGTTCACCTGTATATCTTGTACTGTCTTGTTATTGACATTATCCTTTGTGTGTGCCTTATAGCGGTCAATCGTTTTTTGCAGGCTGAGTTGCAGATACAAGAAGCAAACTATAAGTTAGAAGATAATAATCGTTTTTGGGACGAAAGGAAGTCAATCTATTAGACATTTTTTTGAAGAAACAGGCAGGAGAGTTGTCTATTATATTAATACAGAAGAAAACCAGAGCAAAAAAGGACGTGAAGTCTAGAACATGGTTTGTGAATTAATTACACAATATAAATTGCTCCTAGCCCTTAGCCCCGGTGAGGGTCCAAACTCCACCCTCCTCCTTTATCTTTGCAACCAGGTCCAAAGGATTAGTTGACCTGTTTTGGAAGATTTTGGTGTTTCGTTCCTTCTAGATCTCCTAGGTGGTTAGGATAACCACCATTACCGTTGACCACGTTGGGAGACCTCCCAAACTGTTAGGTTTGGTTAACCAATCCCCAATACTGAAACTGTCAGGTCAGTGGGATGGCTTGAGCGGAGTACAGCCGAACCATTCCACCAACGCATTCCAAACTCATCTAGTATATCTGCACTGAGAAAAGAGGTGCAAGGATGCTTTCGGTGATTGTCTGCAAAGGGCGCATGTTCCCTGGTTTGGCCAACCTCTCGCTTGCAGTATATCAGAGGTTCAGAGACAGTTTTGGATACCCAGGCGAAGAGCATGCATTTTGGGGGTGCAGAGTTTTCCATATTATTTTTTTGTACTCAATTGTTGAGCCGAGGAACTGCAGCGTATATGCTGATTTCGCTGTGTAGTTGCCCACTAGGGTTAGCTTCCGGGTGATCTCATCCGAGGCATTTGGAAATTGATTGTTTATCCTTCCCCATAGATCTAGAAATTGCTGAACGTGTTGAGCGGTTATTCCCCCATGTATGATAAGATCCTGTACCCAACGACTGTCCTGAAATGCCGCGCTTACTGTTCTATTTTTTCTTCTAGAAATTTGGAAAATCTTTGGAGCTAGGTCTTTGGGGGTTGTGCCATCTAGCCACGGCAAGGACAAAACATTAGCCTTTTTTTCCCGTCGCCTAATGTGATGCCTGTGGACATCGCAAAGAGACGGCAATCAGCGTCATCGCATGGTAACTCCTTACCTAGCCAAGGTTTTTTATCAGCCTTCCATTCTTACCAGAGCCATTGAAGCTTGAGGGTCCGTACGTACTTTTCTAGATTGAGAACGGCGAGTCCTTCGTGTTGAGTTGGTCTGCAAACCTTGTTCCAGTTAACTTTGCATTTCCCTCCCATGACCGTGTCTGAGCCAAACCAAAGGAACCGACGCGTAGCATGGTCCAGAGCGTGGAGGATGTATTTTGGGGCTTTTACAATCATGATATAATAGATCGAGATCGATGTAAGCACCGATTTCATCAAGATATTCCTACTGGCTGGTGTTAAAAGTTTTGCTTGCCAGCCTGCCAACCTACTCTCTACTTTATCCAGAGTGGACCTACTTTATCCAGAATGGGTTGGAAGTCAGCCATTCTTAATCTTTTGTGAGTTAGCGGGAGCTCCAGATATTTGAGAGGGAAGGAAGAGGGGGAAAGCTGAACGTATTCCAGAGAAATCTTGAAGGACCACATCAAGGTCGATGTGGTTGCAGCTTATGAGCACATCTTTTGATTGAGCGCCAAGGCAATGCTTGCCATACAGTTTCAGAACATGCACATCAAGAAATACAGAGCTTGGAAATGCAACCAATCGCTTTGCCACCAATAAATATTTTACTAGGACAAAGGAAGTCAATGACAAGATACTAAAGAATATACTATCCGGCTTGAACTATGCATCTTGTGATGTGCTTTAAGTAGCTAGAACTAGCCAACTGAAGCCAAAAGTATAACTGGCGAGACATGGATTTATATTCTGTTTCGATAGTGCGGCTGTTATACCTATATTGACAATCTCAGAGTGTAGATATGAAAGTTGTGGTTCCAGTGTTCTTTGAACGGATTAAACCAATATCAGCCCTAGACCATTTGATCTAACTGCCCCATTGTCCGAAAACACAGTTCTCCTATGAACACGAAAAGCAATTACACTTCTGGATGTAGGGTTTATTCATTGAAGTCATCATCACAAAGTTATCTCCCCCTCATTAAGTTGAAGTCCAGCAAATGCAGAGAGTCAAAATAACGTATCAATAAAGATAGAAAAATATTGATCTCTGACTTGACATATTAAATGTGGAACCGTATGATTAGTACAAAATTTAGCCTATTTGACAAAGATTAGAAAAAAAGAGAACAAAAGAATTCAATCCAATAATTAAAAACAAGGAACTGAGAAAGCACAAGGGAAGGAACACAGAAGAAGTAAATCTGACTCAACTGTACCAAAGCTATCTGAAGTAAAGATGCAGAAAGTACAAATTGTAGTTAAATTAATTATTATATCCTGACTGGGGTTAGCGAGAAAATAGATAAAAGACTTGGCTGAGGTTGAAGGAAAAAAAGGGTACAAGGTTTGACTAGGTCAACTCGTCAACTACGGGAAATATTTTATTTTTGAAGCCTGGAGTATTGAAGCTTTGGAATACACTATCAATTTCTATAGGCTCATATTTTGAAGATCAAACATCCAATTGACAAGAATATGAGTGCTGTATGGAAAAAGGACCATTTGGGATTGCACATCTACCTGAACTGTGCCAATGTTCAGTACATTAGTTTATCAAACCAATGTATTAAAAGACCACTTTTCAAGAGACTTATGGATGAGGTTGTCATTAGGATTAAGTGAAGACTAATTTGTCCTAAACATAAATCGTGCTACAGATGGTTGGAGAGGTGAACTATTAATTAAGGGCTGCAATGGATCGTGTTGGAATTAATACGGGCTGGGCTCATTTTTAATTTTAATTAATTTTTGAAAAATCCCAAAGGCCCATATGCACGTGCTAAAACTGTTTAGTCCCATATGGAGAGTTGAATGGGAGTTACACCACTTTAGAAGGTGGAACGTGACAGCCCCCTTGTGGAATTAGAGAGAGCCAATACACGCGCGCTCGCTCGCTCGCCTCGCCGAGCCGTGCCGTGCCGTGCCGTGCGGGCGCGCGTACGCAGGCGTGTCGGGTGTGTACACGTTTTTCTTTATCTATTCGAAAATCCAAACGGCTGGCAGTAACTTGAACACTGAGATAGGTATACTAGTTTATGTCCTTCTGGATCTTAGTATAGCTATAGTGTTCTTGTTCATTTACTTTGTGAAAATGACTAGAGTAATTTTCATGATTTATCTACCATATTTTTGGATTAAAGTAATTCGAAAAATGCTCATATATTCAACAATCCAAAAACCTTATTTTAGGCATTTTTTCGTCAACTGGTTTTGCTGCTGCGCTAAAACCCTCTAAATTCGATGATGCGAATTACAAGAGGTGGCGCACCAAGATGTGCTTTGGCTAACTGCTATGAACGTTTTTCATGTGGCAAGTGGCAAGCCTGAAGGAACACTTACTCCTGAACAGGAGCAAGCGTTTGAGGCTGCTGATAACCTTTTTAAAGGTGTCGTGATTAGCGTTCTTGGTGAGAAGTTAGTTGATGCATACATGGTGATCAAAACTGGGAAAGAGATGTGGGATGCACTCGAGGCCAAGTTTGGGGTTTTGGATGCAGGCAGTGAATTGTATCTCATTGAGCAATACCATGACTATAGAATGGTTGACAGTTGTTCTGTAGTTGAGCAGGCTCATGAGATACAATCCATGGCCAAAGAACTCGAGCACTTCAAATGTGTGTTACCGGACAAGTTTGTCGCGGGAGGCGTTATTGCTAAGCTTCCTCCTTCTTGGAGGAATTTTGCTACTTCCCTGAAACACAAGAGACAAGAGTTTTCTGTTGAAAATCTCATCGGGTCTCTTGATTTTGAAGAGAAGGCGAGTGCAAAAGATACACACATCAGAGGTAATGAGGAACATTCTAGTGCCAATGTGGTACAGAAGAAGAATGGTCAAGCTCAAAAGTAAGGCAAGAACGAAACCGCACAAACAACTAGCTTCAAGAAGAAGAAGAAGAATACAAATGATAGCCTTTGCTTTGTGTGTGGCGAACCTGGTCATTGGGCCAAGGATTGCAGCCAACGCAAGGGTGGGAAGAATCAGCAATGGCAGAATTCTAAGTCTGCTAATGTTGTTGTTGGTACTACTGAGACGGGAACATCAAGGTATGGTAATTTACCTACTGTTCTTTCCGTATGTCAATCTACCGATTGGTGGATAGACACTGGTGCTAATATACATGTGTGTGCTGATATTTCAATGTTCTCTTCTTATCAGGTCACTCGGGATTCAGCCGTTCTAATGGGAAACGGGTCACATGCTACTATTCATGGTGTTGGCACGGTCGATCTGAAGTTTACTTCGGGAAAGATTGTGCAACTGAAGAACGTGCATCATGTGCCATCTATCAATAAGAATCTCGTGAGCGGATCTCTTCTGTGTAGAGATGGCTTTAGACTGGTATTTGAGTCTAATAAATTTGTAATGTCCAAGTGTGGACAATTTGTTGGTAAAGGCTATGTGTGCGGAGGCTTGTTCCGCCTATCTCTTTCAGATTTGTCTAATAATGTTGTGAACCATGTTTTTAGTGGTAATAAGACTACTATTTGGCATTCACGACTTTGTCACATAAATTTTGGTTGCATGACGCGGTTAGCCAGTTTAGAGTTAATCCCGAAATTCACCCTTGCAGCCTCGTAAGCCTCACAAGGCCGCGGAGGTAAGAAACTTGGCACCATTAGAACTCCTACATTCAGATCTGTGTGAGATGAATGGTGTGTTGACAAAAGGTGGTAATAGATATTTCATGACTTTGATTGATGACTCCACTAGGTTTTGCTATGTGTATATTTTGAAAACTAAAGATGAAGCTTTTCACTACTTTAAAATCTATAAGGCAGAAGCTGAGAACCAACTTGAAAAGAAAATCAAAAGAGTTAGGTCTGATCTTGGCGGCGAGTACTTTTCTAATGAGTTCAATTTATTCTATGATGAACATGGTATAATCCATGAGAGGACGTCTCCCTATTCACCCCAGTCAAACGGGGTTGCTGAAAGAAAGAACCGCACTCTAACTGATTTGGTTAACGCCATGTTAGAAACAGCGGGTCTTTCCAAAGCATAGTGGGGGGAGGCTATATTGACTTCATGTCATCTCCTAAACAGAGTTCCCACAAAGAATAAAGAGATAACCCCATATAAACAATGGGAGAAGTAAAGATTTTCACTTTCATACTTGCGCACTTGGGGTTGTTTGGCGAAAATCAATGTGCCAATTTCCAAAAAGCGTAAGCTTGGACCAAAAACCGTGGATTGCATCTTTCTAGGCTATGCTCACCATAGCGTTGGATATATATTTCTAGTGGTGAAATCTGGAGTACCTGACGTGCATGTCGGTACAATTATGGAGTCTAGAGATGCTACATTTTTTGATGATATTTTTCCGATGAAAGATATGCCTAGTTTATCGAGTCAGGAGCCTGATACAACTCCTGAACCTGCAATTCCAATGGAATATTTTGAGCAAACCCCTGAGCAAATTCCTAAGCAGTGGCATGAAAAGTTCGACAGAACTTTAACATATGCAGGCTTTATTGTGAATGAAGCTGACAGGTGTGTGTATTATCGCCATGGTGGGGCGTGGGAGTCATTCTATGTCTGTATGTTGATGACATACTGATCTTTGGGACCAACCTTAATGTGGTTAAGGAGGTTAAGGATTTCTTGTCTTAGAATTTTGAGATGAAAGATCTGGGAGTAGCTGATGTTATCTTGAACATCAAGCTGTTGAGAGGTGGTGATGGTGGGATTACATTGTTGCAATCCCATTATGTGGAAAAGGTTCTGAGTCGTTTTGGTTATAGCGACTGCAAATCCTCTCCAACACTTTATGATCCTAGCATGTTGCTTAGGAAGAATCAGAGAATAGCCAGAGACCAATTGAGATATTCTCAGATAATTGGTTCACTCATGTATTTAGCTAGCGGTACCAGGCCTGACATCTCATTTGCTATGAGCAAACTAAGCCGTTTTGTTTCCAATCTGGGAGATGATCATTGGCATGCCCTTGAGAGGGTAATGCACTATCTAAAGGATACTATGAGCTATGACATTCACTATACTGGGTACCCCAGGGTACTAGAGGGTTATAGCGATTCAAACTGGATATCTGATGCTGATGAGATTAAGGCCACAAGTGGATATGTCTTCACACTTGGAGGTGGCGCTGTTTCATGGAAGTCTTGCAAGCAGACCATCTTAATGAGGTCAACAATGGAAGCAAAACTCACAGCATTAGATACTGCCACTGTTGAAGCCGAATGGCTTCGTGAGCTCTTGATGGATTTGCCGGTGGTTGAAAAACGCATCGGCTATTCGATGAATGTGACAATCGATCGTGATCGTCAAAGTGAACAGTTCTAAGGATAATATGAAGGCATCAAGACATGTGAAGAGAAGACTGGAATCTATCAGAAAAATGAGAAACTCCGGAGTAATAGCTTTGGATTACATCCAAACAACTAAGAATCTGGCAGATCCCTTCACAAAGGGTTTATCACGGAATGTGATAGACAATGCATCGAGGGAGATGGGTTTGAGACCCACGTGATGTGTTATGTGGCTTGTTTAAACAAAGATGCTGTCCTACATAGCAGCCTTGAAAGAACACACCTATATGAATCCGACTGCTAGTCATAGTCTATGAGATAGGGTAATCTCTAGGAAGCTCATGAATAGGCCAGGAGTATGACTTATATGCTCCAACCCGCGGGGATGCCTGACAGCCTAGTATCAGTTAAGGACTTAAGTGAAACTTATTCACACAAAACTGTCAATTCAAGGCTTTGTCCATTGTGCAGTTTCGGATAAGTGTAGCTTCTGTTCTAGGTGGATGTTCAATCTTAACTGGTCTCCATCAAAACAATACTGTGGATCAAAGCATTTGACATGTGCCCTGGGGATCTGGTGGGGGATTGTTGGAATTAATACGGGCTGGACCCATTTTTAATTCTAAATAATTCCTGAAAAATCCCAAAGGCCCACGTTCACGTGCTAAAACTGTTTAGTCCCATATGGAGAGTTGAATGGGAGTTACATCACTTTAAAAGGTGGAACGTGGTAGCCCCCTTGTGGAATTGGAGAGAGCCAATACACGCGCGCGCTCGCTTGCTTGCCTCGCCGAGCCGTGCGGTGCGGTGCGCGCGCGCGTACGCAGGCGTGTCGGGTGCTTGCGCGTTTTTCTTTATCTATTGAAAAATCGAAACGCACTGACTCGCAGTTAATGACATTAACAAACGACTGGTAGTAACGGTTCAGTTACTAGTGAGTAATGACGACCGTTTCTGGCCTCTTCGTTTTTGCCATTAAGTAGAACAGAGCATTGTTTCAAAAATCGCTGGTAGTAATGGCTGCGGTTACTAGTGAGTAATGGCGACCGTTTCTGGTCTCTGGGCAATGGCTGCGGTTACTAGTGAGTAATGACGACCATTTACGGTCTCGAGTTTTGCCATTATCCGAGCGAGCATCGGTTCTTCTCCACTCTCGAATACTCTCCACGAAAGACTACAGTACACCACTTGTTTTTGTTGCTGTCTCTAGCGATCTTCATTCCGGCGAGGCGCGTGTACGGCTACACTGGGAGAGCAGGTCTCCAGAACCCTCGTCTTCGAAGGCTTGCACGAGCGAAGACGAATAAGGTTTTTGGGGAGCGTTCGTGCGACTGCTCGCTTCTTCTTCTTCATTCGATTCTCTGCTACGTCTACACCAACTGCACAACTACTACCACTACGCCATGACGAACGATAATCTAGTCAAAACTCCTGCTACTGCTACTGGATCTGGAGCTCCTACTGCTGTTACTCCTTCTACTGGATCCGGATATGCCTACCTTGCACATATTTGTTGGTTAGTTTTCTTATCTGTTGTTAACTTGAACACTGAGATAGGTATACTAGTTTATGTCCTTCTGGATTTAGTATGACTATAGTGTTTTTGTTCATTTACTTTGTGAAAATGACTAGAGTAATTTTTATGATTTATCTACCATATTTCTGGATTAAAGTAATTCGAAAAATACTCATATATTCAACAGATCGTACCCAACCCTATAACTAACGATTGAGCATCACTTGACAAAATAACCATGAAGATTAGCAACGGTAGGCGGCAATAGGTAACTCTACCACAGATCTGGAGAAAAATTCAAGTACAAAGCATCAAACTTATACTAATTTATTAGATCAGCCTTGACAAGGGCTAGACTTCGGTAGTCTGTGAACCATTGTTAAAAATAAAAAACAGACTTCGGTACCCTGTGAACCATATTTTTTTAAAAAAACTGATCGGTGAACCATTGTTGAAAAATATAGTATTATCTTTAATTGTTAATTTGGTTTTATACTATCAACTTGAGGGCGAGGAGTCAGTTGAACATCGCACTTCCAATTTTGCAGTAGCATAGTTCCAAACAAAATGCTATTTAAAACTGTGTATATTCATTCAAAATTTTATTGCAATCCTTCGTTTAAACTTCGTTTTTTCTCTCTCTCTGTTTGTTATTGTGCCAGCATGTGATGTTTCACACTTTCATGATTGGGGCAATTCCTTATTTGCCATTACAAAATTTTTTGATCCCCGATCGATCTGGGATTTGGGAACTTTGCCGTAGCATGTCAAACATTTTCTCTTCATGTCGAGATTTCAAGCCATAGCAACTACAAGGGACAGAGATTTAAGATCATAAGCATGAATGTGGTGCTAGTACTACAAGTATGTCCGTTCTTTAAGTGACAATGGATAACTGCATAACGGTTAAGTATCTAGCGTAAATCCATCTTTAGGTGCTAATTTGTGAACTCAATTGAACTGTTGGATATCATTAGGATGAACCAGATTTGAAGGGATATGACGATCACTTGGATGGATGTTTTTGTGAATAACAAATCCACGGATCAAGAAATCATTTTTGAAAATCCCATCTCACATTCCTTTGCGTGGGAATTCATCCAAATCTCATCCAATGGCTTAGGAAAGGAGCTAGGAAATTAGCACACAAACATGGGTTTGCACTAGCTATTATTACCCTCGTATGATGCTGAAACACTCACCCAAGCGGGAATCACACAGACAGAGGATCAGTGGCTAACTGATGTTGTTCTTCTCTATGTTCTTTCCTTGTAAATATATGATAGGGTAACCGGTTCTAAATCCATACTTCATGTTTTGACTCATGTTGTTACTAAAATATTCTTACATATTTCACGTGTCATATTTCAGATGGATAATATGCTAGATTCAAATCTGCACGTAGTAGCATATGCACATTAATTTTTAAAAAATGTGCACTTGAGCACTTCAGAAAATTATAAAAAAATATATATTGGATGTAGGGCATAAAAAAGAAAAGTTTCTGCATTTAAGTTGTTTTTTTTTCACATTGTGCTTATGAATCTTTGTGCACTACCAACAAGCTCCCTACATCCATGAATTTTTGGGGAATTTTTCTGAGTAGCTGCACCTTTGTGCGTAAAATCCACATTAAAAGATAAGATACTCCCTCCATTCGTGAATGATTGTCACTGTTGGCTTTGACTACTTAAGCTTTTACCAACAATAATTTTGAAATATCTAGTTAGGTAACATGAAATGATAATGTTATATTTTCCGGGAAAGTATTTTAATAATATTGTAAAATTATAGCATTTTTCCAGGTAATGGTCAAAGAGTCAACAGTGACAGCTATTCGCCAATGTAGGTAATACTATTGATCACCTGCTGCAATAAAACACTACTTATCACCTACTCAGTGCTTATTGCTAGTATAATCTTTCAATATTATTTTTTGTCAGTTTTTTAGTTTGATACACTATCTTGTTTATATGATTAATGTCCCAAAAATTTGGATGGTAACAAACAAATTGAACGGCAAAATCAAACTTTAATATTATTTTTTTGGGAAAATACACAGAAAATTATCCGCAAAAGACTTCTATTTTAAAAACTAATGTTTGGCATCTTCATCCCACATCTATGTTTCCTTTGAAGCGTATATTCCTTCTCAAAAAAAAAATTACACTAGAGGATCCTAACTGTAGAAAAGTACCGCTCAGGATCCTACACTTCAATTTAGATTTCAAGCCTTTAAACGCAACTTGTATCATTTAGTTCACCTTAGCGTTTTTTTACTAAGCTAAAAGAGTTGATAGGTATTGCGACATCATTATTCATCTAAGGTACATCCTTTCAACTACCACGCCAACACATAAAAAGTCAAAATACCCCCAAATTGCCACCTAAACCATGTATCTAATTATTTGCACCGATTTTGCACCACCATGTCACTGCCACATTGGTATCTAATTAAAGTTGCAACGACCTAAATGGGCGAACTTGTTTAAGGGGCATGCCAACTTAATTCAAGTTTACAGACCTTGTAGGTGCAATTTTCTTGTATGGAACAAAGATGCATTTTATACTTAATCGATAGTTCTTGACTACCATAAGTCCTTAGCTTCTATCTCGAAACATATTCAAAAAGTTTCTTTTGGGGACTAATTAATATAATTGTAATAAGAATCCAAGTCAAAAAGGGGGGATATTCCTCCAAAACATTGCATATAAGCTTGGCATATAACAAAATATTATTTTCTGTGTGTCATTTACATATAGACCATATCCCTTTTTGCTAATGCAATGATTGGTGTTTTAACTTTTTTTGCAATGTTGCAGGCCATTTTTTTCTAATTTAAAAAGAACATAGGTAAAAAAAGAGTTGTTATATAGAAGAGAGCCTTGCATTGGGCATAGGGAGGACTCGTGTGATAGGCATGTGTTCTGTCTTCTTTGCTACCATTGCCATGTGTACATAAGAGTGTAAAACGAATCCGGATAGTTCATTTTATCCGACATCTATATTTGGATGGTAGCGAATGTGGTAAAGAAAATAACATTCGTATTGAAAAACGGATCCGAATCCGAATAGTATCCTCTCTTTTTTTGCCGAATACGAATACGAATGTGGTATGAAAAAATGTGGTTGAATATGAATACGAATACGGATAATATCTGGATCCGATAGTTTTATTTTCCTTGTCATCTAGTCTACTAACATTTTTGTGTGTGTTGTGTTACCATGTTGCTTGTGAGAATTTATATGTAACTCCATAAATTTGAATTTCTTGTGTGAAACTTCATCATATTTTAGGATATTCGAATTCGACCAAATTCAAAGAGTATTCGATTCGCATTCGTATTCGTTACAACATTCCATTCATATTCGAGCATATTTGTATTTGTTTAAAAATATGAATACGAGTGTGGTGTGGCCATTATTCGATTCGTATTTGATCCATTTTCACCCCTATGTGTACCCTACATCTTAGCCTGATGAAAAGCCTAAGCCTAATCCCAATGCTATCCTCTCCATAAGTATCAAACGAAACATATCCCAATCCATTTTTCTTAAAAAATGTATCTTTTTATATATTTTTTTTGAAATTAACTTCGTCAACTTATTTTTTAAAAATAAACCCTTCTTGCAATGCCACCATTTGTGTTGTTGCATGTGACCTACCTAGCTAGATAGGTAAAAGTTTTTTTTTTGGAAAAATTCCTTTTATAAATTCCAAATCCAAATTTTCTTAAGAAAGTATATTTTTAATATATATTTTTTGAAATTAACTTCATCAACTTATTAAAAAAAAATGAACCCTTCTTGCTGATGAATAAGTCTCTGTACTGTGGTCTTTGTGGGGTGGGCACATGGTTCTTGTACAGCATCTTGGACTAGCTTTAGGAGTGGTTGTACAGCATCTTGGACTAGCTTTAGGACAAAGATCTAGGACAAACATCTTAGCATCTTAGAGGACAAACATCTAGGACAAACATCTTAGCATCTTAGACTAGCATCTTGTCATATGCTTGGTGTTTAGCTTGACCTATAAATATGTATCCCCAACCCTCGGTGAGTATGGCATTGTGTGAGAAATAAACTGAGAAAAATTTGCCCATCTCCAAGTGTCATCCTCTCCATGAGAGTAAGGATCTTGCTATCACGAAGCAAGAATCGGCGACTAACAAGTGGTATCGAGCTATACTATCCTGCGTAGCCCGAGCATCTCCTGCTCATCTCCTTCTCCGCCTCGCAGCGGCCCAATGCGTGCGGCAGCAGCTCGGTGCCCACGCTCGCTCCTCTCGGAGACGGGCGGCTCGTCGAGCGCCCTCTCCACGCAACACCCCGATAGCGCGCCATGTCCGCGAGGCGATCTCGGCCTTCGATGCGCCTCGAGCACGCGGCGTCGGAGACGGCCGAAGCTTCGCGCAGCAATGGCAGAGAGCAGCGGCAGCAGCCAGCGCGCTGCGGAAAGGCGCGTCGGCCGGCGGCGCGAGCGAGCGGCGGCGGCAGAGCGGAGGTGGAAGCGGCGGCGGCGGCGGCAGATGCACAAGGCGGCGCGGCAATGGAGGTCGAGGTTACGCAGAAGAAGAATAAGCAGCTCCATCTCGCGATAGCGATAGCCGACGCGGACCTTGAGCGGCGGAGAGGAGGCAACGCAGAGCGAAGCGGCGCGATGGCGGCGCGACGCCCACGAGCGCGGCGGCAGCCCAGACCGGCGCGGACGCGCCGGCGGCGCTCCTGGAGGAGGCACGCACGGCGGCGGCGTACGGGTCGACGGAGAGCGCGGCCTTCACAGGCGACGCGGCTCTCTCCCGGTTGATCGTGGTCACCACGAGTACCGGTATCGTCGAGGGCGTCGGCCGGCGGCGGTGGCCTACCTCACCAAGACCAACCGTCGAGCGGGTGCGTGATGAGGTAAAGCTCGGTGCGGCATATGTGGGATGCGATCGATGCGGCGGCGTTGACTACGACCAGGATCGACAGGCGTGGATGCTCTCATCGCTGCGAGCCCCGCCGAGATGCGATTCGCTACCAACAAGCGGATCGCCAAAGAGGCTTGGGACGCCATCATTGCGGCACGCGATCGGCAGCGGCGATCGCGCGCGCAAGTCCACACTGCAGCACGCCGCGACCGAGTGGGAGAACCTAGCCTTCAAGCGGTGAGGCGTTGATGACTTTGCTCTCGTCTCAACACTCTGCTGCGAAGATGGTACGATCGGCGGCGACACCTACGGCGAGAGAGAGCTCGCCGAGAAACTCTTTCATTGCGCGCCCCAGAAGTACAAGCGGATGGCTCGCTCGATCCGGTCTCTGGACCTCTCCACGATGACGATCGAGGAGGCGTTGGGTCGCCTCAAGGTCGTTGGCGGCGATGAGCCACGGCGTCTCGGGACCGTCACCATTGGCGGAAGCTCCTCTCGCTCGGGAGCGGTGGGTGCGGCCAAGGTGACGAAAGAAGGGTAGCCTTCTTCCACGACAGCGACGCATGCGTGGTAGCGCGGCAAGCAGCGTAAAGACGCCGAGCATGGCGCGAGGGCGTCCGAGGGTCATGGCCGTGGAGGCACCCAGGCGGCGCCGCGGCAAGCCAAAGCGGCATGAGGCGACTCTTGCCACAAGCTGCGGTAAGCTTGGTCATTGGGCCAAGAGTTGTCGGCGACCACGACGCGCGGCCCACGCCGCGCGCGGCGGAGGAGGAGGCGGGCGGCTCGTTCATTGCTCATGCAAGCATCGAACTACCTCCGGCACGCGCCGGCGCAGCGGCTCTCCTCCACCTTGACGAGCCAAAGCACACGCCTCCTCGGCGGCGATTCCGACAGCGACAAGAAGACCGACGGGTGGTGCCGACGACAGCGCCACCCACCACATGACCGGCGGCGGAGTTCTTCTCCGAGCTTGACTCATGCGTTCGAGCTCCGTCAAGTTTGGGGCGCCTCGGCGTGGAAATCAAGGGCGTCGGCTCCGTCATCTTCTCCACCGCGTGTCGGTGAGCACGCCGCCACCGGCGTCTACTACATCCCGGATCTGCGGAACTCCATCATCGGCTTGGGACGGTGGATGAGAGCGGCTCGCGTGTCGAGATCGAGCACGGTGTCTGCTGATTTGGGATCTTCGCCACCGCCTTCTTGCCAAGGTAACGAGGCGCAAATCGACTCTACATCCTTCACGCGCGGTGGCACAACCCTCTGTCTCATTGCTCGTCGGGACGACGAGCGTGCGATAACGCACGCGCTTTGGGCACCTTCACCGAGGCCACAGGCGGCTCGGTGCCACGGAGATGGTGCGAGGCTGCCGTGCCTTGACCATGTAGAGCGATTCTGCGGCGTCTGCGTGTTGGCGGCGAGACGACTCCCTTTCCCAGGGCGAAGTTTCGAGCCAAGGAGAGGCTCGAGCTTCGTGCACGGGACTTGTGTGGCGGTGACACCGCCACACCGGGAGAACGACGCTACTTCCTGCGCTCGTCGGCGACCTCTCCCGCTACATGTGAGTGATGGTCCTCGGCGGCAAGGAGAGGCTGCGGACGCCATCAGCGCACGCAGTGCTGCGGAGGTGAGCGCGGCCGCAGGCTGCGGCGTGTTGCGCACAGACAACGATGGCGAATTCACGGCGGTGGTCGCGTCGTCTTGACCGATGAGGGCATTCAGCGCCACTACTCGCGCCGCATGCGGCCGCGGCGAGCGGCGTCGTCGAGCGGCGCAACGAGGCGGTTGTGGGGATGGCTCGGGCCCTCCTCGCAGAGAGAGGATGCCGGTGTCTTACGGAGAGCGGTGGTGACGGCCGTCTACATCCACAACCGCCGCCTACCAAGGCGCTCGGCGGCGGGGCGTCGACGAGGCTTGGCATGGCGCAGCCGGCGGTCTCCCACTGCGGGTTTTACGCTCCTCGCGTTCGCCAAGGAGCTTGGCCACATCGGCAAGCTCGACGCAGGAGCACTCGGAGTGTTCATCGGCCACGCGGAGGCTCGAGGCCTACGCATCCTCGACCCACACAACGCGCGCGCATCTCGCGTGGCGTTGTGTTCGACGGCGGCGGCGGGCGTGAGGACAAGGCGGTGGGCGGCGGTTCGACTCCGACTCGAGACCGTTGTCGACTCGTCCTCTTCGAGAGCGGGAGCTAGCGGCTCGTCTTCACCGAGCTCGTCCACCTCGACACCTTGCTCGCCACCGGCTCCGCGAGTGCTCCACCACCCTGCCGGCCGCCTCGCCCCACTCTTCACCACCGGTCACTCCGCTTCCGCACCGGCCACCACTCTCTGCTGCGGCGACCACACCACCGGATCGGCCCGGCGGCGCCGGTCCACGGCGAGCAACGCACGGTGGAGTTCACTACTCATTGTCCCACGGCGAGATCGCGTCGGCGCCTACCACGACGGCGAGCCTCTTCGCTATCGTACCATGGACAACATCCTCGCCGAATCGCCGTCCACAGACGGCGCGAAGACGACCAGCGAGCTGCGCTTGGCGTGCGACGGCGAGCGCCCGCCGGCCGGCCCGGCGGAGGAGGAGCGGCGTGGCGTGTCGCGATGAAGCGAGAGATGGGCGGCGTCGGCGAGCCGGGCGTGGGGCTGGCGGATCTTCTGCGGTCACCGCGCGATCACCTTGCTAAGTGGGTGTTCAGGCGAAGCGGGATGGCCGCGCCATCGTCAAGCACAAGGCTCGCTTGGTGGCACGAGGCTTCATGCGGCGGAGGGTCGACTTCAACGGCGCCGCACCGTCGAGCGCATGGAGTCCGTTCGTCTTCTCCTCGCACTTGCGGCCCGGGAAGGTTGGCGCGTCCATCACATGGGCGTCAAGTCCGCCTTCCTCAGCGGCGACTTTAAGGAGAAGGTCTACGTCCGTCGGCCGCCGAGATTCGTCATCCCGGCAGGAGGCAAGGTTCTCGCTGCGCGAGGCCTCTACGGCTGCGGCAGCACCACGAGCCCGAGGCGCTAATTGGACTCCACCTCACGCAAATGGGGTTCAGCAGAGCGCACACGAGGTGCGATCACCGGCGGGGCAGGCGGCAACGCCTGGCGGTGGCGTCGTCAACGACTTGGTGATCACCGGCTCCAGGAGGCGAGGTCGGCGTTCAGCGAGATGAAGACCGCTTTCGGATGAGTGACTTGGGGCTTCTCTCCTTCTACCGGGATCGAGGTCCACGGGACGACTCGATATCTCCGCCGCTAGACCGCCTCGCAAGCGCATCGTCGGTGGCGGGCTCACCGACCGCAACCCACCACGCTCACATGGAGGAAAGGCGAAGCTAAGCCGCGACAAAGACGGCGGAGAGGTGGGCGCGACACGATCTGCGGCGCGATCGCGGCGACCCCGCTACCTCGTCCACACGCGTCCGGTTGGCGTTCGCCGTCGGCTCGTCGGTCGGTTCATGCGGCGACCGACGGCGAGCATCGGCGGCCGTGAAGAGGATTCTCCGCCACGTTGCGGGCACCTCCGACTACGGCTTGCACTACCCGAGGTGTCCGCGCGCGCGCACTTCATCGAATACGGCGACGGCGACCACGCGGCGACATCGACACGGCAAGAGCACAAGCGGGATTCTCTTCTTCCTCGGCAAGTGCCTCGTTAGTGGCGATCGATCAGCGGCGAGTGGTGGCCTGTCGGTGTGAGGCCGAGTACATAGCGGCTTCCACCGCTCGACTCAGCGCTCGGCTCGTTCGGCGCGGTGATCTCTCGGCGAGACACACAAGCGGTGGCGCTCGGGGTGGGCGACAAGTCTCTCGGCTTTGGCAAAGAACCCGTTTTCCATGAGCGAGCAAGCACATCCGGGTGAAGTACCACTTCATCCGAGGCTGTTTGGATGAAGGCATCATCAAGGCGAGCTACATCAACACCACGGATCAGCTTGCGGACCTGCTCACCAAGCCTCTTGGGAGGTCAAGTTCCTCGAGCTCTGCTCCAGGATCGGGATGGTTCAACTCTCCCACAAAACGACGCACAAGACTTAGGGGGGGAATGATGAATAAGTCTCTGTACTGTGGTCTTTGTGGGGTGGGCACATAGTTCTTGTACAGCATCTTGGACTAGCTTTAGGAGTGGTTGTACAACATCTTAGCATCTTAGAGGACAGCATCTAGGACAACATCTAGGACAGCATCTTAGCATCTTAGAGGACAGCATCTAGGACAGCATCTTAGCATCTTAGACTAGCATCTTAGACTAGCATCTTGGCATATGTTTGGCTGTTTAGCTAGCCTATAAATATGTATCCCCAACCCCTCAGGTGGGTATGGCATTGTGTGAGAAATAAACTCAGAAAAATTTGTCCTATCTCCAAGTGTCATCCTCTCCATGAGAGTAAGGATCTTGCTATCACCAGAACCAAGAATCCAACGACTAACACTTGCAATGCCACCATTTGTGTCGTTGCATGTGACCTTGCTTGATAGGTCAAAGCTTTTTGGAAAAGTTCCTCTTATAAATTCCTAGAAGCTTATAAGCCCCAAAATGTGCTCCACTAGCTTTGGCCTCTCCGTAGAGGGTTTTGCGGCCCATGTAGGCAATCAATAATAAAATGTTGCAGAGTACGTAGCTTTTACTTGTGAAACCTACAAAAACAACTTTTAGTCGTGTATATATAAATGTTCATTTAGTTCATGTTGAATCTGCCGAAGAAAAAAAAGAGATAACTCACTAGTAGTAGGATTTCATATGTCAAAGGCCCATGTACTTCAAGATTTTAGTGTTCAAATTTGATGGGAGAGGCTATTGTAGAAAATAAAAACAACCAGCGTTCAAGTATAAAAATGTAATTATGAATGCAAGAAGCTATCACAAGAAATCAAGTGGTTTGTAATTTCTTATTGGCTTGTTATAAAATAGATAAAAATTTGTATTACATGTATATATGTTATGTCCAAAGTTGGAGTCACATGTTCACATGAGGCCCCTGCAACGCAGCAAGAGAGACAAAAAGCTACAAGCGCTTCTGATTTCATTATTTGGATAAGGCACCTATATTTCTAGCTACTGCATGTATTGGTAGTAATATCATAGACCTAAAGCAATCTAATATGTTCTCCCCCCTCAAATCATTAAAAATTTGCTTCTTACAACAATCACCATTTTTGTTCTTAAGAAGTGGATACATTCTTGGAACTTTGAAAGCTTGTCGTGGAGCATTTGCTTTTTTGCATGGGATACAAGCTGCGAGTTTGATAACACACGAACGAGCTCAGGAATGACATCGGCACATGCAATGCATCTCTAGATTGAGCTATATGTCTATGAGCCCGTGAGGATAACATTGTAAAAGCTTATTTTAGAAGACGAGCAGGTCGAATCAAAACCATTTTAGTCCATTTGGCTAGATTTTTTGTGGATTAGTTGGTCCAAAATGAATGTGAGTTCAAGCATCCCTAGATTTATTACTTCTATGTAACGAAATGCCTTTCACATGAGAAATAAGCAAAGCACATTTGTGTATATGCGGACATTGTCTAAAGTTTCCTTGATGGGGAATACATAAGAACATGCATTAAAACTAACGCTAGTTTTTCTACAAGAATTTCTCCTCTTCCGGCTCGAGCTATATCCCTACCTTTCCTCTCTTTTGCTCGCCTCTTATTTCCCATCGAAATTAGACCACATGTTATCGAAAGATGCCAATACAATCCCTGCACAAAAACCCGATATCCCTATAACGCGCTAAGGCTCAACACAACACTTTCTCACCCTACTCCTGATATGGGACTAACTATATGCATTGCTAGGCCTTGTCAGGCCAACATGGATTGTGGTATTAAAATTCCATCTGTCGTGATTTTGCAGGAATTGCCTCTATTTATTCATTTCTCATTTATTTTTCTATGTTATGTGTTTGTGCTGTGCTTTGTAACAACCCAAAATTTCCATTCTAGGGAGATATAGTGAAAATAAATGAGAAAGAAAATTTTGGGTATTATTCGAAAATTTTGGGTATTATTCCTCAAGGAAAAATCATTTATGCATGCTTGTTGAACTCTTAGTATAAAATAAATAATGAAATTTCATACAAACATGAACTTGTAAGAATTTTAGGAAGAACAGAATAAAAATAGGTGAGAGAATAATTTTAGGCACATTTGCTTAGGGAGAAATTTATTGAGCACCTTTTTAGAATATTCATCTAAAGCAATAATACATTTCATGAAAAACAGAAAGTTGCAAGAATTTTTGAGAAATTCACAGACAAATAAAACTCTGGAAAATTTACATAAGCAACTATACTAAGTCAAGAGCCCTAAAAAAAAATCAAAAAATTTGAATCTTGTTTTCCCAGTACAAAAATTCAGTAAAACCCTCATCCACTTAAACCCAAAATCCTAATTTATTTTCTCTCTCTCTTCTGGCTAACGTGTGGGACCCACACACCAGAACCCTTCTTCCACCTCCGCTCCACCTCGCCAGTGCTCGCTTGTGTGAGCTCCACCCGTTCGCCCATGGTTTTCGCCAACTGCCCACCGTTTCGACCTCTAACCACCTCCATCACATCCGCCAGGGCTCATCCATGCTGCCCACCTCCTTAATGGCCCACAATGCCAACCCTGGCAGTGACGCTGAGGGGTTGAGCGCGGGTTCTCGCCATGGCCATTTCTTCTCGCCGTCCATCTCGCGAGATTCTCACCTCTACTTAAGCTTCTGAGCGCGCCACCATCGCTCAAGCTTGCCCCTCGTTCACTTTTGTGCCTTCACTGAGCTCCAAGCTCCTTGAATCACAGAGAACGAGAGCGTTGTTCCCGGTGCCAGTGAGCAAGCTCCGCAATGCCAATTCCTCGTGTGAGCTTTCCTTGTCCACGCCAATTGCATCATCACGCGCCCCTTACCTCATTGATGCTCTTTCTGTGCTTGATGTATCTTCGGGAACCCCTAGCTCTGACAAGCCATCGTCTCCTTCACCTCCAGTACGTACCCCGTTCTGGACTTCCTTGTTCCGACAATTTGGTGAGCTTAGACCTCCCTTTCCCGCGTCACATTGTGTCTTATACATCACTGATGCTTCTCCCTTTGTTAATGAAGCTCCAAACACGAAGAATCCCCCGGATCGATCATCTTCCCCCATTTTCGACCGCTGCAACTATTTTCTAGTTAGCCGCAGACTCGGTGAGTCCCTTATCGATTCCTTTTATCCCTACCATCCTTGGGATGCATGCAAGCTAATGTGCACCTCTTTATAGCATCTCCATCGTTGTAGCACGCTGTCGACGGGGGCCTCCTTCCCGCTGCCGCTGTTCAACGTCGCCTCGCCGTTCCAGTCATCCCTCAACTTCCTCAAGGACTCGAGTGAGCTTCTAGTAGTTCCCTGAAGCTTTTGCACGCGTTAGATCAGAGGATTAGCTATCGTGGCATGGACTTCACCGTAGCTGATCAAGGTGCCACTGCGGGAAACCATGTCACCGCAGCTCTGGTGACCATTGGTCCCCGAGCTGTTGCCTATAGCATCGCAATGACCCCCTAAAGCTTATGCACACACTCACATGCTGTCGATTAGCTCCCATCGCTAAAACCACCTTGAGGCACGAAGCGCTCTGCCACTACTTGCCAGAATAGCGCCACTCCAGTCACCTCTCTGGCTTCAAACACCAGCCGGTGGTATCACCGTCGAGAGGGGAATCACTGTCGAGAGGGGAATCAATTTTGGCCATATCCCAGACCTCCCCGTGCCTGCCTCGCCATCGGCGAGCTCACCATGGCGCTCGGCCATGCGCGCACACCCAACTCCCTTCCTCTCTCTCTCTGCCAGTGGGACCCACGAGTTTAAAGTGTTGATTAATGCTTAATGACAATGGTTAAAGTTAAAGAGTGAATGACAAGTGGGACCCACGAGTTTAAAGTCTTGAGTTACATTCAACTTTGTATCCAATGCTTCTTATTATTCCAATTGTAACTCCATGAGAATAACTGTCTTTTTGGATTATTTTTTTTTCTAGTTTTTTGGCATTATTTTGGGAATTTTCTAAAGCATTATTCCTGCTGCTGCTAAGTGCTAACAAACAAGTATCGTACTACTCGCCTAGCAAATTAATTGATACACTTGTAGCATGCAGCCTGTATCTACCTGAGCTAAATAGAACAACATATAGCATGCATTCCTAGGTAGCCCAACTTAGCAAGTTAGCATGTAGCGGTGCACTGCGGGCTGCCGCCAAACCCACCAACCGAGTATGCAGTGATTCGTTGTGGGCTAGCGGTAGCCGCCACTTCTCAGTGGTCACCGCGTGGTGGGTACGGGCTGTCCGCAGCCCGCCCCACTTGCACCACTAGACGCACGTCGCCATACGCCTACTCTGGTGCACGCTCGGCCGCGCTGTGACCACCCGCAGGTCCACCTCCCTCTAAGCAGGCCCATTTTGGGGGTCTTCACCTCCTCCACGCCAATCCCTTGCTGCCGGCGAAGCATGCCTCGAGCCACCTTGCGTCTCCTCTGTTCTACTCCTTTGTGCTCTCTCTCTCTCTATGTGTGTCTCTCTCTCACTAATAAGTGGGACCTGCCTATAAGAAGGCCAAATGCATTTGCTAGTAGGCTTTTTGACTGACTATTGGATCACTCAAATTTGTTTAACAAATGGATATTTAAAATACTTAGTTAATAGCATTTCAATTCAGATAAATTCCTTTTAATAGGTTGCATGAACAAAAAAGATAATCTGAGGATGATTGAAAACAACAGTGAGCTAATGCCATTTTAAATGAAAAGGAAATATTCGAGATTAAGAAAATTTGCTTAGCCAATGGCATCTAGGCTAAAAGAGTAAGTTAATCTAAGAACTAGTACTGAAGGATGGTTATTCAAAATGAGCAGTGGACCATCATGTGGATAAAAGATTAGTTAGTGAACTAAATAATCTAGAGAATACTTCAATTATACAAATACTTAATGAGGTGGATGAACAGTAGGAAAAATTGGAATGGTACAGTGAGATGGAGCCAAGATAAATGCCAAAATAAGTTGATTAGAAAATATAAGAATTTATTGACAATCACTTTAAAAGAGTAAAACTAATTAGGAATCGATATCTATGTAATAGTGAACCCTAGGCCATATTTATACTAATGTCAAAAGGTTATGAGAAGGTTAATCAAAATGGATAAAGTGAGTAGATATCAACTCTTATCAATATGCACTTAGGGTAAATCAAAGATGATGATCTAGATTGAAAATCAAGTGGAAATTTCTAATTTTGCTAGTAATGGCCATAGCTATCACATACAATTTCCAAATCAAATGGTTCTTTTTGCTAAATTCATATAAAATCATGCTCTATATCACTATGTAAAAACATTTGGATTTGATTACTGATTGAAATTATTTTTCTTTATTTAATTTATTTCTGGCTCTCTTTTTTAATAGACATTGATTGCTTGAGAGAATATTTCGACGACCCTTCATTGTCACATTCAGAGTAACTAGAACAGGCAAGCACCCCCTTTGACCATGTTGATTCTACTATTTTAATTATTGTACTTTGTTTTGCAAAATCTATTATGCATGCGTGTATGTTTGATATGAAATTGCTATGTTTGGGATACCGATAGTTGTAAATCCTATTCAATACATGAACTTCTTTGAAATATTGATACCCTTACTGTTGTAGCCATTAGGTTATGATTTAGACAAGGACCAATGTCAACTTGACATTTTCAAATGCAAAACTCGCATAAGTGCTTAGTCGGGCTATAGACTTTCATAAAATTTTATAAAGAACAAAGTGATAAATATGAATTTGGGAATTTTGAAAAGAAAGTCCGGAGGGGTGTACCTCTATTATTTTGTATAAAAATAAAAGTTGAAAGCCTAGTTTTCGACGTGGACGGGTTATATTATATTTTGAGAAGTGTGAGATAGGAGTCTCACAAGTCGATATGGGGAGATTCTTGCCCGGGTCAATTAAGGACCGAACGCCAGCGCGCAACTCTAATGTAATCCTAAGCGTACGACCATATGTGTTGGTATGGGATGGTCATAGCTAATTAAGTCATTGAAAACTAGCCTTACATGATTGGTAGGCAGTAGTCGTGCGAGCATGTTTGATTGCCAACACAACGGCGAATGCTTCACTGAGACGGGGGTGTACCTGGGTGAAGTGAGTATGAACATTCACCAGGCTAAGTGCAAGGATAGGGCTAGATGATGTAAAGGTTTCGACGCGTGCTCTAGACTGCTTACCAAAGGTAGTGAGCGGTGGTATCGACGGATGCCAAACAAACTAGAGAATTTATGTGCTGTAGGTAAAGTTGTACACCTCTGCATAGTGTAAATCTATTTAAATAGTTGTGCTCGTAGTCATGAGATTGCTAAATGTAGTATTGCCAGGTATAGTCTCGATTTCCATAAAAACAGTTTTGATGAAAAATGTGGGATTGGTTTTGTTCTTATTTGAGTTGAGTGCCATGTCTATGACTGAAAATAAAAATATTGCTCGCAGCCGAGGAGGGTTGTGAGCTGTTGTTGTTATTCATTCAATTATTTGCTTACTGTCCATTATCTTTTTAACTGCTATTTAAAATTTTCGTTGCAAAATACTACGTATTGATATTGCAAATAAAATCTACTTGATGCAAAACAACTTGTAGCATAGAGCCCCATCTCTTGTTAGCCTTGCATTTATATAAATTTTACGATACACTACAAGTCTTACTGAGTACGTATTGTACTCAATCTTGCTTACATTGTTGTTCAGAGTATGAAGATGAGCCAGTTCCAGACGACGATGGGTCTTTCTAGAGTTTAATCCTTGTCAGTTGCCTGTGGGACTGGATGGGGCAATACCGTTGGACCCTTTTGATTTAATTACCATACTTTCTGCTGCACTCTGTTATTTTCACTATTTTGATACTTAAGCTTTCATTTGGTCGGTCGGCCCTTATAATGTAAATATTGTAATCGTTTAGGTTATGTACCCGTTTTGCTTTACTTTTGTACATATAAATATATAGATGTGATATCAATGTTGGAGTTGTGTGTACTAGCCACTGATCATAGGACTAATATAATACACACATGAGGGTTTCGGGTATTCAAAACTCGGAGTCAGACAACGCATTTTGGTTGGATATACAATTAATACGATGTAGAGTAGGAACCGTCGAATCAACACTTGTACAGTTGTGTATTGAAGAATTGTAGGAAGAACTACATCAAAATAGATAATTTATCACCCAACATCGGACAAACAAATAAAGTGCTTACATTATTAACATGTACGACAGGAACAATGATAACAGCAATCCCTATAGTGCAAATATTTGGCATGCCCCTTTGTCCTTTATCATACATGCTTTTCCCATAGAGGTATACATGCATGCATATGGTATAATTATGAGAACACGGATTCAATGCTGACTTAACTGATTTCAACATTCAGTGTGAAAATTTCCTAGTTAAAACTTGCTTCGGAAAACAAGAAGATTTGATGTACGAAATGCGCAATTAGATGTCAACGTCATGTTACACCTTAATGCTAGAATGTTTTCTATGTAAATAAGAATTTTATAGCGAAGAATCAAGCGACGCTACTCAGATTTGGCACTAAACTATATATCTGTACATTAACCAGAAAATATTACCCGATAGAACTTCTTGCTTCTTTTATTGTACAGTATGAACACTAAAGTACTTCCTCCGTTCTTTTTTACTTGACACAGTTGACTTTTCACGGTCAAATTTTCTAAAGTTTGACCGTCAATAGGTTTAAAACTATCTAAATTGGCTATATGAAAATTATATCATTAGAATTGTCGTTGAAAATATTTTCATAATATTATAATTTTATTAGTACATCTTAATGTGAAAGTTATAAAAAGTTGTGGTCAAAGTCACATCTCGAAGACCGTAAAAAGTTAACTGTGTCAAGTAAAAAAGAACGGAGGGAGTAATATTTTCAATGTTGGCATTTTTTTAAGAGAGGGCATTTGAATTTTTACCAAAAAAAAAAAGATGCAGTAGTATGGACATTTTCCATCAACATGCTTGGAGCATTAACTTGTTGGCAAACATGTGATGTGGAAATTATGGAGTCAGCATTAACACTTGACATCGTGGAACGAACTTCAAGCATTCCCTAGACTGGTGTTTGAAAACTACAGTGTGACAATTATTCCTGAGAGTCAAAAGGATGATCATTATCACATGCTTGATTCTAGCAAAATTAGGCAGACCTCCGTTTTCAATAACATGTATTTGGACACATCAATGGACCTACAAGACATAGGCTTCTTCTGAAATGTTGAACTTCATTCAGATCAAAGCTACAATGAAAATTTATAACTAGTATAAGGTAGCTATAGCACAATCTAAAAAGTACTATTGGTGAGGCAAACAACTGACAGGGCTCTAATGCTCTACAACGTAACTTGATATCTCTATTACTTTCAGTCAATTGTCTTTTCTAGTCCATGCCTACTACTGAGTTGTTTGAAAAACTTGTTTCTCAGATTTTCAGAACAACAAGAATTACTAAAAGAATGAGAACTAAACTGAAAACGAATTTACTTGGCTTGCAAAGATCTGTACACGCAATGCATGATGTTATCTCTAAAATTTCTACTTGATCAGTACTTGTTAAAAAACAAAACCATAGTTTATCTTCTGAAACACTGACCGATTTAAACAAGTTTTTACTGTAGCTCATTCAAAACTGACGTACTCAGAAATGTGTAGAATATCATTTGTCGGACAAAACTAAAGGGAGTAAACTGATCGGTCATTCCATATTTCAACACCAAAGAATCTTGGACAGAATCAAAGAGCGTACACCGTGTAGTGTTTATAATTCTAAAAAAAAGGATGTACTGATATTATTACATCAACCAACAGTGGCAGATCTAGAACGAAAATGACCAGGGGTCTCTGAGGCAAGATGGGCCACATTCGGCTAGGCTGTGGCTTGGGGTGTCCTCGCATGTTGGGCTAGGGGTGTCCACATTACATATACATGATTATATCTAATAAAAATTGATTTTTAGACCCGGTGTCCTGTGCACCCTGGTGGGGTACTATAGATCCGCCCCTGTCAACCAATGGGCTAAATCTGAATGATATATTTCAACACATATTTGATCGTGCACAACATCGATAAGTATTCTGACATGCCTACATACTTGGTTGGAAGAATCGATATGCTTAATAATTTCAGCATAAACTTGATGATTATAAGATGGAACATCTGTAACATCCCAAAGTTTTGTTACAAAAAATAGAATTAATAAAGACGTTATTTTATTAGATTTTCTGAGATTTAAAAGAGTTTTCTTACTTTTCTTAAATTTTCTAGATTTTAAAGTCAAAATTTTTTTTATTGAGTTTTCCGGATTTTTCTTGGATTTAAAGTGAAAAGGGGAATTTTAATTAATTTCTTGAATTTTCTGGATTTTAAAAAGATTTTTCCTATTTTTCAGAAAATAAAATTAATTTATGTGCAAAAATAAAAGCCAACTTTAAGTTGAAAATAATTTTATTAAGTTCAAAACAATTTAAGGAATTTCTACAAATTTTTCTAGAATTTTTTAACTCTATTTGCTATTTTCTAAAAGCCTAATTGATTTGTTGTACAATTAAAATTTCCCTTTCGCCTTTTGGGCCGAAACCCTTTTCCTCAACCCATTTTCCATTTTTCCCCTCGACCCAACCCACCCCGCTGGCCCACCCGCCCCACTCCCTCTCTCACCACGCAGGCCCACACGTCAGCGCCTCCACACCCTTCTTTCCTTTCTTCTTCCTTTCGCCAAGCCACACTGACCCCCATTAGCGCCCACACGAGCTCCTCAATTCCGCCGCATTTTCCTCCCCTTTTTCTCACGAAATCGTGCACAATAACACGCCTGTAACCTATCGCACACGTTTTGCCTGTCTTCCCCCTCCAATCACGTACGATTTTGATGAAACGCGCCACTTACGCCGTAAATCTCGTCAACCGATCTCCTTCCCTCTGTCCTGCTCTGGCCCTATAAATAGGAGCCCCGGGTGCCCCTCTTCCTCCTCATCTCTTCCCCGAAGTCTCACCTCCTATCCCCCTTTCCTTTCGCCGCAATCGAAGCTTTTCTCCTACCGGCCGCAAGCCTCTCCACCGCGATTGCGCCGCCTCCCGTGGAGCTCCGCCGCTTTAGGAACCACCAACGGATTTGCCTCGACACGTTCTACCCCGTGCTCCCTTCCTCATCGCCGGAACATCACCATCACCGTGAGCCCGAATTGTGCCGCCGCCGCCCTTGCCACCGGCCGTCTGTGCGTGCTTAGCCACCGCCAAGGTGGGCACCGTGATCCCCGTCTCCTCTCTCTGTTGGTATCCTCACCGCCGACCGCCGCGCCATCGTTCCCTGGCAACCACCAAACCCATGCACCATCACCACCGCCCGCCACGTGTGCGCCACCTCAGCAGCCATGTCCACGTGGTCGCCCCGTGTCGTCCAGTCAACACACACATGGCTATTTCCCTTTTTCTTTAGGAAAATAATTCGATTGGAAATTTAAAATCCTCGGTGACGTCATGCTAATGTAATAATTGGTTTTCTTTTAGAAAAATAATTTCTTAAATTCTGAAAATCCAATTATATCATTTCATGTAGAATTCAATCTTTCAAGAGCTCGTTCTCCTTCGTTTGAGCTATGATTCAAGTGATTCAAATATCTAAATTCATATAAAATCAATATCTATCTCTTAGAACCTAAGTTATTTATTTTTGTGTTTATTTAAATTTATTTAAATTTGGCTCATTTTCGTGTATAGATTTTGACGACTTCGAAGAGCCAAATTTCGACGTTGTTTTAGAACAACAATTATTTGAGAAATGCAAGTTACATATTTGATCCTAGTAGTTTAAATTATTTAAATTATATTTTAAATTATTATTGCATGTTATTTATATTCAAGTTAATTTAAATTCCACTTTTAAATTTATGGTTATTCCCAATTCCTTTAGCCAATTTTGTTATTGAATTAGCCATCCCTTGATACTTTAGTTGAAAATCTAGTAGGTACGATAGTATGAACTAGTACATGTTGAAAAACTTTATGCTTAGTCAAAGCTTACAACAAAAATATTGAATTTAGGAAGTTTAGCAAAAATATTCAACTATGATTTTACCATAGAAATTTTAGAAAATGATTTAATTTGGAAAATAAATTAAAATTTGTTTAAACTTGTGCAAAATGGATGTTAGGATGGTGCAAGTCAATGAACAGGATCGTTTCATTTAAATGAACGAGTCCAGGGTTTATGAAATGTTGCACAAGTTGATTAAGGACCGATCTTGGAGCCGTATTTTGCTAAGCTCCACCGTACTACCACAAGTCTGGAATGAGATAGATTAGGCTAAATAATTTGTAATACCTCATTGTTAATTGTGCCATATTGATGTGCAAGTGTTGATTAGACAGTATTCCCACTTGGCGCAAGAAAGGACTCCCGGTAGGTGGTTAGCCTAATGGAAGTGAAACCTCAACGGGCATAATAATTTTGGGGTAGAACATTGTAAAAACTTAGTGATAATTGCTTAGTCGCACGCTTTCGGAAGCGTATCTTGGCCGACATTTTAAGCAAATTATTTATTGTGAGTAAAGTTGTACCATCTCTGCAGAGTATAAAAGTATTCGAATAGCCGTGTTCACGATCATAGACATGCTGAGCAAAGCGACTCAAAGTTAGACTTTGATTTTATTTTTTAAAATATTTTATAAAACAGTTTATGACATGGATGGGTTTCCATGAGAAAAATTGTGGGTTGAAACCCTGGGTTGGTGCCCATGTTTAAGTTAGTATTAGATTGGTGCCTACACTAGCTTTATTAATTCAGTTAAAACTCAATTTTAGATATTGTAAAACTTGAGCTTTGGAACTTAGCTATGGTATTTAAAATATCAAATATTGGTTTTGCACAAATAACCCCTATAAGCATTACTTTCATAATATCCATGCATGTATTAACTCTGTTATGGGTGTAACTTGCGGGGTACATTTGTGTACTCATACTTGCTTAATAAAATGTTGTTCAAAGGAGAAGGATTATACTATCAGTATGGATCTCGATGACTAGGCCACTACCCCATGCGATTGCCTATGGTGGATTAGTTGGGTTCTACTACTTCTTCTTTATTTTTCACTATGTTCTTTATTGTTGGTTTTTAAGTCTTTTTTTTAATAAACTTTGATATTTATTAATAAAGTTGTGCGACTATGGATGTTACCATATTTATTTACTGTGTATATTAGCTATTATTCCAGGGACTAGTATAGTATACACGGAGGATTTGGCGGTGTTGTTCCTGGGTCAGACAATATCTACCAAATCCGGTGTACTTTTTTTTTGTTTTGGTCACATACTGTTTGTGCCCAAATAGAGAGACCATCTGCTCATAAATACCCAAGCAGGCTAATATGGATTTCATACAGATGTTTTAGAAGTTGATTAGTCTATCAAACTAAGTACTTAAATAGTACATATTGAACCGAATCAAGAGATGAGGATTAAGATACAACACCCCTCGAGGAGAAACTTAGCCTCCGTGCTAATAATTAAACCGAAACTCACTGAAAGATAAAGCTATTCAGAATTTCATAGCAAATTATTTGCGGTCAAATGAAAAGTAGAAATCTTGCCGAAACTACAATATCGCATGTATATTTCTGTACTCCCAAATGATTCCCAGAGTCCCAGGCAACCAAGCAGCGTCACAGCAGAATGACCGAAAGACACAAGCCATACCTCGAACGGAACTGACGCGATTGGAGAGCGCAAGAAAGCAGGCCAATAGGTAGTTCTACCAAGCCCCAAAAAAAGTGTCTAGCTTGGGCTAGGGAGTGGGGGAGCTAGCTAGCTCACTGACCGGACGTCACATGAGCTTGTTTCTCCATTTGTAGCCGCAGCCATCCTTCCCCACAATTACTGGGCACGCCTGCCTCCTTTTCCACTCACCCTCGCTCCCATTGGCCGCCCATTAATTCCGGTTTTGTGCATTGGGTTGCCTCCATGTACCAGCTGCGTCCTTTGTTTTTTTCAGACGCTCTTTCAATTAACATCATCTCCTGCCTCGCTGCAGCGCGAGGTCGAATGGGAAACAAGGAGCAGCGGAGGCGAGAGAGAAGAAAGCAAGGTATATTGATGCCTCCATGGGACTAGCGGAAGATATGTGAAACTGCTGGAGAGAGTTAGGGAACAGAAGAAAGGGAAAGAAAGAGCAAAGAGAAGCAAAAGGCAAAAGGGGAGAGTGAGAGAGACGGAAGGGAGAGAGAGAAGGCTCGTGCTATGACCATGAGCATGAGCTGGGCGCATCAAGGTCGTAGAGATATTTCGAGGAGGATGGGCAGCTATACAGGAGTTCCCGACTTCCAATAATAGCAACCACTGCATTACACCCTTGCGGGCGTCGTCGCCTGCCCCGAAATACCCAAGCAGAGAAAACCCGAATCAACCAACCACGCAAACTCGAGCCTCGAAACCCAAATCAACCAAACCAATCTCCCCCTCAAAAGTTTCAAACCGCAGCAGCAGCAGCAGCAGCGAAACGAGATTTCAGATTTGATGGGAACCTGATGAGGGAGGTTAGGGAGGAGGAGGGCAAGCAGTGGAGAACCTGGTGGCGCTGGCGAACTCGTAGAGCTTGCCGCGCGGGGAGAAGACGATGAGCGCGACCTCGGCGTCGCAGAGCACCGAGAGCTCGAACGCCTTCTTGAGCAGCCCGTTCCGGCGCTTGGAGAAGGTCACCTGCCGGCTCGTCGCGTTCTCTATCCGCTTCATCTCCGTCTTCCCCCGCACCATCCTGGCCGATCGATCCCCTCTCCGAAGTCTCCTCTCCTCTCCGCCAAAAACGGAACCCAACACCAATCCTCAAACACCCCCCTTACCAACTGCAGTAAACAAGAATAAATAAATTTTAGCAGTTGGGGATCAAGAGAGACAAAAGTAGATAGATCTGAGAGGGGAGGGCGCTCACCAAAAATGGCAAAGCGAGGGGAGAAGATGGGGAGGGAGGAGGTAGCAGTAGCAGTGGGGGTGGGGCGACTAGCCAGCCAGGCGGTGGGCTGCGCGGCCGCAGCCTCGCCCGCTTTCCTTTTTAGTCCCTGCCTGCCCGTCCGCCCGTGGTGCGCGCTATGTAAATGTATGTTTGCCCGGCGCGGATGGGGTGGAGTGGGTTTATACGGGAGGGGAGGGGAGGGGAGGGGAGGGTGGGGCGGAAAGAACCTGGACTTGGAGGCTGCCGCTTTGTGGTGGTGGGAGACTGGGTGCGGGTGGAGCGGTGAGGCAAGGCAACGAAGGGTGAAAAAAAGGAAGCGATGCGGCCAAATAAAGAAGGCGAAGGCGACCGCGGGAGAAACTTCCCATCCTGGGAAAACGGGGTGGGGGTGGGGACCGAACGGCCCGGCCACCCATCGCCACTGGCCGTCGCCGTCGGTTTGCGGAAATTAGCGTGAAACCCATCCAGATGGTGGCGTTTTTGCGGCCGCGCACCTGGGAGCGCTGCGTATTTGCGGTCCCGTGCTTCCGGCTGGGTGGGGACGCATGCCTCCCTAAAATGGCAGCAGCTGCGTGATTTCTTTCACCGTGTGTTAAAGCTCCGACGGCGACTCGCTTGTACGTGTCACCTCGACTGTTCCTTCCGCGAGCCTGCGATCAAATCGGGAGTGGAAACTACTGCTGGACGCATAAGAATTGTGATTCTCACTGTACACATTTGATGCGATGTGCAGTCCACTTCGCCTCTGTGTGTGTGTGTTTCTTGCGCTCGCGGCTAATTTCCGCTACAAGCTTAAGGGGTTGTTTAGTCCACTATGTTCATTTCACTTGTGTGTGAAAGCACTTTTGTTACATTTTTCCCCCCATCATACCTTTTCTTGAGTAAAGCGAATGGTAGCCAAAAACATGCGCGCATAAATCATCTTGCCCACTTATGAGGTAAAAGGAAATGTAAGGTCAAGTCCTAGTAAACTTTTTGACCCATTTTATGCCCCCATACGAGAACTATATTCTTTCCTGCGAAATTGTTGCGTTCCAAATGTAACATTGTTATAGGAAATATTGCCTCACATACTAATTGGTAGCTTTTCTCACCCAATTTACATTCATGTATACATACTGTTCATATATACAACATCGCTTGATTAACCCTTTTGTGAACAAAGTGGTGCCACCATAAATGGTACGTGTGGGACACTTCGTGAACAAACATGTCCTCTAAAACTAGAAGCCGTGGTGGATCTTACACACAACATGCAGTACTACTATAAGTGTAACAAGAGACGGAGAGTACAATCCAATGTAATTGTGGCATCACACACATTACATAAGGTACAAAATATAAAACACCGGATTAGCTTCGCGTACAATGGTTTTTTTTTCATGGTACGCGTTTACAACACACACGTCTTTGGCTGGAGAGGAGGCACGAAGTAATATCGTACGTATAGCAGCGTTCATGAAACATGAAGAATTTTCAGCTTGTGCAGGGATGCACATGTACGCATGAGTGCGTGGGTTGGTGGTGTGAGTGTGATGTGTGTTCGTATTGAACTATATTTCTTTTAAAAAGACTACTTAGTTAAAGGTGACCACGGTATTTAGAATAAGTCACCTAATATTGTAAGGTATAGAAATAACCCCTCGCAAAAAAAAAAAGTATAGGAACTTCCGTGTAAAACGTGAAATGGGTCGGGAGCGTGAAATGGCATACTAACACAAAAATAACCTTTTAATTAAGCTACAAGCAACTGTTTGGACAACCAATAAGGGTATCTTCAATAGTTAGAGATAACATTGTCTCTAACATATGCTACATCATCTTTAGAGACAACATCTCCAATAGATAGTCTCTAATACACTCTTCAATATTTATATTTTATAATTTTTCTTTGAAATGGGCTTACATGTCATCTAGAGTAGATTAATGTATTATGTATTGTTTCACATGCACGACAATCTCTTCAGGAAGAGACGACATGTGCTCTCTCTTCTCTCTCCTTCACGTAAAATTTTGTTGATATATCATAACTAAGAGACGACAATAAATACACTGTTGGAATTATAATAAGGTGATGACTGGTGGCAGTCCGACAGACATAACTTTTTCCATTGAAGAGTGCAACGGATCACAGAAATTAAGATAGTGGTGTCAAATTGTGAGAAAGAAGCATACGTACGTAGTACTTATTACAAGGATTGATTTAATTCGTCCTGAAAAGACGCCAGAGTACTTTGTTGTTCCAAGTAGTGCTAAGCTAGCTAGGCAATATGTTTGTGAAGGTTTTGTCCTTTTACAGCTATTTTTTAAAAAGTTCCAGCTTTTGCGGGTGTTATGTTAAGAAGAAAGAAACCAAACAGTATTTACAGCGTGCGGAAGACATGTGAAAATGAAAGGAATTTTACATGTGCGAGATAAACTACTGTTGGGTTTTGTTGAATCCACTTCATTATGATCTGAAGATCTTGCGCCCCAGCTATGTGCATCTTCAGTGATTAAGTCAATCACTTTTTGAATCTCTCTGGTAGCTGCCGGACTCACTGGTCGGAGAGGAGGATCATCCCTTCGAAGAAAGAGCTCACTATGCTTGGATGCTAAAATGGGTTTGATGACCCGACCAAGGATAGTTCTAGAGGTATACGTTCTTTTAAAACAATACTTTAGCTTTGTAGTATAAGCATTACTAAGTACTAGTCATCAACCTGTGCATTACACGGGCTAGCAATTTTTTTTAAAAAAAAACATGAATAGAGAAAGTTTATGATAAATATTGGATGTATTTTTATAATAATATGAACTACATACGGAGGAAAAACCTTCAACTATGCATTTTAATGTGTATTACTAAAAACATGATGGAGCAAATTTTCATAAGGTGTGAAACTTAGTTATGTGTCAAATACGCATACGGAGAAAAAAAAGCTATAGTTACTTAAGATTTGTAATAAAAGGCAGTAAAATACATTTTCAGTATTTTGGAAACGTAGTTTTGAATCTTACAATCGCTTCAAATTACTTAAGTGCCTCCTATCAATTCATGTTGCCTTCCTCCGTCTTCTCCCCCAATGCCTGTTCGATTTCCTTCGCGAACCAACACAAACTGAAGACCACCTCAGGACCTCCCCCAAGACCACCTGAGGACCTCTTACAGGACCTCCCCCAGGACCTCCAGGACCTCCCCAGTCTCCGTGGGTACCCTGGTTGTTGTTAAGCAGACCAGCGCTACGACAGCCAGTACTGTTGTGCTAACCGGTGCTACAACATCAAGTAGCAAGGCTGCAATAAAGACAACCAGCACCCTCTTGGTCATTCGGTCGAAACGCATCCATGACCCACCTGCAAATAAATTGGGGAAGATTGCCAAGGTTGCAACCCATATGTGCAAGAGAAAACAAAAGGTTATTGTAACCAGTGACGGAGCTTCAAACAAATTAGAGGGGGGTTAGTCTCGAGAGAATTGCAAATTGAATACGATAGAGAGCGCATATTAGCAGCATATTTTTTTTAGAGATTAGCAAAGTGCAATAAGGGTCCTCGCCCAATCTAAATTGCACTAATTAAACTCAGCCAGTGCCTACAATCTAATATATAGCGTAACCATCATGTGAATTACGTATACAGATTCATCGAGAGTATACGTGCATGCGTATAGATATATATTTATACATGAACACAGGTGAGCATAGCCATCATCGAGAGTATACGTAAATACGTATAGATATATATATTAAGTATGGATACATGGTGTTCAAAAAAAATTCAAACAAGCTGGGGGGCCACTGCCCATGTTAGTCTACATTAAGCTCCGTCACTGATTGTAACACCTCAAAAATACACCTTGGGATATTGTACTGTTAATAAAGTGGGACAGCATTTTTCAGCATGTTTTAATGTGGAAAAATGATTGAGCATGTTTTTTAATTTCCTTTAAAACAATTATTGCATTCACATACCAACAACAACTTGAAAGATTTTTTTAAGAAAAATACATAACACATAAAATTCTAAAAACATTACTCAATAATCTATACTATGTCAGCAGCCTCCACAAAAATTTTCATAATTTTTGGAGCCCGCCTGCTATGTTTAAAAATTCTCCACATTCTCAGCCTTTTCTGTTTGAATTTCCCGCTCATCCTTTTGGGCCGAATCCATTGCCGCCGGCCCATTACTTTGCGCTGCTCCTGCCACACAAGCGTACCCCTTCCCCCTCTCGCTGACACACTAGACCCGCATGTCAGCACCCTTCTTCCACCTCTCACCACCTCCACGTGTTAGTGCGCCAGCGCGCTCGCGGGCTCCACCCCCGGTTCACGACCGCCGCCCACCGTTTTGCGCTCCAACTGCTCCCGCCGCCTTCGCCTACACCATATGTCACCGCGTCCATGCTAGCAACTCCCCTATCGCCGCCTAACCCCGAACGGACGCAGACGCAGAGAGAGCCACGAGTTCTCGCCACGCCGGCCAGTTTCTCGCTGCCATTATCACTCCAATCTCAGCCATACTTAAGCTTCTGAGCGTGTCATAAATCCCTCAGCTCGCCATTCTCGCCTCCCACCAAGAACCAGAGCTTCTCGCTCCTTGGTTCGCTGGAACGAGAGCGTCATTCTTAACGCTGGTGAGCAAGCTCTGCGCTGCCATTTGCTCCGGTGAGTTTCCTTGCCCGCAACAGCTGTGTCACCATGCATCACTCATGTCATCTCTCTGCTTAATGTAGCTCCTCAAGCCATGTAGCACCGACACATCATCATCTTCCCCAACCCCGGCGCATGCACCTAATCCAAGCCATCGCACCCTCACTGTTCTAGAAGGTTTGGGGGCCTATCACGTCATCATGTGTTCCGTCCCTCAATCAGCTAATCTCCTCACTCAACTCGTGTCGTCTCGAAGTGGATACGTGCAACCCCGTATTCTTCCCCATTTTTGGCCACTGCCATCATTTCTGCCATTCCTTGAAGCCCGGTGAGTCTCCGGCCAATTCTTTTCTTCTCTGCCATATTATTTGTAGCAAGGAATTGCAATTGGATTACGTATTGTAACTGGTCGCCTTGTGGCTTGACCAATACTATACCAGCCCCCGAGCCTTTATGTTCTTGAGAACCATCGAAGTATAGCGTCCAGTGGTCGTTTAGGCTAGAATTTATTTGTTCCTATGGTTCAGAATTAGTCCATTCAGCGATAAAATATGCCAAAGCCTAAGATTTAATTGTTGTTCAGGCAATAAAATGGATATAAAATGATCTAAGTTTTACTGCTCACTTAGCAATGTGACCCATTGACACTTGATTGTGTAGAACACTTCTCAAGGCAAAGGACGATGGTACTGTAATCTTATGCGATTGAAAGTAATGTAGTAGCTTCTGAGACTTTAACCTTAGCAATGTTCGGGCTGTAATAGGGCATAAAGTAACTTTTGGACTTGAGGGTAACGCTCTTTTGGTTCGTGCAGTACTACTTTACTTGCATAGTAAACAGGTTGTTGGACCTTATCTCCTTATGCAACCAGTACAATACTGACCACATTAGGTGTAGAAGCCACATATACCAACAAATGTTCTCTTCGGTGGGGAGATACCAATATGGGTGGGCTTGCTAAATACATCATAATATCATTAAAGGCTTTGTTTGCCTCATCCGACCAAAGAAATTTGTCGTGTTTTCGAATACCTTAAAGAAAGGCAATCCACCTTCACTTGATCGACAAAATAAAGCAACTAAATGCCGCCATTTGACCAGTTAAACCTTGAACCTCCTTCACTATTGAAGGTGGTCGGAGAGATTTGATAGCACACATTTTTTCAGGATTGACTTCAATGCCTCTAGAATTAACAAGAAATCCAAGTAATTTATAAGAAATACCAAAAGTTCACATTTTTTGGATTCAACTTGATTCCTTTATTATTCAAATTGACAAAGGTTTCTGCCAGATCAAACAGACGATCAGAGATTTTTGTGCTCTTTGCAACAAGATCGTCTATGTACACTTCCAGATTATGCCCTAGCTGATCAACAAATGTCTTCTACATAAGTCGCTGGTACGTGGTATTTTTCAGCCCAAATGGCATCTTGACGTAGCAGTAGTTACCGAAAGGGGTGATGAAGGAAGACTTCTCTTCATCTTCTCTTGTCATATTCATTTGATGATAGCCTGAGTAAATGTCCAAAAAACTCATCAATTCACATCCCGCGGTTGAGTCGACCAATTGGTCGATACAGGGTAAAGGGAGGTCATCCTTTGGACAAGCAATATTAAAATTAGTAAAGTCAACACATATGTGCCACTTACCATTTGTTTTCTTTACCATGACCAAATTCTCGAGCCAATCTAGGTGGTTGACTTCACGAATGAAGCTAACGTCTAAGAGTTTGTTCAACTCTTGTCGAATTACTTTTTGCCAATCAGGAGCAAATCGTTGAAGCTTTGCTTCACTGGTTGTTTGTCAAGCTCTATGGCTAGCCTGTAATTGATTACCTCCCTTGGGACTCTATGCATGTCGGATGGTTTCCACGTGAACACATCTACATTTGCCTAGAGGAAGGCAATGAGCTCGAGTTCCTATTTCTCATTCATTCCTAACCCAATCCGTACTGTCTTGGATTGGTCGCCAGGAGTAAGTGGGACTTGCTTCATTTTATCATTCGGCTGAAGAATTGCCTTCAACCGCTCTTCTTTCGCGCTAGCTTTTTAGCTTTGTTTGGCCTTTCTGCATCATTAATATCTCTTAATAGTACCTAATCAACAATCTCAAAAGATTTACGATCGCAATTGAGTGCAGTATAGTGATTACCTTGCATAGAGACGACACCCTTCGGACCAGGAATTTTGATACTCTGTTAGGTGTGATGAGTAGCTGCCATTATTAGTGAAGGTCCGCCTAGAATGTCATTATATGCTGACTTAAAGTCTACAATTTCTAACGTAATTAACTATGTTTTAGAGTTGTGAGAATCTTCAAAAGTTATTGGTAATACTATTTGATCAATAGGAATTATTGAAGGACCAGGTACTATCCCAAGGAAAGGATTTGTAACTGGTTTTTATCCTAGAATGAGGTTTTTGCATCTCATCCAAAGAATTTTATAAAAAAGCAAATCTAAGGAGCTACCTCTGGCATCCAGTACTCTTCCTACTTTCCAATTACTTATTATAGGAGAAACGATTAGTGTAAGCTTACGAGGTGTAGACATACATTTTGGATAGTCACTTTTGTTGAAAGTCAAGACCACATCCGACCACATTGGGTAGCTTGGCTTTCCTGGTTGAGTGTCGACACTATTGACCTCCCTCCATGTGGATTTGAAGTGCATTTTCGATGGATAAGCAGTAGACCCTCTGAAGATGATGTTGACATGGTTATCGGGCTTTTGATGCGCCATTAGTTCATCTCTGTCGGCGTCTTTGTTGTTATTGGGAACAACACTTTCATGTATTGTAGGCATTGGACCTTTACCTGAGTAAAAGTCATCCGTACGCTTCTGCCAAGTACGGTAGTTGTGCAAATCATGACCTGGAATGTTGTGAAGTGGGCACTAGTGGCCATTTCCACTCGTCACGCTAGAGCCCTTGGATATAGATTGGTCGATCGGAGGACCAACCGGCTTCCTTCATGGACCCTTGCCCTTATTGTAGGTGGGCGTTGTTCTACAGCAGTGACCTCCCTTGGTGCATGCTTCATGTTATTCTTTTGGATTAAGTACATTCTTCGTCCTTGAACTCTTGCCCTAATTTAGTTTTCGTCCCTGAATTGCAATACCAGATATAACGTATCCTCGAAGTGTGAATACCAGGCAAAAAATATCCCTTCCGTGCCTTCGAGGGTTGTTTCGTTCGACGTGGCATTCATGCTGGCCTTTTGAATGCACGTGGGGCCCACTTCGCCAAGGTGGCTATTTCAGAACACGCCGCGAAGCGAAGCCTCCAGAAACAAATCGTTGAACACCCACCGGGAGAGAGGGAGAGGAGAGAGGGAGGGAGAGGCGGAGACGTACCCATGGAAGCCACTGTTGTGGGAGAGGGTGCTCACCGTGGACCGCAACATCCGCAGCATCCGCGATCCGCTCGTCGCAGTGGAGCCGTCCTCCATATGCTCCGCCGACAACGGGTTCAGCAGCACCGTCGAGAGCCCCTTGAAGCTGCTGCTCCCCTCACTGTGGTTCCGGGACCGCCTCGATCGCCTGTGGCTCAGCCGCGGGGAAGCCGGCTTGTCGGGCTCATCGATGTCGCCTTGGTCTTAGCCACGACGGCCGGAGATGCAACGGCGAGAAGGGTAGGCCGCGACCGCAAGGTGGCGTTGTCGGGTTGGGCTTCTTTGTGCGCGTGCACATCCGTGGCGCGATCCCGCACCTCGATCTTTGCATGCCTGCTCGAATCATGCTCGAATCTCTTAGCCTGGTGAGAAAGCCTTGCACCCTATGTATGGCTCCAATCATGGTCGGATATTATGACATTCATCATAAATATCAAGAGAATGAGGTCTTCTACGACCATGGTTAGAGTGCTCACCTAGGCCTAATCTGTCAAACACGTTCTACTGAGGTGGATCATCTTGTTGACGAAGGTTATTGTCGTGACTACTATGCCTAGAAGTAGAGTGGTATGCTCTAGAGCTGCTTTGAGACCTAGATGATTGCATAAGGCTCTGTACTTCTGCAACAGTCTCTTGCAAGTCGGCAACCAATAAACGATTGAGAAAAAGGTCATGTTCATCATTGTCTGGTGGTTAGCAGTGGCACTTGAAAGTATGTGTACCCTGTCGATGGGAGTTTCTGCCTGTGAAGGTGATGGTACAATATTTAAATCTCTTACCATCGTCCTCGTGGCGACCTGGGGCGTAGTTGGTGGACGTTGTTCGCTACTCGCGTTGTTGATGGGCCTCTTGGATGTCCCCATCGCGTTATCATGGTACTGGCGATGGGCCTCCTCCATCGCCTTTTGTTTGGCGGTAAAAAGTTGATTGTGTTGCTCCTGCGCTAAACGTTCAGCCTGCTCCTGGGCCTCACGCTGTTCACATGCTGCTCGTTGCTCATCAGTTTTGTTGGCGCTAACAACTGCACATTCACGAAACTCAGAGTAGATAGAGAGTGAGAACGTCCCATCCTGTCAGAGGAGGGGTAGTAGTCGAGACCTCGGAGTAAATGGAGTAGATATTTTGGAGATGATTCCTCCATAACCTCAACATAGTCTCCGTCACTGAGATCATCATGAATTGCCACAGTACTACCATCATGGTTATTTGTCTCTCCAGTTGAGATAGAAGTGGGAATATAGCCACCCTCGGAGTTGCTTGAGGGTGGAAATGGCATCCCCACCGCCTCACTCCCAACGGGTTGGGTTGAAGGCGGTGAAGATTCTCCATTGGGAGAATACTTGAGGTAGAAATCGCATTTGCATGCCTTCTCAGGGATGTAGTCCTCGGACATGAGGTGGGCATAGTCGGCAAGATCGAAGGAGTTCTCCTCATCCATTAGTGAGGACGCAAGAACATCACAATAATGATCTTCGAGTTGATCGCACCCTCTTTCTAGCGCCAACTATCGATGATCGGAACACATGGTTCCCTATCGAGCTTATCCGAGAAAATAATATGAAAGCACAATCTAAACGAAGATCCTTTATTGCTAAGGACACAATGAATGTAATGATCGTATGGAGCCATTGAATGATAAACATGTTATCCGTTGAATCTTATTACAGAATACGTGGGCTACCCCCTTTATATCTATTGAAAGGGGTGGCCGTTAGTGCCGCTAAAGGCGCCTCTTACATTCACACATATTTCTCTGTTGAGTCTTGAACCATCACATCTTTTAGTCAACAATTGTAAGTTACCAGATGCGCCAATAACCATTCTCACATTAGTCACGTCGAGAACTATCATGTCTCCCGACCAATTCGGTGGTCAGTGATGACCCAAAATCATCGTATGACTCAAATTGGATTGGACTTCCTTTAAATATTGATTGTAGATTCATAACCGTTATAGAGTATGTTTTTAATATGTGGGAGTACTTTGACAGAGACTGGCTTTAATCGGAAAGATTGACTTGGTCAATAATTCTCGTCACAAAGCAAATGTTAATTTGGCCCTTTTAGCCTTGCTCTCCGTGCATTTTGTTTTATATAAGCTTGGCTACCGGTAGGTATTGCTATCATACACCTTAAACAGTATTTCACATTTTTTTTAGAAGAATTCTGTGCTTTGAATAAACTCCGCATCAAAAGCAGACAACTTCGATCTAAACCTGATTGGTAAAGGATCCAGCGGTACGAGCCTATATATAGAAGAGATCCTGTTCAAGTAAGGTCGTACCTCCAAACCTGATTGCAACTTTGGAACCCTCTGGTTTAACAAAAATGCACAGATGCTAGCCTATGGTGCGCTAAACCTACTTTTCCAATGGCAAAGAAATATCACAAAAGCCGTCCTTCGATGCATCAACTTATGTACGTACGGGGCTAATTAACAACCTCTAAAATGCCCATCTGAAATCATTGCACTTCAGTTAATAATAAAACATTTCTTCATGTCTTTTCAGTTCCATTCAGGAAATGACTTCCATGCTACGGGGACTACTAGTCTACTAGTAGTACTAAAATCATCCTACGCCCCATGGTGCAAGAGGGAAAAAGAAACTTTCACGAGGTTATATTTGCAAAACAACGGTAGACGGACTAACTGTCAGGCAGCAAGCCAGAAAACGGAAAACCGCTTCCAGGGTGGAACGCCGTCTCCGTCCCCTGATGGAATGCCGTCGCCGTCAAACAGAAGAAACCTTCCCACCCCACTAACTCCCACCGACCCACAGATTCCCCACCTGCAAACAGAATACGTCTCTGACAAAGGGGCCCAGGCAAGCCAGGTCCCACAATTTCATGGAGTGTAGTTCAGACCTCCGTCCCGCACGCCCGGAACGCCACCGTGGGGCCCACACCAACTCGGAGCGCTGGACCTGGGTGCCAATCCCGGGAAGGCGGGGCCCATCGGCGTGTACGAGGGTGGGGAGCTGGTCGGTCTCCCGGGGCCCGGCGTACGGACGGGCTGCTCGGATGGCGACACGTACGCGCGGCAGGACGCCCCTCGTCATCCGCGCCCTCCACTAGTGGGTGGGGATCCGCCGCGAAGGGCCCCTTTTCACGTGCCCCCGCTGCCAGCCCAGTACGAGGGCGGAGCGACAACCTCGCCAATAGAAATTGCTATAATTGGTACACCCTACCCTTCTCGTGCCTACCGTCGGCTTCTATTGGCGGAGCGACAACCTCGCCTGTAGAACGGTGTTGAAGGGTGGATAATAGCGGCTAATGAGGGAGAGTTTCACCGTAATGTTGATCCCACATTGGTGAGGACATGAATCCACGTGGGTTGCGTACGAGGCACACAGTCTTGTGTTTCTGTGTTTCGTCCTCCAAGTGAGCATTCAACCACACTTTGAAAAGTCGCAAGATGCGGGCCACACACTTTCTGTACAGGTGTTAGTTTTGTTAATTCTATAGATATATTGGACATTTTCGAAGTTTTATTTTGTAAGGGTAGTTTGAATGAAACATTTTTTTTTCTTTATTCCAAATCCAATAGTTCGATCTCCTTATTCTTTACAACCTATCCCTTCAGCAACATCTGGAGTTTTCGAAATATGACCAAACCTATGTATGCGTATTTTAATATCCTATAAAATTATTTGGATTAGAACTATGGGATTGTCTATTCGTAAGGTGACTGAAATTTTATTAAACATAAGTCATATGTTTTATCCATTGGATCAATATCTAATCATATGACACATCAACCTCTACACAAATCCAATAGTCACAACAATTGACTTAAACTTAAGAAAATTTCAGATAACTTATAAATAACAAATCCGTAGAACTATTCACTCCGAGAGTGCTATGCAATATTAATGAATGAGGAAAAGCAGTGTGTTTAAAACCATAGAAAATGCAGTTTGCTATCTTACATGAAATAAATGTGAAACCATAAATATCTACAAGTAAAGTACATGCTTATGCACTATTGATGCAAAGATTAAGCACGTTACATAGAACTCGAATCAATGTTTTGTCAACTTTTGTTTAGAAAAAAAATGTTTGTTCAACTATTTTTAACCTAGCAGCTTAAATATCAACCATACATTGCATGTACCTGGTGTATTAGCTAATAGCATTGAGAATGCAGACGTTGTGTGCTTAGATGCATGTGCACTGTACAGCACAAGTGTACAACTTGTTGGCCCAAGGCTTTTTTTTCTCCGGAAAGTCGCATGGTATCATGGTACTATATATGGTAGTACTACTCTTATCGTGAAACCATGTGTACCGTATCTGATCTTCCTTTATTTACACCCCCAAATGGCAAACTACAAGTCTGAATGGTCACGTCAGTACTGACTTGTCATCATTATATTACATAAAGTAGCCTTGGAATTCTCTTTTATGTCCCTAATTAGAGTTTCGCCTATCTAATTATGGAATGTTCTACTTTAGGCCTGTAGGGCAATAATTTGTGACGAAAGAAAAGCATTGCGATTTAAAAATTGGGTGATTAGCCGCAGCATAATATAATGCCACACTAGCTAGCTAGTCTTATTCGTTCCCCTGTGCGGCTATGAGCAGATGCTTTAAGATAACAAAGCAACTTCTCCCCGGTAATATTCCCTCGTGCCCTGTTGTGTGATGTTATGCCACTATGTCACTCTTTGTTTCGGCAATGGTTTTTCCCCCTTTTCCCGTTTGGGTTGTCCTGGTGTGTCTATAGACAGTGCCAAATATTATCAAAACCAACCGAAAAGAAGACTAAGTATATTGTCCATGTGTCGACTGACTTGCCATGGTGGCTAGGTTTAAAAATCAGCTTTAAGGTTGATAGATCTTTTTCGAAGTCGGAATCGGATGGCTCTTGCTATATCATATGCAACATGATCTCGAGATTCACGTGCATGAAAATGTACCATCGCGTCAGTTGTAAGTGTACTTGGACTTATAATAGTAATAATATTCGGTGGCATATATGTTATGTTAGAGTGCCTGATAAATCTGATAGTTGTCGAATGATGAACAACACGAACCTCCTATTATAAAAATATAGCTCTCAACCAGATTGTACATTGATCATCGCACCTTCGTGGCTCCAGATTACTACGTAACGGTTATAAAATGACAGTGTCACTGACATGCGAGTCTACGCTCGTTTAGACCTACCGTCAGCGGTACAACAGTTACATTCTACCGCTTTATCATAATATATATATTCCAGATACGTGAGGTCCAAAACATTTGAATGTTGAATTTTTTTCGTTGGCTAGATTGTTGAGCTTGTGCATGGGAGCTTGTAAGACCATTGAGGATACCTTCTTTTGAGATTTGTACTAGTCACCTTAAAATAGCAGTGAGTGGTTTTGTGGTCCAAGCAATTATGGTATGTGTCTTTCTTTATCCTACTAATTAAAGGTTTTTCCTAGTACCTGACAAGGCAGATCGTACCTTTTGAAGCTCTGCTCTGGTTGCGAAAACGTACGTGAGCAGTGGTGCACAGTACTAGTGACCTCCCACTTTGGTTTCAAAGTTGAAACCCTGCTGCATTTTGAGGCGATTGACTGGCATTGTGCAGAGGTAAAGCTAGCCTTCCTCGAGAGAATCCAAGCGAAATGGCATTCGTATGTGTAGTGTTTGACGGATGGGACGCGCAATAATAACCGTACTTGGTGGTGAAGAAAGAAAAAGAACGAGATCGAGGAGCATATGGCAACTCTCACCCGCTTCATGAGCATTTCTGCATTCTGTGTAATATAGCAGCATATTGTGGTGTAACATTGATTTCTATACAATTGAGTTATTACGGAAACTGCATCATTATGCTTGTAGAAACACATGGCTTGCTATAATCACAGTAGCCAATGAATTGCATGCTCACCTACGCAAGGACGCAGTACTAGATTCGGACGGTTTAGTGCATGGTTGCTTGCCGTCGCCGGCAACTTGTATGATCACTAAACATATTTAATTACCACTCTATCGTATTTTTTGGATTTTTAAGGACAACGTGTGCATGTAGTAATTAATTTTGGTATTTGCAACACAATTTCATTACTAATATTTCAATGTTGAAATCGTGTATTACAAATACCGAAATCACTCGATAACTTAAACGGGTATTGGAGTCACTTAAATAATTACTCAAATCATTAAAACAAATACAAAAGATAACAAAAGCCCTGAGAGGTATTAGTTTGATGTGTGTCATTGAAAGGTATTTGTGTGGTAACTTAATATACTGAACGCAAAGTAAACGAAAATAAGATATCATGAGCAAATTGAAAATCTCAATCATCTCCCGAATAAAACTTCAAATTCTCTAGACGAACCACTACAGGAGAACAGATCAACCGCAACGGGTGAAAAATGTCAGGAAAATGGGAGTAACCATCAGGAAATACTTTCCTAACGAGTAACCGTCAGACAATATGTGTCAGGAGTAGAGCGACCCAAAAATTCGAAATGCATGACGGTTGCCCGTCAGGAAAACATTTTTCGACGGGAAACCATGATGGTGGTCACCAGGAAAATTGACAAGCGTTGGGTTGGTGTCAGACCTATTCCAGCTAGTTTTCCATCAGGAAAAAAGTCACCAAAATAATCCTTGACGATTTGTGCCCGTTAGGAAAAATGAAATTATAAGAAAAAAAAAATATAATAAAAATCCACATATAGACTCAATCTGTACGGAGGCTAATCAGAACTGAACCACACATCCAAACAGAACCACATGTATCAAAGTTTAAGCTTTCACTGAAACATCCATACAATCATTACACATCCAATTTTAAACTTCCATCAACACACACACATATACACACAACATCCAAGTCAAGCTGTCCGAGAGATAGTTCTTTAGCTTGCATCTTGATGTAGATAAGTCCCAAGTCAAAGACTAATCGCATCATTTAAGGCCTTATGATCACGAGCATGGTTCTGGGCTTCCGGCCACCCTTGACATGAAGGAAAAAGTCCCCTGAAGCATAGCAAATATAGAAGACAACCTAAAAAATATGGTACAAAACTCATCATGTTGTTCAATACAATCAATATTGAAATATTACTTTCCAAGCTTGGATATACACATGCATACCCATTGATGCAGACATTCATAATTGTGTAGGTACATATCTATCTGCAAAAATGATATGGTTCTCAAGATATTATGAAAACTAGTTATGTATGAAAAACACAAAGAAATGAGCATTAGTTCAGACATCAAAGCAAATTAAGATGGATGTACACCTAGATCACTAGATCACTAGATGAGCTTGACTATGCACAAATCTATTGCAGAATTCAGGATAGGAGATGAAAAGTCATACATATTTTTGTAAATCTGAACCCACACATGAACTAAGCAAGATGCACAGAATACACATACACCAATAGCCCTCAGTTTACATCACAAAGCAAGGGGAGGGAAAGCAACAGAGAGTAGAAGGGAGTAGTTACCTCAGTGTGATGCAATACCGACAACAACACCTCCACCATGCATTAACCCACCTCCATTTAATTTACTATGCTTAATCAATAAATTAACCCACATCAGTAAATAATCAACTCACATCAGTAAACCAAAACAAGCTCAAGCATGAAACTAAAATAACAAAAAGAGGAAGTGGGGGAATGGAGGATTGAGTCCAGGGAGGAGGAAGCCCCAAACAACCGGGCCTCAAACCACAGCCGGATCAGAGCCAAGCGCAAGGAGGCACAGGGGTCGGGGAGAAAGCGCGACTCGGGCGGACTCGTCGATGTCGTGGGGGCGGCGGTGTCGAGGTCGGTGGAGAGGTAGCCCAGGCTGCGCACGTCAGGGGGAGAGGACAAAGAGGGGAAGACAGATCTGGTGGCGGGGAGGTGGATTTGGCAGGGGGGAGGTCGATTGGACCGGCGGCGGCGGCAGTGTCACCGTAGTTATGTCACGACAGTGACACGGCATAAGACACTCTTATCATAAGAGTGTCCGATACAGTGAACCATGGTGTCACAACTGGCGGCGACAGGAAGAAGGGTGGCGTCGGCGACAGGGTCGGGGAGAAGGCGCGACTTGGGGGTGACCGTCGGGGAGGAGGCTTTGGGCGGCAGTATCGAGGTCGGGGGCACTCAGCTGGGGAGGAGAGCGGGCGAGAGTAAGGGCGCTGGGGAGTGACGAGTTAGGGTGCGACCCCTAGCGGGCTCCTATTAATAAAGGAATATCACATAAGGTTCTATTATAGAACCGTCAATGATACTTATTACAGATGGTTCCATAATAGAACCGTCCATGATATGGTCTCATATCACAAATGATTCGATAATAGAACTCGCCACTGGCCGGACGGTTCTATTATGAAACCGTCTGTGATATGGTTATTCTTAAGTTCTATGTTTTGAGCATATTATCATGTATACATTTACATGACATGAAGAAATTACATGTTCTCAGATTCTTGGCGAGTTTGCCTACGTTGAGTGGGGTAATGCATAAATAAGATATGGAATAGATGGTGACGCGGTGGATTTGAGCCCAAACTCACCGGAGTGGCAGAAACGCTAAGACTTGGCTCGGGTGCGCGCTGGAGTTTGAGACAAAAACGGAAGCGATCAAGCTACGAGGCTCCCGAAGCTGCATTAAGCAAGGAAGTGGGATGAGTGATGGACGAGGATCAAAATGACGCGAACGTCGTGGGTGAGGAAGCTCACCAGAGCGGTGGAGCAGCAAAGGCGTGCTCACCGGCATTAGAGACGACACAAGTGTTCCCGTGAAATCAAGGAGCGATCAAGCTCGGGTTTGCACGAAATGGAATGTGGGCGAGCTGAGGATGACAATACATGCTCCAGTGCTTAAGTAGCTAGGGTCTTCACATGAGAAAATTGGCGAGATGCAGGTGGTTGTGCGAGATTCTCACAGATGCTCCCAGTCTTCTTCGTCCGTGCGGGAAAATAGCGCGTCAACAAGGGCAAATAGCATGGGCGAGGGCCGAGGAAGGCGAGGCGATTGGGTTCCAAAGCGGTGGCGGCGATCTTGAATCACAGCGGCGGTGGAAGAGGGCGAGGCGGCGCAGTCTGTGGCGCCGGCGAAAGTGGAAGAAGAGTGCTGGCATGCGGGCCAAGCGCGTCAACGAGAGGAGAGTGAACGGCTAGCGCAGGCTGCAGCGGCACATAGGTGAAGTTGGGCTGGGCAAATTCAGCCTATTGGCTCGGCAGGAATTGAAATTAGGTTTTTGAATTTTCAAACTGGCTGATTGTTGTTCGAATTTCTAAACATAGTAAATTTGCTCCAAAATTTATGAATTTTTTTGTGGAGGCTTCTAACACAGCATGGTTCCTTGTGTAAATTTTTTAGGATTTTATCTATTTTTTTATTTTCTCAAAAATTCTTCCAAGTTGTTGTTTTCATATAAATGCATAGTTGTTTTTGATGAAAATTTTCAAAACATGCTCAAATAAAATTTTCCACATATAAACATTGCTTAAATTTTTATTTTCTCACTTATTTCAATACACTAACCCAAAATAGGATTTTTGGGATGTTGCAGACATAATTTTCCTGACGCTTAACCAAAGACCCCTACGCGAAAATGAATTTCCATGTAGGTTATTAGGTGAACCGTCAGGACATTACGTAATTCCTTGATAGTGCTATAAACCCGTCACAAACATTAAATTTATTGACGGTTCGTTGCGGGCCGGCTGTCAGGGGAAATTGTGGCCGTCAGAAAACGAAAACATATGGTTTCTGATAGTGATCGACGCACCTCTAGTAGCTAGGAACGTCATTGTTGCTATCCTCCGCGATTTACTAGCTACCCAAAGCGACAGACGGGGACACTGCGATTTACTCGGAATCCACCGCGTCTTACAGCCGCTTTCTCCATCAGCGGTCACGGTGAATCCTCGCCTTTTTTATCTTCAGCGCGGCACACTGAGCAATCAATGGCCACCGGTCGGCCGTGGCTGGCTTGCCGAAACAAGGAAAAGACGGCTTTTCCGAAACGGCGATCGAGAGCTAGCTTTTTTTACCTAGCTAGCCTACGCTACTTGCTCATTGCTGCTTATCCTGGTCAGGCGCCTCATCAGATGATCACTAATTGCATCGAACTAGTACTACTCCTACCCTTTGGTACCAATCGGTGTGAGAGATCGATCGCGTCAATGGCATTGATGCAAAGCTGATGATGCTTTATTTATTAGTTTGTGCATGTCATCTACGCGTGTCCCAGCTGCATAATGTTGCAGGTTGTAGTTGCATGAAGAGAATCTTTTGCTGCCAGTAACTGACATGACTTGACCGGCCAAAAAGACCTCATTGCCCTTTGCAAAGCAGAGCTTGGAAGAATCCGTACGAGTCCCTTTTTTTATTCGGGCTAGGGGTGAAAAAAACGGTCGGTGTGGCTGGTGAGCTCGGTTCAAAATTATTCAAATTATATTTATTAATTGGTTAAATATTTAAATGAGTTAATTTATAATGAAATTGGATTTCGCTTTAGCTCGGCTCGGCTCGTTGGCTCGATTCTAAAAATACTTCCAAACTATAAATAAAATGATTAAATCAAACCGTGTCAATTTCAGAAAAAGCTCGATAAGACTTCCAAACTATAGATAGGAATTGGATTCCTCAAAAATTCCTTCAATCCAAAGAGGCCCTAGGAAGATATGTTCTACTAGCTGTCAAATTCAAATAACTATTATATAGATGTATATTCGTGGGCGCGCATGAGTATTGATCTTTAGTTGCAAAGCGCGGTTTGATTGATAGGACAAGACTATATCAAACTAGTTGGTTTTGGAATTTGGAAGGACAAGCACCAAAAATCAGCTAGGAAAGATGCGCCATATTATTCAACCTGCCCTTATTTGACCTAACAACGATTGTCATTTCTAGTTTCACCCCTCCCTAGTCCTTTCTACAAAGATATTTGAATATACCTATTGGTTTGCCAATCAAGTTAATCAATATAACTAAGTACTGACATCATAGTGATATATAGGCTGATAGCTTTGGCTAACAACCACCCCTGGCTATACATACCTCCGACCACATGAATTAAGATATGTACAGTAGATTCAAGGTACTTAGGCCATGTACAATGTGGATGGTGCCAGATTCATCATCTCACCGCCACATCACACAAGTGCTAGAACTACTTTTTTCCTCCGGTGTTTTAGCATCTCCTCTTCTATCTAGTGGGATCTACCATGTACTGGAAACCAGAGTAAAAAAGCTTACTTTCCTATCTCTCTCTCCAACCTAGGTCTCTCTACTCTCTCTCCCCGCCTCTCCCCTCTTCATCTCTGCCATCAACGCATCTTCTTCCCACCGCCATCGGCGCCGCTCGCTCCCGCCACATCGGCGTCGCTCACTCCCTCCGCAGGCGCTGCTCATTGTAGATCCTCCCTCTCTCACTCCAGATCCGTCGCCGGCCACCTTCCTCTCCCTTCGAGTAACCGCGCGACTTGTCCCTGACGGAGACGGTGAGCTCCTTCCAGACGAGGGTGGCGTCGACCACCTTCCCCTCCCTGTAGGTGGAGGCGAAGGGATCGGGGAGGGAGGGGGACGGTATGCGCTGCTATTGATGGAGGCAGAGGCGATGTCGGCAAGGTGGATGGAGTCGTCGAGGTGGGTGATGCCGTCCTCAGTCGGGGGAATCCTCGAAGGAGATGGGGTGGCTGGGCCTGGGCAGGTAGTGGTGGTGCATGGCCCTACCCACGGCAGGGTTGCTCATGAATGAGGAGGAGGAGCGGTACTGGTCCGACGCCGCCTCCATTGCAGCCTGTAGGCGCCAATCTCTCTGCTTGATGTGTGGAGCTAGATCTGAAGGCGACAACCATCCTTGAGCCAAGACACTGCGGTGCACGACGAGCGGTGGCGGCGAACGTGTTGACAGGTCGGCCGAACGATTTTTTTATTGAGCTAGCATCAGTGTAGCCACATGCACCGGTTCCACGTAAATTTTTTCTAGTGCCAACCCCTCCAATGTATCGCTTTTTCTTCACACCGTATATGGCCTTGCTGCGTAAGTAGCCATCCATAATATACTTCATACATGTATGTTGGATAATGTACCTATACAAACTACAGGGGACAACCAAAAATACATGTTACGTGTGATGATTAAGATGGTGCGTACGTATGTATAGGTTGGAATCACATGGTCTATTTTTGTGGGCCAGAATGCCTACCGCAAAATGTCAATTTATATGCCCACCCGTGAGCAGTTCCTTATCTGAAACTCCAGCTAATAGCCCAATAGCAGTATCGATACTGAGCTACAATGTCTGCAACTTTACCAGGTGAGCTCTCTCTCTCACGCACACGCATCCAATAGCAGAAGCTCTCCTCTCATCCAATAGCAAAATACCAGAGAATATCCCTGTGCCACCTATCTATGTATTACTTGTGTATAAAAGTTTTTTTAAATTTTTTTTTTAAAAGGAGATGTAGAGAATGACGTATTCTACTACCATGTAAAACTTTAAAATCAAACTCGATCGCATTTAGAATATATGAAATTGACATGCAACTAAAACGAAAATCACTATTCATATAGAATTTGTCCTTTTCATATCTCTCAGATGCAATTGAGTTTGATCTTAAAATTTTACATGGATATAGAATATGTCCTCCCTACATCTCCTATTTTTTAAAAAATAAAAAACTTTTATATATAGATAATACGAAAGTAGTACCGTTAGACCTTGTTTGGTTGGACCAAAATCTCTGCTCATTCACATAGATAGGCAGGGATATTAGTTCAAATTCTTAGCTCATCTCATGTATCTTAGCCGGAAATAGACTTTCCAAACAAGGCCTTAAGGGGGTAGGAGAGGATATATCTCCTCATTAGAAGAGCTCTGTCTCTACGCTGGACTATGAAGACGACAAGTAAGAGAACGAGAGAAGTGTCGAATCGATTCACAATTTCACACACACGAAACAAAATAAATATGTTGGCCCACACCACATGCCGGCCCATACTACGGCCCAAGGCTCGTTTCTCCGACTCCATCCAGAACATGTTCGTGAGCCATAGCTCCTCTTGTCCCATGCTAATTTATGTGCGTCGACTCGTCGTCTCAACCGACATCTCTCCATCGCAAAGTATTTGTTTCTGTTTTTTACCCCTTGTAGTGTGCCGAGACAACCAGCATCTCGCATGGCCAATTTGCTGCTGCTGCTGCTGCTGCTGCTGCTTGGGAGCCTGATTCTTATCGAGACAACAACAAGAGATAGTCAGACGGTAAAGCGAAAACGATCGGGAATCGCCGCAGGAAAATTGGACGGTTTTTCATTCGTGTGCCTCTCGTCCGGCTGGTACGAACAGATGCGTTGCGGATTCCGACCTAAGAAAAGAAAAGAAAAAAAAAAGGAACAGAAAGAAGAGGGAGATATAGCAATTGCCACGCGAATCTGATGCCCAAATAGCTCTGAAAATCACGCTGTATTGGCGTTTGCAAGACTAAAACGCAACCATAGGATAGGTTCCATGAGAGAGAGTAAGAGCATCTATAATAAGATCATTTATAATAGTCCACATCATTTGTTACTAAGAGATTGCCACATCAATATTTAAATGATGTGGAGTAGAGATGATGAAGAGATAATATGAACTTGTTTCTAGACAACAAAATAACTATTGAAGACTTATTTGTTACCTAAAAATTATTTTGTAGATAACAATTAAAGTAACAAATTAAAATTTTAGATACAAACTAAAAAAACAATTTATTAATTTTTTTATATTATATTGTGTACTCGCTCCGCTCTTCGTAACAAACTAAGAGATACCGTCTGGCCGTCACCCACCTACCGCCACTGACACGCCGACCCGACAGAACCCTCCATTTCTACCCCCGGTAGTAGTCAAATCAATCAACCAAAAGAAAAGGGAAATAAAAAAAAAAGAAAGAAAGAGGCAGTTCGTCTCCGAAGACTCTGAAACCCAAACCCCGAACCGTGCAGCCAAGGGGCCGAGAGAGAGAGAGAGAGAGAAGCCAGCCGCCGCCGCCATGTCAGGAGGGATCGCGCGCGGCCGCCTCGCGGAGGAGCGCAAGGCGTGGCGCAAGAACCACCCCCACGTCCGTACCGTCCAGCTCCCCCTCTGCTCTCCGCTTCTCTCCCCCGGTCCCGTTCCGCCGATTCGGGTTTTTTATGGTCCTCTCTTGGTTTTCCAGGGGTTCGTAGCGAAGCCGGAGACGATGGCCGATGGCTCGGCGAACCTCATGATCTGGCACTGCACCATCCCCGGCAAGCAGGGGGTAAGTACCTGGATAATACTGAGGCAGCAGAAACACCCCCCTTCGATTCGATCTGGTTCGATTTGTAAGGCGATGGTGTTGTTTTTGTTGGTGATGCCGCTCGATCGGATCTCGCATGTGGGGGGATTTAGGTTTGCTGCCCCGTCGTGATGGTATCATGGTAGATTAATAGGTTGATGCGTGCCCTTTTACAGTTTTGGTATGTGGTATTTTTATCCATGGACTGTATTGCCTGTCGGTTTGATTGGGTAGCAGCAACTATGGTGTTCTTCCTGACCAAATTACTAGCCATCAGTTCTTCCTGACAAAGTTACTAGTAGTTATCTCAATCTAGGAGGTATACTTTCTCCATACTTCGTTTACGAGGATAGATATTTTTGTTAACATGACTCGCCTTTACCCATTGTAATGTCACTGGGCAAACACCAAGGGCTACTTCAGAGTTGTTTAGCTATGACTAGTGATTTAGCAATTAGCAGTGTTGCTCAGATGCCATGCTTCACCACTGCCATCTCTGAGAACCATGAGTAGGGGTGGGAAATGGATACGAATTATCTGTATTATTCGACTACCATCTTTGATAGGATACGAATATGGTATAGATTTTTCCATCCGTTTAGCAATTTCTCTCCTATTCATATGCGAATTTGCATAAAACATGTGGATGCGAATATGTTATGGACTTTTTACCATCTGAAATGTTTTTTTATCCGGACTATTTGTATTTCGTATTCGTATTTGACGAAGCCGTATACATATTTTATTGCAATACGACTAATTTGTTAGTAAATAAATTAGAATGGTTAAGTGTGATTGTACGAGGATAAAATATCATTAATATCTCCATATTACATAAGTTATGATGATATCTGGACCCGACCGAATCGAGTAGATATTCGATTCGAATTCGAGAATATTCGAATTCATATTTGTATTCATTTCAAAAATACGAATACGAATGTGGTAAGGTCACTATTCGATCCGTTTCCACCCCTAACCATGAGGAGTGGGGAAGGAGTGCAGGAATATACTTTTCTGGTTATTCACAACAATGCAACAGGGTGTGCGTAATTATTGGATTAACGGGGAAGGAATATTGTAGGAGGGAGTTGCTGATAGATGGGTTGTGTGCCTCCATCACCACTATGTCTTCACAGTCATTGCCACTGGGAGCGAAAAACATTTTGTATTGCATCTGGTAGACTTTGCTAATCTCTCGCATCTGTTTTCTTAAGCATGCTGCTGCTCTTTCTCCAATTCTGTAATATGATTTTTGTAGCATGAATATTGATTTGTTCACATTGTGTTTCTCTTGTTTGTCTTCTCTGTTAATTCCTAGCAAGCATTCTGGAATTTATGACCAATGGATGGTATTTTAAATATTCCCTTGCCATTTATGCAGACTGATTGGGAAGGTGGGTACTACACTCTTACCCTTCATTTCAGTGAGGACTACCCTAGCAAACCTCCCAAATGCAAGTTTCCACAGGGTTTTTTCCACCCAAATGTCTATCCTTCAGGAACAGTCTGCCTGTCGATTCTTAATGAGGACAGCGTGAGCCTGCAAGCTATTTTTATGTTTTATTTAATGCCACACTACCGAATTTACAGTTCTAGTTGTAAATTCTCAGGGTTGGAGACCTGCCATCACTGTTAAACAGATTCTAGTTGGAATACAGGACTTGCTTGATCAGCCTAATCCAGCTGATCCTGCTCAGACTGATGGTTATCACCTTTTTATCCAGGTTAGAAAGAAAAATTGGAAAAGATTCTGCCATAATTGGAAATGATTCTGCCATCCCTTGCTCTTCCATATCATTCATTGCCATTATTTTTCTATCTTGCAGGATCCAGCAGAATATAAGAGACGTGTTCGTCTGCAGGCCAAGCAGTACCCTGCCGTGGTTTGAGGAGGTTGGCTTACTAGAGATCCATCCTGCACATCCGCATAGTTGTGAAATCTTAAATTACTGCAACTGAAAATATGGAATTTGACCAGATATAACCAAAAGTGGGATCTTTGAAGAACTGTCCATTGTCATCGTGGACCTTATGTGATGTGTGCTCTGGCATTGGCCGAACTAAAACCAGTTAACTGTTGAAATTGCTTGAGTGATGCATGTTTGGATAACATTGAACTTTAACCCTTGGTTGTGTCAATAATCTCTCTTCAAGAGAATTGCTCTGTGCGTGTTATTTTACTAATCAATTTTCTTGTGACTTATATGCTGGTTCTATCTTTTGCCCTCTTGCCTGCTTGATGTTGCCATTTGCAAATACATTAGCGGTGGCAACTTAGCCCGTCCACCAGTCACCTTTACAGTATTTCACGATTCATCCTGCCAATCTTGGTGCCTACCGCCTTTCTCTTGGTCTCGGTCGTTTTTCTTTCCCGCCTCTAGGCTACTAAGGTGGTCTAGTTTCACGTTGTTTCATTTGTAGCTCCCTGTTTGTACTTTATTTGGTTTTCTTCTTAATGGAATGACATGCAAGTTTTTGCGTGCTCTTGAAAAAAATTCTTAGTGTATACCATGTTTTTGTATGAAATGGCTCTTGCCTTCTCTGATTGTGTCGAACTTACAACTGGTTGCTTTTTTTAGGCACAATATTCCAATAGAAGTCTCGCAGTCAACAAATTTCAACCCTTCTAAAACGTATCATTGTTCTCAATCTCATATGAACTATCCATAACAGTACGTGCCATAATCATAACTCTGCGTATTACATAGTGTGCGTACATCAACCCACTATTCCACATGGATGGGGGCAACGCGCAACATGCCCTTAGCCCCTTACTCTAAACTGAAGTGAAATGAAACAAAACAACAGACAGCAGAGCAGAGCATTGTCAGAATCATGGGCGGATCGAAGCGAGACTTGGGGTATAGAGGATACTGAGTTCGGTTTTATTTTACTTTATCATAGCTTTTGTATATATAGGTGTGTACACCGTAACATAAGCTCAGTGACCATGTATACATGTGATGATATATATGGGGATAGCCGATTGTTTTTCTTCTAGATCCGCCACCGGTGTAAATATTATATAAAGTTGTGAAATACCTGCCATACAAAAAGTTACACAATGAGTTAGTTAAAATTGTAAAGCTAGGTAATATGTGATTTCAATAGAAATTTGTGTAAATAATCATATCGCCTTTTGTCTAGCTTAGAATAATCATATAGTCTTTTTTTCAAGAAAATTTGAGGAGCTATGTTCACCTTTTGTATGTCTTTTCTAGGGGTTCATGTAACCTAAGAATTTATCTTTCACTAGCTTAGAATAATCTTTTTTGTATCTATCTTTTGTAGGATTCACCTAACCTAAGAATTTATCTTTGTCTAGCTTAGAATAAGTCTTTTTTATTTGTCTTCTATTTCTGATTGGTTTATATCATCACCAAGCCTAAGTTTTCTTGAACGAAGGATCTGAAGGCAAGTTGTACACGACTGGTTGGTATCACAATTAAGGTTTTTTTTTTTTGCATTTGTTAGTCTAAGGGATTTCTACAAGAACACATTTTTCTTTGTAAGTACAAATCGCTTATTTAGAAATTTCAAACTTATACCTCAATTATTGATAGCTATGGCTAGTGAGAATTCTGTAGTTTGTTGTTTTACCTTCTACTTTGTTTTTGTCTCTGCAGGGGCCTAACATATTTATGTCTAACCTATATTATTTTTTTCTATTTTCTATTTTTTTCCTATTTTCTGAATTTCACTCTTTTAGTCATTACATCATCTAGTCTGTAAGATTGTGACTTCAATCCGCCTAATTATGATGTATGGTCGTCATCCTTTCACACCTTTAGTCCTTATAAAACGAGCCAAAATTGGATGTCTTAGCTCAAGCAACTTTTTGTGTTGTGATGCTACATGTGCATCCTTGCCATCTAAAGTTGGCTTGGAAGGACCTTAAAGATTAGTTATTTCTGTGAATTGTGAGCAAGGTGGAAGGCAATTATGTTGGCTGATAGTCGAACAACGTTTAACATGTCCAAAACTCCTCAAAGTGAGGGCTCATTAGCAGTACAACATCTAAAGGGTGTAACATGTAGCAATTCTTTATTGTTACCACTTAATATGTACTTTTATTACTTACAAGGCACTTAAACATTTATTGGTAGTTTTTCTTGGTATCAGACGCGTTGTCATGTAAAGTTACATTTCTTGTCTCTAGTGTCAATTGATGGTTTTGCATGAATTTGTTCAGCCGTGACTCATGTAGCCTTGAAGTTTTTCTTGTGTGTATATCAGTAGTTCATTTTTAGTGGGTAGTCCTTTGATGAAATGAAGTAACCAGTTAGCATTTTCAAGATGCAATTCAGCCCGTTAGCAATAGAGATTTTGAAAATGTGATCTTGTTGTCAGCTCAACCCAAAGATATACAAAACAACATAATGAGACCAACTTACTTAATGGGTCAAAATTAAAAAAACCCTAGGACTGTTAAGAACAACACAACTCAGCCCAGCTAAAAAGAACACATCACAACGTGAAAACAACAACCAATTGTTGGATGTGCATCCAAGGGATAGAAAAAGTGACTGAAACATTACAAATTTTCAATCGCTTGAGCAATAGTCGGTCCCAATATATAATACTAACGTACTCTGCTCGCCTCCTCTAGGAGTTCACCCGGCACCCCAGTTGTGGCTCATGCGTATCCGCCCGTGCTGCTGCCCTTCACCCACATGTCCCCGACGTCCCCGGCACCGGTCACGTTCTTCACGTACACCAGCAACCAATAAGCGTTCCCATGGAACGCAAAACTTATCCTCCTCACGCATGGCACCCTGACGTTTACAGTTCACACATTAGTCGTCGTCCAACTGGTAAGGCACCCGGTGAACGAGCGAGCGTGATCGGCATACCAGTCGAACATCTTCATGAAGGCGGCTTGGCGAGGTCGAAGTAGGTGCGGGGCGGGTTGCACCAACCGCCGTTGTTGGAGTCAAGCGCCTAGTTGAGCGGGCACAGCTTGGTCGCGGTCACCGTGATCACCGGCGAGCCCGTGCACCGCATCTGGTAGTACGTACCTCACCCGTACCCATCCTGGAACAGCGTTACTGTGTCCTACCAGCTCGCGTACAGGTTGTCGTACCCGCATGCCCCACCTACAAAAACGTATCGACATTTTATAAGCAAAAGCATGGAATTGAGCGTCCCATTAGCCATTGCCAATGCACGTGTGCAACGTACGTAACGTACCCATCATCTTCGCCGTGGTCTCGTGGCCATAGAATGTGGCGTGCGCCGAGTCCACTACGAGTAGGGCCAAGATGGCCGTGGACAGAGAAGCCATTGCTCTGGTTTAGTCTGGCTGAGCTCTGCAAAAGAAGGCATGGGGCAAGTGGATCAATCAGAGTGGTGGTAGTTGGTGATGACTGTAGAGGAACATTGTTCACAACTTCATGCGACGACATGCCTGCACACTGGCAAATCATGGAGATCAGTACGGTGTTTATATTAGGCATACGTGTAGGCAAGAAACCGAGCTGTACTCTGTTACTCTATCCATTTGCCGATAGGGCGGATTTGATGTTGGAAGTGTCTCTTCTCATCACAATATGCTAGTATTGTTCTTCCTTTTAAATTGTGTAAAATGTGATATAATTTGGTTACGGGTCATTACAATACAATGAACATGTCGGCCGATAAGGTATTAAACAAATTTGATTTTGTTAAAGTATTTAGTTCTGATAAATAGTCAACTGTTGTCATCTAGATCTTCTTATCATCTATTCACTGGAGTGCTACCTGTAGATGAACGGTTGGGATCGCCTGAGCTAAGATACCATCGGGTTTATTTATTTTCTTCTCGTGAAACTTACACGTAGTCCACTTTTGAGTTTGGTGACTCGTATCTTAATCTAGTAAGACTTGGAGATATGTGCTACAAGAAAAACTAGATTAATCTTAATAGGATTATGACTCATTACTTCTCTTTGGAGTATGATCCTACTTCACTTTAGAGAAAGACTAGGAGGACTATATAAACTCGTGAGGGATGGCTATACTAACCCAAGAAGCAACCATGCCAGATACAAGGCAACTCACCACGAGAGGATTCTTGTATATGCCAAAGATCTGAGGGTCCTAAAAGGTTCGAGAGTATTGTGAAAGAACGAAAATCCCTTGTACTCTTTTGAGGTCATGCTTACAGAATTTGTGGCTAGCTTCACCAAATCTTCATCTCTCGTTGTGGTTGCTTCGTCGTCGTTATTTCGGTTCTCTCTACGGGATTCATCTAATTCATTCTTGATATCGTGGATTGCTGCGCATAAAGAATGGTATTAGAGTATAACAGGTGGTATCAATACCAAGGCCAGATTAAAATGATTTGTGAGAAGGTTAGTAAAGTATCAGGAATCACAAAATTAAGATCGATGTCAATGATTTGGAATCAAGTGAAGAAATTTGACGGCGGAGAAAAATTTAGCGTGTGGCAATATGTGGTAAAGGATGTTCTCGCCCAACAAGGGTTAACCAATGCTTTTGAAGGGGACAAACTAGAAAAGAAATCCGATGAAGACTGGAAGGTGATGGAGTAGAAGTATGTCAGTACAATTCGTCTATGTCTCTTCGATGAGATAAAGTACTCAGTGATCAAGAAGAATTCTCTAAAGAAATTATGGAGTAACATAGAAGAATTGTATATGACGAAGTCACTGATAAACCGATGGGTGCTAAAGCGACAACTGTATAGGTTGCACATGGAGGAAAACACATGGTTTATTGACCATCTCAATGTCTTTAACAAGTTTGTCACCCAACTAATTAGTGTGGATGAGAAAATTGGGAAGAACATCAAGGTCATCGTACCGGCATCATCTCTACCACCATCATGGAAGCAATTAGTGATGAATATTCTCATCGAAAAAATCACTCTCAACTTCAATTGGGCAGTTGCATATCTATTGGAGACAGGGTCCTTGAAGAAGCTATATGAATCTTCATCCTCGGTAATCAAGCATTGACTGTCATAGGTATTGCAGGCAAAAGAAATAATCATAGGAAAAAGAAGGGCAAGATCAATGGCGTACGTGTATACTATCTATGTGCCAAGGAAGGTCATATGATAAAATGATTGTCCGAGTTTGAAGAAAATGAAGGGTACATGCTCAGTAGCGTTAGCGAATGATGATTTAAACGTACTAGTCGTGAATCATTCGAGTACTTCTCATGGATGAATATTAGATTCAGGTTGTTGTTTGCACATATGTTTAGCGAGGGAGATGTTTAACAAAGGATCTCTACGCCCGCTAGATGGAATAGTTCACTTAGCAGATTGCAAGGAATGTACAATTACCGAGGTGGGAACGGTTATATTGGAGATGTATGATGGAGCACATCACACACTAACAGGAGTTTAGTATGTTCTTGGCTTAAAGAAAAATTTAATATCTGTAAGGTCATTTGAGGTTGATGGTTGTGAGGTTTCATTTCAAGGCGCAATCATGCAAGTTACTTGCAAAGGGCATGTAATTATAAAAAAAATATCTGGATGAATGGAGGATACCAGTTGATAGGTAAACCTAAAGGAAGGACAACCTATGAGTGGTCTGATAAAAATCATGGCCAAGAGAAGGAAACCATGCTGTCAGCAGTAGATACTCCGATCTCATCTGTAGTTATGTGTAGAACTGCAAGGATGATTGCAAACTCTAGCAGTTGTAAAGGCGAAGGTGCAAGATGCTGGAAGAAGGAAAATATGGTGGGACCAACCACGCGGTACCAACTAGCAGATGGAGTTCAAAGACGGTACACACCTATAGCGTGAAGGATTGTAGGAAGAAAAGATGTGGTTAACCAAACTACATAAGGAAAGAGCTCTCAAGTGGAGTGTTCGGGCGGCCAAGCCCGGATATCGACAAGCATATTGCGGTGATGTGCAGGATCCCCTATTGTGGGGCACTCTCAAGGGTGGGAGAAAAAAAGGGGAGGCGGAGCCGACTAAGAGCGAATTCTTGGAAAAGCATGATAACTTCAACGGATAAGAGTTAATGTGGAGATTATTGAATATGATGGCTCATATCCTAATCTAGTAGGACTTGGAGAGGCGTGCTATAAAGAAAGCTAGATGAATTCTAAAAGGATTAGGACTCCTACTTCCCTTTGGAGTAGAATTCTTACTTCACTTTAGATTAGGATGACTATACAAACCCATGAGGGGTGGCCATAGGATCCCAAGAAGCAACCAAGCAAGCCACAAGGCAACTCATCCAAAGTAGAGATGCATGAAAGGATTAGAGATTAAGTTATTCTTTAGCACTAGATTCTTATATAGGGTACGGATCCGAATATCCTAAAAGGTTCAAGAGAGTTATGAGAGAGCAACAATCCCAGTACCCTTGTGAGGTCGTAATTAAAGAATTTGTGGTCGACTTCGCCAAATCTCTCTCTCATCGTGGTTGCTTCATCGCTGTTATTTTGGTTCTCTATATGAGATTCATCTACTTTGTTTTTGATATCGTACACGCACATGCCGTATCTCGGAAACTTTGGTCCGATCCGAGGGTTGGTACGCATAAGGAGGAGTATCAGAGTATAATAGCCACAACATTGAAGCGACTAAGTAATATGGCTCGCATTCCAATACTTGAGCATTTCTAGAAAACTATAGGTAAAAAAAAATTCCTTTGGAGGAATACAAAAGCACCCATTATCTCATTTTATTACTACGAAGAATGTCTTAGGAATGACATACTAAATACTAAAAACCTTCTGAGAAGAAAAACAGATCTTTGCATAATTACAACTATGAATTATGCCAACAAAATGTTGAAGAAACTTTATTTCAGTTATTCTTCAGTTGCCCCTTTGTAAGAGTGTTAGATCACATCTATCCCAATAGAATGACCAGAGAATTAGCTCTGGAGTCTTTGGAAAATATCAATGATTGTCTTCAGTTTTCAATTTTTTATGGAGATCTTGCTTGCTGGAGCATATGGATTATGAGAAACAACAAAGTCTTTGAGCATTTTGATCCAACCCTTCAGTATGGGGAGGATAAATTAAAGTTTAAGGTTGCCATGGTTATCCACCGAGCAAAGAAGAAATATTTCCCATCAATTCAAGAATGGATGGATAGAACTCTATACTTTATTTCTTCGTTTTTTCCATCTTCCTGTCTTTTTCTTGTAATTACCAATTTCTTAATTATTGATAAAATAGTGCAGTCGGACCAACAGAGAGGTGAAGCTCACTGTCCCAGTTTCCACAGAGAAATCACAAGTTCACAATTCACTGAAAACCTCAAAAAAACGAAGAGACAGACTACATGTTTATAATGGTATTATAAGCATATCTACGTAGCTAACTGATCTCCATTCTTCACTTGCCACAGAGAACAACCACCTTTGCTCGATGGCGTTAGCGAATGATGATTTAAACGTACTAGTCGTGAATCATTCGAGTACTTCTCATGGATGAATATTAGATTCAGGTTGTTGTTTGCACATATGTTTAGCGAGGAGATGTTTAACAAAGGATCTCTCGCGCTAGATGGAATAGTTCACTTAGCGGTTGCAAGGAATGTACAATTCGAGGTGGGAGCGGTTATATTGGAGATGTATGATGGAGCACATCACACACTAATGAGGAGTTTAGTATGTTCTTGGCTTAAAGAAAAATTTAATATCTGTAAGGTCATTTGAGGTTGATGGTTGTGAGGTTTCATTTCAAGGCGCAATCATGCAAGTTACTTGCAAAGGGCATGTAATTATAAAAAAAATATCTGGATGAATGGAGGATACCGGTTGATAGGTAAACCTAAAGGAAGGACAACCTATGAGTGGTGCGATAAAAATCATGGCCAAGAGAAGGAAACCATCTTGTCGTGATAGATACTCCGATCTCATCGTAGTTATGTGTAGAAGCTGCAAGGATGATTGCAAACTCTAGCGATTGTAAAGCGAAGGTGCAAGATCTTTGGAAGAAGGAAAATATGGTGGGACCAACCACGCGGTACCAACTAGCGAGATGGAGTTCAAAGGCGGTACACACCTATAGCGTGAAGGATTGTAGGAAGAAAAGATGTGGTTAACCAAACTACATAAGGAAAGAGCTCTCAAGTGGAGTGTTGGCGTGCCAAGCCCGGATATCGACAAGCATATTGCGGTGATGTGCAGGATCCCCTATTGTGGGGCACTCTCAAGGGTGGGAGAAAAAAAGGGGGGGCGGAGCCGACTAAAAGAATTCTTGGAAAAGCATGATAACTTCAACGGATAAGAGTTAATGTGGAGATTATTGAATATGATGGCTCATATCCTAATCTAGTAGGACTTGGAGCGTGCTATAAAGAAAGCTAGATGAATTCTAAAAGGATTAGGACTCCTACTTCCCTTTGGGTAGAATTCTTACTTCACTTTAGATTAGGATGACTATACAAACCCATGAGGGTGGCCATAGGATCCCAAGAAGCAACCAAGCAAGCCACAAGGCAACTCATCCAAAGTAGAGATGCATGAAAGGATTAGAGATTAAGTTATTCTTTAGCACTAGATTCTTATATAGAGTGCGGATCCGAATATCCTAAAAGGTTCAAGAGAGTTATGAGAGAGCAACAATCCCGGTACCCTTGTGAGGTCGTAATTAAAGAATTTGTGGTCGACTTCGCCAAATCTCTCTCTCATCGTGGTTGCTTCATCGCTGTTATTTTGGTTCTCTATATGAGATTCATCTACTTTGTTTTTGATATCATTACACGCACATGCCGTATCTCGGAAACTTTGGTCCGATCCGAGGGTTGAGTGCGCATAAGGAGGAGTATCAGTATAATAGCCACAACATTGAAGCGACTAAGTAATATGGCTCGCATTCCAATACTTGAGCATTTCTAGAAAACTATAGGTAAAAAAAAATTCCTTTGGAGGAATACAAAAGCACCCATTATCTCATTTTATTACTACGAAGAATGTCTTAGGAATGACATACTAAATACTAAAAACCTTCTGAGAAGAAAAACAGATCTTTGCATAATTACAACTATGAATTATGCCAACAAAATGTTGAAGAAACTTTATTTCAGTTATTCTTCAGTTGCCCCTTTGTAAGAGTGTTAGATCACATCTATCCCAATAGAATGACCAGAGAATTAGCTCTGGAGTCTTTGGAAAATATCAATGATTGTCTTCAGTTTTCAATTTTTTATGGAGATCTTGCTTGCTGGAGCATATGGATTATGAGAAACAACAAAGTCTTTGAGCATTTTGATCCAACCCTTCAGTATGGGGAGGATAAATTAAAGTTTAAGGTTGCCATGGTTATCCACCGAGCAAAGAAGAAATATTTCCCATCAATTCAAGAATGGATGGATAGAACTCTATACTTTATTTCTTCGTTTTTTCCATCTTCCTGTCTTTTTCTTGTAATTACCAATTTCTTAATTATTGATAAAATAGTGCAGTCGGACCAACAGAGAGGTGAAGCTCACTGTCCCAGTTTCCACAGAGAAATCACAAGTTCACAATTCACTGAAAACCTCAAAAAAACGAAGAGACAGACTACATGTTTATAATGGTATTATAAGCATATCTACGTAGCTAACTGATCTCCATTCTTCACTTGCCACAGAGAACAACCACCTTTAGCAGGATCTAATGCCATCGAGCAGGCTACCTATAGTACGCTGGCTGTGGTGGATATCCAACATGAGGCGGAACCGGTTGATCGATGCGCGACATCTGCTGCATCGGAGGCACTGCCATAGTGTACTGGGGGCCGAACTTGCCATCCCTCTTGTCCATCTCGACTTTGTGCTGCGTCTGAAGTTGCATTACAGTGCCATCATAAGATTTCACAAGTATTAAGGAATGAGAAAACTTCAGTTGTCAGAAAAGTAAATGTGCCATTACCTGCATACAGGAGCAAACCCTGCACAAAGATTGCGCAAGATTAGTAAGACAAGGTGCTTTCAGAGAAGAGGATGGAGAAGAGTTAGGAGGGAGCCTTACGTCCAGTAGACCATGTCAGATATGCAGGAAATCATCTGGGAAGCCTCTGTAAGTTCCTGGTTGCCAACAATGCATGCGACCAGAGAGCAGATGCAAGCGAGTTGTTGGAGGCAAAACATGAAGCTCTACAGTAACCAAAGAATTATGTTTACTCGCAGTCTGAAAAACAGTGATGAAATTCGACAAAAGGGAGGGAAGTGGCGGTACGATGATGCAGTTATCGCATTCCGTTGTCTGTATGTTGAACTCGTCTTGCAGCAGGAACCTAGTCGAAGCAACTGAACTGCCAAAGCAGAGGAACACCTGAAAAGAGAGTATCTGTTAATTAAACTTTTTCAACTTGAACATACTGGATGGGAAGATCATAGATGAAAGTCACCAGCTAAGAAAAAAAAGAGAAAAAAATAATGAATATCGTGCATGCACCTCTGTCGCAAGGCATAATTCTGGGCAATTGCTCTCACCGCACCTCCCGCTGCATGGCATGTATCCAGCACAGCACACATATCTGAAACAAGCGGAAACATAAAGCAGGTGATCAAGCCGTGAAGGAGATTGAAGAACAGAGAACTGTACTACTAATTAACCGTTCATAATAAACGGCGCAAGAAAAAAGAGAAGAAGAACTCTACCTTGACATGTCATTGTAGAGGGCGCGTCTGCGTAGTATGTAGGACACACATGGGCCGCTGAATAACAACGAAAAAACAGAGTTTAAACATTTAAATTTCAGCAAGTGAGCTTAAACTCTTCGAATTCAAAGTTTGGAGATGCGGAGATTCAGAAAACAGAAGCGCGCCCACTCACCACCACAGCGACAGGCAGCAGCCTGCAGGAAAACAAGGAAAGAAACAAACAAACAAACAAAAAATTGCATCAAGTCCTTACACTTCGGAAATCAACAGCCAAAAACCATCAGAAAGATCGAGTAATTCATAGGATACACACATGGGAAGTCTGCCTGGATGGCGTTCGTGAGGTCGGTGTGCCAGACGTTGCGGTAGCTCTGCCGGAGCTGCACCTTGTCCATGTACGCCTCCGATGCCGCCATCTCGCCACACGCTGACGCGCGCGCACTCGATCAGACCGACCGGCCGGCAAACGCTGCACCGGGCTCTCGCAACCTCTCGCGGTCGTCTTCGTACCCGGCGGGTGAACGGCAAGAGCTAGCTAGCAATGCCGATGCGCATACAATGCAGGTTGCTTAAGATACGCGCTTAGGTGCTTGTCCTCATCGGCAACCGGGATGGTGGTCGACGGTCAATGCCAAACAGCCAAAGTCCTCGTTTGAAAAACTTGGGATACATTTAGAAGTTTCGAAGTTCATTGGTTCGTCAAATTAAGCACTGATCAAAGAAAGCCAAAGAATGACTAGATCGTGAAGTCTTTGCAGGAAGAGTCCGTCCGTCCAATGCGCGTCATGGAATGGAACCGGCACCAAAACTGAAGATTTGCGTCGTTGCAGACCTGCCCTGCACGGCTGCACCACCGTACGGCGAGCTCTGTGGCTAACAGAAGGCAGTCTTTTCTTTTCTATCTTTTTTCCCCATGAAATCCAAATAAGAAATTGATGGAAGCAATGCTTAACGCCGAAGGAAAAAAGCACTAGAAAGGCTTACTCATCAAGTCTTGATTGAGTAGTATTTAATTTTCTCGAGTTAGTCAGGAAATTTGACTCGACTAAGGGTATCTTTAGTGTATTGAACCGATGCTAATTTAAAAGATGTCACGTAAGTATTCAAAGAACCAAGTTTGTTTTTCTTCAATGTATTAATCCAATTTCTCCTGATTACTAGGATCCACGTTATATTAAAAAACAACATTCACGTTATATTAAAAAACCACAAAAAAATAATATCATCTCTCTACCGCACTCTCTCTTTTATAATTGGGCTCATATGAGTTGTTTAATACTTTGAATCAACGCATACGTAGAGTTCGGTTCCAGAAATTTTTTTGTTGGAATCAACCTCAATATATTGAATTGATTCAATATCTGGCTAAAACAACACATTGCACCTACTCCGATTAGCGGCTACGTGTGAGCTCATAGATGGACACAATGTGGGCCAGTGGGCTGCTTTGGCTTCATGCTAATCCAACCTTCAATTGCTGACCGGCGTTTCGTTTACTCAGGAAAGAAAATGACAGATGTGTCGCAACAACGCTGGTTTTCGCAAAATCTTGTTCAACACAGCTGCAATATCCTTTTTCAGTAGAGTATGAACGTAAACACCCAAGCCGGATAATAGCGATAGCTAGCTTAGGGAATTATTCCTCCCTCCTGATGATTCATATTACAAAATTGAGCATAGTGTCGCGCTGCACAAGCAAATTGCATTTGTTCTTGGCTGCCAGATTTGGTTCTATAATATGGAAGCTTATCTGACCTGCCCTTTTGGCGTGAAAGTACACATCCACAACTCTGGCTACACAAGACAAGGAAGCTAATTTTACGCCCATCAGAACGCCGTCTAAATTGTCCGCGCGCCAGCTCTGTCCTTCCACCCATCTCCCTGGTTAAGCCAAGCAAAACTGCTGGCCTAGGAAAGTAGTATACCCATGATGTCTACAAGGCGATCCAGGTGTGTTTAGTACTCGTCCGAAAATCCAAACCCAAATTTCATCCTTGGATAGAGTTGCATAAGTAAATTGGCTGCGGTTAGCGGGTCCTGGGGCGCCTCCACATGGCCGCCGATGGCTGCTTCTACCTGCTCTGGTTCTGGAAGAGCGCAACACGGATCGTGACTGGACCTGGACGGCGCCGTGCCACTCGAACTCGACCGGCATGTGATTGGGATCTTCTTAATTTGCGTGTTTCGCGCACGTATCATGCTATCATGCGGTGCGGACTCCGAATCTGAATCTTGTAAGTCTGCCTCTGCCTCTCAGGGTGCTGCACGTATCAGACATGGCCGCCATGTGTTGGCCCGCGATAGCACCGTCCGGCTTTCCTCGTGCTACTTAGTTTGCACTTTTGTAGATATTATCACAAGAACAAGAACAACATGGAGACAAACAGTGAAAATTTCTTTACCTACACAAAGCTACCGCGTCCTTTATGTTACATCGTGGGAAATCACCTTTTCGATGGGGGCAGCATATTTTCTCACCTGTCACAAGTCACCAATTGGCCAAGTAGTTTGGAACAAGTTCCCAAAGACCCACGACAACGAGTCTAACTAGGATGGAAACTGGCGGAAGGAAACGTGAGGCCCTTCTTCGTCGGTGGTTGATTTCTCTCTTCATCAACACAATCAACGGATCTCCATCAACAGTTGATTCCTTCTCGACTCTTTCCGTCAATAAAATCAACAGCTAATGGGATAGGATTTCGCGCGAGACTCTTTCTATCAGATTTTCTCCCGAAACTGGCTCTGGTTCCGTGCATATTGAAACGGTAAAAACCACATAATCGTGGGCTTCACGAGCGGTTACTGCCAATTCACCTTTCCTGTACCCGGTCCCTACCGTAAACGAGCCCAACCCAGTCGAAGCTTCAGCTTCTGCATGTACTCACACTTGTATTAATAAGGCCCCGTGGGGGACGACTACAGCTTCAGTTTTTCGCTCGGAAAAGCCGAAAGCCATCTTAAATGATCGGCTTTTATCACTAGTTGTTCTCGAAGCCAGAAACCACGTATAACGTAAGAAAGCCAAAAGCCGTCGAGTGGCAACTTCCTGCAGCCCCCGTCCCAACTTTGCTCTTAGACTTCGGGAGTAATTACCCGCTTTTACCACTGAACAAAATCCATTGGGCTCGCTCGAAACCCTAACCCTAGCATGGCCCCGCCCGCCCGGTCCTCCCTCCTGGCTGCTCCCTCCTCCCTCTTCCTCCCAAGCGCCGCCACCGCCCTCCCCTTCTCCTCCTCCCCTGAGTGCCCGCCGCCTCGCCCTCATCCTCCTCCTCCAAGCCGCCGCTACCCATGTCGTCCTCCACCGCCGCCGCCGTTTTTAATTTTTTTGTTCAATTTTCTTATTTGTCTTTTTTCTGTTGTAAATGAATTATTCATATAATAAATATTTTTTATTGCAATAACTATTTATATAATAATTGTTTATTGTTAATCATGGTTATTTGCGATCAATTGCGTTAATTGTCGTTAATTGCAGTCAATTATGTTAATTGTCGTTTTGGTAGTTGTTGTTACTTGCGATCAATGACGTTAATTGTTGTTAACTGTCGTTAGTTATCGTTAATTGTCATCAATTGTCGTTAAACAGCATCAAACAAGCCATCATTTATTTCAACGGTATTTCAAACATTTTACAACTTAAAAGCTCCAGTTAACCTACCTAAAAGCCAGACAACCAAACAACAAATCTCTTTTGCTCAGCCATTTAGCCCATTTAGCCGTGCATTCCTTTAGCATAGCTGAAAGCTGTTTTTCAGATAAGCTACTGTGGTGCCAAACAGCCCCGAAGGGTGCGTTTGGTACATATAATATAATATTCCCCTATAATATAATATTCCCCTCAATCTAGTTACTGGTAAACACATTACTAGTAATCTAAAATTCTAATGTTTGGTTGATTTGAAAGAAACTATATATTAGTCTTTATCATAGTTCAAATATTTCATAGCTCGACCACCAAGTCCACAAAGTTAAATTACAGGATTTGAAATTTCAAACCATGAAGGTTGACATATATAAATTTTGAATTTATAATTTAAAATTCCAACATTCCAAATTTATTTATTTTTATTATTCAAAAGTTCAAATTTTGGATTTTGAAATTTAAAAATTTCAGTTCTGGAGTTTAAATTCCTAAGATTTAAATTCTCTGAATTTGAATATCTGAAATCCAGAATTCAATTTTTTTTTAAAAAAAAATGATGTTCAAAATCCAACCTTGAAATTTTGAATTTTCAAATTAAATTGTCTGAATTTAAGGTTCCAAAATTTAGGGATTAGATTTTGATATTTTGGTTTCGAAATTCATATTTTGAAAAAAAAAATCCATACATTGGATTTTTATTTTGAAAGTTCAAATTTTGACTTAGAATAAGAGATAGAACACAAAGATGTAGGGGGACTTCTTGCTTCTCTTTATTCCTTCATTCATCGATCAATCCTTTACAATGAATAGCACCCCCTATTTATAGGCTACGACCCTGCTAGGGTTTGAGATGGGGCGCCCACTAATGGGTCGACTGCAGGGTCAGGCCTATGGTTTCCCAACACTCCCTTGGGCACCCATCCTTCATGTCCATGTCTCGTCAAAACTCCATAAAAAAACCCAGTGGGAAAAATTTGGAGAAAGAGTACATGATACACGTTCTGCTGTGATACACGAATCGCCTCATTAAAAACCTTAGCCGGGAAACTTCAGAAAAACTCGTCAAAGGAAAAAGAGTACAATCCACTCAATTTCATTTAATCTCTTGGATTTATTCTTTGGGTACTCGATCTTCATGATCAAGCTTTAATAATGAATTTGTGAAGGTTCTCCCCCTGAATTCTGCACTTCTCTAAGTCTCATCATTCCAATTCACGTATGCATCTTTCAAAGATAGACGCTGAAAGTGACTTAGTGAATAAATCTACAAGATTCTCACATGACTTAATATGCAGTACTTTGATTTCGTTCATCTTTTGCAATTCATGAGCATAGAAGAACTTGGGGGTTGATATGCTTTGTGAGAGGACTCTTCACATAAACCATCTGCACTTGTGCAACACAAACTGCATTATCTTCATAGATAATAGTGGGGGTTTGCGCGGTATTCAATCCACATAACTGCTGGATGTGGTAAATCATCCGCCGAAACCAAGAGCATTTACGTGCGGCCTCGTACAGCGCTATTATTTCTGAGTGGTTCGTCGAAGTTGATACCATGCTTTGCTTAGACGATTTTTATGGAATTACGGTTCCACCACATAGGAATACATAGCATGTTTGCTATTTAGCTGTATGCGAGTCCTACAAGTACCCGTTATCTGCATTGCCATTCATAGTTAAGTCTTTATTCTTTCTGTAGAACAGACCAAGATCTTTGCTTCCTTAGAGGTATCGGAAGATGTCCTTTATTCTCTGCCAATGCCTTTGGTAGGTTCTGCACTATACCTTGCTAGTAGGTTTACGGCAAATGCAATGCCCGGTCTAGTACAGTTTGTTCAATACATGAGTGTTTTTGTTACACTTAAGTGTGGGAATTCCGGTCCCAGGACTTCCTCCCCCTCTTCTTTAGGTCGTACGGGTCTTCGTCTTGCTGCAAAGATCTCCCGACCATTGGCACTTTCAAAGGGGCATGCCTTTGCAAAATCGAACATTTCTAACACCTTCTGAGTGTAGGCTGACTGATGCACTAATATCCCTTCAGGGGCTTGCTCAAGCTGCAAGTCTAAGCAATATTTGGTTTTACCAAAACCTTTCATTTCGGACTCACTTTGGTAAGAGCTTACTTTCTTAATATCCTTGTGGTTAGATGATATTGAGATCATCTTCATACTCTAAGATTATACAAAATCCATTCTGGGATCGTCGTATAAATACACAGAGATTATTCTCATTGTTCGTGTAGTCTTTCTTGCATAGAAAGTCGCTTCAAGCGATTATACCACATTCTGCCTGATTGCTCAAGTTCGTACAATGACTTTCTGAGTTTCACACTGTATATATTTCTATTTACTCTGTTTTGATTCGGGACAGTGATACATTCAAATATCTTCATATAAATGTCCGAATCCAATATTTCATAAAGGTATACTGGTACCACATCCATCAATTTCACTTCTAACTTCAAGTTCACTGCCATTGAGATAAATATTTAAAAGGGAGTTCCACCCATGACCGGGGAATGGGTTTCTTCATAATCATCTTCTGGATGTCCAGTGAAACCTTGTACAACGAGCCTTGCTTCTTTTCATTTCTCTTTCGAACAAATACCCACTTATACCCTACGGGATGCACAAGGGGAGGCGATGCGACTATGAGCCCAAGCGTCTTTCTTTTATTCGGAGAGAATAATTCAGTTTCGATTGCCTTCTCTCAATCTTCTCAATCTGATCTTTTCTTTCATTTATCGAGCGATGCAGGTTCTGGATCAAGATTGATGATTGTGGCAAGTTTCTTTGCAAAGTAAGTGTCGACATTGGTTGTTGTAATATTCAAAGGTTCTCCCGATGCCATAAAGTTTATAGCTATTTTTTCAAGGGGCGATTCTTTTAATGCTTCTACTTGCTCACCGCTGCTTCCAATTGCGGGGCAAGTCCCTTTAGTTTTTCAGCTCCGATGTGTGCGCACACATCCATACTGATGTCTCCCTTCATGGGGATGTTCAATTCTGGTATGCCTTTTCTGAAGGTTCCGTACTGATGCCATGTCTCAACTGGCTCCCCTTCTGGTTCGGGGCACTTCGGTGATCGGCTGTGTCAAGTCCTTCTTATCCTTTTTCACCAGGCGTCCCCGGTTACTTCGGATTCGAGGGACCGGAGTTCTCGTCCTTTTATTCTGAGACCTCTGGACGGGATTATGGATACCTTCAATGGTATTTCAACCCTCTCCGGTGCATTGCTTGCAGGCAAATGCTACTTATTCACGCTCTTCAAATCACTAAAGTAGTCTGGCAGTTGATTTACTAATACTTGCGAATCAATTATCTTCTGGACTTCAATTGTTTTCTAGACTTCAATTCAATTATCTTCTGGACTGCAATTATCTTCTAGACTTCTCTATTTGCTTCACTAGTGCGCGGGTCATATGCATAGATTTCAATTATCTTCTGGACTTCAATTGTTTTCTAGACTTCAATTATTTCCCGACATTATTATCAAGGGTTGATTTCCTCCCCCTAATGACGGGAAACTAATCTCATCTGATATACTATCAACGAATCGGGCATTATGTAAATCTCCAGTCATAGGGTCCAAACACTTGATTATGGATGTTGTCTCATAACCAATGTATATCCCAGACTTTCGGAGAAGACCCATTGCAGTTCCTACGGTGATGGTATAGGTATATAAACCTTACGACCAAACCTGCGAAGATGAGTAGTTTTCAGTGCTGACCCTTGCGCTAGTTGCATAGGTGGATGGATGTTATAAGCCGACGGTCTAAAATTGATGAGAGTTGCTACGAGCAGGACTGCGTGTACCCAACATATAGTTGGTAAATTACAATTCTTCAAAGTTCTGCTAGTCCATTCTGGGTGTGGACATGCGGTACAAAATGCTCAACTTTAATTCCCATTTTCATGCAATAATCATCAAATGCCTTCGAAGTAAGTTCGTCGGCGTTGTCCATTCAGGTGGACTTCTCATGATGATCAGGGAAAACATTTCTAATTTTAATTATCTGCGAGATTGGCTTTGTAAAAACATGGTTTCTCGTAGACAATAAACATACGTGCGACCATTCTGAGGAAGCATCGATGAGCACCATAAAATACCTAAATGATCCTTACAGGGGCTGTATAGGACCGCAAAAAGTTCTCCCTGGATACGGTCCAGGGATGCAGGGACTTCATTCTTCGCTTTCAGAGCGAAAAGTCTAGTAATTAATTTTCCGGTGGCAAATGCGGGGCACACAAAATCTTCCTGATTCGGGAAATTATTTACATTCATATTATGTCCCTGTGAATTGTTAATAATATCTCTCATTATCCTAAGACCTAGTCGGCATAATCTATCATGCCAGAGATAGAAAAGTTCAGAGCTTCTAAATACGGTTTCGGGCGGTATAAGTGCGAGTGCTTTAATATTAGTGTAGTATAGCCCAATTTCATATGAAGGAAGATATTTTAATGCTATTTTTCACTTTCTTCACGCTTTGTAATGAGCGGTATTCATACCATACTCTTCTTGGTCTCTCGTGTGGCTGTTAGCCCAAATATCCTTGAGAGTTCTAGTCGATTCTGGGTACAACAAGTCTTCTTCAATGACCAAAGTTGTGTCTATTGGGAGTATAATTATGGCCCTTCCTAAGCTTATTATACAAGTATCGCTGCCTACGATTGTCGTAAGACTACCAGCATTCTTGCTGATTGACTGGAAAAATTTTCATTTCTATCATGATGGTATTCGTCGTGCCGCTACCTGCTAAGCACACTTCCTCCATAAGGCGCCACACGCATTCTAATATAATGTACTTTATTAATATGTAGCAGGAAGCAAGCAACACATAAATAAAATACTTCAGATATCAAAACATAACTTGCTATTATAAAGACGGGAAAATAAGCCTTGCAGGACTCATATAAGAATTTAATGCTTTGCTCTACTAGAGCTTGCAACCATTATTCAATAATTCAATAATTCTGCTTCAATTACAAACTGTAAGTTTTTATAAAAAGTCCGAGTGCAATGCGTGCACTGGATCTAATAGGCGACGTATTCAGGAACGTCTGCCTAAATCGGCTCCATACACGATCTTCTCCTCTTGGGCAGCTACGGCTGTGGTCGCTGCGATATCCAAAGGAGGGATGATGGGGCTGCTACTGGGCTATCCACATTCATAAGTGCAACTAATGGATGTGGATTTTCTGTGCCTGCAATGGCGAGGTGTGCCTCATGCTATCATTTGCCCTTCTTCTTAGACTGGAAAGCATCAATAATGTGCGACGCACGACCTTACCCTTCTTGCTCCTCTCCTTCGTGAGAGGATTTCTCACCTTTGTAGCTACTAGTAGGGCTTCATGGCCAACATTGCTACTAGGTGACTGTGAGATGTAGTTCTTTCTTAGAACATCATCTTAAACTTCCGCAACTTGCATGATGTCAATTAATTCAACATACTACATGTAGCCGTCTTGACAGTAGTTGCGTGCGGTTTGCACCACATTCGGGTAAAAGGTAGAGAGAGTTAATCTTCTGCTCATCCGTGGTTACATTACCATAGAGTTGAAGACTAATACAAATTCTGGCCATGCTGGGTCAGTTCTTCGAATTCCTGATTTGTGATGCCAGTCACCTTCATATTCATGCAAAAAGTTCAAATGATTACTGCAGGTAATCTGCGTAAAATGGTTGCAGAATTCTCACAATGCTCTTCGAACTCCAGATTCGTGTTCCCGTATTTTTCTATGCATTTTTCATGATTTACTGCTATTTTCAGTGATTAAAAGCAATATAAACAATCACAAATAATCAAAACGGTAAATGCGATAAATAAATTGCATAGAAATAATAGCAAAAAAGTTAAACATGCTTCAAATGCAAAACTAATTCAAAGATTGAATTCCCGAGGCTCTTTTCTGCTGGAAAAGTATTTTTGGGGAATTCTGCAATTTCGGGGTTTAAAACATGAAATCTCAGCTTTGAGAGAAAAATTCGTGTAATTTTAGGTTTCAGAGGGGTTATTCTGCAAGAATATACATAATCCCGTAAATTTCCCTAATTCCAGGGGGTTTTCGCAAAATTTCCATATCCGCGAAGAAATTCTCACAATTTTCAGAATTCCGAGGGCCCTTTCTGCAAAATTTCTTTAGCCGCGTAATTGTCCTCATAATTTTCAGAATCACGGGGTCCTTTTCACAAAATTAGGATTTTCTTTTCTGGCCGGGCCTTCTTTCGGCCCATATGGCTTGTCCTCCCACAAATGCCGGCCCACTTTGGCGACTTCAAAGTTGCCGTCGGGTAGGGTTTCCCTACCCGGTACCTAGCAGTGGCGGCGGCGCCTATGCGGATGGGCGGCGGTTGCAGCGGCACTGTGTGGCGGCGGCGCCGCTTCAAGCGGTGGCGGCCATGGGGCGCGTTGCGGCAGCGCCTCTTTTCTGAAGACCGGCGGCGGCGCCTCTTTTGAAGGCCGGCGGCGGCTATACTCATGCACGGCGCGGCGGGCGAGGTTGCGGGGCCGGCGGCCAAGATCCCGTGCGGGGGAGTGGCGCGGCCGCGTGCAGCGGCAGGCCATGTGGCAGCGGGCGGCAACACTCGCGCGGAGGTGGCCGGCGGCGTGCCTGGGCGGCCATGCGGCGACACACTCGGGTGGCGCCATGCGAGGTCGCGGCGATGCGCTGGGGTGTGGTGAAGGCCGCCGGCGGTGGCGCCGGGCGACCATGGTGGCGGGCGGGCACACCTACAAGGCGGCGGTGACGCCGGCTCCCGAGCGAGCAAGGCGGCACGGCCTCTGCGGCCGAGGTTCGGCACAGGGCTCGGAGGCGGCGACGCGCTACGGGCGCGAGGTGGCGGCGCGCTACGGGCGCTTCGGGTGGGCTCGTTCAGGCGCACGTGGTGTGGCCTTGGTGGTCGGCGGTTCAACGGTCGTGTGGCGGCCGGAGTCCTTTTTTTTCTCTTTGTTGCTCCGGGCGGTGCTGTGCGGGACAACCGGTGGTGCCATGGCCTTGCGAGGAGGCGGCTGTGGAAGCCCGTGCTGGGCAGGCCGCTGCGGGCGACGGCGCGCGGCAGCCTCATGCAGCGAGGCGGCGTCCGGGAAGGCACTGCTACGGGCGGTGGTGGCGGTGCCGCCACATGCGGGTGGCAGGCTATCGACCGGTGACGACGTGGCCGTACGGGGCGTGTCGGTGGTTTTTTTTTCATGCAATGTGTAATGTAATGTAGTACAAAATCACAACGGAGGCGCGGCTTCGTGCCGTCATGTGCGTGCTTGCCGCGTGCTAGCGGCGTGGCACTGTCGTTGCCTTCGTGGCGGTACGTGATGGTGGACAATGCCGACCGGTAACGTATCGCGGAGGTAGTGACAGTCGCTTGCAGGCGGTGCCATGCACATGATGCCTTTCATGCGATTGTATCTACTATCTACGGTACAATCATCATCTACTCTTTCATACAATCCACCGATCGGCTTGGCCGGCGACTTCAAGTCGGCTGGCGGTAGATTAGAGCGGATTTGCACCGTAGAAAACCAATCTAGAAAGCCAAATTTGCAGAATTGAAAGCAATCTAGAAAACGATTCAATCTACGAGTGTCGTTCATCGATGGTTACCTTTTCGATGCGAGGAGAGTCGATCGTGCTGATAACGTGTTGAGGAACCGTCATTTGGCGAGTCGGTCCGGCGATTACCTCGTGAACAAACTCGAATCGTAAGAACAATGCATGGACACAAGAACAGAATAAGAGATAGATCACAGAGATGTAGGGGGACTTCTTACTTCTCTTTATTCCTTCATCCATCGATCAATCCTTTACAATGAATAGCACCCCCTATTTATAGGCTACGACCTGCTAGGGTTTGGGATGGGCGCCCACTAATGGGCCGATCGCCTTGCCATCCCTTAACACCCACTCCTGCGTCAACCCCATGGTTTCGCTAGTTCACTACTCTGTCTTTGCGTTCTCTAGCTAGCTTGGTATTGCAGCTTCGAGTTTCTCTCGCGTGGCTGAACTGACCAAGGTGTTCGACGCTCTGTTTTCTTGTCGCGGCAGGCGCGTACATGGTGTGCGGGGGAGGCTCGGCGTACTTGTGGGTGGTCGTGGCGAGCGCCGCGGCAACCGTATCCTACGTGCTATCCAAGGCCGCGGCGGTGCAGCCGCGCTGCGCCACGCTGCGGGGGAAGGTACCAGCCGCGGCGGGCCCGGAGCCCATGCTCCTGCTGTCCCTGGCGCTCGCGGCCGCGCACCTCGCCGTGGCGTACCGGACCAGCTGCCGCGAGCGCCGGCGCCGGCGCCTGCTCTTGTACAGGATCGACGTCGAAGCCGTGAGTACTCTCTCTCTCTCTCTCTTCTTTGGCTCTGCAAATTGCACGCACTTCTTGCTGAAAACTTTACGTTCACGCAACGCGACAAGGAAACGAAAATTCCAATTGCGCGGTGCTGCGGCCATGAGCATTACATACCACAAGGCATGATTCGTGCGCTTTGCGATTCGTGCGAGCCGAAGGCGTGATTCCTGAGAATAATCCAGGCATTTCGCTGGGTATATCACATCGACATGTCTCTGCTTTCGGTGAGAAAGAGGGTCAAGGAATCAAACAAGATTCCCTCGCCTAGCCATTAACGCATAGCTGCACTGCAATGCAATGCGCCGAATAATCAAGGCAAAAAGGATTGTACTGCATTTTGACCTACCTTAAAGTATGCTTATTCTAGCTAGCCATCCATAAAAATGGATCAGTCATTTGACTCATTTTTGCTGATGAGAAAAGGAGAGAGCATTTTTACTGAACCACCAGCTGAAATATTTATGCAGGCAAGGCTGAAAGGAGGCCATCAAACACCCAGAGGGCTGAAGCAGTGTAGCGTCTGACATTGTGTTCTGAACTTCTGATCCTTACTACTAGGAGTAGGTGTGGTGTAACCTGAAGATATACATAGGCGTCACTGTTCCAAGTGAACATACACTGTAAATATGGAACGGTTGTGCTTAGTTCGGCCTCCTGCAATGCAACGCAGGACGAGCCGTGTTGAACATCCGGTTCTTTCTGCTTACTGTATCCTACTATTGCGATATCTAGTCCTGTTTTCTTCTGGAAATCAGACTCGTGCTTTCTCAAGTAACTGCGTAGAAATCATGCACGAAGAAAATCTCATGCTGTACCAAACATTTGTACGAAATTTCGTTTTCACCACAGGAATTTCAGAACAACACAGAAGAGAGCACTCCTTTTTGGACTTGATTAACCCGAGCCGGCGCCAGGTCAATGTAATTCAGCTATGGTTTTCCACTGCATGTGCCTGCTCCTAACGTTTCAGACCTAACTAGCAAAGGACAAAACTAAAGGAGACATCTGTTCTGAAACCAGGAACATGTTGCTTCTAGAGTTCTTCACTTTTTATCTTTCCTCAGGTTTGTCATTAATTTGTGGCTACTGGATTCAGAGACAGGTGTTCCAAACAAAATTCAGAGAGACAAGTTTGGAAGCGTCGGTTCAGACCGTGGAACCAAGCCTTTCAGTGTAAAAGCGGCACGAGGTAGTACCATGCATTTTCCAAGCAGCTAGCATCAGTTGACGTGAACAGCAAGCCTTATTAGTTGAGGTCCTGTGCAGATATTGTCATCGTGCGATAGTTGGGCACGGCGTTTTTATCGGTGGCCAGAGGACGTGCTACCTACGTGGCCAAGCGGAGGGAGAGGTGGCATTCGTTTGGCCAGCACGTCTCTTCCCTACCCAGTTCTATATATTGAAGGTGAAATGCTTTGAAAATGTGGTAAAACGGATCAGATAGTTTTCAACTGATCTGGATGGAAACGGATCGGATGGTCTCGGATCGGAAACGAATTCAGTTTTTTTTTTGTCGGAAACGGAAACGAATACGGTAGGCATGCTATCCGGCGGATACGAAAACGAATACGGATTATCCAGATAAGACGAAGTCCGGATATCCAGATTTTAGCCCAAAAGAGGAAAAGAGATTTTAATTGATTTTCGAATTTCAAAACATACAACAAATCAAAAAGTATTTTAAACATAGCAAATAGAGTTAAAAAAATTCTAGAAAAAATCACATAAATTCTTTGAATTATTTTTAAGTTAATAAAATTAATTCCAACTCAAAGTTTGTTTTTATTTTTTGTATATAAATTATTTTAAATTTCTGAAAAATAGGAAAACCCTTTTTAAAATCTAGAAAATTCATTAAATTAATTAAAATTTCCTTTTTCAATAAATTTAATTTTTGACATTAAAAACTAGGAAACTAAATAATTGATTTTATTTTATTATTTTTTCCTTTTTAACGAGGAAAACTCTTTTAAATCTCAAAAAATCCAATAAAACAATAACTTTATTAATTTTATTTTTGGTAACATACTTTGGGATGTTACAGTTATTTGCGTATAGATTAACCATCCAGTCTAATCGATGTTAGTGTGAACTAAGTTTTATGTATGTGATGAACTAAGTGTGAATGCGTGATGATTTGTGACTTTGTGAGTTATGACTTATAAGCTAAATATGGTAAACTAAGTGTTATATTTGTGATGAACTAGTTAATGCAGCTTGCTAATGCCAATGTTATGTATGGTTGCTAAAAATATGAACCAGTCATGAATGTTTGCATCAAATAAATTAGTTATATGTTTTCGTTAATTTCTGGCATACAATTTAAAGGGTTTTCATGTTCCGAAAAATATACGCGACAGTATTCGTTTCGATTCATATTCACTCCGTATTCATATTCGATATTATTCGTATTCGTATTAATATCCGGGGTATTCGTATTCGTATCCGGGTCCGAAAAAAAATATAAAAACAAATATGGTTGAGCCATTATCCGTCCGTATCCGATCTGTTTTCACCCCTAGGTAGTATGCACACTTTTACAATAATTTCCTACAAATTTAAAACCTGGACGCTTATTTCAGAAAACAAATTGCGCATATATATCACCTGTTCTTTGAAGGATTCTGAATTTGCAGGCAGGTAACGAAGCTACTCTCATTCTGCAGGCCTGATAAAGAAGGCCGGACTAAACCCAATAGTCATTAGGCCCACTTAATTATATTTCTCCCGATATGTGGTCATTAGGCCCACTCAGTTGGACTTCGTTTTTTTTTTTTTTTTGAGCGGATACTAAATCGGAGATCGAAATGCTACTGGATAATTCAGAGCACACGCATTATTTCGTCAGAGAACGGAGAACTCACCAAAAGAGTGCACGTTGCCAATATATTTGTAAGATCCACCTTTTTCTCTAAATAAAACATGAATGGCATCTTGGAGCATGTCGATGTTACAAGCATTAGGCAATCTAAAAGGGCAAAGGCTATCGAAACCTAGAATTGCAAGCATCAAACCATCTACTACAACAGCATCAGCAGGCCCCAAAAGTGGAAGACTCGAGGTTGCAATCTCAGCTAAGAAACGATGATATGATATGATCGATCGATCGAACAGTTTTTTGACTGATGACCGGATGAAATCGACTGTGTGTAACTGTCGGCAAACTGCACTGTTAGCAAGCGACCAAGTGCAGTGGTTGCACTACGCAACAAGCACTGTGCCAGGACAAGAGATGTATCGATCGATCCTCTGCAAAGCACATCGCCGGCACATGCGTGGATCGCGAGCCCTGGAGCACTAAAGGCGCGTCTCCCTGCGAGTGTCCCCTGGAGGCTGGAGATCGATCATTCTCACTCGCATCATGGAGCCAAAACCGAGTTAATTCCATGAAGCATTGCAACTGTGTGATCAGCGGATAGTTTTTTGCTGCACCGGCAGGCCGCCGGGAACGATGCCAATGTCACCGTACGGCGACGCCTTTATCGGCCGGGCAGTACACGCCGGTGGAGAAAGCGCGTACATGGCGTAGTTTGGAGTTTGGTTTCGCTGTACCGCGAGTTTACTCGTCGACAGTGGGTTTCATCGTATAATTGATAGGCCTACAGCCACAGCTACTGTCACCATGCACAGTACTAGGTTGTTAGGGGAAAACGATCCAAAATTTGGCCGTGAAAAAAAACATTGTTTGAATTGCAACTAAGCTAAATTTTAGCGTTACAAAAATTTGGTGAACGATTTTCTCATCTTGGGTTGTCCGTATGCGGTATTAAATTTTGTTAGTATTATCAAATTTTTATTGACACTACCAAATATTGATAGTAAATTAAACCGTATCTAATTTTTATTGGCGCTACCAAAATTTGGTTTTGTTAACGTTGCTAACAAATCAAAGAAGCCCTAGGTCTATACAAAATTTGACCACTGGGCGGGTAGCTAAACCTACGTACACCGGTACGTACTTCTTACATGTGTATGTACTATGCGCTGTCAGTAATAAAGATGGGATGTACGATGAGGCGATCATTTGCATAGTTTTGGCTCACCCATACCGGTACAGGTAATGGCCAGTACGACGAGGCATGCCGCCATGTCGGACCCATGCTCGAACGAGTCGACATGTGATTAATCGCAAACGTGCGAGGTACTTAACCAACAGTGCAACCAAGTACAGATCTGTACGTTCATACCCGGCCCATGACTCCATGAGGAGCATGTGATGAGCCGTACATCAGCATCGGCTAGCTGCCAGCTCCAATTTTCTGCATGAGAAGCATGTGATGAGTTCGTGCCATCGTGTGTAGGGCACCAGGAAGAGGATAGGATAACTAGATAGTAGTGGATGCTCATGCTCAGTTGCACGGACGGACGGGAAGCTAGCAGCTAAGCCAGCATGGCAACTTGCAAGGCAAGCGAGCGCCGACCGCTCATCCGCCTCGACAAGCCCATCCCAACGGACGGCCGCTTCGGCCGCGCGCGCGTCTGCTAATGCAACTATGCAACCTAGCTTAGCTGCGTAATTTTCTGAGGGAACTTGTCGTACGTACGCGAGTACAGTACGCCTCTGAACAGTGATTGACAGGAACGGCAGCGCCCGAATAATAGAGGCCGGCCGGGCCTTTTCTCTCCTATCAGGTAGTATGCACACTTTTACAATAATTTCCTACAAATTTAAAACCTGGACGCTTATTTCAGAAAACAAATTGCGCATATATATCACCTGTTCTTTGAAGGATTCTGAATTTGCAGGCAGGTAACGAAGCTACTCTCATTCTGCAGGCCTGATAAAGAAGGCCGGACTAAACCAATAGTCATTAGGCCCACTTAATTATATTTCTCCCGATATGTGGTCATTAGGCCCACTCAGTTGGACTTCGTTTTTTTTTTTGAGCGGATACTAAATCGGAGATCGAAATGCTACTGGATAATTCAGAGCACACGCATTATTTCGTCAGAGAACGGAGAACTCACCAAAAGAGTGCACGTTGCCAATATATTTGTAAGATCCACCTTTTTCTCTAAATAAAACATGAATGGCATCTTGGAGCATGTCGATGTTACAAGCATTAGGCAATCTAAAAGGGCAAAGGCTATCGAAACCTAGAATTGCAAGCATCAAACCATCTACTACAACAGCATCAGCAGGCCCCAAAAGTGGAAGACTCGAGGTTGCAATCTCAGCTAAGAAACGATGATATGATATGATCGATCGATCGAACAGTTTTTTGACTGATGACCGGATGAAATCGACTGTGTGTAACTGTCGGCAAACTGCACTGTTAGCAAGCGACCAAGTGCAGTGGTTGCACTGCACCCAACAAGCACTGTGCCAGGACAAGAGATGTATCGATCGATCCTCTGCAAAGCACATCGCCGGCACATGCGTGGATCGCGAGCCCTGGAGCACTAAAGGCGCGTCTCCCTGCGAGTGTCCCCTGGAGGCTGGAGATCGATCATTCTCACTCGCATCATGGAGCCAAAGCCGAGTTAATTCCATGAAGCATTGCAACTGTGTGATCAGCGGATAGTTTTTTGCTGCACCGGCAGGCCGCCGGGAACTATGCCAATGTCACCGTACGGCGACGCCTTTATCGGCCGGGCAGTACACGCCGGTGGAGAAAGCGCGTACATGGCGTAGTTTGGAGTTTGGTTTCGCTGTACCGCGAGTTTACTCGTCGACAGTGGGTTTCATCGTATAATTGATAGGCCTACAGCCACAGCTACTGTCACCATGCACAGTACTAGGTTGTTAGGGGAAAACGATCCAAAATTTGGCCGTGAAAAAAACATTGTTTGAATTGCAACTAAGCTAAATTTTAGCGTTACAAAAAATTTGGTGAACGATTTTCTCATCTTCGGGTTGTCCGTATGCGGTATTAAATTTTGTTAGTATTATCAAATTTTTATTGACACTACCAAATATTGATAGTAAATTAAACCGTATCTAATTTTTATTGACGCTACCAAAATTTGGTTTTGTTAACGTTGCTAACAAATCAAAGAAGCCCTAGGTCTATACAAAATTTGACCACTGGGCGGGTAGCTAAGCCTACGTACACCGGTACACGTACTTCTTACATGTGTATGTACTATGCGCTGTCAGTAATAAAGATGGGATGTACGATGAGGCGATCATTTGCATAGTTTTGGCTCACCCATACCGGTACAGGTAATGGCCAGTACGACGAGGCATGCCGCCATGTCGGACCCATGCTCGAACGAGTCGACATGTGATTAATCGCAAACGTGCGAGGTACTTAACCAACAGTGCAACCAAGTACAGATCTGTACGTTCATACCCGGCCCATGACTCCATGAGGAGCATGTGATGAGCCGTACATCAGCATCGGCTAGCTGCCAGCTCCAATTTTCTGCATGAGAAGCATGTGATGAGTTCGTGCCATCGTGTGTAGGGCACCAGGAAGAGGATAGGATAACTAGATAGTAGTGGATGCTCATGCTCAGTTGCACGGACGGACGGGAAGCTAGCAGCTAAGCCAGCATGGCAACTTGCAAGGCAAGCGAGCGCCGACCGCTCATCCGCCTCGACAAGCCCATCCCAACGGACGGCCGCTTCGGCCGCGCGCGCGTCTGCTAATGCAACTATGCAACCTAGCTTAGCTGCGTAATTTTCTGAGGGAACTTGTCGTACGTACGCGAGTACAGTACGCCTCTGAACAGTGATTGACAGGAACGGCAGCGCCCGAATAATAGAGGCCGGCCGGGCCTTTTCTCTCCTATCTCTATCTATTTTTCTTTCTTGTTCTTCCGAGATACAAGCATGAGCGATCAAGTCGTCTGCGTCCATGTCTTTCACTCGTCAGTGCGTTAAATGCAGGTTCTGAAAAACGGTTTTAACTTTTTAACGGGGTCACCGCCTCACCGGTAGTAACGAAATGACCGAAAAGGGGAAAATTTTGGCAAAATTTCGTTGAAATTTTCAGATCAAAATTTGAAATTTTCAAAGTTAAAAAAAAATCAAGCAAAATTCAATCGAGAACAGTGATTTCGGTTGGTTTTGAACTTCTACCAGGTCCAGTAAGACCGCTAGGAGTGATTTTCGACCGATTTTCAATCGGTTTTCAGAACCCTGGTTAAGTGTTGTAAAGTTGTGGAGGATTCTTCGGCATGGCTAAAACTGGTACTACTCTCGATCGCTAGCTGGTTGTTTCGTTGGTCCCTCCCATCTCGATATTTGTGGATCTCCCCGGTTTAAATTCCAGCAAGACAGCAATGGCACAATAGTGTTTGGTGTGGACGGGTGCAGCTGGCTGGAAATGCACAGTAGCCTTTGCTCCATCGCCTGATCTCTTTGGCCGTGTCAATACAGAAAGTGTGCGTAAGCCATAGGTGATAAATCTGACTCAGGACCCTTGGCTCTGGTATGTTAAGTTTCATGCAAAAACCGAGATATATTCTCTCTCATTTACTTAAGCTATTGAAGAAAGTTAGACGATCTGCTCGTACTTAACGGAAAATTTATAAGAAACGATTATTCTCCACTTCTTACCGAAGCACGTATTGATTTGAGAAATTGATCAAGCGACTAAAACGAACAAGACGATGATCCGTGTACTGTGGATGTCTCTTCGTGGCCGTATAACACAACTGCAATAGATCCTCTGATCCACGTATATGGACTTGATTGCTGGGATGATGTTTATATATGAACAGCATAACTTGGAATGTACACAAACGTAATTCATGGTAGCTAGCCCTAGAAGAATTTTGAAAGTTTCGTAAGGAAAACCAATATCCTCAACTAGTTGAGACGAAGGGCTGGAGCTCCACGTCCGGCCTTAGCACTCCGTCAGTCATGCCTTCGGTGCGGCCATGTTCTTCCGAGTGCGCCTCTGCCTAGAGGGAGTCCCGGTGCATGCCTGGCGACCGCAGCTAGTGGAGCGCGTCATCGGCAGGAGGTGCTCTCACCAATGCCTCAAATGCATCTCGGAGGGCAAGAAAGATATAAGATCGCTCAACGTTTGGGCTTGGACGGCCAACCCAAGTACCATTGCCAAAGTGGTTTGGATCACCCTTGCAACCGAAGTGACGACGCTAGTCACCCCACGGCGGAGGTGAGCTCTTGTCTCTTGGACCAATGGCGGTGCGGACTCTCCTTCTGGGTCATCATCCACCTGGACTACATCGAGGATCACACTGCCGTGCCCCTCAATGACTTCATCACAGTTGCGGACATGGTCCCCTCCGAACCGATCACCACCAGGCTTCCCTGGTGCCTCGGGGTCGTTGACGGCACGCCGGAGTCCAACCTTGGGCACTGAAAACCAGAGGAGGGAGGAGGGAACCAGAAGGATCACGCCCGGAGACAGCCCCAACCTTCGCGCGATGATCACCCCACGCACTTCACACCGAGGTGCAGAGAAGATGGAGACGATGATCGCCATAACCGAGGGAGCCACCACACGCTTAGGCGGCCCCATCTCAGGGCGGGGGGGGGGGCAACAAGCCGTGGATTGGCTCAGGCCACGACCGCGATCGGTCTCCCCATCGTAGGCATGCGGATGGCTATTACAGAGACAATGGGCGCCGCCGAGCCGTGCCGATGGGATGGGTGGTCTACGCGGGGCCTTTCCCAGCAGGCCCAGAATGTTTCGCCCCCCCAGCCCTCTCCAGAAGAGCTCAAAGAGAAAGTCAACAAGACTCTCCAAGACCTCTTCTCATCTCATCCTATGCTAAGCAGCTAAGGGAGGCGCTCCATCAAGTCCTTGGTGGTCTGGCCGAGGTGACCGTGCCAGAGCAGTAGAAAAGAGGGTCAGTCAAGAGGGGAGGGATGATTGGCTCAGCAAGGCAGAGGCATACATCAAGCCGACAAGCGTAGAGGCTATCAGGCTCGGTTTGGCCCCGTCGCGGCAATTTCCCGCTGCCTCCTGGCTAGCTGAATCCCCCTCAAGCGCCAAGACACCCCACATGCCAATCGGGGTCAAGGAAACCTCCCATGCCACTGGTGATGGGCAAGGCGGAGTCCTGTACCCCGTGGCTACGCCAGGTGGGTTGGTCTTTAACACCCCCCGCACCCATGCCAGCGCATTAGGAACCCTCCCACCCCCGTTGCAAGTGCAAGCCAGCATGGTAGCCTCCATCGATTGCTTTAGTACCAAGAGCAGGGGTAGGTTGGGCTTGCCACAGATCAACACCCCCCACAGGGTATGCTGGCAGCGCAAGTCTGCTCCGACCATGCAACTGTAATGAATGGCGGTCCCATGGGTGAAGTGCTCGAACAATCAAGCCAGCAGAGCATCGAGTGGAGGACCACTTCTTCAGCACACCTGAGGAGCCACTCCTCACCGCACCGGTGTCAGCTCTGGCCAAGACAACTCGGTCATCAAGGAGGTCCGACCACACGGCCGTTCGGCGCAGTGTGCGCCTAGCTCAAAAAAGGCGTTCAGGGACCATGCTTCACAGGGCACATGAGGCTCTAGCCCGCAAGATGGGGACACTGCCGAAAGGAGCAAGCCTCAACGAAGACACCCTTGCAAACTACATGAGATCCTTGGACGACCCCTAGACCCAACAGGCCATTGCGACGCTTTCCAGTCTATTCAAGCTAGACTGCCACCTCACAACACAAGTGGACGACGCTCTTGCTGATCATGGAGGCCTCAGCATGCTAGTAGTGGAAGGGTTAGACGACGCACATACTCGGGAGGGAGTCGCCCCACCCCTGGTCAGCGCCAGCCCAGGTGTCCCGGCGGCCGACCTCTCGACGGCCTAGGTGAGTCGGTGCCAGACTTCGATGACAACGACCACCACTGCCATGATCGAACACAGCCACCCCCGCTTTTGCTCAATTGTCATCTACGTATATTTGTGTTTTCGTCCTAGGTCGCCTAGCTCATGCTCAAGAAATAACTTTGGTACCACCGAACAAGTGTGCTCCAATTTCCACAAGTGCTTATGTGTGATACCTCCTCGGTCCCTCTCTTCGGATCTCCGTTGCTCCACCCGCCCCCTCATTTGGCAGCAGTGCACCACCCCACCCCTCTCTTTGGTTTGCCTTCGCTTCAGCCATCCTGGTTGGACTAGACACAACTGCCCCAAGCTAGGGACCCGCCACCACCTTCGCCACCCGTCCCTCCCCTTCACAATTGCCTCTATGGTTACCCACGACCACGACCTAGACAACCTAGAGGGCTCAGCGCCATACAAAAATCATGATTGGACCAAACCTCAACACCATCTGCTGGAATGTCCAAGGCCTCAACACGCTAGCTAGGCAAACGACAGTCTATGAGACTCTATCATCCACCTCCTGCCACCTAACTTGTTTACATGAAACGAAGCTTCAAATGGTCAACCACCAAGCGCTAGCTTACTATCTTGGAGGGCACAAGCTACACAACTTCACGCAGAGGCCAGCCTCTGGCACACGAGACTACATCTTACTTCTGTGGAACAACGACCATATTGTGGTAAAAGCCATCCAGCTAGAGGAACACAGTTTGTCGGCGACAACACAAATCAAGGATTGCAACATGATCTATTTTCCACCTCACAGTGGTCTACGAGCCATCCCGAGACAGAGACAAGCGGAATTTCTTGCAAGAACTCAAGTCCCTTCGGCCGTCGGCGGCCACCAAATGGCTGGTGCTCGGTGATTTCAACCTGATCTACAAGGCGAGTGATAAGAACAACGACAACATTAACTGAGAAAGGATGGGCCAGTTTAGGAGCGCCCTAGATGCCTACGAGCTCGAAGAGATCCACCTGCAAAACAGAAGGTACATGTGGAGCAACGAACAGGAGAATCCAATGCTCGTCAAGCTGGACAGGGTCTTCTACAATCAGGCTTGGGATGTCCACTTCGAAAACCATGTTCTGCACACCCTGCCCACTTCACTTTCGGACCACTGCTCTCTTCTCCTCTCAAAAGGCACAGGCCCGAGATGGCCGGCTAGCTTTCGCTTCAAGAATTTTTGGGTCAAGATACTCGGCTTCAAGGAATTTGTCCAACAAGCGTGGACATCGAACAACCACCACACAGAGCCATGCAATAGGCTCAACATGAGGTTGGCGATGATAGAACGCTCCAAGAGAAGACAAAATTCCCGCATCACAAACTTAAAAGAAGGCGACACAAACACAAAGTTCTTCCACCTAAAAGCAAATTCAAGGAGGCAAAAAAAACCACATCCAGAGATTGCGAGTTGGGTTGGGTTCGGCGCACATGCATGACGAGAAACAGGAATCCCTACACGTCTACTTTCAAGACGTCTTGTCCACACCAAACATAAGAAGCTATGACCTAAACTGGAAGGCATTAGACTTCACCCTGCAAAACCTTGATTGCCTTGACAGACCTTTTTCAAAGCAGGAAGTCACCTCTACACTTGTACAAATCCCAAGCGACAAGGCACTAGGCCCTGACAGTTTCACATTCCTATTCTTCAAAACTTACTGGCTTATCATCAAGGCGGACATCATGGCGGTTTTCTAAAGCTTTTATAGCCTCAGAACGACGAGTCTCCACCTGCTGAACACAGCATGCATCGCTTTGGTTCTGAAGAAAGAAGGGGCAGAAAGTGTGGCAGACTACAGACCCATCAGCCTCATCCACAAGGTAGGGAAGTGGATTGCCAAGACTTTGGATTACATCTAGCTCCGCACCTAGAAAGGCTGATATCCATAAATTAGAGCGCCTTCATAAAAAAAAGAAGCATACTGGACAATTCCCTGTATGTTAAAAACCTTACAACGAGGCTTCACATATCCAAAACTCCGACGCACTTCCTCAAGCTAGATATAGCAAAGGCATTTGACACTGTGTGCTGAGACTATGTTCTGAATCTCCTCCAAAGAAAGGGTTTCCCCTCCAGATGGAGAGACTGGCTTGTGACCTTGTGGTCGATGGCCTCCTCTAGAGTCCTCTTCAATGGCATTCCCAGAAGCACCATCAACCACGGTAGGGGTCTGGACAAGGGGACCCGTTGTCTCCTTTTCTTTTCATCCTGGCAATCGACCCTCTACAAACACTGTTCAGAAGAGCAACAAAGATGGGTCACTTGGAACGTTGCTGCGATCGCATCCACATGCTTAGACTTCGCTCTACGCGGATGATGCGGCTATCTTCATCATCCCCACTGAAAGAGACATGCAATTGACAACCAGCATTCTGCAACTCTTTGGGAATGCCTCGGGCCTTGATACCAACGTCCACAAAAGCACGGTGGTGCCTATAGGGTGTGATTAAATTGACCTTGACACGCTTCTCGAAGAGTTCCCAGCTAAGTGCTCTAACTTCCCTATCAAATACCTGGGGCTCTCACTCCATCACAAAAGACTCAAGAAGGTAGATTTCCAGCCGCTGTTGGACAAAGCCGAGCGAAGGCTAGCGGGCTGGCAGGGTAGGCTGCTGACCTCTGCCAGTCGCTCCACCATAGTAAAATGTGTGCTCTCCTCGATCCCGACCTACTACCTCATGGCCTTTAAAACCCCAAATCCATCCTTCGTGCTCTAGAACGCTTAAGGAGGAGGTTCCTTTGGACAGAGGTAGAAATGTTAACAGGAGGCAAATGCAAAGTAAATTAGAAAAGGGTGTATCGACCAACAAAGCTCGGCGGTATGGGGATCCTCAACCTCTCTAAGTTTGAAAGGGCCCTCAGACTTCGTTGGCTATGGCAAGAATGGAATGCCGAAAACAAACCTTGGGTCGGCATGGACATACCTTTGCGATGATACCGACAGACGTCTCTTTTCGGCGGCCACCTCAATCACTCTAGGCAATGGGAAAAGGCAAAGTTCTGCACTTCAGCTTGGCTCAATGGGACTTCCCCTCAGGACTCTGCCCCGGAGATCTACTGTCTTTCCATCCGAAAAAATAGAACAGTCTCTACGGTACTTCAGGACAACCGTTGGATACAGGATATAAACATGCAAGGTAAAGTCTTAGTTGGGTTGGTCCACCAATTTCTAGGCCTTTAGGAGTCCATCAAATCACCTTGGATCCATCCACCTCGGATGAGATCACCTGGAAACAATCCTCAAAGGGGGAATATTCAGCAAAATCAGCTTACAATTTGCAATTCCTTGGATCAACGACAACGAATTTTAAAAACCTCATTTGGAAAACCTCGGTGCCCCCTAAATACAAACAATTCGCGTGGCAAAACAGACTCTGGACCTCTGATAGACTGCAAGCTTGGGGTTGTCCAAACCAGGGATTTTGCCCTTTCTGCAGACAAGCCCCAGAATCGGTTATCCACTTTTGTCGGAGTGTAGGTACTCTCGCCGAGTTTGGCATTCTATGGGAGATTGGCTAGGTTGAGCGCCACTTAGGTCATCCTATTGGCCGACTGGTCATGACATCGAGGACTGGTGGAGGTCAATTTGTCACTCTGGCCATCTACCAAGGAGGGCGACGACCTCGGTGGTTTTTTAATTGCCTAGGAGATCTGGAAAGAACGTAATGCCAAAACCTTCAACCAAAGATTCTCCATGTCTATGGAACTGGTCTCTAAGATCGAGGAAAAATGAAGAGCCTGGACCCTAGCACGGGGAAATATCTGGAGCAATTAATCCCTTTGTAAAAGTTTGTATTTTGATCTTGAGGGTCTCAGCCCTTGCAAACTTTGTTTCTCGCTCTGCTTTATTAATATAATAGACTGCTCTCCTTAACTAGTTGATACGATGGAACATCGACTGATTGCCATGCTAAGATCGATATCATTCGTGGCAGCGCGAGAACGTCATGATCATCTCCATAAGTGTTTTCTCAGACTTTTCAACCTGATCTATGCATATATCATGCCGTCCTGAATTGCACCTTTCTGGACCTGATAATGCAAATAATTTTCTGAAGATGACCAATAATATATAGCCCGGCTAGACCACTACTGACTGACTGACTTGCAAGTCGATCCACACGTGCATGCATGTATATACATCATCAGAAACTCCCCAGATATGCTCTTTTGGACAATCAAATCAAATCCCGGCATATAGGTAAAATTAATTAAAAGCATGCTCTTTGACTAAACTGTCCTACTGCCTATCTCTACCAACTTCTCTTTGCGGCTCACAGCCATGCATGGTGCTTTCCATTCTTATACTGTTCGCGATCTAGAAACATGAGAATTTTAAGCGCGGGATGGCAGCTTTATTCTACAGAGAAAATCTCCGGGTGAAACTTGAACTTAAGGAGTGTGGGGGCTTAATTAATTGTCCGGGTTTGTTACCAACGTGAAACCAAATAAAATTTTGGTAACGTCAATAAAAATTGGTTACTATTTGGTTTGTTACTAATATTTGTTAATGCCAACAAAAATTTGATAACACTAACGAAATCTAATGTCACATGCGGGCAATCCGATAGCAAGAAAATCGCTCATCAAAATTTTGATAACACTAAAATTTAGCTTGGCCGAATCCAAACAATGTTCCTTGACCAAATTTTGGTTTTACCTAAGTTTTTGCTATGCCAAATTTTAGCTTGATTCATTGGAGCCATGAACCATAGATCCCCTTGATATCTATACAGAGAGTCATAATAAGAGGATTTTTTTTCATCTCATGCTTATGTTCATGCTACCCTGCAGTGTATATATGTAAGAGCTGATATAATACACAAGCAGATAAGTACAGATCATAGTCAGAATTCAGAAACAGACATGCCCAGCCAAATCCAACTAGCCAAGCTACTTGGTTTTTTTAACCAAGTAGTCAAGTTACCTACCTTAACTACCGATATGAAATGTGTCAATGAATCACTATCGATCTTACGAAATAAATGTCGGGGACACGACAATCAAGACTATGCAAGAAGAGACATGAGCTTTTTTAGACAGGTTCCATTCTCCTCCAAAGAGGATAACAACCCTACTCCTATGTTCTTGAATGGGATTACAGAGTACAACAAGCCAACAAACTAAGTTTAATGCCTTCTCTTGTTGATCAAGTTCTTAGAGTACACCTCTCTTCTGTCTACCGGCACCGCCCCTTATATAGCATTTGAAAGGGTGACGGTTGTTGTGTGTCAGGAGACGCTTTGATAGTTGCTTGAGTACGCCTGTGGATACTGTTACTGTTAAGTGAGACATCCTCATGCACATTCGCCAAGTGGTTGTTGCCAGAGACCGTAAGCTGAACTGGTCATAATCTCCCAGGTCATTGTAGGTATTAACGACTAGAAGTATCTTCGATAGCTATTTAGAATACTATTATCTATGATAAATATTACCGAAAATTAATTTTGTTAATCGGAGGATTATTGAATCCTCGGAATGAGCAAACGGGTTCCATTGCAGCATTATTGTCGCATGGGCCCGGCAAGATGGGCTAATATACAATCGGACCATATGGCATTCACAACAAGGGAAGACGTGCAGTGCACGCAGCACACGTACGTTAGTACGTAGGCGTGACTGCAATGCAGCTCCCAGCTCGCGTCAGCAGCAATGCATGCAAGAATAAAATAAAAGCAAAGCCCGCCGTGTAATCGCCTTTAAAGTTTATTTAAACTAAATTAACAAATACTACAAGAACCAAAATAGCTACCAACTAACATTGGCTTATATGGATCGTCGTATAAAATTAGGAAAAATTGTTTTTTAGAGAGAGACAAAATTTTCCTGTAAATTAATTAAACTCCATGGGTTTGTTAATTATTTCCTCTTGCTAGTTGCAGGTGTGTGGCCAATGCAATGAAATGGTGACGTGAATCTGATGAAAGAACCAGGGAAAAGGTAGTTCCGTTACGATGCCAAATCCTGTATATATTATAGGACAGAGAAGGGGTTAAGGGAATGATCAGATTTTGATGATGAAAATGAAATGTGAAATTTTGGACAAAGTGACACAATTAGAGTTTATCTATATTAAGGAGGTACGTAGGTCCCAGAGGCACATTTTTATATTTAGAACGTCCCATTCGGCTTAAATTTGATTAGTTTTGATGAATACTTTAAGTGAAAGAATTGAGAGAAGTTTGTATGTGTTGACGAGGATTGATAGACCTGTGTTATGCCTTGTGTATACATGTAGACGTCGTCGTTATCTACCAACAATAAAAAATTGTGTTGTGTTTGAGTCGGTTTCTAAATGGTTATTTGGTTCTGTCGCAGTTGGTAAAGATAGTATATAGAAGCCTATGCGTTGGACCGGAAGGGCGTGCGACCATAGGATGGTGAATAGGAGCATAACTCTTTCTCGATCCTAACGGTGTTTAACTTCTTCTTCACCTCAGTAGTTGTCGAAGCTATGGAGATCATAAAAACAAGTGAAGTGGAAGTTCTGCATTAATTGAAACCGACGAACCCCTAGGCAAAATACCTCAACACGGCAAAGTGTCAGTCTGACCGGGCTCCTGACAGTAGCCTGCGAAGATCATAAATCGACCTAACTTTCTACTCCGTGATCCAAATCCTCAGAAATTTCAACCACAGCTCATCAAGAAGGTTGGAAACCTATTCCAATCAATGATCGGGACAATCAAAGCCAAGGTTTCAAGAATTTATTGGATGAGACCAAGAAGGAACAAGAATCGAGCAAATTCAAACTTTGATCCACATGTCCTAGCAAGCTAGATCACAAGAAAACCAAAAGAACACACAAAATCCCAAAAGGCATTAAAGAGAGTAAGAACAAGAGAGAACTTATCTCGGAGGAAATCTTGCTTAGATTGATTTAAGAGATTGTTAGTTTACAGTCACTCCACCATAGAGGACAAAAACTCAACACTTGAGCACTCAATCAATCCATCTCCCTCAAACTCCAGCCTCCTCTACTCCACTTTCGCGAAATCATAAATCAAGGTTTCTTGTTGGAAGGGCTTAAGACATGCAAATCCTACACCCCTTACTTTTATAGTGAAGGCTAGTCAAGAGAGAAAACCTTATCAGACGCCCGTTAAACCCACACACAAACGGGCCTACACTCACTCACACTTCTCAAAGTGGACGATGAATCGGGCTTTTTGAATCCGTCCCTTTGTGATCTTCATCTTATCTTGACCTAATCCACCTCTCCTTACTCCACGGTTTCTCCAAAGGTTATCAACCCGGTATTGTGGTGAAGATACCAAAATAGGTCTTCTCGATCCTTCCCCGAAGTCCGAGTATCATCGTGAAGCAATCCCATGCTTCCCCACGTGTAGGTTGATTAATGACTCTCTTCATGTCGGTAATTCTCTCCTATCTGGCTCCCACCAGAACCACCATGGTATTTGCACCAACCCCCGCGCCACTTAATGCAACACGTCGCACTAAACTTCACGTTCGGTCATTCTTGTCCATCTTGCTCTATGCTTGAGTCCAATGACTTGACCCGACATCCTTAATCGTTCTAGACCTTAGATCTCCTAACCTAGTCCCGATCATCCTCGTTGTTGACCGTCATTGACTCTAAAACACCAACACAACAATAGAAAGAAGTCGTTTTTGGGTTTAAGTTCTTCGCAACTTGACCACGTTAGCCAAGACATGCATCATGCCATATATATGCATTGAATCCCATGACTTTGGCCAATTCCATGAAGTTCACCGTCCTCACGGCGCATGAACAGGATCTGGCCAGTCAAACTGTCGCCCCTAGCCGGTCAGACTACCTAGGGACTTAGCCAAATTTTCACTCCTGAAAATCTACACCTCTCTGTAATTTTTAAACTCTATCTAGTTTTGGATGGAAACTCTAATTTCAACGAGAACAAGTGCAAACACATCCTCTCACCTTCCTTCACACGTGATTTATGGCCAATTTCCTAAATTCACATTTTGGACTTTTGGCCGATTAGATCGCCTTCTGTGGCCAGTCTGATCGTCAAGCCCCTAGCCGGTCTGACCACCACCCAGAACCAGTCAGACCACCACCCTGATGGTCTAGCCTGCTAAAGTCTAACAGAAGTCTGAAGGTTGTAAAAAACGAGGGTTTCTCCAAACACCTCAACGCTATTGACAATTGTTCAGCACACTAAGATTAGGAGCACCCCATAACATCCACACTATGCACATCAGATGTTTCTTTCTCCCCCTTTTTGTTTGTTTTCAGAGCATTTTTTAAAGGAGATTTCAAGCCATTTAAGGATTCTTATGTGATGACCTGGCCTGTCACATCCCCAAACTAATAAAGAGGATTATTATGCATCTCATTAGCATGCATCATTTTTTGAAATTTTTTAATTACATATTGTACTTGGAAAATCCCAAAATACATTTGAAATATACACTTTAAATTGAACTCCAAACTAAAAACTGAAATAAATGCTACTAAAGTACCTCTGGGAATAATTTATTCAAATACTATATTAATTATCACATTTTAATATAATTTTCCCCAAATTTTTTTGGGACTGGTTGAACCCTAAGAAAATTCAAACACCATTAAAAGATCTAACCTAAGTTTAAATTTTTATATTACAAATTATATCATGAACAATAGGGTTCAATAATTGTTATGGACACTAGACCTCCCCAGGAACCTCTGTGATTTATTTCACATTTTTAGGAATTTTATTTCTATTTTTAGCACCCTGGTCAAAGTAGAGGAAATGATTTAATTCCCAGTCAAACCCTAAACCCAAACCGGTGCTTGTTATGCATTCCTCGGGCTCGAGCCGACTCGTGAATCGGCTCGGCCGATCGCTTAATCGCACCATCGCATGCAACCGTCGGATCAAGGATCAACGGTCCAGATCGCGTACCTCTTCCGACCTGTCCGAACACCTCTCTGATCTCAGCCGTCCAGCCAAGATCCAACGGTGCGCATTGAATCCCTTAACTCACGTTCACGCGCGCCGCCTTGTCTCGCTGACGACGTGGGCCCGAGCTGTCAGCTTCATCCCTGACCTCGCGCAGGAGCTCCACGCCACGCGGCCGCGACACTCCGACGTGCTCAGAACGGAAACTCGACGCCGTCAATCCGCCGCTGCCGTTGGCCACTCCGGGAGCTTCTTCACCTCACGCCGCCTCCATCTCCGTCTTCTCCTGGGCATAACAACCCTCGCAACCCCCTCTTCTTCCTCACTTCTCCTCTGTTTGACCGAGGAGAGGGAAGCTTGTTCTCGCTCTCTGCATGGGTAAGCTTCCACGAGGTGTTTCCCCTCACTTCTATCTTCAATGCCATTTCCATTTTTGCTTATGCGAGCTCATGTCTCTGCTTGTAGCTCTCTATCCATCATCGTGCTCTCTGAAGCTCTAGAGCACGCTCCCGTGGGCATCGCCTTGTCAATCTTCACTTATAGTAAGTATTATCCTCAACCCACCGCGTCACCTTGCGTGCCTTAAGTCACTGATCAAAACCCCTCAACTTATTTCTTTGTTGCACGACAGGGTCTCGGTGAATCGAAGCTTTGCCCCTTTTCGGCCGCAAGGCAACCTTTCACCTCCCACCTTGTTTTGGTACGCCATTCTTCAATTACTCGTGTCCTTAGCATCTCCAAGGCATACTTGAGCTATCTTGACTATCCACTGTCCTTAGGGTTGCTCCAGTCGTCTTCTCCACGTAAAGCCGTGTTGACGCCATCATCTTCTCCGACGCCGACAGAGTTTCCGCTATTCCAAGCTTCCCCAAGCACCCTTTATCGCTCAGGTAGTTTTCTCTTAGTCCCTAGGGTCTTGGCACACGCTTGAATGTCACTGCGGAGCTCCACTGTGCTGTTTTTGCTTTTGCCGTTTTGAGCGCCGTCGCTCAACGCCGACTAGCCGCCGGTGTAGTCCACCTCAGGCATTGTAACCACCACTCTTAGGTGCGCAATGCTATTGCACAGATATCCCAGCCCTTGGCCGACGCCGCCGTGGCCGGATTCGCCGGCAAACCGCCGGGCAACCTCGTGGACGCATTGTCGTACGCGGGCAGCTACTGTAGCTGTCCGTTTACGGCAAATGACGACCATTAAACCCTAATGATTGGTTAAAGCGTTAAATCTTTGTCTTAAGCGTACTAATGTGCCACTTACACGCGGGCCCCATGCACGAGCGGGGCATTGAGTTTAAAGCGCGATGGGTGGCGGTGGGATCGCGGCGTAAGTGCCTTGCACCATGCGGCGTGTGTGCGTGGACCTAGTCCGTGGACCAAGTCTCGGCAATGGGACCATTTGGTCAAAAGCAGCGTTTAAATCGGATGTTAAATAGAAAATGGCATCGTTCTGGCCCGTTGGTCGATGACACAGGCTAGCGCGTGGCTCGGTAAGAAAAGTATGAAATACACTTTAAAATTTGAAATCTATTAAATTGCACACTGAAAAATTGTATTAACTTCTAAAATGCATAACTAAATCATGTTTACTCCAAATTTAGTGAAACCACTTCTGATAATTTTTGTTTTTAATGAACTTTATATTAAAATTGGTTTCAAACTTGTCTCTGTCACAGAGAGCAGTATTTTGGAAAAATGAATCTTTAACACTATTATTTTTTTTACAATACAAAAAGGCTGATAACTTCAAAAATTCATAAGTAATTCTTGGAAACTCCAAAAACAGTGAAACCAGTTTTGATAATTTCTATTTCAAATGAACTTAATTATAAAAATGGTTTCGAACTTACCTCTATTACAGAAACTATAGTTTGAGGAAAATGATCCTAAAGGGTATTATTTTTACACTATTAATGCTGATAACTTTGAAAATCAATAACTAAATCAAGAAGACCCCAATTGAAGCAAACTCAATTGTTTTGAACTTGTAATAATATTGCCCATTTAACCATGTAATCCTTGTACTCACCACTGCTCTACAAAATTTCACCTCATAATTAAATCACATAAATAAAGATATATTGAAATCTGAAATTCAAACCACCATAACTTTCATATACTAAATCAAAATAAAATAATTATTTCACCAAAAATCATTTAAAATCATGACTCCGAGCTCATTTTTAAGCATCTCGATTTTTGGAGTATTTCTCGATGTTTATTCGGTATTGTATTTATATAGATTCGAGCTCATTGATATTGACTCTTACGCAAGCGAGGAGAGCAATTAGCCTACCGACAAGGCAAGCATCCTTTGAACTTTCTTTTGCATCATATTTGATCCCAATTTTGTTAGGGTAGATGCAATGATAATTGCTTGCATGATAGTTTTATAATGTCGCTATTTTTGTGATGAGTAGTTAGACACATCCTATTATCTTTTCATTGTGGCTATCCATGAATTACTCCAATACTGAAATGATTATGTTAGGATGTGTGAAATTATATTGTTCGAGTTTTGCTTAGCCATGCAAGTCTAGAACAGTAGTTTGATTGTCGGAATAACCGACAATTATGGGATAAACACCACTCTCTTTATATACTTTTGTTTCAGATCTTCGTATCTGCTTTCTAAGTTAAATTTTGTCATTTTAAATGAGCTTTTGGTCTGGACAAGTGATGGCTAGTGATGGTGCCTTCGTGCACAAGATTTGGGTATGTGGTTTGGCTTGTCTAGACAATTAAGGATCGAACTTTGGTAACGTCGTTGATTCAAGTACATTCGTGCTATCACACACGGGTTGGGATCCGTATGGTTAAGTAGGGGGAATGTTTTATTGTGTTGAGTCCCACGGTGGTGAAATTCTAAGGGTATGGGACCGTGAAATCCCATGTTCCTTTTGGGACGATAGGATGGGGGCGTTAACGTCTTGTGTTTCCTAGGTGCTAGGATGGAGGCGTTAACGTCTTGTGTTTCCTAGGAGCCATGGGTTGAGGGACTTAGCTCAATGGGATCTTCTTGCTAAAAACGACCGTATCTTGATTTACCCGACCGGCATACCATAGGAAGTATGCTATATTCGGAGGCATCTGGAGGCTTACGGGCTAATCAAGTCGTGTGGGTAAAGTAGTACACCCCTGCAGGGTATAAATCTATTCGAATAGCCGTGTCCACGGTTATGGACAACCGCTTGAGTTCGGGAGTTACTATTGTTAGACTTGGAATTAAAATTGGTGGGTGAACTCGGTTTTGTCATGAATGGGAGGTTCATGCTTGTTGTAGTATCAAAGTGGACCGCCACTTTGTTTTTGGTATGATTCATTTATTATTGAATTTATCACTTGTTCACATGTTTTACTTCTACTTCAAATCTGATTTTGAAATGACACGTGAAAAACTAGTATGTGTAGGTTGTTCAGTATTGCGTTGTTTTCGCAAAATTAAGCCAATATGAGCCTTCCTTTGAATGACCTTATGCATAACTATTTTTATTTGTGTAAGACTTGCAGTACTCTTTTGTACTCGGCGGATGTTTCTTGGCTTTACGGTGAGGAAGATAATGAGACCAACGAGGTTGTCGGTGTCGATTTAGGCGACACCGATGAGTAGTGTACTATCTTTAACTCCCAGTTGGTTGCCGATGGGTTGTGTGGCATACCACTGCTGGTATTTTGGTTTATCTACTTATTTCCGCTGCTACTTAATACTTTCCTTTAAATTTGGCCGGTCGGCCACTTGTATTAGTTGTAAACTTGGAACTATGTTGTATGTCTTTTGAACTATTTATGTATGAATGTTGTATGGATGTGAGCAACGTTGTATGAGAGTATGATTATATTGGTCGCTGATCTTGGGAGCCAATATAAGTTGTACTCGCTGTTCATGGCTTCCTATTTAACTCACTAAGTGTAGCGCTTGACTTGTTGGAGAACCGACAACATGTAGTGCTCGCAGAGGTGCGGCGCGCATGATCGTCGGGGCTCTAGTTTGAGTTAAGCCTCTCATTTAGATGGAGTTAAGTTGGAATTCATTCTCTGGAGATCTAGAGTTATGTCCCTAAGACCTTGATTAGTCTCGGTCTTACGGAGATAACTCCGGGGTCCCCACATGGCCCAAGATGAGTTGAATTGAGCCCATGTGATGTGACCTATGAGTACGGTGTTTAGTACCAGAGTCGATTTGGGCCTAGGGCATCACAAATGGTATGAGAACCTACCCTCGTGGTTACACGTGTGTGGGGTCAGGAGCACGGCATATGACGCATGGCGCGTGTGGCCCAGATGAGTGGAGACACGCATGACATATGTTCCGAACTGGATGTATAGACATGTGCTGAGGGGAGGTCATGGTCATTTGCCCCAGTCTGGGTATGTTGGTCTGATGAGGACGTCGAGTTCTTTAGGGTGGGTTGGTGTGATGACCCGACCCAAGATGAGTTGAATTGAGCCCATGTGATGTGGCCCATGAGTGTGTGTTTAGTACCACCGTACTAGTCTAGCTTGAGAAGTACTAACATATAAGGCCACTTCAGTCAAAACCACTAACCCCAGGTTAACCATTTTACGCGAAGCGGGTACGAAAGTGTAAGTGGAGTTAGTGTGTGTGCGTGGTCTATTCCAAGTGGGAGCGGACCAGAGCCGATTTGGACCTGGGGTGTCACATCTTACTTACCATTCAATTGCCTACTATATTCATGCATGTCCCAAAACGTGAATGCGGAAAAGTTGAAACAGATGGGTAGGAACTATTTATCCAAAGAATTTTGAGGCACATGCAACACTCTCAACTAGAGTGCGATAATTCCCCATGTGAGTTTGCACTTGATATATCTATTGAAGTATGTTATCCACCTTTTCTTATCAGTTTAACCTTTTAGGTCAACTGGTTGGTGCATACAACTCAATATGGTATTAGAGCCAAGAGGCCCTGAGTTCAAGACCTGGCTACGCAATATTAAAAAAATTCTCACTACAAGTCCACGTCTTAGGCCTGATGGAGCCTAGACGTGAGGAGGAGTGTTCAAGTATATTGTCCACCTTTTCTCATTAGCTTAAGCTTTTAGATGAATTGGTTGGTTCATGCAACTCAATAATATCATCTGTACGTATAGCAACATCTTATAAGAAGACAAGCGAGGTGTCCTAAAAGCAATTTACCGCATGATTTCCATGTTCCGATCGATCATAGTGTAACAACCCAAAATTTAAATTCTCTATTGTTTATGTTTAAAATATTAACTTATCCATTTATGAGCTTTTCTCTGTATTTTTTTGCTATTTATTAAAAACAATAGTAATTGATTTTCAAGAAAAATTAAATGCTGGTAAAATCCTTGAAATATTCTTTTCCTAAATACTAGTTGGTATCAGGGACCTCTCTAAAAATGTTCATAATTTTTGGAGTTGGTTTGCTAGTTTTAAAAATTAAAACGCGTTTTCTAAATAAAATTAATTAGGAAAAGAATTAAAATTCGATTCTGCTTCTTGGGCGTAATAGTAGCCTCAGCCTTGCTCATCATCACTTTCAGCTCGTGCACCATCCATGGCTAAAGTCGCCTCCGTCCTCTCTTCTTTCTGCCTCCCTAACGCGAAAGTATATTCTCTCGTTTTACGCCTTATCTCTCACCTTCTTCCGCAGCTGCTAACCAGTGGGACCGGACCCCATTGGATAGGACCCTTCTTTCAGCGCGGAGAGCTACTCTATCTGTCACACTCAACTCGCTGCATCGCTGACTGGTGGATCTGAGCCCACATCGCAGCCATCGTCATCCACCCCAGCTCGCCACCACCCACACGCGCCAATGGCAGCACAGGTATGCACCCATGTCATGTCGTTCATCGCCTCGCATGTGCGTCATGTCGACTGTTTGACCAGAGGAGACACCCTCGCCTCGCCTCGAGCACCCTGCCCAATGCGTGGACCCATCCCATTGATGCAGCCACCTCCTTACCCCATTCTGTCGCCACCATTTGTCTCGCTCAGGAGGGATAGAGCATGCACACGAGTTATCACCATGGCCGCCACCTTCTCACTCTCTTCTCATGATTTTTCGCTAAGTTCATAAGCCTCTCATGCACGTCATCTCGCGTAGCTTGTTGGGAATGGCATCTTGCTTAGTGTTGGTGAGCATGCCACCATACCATTGTCCTCCCTAGTGAGTTTCCTCGCTCAACACGCTCGTCCATTAAAGCCAGGAACTTGGTTGATGCTGTCCCTATGCTTGCTCTTGCAGTTGAGGTTGTGGGTAGCCGAGCCGACCTCATCTTCTTCCTCTTTGGCAGACATGCCATTCGCAGCCACTACTACAAAACAGGTCATACTGGACGCCTCATCACAGACGGTTCCAAAGGAGCGTCGTATTCGCTTCTACAAGCGGTTCCCTTTGGAACCGTCGTGATCTACTCACCACGAGCGGTTCTTATTAGGAACCGTCAGCGAATTATCCGAGCGGTTCCTAATAAGAACCGTCTGTGGTATCCTGACGGTTAATTCTACAAACCGTCGTGTAGTATCCTGACGGTTCCTAATAAGGAACCGTCGTGGTATCCTGCGGTTAATTCTACAAGCTATGCGTGTAGTATCACGAGCGGTTGGTAATCAAAACCGCTGCGTGATATCGACGCCTCATCACGAGCGGTTCCAAAGGAGCCGCCTGCGTGTTGAACTTTTACGATGGTTACATTTGGAACCGTGCGTGATAGTGACTTATCACGACGTGTTTAAACAAAAGATTAAGAAAAGATCACGTCGTCGACATAATTAAACAAAAAGATTAAACCGTCTACGATATAATTAAACAAAAGATTAAGAAAATATAACGATCTTCAAAAGGTAGAAACCGAAAAATTTGTAAATAAAGTTTTTCTAGTAGCGGAGGTAGGCTGCTATCTCCGTCTTCAATACTTTATAGGCGACGGCGTCGGCATCGGACGGTTCCTGATCAGCAGTGAACGAAGCCCGAAATGCGTCCACCCGCTGATGCGCTCGTTCGAGTGTCTCCTCAAGACCATCGTACTGTAGAATCAAGAAGTATTGAGCCCATAGCCTCTCTTCCCTTGCTTCAGGGGTCTCGGCCTGATGGATTCGGTCGCCTGCTGCCTCGATAACGCAGTCCAAGTCACGGCAAGCCTCTTGGAGATGTGCAACGTCATTTTGGAGGACCACGTCGATGACACGATAAACTCGCCGAAAGTGGGAGATCACCCGGAAGACACGGTGGAGGAGGATGTCAAGACGATGAAAGGTGGCGTCACCGCTCGGCAAATTCTCGGCAAAGGAGTGAAGACACTGTTGAAGCAGTGTTCTTCTCGCGCGCAGATTCACACAAATGAGAAAGGTGCTCGCATGATGCGGCGGAAGGCTATCAATGCCGGCGACAAGGAAGAGGCGGCCATTTATGTTTTCTTATAAGTGTGTGGGATGATCATCTTCAATGGCGGATGATCCTTTTATATAAAACAAGGAATAAATTCAGAGCGTGAGACGAAGAGACGCAAATCATCAGGAGCTGTAACGATGGTGAGATGAAGAGACATATCGCGCGGGAGATGAAGCGGTAGGAAATATCACAGACGGTTCTTTAATAGAGCCGTCTTTGATACTAGTATATTACAGACGGTTCTATATTCAACCGTCTGTGATATAGTCCACATCACGACGATTCTATTTACAAACCGTCGTGATATGGTGGCTTAATATCACGAGCGGTTCAATTTTAGAACCATCGCAATATACTAGTATCACAGACGGCTCTATTAAAGAACCGTCTGTGATATTATGGTTACAGACGGTTCCACGATAGAACCGTCGGTGATATTATCATCACAGACGGTTCCAAGATAGAACCGTATGTGATATTTCCTACCTCTTCGTCTCCCGCGCGATATGTCTCTTCATCTCACCATCGCACAACCGTCTCTTCGTCTCGCACGCCAGTTACTCCTAGTTCTTTATAAGACAGAATAATTCACCGAAGATTAAACTTCCATCGCTCTTCGTCTCACGGTTTTGAGTACGTACGCGCAGCAATCTCCAAGGTGAGCATGCGAGCATGATGGCGGCACCAAGGCGAGGAGGTCGGTGATCGCGCTCTTTCTCACGATGTCATCGTCGACATCGTCGGCCGTGTGGCCGCGAGCTCTCCTCAGCCCATGGAGGACCTATGTAGCCTACGATTAACGTACGTACATATTTATACCTACAAAATACATACGTATGTACTACTATTTATTCTAACATCTTGACTTTCGTATGTACGTATATTGGAGTTGCAAGGCCTTGTACAAGGTGTCCAAGGAACGCGCCGTGGGGAGACACGTGGCGCTGGAGCGAGAGGAGGCGATGAAGTGGCAGGACAACGAGCGCTACCTCGCAGTCGTCAACCACGCCGCGCGGCAACCCGGGGCTTGTTTCATCGTCGGCCTCGGGCTTGTCTTCACGCCCCAAGACATGCGTGCGACCTCATGTTCCTTGAGCGGCGGCGTGGCCGCGCCACAAGGCGCGCCACGTGCTCGGTCTCCTCCTCTACGGCCGGCGAGACACGCGGCGTTGGGAAGCACTACATCGGTCAGTCGAGGGCGAGCCGACCGGCGGCGGGTGCGAGCGGCCAAGACCAACCGGAGTGCGGCGGTGCGAGGCTCGCCGCGGACATGGTCCAGCGGCGGCGTGGGGAAGAAGGCGGCCACCGGGCCGGGTGTGGCGCTGTCGGAGGATGGCCACCGGTGCCGAGCACCGGCTGCGGTGTGGAAGGGTGGGATGACTACGTCGTCTTTCTGATGGACGCTCGCAGGATTAAGCATGAGTATACGAGTTTTTTTTTTTTGCAAAGGTGTTGGACTATTTGCCATAAAATTTTAGTTTTTTAGGTTTCTAGAAAGGTGGTGCAGCTGGACTATTTTCCAAATTAAATGAATTTTTAAAGCACCAAAATATACGGTCCACAAGGACAGAGCGATTACAATTCCACGTTGACATCAAAATATACGTCATTGACAGATTACAAGTCCATAACACATGATGTTATGGAATAAATTAATTACAATGGAGTAATTTCTTAATTAAAATATAGTCTTTCATGATGATCGACGCGCATATAGCTAGCTTCCTCGCTGGGTTCTTCCTCGAGCCTCGATGCCGTCTCAGAAAGGAGGCAACTCGTCAAATTGATTGTATGCTTCCTCGTCCACTATATTCTCAACTCGGCAATCCTTCTTTTCCATGAAGAACTATGTGGCGCTTCTTATTTGCCTGGTCGGTTACGTAAGACTTGAACAACTTGGTTAGCTTGATGCAATGGTTCGTCTTTGTATCCGACACGATCGAGGTCTACTGGTAGTGACGCCAGCATTTGTCGACCTTCACCGTGGGAGATGGACCCAACGGCACCAAATAGGGGATCTTGAAAAGCACGAGTCGAGCTCCCATATCTCCTCTATTTGCCCATAGTACGAGCTCATCGACCCATCGATGCATCGAATGCATCTATACGGACACCGCTGCTCGGGTGTGCTCTTCCTATCCCGAGTGCCGTATAAAATGTGTACCCATTTATGTCGTATCCTTGCCATGTGACAATTGTAAATTGTGGCCCTTTGCCAACCATAGCGGCGTATCATCACTTGGTGACCTCCGGTCATGATTCACACCTTTAACCATTCGTTGAACAGCGGTTGTGCTATCTCGTGATCCAAACCTCCGATCGGTCTGGATTACATTGGCGTACCATGTCTTTGTGCTCGTCGATGTACGGGGACACTTGGGTCATGTGTTGCAAGGCGTGAAATGGGCTTGAGCGTGCGTATCGGTCGGGGTGATTGATTTCCTTCCGATGGTCCCGATACCATCCAGCCTTCCCTCATGACAAGATAGAGGCACACCTATCGGTTCCACCTGAGCCATGTAGTCGACGCAGAACTCAATGACCTCTTCGGTTGCATAACCTTCGATGATGTTGCCCTCCGGTCGATATCGATTCCGTACGTAGGACTTGAGAATTCCCATATACCTCTCGAACGGGTACATATAACGTAGGAACACAGGACCGCATATCTTTATCTCTTTCACAAGATGAACAATGAGATGGACCATGATATCAAAAAATGACGGAGGGAAATACATCTCAAGTTGACATAGAGTCGTCACCACTGTCAAACCCGGGAACAAAGGATCCCGAATTCTCTGTGTTCAAACACCGGTCCAGGATTTCCAGCATACACAGTCTTACAAAAGGGATATCACATTCATATCACAAAAGCGTAAATGACATTAAATAAATAATTGTTTAATACAACTGAGTCTGAATAACAATATCAAATAACAAATGATAAACACAGCGGAAACATATAATAGAGGTGAGCCACACGATGCGCCACAGCAATCGTGCAGGTCAAGGCCTACTCGCCGGATCCTCACCGTCGGGAAGAAATCTTCTCCGAATAAGATTTATTCAGCAAGGATGAGCACAACTTCGTGCTCGCAAGTTACACCCAATATTGAATTTAAATGCATGCATAAGGTAACAAGTGAGTATGGCGGGGTTGTTTTGCATAAACAACATTTTCGGTGTAAATAACTATAGTAATTTCTAAGGTAGTTTATATTAATACTAAAACCATAATTTAAAATGACAGTGGGCCCTCGTAGTCGGTGACTCGACTCACGATGGCTGGGTCTCTGAGCCGAGTGGACCGGTGTGGTGGATCACCACGTGGCGCGCGACGTGGCGGTGGATCGGCGCCACTGCGCGCCACACCGCCAGAGGCGGTGAGGTGGCGCCTAGGTGGCAATGCCACGTCGGCGAGGACGCGCCGCGCTGGGACCAAGGTCGCGGCATTGTGGTGCACGGCGGTGTCCAGCAAAGATACCAACAGAGAGAGGGGAAGATGGTGAACATGATGCGCTCACCCACACGTCGAGAGGAGGTCGGAGGCGGCCGGCGGCGGGGAGAAGGCGGCGGCGCAGGTACGGTCATCGACGAAACAGGGGTTCCGGCGATTCTCCGGTGGAGTGGGTGCGCGCACCGGGATCGCGGGGAGGCGGCAATGACGATGGAGGCGTCGGCGGGGACGAAGCTTCAACGACGGCGGCGAAATCGGCGGCGGCGGCTGCGGCAGCGGCGCGACGAAACCGGATTGCGACGAGCTCGCGGCGAGAGGAGAGTGAGCGGGGCGTCGGGTTGAGTGGAGGAGGCGCCGGGCTCCCTTTATAGGGCGAGAGGAGGTCCGAACGGCGGGGCGGCGTGAGGCGTCGGCGGCGGTTGCGGCGCGGCGGCTGTTCGGCTAATGCGCGTGCGCGAAGAGGGAACGAGGGAGGAGTGGAGGCGGCGGGAGGTGGCGGAGCCGTTGCGCACGACCACGAGAGGAGTGGGTGAGCAGAGTGCGGGGAACTCGGAACTTCATTGACCTGGTCATGGCGGTGGTTTCGCGAGACGCCGCGGAGAAGAAGGGGAGGAGGAAGAAAGAACGCGGGCCTTTGGATTTTGATCCAACGGCCGAAATCAGGCGGGGTGACGTGGAGGAAAGCAGCGCGGGCGGCTGTTGGATGCTAATCCAACGGCGGAGAAGGGAAAGAACGAGAGATAGACGTGGATGATTGGTAGCCGTCCGATTTTAATCGGACGGTGGGAGAGGGTGAGAGGCGGACGCGGGCGTGTGGGCTGGAGTGGGCCGCACACGCGAGGGGTTTTGGGCCGGAGGTTTAAGTTTCGGCCCAAAGCCAGATTTAGATTTTCTTTTGATTTTCTATTTGTTTAAATTCTGTTAATTCATATAAGTTTTAGAAAATAGCAAAATACTTTCTAAAATTATGGAAAAATTCACAGAAATTTCCAAACTCATTCTGGACTTAATAAAATTATTTTCAACTTTATGTTGGCTTTTAATTTTATAAATAAATTTGTTTTGGCTTTAAAATATTTATAAAAAGCTTTTAAATTTCAGAAAATTCCACAAAACATTAAATAAATTTTAATTTATACTGAATTTGAAAATTGGGCTGTTACAACCACCTCGGCCTGTAGAGCATCTAGTCATTCGGGATCGATGACCTTCTGAGCAATTGAGTTGAAGAAATAACACAGCCTCAAGATTGTCACTCGGACCTTGTTCGGCAAGATACCCCAATTGCAACAGGAAGCATTTGTGTCATCAGCACATGACAATCATGAGACTTCATACCAATTAATTTCAAATCTTGCATAGAAACAAGTTTCTTAATGTTAGCGGAGTAACTAGACGGGACTTTGACACCATGCAAGCTTTGGCATAATTCATTTCTCGGCCTTGGACATAGTGTAGCAAGTGGTGGAAGGTATGTTCGTCCTTTATCGGTCTCTTTCGGTGCTAACTCGGTCCTTATGTTCATATCAACCAAGTCACGTCATGCGTTAACACCATCCTTTGTTTTGCCACTAATGTTCAGTAAGAGACCAATCAAGCTTTCACATACATTCTTCTCCACGTGCATGACGTCGATGCAAAGGATTTAACTTCTAAGTGCTCCCAATAAGGCAAGTCCCAAAAAATTGACCGCTTCTTCCAGATGTTCTTCTGACGGGTTTTTAATTTACGTCCCTTCCCAAGCACAACATCGATATCCTTAACCATATCATAGACCTCTTTCCCTCTAAAAGCCCTTGGAGCTGAACTGTCCTCCTTATTTCCGTCGAATTGTTTCTTCATCTTACGGTATGGGTGACTCCTGGGAAGGAACCTACGGTGACGCATATACATAGTTTTGCGCGAGTTGTTCAGCCATACACTCTCCGTAGCATCTAAGCAGTGCGGACAAGGCTTTGGCTCCTTTTTCGCATCAAGCTTGATTGATTACCAAGGGCAGGAAAATCATTGATAGTGCGTAACAACATGGCGCGTAAAGATAAGTTCTCTCGCTTGTACGCATCCCATATTTGTACCCTTCGCTCCACAAGTGTCACAAGATCATCCAGTAATGATGCTAGGAACACATCAATATTGTTCCCAGGTTGCTTCGGCCCTTGGATAAGTAGTGACATCAAAATGTACTTCCGCTTCATACACAGCCACGGAGGAAGGTTGTACATACATAGATTCAAAGGCCAGGTGCTATGTCGGCTGCTCATGTTACCGAAAGGATTCATTCCATCTGTACTCAACCCTAACCTTATGTTCCTGCCCGCACCGAACTCTTTGAAGGTCCGATCGAAGTTTCTTCATCGCGTAATCAGCAGGTGTCTTAGTTTTCCATCTTTCTTACGCTCCTCCGAGTGCCAACGCAGCAATCTTGCCTCCTTCGGTTCGCAAATAAACGCTTCAAACGTGGGATCATAGGCGATACCACAACACCTTAGCACGAGGTCCTTGCTTCACCTTAGCAGTATTCTTACGCTTGTATCGGATGCTTTGCACACGGACATACATGCAAGTCTGCATACTCTTTACGATACAGATACAATCGTTCGGACATGCATGTATTCTTTCTACTTCCATTCCCAATTAACAAAGAACCTTATTGGCTTGGTAGGTGGTGCTTTGGGCAACACGTTTCTCCTAAGAATGTCCGCTAGAGACCTAACAACGCCGTGAAACTTTTGTCGGACCAACCATTGCTCGCCTTCAATTTCAGCAGATTCAAATACGGTTGACAACCTTGTGTATTCGGCTTGCAAACCAGGAACAAAGGTTTCCCAGTCCTCCATTAAGTGCTCGAATTTACAAAACTCTCTCTCATTGTAGTTTCATACGCATCGCGTAGCATCCGATCCAGTTGTCATCGCACGACCTATCGTCATCAAAAACACATCCACATCCGCATATCGCTGACTTCCTCGGCGATGTCATCATTATTAACTTCCTCGATGTCATCATTATTAACTTCTGTATAATCGCTTCTTCATCGCGGATCGTCCAACATGTATACCCTTTTTGAAACCCCTTCAATCAAGTGCCCTACGATCTGCGTTGGGTTGTTAAAAATCTTGATTACGCAATCAATGCATGGACAAGACATAAATTATATCCCTTATTCAAGATATCCGCTCCGGCTCTTTTAAAAGCAATCACGCCATTAATGTACTCTTCACTCCACAGTGCTCGCCGTACATCCAGCGGCCCATCTACGCTACACACGTAATAATTAGTAGTGTTAAATTATATTAATAAATCAGAATACGTTACTCCTCCTATTAACCAAATACACTAAAATTGATTAAAGATAAACCTAGAGCAAATATAAAGAGTTAAAGATCGTTACCCTCGGAGCACAGGACGAAAATTCCTAATATCTCGCGAGATTCCTCATTGTCCTTGTCCTTGAGCCACAAATGCAATGTGAGACTTAAATGAACAGGGCAAGAGAAGAGCCACAGTCGAAATGCACCTCCCCCATAAGCTTATCCCACTCAGAAAACACTCACAGCCGAAACAAAACACTCATTCACAACACCCAAACCGAGAGCTACCACCAAAGCGAAGCCTTACAAAGCAAGTATGCAAGCCAAATAGCCATAAGTTTCTAGGGCAACCCACAACCAAGAACAAGGTAAGCAAAATAAACAAGCCTCCTACAACCAACACAGAGCAAAGCTTCTCAAGCCCTCTATTCCAAAGAAGAGATCGACGCGCTAAAGGCGGGGTGCAGCTGGCCTTTATATTTATAGGTGACATATCACGAGCGGTTCTTATTCCCAACCGTCGTGATATGAGTATATCACGCAGCGGTTCCTCTAACTAACCGCCTGTGTTGAACTTATACTGACGGCTCCATGTGGAACCGTCATGATATCCTCCATATCACGCATTTGCTAGTAAGGAGAACCGTCTTTGATATACTCACATCACGCAGCGGTTCTATTTACGAACCGTCGTGATATCCTCAATATCACAGATGGTTCCATTAAATAACCGTCTGTGATATCCTCCATATCAAAGACGGTTATTGAATGGAACCGTATGTGATATCTTATCACAGACGGTGCTTTAATAGAGCCGTCTGTAATATCCTTTTTATAAAAAGACGCACCGCTAGGGTTTTGCTCTTTACTCGTCACTTTCTCTCCCGCGCCCCTTAGGCTCTCGCGCGCTCTCTCGGCTCCTCTAGGGTTCGCCCGCTCACCTCCCGGCCGTGAAGACCCACGCCGCCCCTTCATCGACGACACAGCCTCCACCTCGACGCGCGGCCTCCTCCCCGTGTCGGCCTCCTCCCGGCGCCGTCCTCCTCCCCGCGCCGTCCTCCTCCCCGTGTCGGCCTCCTCCCCGCGTCTCCCTCCTCCCCGCGTCGGCCTCCTCCCCTGCACCGGCCTCCTCCTTGCACCGTGACTTGTTGTGCGGCATCCTCTCTGTGAGTATTCCTCTCTGTGAGTACTAAAGATATTGCAAATTGATCGATGGGCTTTGTTGACATGCTCTGTGATGAACTTTGTCTTATCTTTGAGATTGAATGATAGTCGACTGATTCTGAGCTTTATTGTATTGCTACCATCAATTTGATATACCGTTAATTTGTTACTTTGGTTGAATGCTAGTTATCACAGACGGTTGAATGCTATTGTCAATTTGATATAATTGTCGCATTTATCAAGACGCGATCGATCTTAAAATAGAAAGGAGAAAATGACGGGAAATCTCGGGGAATAATGGGACCGCTCTTTTATTAATATGAACTGGAATTTACAAGGTATATCCTAAGGACTCGCTTGCCTCTTGCTAACTCGTAACTATTACACGAATCTATGGCTTGTGCTTTTGTCTTCCTTCTTTCATTGCCTTTTTCCTCTTTCCGATCCGCCTGTGTTCCATCTTTAAATAGCCCTCGAAGAGGTGGCGATTACTTCCGAGAAGGCGCGATGCGGCGTTGCGTGCCGTCGAAGTCAAGTGACGGTTGATACAGATCAACCGTTTGGCGGTTATATGTCTATGAAACATATAACCGCACGGAGGTTGTTCACGGTGTGTCTTGGATAAGATACGTCGTATGGAATATGCACGTGTTCCATTCATCATCTGGTAGAGAATATACCTTGGAATCGGCCTACCTTATACGAGTAGCTTCTCCGGTCGGAAGCTTGGCTTGGGCCTTCGTCAGGCAGGTACCCATTATGTAACCTCCAAATCTCTACGACCCTGAGGTCGTGCACCTCAAAGGTTACGACCATGAAGACGTATGGTCTTTTATATATTAAAGATAATATATAGAGGTTTTAATCTTCGCTACTAGCCCCGAACTTTAAATGAATAGGTCGTGTGAACACCTTTCTTCCGATGAAATCAGACGGATGACGCTATTAAATACAAGGGCATTTGAAGCGGTTTGTATTCACTTTAAAGTTGAGAACTTTGCCTTGGGATTTGAAGAGTTTACGTGTCCGTTGGACTTTTTGGGTAGCTCCTTATTACGGTTTAGGATTTGAAGCTTATAAAACCCTTTGTAAACTTAGGTTTTTTCACTTCCTCCTTTCTTTTCTCATCTTCCGAGTAAAATCTACCTCCGACCTCCTTTGCTTTTCTCACCCAAAAGAACCTAACCATGTCGGACCAAATCACCAACCAGCTCGGTTTCACCTAAGTGAGAAAAAGTTGGAGAATCTGAGAAGATCGGATGCTCCTCAAGAAGGATGTGATTTCTTGAGATCCGCATTTGGGAACATTCCCGAGCAGTGGAAATGGAGAAATTCATGTTTTCTCGCATATATCGAATGCGGATTTCGCTACCAATTCACTCCTTCCTTCCTCAAGTTTTGGAGTATTATGGAGTTGAATTGGTGAATCGGCTCCCAATGCCATCGCTAATCTCGATTTTTATCTATCTCTGCGAAGCGCATTGGGGATTCCAGCAGATCCGGATCTATTCGGTACTACTACAGGATGACAAAGTCCGAAAAGCGATTGGAACGCTCGAGAGTGCACCTTGCGTCTCCATGATGGAAAAGTCGATGAGTACATTTTATGTACTCAAAATCTTCGTGGTCGCCGTGGAAGAAGAGTGGTTCTATATGAAGATCACGAAGAAAGACGGCCTTTATTATTCTCGTAAGAAGGCGGTCGAGAATCCGAGATGGCGCTCCTCTGAGAAAGAGGGAAATGTAGGGAAATGGGTGAAGCAATCAAGTTTCTTAGTGTCAAAGGTCTAACATCTTGGCATGTGGTGAAGGATTTTTCCACGCACGTGTTAGCCTATGAAGGTCCGAGCACATATGATGCTCGTACATTGGTCGTGATGATACGACCGGAGATTCTAAAATGGTAAGCCATTAACAATTCCGACCAGCTTTTCCTATCTCGATTAATTATTTCGTATCCTTAAATCTTTCATCTTACCTTTCTGACTCTATCTTCGATGAGATTAGAAGCCGGATCAAGATGATCTACGCGGAGAGCCCGCGATAAGGCTAGTTTCTCGGATCTTAGCGGTGTTTCACAAGAAAGGATTGAAAGACTTAAGGTAAAAATATCAGCTCGCTGTCTTATTGACGTACATATTATTTTTGATCGGTATACCATAAACCCTCTTTGATGTGTAGTCGGTTGGGTTGAGAATCAACGAGGCCACCAAAGATGTGAGCCATTTGATGATCCAATCTCCTTCGACCACACAAGATGTCGCCTCCGAGGTAGGTAGCAGAACACAAATAATATTCGGATAAATTATGTTCATCGCCTAACTATCTTTGGTGATGAATTTAGGCGATCGTCATACCTTCCAAAGAAGGTCACCGAGAACCTCCAATGCCTCACGAGGCCATGTTGTGGAGGTAGACGAATCTACATCTACCGACCACGCGATCGGGACCTCGACCAAATGGTCGCGGATATCGCCCGATTTCCGATCGGTGGATGTGCAAGATCTAGTCAACCCTACCGGTTTAGAATCGTGAAATTAGTTGATAAGAAGAGGAAGGCCGGCATAGAACGAACTTCACTTCGATGCGCTACAAGGGTAAATCGGAAAAACAACAAGGTATATATATAAAATGAAGAGGTCGATTTATACATACCTTGGATCTTTCTTACCTTCTCTCTCTCGCTTTAGATCTTCCGTGTTCAGGTCGTGTCCGACCAAAGCACCCTCAGAAAAAGTTCCCGAGGTAGAGGTGGTCGTGGAGGCTCTGACTGTGATACTCCTAAAGCAAAACTACTAGGGATGAAGTAGCAAAGAAGCCCCGAGCAGGTGTTTCAAAGATCTGCTCAGATCCTCTAGTAATCCTTACTCCTTCTCCGAGGTAGTCATCCCAGAGACCCTCAACAGTTCCACCTCCTCCAGAAATACTTCTCAAAGTTAACAAATTCCCTTTTCTCCCGATTTATCGAGGGTAAGGAACTTGATGAAGCACGGGAAAGATATCGACCATCAAGCCAAGATTGGTCCGATACCATCTTTTCCGAATATAATGATATAGCAATTCGGGTAAGTGTTCTACGACCATATCTCACAACTCTTTCTTTGCGCTTTGAAAGCTTGCTAAAGAAAGGAATTTTTGTTTTTGTAGCATTTGGTCAAAACTATGCCGTGGATCTGAGGATGACCAAATAATAAAAACTTTGGAGCAAAAACACTCCGATCTGAGAAGTAAGTACATTTCTCTTTTTGATCTCCTAAGGTTTATTATCTTGATTCTCCTTATAGATTATCCTTCTCTTTCTATCATATTTGATAGATTTAGAGAAAATTAAAGAAGAGATCAATGCCAAGGAAGCCCTAATAATAAAGCTGAGGGAAGAAAATCAGAGTAAAGACCGGTCGATCGAGCATGCGATGACCAGGCAAAAAGAGGTTTTCGACTCTTGTGAGAAGAAAATCAAAGGTAACTGGCCTGAGACCTAACCAGATTCCATAACTCCAATTGTAAAGAGTACATTAATTTTGTTTATCTACTCGTGCGTAAAAATCAGAGCACTTGAACGAGCGGAGAAGACCTCGATTTTGAGCGTGGCCAAAAGGAAGCTTTTGTATTTGGCCTTGATGAGAAGATCAAGGCTCTTAACAAGATGATCTTCGATATGGGATCAGGATCAAGCTTGCCTTCTTTAGGAGATCCAACGGAAAAGATGGACTACTTTGGTCAACTTTTGGAAGATCTCAAAGGTCTGCTCAAAATTATGAGTGAAAACCATACCCAGACAATGAAGGAAGCTATTGTAAGTGGAGTTAGTGTTGCTTTAGCAAAACTAAAGGCTTCCGATCCCTCTGTTAACCTTAAAGCTGTGGAAGAGGACTTCGACTGCTCTGAGAGTGAAGCAACAAAACTTCTCGAGGAAGTAAAACCTCTCGGAGAGAAAATTGCAGGAGAAATGGAAGTCAGATCTCCATCTCATAGCGACCAGTCTGGAGGTCCTAATATGTAAACAGATGTAATATTAGGCTATGTAAAATGAAAAACTTACCTTTTGTCAAAGAAGATCTGCTTTGTCAATGTTGTTAAATACTCATATATCTCCTAGCCCCGAACGCTTATGTTAGTAGATGAACGTTACTAAAAGAAAGCGAGACCAGAAATTGAGTAATAACGATGACCATGGTAAGAGTGTCGATAATGTCTATGACAACGATCTAGGAAATACTAGGAAATCATGTGGTCGGAACCGGTGACGATTTCGACTAGTCTAGATCTTGTCCATTATCAAGTACTATGAAATACCACTTGTAGTCGTAAGACATAACAAAGACCGGATTTTGCCGATAAGAAGATATGCATTAAGAATGTATGCAAAGAAAAAGAAAAGAAGAGATAAGTACCGTTGCTTAGAAAATATTTGATCTGGTCGATCGAATCAAGAACTAAAGATTTGTTAAAATATGTCGCTAAACGTGCTCATGATCAAATCCGACCGGCAATGAGGATCGAGGAAAAGGACCGTCACTAGGAAGCTCCTTCCAGCAAGGTGACCACGTGCGAGAGGAAAGGCTTCACCAGAGGCTTTCGTGTCCCGACCGGTGGCCAAACTTGCTTAGAAATGTAATGTTGAAATAAAATAACAATATTCAAATTCAAGAAAGAAACGAAACCAAGTAAACCGTCCGAGTTGGTATTCTCATACTCGTATGATTCTTTAAGAAAATAATGTCCGGTCGTGCGTGTGTATCATTGAAGCAATGATCACGCCTAAAACGATGTGGTAGGTGACATTCAAGTCAAGAACCATGAGTAGTGGAGATCCTCTTGAAAGGAATATCGGAGAGAATGAGAGTCTTCTCGACCAACCAAAGAACGGAATGGCATACGACTGGATCGACAAATAATAAGCATAAACAACCATACTTATCGCTTTTAAGTAAAAGCATTTTTATTGAAAAAGAATGTAAATGAAATACATGAAATTAAACATAGAACTTACGCAATTGATCAATATTCCAACAATTAGACAAAACTTGCCCATCGGTCATAGCTAATCGCATCGATCCTGGCCGTAACTTCGACCACGCAGTATGGACCTTCCCACTTAGGTGAAAGTTTGTTGCGACCGCTTGGTTACGAATTTTCTAAGAACCAAATCACCTACGATTAGGTTTGCGACGTTGCACCTTACGACTGTAGTACCGACGCATGGCTTGCTAGTAGATCGCTGATCGTAGCAAAGCTTGGTTTCGTCGTTCTTCAAGGAAATTGATGTCGTCAAGTCGTCGTTCACACTGATCACTTTCGGAAAAGGAATCAGTTCGAGCAGAACCAATTTTAAGCTATGGAGGAAGCATGGCTTCGGCTCTGTAAACCATAAAGAATGGTGTTTCACCGGTCGCACGACTAGTCGTGGTACGAACGGCCCATAATACAGAAGGAAGTTCTTGAACCCAAGCTCGACCGTGAACTAATCGATCGAATACTCGTCGCTTGATCCCTTGCATTATGATACCATTGGCTCACTCAATCGCTCCATTGCTCGTGGATGAGCAATGAAGCGAAATGTATCTTGATACCTAGTTCTTCGCTGCATTTCGAAAATTGCCGCTGAAAATCGGGCACCGTTATCGCGATTATACGATCGGGTACACCAAACCGTAATCACGCTTTTGTTAGGAACCTCTTGGTGGCTTCAGCTTGTAGTTTTACAACGGCTCGGCCGATCCATTTAGTGAACGTGTCAATCATAACGGTCAGAACTCAAAGCCCCGGTGCTCTTGGGAAAGGTCCTGAATGTCCAAATCCCGAGGTTGCAAAAGGCCAAGAAAGAGGAATTGTTTGCAAAGCTTGAGACGCCGATGTACTTGTCGACTATGAAATCGACATTACGCACTTCGTCACGATCTCTTTTGCATCATGAAGGGGTTGGCCAAGAGTATCCTTGCCTAAAGGCTTTACCAACTAAAGTTCAGAGGAATGATGTGCTCCATGACTCCTCCATGAATTTCGCTAGCAATTTAATGCCATCCGAGTGAGATATGCATCTCATCAACACTCCATGAGATCCTCGCTTATACAAGGTACGCTCAATGAGAGTGTATGATTTGGCTTTTAGTGCAATGCGATCACCTCTACATCATCTTCTCGGAATTAGGTCATGTCAAGATAATTGTAGATTGATGTCATCCAATCTCTACCGTGATCGTGATGGCGCCAACCATCATCGACACATGGAGCATCCATGTTCGCAGAGATCGAGGTGTGCAACCTCCTTGCTAACACCTATGTCCTCAAGGCTCAACTCATCGAGGGTGAATCGAGTTTCTCGAGAAAAACTCGAGCGTGACGAATATCCGTGTGGAAGCCATCCGCCAATCGGTCCGCGAAAGTTTTCCTTTCTAGGAATGTGTTGGATCCGAAACCGAAGAAATGCTTTTCGAGTTTCGCATTTCGCCGATATGATGACATCTTGGTACTAGAGCATTGATACTCTTTCCTACTTGATTCACTACTAGTTGAGAATCGCCTTTCACTAGCAATCTGCGAATCCCGAATAACGAGCCGCTCAAGTCCGCCATAAACCTTCATATTCGCCACATTGTTAGTAGCGGGAAAGTTAAACCGAATGGTGTACTTTATTTGTTCACCAAGAGGGGAAATCAAGACGACCCACTTTCGAGCCATGCAACATCAAGGAACCATCGAAGTACATTGTCCACTCGCCGTGGTGCTCGCTCGGGCCCTTGGGTGGGTTCAGGGTTTGTCCATTCGCAATGAATTTCGCTATTGCCCGACTTGATTGTTGTTCGTGGGACAAAATGGAGATCGAACGCCCCAAGCTCAACCGACCATTTTGATATTCGTCCCGATGACTCCTGCTTCCCAGACTTGACCAAGGGATATCCAAGAGGTACGACCACTTTGTGGGCACGAAAATAATGCCTTAGTTTCCTTGAAGCCATAAGGAGACCATAGAGCAATTTTTGTACTGCGGATACCTTTCTTTGGTCCATGTAAGACTTCACTTACGTAATATATTGGTCGTTGAACATTGTCTCGTTCTACGACCGTTACACCACTAACCGCTTGTGGCGTTGCACCACGTAAATTAGTAATGTTTCTCCCAATCTTGGAGAAACTAAGATTGGGGACTCGTAAGGTACCGCTTTAATTCTTCAAAGGCGCCGCTTGCTTCTTTAGTCCATTCAAACTCCCATGTTTCCGAGAAGCTTAAAGAAAGGTAGTCCTTTTCGCCTAACCAGTGCTATGAAACGACTTAATGCCGCCATACAACCGGTTAACACGGACTTCCTTCTTTGTGGTTGATCGCGATCCGATCGATGGCGGCGATTTTCGTTGGATTTGCTTCAATGCCTCTAGTGAAACTAGAAACCCAAGAAGCTTTCCGACGAAACTCCAACACACATTTTCTGGATTTAACTTAAGGTTATGACGCCTTAAGTTATTGAAAGTCTCTTGCGGGTCTAGAGTATGATCCCCAGCGCTGACGCTTTAACGCACTGATCATCAACGTAGGCTTCAAGATTCCGACCCACCGAGGGCTAAAGGTCTTTTGCATCAACCTTTGGAATGTTGCACCAAGATTCTTGAGACCAAATGGCATTTTTACATAACGAGAAGTACCATATGGGGTGATAAAGGAAGTTTTCTTCATCTTGTTTACTCATATTGATCCGGTGGTACCTGAGTAAGCATCCAAAAACTTAACAACTCACACCGTAAGTAGAGTCTACAAGTTGATCAATGCGAGGAAGGGGAAAGTCATCCTTCTGACAAGCTTTATTAAGATCTGTCAGAAGTCAATACACATTCGCCATTTCCGCTGGCTTTTCTAACCATTACAGGATTGGCGAGCCACTCAGGTGGTCGACCTCACGAATGAACCGAGCTTTGAGAAGCTTGTTGATCTCCGATCGATTGCTTCTTTTCGATCAAAGTAAACGCCGTAGCTTCGCTGACCGGTTTTTTGTTAGGTCAGAGCTAGCCTATGCTCGATCACCTCTGGGGACTCGGGCATGTCGGATGCCCGCCATGCGAATACGCCCTAATTAGCTCTGAGGAAGGAGACGAGCGACTCTTCCTATTTAGGTCGAGTCTGCCCGACCAGTATCTTGGCACCCTCGAGAAGCGCCCATCGAGTTGTACCTCTTTCAAGCGGTGGAAGGTTTTGGTGTCATCTTCGCCTTGAACTTTTGACCGCATGTTAACGGTGTTAGTTCCACTGTCGGAAGTTCATCGACCACTCTAAACACTTCCGATCGCATGCGTAGGCTATCTTCCGATCACCTCGACCGTGATTACACCTTTCGTCCCCGATTTTCAAACTCGATAACCGTAATGCGTGGCTATCGTGAACTTTGCTAAAGCCGACGACCGAGAATTGCATTGTATGCGATCTCCAAGTTCACCACATCGAATGAATCTTTTTCGCTTGGAAGTTCTCGTTTTCCGAACGTAACTAGTAGGGACAAGTGCCCTATTGGTTTAGCAAGAGACCTGTGCACTATGTCGTGAAAGGCATATTTCACGGTTTTACTTTGGATTTGGGAATCGCATATCTTCTAAAGCACTTGCAAATAGAATATTCAAAGAACTACCCCATCTATCAAAACCCGATTAACCTTGCGATTATTAATAGTAGGCTCAACGACAATTGGAAACCTACCGTCGAGTTGAAGGAATAGGCGCTCTTCTTTCTTTGAAGGAGATTATTGTCTCCACCACCTTGAAGGTTTAACGCGATCGAAGGTTCGTAAGGTTGACCTCTCGCCCATGGCTTTCGTGTGACGCCCGACTCAGACGAAGAAGACCCACCAAGATCACATCAACGGTGTCCGAGGTTCTTGGTACTCCATCTCTTCGTCACCATCTTTGTCCTTCTTGGAGCTTGTTTCCCGAGCTCTTGAATCGACGGAGTGGTCCTTTACCGCATAATAATCTTCCGCCTTCTTTTGCCAAGCGCGACAATTGCGCAAATCGTGTCCTCGCTGGCGATGAAGAGGACACCATTTTTGTTTTTCTTGTAACCATTAGTCTGAGCTTTGGCCTTGCCACGCACCAAGATAATCTTTTCTTCCTTTTGTAGATTTTTCAGAACAAAGTAACCTCTTTGTCGTTGGCTCTGCCATGTTTCTTTTTCTTGAGAGTCTTCTTTAGTTTCTTTTCCGCCGTATCTAAGCTAGGTTGGGGATCTTATCCTTTCGATCAACAAATTGCTCCACTCGACCGCTTCATCGTCGTAGCGCATTTGTCACCATGTCGAAGAGCTCGATGGTTGTTCGTGGAGGATGTATAGCTAAATCCTCTGTAAACCTTCGATTTCTTAATCCCGCTTTGAAGGCTTGGATAACTAAGATTCTGCGACTCTGGTATTGAGTTACGGACTTGGCTAAATCTTTTAATATACCGCGAGAGTCTCGCTTGATTTTTGCCGATCCTATGGAGATCGCCTTCCTTTCCAGGCGATCATACGCACTCAAAATTTGCAATTAAAAGGTCGCAGAGTTGCTCCCAAGTATGCACGGATCCGATCGGAAGGTTAAGCAACCAAGATCGGGTTGATCCTTCTAATATCAGAGGAAGATAATTCGCCATTACATTTTCATCACCACCTACACCGATAGCGGTGGTGTATATCCGAGAAATTCTAAGGGATTTTGGGTCCCATTGAATTTATCCATATTGGCCGGCCGAACCTATTTGGCCAACGATACTGGAGCCCCGCCGAGAAAGCTCGACACCGTGATAGTTTCGTGGCGCCTTCTTTGAAAAGGCGTTGGATTGTAATCGGTTGGAGATCAATTTCTAGGAACATTGTCGATGTTCCAATGTCCCGATCCGGCCGTGGACGTTAGTAAACGCCGACCGCTTGCACGCCCGGGATGATGCCGAGATCAACAGTCAGCGATGGTTCGCCTCGACGGCGATGGCGAGGATTCTTGAAATAATCTCCTCCTCGTGGATCGTTGGTCGGAATCGCCGAGGTGGTCGCAGTGTCAATTGATCCCCAACGCGACCATGTAGGCTTCGCTTGGGAAGAATGTCGTGATGAAGTCATGGTTCGACTTTGCGGGTGCCTTCGTTCGATAAGCTTCGCGGCGCCGCATTGTCTCGTTGGATAATCTCCGATACTTGACCTACGAGTTGGGCAAAACTCGAGTCTCTCGCCGAAGGTCGGAAGTATTTAAAATATCCCGACTCGCCACAGTTTTGTATAGTTACCAAGGTCTCGAGGATTTCGCCGTAAGAAGGTGTTTGATGGCTTACATCCTCCGACCTTCCGTGGATCTTGCCCGTCCCTCACATTGGTTTGGGAAGGATCAAGCGTATTAACCGTGAACATCTACCGCCTGCTACCTCCGGCATTTGGTGCTTGACCACCCGCACCATCTCCATTAGGACGTGGTGGCGAGGCAATGTGTGGAGGACCGCATACCGCATTGTGATCCGTATCTCGATCGCATTGACCTCGCACTTCCAAAGAATGTCCTCTAATGAGCTTCCATCGTAATCAACGGAGAGCCTCTCGAGCTTCGCGAAGCTTCCACGACGAGAGCGATCGGTGATCGCACCTCCGAGGTTTTTGAAGGACTCACCGATTCGCGAATCGATCGAATGTCGAGCTTTATCATCCCCACTTGGTTTACGACCAATGGAGGTTTCATTGACACCGCCACTAAGTGTCGGTTGGCTCCTCGAATTACTAGAAGCGCCGGTGAGTACCTATCAACCATGATCGCATCAAAGGTATGTTGAACTTCGAGTTGCGTGTTGAATTTTCGTCACCTTTCTTGCGGTCCAAAGGGCCGCTTGCCGAGATTTGGGGTGTTCGAACTGGTCGGAAACACTTCCTCTAGGACCGCCATCGATCGTAGCGGTGTGTCTTCATCCAACCGTTGTTCGCCGATTTACGCTGGCGAGCCGGCAGAGAAGGATGATGAAGAGATTCCGCTTTCCTCCATGGCGCGCATACATGCATCCATGTCGAGGTCGGCATAGTCCTCCAAGTCGAACCAATTTTCTTCATCTCAACTTCCCGCCATAACCGCATCGGCCGATCACAGACGGGAATAGACAAAGATTTGATGAGCAGAAAAATCTTCCGAGATTCCACGCCGCGCCCCACGGTCGGCGCCACCGTCGACGATCAAGACGTCGATCTTACGAAAATAGAAAGGAGAAAATGACGGGAAATCTCGGGAATAATGGGACCGCTCTTTTATTAATATGAATGGAATTTACAAGGTATATCCTAAGGACTCGCTTGCCTCTTGCTAACTCGTAACTATTACACTAATCTATGGCTTGTGCTTTTGTCTTCCTTCTTCATTGCCTTTTTCCTCTTTCCGATCCGCCTGTGTTCCATCTTTAAATAGCCCTCGAAGAGGTGGCGCATTTCCGAGAAGGCGCTGATGCGGCGCTATGCGTCTGGTCGAGTCAAGTGACGGTTGATACAGATCAACCGCTTGGCGGTTATATGTCTATGAAACATATAACCGCACGGAGGTTGTTCATCGTGTGTCTTGGATAAGATACGCCGATGGAATATGCACGTGTTCCATTCATCATACGATAGAGAATATACCTTGGAATCGTTCTTATCTTATACGAGTAGCTTTCTCCGGCCTAAGCTTGGCTTGGGCCTTCGTCCACTGTGGTACCCATTATGTAACCTCTGGAATCTCTACGACCAGTGAGGTCGTGCACCTCAAAGGTTACGACCATGAAGACGTATGGTCTTTTATATATTAAAGATAATATATAGAGGTTTTAATCCTCGTCAATAATGTTAGTTCATTCTTGAGCTCTATTGTATTGACGAACCGTCTGTGATGTGACTTTGATAGTCTTTGATAATATGTGAACTGAAATTGATCAGTGGGGCTTTGTTCTGGTTCGCTCTGTGATGAACTTTTGTCTTATACTGAGATTGAATGTGATAGTTAAGATCATTTTCTTGAATGTGATAGTTAAGATCATTTTTGTGAATGATTGAGATCATTTGTGATTAAGCAAAGTATTGTTTAGAGCTCATAGTTTGAATTTATACTATCATATTCATTTAATGAAGAGTATAGACAATAGGATTGAGATGGCAAAGACTTGTTCTTTCGCAACTCTCCTTCCGAGAGCACAAACTACCATTAATCCTTCTTTATATATTACGCTTGTGCATCATTTTCGGTTGTTGAGTAACCGCTTGAATCGTCGGTTAGAGCTTACGATATTGCTTCGTGCATATATAGATAGCAAGTGGCGACATGGCGTCCAAGCATCGCCTTCGCCGCCGTCATCGACGTCGCGAACGCGCCCGATCTCCGAGGAAAGTGGTACGACGCGAGATGGCAGAGGAACATCGAAAATTCCTCCGCACCTAATGACCGTCATGGAGGTCAATGCCAATGGATCCTCGTGAGTCCCCAAAGCAGGGCGAGATTCCGACCATGTGCGGGATACTTGAAGGGAACGGATCCCCATCACCACACCGAGCCGACACCGTGGTCGGATGTTCGAGACGCGAGTCGTGGGACGGTTTTAAAATCGTTCACTTTCCCACCGCAGACCGGCGCGCGTGGAATGGCAGCGCGTTGCTCGATCGGAAAGGCGTGGAGGACCTTCAAGAGCGTGCTTGTCACAGCACGTGAACACGGTCAAACGCCCTTCACGGCGATAAATTCTTGTCGCGGATATATGGGACGCCTTTGTGCAAATGAAGACAACGCCGAATTTCTTGAGGAAAGTGCGACGCACATGGCTCTCCGGACACTAAACACTCACCCCACAAACTTCGGCACCACTGGTACGCGGTAAAACCGCGCAATGGGCGGCGGAGGACGAGAACGCAACAAGGCCATTTGTCGAGATCACGCACGAGCGCGCTCTCTTGGTTAAGAGCGAGGGCATCACCACGCCTTCGCGAAATCTCTTTCACAAACCCTACAGACCGATGTGGCCAACCGTGTGGTAAATATGTCTTCGAACTACCTAGTTGTTAATAAGTCCATAACTTCATAATGTCTATAATAACATGATGACCTCTTGCAGCAAGAATTGAGTTCCGCATGTTCAAGGCTCCTTCCAAGCGCATGTGGAGAAGGATATACTATCTATGGCTCGGGAAACAAGGAGCACCCGGTCGCACACGAGGCAAAGGGGTTAACGATCTTGGAGGGATGGATTCCTGCACGACTCATCGCACGATAGGAGCAGGAAGAGATCCAAGGCCGAGTACGACACGAGTTGGAACATGTGCTTACTACAAAATTTGAAGGAAGAGAACAGTGCTATCGCAAAATTTGAAGAAAAGATAGCAAGATTGCAGGACGAAGTGAATCAACTCCTACTCCTCAACCGATGCATAAGCCGCCCGCTGTTTTGGGAGCCAGTCCTCCTCAACATCGAGTAGCGCACGCCCACGCAAAATTATGAACATGATGACGCCCAATTACCTATCGACGACATCAAGGTAATGTACATCTCGAATGCTCCAAAGATAGACCTATAGGACGCATTAGCTAATTGCGTATCGCTTTGTAGGAGCCGACGCATTGCACGCCCAAGTGAGGATGGTTGGGATGTCTATTGAGGTTAGGCGTGGGGTGGCGATCCATGCATGGAAGGGATAGTGCAAAGACGGTGCCTGTGTGGCGCAGGTTACGCCAGGTCCAGTGGACATGGTACATGACAATTTTAAGGCCGTCCCATTGAGATTCGCTCAACGACGACATCGTAACACTAGGGATGCCGTGTACGCTTTATCGATGGCACAAGAAGGACATCGCTCGACCTGCGGTGCCGCCTCAACCTTTGATGACTCCACCCCAACCATCTCAACACGACCATGCCTCTCCAACAGACCCAAGAAGGACATCGCCATGGACCTCGCAGCGTCGCTCAACCTCGATGACTCTACCCCAATCATCTCGCACGACCATGCCTCTCCAACAGACCTCCATGACTACACCTCAACCTTCGCCTGAATCCCGCCATCGGTTCCCGTGGAGAAGACACCGAAAGAACAAAAAAGCGTGCGCCGCTTTTGCCCCGAGTCATCTCACAGAGGACGCGTAGCGTGCAAGTCGCTCAGACAAATCGAAATCGAAGAACATTAAGGCGCTCCACCTCCTAACCCTAAGAAATACTCTTTCTAAGTCCGCTGGCGACCACCGCAGATTGGCCTACGCTGGATTAGGTTGTCGAGTTTGCATACCGTACTTGCACAAGACCAAAGAGAAAGGGCGCTGATGAAATCATCACGATACACGAGGACTATTTCCTCCACGAGCCGATTCCCTTCGCCGTGGGCTTCACGACTTATTCGACCTATTCAACCTCAAAGCCCTCGATGCCTCACTTCTACGATGTCGACATCGTAAGTGTGTACAATCAAGTTCTACATTCACGTAATACCGAATATAACAACTCATTGCTTATGTATAGATACATGATTAAAAATGCCCGACGATTGAAAGAACCGGTGGGTTTCTCGACCCACACGTGGTCTCGAGCAAACCATCTTGGCGACGATCCTACGCCGAGAAATACATAACGCTGTGGTTGCTTGCTCAAACGACAAGGACTACATAATGGTGCCCTACAACCAGAAGTAAGTGCTTCACTACTTGCTATACAAATTTCATTTGTACTTTATACGCCGCACGAACTTAGGTTTAATGACTCAAGCGACATACATGAGTAGGCACCACTGGGTCCTTTTAGTCATTATACCAAAGAGGAACCAGGTACTATACCTTGATTCCCTAATAAAAAAAAGCCACGACTTCACCCTTGTGCGAGGAGTACTCGACAGGTGTGCTTATTTCCTCCATACATAACTCTATTGTAGTCTTCCTTCATTTGAAATGGCCAAGGTTAACTTTTTGGAAACATGTAGGTCGTTCATCTCCTATATTGCCGAGGGAGGGCTATACAAGGGAATGAACGCCACATTTAATCACAGGACGCGATTTCCGGTACGTGCTACAACACAATAATTCTATCATACTTCATAATAATGCATCTCGAACTGACTATACCTATATATGTAATTATATTTTTGCAGTGTCGTCAGCAAAAAGCAGAAGAATGTGCATTCTACGTTTGCCATCATATGCAGATTATCATGAGTGCTAAGTTGGAGGATCCCGAGGTTGGTCAATCTCGCAATAATTATTTCCTAATTATAAATTTACATATATATATGCTTACTACTTCATTGTTGCTAGCTACAGATCTTCAATATAGATTTAGATTCACTTGTTCAGAGAGAGATCTCGGATGTTCGAGGGAAGCTCTGCACCTTCATCATGACGGATATCATTAGCGCCAACGGAGAGTTTCACTACTCCAACACCGCTGAACGACCTTGAATGATTCATTAATGTAATTCACTTTGAATAGTTGTAATTCAATTGTAACTCCTGAGGCTAGCCAATATTTGATACATATTCGTGTTGAATTGATTTTGAGTTAAATGATCACTTTGAGTGCCAATGATTGATTCATCTGTAAGGTATCTATTTTCTGCCTGCTTGTTTTCAGAGGGCATGGCTAGCAATTCCGAGGCTAGCCAAAAATCAAAATTAAATTAGTTATGTTGAAGAGCTATCACGAGCGGTTCATAACTATTGCCGCTCAGGATAGATGGATATCACGCAGATTCGTAAAAATCGCCGTCTGTGATATATGGATATCACAGACGGTTCATAATTATCACCGCTCGTGATATGTGGATATTTCGAGCGGTGCTAATTATAACCGTCGTGATATCCATATATCACGCGGTGAGAATTGTGAACCGCTCGTGATATTGGTACATGCACGGTTCGTAAATATACCCGCCTATGATATATGGATATCACGCACGGCTGTTCATTAGAACCGCTCGTAAGAAGTTACTTATCACGCACGGTTTTTAACCGCTCGTGATAACCGCCGCTATCACAGACGTATAAAAACACCGACGTGCGCGCAACCGCTCGTGATGAAGGTTCCAACCGCTGCGTGATAACGCTCGTAGTAGTGAGCCACCGTGTTCTATCGCTCTGGTGAGCCCCATTGTCTTCTTTTCACGTCAGCTTGTGCCATCATCCCTCTTGAGCTATATCCTCACTTGATTTGGCGTTTCTTCTAGTGCAACTCCGGATTCGTGTTGTCTTCCCTCCCTCCGACCAAGCTTCACCACCATCGTCATTCCTGTGCCTTGGTGAGTACTGGCCTTGGCCATGATCCTTTTATGCATCTCCTGCACCCTCTAAACCTCACTGCATGCCTCGTTGTAGCTCACCCTCACCGTGGGAAGCTATCACCGTTGACCTCGCCACTTTGGCCCTATCATCGTCGTCTGGCCACCTTCGACCTTATCCATAATCATCAACACCACCGTCGTGTTTATGGTAAAACATTATCGTCCATGGCGCCAACGCGGGAGTTGCTATTGCTGCCGCTCCGATGACCTTTGGTCCCTGTGCCAAGCATGTTAATGTCATATTAGCCTCCTGAACCCAACACTGGCCGAGAAATCACTCCTTTCGCGGAAGCCATCGCAACTCGAACCGCTCCGCTTGTCGACATCGTCGTAGGTGCTCTAGTGGTTGTTGAGCGTTGCCATCACCACCTTTGGCTTCACTGTAGCCCAGCCATCCCATTTTGTCGATTTATGTGCATGCGGCATCGCTACATCGCTGTCGGCGAGCTTGGCCATGGCCATCGTCGCCTTCCCAGTTTCCATCTCTCTGTCAAGTAGGCCCTATGCCGTAGGATTAGGTTAGCGCTAATGACAGTATTTAATAGTAGTGAGTCACTAACAAGTAGGACCACACGATTAATTAATCAAGATTTTAATTTAAAGAAGATTTAAAATCTGAATCACATACATGTGGGACTCCCTGGACTATAGACGAGCCCGCGGACTCGGTCCACATGCACTCAACCCCACCTGTCAGTCTAATGATGCTATAAATCTGGGTTTTCCTTTAGGAAGAAAAATAGAAATTAAAAAGAAAATCCATACGCACTGCTTTCTCTTTTCTTTTTCGGGAATTTCTTCGTCGAACCAACTTCAAATGCTCATAACTTTTCATATGAACTCCAAATTGAGTGAAACTTGTTTATTTTTTTTTATAAAATCATGAAATTTTGTAATATTAAAAAATATTTAAATTTTATCTCTGTTTTAATTTATTTGGATCTTATTTGTGTTACTTGGCTTTTGTTGAATAGATACTGACGTTTCTGAAATCCCCTAAGTTGATCCAGAGCAAGACCAAGAGTTCAAAGAGCAAGTAAAGCACTTCCTTTGACCATATTTGATCCCATATTTTCACTGTTATGTATGTTGTGTTTCAAATTTATTATACATGCATGTATTTTCGATAAAATCGATATGTTGGTAATGTTGGTAGTTACACCTAATTGTTGCATTGATCCTACCTTGATAAATTTCTATACACACTATTGTCACCATAGTATTGATATCCATTGTTGGTACAAATACTTTTGGAATTTTAGAAGGTATGAATTAGTTGATGTTTAGCCATGCATATATCGATACTAGTTTTGATATGTTGGAGCAATTTGATAAATTGATCAATATGAGAAACATTTCTATACATGTACAGAGGAAGCACCTCTGTTATTTTGGTTAACAAATTAAAACTAAAACTTTTTTAGACTTGTGCGAGTGTATGTTGAGACCGGTGCAGGTCCACGAGACTTTGGTTTGTGGTTGTCTCGCCTGGTTCACCAAGGACCAATCTATCGTGCCATAGACCCAAGTAAATTCGTACAACCACATGTGCCGCATATAGGGAGGCCCTAGCATAATAATTTGCCGTGTACTAGCAATAAATCGTAAGTGGTAGTTGATAAGCTTTTGGGCTAGTGCGGGCATAGTACGTAGAGGATCTCTATGTCCGTGGGGGCTTTGCGAGGACCGCGAAACTTACCAACACAACATATGAGTTCTTAGGATTTTTTAGAGCTCTCTATATCTTAAGAAGGTATCATAGCATGGTTTGTTGTTAGGACCAGTAATGTAAAAGCTCTGCCATGAACTATCAAATCGGGTACCTTCGGTATCACGTGACATGACATGGTGGGATATTTATGTCGTGTGGGTAAAGTTGTACAACTTCTGCAGAGGGTAAATCTATTCAAGTAACTGCGTCTCTAGTTATGGACACCACTTGGCTATATCCCACGATAAGTAGTTTTCTGTTTTGCAAAATGGATCGAGTGATGTATGGATATGGAATCCATGCATAGCTTGTTCAGCTAAAAGGATTTTGTTGCTGTTTTGGTATTATGGCAGCAAGACACTTGTTTATTTATGTTATTTATACTTTATAATTATTTGTTTATCAATATCAAATGCTTCTACAACTTCCGATTGCAATCTATTACTCATTATTGTAAATGAAAGCTTGCTTTATGCAAAAAAAAAAAAAAAAGAGGAAAACTTGGTAGGATAGCCATCTCTCTTGACATAGTCTTGCATATTATATATTCTTCGCTATAAAGTCTTGCGGAGTTCAACTTTGTACTCACAATTGCTTGTTGAACAAATTCAGAACATGTGGATGATGATCCGTCGATCGGATACTTTTACACTATAGATTTTGGTGGTGATGATGTCGATTACTAGGGTTTAATCCAGTCGATTGCCTGTGGGAGGGCTGAGGCATGCTTGTTGGTTTTTGGGTGCCTCCTTTGTTGCTATTTCTGTTGCAAACTTTAGGTTATGTGAACTATTTGGCTAATCGACCCGTATGTTGTAAACTTGGTCATATATGACCAGTGGAGTATGCAGGAAAAAAATTTGAGGGTGCTCATGGGAGTAAGCTAACATGGCAATACTATACCAAACATATACATTTGAATGTCCAGTGTAATCCAAATTCATACATAAATAGACAAAAGTCAAAGTGAGAATGTAAAATACACTTAATGTAGTACTTTGCTAATGGATAGAACGCCTCGAATGCCCATAAATAGCAATTTGTAGAACAAAAGTAGCCAAATTAAAATGAAATGGAACATGGTCGTAGAAAGGCTTACGACCATAGGATGGTCATAGAAAGGCTTACGACCACATGGTTAAGTCCATCCCTATTAAGTATTTAAGGGGTATACTTAAGATAAACATAAGGGTATTACCATCTATAATTAGAATTATAGATATATAACAATATGAGGAATGTTATATCCTCATCATCTAGCCCTCCAACTTCAAGTGAAAATAACTTACTTGGAAAAGAGGTCGTAGAATAGAGGTAGTCGAAAGCAAAGCCTTTTCGACTGGTATCTCATTTGATCAGAAATAAACTTAGTCAAGAAGGTAATTTCGCTTGAGTTGTAAAGACACACTTGTTTTTCTCGAATGGACAGATTTAAGAATCTCAATCGACTCTCATAGACCTGCCCGTTGGAGCAGTTCCCAAAGATGTGGCAACTGTTGAATCCCCACGATCTCTAGACTCAAGCGTGTAGCTATAAAATCTTATCGCGGAGGTGACTTTAGGGTTCTTACTTTCCCCATTTGCTTCGTCTGTTCTTTGAGCCCATGTTCTCTCCGTCGCTGACCAAATCATACGCTCTCTTGAAATCTTTCCAAACCCAAATCCACCTCACTTAGAGAAGATGGTCGAACCGCTTCTAAGTGGGTTGAATCAGAAATGGATGAGGCGAAATTGAAAGCATTGGCTGCCGCTGAGAAGATCCCAAAGAAGGAATCCGTGAAGTGGATTGAAGCTTCTAGACAACATTGGCCGTCAGGGGAGATCGGCCAAATTCCGATCTTCCAAGCGTACTGCGAGTATGACCTTCGATTGCCCGCTCATCCCTTCCTCACACTCGTACTCGAGCACTTTGGGGTGGAGTTGGTGAACCTTGCTCCCAATTCCATCACCATGCTAAGCATATTCGTGTACTTGTGTGAGGCTTACGTGGGGATTCCATCGGACCTGGAGCTCTTTCAGTACTACTACAGGATGAGCAGACAAGCTGGGATTACGGGGAGTTGTGGTCTGAAGCTCCACAACGGGAATACCAAGGAGTACATCCAGATGTTCACCCGGTCATCATGGCCGGGGTGAAAAAAAAGTGGTTTTAGTGGAAAACGACCAGTGAAAACACCCTCTCCTTCGTAGGCAAAGCTGCCAAGAAGAGTTCTTCCTGGGATTTTCATCTCGAATCTGTTTTTATAAGCCGTTAAATTCTCATATCATATTTGAAGCCTAACAAGAGATAAATCATATCATGCAAACACACTAAGCAATGCAGTAGAAGTACACTCTTTAACATGCATAAGTTTAAGAAAACTTTATATGACCTTCCCTTTGTTGTTAACAAATCTGCATGCCACGAGATATGCAAGTTAGGACAATAACACAATGCATAAATGGCACAATTAAAAAAAAACCAACTAGTAAGTACTAACCTCACGATGACAGCTATTTTCTCCTTTATTGATAAATCTAGGAATTCATCAATAAGCACTAAAAAATTTCTATCTCCAATCTCACCCATAATCATCTTAGTGACCTCTTCTGCAGACGCTTTTGCAAGGTGCTTTTGAATCCATGAAGAAATCACGGAACAATGCCTATGACCTACATCAAATGCCTTCTTCACTTCTTCCTTCTTATCTTTATACCACTCCACCAACTCTCTAAAATTGCCCTTGTTGATGGAAATAGCAGATTCATCATGTCCATGGAAAGCTTCACCTTGCATTATAATAAATCTTGCACAATCTAGAGAAGCAGTTAGACGAATTTTTATTCAATTTTGTCCGCCTTACCACGAGCATCTAATTTACGTGCCACGCTTAATATCTGATTATTGAAATCCACACATGCTTACCTACAAAAGCTGTGGATACTATTAGGTCTACCAACATGTTCATTCAAACTTTTCAAAGTCTTCCTCCAATTAACAAACATAACTTTTGCGACGACATCATTGCCACAATCATGGGGATGTGCCAGACTCTTGAAAAGAAAGCAATAGAAACAAAAGACGTCATCCTTTGACACGCAATTTTCCAACCAATCAAATTTGTCGAACCATAATTCTTGAAAGAATCTCTAACAATCCATCATTTTCTTTGGGAAAAAATTGCCGATTGGTGGAGTTGGACAACAAATTAGCCCTCCTCACTTCATCTCTAATTTCATTGGAATAATCTTCAATTGATATGCGACATGCGGATTGGCAATGATGTTATCCGAATTAAAATCAATCTGGGGCTTCTTTGGTTGAATTGTGCTCTCATTGGTTCGAGGAGTACTTGTACTTGGATTGTTCGAGAAATAGCTATGCAAAGTTCGTTTGTCTATCTTTTACAAATCTACAACAAATTTTATAGAATCTATTAGTACCGAGTACATGTAGCTAGACTAGAGAACATGATCATTCTAACTATTAAACATATCCTATATGACAACACTACAGCAGCAATTTACGATTTGCAAGTTCAACAAAAAAAGAGCCAAGATCGAGAGCCAATGAGGCACTAACCTCACCTGCCCTGCTGCTGCCGACTAATGCCCCATCTGCCCGCCTCGCTGCCACTTGTCAGGTGCTACTGTGTCCTGCGTGCTACCGCCATCCCCACACCCGCCGTCACCGCCGACCACACTCTGCCCTAGCGCACGCGCACTCGTGCCTCCGCCAGCCGCAGCTCGACCGCTCACCTCTCGCCCTTGGCCCCAACTACCCTCACCGTCACCGTCGTCAACTCGCCGCCGAGGCCCAGGAGTGACCACAAAGTCGCCATCGTCGCCGAGAGGGAATGAGCTATGACCACGAAAATGGAATGGGGATAGAATTAGGGATTTGAGGAATGGGAAATGGGGATTGAGTGCATGAGTTGTGTTCAAGTCAGACTTGGTACATGGTCTAGTGCAACCAAGTGCGAAAATGGACCCTATGACATTGGATTATGGGAAGAATATGACCCAAACGACCCAAATATCCTTTAGGCTTCAACCCTTCTTCTTCAATGCTTCTTCCCCATGGCTTCTGCTCGTTCCTTCATTCTTGCGTTGCGTGGTTGCGCCGCCGGCAGTTGATGCTTCGCCCATGGAGGGGACCAAACGGACACGATGGTAGTAGGGGGGGTTCCAAGGGCGCAGTGGCCAGAGCCGATGCGTGCGCCCTAGCGGTGCGTCCGCCACTGTCATACATTAATTTCGGTTATTTATCTATATCGTGCTACTCTATTTTATTTAAATGTGTATGTATGTGATATGAATGTTGTAGAATGTGTGCTAGCCACTTATCATGGGACTAGCACTGTAAACACACTGTGTAAGACTTAATTAATACGGAAAACTCCGTTATTTTGCCCCCAAAAATACATGAATCCATGCTAATTAATATCCTCTCCACTTTCGTTGTTTCATGTTATTAACATTATAGTGCGATCTATCGATCTCTCCAAAGTCCATACAGGCTATCTATAGCTCAATTCACACCGTTTCTTTTAATTACTCGTCCACACGAGAAAACAATGGAACGGGGGGAAGAGTGTACGTAGTAAAATACTGGAGGAGTTTTACGTACTCCACCAGATTAACAAGCAAGTAACACGGAGATGCGCGATAGCGATGTAGGTGGTCCCACACGTGGGCCCGGGCCCAGGTGCGGTCCCCCACGCCCCATCCTTTCCAACAGTCCGTTTTTCCAATAGTTGGTAGCCGTGGACCACTCTTCTCCCGGTCCAGACGTCGTCGGCGCCAGCGGCCAGCACCCCCTTCTCCCGGAACTCTTCCCGGGCGCTTCAAATCAATCTGCCAATTGTATTCCTGCGCACTGCACAGCCATTAGCAAGCTAATTAACGCGACAAGAGATCGACCACGCGCAGCAGATATATATACACATACAGTCTTGCTACTTTTAAGTCGTCTGAAATTTTCTTAAATTTAATTCACTTGTTGTGACCATTGGCACAACATTGGATTTGTGTAGAAATTGATATGTCATATGATTGGATATTGATCAAATGGATGAAAAAGACGATTTATACTTACGAAAATTTCAGATAACTTATAAATAGACAGTCTCATACACATACACACTGTGGCACAGTGGTTAGGATTTGGAGATCATGCGATAGCTAGCCTTGCTGCTGCTACTAGGCTGGTAGTTGTATTACAGATATTTGGATGTATATTTTTCCTTCCAAAAAAAAGATGTTTGGATGTATATATAGAAGTGCGTGCAACTTGGTGCAAGTAGCTAGGCAGTAGCATCAGGGAGAAGCCCGGCCAAGCGGCCGTTCGACCCCTATTAAGCTCGCTCGCGCGCAGAAAAAGATACATGTACGTACGCCTCCGACGTCTTCTTTATCCCCCCTGCATTTCTCTCCCAATATTTGCCTCCTTTTCTGATGCGCGCACGGTCTCTCGTTTGCCTGTTCAGTTGCTCGGTTTCTCTAAATCACCGCGCCATTTTGATCGATCTCCCATCTTTTGCACGAACGTTTTCCCCTCTCCTAGCCGAAAGAAATAGCCGTGCGCCGGTGCCGGTGCGTCCGTGCGTTCCTAGCTTCGCCGTGTGTGTACTGCGCGCACTAGTCCTCACTTCACTACTAGGTGTGGACTACGCTAACTCCTCACGCTGTTAACGAGCGTATATATCAGTGGTACTAGTACTAGTACATAGGGTTTTGAAAACTGGTATCAAAATTTTACCGGGGATCTGGTAGGGCTGGTTTGGCTGAAAATCGGAAAATTTAAGTGAATTCAAATCAAAATTTGAATTTTAAAAGGCCGCAAATCGCTGAAAATATCGGCTGAAATTTTTGAAAATAAATTTTACCACAAATTTCTTCTATATTTAACAAAATTCATGTAAATCGGAACCAATTTCAAAACTTAGCAAGGTCCCATAGAAACGATTATCAATCGGCCGAAATTTTGAACCATGTTAGTACGTACGAGCTGCTGCTGCTGCTAGCCTAGTAGCCCTGCTCTCCCCTATCTCATTCTGAGTTCACATCTCCCCCAAAAAGATATGGTCCTGCTCTCTCCTTTGTGCAAAGGTGCGCTGCGTGCGTCTCCCTTTGCTTTATTTTTCTTTCCTCGGTGTTACTCCTGCTGCTGCCCTTGTCTTACTTTACTCTACTTTGGTTTTCTTTTCTGAACTAGCTTTTTGATCCATCTCTATATTAACGAGGTGCCCGGCAGAGCGTGATCGAGTGCTACTGCTGGTGCTGTCGCGCGTATAAAGATGGCGCATGATCCGAGCCTAGGGTACGCGGACTACTTCGCGGCGGGGGGTGGTGGCGGCGGCGCGTCGACGCTCGTGCCGGAGGTGGACGCGGGGGGGCCGGAGCTGTACGGGTTGCACCAACCCGGCGGGGTCGAGATGTTCGGGGTCAGGGGGCTCGTGCCGGCCGCGATGGCCGCCGCGCCTGCGCAGAGCAAGGCCGCCCTCGTCGACGTCGACGGCTCGTCTACCATCCGGTTCCTTCTTGGCGAGCAGCAGCAGCACCGGCAGATGAGCCAGGCGCCCTTGTCCCTGTCGCTCCACAGGCCGGCGGAGGCAGCGTCGTCGCTGATGCTGCACCACCAGCTCAGCAGCGACGCGCTACGGCAGCACCAGCAGCCGACGCCGGCGGCGTGGATGCAAGGCGCCTGGCACCTGCGCTGCTCCAGGTTCCTGCTCCCGACGCAGCATCTCCTTCATGAATTCTGCAGCCTCCCCGTGGAGAGCACCAACAGCCCTGGAAAACCACCGAAGCCGGCTGTGCAAGAAGACGGCGGCGGCTCATCGTCCTCGGCATCTTGGACCCCATCGACCCAGATCCAGACCATGGACGCCGCCGAGCTGCAGAGGCTCAAGGCCAAGCTCTACACCATGCTCGAAGAGGTCAGCCTAGCTAACCAACCATCATCACGCCTCAATCAAGCATCACATGTAATACATCACAGATCAACTGTCCGTCCGGATTACCAGCTTCTTGGAAATCTAAAAAGCTGCAGGCAAGTAGGAGTTCAATTATGGTTTGCCCAAGGAGGGTTCCTGTCTTCCTGAGACAAGCACAGGGAGGTGATTCCATTCTGGGGCGCCTCACCATTCGCTTTTGGAAACCTCTATTCCTTTGCCTCGCTGCAGGTGTAGGCGTGTAGCTAGGTATCCATATAGGGGAACTCCTCTCTCTCTCCCCCCTAGCTAGTCAAGCATGCACTCACAGTCACAGATCTCTGCAGGTGCAGGCCAGATCTCTGCAGGCCACTGCTCCACTACTCTCTCCTACCTTTGGCTTTTGCATGCCCATCTCCTGCTCCGCGAAGATCTCCCAATTCCCCACACATTTACCGCCTGCTTGCTTGCCTTTCTTGTGTGCACTGCACACTTGTACAGTGAAGTTCACAGGTAGGTGCGGCTTGGTCGTTGCAGAGTACACTGCACAATTGTACAGTGAAGTTCACAGGTAGGTGCAGCTTGGTCGTTGCAGAGTACACTGCACACTTGTACAATGAAGTTCACAGGTAGGTGCAGCTTGGTCGTTGCAGAGTTCTAGCTAGGGTACTCGTATAGGCACGTAGAGCCAAAGAATCAAGTACTACAAGGCCACAAGCTACAGTAGAGCAAGCTGTTACAGTTTCGTTCGCTACTGTTTCATTGCGATTAATTTGTGAGCTTAATTATTCACACCATTTTTTATTTGGTGTTGGAATTAATGGCAGGTGGACAGGAGGTACAGGAGGTACTGCGAGCAGATGAGGGCGGTGGCGGGGTCCTTCGAGGCGGTGGCGGGGGAGCGGTCGTCGGCGGTGTACACGAAGCTGGCGTCGCGGACGATCTCGAGGCACTTCCGAAGCCTGAGGGACGGGGTGGTGGCACAGATCCAGGCGGTGCGCAAGGCGCTCGGGGAGAAGGACACCGCCGTGCCGGGGATGACCAAGGGGGAGACGCCCAGGCTGCGGGTGCTCGACCAGTGCCTGAGGCAGCACAAGGCGTACCAGGCCGGCATGCTCGAGAGCCACCCGTGGCGGCCGCAGCGCGGGCTGCCAGAGCGCGCCGTCTCCGTCCTCCGAGCTTGGCTCTTCGAGCACTTCCTACACCCGTAATGATCCATATATCACAACTCTTTTCCATAACTTCAATTCGTACAATGATTAGCATGCATGAGTCATGAGTGCGCAATGTTAGATGGACGCAGAAGAACTTGCTTAATTCGATCCTAAAAGAAAAGAAGTAGGAAGTGTAGCATTTCCTAACGAACTAAAGCTAAGAATCACACACGTACGTACGTCAGCTACTTGCAAAAGAATGTTTGCCATTTAAGTGGTGCTCAATTGTGATTCTCATTCGTACCATCGTTTTGCCTTGTGTTTTATTCTGTGGCATTGTTCTTCCCGTACCATATTTGTCTTCCATTAGATATTATCAAATGCTCAAATAGTAGCTCATAGAAAAATTTCCCCTTAATTTTTTTTGAAACCCCCCTTGACTATTATTTGTTAATTTGTTGCCACTTGAACAGAGGTGGAATGCCGTTCATAATGTCAAAATTTTACAGAGATTAATAATGAGCGGTGCTCATATAATAGCTAGATCTTATGTTCCCTTGTATATTCCATTTGCTTCTGTACACTCTTAATTGGATAACCCAGTTAACATGGTGATGACATAATATTCATTTAGCCTGCCTCATCTGGTGTTGATCAATTGAACTATAACTTAGCTTGTCCAATAGGGCAAGCAGTTATTTATGTGCTAATGACCTAATATAAATGGATGCTCTTCTTCTAGTACAGTTACAATGTCTACATCAGATACCACACTTGCCTTGTGGGAATATTCCAGGTATTATCGAGGGGCCAATTTACAACAGCATCTTTAGATATCTTCTTGTAGAAAGGAAAAAATATGGCGCGCACAGGCCAATAGGCCAGGGTAGCTCAGGATCCTCAATTAGAGGAGGTAATTTAGGTATTAATTAGAGGAGCTAATATAGGCAAGAATTAGAGGAGCTAATCTAGACATGTTACAATTATACAATATTATCTAATACTTCTTTAAACAAATCTATACACAAATGGTTTGTTCTATTCTAATTTCTCACTGTATAACCTATGATCTGATGGAAGACAAATTATAACGCCCTAGTTGGTGTCATCTCATCCAGGTATCCAAGCGACGTGGATAAGCACATCCTGGCGCGCCAGACGGGCCTATCACGGAGTCAAGTACGTACGGTCACTTCTTCACCATCACCTGATGGATCGGTCGATCAGCTGCAATAATACAAAAATGTTAACCAGTTGCTATCCAACAATTAGCCACAAGCCCTCACCGATCATCGCATCATAATCATTGCGTTGTTTGCATCATTAGGGATACATACATAATGCTGGCCATTTTTGTCCCACTAACTAAAACTGATTCCACACGCATTGCAAGCTGCAATTTATTTGCAAGGGAAATGACACATCAACTCATCGGTCGGGTACCACGTCGGGGTCGTACGTGTCGTCCTCTTGTGCTCGCAAATGTTCAAGGAAGGAATCTAATTAACCCCTTTGCGCGCCCACTGTGCGGTGCGGTGCGTTGCGCATGCAGGTTTCCAATTGGTTCATCAATGCGAGGGTGAGGCTGTGGAAACCAATGGTGGAAGAGATGTACTCGGAGGAGATGAAGGACCAGGAGGGCAGCGGCCAGTCGCAGGTCAGCAACCTGCAGGACCCTAACCCTAGCAGCTACACCTCCGAGGGGCGCGGCGGCGACGAGGACGGCGGCGGCGAGCAGAAGCCGACGCGGGCGCAGCTGCTGCACGACGCCGGCTCGCTGGCCTCCGTCGTGAGCATCGGCAGCGGAGCCGGCCACATGGATCATCAGAGCATCAACTTTGGCATGATGGACCCGCTCGACTTCGACGCGTACGAGGCGGCCGGCGGGCAGGGGTTCGGCAGCGGCATCGCAGGCGGCGTGTCGCTGACGCTGGGGCTGCAGCAGAACGCCGACTCGCACGGAGGCGTGAACGTCGCGTTCGCTGCCCCGTCGTCCGCCGTGCAGGGCGGCGCCACCGAGTTCCTGTTCATGGACGGCGAGCAGCAGATGGGCGGTGCAGGCGGCGGCGTGCACTCGGCTCACGGCCACCACAGCCAGTTCAGCGCCGGCATGGACGGCGACGCCGGGCCGCACTACCGGGGACTGAGCGCCACCGGGTTCCAACTCCTCCACGACCTCGCCGGGTGATCGATAGCATCACACAGATCATGGACAGGATCACATAGACGTACGGAATCAATGGCGATCGCTAACTAGAGCGGAGGATTTGTGTGTAGGGTTTATGCATGCTTTGGATTGGAGGTTTATGAGGTGGTGATTGATGGGGATGTGTAAATGGCAGCGCGCGGGGATGGCATGGCAGCCTGTGTACTCTGCTGTGTACACTGCTTTGGATTTTTTGTAGCGTTTAGATACTCTCTTTAATTCTTGGCACGGTGTCTGTCTACGAAGAAAATCTGATGGAGAGCGCTCGCCGGAAGCCCTACTCTGTTAGCCGTTCATTTTATTGATAAAGAAAAAAATCAACGGCCGATAGAAGGAAGGATTATCTATTCATAAGCTGTCTGAATTTTTTAAAGTTTAAGTCACTTGTTGTGACCATTGGATCAATATATAATCATATAACATTCATTGGATCAATATCCAATCATATGATACACCAATCTCTACACAAATACAATGATCACAACAAATAATTTAAACTTAAAAAAATTTCAAGCAACTTAAAACTAGCAAAACCGTAAAAAGAAACCTCACATGAGACCTTCCCCTAGCAAACTCCCTTGCTTTTGTCGAATTGTGGACACTATTAGCCTCCTAGACCACCGTAATTCCAAATCTAGCCCCTTTACCTCCGAAATTCCAAATCTAGCCCCTCGGATCTGCGTACTGCGCCCCCGTACCGCAGCAGCAAGATGCTGCCGTCCAGTACCGCAGCATGTCGGAGACTGTAGCACTGTAGCATTTTCCCCCAACAAATCCATTTAGATATATTTTTGCAGGAATTTCTAAATATAGAATATGAGCTCAAAAAATGATGAAATTTTTTGTTATGTCTCCTGGCATAGTGTACTTGATTGTGTAATTTTTTCAGAATTTTATCAGTTATGATTTGTTCTCTAAAATTCATTTAATTATATTGTTTGTAGGAATTTTAAAGAACAAATCATAACTGATAAAATTCGGAAAAAATTACACAATTAAGTATACTGTGCCAGGAGTCTCCACAAAAAATTTCATCATTTTTTGAGCTCATATTCTATATTTAGAAATTCCTGCAAAAATATATCTAAATGGATTTTTGGGAAAAAAATTGCTACAGTGCTACAGTGTCCAACATGCTGCGGTACTGGACGGCAGCATCTTGCTGCTGCGGTACGGCGGCGCAGCAAAGCGCTGCTCGCGCGTCCGAGCGCAGACGCGGTCCGGGCTAGTTTTGGAATTTCGCGCAGCGCTAGATTTGGAATTACGGTGGTCTAGGAGGCTAATAGTGTCCAAAACTCGCTTTTGTCTATGTATGTATTCCATATCGGCTGTCACTGTTGCCGCAGACGTCGGGCTCCGCGTACTTATTGTTGCGTACACCCGGGTAAACACATGGCGCTTTCGTACAGCCTGGTCGCAGCCTGCCAAATGTACTGGCTGAAAGAGAACCTTTTAGTGCGTGCAGAATTGCAATGAACGGTATCGATCTACTTGTGCCGTACATGAAAACGGCGTGATCAATTCAACTGTCGGGGAATTCTTTCTATATATACATGAAATGTTATATAGGAAGTTCTATTTCGAGCATTTTTTTCGTATCATGCATTAGAAATAACTAGGTCATACATTGATGTTGTCATGCAGTCATTCATGTGTACGGTAGTGCGGTACTATACATCTAGTAAAATGGCCAGTTGGTTAATAGAAATGTTATACACATCTTTCTCGTATTTTTTTTTGGGGTTCGGACAGTGTCGATGATTTAGTACCGATCTTAGGAATGAATGTAAGAGACACTCCTTAAGTTAAACCATACAGAAAAATACATGAGGATTTTATATAGGTTCGGGCCTTCTCCCGAAAGAATAATAACTCTACTCCTGTATTGTTGTATTGACTATGCTTTACAACAGGGAAGAAATCGTTATAACTAAGGCTTAATGACTTATGTCTGTTGAGATTGTCTTTGTTATCGTTTTTCTCTGTCGATCTTGTTGCTGCTACTGTTGTTGTTATCTGTCCACTGGCTTTACTCCTTATATAGTGCGTGAAAGGGTTGCAGTTATCCCGTATCAAGAGGCGTCTCACCGTTGATGAAATGCGCACATTCAGTGATGGTTATTATCATAAACTAATCATCCTATGTCGCCTTGCAGTTATGTCAGAGACAGAGGATTAATGCGTGCAGTTACCTCCGGAGAATAACAGCATATATATATTAACTATTGTGTATATTAAACACAACGCATAAGTGTCCCTAGTCGATTGGGCTCACATGTCTGTAGATTTTGTTGACTATAGGGTGATCGTAGTTGACATGATCGTAGTAAAGCTTACGATCATTAAGTGATCGTAGTAAGACTTACAACCATAAAGTGATCGTAGTAAGGCTTACGATCATGAGGTGGTCGTAGTAAATCTTACGACCACTAGGTAGTTATAGAAGTACTTACGACCATATATGATGGTCGTAAAATAGTTTACAACTACTCAACTAAGCTTCCCCCTTATTAATGAAAAGGGGTATCCTTACGAATAATATAAAGATATTATTGTCTATAATGATAATTACAGATAAATAATTTAATTAATTGCTGATTATTATATCCTCGTCGGAGGGTGGGGTGTAGTTGAATTTATAACATTTGGATGTGTTTAAGATTCGAGTGCCGTGCACCTTTGTCTATATATCTTTAGCGAAGCCAAGCGCATCAGTGCCGCCGAATGTGACGTGAACAACAAAAAAAACCAGCTCGCCGCCACTCTCAAATGCATTTATTCTTTCTTTTTTTGTTATTGCCACAACAGTGCTAGAGGAGGCGTTGAGGCAGTAGTAGCAAGCGAAGAAAGTGGAGGTGCATTGCCGAGGGGCTTCGCCGGTGTCGTTGAGGCGTTGCATTGGAGGAGGCAAGCACAAGCGATTAACATGGCAGGCGAGCGAGATGGTGGCTGTGGCACGATAGGGTTAGGGGGGAGAGATCAATGCATATAGGAGAGGAGGGAGGAATCTAGGTGCTACCAAAAAACAACTGTGGTACGATAGGGTTAGGGGAGAGAGATCGATGCATACAGGAGAGGAGGGAGGAATCTAGGTGTTACAAAAAAATATCAACTATTTTGGTTGAAAAAACATTCAAATGGTGAATAGAAAAGACCCATCAAGGTTCTATTTGGCATTGCGGTGGCTTTGAAAGCACTTATTTATTTCTAGTTTAGGATATAAGTATAACAGTTAGTTGGAACCATCCTTTTTAAAGCTGTAACAGTAAAATTTTACAAGAATAAGTAAAGGTTTCCGTAACAAATTAACTAGATTCCACAACACGCACCACAACCACAATCTGGCCCTAATTAGTGAAGTGTGCCTTGCCGTATTAATTCCTGATGTGAAAGGATGTTCATTCCACTTCAGGCCTCCGAATCAAAACTAATCGAGAGCAATTAACATTATTTCCCTTTACTAGTACCGGTACACTACTGTTTCAGTGTTTTGCGCGCAATAAACACTTTCCCCATTGTGCCACCATGATCGCTTTTTTTTTTAGGCTACCATGATCGCTATGAACACACAAGTACGCGCATGCATGCAAGAGATCGATGTACCAACACGCGGTACTGAGGCCCTGTTTGGTACAGCTTCTACTCCCAGCTTCTCAAGTGATTCTTGTGGAGTCGTACCAAACACCCTGATTCTCAAAACCACTAGATTCTGCTTCTCACGATGAGCTGTCTCGAAAATGAACTAGCAACGAGAAGCAGCCTTCCCGCAGATTCTCGTGAGAATCCAACCTTCAAAAACAAAAATACCCTTTGAAGTTGAAGGTTTTTACCCGCAAATACCATCGATCTACCCCCGTCTCGTCCCACCGCGCGACACCCCCCTACGCCGCCCTTCTCCACGCCTCCCCTGCCTCCTACTCCCACCTCCACACGGGCCTCCCTTCCTCCACGCCGCCTTCCTCGCTCCTCCTCCGTGTCGGCTTCCCCCACCTCTGCCTCCCCTCCTCCGTGTCGGCTTCCCCCGCCTCCGCCTCCCCCATCCACGCCGGTCTTCCCCCTCTGCGTCGGCTTCCCCCGCCCCCGCCTCCCCCATCTCAATGCAGGCGGTATGGAACAAGTGAAGCCAGCGGCAGTGGCGAGCAACAAGAAGGTGGTGTTGCGGGAGTACATCAGCCGCGCACCTAGGGAGGACAACATGGTGCTCGTCGATGGGGACACCATGGCGCTGTGCGCCCCCGAGGACGCCGCCGGCCCTGCGGTGCTAGTCAAGAACCTCTACCTCTCCTGCGACCCCTACATGCGCGGTCGGATGCAGGACTTCCACGGCTCCTACATCCCCTATTCAAGCCTGGATCAGTAAAAAAATCCTCTTCAAATCATCATATTTCGCTTGGTCTCTCTTGTTGATTGCTCGAGAAATCAGGTATGCATTCGTCTATACATAGAGGATTTGTTTATCGATCGAGCAAACTTGATCCGTGAAGGTTATAGAAGGGTTTGGCATGGCAAGAGTGGTGGATTCCACTCATCCGAGATTCGGTGCGGGTGACATTGTTTCGAACCGATCGGTTGGGAGGAATACAACCGATCGACAAGCCCGAACACTAAGGAAGATTCAAAGAAAGTGACATTCCACTCTCTTATCATTTGGGGCTTCTTGGTGAGTTTCTTGCTCGTATTTTTTCAATCACTCGGTTGTATTCTAAAACACGAAGCGTAAATAATGAATGTAATGATGTGATCATGCGAACTACCAAAAGATTGTTCTTTTAAGGAACACCAGTGCATGATATTTTTAGAAAGTCTAATCTTGGTTGCATAAATTTGTGGTGTGTAATTGAGAAGAAAAAGAAGGTTAGAGACAAATCTTTGTTTCTGATGCATCAGGAGCGGTTGGCCAGATTGTCAGTCCACTTGCAAAGCTCCATGGATGCTATGTTGTCAGAAGTGCTAGAACAGATTAGAAAGTACTCACTCAAACCAGTAGTTGCATTCGCACTGTAAAGTCAGATCACTCGTGGTCTACAACAATGTTTCAGTTGAGCTCTCAAGGACAAGCTTTTATTCGATGCAGCTTTCAATTACAAAGGTGAAGCTGATGAGGCGGTATGCTTGTTCAATCTAGCATTACAGCCTGTAGAGCTTGGTTGGTTTGATGTCCAAAACTATATAAAAGTGTGTTTTACTTGATAGCCCGACATCACATCGGAGACATTGTATTCGCCCTTCAGCAGAAGGACCACCCAAGTTCAAAAGAAAGGGTGATGATCTCTTTATGAGCACACCTTATCGTTGGATCAAGCTCTTTGTGAGTTCCAATTTGTTCGCACATATGGACAACAGTAACTGCTCATTAAGTCGAACCCTCGTGAAGTTGTTAAGCCTGGTAAGACCTTGTAGATCTTAAAGCACCAATTTGTACTTATATAATTGTACTTGTTGGTAATCCTTGTTTGGCACTTGAGCAGATCAATTCAAGGCAATAAACGATAAGGGAATGCCAATGTACCAGAGGCCTTTCATGAAGCGGAAGCTCTACATTCACTTCATAGTGGAGTTCCCTGACTCGCTGGCACCAGAGAAATGCAAGGCTCTTGAGGCTGTGCTTTCCACCAAAGCCTTCATCCCAGCTGACAGACATGGAGATAGATGAATGCGAGGAGACCACCATGCATGATGTCAACAACATCGAGGAGGAGATGCGCAGGAAGCAAGCCCATGCTGCTCAGGAGGCGTACGAGGAGGATGACATGACTGGAGGTGGCCAAAGAGTGCAGTGCACAACAAGAAGCGTGAGTATATCATCCGTGGACTTCTGCTGCTTGCCGCAAGCCAACATGATTGCAAGGTTCGCAGTAATTTTTTGGGCCCAGGATGATTGCTCTTTGGTATTATTGTGGCAATTTATCAAATAGCGAATCATATTCTACCGTGCGAGCTTTAACACGGTGATTAAGGGGCTCTGCAAGGAGGGGGAGGTGGGTGCTGCCATGGCTCTGTTCAAGAGGATGCTGGAGGTGCCGAGGCCGAATGGGACAGGGGTGTCGCCCAATTTTGAGACCTACATTATGCTGCTTGAGTTGTTGGTCAAACCAATACTTATTTCATTATTTGGATGCACCATTTATCAGTGCAAATACTTTCTTTGAATCAAGACATGATGTTTTTGGGTCTGAGTAAGGCTGTTGTTGAGGAATTATACAATGCTCTAAGGTATAACCAATATCTGCTGGGTTTTCATCCTCATTTTAGCTCCAGAAGTTTAGCTTGTGTAGCATGTGTTGGTTATATGCTAAATCAACTTATTTTCAACTATGTACATGGGAATGTTGTTAGCATAATGATATATGACAATTCTCTATAATTGTTTGCTTGGGAGCTGGGAGACGCTAGTGCTCTGGTACTAGTCATACCAATATACCATGCATACCTTACGAATGTTGTTGCTACAAACATTGTTACTGTACCACTTCACGGAAATGTATAGAACAATCTAGTACCTACAAATTTGGGCGGAAATTCTATAATTTGTGTGCAAATACATAGGAGAAAGACACAAATACAATTGAAGTATTACAACCAGGGGTAACATGGTCTATTTACCTCTAATCCTCCCTCATATGATTTTTGGAGCTAACCTACTAGCCAAACGCTTTCAACAGACAGCTCTAGATTCTCAGAGAAGTGGATTCTTAAAGAATCAGGAGCAGAATTTGAAAAATGAGAATCTGAAGTTGTACCAAACAGAGCCTGAATAGTCCTATTCACTAGCTACGTGTGGGACGAATTAAAGTTGGGTTCACAGCTGACAGTTGACATATGGGCCGGGTTCATTCAAGTTTTAAACGCCACAGAAGATAATATATGTAAGTTGCGCGCATCCTCAAGTCTCAACTCTCAACGGTGCGCTTCGTATGTGTGCCCCGCGCCGTGTGTGCACGGGCAAACCGTACGTGTGCCTTCCTGCTGGGTGTGCTACACTCACGCACTGCTAGCTAGTGCGTGCACGGGCAAGATTCGATTGGGACCGTCCACTTCCACTACACATAGGACAAGCTAAAACTATCATGTCCGGAATTCAACAGGATTGAGTACGTCCCAACAGGGGTGGACATGAGCGGATCCAGAAAAAATAGTTATTGGAGTCGTTTAGAAGGATATATTTATAGTTTACAAGGAGAACTTACATGAGTAAGAGCTTCTCTTTAGAATTGGGTCTCAGGCCGCGCTGGGACAATGGTCCGAGGGCTAAGATCCAAAACGTTCATGCATATATATTGTGTTGGACTTAATAACAGCTGATCTAATCCGAGACTTAGCTCGTGACCGGTTCCGCCCCTACATCCCAATAGCAACTCCCAGCTACCTTGTCGTCCATAGGGATTAGCTTGCGTCTTCAAATTAGAAGGTTCTCATTAAAGTATATGACTCGAACTGTGCGTTAGCCATTAGCCTATATGGCACGAGTGGCGTATTGTTTGGACTAGCCATAATCGGCTAGCGAAACTGTGTCAAGTTGACAGGATTTATAGTTTGATACGTGCACTCTGAGCCTTGGAGGATTTGTTTGTTGGTATGTCCTTTTCGGATCTTGGCGTTCCCGTTGGAAGACGAAAACAAGTACCACTTGCAAGAGGTTGGGTTTCTTTTTGAGTAAAATGAATGGAGGGTCATTCAACTTGTTTGAGTGTGTCATCTAAATCATTGTATTTTTAAAATGCACATTTAGATCATTGATGTGACATAAGTGGGTCACTAGCCTATCATAGTGCCCACACGGGCAAACTTCGTACACGTGGCATGCCACGTCAAATTGAATGCAGTTGGTGGAACATTTGCATATAGCTGTTTGTTGAAAGCAAACATATTTACTCTCTACCCTTGATGCATAATTTAATGGGAGTGTCTATACAACATGCGACTGATTTTTTCTTGGAAATCAGTCACTTTTTGAGCCATTAGATGAAGATTCAATGCTCCAGATATCACCCCCACCTCTATATCCCTAATCTAATCTCACTTCTCACCCTCTCTCCCTCTCTCTCACCAATCACATAGCACTAAAATTGAAAGATGTATAGCAGTTCTCTAATTTAATTACTCCCTGTTAGCATCACTGATTAATTTGTTTGGTTTTGCAACTCACCTCCTCGATGCACAATTGCAATCTGCACGAGCACCATTGGGCCAAGACGTCGCCTGACCCTTTGCCGCTGCCGATCTTGGGCACACGCTTGACTGACCATGAGCCAGATCCATAGGCAGCCGAGGCGAGGCAAAGGATGAGGTTGTCGGCACTTTGGATCAGGAAGAGCACGATGCACGGGTTCGCGAGGAATTGCAGCTAGCACTGGCACGAGTACTCGAGGCAGACGTGCGAAGAGCCCCTCGACAGTGAACAGGTCGGGGACAGCGGCGAGGTGCCACCCCTAGACGTGTGTTGCGACGTCAACGGCGACGAGGAGCATGGACAGGAGGAGGAAGGCGCGGAGGTAGCAGTAGAAACTTGGTGCGCAACACGGGGATCTCCCGCGGCGGAGGTCGCACCCGTGAGCTTCCCCGCCCGCACGGTGCGCCTTGAGCAGCACCCTCCTAGGTTTGTGGTGCCATCATCGCCTCTAGGGTTTTCGCCACCGCCGGAGCACGACGAGGATGGAGAAAGTGGAGTGGCTCGATGGATTTGGTCTGGTTCCAACTGAATCGGTAAAGGGCACAAGGATACGGTGAAACGTTGAAAAAAAACATTGTGCATTGTGCATTGGGTTTTTTTCATTTTGAACCGAGGATGAGATGATATCACTTATCATAGAAACATGCTTTAAAAAAGAAACTCAACACACATCTCAATGCATATCAACGGTCAAAATGTTTCAATCAAGAAAAAAATGCAAGTTTTATAGCCAAAATGTTCACACCCAAACCTGAAGCTCACCGATGTGGTATGCCATGCGTACGAAGTTTACTCGCTGGACAGCCAGTATGGGTAATGACCCATGTATGTCACTTTAGTGACTTAGATGTGTATTTTGAAAGTACAGTGACCCGATGACACATCCGAATAAGTTGAATGATCTGGATGCATTTTTTACTCTTTCTTCTCTTTTTTTATGATGCAAGGCTGGGTTAGTCTAATACCCTCCTCACGAGTGCTGTAAGAAGTCTAATTTAATATGGACCTTCCTTTTTTAGTGAACATAGTGTATCTCGCCGTACATTATAGGAAAGAACTATTATTGGACCTAAGTTTAGTTGGAAAAGATTGAGCCTAAGCCCAACATAGTTGGGTTCGCTGGGTAGGTTATCATTTTGTATGGTCCGGGGACATGTTTAACTTAATAATATGTACTAGAGATTGGGTTTAGTTTTGACAGAATTTTGTAGGCTTGGGTTAGTTTAGTGCTGTTTTACCATGTTCCATGCCCACTAAAATTACCTGTTTTCGCTTAAAAAAACCTTTTATTGGCAATATATACACACTAACTCACAGTATACACACCATGCATGCTCACATGCTAACACAAGAACCCCATTTGGCACAAACAAGAAATTTGAGATTATTGTAATGAATGGATTATAATGCAATTTACAACCTATATATAGGCCGTAACAGGTACCACTCGAATTAAAGCTTTGCACATAGCACAAAACGAGGTAATCCAAGAGGTAGCTAGCCCTCTCCAACTCACCAGTATGGACCCGGACAACACCAGCAATGGAGAAAGAAGATCCAAGAAAGGCGATTCGGCCTTTGACCAGGCCACGGCGGAAGTTATCGTTTGCCATGCACACGTGCCGGCCCTCCTGACACGCACTTAGCCCAGCAAACAACGAACAAAACGACCAGCCATTGAATTCACCAGTTCGTTATAGTAAACCTCACCACCATTAGCACACTAACCTCTTTTAGCAACTCATCGATCAAGCCGCCTGGCCATTGCGATTGCGACGTCATTGGCATGAAGGGGAGAGGGGCCGGAGATAAGCAGGCCAATGGCGTGCACGGCGCGGCGCTGCACGGCTCCGGCAAGGTCAAGTTCTCCTTTCTCTGCGGCCTCCTCCTTTACGTCGTCCTGCCGGTGCTCTTCTTGTACATGGTCGTCATCGCCGCCTCGCCGTTCTACAACCCCCGGTGCTCGCCGGAGGCGAGTACCATGGCCCATTTCGTCGTGGCCAAGCCCAACGCGTCTTCTTCCACGACGTTGAACAGTTTTTCTTCTCCAACGCTGCCGCCGGTCAAGCCGACGCCGCCGGCGGACGAGGGGCCCACCGGGCTGCGGCACATTGTGTTCGGCATTGGTGCGTCGTCGGCGCTGTGGAAGAGCCGGAGGGAGTACATCAAGCTGTGGTGGCGGCCGGGGCGGATGCGGGGGTTCGTGTGGATGGACAAGCCGGTGGAGGAGTTCTACTCCAAGAGCTCCCGCACGGGGCTCCCGCCGATCATGGTCAGCTCGGACACGTCCAAGATCCCGTACACGCACGGCGCCGGCAGCCGATCGGCGCTGCGGATCTCCCGCATTGTCTCCGAGAGCTTCCGGCTCGGCCTCCGCGGCGTCCGGTGGTTCGTCATGGGCGACGACGACACGGTTTTCCTCCCGGATAACCTGGTGCACGTGCTCTCGCAGTACGACCACCGGCAGCCGTACTACATCGGATCACCGTCCGAGAGCCACATCCAGAACCTCATCTTCTCCTACGGCATGGCGTTCGGCGGCGGAGGCTTCGCCATCAGCGGCGCCCTCGCCGAGGAGCTGGCGAAGATGCAGGACGGGTGCCTGCACCGGTACCCCGCGCTGTACGGCAGCGACGACCGCATCCACGCGTGCATGTCGGAGCTCGGCGTGCCGCTGACGCGCCACCCGGGGTTCCACCAGTGCGACCTCTGGGGCGACGTACTCGGCCTCCTGGGATCGCACCCTGTGGCGCCGCTGGTGACGCTGCACCACCTCGACTTCCTGGAGCCGGTGTTCCCGACGACGCCGTCGAGGGCCAGGGCGCTGAGGAGGCTGTTCGACGGGCCGGTGAGGCTGGACTCCGCTGCGGTGGCACAGCAGTCGGTGTGCTACGACCGCGAGCACCAGTGGACGGTGTCGGTGTCGTGGGGGTTCGCGGTGATGGTGGTGCGCGGGGTGCTGTCGCCGCGGGAGATGGAGACGCCGGTGCGGTCGTTCCTCAACTGGTACAAGCGCGCCGACTACAGGGCCTACTCGTTCAACACGCGGCCCGTGGCTCGGCAGCCCTGCCAGAAGCCGCACGTGTACTACATGCGCGAGTCGCGGATGGACCGGCGCCGGAACGTGACGGTCACGGAGTACGAGCGGCACCGCGTCAAGCAGCCCGGCTGCCGGTGGCGCATCGCCGACCCCACCACGCTCCTCGACAACATCGTCGTCCTCAAGAAGCCCGATCCCGATCTCTGGAAAAGGGTACGCCTTTTTATCTTTTTTTTTTTCTTTCGTCTCATTTCCTGAAACTTGTATAGTTTTTTTTAGAAAAGAAACTTTCCAGCTTTTATAAAAAACTAATGTCACAATATACAAAAACAGAACACAAAAGAAGGCAAAGTAAACTGGGAACACCAGCTAACTCTAAGGCCTACAGCAAGATAAAAGTGAACCATGCTACAGTATTCAGAACAAAACTACAAAGATCAAGAACAACGGTCTAAACATCTAAGAAACTACATAGTCTCCTTGAACAGAAATGTTTCAGCCAGCTTTCAACTAAAGTAACTAGATTATTCAGCTTTATCTGCTCCTTCTTTTTTATTAGCATCCGCCACCGCTGCAAACACGACATAAAGTTGTATAGTTTTGGTCGTTAAAGTTGTATAGTCTCATTTCCTGGCACACGATGACACAACTAAACGTGTGCAGTCTCCGAGGAGGAATTGCTGCAAAGTGATCTCGTCGCCGAAGAAGGGGAAGAACCGGTCGATGACCATCAACGTCGGCGTGTGCAGGGAAGGCGAGTTCGCCAAGGTTTAATTGGGTTGGTGTTTTACATCCTTCCTTCGACATGCAACTATGCATGCACGCGTGCTAGTGCTACCTTAATTTTTGAATCTTGGTATTTCTCTGGCCTAATCTTTAGCATGTCACTTGTGCCGTAGGGTTAAATAGGAGGGAGGAAGAGGAATTAGCGGCGGCAAAAGAGGTCCCGGCTGGAGCGGGAAACCCCAAGTTTATCAGTCTTTCCGCTGGGACCGACTAATATGTCTCGTTAGTGTTAGCTGATCGCGCCTGATCGGATTGGTCAGGTCTGTATCGATGCGTCAAGCACGGAGGTCGTCGTTCGTGCGTGCGTGTCCACGGTGACAGATGCTCTCTGCACTGCGAGTTAGTTACTAATATACTACAAGGATGCTGGTGGTGGTGATGATGATGATGATGCTGTAACTCGATCTCTACGTGTTTTGCGCGCGGCATGTGTGTGCCGAGGCCATTTGATTTCCACTTATATTGGACGTGTCGGGGGCTTTCTCTGTGCACAATTTTGTAGAGGAACGGACGGTGTTTAGCAAACGATCTTGTGTGGTGGTGTTAACAAAAAAGAAATGGTGCTATATTAACGGAATTGCTTCGACAATTTTTTTGTGAGAAAACAATCGTTTTTCTGTCCCTTAGATATGCTTTAGGATTCGTGTCGTGCATTGGGCTGTGGCTCGAGCGAGCTTGGTCAGGTAGGATCGAGCTCGAAACGTACTCGAGCCGAGCTCGAGCAGCTCGGTTCGGCAAAGCTCGAAAGCAAGTAAAGAGGTCAGAGCATAGAAACAGTTTAGAACAAACAATGATGAAGAAATCAAATGGCATAGAAGGCATGGAATTGCAATATGGCCATGAATTTGATTAGCATGTGTATGCTAGCGATGTACCGGATCTCAGGGGTTCGAGGGAGAGGACGTCGAGGACTCCTTAGCGGCGCTGGGGCGATGGAGATCCTCAGAGAGGTCCAGGTGAGGTGGCCTGCTCATGCGGCGGCAGCGGCGCACTCGTGAGTTGAGGTGGTCTTCTTGGGGATGAGCAACGAGGAGGTTGAATAATCTAGCTACCTGGCTAGGAACTTGGGATTTGACATGGTCTTGGGTGTGTGGGGCCGGGGGTGAGCATCAAGCCACGTGAGGGAGGAAGTAACGGGGGCTGGGGCAAAGCAAAATTGAATGAGGGAAAGGATAGCGCCTGGGCAACACTAGCCCAATTGAGTTATTCAGATCGTTAAGGCTCGCGAGAGTTTGAGATAACTTGAATCGAGCCTACATCGAGCTGAGCTCAAGCAGTTCGCAAGCCTTGAGCTTTTAAAAAGAGTCTTAGTTGTGCATATCCTCATCAGGTGGGTTTGCATAGGATTTGCTCAGCGAGAGAGGTATCGGATTTTGAGAGGTGAGAGTCAATTCCCACAAGTTTGATTTTACATGGTACGAAGCTTACGTTTGTTATTTTGTTTTTCATGATTGTGATTTGTCTCAATGCATGGTAATCAAGGTGGATAATACATAACGGGTTTATCATATTGTCGTATTTTATTGGTATAGAATTTCATGTTTTGTCTTATTGATTTATGGGATATATGTGATCCGAATTTCTAATATGGAAGTATCCGGATAAGTTACCATATTAGCGGATTAGTTTCTTACTTGGACTCTAAGTCCTTTTGTCCCTTTATATACCTCTTGTAAGCCGCACGGGGAGAGTTGACGTCTGACGCCTCATTGTAATCCCCTGTGTTTTGTAATCGCTCCTCATATAATGATCATCGTCGGTTGGCACCCGTGGTTTTTTCCCGCAAAGGTTTTCCACGTAAAATTTGTGTCTCTTGTCCCTCTTGATCCGTGCATTATTTCTAACAAGTGGTATCAGAGCACAGGAAATTAGGATTTGATAGAGACACACGAAAAAAAATAGCAGATCGCATCGCGCGCGCCGCCACGACCGCGCGCTTCGCTCGACCGCTTGTCTCCGTCGCGCTTTGCCTCGTGCCGCGCCCGCCCGCCCACCGCATTGGCGACACGCTCCCAAGGGCGTAGCTCGGCAGTGAAGCCCTGCGCGCGCTCGGTTTCTCCAAAGAAGACAAATGACGCGTTGCAAGCGACATCATGCGCGTCATTGTCAGGAGCTGAAATAGCTGAGAACTGAAGCAAATCCAAAATGGAGGTTCGGACCATCTGAATGTGCTTGCTGAAGCTTAACCGCTGGATGAAGAGTTATGATGATCCGACAGTCCTGAAGTGTTGCTTGAACCACCAAAGCATTAACAGCTGATGTAAGTTGTTCTATCTGCTTGTTATACTGTTCCATCTGTTGGTTTTGCTCCACTTGTCCCTTTCGGATCATATCCACGCTCTTCATAACTTCTTCCAACTCTCCTTTGGTAACATAAGGCTGGCTTCTTCCTTCTCCTGCATCATCTTTACCGGGCTTACCCATGATCAACTTCTAGATCAGACCAGGGATTTTAGTAAGGGAAACAACGAGTTAACCCCAACCCAGTGCAGATCTAAAAGCTTCACCACAATACCCTCGGATCCTCTCTGGAACTGCCTTAACTTCAGAATTTTACAGGAAGAACTAGCTTCCCAACCCTTGTTAAGACTGTTCTCGATTAGATCTGAGGCCCAGAGCAGGGCTCTGATACCAAATTGTCAGGAATAGAGATTTCAGCACATATAACACGGCAGACTAAACTGAATATGGAACTAAGAACAGGAAGAAAGGAGATGTGAAAGAGGAGAATAGGGGATGAGGCGGCTATGGTTTTTCTTAACAAGAATATTCGCAATGTATCTTACAAGCCGCAGCTGGCATTTATACTGCTCAACTGATCAAATGTATTAGCTTAATTGTTCTTAAACTACAACTTCTAAACGATAAACAGTGCATTAGCAGCTGGTTTGCTATGGGGTTTGCTTCAACACCTCAGGACCGTCGGATCATCATAACTCTTCATCCAATGGTTAAGCTTCAGCAAGCACATTCAGATGGTCCGAACCTCCATTTTGGATTTGCTTCAGTTCTCAGCTATTTCAGCTCCTAACAGTCATCCATCGCCTCGGTTCAAGTTTTCGGTCCGTGCGTCGCCAGCATCGGTCCGTCGTCGCCTCGATTCACGTCCGCAAGCCGTCCAGCAGCGGCAGCCAGCTTGTCCTCCGTCACCTCGGTCCTACGTGGCGCTTCTTCCAGCGGCACATCAATTCACGTGGAGGAGCAGCGCTTGGTTTTCTCTAGCAGCATAGCAAGTTTGCTGCTTCACGTGGAGGATCCAAGTTGTGAAGATTTTGCTACGTCCACCCAAAGCGTACCAGGAGTTCTGAAGATCTTTGATTGGCGTACACAGAAGGTGTACCAAAAAGGTTGTGATTTTTGCTAGGTTTACACAGTTCAGTACCAGCAATTTTCAGGTTTTATTCCTCATGACGACTTTGAAGTATGATCTTCCACTCCTGGATCGTGACACAAGATTTTCGTTGTGGCAAGTCAAGATGAGGGTTGTGTTGGCACAGATGGATGGATTGGAAGGGATGATGCATGACAAGCGTAAAGACTGTAAGGCTTTATCTCAGATTCACCTTCATCTACCAAATAATATTTTGCAGGATGTTTTGAAGGAGAAAACAGCTGCTGCATTTGTTGGAGATATGCCCTAGAGGCAATCATATTGATGATAATATTTCATTGTATCCATGATTTAATAAATGTTCCTTGAATATTGCCTTTGTGTTGATTAACAAGTATGTGACTTGTTTGTGAAACTCTTTACTTGTATGGTTATTCTAAAGTTGTCCCTAGTCGGAGTTCATGTGAGGACACACGTGAATGATGGATTAGCACATGTATCGGTTGATGACCATGTTTCACAGTGTCATAGACATGGAGATGTCAAACATAGTAATTATTCTTATGGTTCTCTACACACATAATGTGGACACATGTTTAGAACATGGGGTTGGACCGACCCAACATGAGACATAGTAATTATTCTTATGGTTCTCTCTACACAATGTGTACGCCTTGTCCTTAGACTCGAGATTGTCGTATGTACTTGAGATGTGAATCGACCTACTTAGGGGCTATCAAACGCTACTCCGTGAATCGGGTAGTTATAAAGGTAGCTTTGGTTTGTCATGAAGCATGTCGCGAGGCATGGTCACGAGATGGGATTTGCCCTCTCACCGAGAGAGATATCTCTGGGCCCTCGAGTGATCGGATCCGTAAATGCATGGCCATGCTACTTAAGGTTAAGAGTTAACCTAGTAAGGGATTCCGGATCACAGGATCGAGAAAGAGTGGTCACTTGGAGCTCGACCGAATATCGTGAGGCAAAGGGATTGACATGTACATAACGCTGTGATGGTTCGTCCGATATGATCTTTACGTATGTTTAGGAGTTGGCACGCCTTGCTAGAGGCCGCTACCAACTATTGACCAAGTATGTGTACTGCCATGTCTAAACATATGTGAACCATAGGTCACACACTTATGGGAAGCCTAATTCGGATTGGATCTAAATTAGACGGGCATTGAGTCCTAATGGGCCTCTATTCGTAGAAGCCCATTATAAGGACGCCTATAAAAGGAGGGCAGGGGCGCTACGGTTGAGGGTTGAGTTTTTCGTGACATCCTCAAACCCCGCCGCCACCCTCCCATGCCCTAGTCGCCGCGCGGATCTAGTAGTCCGGCGGCGCCGCTTCTCCCGCACGTGTGGATACCTTTGGAGGCGCCGATCCGTGGCGCTGGGACGAACCGCAAGAAAGGAGCCGACGTGGGACGCCGCGACGAGGACGAGGAAGTAGTACGACTACTCGCCTCGACGCATCGCATCAATCGAGCACGACTACACCGCCCGACGCGTCGCATCAACTTCCGCACCGCGTCTAGTGGTAAGACCGTGATCTATAATCGCAGTGATCTTGGTTTACTGCAGAATTTTTTTAATTTGCGCTAGTGTAGCCTACCCGCTTCCCTACAAAGGGTATCGAGCGTTCTGTCGCCATGTTATAGGTTCGGTGATTTGCATATGGCGATATGTAATCGGCATGATCGATGTGATCGATTGTATAGTTCGTAATGGATTGATCCGTTTCGTGATCATGTCGCTAAGGTCGTGAAACAACATACCCCTACCGGCCGGATTCGCCATCGGCAGACAGTGACACGAAACCGCCATGAATGCGAAGATCAATATGATTGATCGATCGAACCTAGATTAATAATCGATGTACCGTGATCATGCCGCTAAGGTCGTGAAACAACATACCCCTACCGGCCGGATTCGCCATCGGGTAGACGACACGAAACCGTTGCGCGCATGCGAAGATCAAGACAAATTGGTCGAATCGAACGAAGAGTCGATTTGTGGTAAATATGATTTGCCGATCAAAATCCTATGTAAAAATTGCATAGATTGATCTCTGCTTTTTACGAATTTCCGGACGCCGAGATACTGATAGGCGCGCCCTTCGAATCCTGAGGGGAAACCTCGACCCCTATCAGAGATTGCGATTCTATGCATAAACTTGTTTTTGCAGGATGTATGTGACCAGATGGCCTAATGTGTATGTGATGCATGTTTGTAATATTTGCATGACTCACAGAATCAGGTACTGCAACACTACTGGAGCCATTGTGTTGCCAAAGTATTGTATTAACGGCTGCGTGCGACTTGTGATGATTCCTAGTATCCATGTATTTTATTACTAGTCATATGAGTAATAGCTTATAGTAGTACTCTGAGGACACATCACTTGGAGGGATGGCACACATGAACCATGGAGATGGAGATCATCATGGTGGATGCATTCTATGGCGATGGAGATCACCATGAGAAAATGGGCCATACCGAGTCACAACTGTGTGAATGTTATTCCTATTGTTTTACTCCTATGCATGTTTGAATGGTAGAAATATAGCGATCCTCACAAAATGTTAAGTTAAACATATGCCCTCCCAATTAAACTTTGCACCATCCCATGTCTTGTAAATTGATGGTGGGTCTATAAAATTAGGCACCATCAACTTTCCTTGACTAGATGGGTTTTGTATCTGATACTTACATGCATAAGGATTGGTGAACTTAACAAGGTTATCATAAAGGTTATGGGCCTTGGGGCATAAAGGTTGGGCGCGGGGCATAGAGATGTCACCCAACAACAAGAGTCATATAGAGATATGATTAGCAAGGTGTTGCTTATCAAGTACCTTGTCTCCTAGCGGTGATGCAAAAGCTCACTAGTAGACTCATCATGCGGATCTTGAATCGCTAAGAATCAACAGAGGGATGTTGATTTTAGTGGAGTACATTCTATTAAATTTGTTTAATACAGTTTACTCTATCATGGTTTTATTTGTCTTAGTATTTTGCATTTCCTATTGTAGATCAATGGCATCTAGCAACCACGCACACCCTTTTGCTTTGCGATCGATTCTTGAGAAAGAGAAATTAAATGGAACAAACTATTCGGATTGGTCCGTAACTCGAGAATTGTTCTCGTGGCGTATAAAAGGAAAACGCTCGACACCCCAATCCTAAGAACTCGCAAATAATGCGTCCGCTGTTGTTAAAAATGCCTACAAGAAAGCATGTGATGACTCTCTTGAGATTAGTCGTCTTATGCTTGCATGCATGGAACTCGACCTTCAAAAGCGGCTTGAGGATCGTGAAGCGTATGATATGATCATAGCGCTTAAGGACATGTTCCGCATATGTGCCAGACCGAACGGTTCAATGTCTCTAAGGCTTTTCTCGAATGCAAGTTAATGAAGGTGCACCCGTAGGCCCACATGTGATCAAAATGGTTGGTTACAATGGACTTTTGATAAACTTGGTTTTCCAATTGGCCAAGAGTTGGCAATCGATTTCATGTTAGCGTCTCTTCCACCTAGCTATGGGCATTTCATTTGAACTACTATATGCATGGGGCGGATAAGGGCCTTAATGAGCTTTGTGGGATGCTCAAAACAGCAGAGAATGACATTAAGAAGTGTGCGTGGCCTAGCCATGTGATGGTCGTGCATGAGAACAAGTCTAGCTTCAAGAAAAGGGTAAGAAGCCATGGCCAAAGAATAAGGGTAAGGTTAAAGATATGATCTCAAGCCAACGCCTAAGCCTAACGTCGACTGAGCCGAGACAAGATGCTTCTATTGTAAAGAAACCGCCACTGGAAGAGAAACGCAAGAAGTACATGGATTCCGATGAATGAAGAAGAAGGTCGAAGTAAGACTTCCACCCATGGTACACTTGTCATAAATGTTTTAGACATTTTTCTCGCAGATTCTCCTATTAACTCTTGGGTATTTGATAACGGATCGCTTGCTCACATTTGCAACTCGATGGGGCTAATAAGAAGTAGAGGAGTTGCAAGAGGTGAAGTTGATTTCGCCGGGAATAAAGCAAGGGTTGCTGCGTTGACCGCTTACACCATGCAACTTCACTTCCTTCAAGATTTATTATGGAATTGAATAATTGTTATTATGTTCCTAGTATGAGTTGAAACATTTTATCCCCTCATGTTTGATGAGAGATGGTTATTCATTTGCAAGTAAAGACAATGGTTGTTTGATCTCTAAAATGGAATGTTTATGGCTTTGCGCCCATTGTGAATGGGTTATTTATTTTAAATCTTGATGATGCGCCTATCTTTAACATAAATGCTAAAAGACTTCGACCTAATGATTTGAATCCCACCCACGCTTGGCATTGTCGCTTGGGTCACATAGTGAAAAGCGCATGAAGAAGCTCCATGTCGATGGTCTTCTAACTTCGCTTGATTTTGAATCATACGAGACATGTGAAGCTTGTTTGCTTGGTAAGATGACCAAATCACCTTTCAAAGGTTCTTTTGAGAGGGCGCCGACTTGTTGGAAATCATACATACCGATGTATGTGGACCAATGAGCACGATCGCTAGAGGTGGATTTCATTACTTCATAACTTTCATCGATGATTTTAGTAGATATGGCTATGTCTACTTAATGAAGCATAAGTCCAAACTTTGAAAAGTTCAAAGAGTTCCGAATGAGGTTGAAAATCAACGTGCCAAGAAAATTAAGGCTCGCGATCCGATCGTGGTGGCGAGTATTTGAGTCATGAATTTAGCAATCATCCAAGAGTTGCGAATTGTTCCACAGCCTAACACCGCCCGAACGCCTCAAAGAAACGGGTATCCGAGCGGCAATCGGACCTTGTTGGACATGGTTCGATCGATGATGAGCCAATCGATTTACCATTATCCTTTGGGGTTACGCCTAGAAACAGCAGCTTTCACACTTAATAGGGTACCGTCTAAATCCGTAGTTAAGACACCATATGAGATATGGACTGGAAGAGTCACGCTTGTCTTTTCTAAAGATTTGGGGATGTGAGGCGCTTGTCAAGTTTAACTACAATGGACAAGCTCACACCCAAGTCTGATAAATGCATTTTCGTGGATATCCAAGGAAACCTTTGGATATTACTTCTACAACCGACTAGAGGGCAAAGTGTTTGTCGTCAAGTGGTGTTTTCCTAGAGAAAGAGTTTCTCAATAGGGAGACAAGTGGAAGAACGGTGCAGCTTGAAGAAGTTCAAGATGAACCAATCGGGGAAGACTCGACGAATGATGCCCATGTGGCAGAACAAGTTGAGGAACCCATGGCAAAGGAAGCACCACCACCACGAAGGTCGGAAAGGCTCCGCAATGCGCGAGATATATTATTGTTAGACAATGATGAGCCTACGACCTATGCGGAAGCAATGATGGACCCAGACTCTGAGAAATGGCATAGTGCCATGAGATCCGAGATAGCATCCATGGGAGACAATCAAGTTTGGAATTTGGTTGACCCACTGATGGTGTTAAAACCATAGAGTGCAAATGGATCTATAAAAGGAAGATTGATATGGATGGAAATGTTCATATCCATAAAGCTCGACTTGTCGCAAAGGTTTTCGCAAGTTCAAGGAGTTGACTACGATGAGACTTTCTCACCGTAGCGATGCTTAAATCAATACGGATCATTCTAGCTATTGTCGCATATTTCGACTATGAGATATGGCGATGGATGTCAAAACGGCTTTCCTTAATGAAAATTTAACCGAGGACGTGTATATGATACAAACCGAGGGTTTTGTCGATCCAAACAATGCTAGAAAAGTATGCAAACTTCAAAATCCATTTATGGATTGAAGCAAGCATCTCGAGTTGGAACATCTGCTTTGATGAAGTGGTCAAAGGGTTTGACTTCATCAAAACGAAGAAGAATCTTGTGTTTACAAGAAGACAAGTGGAGCTCACTCGTATTTTTAATCTTATATGTAGATGACATATTACCGATTGGAAATGATATTCCTATGCTCGAGTCCGTTAAGACCTCACCAAAAATAGTTTCTCAATGAAGGACTTAGGAAGCGGCATATATTTTGGGTATTAAGATCTATAGAGATAGATCAAAAAGGCTAATAGGATTAAGCCGTAGTACTTACATTGACAAAGTGTTGAAACGGTTCAACATGGAGGAGGCAAAGAAAGGGTTCTTGCCCATGTCTCATGGCATAAATCTTGGCAAGACTCGGTGTCCTTCGACAACCGATGAGCGAGATCGCATGAGTAAGATTCCATATGCTTCGCCATTGGATCTATCATGTATGCTATGATGTGTACTCGCCAGATGTTTCCTATGCTCTAAGTGTTACGAGCAGATACCAGTCGATCCAGTGAGAGTCATCGGACAGCAGCTTAAAAACATCCTCAAGTATTTGAGAAGAACTAAGGATGTGTTCCTAGTCTACTGAGGTGAGGAAGAGCTCGTTGTAAATGGTTACACCGATGCAAGCTTCCAAACCGACAAAGATGATTACAAATCGCAATCGGTTTTGTGTTCCTTTGAACGGTGGTGCGGTAAGTTGGAAGAGTTCCAAGCAGAGACCGTTGTCGACTCTACAACGGAGGCCGAGTACATTGCGCTTCAAGCGGCAAAGGAAGGTGTTTGGATAAGGAAGTTCATAATCGAACTAGGTGTGGTTCCTAGTGCGTGCGATCCTCCGGATCTTTACTGTGATAACGGTGGGGCCATTGCGCAAGCCAAGGAGCCGAGGAATCACCAAAAGAACAAACACATATCTGCGGCGGTTTCATCTCATTCGAGAGATCCTTAATCGAGGAGATTTAAAGATATGCAAAATACACACGGATTTGAATATTTGGATCCTTTGACGAAGCCTCTCCACAGCCTAAGCATGAGGCGCACACAAGAGCTATGGGTATTAGATATCTTCTAGATTGACTCTAGTGCAAGTGGGAGATCGTTGGAGATATGCCCTAGAGGCAATCATATTGATGATAATATTTCATTGTATCCATGATTTAATAAATGTTCCTTGAATATTGCCTTTGTGTTGATTAACAAGTATGTGACTTGTTTGTGAAACTCTTTACTTGTATGGTTATTCTAAAGTTGTCCCTAGTCGGAGTTCATGTGAGGACACACGTGAATGATGGATTAGCACATGTATCGGTTGATGACCATGTTTCACGTGTCATAGACATGGAGATGTCAAACCAATAATGTGGACACATGTTTAGAACATGGGGTTGGACCGACCCAACATGAGACATAATAATTATTCTTATGGTTCTCTCTACACAATGTGTACGCCTTGTCCTTAGACCGAGATTGTCGTATGTACTTGAGATGTGAATCGACCTACTTAGGGGCTATCAAACGCTACTCCGTGAATCGGTAGTTATAAAGGTAGCTTTCGGGTTTGTCATGAAGCATGTCTGCGAGGCATGGTCGGTCGAGATGGGATTTGCCCTCTCTACACGAGAGATATCTCTGGCCCTCGAGTGATCGGATCCAAATGCATGGCCATGCTACTTAAGGTTAAGAGTTAACCTAGTAAGGGATTCCTGATCACGGATCGAGAAAGAGTGGTCACTTGGAGCTCGACCGAATATCGTGAGGCAAAGGGATTGACATGTACATAACGCTGTGATGGTTCGTCCGATATGATCTTTACGTATGTTTAGAGTTGGCACGCCTTGCTAGAGGCCGCTACCAACTATTGACCAAGTATGTGTACTGCCATGTCTAAACATATGTGAACCATAGGGTCACACACTTAATGGGCTGAAGCCTAATTCGATTGGATCTAAATTAGATCGGGCATTGAGTCCTAATGGGCCTCTATTCGTAGAAGCCCATTATAAGGATCGCCTATAAAAGGAGGGCGGCGCACGGTTGAGGATTGAGTTTTTCGTGACATCCTCAAACCCCGCCGCCACCCTCCCATGCCCTAGTCGCCGCGCGATCTAGTAGTCGGCGTGCGCCGCTTCCTCCCGCACGTGTGGATACCTTTGAGGCGCCGCATGCGTGGCGTTGGGACGAACCGCAAGAAAGGAGTCAGACGTGGACGCCGCGACGAGGACGAGGAAGTAGTACGACTACTCGCCCGACGCATCGCATCAATCGAGTACGACTACACCGCCCCGACGCGTCGTGATCAACTTCCGCACTGCGCCTCAGTGGTAAGACCGTGATCTATAATCGCAGTGATCTTGGTTTACGTAGAATTTTTTTAATTTGCGCTAGTGTAGCCTACCCGCTTTCCCTACAAAGATTATGGTCAAGCCGAACAAATTTGCATGACAAAGGATCTCACCAGCAAAATACATCTCAAGCAGAAGTTGTACTCTCACAAATTGCAAGAAGGAGAATCAGTGCTTGATCATCTTTCGTCGTTTAAGGAGATCGTTGCCGACCTAGAGTCGATGGAGGTAAAATATGAGGATGAGGATTTGGGTCTTATTGTTTTGTGTTCCCTGCCTAGTTCTTTTTCAAATTTCAGAGATACCATATTATATAGTAGAGATACTCTCACTATTAATGAAGTTTATGAAGCTTTGCATGCTAAGGAAAAGATGAAACAGATGGTACCTTCTGAAAATTCAAGCTCAAAAGGAGAATGCTTGTTTGTTCGTGGCAGGCAAAAGGAGAAGAACTCAAATAATGAACCTCGAGGCAAAAGTTCGAACGGCTACAAGAACCGGTCGAAATCTAGAGGTAAGTACAAGTCGTGCAAATATTGCAAGAAAAGTGGGCACGACATCTCTGAATACTGGAAGCTGCAGAATAAAGAAAAGAGAACTGGCCATTATAAGCCAAAAGGTAAACCAGATGATGAAGGTAAAGCTTCTCTTGCTGCTGATGATAGTCCTAATGGAGAAAACCTTGTTGCCTTTGCTGGATGTGCTAAGACCAAGGATGAATGAATTCTTGATTCTGCCTGTACCTTTCATATGTCCCCTAATAAGGATTGGTTTGCTACCTATGAACCTATTGAAGGTGGTAATGTGTTGATGGGTGATAACTCATCTTGTAAGGTTGCAGCAATTGGTTCAATTCAGATTAAGATGTTTGATGGTATTGTCATAACTTTGACAGATGTGAGGCACATTCCAGATTTGAAAAGGAATCTCATCTCTTTGAGTACTCTTGATAGTAAAGGGTACAAGTATTCTGGTGAAGGTGGAGTTTTAAAGGTATCAAAAGGCTCTCTTATTGTGATAAAAGCTGATATTAAATCGCCAACTGCACTCATCCGCGAGGTACTACAATATCGTAATGACGTAATGTTGCTGTAATTTCAAGTTCATTATCCGATCTCGATGCTACTAATCTTTGGCATATGCGTCTTGGGCATATGAGTGAACTTGGTTTGGCAGAATTGAGTAAGAGAGGACTTCTTGATGGACATAGCATCAGCAAACTGAAATTTTGTGAGTATTGCGTGTTTGGCAAACACAAGAGGGTGAGATTTAATACCTCAGTTCATACTACATAAGGTATTTTAGATTATGTGCATTCTGATTTATGGGGGCCATCTCGTAAGACATCTCTAGGAGGTGCTCGTTATATGTTAACAATTATTGATGATTATTCTAGAAGAGTGTGGCTTTATTTCTTGAAGCATAAGTCAGAAGCATTTTCAACATTTAAAGAGTGGAAGACTATGATTGAAAGGCAAACTGAAAAGAAGGTAAAGAAACTTCGCACTGATAATGGGATGGAATTCTGTTCTGATGAATTTGAATCATATTACAAGACTGAAGGCATTGTCAGGCACTACACCGTTCCTGGTACTCCTCAACAAAACGGTGTAGCTGAGCGTATGAACAGGACTATCATTTCCAAGGCCCGTTGCATGTTGTCTAATGCAGGTTTGCATAGGCGTTTCTGGGCTGAAGCCGCTTCCACTGCTTGCTATCTTATTAATCGGTCACCCAATATTGCAATTGAAAAGAAGACTCCAATTGAGGTATGGTCTGGTTCCCCAGCAAATTATTCAGAATTGAGAGTTTTTGGTTGTACTGCTTATGCTCATGTTGATAATGGAAAATTGGAGCCTAGAGCTATTAAGTGCATCTTTCTTGGTTATAAATCTAGTGTTAAAGGATATAAGTTGTGGAATCCTGAAACAAGAAAGGTTGTAATTAGCAGAAATGTTGTCTTTAATGAATCTGCTATGCTTCCTGATAAACTGCCTACTAACGTTCTTGTTGAGAGTAAGCAGAATTCGAGTGTTCAGGTGGAGCACTCTGTTGGTTCAGGTGACACATCAGATAAAGAAAATATTATTGTTCATGATGCACCTATTGTTGAGGATACTCCCATTGTTGAGCAGCCACCACAACGGTCTATTGCAGTTGATAGGCCTAGGAGGGAGATTAATCCACCCAGGAGGTTGATTGAACAAGCTAACATTGTTGCTTATGCTTTGAGTGTAGCAGAAGAAATTGAAGGTAATACAGAACCTTCATCATACTCTGAGCCTATTAGCTCCACTGATTGTAATAAGTGGATAACTGCTATGCATGATGAGATGGAGTCACGTGAAAAGAATGACACTTGGGAATTAGTAAAATTGCCAAAGGAGAAGAAGCCTGTTCGTTGTAAGTGGATTTTCAAAAGAAAGGAAGGTATTTCTTCTATTGAACCAGCAAGGTATAAAGCAAGGTTGGTTGCTAAAGGCTATAGTCAAATTCCAGGTATTGATTTTAATGATGTCTTTTCCCCAGTTGTGAAGTATAGTTCTATTCATACTTTACTCGGTATTGTTGCTATGCATGATTATGAACTTGAGCAATTAGATGTTAAAACTGCGTTCTTACATGGGGAGTTGGAAGAAGACATTTATATGGACCAACCTGAAGGTTTTGTTATTCCTGGAAAAGAACACTTTGTTTGTAGATTAAAGAAATCTCTTTATGATTTGAAGCAATCTCCTAGGAAATGGTTCAAGAGATTTGACTCCTTTATACTCTCTCATAATTTTAAGCGGTCTGATTATGATAGCTGTGTCTATTTAAAGACTGTTAATGGTTCAGCCATTTATTTGCTTCTCTATGTTGATGATATGTTGATTCTTTGCAAAAGATAAGTCGAAATAGCAAACTGAAAGCACAATTGAGTAATGAATTTGAGATGAAGGACCTAGGTGCAGCAAAGAAAATTCTTGGCATGGAGATTATTAGAGAGAGGCAATCTGGTAAGTTATACCTTAGTCAAAAAGGTTATATTGAGAAGGTCCTTCGTCGTTTTAATATGCATGATGCAAAATCAGTGAGTACTCCATTAGCTTCGCATTTTAGGCTATCTTCAGCTTTATATTCTAAGTCAGATTGTGATATTGAGTACATGTCTAGAGTTCCATATTCCAGTGCAGTTGGTTCTCTTATGTATGCCATGATTTGTTCTCGTCCTGATTTATCTCATGCACTGAGTGTTGTCAGTAGATACATGGCTAATCCTGGAAAAGAGCATTGGAAAGCAGTTCAGTGGATTTTCAGATATTTGCGTGACACTTCTAATGCTTGTTTGCAGTTTGGGAATTCTAGAGATGGACTTGTTGGTTATGTTGATTCGATTATCTTGGTGATTTGGACAAGAGGAGGTCTCTCACAGTTATGTTTTCATCATTGGTGATTGTCTTTGTTAGTTGGAAAGCAAGTTTGCAATCATCGTTGCCTTATCTACCACTGAAGCAGAATATATGGCTATTTCTGAAGCTTGTAAAGAAGCCATTTGGTTGAGAGGTTTGTACAATGAGCTTTGTGGAGATAATTCTTGCACTACTATATGCCTTACAAAGGATCAGATGTTCCATGAGAGAACAAATCACATTGATGTGAGATATCACTTTATTCGAGGTGTTATTGCTCAAGGTGATGTCAAAGTATGCAACATAAGTACTCATGATAATCCAGCTGATATGATGACAAAGCCAGTTCCTGCTACTAAGTTTGAGCTTTGCTCAAGCTTAGTTGGTGTTACAGTCTAGTCCTAGAGATTAGTTGACGCACGGTGATTTTTATCTTATTGTATAGATATTTGATGATTGATGATTCTTCATTATGCTACAAGAGGAAATTCGTTTCAAGGTAGAGATTGTTGATTTATGGGATATATATGATCCGAATTTTTAATATGGAAGTATCCGGATAAGTTACCATATTACCGGATTAGTTTCTTACTTGGACTCTAAGTCCTTTTGTCCCTTTATATACCTCTTGTAAGCCGCACGGGGAGAGTTGACGCCTGACACCTCATTGTAATCCCCTGCGTTTTGTAATCGCTCCTCGTATAGTGATCATCTCCGGTTGGCGTCCGTGGTTTTTTCCCGCAAGGGTTTTTCACGTAAAATTCGTGTCTCTTGTCCCTGTTGATCCGTGCATTATTTATAACATGTCTTTGTCTTTATTTTTGCTCAACCTTTCAAAGTATATGTTAGATTTTGAATCATGTAATGGAAATAATAGTTATTAAGACTTTTAAGAATAATTACAGTGACAAAGAACAAAAATTGCATAAATAATCTATTGTAATATGTATACTGAAGTTATAAAATAAATTAAAATTTAACTATTTTAGGCCAAGAAAACGATCGATTCTTTTATAGACAGAGCCGCTATACAAAGCAGTGGTTTCTCGGGTTCATTGGTGCGATGTTGGTGTCTTCAATTGTTTTCCGAAACCATGCTTAGCTTTGACTTGCCATTTCTCTCTCTGAAAGATGGGCAGGCAGACAATACAACATGGGCCCCGATCCTCCTTTTCGAACATGGTCCGGCATGGGCAGCTCGGTGAAAGTAGCGGGACGCCCAAACCCAATATGTCTGAGCTGACCGCCTGGTTTCATGGGCTTTACCCTTTACACACGCAGGAAACATGGGCCAGGAAGCCACAAACGGATGCGTCGACCAGAAACCCAAAGTGCTGCCTTCACTGCGGATGAGAAACTGGGCATTTTGGGCCGCCCATCTTAGGCCTCCGGTAGAGTTGCACACCCAAAGCAGACGTCTGTTCAAAAGCCGGGTTGGGCCGGGCTTGAAAAGCCCGGCCTGAAACAGACATGCTCGAGCCCGGCCTGGCCCGAAAGTTGAGTTTTTCCATTTAAAAATAGTATTTTAGTCATTTTTCGGAATTTAAAAATAATATTTAATTTATTTCCAGAATTTTAAAAATAGTTTTCATATTTTTTAAGTAATTTTTTGGGTCTTTGGGCTGAAAAGGCAGTCCTAAGCCCGGCCCGGACTTCCTCGGGCTCGGGTTGGGCTGCCATGAACACCTCTAGACGCAATACAGTATGATCGTATCTGTACGAGTATGTATTTTTTCCCCAAAAAAAAAAACGAGTACGTGTTGTCATGATGCAGTACAATAGCACTGCAGCTGCCCCTGACGAGTGTGCATGGCTAGTGCACGTCACTTTCGAACTCAACAACCTATCTTCAAAGGTGGCTCGAAGTCAAGGTAGATTTGGCTTATTTGCAGATATTTGTACCCCGTTCCTGATGACTACCCGCTAGTTAACATTTTAACAACCAGAGGTCTCTTTTCCCCGCCTTGTCTGCATCCGTCCGAGTCTCCGCCGTAGCTGCCGGGGAACGACCGCATTATCGTCGCAAGTGTGTCATCACTCATCACCAACCATCGGTCACCGCAGGGACCCAGTGGCATCGCTACCTTGCCGACCTTTTCACTGTCGCCGAGCGAGTGCACGACTGAGTCCACGTACGGGGCAATCACCAGCGCGCAGCCTAGTCATTGATCGATTCCGTTCGTCTCGAGCCATCATCACAAGCACTCGATCAGTGGCGCCATCACTGTGCTGCAAATGGCTGTTCATTTCCTCCTCCTCCTCTTCCTCCTACCTTCCACCGCGCTCGCCGCCTTCTCCCCGCCCTTCGCCACGTTCCTCGCCTGCGGCGCTGGCTCGGACGTCCTCTTCAAGTCCGACTCCCCGCAGCGCACCTTCACCCCGGACGACGCTGCGCTCTCCGGATCCTCCAGACGCCACACCACGGCAGTGCGCGACTCCGGCCCCACCCCGCCGTCCCCTCTCTACGCCGCGGCGCGCGCGGCCACGCGCGGCTTCTCCTACAGCCTCTCCGCGGCGCCCAGCGACAAAGCGACGGTGCTCGTCCTCCGACTCCACTTCTTCCCCTTCACGTCCCAGTCCGCCGACCTCTCCTCGTCCCAGTTCAGCGTCTCTGCTCTTGGAAGGTACATCCTCCTGTCTTCCTTCTCGCCGCCGCGCGCCGGCGTGGTCAGGGAGTTCTTCCTCCCGTCCGATGGCTCCGGCGGGCTCGACGTCACCTTCACGCCGGAAGTTGGATTCGCCTTCGTCAACGCTATCGAGCTGTTCCCCGCGCCTCCGGAGCTACTGCCGAACAACAGCGTGACGACGATAGTCAACGCCGGCACTCTGCTGCCGCGCCAGGCGCTGGAGACACTGTACCGGCTCAACGTTGGCGGACCTAAGGTGACGACCGAGAACGACACCATGTGGCGGACGTGGCTCCCGGACGGCCCCTACCTCTCCCCTGCCACGGACTCGGCGGTGGACAGCACCCAGAATGGGATCAACTTCGACGAGGCGCAGGGGTGGACGCGGATGGTCGCGCCGGACGTCGTGTACAAGACGCAGCGCACGACGATCAACTCGTCCACGCCGTCGAACGTGACATGGACCTTCGCCGTTGACCGCGAGCGCAGCTACCTCGTCCGCCTCCACTTCTGTGACTACGAGGTGCTCAGCTCCGTCGTCGGAGTCGGCCTCCATTTCAACGTCTATCTGATGCAAGCCGTGGGTACGCCGGACCTGATGCCCAAAAACTACGGGTTGACCATGCCGACCCAGGCTTTCTATGTGGACTATGTCATCACCGTCCCTACCGGCGGCCAGAACCTCACGGTTAGCATCGGCAGGTCGGCAAGCAATGACAGCAATAAGGCGATACTGAACGGGCTGGAGATCATGAAGCTCAGAACCGTCGATATGAATCCGGCGAGCTCACCGTCAGACAGGATGAAGAAGGTCGTCATACCAGTGGTCGCGGCCGTGCTCGGCGTGGCTGTCCTGGCAGGTATACTGTTGTGCGTATTCTTCTTGCGGCGGAGAGAGAGGCAAGCACCGCAGCCTGCGCCGGACGACGAGAAGGAGAGCGTGGAGACGCCGTGGTCGCCGTACACACCGAACGGCGAGGGCTCGGTTGATGGCTCCCTCACGACAAGAAGGGTGAACATGAAGCTCCACATCCCGCTCGCGGAGATCATGGAGGCGACGGGGGGCTTCCACGACGCGAACCTCATCGGCGTTGGCGGGTTCGGGAACGTGTACAGCGGCGTGCTCCGCGACGGCACGCGCGTCGCGGTGAAGCGCGGGAAGCGCGCCTCCAGGCAGGGGTTCCCGGAGTTCCAGACGGAGATCCTCGTGCTCTCGAGCATCCGCCACCGCCACCTCGTGTCGCTCATCGGCTACTGCAACGAGCGCTCGGAGATGATCCTCGTGTACGAGCACATGGAGAACGGCACGCTGAGGAGCCACCTGTACGGCTCCGACGCCGCGCCGGCGCCGCTGTCCTGGAAGCAGCGCCTGGAGATCTGCATCGGCGCGGCAAGGGGCCTGCACTACCTGCACACCGGCCACTCGGACAACATCATCCACCGCGACGTCAAGTCCACCAACATCCTCCTCGGCGACGGCCTTGTGGCGAAGGTGGCCGACTTCGGGCTGTCCCGCATCGGGCCGGCGCTGGGGCAGACGCACGTGAGCACGGCGGTGAAGGGCAGCTTCGGGTACCTCGACCCGGAGTACTTCAAGACGCGGCAGCTCACTGACCGCTCCGACGTGTACTCCTTCGGCGTCGTGCTGTTCGAGGTGCTCAGCGCGCGGCCGGTGATCGACCAGAGCCTCCCGCCGGACGAGATCAACCTCGCCGAGTGGGCGATGCAGTGGAGCCGGAGGGGCCGTCTCGACAGGGTCGTCGACCCGAGGATCGCTGGCGACGCCAACGAGAACTCGCTGCGGAAGTTGGCGGAGACCGCCCAGCGGTGCCTCGCGGACTACGGCGAGGACCGGCCATCCATGGGCGACGTGGTGTGGAACCTCGAGTACTGCCTTCAGCTGCAGGAGAGCCAGACGAGGAGCGAGACGTTCGAGGACAGCGGCACGCAGCTGCCAGGGGACATCGTGACGCGGCGGGTGCCGCTCGCGCTGATCGGAGACGCCGAGACTCACGGCGGAGCGGACAGGAGCTGGTCGGAGACATCGAGCCTCACGGCAACGGGCAACGTCTTCTCGCAGATAATGACCGGTGATGGGAGATGAGGCGCAGCTGTGTGACAGGCATCCTCTGTCGTCACTGTAATGATTGATCATGGATACCGTAGAACACGGCTAAACAGTGTCATGATATTAAGTAGTATCCGTCGGATTAGAAAATAAACGTTTAAGATTACGGTTTTGTTAGTTTTAAGTTGCTTGAAATTTTTTTAAGTTTAAGTCACTTGTTGTGACTATTGGATTTGTGTAGAGATTAGTGTGTCATATGATTAGATATTAATCTAATGGATGTCATATGATTGGATATTGATCCAATGGTCACAACAAGTGACTTAAATTTAATAAAATTTCAGGCAACTTATGAATAGACAGTCCCTTAAGATTATGAATACTGTAGCATCACTATAATGATTGATCTGAATCGTTCTTCTCGGATCGAGCGGTTCAAATCTTGGAATATCATAACACTGTTCCAGCTGCTATGTACTAGGCGCTGCACGCATGCCACACTATATGTGTATCACCGTTGCTTTTTTCTACAGAAAGAACTCCAATTTTTGGTTGGATGGTGCAGTATTATATAGTCACTCATAGATCATAAGTTTAGGTGATTCAGATCAACGGCATGACCGAAAATATGTTAATATAGGAGTTTATAATCACCTTTCGTTATGAGCATCGTGTGAGTTTGATAACGTACGAGGCATTTCATCGGGTAGTCTATCTATAAGGTTGACTAAAATTTTTTAAAACATAAATCATATTTTTTTTATCCATTAGATCAACATCCAATTATATGCTACATCAATTACCATACAAATATAGAGCTCAGAAAAATTGACTTAGACTCCTGGAAAAAATCTGGCAACTTACTGGTGGCAAAACCGCTTCAAATAGTTCTATACTCGGTTTGAGTTTGAACTTGCTAGTATTTTTTTCAGAGGAGAAAGTCTGGGCTGTCTGGGCTGTGGGCTGAGTCATCTGAAGAAAAAAACTCTGGCCCATCTAGAAGTTTACGGCTTGGCGCATGACTGCCCATGTAAATATGAGGCCCAGGACCCATCCACACATAACTGACCCAGCCCCGACCTCTCCCCAGGGTCACGATCTCAAAGCATTCTCACCCTCTTCTCCACCACCGCCGCGCCGCTCCCGTGCTCCCTCGTCGCCGCCAGAAACCTGATCGCCGCGGGGTTTTCTCGTCCGAGCAACGCGATCTCTGCGCCTTCTTGCTGCTCCCGAGCCGCCGGGTAAGTTCTCCGCGAGGACGCGACCTCCAGCTTCCGTTACCGTCTCCAATTCTCGCGCTCTCTGCGTAGGTAGATCTAGAACGCCTCGCGTATCATAGTCGTCGGCCGGAGACGCTTCGTGTACGCTCTGATTCTTCTTGGTACTTGTGATTTTTGAGACCCTTGAGTGATACTGCATATATATGTATGATGACTGGTAGTGGTTCTGTTGTTGAGGTAGAAGCAACTTCTGCTCTCGTTTGTTAGGGCGCATGCGGTGGTGGATTTCCAGTTTTCCACATCTGATTGGATTCTCTCTGTTCTCTCTGCAGTGACCATCCTTCTCTGAAATTGGCGTTCTCCGTTGATTCAGCGCCCAAACCTGTTTCTGTTCCAAGTGGCAATGGTAAGCCTTTGATTGCGGTGCATATGTGAACCCGCCATGTGGGGGTCACCCATAAAGTGGGTCTGAATTAGAGGATGGGTGATTGTGCTGCATGGATCGATGCTAAATTGCTAAGTTTCTAACATACTTAAGTTGCAGGATGTGAAGGGTCTTGACGGCGATAAGTCGGAGAGTAGGCTCTATGTAGGGAATCTGGATTTCAGAATATCAGAGTGAGTTGTTTCTTGTGTATTAGTTGTATGGCCCTTTAAGTGTTTTGCGATCTAACTTTCATGACTGATCTTCCAGGTCTGACGTTATCAAGATGTTTTCTCCCTTTGGAAAGATTATAGCTGAGGATTTCTTATGGCACACACGGGGCCCAAAGCGAGGCGAGCCCCGTGGCTATGCCTTTGTTCAGTACACTACCAAAGAGGTAAGAGTAATATTCATTTCTTGTGGCATATAGTAATGGGTTCTTGAATTCTCACCTTCGCCACCTGAAGTGAGCATGCAGGAAGCTCTGTTGGCGAAGGAAAAGATGAATGGAAAGTTAATCTGTGGACGCCCTGTGGTGGTTCACCTGGCCAGTGAGAAGTGTTTCGTGGACTCTGGTAATTCCCAGAGAGCACTGAAAGACAAGAAACTGGCAAGTGGTTCAGGAAGCAAATCAGCACAAACTGATCGTGCTGCAAAGATAGCTGCTATAAAAAACAAGTTGAAATCTCTGGAGGAAGAGGGATGTAGCACAAAAAGACCCAGGCTTAAGGCAGATGACTTAATAGGCACCGACAAACAATCTGATAAGAAGTGTTGAAATGAGCTTATTCAGAACGTAGTGAACTATGCCCTCTTATGCTGGTGACATTGCTGAAGGTGCTGCGATTGTAAAATTTTAGCTTTATTATGTTAGACAAGTTACAGTTGTAACATTTTGCAGTTCGTCACATTTGTACAACAGGTTGTACCATTTACCAATATCTGAATAACATTAACATTTTTATGTGGGAACCATTGTGGCAATCTAGTTTCTTAGCATTGCTAATTGCTGTTCTGTGCAGCCGAGCTTCATCCCACCATGTGTTTGTTCAACTGAATTGCATCACAGTTAATTTATGTCCAGCTCTACTGAAAATGTTTAGCTCACTTATCCGCCAAATCATGTAATGCAGAGGATCATTTTATGTTGTTTCTTTTCTGGAGTTAAGCAGGGTGTCAACATTCTAGACAGTAGACACTTATCTCTGTTCCTTGTCATTAACCAAACACCATAGTAGTTTTATTTGTCGCTTTTTGCAAAGTGATTCTACTGGTAAGATATGAGGTGCCTTCACTGCTTTTAAAGATAAGAACCTTCTTAGATAAGGAATTTTTTGCAACAAGTTAGTTCATTGATGTAGTTTTTGTGTCACTTTTGGCCAAATGGGCATGTATCTTTATCAATGCAGTACTTAGATCTACATGGTACTACTTGAAAGTAGAAAATCTACAGCAAAGATTTAATAACCATTTGCATTTGCTTTCACGGTGACCTGCTACTGCGATGCTCCTGAATTATATTAGATTTTATGAATTCTACTAAGTAAGTTCCGCACTTGCTCAATGATATACATGTGATGTGAGTCAGTATTAATAAGTATTCAACCTTTTATTTCATCTTTTTGGTTTCAACTATAGGATCCTTATGGTTATTACAGTATATGTGTGGAGTAGCATTAGGTGAAATCTCATATCATCATATGTATTCAGTTTGTACCTCAATGTTATTTACCTCTCCTAGAATCTCGGGTGTGACAGTTTTTTTGGAAGCATGCAAGTACCGTTTAACTACTAGTTTAAATTCTCCCTAGTTCTGTTGCTGAATTATTTTGCTATCAGGATATAATCATTCCAGCACTGACATCCATGTATATGGCTATATGTATTCTCCAGGGTCATATTCTGAATGATGATGCAAATTGCTTTGAGTAAAGGGTCTGCAAATCTGTACTCCTTGAAAGCTAGGATTGGTGGGGGCAAAATGTACTCTATTGTTCGACAAAGTATAATCAGAATCTGTCATATTACAGAGGTATGGTCGGCACTATTTGATATATAGTTGTTCTGTCTAATTTGTTGTTAAGTTTTTGAGCAAGGATCTGTAGATCAATGACAAACCAGCAGCAGTAGGCATTCATGTCTCCAAACCTTGCAAAGCTGTCATTTCTGCATGGCCTACCATGAAATCATTTAGATAGATGTTTTATTGTTGTATTCTGTGAGTCTCACGTTTTGTGGTGTATGATATCATACACATCTTCATTATGCTAGAGCACAAAATGGCATCATCATTGCATTATTCACCTTGTTGTTCCTTTCTTTTCTTTTCTTTAGAAGAAGTGCTTTTTAAAGTTTGTGTAGATGCCCTGGCCCATGGGAATAGAAATCAAAGATTGAGAAAAAAAGGGAGGGGGAAAAAGAAAGAGAAAAAAGGGGTCAGTGGGGGCAGCCTGATCCCAGTCGTCGACTGGGGTGGTGCTCCTGCTGCATAGGTCTGTGGAGGTGGCTGGAAAGGCTGGACCGGGGTGCCTGGGCCGTTTGGATCTGGTGTCTCCATTGGATCTAGTTGGTCCTTGGGCGATGGCCGACGAGAAGGTGGCTGCAGCGGTGCTGTTGCGGGGCGGGTAACGGCGGGAGCTTGTGGGGATGGTGTGGTGCTATGTTCCGGGTGAAAACCTTTTGATCCGGCTTTTAACTGGATCCGGCGACAGTGATGTCTTCGGGCGTTGTTTTTCTCCTCTTCGATTCCTCACCCTTCCTCGAGTTCTTGTGGCATTCTCCGGGGTGAAAACCTCAGATCCGGTTCCTGCCAGATCGGTTGACGGCGACGCCTTCCGGCGTCGTTTCCTCCTTGGAGGCGTCGGCTTGGAGTCTATGACCTCCCCCTCCTCATTGTAGCTTTGGCTGGCTATGCGGCAGTGAGTGGAGTTGATGTGACCTCGAGCTGGCGTCTTTGCTCCGGCGTGGCGGCGCGTTCTGTCTTTCTCTATTGTAGTTTGTTTCTGAGGGTCGTGCTTCTGGTTGTGCTCGAAGTTTTTTCTGTTTTCATATCTGTAATTGGCTATATTTTTTTCTGCTTAATGAAATGATGTGCAAAGCTTTTGCACTTCCTTGAAAAAAGAATATCACCCCTTTTCCTATTTATAATCAGTATATTTGAGATAACTTATATGCTATTCCATGCTAGAAGTTGTAGATAATCCTTTTTTCACCATACTACTGCTATTCTGCTAAGGTCCCTTTCTAGTTTCCACGGGTCCTTACTCCTTAAAATGCTTAGAATTGTCTTTACCAACTGGGATGTTTATAGTAAACAAGAAGGATCTCAGGCATTACCTAACAGAGTAGCGAACTGGGATACTTGTAGTAAACAATAAGAGTCTCATCTTTTATGCATTACCTAAAAGAGTAGAATCTGGTAGTTTAAGAAAGGAGCAAGGAACTTTTTAAAAGTTAATACATCACTTTCTTTCTTTCTTTCTCTCATCCTGAATTAAATCTGTATTTTTATTTTGTACATTTTCAACTCAATTCTATTTATGTAGTGAACTAGTGATATAGGAGTAACTAGATGTACATCACTTTCTTTCTTCGTTAAACCATTGATGTGCATTGTATGCTAGTTGATGTTTCATTTGTGGGAATACAATTGGTTTCATTTAGGGACTCTATGCAAGCAAGCTTAAGTCAGGACTACGCAAGTGTTAGCTTGTAATGTACTTGGCTTGTGATGTCTGTTTCGCCGAGTGAACTCTCATGTGCATTAAAACCACAGCGTGTCACTACTTCAGGAGTTAAAACTAGTGCTTATTATGTGTACTACAACCTACAACATGGAACCCTTTAAAAAGATGGTAGATCAGATACCTTTTTAAGTCTAGATCAGAAAAGGTGCTATTGACTACTTCGTCTCCACGTCGTTACTCCGGTTCCTTTAGATGCTTACACAGACCATTGCCCTATGTTTAAGGGTCTTGATTTTTTTGTTTTGCTCAGACCAGGTTCGTTGAACTCCATTTAATTTTCCTTGAGGATTTGGACCTGTTTCCCCAGTCAGCTTACACAGCTCCTCCATGATTTGAATATTGCAGGTTTGGCTCAAACAAGGCGACATGATGAGGATAGGTGAATAGATGCATCGCAGCATCTTGTAGAGATTTCGCATGTGAGGACTACATTTCTTGGCTGATTTATCCTATTTGCTCAGGACCACAGATTATATTTCCCCCAAATTGTTAGTACTGCAGCATGCTAGATTTCTGATCTGAACATTGAGCGTTGTTCCGTCTGGAACTCGCATATGGGACATGACATGGGGGGAGATGCTCTCTGCAGAAATGCTGCCGCAGTGTTTTTTTTGTCCTGATTATCTCACCCACCCGACTAATCCCGTATTATTGCTGGCAACATTAATGACCTTGTCTTTGACAAGTTTGGGAGTTTGCTTATTAGTAGAATATTGTCATTTGCCCATTCAAAAAAGAGAGAATATTTTGTCAGTTGTCTGGTCCACTAAAATACGACTAACCATAGTTATAGTAAATTTGTGAGCCCCTTTTACAGGTTGTTATCCTTGCAAGTATCAGTAGGCAGTAGCACATAACATTCACAACTACTAACTTTTAGAGTTGCCCAATGCGTGCATTTTTCAGTCTGAATGGAGAGCACATTTCACCTGTAAATATGTGATGAGAAAAGAGCAGAATCTATATGGTTTGGGACCGTGAAAAGTACTACATGGTTTGGAAGAGAACCCTTTGGCATGGAACCAAGCAAAGAAGAGGGGGGACAACATGGACACGGCACCAAACGCCTTGTTCCGAGATGTCGACTCGTTTGTTCTCTTCTCACTAGCTCGCGCCCCACATGGACACACACTCGCCTACCTCTATATCATCCTCGTCGCGCAAGTCACTCGCCGCTCACCTCGGTTCACATACGTACACCGACCAAAGCCTCCCTCGCTCGCTCGCTCGCCGTTCCATCTTACATGGAGGCCTCGCCGTCTCGCAGCGACAGCTTCTCCCACGGGTGGCTCAGGTGCAAGGTGTGGCCGGCGCAGTCGTCCTTCGAGCGACTCGACGTCGACGGCGACGCCGACCTCGGGCATTCCTTCAACAGCTCCGCGTCCTTCATCGACATGGACCCCGCGGAGCTCTTCTCGATGCGGTGGACGTCCGCGGGGACCGAGGAGGAGGAGGAGGACTTCGACTTCGGCTTACAGCCGTGCGCCGGCGCGCAGTACTCCCCGCTGCTGGTCGGCGCCGGCCGCGTCTTATCCGACGGCCACCTCCTCCTCCCGTGCGAGCCGAGCATAGTGGTCCGTGACGGCGGCAGCACATACGTCGACGTGTCGCCGAGCTCGTCGCCGGTGTTCCACTCGGCGCAGAGCACGCCGGCCTTCGTGATCAGCTCGCGCGGCGCCGGCGCGAGGGGCGGCGTCAAGGCGAGGGCGGAGCCGCTGCTGGCGACGAGGAGGATACTGCTCAGGTACCTGAGCTTCCTCGTGCCGCTGTGTCGGAAGGTGAGGGCGCTGCCGCTACGTGTGTTCGCGCCACGGTCCAGGGCTAGTCTGGCCGCGTCGACGTCCACCCCGACGCGGCGGTCCACGTCCAGCTTCGCGAGCGCGGCGGAGTACTGGTGCCACGGCAACGCCGACACCGCCGTGCGCGACGCCATCCTCTACTGCAAGAAATCCATCGTAAGTTCACGTACCATTCAAGCATGCGCATGCACGTTTTACCAACAAGGTTTGTCCGTTGATTACTCGTACTGATCGTTTGGCTCTTATATCATTCAGGGTCAGGACATGTAAGGACGAGCTCTTGCAAGAACAGTCAATGTAGGTTGGTGAATTGGAGAGAAAGATGGATACTGTGTCTCCTTAATTCCTTCTCTTTTTGGGATTTTGATTTCTGATGTATATGCATATACAGTACTACAGTGTATACGTCGATGAACTGTGCTCAGAGGAGTTTAACCTTGTGAAGCTCTTTAGTTAAGAAGAGATGTACATCTGTCCTGTTCTGTCATGGTCATATATGCATCATGCCAGCCAAGTTCCCAGCATTAGGTTAACAAACACCAACTTGTGGTAATTATTAATTGAGAATCATCTCATTTGTTCGATCAAACTCATGTGCTTTTCCTGGCACATTATTGAACTCATTTTCTAACCTAAGCTGCTGAGATGGGGTACTTGTACAGTATTGCAATCGTGTGCTTTCCTTTTCATTTGCGCACTATTGCAATCATTAAGTTATTCGCGCGTTTAACATGGTCTCTTTTTAGCAGTTGTCTATTCAGAAACCAAAAATTTAGCCAAGACGAATCATATGCTTTGAATCAAGTATTACCTCCAGTCTGTAGTAGATGTCAATTAAGTACCAGCCAAAACTAGGCAGAGATTAGCATTAATCCGGCCTCCAGTCGGGTGATTATTTGCGTAATTTGACTTTAAGTGTTTCCAAGATCGTTTCAGAGGTCGAACCGAGCGTCAAGTGTTAAAGACGATAATGTTGCTTCAAATCGCAAGGCACAGAGGCTAGAGGCTCGAGCTGCACATCAGTTTTCTCACCAGCATTTATCAGAACATTTCTATTAAAAAAACAGTAACATTTATCAGAGCAAGAAATCCTCCACTCCATGCAATCTAGCTAGTCCAAAATGATAAGTTAACTGAGCATAAAATAGGACGGCATTCTAACGACAGTACAGGAAACTTAGATTTATCATGGCGTGATCCATCCATGAACAGGGTGTTGCTAGCTAATAAGTACATTGGCGACATTGTGCTGCCCTGTGGAAGCATGCTAGCTAAACCGATCGATCGTTGCAGGCTAGCTAGCTGCTAGCTGACGGCTGGTCACCGATCACCACTCACCGACTCACCACATCGCATGATTATCCAGCCGCGCCACGGGAATTATTGTGCCCGGCCGATACGATTTGATCGGCCGGTCGGGGCAAGTACACGCATCCACCTCGTCCGTCAAGGCGTCAACCTGCACCTACAGTTGCGTTGCAAGAACGCACGCAACCAACCAAACCCTCTGGTCCTGCATCGATCTAGTACGGATGCATGCTAGCTAAGCTAGCTCTATACGATGCAATATATATTGTCGTATGTATGCATCTGCAGTGAAACTGTATTATTATTCCGGCAATTTGGCCTGATAATAAGATTTAAATCGACCGTTCAATGTGCACGGGCCCGAATTGCGCCGGGCCGGGCCGGGACCAGACCAACCAAAAATTTGTCGGTGTGACATTTGGACGGGAGCCGGGTTGTCGTATCGCCCCGGGTTCCGACCGGCGACAGTTCTTGAAGGACACAACATTCCCGGTTACCCGTAAGAGACACTGTGCATATAGACGTGAACATGCCGTAACATTTACTTGCAAGCATGAATCACGTAATTAAACAACCTCCACGCAGATCGAATCCACGTATCAGGCACTGTCAAGAATGAATCGTAATCATTCGCTAATGCTGGTGCTTTGAAGTGATAGGCCAGGCACTTTTTTTGTGCTTGGGAGTGTGTTTTGGTGCGTAGATAGAGAGGGTTGGATCGTGTCGTCGCAAGAGGCCAGGCCGGGAGAGGGACGGCGAGGGTGTGGGTACGGCCCGGGCGGGCCTACGTGTATGGGTGTTGGGGCTGCGTTTGTTCGGGCGGGACCGGGCGCCCACATGAGCGACGGGTGGACGGCCGCGCGCGCGCGAGCAACCGAGCGGCGAAAGCGAGAGGTTCGCGGTTATTTGCCCGTGCGCGCGGGCCGCGCCGCGGCTGATTACTCGCGCGGCTGTGCCAATCGCACGCGAGATGCGACTGTCAGTGTTAGCCATATTTGTTTCCATACGTACATTGTATAGATTGTGGTTATTGAGATCAGTTTCAAATTGGTTGTAAACTTGTAATCTCTTATTGCCGATCCGGCAATATTAATAGGAAGGCCGGCACAACGTTTTGGCGTCCGGCCGGCATTCTTCCCGTACTCGTTTACAGTCAGCTACGTGGGCGCGCAAGCGGTGCATGCCGCGACGTAATTACGCAACCACGGACACGGCCCGGCCGGATGGATGAACATCTGAGGCTACGCTTAAGCTACTTGATCGGAGCGGCAGACAGGTAGCGGGTAGTGTGATCCGCACGGCTGTTTTAATGTTTTTGTTCTTGCTGTCGTGTCTTGGATAAACTAGCTAATATATAAAGCCGCAGGCACGAAGCCAAGAATGTTGGTCGGGAATAGGATAGCTAGCTAGCCCCATTGCTCGCTGCCGTGTTGTGTTCGCTACAACTTGAAATGGAACGTCTCAGCTGATCTACGTCAACACCCCGCGTGGCCATCACAAGTAGTCGACTACAAGATCATACGAAGGACATCACACAACCAATGGTTCAATTCAGAGCACTGATTAAAAAAAAAAAACCTGTCCCTCGATGTGCCCATGATGATCCAGCTAGCTAGAACGTTAGTTCTTGCGTAACCGCGCGTAGCGGAGCCAGGAGTTAGCTGAGTATGAGAGTATTACCAAATTTGTTATGGCAAAATTAAGTACTAAGCACAAAGCCTGTTTGGGCTGTTCGGCAGCTAGGTTGAGTGGCAAAACACGTATACATGCCTTCATCTCTGGGCAAAATACTACGCGAATGACTAGGGCAGTCAGCGCACCTCGAACTATGAAACTAGATATTTGATCCCCGAACATTGTAATCTGGTTCAAATAATACTCTGATCCGGTTTTATATAGTGACATTGCCTGCGTGACACGATAAGTGAGCAATTTTGCTATATAGGATGACACGTTGGCCAAATTTAGGTGAATGAAGGTGAGACCCATAAGGTCTTCTCCCCAAATCGAAACAGAGAGGGAATGAGCTACAGGGGTGACAGCCATGGAAGCGTGACTGGTAGCTCGATGAGGGAGAAACTCCTATGGGCCCACCTGTCATTGGCCCAACTTGGCCAATGTGTCATCCTACGTGGCAAAACTTTCAACTCATCGTGCCACGAGGGCAATACCACCCTGCAAAACCGGGTCCAAGGGCGGAACTAGAATGAAAATGACTAAGCTTCACCACTTCATCATACATATAACAGCATATATAACTTTCAAGCAACACTATACTAAATAGTAATTTGTGCGGCAAACATTGATAAAATGCATCATTCGGCCTCAATGACCAATAAAAAGAGAACAAAATGACTAACAAGTCTGAAGTAAAAATAGTATAATGACAAAATAAAAATAAATACATTACCTTTTAGTATTTACATTCTTTCAAGTTCATGGAGCGACGAACCACAACATTAGTAGCACTATCTGACGTTTTCCTTTTTAGAAATTTTTCTATAAATTTATCTGTCACTTGCCGATTATTCAAAAACTTTTCCATAAAATATAAGAATCAAAGTATGTTCAACAGTTAAAGAATAATATATTAGAAACATACGTCTAGGAGCAGGAACATACTTGACATTATAGTAAAAAAACTTCTAAGTCAAATCCAAAACATAGTCCAACATGAGCACATCAATGATGGATATCACTTGCAGTTTTGCCTCCGATTTGCAACGAACTATACCAGAATTCCAAAAACCCAAATTCAAACCCTAAGTATTAACCCTACATTTCAACAAAATTAAATCAACAATCATCACATTGAAACCATAACTCACAAATTTAGCCTCTTTGCTTGAAATAAATCGGAAGAACTGAAGACGTGGGACATACCCCATGCCGATTCCGCGATTTGTGATTTAGTCCTTCCGACGGTGATCGGTGAGAGGACGCCACGGTGTGTGGCGGCAATGAGGCATCCTCCGAATCCGCACTGCTGGCTGCGCCACCGTCCACCGACCAAGCGAGGCGAGGAAAATTGTGAACCGCGGGTCGAGAGGGAGAATAATAGATGCGGACTCCACAGCCACGCGACACACTCACACGAGACGTGAATGCGAATCAAACGTGTGACTGCTAGTGTCGGGCTGCTGGTTTTGATGCGTGCAGACATGCATGTGCTATTGGGTTGTGCTGACTACTCATGTCAACTAGGCCGCACTACTGGGTCACCCATTCGTCTTGACCCAGCTGCAACCTGTGGGAGCGGAACAACGAGACTGCAAGAGACCGAAGATTGGGCTGAACGGGTGCACAGCTTCTGGACTAGGGGATGCACGCATAGTATATACATGATAATATCTGCTTTTTTTATGGACCCGGTGTCATGTGACACCGGGTGGGCCCAATTGGCTCCGCCCCTGACCGGATCAGGTGTTATTTGAACTGGATTGCAAAGTTTGAGCATTCAAATGTCTGGTTTCATGGTTCATGGTGCTAGATGGACTTTCGAGCAAAGTTTATGTTGTCATATGGACTTCTTCCTGAAAATACTTCCAGAGCATAATAATTTTCCAAAATTTCCAACGTACAACAAGGATAAGCAACCGTAAAAAGCTGTGCATTGGAAATCGCACCAATAAAAAAGAGACACGTCCTTTTTCCTTTGTGGTTTTTTAGATGGAAGTGAAACACCCCTTGCAAAAAGAAGACGACGAAAGTGAAACACATGCCTTACAGAATGGAGGCAGGCAGCAGTGTGCCAAAGTGTAGTGTGTACCGTGTGCAGCGGTGGCCGGTGAGTGGTGACTCGTACAGTGATAGTCTGCAGCAGTGCGGGCACAGCAAATCCGGATGGTAGTCCGAAAGCTACGCGCGGAAACAGAAGATGGCCGGCTACATGCCCTCAGGCCCAAGGCCACACAGCCCACAGCCGCCTGGCGCAGGCCACCAGCTCCCCATGCAGCCCATCACCAGCCGTGCCAAACGCGCGGCCAGATCGGCCCAAAGTTTCGGCCGAACTAACGTCAGGCCGTGGACAACGGCCAGCTAGGCCCAGCCCACGTGTGGCTCGGCCTCTCCCACTCTCCTCCGAGTACAGAACAGACAGGCGCACAGTCGCGCACAGGGACAGCTGCATCCCCTCGCCTCGCCTCACCTCACCAGCTCACCTGCAGCTCGCACGCTCGCCAACCCTAATCCCCAGCAGCTCCGCGCACTCGCGCTCCCCACCACCCCGCTGCGCCCTCCCCACTCGACGCCGGCAACGCGCGCCGCCGGGGGCACGCGCATAGGGGCAGTGTCCCTCGCGCACGCCCTCCCAGCTCGCCTCTGGCGGCCGCGGCTCACGTGGGGCGGCCCCGCGCACGCGCACCGGAGGGTCTGCCGGATCGGCGCGCTTCAGATCCAGTGATTTCGGCGGGAACCTAGGTGAGGCGCTTACTAGAGTGTTCAGAATGAGGTGTTTTTGGTCTAGTTTAGTGTTCGCTAGTACAGCAAATCTGTAGCTGCATAGAGCATTTGCTTCACATTCCTCAGGCATTTTTGTCGGAAAAAATAGGGGAGCTACATTTTCTTGCTCTAGGACTGCGAAGTGATCAAATGTTGTCAAATTAGAGCTGCTCCCAAAAAATAGCACATAGTTGAACTGGCGCTGGCAGTTTTGACAAAGCTCTTGGATGAAACACTAATGATTCTATGTATTGTCACCTGCCAGAGATTCCTTGTGCAACCTGCACAGCGATTTAAGGTTGTGTAAGAATAATGTGTAAGGATAACACTATAATAGCATGGGATTCAGCAAATAGGGTCATGCAATATGTTGAAATATGGGAAGAACGATCACCTTGTGGTTGGGAATTTTATGTGTAGATGCGAGACTAATAGGATAAATGGTTGCTTCTAAGGGATTTAAGGTTGTTTTTTACTATCTTTTCGTTCTTTGTTCTGGGACTTGGGATTTCCTTGATAGGCAGCACCTTTTGGATTCTTGTTAATTCTGGTAGATTTACCTCTTGGTACCTAAGAAGTGGATGCATCTGGGGTTCATGTGCAAGAAATAAAAAAAATTAATCTTGTTTGTTCAAGGAGGTACTTTTTACTATATGGTTGTCAGTGAGATGATTAGGAGATACTTCATCACTTTCCTTTGTCTTTTTTTCCTTGGTTGTTTTCATTTGATATTGGGATGATACCTAGAGTTTCAGAATCTGTAGTTGGGAAGAAAATTCTCGGTAGAAAACCAATTGCTAAGTGGTGTTTTATCGCATAATCTGGGTTGCATGCTAAACATAAAATTTTGTACACGTACATGGCAACTCTCTCTTTGATTTCCCAAGTTTGCTTTCAGCTCAATTAATTTGAATCACACCGTAAAGTCAAATGGAAAGAACATCTGTATCTGTATATCTTAAAAGAAGGCAACATCGTTAAACACATATTATCTCATTCCTGCAGAAAATACACTGTTAGAAAAACTTTCTTGGTGAGTTGAGCTATAAGTGGATAATTCTGTCCTGTGGGAAAAAATGGTTGATCATATGCTTATTTATATTCACTAAAATGTTACTCTTTCACTTTGTTTTGTTGAGATTTTTTTTATGTTGGTGCAGTAGCATTCATCTTACATATATATCTACAAGCTTTTTACCTTGTTTTTTTTTTTGGTGCAGTGCTACTGCCTCCAATGATCCTACGAGTAGAGTTGTTAAACTTTTGCTGGAACTGAGGACCTTGTACGCATAGCCTCATGCATGCACTTATTTATTCAGGCTAAAAGAAATGGAGAGTTCCAGCTCTGGTTCTTGTCCACAGGGTGAGTGGCTTTTTACCCATTTCTGTTGTGTACAGGAATTATTGTCTATCTTCATGTAGTTATACACGGTTATTTTATTTGGGTAACTCTTAGAAGTTTCTCATGAGCTGGCGGAAACTAAAGGGAAAATTACCAAGAATGTAGTTTTATTTGGGTAACTCTTAGAAGTTTCTCATGAGCCAGCGGAAACTAAAGGGAAAATTACCAAGAATATCATATGTGGATGTACATTTCCGCTTTGGAACTTCTAATTCTTAATTCTAAAGCTACTTAAGGAATATATATCCACTTTTGAAGCATATAGATGTCTAACCTAGGTTGCAGCCGTATCAGCACTGACATCAGTGTGACATGGTACAAACATGTGACATTTTGTTCTTCGAAATACTGATATGGCAACATGGCTTTACATTTGAAAAGAAATAAATAATTATTTGTTTGACTTTCCTTGCCACTACATCCGCACTATATAAATCTACAGTATTGTTTTACATACCAAAATACATGGATGCTTCGAAAGTTAATACTTAATAGTTTCCATCCATCTTTAGCATAACTCTTTCTTGTAAATAACAAGGTATGCTACTTACTGAACACATTAGGTTCGAAAAGACAAGTTTAATGGTGTTAATACTACCATTTTAGGGTTGTGTCAGGATGTGTTGAGGCTGTCTCTAGTGTTAGATTATTGTTGAACACTGATATGTGATTTTGTTGTAACCTAGTGCCTGATTATTTGTTGCTCTAGTTGAGTGATGTTAATTGGAAATGTCTCTTTTTTATATAATTCAAGCTGAATTTCCCAACGATATATTTAGGTGAATTTTGTGGTTTTGTGCTGCTTCTCGAAATTGTTCAAAGTGCAGTAATTTTTTTTTTTTTTGGGGGTGGGGATTTGGAGGGTGGCTTATGACCCTGTTGTAATGGATAGTGATATTCCTAGTCATTTGACCAATATAATCAATTAATCATGGCCATGATACTGGAGATGATAGGTAATGAACTCCTTTCCTTGTGAGGAACTGAGGTACACTTTACTGTGGGTTGTATAGGAGACGCTCATTATGTGGAGGTTTATGTGCTGCTCATTTTAATAAGTGTCCATATGCAATTGAATTCTTGAAGTGCATTCTGCAATCTTTGCAATTACTATCTTCTATGAGCCATGCTAAAATGAATATTGCATTGCAGGTACAGTGTATCATTGGTTTGTATTGTTTGCGGTTTGGCTTTGTGGCAGTCAGCATGTTCTGTCTCAGAAAACAACACTTGAACCAAAAAACAAATTCCTTCTGTCTGACCCACCTATCGGTCTCTATGATCCAATAGAGATTTCACCATCTGTTCTTCCACACGACACTAACCCACTTGAACCACTGTCACCAATGTATCCAAACTACACATCCTATGATCCGGTATTGACTGGGAAATGTCATGTAAATTTTTCTGCACTCTCTTATATTATGGACAAAACAGCATCTGATTGTTCCATTCCTTTAGCACCACTAGTTGCAGATGTTATATGTTGTCCCCAAGTTAATAGCTTGATGAATATTTTCCAAGCTGCATATGGTAATGGAAACAATACACTAGTTCTCAACCAGGCCGCAGCAAATGCTTGTTTCTCCGACATTATGAGCATACTTGCAAGCAAAGGGGCAAACACCAACATCCCTGAGTTATGTACTCTGAGGCCATCAAATCTTACTGATGCTTCTTGTCCTGTGAAGGATATTAGCTCGTTTGAGAGAATAGTTAACGTAAGCAAGCTCCTAGATGCATGCAGCAGTGTTGACCCACTGAAAGAGTGCTGTAGGCCAGTTTGCCAACCTGCAATAGTGGAAGCAGCAGTTCACATATCCTCAGGTGGGGGAAGCATGTTTGGAAGTTCTAGCATACCCGGAAGTGCTGCTGGGATCGATGTTGTTAGTGACTGTAAAGGGGTGGTTCACTCCTGGTTATCTGTGAAGCTTTCATCAGACACCACGAACACAGCTTTTAGAGTATTATCTGGTTGCAAGGTGAACAAAGGTATGTGATGCCACTCTCTTTTGTTTGGCTTGGGTTGATCCTTTGATGGGATATTTGACTGATGCTAATTCCTTGCTTGGGCTGCTGGGTATACCAAAATGTCAACAAGTTTGTCGTACTTAAATTACAAGTACCTGTTATGTTTGACTTTCACCTCGTGTCATAACTGCTGGGTGCTTAACGCTGTCAGTTTCTTCATCATGATGTATGGCACCAAGTGAATTAGCTGACTCTTATTCTAATTGTAGTTTGTCCACTGGAGTTTGATGAACCTTCTTCAGTCGTTAAGGCATGTGGCAAGGCATCTTCTTCAACGCCCTCATGCTGCGCAGCATTGCACTCTTACATTGCAACTAGACAGAAGCAGATATTTGTCACAAATCTGCAAGCAATTAACTGCGCAACCATGTTTGGATCAATGCTACAGAAAGCTGGTGTAGTGGATGATATTTATGGGCTTTGTGATATTGACTTAAAAGATTTCAGCCTGCAAGGTATGCATAGAAGACATGAGAGCTTATCTTCAATCTTTGCTTCATATTGGAATACTTCATAATTTTGTTTATTTTCTTTGGTATCATTCTCCAATTGGAACAGCTTTTGGGCAGCAAGGTTAGTTTCGTTCAACCAACTTATTTGGAAAATCCATGCATCAGCAGAGTGCTAACACCAATCTTCCTTTTATAGGTTGTCTACTTCGGAGCTTACCTACAGATATTGTGTTTGATAACATTTCGGGCATTAGCTTCACATGCGATTTGAGCGACAACATTGCAGCACCATGGCCATCCTCGTCGTCTCTTCAATCCTTGTCGCTTTGTGCTCCAGGTGAGGAGGGGAATTCTTTTTTAAGGGGTCACAGAAATAACATCTATCCACCTTTTTTAGCCCTGAAGTTATTATTCCATGGCCATTTTTGGGTCAGCATTTAAAAAAGAATGTTGTCATAATTACACTACCCTTCTCTCTTTTGGTTTCAGAAATGTCATTGCCTGCGTTGCCTGTCTCGCCAACATCTGGAAGCTCAGGTACTTGCATTTTATTGCTAATACAATCTTATAGCTCATTCTCTCCTCTTCTTTTTGAGATCTTGACTGTTTTTGTCATGCATAACTATAGCTCCAGCCTTTTGTCAGCAAATTGAAATAATGTTATGACAGTAGGTATCTCCAGGACGGGAATCGGGATTGTGCTGCCTGTTGTATTCCTCACCATGACCATCTCCATCTGAGAAGCGTTTCAGCTAGCGAGCCAGGAGCTTTCTTACCCCCGGTCGTATTTTTCCCCTCTGTGCAGGCCCACGTGTAAATTGAATTGCATTACATTACATTCTTGTAAATGAGCCTTTCCCTTTTCGGTCCCTTTTTGTTCAGTGGATAGCATTGTGTTATGTGTTAGAGAGGACTGTTGTACCGTTTGACTCTGCAAGTACAATTCTAGACTTGGCTGGGCACCAAAAGGAAACTACACTACTAGGTATGGATTGCGAACGTAATCGGTAATGTCGATCCGACACTGACCATCAGGCCTGCTTCATCCATTTGTAGAGCTCGTGCAACGAAGTTCCACATAAGCTGAAGTGTGCTCAGGGATTCTCACACATTTGTACAGTACCGGCAGAATGTGTAATTTACTATGCCTGACAATAATTTTCACCATGGCAGTACACCACTTCGTCGTCCAGCCATCAGGTTCGTCCACACGCCCACCAGAAGGCAGAAGTAATCGAGCTTCGAGAATTCAACTGCAGGAGCGGTAGCGCGGTACTCCAGATCAACGGCGCCAAAAACCCAGGAATTTCACTGCACACCGTAGCTAAGCTACCATGCATCGGCAACAGTTTACTTGGTACAATTGTACAGAGCACAACGCTATCAGCTAAGCCTTCTTAAGAGTTAAGGCAGCACATTTGAGGAACAATGGGTACTCGTTGGTTTTATAGGGCATGAGATCCTCTCCGTGAGGACTAAATGCAGAGGATAAACAGTCGTCTGCACTCTGCATTATGATCATCTCTCACAAGCCTTGGCCACAAAGCCAAGATAGGCCACATAAGTCAACGGTCTTCAGTTCTCTTCTGCAGAGCTTACCTTGTACTGCAGTCAAGGAAGATGAGCAACTGTGCCACCACCACCCATCTTCCCTTCAGCAATGGTGAAAAATCAGGACGAAGTACAAGACCCTTACCAAAGAGGGGGGCAGATCAAAGCAAGGATAGTATCAGCTGCCATGCATTCCATCAGATCATCACTTTTGAGAGCCCTCCAAAGCAGCCACATCCTGGTCAGGAGTGACTTCTAAATGGGATGCAAGAGTTTTCTTAGGTGTCAGGCATAACCGCATAAGCACTTCTGAATGTTATGAGGATGGTTAGGGAACTAGTCAAGCTAGATGATTGTTTTAACATTTCATGTTTCCTGTTGCAAGACAATGTAGAGACGAATAGATTTGTGCGAATAATATGCCATGTTACTACAGATTCGATTCAACGGTTGATAGATCCATCGTCAGCTTCCTGTGGGGGAGTTGACCCACTCGAAGATGGCTTTGCGCCAGCTGAAACGATATTCTTGAACCAAGTTCCCTGGAAAGTAGGGCCGCCTCTATTTTGGTTACTTAGTGACTCTGGTGAAGCTTGATTTCTTGAAGCCAGGCCTGCCATAAATCTGTATGCTACTCTACTGGCGTTGACAATTTCTGTTTTAGCCTGCCTGAACTGCAAAACATAAAGTCGCAGCAAGAAAAATCATGTCAAGGAAAATAATATGCAATACGTATAAGGAAGATAGAATAAAGCATAGAATCACAACGGATCCTTCTTCATCTGATTGGAATGCCTACCATGAGCCTATAATAACATTTCACACAAACAAAACTCCAAGCGTTAATGCAAATAAGAACTTCTAAACATATATGATATTTGAGGTGCAGAACTGTCTACATTATTTTGATAAGAAAAACATGAAGTCTAGAACCACACAGTCACCATTGGATTCCTGGCATTAACACCTAAGACATGCAGCATGTTTAATTTACCAAGGCAACATGCCGACAATGTTGTAGAAAGAGATGGCTCCCTATTGTTCACGAGTCAAAATGGCAATGATCACTAAAGCAAATCAAATTTTGCATGCCAAGCAGTCACAAAAAAAGAAGAATGGAGGTAATGGTCCATGGATATGCTTAGTGAGGGCTCGGATTAAGCAAACCATAACTTTGGAGTTATATCGAGTTTAACCAAGATATGGCTGATATGAACCAATTATGACAAGCATTTGTAACATTTTATCACAAAAATCCATTGTTTCGTTATATCATATTTGAAAAAAAGGGAGAAATAAATCTGCTATTTCCAGTCAAAATGCCATCAAACTTCCTTACAGGCTGTGATAATATGGTAGTGCTGTTACGATATATCTATTCAACACAGCAACGACTCAAACTTAACTGGTAACAGTTAAGGAATACAGTGTGCCACAGCAAATAATCACATTCAACAAGAAATAGTCAAGGTAATAGATATTGCTATTGGAAAACAAAGAGAAATAAAATATACACACCTTAACTGCTGTATTCTCAGCAACAACCACAGCAGTATCACCGGCATTGGCAAACCGATTAACCCAACCTGCAAGGTTTAAAATACAAGATCAGCAACAACAAAAAAAATCATGTCTATGCCATTTCAAATATGAAGAGAAATACTACCATGCTAGCAACACTGGCTATGATTTAAGCGAATGCCATCTACTTCACCCTAGGGGTGTATATGGCCAAGCTTAAAATTCCCGTGCACTAATCAGGTTACACCTAAGTCAGCTCATCAAGTTCCAAAGTAAAGTCCTGCTGCAATGCTATATTAGTTTTCATACACTAATCCTAAAGCTTCAGGTGTGAGGAGCAAAGTACCATGATTGACAATGATTTCAAGTTGAGCTCAAACTAGACCCGACTTGGTCAAATTGACTCCACTTGGCCCTGGTATATGTACATGGGATGCTACTAGCCCTTAATCTATCACCCAATGATGAAAAACCTGACTATAACTTACCATAGTTTTCATTCACACACACACTCCCCCCACTCCAGAATTCCTCAAACCCTAGATGCTTACAATGTTTACAAACTAATATAGAGTTGAAGCGGAAAATATATAGCTCCTCCTGGTTGTAGAAGTAGGAGACCAATGGCACCACTTCCATCCCCTTTCAGGTGCATCCCCTTTAATTATAAGACAATTGACACCTCCAAGAGAAGGTAATTCATCCTACTAGCCTGCACCACACTCCTTCCAATTACATCCCCTCTCCTCCCAAGACAATTAACAACTCCAATCCAAGGCAATCCCTCCTGCTTAACCTGCACAACCACTCATCAGCCCTCTAACAAGTAACTCCACTACTAAAGTTGAGTTCAGCACCACCGAACCTCTCTAGCACAACTTCCCACCACCTTTCTAGCTGAGTAGCAACACCACCAAACTGTATGTCCACCACTTTCCCCTCAGTGTCCAATTCACCTTCAGTTTATTTTCCAAGTCAAGCCGATCTCTTTAACTAAACTGGAATCCTCCCACCGATATCGACAAAGTTGTGAGATTTTGTATTCACTAGAGAATTGGTATCCGTTTGGGGCCAGATATACATTGCACAGAGTACAGCAAGTCACGGTCGCTAATCAGAACAACGGAACTGCGAATCTCCTCTCCATACCTGGGAGCTTGGGGACGCCAAGCCTCTCGCAGAGCACGTCGCAGAAGTGGTTGCAGTTCCTGGAGAGGAGGTCGTAGGAGTGGCCCGGCCATTCTCGGCTGAGCTCGCGCAGGATCCGGTTCACGGTGGCGACGGTGCACTCCGTCTCCCCGAGGACGATGCGCTCGCGGTAGGTGTACATGGGGTTCTTCCCGACGGGGCAGCTGAAGACGCCGCTGCCGTTCTCGCAGTAGCCGAACGACCACTCCTCCTCACCATAGACCTGCACCAGGATCGAGAAGGCGAGAGATTTAGGGATCTGGAGAAGGGGAGAGGAGGCGATCGAGCATTGCGTCGCCGGGGTCTGGGCCGGTGGGAGGAGCTGCGGGGAGGGGAGGGGACCTGGACGGCGCTGTGGAAGATGCCGCCGAGGCCGATGCGGTCCTTGAAGATGCGGTTGATCTGGAGGATGGTGTTGTTCGTCTTCTCCGAGTCGCTGTTCGTCACGTCGTACACGTGGAGCACCACCTCCTTCATCTCATCGAAGACGAGCAACCCCCTCCCGCTCCTCCTCCTCCGGCGGCGGCGAGTGCTGCGTGATTGGATCGAGAGAATCGGAGGGGGATCGAATCGTCGACGGGTGGTTGGTTGCTTTGCTTGCAGGTGGTGGTGGTCACGACCTCGGCTTGGGTATTCTTATCGGCGCTGGGATCGGGAAATTTTCGAGTTAGAGTCACTGATGGTTGGGCCCCGCTCACCAGCTTTCCTTTTTTCTCCGGTCGGAGTCAGTCCAGCGAACAGTCGGCAATTTCGAGTTTTCGTTTAAATGGCAGCTTTCTCGAGCGAAATAGCAAAAACAATCTTATGTAAATAAATGGTGAATTTTTAAATATATCATTTCTCAGTTTGTAGTTTTGAAATATATAACTGCTCAGTTTTTTTTTTGAAATATACCACTCTTCTTTGTACTGATGAGTGACATATTTCAAAAAAAAAAAAACTGAGAAGTAGCATATTTTAAAATCACAAACTGAGAAGTGGTATATTTCAAAATATATCTAAATAAATTGATAAAAATAACATCTATATTGTGCTCAAAACTCATGGTAAAAGGTCTACCGCCAATTAGCCGTAAACTCACAGTTCCTACTTCTCTTGGACTTGGAACCATCGAAACACGGAAATTTTATGCACTGCTATTTGCACAGCAAATCGTGAGCTTCTTGCGATTTTTTGGTAAATTTTATCTATTTCAAATAGGCTATTAGAATTTTCTAACTTTTCTTGTATGCATCGCAAGAGATCGAGCTATACCATGAGATTTCTCCGCTGTAGTTGAAAAGTTTTTTTGCTGTCGGAGACTGTACGTTAATTCTTAAATGAAGACGTGCCGCACTACCAGTCTACCACCATGACTCTGCTCTGCAGTGCCTACCAAAGCGAAGCAAGCAAGTCAAATCAATTTGCCATGTTCTTCGACAGCAGCTAATCTGTTGCCAAGCTTGCAATCACGTACTACAGGTTCCTGTCTGGTAGCAGTTGGTACAGCAAGGATAAGCATGAATCAATTAAAGATCGTGCATGATATTTCCTTGCCCTTGTCTCACTGAGAGACCCTAGAGGAAGCGAATTGTCGGATACCACTATGGCCTATCACTTCCTCTCTAGGTATGTATAATTTTGGGCAGCATATATGGTGCACAAGAGGTATCGTGTGGACATATGTACAAACTCCTATAGGCCCGTTTGATTGGAAGTTTGCGGCTGAGATCTCAGCTGGCGCGTGCACCCTTCTCACTTACGGCTTTATGCGCTTTGCCTTCCGCAGCAGCACCAAATCCCCCGCGAGCTACCGACCATCGTCCCCCTTCGAACCTCAGTCCCATCCTCCCTATCCCGTCTCAAGCTAGGGTTAGGGGGTGGCCACCGCTGCAGCTCCATCGCCGTCCTCCCATTGAGCCCGCACGGCCGCTTGCGCCGTGTCCCCTCCCCTCCCCAACGCTGTGCTGCACCTTGCGCCGTCTCCCCTCCCTGCGCCTCCATCCGGGGACCTCCCGTCCCAGTCTGTCGTGCGTCGCCCCTGCGCCGCGGCGATGCCCCCTTACGCCGTGCCCCCTCTACCGAGGCTCCGCACGGCCATGGATCGCTCGTGCCCCAGGACGCACCACCCTGAGTCGCCATCTTCTATCCCCTACACAATGCCGTTGACCCAGGTCGCTCCATCGCCGCCTTCCAGGGCCAACCTCACTCCGTCTCCAAGCGATGTCTGATGCTTGTAGTTGTGAATCAGAGTAACCACAAGCCTTGATTAATTCTTGTAATTGTGAATGGGTGTAGTTAGAATTATAGCAGCAAGTACTTGTGAATGTGTGTGCTTGTGCATGAAAGAATACTGAATGTGTGTGCTTGTGCATGAAAGAACCTGTTAGCATATATTAGGTGATTTTGTAATGGCAATTAATGAAGTTGCATGAACAATGTCAAGTAATTTTTGCAATGGGAATCAAAGTTCCATGGATAGTACCAGTTGATTTTGTAATGGGAATCAATGAAGTTCCATGAATTAGAATCAATGAAATTCTGTTTGCAATGGCCTGTGTATCAGGTGCTTGCAATGGTACTAAATCTCAATGCCTGTGCCAGCTGAATAGTATCAGGTGCTTGCTCAGAATTTTGCTCCTAAACATACAACAACATCATTCCAAGAACACTAATACATCAACAACAGATTGTGCACAATTCAACAATTTCAGGAATCATTTTGCATTCAACAATTCATTTGTGAGCACTTGTACAAGCAACAATTTCAAGAATCAACAAAGAAACCATTTTGCATTCAACAATTCATTTGTGACCACTTGTACAAGCAAAAGTACAGAGCATTACATGTTACCCTGTCTAGAGCACAAGAGGTATTACACAACCATAATTCGGTACCATGCCTTATCAATACACAAGAAACAACTCAGTGCTGGTTACACAAGCTGAGTCAGAGAATTCAAAATTGATGCTTCAGTAGTGCTATCAAGAGCGCTTGTAGCTTCATCACATAATCAAGAAAGTCGTATGAATTTAATGCACATACGTGTGAAGATGCCCATATATTCTTTTCTGCTCTTTTTCTTTAGACTCAAATAGTCTCTTTTTTTTTTCTTCGGCAGAAACACCGCAGCATCGGAGTAGCAAAAGATCTCTGAAATGACTTGAGAAAAAATTACAAAACCAATGTATTACCTTTTATATAGTTTGGACTGAACTCTAGTCTTTAGTGATTTACCAATCGAACTACAAGTACATTGGCCACCCACTGTAGTACTGACAGAGTAACACTACAACAACTACAATACTAACAAACTGAACTGCCAAAAGCATCACATTGTACTACAGGCAAGAGTAGCTTAATGACCTCCCTGATCACATAAAGGAAAATGGAACTTCTTTTGGTATTAAGGCATATTCACAAGAAACAAACCTGAAGTGCATTGTTGCAGCTGATTACCTTGAGTTCCAATATTCTTAAATGTCATGATTCTAAAAGCACAAGCTGCTCGCCATAGTTCTAATTCTGAGATTTTGTGAGACCACTACAAACCGGCGTTCACAGCTCCGATTAACTATTTACATGAGCACCTAAGACAAATGAAACAGCAACCACAGAACTAATCTAGGATTATGCATTTCTGACCATTTATTCACGCAGAAGACTCTGACCATCTACAGCATCAGGAGCAGAGCAGATTCGACCAATCTGTCGAACTCAATAATGGTAGACTGAAAATTGAACCGGTACCAACTTTGCATCCACGATTTTACGCACATTGTAGCCTGGATGATACTAAGAGGAAGGCAGTACTGCTGCTTGTGGATACTGTCCCCTTTGCCATCAAGGAGAACCGTGGGTAACGGGAGGAATGCCCCCTCCACCATTCAAGGGCATCAGTGGAAATTGGTGCAGGGGCTCCGCGAGATATATCCCTGCGAAGATGGTTGTGGCGCTAGAGGGGAGGCGGCTCGCTGGCGGTGGAGGCGACGACTGAGGGGAAGCCCAGTAGGGATAGTTGATGCCGGCTATAGAGGCGTCTTCGGTGGAGAGGTGTAATATTCCAATTTTTTGAGCTTAAAAAAATCATTTAAATAGTTAGTAGGGAAAAATTCACCATTTGAATTTATTTGTATTTTAAATTCAAAAGCTTAATATTGGACTTTACAAATAAAAACCTTTAATGTGAATAATCCCAACATGAACAATAGTCAAAACTATTTTATTTGGGTTCTATGTGCTCAGATATATTTTCTAGATTTTTCTAGAATTTTTCTGAGTACATTTGCTATTTTCTATTGCTTATTTGAATTTCTGGTATTTTTAAAATAGAAAAGCTATTTAAAATCCCAGAAAACAACTCGGGCCGAATCGCTCCGGCCCAAACTCCTTTTTCCCTCGCGCGTGGCCCGCCGCGGCTTGACTCATGCAAGCCTAGCTCCCGCGCGCGCCGCCTCCGTGTCTCTGACGTGTGGGCCCCACGCCTTCGTCGTCCCCCTCGCGCCCGGCTTCTTCCTCGCGAGCGGCCGTGCCGTCCGCCATGTTTCCGAGCTCGAGTCCCGTACGACAACGCCTCCTTTCCTTTCGAACCCCTTCTAGAAAACGCGTAGAATCTTATCCCCAACCTCCCCGCATCTTCTCGGATCAAAATCAAATCCCGTTTCGTTTCTATCTCCGATTTCCTCACGAGTTCATCTCGGACTCTTTTTAGGGTTCGCCGCCGCACGCCGCCCTAGCCCCTCCCGGCCCCTATAAAAGGCACCCTCGGGATCGCATTGACATCCGCACCAGAACCCCTCAACCCATTGCGCCGCTTAAGCCCTAGCGCCGCCGCAACTCGAGCTTTAGGGTTTTGTCGCCGCCGGCGTTCTTCTTCGAATTGCGCCGCCACCGGTGACACCCTGCCCTCCTGGAGTGCACCGCCGTCAACCGGGCTACCTCCAGAGACCACCCACGCCACCTAGACCTCACCGGAGCCCCCGTCCGACAAAACCCGAAGTAGCTCCGCCGCTCAACCCTCGCCGCCGGCCGTCTCCGTCGACCTCAACCACCCGGAGTTGCACCCAGAGGTTCGCAATAGCGCCCTCTACACGCCGGTACCACTCACCGTCGGTGGATCGCCGCCGTTCGCCGTTGTCGTCGGTTTCCAAGCGCCGCCGTCCGTCGGTCTGACGTGGCTGTCCACGTCGGCAGCCACCTTAGAGGTCGCGCCTGTGTGTCATCCCGAGTGGCAGCCGCGTGGCATCCCCGTCATCTCGCACGTGTGCGCCGAAGTCAGTCGCCAGTCGAAACGCGTGTCGCACAGCGTGTCGACCGGGGATTGGTCCAGCTCAGGTCCACGTGCCAGCTCGGTAGACCTAGTCTACCGCGAGACGTGTCTCTGACATGTGGGTCCCACATGTCAGAATTTTCTGTTATTTCTTTTAATTCTCGAAATTCCTTGCTGACGTCATCATTGCACAATAATCTGATTTTTCTTCAGAGAAATAATTCGGAAATTCTGGAAAATCCAAATTAGGGTTTCTTTTTAGATTTAAAACTTCCAGAGGCCATAACTTTTGCATCCTAACTCCGATTGAGCCCATTCAAATTTCTAAATTTATCTAAATTCGAGATCTATTTATCTGAGATTTTTATTTAATTTTTGGAGCTTGTTTTGCCTCTGTTATTTATTTGTTTTTTTATTTGTTTCGTTTGCGAGTAGACGTCGATTCGTCGGGGAATTTCGTTGAAGAAGGAGCACCCTAAGATCAAGACCAGTACATAGACCTTTTCCAAGGCAAGTCATACCTTTGATCATCTTGAACCCAGTTTTCAAATTACTTTGTGTTAAAGTATTGCATTCTACTTTAATTATTGATTTAAATACTTTGGGCATAGTTAGTATCCAAATTGTTATCACACCTTGGCCTTGTATGTCATAATTCCTTATCACCCTAGATTGGTTTATTAGTTGGTAATATTATAGCACCAACGTGGGTTGGTTAGATGCGAGTACAATTGCTTAGCCATGCTACGAGTCTCACATCTCATGTAAGTTGCAATTTATCAAATGCGACTAAGTGACTATGGAACTTTGTGTAAAACTGTGTGCTATGTGTTATTACTTCGTGATGGCATGTGTTGCACTAAAACCAACTGGGTGGTAAAGGATTTAGACCGAGGCAAGTGGTGGAAGCTGTGTGATATGGTGGAAGCTGTGTGCTTGGATTTGATAATCTGTGTGATTTAGTTAGAAATTAGAAGTCTTGCCTTGGTTAATTAAGGACTTAACTTTGTGCGCCATTAAACTGAGCCTTACTGTACGACCACATGCCTGGTATGGGACGAGCCTAACTTAGTAAGTTATGGATTCTCGGCATTGATGTTCAGGTGGATAGGTTAGGCTGTGTGACAGGGTGGAGGTGTGACTACTTGGTAGTTGCATCGCGGGACGGTTCGCCGCTTCCACGTCAAATGTGTGTGTTATACTAAATCTATGTGAGCTAGTATAGCGGGAAAGCACATCGGGAATGTCAATATTTGAGATGAAGTTTCTGAACTGTTTTGTTACGATTAGTGCTTGCTACACTAGTTGTATCTTGTGGGTAAAGTGTACAACCTCTGCAGAGTGTTAAACAATCTATTCGAATAGCCGCGTCCGCAGTCATGGATATGCTCGGGGATTTCACACGAGGGGTAGTTTTCATAAAATGTTGGGATGGGAGCTGTATGACATCAATCATATGGCTATGTGAAATAATCTGTTTAGTTGTGTGTCTTTGTGAAAATAATTGTTAAAGTAATATTGTCTATTTGTTTCGAATTATGCTTTCAATCTATTATTCGTATTCAATTGCAAATGTTGCTTTTATACAAAAGAACCACAGAAGCCTTTTTCTTTGGAATAAGCTTGCATCTATAAATTGCATTCTGTGTTATAATTTGTGAGTACGGTTGTGTACTCACGCTTGTTGTAAAACTTGCGCCCAAACCTACAGAAGAGGCGGAGTCTACGTCTGCTTTCGAGGAGGAGTTCGCCGAAGGTTGTTGATCGTTAAGGTCTGGATCCCAGTTGGTTGCCTGTGGTGAATTGGTGGGATCTACGCTGGAGTTATTTCCGTTCTGCTGCTGCTTTATTCTCTGTTAGCCCTGCGTGGCTTAATAAGTGTAAACTCGACCATAAGGTCAAAACCCTTATTTGTTATTCAAACTAATCGTTTACTTTATTTACCGCTTGTGTGGATCGATATTTACCTATGTTGATACTGTGTGCACTAGCGTGATCCTAGACTAGTGCAGTATACACAGAGGGTTTCAGAATCGTAATTCTGGGTCCCGACAAGAGGCGGCGTTGGAGGTGGTGGACGTGGCGCTGTGTCATAGCCCTATTGGCAGTGATCGGACAGACTAAAGTAGCTGGGATGATCGGACTGGACGATCAGACAAGAAGGATTGGACAGACAGAATCAGATGGGACGATCGGACCAAGGATGATCGGACGGATGGAGCGGCGAGGACGATCGGACAATCAGCAGTAGTGGGCCAATTGGGCCATGGAGTGATTCGATTACTTGGACATGTAGCGGCATATAAATACGGGACTGTGCAACCTAGCAGAGCATCGTTGAGAAGAATCATTCTGTTATCCCTATTTCCCTTTCTTCCCCGTTCTTCCTCCTTCTGCATTTATGTATCTTCCTTATATGCTTCTAAACTCAAAATTCTCGTTGAATGAAAGCAGTATCTCAGCCTCAAATGAAATAGACTCACAATGTATATGACAGATGGTATCAGAGCTTGTTCGATCCGTCGTCGTTCCTTGCATTCTCGAGGTCTTGATCGGTGAAATTCCAAGGGAAGGTTAGTGATTGCCTTGTGCGATTGCTGTAATCCCCAACCCTAGGTTCGGTCGACCCAGAGTGGAACACCACGGCTCCGTCAAGACAAGGTATCCAGGTCCGTCAAGTGGTGGCGAAATGGAAGGGATGAAGGCGAGGTTAGTCGAGTTGTGGAGAACGGAGATGAAGATGATGCGGGAGGAGTTGAGCTCGCACATGGCGGCGGTACACCAGCGATTTGACCAGCAAGGGGCGAGGATGGATGATATGATCTCATCCTTAGCCACGACCACCTCTCGGCTGCGCGGTGTCGCCACCGACTCGATCCCAAGTGCTCCTTCGACCACTGTCGAGCTCGCCTCTGTGGTCAGCTCGCTGAAGACTAGCATTGTCATGTACCCGACCCACGTTGAGGCTACCCCACACATCACCAACCTCATCACGGTCAAGCCGCGGTACCTCGGCGTCAACTCATTCGGGCGCATCATCTGCAAGGCCTTGACCCAGAGGCAAGCATGTGGAGGACGCAGCTTCCGCAAGGCCTCGACCTCGAGGCAAGTGCGTCGACCTTTGAGCACTGTCAGGGTGCAGCAACTTGCCGCACACCAAGTATTCGATGAAATACCTCACGAGCCCGAGAAACTGCTGGCATGGGAGGAAGGATACTACACATCTACATGGCAGTGGCAGACTCTAGTTGTGAGTGGTGACCACATCGTGTTCTTCGAAATGCCGAAAGGTGGCAAGCCGCAAGAGCTTCCTTCACAGGAGAATTTCATGGCATGGCTCCAACCTGATCAAGCCATTGGTGTGAAAAGTTTGGTGGTTGAGATGGGGATGTCACCTGAAAGTTCCACCCACAGTGCGTTACTGTTGCATCAACCATGGCCGCCACCTACTCTGACAGCACTGGTCAAGATAAGTTATCCAGCCCCACTGCAGATAGTTGAGATGAAGCCATGGCCGCCACCTAGAGAAGGAAGTTGGCTGTTGTTCAATTCAGTTACATGCACTCAAGATGAGTTAGGTGTAGTTCTCATACACCATTTGGACAATTTGCTTGTTGTGCAAAATTCCTCAAATCAGCATGAGTTGTATTTGAAGAATTTACTTGAGGATCTTGGTAGGTATGATGAGGCGCTGCAGTATATATTCAGCCTTGAGGCAAATCAAGCAGGTCTTACTGGAAAAGAATGTGGGAAAATCATTGTGGAGCATAGACCTGTTGAAACAATTGAAATACTATCGAGGCTTTGTACTGATAGTGGAGATCCTACGACAAGAAGAGGTTCAAAGATCAGTAAATCTGTAACATATAACCTAATAGGTGATGTCTCAGATGAGGAGTTGCTTGATCTTCTTAATTTGGCTATGTCGTCAGATGCTGCTACCATTGTCAGGAGGGCTAGGGAGCTTTTGAGTTCAAAAGTCGATCCCCTGCAGCTATTGGCTCAGCTTGTAAATCTTATCATGGATATGTTAGCTGGGAAGCACCAGTCAGATTCTTCAAAAGTTAGAAAAGTTACTGGTAAACATACATCTGCTGAGGTCAATGTGCACAAACTCAGGAATGCACTGGAAATACTTTATAAAACAGAAAAGCAATTGAAAACCACAAAGAACCAGTCTACATGGCTTACTGTAGCTCTGTTAAAGTTTAATATGAGAGAGCCTTACTGTCTAGACGATACTGCAGTTTCAAGCATGTTCACAGAGAGTGAGACAAATGATGGGGTTGCTATCTTGAAAGATGAAAGATTAGAGACCGGTTCTATTCTTTGTTATCAAAACAAAATCGGTTGTCTAGATATGCATTTAGGAGATCCAGATGTACTGGAGTCGATATGGATGAAGGCTCTTGAAAACTGCATATCTACGTCACTTCATAATCTATTGCGAAAAGATGGGAAGTTGTCGTCCCTATACACAACCCAAGGTGTAGCAGTTGCTGAGCTACAGTTCTGCCATCCTAAGGATGTTCCTACATCAGAGAGCTTATGGAAGCCACTTGTGATTTCTCTACAGAATTTGCTCAGTGCAATGTGGATATCCGAATCAATCTTTCTCCAATCTTCATCAGCAACAGAGTTGTATCCAAGAATTCATTAGTCAACCTGGTCATGCAACCCAGAGAAGATCAAGAGGCGCAGAATGCAATTGCCTCAGATTGCGGAAAGGATCCAAGGAGCCCTGAGAAACAACCCCGCGAGAGGGTTGCTGCTTCTGTGCTATTTGACTGGGAGGATGAAATATATGTTGCAAGAGCACCTGGACGATTAGATGTCATGGGTGGTCCGGCAGATTATTCAGGAAGTCTTTTTCATGTGTCTCAGTTGAAGCAATACATTCCAGATCATTCACCGGTGTTTGCTTCACTTCCCATTCTGGTGGAGTTGACTGCGGAAGAAGTGGTGCCTGAAGAAATTTTGGATCGCCGCTTAATCAAGAAAGGTAATGCAGCGCATCTTCAAGTCTTGATTAAATGGTCTTCGATTCTAGCTTCTTCAGTGACCTGGGAGGACTATGATGTGCTACGCGAGCGGTTTCCACAGGTGTCAGCTTGGGGACAAGCTGAAGCTCAAGGGAGCGGCAATGTCATAGCCCTATTGGCAGCGATCGGACGGACTGAAGTAGCTGGGACGATCGGACAGGATGATCAGACAAGAAGGATCGGACAGACAGAATCAGATGGGACGATCGGACCAAGGATGATCGGACGGATGGAGCGGCGAGGATGATCGGACAATCAGCAGTAGTGGGCTGACTAGGCCATGGAGTGATTCGATTACTTGGACATGTAGCAGTGTATAAATACAGGACTGTGTAACCTAGCAGAGCATCGTTGAGAAGAATCATTCTGTTATCCCTATTCCCCTTTCTTCCCCGTTCTTCCTCCTCCTTCTTCTTCTTCTGCATTTCTATATCTTCCTTATGTGCTTCTGAACTCAAAATTCTTGTTGAATGAAAGCAGTATCTCAGCCTCAAATAAAATAGACTCGCAATGTATATGACACGCTGGAGGGGGTGGCGCCGATGGGGAGGAGTCACATGACCTAACCCTAGCCATTGGGGAGGAGAGGAGATGCAGGAATAGTCTGATTGGGGAAGAGAGATAGGTTAGTTTTTTTGGGTAAAATGTCCTGTGCTCAGGCAGGGTAAAACACAAAAGAGCGCAAGTGGGAAGAGGGAGCCGCCCGCCTCCATCTCAAGTGCCCATCTCGGATCTGACGACCGAGAGTGAATTTATGCATATGTCCACCAATTAACCCTTGTCCATCGGATATGTTCCTGTCCTTTAGGGCTCAAGTCGAGAGGCGTAAGAATTTTAGAAGCTCCTGAGTTTAGAGTTTGACAATTCCGATGGAAAAGCATGTTTAACAGGGCCAGCGATGATACATGCAACTTTTAGTTCGAAAAGTTTAACCCCTAACATTTTCCGCTCCCATTTTGTAAGATGATCAGCGAATGGTGAGAAAAGTATATATAAAGTACATAAGTTACATGTATAAAGATCAACACATAAGGTTGAATGGTTATCCAGAGCACGGTCTTATCATGATCCAATGGCTGTCTATAAGAGCTTCCATACAAGTTTTCCCTCCCTCAAGCATGCCGAGAGATGACATTGTTGTTGTACGCCTTTGCTTTTTTGGTAGCCGGTAGGGGGTGGACATGAACCAAGAGAGCTCTGGAACCAAATCGAGTAACCAGTGCAAAAGACATCCTATATATGCATGGATTATGTATTGCAGCTAGTGGACGGGCTGTCAAGCAAAACATATTACCTGGGTTTTCTGGTGTTCCTTTTCTGAATTTAACTCCAAGTTGGGTTTATTTCATATTTGATGGTTTTGAACTCAATAGCTTAAAGCAAAAGGTTCATCTGACCCTCTGATCTCTCATGAAAGTCTGGAAATCAACCTTGAACTACAAAACCGGATATTCGACACCCTCAAACTCTTAAAACCGTTCACTTTAAACCTCTTAAGCAAAAACCACCCTGTTTCACTGACGTGGCTCCTAGTGGGCTAGTGTATGCTGATGTGGCGTCCAAATCAACAGAACATGGTTTAAGCTACAAAATAAGCTCGTTGTGGGCCCATTGAGCCCTTGTGGGTCCTCCGTGTCAGTGAAAGGGCATAACTTTGCTTCATCTCACCCATTCTCTCTCTCTCTTATGTCGTCTTCTTCCTTCCCGATTCTGGCCACCTCTGTCCCTTTCCACTCCTTCGTCTCCGCCAATGGGACGGCCAGGGAACTCGACGACGTTGAGTTTATGGCGTCAACCATGCCAACCCCTTCGTATCCATCAACAGGACTGCTTGATCTGCCACCACGTCTTCCTTCTCGTCGGCACCCTAGCGCTACCGGGGTGGTGACGGTGGAGGACGAAGCTAGAGTGCGAGATGCGGCTGCCATGTCCTGATCTCGACGGTGTTGAGGTTGTGGCGTTGACTATGCTAGACCCTTTGTCTCCACCACTGGGATGGCCATATCTATTGTCACCTCGTCCTTCTCGTCAGCATCCATGGCACAGTCAACCCCTTGCTCTTCTTATTTCTTCCTCTCTTCCTCTTCGCTCACGATCGGTGAAGGAACACACGGGGTAGAGTAGAAAGCGAGCACGAGGTGGTGTCGAAGCTGCCAGTCATGGTGGGCGCAAGGTGCTCGCCGGATAGGAAGAGTATCTTCTCGAGGTGGTGTTCGAAGAAGGCCACCTCGCATCCGAGGCGAGACCGGATGCGACGGCATATCCACGGAGAGTGCGGAGGTGGTAGGGAGCGCGTCAAAGTCGGATCGGAGGAAGGCGGCGAGGTCAAGGGCGACAGCAGCGATCACATCAGTGAGGGATGTGAGCGCAAATGCGAGGTGGGTGAGGCAGCGACGGGTAGGTGGGCGCCGGCTACTGCCTCTATGCATAGGAGCCACCGACGACGATGGGTGAAGGTGTGGGCACCGCCGCATCCCACTGTGAAGAAACTGGGGAGAGAAACAGGAGGTTTTTTAATTTGGCCCCGTGTTGCCACCTTAATTGCAAAAATAGCCCCCTTGCCATGAAAATTACAAAACTGGCCCCCTGTCGAGTGCGGAAAGACTGAAGGCTGACGCGTGGAACTTACCACGCTAGGAGGGGGACGGAAAGGAACTGCTAGGCACGGAAGACGGGCGGGCGCGGGAGCTAGTGGCGCGGTGCCGAACGTCGCGGGCCTGGCCAGGTTCCGCCCCACAGGAGTGCGGGAACTCGCCAAGCGTGGGAAGGACATCGATTTCCATACATGTCAATTGTGATGATACATTCTATCAGTTTACTCTCTTGTATGTTGTTATTGTGCGCAAATCAAATCCTTTGATAAGCCATCAATTACCTGATAGATTTGGGAGTTGGAGTTACGACAGCCGCCTACCTCCCGTGCTCTGGTCGAGCGGAAGGTCGTTGGGTCCCTGCTGCGCTCCGATGGCGCGAAAACCGCCCAGGCCCGCCACCTTCCTTGCCGTGCCGTAGGTTCCAGCGTCCTCCCACGCCTGCTTGCTTCCCGCGCCCCAAGCACGGCATGTGCCACATGTCGTCCTCTTCCGCGCTCAACAGGAGGGTAGGTTTGCAATTTTCATGGCAAGGGGGTTATTTTTTGCAAATTAAGGTGGTAGCACAGTGCCAAATTAAAAAAAAAATCGAGAAACAGAGAGAGAGAAGAGGGGGAGATGGAGAAAGATAGGAGATGATTTGCTAACGAGGGGGGGATTTGGTGATATGGGTGCTAACGTAGATGCCACGTTAGCAAAATTGGTGTGGTTTTGTTCTAGGGGTAAAGTGAATAGTTCTAAGAGTTTGAGGGTGTCGAATACAGAATATCTGGTTTTGTAGTTCAAGATTGATTCTAGACTTTCGCAAGAGTCAAGGGGTCAAATGGACTTTTTCCTAGTTTAAATGTCCTCTCCATTTATTATCAATTTCTAGATCCGCCATTTATAACCAGATCGGAGAGGATCAAGTTCTATATGATCACGACAAGTTCTCATGATAGCTAGTGTTTAGTTCAAGCTTATCAATTTCGTTCCAGTACCAGCCGAAATAGCCAGAACATGACATCCTACCACCCAAAACGACACATAGTAGGTTGCATCCGTACCATCCTCGATTCCGGCCATTTCGGTCAATCCCTACCATTTCGGGCGGAATTGAGCTTACCAGCAATTCCGGTACCAGACAACAAGGAATATCTCCTCCCAATCCATCTCAAAGGCAAGAAATCAAGGAGGAAATGATTAGATCTGAGAAGAAAGTAAGAAATTAGAGAAACACAATCTCCTCCTAGTTCATTTCGAAGGCAAAAAAAATCAAGGGAAATATATGAGAAGAAGGAAATAATCAAGAAACCCTAGCCACAAAAGAACAAGAGGGCTAAGCTAGAGGTGCGGCCGTGCAGCACTGTAGGATGGCGGGCGGCGGTTCCGATCGAGGTAGGCCCGTCGGCGACAACCAGCACAACAGCACCAGCTTGCGCTCTTCCTTCTCGTGTATGCGCTTGAACGTGGTTCAGTTTTCCTTTTTCTTTTTTTTTGTGACAGCAACGTTGCAAACCCTACCCCTCTTTCTTGTGTGCATGTGTGTTGGTTCACTAAGACTAGGACACTGTGTCGTCGAGGCTTAGGGGCTTGGGATAGTTGAGGCTTGGCTTGTTGGGTCAGCCTAATTATCCCTTTTGATATTTTTTGGCACAAAAAACTTACTAAATAGCATAATAACTAGAGTTAATATCTAATCATATTTAGAAATATATTATTATATTATACTCTGGAACGGTACTTCAGAATAGACAGGTACCAAAATGATTCATTCCAAAAGCTAAACCGGAATGGTCTCCAAAATAGAATTGACAACCAGGTCGAGATGCGCAGGTGGTGCAAGTGCGGGCAGGACCTGCTCCTGGTCTACAACTTCATGCCTAACGGCAACGTCGACGCGTACCATTTCGGCGGTCATGCCGACAAGTCACCGGTGTTTCTCACGTGGGAGCAGCGCGTGAGGATCCTCAGGGGCGTTGCCTTGGGGCTGGCGTACCTACACGAGGAGTGGGATGTAACGACCCCATTTTTGAGACTGTTAAACCTTTCATAACCACCCAGGATGTGTAGTTGTGAAGTAAGAAGCATCACAAGCAAACTTACTATTACAATAAAAGTCGAACTTTTATTACACAACGTTAAGGCTTATCAGCCGATTTAACATTGACACGGGCATCCAAGCCCAAAGTTAATATATTACTTGACAAAAGAACTTCAGAACCACAGGCACGTTTCAGCGCGATCGAGACCTAATACCAGTAATTGCTGCCATCTGGAGGTCCACCAAAACCTTCCTCATTAAGATCCTCATAATTTTTTTCAGGTTTCCTCTGTAGTTGATATTTCAAGAACGAGTACACAATCGTACTCAGCAAGCCACATGGAAAAGCTAATTAATTACATGCTAGGAGTTTAATGGATTGTTTAGGGTTTACCATATCATGTATATGTGGATGCATTTTGAGTTTAAAGCAGTTTATTTTTAAAACAATAATAAATATAATATCAAGGGTTTACTCAACAATTGCAGTTACCAATTTAACATCTCAAAATCTCTACTCATGCCTCATGTATTGGAATCACCCATGAACACAGCTTGATTAACCGGAAGCATGGCATATTCTAATACCATTGATTATACTCTGCAGAGTTGCCCAACTTTACCCACAAGATACCTCAAACTCATACTGTTAGGCCATACACACGCAACATGTTAGCGTGCGACTGAGTTGAGATAACAAAGTCTTTTCACTGCTCAACCTTTCTAACCTTTACCCGGTAGGTCCTTGGACTATACAGCCCTCGAGAAACCACCGGCCAATAGTGGATCTCGTGGTCTGATGCTGACGGTACCTACCGTTGTGTAGATCAATGAGTGTCCCTTCAGGCCCACTATTGTCCCACCCCCAAAACCGCGGCTGCTCTATCACACAAGAGCATGTGTTCACCCTATAGATATTCGATCGGAGGAGCAATGTACTAAGCCAGGTTGGAATGACCAAACCTGTGGTCGAGCGCTTTCTGTGTCTATTACTTGGCACAAGGTTCTTGTCCTTATTTGTCTCTAGTGAGGAAATAGACCAACATCAACGTGTGGCTGTCCACCTGCTTGGTCTCACCTTTGACTCACTTTTGTCAAGTATCTTGGGTTGTCCATCCTCTTGATCTTAACCCTCAACTCTCCACCAAAACCATTGGTGACTAGCCAATACTCTTTTCCAGAATTTATAAACATATTGTGTGACAATGCTAAATATCTTGTTATCATTTCATACATACGATAATAATAATATAATTACATGAAATATAGACTCAAAATGATCAAAGGAATGTGACTTGATTCCTTGCTCAAAGTCTTCTATTAACTCGTCTTGTCCGGCGCTTTCCGATGCTTGGTCGTCGAAGTCGCGACCTAACGCAAAATAAAATAAAACAAATAAAATATCCGGGCTCAACAAGGAACGAGCTGGGAACAACATGCAAGTAAGATAAAAACCATAAAAGAACTAAAAGAGAGCAGTTGGGTGATGAATAGGATTTATTGGAAGCTTGATGGGGTCAAACAGAGTTGATAAATATATTCACGGGCTCGAGATGGTCGAAAACGATGTATTATGTCAAAATTGGGTTTGGTGAATAGTATCGGGCCTGATGAACAGTGCTGGTTTACACTATTCATAATGGATTAGTGTTTTATGAACAGTGATGGGTTGGGTTTGTATTGTGGCTAGTAATGGGTCAGGCTAGAATAGTAATGGGCTTGAACAGTGTTGGGTTGGATGAATAGTATGGGCTAAGCCCAATTTTCTTTTTGGGTCAGAGTCGGCATGGGCTAGGCTTAAAGCCTAGTGTGGGAGTAGCTTGAGCCGCGTGGCCAGAAGCCGGGGCGCACTCCCGAGCTGAAGGATCCAGCGCCGGCGACGCTTGCGGTGGCTCCGGCGGTGGACGGTGAGTCCGGGTGGTGCGGGAAGCATCTCCACACCATGCACAACCCATTTTTTGGGTTTAGCAAACCCACAGGTGGCGGCGTGGGTGGCGCACGGCCAGAGCAGAGGGAGATGGCGGTGGAGATTCGGGCGTGTTCTGGCCAAGTTGGCCGGCGTGTGAGCATCAGTGGGCGGAGGGGAGCTCAGGGGCGGCGGCGGTGGGGTTTGGAAGGCACCGAGTCGCTCTGACGACGGTGATCGAGAGAGGTGCAGCGGTGGAATTTGATGCCAGTGAGGTGGCAGTGGGGATAGGGTGGGAGATGATGGGGGAAAGATGCGGGATGCTGAGGTGGTGCTTGTGGCAAGGTTGGGAGGGAAAGGGAGAAAAGGGAGCAGCGAATTTACCTTCAACTCGACGGGGAAGAGGAGAAGGGCCGAGAAATCCTTGGAATGGGCCAGCATTGGGGATAAAGGGGGCAATGGGGAGGTGCTGTGGTTGAGCGTGATGGTGAAGGCATGCACGGGGTGGGCTTTTATAGCCTTAGGGAGGCGGTGGCAGCAATGATTGAGTTAAGGCGTGCGCGGCGTGTGGACGGCGAGGTGTGCGGCCGGGCGTGATTGGCACCGGGAAAGGGGGAGACCAGCGGCGAGGTGGAATGGTGAGGTGGTGAGCTTTTGGCGCGATGCGGGGGCGGCGTTGATGGGGACAAAGATGAAGAAGGGTCCAAGCGGTGCGGCGGTGGCGATGCGAGAAGGAAGAAGAAGATAGGGGAGAAGCGTACAGACGAAAATGCACCTTCGAGCTTGCAAAAACGGAAAGGAGAAAAGGGAAAGCAAAAAAGAGGGAAGGCTTTCCTAATTATGAATGAAATACAAAATGATGCCAAAAACTCAAATATTTTTGAAATTTTGAAATTTCAGTTGTTTCATGGGAGCAGGTGGTGGTGTACCGCGACGTGAAGGCCAGCAACGTTGGCCTCGCGCTCCTCGAGGCGGCGTGTGGGCGCCGGCCCATCGACCCCGCCACCGGCGTGAAACTGCTGCGTTGGGTCCGGGACCACGGCGTCAAGAGCGACCTGGTGCGCGCCGTGGACGAGAGGCTTGACGGGTGCTACGACAAGGAGGTGAAGCTGGTGCTGTGGCTCGTTCTCATGTGCAGTCAGTCGCGGCCGAAAGCGCGGCCTAGCACGCGGCAGGTTTGCCAGTACCTCGACGGCGAGGACATGCAGGAGGGCGTGCTCGTCTTCTCGGATGTCGATTCCATCGACTTTGGGTCGTTGGCATCCCTAACATGGTCGTCATGCGCGACAATGTCCGCCGGCTCGCTGCACGGTGGCCGGTGAACGGATGTTTCTTGGACACATCAGTTTCTGCTCCTCGATCGTGTGCTTGTGTTGTTTCCAACCACTATGGATCAACTTGATCACCCAAGTTTGTCTGGATTGATCCATTCATGTACACAAGTTGATGAGATGGTTATGACAAGGATCAAGTACATTCTTTGTCCCTGAACTCTTGCCCTAATTTAGTTTTCGTCCCTGAATTGCAATACCAGATATAATATATCCTCGAAGTGTGAATACCGGGCAAAAGATATCCCTTCCGTGCCTTCGAGGACTGTTTCGTCCGACGTGGCATTCACGCTGGCCTTTTGAATGCACGTGGGGCCCACTTTGCCAAGGTGGCTATTTCAGAACACGCCGCGAAGCGAAGCGAAGCCTCCAGAAACAAATTGTCGAACACCCACCGGGAGAGGGAGAGGAGAGAGGGAGGGAGAGGCGGAGACGTACCCATGGAAGCCACTGTTCTGGGAGCGGGTGCTCGCCGTGGACCGCAACATCTGCGGCATCCGCGATCCGCTCGCCGAAGTGGAGCCGTCCTCCATAGGCTCCACCGACAACGGGTTCAGCAGCACCGTCGAGAGCCCCTTGAAGATGCTACTCCCCTCGTTGTGGTTCCGGGACCGCCTCGACCGCCTGTGGCTCGGCCGCGGGGAAGCCGGCTTGTTGGGCTCATCAGTGTCTGCCTTGGTCTTGGCCACGACGACCGGGAGATGCAGTTGCGGTAGAAGGGCAGCCGATCGCAGGTGGCGTTGTCGGGTTGGGCTTGCTATGGCGGCCACAGTGCGGCGTTCACATCCGGTGGCCGCGAGCCCCGCACCTCGATCCGCACGCCGCTCGAAGCAAATGTCGCACGCTCCACCTCCGAGCACGCGTCATCGTTGTAGTGGGCAGGGGACGGCGGAGAGTACTTGGTGCCCTTCAAGATCTTCTTCTCCCTCTCCCTGTTGGCTTCCATCAGCGCTGCCTCCAAGAGAGCCTTCGCATCCGCCTTGAGCTCACTAATGAACTTGATAGGGGAAGGCCACACCATAGGCTCCGCCGCCGACTAGTTTACTTGTTACTGTAGTACTAGAACATGGTTCCGTGACTTGAATCACCTAAATCACACGATAATCAACTGGATTGCACCAACCAAAATCGGAGATTAATTGACAGAGATGTTTGTGTTTGCTTACCCGGCTGAATCCCTTTGGAGGCGATCACCCGTGCAAGCAACTCCGGATGCGATCCAAGTTACCCCGTGAGCGGCGGATGCAACGACGTGCTCCGGGAAGCTGCAGACGATCTGATACAGGCCGACACAATGGCGCCGTTCTCCGCAGATAGGTGCACGACTCCGCCGCCCTACCTCGCCGCAGATGCGGCGGCGTCGCCGTGTTCGTCCCTCACGTTCACGAACCGTGCGAACCCCCTGCCATCGCAACCAATCAGTCAGTCAATGGGCTTACATCTTCTCATCTATTAGCAATTTATCATAGAATGTCAGCATCAACGGAGTCTGCAGGGGAATCATCAGACCGGCGTGGAGGCTGACAGAGGCATGGTTGGGGACGAGGTCCTCGGCGCGGAGCTTGGTGTGGGTGACCAGGTGCGGCAGAGAGGAGGCGGCCCGAGCGAGATCGACGGCACAATCGCGGTGGCGGCGCCAAGAACCGTGGGCCGGAGGCGAGCCGAGGGGCGAACGCGGCCGCGCGAAAGCGCGCGCGCAGCGAGCGGTGGGGCGAGCGCATGGAGCGCCAGCGGCGCTGGGCAATGGCCAGAGCGGCGCTAGAGGGAGGAGGCACGTTGAGGGGAAGCTTCGGCAGGAGCAAGCCCCAGGGGAAAGAAAACCATAGAGAAAGAAATGAGGAAGAAAAAGCATGGAGATGTGTTCGGCTTGTGAGTTGGAGAGGAGAGGGAAGGTGGACAAGAAGGGAGTGCCAGCTTGGACGCACGGGTGGCAGGGAATATATTTCTTTTTTCCACGTGGACACACCGGTGGTAGGGGAAATATTTTTTTCACGTGGCACGAAACCACTCTCAAAAGGAATAAATGACGGTTTTTGTACAGTATTGATACTTAGAGGACGCGTTATACCCGGTATTGAACTTCCGGAACGAAATTTAAACTAGAGCAAAAATTGAGGGACGAAGAATGGACTTAATCCTTATGATAATGAGTAGTATGTATCGTGTGCATTTTACATTGGGACACTCTGGTATGAGTGAACGGAATTTCAGAGCAAACATGGATTAGCAACTTCGACATGAATAGTGAATAATCACAGAATACAATATAACATGTTTGAGATAATGCAACGAGGAGATGTCAACTCAGATATACACGGGCTGTTTATGTCATTGTCTACAAAATTACAAGCTTAGATACATAAGAACAGTTTATGCAATCAACCAGTATAATACAAGCCCAGACGCAGGCCATCTGAAAAGGAATACAAAAGCTGTTGCTTTAGACAGACCTCAAGAGAAATCGATACTGCAACAATAATCCATGCCCATTCGCCCAACAAGCTGGCATAAAACTGAGAGACGCACAAGCCGGGGAAGTTTTGGCTTCGCTAGAGCTACAGATCTTCAAATGCCTTCAGCTGGTAAATTATTCTGTACTGAAGGCCAAAGAAAAGGAACAGGTTAGGACTCGAACATGAGGAATTGAAATTTACATATGTGGCAAATTAATGTCTAACATTAGGGATGAATCCCTGCAAGCAAGTCTTAAACCAAACAAAATAACATTCAAAATGGTGAAGTGGCACAATAGAGAATTAGCAAACAAGAAATTCGTGGCAAACAAGGTATGGAATAGCCTTCTGTCACATAGACTTGAGTTATGAATAGAATTTTACACAATGGCACGTTACGAGCATACAGTCTTGGTGATCCAGACATTTGGTTTCCAAAAAGAAAAGCAATTTCCCAGGATCTAAAATAGTCAAGCTGGAAACATTACAGAAAACTCTCAATAAAAAGTCTGCAAATGTTTGCAGGATGCCAGGATCTAGATTAGCCATCTACAACACATTATATTCTTAAGAACCATTCTCAACAAAAAGCATACAAACCTTAGCTCTTAGTAGGGAGGATCCGGATTGAATCCTAAAGATTCCCTCCAGATGAGTTCTTTTATATGTTCTTCTGTAAAGGATGGTTGTTCAAAATCAAAGCTGAAATGTGAAGGGCAGGTGGGTTCTTCATTGATGTCATGAAGAGAAGCCAAGTATGGGTGGTGCAGAGCCTCGTCAACTGCATGGAAAAATAATTTGAGTTTATAGTAAAGCCAACACCAATAAAGTAGTTTCCTTAAGTCCAAGTACCAGTGATCCGTCTGCTTGGATCAAACACCAGCATTCTCTCTAACAGATCGACTGCACCAGGGGACATGTTGCGGAAGCGCAAGCGGAAGTCCTGCCTAGGGTACTGCGGAAGTTGTTTCATGTATCTTCGGGCATTATCACTTCGAAGAAATCCCAGGCTTGAATCATCTGGTGACCCTATCAGCTTTTGAAGGGAAAAAAGTCCGATTAATACTGATACCCCTTGGGTTCCAGGGTCACATTTCAAAAAGGCAAAAACATATTCAGTGGTACTAAAAAAAATGAGGTTAACAATGTATCTTACAATAACCAACCAGTGTGTCTATCAAAACGAATTTACACTTTCGAAATTTGAAAAAATCATTAGAAGAGAGGACAAGTCCACCGAAAAAATAAGTAAATTGCACAAAGTTAATAGTTCAAATCTACATTCCAGATCTGACGAATATCGTAAACTGTTACTACATACTACCAGAAGCAAAATACATTTACCAATTCAAAGTTCAATTAACAATAAAAAGTGACTGTTATTCAAACACAAAGAAAAAAATATTTGACAACAGTACAGTGTGTGTGTGTGGGGACAGATCACATTATCCTGAAACCAATTGTCAAATTCTATTAACGAAGAAGTTGGCACAAACAATCCCATCTTCATTGATTGACAGTTTCCAAATAGACAATAACATCACCTGTTTATGTAGACACTAAAAGTAGGGAAGTGATGGATTTGACAAACATTACCTCAGTGATCAATTTTAATTGTTGGATGTAATCTCTTCCAGGAAAAAGGGGTTGGCGAGTAACAATTTCAACAAGTATGCATCCAACTGACCAGACATCAATAGCAGCAGTATACTGCGAACAGTTCAAGAGCAACTCTGGTGCTCGGTACCAACGAGTGACCACATACTCTGTCATGAGATCAGTCTCCGAAGTGGTCCTCGCAAGCCCAAAGTCCGCAATCTTGAGATCACAATTTGCATTTAGGAACAAATTGCTTGGCTTCAGATCACGGTGCAAGACATTTGCTGAGTGCACATATTTTAGCCCTCGTAGCAACTGATACAAGAAGTACTGCAATGCAAAACATGTAACTTATGATTGTTGAACAGGATAAAGCTAAAGCTAAGCTAAGAATAGAAAAGATGCAGAACACAGTTGTGAACAAGAGAACGAGATACATGACAGTCAATCTCTAGATTTGCCACAAGCAAGATTTGATTCAACTACAATTTCATTGAATGCAGAACAAGCATGGCACAAGCTGGAGGCAACAAACCTGGCAATGGTCATCAGTCAATGGTTGATTTGAGCGTATGATCTGATGGAGATCCGTATCCATCAACTCAATAACAATGTACACATCATTAAAATCATCTCTTCTTGGGGGACGTATTATGTCCTTTATGGCAATAATCTGTGATCCAATGTTAAAACCACAATCAGACTAAATAGATCATATGAATGTGTGAGTAAAAGTGTATAACACAGTTCCAGACCATGCACAAGAAATTTGTAATGACAGGAAATGAAAACCCCATTCCAACTTCTAAAAATGTAAACAAAGGAAATAAATCAGTAGCAGAAGCCTGCTTCAGAGACATTGGTGGACGCACACTCAACCCTGTCCTGTGGGGTGGGTCAGCTGACCCCAAGGTTTCTGGCTACGTTACACGGATACTTCCCAAAACTGGCGTATCAGTATCGGATATCGTATCCTGCCTCGATACGGCCCCGATATAGCCCCCATACGGCTGGATACGTATCATGCCTGTATCGATGATTTTCCTGTTTTTCAAAAAAAGAAAATAACTACAAATACTTCCCCGATACCTCTAAACTCTAAGACCCCTTGTTCGACTCAGAAAGGCACACTCCATCTATTTATATCACCCCCCACGCCGCCACTTCCCTTCTCTCGACACCACGCCGCCGCTGCTCCTCTTCCCTCCCACAGCTCCTAGCCCCCGCATCAGCGTTGCTCAGGTCCCCACACCGCTGCCCCTTCTCCTCTTTGGCCACTGCCGGCGCGGCAGCGCCCACGGCAACGATGACTCGGTGAGTTCTCACTCCTCAGTTCTCTTCTCCCCTTTTCCCTGATCTGCAGTCCCTTTTCCCTGATCTGCAGTTCTTCTTCTCTCCCTTCTCCCCAATACAAGTGCTCATTTCTTGTTCTCACACCCCACTATAAGAATTCATTAATTTCTGTACTTATTATTATTACACACACATGTATCGTTGTATCGGTGTTTTTGGGAAAAATGGCGTATTGCATATCTGTATCTGTATCGGGGTATCCAAGAAACCTAGGTTTCTGGATGCTTCTTTAGTAAAATAGAAAAATCTCCCATGTGTAGTGTCTGACCGAACAAAGTCAAATTCCTGGATCCGGCACTACTCTGAGACTTTGTTCATTTTACATATTACTGATTAAAGGCCTAAAGATGAAGCATCTCCTTCCTATGTATAGAGATTCTTTATAAGCAGAAGTACAAAACTTCTTACATATGTGGGATTCAATATTTCAAGTAGTAACTAATAAGAACAGTAATAGTTCATTTTTTTTACAAGTAATACAGAAAGGTCAGGATGTTGCAGCCACTTTTTCTTAACATGGTATTTGCAATGGAAAATGTCCTGCACAACAGTGAGATTGCTATGTAAATGTAAAGCACACACAATAAATTACCTAGTAGTGGTAAGGCCAAATTCAATCAATAATCACTAGGAATGTCCAAAGCCCCGCACGAAATTAAAACAAACGACTTACGTTCTCATGGTCCATGTGGCGAAGTAGCTTTATTTCTCTCAGCGTTCGCTTGGCATCAATGTGGTTGCCGAATGCATTGCCAATTTTCTTGATCGCAACCTCCTCTCCAGTCTCCGAGTTAACAGCCGCACTACAAAGAGGGAACATAATAGGGAAATATAAGCACATCTACTGCAAGTCTTAACTTTTTTAAAAAATCAAAATGACTCATCTTTATCTCTATTAAAACTGAGCACAAAACGAAGCAGAAGAGAATGCCACATCATCGCATTTGCTCGTTGTCATCCGATTCCAATCCAACAAACCAAAATACTCCTTAGTTAAGAATCTTGGAAACTACCACCTACTACTTCTAGGTAATGCTTATTTAGAATTTGGAGTTTTAGGCTCCACAACAAACTTCTAGAATTCGATGTTAGTATAACCCATCCTTCAAATTTTAAATAGTAAAAACTTATTCTACATACTAAAATGACATGTAAATTTAGCAAGCATTTCTCTAGCATAGGCTTATTGCGAAGCACATGATTCATTCTGGTTTCCCCTTAACTTCATGCCTAAAACGTCACAGGTGTACCAAATGTCCAAATATACACAAACACAAACACACGGCATACATAGGACAAAAATAGCAACTTGGATTTGCTATTAACCGCCGAGTAGCGTGACATGTATCTAATCTGCGATTCAGCAGGGAGGGGGAGGGGGAGGGAACGCACCAGACAATGCCGTAGGCGCCGCGACCGATGGGGCGGATGGGAGGAGCGTACTTGGAGGAGACCTCGAAGAGATTACCGTACACGTTGTACATCACGTAGCGCCCGCCGTGCGTCGCCATCCCCTTGATCTGCGCGCCGCCGCCGCCGCCGCCGCCGCCGCCGGAGGAATCCATGGCTTCTTCCTCGCCGCTCGCGGGGGAAGGAAGAGGAGGAGGAGTCTAGGGTTTGGTTCTAGAGTTGGTGCTTGACCAGCGATTAGTCGTTAATAGGTTGGGGACTCCGGTGGAAGATGCTTCCCCTTTTTGACTCGAGCGGCGACTGAGGAATGAGGATGGGAGCAAGCTGAGGAAGGAGGCCGAGCGCGTGGGGCGGCGCCGCGCGTGATGGTATCTTCGTTGGGAGCAACCAGCGACGTCTCATCGTATCCTCCGGCCCAACATGGGTATACAACTTGCGCAATAATTTTAATTCATATGTGTAACAAAATATACAAATAACAAAATACAATTGTAATAAAAAATTAAAAAAAAAATCATATTCTCACTGGAATTGCATGAAATCACCAGTATAGAACCTAGTTGTGCTTTTAAAAACTAGTTCAAATATCACAAACAAATAAATTTCGATGTTACAATATTGCAACATTTAAAACAGTGGATCCAAAAATAATTATTGTAATATTTTTGGAACAATGATGCACCAATCAAATGACGAAGAGGTTGCAACAAAAAGTTTACTCGTGTGTAACATATCAAAAACACTATTGCAACGAGAAATACATCTTACCATAACATTTGATGCAACAACATTACAACAATAAAAAAAAACGCTCAATACAATATTTCGAGTCAACTGTTACAATAAATTTAGCAAACGCTTGCATCAAAATGTACCCCGATAAAGTTGGTGTAGTGCCCGGAGATGACGTCGGCGGATGAGCGTGTCGAGGACCCATGCCTGGCGCAACGGGCACGGCCTTGGCAGGCTTGGCTGGCCGGAGTTCACCGGAGTTAGCACCGTGCATGCCTGGCGACGAATTTGAGAAAGCGACAAGGGAGGAAAAGTTTGGGTGAGGTGCGAGAGGAGTGAAGCATTGTTGGCTTGGTGCTATCAGGCGTCAGCTCGTTTGTATGTTGTGGCAGAAACGAAGCTTCACGCCCGCAGTCGTGTGAGGCGTTGGTGTGCTTTCGATCGAGGCAAATCGATGGCAGATGAAGCATCCGAGTGGGGAGATGGCATCGGACATCAGTTGGTTAGGATTTGCCATATTCATCCCCTTATAATTCATTTTCGCTTCTTATTATTCACAATTTTTATACACAGTGCGTGATTTATCATGGTATATGCCAGTAGACACATGATATAAAACCACTCCACGGCCCACGTATCATACAGAGAAATGTAGATGGGTGTACGAGAAAATGCAAAAAGGGAATAGATAAGTCATGCTCGAAATAATTTTAGTGAATGAATTACATATGTTGTATAGCGCCTTTATTTATTGAGTGACATAGGTTGTTTGAATCGAGGGTGTGGGAGATACGTCTTACACTAAGTTAGTTACGTTGAATTGTTGGTTACTCGATTTGACTCATTGATTTATGTTGGTGTGAGATAACCCATGGTGAGCCAATATTGATTGCAATATATGTTGTACAAGGAGTAGTGTATGGCTGTATGTGAAACAGTGAAAAAGGCGTCAAGCATAAGCCTGTCATGGAGGCTCCTCTGGTTCTCCCCAAGCTCAACTATGTCATTGGATCAGATGCATGCCACTTTGTTATTTTGGTTGTACGTTGCTCTAAGGGGTAATTGGTGACCAAATGCTCAAAGAAATGTCTACTCTTAAACTTTGCTCATATAGAGAACAAATCGCCATTCTACTGTAATTAATCGTATCTACCGTGGTGGTGTAGCCGTGTAGGTAGTATGCGTTTGGTAGCTGATGCAGCAGCATCTTAATCTGCTATAGACAACGACTAGATAGGTTTCACACGCTACGTTGCGTGCGGCCAGGTTTGATGCATCAAAAAGATATGAACCCTGCAAATTCAAAATAGCATAACAACATCTAAAGGCACTTTAATCGGCATCATCTATTGACAAATAAGATACAGGTAAGAAAGCTGAAAACCCACTAAAATAAAATGCAACTCCTAGAGTGTTCAGTATGGTCCACGCTTTGCATAGCAAACTCATGAGCTTCTACAACTGAACTATCCATTGACCCGGCCAAAGGATATCATTGGCTTCGTTCTATGTACAACTCATTATTTGCGATGGATGATGACACCACTTGAATACTGAAGAGCGTGGATTTTTTTCAAGACCATACTGCCTACAAAAAGTCAAGAATACGCTAAGCAAGCACATACAAATAGCCTATGGTCTACTTGATTTGTATGAAGAATGGCTTTTTTAGGAAAAAAAAAATCTATTTTATACCCTTGAACTTTTTGAAAAGTCCAGAAAACAACCTTGAACTATAAAACCGGACAGCGAACACTCTCAACTATCAATACCATGCAAATTACCCCCTCAACCCAAACTAGGGTAGTTTTGTCCGACGTGACGCTGAGGTGGCCCAATCCAAAATGGTTTTGACTAACGTGGACATCCACGTCACATTCTTCTTTATCCTATTTTTTTCACCCCTTTCTCTCTCGCCAAGACTCACCTCCTCGCCTTCCCATCCGGCTCGCCCGTGCCCCACGCTCGTACCTCACAACCACGGCTGCCCTCAACTTTGTCAACTCTAGCCCCGGCCACGGCCGCCCTCGCTCTGACGCCCTCCTCGCTCCACCGCCTCGCCTCGCGCCGCCCGCCCTGGGCCTCCGCGTGGCCGCCTCCTCCACCGCCCGCGCCGCGCCACCGCCCCAACTCCGTTCGTGGCCGCCCTTACAGCTGTGGCCATCATCACTCCGGCGCCCCTCATAGGCTCACAGCTGTGGCCGCCCACGTCCACCCCCGCGTGCCCACGCCTTCGCACGATGGCAACCCCTCACTCCGCCTTCCACCTCGACGACGTTGAGATTGAGCACCACGCCACATGCCGCCACATGGAGCTGGATGCCGCCGTCAAGGTCACGGGCGAGGCCACCGTGTTCCTCTGGTCGCACCTCTTCTCCATCCGCATCGACAGCCACATTGTTGCTCCTCCTCCCAGGGCGCGCCCGCGCCAACGATGGAACCCTCTCCATCTCCCCCGTCGGCCCTGACAACGACGATGACGCCATCGCCCCTTCCCGTACTCCTTCACCTCTGCCGGCACTGCCATCCAGGGCCTCCTCCATAGACATGGTGCTGGCCTCGACGACCTCCTCTGCAGGCTGAGAGGACGAGCGGCGCATGACCGAGGCGTGTGAGGCGAGCGGCCAACGGCCGGGCGAGCCGTACGGGCCGGGCGCTGGGGGCGATCTAGGCAGGAGGCGACGCGCGGGATTAGGGGTCGACACGGGTGAACTGGAGGTGGCAATCGGGCACGGCTCGGGTGAGGCGCAGTCGGGCATGGCTCGGGCGAGGCGCAGCCGGAGTAGGGGGCATGCGCACCATGGTCGGGCGGCGCAGGGAGGAGCCAGCGGGCCAGGGACAGGCAGCGCAGCCAAAGGGAGGCGGGCCCAGCGACAGTGGAGGCGCGTGGCCAAGCTGGGGTAGGAGCCGACGGTCGGAGGGGAGGAGCTGAGCTGGAGGATGGAGGAAGGAGGAAGGCGTCGTGGGAAGAATGTTGGGCATGAGCAAAAGCTCCAGGGAGCAAAGCAATGGAGAGAGAGAGACGCTGGTGGCGGCGGCGGCAGGGGAGCTAGGCCGAGTAGGAGCCGGCGGCCTGGCACAGAGCTGAGCCAGGAGCCTCCCATGGCGCCATGGCACAAGAACGGTGGAGAGCAACAACTCTAGGAGTTCAAGTGGGCCTTGGCGGCGGCTTGGAGGTCGCCGAGGGAGAAGAGGAGGAGCAGGAGGAGAGGCCACGCGAGGCGTCTGGGCGGGCCTTGGCGGTGGCATGGAGGTTGCCGAGGGAGAAGATCTCAGGAGGATAAGCAGACGGTGGTGTTGGCGTCGGTGGAGGTGGAGGAGAGGAGAAGAGGTGGGATTGGGAGAAGGGGGGAGGAGAGGAGAGGAGGAAGAAGAAAGTCATCAGAGTATGATATGTGGGCCAGGTACATTACAGTGTCCACCTCAGATCCACGTGGATGCCATGTTGGATGAAAACCAGCTTGGAATAGGTTAAGGGGGGTAATTTGCATGGTATTGATAATTAGGGTGTCCGGTTTTATAGTTCAAGGTTGTTTTCTAGATTTTTCGAAGAGTTCAAGGGTGTAAAATAGACTTTTTTTTCTTTTTTTTATTTGTACTATTCTCGCATACTAACTAAAGAAGTTTGTACATAGAAAAAGGAACAATTTCAGAAAAGGAACCTGAGAGGCACCTTTGTGAACACTACAGCTAAGAAACAACATAACTGTGAAATTGACTATCTTAGCATGGAAAACAATAATATTGTTGCATATATTAATCTCCTACTCGTGATATGTCAAGTTCAAACATTTTGTTGAACATTGCATTAGTATATCATCTAAAAATAATAAATACATATTTCTAACTGGACTATTCACAAAGGTGATCCCATAATCCGCCTTACTTTCTTTTGTAAAATTAACTTCAACTATTTGTATGAAAATACTTCAGAGCTGAAGAAAAGTATCCAAATAACATGTCTTAATCTACAACAAGACATATTTGTAGCAATGAGATACCACAACCTACCCGATATGATATATGAGAATTAGAATTATCTCCCTATGATATGCCTTCCCTATAAAGGACTCGAAATACTTAAAGCAATTAACAGAAAATCTTTAGCATTATACCATCACTCTTGAAAAATCCATAGCCATACTATCAAGGAATGCAGAAGATACATAGTATAGATCTAATACATTGTTTCATTGCTTTTAGATATGTGCAATTTGTGGACTAAATACCAGTAATATGGTTGCAAATCAGTAGTTCTACTAATTGTGCTACCTGACTGAATCAGGACATTCATTTTGAATACCAAAGCACAACTAAATATATTAGTGGGCACCCAAAAGTCCTGATCTACCATGTGCAATTTAGAAAATCCCACTTATCTATAATTAAACATAAAAAACATATATTTAGTACAATGTAACATATTTTTAAAACATAGAAACCATGTGCACAACATCTTTCTTTTTTCTAACCAAATTTCTCAAAAAATGTACAATGTAAATGCATTCAAGCATAGAAAGATAATTCCACTAAAGATATTGATTGTTCGACTTTACCTGTGAAGCTCACTCAGTAAGGAACCAAGCCAGGAAAAGATGTTGAAATAGTGTTGAGCTCTATTTGAAGAAGAGATTTGATTTCTAAATCCAGCATATAATTTGATCGGTGCAACCCCAATGGAATATTTTGCTAATTTTTTGTAGTGCTTGTCAGTACCATAATATCGGGACATTACCCAAGAAAAGGGACCTAGAGACAGGATGAATTTATTAATATTCAAATTTAGAAGTTGACTCCATAGTACAGCTCAGGTGACTCACCTCCTCCTTATTTATAGCCATCATCTTCCTGTGAATCTGTAAGAGCCTATAAGTGAAATCATCAGCTTGCCTCGTTCTGAAATTACAACATGATCAATAAGTACAAGTCTAACATTTCCTAGAAATTCTAAGTTTTTGACACGGGTAGTCAATATGTACTCATATTAGACATGTTACATAAATTTTTTAATAATCATAGAGCATACAACGTTTGGAAAAAAATCAAGGCATCTGTACAATAAGGTTTACTTTTCCAGAGCATTTGGTCTGACAACTATTCATATAGGTACGCACATGGACAATACAAAAGAAAAAGAAGCGCACTATCATACTAAAAGCGTTGTTGTGTATTATCTAAGTCTTGGAATGGAATTTCATATAAATCATGTGTGCCTGCGTAATCATATTACCAACTACAAATGCATTGAACCAAGCAACTTACTTGATTTAAGGCTAGGTGTTGTCAGCAAGCCATGGAGTGATTCATATGCTACATTCTACACACATAAAGGGAGAGAACCATTAGCACTTACAAAATAACAACAAATGGAGCATTTAAATTTTAGCAGTTCATAGAGAAGATGGTGAATTAGGTACCAATCTTGTAATTGACTTCTTTGAAATTTACTAATACTATAGACAAATTAAGAGACTATTCGTAATAGATGATGGTGAATGCACAAGAAATCAATATTTGCGCATAGAAATCACCTAACCAAGATGTAGAAAGCAGTGGTTGTACAGATTATACGTGACATTGCCGAACTTAAGTACATGAGAGAACTCCGGAGGCAAAGGTTTATCTGTGCCAAATGCTACCTATTGACCACAAATATCATAATAGTAAGAAACCCTAACAAACTTTACTGCATGAAGTTCAATTCTTTAGCATGAAAACAGTACACGGAACCTGAACAGAAGGCCTAGCAATCTCAATTACCCCAGTAGTATCTTGTGAATCAGCACCCAGAGTGCCCAACGCATAATTTGCCGCAACCCATGCATGCATCCCTTCTTCAGCTCCTACACAACATTTTGAAGTAATTGTGTGATCACCTTAAAAAGAAGGGTGAATTGTATCTGACCTATCACACACACCACCCCAGATCAACACAATCATATCCTATATACTAAACTATAAAATGCGAGCACAACAATTCAATAGAATTCCATCCAAGATTATATTGATCCATCACATCCAATCACTGCAGGCCCACACATTTCCACAATATACACTAAAAATGAGCAGCTTGACACTTTCACTACACAACATACCTGAGATCACGGTGGCCCATTGGTCCTAGAACCGGAACCCTGACTCCCGAAGCACCTGCCTGCATGATTCCAAGATGGCCTCAACCGCCACGGCATCGAGCAGCCGAAGCCTGGCCGTGGCCATGATCCGCACCTCGGTGTCTACCTAGGTACACATGCAACTCAAATAACTCTGACTCCGTAGAACAAGTGAAAGTTGTTATTTATAATTATGATGTACTACATATGGCTTTTTAGGGAGCTAAAATCATCCAAAGTTATGAAATGTAGCAAAAATGAAATTTGGTACCTGACAGCTACAAATTCATTTCTAGGAATAATGCCACACCACATGGTAGGTCTATTTAAGACATAATAATCATGGTCACGAGAGAATACATAAAGAAGAAACTATTTTCTTACAACATCAGTCAGCTGTTTTGCATTCATTTCATGTTCTTGCAACTTGTAATAACATACTCAAGTTAATGGGACAAGCACACAAGATATGAAGGCGAAGCACATATTTTTCAAGGTAAACATAAAATCAAGTGAACTAATTGAGAGTAACATCATACCAAATTTACATACCCGGATATATGGAGATAGGATGTATTTGTCAGTAGCTCTTTTTTCATACAACTGTAAGCAAATTTCATTACTACGCTTGTGAACCTGAAGTAACCCAAAACTAAAGATCAAAATGCCCGTTTTGATACTCCTGTCTGTAAAAAATGGCAATCAAATCAATTCAGGAATCATGAGTATCAAACAATTTGCAAATTTATGTGAAAAAAGACATCATGGTCAATTTTAAGCTCTGTCATGCAGTCCTAAATTAAGGCTTCATTCAGGGAGGCAGATAATACCAAACCGTGCTCACTCCTATGGACTCAACAAATCAGATTGGAACCAAAAAGAAATCATCAAGTCATATATATACTGCAGCTTGATGTCGTCATTCTAGGCGACCACCAGCTCGGCCATGGCTACCACACTTTCGGTCTGGCTGAATAAACCTCCTGGCGAACAACGGCTAGATCACTGGTGCAAGATGGTGGATCTCCGGGGGCGGCGCGATGCAGGGCGAGCCAGGCGGTCGAGGTTGTGGCAGCGTGGAAGGCGGATGCCACTTGGCAAGGAGAAGGACGACGATGGTGCCAGCGTCAACTGGGGGAAAGGGGGGACCAGGACGACCGAGGACGACATGGGTATCATCAATGGAATTTTTGCGGTGTTGCGCCATCAGCATCATCGGCCCCTCCATCATAGATCGTTCCAACCCCTGCCATTGGATCGATTTCGTCGAAACGAATGTGGGAAGCAAGGAGAGGGGAGAGGAGGAGAAGCGAGACGGGGAGGGGGAAGGAAGGGGTGAGGGGACCTGATCTGGAGGGAGCAGGTGGAGCGGCAGTGACGACGCCTTCAGAACGTGTGAGGGAGCATGAGGCCTTCTTGTGTGTGCAAAAACGACGACGGCAACAGAGGGGAGAAGGAGAGGAGACGATTGTGGACGCGTGCGACAAAGGAGGGGGGTGAGGGGATCGGATCTGGAGGGAGGGGTGGGGTGGAAACGGCGAGGGCGAGAGCGGCGCGTGGGGGCGGGAGGAACGGCAAGGCGAGGGCGGCACATAGGGGGTGGGGCGGAAACGACGAGGAAGAGTGTGGCGTGGAGGGGGGGCGAGGAGATGGGGAGGAGGCAAGGTGAGGGTGAGAGTGGTGCGTGGGGGTGGGAGGAGATAGGGAGGAGGTGAGGCGAGGGAGGCACGCAGAAGTGGGGGTGGAGACGGCGAGGGCAAGGGGACGAGGCGGCGAGCTCTGTGGGGGGGATCGAGAGGGGTAACCTCAGGGTAGGGATGCGGCGGTGGGACAGACGGATCCAGAACATCCACGAAAAACCTGCGATCCAACAGCTCTACACCCGCCTGACCCCGGTCGTACGATGGTGACCTGACGGCTGTCGGTCACCGGGGACCTCGACACCATTCCGAAAAGCATGGCAGCCTTCTCGCAAAAAAGTCACATAGATTAGAGAAATTAAATATATACCTTCGTACACTACATTCAACTTATCTGCTGTGCCACGTGAACAACTCAAACCTAAACATAAGAAGTCGCCGTCAGCCTGGGATCGAGGTGTGGTACCACGTCTACACCTGCAAGAGTCAACCTGACATCTTCTGAGCTCTTCCTGCCTTCAATCCTCGTTGTTGGCCGACATGGTTTCTTCTCTTTGGGGGCACTTTTCTTATGCATTTCTTCAGTAACCTCTGACATGCACTATCATGAACCACAAATTTCTTCCACCAAAGTCACCTTCACACGATGCCCAGCGGTTTGTGTGAAAGCGCTAATGGCCGAACTCTCAAGTAATCTGAAACCGCGACGTAGACCTTGAATTAAGTCAGGGAGAAATGCGTAGCTTCATCTGACCGGTCGTCGTATGGACACGGAGCGAAATCAGAGCCGTGCATGATGTTAGCACAACGCGTCATCCACACCAGAGTTAAATTAGGAGATACTAGTGGTGAGTCAGTAGCCCTCAAGCTATAAAAAATAGTACTTGTACAAGTCATGTTATTAAAAAATATCGCATGTCTACATAAAAGCTTGCTAATTAGGTCATGTTTGTTTGGTCTAAACTTCAATTTAAAAATAAAAAAGCCAAAACCCAAACAAACGGGTAGCTTTTTAATCGTGTTTTTTCAAAAACCATAAGGTATTCTACAACTATAAGCCATAAGCCAGGATAAGGGTGTTTTTTTGGCTTTTGCAGCTTGAGAATAGACATTTGCCACTAAACTTTGTGGAAATTACCCACCAATGCTATCGTTTTACCGTCTCGATCCTTCTTTTTTCTCCTTATTTCTCCCCTCCGCGAACCGACTTCGGCCCACGCCACCGACAATGGCGACTCTAGGATCGTCCCCCGTTCCCGACGCCTATCCCCTCGCCCGACGCTGGCACTGATGGCTCTGTCCTCCCTGATCCCGATCTCCTTCCGCTGGCCTTGTGGGCGACGCCGTCGGCCTCCTCCCTCCACCGCCAACCTCCTCCCACCTCAGCTCTCTAACTCCTCCTATACTGACGAACCTAGTTGCAACTGGTGGATCCACTCCCCCTCTGTTCAGATCTAGAGGGCGAGCGGCTGGGAGGGGGTGGATCATATCTAGATCCCAGCGGCAACAACAGTCGCAGATGAGGGCGACGACGACCCAGTGGTAGCAGTAGCCTGCTATTGACGGTGGGGCGGTCCGGCAGCGGCGATTGGCTAGGTGTAAACGAGGATTATCTTTATTTTTTTTCTTCTTTTCCTGAATTGAATAAGTGTAGATACTGTGATTATCAATGTCACAATTAGTGATTGGTCCCAAAATTGTTGTCCTTGCTATTGTCCTTCACAAATTGTTGTTAATTAATTCGGATTTTAGAACTCCGAATGATTGATGCTAATGAGTTGTAAACTAATTCAGATATGAGTCTCTATGCGCTAATGTGATTTGTGATTTTTGTTGCAAGAATTTGTGACTGGTTGTTCTAGTGAACCATGTCCATGTTAGAATTTTAGTTTTGTTTGATCTTTTTCCTGGTTTGTGGTGGTGCTAAGGGGAATCAAAGCGTTGTTCTTGTAGTATGCATTTTGGTCTTATAGAAAATGTGAGTGCTGTGAAAATTCTATCTTATCATCAATAAATAGTATGCATTACTAATTTCAAGTGAAATAACAAAGGGAATGAAAAGTTTGAAATAGATAACGATGACTTTATTGGTGAATGAACAAGTGATAACTTCTATCAGGGTTATTTCAGACTTTGCATCTTTAAGCCAAAACTCAAGAGTCCGAATAAGTCATATTACCAAGGACTCTGGCTTGCTTAAAAGCTAGATGCTTATAAGCTGCTTAAGTTAAAAAGTTAACTTTAAGCTATAAAACAAACAAGCCCCGAATCTCTGTGAGATTTAAGTTGACATCATCATACCACGTTCCGTGGGATTTTGGGATCGTTGATGGTTGACTTTGCAAATTTATAGGAGAAGGCTCGCTGTCGATGAGGTAGGTGGTGGGGCGCTGCTGCTGCTTCGAGAGGACGAGGTGGTGGGGCTAGTAGCTCAGTTTAAACAAGTCAACTCTACTTCGGGACTTAAGCCCATTAAGGTTCACAAATGCAGGAATCTTTGCAGGCCCTAGTAGTGGGCCTCCATCTCGAGATTAAAAAAAAACTACACAAGTAGTACATGTGATGCTCTTCTCCAAGAGCATCTTTGCAGGAATCTTTGCAGGCCCTAGTACAAGAGAAGCATGAACTGATTGTTCTTTGCAGAGTCAATATTAGTTGACCAGCCATGGGCCGTGGCCTGGGTCGCCGTTGGGTACTAGTTTCCAGCTATGGGAATGAAAAAGGCATGCCAGGATTTGGGTACAAGCAAAATAGAGTAGCCTGCTGTTTTTTTTTTGTTCCATTTTATTTGGATTGTGAATTATGCGTCATTAGATCGGACAAAGAATCGTGTCATCTGGTGGACTGCAGGCCTGCAGCTGTAGGACGCGCTGGGAGGAGACGAACGAGGGTCAACGATGTGGTTCGCTCGATTTTAAGGAACGAACTCATACAACGTATCAAAGGAATATTCTCTTGTGTGGGATGGTTTGATCCTAGATCGTTTGATTCCCTGAACCAAAACGCACCCTAAGCCTCGGAGGTACTGCCATGCTCAGCATTGAAAACGGCAAGTTGTGTCGCCGGGAGGATCACAGCAACATGCATCCGAACAAAAGCATCATGTACTGACAGTAACATGATGCACGTTGCAAATCTTCTTCTTTTCCTCTACGAACAGTCAGCCAAGAGTTGAGTCGGCAAGACAGCAGCAGGGCAAAAGCACATGCATGGGATCATGAAACCTTTCGCTGCCCAACCATATTAACTGTCAGGAATCTCACGCTCCTACTGCCACCTGCAGCACCAACACTACTTACTACTAGTACCTGCAGGGTTCCCCCCCTAGAAATCTAGAAGTCTTGACACCACCGTTCTCTCGACCAGCCAGCAATTGGCCAGAAATGAGCACGTCCCAGTCGATCCCGGTCGCTCCAGGCCTCTCTTGAGCTAGCAAAAGATTATTCCTCTTCTATTAACAAAAGGACAGGAGAAACAGGGGCACTCCACACACCGACCGCTAACCCGAAATCAGAAAAAGGAAACATCACAAAAATCCAAAATGGTAGCTCTCATCTCATGCAGAGTCTGATCATCCGATAGCGTCCGTGGCCTCTTTCTTCTTGATCCTCCTCCTGATTTCCTTCTCCAGCTCCTCAGTCCCACCCACCTCCTGCAGCTCCTGAACAATATCCATGTTACTAGTGTCAGAAAATGCAGCATGATTGCACGAACAATGTGCAGCATTTTACGGCTGCTCACGCACTGTCAGTCAGTCACTCACCTTGGGGCCAAGGAATAGGCCGTAGGGCACGCCCTCGAACTTGTCCATGTGGTGTATCTGCAGTCGAGTTCCAAAAACACCAGACATGTATGCATCAGCAACATGCTTCCAACGACACTTCACCGGCGAGGCGTCGGTACCAGTTGCCGAATTGACAAGGAAATGTTGGGTGCTGTACGTGTGGCTGGGATGGCGTGCGAGGTAAAAGCGACCGGCCGGGCCGGAGCAGCGAGTTACCTGGTGGGCGGCAGCCACTCGCCGGAAGTAGGGCACGTTCTCGATGGGCCCCACGGGGAAGCGCCGGTGGACCAGGCCGTCGTGGACGAACATGTACGCCATCCCGAAGAGCGTAATCCCCAGCCCCTGTTGCGCGCGGCCACGTCGGCGCCCCGCACGTGACACGTCATCCGCCGGACGATAGAAAGCGTCAGTACTAAACAAACAATCGGATACGATTACGAGCTTCTCATATTTCTGGATAACCGCGCGTGCTAATTGTCGCGCTGCACGGTCTCCGTGACGCGACGGCCGGAGTTGTTTTTACTCTTGGTACTTTCCTCATAAGTCGTGCGACGTGAGGCTGTGGCCGTGGAGGAGAGGTGAATTTAGTAGTTACCGCGCCGAAGCAGAGGCCGGGGACGAGGCCGCGGTTGAAGAGGCCGTAGGCGAGGAGGGAGATGGCGGGGACGGCGTTGATGATGGCGAAGACGTCGTTGAGCTCGAAGGGCCCGTCGCGCGGGCGGTGGTGCGACTCGTGCATGTGCCACAGCGACGCGTGCCACAGCGCCCGGTGCGCCCACCGCGCCCAGAACTCCATCCCGACCTGCACCCAAGAACAAAACCACCGCATTTCCACCTTAGTTATGATCCGTCCACGGTGCCCTTGATCACGCGGGCGCGGCGCCGCGCCGGCACGTGCGCGGAGCAGGATAGCGCGCATCAATCAGCATGGCTCTTACCGCGGCGCCCACCGATAGCGCGAAGGTGCCGAACATTTCCGTCAGGGGAACCTCGCCGCCCTGGAGAAGAAACACGCGAAATTAACCAAAATGTGTGGGGAAAGTTCGCACGATGATGAATAAGAGGAATCGAGCGGCGGAATGGTGGAAACGTACGTACCTCCATTTGCCAGGCGAAGCGGTAGTAGACGGCGGCGGCGGCCATGGACGTGAACCCGAGGCTGGACATCACCGCCGCCACCAGGTACGTCCGCCGCTCCGACTGCTTCCGCGCCGCGCGCTCCGCTACCCTCCTCTCGGCTGCACCCTCCTCATCCTCCTCTTCCTTTTCACAGACGCCGCCGCCTGTCTCGTCACCCAACACGGCGCGTGGAGCTGCCACGGCTCGGCGGCCGATGGTGCATGGCGCTGCAGGGGCGCGCACGGTGAGGAGCGTCAGCCGCGGCACTGACGGCGAGAGTCGAGCGGCCGTGGGGAGCAGCACGGCGGGGGTGATCGCCACCAGCCTCGCGACGGCCATCTTGCTGCGCGTGGATGGCGTGAATTGTGACCAAGAGCAGAGACGAGTAAACGAGAAGAGGCTTGCTGCTGGAAATGTGCGCGACCGAGGAACGAGAATGGTGTGGCTGACCAAGCAAATTTGGCAACGGGAGACGGGTCAGTCTCTCGTTATATGAGCGGCGGAAGGAGGGGTGGGTTTGTGGGGTCGCGTCGCGCGTGTCCGTGAGAGTGCCTAGCTCGGCAGGGAAAGGAAGGGCGGTTAGCCGCGTTGGGGCAGAGCAGCAGAGAGTCGATCCTAACATTCTACTGGAAATATCACGGGTAAACAGTACTATAACATTTTCAGGATCTAAGCTGTTGGATCGGAAAACAACAGATAAATTCGGTCAGTACAGTTTGCTACAGTGTTCATAAATAATACCCCGCTACGGTATTTTTGCTAAAGTATTCTGCTACAGTGTTTTGCTACAATACTAAACCTAGATCCGACGGCTGTAAAACAATGACATTGCCGTGGAATAGCAGATGATTTGCTTCCGAGGAGCAGAGAGGACACTTCTTGGTCTGTGTGGTGTACAGTGTGGGCTGGTTAGCTGGTCTGTTCATGCCTTCTCCAAGTACAATGATCCATAGGTTCACATGGATTTATCACTAATGTCTCTCCAGATATGTTAGGAGAAAGCAACATCTAACAAACTATGCGCACTCTTAATGCTTCAGCAGTTCAATTCACCATCTTTTTCTTTATCTGGATCGAGAAAAATCTAAAATGGTTTGTGCTTTTCTACAAAAGAACATGATGCTCTCCCTATCCGTGTTTCTTAGGTAGTTAAGTATCATGGCACCCTTATTCCCTTGTTACTAATTTCAAAAGAGAGAAAACTTCCATCTTTACTAAAAGCTATAGTAAGGGACTATTTGCTTCAATGCCAAACAACCAAAGCAAACTTTACGAGAAATTAGTAATGCCCTTGTATTTTGACCTTCACTTGGTTTGTTGCCAAATTTTGGTACATCCATGTCCATTGACAAGATTCTTAACAAGTTTTTTTTACCAAAACATGGGTGGCAAAATTGGTGACCAAATTATGTAACATCTCCTCTCTCAATGACACATGGGCCAATCATGGACATGCCAATTTTTGGCTTGCTAGTGTTTTGGCTGATATTTAGTTTGCTACCAAAGATTTTGGTTATGCCCATAATTTGGTACTACCAAATTTTGGTATATTTTACATGAGCTGAGAATCAAACAACCCCTAAATTCGAAAGCTATTGGCATAAAAGGATAAGGTGTGTTGTGTACTTTCAGTTAAGATGCATGGTAGTTGATGGAGACCTGCGAGTTTGACTTCATCCATCACTGTTTAATCCATCAATAGGCACCTTAAAAGCATCTACAATAGTTTGTTTCTTAATTTGTTACTAAGAGCAGATAGAGTATTCAATCTAATAAAAAGAAACAAATCTTTCAATGGATTGTTTCTTAAGCTTGTGTCTAAGATTTTAATTGCTACAAGTATGCATGATTCTTGATGATCAATAATGAAGTACAACTTTGTGGCCTACATGTTTTAGCTCATTTATCATATCAATAATAAAGTCGGACTGCGCAAATGATCGGGCGGATATTTTGCTTTAAGATAGTGGGGCCCACAAAATGCGTTTTTAGATAACAAGTAAGTCTCCAATAGAGTATTTGGTTGTTTCTTATGTCTTGGTATTAACAATTTGATAGTTTTTTCATCTAGAAACAACCTTACCTTCTCTCCTCTATATCACATAAATACTGATGTGATAACCCTTTAGTAACAACTGATATGGACTGTTGTAGATGCTCTAGTACGCACGAGTCATAGGTGCATCTGGCCCGATGGAAAATTAAGCGTGTGTACAGTCTTTATGAGGTCATAGATTTATCTCAATCCTTCATAATTTTAGGTGTACGCTACTAAATGCACTCAAAGAGTGTACATGGGTGTCTAGTTGTTTTTTGTTTAAAAAAAAAATCAGTGGACACGAGGCTAATAACCAATGGACAAGGGGCTAAATGGTTTCGAACCGTCAATTCACAATCATTGGATATTAATCATCTAGGAGTACTTATTTGGAACAGCAAACACACTGGCGAGTTACGATATGACTGTTGTCTATACGGTATACACTTACTAGCGCATGGCAAATGGACAATATCCATGAAGACGAAAATATCTTGTCAAAAGAGCGAAAACTAATCTGTCATCGCGGGGTCCGTCGTGCAACACAGGGTGCAAGATCGAGGAGCTACTATTCATTTCGCTGACATGTAATGCGATCGAAATGGATATAGCCAGCCTTTCCCGATCAGGGCAGGCCTGCGGCTGAGGCCACCCGCGGGTGCCGTTGCTTTACGACACAAGCGCCAACGGAGAAGGACACGCGCCGAGACGCGCAATGCCGGAACGCACACGCCCGACCACCTGGCAGGAGCATAACCCGCGAAGGAGGAAGGCTTATTAACATGCCCGGCCGCGCACGGCTGCTCTGCACACGCGCCGGCGCACGAGGCGCGAGACCTGGCCGGCCGGCAGCCATATCCCACATTCCCACCACGCCGCGCGCGCTGCGCTACGCTACGCGGAAGTATGCAACGCGTCGTCTTCTGCTGGCCTCAGCGCGCGGTGCGCCTGGCTGGCTGTGCCTTTTGGCCTTTGCTGGTGTCGGACTCTCGGCTCCTCTGGGCGCCGGTCGGTCGATCGTCAACCGCGAGTAATAGCAAGTTTGTGCAGTGAGTGGAGTAGATAATTGCCACCACTACAAGTCCCAAGCGTGGGGGGCAGCTTCATCTGCAGTCCTGCACGTACGCCAAAGGCAGGTCCACGTGTTGCCGCCGGGGCGAGCGTTTGGTGCTCACGCACGTCGCCGTCCCACGATCCCATATGCCGCTGACGCCCTCCTGTTTCCTCGTAAGCAGAGCTGAAATGCGACTTTTAGCTTTTAGCGCAAGGGCGACGCACATTGAGTACAGTACAACCAATTCGGCATGCACATCTGCCAGTGTCAGGTTTGGCACATCACTGTGTCAGAAATATCTTTGCATCTCATGCTTGGAAATTCTGCGTGCGTACGTGTATCAGGGACCCGGATCCTCCACTATCTAGAGAATACTGTGTGAACAATACATTCTGAATCTGTGTAATCATTACTAGTAATTTGCAGTGGTGCTGCAGCGAGTTTACTGCATTAGTTGTGCTAATGCAGACTAATAGGGACTCAACACTGCATTAGTAAACTGTAGCGTGTTTACTGCATTAGCTAGAACTCAACACTGCATTAGTTACTGCATTAGGTGTGCTGTTGCAGACTCAATGAATCAGGTATTCCATGCTAATGAAACGCAGAGTGTGATGGAATAATATCTCGAGCTAATGGGGCTGCCAGTGCCACGCAGTGTTGAGTTCTAGTGATGACTGATAAGATGGCAGTGGCCGCTGAGGTGATGGGCCGAGTGCTCCCAGTGGAAGCTGGTGAAGTGGTGATGGGGATGGGAGGTTTGATAAAGAGAGCTTTTGCGATGGATTGATAATTTGGTAGTGTTTCCTTTCTCAAAAAAATAATAATTTGGTAGTGTGTCCGTTGCGTTTACCTAGGGCCGATCGGCGGCACGTACTCAATTTTGCTTGGCATTGGGCAACTAGTAGATCAGAGCACCTTTGTCAGACCTGGAGAATTGAGGATGTCTGATACTAGCTTTAGATTTTTTTACCCAGCTTGTTGGCCGAATGGAAGAAATGGATGAGGGTACTACTGAGCTGAAGTACTCGCTGGACTGTATTTTGGCGAGTCTCTTGAACTCATTGCTCGGAACAAATCGTGTTTCTTATGGCTTGATGCCCGTGTGAGTGAGTGTATAATGATCTGGGGAACGGGCACCGGGAGCGGCAGCTGATTTCCCCCATTGAAGTGAACTGCTCGAGCCGCCATGCGTGACTCCATGTCAGGATCATTCTCGATTGGCTGCATAGCAGCGAATTAAAGTCGGAAGAATTATTCGAGTGTACTCGTAGTGCAGGACGGGCAGCCCACTTTGCATTATTGGCACGATCAATAGTCTCGATTCTTGACGCGATCGTGCACATGCCAAATTCCAATTGCAATAGGCGTGCTGAGTAAATAAGAGAAAGACTAGACGCCTGTCAATCAACAGGATAGACGCTGTCCGTCGGGACCTAGATTTTCAAATCCGAAACCTTGTGTGTATATTTGTATTAGTCCCTGGATCAGTAGGTAGTGCATACAGTTATATTATTGAATATTAACACATAACTTCCCAACGCCAAACTATTGTACAATATAGAATAAAAGAGTTATGGTCTTATGATCGAAACTTACAATTATTGTCCTTTCAGGCTAAACAACTCGAATAAACTGCAGCGGAAGAAGATAACTTTAAGTGATGGCCCATCCATATGCTCACAGGCAATCGACGGGGGCTCGCGAGTCGCGACCTAGTACTCTGATATCTTTTGTTGTAGTAGCACACGTAGAAGTTGTAATCTTCCTCGGCAACTTTGAAGGCTTTTTAGATTTATTTTGAGTGTAGCCTGTAAGTACATAAAGTACTCCGTAACCCTTGGAAAAATATGCAAAATGCAATGCATAACAATAGGACTTATATGGTTATTTTGCATAAAGCAATATTTTAAGTTTCAACGGTTTTCATAAAACACATTTGACAAAATTAGTTTCAATAAATAAATTACTTGTATAATTAGTGGAGGTTCTAGCTACCAACCACTAGTATCAAGGCTCTAGCCGCCAAGGTTCAAAGGATAGGGCTCCAGTTGCCTAACTGACTCTAGCTGTCAGAATATCTACCTGAGAGTCTCAACTGCTCCCGGGTTCCCAAAATCCACTCTTTTGAAATCAACAAAAATCTACCATGTGAAAACGCACCTTGTCCGCCCTTAACCATGGGCATGGCTATTCAAATAGTTTTACACTTTGCAGATGTTATACAGCTTGACCACATGAGATAATCAACTTATAATATCGGTCATGACACGCTTTCTTGGGCGTGCGACTAAGCGATTATCACAAAACCTTTGCAATACCACGCTCCAACACCAACTCGGCCGATGAGCTTAAACCTAAGTCATGAACGTCATTTACCATCGACCCGGAGCCCACCGTTATGGGGGATAACCTGCCCTGACCTGGATGTCAGTTATCATCGTCTGGAGCAAGCCCCGACAGACATGGACGTCAACTACCATCGTCTACGCAATCCCAAAAAGGAACACCTATCAACTACAGCTTATGGGCGTAATGCTAAAACATGGTAAATTAGTTGACTAGATTCTTTCCATTATAGACATGTGGTTGTACAGTAGTGCTTAGTTTGAATAGTAACAAGCGTCGGTCCTTAATATGACTTGGGCAGAACTTGACAAAATAAGGGTTCTCGTGCTCTAGCTGTGCCCACCCGCCTAAACTTACCATCTGCCCAAGTCTAAACAGATTTTTACTATTTTATTTTATTTTATTTTGAAAACCAACGGCAATACTTATTGCCATACATTTCTCAAACTGATTTACAAAAATGGTGTTAATAATCCACACCCATAGGATGATAATGGTCGATATAACTTGTCTAAGATTTTCTACCGTTTTATATTTATCCATCAATAATGTATTTATATAATCCAATAATAATGTATCTCTATAATACAACAATAATATATTCATGTAATCCAACAATGATATATTTCTATAATCCAACAAAGATATATTACTATTATCTAACAAAGATATATTCCTATAACCCAATGATGATGCATTCCAATAATCCAACAATGATATATTTCTATAATCCAACAATGATATATTTCTATGATCCAACAATGATGTATTCCAATAATCTAATAATGATATTTTGTATAATCGAACAATGATGTATTTCTATGATCCAACAATGATGTATTTTTATAATCCAATAATGATGTATTTCTATAATCCAGTTAATTCCACAAAGTTTATGTATTCTACATGATTCAACCAATTCACCATAAATTATCATCACAAATTGTTATAAAAATCCACCTTTTTCTTCTTTTAATCGCCACCTTTATTGAATCAATTTCATAATACTAAGTTTCCAACAATCACTTACTACAATCAATTTAATTCAACTGAAATTTGGTTTAGATCCAATCTCTCCTTTCGATCCCAGATAATCAAGTTAGTGCTTCATGTTTAGACATTTATATGATATAATTGGTTCCACCAAGTTAACTTTATATTCGTTCTCAACAATCTATATAATCCACAAAGATGTCCTTCTTCACTGTATTCATCTAATTCCGTAATATTGTATTTCCATTATCTGGCAAAAATGTAATCATTACTGCGGATTTTATGTACTAGGGCGACAATGATTCAAGGATAAACAACATCAATTGGAGGTATAATCAAATTAGGATTAACTAACACTCATAAGATTTGAACTTATCATTTTATGTAAATAGCAATGCATAATAGTTTTAAAATTTAAAACAAGATTTAAAAAACATAGGTACAACATGATCAAAGGAGACTTGTGCCTTCGCCGAAGGTTGAGATCATTGCGTCCGGTTGGTCCAAATTGACTTGGAGGTGTCGGACTCTACATGCGCGAGACGATGCAAAATAAATAATAGAAAAATAAATAAAATCCAAGAATTACAAAATTAGTATTAATAGATAGATATTGAATTGAGATAAATTTAGGGACAAGAATCGACGGAATCAGAGATCGTATGAAGGAGAACGAGTATCTGAAAGATTTGCGAGAAAGAAAATTGCTGAAAATGAGAGAAGAGGGAATATGCCAGGAATATTCCATTTTGATTTTGATATTGCAAAGACATAATATGACATCTTGGGTCTACTTGCTAGAGAAAGAAAGAAAGAAAGAAAAGAATGAAGCCAATGCCATCTGGGTCCATGGTGTCATAGAGTCAAAGAACAAACAACAGAGAGCAATCAACATTGAGCAGAAAGAGAGGAGGTCATGGTGGCCCGGGAGTGACAGTGGTGCCGGCGAGCGGCGGCCGGCTGATGTGAAAAAGGGAACCCCGTGGGAGTTGGGGTCCCATGGGTAGCGGCAACAACGTTGGAGGCGCACCGAGACGACGACGAATTTTGGTTGATGTTTGAATTTAAGGAGAGATGAATTCAAAATGAGAATTTAAATTCTAAATTTGCCCAAGAAATGGTTTGATTTTGAAATTTGATTTGAGATTTGAATTTCGGACTTGGAATTTAAATGAACGCAAAAACTCCAAAAGAAGACCAACACTTTGAATTAAAATTTTAAACAAAGTGCAAAATTTGGGATGTTACAATCTCACCCCCACATGCACCATCAACCGTTGATTTCAAGTCGAATGATGTGAAGTCACTCAAAGCCTCCAACCTTGCCCCAAATTAGACGAAGGCACAAACCCATCCCTCTCTCTCTCTCTCTCTCCCCGAGAAGCCATGGAGGCCAAGGACAGTAAGGATGATTCACTACCACCGTCGTTGAATCTTCTTGTTGAGACACCTTGGAGCGGCGGTGGGTGGGGTGCTACTGCGGGTGTCCGACAAGGCGGCGTGGCAAGAGCAAGTGCAACGAAGGCAGCAACAGGCAGGAGTGGTGACCACTGGTGGAGGAGCCAGCGAGCGGTCGTCACATCGCAGGCCACATGCGAGCAGGGCGGCACAGAGCTTGACACCATCCTCGATGTTTCCGAGCCCCCCGCTAGCTCACTGATGGCTTCCTAAATATGCTGCGGGGATAGTAGTGCTTCCTTCGATTTTTTTATAATTTTTTTTCTTGGAAACTTTAGTGATCATGTTTGATTTATTGTGAAACTTGACTAAAATTATCTTGAAACTTACTCTTCAACCTTTTGGTGTACTATCTGAAGCTTACTTTTTTATAAAAAAAATCAATTGAAACTATCGTGAAAAAGTTTCAAATATGAAACTTGAAAATCAGCGCTAAAACCTTGTGTTTTAGTTTTGAAACTTTCTGAAACTTGCAAAAAAGTTTCCCCAAAATTAGATTGAAACTATATGAAACTCGAAGTTTCAATTTTGAAACTTGAAAAGCACTGAAACTAAGTGTTTAGTTTTGAAACTCTCTTAAACCTACAAATTTTTTTATTTGAAACTCGGTTGAAACTCTCCTAATACTCAAAGTTTTAATTTCTGAAACTTGAAAACAACTTTGAAACTAGGTGTTTTCAGTTTTGAAACTTGCAATTTATTTTTTCGAAAACTAGATTGAAAACTCAAAGTTTTAACTTTGGAACATGAAAATCGTTGAAGCTTGGTGTATCAATTTTGAAACTATTTGAAACTTAGAATTTTTTATGTGAGACTCAGATGAAAATCTCCTAAAACTATGTTTAAATTTTTGAAACTTGGAAACAACTTTCAAAAAGGTGTTTTGACTCTTGAAACTTGTGAAATTTGCAATTTTTTTTTGTGAAACTACATTGAAACTATCTGAAACTCGAAGTTTCAATTTTGAAACTTGAAATGCAATGCAAATTGGTTGAAGCCCTCCTAAAACTAGAAGTTTTAGATTTTTTTATTTGAAACTCGGTTGAAACCCTCCTAAAACTTGAAGTTTTTTTTTTTTTAACTTGGAAACAACTTTGAAACTATGTGCTTTTAATTTTGAAACTATCCTAAACTAGCAATTTATTTTTGCCGGAATTACATTGAAACTATCTGAAACTCAAAGTTTCGATTTTGAAACTTGGTGTTTCAGTTTTTGAAACTCTCTGAAACTTAGAATTTTTTATTTGAAACTCTCCTAAAACCGGAAGTTTTCTATTTTTTTGAAACTTGAAAACAACTTTGAAACTAGGCGTGTTCCACTTTTGAAACTCTCTAAAATGCAATGAAACCCCCTTAGACCTGAGTGGAACATGTTGCGGCTTGGGTGAAGCATGAAACGCGACTAAAACATTTATGAATTGAAACATTGATGAAACCTTCTAAAACTTGGTTGAAACATCAACCTGAAACTTTTGACGAAACAAGAAACTCGTTGAAACTTTGCCAAACACATGAAACTTTCTGAAACTTCACGTCAAGATTTTTTGCTCTTGTTTGATTTTTCGTGAAGCTTGTTGAAACTTCTTGAAAGATGTTGATTTTTTTTTTGTCTGAAACTGTTAAAACTTGAGTTCTAAATTCTGAAACTTGTTGAAATTTTGGTTTGAAACTTTTTTGGAATCTTCTGAAAACTTCTAGAAATCTGAAATGTGTTGAAACCTTCTGAAACTTGGTTGAAACATCAACCTGAAACTTTTGTCGAAACATGAAACTTATTAAAACTTCGATAAAGCATGAAACTTCTTGCAACATGGTGAAACTTGCTAAAACTTCTTGACACTTTTTGTGTGAAACTTGAGTTCCAAAATCTGAAACTTGCTTGAAACTTTTTTGGAATCTTCTAGTGACTTCTAGAAATTTGAAACATGCTGAAATCTAATCGAAACTTCAAATTCAAAATCTGGAACTCTTAACCATCTGAAACTTCACGAAACTGCTATACCGTTGGATTGGAAATGCATTCTAATGGTACAACGTGAGCTAGCAGCTAATAGGGTGGATAAAAGCATATGTAGATGTGTGAGCCAATGTCTAGCTATATATGGTGGGTAAGGCTATGATCCCATCAGGAAAATTAGTCCAAGCTATGGAAATTTTATGCTTCGTTGAACCTACCAACAGAAACAATATGATGAGTTCCAGTGTGAGACCAGGGGCTTACCGAGAACTAAATTTTAGGTAGGGCGAAGTCGCAAGCACAGACCAAAAACCCCTGGTTGCCTTGCCTCGTTGGCTCGCCGCGCCCGAGCCCTTGCCGCCGTCGCTCGCTGCTTGGTTAGGGTTAGGGGAGGAGAGGACCGAGGAGGCGTGAGTGAGTGAGTGAGGAGCAGTGGAGGCCGTGAACCTGTGAGGAAAATGTGGTGTGACTGTGGGCTATAGGCAGCTTTGGTTACTATTTTGTTTTGATTTGAAGCGAAAGCTAATTATTTAGTACTTGCAACAGTGTAAATTAACTTAGTGCTAGATCACTCAATGAAAGGCTCTGAAGAGGAAGTTAGCCATGTTCCTTCAAATGAGCATAGTTAAAGGCTATCGGCATGCCAGTTAACTGCATGAATGTTGTATACGGACTCATGCAACCATTCTTCGATTCGGTTTTCGCCTTTTATTTTTCTAAAAAAGCTTATCTATGATCTAATAGAATTACACAGAATCCAATGTTTATTTACTTCAATTCATTAAATTCATCCTAAGAGAGACGATGTGTCGAAGGAAAATTAATCTGAAAACCTGAAAAATCCCTTTCGGGCTAAAAACTCCTTTTCTCAGCCCACCTGCCATCTTTCTAGTTTGGGCCAACATCTTACTTTCAGCATGCATATCAGCTCACCTCCCACGTTCACCAATTAGGCCACCTCCTCCCGTTGGTCCGTTTGTGCTAGGCCAGCTGCGCTCTGTCCGGCCCACCTGCTCGCCTTTGCCAGCCCATGTCTACAAGCTCGGGTAGCCGCCCGAGCATGCCCGAAGGGAGAGTCCGCCCCTGTGTGAGACCTCATGAATCATGATAGGTCGCATGGAGCTGCGTGCTCTTTTGTGTGTTCGTTGAATCAGGGAAAAGGCTACATTTCACATGTTCATGGGCATCAGACATAGGTTCAGAGCCAAGGTTGGCAAATGCAATAGTAACTACAAACAGCAGTACAGAGTGGCAGAGCCTGAGCCAAACTTAGAGGGGTTAATAAATAAATTATGCTCTAATCCTAATAAGCAGCTGCCAAGTTAATTCTACTTGATTAGTGCAAAGTACCAATGAACAACGCGTTATTAAGGAATTTTAATTTGGAAGGAGGTCAGGACCTCGTTTGACCCTAAGTTAGCTCCGCCGTGCCGATACATCTTTGTCCTTTTTATTACAGAGTTAGACTTTGTTTAGATAAGATAGCGAGATTTTAGCGATATTTGTGTATTAATTCTTAGGATATAGTTCAAATTTAGATTTAATCCTTAAACATTTCCAAAAAATATACCGCTGTTTCAAACAAGTTATAAAAAAACTTTCCTACTTTTGCAAAAGTAAATGTGGCTACGTTATTGAGGAATTTTAATTTGGAAGGAGGTCAGGACCTCGTTTGACCCTAAGTTAGTGTAACATCCCAATTTTAGGCTTGTGTTTCAAATGTAAGAAAATGAGTAGAAATTAAAAAAAATTCTTACATCATGTATTTCCTGTATGTACTAAACAATTATTGTACAAGAGTTATGGAAATACATAGTCACAAGTCTTTGATCCAAATCTTGATCCTTCAAAAACATTATCGTTTCATCTTGTGTTAATCTCCGGGGAATATTTTTTCTAAGTTCTAGGGTTGGTGTGTGACCTCTCTGAAAAATTTCACAATTTTTAGAAATTGTTTGAATACTTTTGGAGGTCAGTCAAACCTACTCAAAATCTGGTCAAACTGTGGGCCGGCACCTTGTGGAAATTTTGGAGGAAAAAGTATAGCACAAAAACCTTTGCAAAATTTATACAAGGTCAATAACTCAGCTAGCAAGCTCCTATAAAAATTTCATAATTTTTGGAGTGAGTTTGCTACCTCAAATAAATCCCCAAACCTCAGATCTGTTTGTAACCCAACTCCAGGGCTGAGTCAGACTCGGGCTCGAGTCAGACCCGAGTCCGGCCCAGCCAACTGGCTCGGTCGAGTCAAGCTCCGCTGAGTTCGGGCTCGGACTCGTGCGCGCGCAAGCGGGGCCGCCGGATGGGGATTGTGTGGCTCACGACCTCCCCTGGACCTCCCTGCGCGCTCGGACCTCCTCTGCTCGGGTGATCTGGGACGTCCAGGACCACCCCGAGTTAATCAGGGTCGTCCAGGACCTCCCTCGGCTCTGTTCTTCTTCCTCCAGGACCTCCTCGAGCCCTGGTCATCATGGTTTTCCCGCACCCGTGCGTGTGTCAGGGTCAGAGCAGTTGGGAGCAGTGGCCTGTCACTTTTTGGTCCTTCCCAACGTCTCTTTCTGCCATGCATTAAATGTGCCAGAAGCTTTGCCCTAAAGAAGTCGTCCCCTACTGCCTTGTCAAGTCCTGTAGGTCGTGGCAGTGGCATGGCCCTTGGTCACAGTAGCCTTTTGCCCATGCCATTACCAAGCTCCCCGGCTATGTATAGCATGTGGCTTTCTTCCTCCTATCTTTTCTCCATTCCTTGTGTGCTTGAACTTCCTCGGTGGTGAGTGAGAGCCCCAAGCTCAAGCACCCGAGAGCACCACCCCCTGCCACCATTGTCACCCTTGGAGCTCCCTGCCGAAGCTCGAGCTCCAGTGGTTCCATCAACGTTCTTGCCTGTTTTTCTTGTCATCTCGAGCACCTCGAGCGTTCTCTAACTTGTTGTGGTTATCCATCGCAGAGGTGGACAAGTTAGGAAGCTGCTTTTCGGGGTCGGGCTCATCCTCTTCTCCATCGCTGGCACGCACGTCACCGCCGGACTTCATCGACCTTCTCCAAGTCCCTCCGACTTCCTCTGGACCTTCCCTACACTCGGGTGAGTTCGTTTTAGTCCCTTAGGGCTCTAGGTTTAAGTAGCCTAGCTCGTAGCGCTCGATTTCACTGTTTTCGGTTTTTGCCGAAAAGATTGTCCTCCGCCATTCTCCGGCTCGCCGGCGTTCAAGGCCGTCGCCGCCGTCGAGAGCACCTCCGTTAGGTTCGCAATACTATTAGCTTCGTTTTGGTGGCTTTGGTTCCTGCCGCCGTGGCCCTGGTCGTCGGCGACGTGCCGGCGAGCTCACCGTCGAGCTCTGTACCTTGTCGCGTTTTTGTCAAGTCTTTGGACCTCCTCGGGTTCATCATAGCCGTTTAAGACCACCCCTAGTTAGATCTGTACCGTAGAGGGGTTTCCCGTGTAATTTCTAAGTCCCAAGACCTCCTAGAGCAATCTCGGCCGTTAAAGACCTCCTGGGATTAGCTCTTAGCCGTTAGATCTGGCTCTGTGTAAAATCTTGCGCGCTTGGACCTCCCCTTTGGTTGATCCTAACCATCTAGGACCACCCTGGTTAAATCCTAGCCGTTTAGATCTTTTCCCGTGCGCAAAAGACCTCCCTTGGTCATTTTGCAAAGACCACCCTCGGGGTCCTCTTTGTAAAAAGTCACCCCTGGTCTTTTACAAAGACAACCCCGCTCAAGACCTCTTAGGCGCGATCCTAGCCGTTCACGACCTCCCCGGTTTAGATCTGAGCGTTAGATCTCATTTTGTAAAATCCTTAGCGCTCAGACCTCCCTCCGCGTCGATCTGAACCGTTCAGGACCTCCCCAGGTCTAATCCGAGCCGTCCAAATCTCCTCCGATTAAAACCCTATCGCTTAGGACCTCCCCGAGAAGATCTTGGTCATCCAAGACCTCCTCGTGTCAATCCCAGCCGATCAAGACCTCCCTCTGGAGATCTTGACCGTCTAGGACCTCCTCCTTTAGATCCGTAGCGTTAGGACCTCCTCCTCTGGTCTAAACCGTTAGATTTAGATCTAACGGGCTAGACCTCCTTCCTCAGACTTAAAGCCTTAGGACCTCCCTCGTTCAATCTTGATCGCCTAGGACCTCCCTCACTTGATCGTGTCCGTTAAAGACCTCCCTCTGGAGATCTAGACCGTTGAAGACCTCCTCCGTGAGATCTTAGCCGTCGGACCTCCTCCGTAGGTTTACCCTTAGGACCTCCCTAGTGCTCGGGACCGCGGATCTTGATCCGACGGTCCACGACCTGATAAGCGCCGGGACCTCCTTTGCGTCGCGTTGTGCATGCACCGGTCGTGGCCGTTGGATCAGATCTCAACGGTCGGACCTCCCAATGCGGGAGGGGTCTTCCGTGCGTGCGTGCTTGAGTCGTGGCCTGCGATGCAAGATCAACGGCCCACGACCTCTCCTTTGTCTTCCAGTTCATTTGGACCTCCCGAGAGCTCAAATTTTCTAAGTCTTTGATGTTTCAAATTTCAAAAGTGCATAACTTTGTCATTTTAATTCCTTTTTGAATGATTCCAGTTGCTATAGCTCTGTTATAGTATGAACTTTAATCTGAGAATGAATTTAGGTACTGTTATATAGTAGAAAATAACTTTAACTACATGATCTTGCTAATATGAAATGGTTGTTTAGAAATTCTTTGAAAATGTGTAAATTGCATAACTTTCTCTCTGTAATTGCAAACTGAGCAAACTCAACTTGGTAAAATTTATCTGTAGGCAGGCTTTAATTTGGACTAGGCTTTGTCTTTATTCATGTTCCTGAAAAATGATATATGCTAGATTTAGAGCTTAGAAAAATCATAACTAATTCATTATAACTCCAATTTGTGCAAACTCAGTTTTGCTGTTGTTAGGATAACCATGTCTACCCACCATAAAAATTTCAAGTTCTAGATCATTCTAGAAATGTTCGTCATGAACAGTAACTCTAATTAATTTAATTAGGATTTTTCAGGCTGAGAGAATTTAATTTGGCAATAACTTTTTCACGCTAAGTCCAAACGAAGTGATTCTTGCTTCTAAAATTGTATAAAATCAACCTCTAGCTGCTGTAGAAATTTCATTAGATTTGGGTGTTCTTTGCTGTGAGTTCCTTTTGGTGTTCTTCGTTCTTATCGGTTTTTATCGCCTTTTCGCGTTAGGTTCCGAAGAATTTATTGAACCTGAGTACTCCCACCCTGCAGCAAGAACAAATCCAGCAAGGCAAGCAGTTTGATCATGTTAATCCCAGTATTTTAAGTATTTATGTTGTTTACAACTTCTATGTATGCACTGCTATCTTGTTTTAACTATTGTCGATAGTTGGCCTAGTAGATGCATTTCTTTAGACAAATGATTATCCTTTACTAACATGAGCCTAGGTTATTGCTGTGATTTAGAGCTCGTTGGATGAGCTCTTGTCACTTAGTAGTTTGCGAACTAATTGCTTAGCCATGCTTAGCTTCCGGTAGAAATGGGCGGTTATCGACTTGTCGATAACCTTGATCACATAAAACTTATTATGATTATGATTTCCACCTTGTGCCATATCTATTTATAAAAACTAAAACTGAAAAACAAAATGATTTAGACTTGGGCACAATGGTACGATTGGTGTGCTTATGGGTGTGACTGGAATGGTGCCCGAGTCAACAAGGACCGAACATCTTGTTACACTAAACCAAGCATTTTAGCGTGCTAACCACACTAGAGGGTATGGGACCTCTCTTGACTTAGTACTTTGGCGTGTATTGGCCGGGTCGCGAGGAGCCGCGGAGGGATGGTCTTTGGGAGCATTGTAGAGTCCGAAAGGCTTCCGTGATGGTGGTTGTCTTTGGTGGCAATGTAAGCGTATGGATTCGATCCATACGAGCAGCTCGTAGTCAATGCACAATATTGAAAAGCGTCTCGTAGGACTTAGCCGTGCCGGCATACCTTCGGTAGTGTGCCTTGGCTTAAAGGCGGTCTAAAGTGTGGTTACATTGGTACACCCCTGCAGGGTTAAAACTATTCGAATAGCCTCGTCCTAGGTTATGGACACGCTTGGCAAGGTCTTTCAAGAGTTAGACTACAACATTTTTAATTAAAACTTGATGGGTGGTACGAATCAGGGATTCGTGCTATGTTGTGGTGGCTATTGGGATAGTCACTTCTAGGTGGTTACTCGTATTTATCATTATTTTTGCTGTTACTTTCAACAGTTAAATTTATTTGTAAACTTGCTTTCAAATGTATTATATTATTGCAAATAAAGTTGGCTTTATGCAAAATGAGACATACAACCTCCACCTAAATAAGCTTGCATGTAGTTTATGAATAGGTGCGCTATTCCACACGTCGATCTTGCAGTACCTTTGTGTACTCGGTTATCTTGCTTAAATGTAATTGTTGCAGAGGAAGAAGGTGAGCTTGAGGGCCTCACTACGTGAGTTGTCTTTGTGGTAGCTTGCAGGCGTCTAGGTAGGCGGCTTGGTCGGTTGCCTGTGGTGGTGTGGCTAACCTAGGTCGACTTTTGTTCTAGCCATCGATGGCACCTTTGCTTCATTGTCTTTCTTGTTTATTGTTCTATTTGGTGGTGGCTCTTTTGTAATAACTTTACTTTATGTATGTCCTTTACTAGGCTGTTAATGTATCTTTGTATGGAAATGATGTGTAATTTTGTGATGATGTGCATGTCTTTGCAGTGCAGGAAGCATATGTCCATCGAGGCTTAGAATGTTTAATTAGTAACGCTAGAACCATTTGGAGGTTAAGTGTTACTAGTTAAATATTCCGGATCCTCACAGTTAGCTCCGCCGTGCCGATACATCTTCGTCCTTTTATTACAGAGTTAGGCCTTGTTTAGATAGCAATATTTGAGTATTAATTCTTAGGATCTAGTTCAAATTTAGATTTAATCCTTAAACATTTCCAAAAAATATACCGCTGTTTCAAACAAATTATAAAAAAACTTTCCTACTTTTGCAAAAGTAAATGTGGCTACGTTATTGAGGAATTTTAATTTGGAAGGAGGTCAGGACCTCGTTTGACCCTAAGTTAACTCCGCCGTGCCGATGCATCTTCGTCCTTTTATTACAGAGTTAGGCCTTGTTTAGATAGCGATATTTGGGTATTAATTCTTAGGATCTAGTTCAAATTTAGATTTAATCCTTAAATATTTCCAAAAAATATACCGCTGTTTCAAACAAGTTAAAAAAAACTTTCCTACTTTTGCAAAAGTAAATGTGGCTGCTGGGATTCGAGCCCAGGTCTCCACGGCCACAACGTGGAATTCTCACCACTAAACTACAGCCACTTTGTTGACAAGACTTTCAAACAAAATTTAAAGTACAGGCATCCAGAAGCAGAAGCGGCCGAAGCACTGAAGTTCCCAATCATGTCAACAGAAAGTCAATGTCTGCTCTTCAATAACCAGACTGACTCCTGCACATTGTAGAACTACTAATTTTTGTTTAGAACGCTATGTGTGAATCGATTTTATCCAAAGATTCCTCCCAAATTTGTAGTGAAACAAAATGAGGCGCCTATCTTTTACTAAACCTCACAATGAAAACATGTAGCTAGCTGCGCTTCCAATAGCAGTGCTACTGTAAGGGCAACGATCTAAAACCCAGTAAAGGCAACACACAATCTCAGTAGAATAAGTAAACTAGCTATGATGTCCCTCAAGCATATGCTCAATCATCAACCATGTTATTTCTTCTCCAGAAGTCAATCCTAAATGCCATAGGTTGAAATCAATGAAGGCCTTCTTCTGGACTGTCCGGCAAGACTTGAAACATGAAACTCTGCATGCTTGGAGTTACCAACACAACATACAGACAATAGTCTGACCCTAAGCTTATCTGAAAACTCATGGAGCTGGTTTAGCCTTTTAGGCTCGTTGCTCCTTGAACCAAACTATTTCCTTCAGAAGATGTCAGTCACTGAGCATTAGTTGCTTGATGCTACAAATCCAATTATTTAGGTTGTCACAGTTCCAAATGCATCAATATTGAAAATAAGCTAATGTTTTAACTTTTAAAAATGCTTTATTGAAATAGCTGAGCTCCTGCTGATCTGTTCAAAAAACCAAAAAAAAAAGAAGCATGCGAAGTTAAAACCAAGCAGCAGGTGATGTGTAATCACTGACCAGTGAGCAAGGTGATTGTACACAATGAAATTAGTATACTACAACTACTTGGTGAGGCTTTTACATATCTTCCTGCTAAGGTCCGAGCTCATCAGAGTTCTTCACCATGTTCAGTATCAGAAAGACAGGAACTTTTTCATTAGGGGGCTGACAAAGCAGCTACAGTGCACCGTGCCAAAAGAGAGTTTTGGGGTAGCATACAGATGTGCGGCAAACTGACATTCAGGAGAGTTCAGGCATTACAAGTTTGCAACAATTCAAAACATTGAGTTCACAGTTATTAGGTACAGACACGGTATACATTCTTATTAGAATCCACTAACGACTAAATATGCCATGGAGAATGATCCTATGATCATAAGCATTCATCCGATCAGCTTATTTGTATTTTTCTCTGATGACTCCCTGGAAAGAAGCAGCACATCATCGTCTGCAAGACCGCAAACAACACGCTGCTTGCAATCCATCAAATTTACCATCTCTGTGTCGAGATCATGCGTTCTTGGTTGTACCAATGTGAGTCTCGTAGGCCAGCTGCGCCGCCAGGAGATCGACGACCGCTGCGCCGACGGACTTGAACACGGTGATCTCGTCGTCGCTGCGCCGCCCCGCGACGGTCCCGGCGGCCAGCTCTGCGAGCGTCCCGGCCACGTCCTCCCTCCGCAGCACGCCGCGCTGGAGCGCGCCCAACAGCTCCCCGGCCTCCTCCATCGCCGCCTCGAAGTCGATGAACACCCTCCCCCGCCGGAGTGCCTCGTCATCGCACTCCCGCATCGCCGGCGTGAACGACCCGATAAGGTTGAGGTGCGCCCCCGGCCGCAGCAGTTCCCCCCGCACGATCGGCTCCTGCGACCCCGTCGCGCAGCTCACGACGTCCGCCGCGGCCACCGCCTCGTCCATGCCGTAGACCTCCTCGACGGCGATCCCCGGGTGCGCATCCCGAAGCTTCGCGGCGAGCGCAGCGGATTTGGCGCTGGTGCGGTTCCAGACGAGGATGCGGGAGATGCAGGGGAGGGCGGACAGGTAAGCTTCGGCGAGGTAGGGCGCGAGGGCGCCGGCGCCCGCGAGGGCGAGGGTGCAGGGGGGCCGGGAGGGGGAGACGAGGAGGGATGCGGCGAGCGCGGAGACGGCGGCGGTGCGGAGGAGGGTGAGCGCGGAGCCGTCGATGGAAGCGAGGGGGACCCCGGAGGCGGAGCTGAAGAGGGAGACGGCGGCGTGGATGGAGGGGAGGCGCGGGGAGTTGGAGGGGAAGGAGGTGACGGCCTTGAGGGCGAGGTAGGGGAGCGATGGGTGCGCGCAGCAGGAGGGCATGAGGAGGAGGGAGGCGGAAGGCGCGGTGGGGAGCGGGAAGGAGACGCGGTGCGGGCAGTGGATGTCGCCGGAGAAGGCGGGGAGGCCGAAGCGGAGGTGGGAGATCAGGGACGGGAAGGGGAGGAGCGAGTGGAGCGCCGCGGCGTCGATGTAGACGAACGGGGGCGACGGCGGCGCGGCCATGCTGTGTGGTGGTGCTGCTCCTGTTCGAGTGTTGTGGCGTTTGGGATGCTGGTTTGGGGGAACACTAGGGAAGGGGAAGGGGCGTAGCGTTGACCGCGCATTGACCAGGGGGGTGGTCTTTAACGATCCTCTAAAAAAGAAAACATCCAACGAAGTGATGATGTCCAAATAATTCTAGGCCCATCCCAATTAACACTAACATGGGCCACGTACGCCGCCTGTAATGAGATGGGCTGCATGCAGTTTTTGAAAATCGTCCTAAAAAAGAGAGAGAGAAGGGATTGCCCCGGACATGATACCCGTCAACGTCCGATAAATAGCCCAACCTCGTCCATACGTCGCCACTAGAGGTGGCTAGATGGATCGTACCGGCCAAGCTAGTCCGAGGTACGACACTGTTGGCTCGACTCAGGCACGGCATGGCATGACCCACACTGTTCACGGGCTGGGCCGACACGACACGATAGCTCGGGCCTTGCTTGGGTCACCCGGCATGACACGATAGCTTAGGCCGTGCTTGGGTCACCCCGGCACGACATGCACAATGCGGCGCCATGCCAGGCACGACCCGAGCCCGACACAGCCCATGTGGCCCGGCTATGGAGAGGGGAGGGGGAGGAAAGGCCGGACGACGGCGGCGAGGCACCGACGGCGACGAGGAGGAGAGGAGGAGGCCGGCATGGAGGAGAGAGAGAAGGGGAGGACGAGAGGCGCGCGATCGGCGGCCGCGCGCGGAGAGAAAGAGGAGGAGGGACGGGGGTGGCGGTGGCGGCTCGGAGGGTGGAGTCGGCGTGGGGTGACACGAAGGGTAGTGGCCCAGGCGGCGTGCGGTCGGCGAAGGGGCGGGGCGCGGGAGGCGGAGGCAGGCCGGAAAAGCATGGTAGGTTGTGCCTGACATGGCACGGCCCTGGCAAAAAATGCCTGTTGGGGCACTTTTAGGCACGCTAGGCCATTCCCGACACAGAACGACACTATCCATTTGGCCCGTATAGCCGATCGTTTCTTTTTTTACCGTTTTGGGTTTTAAAAATAACAAAAAAAATTCAAAAAAATGTTAAATTTTTTCTATAAATAGTTACCATATCTCCCTCATTCAGCACCGATCCATTCCTTAATCTCTCTTTCAAACTCTATTGTGCAAATTTAAATTCCTCGTGAGATAATTTGGCAAAATTCAAAAAAATGTGGCAAAGTTTGGAAAATTCAAATTTTGGCATCAAGTTAGCAAAAGAGGTACAATAATATTTTTTGCGCATTTTTATTGTTATTATTTTTTATGCTAAGATGAAAAATAATAATAGTGTTAGTTTCAATTTTGCTGTTTTTGTTATAGAAAATTATGATAGCTTTGCTCTTGGTGACTACAGACTTTCACTAGAGGAAGTTGCATCCATGGAGGCTGCGGCTGCCTCAAACCAACCGGAGTTATTACCGGAAGGGCAAGACGGGGTTCCACCATTAGGCTCTACGATAGCATCTTTGTCGGTGACCACAGGAGCAAAGAGGTCCAGGACATGTACATCGGGAGTCGAGAGAATTTCAATAGAACAACCAAGCCAGACGCACAAGAAAATTAGGTACCGTATGTTGTTCGCAAAATTTATCGTCATGAATTGCCTATAAAGTCTTCAGGTGGAACGAGACACTTGCTTAGACATGCTACAAGATGTAAGGCTAAGCAAGGATTGGTGATGAAACAGACGCAGCTGCAGTACAACTCTGAGGTACGGTTGTAGCTGGGACTACGATCCTGAGGTAACCCGTCAATCTCTATGTTGTTTAATTGCTTATGATGATTTACCGTTAGGCTTTGGGGAGTCTACTGCTTTCCAAACTTACATTAAGACTGTACATAATCCTAGATTTTCTATCGTTTCTAGATAGACAACAACTGTGGATCTAGTAAAATACTACAATAAACGCTGTGATAAATTAAAAGAACTATTTAGTACGTGCATATTTTCGGTGGCCCTGACCTTGGATATGTGGTGTGGTCAGGCTAGGGAGGATTATCTCAGTGTAGCTGCTCATTATGTTAATGATGACTGAGTAATGGAGAAAAGAATTATAGGTTTCAAAATAATTGATGTAGCACACGGGTGAGAATATTGTGGATTGTATTATCAAAGTCGTGGAAGACTTTGATCTTAAAAACAAAATATTCTCAATTACTTTAGATAATGCCGCTTCGAACTCTAGGGCCATGGATATTCTTACTCCAGTGTTGAGTATATATGCCGATTCTTTATTTCTACATCATCGATGCGCTTTTCATATTATTAACCTTATAATTAAATGTGGTTTGAAGAGGTTGACTTTGTATATTAGAGCTTTTCACGATACGATATCTTACTTGAATAATTTTAAATTAAGAATAGCAACATATAAGAACTTCTGCATGGCGATGGGTGTACTTCCAAGAAAATTTGGTTTGGATATGCCGGTAAGATAAAACTCTACTTACTTGATGCTTAAGAGTCTTTTACCATATAAGAGCACTTTTTCTGTTTTTATTCAAACACACTATTACAACACTGATTGTACTGTACTATTGACTGAGCAACATTCGTTCATTGCTAAGAAGATACTTCAGTTTTTAGAAAAAATTTATGAGGCCACTATTGCTTTCTCTGCTGTCTATTATCCAACATCTCGTATTATTATGTATAGTGTTTTACAGATTGCTAGTCAATTGAAAATGTATAAAAATGACACAGTTTTACTGGAGGCTGTTGTTGCTATGAAATTTAAATATCTTAAATATTGGAGAGAAATCCCTTTCCTATATACATTTACATTAATTTTAGATTATAGAGCTAAAATTCAAGGATTTGCTAATATTCTTGATCTTCTTAGTGATGATGCAGGGCTAAACTATTCTAACTATTTTACAGATGTTCATTCTCGATTACATGATGTTTTTCAAAGGTATGAAAATAAGTTCGAGGGAGTTTGCTTGCAACGACATTTACTAGCACCCACCTCAAGTAATAAGACAAATCTGCAGGGCAAGATCTAGGGTGTAGTCTCTTCCTCTAGGTCCAGGTCTTCTTCTTCTTCTATAGTGACAATTTCACAACCAAGTCCAAGACCAACCTCTCACCCAAGGAGTGGGGAACTATCCACCTATCTGGATAGCGCTATGATAAATTTTAACTCAGAAATCTTCGAAATTTTGCAATGGTGGCATATCCATAAGTCAACATATCTTGTGCTATCCATACTTGCATGTGATGTGTTAACTGTTCCTGTCTCGACAGTTTTCTCTGAGTTTGCTTTCAGTATTTCTGGACTAATATTGGTGGAGAGAAGAACAAGTCTCACAAGTAAGATGGTGGAGATACTTCTAACTGTGAAGAACTGGGAACAAGCTGATTCACGAACACAACACTCTGTGAAAAATCTAAAGTTGTCAGAGGTGTTCAAAAATATGTACCTAGATAATGACGCTTAGAACAAGAATGTATGTAAAGCAATAGGTTGTAACCTTCTTCCTCTGCCAAGGTTTTCTCATGTTGAGTTTTTACTTGGCAAAGGTTTTAACGAGACAACTATTTGAACATTAATAAAGATCTTTATTACATTTTCAATATGCTTGTCTTATTTTTTACAATTCTCATATTATTTTTGGATTCTATTCATTTTTCTATTTTTTCTAGATTTTTCTGATTTTTAAAATGTTTGGGCCTAACGGGCTAAGTGGGCTGGACTTAGCCCATCGGGCCAATCAGGCTTGGGTCGACACGATATTGCACGAAAAGCCGTTAGGCCATGCTTGGGCTGCCTCACCGGCACATAGACCGGCACGGCATGGCTCGTTTATCTCACGGGCCAGAATGAGTTGTGCCGGCACGAGCTCGGGACGTGCCGTGCTGGGCGGCACATCTGGCCACCACTAGTCGCCACCCTCGCCATCCAGCGTACCGCTGTCGAATCACTGCCTCATTGTCGCAGAGCAATGTCTCTAGGTGGTAACAAGTAGGCGGCGGGATCGCAGCGAGGGCAAGGACGGCGTCGAGGTCGCACCGAGCATGGCAGCAGGGTCACGGCGAGGGGCTAGGGTGGATCTAGTGGCGCGGGAGGCATCGATGTGCCCGGCCTTGCCCTGCGGAATGTGGAGGCATGCCCAAGTTCCAGAATGGGGAAGAGATGGCATGGGGAAGATAGCTCCCGAAGACTAGCTTGGATAAGGAAAGTCATAGGGTGTGTTTTGGATGTTAAGCAAGAGAAATTCTAGCCTTGCTTAGTAAGGAGGGGAATTTGGTAGGGGTAAAAAAAATTTGGCTTTGCTAAGCAAAGTAGCTCATAACTGCTACCAAATTCATGCCCACAGAGGAGAGCTAAATCGGCTCTCCCTCATCGGCAAGCTAGCACACGCAGCCATCATTCAACATCGGGTACATGCAACAAGCCAACTACTAATCTCCTCATAGCTAGTTTATTTGTAAAGTTACATGCATCATATCTGATTGGTTTGATACCAAAGTGGTTCAAATATTTAGATGTTGATTTATTCACAACCCAAATATAAATTTATTTTACATGTTCAAAGCACAAGAACCAAACAAATATCCTTCCCACACTTAGCTATAACCTGGATGATGGGATGGGCTACTTTGTCCTAGCTTAGCTGGCCAAAGCAAGCTAAGCATCCAAACATACCCTTAGAGACTTCAGAATCAGTTGGTTGAGGTTGTCAAAGAGGAAGATGCTGTGAGAATCTGAGAAATTAAACTAATCTAAATAGCGCTAATCGGTAATTAAAGATGAATAAAATTCATCAAATTAAGAACAAAACATAATATCAAAATTATATCGATCATATCACCAAACAATTTCATACAAGTTATATCCTCAAGAATTCGTTACAAACAGAAATAAAACAAAATACAATCTCTAAGATAAATTTCAATATGAATTCATCGAAAACGAAATTAAAACATTATTACAATCTCTCGATTTATCACAAGAATCCATCTCCAAAAATTACCATGAATTTGAAAGTAATAATACAACATTATTTCATTCTCAAATGAATTACAAGAATTAATTTACATCAGGTCAGAATATAAACATTACAACTTTGAATAAATTACAAAAGAATAAAACAAAACTCTTGCATTGCATGTCGCCGAAGCCTTCCTGGCATCCTTGTCCATATATCGCTAGCCCGTCGAACCCTTCCTCGATCCATATTTCCATCGTTCGCCAACAACGAAAAGACCATTAGCAAACCAAATACTATAAAATAAAATTAGAGTAGAGAAGGACTGTCGTTAGAATAAATGAAGTTCATCGAGGTTCCCTGACTAGCCTAGGTCAGTCGGCACAGTCTCGCTTCGGTGAGTTTCATCACCCGACAGTTTTAGAAATCCGACACCCACATTATACCGACTTACTTGAACCGCAGAAAATCTAATGAATAGTATTCTTTTAACCATTGGACCTTAGCCCAATAGTTCACAGTGAGGGAGAAGTGGATAAGGGGAGGGCATAATGGTCATGCCTCCTCAGTATTAAGCCCTTTCTCCCTCACACAAAGCATCTCAGAGCATCACAAAACCAAGACCCCTCACAACCAAAACTAAGCAAGGCAAACACACTGAGAAAGCACAACCAACACAGCCTCCATCTCCCTTCCACCCCCATTTCATTCCTCCACAGAAAGCCAGCCAAAGCAAGCCAAGCACCATAGCCACAAGCCACAAACCCAAGCACAAGCTCACTGCCACCACAAGCTAGCACAAGCCAGGCAAACAAAGCCAAGCCTCAACCAAGAGCCCCCACTGCAACTAGTGAATAACAAAGCAAGCCACACATCACCACAATAACCACGCCAGCGCCACTTCCAAAAACACCAACCACAGAGAGTAGCAAAGGAGGAAAGGAGCAAGGGAGTCAAGGAAGACCAAGAGAGCGAGAACAACAATAGGGACAGCTTCGAACCATCACAATCGCCAAGGACCAAGCCAGGTCGGTAGGGATCGGAGTAACCGAGAGAAGCACTGGAAAGCATGACGACCACAACGCAGCCGACATCACCACATCACCACATCACCACCCCCACTGCCATTTCCATTCCCAACCCAGCAAGTTAAACCCACCATTTCTCCCCCACTTTTCTTATTGCCCCATCCGAACCCCCACCATATGAACTCAACCATGTATAGAGGACATGCCACAACAACCCCAGCCTCCTCAACCAATCCATCATAGAACGCCCACCATAGCCCACATCATTCATCTCCCACATCACAGAGCAAGGGGAGGGAACAGGATAGAGAAGGTAGAGTAGTAGTATACCTCAGTGCGACGCGGCAACCTTGATAGCAACCAACATTTAGCACCTTCACCATGCCTCAACCCACCTCCATCTACTCACCATGCATGAACAACCATCCAACCACATCAGAACTGTCGGTGTTTTAGAAACGATCTTACGTAAAGATTATTTGATTCGGGGGGTCTCCACAATTGATCACGCAGACAAAAGAGACACGGGGATTTTTATACAGGTTCGGGCCTTCTCCAGTGAGAATAACAACCCTACTCCTGTGTGTATTGTATTGGGTATCCTGATTACAATCAGTGGAAAGACTTACACTAATACTGCTACTGATTGTCCCTCAAAAGACCTCTCTCCCATTACCTCCAAAAGACACCTATTTATACTATGCTGCAGTGATGGTTGTCGTTCTAGGTCAACAGGCGCTTATTATTACGTAATAATGAGAGTAATTACCGGAGTAGTAACCTCCCCACGTCGCCTGACGGTTATCAATTAGAGATAATGGAGAGTTATCTGTAGTTATTCCAGATATAACTACGTATCTTGACTGCTCAGATCTCACAGTTAATAGGGTCTACTGGCGAGTGGACCCAGTTATCTGTGAGGAAATCGTAGCAGGGCTGGTCGTAGCAGGACTTACGACCAGGGGGTAGTCGTAGAAAAGCTTACGACTGGATACTGGTCGTAGAAAGACTTACGACCGAAGATAATCGTAGGGGATCTTACGATTACATGGTAGTCATAGAAATACTTACGACTATGGGGGTGGTCGTAGAAGAACTTACAATCACCTGGCTTACCTCTCCCTTACAACATTTAAGGGGTGTACCATGTGACGTCATATTACATGATTAAGGAATAATAAAAATGAGGATTATCAAATCCTCGTCAAGAACAAAAATCAAACTCACACCATAAAACCAAATTAGTAAAGGGAAGAAAAGGAAACCAAGCCCTGCTCAACCCCAAAACTGTCGAACCCGGGAACGAAGGATCCCGAATTCTCTGTGTTCAAACACCAGTCCAGGATTTCCAGTGTACACAGTCTCACAAAAATGAATATCACATTCATATCACGAAAACGTAATTGGCATTAAATAAATAACTGTTTAATGCAGATGAGTCTGAATAACAACATCAAATGTCAAATGATAAACACAGCGGAAACAACATAGTAGTGGAAGCCACACGATGCGCCACAGGCAATCGTCTGGGTCAGAAGGCCTACTCGTCCGGGTCCTCACCGTCAAGATAGCAGTCTTCTCCTGAATAAGATTTATTCAGCAAGAGTGAGCACTACTACCGTGCTCGCAAGTCACACCCAATATTGAATTTAAATGCATGCATAAGGAAACAAGTGAGTATGGCAGGGGTTGTTTTGCATAAACAGCATTTTCAGTTTGAATAAGTATAGTAGTTTCTAAGGCAATTTTATACTATGGATAAACTCATATTTTGAAATGACCATGATATAATGTGGATAACCTCCAATAATAAAGTGAAGGATCCCCTCCTAACACTTGGCTTCCCGCCCAAATTTTCATAAAGATTAACCATCCTCAACATTTAATAAAGCATTTTAAAAACCAAAAACAATTCTAACTTTAAGTGGCCCTGCTAGCATGTCCATGACCGCGGACGCGGCTATTCGAATAGTTTCTACTCTGCAGAGTTGGTACAACTTTACCCACACGAGGTGACATGCTCGTTATGTCGGCCAATTCACGTTTCCGTAGGCGTGTGACTGAGCAATTACCATGAGGCCTTTACAATGTTTTATCCTAGTACATTCATGCCCGCTAAGGTTTCGCCCCTTTGGTGTGAGTCCTCAGGAAGCCCTCTTGCGCCAAGTGGGAATAAAGCGTCTAACCGACACCCACAAAATCACATGACATAAATATACTAGGACATCACAAATTAGTTAGCCAAATCCGCCCATACGGGACATGTGGTGATACGTTATGGCATAGCAATAAGCGGCTCAAAGACCGGTCCTCAATTGACTTAGGCGTCATTCCTACAACCCATGGGCCTTGATCTTAACGGATCAAACCGTGCATAAACTGCACCCACCATTCCGACCATTTCGCCCAAGTCCAAACCCATTTTGATTTTATTTTGAATAAAAACTTCATTTATAAACTCATGTGATAAAACAATACCACAATAACAAGTTTGAAAACAATTTGTAGAAATCGTGTAAACCCTCCCAAATTACGTAAATGTGGACTAAGCTTGGCTAAGCATATATTTGAATTTTGGTAATATCTTGCCTATGGTATCAAGGTAGTCAGATACAACATTCAAATTTGGCCATACAATAACATATGGAATTAACTATACGTAAAACAGGATATTAAAATATTTATAACAACATATGCATGCAATAAGGAATTTAAAAACTGAAAATAACTTAAAATAATAGGGACAATATGGTCAATGGTGTAACTTTCCTTGGTCGATGTCTTGAAATTCTAAATCTTCAGATTGGTCGAACTCTCCGGAGTCGTTGAATTCTATACGCGAAAATACGACAAATTCAATATGCAAATTCAAATAAATTCAAAAACATAGCTCAAATTAACTCCAAACTGAAATATTTTGGTTTAGTTAGCTAGATTATAATTTTATATAAATTTTGCAATTTGAATCACCCAATTTGGAGTTCATATGCAAAAGTTATGATTTTTTGAAATTTATATCTAAATCTGAAATTTTATTGAATTTCCAGAATTATTTTCCTACTGAAAATCCATTTATTGCGCAATGATTATATCAGCTACAGTATTTCGGGATTAAAAGAATTAAAATTAAATTCTGACAGGTGGGCCCCAAGTGTTAGTGACTCGGCCCATGTGGACCAAGTCCACCGTGCTTTGGAAGGGCTGACACGTGGGCTGTGCCGCGTGTGCGTGCATGTGGCTGCTGACATGGCACCACGCGGGCCGTGTTGCTGAGATGGCGCCCAGGTGGTGCCACGGTGGCGACCCACGTCGGCTTGACGGCGGCAAAAGTGTCGGGCGCGGCCGACAACGGCCAGCGGCGGAGGTTCACCGGCGGCGAGTGGTATCAACACGTAGCCACGATTATTGCGAACAAGATGGTACCTGAATTGGCACGGATGGGCGACGGTGGTGGCCGGAATTGGTGCCGGAGCGGAGGAAGAAGCACGGTGGTTGCCGCGAGGGTGGCCGAAGGTGCTCGAGGCGAAGAAGAGGTGCGTGAGAAGCTCGGTGATGGGGAAGTCGTTGGTGTGGTCCACGGGGCGGGCGTTGCGGCGCGAGCACCGTGGTTTTCACCGCGGTAGCAAAACCTAAAACAAGAATTGCGGCGGTGTTGATGGAGAGGGAAGGAATGAGTGATGGCTTTGAGTTGAGTGAAGGAAGGGGCAGGGCTTCCTTTTATAGGCGTCGGGAGCTGCGGAGCGGCGTGGAGGAGGTGGGGTCGTGCGGCGGCGGTTGCGGCGTTGAGGGCGAAACCGTCCCGGAGAAGAGGGAAGAGCATGGGGGAAATGCGGCGGTGGTGGACGCGGTCGTGCACACGTACGCGAATAGGTTGGGGCGGTTGATATTAGGCCGTTAGCAGAGCTCGGGCGCGTGCGGAAATGGCGGGCGGCTGTTGCGGCGTGAGGAGGAAGAAGAGGTGAGGAAGACGACGACTCGGAATCGTCCGATTTCGATCGGACGGTTGATAACAGATGGAATGAAGCGGTACGTTGAGATTAGGCACAACCGTTGGATTTTGATCCAACGGTGGAAATTAGATCGTGCGAATCGGTAAGTGATTCTCGGGCGCAGCCGTTGGATTAAGATCGCACGGCTCACATCGTTTATAACATTCGGACCGTGCGGTGATTGTATAAGATCGACCGTCGATTGCGATCGGCGGTGGAGATCGGAAGAGTGCGTGTGTGCGTTGCGTGCGTTGGATTAAGATCTAACGGTGGATGAGGAGGTGAGAGAGAGGGTGCGGCGAGTGCGGGCGATGGGCGCGGCGTGAGGTTTGGGCGAGGCGGTGGGTTTCGGCCCAAACAGGGTTTTCTATTTTCATTTCATTTTCTAATTGATTTAATTCTGGTAATTCATATTAGCTTTAGAAAATAGTAAAATACTTCAAAAATTATGGAAAAATTCACGAAATTCCCATATTCATACGGACTTAATAAAATTAATTCCAACTTTATGTTGGTTTTTAATTTTGCTAATAAATTGTTTTTAGCTTTAAAATATTTATAAAAAGCTTTTGAAAATCCGGAAAAACCACAAACATAAATAAACTTTTAAATTTTTGAAATTGAAATTTGGGTCATTACAAACCTACCCCCTTAAGGGAATCTCGACCGAGATTCGAGATTGGTCGACAAAGAGGTCGGATAGTTGGTCTTGAGGTCTTCTTCTTTTCCCAAGTGGCTTCACTCGGGTGATGACTCCACTTGCACCTTGTATGATCGATGATTACGCTTCTAGTGACTCTCTGCGACATCCGAATCTTGATTGGTCGCTCTACGTAGGTGAGATCTTCTCGAAGATCGAAGCTTTCCAAGAAGGTATGGTCTTCTGGCGCTTGTAAGCATTTCCTCAACTGGGATACATGGAAGATATCGTGCACAGCTGACAAGGCTTCTGGTAGCTCAAGCTGATATGCCACTTCACCTCTTTTGGCTAGAATTTTATATGGCCCCACAAATCTGGGTGCAAGTTTTCCTTTTGTTCGGAATCTTCTTACTCCTCTGAGTGGAGTGACTCTGAGATAGACCAAGTCTCCTACCTCAAAGTTTAAATCCCTCCGACGGTTATCAGCATAACTCTTTTGTTGGGTTTGTGCCACTTTCAGATGTTCCCTTATAGCTTTGACCTTACTTTCTGCCTCTTTGATTATCTCAGGTCCAAAGAGCGATGCTCTCCTACTTCATCCCGAAGTATGGAGTTTCGCATTTTCGCCATACAATGCTTCAAAAGGAGCCATTTGCAAACTAGCTTGATAGCTATTGTTATACGAGTGCATATGGCAAATTCTTGTCCCAACTTTGTCCAAATTCCAGGCACGGGCTCGGAGCATATCTTCGAGGACTTGATTGGTGCGTTAGTCGACCATGCATGCGAGGATGATAGGTCATCTTGAAGTTGAGTGGTGCCTAAGGCTTCATGCGACTCTGCGAGAATCTTGATGTGGCGAGAACCTCTGCCGGACACGATCTTCTTGGGTACCGTGTAGGCAAACAATCCTAGCCACATATAACTCGCTAATCGGCCGCTTCGTATGTAGTCTTGACGGAATGAAGTGAGCTACTTTGGTCAACCGATCAATTATTACCCAAATAGAATCATATCTGATTGGGTCCTAGGAAGTCGATGATGAAGTCCATGCCAATCTCTTCCCACTTCCATTCGGAATCGGTAGTGGTCGCAACAATCGGTGGTCTCGATGTTACGCCTTAACTCGACGACACATCACGTGAGGCGGCGAACTCGGCAATTTCTCGCTTCATCTTGACCCACCGATATTTCTCCTTCATATCTGGTACATCTTGGTGCTTCCGGTGAATGGAGTAAGGCGTTTCATGAGCCTCCTTGAATTGATTGTTTTAACTCCTGCTGGTTAGGTACACAAATGCGGTTCCCAAACCACACGGTTCCTTGTTCATCTTGTGAATCTGGAGCCTTGCCTCTTCGCATATTCTTCTTGATCTCCTTGATGTCATCATCTTCTAGTTGTTTTTCTCGATCGACTTTGAAGAGTCGGTTGTACTTCCAAAGCATTCACACAACCTTGGTGACAATCTCCAAGTTTAGGCGCTTCAATTCTTCATGTAGTTCCACTTTGTTCATACGCACCATCATGGTATTGCAATAGGCCTTTCGCTCAGGGCATCCGCAACTACATTTGCTTTGCACAGGTGATAATGGATTCCAAGATCATAATCTTTTATCAACTCTAGCCATCTTCTCTCGAAGGTTTAGTTACACTGTGTGAATATATACTTCAAACTCTTGTGATCCGTGAAAATCTCACAGCGGTTACCAATGAGATAATGCCGCCAGATCTTCAAGGCATGCACAATCGCTGCTAACTCCAGATCATGGGTTGGGTAATTCCCTTCATGTGGCCTCAACTGCCTCGATGCATAAGCTACTACCTTGCCCTCCTGCATCAATACGCATCCGAGACCTTGGCGGGATGCGCCGCAGAAGATCTCAAATCTTTATGGATATCGGGTAAAACTAACACAGGTGCTGTGACCAATCTCCTCTTCAGGTCTTGAAAACTTTCTTCACAGGCATCTGTCCAATCAAATTTCTTCTCCTTCTTCAGAAGTTGAGTCATGGGTCTTGCAATCTTAGAGAAATTTTCAATGAACCTGCGGTAATAACCCGCTAGTCAAGGAAACTTCTCACTTGGTGATCGTCCCGGTTGCTTCAATCGACATCGCTTCAACCTTGGCAGGATCTACTGCAATTCCTCCTGCTGACACAATATGTCCAAGGAATGCCACTTGACTTAGCCAAAATTCACTTTTGCTGAATTTAGCATAAAGCTGATGTTCTCGGAGCTTGTCCAGTATCATCCTGATATGCTTCTCGTGTTCTTCTTCATCCTTCGAGTAGATGAGAATGTCATCGATGAAAACAACCACAAACTTATCCAGGAATTCCATGAACACTTTGTTCATCATATTCATGAAATAAGCAGGGGCGTTCGTCAAACCGAAAGACATCACTGTAAACTCGTACAGTCCATATCTGGTGGTGAAGGCTGTCTTTGGAATATCTTCTGTTCTGATCTTCATTGGTGATAGCCTGATCTCAAATCAATCTTCGAGAAGACACTTGCTCCTTTCAGCTGATCAAACAGATCATCTATCCTGGGCAAAGGATATTTGTTCTTGATCGTCACCTCATTGAGTGATCTGTAATCAACACACATTCTCATGCTATTGTCCTTTTTCTTGACGAACAGCACTGGTGCTCCCCAAGGTGATGAACTGGGTCGGATGTAACCTCTGCTTCGCAGTTCTTCAATCTGTTTCTTCAATTCGGCTAACTCATTAGCTGGCATTCTATAGGGTCGCTTCGATATTGGAGCTGTCCCTGGGACTAAGTCAATTAAGAACATGACGTCCCGATCCGGTGGCATGCCAGGTAATTCATCAGGAAAGACATCAGCATATTCTTGGACTACAGGTATGTCTTCAAGTTTCACTTCCTTCATCGTTGGTGAGGATAGAACTTCCATTAGTGCAGTCTTGGGTTTGAACTCAACTGAAATTCCTTCTCCATTTGTGAGAGTGATAGACCTATTGGCACAGTCTATTTGTCCATGATTCTTGGCTAATCAGTCCATTCCAAGAATAACGTCCAGACCTTGGGAATGCAAGACTATCAAGTCTGCTAGAAAGGATACTCCGGATATTTCAAGGGTGAGGTTCGGGCATAAAGAACTAGTTCTCATTTCTGAGCCCGGGGAATGGATTATCATGGGATTTGCTAAGGAAGATATTGGTAACCCATTTTTGCCCACAAATTTATTTGACACGAAAGAATGCGAAGCTTCGGAATCAAATAGTACTAAAGCTGGTATTAAATTGACAAGAAACATACCAAGCACAACATCCGGTGCTGCCTGGGCTTCCTCGGCCGTGACGTGGTTCACACGTCCCTTGATGAACGGCACGACGGCTGCGATACCGCCGATGGGCGTGGCTCTGGTCTTGGCTTGAAGACGCCACGCTCGCTTCTTGGGGCATCTGTTGGCATAGTGGCCTATTTCATTGCAGTGGAAACAGGTCACTCCTGCAGCTGAGGGGGCGGAGCTCTTCTGCTGAAATTGTCCTCGGTTGATGCACCGCGGAAGTTGGAGGTGTTGGGCGGCGATTTCGCAGGGGCTCTGGATGTGGAAGGCCGGAACTTCCCACGCTGCGGTGGTCGCGGGTGAATGAAACGAGGCTTGGGAAAGCCTCTGCGTTGAACTCGGGCGGCCATCCTCCGCTTGCGGTTCTCCATCTCGTGATGCTTGGCCTCTGGCGGATCGCCTTGTCCACCAAGCTGTTGGAAGTCGGTGAAGTTACGGGAGATGAGTTGGGCAGAGATATCGTCGTTGAGTCCCTCCGGGAACCTTTCTTGCCGTTCTTCATCTCGGGCCACATCGGTAGGGGCATAGCGAGCTAGCTGGTTGAAAGCGGTGGAGATACTCGCTCGAAGCGATTGCCTTGGCGAGTGCATGAAACTCCTTCTTCTTGGTGTCATCATGCCGGCAGGATGTGGGCATGACGGAAGGCTCACAAACTCGCCCCACGAGATGGCACGAGCATTGCCGTGGGAGATCGTAAATTGTCCCACCATTCGAGGTGGTCCGTTGAGTGATGAGTGGCGAGCAGGACCTCTCGTGATCGTGCATTGTGCGATGTCGGTTTCTTTCCGATGGCACGAAGCCAATCGTCGGCATCCATCGGCTCGGTCTTCTTGGAGAATGTCGGAGGACGATACGCATGAACTCCGACATGGTCACCCCCGAGGAGGGTGTTTGGTGCTCGAGTTGCGTGGTAGCCGCTTCTTTGCTGGTTGTTACGGCGTTGTTGAGCGATCGAGCCAACAATTCAATAAGGTGAGTTTGATTGGCCATCATCCGTTGCCAATCCGATCCCGCTTCTTGGTGGTGGGGAGGTTCTTTGAACATGCCATTCTCGATGGTGGTATTTCCGTTGTTCGACCTGGATCTGCCATTTCTGTGCGGGTGTTCACCATCCGCTTGAATTTTCCAAAGACTTAGGAAAGGAAAGAAAAGGTTGCACTAAGGGAAATAAATTTATATTAGCCCAAAAGCACACCAATACAAGACAAAGAATCCAATTTCTTTTTCAAAGTAGTTCTTTATTTTATTCAATTGATTATGGCTACCACAAAGGTTAGTAGCTCATAATTCGCACTAATCGAATAACTAGGGAAAGCAAACATCTAAAATGGTGGAAGTAAAAACATCTATGGGGTGGATGGGGTGTAGTCGGGAGTTGCGAGTCTTTGCCTTGGCCCTTTTATGCAGAGCCAATTCGACCTGCGCCTTGACCTCTCCTCTGCGGCCTCTAGTCTCCCGAGCGAGATCTGACTCGTCCGTGGTGTTGCGTAGGCGTAATCCATTGCCTTGGCTAACTCCACCTAGTGGGTGATCTCCGGCATATCCTCATTCTCGATCGAGTGAAGGCTTTGCCTAGTCGAGTGGGGATGTGCATGGGATAATCTTGAATGATATCCCAAAATGGGCGTCGTAGGTGTAGCGAAGTCGGCGTACGGCTTCTCTTGCCGCATCTTGGATGCCGTCCTCGAAAGTCTCTCGACGCATTGGGGCGTCGAAGATGTGGAAGGATGTATCCGGCGCTAAGTTAGAGTAGAGGATAACCTCCACTCTCCAGCGCTCCTCTTTGTCCCACGATATACTTGTATCCTTGGTATGTGGGTCTCTTCGTGAAACTCGAGATCTTGCATCATCTTCCATAGGATATCCGCCATTCTCAGCGTAGACTCCATGGGAGATACGGGTGATCTCTCGGCCATCTACAATTTTAGAAAGGACAAGAGTTTAGAAATCTTTTTAATAGAGAAAGGAAGAGTAAGACTCTGGAAGACAGGTAAATAGTTTGTAAATTTTTGAAAAATAGTCCTTAATGGTTTTACCAATTCTACCGTGGGCCATGACCTACAGTCGATATGGCTCTGATACCACTTTTGTCGAACCCGGGAGCGAAGGATCCCGAATTCTCTGTGTTCAAACACCAGTCCAGGATTTCCAGTGTACACAGTCTCACAAAAATGAATATCACATTCATATCACGAAAACGTAATTGGCATTAAATAAATAACTGTTTAATACAGATGAGTCTGATTAACAACATCAAATGTCAAATGATAAACACAGCGGAAACAACATAGTAGTGGAAGCCACACGATGCGCCACAGGCAATCGTCTGGGTCAGAAGGCCTACTCGTCCGGGTCCTCACCGTCAAGATAGCAGTCTTCTCCTGAATAAGATTTATTCAGCAAGAGTGAGCACTACTACCGTGCTCGCAAGTCACACCCAATATTGAATTTAAATGCATGCATAAGGAAACAAGTGAGTATGGCAGGGGTTGTTTTGTATAAACAGCATTTTCAGTTTGAATAAGTATAGTAGTTTCTAAGGCAATTTTATACTATGGATAAACTCATATTTTGAAATGACCATGATATAATGTGGATAACCTCCAATAATAAAGTGAAGGATCCCCTCCTAACACTTGGCTTCCCGCCCAAATTTTCATAAAGATTAACCATCCTCAACATTTAATAAAGCATTTTAAAAACCAAAACAATTCTAACTTTAAGTGGCCTGCTAGCATGTACATGACCATGACGCGCTATTCGAATAGTTTCTACTCTGAGTTGGTACAACTTTACCCACACGAGGTGACATGCTCGTTATGTCGCCAATTCACGCTTAGTAGGCGTGTGGTGAGCAATTACCATGAGGCCTTTACAATGTTTTATCCTAGTACATTCATGCCCGCTAAGGTTTCGCCCCTTTGGACTGACCGTCCTCCGGAAGCCCCCTCTTGCGCCAAGTGGGAATAAAACGTCTAACCGACACCCACAAAATCACATGACATAAATATACTAGGACATCACAAATTAGTTAGCCAAATCCTGCCCATACAGGACATGTGGTGGTACGTTATGGCATAGCAATAAGCGGCTCAAAGACCGGTCCTCAATTGACTTGGGCGTCATTCCTACAACCCATGGGCCTTGATCTTAACGGATCAAACCGTGCATAAACCTGCACCCACCATTCCGACCATTTCGCCCAAGTCCAAACCCATTTTGATTTTATTTTGAATAAAAACTTCATTTATAAACTCATGTGATAAAACAATACCACAATAACAAGTTTGAAAATAATTTGTAGAAATCTGGTGTAAACCCTCCCAAATTCTGTAAATGTGGACTAAGCTTGGCTAAGCATATATTTGAATTTTGGTAATATCTTACCTATGGTATCAAGGTAGTCGATACAACATTCAAATTTGGCCATACAATAACATATGGAATTAACTATACGTAAACAGGATATTAAAATATTTATAACAACATATGCATGCAATAAGGAATTTAAAACTGAAAATAACTTAAAATAATAGGGCAATATGGTCAATGGTGTAACTTTCCTTGGTCGATGTCTTGAAATTCTAAATCTTGATTGGTCGAACTCTCCGAGTCGTTGAATTCTATCTGTAAAATACGACAAATTCAATATGCAAATTCAAATAAATTCAAAAACATAGCTCAAATTAACTCCAAACTGAAATATTTTGGTTTAGTTAGCTAGATTATAATTTTATATAAATTTTGCAATTTGAATCACCCAATTTGGAGTTCATATGCAAAAGTTATGATTTTTGAAGTTTATATCTAAATCTGAAATTTTATTGAATTTCGAATTATGTTCCTCACGAAAATCCATTTATTGCGCAATGATTATATCAGCTCTGATATTTCGGGATTAAAAGAATTAAAATTAAATTCGGCAGTGGGCCCCAAGTGTTAGTGACTCGGCCCATGTGGACCAAGTCCACCGTGCTTTGGAAGGGTCGACACGTGGTGTGCTTGCGTGTGCGTGCGCGCGTGGCTGGCGACATGGCACCACGCGGGCGTGTTCTTTGAGATGGCGCCCGGTGGTGCCACGGTGGCGACCCACGTCGGCTTGCGGCAAAAGTGTCGAGCGCGGCCGACAACGGCGGCAGCGGAGGTTCACCGGCGGCGAGTGGTATCAACACGTAGCCACGATTATTGCGAACAAGATGGTACCGAATTGGCACGGATGGCGGCGGTGGTGGCGGAATTGGTGCCGAGCGGAGGAAGAAGCACGGTGGTTGCCGCGAGGGTGACCGAAGGTGCTCGAGGCGAAGAAGAGGTGCGTGAGGAAGCTCCGGTGATAGGAAGTCGTTGGTGTGGTCCACGGCGGTGGCGTTGTTGTTTGCGTGAGCACGCCGTGGTTTTCACCGCGGTAGCAAAACCCTAAAACAAGAATTGCGACGGTGTTGATGGGAGAGGGAAGGAATGAGTGATGGCTTTGAGTTGAGTGAAGGAAGGGGCACCGGGGGCTTCCTTTTATAGGCGTCGGGAGCTCGGAGCAGCGTGGAGGAGGTGGGGTCGTCGCGGCGGCGGTTGCGGCGTTGAGGCGAAACCGTCCCGGAGAAGAGGGAAGAACATGGGGGAAATGCGGCGGTGGTGGACGCGGTCGTGCACACGTACGCGAATAGGTTGGGGCGGTTGAGATTAGGCCGTTAGCAGAGCTCGGGCGCGTGCGGAAATGGCGGGCGGCTGTTGCGGCGTGAGGAGGAAGAAGAGGTGAGGAAGACGACGACTCGGAATCGTCCGATTTCGATCGGACGGTTGATAACAGATGGAATGAAGCGGTACATTGAGATTAGGCACAGCCGTTGGATTTTGATCAAACGGTGGAAATTAGATCGTGCGAATCGGTAAGTGATTCTCGGGCGCAGCCGTTGGATTAAGATCGCACGGCTCACATCGTTTATAACATTCGGACCGTGCGGTGATTGTATAAGATCCTGACCGTCGGTGCACGATCGAGCGGTGGAGATCGGAAGGGGTGCGTGTGTGCGTTGCGTGCGTTGGATTAAGATCTAACGGTGGATGAGGAGGTGAGAGAGAGGGTGCGACGAGTGCGGGCCGATGGGCCGCGCGCGCGTGTGAGGTTTGGGCCGAGGCCGGTGGGTTTCGGCCCAAACAGGGTTTTCTATTTTCATTTCATTTTCTAATTGATTTAATTCTGGTAATTCATATTAGCTTTAGAAAATAGCAAAATACTTCCAAAAATTATGGAAAAATTCACAGAAATTCCCATATTCCTTCTGGACTTAATAAAATTAATTCCAACTTTATGTTGGTTTTTAATTTTGCTAATAAATTTGTTTTTAGCTTTAAAATATTTATAAAAAGCTTTTGAAAATCCAGGAAAAACCACAAACATAAATAAACTTTTAAATTTTTCTGAAATTGAAATTTCTGCTGTTACAAAAACTGACGGCCCTTAGCCATGGTCGAGCCGCAGGGGCGCAGGCGTGTGCACAAGCGCAGCATGGGGTAGGGCCGTAGTGGACCGGGCACGGCCGAGCCGGCCAGGCGTGGTGCAGGAGCGGTCCGAGTTGCGCTGTCCGAGAAAGCAACAGGGGTGCGGGTGAGCGGGCCGAGCCATAGGTGGCGCTGGGCGAGCTAGAGGCGAGCGGCGCCGAGCGGCCAGGGAGGCGACGGCGGCGCAGGGATCTAGGGGCGGCGCCGTGCGCAAGTTTGGATAGAAGCAAGAACCAGAGCAATGGGAATGGAAAGGAAGAAATATAATGGGGAAGAAGCAAGATGAAGGGGCCTTGGTGAATTCGGCCGAAGGAGAGGGTAAGGTGGAGAGAGGAAAAAGGAGATTAGGTGGAGGTTAAGTAGAAAAGGAAAGAAAATTTTAAAAAGGGAGAAAAAAATAGAAAAAGGGTAGAATGGTAATTTTAGGGAGGATTATAGTAATAGATTTATATGAGCACCGATATTATTAAATGTCAACGCTGTATAATTGTTGGATCAAATAAATATATAAGCCGCGTACGAATAAATAGTAGTAGACCAACCGCTAGAAAATAAAATCCAGGAAAAAGCGTAAAATTAATCTGAGTCTATATCACGAAATTAATTGTCAATAAAACTCACCAGATTAAATAAATAATCTGATGCATTAGAAATAATTTAATCGTGATAACATAATTGAACTAGATAACACCCGGTAAAAATCGCCCCTAAAACAAAACTGGCCAAAAATCTATTAGTAACGAATGCATACTTCGATTTTATTTAAAGAATTAATTAAATACGTGCACACCTGAATAAAAATCGATTAGGCATATTTGCATGCATAAAAATTAAATAGATCTAGTTACATGCGAGTACGTGTAGTATTTCTTTTTCGTGCGATAAGACGCGAGAATAAGCAACCTTGAAAGCCAGCAGACCGTAGAATAACCGCGGTTGGAGATTGCTAACTTAACGGGGGACCCAAAAGAAGTTATTAAATCAAAATAAGCTAACAAAGAAAATCAACTAATTTATGTACACATAATATCATCCAAAAGCCACTAAGTATTTATGTATTTATTATTTGCGCTGTCGTATAATTCTGACGATCCAACACAGACCGGAGTAGCTGATCTAGATTTCTTCGACGTAGATCTTTTCTCCGACTACGAAGACAAGCTTACCTCTTGAACATCAACCTAGTTATATTAAATGTAAATGTTACATTCTGTATAATTATACATATGTGCATGAAAACTATGTCTCAAAAATCAAATCAGATAAATGAAAGAAGAAAAAGATGAAAGAAATGAGAAATGGGAAAAGGGCAGTACAGCTGAGAGGAGCAGATGTACTGCAAGAGTTAATATTAAAGTTGGTAAAGAGGGCTCGTGGCAAAAAAAGAGATGAGGGAAGAGGTGGGACCCTTTACATATGGGTAATATATAAGGACTAACAAAACTCTTACTCAGATAAGAGGTCGTATTTAAGTGCCAACCGTTTTTCCATTTTGACGGGCAGAAAATGCTACCTTGTTACGTGGCTATACTCTCCACATCGGGTAAGTAATATGTGTGAGTATGATGGAAGGCGCTATAGCGCTAGGTGGAGTGTTGGGCGTGGGGTAAGACCGGCCAAACCAACATTACTGGGAACTCGGTGGAGGACTGGGTCAGCGTCCCAGGACACCGACGAAAAGTAATGGGTGGAGAATTAATCATGTAACCTGGAAAACGTTTTGTATTCTGATCTCGAACCCGCATCAAAGGAAATGCAGGGGACCCAGTTCAAAGAGAGCTTAGAGTAGCTATAGGTAAAGTGGTACAAGCCTGTGCAGTGCTTAATAAAATCATAAATTCATGCATATCTCCTGGATTGGAGTCTACAGGAACCACTGGGGTCTATCTTCTCTCCGAGTGACAAGTAGTCTTTTCAGTATTAAAATCTGCCACCTAAAGTTTGATAAAGTATTTATTTTCTAGATAAAGAGATGGACTAGAAAATATGATACCAAACAGAGATGAGTCATACAATGCATCTTTTGCTATTAATACTTGTTGAGTATACTAGTACTCAACCTTGCTATTATTCTCTTTTGTTAGATCCTAGTCCGGTCGGGAACTATCCCGAGTGGGACGAAGGATACGCAGGTGCCGATGAGACCGTAGGAGACGAGGGCGCTTACTACGAGGAGCAGGGCGACGTGGAAACCATATTCAGCGCGTGGGATGAGTAGGCGACCAGTGGAGTATGGCAGGCAAGCGAGGGGACTTAATCCCATTTTGATGTTGTAAATTACTACTTGTAATAAAGACCATAACCTTACATGGCTGACTGAAAGCATTTAGGCCCCTAAAAGGTGTTTTGGTAATTAATGATAATATGTTATATGGGACTAATGTGTTTATTGAGTGTTTCAAAATGTTTAGTCCCAGTGATGAACATAACAACATGTAGATGTATGCTAAAGGACAACATGAAGATCAATATAGCTCAAAAACAAGGTACAAGTAGTTTAGGATTCTTTTTTGGTTTACCGGTCTCAGGAGAATTGATTGGGAGATCGGATTATAGGTTAGATACCGTACTATCAAGAGAGATCACAACGAGTAGCTTGACAGCATATTCTTGTGCATATTGGATCAATCTAGGATCATGCATACATTTGGAGTTTATGTTGAAAAGAAATTTCTAGTTTTCTTAGAAGCAATGGTAGTACCGCAGTATACTTGGCGGAATTACCGTTCAATGGTAGTACCGCAATTCCTTTGGAGGAACTACCGTGAAACTTTTGGATGTTCGACAATGTTCAAAGTCGTGTGGTCAAAACCACTGTTCCGAAAAAGTTCAAATGCTTTTTGGGGGTCCACCGTCCACGTAGACACTCCGAGTATTTAAGCTGATCTGGTTGTTCTTGAGCTAACGGCAGTACCGACACTTAAAGCGTGGTACGTTTTTTTTTCAGAACACTTGTTTTTCAGAGTTGGTTTTATCTTTTGTGGAACGGTAGTACCGAAGTGCAACTCGCGGAACTACCAGAACCCCGGTACATCCAAAATAAGAAGCGGTATGTTTTTTCCAGTACTGATGTTTTTGGACTTCAAAGTTAAATGGAAGTACCAGCTCTTAGTCGGAACCTCCGATAAACATGGAACTATTGCATGATAGTTGGCGGTAGTACCGCGCTGAATTTCCAACGACTTTATCAGAACATTTATGCGTGCCTGCGCTAGCCGTTTTTGGCCGTTTTGGGATGGTGCGGTAGTACCGGTCGATCATGACGGTACTACCGTTTGTGCTGATTTTTTTTTGTAATTTGGTCCCAACGGTCGTTTTTGGGGTGGGGTATATATATATATCCCTCCACCTGCTCTTGGATAGAGTTACTGCTTGCACATTTACATCCTTGAGCCAAGAGCATTCACTCCACACCTTATATTCTCTGTTGCATTTATTGTGAGGTTGTTGAGCAAGAATTCAAGTGCATTCATTCTAGTTTGATACTTTACACTTAAGAGCTGTCAAGTGAAGATTGTGATTTATTACTCTTGGTGCTGTCAGCACCTAGATGGTTTGGCGAAAGTTTGCACGTGATCTCTTCAAGAAGATTGTGAAGAGACCCGGTGCCAATTGTGAGTGGTTCGGTGTTCACCATCTCGGGAGGGGAAGAAGAACAACCACTAGTGAAATCGAGGGAAGGTTTAATTCGTGAAGCTGGCTTGATTGGTTCAAGCTTCCTCAACGTGGACTAGTGAAGACTTCGGTTTTTGATACTACGGGAAAAACTCCATTGTCTTCACTTTGGTTAATTCCTCTCTTTACTTTTAGCATTTCATTTCCAGCTTAATCTGTGCGCTTGTTTTTGCTTAGCTAGATTTACATCTGATATTAGTTCTTTTCTGTCCTGAGTAGCTTAATTTCTCCTATCATCTTGTTGTTAGACAGCCTTGTTAATTTTGTTGTGCTCAAAGGTTTACTTTGGTCGATTAAATTTAAGAAATCTCCTATTCACCCCCCTCTAGTTGGTTATTCTTGATCCTACACTAATCACTGTAATAAAGAGTACAATTTTTATCTTATTGTTTTGCTACGCTAACTTTGGTAAGGCTTACTATCCGTCGGAGCAGTGTCCTACTAGACAGACGAATAGTAATCCGTATGCCTAAGTGTGATTACCCTCTGTGATAATGACACGGGGCGCCACAGATGCACTGCACTGGTAATGACAGCATCAGTTTGCAGCTTGACAGAGAGTTTTAGATTTCTATTGGCTAAAATTTTTTCAACTTCTTTGTTTGTTTAGATAGACCCAATGCCCCTTCTAGCTTCTTTCTTAGCTGAGTTGGCTAATTCTTCCTATTGTGGCTCATTTCTCCAGCTATATTATTGTGGTGACCATGTGGTATGGTTATAATATAGATGTGGAGCAATTGGCATCGTTGTCGAGAAGTTTAGGGAGTGAACTCTCAGTTTTGTAAATTGTTAGGTTTAGCTGGTCTGACAGGCCATGGGTGACGGTCAGACCAGCATCGCAAAATTGTGCCAAATGGGCACCAAACACTAGTGTGAGAGTGTTTAGGAATGTGTTTAAACCAGGTGTCATTGAAAATGGAGTATGAACGCGAAACTAGATAGAGTTTTACCAAAAAGTCCAGAGAGGAGTGTTTTCTCGAAATGAGAAGCGGTCTGGCCAGTCCCCTGTTACCAAGGGAGTGCGGTCAGACCGGCCATGAGTTGTCGGTCTGACTAACCAAAGGGCTGGCTGTCAAACCGACCAGAGCCAGCGGTCTGACCAACCATGGCAAGTTCAGGCATAGTGGGCTATGCTAAATTTTGTGGATTTGGCCAAAGTCGTGGGATTAGTGCAAATGTGTTGCATGATGCATGTTTTGACTAACGTGGGTCAAGTTGTGAAGAACTTATGTCCGAAATTGATTTCTTGATCTATTGTTGTGCAGGGACACTTGGAGTCAACTACGGTCCACGGTGAGGATGATCAGGACTAAGCTAGGAGAGCTAAGGTCTAGAATGATCGAAGATACCAGGTGAAGTGGTTGGTCTCAAGCAAGGTGTAAGATGGACAAGAACGGCAAGAACATAAAGTTCCGTGCAATTAGTTGCATCAAGTGGCTTGGACCAGTGCAAGTGTTGAGCCGGTCTGGTGGGAGCCGAATGGGAGAGACTTGTCGGCATGAGGAAATCCATTGATGAACCTACGCATGACGAAGCATGGGATTGTTTCACAATGATTGGACTCGATTAAGGGCGGAAGGATCGAGAAGGGGTATTTTGTTATCTTCACCAAAATACTGGGTTGGTGACCTTGGAGAAACCGCAGCGTATGATGGTACAAAATGAGAAGTGATTTAGATTATGAGAAGGATAAGATCACGAAGACATGGATTCGGAAGATCGAAATCGTCATTCACTTTGAAAAGCGTATGTGGGTGTGAGACCCGTTTGTGTGTGGGATTAATGAGTATCTGTTAGGGTTTTCTCCCTTGACCTATTATCCACTATAAAAGGGGACGGTGCAGGATTTGCATATCAATCCAAGCAAACCTAGAAACCCTAATTTGTGTTTGGGAAAAGTGGAGAGAATAAATGACGCTAGGGTTTGAGAGAGATATATTGAGAGAAAAATTATGGGATTGGGTGCTCATGAATAAGCTTTTGTCCTCCATAGTAGAGTTATTGTAAATCTTCAATCTTCAATATCAATCCAATCATATTTATACAAAGATGAGTTCTCTCTTATTCTTGCTCTCTCTTTTGTGATTTTAGGGTTCTTGTGTTTGTAGGGGTTGGCCTTGGTCTTTTGCTGTGATCTAGCTTGATATGACTTGGGGATTTGATCTAATGTTATCTTGATTATCGTTCATCCACGAGCAAATCTTTAGATCAGGTTCAGGTTTTTATACGGTTTTGTTCTCTCTTGCCCTCAATCAAGAAATTCATAGAATCGTGGCTACGATCGTCTCGATCTTCGATTGGAATAGGTCCTTGATATTCTTGTTGAGTTATGTCAGATCTCTAGATCAAAAGCAGTGGCGGAGCCAGGAATTTGATGTTGGGGGTGCACACACAAAGTAACGCCGGGTATGATTAGTTCAAACCAGGGAAAAAGCTAGCGGTTGGGAATTTTTTTTGAAGCCTAACGATAGACCTGGTTCCCGGAATTTTCGGATTTATTTCGATCGAAATTTTTGAATCAAATTTGAATTTTTTGTGAAGTTAAAATGAAAAATACAGAAAAAATGCATAGCCAAGGTTCCAACCCAGAACCAACCTCTTCAAGACTTGAGGTTTTTCCACCACAAAGACATGCACTCTTGTGTTTGCATATGGTTACAAACTTTCTTTATATTTGTCAAAAACTATGCATCACCCAACGGCTGTGAATTTGCCCGTTAGAAGTAAAAATGTTAAGAAAAAAGAACGGAGGGAATTGTCTACTAGTATCTTTTTGCATGTCATTACTATAGTAATCAATTTGAAAAACGACTTGCATAATAATATGAATGTGAGAAAAATAGAAGTTGTTCCATGCGCATCTACAAAACCATTGGTCTTAGTGAGTGGCGCGTCACCTACTGCTGCTTGCTGCTCCCACACTGGTGCTACGCCGCCCACCGCTCCTCCTCTCCGCGTCGCACCGGTCGCCGAGCCGCAGGGACCAAATTAGGGAAGAGTTGGAGTATTGGAGATAAAGATGGATGTGGGCTGATGAGTGATGAGATGGCTGTGGGCTAGTGGAGGCACGAGCGGGTCGTGAGCTGAGCTTCTAAGAGAGTGCACACCAAGGAGTACTATGAATATGGCCCAAATGCAGAACTGATCCCTGAAAATGTTTTCGATTTTTTTATGTGTCCAGGCACCCCTAATGGCTCTGCCCATGATTGTACCCAGAGATAAATTATTGGTACTCTGTAGGTGTGCATCAGGGAGTGATTGTTTCAGTTGGCGATTGTAGCTAGCCAAGATGACACCATAACAGGAACAAAAGGCTATGCTAAGAACCGAAATGTTTCGCCAGAACAGATGCCAAAAGCCTTCGCTAGCTTGTACAACCAGTCTTTTGTGATAGTACTCTCTGTGATCGATTGTACAATGACTTAGGAAGGTGCGGGTGCGGGTGCCTCACTGCCTGGCGACTTGCTCTGATTGGTGGCTTGGTAGGCTGAATTGTTGAAATGACCAACCCAAATACCGAATTACTGAGTACTTATATTGCTTATACCTAGTTTTAAAAATTTTCCATTTATTTTTGGGGGTGCCCGTGCACCCTGGGCACCCCCCTGCCGCCGCCCATGATCAAAAGTTAGGTAATTTTGTGAATCCATCGTCATGTTGTTTTTCTGTCAGCAGGGGAAAGCGGTCAGACCGGCCTCTGGAGCGGTCAGATCGGCCTTGTCTTGGCGGTCAAGTCGGCTGAGGAGCATTGAAGTCTGATTTTATATATTTCAGCTCAAGTCTTCTGCTGTGATCTTGAGACCTTGATATCTATAGCTTTGCATAGCTATTGGAGTCAAAAGAGAGTTAAATAATAGATAAGAAAAAGTGGGCTTCTATTCACCGTCTCATTTCCGTCGAACTATTACTGCCCGTTTTTCCAACGGGGCTTATCGAACAGAAGATGTCCCTTTTGTATCTCAACGCTCGGCACATATTTCTGCACCCAGGAATTCAGACTGAGCTGCACCGTAGCCTGGCTGATCCGTACATGTTCTCGTCGTGCTGGTGTCTCTGCCTCCGTAATGCCGCAGTGTCCTACTCCTACGTAATCACTTCGAGTGCAGCCAAAGCTGCGGTTGAGTCATGACCCCCATGCATGCATGGCTGTTCGTCATCAGTACTCATGATTTGCGTCCCTGCACGGCTGCACCAGTGTCCCATGGTTGATATCGCCAAATTAATTGGCACGTAACGGAAAGGACACTGCTACCTTGCAGTTTCTGTGCAAGCTAACCAGCGTACTCGCTGCTGTTTGCATTGCTTTTACATCAAACCTAGTTTTGTCAAAAGGCCCATTTAAGATCGCACGGCCTTTCGGTCAATCAGATCGTCAGTGTAGTGGCAACTTGTCTTGCTGGTTTATTGTTATTGGACGTCGCCTACCAGCTGAATTGGCCACTTTAAACAGATGGAAGCCGGCGGAGTTATCACTAACCAAAGTAGTCTGATGCTCTGCTGAACTACGTTGCGAAGAAAAGGAAAAAAAAACCCCGAAAATGTAGGATTCAGGACGGGCGTTGCGACTTAATTTTGAACAGGTGTTTAGATAGCGATTAAAAAGGCTACCGATCCTGCTGCTGTTAAGCTGACAGTTAGAGCGTCACGTAAGGCATCAAGTTCAGCGAGTCGTATCCAACTTAAGGGGGATCAGCACCGACAGTATGATCACTGTAGGGTAACAGGTAGGCTACACTAGCGCAAATTAAAAATTCTACCCGTAAACCAAGATCACTGCAGTTATAGATCACGGTCTTACCATTAGACGCGCAGGTGCGGAAGTTGATGCAGCGCGTCAGGGCAGTGTAGTTGTACTAAGTTGATGCAGTACGTCGGGGCAGAGTAGTCGTACTACTTCCTCGTCCTCGTCGTGGCGTCCCACGTACAGCTCCTTTCTTGTGGTTCGTCCCAACGCCACAGATGCAGCGCCTTCAAAGGTATCCACACGTGCGGAGGAAGCGGACGACGCCGGACTACTAGATCGCGCGAGCGACTAGGGCGTGGGAGGGGTGGCGGCCAGGGTTTGGGGATGTCACGAAAAACTCAACCCTTAACCAGTGCGCCCCTGCCCTCCTTTTATAGACGTCCTTATAATGAGCTTCTACGAATAGAGGTCTATTAGGACTCAATGCCCAGTCTAATTCGGATCCAATCCGAATTAGGCTTCAGCCCCTTAAGTGTGTGACTCTATAGGTTCATGTATGTTTAGACATGACGCAAGTACACATACTTGGTCAATAGTTGGTAGCGGCCTCTAGCAAGACGTGTCAACTCCTAAACGCACGTAAAGATCATATCGGACGAACCATCACAACGTTATGTACATGTCAATCCCTTTGCCTCACGATATTCGGTCGAGCTCCAAGCTGACTACTCTTTCTCGATCATGTGATCCGGAATCCCTTACTAGGTTAACTCTTAACCTTAAGTAGCATGGCCATGCATTTCTGGATCCGATCACTCGAGGGGCCCAGAGATATCTCTCTCAGGTAGAGAGGGGCAAATCCCATCTCGACTGACCATGCCTCGCATCATGCTTCATGACAAACCCGAAAGCTACCTTTATAACTACCCGATTCACGAGTAGCGTTTGATAGCCCCTAAGTAGGTCGATTCACATCTCAAGTACATGCGACAATCTCAGGTCTAAGGACAAGGCGTACACATTGTGTAGAGAGAACCATAAGTATAAAAGCTATGTCTCATGTTGGGTCGGTCCAACCCCATGTTCTAAACATGTGTCCACATTATTGGTTTGACATCTCCATGTCTATGACTCGTGAAACATGGTCATCACCGATACATGTGCTAATCCATCATTCACGTGTGTCCTCACATGAACTCCGACTAGGGACAACTTTAGAATAACCATACAAGTAAAGAGTTTCACAAACAAGTCACATACTTGTTAATCAACACAAAGACAATATTCAAGGAACATTTATTAAATCATGGATACAACGAAATATCATCATCAATATGATTGCCTCTAGGGCATATCTCCAACAGTCTCCCACTTGCACTAGAGTCAATCTAGAAGATATCTAATACCCATAGCTCTTGTGTGCGCCTCATGCTTAGGCTGTGGAGAGGCTTCGTCAAAGGATCTGAAATATTCAAATCGTGTGTATTTTGCATATCTTTAAATCTCCTCGATTAAGGATCTCTCGAATGAGATGAAACCGCAGATATGTGTTTGTTCTTTTGGTGATTCCTCGGCTCCTTAGCTTGCGCAATGGCCCCACTTGTTATCACAAGAAAGATCCAGAGGATGCACGCACTAGGAACCACACCTAGTTGGCTTATGAACTTCCTTATCCAAACACCTTCCTTGCCGCTTGAAGCCGCAATGTACTCGACCTCCGTTGTAGAGTCGCAGATCTTCGCTTGGAACTCTTCCAACTTACCGCACCACCATTCAAAAGGAACACAAAACCCGATTGCGATTTGTAATCATCTTTGTCGGTTTGGAAGCTTGCATCGGTGTAACCATTTACAACGAGCTCTTCCTCACCTCCGTAGACTAGGAACACATCCTTAGTTCTTCTCAAATACTTGAGGATGTTTTTAACATGCTGTCAGTTGACTCTCACTGGATCACTGAGTATCTGCTCGTAACACTTAGAGTATAGGAAACATCTGGGCGAGTACATATCATAGCATACATGATAGATCCAATGGACGAAGCATATGGAATCTTACTCATGCGATCTCGCTCATCAGTTGTCGAAGGACACTGAGTCTTGCCAAGATTTATGTCATGAGACATGGGCAAGAACCCTTTCTTTGCCTCCTTCATGTTGAACCGTTTCAACACTTTGTCAATGTAAGTACTCTGGCTTAATCCTATTAGCCTTTTTGATCTATCTCTATAGATCTTAATACCCAAAATATATGCCGCTTCCCCTAAGTCCTTCATTGAGAAACTATTTTTCAGTGAGGTCTTAACGGACTCGAGCATAGGAATATCATTTCCAATCAGTAATATGTCATCTACATATAAGATTAGAAATACGAGTGAGCTCCCACTTGTCTTCTTGTAAACACAAGATTCTTCTTCATTTTTGATGAAGTCAAACCCTTTGACTACTTCATCAAAACGAATGTTCCAACTCCGAGATGCTTGCTTCAATCCATAAATGGATTTTTGAAGTTTGCATACTTTTCTAGCATTGTTTGGATCGACAAAACCCTCGGGATGTATCATATACACGTCCTCGGTTAAATTTCCATTAAGAAAAGTCGTTTTGACATCCATCTGCCATATTTCATAGTCGAAATATGCAGCAATAGCTAGAATGATCCGTATTGATTTAAGCATCGCTACAGGCGAGAAAGTCTCATCGTAGTCAACTCCTTGAACTTGCCGAAAACTTTTTGCGACAAGTCGAGCTTTATGGATATGAACATTTCCATCCATATCAATCTTCCTTTTATATATCCATTTGCACTCTATAGTTTTAACACCATCAGGCGGGTCAACCAAATTCCAAACTTGATTGTCTCCCATGGATGCTATCTCGGATCTCATGGCACTATGCCATTTCTCAGAGTTTGGGTCCATCATTGCTTCCGCATAGGTCGTAGGCTCATCATTGTCTAACAATAACATATCTCGCGCATTGCGGAGCCTTTCCGACCTTCGTGGTGGTGGTGCTTCCTTTGCCATGGGTTCCTCAACTTGTTCTGCTATATGGGCATCATTCGTCGAGTCTTCCCCGATTGGTTCATCTTGAACCTCTTCAAGCTGCACCGTTCTTCCACTTGTCTCCCTGTTGAGAAACTCTTTCTCTAGGAAAACACCACTTCGAGCGACAAACACTTTGCCCTCTAGTCGGTTGTAGAAGTAATATCCAAAGGTTTCCTTCGGATATCCCACGAAAATGCATTTATCCGACTTGGGTGTGAGCTTGTCCGATCAGAGTCGCTGACAAACGCCTCACATCCCCAAATCTTTAGAAAAGACAAACTGTGACTCTTCCCAGTCCATATCTCATATGGTGTCTTAACTACGGATTTAGACGGTACCCTATTAAGTGTGAAAGCTGCCGTTTCTAGAGCGTAACCCCAAAAGGATAATGGTAAATCTGACTGGCTCATCATCGATCGAACCATGTCCAACAAGGTCCGATTACACCGCTCGGATACTCCGTTTCTTTGAGGCGTTCGAGGCGGTGTTAGTGTGGAACAATTCCGCAACTCTTGGATGATTGCTAAATTCATGACTCAAATACTCGCCACCACGATCGGATCGCGAGCCTTAATTTTCTTGGCACGTTGATTTTCAACCTCATTCTGGAACTCTTTGAACTTTTCAAAAGTTTCAGACTTATGCTTCATTAAGTAGACATATCCATATCTACTAAAATCATCAGTGAAAGTTAAGAAGTAATGAAATCCACCTTTAGCTGTCGTGCTCATTGGTCCACATACATCAGTATGTATGATTTCCAACAAGTCCGACGCCCTCTCAAAAGAACCTTTGAAAGGTGATTTGGTCATCTTACCAAGCAAACAAGCTTCACATGTCTCGTATGATTCAAAATCAAACGAAGTTAGAAGACCATCAGCATGGAGCTTCTTCATGCGCTTTTCACTTATGTGACCCAAACGACAATGCCAAACATAGGTGGGATTCAAATCATTAGGTCGAAGTCTTTTAGCATTTATGTTAAAGATAGGCGCATCATCAAGATTTAAAATAAATAACCCATTCACAATGGGCGCAAAAGCCATAAACATTCAATTTTTAGAGATCAAACAACCATTGTCTTTACTTGCAAATGAATAACCATCTCTCATCAAACATGAGGGGGATAAAATATTTCGACTCATGCTAGGAACATAATAACAATTATTCAATTCCATAATAAATCTTGAAGGAAGCTGAAGTTGCATGGTGCCGACGGTCAACGCAAAGAACCCTTGCTTTATTTCCGACGCGAAAATCAACTTCACCTCTTGCGACTCCTCTACTTCTTATTAGCCCTCGCATCGAGTTGCAAATGTGAGCAACGATCCGTATCAAATACCCAAGAGTTAATAGGAGAATCTGCGAGAAAAATGTCTAAAACATTTATGACAAGTGTAACATGGTTGGAAGTCTTACTTCCAGCCTTCTTCTTGCATTCATCGGAATCCATATACTTAATTTTGAACAGGTGTTTAGATGGCGATTAAAAAGGCTACCGATCCTGCTGCTGTTAAGCTGACAGTTAGAGCGTCACGTAAGGCATCAAGTTCAGCGAGTCGTATCCAACTTAAGGGAGATCAGCACCGACAGTATGATCACAACATCACTAGGCTTCTCTGGCTAAGCAAAAAGGTACCTGATTATGCCCCAAATTTTAGGCGCCCTTTGGACCGTCCGCTAAGTCTCGAGATTCATGTGAAATACCTCATTGCACAAATGGTCTTCTTTGGGATGGTTTCTTTTCTGAAAGCATTCTCTGATGATTTCGTGAAACTACTCGCCGTGTAGGTCAACCAAAAACCAGCAAACTGCCCGTAAGCTGGCGAAACGCAATAATCTGAAACGCGTTTGTACTCCAATCGGAAGGGAGAAACCAAGATACTTTGGGAGCAATAATGAGTCGTTAGCACTTAACACCACGCCGAAAAGCTCCCCGAGTATGCTGGTGACGCGAGGGATTTATTCCAACGACATTGGGGTCCCACTAGAAGCAGGCAAATGCAATGCTTGGGGTTCATGTTGGTTTACCCCGGCAAATCTTATGTTTCCAAGCTGTCTGTATTGGACGTATGAGCCAACTCTATCAAGTATAAGGGAAAGAAATATATCTGGCACCTCTGCTGTAACATGTTAGTGTTCAGCTCTAAAATGTTTAAAACACTAATAGTTTCATATGACAAACATCTCTCGTCTTATCATATATCCTCTCTTTTCATGATTGTATTCAATTTTGATTGTATCTGTTTTCTCATTGATATCGTACACTAAAGCCAAATTTTTTTTTGTTCTTACACATGCAAATACCTAGCTCACCGTAGACCACATGCAAATACTAACATACCAATTCTTACTCAACCTAACTGCTGTGTTGAGTATATTAAGCACACCGCAACACCATGAGTGCGTTGCTCGAGCTCACTACACCACATTACTTAGCCCAGAAGTCGCTTGAAACTAGAAAAACAACGCACCCCGCCGAAAGCCTACCAAATCAGCGCACGTGACCCTCCCCGTCGGCCCGTCTCCATATCGAAACACACTAATCTGCATGCATGTGTAAATAAGCGAACCAAACCGAGAAGCTTCCACGGCTCGGCGTCCGCCCGCAGCCATGACCGCCGAGAGGAAGCTATCGCCGCCCGCCGCACAAGCTCGGCCCGTGGCCAGGAGCCCCCCACGCCGCCTTCCCCATCCCCCGCCTCAGCCACCGCCGCCGCGCCGCCTTCCCCATCCTCCGCCTCAGCCACCGCCGCCGCGCCGCCTTCCCCATCCTCCGCCTCAGCCACCGCCGCCGCGCCGCCTTCCCCATCCCCCGCCTCAGCCACCGCCGCCGCGCCACCTTCCCCATCCCCCGCCTCAGCCTCAGCCACCGCCGCTCAACCAACTCAATCGGCAACACAAGCAGCAGGGGGCGACATCCGTGTGGAGCATCGGCTACCTGAGCTCCTGGCTCTCACAGCGCACCTCCGTACTCGGTCTCCGCGCCTGGGTCTTCGTCGGCGCCGGCGCCGCGGCGGCCGTCCTCGCCGTCCTCCTCATCACCGTCTGCCTCTGCCGTCGGCGCCGGCGATGCCCCCAAGTTGACCCAACCCTACGCCACGGCAGCGCCAGGTCTCTCAAACACCATCACGCGCATCAGCCAACGTCGGCCAAGGACATCGAGGAGTCCGTTCGCTGGCACCCGCCGCCGTCGTTTGAGCCGCCGTTCCAGCCGCCGATAGAGGTCATCAAAGCGGAGCAGAAGGCCCCGCTGATCCTGGCGGAGTCGACGAGGACGAGCGCCGAGACGGCCACGAGCAGCGGCGAGAGCGCGCGCGACTGGAGCATCGAGAGCGGCGGCAGCGACGCGGAGCCCGAGGTGTCGCGGCGCGGGTGGGGCCGGCGGTACACGCGCCGGGAGCTGGAAGAGGCCACCAACGGGCTCGCCGCCGAGAACGTGATCGGGGAGGGCGGCTACGGGGTCGTTTACAAGGGCGTGCTCCGGGACTCCACCGCCGTCGCCATTAAAAATCTGCACAACAACAGGTGAACTTTGTTTGGGATTTCGAATTAGTCGACCTTTTCTGAGTTCTCCTATTTGAATTCGGTACATAGTTCTTCTAACCGTTTCGTTGTTTTTTCTGTATTTAAATTTGTTGCTAACGGAGCTAGCTTTGGCAGTGGCCAAGCAGCCCACCCAAGTTCGAATCCGGGATTTGACCGGGTGTCTCACCGGGTGTGTGTGGAGTTTGTATGGGGTGGGGGTTGTGTGTAGATTTATTCGATTGAGGACTGAGCTGAGGCTCAACTGACAAGAGGAGCTATAGGCTCTCAGTCCGTCACGGTTCAAGCGCCGGCTCTCGTGGTCGCATCACGAGATTGTATGCTCTTCTTCTTTAAGACATACCGGATAGGGAAAATTCCGGACACTAAAAAATTGTTGCTAACGGATTTGAAACGCGAAACGTCATTTCCTTTAGAATTTGCTACGAGGCAAATTTTAAAGCTTTCTATTGTATGTTGGTTTGAATTTGTGGTTGGATTCAAAATGTGGTTTGATTTCAAATTCAAAACTTCCATTGTTCTGGACTTCTGATCGTACTTTTCTGTTCCGAATTTTTCCTTTTGTTGGATTCCATGCTGAAAAATCTCCGGTGTTTTTGTGATCAGGGTAAAGTGTATTTTTTTTTCGTTAGTTGAGCGCAAGGACTTAGGCAGTTGTTAGATTTGAATTTGGGTCCATGAGTAGTAACCGCTTCTCGTGGCCTCCTGGGACCCAAGAAGTTTCAAACCGTGTCCTTCCCAATTCGTCTGTTTGTTCGTCCCATTTTTGCTCCTCATTCCGGGTAGAAAAACAACAGAAATTATCACTGGTTGTTCTGTGCTTCATCAGGGGACAGGCCGAGAAAGATTTCAGGGTGGAGGTCGCGACCATCGGGCGTGTTCGGCACAAGAATCTGACCAGTTTACTCGGCTACTGCTGCGAGGGAGCTTGCAGGTACGTACGGTGCATGGCATCTCTGTTCATCAACTTACATGCTTAAGCCACATTTCTTCAGTTATCTTTGTTCACCGTCAATTGACAGCAGTCTGATCCATAGCATTGTTGTGGTTGGATATGTAGGATGCTTGTCTATGAGTTTGTGGAGAACAGCAATCTGGATAAGTGGCTGCACCACGACAACGGTGAATTCAGTCCACTGACCTGGGATATCAGGATGCACATACTTCTTGGAACTGCTAAAGGGTAATGCTTCCTTTTGTGTTATCCATACTAATTAATTTGCATATGCAATTATTGAGCACAGTCGACTGGATTTGAAATGATTAATTATGAGGAAAACTATTACATGTAGACAAGCAAAGTTTATGACATACACCACTGCTTGTTGGCATAATTAGGCCAGTGGTGTCTGAAAGCAACATTATCAGTGCTTTGCTTAAACTACACTTGTGTGATGTGTCGAATACTGGAAGTCTGAAACATGTGTAGACTCATATGCAACTTCTGCCGGTTCAGGTTGGCCTACCTTCATGAAGGGCTGGAACCCAAGATTGTTCACCGCGACGTCAAATCCAGCAACATCCTTCTTGACCGGCAGTGGAACGCCAAAGTGTCAGATTTCGGGCTTGCCAAGCTTCTGTGCTCGGAGAGGCCCTACGTTACTACTCGTGTCATGGGAACATTCGGGTCAGTCTTATAATGTTGTTGTCCTTTCAGAGGGTACTTATTCAAATATTGGCTACAACGTTTGCTGTGTTGCAGGTATGTGGCTCCTGAATACGCAAGAACAGGAATGCTAAACGAGAGAAGTGATGTTTACAGCTTTGGAGTGCTCGTCACGGAGATGATAACAGGCAGAACTCCTGTGGATTACACCAGGCCAACAGCAGAGGTTAGTCATCTTTGCCGTTTCTACGGCACTTCCTTGGTACATCCACCACATTGTGGTTGAGGCATTGAGCTAAACCCTTCCACGGCAATGCCAAAAAAATTCTGCTTCTTCTTCAGGTGAACTTGGTTGAGTGGCTGAAGCGCATGGTCGCCGAGGGGAGGGTGGAGGAGGTGGTGGACCCCAAGCTGCCGGAGGTGCCTCCCTCCAAGGTGCTGAAGCGCGCCGTCCTGGCTGCGCTCCGGTGCGTCGATTTGGACGCCGGCCAGAGACCCACGATGGGCCATGTGGTCCATATGCTCGAAGATGGCCTGAAATTCGGAGACGTACGTCGTAGTCGTAGACCCACATTAATCTGCAACCAATATAAATTCTCCCTTTGCCGTATTTTGATGTTGTCAATTGCAAACACCTGCAGGAACTCCAACTTGCGCGGGATTTGTCACCTCACGCGTCGGACAGTTACGAACGCGAGCAGTAAACGTGGCGGATGGATGAATGGCTCGTTGCAAGGCAGAATTTGTATGAACTTCGCTGTTCATTACAGATTGCCATGTGGAGTACTGGGATACACACCATGTTTTTTCTCTCATTCAGGCTCATAACCGAATGTTCTTGTACAAGCCCGTCTCTTATCTTGTACGAAGTTGCATTCATTACAAGACAGCAATGGTTAATCACAGCGCAGGTATGCGGCGGTGATATTGAAAACTACTCCAGTATGCATGGCCCCAGCGGAGTACTTAACGGCATCTTTATATGATTAACCTAACGAAAAGTACATTTTGTATTGCCTCTTTTCGAAGAAACTTGTGCTTCCTTGTTGGATCTAGCAAACTGCTGCTGCCTGCACACGAGCGATCACATGGCGTGATGTGTCCTACTTATGTACGGTTCTAGCCTTAGTTGCTTCTTTAGATTGTGTTTGGTTGGTGGGATGGAGTTGGCTTTGTACCACGTGGTTATATTATTTTAGATGAATAAGGTGGTTCAACATCTAGAGAGAATGTTTTATAAATTTGTATTCATATGGAATAAAATGATTCTATTCAAACAACCAAACACATGAATAACTTTTTTCTTGAATCAACCCACTTGATACAAGCACACTAAACACACCCTTAATTGCATGGTTCTTGCCACTTAAAACCATTAATTGCTTCCTTTAGTTGTTCCGCTATGAAAATGCTCTCCATTCCAGCTCAATGCATGCGTGGCTGCCGTCATTTCTGGCCTCAGGGTCTGTGACCGGTCTGATCCTTCGAAGAGTACTTTTTTTTTGAGAAATGCCTAGGAGGAATTAACTATTTTTTTCTCTTAAGAAGTTTTTTTTCCCGGGATTTCCCTCCGAACCGACCGGGCACCAGTGCCGAGTCCCGAACTCGAACTCTGATGGGTTGGACAGCCCCTGCTACCACAAACCAAGTGAGCTACGCTACTTCGAAGCGTACTCACCATCTTTTTTCTCAACAGCTAGCTTGGAGTCAGAGTTGTTGAGCTTTAGCCCTGTTGGCAAGCTCCAGCTCTAGCTTCACACTTGGATCCACTCATCTGAGAAGCTAGATCAGTCTAACGAGGTGTTTGGCTAAGAGGTTAACTCTGGATCCTACAATGGAATAAATGTATTGATAAAGTCAATACTACCCTTGGCTTTGTTTTTTATTATTTTGTAACTTGTTTTTTCGGCAATTATGTGAGTTTTTCTTTTATTTTTGGCCAAAATGTGACGAAGTCAGCACATTCAAGCATTTCATCTGCCATAGTTCTTCACTGAACTGTACGGTATCAAAATGAAGCCTCATATATAGATTAACAACATGGTGTTTTCACAAACAGTTTTTTTTGTACAATGAATATTGCTACATGGTCTGCAATAACATAAAAAAAAAACAGGGAGAAAATGCCGCTACTCGAAGAAACACGCCATACAGTTTTGCATACACAACTCTAAATTGCAATTCTCGACCGATAGCATGTCATAAAAAAGTTGTAAATGGAAATAGCATGGTCAGCTTACAAAAAGTACATTAGTAGTGTGACTTGATAGAACACAATACTCTATAGTGCACAGCCAACCACTTGATAGAACACAATACATAAGAAGCTTCCCAATCTTTGAAAATATCATCTTTGAAAGTCCATACACAATAAGTTTATATGAATTCTACAAGAGACAAACATCACAGAATTCCCAATCTCTGAAAATGGCAAAATTTAGATGTAGACAACCAAGATGCTCTATGGTCTACTGTCCATATGCACTTGGTTTATAAACTTGTAAGATAAATATCTGCTAATTTACACATTATACATAATATTTAACTCATGTCTGGAACCTTAATCCTTATGCAAACATTCTGGAATAGAAAAATTATGACAATTTTATACATCTCGGAACATCGTCTAACAGCAACAACTAGCAATTCATCTCACATAAATCGGCTTCCAGTGTATAGCTAATATGGATAGAATGCAAAGAACCATACCGATGAACTAGCCATAATGAACCATACTCAATTTTTCCATGGAAACTCAACATACTGTTTCCCCAATCCAGCAAGAACCATAAAATTTACCACCGCACAGGCGGTTGTAGATCTAGAAGAAGGCGGAAGGGAGGCAGGGACGAGGTCGACTCCATGGTACTAGCCATCGTCGAGCTCGGGCGCCGCCGAGGAGGGAGGATCTCGCGCGTCGCTAGGGAGGGAGGAGGAGCTTGTGTGCCGCCACAGTAGCTGGTCCTGAGATCGTGCGGCCGGGGAGAGCATGACGAAGCACGCATTGGGGAGAGGAGGAGGAGGTTGGTGGTTGCCGCGGGGATCGCCGTCGTCGTCGCGTGGTCTCGGCTGGGAGGATGTCGCCGTTGCTAGGGGAGAAAGAGGGGCGACTAGCATGGGAGAGCTCGCCGAGGCCGGGAGACTCACTCGCTGACCATGCCAACCATCCTCGCCGAGCTTTCCATGCACCGCCTCTAGGGTTTGAGTGGAGGAGGGGAGGGAGTCGGGAGAGGAGAGCTGAATGGGAGGGGAACCGAAGGGGAGGGGAATCAGTGGGGGGTTTTGTTGAGTGATATTTGGTGGGTAATTTACCCCAACTCCGAGGGTATTTTGGTAACTAGGAGTGCAGCTCCAGGTGGGGAGCGACCCTCTAGCTGCTCCGTGTTTTTCTACTACTACCCGCTCCGCTCCCTGCCAGCTTCGCTCCACAAATTTTTCGGAGCTAGTGCATTTGGCATGGCTCTGCCTAGAGCTGGGAATTGGGTCGTCTTTGTCTTGCGCGCGCCGCCCACCGTGCCGGGCGCATCGTGCCGTGCGGCACCGCCCGGTCACCTCGTCGTGTCGTGTCGTGCCGTGCCGGCCCATCTCGCATTCGGCCAGGCCCAGGCACGGGCCAAAGCCCGTCGTGCCAAGGTCGTGCCGTGCCAGCCCAAGCCCAGCCCTAAGTAACTATTGACGGTGGAGGCGGTGACGGCGGCAACGACTGCCATCTTCATTCCTCTTGTGCGGTCGTGCCCGTCTCATTAAAAACCTCGTTAAAATTGAATTAATTGCGTAAAAACATGGGCATGAAAATATTTCGGGGAAAAGGTGAAATTTTCTTAATATTTTACAAATACAATGTTACTGCCTCATTAAAAACCTTACGCCCCAGAGTGGGGTTCCCCGAGTAAGGAAAAGAGTATAGTAACAACATGTGTACATACTGACTACTCATCAATATCGAGATCGTTCATGCGTTCAAGGTCAGTGTACGCCTGCGCGATCTCAAGATCCTCCAGTTGATGCTGTTGCCGCTCTTTAGCCAATTCTCAATCCTTGACGCATGTGATTGCCTCTACCATCCTAGGCGTAAGGGATGATCTTATTTCTTCAATTATTCTCCCTGCCATGTTGAACATTGCTTCTGAAGATACAGTGGACACCGGCACCAACAGAACATCCCGTGCGAAATGTGATAGTACAGGAAATATCCGCTTGTTGTTCTTCCACCACTCGAGCAAGTCTATCTTTCCACCGGAAAGATCAGGATCGATGTTTGCAAAATCATGCTCCAGGTAGTGGTTTAGCTCTGAGACAGAATTCCAGTTGGGGGTCGCCTGAGGCTGAGAGGACGAAGAACTGGACTTGCCCTTTAGCTTCTTCCACAAGTGGGATGTCAAGCTTTTCTTTCCTTGTTGCGTTTGTTGTGAGGCCTCCGATCCGCGCCATCGCTGAATTTGTCATAATACATATGGAAAACACGAAAAAGTTCCTCTTTGACATGTGCAAAAGCTTCCGAGTAATCAAGATCAAGACATTGACCTATTCCCTCCATGCCGATCTGCAAACCTAATAACTTTTTCGTAGGATCGAAAATGATAGCAAAGCAATACACATGTGAAATAAACTCAAAATATTTAGTAAATTTTTTCTCCATTAGTGCGACAGCATGACTTAAAAGGGGATCATTCCTAGATTTGGCAATCTTGTCTACAATTAACCAAATAAATTCTATAACTAAGCAAGAGGTAGGGTAATAAACACCAGATAACATCTTTGTTGCTTTATAAAAAGGTTGTAAAAACTGTCGAAAATGACTAGCAATCTGCCAATCTGAATTGGTAACTACCAATTTATTGTTTTCAGAGTTAGCATTGACAAAAACAGATATAATATGTCCGTACCCTTGTACCTTCTTTAACATGATGTAGGTCGAGTTCCACCTCACCTTCATGTCAAGACCGAATTTTCTTGGCTCCTTCCCATTGGCTGCGCAGTACTCCGCGAACCTGGCTATCACTTGTGGGGAATTTGTGAGGTAGCGAATGGCGTCGCGGACATTATTCAAATATCCGCCAATCACTTCCATACCGTCTTGAACAACAAGGTTCAAGATATGGCATACGATCTCGGTGGAGAACATAACCACCAATATCGTCTGCAATCTTGGGGTGAGGGTGTTCATAGCAGAGTGTTCACGATCGTTATCCAGAGTGATAGAAACAATCTTATTATCTATCTTAAAATCATCAAGTACGTGTAGTATACGCTCAGCAATAGCCTCTCTCGTAAGTGATTCGTTAATTGGCTTAAACCCTATGACTCTCTTGTTTAGTTTGTAATTATCGTCTAAATAATGAGCTACAACACTAAGGTAGGCACTTCTCGGTGTGATGATGTCCAAATGTCCAAGTTATAGCAAAAGAGAACCGAACTTGTAGGAATTGTTCTTTTAGCTCGCTAGTTGCTTATGATACATTCGTAAAATATCGATGTAGTGGTTCTCCTACTAACATGTTGATATGTGGGCAAAAGCGCGTTGGATCATTTTTCAACACGCGGCTTTCACCCATCCTAATCGGTTGATCTTACGCAACAATATATCTAGCGATTTCCTCGCGTAAAGCGGGTTGTATACCCAAGTACTTACAGAGCCATCACCTCGAAGTTTAGCCGCATTTGTACTCCTCCCCTCGGCTCTGCGCCCGATCTTGCGCAAGCATGCCTTGTAATGCCGATTCAAGTGCCACCTCCCTGCACTTTGCGAGCGATTAATTTAGCTTGACAATAATTACATGTTGCGATATCTACCGCTTGGCCGTCATGGATTTCTGGCTCCGGTCATGTGTTTCAACAGTTCGCCCTTCGTCGGACCGCCAATGTTGCCGTCGTGGATGCGGGGAGAACTCGAGTCCCCATTGGCCCGAACCGCCCTGGTACTCCTTGTAGCCCTCCGTACCGTCCATATGACGGTCATCCATGCCGTAGTCTCCCATGCTTGGCGACAACTGGCGAGCATCAACGGGAGTCGGAGCCGGAGGAGGACTAGGGGAGCGACGGCGAGAGCTTACACTAAGTCGCCCTACTGTCCTTTTCGTGCTCCGACTCCTCGGTAGCATACTGCTCGGGAGCTCCTTGGTGCTCCGACTCCTTGGTAGCATAATGGATAGATGGTGAATAAATGGGGAGAGTAGATGGTTGTTGAAGAAATGAGAAGAGTAAATGAATGAAGAAGAGATGAGCGTGGTGGCAAATGCTCGGTGAGAGTTCAGTTTTATAGGCACGGTGAGTTGCTTCCGAACGTTGAGATTCCGAACGTTGCTTCTGATCGTTGAGCTTCCGAACGTTGCCTCTCACTATCTTTTTCCCGTGATTCCCTCTCCCTGTCTTCCCAGCGCCAATGACCATGGTCATCTTTTTTCCCGTTGGAGAAAGCATATAGAGACATAGAGTGCAGCTTTATTTGGGAATCCAATAATCCAATGCACGGTCAATTCTCCTGGCATATCACTGATATCAGTCCCCTGGCATTGACCGGACTAAAGCCTGCATTGCATTATTGCATACACCAAACACCAAAACCTTATCTAATCTCCTCGTTCCTTCTTCCAATCTTCAACCTTCCCCAATCCCCAGCCGAGCGCCCGCTGCCGCCTCCCCGGGGCCCTCTCCGCCTCCGCCGCTTCCCGTCTTTGTGCTCACTGCGGTCTGTCTGCTGCGGTGCGATGCGGTGCTCCCATCGCCCGGTCCGCGGTGCTCCGAGGCGGCGGGAGGAGGCGGCGGGAGCCAAGGCAGAGGAGGCGGCGCGGTGCTCCCGCATCGGCCCGGGTCCGGCGGTGCTCCCCATCGACGGGAGGAGGCGGCAGTGCTCCCCATGACATCGGCCGGTCGGCGGGGCCGAGGCGAGCGAGCGGCGGCGGAGGAGGTGGACGAGCACGGCCGCCGCGGCGGCGCGCGGGAGGTGGCGAGAAGCGTGGCGCCGCCCGGCGCGAGCATGCCGAGGTCCCGAGGAGGTGGACGAGCGCGCGCGGCTGCGTGGCGGCGCGGGCGCCCGGCGGAGGCTCATCGCGCAACGCGACCATCTCGCCACGCCGCCACGCGCACCGCTCGCGAGCTCGCCTCGCCCTACGCCCCTACGCGCGCGCCGGCTCGGCCTCGGCCGCCGCCTCGATCCTCGCGCATGGCTCCTCACCTCCTCCTCGCCTCTCCTCTTCTCCCTTGCGCGCGGCGTGCGCCGTGCCGAGCGCCCGAGCACAAGATGCTCACCGGGCGCGTTGCGCCGCCGCCGTCGTCGCGTCGCTCGCGAGCCCAGCCCGGCCCACCACGTAGCGTGCTTGGGCCGTGCCGAGACGGCCGGGCCTCGGGCGGGCACGGAAGGACCCGGCCCGACTCCCAGCTCTAGCTCTGCCCGCTCTAACCATGAAGCTGGGAGCAGGAGCCATGCCAAACATGCCCTTAAACACGCTTGAAATGCGAGGGGTAGAGAGGAAAGGCCAGGGGAAACGAAAAAACGACTGGGAGAACGGAGGCCCCGCGAGTCCACCTGCTGTCCGCTTCAAAGATCGTTAACTTTTGGGTAATGATACTGTACATACGTACGGCGCATCATACGCATCACTACCTGAGTGAGTAACTTGCTTTCTCACTTCTTATCCATTTCGGCAGAGCCATCCAGGCTCCCAGGCCTTATCCCTTGTCTTGCTCTTTCTTCATCCTTTTTCCCTAACCTCCATTTCTATCTCCTAGTTACTCTCGTGGCTCACGGCGCCGCCTCTATTTCCCATGGCGTCACCTTCCTATGGCGCCGCCATCCCCTTGCTCACTCGGCCGCACCTCCGACCCTGTCGTGCGGCTTGCGCCCGAGTCCACCCGCGTCATGTCCGCCTGCGCCCCGGCTCCTCCCTGGCTTGGCCCTTCCCAGCTCAGTTGCACGCCTCCCTGCGCCTCCCCTCACAGCCATGTGTCGGTCGGCTCGACCTCTGGCCGTCGGCCGCCTCAGCCCGGCCCACTCGGCTCGCTCAGGTTCCCCTTGTTCCCCGCCGCCCCGTAGATCCTCTCCAGATCGACGCCTTCCAGCTGGACGTGGCGAGGCTCTACCCTCAAGCTAGTATGCGACCTTTCCTCTCCGGCCACATCTTCATGTACAAATCGACGAAGGAGGTTCCCCTACTGCTTCTTGCATGGTAGTTAGGATCGCGATCCTACTCTTAGAGTCTTACGATTCTACGAACCCACGACAGTCTGTCGATCCGAGTCTTACTGTCGATCCGATCCTACTCAAGGTAGTTAGGATCGCGATCCTACTCTTAGAGTCTTACGGTTCTACGAACCCACGACAGCTTAATCCTACTCGTAGAGACTTAGGACAATTCTTTTAGAGGCCGAGCTTCTTGATATTTTGTTTTAGAGTAAAATTTGTTGATATTAATTTCAAAGAATGAAACTATAAATAAACAAGGAGCGTGCAAAATATTATATCAGTGTGGTAATGTTGTTCTCCTGTAGTTCAGAACTATATCACCCATCATGTCAGAACCATTATGCTTTTCTGTTGTGTGATAAGAAGTGTTTTGCCCCTTTTTTAGTAATAAGTAAGTGGTAAACCTTATAAGAATCATACAAACTTATAGTATAGATGGTAAATATGTGTATTTTTACAAATCCGTAGAATCGTCGATTCTACGATTCGATACTACGATTCGATCCTACCGGAGGCAAATCGATCCGACTCGGGATCTCGACTCTGACTACCTTGGCTTCTTGAATTAGTTTCTTCTTCTTCACCGATGTTCTGATGTTGCGTAGAATTTGTTATGATGTTGTGGCTTGTTGAAAACAATGTCGCGGCTCGTTGAAAACAATATTGCATACTATTCTTTGAAATGTTGCATATGTAGAAAAAATGTTGCATCTGTAGAAAAAAAATATTGCATCTATAGGGAAAAAATGTTGCATACTGTTTACGGCGATGCTGTAATTTTTTTCAACGCGTTTTTTTTGCATATGCTTTGTTTTGATTTGTGATGTTACAACCGTTGTCCGAAAATATTGCATGCAGCATCGTACGGAGCTAGCGCTCGCTTAACTTTTCCACGGCTGTGCCGGGAACGCCTCGCCCATTCGCAGGTACTTTATCACTAACAGGTGGGCTCTACAGATGCTGACAGGATGACAAGGAACAGTACCCACAACCCTCTGAACAGTGGGTCCCGGTGTCCACCAGGTCGCAGGAGATATTTCTCGTAGGGGCGGTCCATGCGTCGTCCAAACGCATATCTAAAACGCAATTACGCGCCACCAGTCGCTCATGGCGATAAGGCTTATTTTGTTCGTCATCAGTAGATAAAAACACACATTGAAAGAGGAGAGCTTGTCGTCTCGCCTGCCAAACAACCGGCGCGCATGGCTGCCTTACTCCACCAAGCAGTGGTGGATCCAGATTTTAAAATAGGTGTTCGGAGTTACAAACATGTTATACAATGTAAAACATAAAAGGTACATAATATAAAAAAACAAAGTATAAATTATTTGAGCAGTTGTATAATTATCGATGCCAAAGTGTGTACATGTAAGTCAGATAAACATGAAGCTAAAAACGGAGTTTTGGTGTCATGAACTTACTCTAATATGCATTTGGTTGAGTCCTCCATTACTTCTAAGTTCTAATAGTCATATAGAGGTCTGACTCTTTTGGAGCTGATAATGCAAAATATGGTGTTAGTACTGTAAACAACGGAATCATATTGAGGAAAACATTACCACATATACATGTACGTGCACTAAATTTGTATGAATAGTATTTCTAGTTTCTACATCAGAGTACATATATAAACACATGGATAGGGGATTACCGAATTAGTGACATTCAACCCTAAAAAAACCATAGCAAGAATAAGCTATACCTTGATCATTGTTGTATCATTCCTATTGTAGATAAAGCACATATTCCAATTACCAAAAGTAAAACACTGTACCTAAACGTCCATTTACTATCTTACAGGGAGATCTAAGGTAGTTAAATCAAAGGAGAAATTAGGACTACAAGCATATATTTGAAATTGATGTCTAAACAAATGGCCACAATTTCCACTAAATTCTAACTTCGTATCAATAGCAGCTAGTGCTTTCTAAGTTGCAGACACTCAGAACATTTCATCTTAGTAAATGAAAAAGGAATCATCGCATGTTTGATAAAACACTACTGCATAAGAAAGAAATTTACCCATATATCTAGAGGTTGGTGTGATGCGAGCATGATAACTGTAGCCATTAGAAACCCACAGCTTCTCATCAGCTCATCTGATACCTGAACATCGATAATTGCTCCAGTTCAACAATCATTCGATCAGTGAAAATGTTAAGAACTGGAGTAATAGAGAAGGGGTTAATAGGGGGAATGGGAGTGAGGTGAGGCACGGGTGATGCCAGGAGCAGTGAACCGAGGCAGCCGGTGGCCAAAGGCCAAGCTGGCCAGGCCGATGCGCCGCAGCCGAGCCGCACGCGACCAAGGAATGGCAGAGGCGGCGGCGCGGGCCATCGAGGAGCAGGCGCCGGCAGCCAGCGGCCGGTGGCCAGGCACGGCATAGGGGAGACACCAAGGAGAGCCATAGGGGAACTCAAGCTAGGAGGGGACCGAGCCGGAGGCGACGCAGGTGGCGGTAGAGGCGGCGCCATGGGGGCAGGCCAAGCGTCAGCAGCGGCCGTACGAGGCGCAGGGAGCCGGGGCTTGTGAGAGGAAGGGAGAACCAGGGGCACGCGAGGCGGGCCGAGCCGGAGCGGCGTAGCGCCAGCGAGCCAAGAGGAGAGGCGGCACCAGGCTGGGTAGAGGCGTACGGGCAGGCTGCACCGAGCGGCGACGGCGGCAGGGAACCAACGGCGGAGGGAACTGGAACCAAGCTGCAGGGCTTTCCTTCCCTCCCCGGCTCCGGCCGCTCGACGCTCACCCCTTGCGCCGCCTCTCGGGCGCTTGGGTTGGGGCTACCGTGAGGCGTGAGGGTGAGGCGCTTGGCGTGGGGCGGCTTAACCGTGGTGGGCATTGGGCCATGGGCTTTGCTAATTGCTGGTGGCATGGGCAACATGGCCGAGTGGCGAGTGTGCTGCTCCTGCGCGAATCGCTGATCGGACGGAGTCGTTGTGCACAGTGCAAATACGAGTTTTAAGTATACTTAGTGGTATATCTACCTAATATACCTAATAAATACTGGATTTTCTTCACAAAAAAAGGGTGTACATCTGTACACCTATGTCCCTATACTAGATCCGCCCCTACCACCAAGCAGCTCTCCAGCCACCTCAGCCCACCGCAAAACGTCATCATTGGACGCAGAGCTCCACGTCCAGCCTCTCGCTCCCTCACGTAGCACTCTCCAAGCGACGACGAGCCCCGACCCGGCAGCTACAACTACAAGCAGCCGGCAGCGGCAAAGCCATCGGCACGCCAGTCATGGACAGCACAAGCGGCACCACCAACAAAGCGCCTCCAAGAAGATGAGCCGGAAGGAAAAGCAGCGACGGGAGGAGGACGAGGAGGAGCAGCAGCAGCAGTTGCTTCTGGAAGCGTCGCTCATCAAGGACGGCGGCGGCGGCGAGGAGTACGACGACGAGATCCCGCAACCCGTGTTCGACCGCATCCTCCGCCGGATCCTGTTCATCGTCGTCGGCGTCGGGGCGTCGGGCTGCTCAATGTCGACGACGCGCTCAAGCGTGGGCAAGGGGTGGACGTGCCGTCGTGGCTGCCGCTGCTGACCATCCTCGTCTCCTTCGGCACGTCGGCGCTCGGGATCGCCTACGGCACTCTGTCGTCGAGTTGGGACCCCGAAAAGGAAGGGTCACTGCTCGGGCTGGATGAGGCTCGGTCCAACTGGCCCGTGCTGTGGAAGGAAGAAATCGAGAAGGCTAAGAAAAAATGACTGCACATGCATGGATGCTAGATACTAAAACTCTGCACCTTGCTACTTATGTACTTAGTGTGGTATACTTTTGATCCTACTTGTCAGTAAAGAGCTGTTAAAACTAGCAGTGCATACTCTAGAGAATTCTCCAGTTATGAATATGTGGATATCATGGGGATATGCTCATGATCTTAGGATGATGATACAATTGGTAATGGCGTTGAAGGTTTGTCGAAACACTCGTTTTCGGCAAAGTTCATGTTCTTTCTGACAGTAGGCAGTCAGACCGGCCAGGGCGGTGTTCAGACCGACCTATGTGGTGGTTTGACCGGTCACCTTTGGCGGTCAGACCGACCAGGGTTGTGTTCAGACCGACCTATGCGGCGGTCTGACCAGCCAGAAAGTTGTTTGTGAATTTTGAGCCAGCCAAAAATAGAAGGTGTAAGCAAGAGATGGGATTCTTCTACACTTGGTCTCTTAATTTTTAGAGCTTCGAGTCAAAAGTTCTATTCGTTTGAAATTTCCAGAGAGGTTGCGATTTTCCAAGGGGGAAATTTGGCTAAGTCCCTGGGCTAGGCGGTCAGACCGGCCATAGGGCGGTCTAGCCGGTTTTATCTTGGTTCGCTGGCCAGCCTGATGGCGATGTTTGCTTGTTAGGTCAAGTTCATGGGTTTCAATGCATATGTGTTGCATGATGAATATTTTGACTAACATAGGTCAAGTTATGAAGAACTTGTTCCCAGAATCGATTTCTTTGTCTATTGTTGTGCAGAAAGCTTGAAGGTCAACGACGGTCAACGGCGAGGATGATCGGGACTAGACTTGGAGAGCTAAGGTCCTGAATAATCGAGGATGCTGGGTGAGGTAAATGGATTCAAGCATGGAGCAAAATAGACATGGATGACCGAACGGGCAGTTCGGTACGACGGGTTGGATCAAGCGGCGCGGGAGTCTGTGCAAGTGCCATGGTGGTTTCGGTAGGAGCCGGATGGGAGAGACTTGCCGACATGAAGAGAGCCGTTGATCAACCTACACGTGGCGAAGCATGAAAGTACTTCATGAAGATTGGACTCGGTCTTTGAAAAAAGATCGAAAATAGGTATTTTGATAATTTCACCTAAATATCGTCTTGGTGACCTTTTGCTAACCCATGGCGCAAGACGGCGCAAGGAGAAGCGGATTAGGTCAAGAGGAGATGAAGATGGTGTTTTAAAATACGTGCATAAGTGAAACCCGTTTGTGTGTGAGCTTAACGGGTGCCTATTAGGGTTTACTCTTCTAGAAGCTAGCCTCCACTATAAATAGAGGAGGGTGCTGACCAACACCTCCTGAACCCTTCATTTGAAAACCCCTAGTTTGGGCTTAGGGAGAGAATAGGGGAGAGGTTAGGGTTCTAGAGAGTTGGATTTGATTTTGTGCTCATGTGTTGAGTTTTTGTCCTCCTGGATGGAGTGGCTGTAAACCAACATCCTATCAAATCAATCCAAAGAAAGATTTCACAAGATGAGTTTCTTTGTGTTCTTGCTCTCTATTTCGTGATTTTTGGGCTTTCTCTGATCCGCGAGTTTTCCGTTGGTTTCTGGCCTAGATTTAGCTTGCTTTGACATGTGGGAATACATCTAGAATCATCTTGATCATCAATCACCCACGAGCAAGTTTCTAAATCATATTTTGGTTTTGACTCGGTTTTGGAGCAACCTTCACTCAAACGGAAAAAAGATCAGAACTTTGGCAACGATCTTCATGATCGTTGATTGGAATAGGTTCCTGACATCCTAGAGAAGGTACGATTTAAGTTTCACGAAGTTTGGAGTTACGAATCAAAAGTTAGATCAATTTGTGATTTTGTTTTCGGGTTGATTTTACTGTTCATCGGGCTGGAGGACATACCGCCCCATGAAGAGGTCACACCACTAGGATGAGAGGTCTGACCACCCAACTCATTGTGAATTGAGTTTTTGGTTGTTTTGCTTCGGGATTTTGATTAGATTCAATACAAGTCTTCCGCTATGTTTGTACATTGATCTTCATAGCTCTCATAGTTATTGGAGTAAAAATCTTGTTGAATCCGATCAAGGTGAAAAAAGATCGTGCTCCTATTCACCCTCCCCCCTCTAGTCGCTGTTTCGGTCCAACAAGTGGTATCAGAGCCCGGTTAGTTCAATCTTTATCTTAACTGGTAACTGATCTTGGCGATGGAGAAGTACTCCACCAAGCTGCATATCTTCGATGGGCTCGACTATACCTGTTGGAAGAATCGTATGCGTGTCTTCCTTCATAGCGAAGGACCAGGTATATGGGAGGTTGTTAGAGCTTCGCTCGTTCTGCCCGAGGTTGCTACGCTGGCTTCAACAACCCTCTTGGCTAACAACCACAAAGCTAAGAACCTCTTATATGCTGGGCTTGGTAGATATGAGTATGATCGGATTTGTCATCTTGAGACCGCGCATGAGATTTTGCACACCCTGAAACCTACCATGAGGGTTCGTCTCAAATCAAGCAAGTACGCCAGACGATCTTCAAGCGAGAGTACAACAAATTCGAGATGCATCCTGGAGAGAGCATCGATGATGTTTTTACTCGCTTTAACAAGGTGCTTAATCAATTGAGAGCAGTTGACATCGAGTACTCTCAGTCTGAGAATACCACCCACCTCTTAGCTGCAATCAACACCAAGGAGTGGGAGATAAATGCCACTGCCATTGAGAAAAATATCAATATCTCTAATCTTACTTTGGAACTGCTCTATAGCAAGCTCAAGACTCATGAGATCAAGAGGGTTGATCCTCCCAAGAAAGAGAATATGGCCTTGGTCGCTGACTCTCTCAAGAGAGCCTCTAATGGGTCTTCTGAGTCTTCTGAGTCTTCTTTTGGATTCGTTTTTGCTTGTTTATCTGCAATTCTTGAAGAAGAACTTGAGAGTTTTCCTGAGTCCGAGTTGGCCCTCTTGATTAAGAAGTTCACACGAGCTTATAACAATGTGAGAAATAAAAAGAGAGTTGGCCCTGTGAGTTACTATGAGTGTGGAGAGCTTTATCACATACGAGCGAATTGCCCCAAGCTAAAGGGTAAGAGCAACCACAAGGAGGAAAAACCAGCTTGGAAGAAGCCTCAAGGGAGCAAGCCCAAGTTTGATGCTACCAAGCTCAGGAATGTCACTCACCGGGTTCTTGTCGCTCTTAGAGAACAATCCTTGAGCGATGTGGACTCGGGGAGGAGCTTCCTCAAGACAATAAGAAAGGAAAGGCCAAGGACTTCACCGGCATGTGCTTCATGGCCGGCTCCATCGACGCCGATGACAACGATGAGGTACCTCCATCCTATGATGTTCTCTCTTCTAGATGCAACACCATCTTTGAGCAATTGCTTAGTCAAGATCAGGCTTTAGAGGTTACCATGGCTAGAAATAAGGACTTAGAGTCACAAGTCGAAAATCTAACATTAGATCTTATGAATGCTAAGTCTTGATGTTGATGAATGTTCTTCCTGTCATGCTTTACACTCTGAATTTGCTAAATTACAATCTGCTCATGATGTTGCCTTGCACCAACTTGAAAATGCTAGGACTGAGCTAATTGAAGTTAAATCTGCCTCTTGTGAAAAATATTTAGAATCTAGCAAGTTGGTTGCTTCTGGTGTGGTTGAATCTAGATTTTGTTCTTTCTGCTTAGAACGTGAACATGAAGTTAATGACATAATAGAAGCAATTAGAGCTAAGTATGCTAAGCTTAAGGGTAGAATTGATGCTTCTACCTGTGCTTCATGTGAAACCCTTAAGCTTGAAGTTACTGTTTATAAGGAGAGGCTCGCGAAAGCCATTAAGGCTAAAACTTGTGAATCATGTATTAATTTTGAGAAAAAAATGCTTACCTTAAAGACACATTAGAAAAATTCTCTAAAGGCAAGAAACAGTTAAACATGATTCTTGACAAGTCCAAAACTCCTTATAAGAAGCAAGGTTTAAGATACAACTCCAAGACAAATCCAAGTCTAATGTTATTCAAGTCTTGAAAAATGGTTTAGTTGGATTCAAAACCCAACCTACAAAAACACTCTTCAAATCTGCAGGTTTTGCTCAATCATCTTCTGAGTCAAAAGTGCTTCTCCCAGTAGTACCAAGTACCATTGCACCTATTGCAAGAGGAATGGTCATTTAGTTAAGTTCTGTTGGCGTATATTGAAAAATGATAAGAAAAATTTTGCTAAAATTTTATCTCATCAATCTAGAGTCTTCATGAGACATGGTCATTTAGAAAAGAAGAAACATGGACTAGGATTTGTTTCACATGCTCATCATCATCATATTCCTAGACATGATGCATCTCATGTTCGTGTAACCATTGCTCATGATAGAACTACAAGTAAGATCAAGGATAACAATTCTGCTTTGTATACCACTTGCAGACGTGTGTCTGAGTACTGGGTTCCTAAGTCATGTTTAACTAACCCCAACATTGAGACACATCGATTTTCTGTTCCTTGATTTTTAGGGTTACCGCGGAAGGAAGAACACGTGGTTCATCGACTCCGGCTATTCACGTCATATGACCGGAGACTCAAGATGGTTCACTTCCTTCACGCGATCGTCAGATGATGACTTCATCACCTTTGGAGATAATACACAAGGGCGGATTGAAGGAACGGGATCGATCAGGGTGAACGACAAATTCATCCTGAAGGACGTAGCCCTTGTGGACAAGCTTAGGTTCAATTTGCTTTCTGTCTCATAGCTTCTTGATTATGACTATGAGACTAGATTTAAGAAAAATATTTGTCGGGTGCTTGATTCTGCTGGTGAGCTTGTTTTTGGGATTTCTAGAGTTGCTAGGATCTTTGGAGCTGATTTTTCTGAATCTCTTGTTGGTTCTCTTAAATGCTTGGTTACATCTTCTTCTGAGTTCTGGCTTTGACACCGACATTTGGGGCACATTGGTTTTCATCATCTGTTCTCTTCTCCACACGTCCCTCAACAAAATAGCGTGGTGGAAAGGAAGAACAGAACCTTAATCGAGACGGCTAGAACGATGCTAGATGAGTATAGCACTCTGAGGAGGTTTTGAGCCGAAGCTGTTGCTACAGCTTGTCATATTGCCAACCATGTCTTCTTGAGACCGTCTTTGGGCAAGACACCATATGAGCTTCGATTTGGAAGAAAACCCTTTGTTTCTCATTTTCGAGTTTTTAGAGTCAAGTGTTTCATTCTCAAGACAGAAAACCTAGATAAATTTGAGTCAAGGACTTCTGATGGTATATTTCTGGGTTATCCTGCACATTTGAGGGGTTTTCGGGTTCTTAATGTTGAGACTAACGTTGTTCAAGAGACATGCAATGTTACTTTTGATCAGACTAGCCCTGGAGCTAGATTAGATGTTTTAGGTGACACACAGGTGACAGTGAGCATCTTTGTGGAGGGAGATGAGGACGAAACTGATGTTTGTCTCCCGCCTGCTGCTACTACACCTCCTGGTCCAATTGAAGAACCTGCTGCCACTACTTCACCTTCAGTTGAGGCTCATGTTGCATCTTCATCATCAGCAATACCTGCGGAGGTCGAAGAGATGCTATCTCCCCCAGGCGCTCCACTTCACATTCAGAGGCGTCACCCTCCGAATCAGATGATTGGTCATCTTCATGAGCGAGCTACTCGACTCCAGGTATCACGATCCGAGTCTCTACTCCCGTTCTGCATTTGTTGCTTCTTTCGAACCCCGTGATATATCTATCACATGCGTTATCTGATTCGAGCTGAGCCAATGCCATGCATGAGGAGTTCGAGAACTTTGAGAGGAACAAGGTCTGGAATCGAGTAGAGCCTCCTAGTGGTCATAATGTGATAGGAACCCATTGGGTGTTCAAGAACAAACAAAGTGAGGATAGTTCTGTGGTTAGAAACAAGTCTAGATTGGTAGCTCAGGGTTTTAGCAAAGTTGAGAGGTTAGACTTTGATGAGACATTTGTTCCTGTTGCTAGATTAGAAGTCATTCGCATTCTGCTTGCTTTTGCTGCATCTAAGGGATTTAGATTGTATCAGATGGATGTCAAGAGTGCTTTTCTGAATGGTTACATAGAGGAGGAAGTGTATGTTAGACAACCCCCAGACTTTGAGAATCCCAAGCATCCACATCATGTCTTCAAGCTTTTCAAAGCCTTGTATGGTCTTAAGCAAGCCCCTAGAGCCTAGTATGAGAGGCTTAAGACATTCTTGCTTAAGAATAACTTTGAGATGGGTAAGGTAGACAAGACCCTGTTCATTCTTATGCATGACAATGACTTTCTGCTTGCTCAGATTTATGTAGATGATATTATCTTCGGTGGTTCTTCTCATGCTCTTGTTTCTAGTTTTTCTGAGACCATGTCCAGAGAATTTGAGATGAGTATGATGGGAGAGCTCAACTACTTTCTAGGCTTCAAATCAAACAATGAAAGGAAGGGATCTTCATCCATCAAACGAAGTATACCAAGGATCTGCTCAAGCGCTTCGAGATGGGTGAGTGCAAGCCGATTGCCACTCCCATGGCGACTTCGACTGCTTTGGATCCAGACGAGGAAGGGAAAGTCGTGGATCAACGCGAGTACCGCAGCATGATCGGCTCCCTCTACCTGACGACCTCAAGACCGGATATCCACTTTGTGGTCTGCCTCTGTGCGAGGTTTCAGGCGTCTACGATGACTTCCCATCGCCAAGCCGTCATGCACATATTCAGGTACCTTCACTCTACCCTCCAATATAGTATTTGGTATTCCTGCTCATCTTCCTTGTCTATTCAGGGGTTTTCTGATTCTAATTTTGCGGGATGTTGGCTAGATAGGAAGAGTACCTCAGGCACTTGTCACTTCTTGGCACTTCTCTTGTCTCTTGGTCTTCTAGGAAGCAGTCCTCTGTTGCATAATCCACTGCAGAAACTGAATATATAGCTGCCGCTAGTTGGTGTAGTCAGATTCAATAGATGGTGTCCACCCTTAAGGACTATGAGTTGACCTTTGCTAGTGTTCCTCGTTTCTGTGATAACACTTCTACCATTAACATTGCTAAGAACCCTGTGCAACACTCTAGGACCAAACATATTGACATTCGCTATCACTTCCTTAGAGACCATGTAGAGAAGGGTGATATTGTGCTAGAATTTGTGGAGTCCGAGGCTCAGTTAGCTGATATCTTCACTAAGCCTTTAGACCCAACTAGGTTTGCCACCTTAAGAAGTGAGTTCGAGGTAATTTACCCCTATGGGTTGGTTTGAGGGGGAGTTGGTTCTTTTCTGAGCTTTCATTGTTCATCTGATCTTTCCTTGATCTTTTTCTGAACCTGCTGATCTTTTTTATCTCTTTAGGCTTTTCAGTCTTTCTTGCATCCCATTGTATCATATTGCATTCATATAAAAATCACAAAAAAGATGCATTATAATATAAGCTTTACTGCTTGTCTCTTAAAATGATGAAGCTTTGCTTATTACCCTTCTGAGCTTTAGTATTTCAATTTTTGCTCAATTTCATGTTTAGTTGTTTGACTTGCTAGAATTATCATGTTTTCACATGTGTAGCTAAGTCTTTGCTAAATAAGCTAGAATTTTAAGACAACTTGAACTAAAAATTGTAATTTGTGGATCTTTTAGCTAGTTGCACAATTAGTGATCCTTTTGTGATATTGACCCTATCAAAATTGCTTTGTTAGCTCTTGAATCTAGAATTTAATATTTCTTGAGTTTTTTGTTCCTTTAAGAATCTAAAATTGATCTTGTGAAAAAAAAAATGAAAAATCAAATGTCAATATTCTCATATGGTTAAATTGTGCCAAACTATTCTCACGAGACTGCATGTCAAAGATATGAACTTGGAGATAGTTTGATGATCCAGACGATCTCATGGGGACTGCTTGTCAAAATTGACATGAACCTCAAGATTTGTCGCCCTGGTTGAAGCTTAGGAAGAGTTTGTGGATGACTCATAGTCCAGGATCTTCTTCACTAAGATAGACCTTTAATCAACATCAATATTCATTGCAAATGAAATCTGTTGTAAAAACTGGGTGATTGCGGTATTTTGAGCAAAATAATTCAATATAGGACTTTATATCTCTAGGATGGTCTTTGTTAACTTCTTGATTTCACATTGACATTCTGACAAGATTATTATCACTTTAGGATCCCTGTTGATAAACTTGCTAATTTTAAAGTTTTGCTTAAATTGCTACAATTCATCGCTTTATCTTGAGCCTTCTAGCTTAGCTTTGATATATATGTCTTAACATAATCTTACTAGCGCTTTTAGGCTTGATATGTATTAAGTAATAGTAGAAATGCTAGCTTGTTCTTTTGGGTAATCTCCAAAGCTTCTTGTACTAAAAATTGAAAAATACAAAAAAAATGAAGCCACTCCATTGCATTTCATGCATGCTCTGTCCTATATTTCTTCCTTATTTCTGTATTTGTCATCTCTGAATGAGAGGAAGGTGTGATTCCTTGATGACTCCATTGTCAAAGGGGAAGAAGATATAACAAAAATGTCAAAAGGGGAGCTTTTTTAATACAAAAAGGTAGAAAATGAAATTTTCAGAAAAATGATGATCATAGTGAGGGGAGCATTTAATTTGCATTCTTATGATTTTATTGTCATTTCTGAACTTGAATTGCAATTCTTGAAATCTCACAATGATCGAAGATCAATTTGAACAATTATTCTTTCATATGGACCTTAAATGACATTTTTGACTCTTCTATGAAAATTGAAGCTTTATTGCTTTTCTTTTTGCCTTATCTCACTTGTCTATGCTAATCTGAAGCCAATTTGGTTATTTTCATTGCTTTCTCTTGCTTTTGGACCAAGTTGTGCCTTTGCGCGAAAACGTCGAGTATTTTTATTCTCAAACCTCATACTCATTTTTGAGAAATTGCAAATGTGTTCATCAAGAGGGAGATTGTGGATATCATGGGGATATGCTCATAATCTTATGATGATGATACAATTGGCAATAGCGTTGAAGGTTTGTCGAAACACTCATTTTCGGCGAAGTTCAAGTTCTGTCAGGCAGTAAGCGGTCAGACCGGCCAGGGCGACGGTTTGACCGGTCACCTCTGGCGGACAGACCGACCAGGGCTTTGGCCTTGTGGCTGGCGGTCAGACCGACCGTTGGACTTCTATCACCAATTCATTTGGCTTCGCCAATCTTGTCGACAAAGTATTGTTTGACCGACAATCTTATCGCTGATTCATTTAGCCGACAAATTCATTTGGACAACAGAATCCTGTCGCCAATTCATTGACGGCAGAACCTTGTCGCCGAATGAATTTGTGACAAAAGCCTATTTTTCCATTTTATTAAACAGGCATTTATTTATAATTTTATTTTAAATATATATTATTTTTTTAAAAAAAACATAAGCCACCATGAACCTATGAGAAGAGTGCTAGGTACCAAGGAGAGTAAGAGCGTTGAGAGTGCTAGGATAGTCATATAAAGGAGTGTATATACACTCTTGTGTAATAGTGTTCATATTTTAATAAAGTAATATTTTGTAATTGCTCCTGGTTAGATCCTGTTATTTCTAAGTGTTTAGTGCATCATTAAGTTGTGATTCAACATGAGCGACTCGGCCACCCAAAATTACAAAAGTCCTAGCTTTAACGTGAGCGGCTCAATCACCCGAAAACTAAACGGTCTTGTCTTCAACGTGAGCAAGTCAATCGTCCGGAATCCAATAATTAATAGTGCATTAAGTAAGTAGAAATTAAAATGCTAACCAACTTAGGTATAGGTCCTCTCATAGTGGGTATTAAGGCCACCCCAAATCCCAAGAGCCAATAAATTAGTTGACTTATTCAAACCTTAGTGTCATACTAGATTCTCTATTAAAAATAGTAAGCGTGTTGATACTGAATACTGATACATATTACAACAGCAAATCAGTAAAACAATTCACGGTAGTCTGCACTGGAATAACCAAAATAGAGGGGGGAGATCGTGAGCAAACCAGGCCAACCAGAATACAACACTGAGTCAGTTCTTTTAATTCTTCTAAAGCAGATGGATTATTGATTACTCGAGACACCTTGTGATGCCATCTTCTTCACTTACAACTGCGATGATCTCAATATAGACCTCCAGTACAGCCTACAGAAAATTTAAGCCGTCAAAAAACTAAATATTATCTATGAAGGGTACATGCAAGGCACAATATCAATATACTCCCTGCCCTATTTTGTGAGATGGAACTATGGATGACTACCATAGATGGGGGCATTGGTACATCTTAATGTTTAGTTCGTTTTTGCTTACTACGATGATGATGACAAATGGGCATACCGAAGAATTTCTGCGGTTGATCAGTACGCAGCACTCCAGCAAGGACCCTTCCAGCACCCAACTCTCCCAACCATCAAAAGTATGACTTGCAAAAATGAGCTCCATGTCCTTATTAACCTGATGACATATTAAAAGTCATTTAAACATAGAAAATCAGCAACCTAGATCAAGCATTTCACTTGAAATGATGAAAATTATATAGAAATCATGGGGAATAAAAAATAAATCGAGTTAGGTGGTTCTATTTCTCAACCTTTCGAACTTGCTACTACGGAATCAGACATGGAATAAGTACTTTTAAATAATTCAAAATAAGAAGAAAAAAAAGACAAAACAAAAGAGGAGTGCCAGATAATAGCACTACGCCTTATTTTTAACATGTCATGGAATTAAGTATGTAACTGTGAACAAAGAACAAACAATGGGTCAATAACCCAAGCATTATGATTGATGCGAACATGTTCAATTAAATCTATCAATTACCAAACAGTTTCTGCACAGAAACTTGCTTAGTATTGTCTTTACTTTCACTAATACATATTCAGCTCTCACAATGTCATCCGTAAATGAGTACTAATTTAAAAAGGTGATACCTGCAATAGTTTGCCCCCAGCAACAAAAGATCGCAATCCCATAGTGTCCTGAAAAGTGCAAGGCCTATTATCAATATCTGTATGCGTACTTGTGTAGTTGTGTACAATATCCAAGAAACTGCCTGACAGGTTAAGCAATAGCTAAACAAAAATAAAACGAAAGAAAAAAAAAGGGGAAACAAATAAAAACCACCTTGTTTTTAAAAGTAACAAGGAACTGAGCAGCTGGATCCCTCTTTGTAGCATTTGATACAACATCAAGATACCAGCCACCACCAGCAAGTCTTTCTCTTGAAACATGAAACCCTGAATGATCTCTTGTCCTTAAGGCAACAACAAAGCCATCTTTCAGTGTTTCAGGAGGCCTTCTACCAAGCCCTGCATGCAACTTATTTTCAGAAATGATTTCCATTGGAGATTCAGCAGAAGACTTCTGCTTATTTTTGGAGTCCTCAGGGGAGGCAAATCGTGAACTGCTACTCATTACAATATCATCATCTCTACGTGAGGAATAATTACTTCCACCCTCTACAGCTGACAATTCATCCATCTTCTGTTGTGATCTGCGGCGAGCAGGTCTCTTTTTCCCTTTCTTTCCAGATCGGCTGCGCCGTCCTTCTGATCTGGAGCCAATATTTTGAGACTGCCCTGAAGCTTGAGGCTCTTCAGGCTGGGAAATGGCTCTTCTCTTTTCACATTCTAAAGTTAACTGGCTTTCATCTGTCTGCTCTGCACCGTCACAAACCTGCGAAGGGTGTTCATTTACCTCTTTACCTAGCTGATCATCTTCAAATCCAGCTTCACTTATTTCTTCATCTTCATCAGAAATAGCATTGTTTGGAACAACACCATCATAGAAAAAGGATTGTAATGTTGCTATTGCTTTCTCTCTGATTTCCATCCACACTTCTTCACTGTAGTTTGCACTCCGAGGAAGAATTAATACATTTGGCATCTCGCGTACCTGTGAGTAACCAATAAAAACACACTTAGTGCTGTTTCTTTGGGGTAAAATATGTTATTCTAGATTTAATTATCAAGCTAAGAAAAGGAATGAGTGCATCATTTGTTTACCAATTGGAACTAAGGCAGGTCGACTAGCTGATTGTATTATCTACACCTCTTTATGAAGTGGGAAAATACTTACATTATAAAAACCAAGTTTTCTGTTGATATATCACTTGCATTTTTTTCCTATCCCCACTGAGGCATTCGATTATGTTAAATAGGGAGCACATTTCATGGTAGAGTGAAATTCATAGCATTGTGGTTATTTCAATATAAATGACCATTTGAATGAAATTCAATTGTACCCTAAGTCTATGTTCCATACCCATGCTTCCATCCATTGTGGACCTTCAGCACCATCCAATGCACATCCCGCTATAGTGCCATCAATCAAGAGTTGTTTGAGTGCACAATCATCTATCAGCTGACAGCTACCGGTATTGACTATGAAAACACCTGCAGGGCTCAAAAGGTAGCAAATCAGAGTGTGTTGTAGCATGAACAAAGAAAACAGATAAACTAATTCAGCAAGCAAGGGAATGCCCAAAAGAGCGGTAAAACAGAAAAAGGAAATGGAGAAGGAGAAGGAACTATCTTACCAGGCTTTATGTGCTGCAGTCGCTCGGCACTAAGTATATTTGTTGTATCATTTGTTAATGCACAATGAAGTGAAACAAGATCACTTGCTGCCAATAAATCATTGAGAGTATCCATTCTTCTGGCAGCAGAAGGAAATACAATAGAAGGCCGCTTTGTTTTCTCAGTAGCCTGCACAAAGCATTTAACAGAGCTCGAAATCAACATTGTGCTTTAACTTTGTTATCAAGGTTAAAATGTGTTGTGTAATTAAGAAACACAACGAAAACTAATTCAAGCGAGAAATTTAGACAATATGATGAAATTTCTAGTATGACGTACCAGAGTTGAGCATATAAAACCAAACCGAATACTCATAGTTGCAACTTCAATAATAAATTAAGAACTGGCAAAAATATTCTTATCTGATCATTTTACCGTACATTACACCAGTTAACTTCTTGTGAAAAGAAAGAAAATGAGTTCTTCATCTCAGAAGGCTTCGACTAGGAGATCAGGCAACCTAAACAGGCGCACAGTATCCAGATCTTTCCAACTGTCATATCTTCCTGATTCTTTATGTTGAAAAGTTACTGAAGCCCCACGCCCCCAACAAATACTGGTTTGCAAGAAATTAATTTTAGCATAAAACGCTATTCTTGCCAGATGCACATAAGTCATAACCAACAAGAGTTGAAGTGCACAACTAATACCATCCACCAAATAGGGCCACATAAATCTACAAGGAAGCGAGAACACACTAGATGCCAAAAATCTGATCACCTACACATGAAACGAACGCAGGAAACTAGCGAACAATTAATTAGGTGATACTATGCAAAGCACTCTTGGATTCTTCAAATCCCCTAAACTAGCAATGCACGCGGCACACACCGACAGTCCAATCCTAGAACCACAAAATTAACAACATGAAACTAGCAGTGCAGATCACAGGCTACAAATGTACGAGTGGCGGATCCGGCACCTCGTAGAGCGGATCGAAGTAGAGCACGCTCATGCGGAAGGCGAGGCTGCGGGTGGCGAGGCATCGCGCGGCGGCGTTGACGCCGACGATACCGAGCACGAGCCCCCGGCAGCGCCGCATGCCACGGCACAGCGGCTGGACGGAGCCGAGCCACCCGGCGGGCGGCGCGGAGGAGGAGGAGGCTTGGCGGGACAGCAGGTGGGTGCGGCGGAGGAGGCCGAGGAAGAGCGCCATGACGGTGTCGGCGACCTCCTCGGCGCGGTTGGCGTCGACGTGGACCAGGCGGAGGCCGAGCTCGGCGGCCGCGGCGGCGTCCGCGGCACGGTCAGGAGAGCCGAGGCAGAGCAGCAGCTGCCACGGGCGAAGCCGGCGCTGCGCTGCGCGCGGGAGGAAGGCGAGCGAGGGGAGGAGCACCGCGGCGGCGGCCTCGACGCGGCCGGTGGAGAGCGCGGAGAGCGGCGCGTGCTCCACGGTCGCCGCGCTGGCGAGCGCCTCCTGCTCCATCGACGGGTCCTCGAGGCAGTTGAGCGTCACCACCAGCGCCTGGCCGCCGCCGTCGGCGGCGGCGGCGGTCGCCGGCACGGAATGGGCCGGGCCGTGCACCATCTCTGGGCCCCTCGGCTGCAGTCCAGTCGCGTCTCGGGTCGGAATGACGAGCAGGACACTACCACACCACAGTAGTGTGGCGCGGTCTGGGCGTTTTGGTGCGATGGAAGCAGCAAAACAATTTTGCGCGCCGTGCATGGTGCATCTGTGTGCGGTACTGCGGTGTGTGTGCCCATCGCCGAGCCGTCCCCCGCGCGGTGCGGGAGCGTGGGTACGATGCAGTTTTTCGGCGAAATGCACGAGCCAGCTCGGATTAGCACACGCAGATCGGTGCGTAATGCGTTGATGTTGCCGCTTTGCTTGCTTGCCAACGGTCTGTGCGGTGGACGGGACACTGGTACGCGTGGAAATTGAGGATCTGAGCTTTGCGTGAACCGTGCGCCGGCGAGCGTACTACGTGAATGCCGGCCCATCATATATATATATATACGGCCCATGGGGATTCCTAGGCTCGAGATGCTGGCTAAGAGTAAGATGATTCCTATTAGGCCCTGTTATCACAGGCTGAATACCAGCTACTCCCCCAGGGAAGTTTCTGGGGCAGAGGCTCTCGTTTCTCAAACGGGCTGAGCTTTATTCCTAAATACCAGATTAGATCACTGCCACTTTCCCCGAGTACTATTTTATCTGGGAGTACTCTATTTTTAGACATCAATTTTTACATAAGTTATATACTAGTTTACATAAATTAAATTATGTAAAAATGGTGTGATTTATGTAAAAGGGAACAAAATAAACTATAAAAACACAACAAAACTAAAAAAACATACATATTCAGACATCCCTAAACAAATTGATTACTCACTTATCATATTGCAGAGAGAAATCAGCATAGCATGGATCGAGTACTCACAAACTCAAACGCAATTCCAAAAATAAAAGGCAGAGGCTCTCAGACTGTGGGCATGCATGGGCAGGTCACCAGAAAGCTACACGAACAGCTAGCCGTGCCACAGAGAAGCGCCATCCATGCCCCCTGCTAGATTTGTTGGAAAGCACGGTCTCGGAATGGATCGGATCTACACATCAATTCGCCGGAAGAAGCAGTTACAATCTACTAACTCATCTCATCCTCCTCCAAGTCCTCGCCTGCGTCAGATCGTACGTGCGAGGCATTCGGTAACTCCAAAACAGCCGCTTCGATCGATGGATCAACCCCGCCGAGCAGTGTACGTGCGGCTCCACCGATGCTCCCGCTTGACAAAAGCTAGCGCTAGCTATCATTTCGCCCGTTTCCACGTAACCAACCACTACCAACGAGCAGTCAAGCACCGCAGGAATCACGGGCGCCTCCTTTACTTTGCCCGGCTCGTTTCTACTGGCTGTTGCGCTCTCTTTGTCCGTGTCCGCCGTCCTGCGCTGCGTGTGATTGATCAAGTCACCAACGGCTAAAAACAACATAAAGAGAGAACGGAAGCACACTTCCTTATCAGCGTGCACTGAAAGAAATACTGGAAAGACGGCTTTTGGAAACAAAGACATTTGGAACCTGCAAATGTTCCGGGCTCGCCCATTCAATTGTTTGTACAAGCTACTAAAGTCGATGAAACTTGAAAGCAACGCGTCAAGAAATATAAACGAAACCCTACTAAAACGTTGTCCCGTAAAAAATCAACGGCTGGGATCGACGGAGCACGAATCAAGCACCACGTACGCAAAATGATTTTTTCGTGAGGTGTCCCACTTGTCAGTGGAGGGGGCTGACTGACTCCCCGTGCCCGTGGGCAGTGTGGCTGGCGACGTTGGCGTAGGGGAGCTGCTTCTTGCGGTGGGAGACGAGGAAGTCCGGCGTGCGCTCGTAGCCGGCGAAGACCTCCTCCCAAATCTCGGCGAAGGCGCGGAGGATGAGGTGGTGGTGGCGCGGCGAGTTGAGGGACAGGAAGCGGTGGAGCAGCTCCCGCAGCTCTGCGCCGCCCATGATCTCCTTCTCCACGATCATCTGCAGCATGGACCGCCGGAAGTCGGCTAGCGGGTCGGCCGACTCCTTCACCATCGCCACGCTCTCCTCCACCCTTCCGGCGCCGCCGCCTCCCCCCTCGCTCACGGTCCGTCTGTGCCGCCTGCCGCCGCCGTCCTTGGCGCTGCCACAGCCGTCTTCGATGACGGCGCCCTGCAGGGAGCGGACGGTCCGCTCGAGCTCCCCGAGCTGGCGCAGGAGCGCGGCCACGCTGGGCGTGCTCTCCACGCTGGTGTCGGCGTCGTCCGTGTCGGCGTAGTAGTAGGAGGGAGAGAACGAGGAGGCCGCCGCCGCGGTGGAGGACGCCGTCTTGCTTCCTGCTCTCCTTGTCGCCGTTGTGGTGGTGGTGGTGCTGGACATGGTGGTAGTAGTATTCGACATGTTTGTGGGCGGTGTGGCTAAGGGGGACTGCTTGTCGGAGCCGTCGGAGATGGAGACGGTCTTGGAGCTGCCGCAGCCGCACATGAAGCCGCGGGCCTTCTTCTTGATGCGCAACCCGCCGCCGGCGCCGCGGCGGCGTGGTATCATCGCCTTCATCGAAAGCCTTCTGATCTGACGGGAACGTGCGGCGCGGGCGCGCAGAGCGAGGAGCCTGTGCTCGTGTGAAGAAGAGACTATAGAGGTGGTGGACTGGCGGCGTACTGGAGCGAAGAGAAAACGAGAAAGCCTGAGGCTTAAAAAGAGCCAGCCATCTTGTACGTTTGTTGCTTCCAGAGGACACGATCAGCCACCCTGCAAAGTCAAACGGATTTATTAGTTTCTGTGTGGAAGCAATCAGATGGTGGTGAAAACGGTTAGATGAAAACTAAGCACAAACTTATCTGCATTAAATCACATATATCTTGATGCACAATCGCAGATAAATTTGAAAATCAGTCTAGATCTCATCTTGTTTACGGTTTTGCTAAATAACATTCAATTTTTAAAAATCAAAATAGTCGAGTTTTTATCCGTCCGATATGCTTTGAGATTTGCATTTCTTCTTATATGATGAATTGAATATGAGTTTATTATGATTTTTTCTTCAGAACATAATAGGTTCACCATATTACCGTATTTTGTTAGTGTAGAATTTTATTTTATTTGTCTTTGTTTTTGTTCAATCTCTCGAAGTATATATTATATTTTGAATAATGTGATGAAAATATGAGTTATCAAGACTTTCGAGAATAATTGCAGTGACCAAAAATAAAAATTACATAAATAATTTACTATAATTTTATGTATAATAAAGTTGTAAATGAACCAAAATTTGACCGTTTTGGACTGAGAAAACAGTTAAATCTTGTATAGACAGGTCCGAAAAATAAAATTCTATACCAATAAAATACGGCAATGTGGTGAACCCGTTATGTTTTGAAGAAAAATCATAATAAATCTAGACCCAATTCATCAGATGAGATGAGGAGAAGTGCAAATATCAAAGCATATCGGATGAATGAAAATTTGACTATTTTGATTAAAAAAATAGTCGAACGTTGTTTAGCAAAACCAATTATTTTATACTATTTATAGCAGAAATTTTTTGTATAACTCTATTAAAGATTTGCTCATATTTTTGCGGTTTATCTTTAGAACATGGTGGTGGGCTGTCATATTGGGTTCGAACCGAATAATTTTAAGAACCATACCTAAAAATTCTACGCGTTGATCCAAAAGAAGTCCTGAACTCATGGGTTCATTTCCCACCACAATGCACAAATTTTGTTTGCGTTGTTGAACAAGGTTTGATCACATCACAAACAAATGTAAATTGAACGAAATTTTGTGTTCCTTAGTTTCTATAACCCAGAGATTATATACAATTAACTTGCATATATATTATTTCCTTAGTTTTGTGTTCACGCAGTTCAGGTTACATGCTTGTTGCGCGTAGTACCTTGTGGGCTAAAAATTTGCCCATGCTCCATATTTGTAGACGTGCAGTGAGCAATGGTTAGCTTCCAAAAAGAAAAGTGTAACAATTGCAAGTAGTCTAATTTAGATGGGATCTGTTACAAATTTAGCAAGCATCTGCACTCTGTGACTAGCATCAAATAGAGATTATCGTGAGAACCCTGTGATCACACATATGAATTATATAGTCAGTCTACTGTATAGAAAAGCATTTTTAGCAGCATTTAATTTCCACACAAGAAAATTGTGAGTGATGCTAGGTAAGATGCATTATTTCTCCACAAAAATTTCCCGTAGAAGTCCTTTTTATATGGAATTAATTATGTACTAACATTTGTTTTATTTTTAATAAATCTATTTTTTGTGTATATTAGTGGTTAAATTTTAAATTTTGCTCACAGATGTTCACAGGAGCTTTTTTATTTTTAATCTATTTTTTAAAAAAATATTTTAAAGATAATATATTCCTAACTTTATTCCCAATTCTGACCCATTTAGTCACGTCATGATCTGTTGCGTGATCAAACTGTGTTGTCACGCCACCGACCGCAGTGTGGTCAAACCTGCCACAATTGCCCTCCAAGCCAACACACATCTGTTTTTGGGCTAAGTCCTATCACACCAAGAAGAGTGGCGTGACAACACTCATTTGTCATGATGAGGTTCATGACGTGACAACGTGTGTTTTACCATACCAAACGTTGTGACGTGGCTAAAGGGGTCAGAATTAAAAATAAAGTTAGTGAGATGTTATCTTTAAAATGTTTTTAAAAATAGATTAAATAAAAAAAGTTCGTTCTAGAGTAACATCGAACAGAGTAGTACCTAGTAGTACGTAGTACTATCAATTTTTATAAGCGATTGTGTGGTCCACATGATCAAGTAACTCGCATTCAACATAACACGTTCCTTACCGGGATATGCAACAACTCACAAAGTTGACATTTCTTAGACTTGCATCTATGCAGCTTGGAGCGAAGAGAAGCGAGTAAAAGAACAGAGGCGTCAATCGAAAAGCTGAATAATGAGTGCTAGTCAAATCTCAAATGGTAAAGATACGAAAGTTTTGGAAGGGCCCTACGAATACATCTTGTTTTAATTTGATCCATGGGCCTACTACTACTATACGAACATTGATGGGACATGCCTTTTGGAAAAAAAAAACAACATGTTGGACGTACTCGTACGGTAGGCTAGAGCAGTTTTTGTCCCATTGCATACGTTGTTGATACATTTCCATCGCTCTAGGTAGGGTGTCATTAGGCCCTTTGACAGGCATCATTAATTAAAAATAAATACTTCATTAAATACGCATTTCTGTTAACGTTACATGAGCAGATACCCCTAAATATGCGGCAGATAATGCTACTACGTTGGCTTATGCATGCTTTTGTTTGTTTCCCCATCATTTCCCAATAATGATCAGCATCGCATTTGCATATAACTTTGCACATCAATTCTCTGCGCAATTGCTCTCGGAAAAAATATCCATGCAATTTATACGGGTCTACTAGTAATTGTATATGGATCAACTTTTTTGTTTTGTTTATCTCCGAAGAAATGGTTGGAGGAGAGCTAGCTAATCAGAGGGAGCTAGCTTTAGGCAAGTGTGCATATATGATGTCGTTGGGTAAAGGTGGCTTGGAAACCTTGTCGACCTTCTTTATAATCAAGTGCGCATGAACTTGCCCAAAAGCAAATAAACAACCAAGAAAGAAGGAAACTTTAGGTGCTACAATGATTACAGATGCCGCCTAAAATGAGGATAAGCGCGCGTAAACAAATGGATTAGCTCTACGTGCGTACCCAAGGGTGGTAGTACGTCTACTCTCGTGCGCAGCACCGAGGCTAGCTGCCTCCATCGACCATTTGGACGTGATGAGACGAGCCCCGCACCGCGGCCGACACCGCGCGCGCGGGTGGACGGAATGATTTGGCGGCCGACACCAATCATTCGGTTTGGCGCGCGACGTTTTTCTCTCCGCCATTTGGTCGGCGCGGGTGGGCAGCGGACGCGGCACGGAAAAGCAAGGCTGCCTCTTCGTCCGTCGGTCGCTCTCGCTCGAATGGTTGGGCACCGCGGCTGCTCGCGTGCTCCGCTTTTACCAGCATGTGGCGAGCTCGGCAGGCGCTTTCTCGCTGGCACAGGCTTTCCGCTTGCACGCAGAGAGGTATCTCCTTTCTGGTCGTACTTGAGTAACCCGACGGCTGGCGGTGGACTCAAGTCGTTTCAACAAGCGCAGTAGCCATGCATGATACCGGCGAAGAAAAAGGTAATATTTGACTAATACAGTTAGTAGAAATGCGAGCGCTGAGCTGAGCTGAGGCGTGTACTGTTTGTTGTACACGGTTGGTGAAAAAAAAATGTTTGCATTAGTCATTGGTCCCGGCCCATTTGTCTAAGCGAAGTGCAAGAGAGGAGTAGGTGGCCCAAATTGCACTAGTTAGGATGGTACGGGGCCCAATTTTTCCTGAAACATTTAATACTACTCCCTTCACTATCTTTTTAATATTTAGAGTGAATACGTAAAAATGACAATATCTCAAAAAATATTTTCACAATATCATAATTTTAGTAGGTTTTATAAATATATTACAATAAAATTAGTGATCAAAGTTGCATTTTGAAGACCATATCAATATCCAAAACAACTTACTTTTGTGAGGCAGGATATTGGGCCACATTGACTTGTGCTGTTAATGATTGAGATCCTTATGCATGTGACGATTTGGTCCATCACAGGCTGCGAGCAAATGTGCACTTTCAGGATCTTGAATCCTTAATCTTGATTGATCAATTGTTATACTCTGATACCCTTCTTTATGCGCAGCAATCCTCAAATTAGATCAGAGTTGCAAGATACGACACGAGCGTGCATGATATTAAAAACAAGGTGAATGAACACCGTAGAGAAAACCAAATAGCAATGCCAAAACAATCATGACAAGCGAGAGATTTGGCGTAGCCGACTGTAAATTCCTTAAGCACGATCTCACAAGAGTACAAGAGATTGCCGCTTTCTTATAACCATCTAGAACCTTTTAGAACCCTCGGTTCCTTGCCCTATACAAGAATATAGTGCTAAATAATAATCTAATCGATCCTCTCGTGCGTCCTCTTACTTTAGATAAGTTAGTTTGTAGCTTGTGTTCTTCATAACTACCCCTCATGACTTTATATATTGTCCCTTAGTTCTCCTCCAAAGAGAGTAGGAATCCCAATCATATTAAAATTCATATAAAAATCCTTGTAACACACATCTCTAAGTCCTAATAGGTTATGATCCAAGTCACCATACTCAACAAATCTCCACTATTATCCGTTGAAGTCACCGTTCTACTCCAAAGAGAGTAGGAATATCAATCCTATTAAGATTCATATAGAAATCTTTGTAACACACATCTCCAAGTCCTAGTAGGTTAAGATCCGAATCACCATACTCAACAATCTCTACCTTGACTATTATCATGGTAGAAAAATCGACTGATTTTTCGAAAATATCTATCCTATCGGACCCCAGTTAGTTGCAGTACCAGCCGAAATTTACTGGTGGGCCACCTTTTCAATGAAGTTCATCTAAATGCAAAAATACATCAAATTTCAACTTCATGTTCATCTTTGTTTCGTGTATATGTGAATATCTAGTTCATACCTGCAATATTCCATGGATATTTTTTCAAACATTTGATATTTTTTTTTTAAAAAAAAAATAAGTTTGAATTTCAATTTTTTTTTGGGCCGATAATCGGTCCTATCGAACCCCTCTAAAAAATCTGAAATTAGTTTTGAAAACCCTGGTGAGGATCGGGGCTGTTTCAGAAAGGGAAAAAAGAGAGAGTCGGATGATCATAATAGGACTACGAATACTATGTTATCTAAGACATACCCTGACACTCCTCCTTTTAACCTAGCAGAAATTGAACTGGAGACTAAACAAGCTGGCATATCCGGTTCAGCCTAGGTCTACTACGTTCTACCACCTTAACAAAGAAACGATCCAAATAGTACAACCAATGCCCCGTCAGGACAAGTACTACTGTGAGTTTGCATGTGATGGTTTCCTCCATGAATTCTTCCTCCTTTTCAACCACCTGCGCAAACGTGCACGCGTGTATGTACAAGCGCAGAGGACAATTCCTCGGCCTGCGAGAGATGCAAACAAAACGCGAAATAATCCATCAGGTCATGGATGCGTACCAGGGACAAATCGACGCGACGTGTACCCGCCCATCGATCGATCGCGCTGGCGTGCAATCCATGACGACGGCCGAGAGCGACGCCGCACCGGTGACCGGCTGGCGGCCGGCCAATCACCGGAACTCGGTGTAGACGACAGGTGACGATATATTATTGATATGGGCTTTTAGATTGGTTATTTGAGTTTGAATGATATTGTAATGAGATGAGTTATGGCCGCGAATACTATCTAATGGAATGGTCTACGTCGAGGAACAAGAGAAGTTGCGTTCTGACGACGAGTACAAGAAAATGAACTCGATGCATGTAAAAGAACCGGCATAATGTTATCATCAGATATTTCGACGGATGCATTATGCCGGTTTAGGACTCTGTTTAGGACATCTAGACTTGTGGACTGATAATGTGATATACGTCTTTAGCGGCAAACACTGACAAAACGAGGTCCACCGGCCACCGCGACTAATTGACGAACGTACTACTGAGCACCGAAGGAAACAGTAACCGTATCATCGTTGGCTTTTGTGAGGTTCTACGTCCGTACCATCGTTGGCTTTTTGTGAGGTAGTACGAATCAAGAGATACGTTCATACGTACAGCGGTACAACAGAGTGCAGGGTGAAAAAGAATCCATATCTGGTTGGCTTCTCGTGACATCGGCCGAATAGATACTCATGCATGGACGCTGGTGTGTATCAGTGTATGTGCACACGAAAAAAATCATCAGCTCACAGGTCAGTAGTAGTGATCAGTAGTCATCTGCTGCAAATCTGCGACGGAGCACACTACCTTAAGGCCATGTTTAGAATGCAGAAATTTCATAAGAACCGCACAATTTTGGTATGATCCTTAAGGAAATCTCTACGCTTCAAAAGGCGCCAAACCAATCGCCTCCTTGTCATTCTCTCTCCTAAAAAAACAAGATGTATATTAGTAGCTGCTCCTTTTCTGTTACATCTTTACATACACGTAAGCTAGACCCAGGGTTTCTCGTTTATGTTACATCGACCGTGCCAGTGGATGCAGGAATGACAAGAATCTTAAAACTCCCGGTACGATACAAATGGCAGCGTAAAATGGTGACGGTGCACGGCTTCGTTTTGTACAGCGGATGGATGTGGACTCGATTGGCCTTCTGGGCCCGGACGGGCCGGATCAAAACGACACATAAAGTTGCAAAGTAATGCTACCAATCTCCTCGCCTCTATCTCCACCCTACCTTTATCATGCCACATGAGACATGAGAAAAAAGAAGGAGAGAGAGAGAGAGAGAGAGCAAAAAGGTGCATAAAAAGCGTGAAGACCCAAATATCATCGTACTACTCATCATTCATCAATAAGCACTTGTGCCGAGAATTAGCTTCTCAGATTAACAAGCTATCGAGTTAAGGTTCCCTTCGACACCGCGGTGGTTTTTCATAAGAACTAATTTTATTCTATTTTTGGATATCATAGTTTAAAGCAGTGTTTGCAGTTATAGCAGGAAAGATCTTACCGCCTTTAGTAAATATTCCTATAACTAACTAGATTTCATAGCACAACACGGCAACCCAAAGTTGTTTGGAAAGATATTGTTGGTATCGGTAACAGCCCTTTGCGCGAGAGAACAATCACAGCAAGCACACAAAAGACACGATAATTTATTTATAAGGTTCGCCAGCCGAATTGCAGTGGCTCCGTACGTGTGAGGAGTTTTTTTTCCCTTTCTGATTAGGATTATAAGATGTCGACGGTATATATTTATACCACGATTACGTGTTCGACTCGGACTCATAGTCCGTACCGCGGGGGAGCCCTCCGCACCTCTAACCCATAATATTTTATAGCCCCTCGCAACTACATCTCCACTGTAGGGATTGTGTCCGGAAAAACGTACATAATTCATTCCTTTCACCTTATTATATATAGCTATACACAACAGATATACTACACATTCAACTTGTTATATATAATCCATACACAACAGATATACTACGCATTAGAGACGCATGAGCTTCAAGCCAGACCAAAAATACCCAACTGGGACCGAAGAGAACAACTATTTGGCCTTCGCCAACTTTCCCCCGCCAATTCCCTTACCGTTTTTGGTTACGTGAGACACCCTTCGCTACAGCTATATTTACAGCTTCTCCTCCTGGTGCTCCATCCGCCCTCTCCACCATTGCTTTTTTGCCATTCTGACCCCCGACACCTCCTCCTCGGCGCCATTATTCCCTCCTATCCGTTCCACTCGCGCCCTGCCGGGATCCTCGTTCGCGGCCGCCGGCCGGTGCTCGAGCTTCGGAGTAGACATGTCCAAGGTGAGACGTGCTCGTGCATGATTTCTTTATTCCATACATGTGCACAAAGCTGGTCACCTTTCCAGGGGCATGGGGTTCTTGATCTTCTCGTTAGGATCTTGCTTTAGAATCAAAGAACAATTCCTTTTTTTGCTCTTTTATACTCTGCTTTTGCTCCCCTGTTCGAGCTCTAGTCAGCACAAATAAAAGCCACTGATCGGTAATCGCACTGCTTAATTTTGATGCAGAAAATTGTGGTGAAGCTGGACTTGCACGACAACAAGGGCAAGCAGAAGGCCATGAAGGCCGTCTCGGCGCTCATCGGTACAAACAACACTAGTTTTTTTTCCTTGATTTATTCATTATCATACATCGAAGAAGCAGCTAGAAGCAAGCACTGCAATTCTGTTCTCTTTTAAGGCATCGACGCGCTGTCCATGGACATGGCGAGCCAGAAGATGACGGTGATCGGCATGGTGGACCCAGTGGACGTGGTGAGCAAGCTGCGCAAGTCGTGGGCGGCGTCCATCGACTCGGTCGGCCCGGCCAAGGAGCCAGAGAAGAAGGAGGGGGAGAAGAAGGACGGGGACGGCAAGAAGGACGGCGCCGACGGCAAGAAGGAAGGCGATGGGGAGAAGAAGGACGGGGACGGCAAGGACGACTCCAAGAAGGACGGCGAGAAGAAGCCGGCGCCGCCGACGGAGCAGCAGCTCATCGCCGAGCTCATCAACCAGTACCGGGCGTACAACCCGTACATGAACACCCACTACGTCGTGCAGAGCATGGAGGAGAACCCCAACTCCTGCGCCATCTGCTAAGCGCGTGCGTACGTACGACTCACGAGACGAACTTCCTGAGAAGATAGCAGTGAACCATGCATATTTGTGACAGAAGAAAAGAACTAGTGGTTCTACTGATGTGGTGACGATTTAATTTCTGTGGAGGTTAGCAGAAGTCAGGGATAAGGAGGGTATGCACAGTGTCGCCTCTGTATATAATACACGCATAAGCAGGGAGGATACGTTGAAACTTTGCTAGCTGGGACAACTATAACTGTAATGATATGTAGCTACAATTTTGGTTTATCTATGTGAATACTATTGATACTTGGAGCCGGGGTGGATGATACCCCCTGTTTCTAAAAAAATACTATTGATACATGAGTGATGTGTGTAAATGAACTAAATTTGTTGTTTGTGGCTTCAAGCTTCAAAAAGGATTATTAGCCCAATAACACTGCAAGCAACGACAATGTGAGGCTAACAAGTTGGTCATAGTGCTATTTTCGAATTCACGTGATCATTGTAGAATTGTCGAGCAATTTGCCCCAAATTCAAAATAGTTGTTTAGTTTATTTGCAATGTCATTATTTACGGCTACTAAGGTGCTAGTATAGACCTGATTTTAGGCGTTGTGAAATTGTTTTCGTTTCTTCTAATGAGAGTTAGGTTAAGGAGACTACTTTTTATTTCTCTGAAAATCAGATTAAGAAGACTACTCACAACGTGTTTTGTTTTCCATGCTCTTTGCCTTAACCATGTTGGGTCATGATACTTATAATTACCCTACAATTGGAGAGCCGAATCTTAAAATGTCACATAATAATGACAACCAGGAAAGATTTCTAACTAACCCCTCTACCTATGACATGAGAGCAAGAATGTAAGTTGGTAATCGAGACAAAAAAAAAATACAAAGATATGTTAAAAGAAACCACTAGGAACAAATTGCCAAGCCGACATTATTGACACATCTCAGTCGTGGATAAGCACAGCTGCACAGGTAGCCATCTAAATTAATGTATAACTCAAATTGCAATTGCAATTACGTCACATACTGATCAAATAAGGACGGCATGACACCAGCCAACATCTTATGTCCATGATCGATCGAATAGAATGAACGACATCCAAGTAGTATTAGGATATTAGTGACCTAATGCTTCATTTAGCACACTCATTTGGAGCCAGATTCACATTCCACAGGAAAGCTTCGCCCAAAGTTTTCAAGGCGAAAGCTCACACACACACCGTCACACATAGCCATGGTTACTTAAAAATCATTACTACTTCTGTAAGACATTGTTCTCAGAACTACACCCATCATAGTCCCCTGACGAACAGCTTCTATTCAGATGCTTCTAGGTCTAAAAATGGTGCCTTTGGCATAGGCATCAATGGAACTATAGGACATTCTACTCTTAACTGCAGGATACAATTTCTGGCTCAAGGATTGCAATCCTCTTCACCTTTGGAAGCGGAAGCCCACGCCCTCTTGCTTGCAGTAACAATGGCTAAATTGTTGAAACTATTCACAAGTGTTTGCTTTCTTGATTGTCAGGTACTAGCTCAAGCCATTTCAGAAGGACTGTTGATACACAAGCTAGGGCACTGGACAATCCAACCAATATTGCTTCAGTTCAAAGAAATATGTCAATCCATGCAGGTGAAGTTTGTCTATATAAGCGGGGAAAACAACCAAGAAGCTGATCAGCTAGCTAAACAGGCACGGATGATTAATTACAACACAAAAGATCGAATCTGCAGTAGTGTTGCTCGCCACAATAGCTGTCCTGTCTTGACAGCTCTATGTAACCAAGAATATGGCATATTACATATCTCCTGTTTGCAATGAAATCAGCCCCTCTCGGCTTTTACTCTTAAAAAAAATCACCCATCATAACCATAGTTTAAACGGCAAAACCAGGGACTTGCATCGATAAGCAGCCGCAACTCGTAACCTACTGCTTCTTTACAGAGGAAACGACAGAAATCCAAGAGATCACAAGGTTTCGAGACGTCAGGTCGAATGCATCTGAAGAATAGGAGTGAAGTTTCTTAATACCCAACTTGGACACAGCAAATAGGCCAAAAGGATGGGGGGTGTTTGCCTAGTCAGATGTGGCTAATTGCATCCACGGAATGGAGTGTAGGCGTGGCAATGGCGGCCATTTGGAACGTTTTAACCAAAACCGTTTGTCTTGTCTCGAAATTTTATGTGCCGGTGAGTCGGATGACCATGACATTTCGGTCCTGTTTCGCCTAGCTTCAGCTCTAGATATGGGATTATAGACTAAAGCGCGACATGAAGTTAAACGTTTGATTTGTTGCCAATAACCTTCGTCTGTAGCGGCTGACCATTTTAATTTTCTGAAAAGAAAGGGGAAGGATGCTTACAAAAGCGCAACTGTTCTTGCTGTAGATCCTATAACTAGCACTGTCAGTGTTTCACAATTCAGATTGCTATGAGCCCATGAAATGATGATTGCGCGTGACTATTCGAATCTCTTCAGTAATCCTGCGTGCCATTGAAATATTTTTGCCTTCCGTTAGGATGTCTCCTACACAACATCTGTTTGATGTAACAACAAGTGAACATATTATCTGTTTACAACAGTCACAAATATTAGTGTTGCTGCTAGTACAATTGGCACCTGTCGAACTGGAAACGAATCCTCTACAGTTAAGAGGAAAATTCACCATTGCACGGTGATATTTATTAGTCATCCAGCCATTGGCTCAAAAATCAAGGGCTGCGCATGTCACCTGACTGTATGAACGCTGCTTTTAACGGTAGCATTAACGGTTCAGTACTGTAGATATGCTGCTGTGGCATTCCATCTCATGCGTTTATTGCTGATTCGGTGGTGGAGATATGACCCTGATGGCTAGTCCTATAGTACCTCTGCATTGTACTTCTCAATACAGAGGATCCCAGGATAGAATAGGCCTATAGTTTGTCAGGTCAGCCTAGCCCATAATTGCTCCAGGCTATACGGAAGATCGTATGATACGCCCAAGGACCCGAAAGGAAGATGCTTGGTCCATGTTCTGAGGTTATCCATGTATTTAAGGCGATCCATAGTGCAGGGGTGCTAGTTTCTTCACGGTATTGCCACGTGACACACGTGAACTAGATTCATTTTCTCTCTCCAATGGTTAGCACATCTTCTCTCTCTAAGCCCCATCATGTATTAAATTGAGATGAAAAAACAAACTCCACTGGACTTAATCAACTGCACCACCCGTCCACCCAAATCCCAACTCCATCGGCCTGCACTTCATCTTCCCCAATCCCACTCTCGCTCCTCCCAACGAATCGGCTTGCGATGACGAAGACGGTGGAGCAGCCGACCTCTGATAGTTGATTTCTATTGGTAGTATGAGGTGGTAGTAGAAATAAGATCTGATCGTTGATTTCTTGATAGCATTTTAGACTTTTCATTGCAATTCTATTTTTTCTGAGGGTACTAACAATTTTTCTCCTAAACCTAATCTCTCACGTCTCTATTGCCGAAATTACTCTTATCCATGCATTCTCTTTACAATTTTACCTCTATTGGGATTCTATTGCTTATACTGTCACGTGTAGTATAACTAAATCATAAGTAATATGAATAGTTGGATCAAAAGGAATTGACGATCTATATTGAATTGAGTGTGCCATAAAAGAGCTCCCAACGAAACCTTCCTCTCCAGGCGTGAGCACCATGGCGCAGAAGTATTTTTTTATTATTCTGGACCGGAGCACCTACATGTACCAATTCCAGAAGAAAAAAAAAATCTTCAAGCACCACCCTCTCCAGTGGCTATCTAGCACCGGTGCTTGAGGCATTCTTGGGTTTCTAGACCGGTTATTTGGCATATTGTGGATGGCCTAAGGCCATACACAATGTGAACGGTGCCAAATTCGTCATCTCGTTGTCATGTCACCCAGGTGCTAGATTTGTTTCTCCTGTGTTTAACACCCTCTCTCTCCAAAACGGGATCTACAACTAAATAAAATATCACATCTTTTTCTCACACCACACACCCTCTGTATTTCACTTACAAGTGAGCCCATATTCTTTTCCCATAAGCTAGCACATGAGCAAGTAGGTGCACTGGTTCATGAAAAAAGAAGCTAGCACCTGTCTCTGCAATGGTTAGCACCGGTGCTTGGAGACAGTTTTGAAAGCTAGCACCGGTTATTTTGGCACATTGTACATGGCCTAAGAAGGCCTATTTACAATATTGTCTCCTGCAACTGCCACCAACAACCGATGAGGTGACAATTTGGAGGATTGAAGTGACCTTGTGAATTTAACAGGAATTAGTTCAATTCCAAATTTTGGAAAATTCCCGTGTTAGAAATAGTCAAAATGTCGTACTAGATGGAGTACATTGAAACAGAATCGGGATGTAACAATCTAGAGTTCCACTGTCGTTCTGTTCATACCAGGCCGGTGTTCCTGTTCCTTGGTCGTTCTCTTCTTACTATTGTTCCTCTGCCGCTCACGGACGTTAGCTTACCACGACTTGCCTTTAATCACATTGAAAGAGAGTCGGGATGTAACAATCTAGCTTCTCATTTAATCACGTCCCTTCAATCCTGTTCCTCCACTTACCACGACTTGCCTATGCATGATTTTCTCATCGAATCAATTAAGTTAGCATTAATCCACTGCTATCTTTTTGGTGTTGCACTGCTGCTTAACCAGACATTATCCTGCACAGATCACTGCCTCGGCTCAGTCACTCTGAAAGCCCGAAGCCGACGAAAGGTCATCAGATTCTTCCTCTCTGTCTGGACGGGTGCTCCCTGAGACCCTGGCGCAAAGTACTGCCTCCCTTTTGCATAAGGTGATAGAACCAGACATAAAAATGCACTTCTCTGATCCATGATAGTTGTACTTAATTTACTTCAATTGGTTTCTAACAAGTGAATGAATGCCTCTAGCTAGTTTACACTGACGTGTAGGAGATCTAATTGATCGATGCAGCGTTTTGGGGTCGGCAGATGGGCCAGTGTTGTGTACATGTACTGATGCACACATCACAAGTTAGGAGTTCGGTATGTCGACACCAAAATGCAGGCGCACGATTGCAGGCAAAGGCAACAGTTTAGTGCTAGTAGAGACTAGAGACTAGAATTAGGAGAACAGTTAGGACGCCATGGGGATGTGCCAACTAATTCCGTGCCCACTAGCGGTCGGGGAGCGCATTCTGTGACGCAATGATGCCTCAGTTTCTTAGCTTGTGCAGTAAAACATCAGACGTAAACACCGGAGGATATGTAACATCTAGAACCCTGTGTGGTTCGCATGAGAGCAGACAAACTGTAAATTTAACAACAGGAAGTAATTACACACTGTTCTGTACAAATATATATAAAGACATTGTCAAAATTTATGACAACTCTTCCTTAATCCTCGTGCTTCGATCATTCATACCAGACAGCTACAGTAGCAAACCAGCAAAAGTAGCTAGCTAGAAAAAGAGCAAGGAAGACGGCGAAGCTAGAAGTCTAGAACGTGACAATGCACAAGCGTGCTATACCTATGCCCACAGATCATCTCTCGGGACTCACCGCGTCGACGGGCAGAGGCGGCGGTGGCTGTTCGGACCGAACCATGGCGCCGCGGAGGCGGTCGAGGTGGCGGGAGTCGCCGGAGGAGAAGATGGAGAGCCAGGCGACGACGGGCGTGCCGAGCAGGACCAGGCCGGCGGGCACCATCCACAGGTGCTCGTGCGCCGGGTGGAACGCCACCGCCCACCACACCAGCAGCCCGGCCCCTGCGAGCCCCAGCACCGTCACGCCCGCCCACGCCCGCGTCCCGGCACCGCCGCACCCCTGCTCTGGAGGGACGTACAGCTGGTGCTGTCGCTCGCACGATGGTTTCTTGGCCTGCGCGTCATGGTGTGGTTCTTGCGCCATGGTCACGGAGAAGAAGCATGCAGTGAACTAGTGGAGGCGACGAGACGGGAAGTGAGCAATTGAGCAGGTGTGCGTGGGTTAATGGGATCGATGGGAGGAGGGAGCATGTGGGCGAGGCTATCTGTCGATGGAGGCATGCGCGGTCGGTGGCTGACGGCGACTAACTCTGAATGCCTGATTCATGCATGCAGTAAGTATATCTTAGGACTCGGTAGAGACACTAAAAAATGAGATGAAACGTACGTATCTCCCGCCACTGATGCAACTCTTTGGTCTCTTGGAAACTATCCAAAGGACAAATTGTATGCTCCAGATCGATCGATCGCTACAGCACATACGCTACACTATAGCAATACGATCCGGTGCTTAGAGAAGATCTTTGATGTTGGTACAGTAAATTTGTGCGAAGCAGTGGTCATTGTTTAGGCTGAGGATTTCATGTCCCCTGGAGAAGCCACAACGGGCCGGAGACAACGCAGGTGCTTATCGTCGGCCGGTCATACAGACCGGATAGCCGAGAAACTGTGATCCACAGGAAACTAACTTCTTCTCCAACAGTCAGCCTCAAGAATCTTTCTTATCCAACAAGCACCATATGAACATGCATGCATGTCTGCCGTCGCAATTTCCCGTGTAAAACCCTCAAATTTCCACGCAAGTTCATGATTTCATCCGGAAATTCCCAAGTGCGCGAACTGAACTGGTCCCCTCTGCCATAGTGGTGTTCCATTCCCTAACCCTAAGTACGTACTAGGATGAGCGTAGCTCAGTTGACAATGAGGGATGTTGGCTCCCCGTCCATCCTCGTTCGAGCACTCGGTGCGGTTTAGAGGACTGAGCAAAGCTCAGTTAGCACGTGTGGCCGTCGAGTCTGTACACCCACGTTTGACTTCATTCATAGCGCGTGTTCACTTCTCCTTTAAGGTAAGCCAGTGAAACTGGTCAAAAAAAAAAAAAAAAAGAAGTTCTCGTGCTATTCCTATTTCCAGCTAACGTGGCGTGAGGAACGGTGGCCGTATGCTCCAACGAAACATCAACGGTGGCCTGTGAGTGTGGGCCAAGAAGCTGAAGTTGCTTCGATTTCGCCGTGAGCGGTATTCGTTTGGACGCGCGCGGCGCGGACGGCTCTTTTCCGTTGTGTTTGGGCCTACTAGACCACGCGGGTGGGCGTGTATAAGTGCATCATGGGCCATAGATCGGCCCAACATACGGGCCACACTCCATAAAAATTTGTTTAGATAGGGAGGGATTAGAACCAATCCTTTTGAATTAGAAGAGATTTTAGCTTAAATTCTAAGTTAATCCAAAAGAATTGAGTCGAATCACAATGCATCCAAACAAACCCTAAATTGGATCGCACATGAAATCCGCGATCCAATTTCTGATAGCCTGGGCCGTGATTTACCAGGATACTTTGTTCGGCGACGGGCTGGTGATACCCTTTTGCTTGCTTATAAATGGCCCGGTCCCAAGATACTAGATCAGGCCAGCTGAAAAGGCCTTCTGTTGATTTCCTTCTCTTTTTCGGGCCACTTAATTTCGACAGGACTAACCTCAATCTCTCTCTCTCTCTCTAAAAAACAAAACTACTCCATCTCTTTTTTTTTGGTCGAAAAAATTGAAATTAGCATCGCAGTCCCCAGTCAACACTACCTCTTCAAGTACCCATGATATTCAGTTTTTTTTATGTGACATTACCAAATCAATGGTTGTCTCATTGGTTTATCAACATTTCAACCTAATTGAAATCTACACGGGCAGATGTTAACTATTGACCGTTTTCTTGCCAAATAAAAATCTTGTGGTCATTTTCTTAAGACTATCTAGTGGTCATTGGAGTGTTGACTCGATCGATACTGCCCGGTGCATAATGTCAATTGCCAAAATTGAAATTGGAAACAAAATCTGCTTCCTTGCACGCAACATATACATGGATGGATCACATGTAAACTCTAGGATCGTCACCCATAGATAATAGATTGACCAAACCCTATGTTCTTGATTAAATTCCTAAATACTATTTTAACATTTAATTAAAGATCATATGACCCTTATGGTCATAACCTCCGCGGTTAAAGACCCATGTGGTCGTAGGATTCTAGGGGTTGCTCTACGAGTACTCTAGTCGGATAGGCATTGTACCTATTGTCCGACCAGATAACCGCTCGAAAAATATTTGAACTGGTACTTGGACCCGATTCCAAGTATATTTCTTCCGTGTGATGAATGATATATGTGCTTTATCTGCTCCAAGCCACACGATGCTTTTCAGTCCTAAGTCATTGACAATAACTACTACACAATTTTTGCCCATGTTCGTTTCCCACTGACACCAACCGGTGATAAGGTGTTCTTCCACTAATAATAATTGTCTCCCCAACCAGACGTGTCGTTTCCATAAGGTGTCTTCTCCAAGAATAACTGTCACCTCTTCACTAATATTTAAGGGTGGATGATAAACAACATTACAAAGAGACAATTGAAGCACAACAAACAAGACGAAGGAGAGGACAAGTGATTCAATATCATTATAGACAACTCAATTTCTCCAAGCAATATACTCAGTATAATTAGGGCTAGTTTGTCACCTTGCTAAAAACATCTCTGTAAAAACAGTTCATTACAATAAAGAACAATCCTCTTCTCCTTCAAAAATTCTCAACGATTTTTCTTATTTCATTTCATATGATCGGTGACTTGATCGTCGACACCCTACGACTAGCACACTGCTACAAATTTGAAACCCTATACACGTATAGTAGTCCTACACAGTCAGTTCACCAATACTATCTCTTTCAACCACTGACTCTGGTGCCAACTTTTTCATGCCAATAAGGCAACCGCTACCTAAATCCAGGAAGAATCTGATGCCAGTTTGAGCTTTACATTGCCGGATACCGAATATAAAAATATTCAGGGCTCTGAATTCCATCACCTGCTCACCTATACGAGCTGCTTGTCTCAGCTTTCCTCTCGGCATAGCTCACCTAAACCAGTGACCAGATTACGTGAGAGCTAGCTTGCCGTACGAGTTGGTACTCTAACTTTCCGACCGAGAGAACTGGTCGCTCGACATGGGCTTACGACCAGCGAAAACGCCTGTAATCTTTGCTAGATTTAGCTGCTTAGTGTCCGTGTTGGGATTTGACTAGTTTTTTTCTACTGCCGGGAAGAGGTGCCCAAAAGTTTTTGGGACAACGGATGGCCATGTATTTAACTCAAGCTTAATTACGGCGCCTGAATTGTCACTGCATTATGCAGCCATTGGTGTATCGTACATTCGTACCACTACGCTACGAGGACGTATTTAATCGTATGTGATTTTGTCAGGAATCAAATCTAGTACCCGTACTGCACAGGAGCTGCTCTCTCCATTTAGGCCATGTTTGGCACGATCGACTCCGTTCCAAATTTTTCTAGCTCCCTCCATACTTAGATCCTCTCCTGAGAAGCTGTGATGAAGTGTTTGATTAAGATGTTAGCCCCGGATCTTAAAATGAGAGGAATATGAGAAAAAGTCTAAAGTACCCTTGTTTTTTATATGCAGTTAATGAGAGGAATCTATGCCAGCTTGTGATTTATTTTCCTTTCATTACCAAACATTCAAACTTTGCAAAAAGAAGCACCGTGTGACTGTCCCGAACTTGAAATTGCAGTATTTCCAAATTCTTGTTACTACAGATTGTTACATTGGAACAAAAGATTATTACATTACATATTGACTTGTAATTGAAAGTATACACATTAACATCAATAATTAAGAAAACAGCTTTGATTATTGTATCATTCATGCTTGCTGAAACCGATCCTGCATGTACACCAATTAGGCATTGCTCAACTTATATTAGAAGCAGACCGATCTTCCAAAAACTGTGTTTAAAAAGCTGACAATACACTTGTAGCTCATGATTGAAATAAGTAGCAAAGGGTTCCACACTATTCCTTGTTTAGATCCAAATCTGGACCATATCCAATCACAAAGTCTTCTACATGTAGTAGTAGATGGGCATCACATTTGCAAAACTGAACAAAATCTGAACCATTTCATTATTTCCAAATTCTTGTTACACTCAATTTTACAACAGGGAAATTACAACCAAATTTACAATTGAACTTCTGAATTCTAGAGGTAAGTTAATGTTTTCAAAAATCCACATGGAAAAGGATTTGCAAAAATATGCAGATTAGAAGCTAGTATCTCCAGTTTGATGAGAGAAAGAAGAGGAAGAATCGGCAAACATCCTAGCCAAATGGGCCTTTTGTCTCAATCCGATCAAAAAGATACATATTCTATTGTGTGTTGACCACCGGGAAACGAATGGATTAAGATGAAGACGGACGGTTCAATTAGCCAGCATGGGAAGGCTTGTGGAGGTTTAGCAAGAGACGATAAAGGGGATATAAGCGTTCTCTCAAGCAGTTAAGAAGAAGACCATACTCGAAGTCGAGCTCTTCTGCATCTGAAAATGTATTCAAATAGCAGCTGAAAAGGAGTGTCAGAGGATTTGGATCTCAAGTTGCAGATTATGACGAAAGACAGGAAGCAAATTCACTCGGCCAAACACCGAATTCTGAACACCCGAGGAGAGGGCCGATGTCACTAGTCGTCATCATGGTCGCCACGGGGATCACCGTCGATGCCACGTGGTCCCCGCTCACTGTTGTCGCTGCGTGGTCTCCGCCGAGGAGGATATCACCACTGCCGGGGGGAGAAAGAGGGGCGCACGACGTTCGAGAGCTCGCCCAGCTCGGGAGCCTCACTCGCCGGCCATCCTCACCGATTCTTCCATGCGCTGCCGCCTCTACGGTTTGAGTGGAGGAGGGGAATCGGTTGGGGTTTTGTTGAGTGGCATTTGGTGGGTAATTTACTCTCAACTTCGAGGGTATTTGGGTAAGCAAGGTGCAGCTCAAGTTTTTCTATCATCATCTGCTCTGCTCTGTGCCATTTTCACTTCACGATTTTCTCGAAGTTAAAGTGTTTGGCATAGCTCCGTCAGCTTCATCCACAAAGCTGGGGCAGGACCTATACCAAACATGCCCTTAATTTTATGTCCAATTTTTTTCCTTGGTGAGCTAATGTACAGATCGTTCACAAGTCAATAGCTGAAACAACGATCAGATCGTATTCAATACCAGCTAATGACTCTCTGAGAATTAAGGAGTTTGTACGAAGGATTGGGTCACGATTCATGCAGGAACATTGACTAGTGGAACGAGGAATACGTGAAGTTTCACGTACCCCTGGGCCCTGGTCCTTCCATGGCTCTTGCCCTTACTAATGTAATAGTTACAGAAAGCTCTTCCTTCCCCATCCGCTCTTCTAGTACATATTTACTGCGCAGCTCCGGAAGCACCATATATCTTCGTTTAAACGTGCATAGCGCTGTACGTAGAACGCTGCAAATGCCCCACCACGTACGTACACTGACAGATGTATGTACGTAGGTACGTATGTACACACGTATAGTCCACTGGAAAATAACTCCCATTCGTAGCCGAAGACAGAAAGGTCCAGGTCTTTTATCTGCAATCATGTGCTTGTGCCGTGTTTACAAGTCGTGTATTTGTAAGGCAGGCAGGCAGCTAGGTTTCACCAGTAACTACGTACGAACTGTGTATCCTGAAATGCACTGTAATTTCTGTGGCTGCAGAGGGCATTGCACGGGTGTACACTTGTTTGCAGTGAAACAAACAACAGCTGTAGTTGGCCAGGGCGGAGCTAGGGGTGGTGTCTGATATGCACTAGCATACCAAAAAAATTCAAAAATATATAGAAAGTATATATATAAATGTATAATATTTAAACTTATGTAAAACATACACCGTCATCAAAATTTTCCAGCTCCGCCACTGTTTGGGAGCACCCAGCACTGAAATATATGTGGTCACTGCAAAATGTAGTTACTACTTACCGTAATGCTTATCTTAAAAGGAGCCCTGTCCGATAGGAAACGTACACAGGTCACAGGTGTCGTTTGCACCTTGTGACCGCCGCTCATGGAGCACAGGTCAGTGTGCTTGACGACGCAAACGATGGCTTAGGATTAAAGAAAATCGCGTGCTAGCTTGTGCTCTCACCATCTCGTTTCCTTGGACTTGGCCTGCAATTTCTAGGTGAAGCAGGAACTAGAAATAAACATGGGATGTTACCTCAAACACACTAGTCCATTGATTAATTAATTTACCAGCAGCACATACCGCATGGAGGACTGTGTGGTCCATGCCTTGAAAAAGTATAGATGCATGTTAAGGGTTTGTTTGGACAATTTCGGCTTAGTTTTTCGTTGGGAAAAGCTGGAAGTCGTTCTAAACGGGCAGCTTTCATTAGCCGCTTTTGGAAAAGCCGACATCCGCATTGAACGTGGAGAAGTTGGAGCGGGAAATCGGCCTGAAGTAGCTTTCCGTAGCTTCGGTGGGTTGAGGTTCCGATTTTACCCCTAGCGTTGAAGGAAATTACCCCTTCGTACCACGTAAAAAAAATCACATTCCTCATCCCATTCCCCACTTGAACCTAGACACTAGTGGTGGCGGCGCTAGGGTTTTTTCCCCACAATGCGTTCGCCCCGCACTACCGCACGCCGCCTCCGCCTACCTGCGGCGAGCTCCAGCCTCTTCCGATTGGCTCCCCCGACGCCGGCTCTGTCCTACTCCTCCCGAAGCGCCATTGCCCCCCGGCCTCCTCCTCCCGAAGCGCCATTGCCCCATGTAGATCGAGTTTTTTTTTTCATTTTCCTTTTTTCTTCTCCTTTTGTGTAATCATGGAATTGATTAATTGTGTAATCATGTGATCAAATGATTGTCATTAATTGTCGTTAAGATTTACTTGTGTGTAATTTAATTATTGTTTGAAATAAAATATTGGTAGATTCCATAGGAATGGATTACGAAAGTTCAAAGCAAGTATATATGACTATGTAACGTTTTGCATTTTATACTTGGAAATTGAAAATATAGTACATTTTATGCTTAAATTTACATTTCTATACAAAAAATAAAAAAAAAACAAATCAAATCATTTCAAATGACACTAAACAAATCATCATTTACTTAAAAAACATTTCAGATATTTCTCAACCCAGACTAATCAGACTACCGAGTATCAAACGTCTTCATATTAGCCTGATTAGCCGTTTCAGGGAAACTGTGGTCATACCAAACAGACCCTGAGGTTTCGTGGGTTGCTTGGTCCAAAGCCCAACCGGCGGGGCGCGGCAGGCACGCACCAGTTGGCCGTGTCAGTGGTGTTAGCCCTGAGGAGTTCAACAACCACCAACCCCTACGCTTTAATGCACCCATCAATCAATTCACTCACTTGTTACTTTCCCTCTCGCAGCTGCTGTTTCTTATTCTACTTCACCACCACCGCCCTCCGCTTCTTGCTTTGCTAGCTAGCTCGATCCCGGTAGTGTTGGCGCCGGCGCGGCGGAGTCTAGCTAGATGGCCGCGGCGCGGTCGGCATTGGTGTGTGCCGGCCGTGCGGCGAACGAGGCCGTGAGCTTCGTGGTGTTCGCGCTGCTGGACGTGCTCGAGGTGCTGCTCTGCATTGTGTACAAGGTGGCCGACTACATGGTCGAGGGCGCGTGGCGGCCGTGCTACTGCTCGTCGTCGTCGGCCGCGGCGTCCGGGAAGATTGTCGTGTCGGAGCGCGGCGGGTCCAAGGTCGTCAGCATGCTGTCGTCCACCAAGCTGCACCTGGAGGACATCTCCGACACGCTCTACACGCGCCCGTCCGTGCTCGCCGGCGCCGCATCCTCGTTGTCGGTCAGACCGCCCTCCTCCCGGCGCCGCGTGAGGGCGCCTTCCGCGTCCGCGTCGGCCACCACGTTCACCGTGCACTCCGCCATCGTGCAGATGCTGCGGGGCAAGGTCGGTGACGGCGACGGCAAGCACAGACCGTACCGCTCGCCGAGGTGGTCCGACTGCCACTGCGCCAACTGCAACCCGGCCGACACCGACCGGCTCTTCGTCCACGTCGAGGGCCCCCCAGGTACGCAAGGCAACCGTATCCATACTCCATACATCCGCCATTAATACGGAAAGGCAAGATTCGCTCCTCTCACCGCATCGCTCTGCTTGTGCGCCTCAAAGACGGCGGAGCGACGGAGGAGGACGTGCTGTTCATCCACGGGTTCATATCGTCGTCGGGGTTCTGGACGGAGACGGTGCTGCCGAACGTGAGCCGGGAGGCGCGCGCGCGGCGGCGGCTGTTCGCCGTGGACCTCCTCGGGTTCGGGCGCAGCCCCAAGCCGGCCGACTCGCTGTACACGCTCCGGGAGCACGTCGAGATGATCGAGCGCTCCGTCATCGAGCGGTACGAGGTCAGGTCGTTCCACATTGTCGCGCACTCGCTCGGCTCCATCCTCGCGCTCGCCCTCGCCGTCAAGTACCCCGCCGCCGTCAGGTCCCTCACGCTCGTCGCGCCGGTACGCGCGCACTCGCCGCCTGATCTAACGATTTTTCGCCTATTTCAACGCTGCGTTGTTAAATGTTATTGTTTTGGGTTGTGCCTGCGCGCGCGCGGTGCGGTGCGGTGCGGTGCAGCCTTACTTCCCGGTGCCGAGGGGAGAGATCGGGACGCAGTACGTGCTGCGGACAGTGGCGCCGCGGCGGGTGTGGCCGACGATCGCGTTCGGCGCGTCGGTGGCGTGCTGGTACGAGCACCTCAGCCGCACCGTCAGCATCGTGCTCTGCAAGCACCACCGCCTCTGGGAGCTCGCCTTCCGGGTCTTCACCTTGTACAGGTAAACTCGATGCAAATCCGGCGCTTGCGTCTACTACTGTACTGTATTCGCTCTCCTACTAGCTAAACTAAACATGACATCATCCGCAAAGACCGGTCTGCTAGTAGTAGCAAAAACCGTTTCGTAACGTACCAATGTTTCCTCCTCCTGTTGAGAAAAAAAATTGTGCATCTGGGTGGTGAAAATTAGGTCAGCAACCGGCTCAACGACATTTTTTTTTTTTGCATCGGCTCAGGGGTTTGGGGATAGGTTTGCCGCTTGGCCATCTTGCATTGGGTGGTAGCATAAACCAATGGAATTTAAGCAAGCTCCTAGAGGAATTCCTTCATCAATAGGAGTTCCCAGCGAGCCGATGCAGAGATACGAAGAGAAGTAGCAGCATTTATTAATGCCGGACCGGTCCATCTGCCTCACTGGATGCTGATGTGATCGATGGGAGTTAATACGAGACATAGGAACCGAGTTTGACCCCGGTCAACCATTTGATGGAGCGACACGCGACCATCTACTGTTGCACTGCCGGCCACCCACTGAAGAACGGCTAACCAGACCACGGACCACCAACTGCACCGGCTACCCGACTGATTTACTACTCATCTGCTTATCCCAATCCCCTAATCTCCCGTCCATGGAGCAATCAAGCAACGATCCTGGCCCAGGCCAAGAAAGATGATGTTGCTGAGCTTTCTGTTTAGCAGTTGATATAGTAGCTTATGCAAACTGATTAAGGAAAAATGGTCACATGAAGCTGTTACTTATGTTCTTGCTCAGCACCAACATTGTATCATGTCACTTTTGCACTCTTCAATGAAAATGAATGTTCAGTTGTTTTTCAGAAAAAAAAAAAGAATATTGGGATTAGGTACAGCATGGCATTAATGTTTAAGGTTGATACCTAATAGTACCTTTATCACATCTTTCTTGATGTAAGCTCATGTTGCAGCATTAGAAAGAGGGGACACGATCATTAACTTTCTGATAGGCGAAATTGATTTAGACCTGACAAATTCTGGCTAACCATCCATCGTCATACTCCAACGAGCAGGGTCAGGACGTACCTAATGGACGGCTTCTTCTGCCACACTCACATCGCTTCATGGCACACCCTTCACAACATCATCTGCGGCAGCGCCGGCAAGATCGACAAATGCCTAGAGATAGTCAGGAATCAGCTCACCTGCGATGTTACCATCTACCATGGCAGGGACGACGAGCTCCTACCTGTGCAATGCAGCTACGCAGTGCAGTCGAAAATCCCGCGCGCCCACGTTAAGGTGATCGACGGCAAGGACCATGTCACCATTGTTGTCCGGCGTCAGAAAGAGCTAGCCAGGGAGCTGGAGGAGATCTGGAACACAAAACGGTGACATTATCTTCAGGACTCAGGAGTAATACATAGGGTATAGCACAGAGGGTGTTAAGAGGGCACCTCGGATTAACAAAAGGCGGGTCTTCAAAGAAGAGCAAGACTGCAGTGAAGAACATCACATTTCCAAATGCAGCAGGAAGCACAAGGGCAAACAAGGGCTCGAGATAAATGTGAAGAAGATTACCTGATTACTTTTACCTTTTTTTGTCCTCCTTTTTCCTTCTCAAGTTTTCATATTGAAGGTTGAGAAAATTCTTGCCTCGTCTTGTGTATAATTATGATAAATGATGAGTCGTTTCTGTTGTAATCCTGTGGACAGAAGAATGTGATATGATCGACTTGTGGAGCTTGTAGGCTTGTAGCCATGTACCCTTCTGTTTCTCTGTTTTCTGGTCCACTATTCTTTTTCCAATATCATTCTTGTTCTCCATAAAATTCACCGTGATAATCATAATATACCATGTTCAAGTACAAAGAAACAGCGTTCTAAGTTTCAGTATACCGAAGTAGTAAAATTGAACGACTTTGGGCTCACCTTTCTTACATGCTCCATGCTTTCAGCTTGCCATCTCATATCTTACAAAGAATCTAGCCAATGGGAAGAAGATCCAAAGAACATCAATGGAGAGGATTTCTTTGATTGTACACTCGCTTTATTCCCATGCCGTGACTGTGTCTGCGAGTGGTCGAACTCCAATCTGGAATCCATGAGATAAATTCTACAGCGCGGCGAAGACTTAAAACGAAGTCACGATATCACACCTGCATGTCTCATGGCTCTGCAGTGACCACAATGGTGCCCATAAATGGCGCGCTTGCATGTCTCATGACTAGAATGGGACAACGCGCTCACGGCACAAGAAAATCAATCCCTGTCCAGTCCATTGTCCTCCTTACCATTCAACTGTTTCATCGATTATCGTCATGGAAATAACCCAAGAGGCCAAGACAATAAAAAAGCACTGTCCCCAGCCAGGGCCACAGCTTACTGTACGTCCATAGATTAATTACAGTTTCGTGAAGAACAGAACGAATCAAATCTAACAGCAGTTTTAGAATCATTCATTTATCGCTTATGTTTATGTATCCCTTCCCCTCCGGCTCAAAAATTGGTCACTTACACTACGGATCTTATGTTGAACTTCTTTCTGACATCCAGGAATAACTAGCAGTAATTACCAGTCAAACAAAAGCTGACTGAATTGACTTACCAATTGAAATGACTGGTGCAAAGAATTATAATGTGCTACCTCCTCATTAAATGCAAGTACTCTCCATTCACAGCCCTGGGCGCGCGTAATAAAGAACTGCGCAAAGCAAGCCAGCACAAGAACACAGATGAAAGTGAGCAACGCTGTGGCCTCGTCCAACTGGCTAGTGGCCTCTAAGAGAGCAATTAAAATTTGGACCCCATGCATGCCACTTGCTGGCTGCTATACCTTAGTAGTGATGGTTATTGTGTTGTGCCCGATTTACATGGCCATTAGGCAGCGAGGCTGGTGCCTGCAGCAGCCGAGGGACCCATGGACTATATGGCATTTAGAACAACCATGCTTGAATGTGAGACATCCTTAAAAGAGCTATCAGTTTGCCTCCTGGCTTGTGCATAGAAAGGGAAAGGGTAATTAGGTGATTTGCAGTTAATTACAAGTCCAGTAATTACCATTTTCCAGATCAAAATTTGTTTCCTACTCACGGAGCTAGATTTTGCTATGGTACATATGGTGGTGAAACTAGTATTTTTGAGGTAGGAAAAGAACGAAAGAAATTTACTAGGACCATTTACGGCACACGAACGGAAGTAACTAGGTCTAACTGGCAAGTGGCAACTACTGATAAAAGGCACAAGCTCAGCTCAGAATACAACATACCGTTTGGACTTTGGAATTTGGATAGGAATCACGACTGGAGAAGACGAATTATTAGCTGAATTTCTGCAAAAACTTGCAATAATATCTAGATCAGATTTAGTAATTCGGTAATTCTGCATATAAGAAGGAAAAGTAAACGAGCATACATACACTGATAAAAGATAAGATGTCGCCACCGTGCATTTAACAGGGACCGGGGTTGCTCATGCAAGACCAATCTTGAATTCTCTATGCTTTACTGAGTTCAGAAGATAATTTTAATCAAATAAGTTCAGTCACAAATGGAAATATTAAAGAACATCGGAAGGAATACCTGAACTCCTTGTATCTCTATGAAGTGGATTAAAATTAGGCCCTGAAGACATTTCTTACTCGATGCCCCTGTTACAGTCAGGAAGATAGCAAACTGTACAACATTTAAGCAGCACAAGATGCATGTGATGAGACAGAAACTACCACAGTAATATAGAAAAAATCCTACATGAAAAAGGTCACATCAACCTGCAGGATGATGGAAGTCAAAAGGAAAGCACAGAACGAGATCCAAGTACCGGCTCTGAAAGATTATCCTGCAGAGGTCTTGTCAGAACATAAGTGAAGTTATGAAAGAAAGAAATATCTTTAACATCAGATACACAAAAGCGTCAGGAGATTGAAGTATGGCATGAAAAATCACATATGCAACGTATTTGATAAACAAACAACTAGCCAAAATAAAAGTAACTCATGAAAATACCGAAGCCTGCTGCTTGACATAGGAAACATCCTCCAAAAGAGAAAGTAAACTAAGCTCTACCATGAGAGCTCTCATTACACAATAGTACAAAGAAATATGTGAATACAGCAAAAATATCTGAACATCATGGCACTCTAGTACTGACTTGTGTCTCCCATAACTCCATGTAAAAATTCAGGCAAAACTCGAACCAGCTGAGAGCCGGAACATATAACCATACATTCATATTGAAACACGCTAACATGTGAAAATTGGGCGGAAAGTAACGAGAATTTTGGAGGCAAAGCATAGTTTTCTTTTGCCATCATTTAGCACTCCGCAGTCATAAGGAGGCTCACTATAAGCACAAAGGATACACAAGGCTGCAAAGCTCATCCTTCTCTGCCAACAGCGGCATTTCTAACAAACGGATTATAAGTTAGATGCTTGCTAGAAACAGCAAAAGAACTATACAACAGAGAAAAAGACGGGGTCTACTTTGATGTATGTTATCTCTGAACAAAGAACGAGATTAAACCGATAAGCTGAACTAAACTACTGTCCTGTAAGGCATATAAGCCCTCATTGCATATGAGACCATGTTGAATCCCAGATCTTCATATGCCACTTCAGTCAAGCCATAAAATTCAACTCGGCATCCAAGCTTACTGCATGCACAACATGCTTGTCGAGTGCACAGAGGTCTTAACATTCGACTGCCTCAAAAAGACCATTGCTATGATGATGGCAATGATGTCAAAATCCAATACAAAACTGAATGTGCTAATCTCGTTAATGGTCTTCCCGACAGTCACCTGATAATCTGAGTTAGAGGAAACCCGGTGATTTTGCCTGCAAGGCTAATGAAATCATGCCTTCTTTACAACAAAACTTTTAGTTCATAACTTCATATGGAGCCAATTCCTGCTAAACAACAGCTTGGTCTGATAAAAGAGAAATTGGCTTCCCCCACACGGCCACACATAACAGCTTCCTGGATGAGTATGTGCACGTTATGATTTGGGAGCTCGAGCCAGATGCAATTGCCTCTCAACCAACTTATCCACAAAGCACTGAATCTGCATTATTTGTAACACACTCATGGTTAAAACTTATAAAGAAACAAGAGAAACATTTCTGCAGTTAAAATAAACAAATTATCATAAAATATTATTATGAAGGAACAAAATCCTAATCTAAGTCATAGTATGACTGCATGAAACAGAAGCCAAAAGCCATTGGAAAGACCAAGAACAGAATAATGTCCAACATTGATAAAAAGCTTTGCAACATCAGTAAGGTAGGGTTTGAATACAACTTTGGTACAAAGTGATCTTCTACGCACCTTATTTTTCCTTTTAAAATCGAGAAACTCATGAGCAGCCATCACCTTCTCTCCTTCTGTGCATGTCTCAATGATCTGTTGAGACCAGAACAAACAGAGACCACAGTCAGTATTGTTACTTATATGACCTAATACACTCTGCAGCGTGCCTGAAAAAATTGCAAAAGGCTGACGAAAATAACACTACAACACTGAATAAATTGCAAAAGGCTGACGAAAATACCACTACAACGGAATAGAACAATACAAATGGTATTACAAGAAAAATAAACATTCTGAAGTATAAATCAACAGTTTAACACCCATAAAATTATAACAAAAGAAAGTATATTGAAGTAATTGTGCAAGTTGATAGTTCAAATACTACACTAGTTCAAAAAGGGTGGATATAATACCTTGGTGACAGCTTTCCGCATTATTGTCTTGTAATCATCCCTGTCGATCTTTTCAGTTTTGTATAGTGGCATAAGCAGTGTGGCTATGAAATCTATAAGACCCTGTCTTATACGTTCTACGCCTCGTAACTGCCCTTCTGATGCAGGTTTGCTTTCTACAACCTGTGAGGCAGAACTCCTACATGTCTGCTTTTGGCTACTTGAATCTTCTTCATCTATACGTATCCGACTGTAGAATTCTTTATCTGCTTCCATTGCCTGCATCTGCCACCTCTCAATGGCTTGAGGATCCTTGACACCATCAATGCAGATTGTATCAGTATCAACCCATGCCCTCGTAAACCGACTGTCTACAGCTCCACTATCAGCAGAATTATCCCTAATATTTATTAGGCAGGTTTTCTCGTTTGAATAGCTCCTCTGTGTACAGTTATCACCAGTCATTTTCGAGCTGTCAACATCAGCACAATTGGCGTGATCAGCCAATGAGTTCTTAGCTTTGCCATTCCTGGAATCAATTTCTGATATGCATTCAAGTCTCCCAAGGTTGTCACTTAACACTTTCTTTCTTGTATCAGACTCATCCAAATGATGATCACGCATTGCAAATGTATGGAATGATGGTATCTTTGGAAGCTCACGAGGCACACTTATCTCTGCCTCTACAGATGCATATGCCTGCACAAGATGAAAGGTATAAAGTATAAACAATATATAAACCAACAGCCAACAAAACAATATTAAATCAGATGGCTTTCCTTTTTTGTATTCCTATAATTTTAGGGAGGATTTTATTATATTCAACAGCAAAACTTTGCTTATTTTGGATCCGCTATCAAAAAGTAGGAAGTTTCAAAGCATATGTACAAATGTACAATTGTTGACCGTTCACAACCTCATATTTTTTGTGAAATGACCAACATATCTTTGTCATATTAATTTTTTTGTTATTTTTATTTAAAAGTAAAAATTCAGAATTAAAATTTCCATATTTCTCAAGATTCTAAGTTGCCAAATTTCCATTCCTGATAGGTTTTTAGTCATTTGTACACATACTACGGTAAAAGTGGCATATAAATTTACTCCCACCTTTGCAAAATATAAGGTTGTTTTGACCACGCACACAAATGAAGGAGGTCATTAATTCAAAATAGTATGGAAATGGACCAAACTATCCCGTCATAAACATCTTGGGAAAATAGAAAAAGAAAGTCTAGTGTGTATGCTTAGTCATAAATACAAAAGAAAGAGGGGCTATAAATAAGGGTAAAACAGAAAATATGTCATTAGTTTTGCATACACACCCTATATTTTGCAACAAGACTAGATAAATTATACAACCTATAGTACAGTTTAGAGTGGCATACAGAAAATTTCCCAAATTTGTAATGTCAGATTTAAAATTATGATGATATTGAGTGGGCATATAGTAATTTTTCTCAGTTTTTTAAATGTATTCAGGTTCATATTAGGATGGAAAAGGGTTAAAATCAGGATAAATGGAGAAATCTGAATCAAAATAAAGCTATAAGTCGCAGACCTGTGCAAGGCGATCATTGTAGCGTGCACTGTAGCATCACATGTTACTGTAGCATCACGAATACTAGGCAGGGTTTGTTATTTAGGAATCTATCTGTTAGGTATTTGGTATTACCTATTAGTTAGGTAAGTTATTATTAGATTGGATTGTTAGAGATAAGTTTCTTTATAGATTATTTCTTAGGGGTCAAGTCGGGTCGTCCTTATAAAAGGAGAAACATGTATGCATTATCAATTTATCAATCAAGCAAGCAAAGATGAATAAACAAGTTCTTAATCCCTAAAATCCAGCTGTGGCCGTTCCCTTGGCTGGTTATTCTAGATCTATTCCTCCCCAATCGGTGCCCTCCTTCACCTAGCGCCGTTCTACGTCAAGTCGTCGCCGTCCGACGTCCGACGGATGTTTACCCCCATGATCTAAGGATCATAACATTTGGTATCAGAGTCACTCACCATGGCTTCCGGTGCCGCACTATTTCTCTTGAAGAAGTTGAAGGCTAACAGCGAAGAGCAGAGGGTCTTACTCGACAACATGATTGTTGTCCATTGGAGCTTCGTTGATTCTCGTTCACGTGACGCGATGTTGTCATTGTACCCTCTCATCAACATAGGCCACCAAGGACTTCAACTGTGGCCACCACCGCAGCTCAAGGACGAGCTGCCTCGTCGCGAAGGGTGTAATGTCATGGTCAAACATCTAGGCGAGCACTACAACGCGCATTGTAGCATCGCATGTTACTGTAGCAGCACGAATATTAGGCAGGGTTTGTTATTTAGGAATCTATCTGTTAGGTATTTAGTATTACCTATTAGTTAGACAAGTTATTATTAGATTGGATTGTTAAAATAAGTTTCCTTATAGATTATTTCTTAGGAGTCAAGTCGGGTCGTCCCTATAAAAGGGGAAGCATGTATGCATTATCAATCAAGCAAGCAAAGATGAATAAACAAGTTCTTAGTCTCTAAAATCCAGCTGTGGTCGTTCCCTTGGCCGGCTATTCTAGATCTATTCCTCCCCAATCGGTACCCTCCTTCACCTAGCGTCGTTCTACGTCAAGTCGACGTCGTCCGACCTCTCTCCGACAGATGTTTGCCCCATTATGAACTAAGGTTCATAACAAATTTTAGGGAGGATTTTATTATATTCAACAGCAAAACTTTGCTTATTCTAGATCCGCCATCAAAAGTAGGAAGTTTCACATATGCCACTCTAACTTCTATTTCAAAGCATATGTACAAATGTACAATTGTTGACCGTTCACAACCTCATATTTTTTTGTGAAATGACCAACATATCTTTGTCATAATATTTTTTTTTGTTATTTTTATTTAAAAGTAAAAATTCAGAATTAAAATTTCCATATTTCTCAAGATTCTAAGTTGTCAATTTTCCATTCCTGATGGGTGTTTTAGTCATTTGTACACATACTACGATAAAAGTGGCATATAAATTTACTCACACCTTTGCAAAATATAAGGTTGTTTTGACCACACACACAAATGAAGGAGGTCATTAATTCAAAATAGTATGGAAATGGACCAAACTATCCCGTCATAAATATCTTGGGAAAATAGAAAAGAAAGTCTAGTGTGTATGCTTAGTCATAGATACAAAAGAAAGAGGGGCAATAAATAAGGGTAAAACAGAAAATATGTCATTAGTTTTGCATACACACCCTATATTTTGCAACAAGACTAGAAAAATTATACAACCTATAGTACAGTTTAGAGTGGCATACAGAAAATTTCCCAAATTTGTAATGTCAGATTTAAAATTATGATGATATTGAGTGGGCATATAGTAATTTTTCTCAGTTTTTTAAATGTATTCAGGTTCGTATTAGGATGGAAAAAGGTTAAAATCAGGATAAATGGAGAAATCTGAATCAAAATAAAGCTATAAGTCGCAGACCTGTGCAGCTGCTATGGCAGCAGCTCGAGCAGCCTCAGCAGCAGCATATGCAGCAGCTTCTTCCTCGGACATAACCATGCCATGATCCACCTTAGGTTCCAGATCATGATGTTGCTTCTGGGAACGAAGTGAGCTACCGTCAGACCTTGTAGCCATCAGGGTTTCCATTTTTGCAGCCTTGTTCTCAGGCTTCTTGCTTGTTTTGTGTGGTGAATGGCTCCCAGCAGACCTTACATGCTGTGCAGCTCCTTTATGGTTATCTAAAGCTTCATTTGGCACACGCAAAGTAGGTTTTCCTGATTCTAGATCCTTACTCCTGGTCTTACTCGATTCAATTGATGGCATTCGACGCAGCAATTTGAGTCCACCATTACTGGCTTTTTCTTTTCGGAAAACTTCTATCCACACACTGACCAATTGGCGAGCTATAGCACGTATATCTCGACTTGTATGCACACAAACCTTTTCCTTTATAGTCCTCCCAATTCCTGCATTAAGTTCAAACAGAAAAGAATAAGGCATGTCACAAGGCGACAACAGCACTCAATTTGGACAAGCATCCATGCATAGCTCTATTTTCGTTAATGCCAGGAATATGCTCCTTATTTTTCTTTTTAACTGTTTAGTAAAGGTGGTACATAAACAGGTATTATATAAAGAGTAATAACACATCCCCCTCATCAAAACAGGCCCACTTTGGGCTTTTTACCCTTCCAAAGGTAACAAGAAAGAAAACAACCACATAGACAGGCATTCCTAACAAACGATAAAGGGATATAGAGCCATACATACCAGACAAGCGAACAGCTAGCAGATCGGTTGACACAAGCACAAGCAAGCGCACACAATGCCGCAATAGTTGAGTAGCATTTTTCCCCAGTGAATCCTGCCAAAAGTTGAATGCAAAAGTAAAGAACTTGAATATAGGAGAAGCTACCTTATCCTGCTATGGATATAGGGTTTACTAGAGAATCAACTTACAAGTATCCAAGAGTTAAGTGTAGTTAGTCCTTCTTTAGACCCAGAAAATGATTTAAGAACACCTGGAGGAAGCTTCAATAACTCCTTAGCCAAATGTAGGCGCCCTGATGTAGTTTTTGCACTAAAGAACATTTCTTGCAGTAAAGATTCCTTGCTAACTACTGGATATGATGCATCAGATGAGTTTTTGCATAGAGCAGTTGAAAGTTCACATGCTTCAAGTCTATTTGACATGTCTCTAACTTCATTTCTTTCACTATCTGACTGCATTTGGTAAGTTTGTAGAGCTTCCACCTCAGCCACATAATCCTTACCACTGTGTACCAAGTCAATGATCCGAACTGATTCTCGAAGACCACTTAAAATTGCACCACCAACAGTATCTGGGTGCTCTTTGCATGTCGCTTCACCAGCAAAAAATAAACAGTTTCCGACTGGACGTCCTAGAATGTCATAATCTCGCCCTGATGCTCCTACGGCAACATAAGAGTAAGCACCTCTACTAAAAGGATCAAGGCCCCAGTTTGTCACAACTGATCCAACTGGATCTGGTACAGAAGCATCCCTAAAGAGCTTGCGGAGAACCACCATAGCATTATTAATATGATCACCAGAACTGATACTTTGTCCATTTATAGCAGCCTTCCCAACAAGTAGTGCTATCAGAACTGGCACTCCAACTGTCTTTTTGAGATTCCAAAACATAAAGCATTGTCCCCTTAAATCTGTTTCTTCCGCAGTTGCACCAAAATAATCTACGTTATCATCCCAAAAGACCTCAGGAAACTCCAATACTATTTTATTTAGAACACCAAATCCAAGCCTATCAATTGAAGACAGTTTCCAGTCTGGCAAGGAAGGAGAAAATTTAATTGTCTGTGCTTTCAAGCAACCAAGAGGAACAGTGATCAACACAGCATCTCCCACAAATTCATTTCCATTTGAAGTGGAAACTTTGACAATTTTACCATTATTAGCGCTAGCATCTAATTCCTCAGATCCATACAGTACTTCAGTTACAACATGGTTTAACTGAACATCAAGTCCTTTTGCAAGATTCACTAGAACAGTGTCATAGCCACCTTTAATCATGCAATGAGCTCCTCCGAATCCTCCATACACATCATCCTGGTTCCAATATGGAAGAGAGACGGATTTGAGCATTGCAGCACAACCGTATTCTAAATGTGCAAAGTGCCAGTTCATAACTCTTCTTTCAAGAGGGCTGAGAACATCTAATTTATCATCCTTTCCACAATGAACTATCTCCTTTTCTGTTGAAGCACTTTTGGAAATGTCTACAGCTCCTGAATTGGGCATACTTCTTAACTGATCACCCTGTTCCACAGAAGAAATAGACTGAGCTGAACGATTCTTCCTAAGGGCATATTCCAATCCATCCTCAAGGGATAAACCCATTGCACTTTCACCATTTTGTGCAAAAAGCTGTGCCATCTCATCAAGAAGACCATTGTATTCAGATTCCAAATCTGCATCCAAATCATCAGGAACCTTGTCGCCAGTTACTACATCATAGAGAGGGCAAGCACTATTTAACACAGTCAGTTCAAGACCAAGCTGAGAACAAATTAAAGAGGATGGATCAGCCCTTCTTTCAGTTGCTATATCAGCCTCCACACCTGTAATAATGCTAGCACCCAAATCCACAGGAACTGAAAGAGATGTACGATCTGTATAAACACGACCACCAATCCTATCTCGTGCCTCAAGAACAGTGACAGAAAAACCTTGGCGCTGCAAATGGCGTGCAGCAGTTAAACCCGCCGGACCAGCTCCCACAATGATTATCTTTTTGCAGTACCCACCGGATTCAACTTTATGACTTACTTCGCACTTGTTTCCAGAATGTTCTATACCAGCTGCTTCTGGTTGATGAAGACTACGGACTTCAACTTTTCCAACTGAACTATCCAGATATGACCCACAGTTGATATTAAAATTACTGGATGGTAGTGATGCATCTCTACCTTCAGTTGATACATCTAGATTCTTTTCTTCAAGTGTCTGTTCTTCGGATTTCAAGCGAGGTAGCAACTCTTGGGCATCACAGTGAATGCCAAGGCTATTCTTTTCATTTGATGTTTCTGTCAAAGTGCATTCAGCACTTTTAAGACCAATGGCTCTGCAGTACTCAATGCCTGTACCATACTCAGGTTCCTTATCCTGGAGTGGTACAGCGACAATGCCATCTTGAATGCTGGCTGATTTTATTTCATGTAATTCATTCAGCTTGGATACTTCCACAACTTCAGAACAAGGAGTCACATGCCCCTTTGTCACCTTGTCTGATGTGATTCCAGCATTTATGTAACCCTGGAAATTGATAAAATATGGAGTGTTAGCATCCAGGCACTTTTGGCATCTAACATAACATATTAGCTAAAACAACAATCTGTAATAAGACGAAAAAGGTTAGTAGTAACTGGACATCTACAAGCTGCATGAAGGTAAAAGGAAAGAATAAAATGTTCAGCAACTTCAGAAGCTTAACCAGCAAGTCTTCAAGGAGGTATGGTGGCTGCAGCTAATACCCAGCAAAAAGTTCACCACTGAATCGAACTAAGTTTAACTTGGGAAATAATAAAATACATGTTATGAAGCCTGACCAAGACTACAGGCAATGCAACTTACATTTTGATCTAATAATAAATACACATCACGAATAAGTGTTTGACGTGGCGACTCGTCTTCCAAAGGAACATCAGAAACACCACACGCTGCAAGATCCAATAAATGTTTGGTATCCTTGCTCCAGCGACTTAGGATCATGTTCCTGGAATGCAAACAGAAACAGTCAATAAAACCCATGAGGAAGGGTAAATTCCACCAAGCACGGCACATTGAAGTTACTATGATAAGAGGAAATTAGGGCAGGTAGCAAACATTACAGTGCAAAAAAAAAACATTTAACATACCTGCACTCCAGGTACTCCTGAAGGCCACCCTTACGCTTCAAGATATCCTTGAACTTTATCTTTTCAATTGGAGTAACAGCCTTAGCCTTTAGGCCAGCACGTACTGCAGCAACACCACCATCACCTCCATTCTCAAAAACTTCCAACATTTTAATTTTATCTTTTGATTTGACAGATTGATCTGCAAAACCTGCTGAGAGGTTCAAGAACAGCCCCTGCTCTTGCATTAGGGTTTCCCAGTCGACATCACCCTCATATGCCATGTCACCATGCTTGCGTTTTCTAGCACTTCGTGTTACACGTTTCGCCTTTGATGCATTCTCCATGTCCTCAAAATCTGATGGTCCTGCCACATCAACCATATCCATTTCTTTTGCTGTCATGTTACGAGGAGAGTGTGAATCCTTAGCAATCACATGGGACCCATGAATCCCAAAAGCAGCTGGCTGATCTAAGTTTTCTTTTGTTGGCACAGCTGCATTTGGTTCAATATTGCCATCTTTAGGGTCACCTGTACAGCCTGCTGCATTGGCCGACAAGGAATTAGAATGCCTAGTTGTCGATCTAGACAAAAGAACCTCAGTTTTAAGTCGCTGCTTTGACAACACATCACTTTCTGCTATCTCAACTGGTTTACCATCAGCATCAACGGAAGATAACTCCTTTTGTCTAACAGGTTTCTTGGGCACTTCTTTTGGTTTTAGACCAGTTTTCTTTTTGATGGTTGATGTCGGTGGCTTATCTTGACAATAATCTGCATCATCATTTCTGTCCTTTGCTAATGTTTGGGAACATGTGTGTGCATCAGAAACACCAACTGTGGTTGCATCTGCTGCACCGCGAGATGCTTTTTCAGTAAGCTCTCCTGAACAAGGTTTCAAGCCAAGGTGATTGCTCGCCCAAGCTGAAACTTCAAAGCGATGACTGGCCCCATCAGATAAATTTCTAGATACATCCTCCAGTACTTCGGTGCTTTCCACAACTGGTGGAAGTGTTTCTCCCAATGAGTGGCGACATAAACCATCATCTGCAGCCTTCTCTTTCTCATCATACTTCTTTTCCAATTCAGGGTAAGAATCAGAATCTAATTCTCCCAAAGCTTGACGAGCACCAACCTTAGAGCGTCTACTAGAATTGCTAATCTTTGCCTTTGCCTCTGCCTTTGCCTTCCTGGGCAATAAGGTGCTGACTTTCCTACCAGGCAATCCATCATTAACAGCAGCATTTTTCATCTGTTCCTTTGTGCGCCGCCTTCTCCTGTTACTGCCCTTGGCAGCCGTATCTGAAGCCAAACCAGATCCCTTGTCAAGACCTTCATCAGCATGTGAATCAACAACTTCCACACCTTCTGCTTCCTTCTTAGAGACCTGTCGAGCTTTCCGACCAGATCTCCTAAAGAGAACCGACAAGGAGTCTTCCAATCCCAAATCACCTGAACCATGCAAGCCATCCCCAACCACTTCAGCACCCACCACATTCACACCCTCCAGATTGCTGTTCTCATCAGCAAAATCATCACCCATATCAACACCACCCTGCACATCTTCTTGTTCAGCCAATACATCACCCTCAGCTCCAGATCCAGCCACTGCAACAACATCACCTTCATTGCCCTTCTTCGGCTTCCTCAACTTTTTCCTTATAATAGCCAAGGTATCATCCATCTCACCTGACACCACACCCTCGGCTGCCTCGGCTTCCGTGCTAGGGTTCGAATCTCCCCTAGCTTCGGCCCCAGACGGCGCCTTGCGCCTCCTCTTAAGCTTAAACAACGACCCAATCGGCCGCCGCTCGTCCTCATCAGACTTGCCCCCGCCCAACGGCGAGGGCGTGGGTTGCGCCTCCGCATCCGTACCCATACCCTCGTCTTCTCCAACGCACATAACCCCGACCGATAAGCTAGGGTCTCCACCCTAAACCCAAGCCTACTCCCGACAAATCAAAACAGCCCAACCCGACGCCACGAAACCCTCGTCTCGTCTCCCCAACCGTGAAAACCCTTAACCCCCTCGTGAATCCGCGGCGGATACAAGACGAAGCTTCTGGGAGGGACGCCGAACCTACCGAAACCGAGATGACGAGGTCAGGCGATAAGGAACAACGTGTGCGCGAGTCGGAGAGAGGAGGGGAGAAGGATGTCGCCACTAACCTGTGTGGGGCAACGGGAGCGACGACGCGGCGGATACCGCAAACGACTCTAAGGCCGAAGCGGCGGTGACGGCGAGGTGGCCCCGACGGGGAGAGTGTGGACGTTTGCTCGGTAAGGGGAGGAGGGGAGGGAGGAGGAGGTCGGGGGAGGAGGGCTTAATACGGTTTCGACTTTGGACTCGTTGGGCTGGCTTGTGTCATGTGAATTTTGGTTTCTTCCTAAAGTCTATGGGCACTCTAGGGTATTTTGTGGACGCTACAATGAAACATACGTGGTTTTGTAAGTACTCTAGAGTATTCTGAGCAGTATATAAAATATGTGTAGTTTTATGTATAATTAATTGTATAGAAAGATATAGAGATTTAATTTTTAATAATATATTAATGCATGTATATCTTTATGAGTTATTGTAATTTAACATGTGGTAAATAAGATAACATTTTTGGTCTATTTCCATATCACAAAATTGAGAGCAAATATGATTGTTCATGGTGCATGCACGGTGTATGACACACGTAGAAGAAATATACAGAGTTTGTCTTACTGTTTTGGATGGGCACATAAACGTGGGAAAGCCGGTTTACAAGTGTAACCGTCTCAGAGCTATGTCTACTTAATCCCTAAATTGCACGAGTGTCTTACTATTTTGGATGGGCACATAAAGGCGGGAAAGATGGTTTACGAACGTAATCATCTCAAAGCTATGTTTGCTTAATACTTAAATTGTGCGAGCACTAAATTACAAAGGCATCGATTGGTCTTTTATAGTAGCAAGGAACACATTAATAGTTACTAGCTACTTGTAATAAACGACAAAGGGGATGATAGGCAAACAAGTCTGATCGGAGCACAAAGGGCGGGAGGTGAGCTAGCCATCTAAACTTAAGGTTTTATTGTTACAAATATCGAATGCACAATATGTTATTGGAATTGTGGTAGACAATATCTAGTGTTGTATCCAAATACCATATAATTTTGCCGTTGTCTATGTCGATTGATGATTTGTATCGTGTCGGTTAGCACAATAGTTATCTTGATAGCATGAATACCATGATAAGTGCATCTCCAATAGTGTATTTATTGTGGTCTCTTAGATATGTCACGTCAATAAAATCCTATGTGGAGGAGAGAGAGGAAGGAGAGAGAGCATAGATCATCTCTTCCTAAAGAGACTGTCGTGCATGCGAAACAAGACATGATACATTAATATACTCTAGTTGACATTGAGGCATGTTTCAAAGGAAAATTATAAAATATAAGTTAGAGAGTGTGTTAAAGACTATCTATTGAAAATATTATCTCTAAAAATGATGTAGCATATATTAGAGACAATGTTATCTCTAACTATTGGAGATGCCCTAAGATGTCAGTTGGATGGATAAATAATTATAGTGAGACCAACCGTTGACGCTCTCTATTTCTATATTTTTGAGTTGCAACATAGACAAAAATACAAGATGGGCTATCGAACTATGTAATCCTTATAATTATGGTGTGTACAACTATGTTGCATTGTTGTATTCTAGGTAATGTTTATATGTATTATAGCACATAGATTTTTTTTAGATAACAGATCATGAAAGTTGTTTACTAGAAATATATAGATAATTGTATGCCGTGGCCCCTGGGTAGTCTTAAGTAATTTTTATATATTTTGGCTTTTATACACGTGGGAAATAGAATGCCAATTGAACTAGCTAGCTGGACCTCTTTTTTTTTTGGCGAAGAATAGCTAGCTAGGTAGAGTTTGAACTATGTCTTCTTCTTTTATTTGCTAAAGTATGAATTTAGCTTATATATAAAAAAATTATATACTTGACGAAAAAGATTGCTGGTATACTTATTACTTATTAGTCATTTGCATGGTGGGAGAAATGGTACATGTGGCTGGTGGGGTGGGGGATTTAAAGCATCATAACTGGTAAAAAAGGCAAGAGAAGTGGAATAGCTTGAATCTGTTTGAAAGAGAGATATTTTTTAGAAACATTTATGCATTCACAATGTGTATCCAAAAATGCAGCCCACAATATGACTAGCACTTTTTTAATGTTCCGTTACTTGAATTGCAATACCATGAATCAAATCTTTTGATGACCAATGAATGGATATACACGTTAATGTGAGGTCCAGAGCTTTAAACTACAATCTTATATATGGCCTTTTCAATTAAGAGACATTATAGTATCATCCTTTTTATTTTACTTTTGGTTGGGGAGGGTCCTCGCGCTACCTCGAGCCGATGATAACCTCAAGGAGGCGTGACACAACGGCGAACCCACTCCGGCCAAGGTTCGAGGGGGTCAACCTCGCCGAGATGCGACACATCGGCGAACCCGCTCCAGACGAGGTCCAGGGATCAACCCCGGACGGGGTCCGAGGGCCAACCTCGCCGTGGCGCGGCACATCGGCGAACCCGCTCTGGATGAGGTCCAGGTCTCCAGGGGCCAACGTCGCCGAGGTGCAGCGCCTCGGCGGACCCACCCAAGGGTGGCTGGACCCGCTTGGCAAAATGGATGAATATACCCCCGGAATGAGCTAGGTACCAAGTGCAACAATGTAATTTCGCACGCCTGCCCCTCCCACTCTATAAATAGCTTCCATGTAAATGGGAGGGGGAGGCCATTCTTGGTAACAACTACTAGACATATGCAATACACGAGCAAGGATTGAGGTGTTTGATTCTCGTGGAGGTCTCCCTTGCACCCACGGCGGTCGGCGCAACTGACCAGGGGTGCCTACAAGTTCACTGTCCGATCTCGTATCGACGATAGTTGGCGCTGACCGTGGGGACCTGTTCAAGAAGCGATGCCGCCCAAGAAGACGAAGGGTCGGAGGGTCGCTGAAGTGGAGGACACGAACCATCCCCCGAGGCTGAAGTTGAGTTGAATACTCAAATCACCGCTTGCGCCACCTGAGCCCTCGAAGTGCAAGACCCTTCCACCGAAGCCCAAGTCACCGGTGAGACCGCGGCCTCCAGGGACATCAGGCCTAGGGAACGTGCGAGGAGATCGAGCGGGAGTTGGAGGACTCCGATGGTAACTGAGGGAGTCACACGCCAAGGCCCTCTAGTCCGCAACCAAGGCTCGCCAAGCGGGGGAACTTCGGGTGCAGCTTGAGAGGGCAAGGGCCGAGGCGAGACCCCCTCTGCCACCGAAGGCCCAAGAAGTCGAGGCGATGAGGAGTCAACTCGAGGAGGCACGAGCACTAGCGCAAGAGTCATCCGAGGTTGAAGATCTCAGGCTGAGTTGGCTGAAGCCCGTGCGCGTGCGGTGTTGCCGGTGTTGGCCGAGGTCTAACAGGCCCTCACCCTTAGGGCAAGCTCGACCAAGTCTGGCGGGATGCACACACCTCGGTCAGGGTTGCGGGCGCGAACCTCGATGACTCGGGGGTCGACCCATCTCGGGACAACCAAGAACCAGGAAGGTGTCTCAGTAAAGAACCAGTGGATCTTCCATGCATGCCTCAACCTCAGGTAGTCGTGGCCCAGGAGATCATCAACCTCACTGATGCCACCAACCCATTGAGCTCGGGCTTTTAGAGCACTCCATGTCATGCACGGTTTTGAATGCCGGAGGTCAAAGGGTACTCGGGCGACTTCGATCCAGTGGAGTTTGCACGAGTGTACGAGATGACCGTGGCGGCGGCAGGAGGAAACAAGGCCATCATGGCAAAGTGTTTGCCCCTTGTGCTCTCGGGGTAGCCTAGTATTGGTATCTCGCTGTTCCGCCGTGCTCGGTGTACTCGTGGGAGCAACTTTGGGAGATGTTGTGCAAGTACTTCCAGGGAAGCAAGAACAAATCGGTGATGTCCTCAAACCTGCATGCTCTCAAGCAGGGGTCGGGCGAGTCCATTTGGGACTTCATGCGTCACTTCATCCACCTTCATTGTCAAATCCTAGGCATCTCCGACACTAGCGTCATCGATGCCACGCGAAGAGCCCTCCACAAAGGGGAGCTCGTCGACAAGCTAGACCAGAAGGAACCCAAGACTATGTCCAAACTCCTATCTATCATGGAAAAGTACTCCAGGTCCAAAGAGGGGCGAGCCCAGAGGGAAGCCGATACCCATGCCATTGTGGCCTCACCCATCATACCACATGCCAAAACTCGAGCCCGAAGCCTTGGAGCGACGCCACCGTTGGCTCGACCCATGTACCATGTCGAGCCTGACGCACCGCGGCCGCCTCGCCGCGAGCATGTAGATGGCTAGAGGCGTGGATGTGAGGACTATCGAAGGCATAAGGAGAGGCGCCCTCACCGAGACAATGACCGACGATTCTGCGAAATCCACGGGTGGACTCGCCACTCCACATCGAAGTGCGGATTCATCGCCTCTGCCTGCAAGCTTCGAAGACATCAACCCCGGGGACAGTAGGGTGCACCGCAGTGCAACCTTGTCATCCCACCTGTAGTCCCGACTCTACAACCCCCAGTCGCGAACCTGCGCATCGAGGCCCCTACACTAGGCAATGACCCTCGATGCCGTGTGGTGCATGCATTCACCTTTGGGAATGCTCATACCTTCCCGTCGAAGTGGCAATGTCATGCTCATGCTCGTCAAGTGCACCACATTAGCACGTCCCCACCGACTGAGCTCCCACCTTGGATCAACATTCCCATCACCTTCGGTCCGGAGGATGTCGTCGGTATAAGCTTGCCACATCACAATGCTCTACTGATCTCTGCGGTCATCGTTGGGTGTGTAGTGAGGTGTGTTTTTGTCGATGGAGGGAGTTTCGCTGACATCCTGTTCGCATCCACTTTCGACAAACTTGGCATCTCGAGGGCATTGTTGTCCGACACGGGAATCCCGCTTCTTGGGTTCGGCAGTAGCCCGGTCCCTGCCCTTGGGAAGATCAAGCTCATGGTGGATTTCGAGGCCATGAGCTACGTCCGAAGCGAGAGCATGGTTTTCGATGTCGTTGATATCCCATATCAGTACAATGTGATCTTGGGTTGGGTGGCCCCGAACCACTTCGGGGCAATACCTCACCATGCATACCTCTGCACGAAGCTGCCAGGCCCTTCGGGGGTCATCACAGTGCATGGCAACCAAGACCTCTCCAGAAAAATCGATGAAGACATCCAAGTGGCAATCTGCTACGTACACGCTGTGGCACCCGAGGCTCCGAAGGTCAGGCCAGGGGCTCCAGCCCCTCCAACCTCCGGCAAGTGGGTTTCGAAGCCGATGCCCGATGGTGAGACAAAGGTCGTCCCCCTCTTGGACAAGGACCCTTCTAAGGTTGTGCTGCTCGGTGTGGATCTCAGCCCATTGGTGGCGGAGGCACTGTTGGCAACTCTGCAAGCCAACTACAACATCTTCGTGTGGGACATGAGGACCTCCCCGGGGTTCTAAGGGAGATCATTGAGCACTGACTCTCTGTGAGACCCGATGCCCGGCCCATCAAGCAAAAGCTTCGGAAGATATTGGGCGAGCGCCAAACTACAGCAAGACAAGAAGTTGAAAAGCTCTAAAAGGCTGGCATAATCCGCGAGGTGGTGCACCCCGAGTGGCTCGCCAACCCGATCCTCATTGAGAAGTCCAACAGGAAATGGCGCATGTGCGTCGACTACACCAACTTGAATCGCGCTTGCTCAAAGGATGACTTCCCACTTCCTAGGATCGACGCCACGTCAGGTTGCGAACTCATGAGCTTCCTTGAGGCATACTCATGGTACCACTATGTGTGGATGGCCAAAGAAGATGAAGAGAAGACCAACTTCATCACGTCCTCAGGGATGTTTTGTTACATTTGAATGGCGTTTGGGCTAAAAAATGCCAATGCAACTTTGGCCAGGTTTGTGTACAAGGCGCTTGCTCAGTAGATCGGGTGCAACATTGAAGCTTATGTCAACAATATCGTCGTCAAAAGCACCCTCGCCTGAGCACACGCGGTCGACCTCCAGGCAACCTTTACCAACCTTGGCCAAGCCGGCATGAAGCTCAACCCGGAAAAGTGTGTTTTCGGAGTGCAAGCGGGGAAACTACTAGGCTTCCTAGTTTCGAAGCGAGGGATCGAGGCTAATCCTATGAAGATTTGTGTTGTGCTCAACATGAAGCTACCACAAAATATTCGAGAGGTTCAGAAGTTAGCCAGGAGGCTGGCTATGCTTGGGCACTTTGTCTCTCGCTTGGCCGAGAAGGGGCTCCCCTTCTTCAAGGTCTTGCACGGCTCAAGTGCCTTTGAGTGGACCGCCAAAAGTCAAGCCGCCCTCGACGATTTGAAAGGGTACCTAACCTCCCCCCATTGCTGTAGAGCCCCAAGCATGGTGAAAGCCTCCTCACATATCTAGCGGTGACCCCCGTCGCCGTGAGAGCCACGCTGGCAAGAGAAGAAGGCAAGGCCCAACATCCCGTCTACTATGTGCCCAAGTCCTTGCAGGGGCAAAGGTGTGATACACCAAATTGGAGAAGCTAGCATATGCGCTCTTCATAGCCTCGAGGAAGCTTCGTCACTACTTCTTGGCCCATGAGATCCGCATGCCATCTTCATTCCCCTTGGCGATATGCTCCGTAACCGGGAGGCATCGGGGAGAGTGGGGAAGTGGGTAGCCGAACTTGCCCCATTCTCGATTACCTTTGTGGCATGAACAACAATCAAGTCCCAAGTGTTGGCGCAGTTCATTGCATAATGAACTCCCGCCTCGGTCGTCCCTCCCTCCGCGTCGATCGACCTACTCTGGACAATCTACATGGCGGGAGCGGTTCTTGAATCCCCGGAGGGTATTCGAACTGCCTATTGTGCCTACCTCGACTTCAAGGTGACAAACAACATCGCTGAATATGAGGCTTTGTTACTTGGCCTATGGAAGGCACGAGCATCGGGGGTCAAGAGGGTGGTTGTGAAGAGCGACTCCCAGATCATCGTTGCCATGTCGACAAGGTCCGGGGTGTCAACCCCGCCGAGATGCAACACATCGACGAACCCACTCCGGACGAGGTTTGGAGACCAACTCTAACATCCTAAAGTTTTGTTGCAAAAATGACATTAATAAATTATTATTTTATTGGATTTTTCTAAGATTTAAAAGAGTTTTCTTGCTTTTCTTTAATTTCCTAGATTTTAAAGTCAAAAATAAAATTTATTGAGTTTTTGGGGTTTTATTAGATTTAAAGTTAAAAAGGAAAATATAATTAATTTCTTTAATTTTCTAGATTTTAAAAAGGCTTTTCCTATTTTTCTAAAAATTATAAAATAATAATTTATGTGCAAAAATAAAAGCAAACTTTAAGTTGAAAATAATTTTATTAAGCTCAAAAATAACATCCCAATTTTTGGGGCCTTTTTATGTTTTAAAAACAAAAGGAACTAGTTCAAATTTTCTTGATTTATGAAAGATTAATTTGGAATTTTAGAAAATAAAATAATTTAATATGATTAAATCAAACTTCAATTAATTTTAATTTTTTAATTTGATTATATGGTTTCATCTTAGATATCTTTTTCCTAGATCTTTTTGCTATTTTCTTGGAGTTCAAATTAATTATTTCCATTTTGGCTTTACCCAAAATTTCTTTTCTCTATTGAAAAATCTAATTTAAATTATTTATTTTAAAGTGTTGGATTTCTTTTGGAATTCCTAAAATTATTAAATCCAAGTCCGAAATTCAATCTCAAATTCAAATCTTTGCTGCAAAAATCTAATCTTTGTGACCAACTCTGAATTCAAATTTTCCATTTAAATTCATCTCAAATTCAGATTTGTTCGCCAATTTCCAATTTCCAAATTCAAATTTTCCCGCCTTTTCCTTTCCTTTTCGTTTTCCTTTCCCCCTTTCCTTTTCTCCTTTTTCCTTTTTATTCTTTTTCCTTCTCTTTCTTTTCCTTTCTCTTTCTTTTCCTTTCTTCCTGTTCTTCTTCCTGTTGGCTTTGATGTGCCACTATTCTCGCTGTGCCATACGCTTGCTTTGCCCTAGATTCTTGCTGCCCTGGCACTCATCCCATCCCACATCGTGCGTTGTGCTATGTGCGCCCGCATCCCGGCCTCGGCGCTCTTGGCGCGCTGCCCGTTCCAACAGTGCGATCTGAGCTGCGCGCCAATACCGCTCCCCTCCCCATCTTCCCCTATAAAAGGGGCATGCCAGCCCCCTTGCTCCCCTTCCCATCCTCTCCTCCCTCTCCTCCCCACACTGGAGCTCACCGTTGCTTTTCCCGTTCTTCCCTGACACGGCGACGACGCCTCCTCCCGTGATCTCCCTCTCTGGTCACTCTTTTGCCAAGCCGAGCGTGTCACCATGTGTTCTCGGACCTCCTCATCCACCTTCCCGATTTCCCCCTCCTCCCTTGCTTTCTCCTCGTCGCAATTCGAGCTTTACCGACATCGGCCGAAGCTCCTTCCGTCAAATTTTTGCGTCACCGTCATTGGGTTTCCGGCGACACCATCTCCACCTTTGGATTCACCGCGTCGTGTTCTTCGCGATGCTCCCTCCCTTTTCCCCAGAGCACCGCTGGTTCACCGGAGCTCTCGCGTGCCTCCCCGCCACCGCCGCCTCGACCACCCTCCGGCGCCGTCGCCACCACCGTGGGCCCGGGTAGGTAACCCCCACAGGGTTCCATTTTGGTCGTCGGTCGTTGCCGTGCCCTCCTCGTCACCGACGTCGCCACCATGCTCTGCCGCTTGGAAGCTCCTGCCTGTGCTGTGTGCTTTCTTCTTCCTTTCATTCTTTGCTTTGACTCACTTCCATGTGGGGGCCACCATGTCATACTCCCCTTCCTTTCTTTCTATCTTCCTTTCACTTGCAAGTGGGCTCATGTGGTCATCCTCTCTTTTGCTTGGCTATGTATAAAGAAATAAGAACAGAGAATCTCACGAATATTCTATTATCTTTTCTATTTCTATCATTTCATGTGGTTGCAAACTTCTGGACGTTCGTTCGTTCTCCCTCATACGAACTCTGATTTCGCCAATTCTTGTTTCTAAATTCATAATATCTCTATTAGTACTAATTTTATAATTTTTAGATTTTATTTGAATTTTGCTTTTTTTTGTATAGGTTTTGACGACTTCGGAGAGTCAAATTTCGACACTGTTTGAGAACAACAAATAATTGAGCAAGGCTAGTTACATCTTTGATCATATTTGAGCCCAATATTTTAAATTATTTAAATTATGTTTTAAATTATTATTGCATGCTTACGTTTATTCAAAGCAATTCAAATTCCTACCTTTAACTTGTAGTTAAATCCCAAACACTTGTATAGCCAATTATTGTCAAAATAGGTAGTATGGAGAATCATTTCGAGTGTTATATATTTTGGAGTTAGAAATTGAAATAGATTATTGATAGATATTGGATTGATTGATGTTGGATTGTTGAAATAGATTATTGTTGGATATTGGATTATAGAAATAGATTATTGATGGATATTGGATCGATGGATATTAGATTATAAGGATACATGATTGTTGGATGTTGGATTATAAAAATGTAGTATTGTTGGATATTGGATAGTTGGAAATTGGATTAGAGAAATATAGTGTTGTTGGATATTGGATTGTTGGAAATTGGATTATAGAAATATAGTATTATTGGATTTTGATGGATTAGGTTGAATCAAGAAGTATGGAATTAATTGGGTATTTTGATTATACTGGATTTATTGGATATGATTGAATAGAGAAATTAGATTTATAACAAATCTTAGTGGATATAAATGTATTATCAGTGATTGTTGGAAGTTTAGTTTTGATAAAATGATTAGGTATATGTGATGAATAAAGGATGAAGTTGGATTATTAGATGTAAGTTATGGATGGATTTCATGTATCGTAGATAGATTTTAGAAATAAATCTTGGTGGGATTATAAAATTATATCTTAGTTGGATTATAAAAATAAATCTTGGGTGGATTACAGAAATGTATCTTGGTTGATTATAGAAAAATATCTTGGTTGAATTATAGAGAATTGATGAAATTAGTGGAGTTATTTGAGTAGTAGTGTTTGGTTGATCTATAGTTGTAAACAATGATGTGGTGGATCAACAAGCATAATAAATCAATTTAGAGATTATGATTCTTATATTGATGGTTGACTTACTGATCTTGGAATTTGATAATTCTTGGACATGAATCCCTCACACCTTGTCGCCCTAGATAAAACTCTCGTTAATGCAATAATATTGACAAGATGCTTTTGTGGAAAAATATGCCTAGTCATGTTTAGACCAAAAATATTTAATTTGGAGAATTTAACCGAATATTCAACTCAGTTTGAAATTAACGCTATAACATTGGTTTGCCATGGAAAATTGTGCAAATAATTTTGAAAAACAAAATAGAATGAAAATTGGTTTAGACTTGGGCGAAATGGATGTTTGGATGGTGCAAGTTGATGCACGAGATCAATTATCTCTATGATTGAGACCAGGGTTTTATTGGAAGTCGTCCAAGTCAGTTAAGGACCGATTTTCAAGCCGCGTCTTGCTAAGCCTCACCGTACTACCACAAGTCTAGAGTGGGACAGACTAGGCTAAATAATTTGTAACATCTCATTGTTAATTGTGCCATGTTGATGTGAGGGTTGTTAGTTTAGACAGTATTCCCACCTAGCGCAAGAGGGGGCTTCCGGCGGATGGTTCAATCCAAATGAAGTGACACGTTAGTGGGCATGACTACTTTGAGGTAGGACATTGTAAATGCTTGTAATAATCACTTAATCATACAGCTACAAAAGTGTGTGAAGTGGACATTATAAGTCGATTATCTCTTAGAGGTAAAGTTGTACAACCTCTGCAGAGTGTAAAACTATTCTAATAGCCCTGTCCACAGTCATGGACATACTAAGCAAAACCACTCAAAGTTAGACTTTGGTTTTGATTTCAAAAGATTTTATCAAATGATTTTGGATAGTTTATCTAATTGAAAAATTGGACGGATTGCCATATGATAGGAGAGTATCCTCCACCACTCTTGTATAAAGGTTATCTTAATATAAAACTTGAGAATTTAGAAAATGAGTTGTAGTTATATAATAACTACTTTGGAACTTAGTACGAGTATTTAAAAAGAAAACAACGCTTTACGCAAATTGAACCACTTAAGCCTTCCTTTGATATATCCCTACAAACATTATAATTATGTTATTGGGAGTAACTTGCGGAGTATATTTTTTTTACTCACCTTTACTTAATAAAATGTTGTTCAGAGGAGAAGGACTTCACCACTGGTGTGGATCTCGACGACTAGACAGCTACCCCAGTCGATTGCATGTGGCAGATTAGCTGGACCCTACTACTTTTTATTCATCTCCTGCTATGTTCTTTATTGTTGGCTTGTAAGCATTTCTGGTAATAAACTTTTATATTTATTAATAAAGTTTTGCGAATTATGGATGTTACCATATTTATTTACTGTGTGAACTAGCTACTGATCATGAGACTATTTTAAAATACAAAGGATTTAGGGGTGTTACTCCCGGGTTCGACACCAACCCTGGATGGGGTTCGGGGACCAATCTCGATGGGGTCCAGGGGCCAACCTTGCCGAAGTGCGGCGCATCGGCGGACCCACCCAAGGGTGGCAGGACCCACTTGGTGAAACAGACGAAAATACCCCCAGAATGAGCTATGTACCAAGGGCAACAGTGTAATTTCACACTCCTGCCCCTCCCACTCTATAAATAGCCTCCATGTAAATGGGAAGGGGATGACATTCTTTGTAACAACTACTAGACATATGAAATACATGAGCAAGGATTGAGGTGTTTGATTCTCGTGGAGGTCTCCCTTGCACCCGTGCCGGTCGACGTAACCGACCGAGGGTGTCTACAAGTTCACTGTCTGATCTCGTATCGATGACACTTTTGTCTAGCATGTATACAATCAATGTCACACACCCAATGCCAGGCTCAGAATAACAATAATTCTGAACCCTATCTATATACCGTTCTAGTCCCATTCTGAACCCTATGTGTATACAATCAATGTCACACACCCAATGTTGGGACCCGAAATCACAATAATTTCGAACCCTATTGCAATTCATAGCTGGTAAAAAGGCAAGAGAAGAACTTGAATGTGTTTGAAAGAGATACTATTTTTTAGAAACATTTAATGCATTCACAATGTGTATCCAAAAATGCAACCCACAATATGACTTGCAGATTTTTAATGTTCCATTACTAGAATTGCAACACCATGAATCAAATCTTTTGATGACCAATGAATGGATATGCACGTTAATGTGAGGTCCAGAGCTTTAAACTACAATATTATATATGGCCTTTTCAATTAAGAGAAATGATAGTATGATAAGTGCATCTTTTTTATTTTACTTTTGTTTAGCATGTATACAATTAATGTCACACACCCAATGTCGGGCTCGGAATCACAATAATTCCGAACTCTATGTGTATACCATGCTAGTCCCATGATCAGTCGCTAGCACACACATTTTAGAATATTGAATCACATTCATACACGAATAAACAAAAAATAGTAACACATAATATAAAGCAGTCGAACATAGTTATTAAGACCGAGTTTTATACAATTGAGTCGACCGGCCAAATAGATCACAATAGAGTACTTGTAATGGAAATGAACGATAATTAACCCGCATGGTATGCCATAACCATGGGCAACCGACTGGGTAATGCCCTAGAACTCGACACTACCATTTTCTCCAAATCCTGCGGCATAGAAGTAGCCGGACGCGGGGTCACAATTTCTTGCTTTGACAATTGTTCAACAAGCAATGGTGAGTACAAGAATGTACTCCGCAAGACTTTATATCAAAGGAATTAATACATGCAGTCTATATCAAAGGATGGTGTACTATCTAGTTTCTTTTGCTTAAAGCAAGTTTTATTTGCAATAGAGATATTATCTTTTAAAGAGCAATTTTATGAAGCCATTTGATTTTAATATGAAATAACATATGAGCACACTGTAGTTGTAATCCATGGTTATCCTTTGCCATAACAATTATTTTGATGGTCCTTTGTCAAAATCTTTCGAGCATGGATATCCACCGTCCATACCAATTCCCAAAATGACCAATTTTAGAGAAAAATAGAAAATCTAACCAAGTACGGTATCACCAAGCGATGTCCACGACCGGGGTCATGACTATTCAAATAGATTGAGACTCTGCAGAAGATATACAACTTTACTCATATGATATGATTAGCTTATAATATCGGCCATAACACGATTCCTTAGGCGCGCAACGGAGATGTTCATAACAAAGTCTTTACAATACCTTGCCCTTACATCAACCCGCCCTATGAGCTAACTCCTCAAGATATGGATGTCCTTTACCATCACCAAGAGAACTCATAGTTGTGTTGGTAACACTTACAAGACATGAGCATCCTTTACCATCGTCTACACAACCCAGATAACACCTACTAATTATAGCCTGCGGGGTTCAATGCTCGAACTTGGTAAATTACATGGCCAGGTCTGGCCCATTCTGGACATGTGGTTGTACTGAAAATAATTCTTGGGTCAACACCATCAAAGTTCAGTCCTTAATTACCTAGGTGAGACCAACACAAACCGAGTTCTCGTGCAAACTGCACCAGTCTCAACATACCACTCACCCAAGTCCAAACCATTTCATTTCCATTTTTTCCCCAGAATAGCAGAGGTAACCCCTGTGTTCATATTTTGTAAAAACACTTTATCATAGTTTCCAAAACTTTATTTTATCAAAATCCATCATTTAAACCGTTATTGACCTAAGCATAACTAAACACAAGCTTCAAATACCTTGCTAAAATTCCACAATTATATTTACCAACATTTGATAATATTCTTAGGGTGACAACTATAAGGGTATCAATTTTTCAAGGTATGATCAATGCAACAATTGGCGATAACTAAATACTAAACAATAACATAATAATTTACTCAAATTAAGCGTGCATAATAATTTGAGCAAGTAATATACATAACATTGAAATAATGTGATCGACATGATCAAAGGAGGTTGCTTGCCTTGCTCAGGATCAACTTCGTACGATTCCGACACGTCGGTATCTAATCGTTAAAAACCACGAGATACAAATAAACACCAAATAAATTCAAACAGAGATAATTTAATTTTTTTGCATAGTATGAAATCTCATGATTTTAGAAAATTTAGAAATAAGTTTCACTTAATTTAGAGTTCAAATGCAAAAGTTATTAGTATTTGAATTTGGTTCGGTTGGAAAATCCAGAAAAAAAACATGCATGGATTTTCGTTTTAATTTCCATTTTTATTTCTAAGGAAAACCCGATTTATTGAGTCATTAGGCTCACAGGTGGGGCCAAGTCCACGGTGCACCAGGTTCACACAGGTGTGAAAGTGGATGTGGGATCCACATGTCAATTATTGAAACCTTAATACCAGTTTAAATTAGAATTTTAGTTAACTTAAGAGATGACCCACATGTCAGTGACTTAGTAACACTAATTGAATTTAATTAACTTAATCTAAACACTAATGACATCATTAACGCTAAACCACGGGGGCCCACTTGTCGGCGAGAGAGAGATGAAAGGCTTTGCTGGTCGCGAGCTTGGCAAGCTCGCCGGTGGCGAAGGAGTGCCAAAGGGGCATGAACAAGCTTGGGGATGGATAGGGGAGTCCACGACGGTTACTCAGGTAGTCGCGGTGGCCGGAGAGATGGACGGAGACGACGGCGCGACGAAGAATGGCGACGAGGTCCCTTGGGTTTGAGACAACGTCGGCGTGGGAAAGCAAAGTAAAGGTTCCAAGTCCTGGAACAGGCAACAAGGGGCTAGAGCGATGCTATCAGCGGCGGTATGGGGACAAAAGGTCATCGATACAGGAATCACGATGAGTTTTTGCAGCAATGCAGCCTCGGCTACTACAGGGATCGACGCTAACTACGGCGAGAAGCTAAGGTGAGCAGCACAAAGGCTTCAGAAGCTCACCACGAACATAGAAGTGCGGTTGATGGTGACGAAGAGGCTAGGTGGCGGCCGGATGATGGTGAGTTGCGGCGGCGACGGAGGGGTTGATGACGATGGTGCTCCTCGGCGAGTCTGGGCTGCAAATGGAAGGTGGGTTTTCTCATGACAGTTATATCGACTTGCATTTTTATGTCGAACAGTGAGCCAGTTGTAGTATGTTTGCCTAAGATTGTTGTAGATCCACTCAAATTTAGGCATTTGGATTTACATTGTTTTTGTTGCCTAGCTCTTTATCAAAATGGTTGTTGTCTGATCGCCGGGTTATCATAATTTACAAGACATGTTTTTAGATTGTGGTTGTGTTAACCTGTGAATTATCTAGGTCAGTTATATGTATGTTACACCGTGTGGGCTATCAACATTATTAACAAGGCATCATACTAGCTACATGATTTAATTGAGCGGTCATTAATCCCTAGAGGAGTGTAATTTGGTTTTTAATGTCTTATATGCATGTCGATTGGAGCGTTGGTCGGAGGAGCATCTGGTGCTGAGCATGGTTCAGGTGGGTTTTCTTCTGCCAGTTATTTTAGTTTGAATTTTTATGTTGCCCTTTGGGTCAGTTGTAGCATGTTTGCCTGAGATTGTTGTAGATCCACTCCAATTTAGGCATTTGGATTTACATTTTCAGAGCTGCTTCTTTAGGTACCTGTGGGAGTGAAGTGTTAGGGGCTAGCTAAGTGTGAGTGAGTTATCATTAATCAAGGGCACTTGGATTTGATCAGTATAGTGAGGTTATAAAAATAGTGTTATATACATTAGTAGAGATAGGATGGTGTTGATTTCCTGCATTTTATTTTTAGTCTGCTAATTGAGCATGGCTGAATATACAAGGATGGTGTTCTATACAAGGAGGATATGCAGGAACTGCTGGGAACTAGCGCTGATCAACTTCTTCAAACGACACTGCAGATGGCGCATGAAGCTCTGGCTCAGGAGATGCTCTGTATTGAAGACGCGGAGGATGAAATACCATCTGGGGATTGAAGAAAAGAGGAACATAGCCATGATTGCCATCGTCAAATCTATATGTTGTCTCTCTGTAGTCTTACAGATTATGGTTGTTCTTAATAACATTACCCCCTATTCTGCTTAGTACAAATAGTGGAAATTTGTGAGATATGTGGCATCCATGTTTTTAAGCCTCCATGTCGTCTCCGAGTATCCACCACCTGATGTCAAGTATACATGTACCTGATAATATTCGTTGTTTGCGGTAGCTGTGCATCCATCCATTTCAAAAGCATACACCTGATACTATTCACTTCCCAGCTCTACATGAACACCTGTTTGGGAAATTTTAGTTTGATTTGCTACTGCCAAATGCAGAAGGCTGCTTGTTTATTGTGTAAAAATGGCATTCAGTCAAGCAACGATTGAATTGTATGGCCATCAGTTTGTTTTGCTACTGCCAAACGCACCTGGACAACCAATTGTATGGCCATCAGTCAACTGATTGCATGGCAAAATGACACCATGACAAAATTCAGTTGCACTGAACAGATTACAACGATTGAATGTGAGCAGCCAAAATTCATGGATGCCAATTTTTTTTTTTATTTGCATTCATTCTGGAACAAGACAATTCATGTGCTGCTGCATGCCAAACTTGAACTGACATTCATAATTTACATGGTGAAGGTGTGTTGGAGATGAAACCATTATCATTGTCACCAACCAAATTGGTTAGAAAAATAAAATACCAAGTCTGTCTGATGAAAAATCAAAAGCGACCAAAGGGGCAGGACCAAACCTCTGTTCCTTCAATCTCACATGGGCAGCGGCGCGGCCTACAGGGGAGGCAGCGCGGCCATGGGAAGAGGTGGCAGAGACGTGCCTCATCTTGCGGCGGTGTCGTCGACGGCAGGGAGATGGCGCGGATCCTCTGCCGCATGGCACGCGCGTTGGCCGAAGCCCTTCCGGGTTAAGGTGAGGGGCGGCGACTCAGGGAAGGACGAGGGGTAGCGGCGTGGTCGCCGGGGGTGGCGCAATGGAGATGCAGTGGTTGGGGTAAGCTGGAGAGGCGGCGGCATGCTGGAGAGCGGAGGCGCGATAGAGAGGTGGCATCGTGCGAGCGGCGCCGTGCGAGAGGCGACGCAGGAATGTGAGATGATGGGGCAAAATTATGTTTAGGCACAAAGTCGTTAATACCCTATATAAAATCCGGAATTGCTAAAAAATAGTCGCATGTTTTTTTGAGAAAAAACATGCAAATTTCTGACCTTACAATTTTGCTTGGAGATTCGTGCTTTGGCCGGCAACGTTGTCTTCTCCGATGGCGATGGTGGTGGTGGTGGTGAGTTAGGGCAGGGCTTTGCCGGATTAGGGGTAGGGTTCACAGGGACCCAGCTATAGAGGGAGGGAGGGGTGGTGGAGGCACGGCGGTGGCGGCGGTGCAGCCAGCCGCGGATCGGAGGAGGGCGGTAGGTGGTGGAGGTCAGTGGGGGCGACGGGAATCGATTAGAATATTAGGAGGCGGGGGTGGCGATGGCGGATCTAGTGGCGGTAGCCGCCATAGACGGGGAAGAAGGTGGCGGCGGGGGAGCACAGGAGGAGTAGGGATGGTGTGGAGGAGAGCAGGGCTTCGACGAATTAGGGTAGGGTTCACCGGGGCCCAGCTATAGAGGAGGAGAGGCGGCGGAGGCATGGTGGTGGCGGAGGGGTGACGAGGAGGTAGTGGCACCGCTGGCCGCGGGTTGGAGGAGGGCAGTGGGTGGTGGAGGTCGGCGGGGGCGTGTGGAGTGGTGGTGGCGACGGCGGGTCATGTGGAGACTGGAGGCATCGGGTTAGGGTTGGGCTTGTATAGGATTTGGGAATGAATCTAGGGCGTTAGATCTAAATATGGTGGTTGGAAAAATTGTATGTTTTGGATGGTTAAAACTATCGAATGTTTAATAGACAAACCCTATAAAATCATACAGTCGGAGAAAAAGTCTATACTACCCTGAGAAATCAAGGATTACATTTAATTTCAACTACCACCTTGTACTTACTAGTAGACATTAAAAATTCTCAAATTTATATGCACACAAGGCAAATGATATATCTTCTCTAGGCCAAGTGTCATTACCTTTCTCAGAGGTGCTTTAGAGATGCCCAGGGGAACATGTGGGCCTTTTATGTGACAAATGACCATTGAGCTAGTTATTCGGTTCCATTCCTGGCCCACATGCAAACCCATATTTGATAGCTCAGTTGTATAAAGCTAAGTGGTTTCCTAGTGTAATATGGTGCTGGTGCAAAGTAAATCATAATGGTAACATTAAGAAGAAAAGATGTAACATAACACAAGCAGACCCGTGCCAAAAAAATATGTAATGGTCTTTTGGCACTTCGCTATATATATAACTTGATAGGGAATTGATAGCATCTAGACGTCGTCTTTCGGACGGTGCAATCCACCAATCGACTTGGATCCAACAACTCAAGAACACACACCAAGCTTTCATCCCCCAACAACCGGACCCAAATCATTTCATTATGCCCACAAAGAACAAATTGAGCTCACGTCCGTATATAGGGAGGTTGCCGGCTATGCATTCCCAACGCCCTTCCTCTTTGTACTCCTCCTTCCAACATTCCCATCCCCGTCCTCCCCGTGGTCACCTGAGCTCCAGCGCTGTGACCGACCACAACCACTGCGAGATGCCACGACATCACGAGCTCTACCATTGGTAAAAGCCTCCACAAACATCACTCAAGCTTTGACGCGGGCACCTCGCCAAAAGAGCATCAGGCTGGCCACACCCAGATAGATCCAGGCTCGCAGAGAGAATTGGCATGGGGCAGCCATCTCCTCCCCCAAGCTCACCTCCTGTCCGCCCCTCGGCAAGCATCCCTCCCTCCCGGTTTGTCATATGCATTTCTCATTTTTGTTGTGGCCCGTGTTCTTTGTTGTTGCATGATCCACCCTGGTTTGTTGTAGTCCCTTCACCATTTGTTGTAGATTTATCTTGATTGTTGCATCATTGTTCCAAAATATTGCAACATTTATTTTTGGATGTTCTCGTTACTATTTTCAAATGTTGTAACATCGAAACTTATTTGATTAGGATATTTGAACTAGTTTTTAAAAGCGCAGCTAGGTTCTTTACCGATGGTTTCATGCAATTTTCGGTGAGAATATGATATTTTTTCCAATATTTTTTCTTGTCATTGTTTTTGTTATTTGCGTATTTTGTTGCACACATTATCTACGAATGTTGTGCTACAATAAAAAAGCTTCCCATGGTATATCCAGTAACTAGTCGCTCCCAACTTGATATGACGCTATTAGGACATCCTTTTTCTTAATTTTAGGTCCACAGGCCCAAGATCAAAAGGCGTTTCCGGTTTCATTACACGTATGTGCGACGACTTGTATCGTATGTACCATGCACATATGCCATGTGGCAAGCTAGAGATTGATCTTACCATCTGCATAGTGACAGTCAAACGAAGTTACGACCATCGTCCAGATGTACAAGAGTTGAAAACGAAACGATCGAACGACAATGTTTGACAAGCTTTGAGCAACATATGTGTAGCCGTATATTCCCCATTCCTACAGCATACTTTTGCTCGGAAGGGGAACGCGCGCTCATTTCTCTCCAGATACGCAGACGCCGAGGCCGCAGTCCGCTGCGTCGGCCACGGAGCTCAGCAGCCCGGCGCCCAGCCACCTCCCGGTGTCCTCCTCCTGCCCGCCGTCAAGGAGCAGCAGCACCGCCATGTCGGCATCGTCGTCGTCCCCAGCATCCGGTCCTGGCGGCTTGCACTCCTGCAAGCCCTGACCAGTGTGTTCCTCGGGGCCGAGCTGGGACGCGACGAACTTGTCGAGCGCCCTCCAGTCCGTGGTCACTGCGGCACCCCGCCTGGAGTCTTCGTATTCCTCGCCTTCGGCCGAGGCGGCCTGGCTACTCTGGTTCGGCAGCGGTGGGCTCTCGAGCTGCGGGAGCTCGACCAAACGGTTGGAGTACTGCAGGAGGGCGCTGGCGGCGGCGGCGCCGTCCAGCTCGGCTACCCCTTGCTTGAAGTGCGCCGCGCCGACGAGGATGGGGTCGTGGTAGGAGTAGCTCGGGTTCCATGCTCCGACGATGCCCCGGGGCGGGTGTATGGTCCGCTTCTTGAACGCACGGCACACCACCCAGCCTTCTTCCTGCTTGCGCATACAATCCGTGGTCATGTGAACAGTAATTAGCGAGACATAGCCAACAAGGTCAATATATAGTATATACTTTGGTGCTGGATGAATTACATTCGACTTTGTACCGCATTATGCATTGGTTTTAATGTTATTAGCAAGTAAGAAGCCAGTAGTGTTGACTGTTGATATACGCACTTCAGTTTTAGGGTTAGTTTTTAGTTGTGCTATTGCTATGGTGTGAAATCTAGTCAATTACGGGGATATTTACTAATTCCAGCCATAACTTGTTGTTTTGGTTCCTAAAATGTCGCTTTCAACTAATTATTACATTTGTAAGTAGAAATATGTAAGTGCATTAATTTGAAAAACCGCCGCAATGCTAAAAATAGTCTTAGTGTGGCATCTTTGCCATCACCCCGTTACTAGTTTTAAATGACCTATATAGGTAGTTTGCATGGTTTATTTAAAATGGTTTGGAAATTGCTAAGAGTACTCGAGTATTTCTTCACTTTGGGAGTACTCGAATTTCAATCCCTCTTATTTGCCTGAAGATTCATGCTTCTCCGGTGACATTGGCGACACTCTGGTGATCGTTTGAGCGAGTTAGTGTTTAGGGTTGACCCGATCTAGGGTTTGGGTTCATCAGAACCCCAAATTTAGAGGGAGGGAGGGGGGCTGTAGAGCAGCGATGGGTGGCGGTGGTGAAGCAGGCGCCGTGGGTCGGAGGACGACGGCAGGCGGAACGACAACAAGACAATAGTGTTTAGGAGGCGGCGAGAGACCGTGGCAGATCCGACGGCGGTAGCCGCCGGAGAGGAGGAAGGAGGGCGGTGTAGGGGCCTCTCACCAGAGAGGAGGAAGAAGAAGGGCGCGTGGGTAGCTTACTGGAGAGGAGGAAGAAGGGCAGAGGGAGGGAGGCGGGAGCGATGGTTGGGGCAGAGGGGGAGAGGCGGGCGGTAGAGGGGGGAGCCGATGGGCCTTGTCGGCGCCGGAGATGGTGAGGTGGCGGGAAGGTGCCGACGGGGGCTAGGGTTAAGGGGAGGGGAGGGAGGGTGAATATATATGGTCTAAGGGGAGTGATGAGATCCATTAGATCCAGATCCAATGGCACAGAATTTGAGTACTTTTTTACAAAAAAAAGAATAAAAACGCTCAGATTTTGCCTAGACACCTCCAAACAAAGGATATAGTCATATAGCATGATGATGCAAATAACGAAACTTGATATGAACTCATTGTTGCTCGCATTCGTATGCCCGCGCCCTAGATTGTGTCAAATCTTGGACGTCTTTTCACAGGCCAGGTTTGGGAAATCCATTGGACCTTCAAGGCTCTTAGTGGGCTAGGTTTGGGAGATTAATTTGGGCCAACATAGCCTAACTCCGTCTAGTCAGCCCTACCCAGGGGTCAAGTAAAAAGTTGGTGGCGGCGTCTATGTAACTTCCCGATCAATCCGTCGACCCCAGCGCCCTCTTCCTCCTCCAGTCGCCGCCGCCGCGGCCCTCCTCCAGTCCTCCTGCCGAAGCGGTTCCCCCATCTCTTTGCCGATGTACCCGTTGGTCCCGGTCGCCAATGTAGTTGCATATGATATCCCTTTGTTGCCGCTGCCGGCGCCACCTGCAAGCTCGATCGACCACGCGGGTGGAGAGGACAGCGAACTGTGGCGGCGGCCAGCGCTGCCGAGGCCACATCGCCAGCATTGAGAGGGGCGCGTCACTGAACGCTCCACGCGCGTACGTAAGAACGCTCCAGCGCTGCCCAGGTAAGCTAGCATACAGAACTTAGCCTGCCGTCTTTGTATGCGAGAGATGGCGCACGCATGACCTAGCAGCTAGACATGCATCTGCTTTACAGAGATTGGTTCCATCTATCGACGACTCAAATATGCATGCTAATGCATCGTTATCATTCTACTCCTGAATGTAAAGTACTACTACTATAGCAAAGTTCAAAAGCTCTCATCAGAAACCAAATTAAATTAAATCTGGTTAAACAAAAAGACAGTGAACTAAAACGTATGCATATATATAGGACACAACATGTACATATGAAGAGAGATCAGGCATGAGATGAGAGGTCTTGCCTGAGGCGGGCCGTTCTCGTCGGTCTCAAGGCGGTACTCGTGCATGATCCAGTCGGTCTTGTGCCCGTTGGGCGCCCTCCCCTTGTAGAACACGAGCGTCTTCCTCATGCCGATGAGCCCGCTCTTGTCGCGCACCTCCTTGTCCCGCCCCGTCGCCTTCCAGAACCCCGTCATCGTCGTCCTGTTCGTCCGCGTCCCCGTCGGGTACTTCCGGTCCTTGTAGCTGAAGAAGAACCAGTCGCTCTGCTCCTCGTACCCGATCCTACAGTGCTCTTCATCACCACAAACACACAAAACAAGCAACAGGCCATGAGCATAGCCAGTATTTCATTTCTACAGTCTCAAGGAGCTAGCTAAGACTAATAAACTGGTGGCCATGCATCTGCTGCATGCTGCAAACCTTGGAGATCCCATGGCTCGATGCGGTAGAGGTCGATGTCGCGGATGACGTGAAGATCAATCCTCTGCGAGGCCACCTTCTTCATGAGGTAGTAGCCGACGAGCTCCTCGTCCGTGGGGTGAAACCTAAAGCCAGGAGGCACACATGACTCCATGATCACCATATGCTTGCTTGATCACCACCAGGCCTGCATCAAATTCAGCAACACCTCAATCTGTTCCGAACAGACACAACAAGTGGCTGAATCATTTGAAGCTATATGTGCATGCATCAGTCATGCAGGCAGGCCTGCACTTTTTATAAGCTAAAGCTAGGAGAGCTCAGTTGCAGCAGGAGACATTGCTTGACTCCTGGTCGGATGTGAACTATGCAAGAGTATATGCGCCTGTATGGGTTTCAGTCCTTTTGGCAAAGTTTAACGCAGGCGCCATGCTGGGTTAATTCTTCTTTTCTGGTCTCTGGGTCAGTAAGTACAAAGTACGGTAAAGTCTGAACGTTATTAGTACAAACTACAAAGTACGGTAAATTTCTGAACCAGTTAGTCAAAGTACGGTAAATTTCTGAACCAGTTAGTACAAAGTACGGTAAAGTCTGGTCGCTTGCTGTGGGGATGCATAGGAGTGAGAGAGAATAAAAATGGAGATCACTAGATCAGTGTCAGATGGGAAAGCCCTTTTTGGATGGATCACGCTCGCTGCCTGCACCGGAGACTGATGGGCTAGCTCTATAAAGTTAGCAGCTAGGGCACAACTATTTGTTCTTTGCACGGTCTCTGACCACACTGTCCCTTTGTCTAGGAATTCCATGACACAACTCTGGACTTTGTAGCCTTTGCCCGATGCAGAACTGATTTGTTGTATCTCTACTTGCCTATGTCTTCCATGCATAGCCCAGCCCCATACTACATGCAGTTGTGACTTGTGAGTGAGGGGGAGAGAGTTCACATTGGAGTACGTTCCTCAACATATAGTAAAGCATGTGGAAAATCAAGTATTTCCTCCAGCTTTCTTAACAAAAAAAAAAATCTTTCTGATTACACGACCAAGATAAAGGTTACCATTACATGTCGTTGAATATGTAAAGATCACTCGTGAAATGAGACACAACAATTTTTAGGAAATTAAACTGGTTCAGAAATTTAAGTTTTTCTATAGAAAAACACAGCATAGCAACTATATAAACACTGTGCTAAGAGTGAAATCCAATAGCTAGAGCCAAAGAGAAATGCGAAGATCCAACTAGTTTGGAATCAATATCAATATTTTGAGTTTCTTCCCATATTTATTTTTGGCCTTTTCCTACTTATCAAAAAGACAATAGCTAGCTAGCATAAGAACATGTTTGGGTCACTATATATAGTACAAATAATGTCTGTAAATTAAAAGTCATACAAACATTTTGAGCTACTTCGAGAGTGTTGGATCTTTTTCCTTCTTTTGAGATGGCCTTTCAATTGTATTGGGTTGAGTTTAAACATCAGAGGGTGGTGACAGAAAAAAGAGAAGCTTAATTTTGGGTTTGGACTATTTATCATTCTAGATGCTGGAGGTACGTTTGTAGAATTGCAATGGACTCAGCTTTCCTCGTCCATGTATAACCCAGCTACTCAAAAGTGTCTATAAAGCAAAAAAAAAAAAAACCTGTAAATTAATAGTTTTACAGAAGCGCTCTTATTAACGTACTACAGCTTGAAAGCTAAATATTATGATAAAAATTAAGCATAAAATTTTGTACTTTCATATACATATGCAAACATTGGAAGATATTTTGTCGGTTGCTGTCAAGAGAAGATATTTTGTTGAGAAATATATCAACATGAACATCAAGAAAACCAGATCCCATAGTTATATATGAAAAGGCTCTCGTAGATGTATTCAACCAGTAAGAGATCAACAAAAGAAGTGGAAAAGGAAGAAGGAAGACTAATTAGATCGAAGCATGCATGAAAGCTCTTATCAACCACTTCAAATCCAAGACAAGAAAAAGATCTGATAGAAACGGACCAAAACATCAATCTCCCATCACCATGTACCGGAGGAAAGGAAAACTCTCGTAGATCAACAGACAGATCGATGCATGAACCCAAAACAAATGCAAGAACAGAACAAAAAATATAAATCAGCTGCTAGTGTACTACTCATTCGCTAAATCGATCGATCGATCTAATAGCCACCAGTAGTAACTGCAACTCACCTCAGATCAAGATCAAATACTCTACATAAACCAATTTCTTCGATCAGGCTATCTAGTTCAAGGGATGAGGAGGAGAGAGCGTGGTGTGTGTGAGCTTTATTGGAAAGGTGTAGAAGAGGAGATAGAAGCAAAGGAGGTAGAGAAAAGTGGAGGGTATTAAAAAAAAGGGAGGAGGTTTTCTTTCCTTCGCGCGTGGGTTAGGGGAATGAAGCCCTGGGCCCTAGGGGCCCTTTTGGCCACCTAGCTGATGTCACATTGTCTTCTCTCCACTTTGTTTGTTTCCATTCCCTCCTCTTCAGTACTAGTCTTCAGTCTTCATTGATAAGTCTTATTACTGTTGCAAATAAAAATCATGGTCCTTAGGCATGATATGATCATTCTGGAACAAGACTGGTCTGGCTGTAGTCGTGAATAAGCTGTTGGATCATCTGCCGTCGATCAAGAAATCGACAGACTGTATATGAACTGAACTTTTGTGCAAGAAATCGAAACTCTTATTTCTCTAAAGAAACTTACATGTGAACCCCCTATTTGTTAGCTAGCTAGTTACATTTTACAGAAATTTGATGATCGTGCATTTTGCACTGCTCATTTGTGTGAGACCATGTGGAGGTCACCTTATGGTTTGCCATGAGTAATTGATTGTGCTTTGCATGTGTTGTCGAAGTTTGAGTTTGGTTTTGGGGGTTGCAATTTTGGGACCTGCTGTCAAGTCATCGGCCCTGGCGGCGATCAGTCCGGGGTGTGAGTTTTTGAGGAATATACACCAAACACTTATGTGGGAGTGTTTGGGAGTGAGTTTGCACCTGATTCCATTGAAAATGGAGACTGGACGCGAAATTAAATAGAGTTTTGCCGAAAAAACCAGAGATGGGTGTTTTTGGATTCGAGAAGCGATCAGACCCGCCACTGGTTGGCGGTCAGAGTTCATGCACAATGAGCGTGCTGAACTGTGTGGATTTGGCCAAAGTCTATGGATTCATGGCACATGTGTTACAAGATGTGTTTATGACTAATGTTGGTCGGGTTGGAATGAATTTGTGCTGAAAATAGTTTGCTTGGTCTAATGTTGTGTAGGTGGCTCCAAAGTCAACTATGGTCAACGGTGAGGCGGATCGGGACTTAGTTAGGAGAACCAAGGTCCAAAACAATTATAGAGGTTAGGTGAGATAGTTGGACTCGGACAAGACACAAGATGGACAATGGCTATGGAAGGTAGAAGTGGTCAAGGTCAAGTGAGACATGTGGTGCGCCAAGTGACTTGGGCTCGTTTGCAAGCGAGGGTTGTTCGGTGGGATCTGGATGCGTGAGAGGCTTGACGGGAAGTCATTGGGGCTACATGGATGATGGCGAAGCATGGGTGATGCTTCGAGGAGAAGGAATTGGGAAATGCTAGTTGAGGGACAATGCAGTCTTTTGTCCAAAACGGGAAAAGTGAGCGGTCCGCAAAACCCCAACGGTGGCCTAGCTAAGTGGATTAAGTCATGGAGACTTCACGGAGGACAAGACATGATGATTTCAGGCTATTGGAGCCAAGGATTAAGAACAATGCTTTGAAAAGCGTTTGTGAGTATGTTGAGTGAAAAACTCGGTTTTGTAATGGGTTGACGGATTACCATGGGGTGTGTGTAGTGAATGTGATCCACTTTGTAACCAAGTTAGAGTTTCTTGTGAGCCTCCACTATATAAGGGGGCATTAGAGAAAGAGAAATTAGGATTTGCACACTTAAGCCTCCAAGAGAGAAATTATGTTTTGGTTGAGAGAGCCAAGTGATGCCCTTATAGTTTTGTCTACCTATTGGAGTGATTTTAATCCTTCCTCTCCAAGTGGTAATAGAAAATCAAACTTTATTCATCATGTCTAGGAACCCATCTAGAACCATCTTAGATGCCTAGATCTCACGGGTTTGAGTAGATCAAGTTTTCCTATTTTTGCTCGGTCCTTAAGCACTCTTCCCTATGATGGATAACAGTGAAAACCTTGACAAAAATTTCAAAAATTGTTGGTTGAAATAAGTGTCAAACATCCTAGGATAGTTGTGTTTTAAATTTGGTATGATTTGAACGAGTAGATCAAAAGTTAGGTGAAATCCCCTCTTAGAAATTGTGATGTTTCAGGCTGTCTGTAGGAGAGTGCTCAAATCGCTGGGGCCTACCAGTCATACCGGTTGGTATCTGCCGATCAGGCCGGTCGATCGGTCAGACCGCCTAAGAGTTGGTGGTCAGACCGACGTGACAGAGTAAGTGTATGGGTCTTGCGTTCAATATTAATTTTCACAGTTGCTCATAGTTGTTGTAGTGAAAAGATTACCGAATACCTAGGGGGAAGTTGTCGGAGTCATTCACTCCATCTGACTGCCTTAACCGGTCCTACAATTTGAAATTTGCAATATACGTTTGCCCCTGTATGGCTATATATACTTAGGGCGACAACCATTCTTTGTCATACCACTACTGGAATCAGGCGCTTTGCCGAGTGTCCCAGGCACTCGGCAAAGGCCCAAATGCACTCGGCAAAGGCTTTGCCGAGTGCCACACTCGGCAGACAACACTCGCCAAAGAAACTGTCGGCAAAGCCTTCTTTGCCGAGTGTCTTTTTTCGGGCACTCGGCAAAGCCTTTGCCGAGTGTCCTAACGACCACACTAGGCAAAGAAAAGTTGCCGTGATGGCGAGGGCAGCGGTGACGGCAGATTTGTCGAGTGTAAAGTGAAGACACTCGGCAAAGCCTCGTCCTTTGCCTAGTGTGGTCGTTAGGACACTCGGCAAAGACGCGAACTTTGCCGAGTGTTATGACCATGACACTCGGCAAAGTTGCCGAGTGTTATGACCATGACACTCGGCAAAGTTTTGACACTCGGCAAACGAGGTTCCCAAGTGCCCAGGATTGATTACTTTGCTGAGTGCCTTGGTCATGACACTCGGCAAAGGCACCCTTTGCCGAGTACAACACTCGGCAAAGTGACCAAAAACAGCACATTTTATTTATTTGTTACTTTCCAACCAAACAATCATCACATTTATATCACAAACATCACCAACATCACATATATATCACAAACATCACCAACATCACATATATATCACAAACATCACATGTGTCACAATATATCACAATAAGTTCACAAGTAATCCATCATTCACAACCACAAGTGCTGAGTGTGACAAATGAAACCACAAGTAATCCACAAATAACAAAGAAATTGTTCATGGCGACTGTCGGGGGTGATGAGGCCCAAGATTCGATCCCGGCGACTCTCCGAGGTGACGAGGCACATCATTCGATGCCGCCGATTGATTCTGCACAAAGGAGAAGAGATTGCATGTGTGAGACAAGATAAATATATACCATACATGACTAAAACATTCATACTCCACTAGGTTCCAAGTAGTGTTATGGTTTGATCCTAAGCATAAACATACAAACTAAAACATTCATACTCACAGGAGTAGTTGCATGAGGAGGTGGAGGTGGAGCGAATAGCCAGTGGCGAGAGGTACACCGTGCGGCGCAAGACTTTGCATGTCTTGAAACATCTCCATGACCTCATTGCTCGGCCTCCGCTCGGCCGCCATCCTCTGCGGTCGGCCTCCATCCTCACCTCCATTTCCTCCGTAGCCTCCTCTCCTCTTGCACTGGGCCTACAATATTTCACCGGTATGTTACAATAATGCAAAGTTAAGGTATGTAAAAATCAATTAACGACGAATAAAGCAGAATAACACGGAGTGCCTCCATCCGGTAGTGTGCGGTGTCGGCCGTGGGCGTATGGCGGGCTCAGTGGTGCTCCTTGCTCGAATCGTGAATGAGTGGGAGTCTTGGGCGTGTCGAGTGCGCCATCGCCAAGCCGCCGCCCATGCTTCTTGCCTCCTCCCACCCTCATGACGACTTCTCCATCAAGGTCACGGGTGCTCGGATCGTACTCTGTCCCATGGACCGACCTTGCCATCGGCGTGTACTCACCGAGGCGGTGTGGACGGTCGCGATCGCCAGACGCCTCGGCGGGTCCTCCGGGTTGTAGTCGACGTCGGACGTCGCCTTGCCCTTGTGGGCCAAAGCAAATGCCTTGAGCGGGAGCAAGGTGGCCACCATGGTGTGACGATTGCGAGAAAAGCGCAAGATGATTAGAAATCATGTAGAATTGAGCGTTAGAATAAATAAATGAATTCGCGTACCCATCTTTGTGCGTATCCGTCGAGGCTAAGGCTGCCTTGATGGTGTGGTATACCTGGCATCATCAAACGCCGCTCCCGGCAAGCGTTGTGCGTCTTCTCCCACTCGGGGCCGCACCACTTATCCACCATCTGTGCCCAGCACTAGGGATGCTGGACGCACCACCACGGAATCGCCTACACGTCATCAAGTATATGGCATATAAGAAGATCAAATTAAGCCTACTTAATCTCAAAAGAAATCAGTATTAATGTCCTATATTTACCTCCAGGTACTGTTACCGGGTCAGCGTCATGCTTCTTGCGTCAGCTTTGGTGACCTTCCTTCCAAGGAAGCTCGCGTTGTAAATTACGATGGCACGACGCGCGCCTCGTAATGCATGTCCTTCACGAGTTTTTACAAACTTTGTTAGCCACCAAAGCCGCCTGTCCTCAAATCCTCCTCGCATCAAGAAATCCGCATATAGACGCGATGTATCCGATCATTATTTCAAGAATGTCCAATGAATGCGATGTATTGAGCAATGTATTGGGAGGAAGACTTACCCATAGCTCGGCCTTCACCCGCTCGCCTTGTTGTTGAATACCCGCGGCCGATCTTGAAGATCGCTGCGGCGACGTGGGCTAAAGCGTGTAGGCCGGCTCCGTCACTCCGGCGTACTCAACCAGGCCAGGGAAGTGTTCCCTGCACAGAAGCCCCAGGATGCCATTGACTTGGCGTGTGTGAGCACCTGCAGCCACTACTGTCCAATTCCTGCCCAAGTGATTAAGAAAAATTATTAGTTTCTATTGTGATTTTCAACATATCATATGAAGTAGTGATAACATCTAAAGTTACTTACTTTTGCCCAGCGGGTCGAATCAGCGGGCGTCTGTGAAGAGGTATCGGTCGCTGAGGGAGGCTCGTGGGACCTCGCAAATAGATACCCGACGAAACAGAGGAAGCGGAACCCCCTGCTGTCGCCTCCTCCTCGTCGCCCTCCTGCAGCGGCACCTCGTCGTCCGACTGCGGAACCTCCTCCTCCACCTCGTCCTCCTGCGGCACCTCCTCCTCCACCTCGTCCTCCTGCGGCACCTGCTCCTCCTCGTCACGCGACGTGGCGGCAGGCGACGGCTCCCTCCTGCGGCTGCTCCTCCTCCTCCTCTCCGTCGGCTCCTCAGCTGCAGCGCTTGGCCTTAGACGTCGGTAAAGCGACGCGATGTTCCTCGTACCGCCCGCCATCGTTGTTCAATCACCTGCAATTAAAAAAGAGTAAACCAATAAGCACAGATAAACAAGATGTACTTAGAAAGAGATGCAAAATAAACAAAACATAATTACAAAATAACATAGTATTACATGTATTAGAAATAATCTTCATGATCGGGATTAGCTGGATCATAAGTCTCATCATCACTATCAACCATGTCTAAATAATCAACACTATCCGAAGGAACAATGTTGTCATCATTGTCATTGCCTAAATGTAATTGCTCAAGCATTTGTAAGTCCTTCACATTTTGCACCTCATCTCCAGCGTCCTCGTCAACAACCCTTTCATTGTCTACTTCCATTACGATCGCCGGTTAAGTCTATCTCAAACCTCCTTCTAGCCCCTCTTCTTGAAAGAACTCTCAGTCATATGTGTTTGGTCTAAGTTGTAATCTTCATCGTTTGGGACGGGTAGTTTCTGTGTGGCGATACCTTGTGCACAACATACCAACCCTTAAGATGCTCTTTGGTTTGGCACGGGTATGACGTATAATAAACTGCGTGGCTGTTGAACCACAATATAGACATCGTCTCTGGTAAGACGGAATCTGTCGAATTTCGACTAGCCCAAGATTAGAGTCCGTCTCGTTACTTGAGGATCGAACCAATGGCATTTGAATATGACAGATTAAGAGGTTTGCAACCATGAAACTTGAGTTCGTATATTTCTTCAATTGTTCCATAATACTCGACCCCATCAAGGTAGGCGTAAAAACTCGGAACTTGTGGTTCTTCGATTGGGCGACTCGCTCGTAGCTTGTTGTGTGAAAGCGATATCCATTCACGTCATAACCGTAAATGACGACCCTATAGGCAAGGCCATCGGCAACTGTCTCAACTCGGTACTCATAGGCGCATCCACATACGCAAGCTCAAGCGGGATAGATCGTTATATTATTCGCACGCACGAGGAACTTGGAATGTCAAACTAAGTACGAGGTAAATTGGGCGGTACCTTCGTTTGAACCAAGAAATAAAATCGGGCATTCCATGTCCCGCACCCTGTCTAAGAAGGGTATCAGATTCCTGCGGGGTAGGTTCCCTTGATTGTAGCCAGAATTGATGAAAAAAATTCCCTGTACCAACGAGAAACAAGGGGGTTGGATGCAGAATAGTGACGGCGTATTGAACAAGTTCATTGAGAACTTACCGCATGTACGGCTCCACTTCGTCAAGGTTGGTCAACACATATAGCATGATAGTGCGCCACTGTTCATGTTTCACGGTCTTGGGGGTCGATGCACTTGCGCTTCCGAGTTGCCCTCGGAAAAGGCTGAGGTTCGATTCATTTTTGTCAGCATTGTAACGAGGGGGTGGATTATGCACGCTAGGAAGGTTCTCACTATAGTATGTTGTTGTAAAGTCTGACACCTCCTCCAGAATGTATGCCTCTGCAATGGAAGCCTCAATTTTGCATTTATTTTTACATTTCTTTCGAAGAACCTTTAGACATCTCTCCATTGGATAGCACCAACGAAGCCAAGACGGCCCCCATTCGTGCCTCATACGGAGGTGCAAAATCAAATCTTTGCATCGGATTGAAGAAGCCGGGTGGAAAGATCTTCTCCAACTTACAGAGCAACACAGGTGCCACTCTTTCCAAGTCTGCAATCACGATCCGAGATAACTCCTTGGCACAAAGCTGGCGGAAGAAATAGCTCAACTCTGCCAGCACTAGCCAGACATGCTCAGGGACATAGCCTCGAACCATCGCTGAAGAAGCCGCTCAATCCATATGTGGTAGTCGTGACTCTTCATCCCATTCACTCGCGAGTAGATAAGTTCACTCCCTCCTCAGTTCATTGCATACCCATCGAGGAACATTAACGTTGCAACCATTCAAGCACTTCCCTCCTTTGGGGCCTGGTCAAGGCAATTCGGCCTTAGGCCTTCTCCATGTCTTGCCGCCTCTAGGGGCTACATTTCTTGCTTTGGTCTATCGCATAACGTTGCCAGATCCACTCTAGCCTTAACGTTGTCCTTTGTCTTATCAGGAATGTCCATGATTGTTGCCCAAAGTGCCTCGGCGACATTCTTTTCGGTGTGCATTACATCAATGTTATGTGGAAGAAGAAGGTCATCAAAATAGGGGAGCCTCAACAAGCCCGAGTTATGAGTCCACATATGTTGCTCACCATATCCCGAAAACCACCTTCTTCTTGGTTGACACGAGAGCCTCTATCGAGCACGAACCGCGGCACTAGTCATCATCTGCGGTGCGAGTGCAGTAACCGACACCTTTCGTAAAGTTCTTGATGTCTCGTCTGAATGCATGGTCAAGAGGGAGGAATTGACGATGTTTGTCGAATGAAGAATACTTGCCACCCTTCTGCAACCAAATGAACTTCAGAGCTGCCTTGCATACTGGGCATGGGAACTTCCGTGAACACACGGGCGCAGAATAACCCATACGTCGGGAAGTCATGCAGGGAGTAGTGGTACCAAACATGCATTTTGAAGTTTGTCTTTGTAGCTCGGTCGTATGTCCATACCCCTTCCTCCCAAGCACGGACCAATTCATCAAACACAGGCTCCATGAACACACCCATATTATTCCCGGGTGTTGGGAATTATCAACGACAAGAATACGTTACGTCGTTGAAGGAGGACGCCGGGGAGATTGAGGGGATAACGAACACGGGCCAACAAGTGTATGGGGCGATCGGCATTCCATAAGGATTGAACCCATCATTGCCGGCAAACGCATACATTACGAGCCTCTAGAGCTTTCTCATGATGAATGCCATCAAAGCGGGTCCATGCTTCACCATCGGATGGATGTACCAGCTTGTCAGGATTGTATCGTTTGCCATTTTTGTGCCATGTCATCTGTTTCGCGGATTCCTCGGTCATGTATAGCCGTTGGATCCTCGGTATGAGCGGAAGTACCGTAGGATTTTCACGGGATCCCAAGTCGCCTCTTCGGCCATCACGAGTCTACCTCCAGAACCTAGAGGATTTACACTTTGAGCGATACTTTGCTTCCGCGTGTTCTTTCCTAAATAGGATGCACCCCTTCGGACAAGCATGTATCTGCTCATACGACATCTTAAGTGCACGGAGTAGTTTCTGTGACTCGTACATGCTCTTTGGCAGAATGTGACCCTCCGGAAGCAGGCTGCCAATAACTGTCAACATACCATCGAAGGCGTCTCGACTCAGGCTACACTGGGACTTTAACGCCATTACGCGTCCAATGGCATCCAGTTGAGAAACCGTTGTGCGGCCGTGAAGGGGTCTCGTCGCCGAGACATCATGTCGTAGAACGCCTTTGCGGTTGCCTCCATCTCCTCCTCCCTACGTCCTTCAATGACGTAGCCGTGATAGTCATCTAACATGTCTCCTACCCCAGCATCAGCATCACAATCCTCGACGCGTCGTCTCACGACCTCCTCTCTCATACGATCGGCTTCACCATGGTACACCCACCGGGTATAGTCTGCCGTAAATCCATTCTTCCAAAGATGTTGCCCCATGACCTCCCTTGTTTGTCGACGTCTGTTTGCACATCTTCTGCAGGGACACCAAGTTGGATGCGCTCCTTTACTGGGAAATGCTAGTTCCAAGAAAGCATCGGTCTTCTCGATCCATTCATCGGTAGGCGGACCCTGACTTGAGCGGCCCGTGTACATCCACTCACGGTCATCCATCCTCTAACATATATATCAGCGAGTAATATAACCATCTATTAGGTGAGGATAGGTCCTAATCCTACAGAGGATGCGTAGATGAGGTTAGTTTCCATGCTCTACTCCTATCAGAGCGAAATTTGGAAGCACCTCCCGCCGCTCTCCAAATACACGTCTGGCGGGGGAGAGTGTATCAGGAGAACAACAGGAGATGATGCGAAACTGTCTCGGATCGGAGCGAACCATGAAACTAACCCCATCTACGCATCCATGGCTATCAAACGTGGACAATTGAAGCGAGATACGGTTATAGATATGCAAAGATCGCATATTTCCAACCGTATCTCTTTCGAGCGAGAGACGCCTAAGCGGGTTTCGTGATCTCGAACATGATACAAAAGAGGGGTTCTACCTTGGGTGGCGGTGGAGTCAAAGAAGCGGGGCCGTGGCGGGGCGGTGCGATGGCGGCGGCGGTGCGAGCGGTCGGGTACTCGGCTCGGCTCGGCGGTGTCTTCTCGCAAAAAGGAACAAAATCATCAATTGAAAATTTTGACAGCACCTCCCCTGCACGGTGAGATTTCCAAAACCTACAAGAAACCAACGGCACGATGGCCGACAACCACATATATATCAACTTCTCATCCTACTACCGCCGCCGCCGCCACCTCCACCACCGCCACCACCACCCCACCGCCACCACCACCACCGCCGCCGCCACCACCATTCCACGGCAAGAAGGAGAGGAGGGGAGGGAAGGAAAACCATACCTAGTGGGCGCCGGTGGGCGCTCGTTGCCGCGGCGGGGACGGGCGCCGGGCGGGGTTGCGGGCGGACGTGGCACCGGCGAGGCCGGCCGCGGCAGCGGGCGTCGGCGGGCCTCCTCCTCCTCCTCCTCCTCCTCCTCCTCCTCCTCCTCCTCCTCCTCCGTGGCCTCCTCCTCCTCCTACTCGGCGGTGGGCGGCGGCTTGCGCGTGGAGCGGCGGTTGAGTGTGCGTGTTCGGGCCCGTGTGCGTGCCTCATAAATCAGATCTTTGCCGAGTGCCCGCGATCTGGCACTCGGCAAAGAGCTAACTTTGCCGAGTTACCTTTGCTGAGTGTTTCTTGGTGGCACTTGGTAAATTTATTTTATTTTATTTTTCTTCCTTGCTCCAAACTTTTTCTACTGCCTTTATACAGTTTCTGGAACTACATGTTCAAATTTGGCACATTTCTCGATGTGTTTTCTATATTTAGTTAATTTATTTCATTTAATTGAATTTTTTGGGATAAGTCAAATTTGAACCGCAAGTCATTCGAATAATGGAAAAAAATGAATGGAAAAATGATATTCATGTTACTGAGGTTAGAATAATATTAAAATCCGGGCAATGAAAGGAAATTTCGAACATCTTGTTCACGAAACATGACCACGAACTTGTGGGCGAATTGTTTTTAAATTCTATAAAAAGCAAACGAAGTCGGAAAATCATGAAATTTGTCAAGATGTCATGATATCATATGTGGAGGCTGTGGTAAAAAAATTAAAAGGTTTCACACAAGTTATCACGGCTGCTGCTTCCAAATCAAAGCATCTCCAAAGAAGATTCATAGAGTTGAGAAGGATCGAGTCAGATTTGAAAGCAGCTGTCGTTACAACTTGTGCGAAACCTTTTAAATTTTTTACCACAACCTCCACGTATGATATCATGACATCTTGACAAATTTCATGATTTTCCGATCTGCGTTGTTTTTATAAATTTAAAACAATTCGCCCACAAGTTCGTGGTCATGTTTCGTGAACAAGATGTTCGAAATTTCCTTTCATTGCCTGGATTTCAATATTATTCTAACCTCAGTAACATGAATATCATTTTTCCATTATTCGAATGACTTGCAGTTCAAATTTGACTTATCCCAAAAAATTCAATTAAATGAAATAAATTAACTAAATATAGCAAACACATCGAGAAATGTGCCAAATTTGAACATGTAGTTCCAGAAACTGTATAAAGGCAGTAGAAAAAGTTTGGAGCAAGGAAGATTTTTTTTTTTGCCGAGTGCCACCAAGAAACACTCGGCAAAGGTAGCTCTTTGCCGAGTGCCATATCGGGGGCACTCGGCAAAGATCTGATTTGCCGAGTGTCGGATAACCACACTCGGCAAACGACTAACGGCGGCTGGCCACCGTTAGCTGCTGCGGTCATTTGCCGAGTGGTGACGTTTGACACTCGGCAAATACGGTCTTTGCCGAGTGTCTTCTCTTGAGACTCGGCAAAGAGCTACCTTTGCCGAGTGTCTGTTATTCGCCGAGTGTTTTATTTTATACACTCGGTAAAAAGTATATTTGCCGAGTGCCCGACATAATGCACTCGGCAAACTTGCGGGCACTCGACAAAGGAGCCGTTTCCGGTAGTGTACAGTGAATCAAATATGGGAGTCCATACATCATTTGTAGTTTTCATTGCTTACAATGATGAGATAAAAGTGTATGAATTTGAGAGGTTTAGTTAACATATATTGTGCACTTCCATGTATATATGTGCTCTTATAGATTTCGTTTTGCTAATCCGTATGCATGTGTTGTCAAGCTATTCCAGATAAAAGTGAGTAGTGCACTTTCAGATGATCATGATGAAATCAAAGCAATGATCGATTAATTAAGTATAACTAGTGTGGTCTTAAGCACTCATGTTACTGTTGTTTCTTTTGAAATTTACTGTATGTGCACTCCGTTAACAACTTTATACACCAGAATCCAACTATAACTACCGGTATAATGAAACAATGTAAAGCAAAGGCAGGAGAGGAAATAATGTACAGAGGATAGTATGATATGATTAAGGATGATTCATGATTACTAGTAGAAATGACATAACCTCCAACAAGATCACCACAGACCTCAAGGATTGGTCATCTTCCTGGGTAAGGCATTACCATAAGCAGATCTTTTCTTTTTTGTCACGCAAAGAAACTTCAAAGTTGTATTAACAATCCTGGTAGCTAGTGGACATGCACTTTTTCTTCTGTAATTCAAAGAAAAACATGTATAAATTGACTTGCTTGTTGTACTTACATTTATGAGTTGAAAATTGCAACAGAATTGAAGTCTGAATTTGTTCCTGAATCCTGATGCTGTGGACTGAAAACTGGAATGATAATTTACAACCTGACAGTCGCATGTATATATTCAGAGGTCACCAGACACAAAGGCCCAACAGTTCACATGTTTGCTTGGCGTGCATCATTCTTGTGGGCGTGTACACTAATAGTATCGAGCAACAATTCCACACCTTAGACACGAGCTTTTCGCCTTTAAATTGCTGCTCGTAACAACTGTTTCCGGCGGTGGAGAGGTCAAACCTGAAAAGCTGGCTCACCATCTGCTGCTTGACGAGGATACAATAATCTTTAATTAATTAAATTATTTATTTATAATATTTATTATGAATAATAATGACTTTATACAACCTTTAGAGATACCCTCATTATTATTAATGAAAAAAATTTATAATTATACAGTAACCGTAAGCTATTCTACGACCACCCTATATAGTCGCAAATCACTCTACTACTATCTTATGATCGTAAGGTCTTCTACGACCAATACTGATCATAAGTTCTGCTACGATTACCTTATAGTCATAAGTTTTACTACGACTAGGCCAATCACAACCACTCTATGATCGATAAAGACCATAGACATGTGGACTTAATCGATTAGAGATCTCATACACTACGTCTAATTACCCACAATAGAAAATATGTGTTGTTATCTTTTGGTATAACTACACGTATTAATCTCTGTCTCTGGCATAACCGCAAGGCGAACGTGGGGTGTTATCTCTCTAACAATAACTATCATCAACGTTTGTTTTTCTTCAACTGTTGAGATGTCTTCTGGTATGAACAACTGTCATCCCCTCGGACGCTATATAAGAGATAACGCCGGTGGATTGAGACAAGAAGCAACACAAGCAACATAATAGACAGAAGTCATTAGTTCTAGCCATCGGTACTTCTCTTTTGTTGTAAACACAATCAATACAAAAACACAAAACTAAAGTTATTATTCTCCTAGTAGAAGATTTGAACCTGGCTAAATCTCTGTGTAGTCTCAATCAAGGTGCCCCTAAGCATTTATTTCATACGTTCGGTGTTAAAACATCGACACTGTTGATCGTTGTGTAACCTCGAGACAGTCTCACGCGCACTGATCCCGAGGCCTACTTTGGCCGGCCACGCTGGAGGGCGACACTAATTACATCCCCTTTGATGACTTCTCTTATACAAACGACACGACCGAAAGGTGACTAATGATCAAGGTGCAATGTCAGAATTCAGAAATGTGCTACTTGGATTCGTGAACAACTTACTTGACTGAATATATTGGTACTATCAAAGTGCCGCTCAGATATACACCCTCCGTGTGAAAATATAAGTCGTTTAGGATACTGATATAGTCTTGTCGATGGATTAGTATCGATCTTATGAATGAATGCTTGCTCTTTCCTAGAGTGAAACCATACAGAAAAAGACACAGAAATTTTATACAGGCTCAGGCCTTCTCTTAAGAGAATAAAAACTCTACTAATGTGTTTGCTGTATTGATTGTGTTTACAATAAGAATGAATTCACTAAAACTAGGGCTTGATCTTCTTGTCTCTCCTTGTGTGTTTACTTGTCTATCTGTACTATGTCCACTGACTTTACTCCTTATATAGTGCATGAAAAGATGTCAGTTGTTCACGCCAAGAGAGACCTTGTCGTTTGATGCAACGCACATGTTTAAGGGCAGTTATTGTCAGAGACGCATCTCCCACATTGCTTTGCGGTTATGTCAGAGACATAGGTTTTAATATGTGTAGTTATCTCAGCAATAATGACACATATTAACTACCATGTATATTAAACACAACACACAAATATCTCTAGTCGATTGAGTCCACATGTTTGTAGTTTTTATTGACCATAGGGTGGTCGCAGCCATCCTGGTTGTAGTAAGGCTTACAATTATGATGTGATCATTGTAGGAATTACAATCAATAGGTGGTTGTAAAAGGACTTACGACTATGAGATAATCGTAGTAGGACTTACGATCAGTAAGTGATCGTAAAAGAACTTACGATCATATAGGATGGTCGCAGTACTTACGACCACTAGGACTAGGTATGTATGATTTTTCTCATTGTTAATATTAAAGGGTACCTGTAAAGGTTGTATTAGAGACATTATTATCTATAAATATTATAAATAAATAACTTAATTAATTGGTGATTATTAAATCCTCGTCAAGTCTCCAATGTAACACTTCGACAATCAATTTCTATGAAAATATGTTATTTCAAATAAAAATATTATATATTATGAAAGTATATTTCATGATAGATCTAGTAATATCAATTTCATGTTATCAATCCAGATAATGCTTTATATATTAATGGTCGAACCTAAAAATATTTGACCAACACAGATCTTAAAACGACTTGTATTTTGACATGGCGGTAGTATTAAACAACTAATCCCTTTTCACCTGTCATTTGAACACTTGCAGACTGCAAACGACTTGTATTTTGACATGGAGGTAGTATTAAACACCTGATCCTTTTCACTTGTCATTTGAACACTTGCAGACTGCAAAAGTTATAACAGCATGCCATTCCCTTTTGTTAAGGCTGAAGACGCATGCATGACTTTCTTCGTTAGTTAATTCCCAACAAGAACTTGAGTTATATATATAACTATAAGCATATGCTAAGTGTATGATCCGACAATAACAGGATAAAGATTAGACAAACTTTACCGCTGAACCATACAAAAGTAAGGGACGTAGATACAAAACATGAGATGGCCAGGTAGGCATTAATCAATTGTGGAGATATATCTAGAACCGAACCTGCAGCTCTTATCAGTTGTTGCACTCTCAATTTCAGGCCCACTCTTCCATCTACACTCAAAACACGGTATAATGCAGATGTTGTCATGGTAGTGATCACCATAAAATCGAATGCTCTGCACTCGATGAGGATTGAGGAGAAAGGAATTGGGTCCAGCTTTGATGAAGCCAGCCATATACATTGACCCATGTCGTGAAGTCCACTAGCCGCTTTGCCATTAGCAACCTCATGTGCATGCATGCAAAGCTTGACTGCAGTGGCGAGTACTGACCACTCGATAGAGCTGAATCTTCTTCTGTGTATAATGGGGCCGCCTGGTCTTCCAATTGCGTGCCCATTTTAGCGTGTTTCATGGTACCACCATGGCTGTACAGCACTGCCTGCCATGGATTAATCCGGCATAGACAAAATGTCTATACTGCGTCGTCGTCGTCCCAGTAAGAGTACAGAAACGTCGCGCAGATCCGAAGTGGGGCGGCGAGGGATGGACGGCGACGGCTCGCCCATGTATGTCCAGTCGGCCGGCACGGTCGGCGCAGAACCGGGCAAGCCACTCGCGCGTTCCCGAGCCGGCTGGGCGGCGTCATTTCGATCGGGCGTCGGCGTACGTACGCAGGGGCTCCGCCCACCACCGGCTCGTCGTGTCGTACTACCCGGCGCACGACGGTGCATTTGGCGGCCACTGGTTAATATGCCGACCACCACACAAGGTAACTTAGGTTGTGTCCGTGGATACAAATTGGTTTTTAACCGGGTTAGGGCAAGCAAGCAAGCTAATTTAGCCCTTTTCGGTCGATCTCTTTATTCCCCGACCTTTGGAAGGTCGTGGGATGAGACAGAGCATGACTTATAAGAGTGAGTGCAGTGGCGGATTTAGAATAAAAATTTAGATACGACGGAGTCGTAAGCGTGGACCGAAGGGTTTTACCCAAAAGGAAAGGAATCTATACACAAACTATATTATAATAACACTAATAAGAGTATATTACACTAAATGAAATCAACAACTCCAGTCCACATGTGAATATGTAAAGATGTGGGTAGGACATCGAAAAATACCAAACTAATAAAGCTTACACACTAATTCTGATGGAAGCGGGGTGTCCGATCTTTCGATGAGATTGGTAAATATCGATTTTGGTGGATGTGACTCTCGCGGTGCGACTACAACCGTACAACGACGCTTGCGTCTTAGCAATTGTTGAACCAACTCCGAGACGTTATTGATCGTGCTGGAAGCGCGATCAACCTGGACACGAGGTTCAATTCCTGCGAGCAATCGAATAATTAGCAAGAATAAAATATAGGCAATCTGATATTACAAATAGGAATTGTAGTGTAGATGGTATTAAAAAATAAATGTGGGATCCCGAAGGTTGTCTTGACAGGTAGTCGTCTGACACAACTGAAGAACTGAAATTTGCACAATGGCTAAACCTAAACTTAACAAAATTCGAGTTCTAACCAGGGAGGCGGCGGCTTCTATATGGGAAGACGACCAAGGGTGGCGGCTAGGGAAGTGGATGCACATCCCTAGGGTTACAAGGCCCATGGGCCCAAGAGGAGGTGGCGCAACACCCTTTTTGACTCGGGCCAAAAAAACAGACGTGGATTGTTTTGTTGATTGTGACCGGCTCGGTTGAATTTGAAGCTGAGGTTGGATCCATTGGAAAGTAGACTTGATAAGCTTTCAATGAAGTCCAAAACGCCCCAAACGGAGTCCGTATGAAGAAGTTACGACCGTTTGAACTTAGTATTGTTGCAGCAGTCCGAACTCGAATCCAGAACAAACCCAACTCGAACTCTTGCCTGGCTCGAACCCAAAGTGACGTGATGACCTCCATTATGCCTTCTATGCTTGTCCATGACTCCACATACCTCTCTTTGATCCTTTCTCATGTTCCTAAACACAATTAAATCACTTGCATAAGATAGCGATCTATTCTCAGTAATATATAAATCTATGAACGAATTCACCTGGTGATTAAGTTGGTGAGCACGAACTCGAGTAATTGGTCATTGTAACACTGGTTGTGGATCAGTTGTGTGTGTATGCATGGTTGTATCCAAGTTAAGGATATCCTCATCAAATTCCATGAACATCTTTCATTAATCTAAAAAATAATTTAAAATTAAATTATCTCAGCCTAACTTGATTAGGATCGAAGTTGTACAACCCCAATGGTCCCACTGCTCAAGTCCACTTAGATCCCTTAGCTAATGCTCCAACACCAAGCAAAACAAAAGCAAGAAAAACGAACGACATGCATAATCGGGCGGACGTCGTTGGTCGGTGCCGATATCCAACGATAGACGTCTTGACAGGAGTGACTGACGCGCACAACCCACAAGGTTGCCGAGGGCCAAGGCGCCGTCACCTCCTCACGGCTCCCGCGCGTCCGTCAATTCGCGCGCGAGCAAGGCACGACTGCAGCCTCCTGCGGGATTAGGTCATGCCAAAAGGGGATTGGGGCAGTCCGGCTAGGCCTTAGCACTCTCTCTCCATCGGCCTTAGCAGGCTGTGGCCCATCATCGTCAAGCGACTTAGGAAGTTAGGATGCATGAGCGGCGCGATGGGCATCTTCTCGGTCGACGTACACAGCTGGTTTTCGAAGAGATGGGGGTTTCCGGCAGGCGGTAGCTATCGTGGACGGGCAGAGCTCGCCAAAATGGTGGATCCGTCTCTGGGTGAGGGTGTATCCATATATCAGACTAGTCTTTGTATCCATATATAAGACTAGTCTTTTGGGGAAGATGGATTAAGACCCCTTGGTTGTTGCTCTATAGTTGAGCTTGCGAGTATAGCGGCCCAACAACCTAGAGCCGGGACACTGGTTTAGCGAACCTGGGATCGGACGATAGTTTAGCGGTCCGATGGCTCTGCGCAACAATTGGTATCGGAACCCAGGTATCCCCGATACATCTCAGGCCTCACGGTTGTCGAGGAGCGTACTGGATGTGTGAGGGAGAGATTTGTTGGAACAGTTTCACATCGGTTGTGAGATAAGACAAAACACGATTTATAAAGGTGAGGGTGTACCCATTGATGAGCATATAAGCATTTTTCGAATTACTTTAATCCAGAAATAAGCTAGATAAAATATAGAAAATACTCTAGCTATTTTCACAAATACAAAGCAGGTATGAATGAACACTATAGGCATACTAATTTATAGAAAGACAGAAAATAGCATATCTATCTCAGTGTTCATGACAACAATAAATAGTAAAGCAATCCAAGTAACATACCCAGATTCAGCAGAAGAAGAAGTAGCACCAGCATTCTTGATAATGTCGTTGTTCGTCATGATGTAATGAACGTCGCGTAGTTGTGCAGTTGATGTAGAACGTAGCAGAGAGTTGTAGTCGTACACTTGATGTAGATGTAGCAGCGAGCAGTCGCGCGAACGCTCCCCAAAAACCTTATTCGTCCTCGCTCGTGCAAGCCTTCAAGGACGAGGTTCCGGAGGCCTGCTCTCCCGGTGCGACCGTACACGCGCCTCGCCGGGATGGAGATCGCCAAAGACAGCAACAAGTACTGTAGAAATGTAAACTGTGAAAGTGGAAAAACTCTAACCAGAGCCAGTCCTCTCAGTCTCCTTAAATAGCCAAAAGACAGAGAGTCCAAAGGTCGCCAGAAGTCCAAAGGCCAACAGTCACCATCAAGGACACTTGCCAGAAGTCCAAAGGTCAACAGTCACCATCAAGGACAGTTGTCAGAAGACCAAAGGCCAACAGTCACCATCAAGGCGATCGTCGAAGACCAAAGGCCAATGATCACAATCAAGGACCAGCACTCTGTTCTTTTAATGACCAAAACAAAGAGACCGAGACCAACAGTCACCCTCAAGCGGTGCGCTTGATTTTCGAATAGATAAAGAAAATCGCGTCGCACTCCGACTGCGCTGCGTATCGCGCGCGCACCGCACCACACGCACGCGCCTCGGCTCGGCGAGGCGAGCGAGAGCGCGCGTGTGTAGTCTCTTTCCAATTCCACAAGAGGGGCTACCATATTCCACCTTTTAAACTGATGTTACTCCCCTTAATCCCTCCATGTGGGACTAAACATTTTTAGCACTTGCACATGGGCCTTTGAGATTTACTAGGAATTAATTAGAATATAATATTTGGGCCTAGCCCATATTAATTCCAACAATCCCCCACCAGATCTCAAGGGCACAAGTCAAATACCTTGATCCACAGTATGTTTTAATATACCAGTGTTTTGATGGAGACCGGTTAAGGTTGAACATCCACCTAGAACAGAAGCTATACTTATCCACAACTGCACAATGGACTAAGCCTTGAATTGACAGTTTTGTGTGAATAAGTTTCACTTAAGTCCTTAACTGATACTAGGCTGTCAGGCATCCCCGCGGGTTGGAGCATATAAGTCATACTCCTGGCCTATTCATGAGCTTCCTAGAAATTATCCTATTTCATAGACTATGACTAGCAGTTGGGCTCATATATGTGTGTTCTTTCAAGACTGCTCTGTAGGACAACATCTTTACTTTAACAAGCCACAGAACACATTAAGATAAGAATCAACCTGTCATACAGATTTAGGAGAGAATTGCATCTCCAATGGAGTGGGTCTATAAAGGTACTCTCCTCCCAATTAACCAATAGCTTGTTTCGCCAATCCTACTTCACAGGATCTCCGATCATATAGAATGGGTTACCACTATGGTGTAACTCACGTGGGTCTCAAACCCATCTCCCTCGATGCATTGTTTATCACATTTCGTGATAAACCCTTTGTGAAAGGATCTGCCAGATTCTTATATGTTTGGATATAATCCAAAGCTATTACTCCGGAGTTTCTTATTTTTCTGACAGACTTTCAGTCTTCTCTTCACATGTCTTGATGATTTCATATTATCCTTAGAACTGTTCACCTTGACAATCACAGTTTAATTGTCATAATTCATCAGAATAGCCGGTACTGGTTTTTCAACCACCGACAAATCCATCAAGAGCTCACGAAGCCATTCAGCTTCAACAGTGGCAGTATCTAATGCTGTGAGTTCTGCTTCCATTGTTGACCTAGTTAAGATGGTCTGCGTGCAAGACTTCCATGAAACAGCGCCACCTCCTAGTGTGAAGACATATCCACTTGTGGCCTTAATCTCATCAGCATCAGATATCTAGTTTGAATCGCTATAACCTTCCAGTACCCTAGGGTACCCAGTATAGTGAATGCCATAACTCACAGTACCCTTTAGATAGCGCATTACCCTCTCAAGAGCATGCCAATGATCATCTCCCGGATTGGAAACAAAACGGCTTAGTTTGCTCACAGACAAACAAGATGTCGAACCTCGTGCATCGCTAGCTAAATACATGAGTGAACCAATTATCTGAGAATATCTCAATTGGTCTCTGGCTATTCTCCGATTCTTCCTAAGCAATACGCTAGGATCATAAGGTGTTGGAGAGGATTTGAAGTCGTTATAACCAAAACGACTCAGAACCTTTTCCACATAATGGGATTGCAACAATGTAATCCCACCATCATCACCTCTAACCAGCTTAATGTTCAAGATAACATCAGCTACTCCCAGATCTTTCATCTTAAAATTCTGAGACAAGAAATCCTTAACCTCCTTAATCACATTAAGGTTGGTCCCAAAGATCAGTATGTCATCAACATACAGACATAGAATGACTCCCTCGCCCCCACCATGGCGATAATACACACATCTGTCAGCTTCATTCACAATAAAGCCTATAGATGTTAAAGTTCTGTCAAACTTTTCATGCCACTGCTTAGGTGCTTGTTTAAGACCATACAGATATTTCAACAACTTGCACACCTTTTCTTCTTGACCATCTACTATAAATCCATCTGGCTGATCCATGTAAATTTCCTCATCCAACTCTCCATTTAGAAAGCCGTCTTAACGTCCATCGATGAGCGAGAAGACCGTGTGAAGCGACAGAGATAGTAGTACTCGAATAGTGGTCAATCTAGCCACAGTGAATAAGTATCAAAGAAATCTTCGCCTTCCTTTTGGGTATAACCCTTGGCCAAAAGCCGTGTCTTGTACTTCTCGATAGTACCATCAGGTCTAATCTTCTTTTTGAACACCCACTTACATTCTACAGTTTTACAACCATAAGTACGCTCAGTGATCTCCCAAGTTCCATTAGATATAATGGAATCCATTTCATTACGAACTGCTTCCTTCCAAAGATTTCGCATGCGAGAAGCATACGCTTCAGAAATAGTACTTGGAGTATCATCCACAAGGTACACAATGAAATCAGGACCAAAAGACTTTGCAGTCCTTTGTCTTTTACTCTTCCTCAGAGTTTCATTGTCTTCCTCCTCAAAAATTTGCTCAGGAGTTTGTTCAAAATATTCCAATGGAATGACAGGTTCAGGAATTGTATCAGATTCCTGACTTGATGAACTAGGCATATCTTTCATCAGAAAAATATCCTCAAAAAATGTAGCATCTCTGGACTCCATAATTGTACCAACAAGCATGCCAGGTACTCTAGATTTCACCACTAGAAATCTATATCCAACGCTATGTTGAGCATAGCCTAGAAAGACGCAATCCACGGTTTTTGGTCCAAGCTTACGCTTTTTAGGAATTGGCACATTGACTTTCGCCAAACAACCCCAAGTGCGTAAGTATGAAAGTGATAGTCTTTTCTTCTCCCATTGTTCATATGGGGTTATCTATTTATTATTTGTAGGAATCCTGTTTAGGACATGACTTGAAGTCAATATAGCCTCCCCCCCACCATGCTTTGGAAAGACCCGTTGTGTCTAACATGACGTTAACCAAATCAGCTAGAGTGCGGTTCTTTCTTTCAGCAACCCCGTTTGACTGGGGTGAATAGGGAGGCGTCCTCTCATGAATTATACCATGTTCCTCACAGAATAAATTGAACTCATTAGAAAAGTACTCTCCACCATGATCAGACCTAATCCTTTTGATTTTCCTTTCAAGTTGGTTCTCGATTTTACGCCTTATAGATTTTAAAGTAGTGAAGAGCTTCATCTTTAGTTTTCAAAGATACACATACGAGAACCTAGTGGAGTCATCAATCAAGTCATAAAATATCTCTTACCACCTTTTGTCAACACACCATTCATCTCACACAGATCTGAATGTATGAGTTCTAATGGTGCCAAGTTTCTTACCTCTGCGGCCTTATGCGGCTTACGAGGCTGCTTTGATTGCACACAAACTTGACATTTAGAACCTTTGGCAAGGGTGAATTTCGGGATTAACTCTAAACTGGCTAACCGCGTTATGCAACCAAAATTTATGTGACAAAGTCGTGAATGCCAAATAGTAGTCTCATTACCACTGTAAACATGGTTCACAACATTATTACACAAATCTGAAAGAGATAGGCGGAACAAGCCTCCACACACATAGCTTTTACCAACAAATTGTCCACACTTAGACACTACAAATTTATTGAACTCAAATACCAGTCTAAAGCTATCTCTACACAGAAGAGATCCGCTGACAAGATTCTTATTGATGAATGGCACATGATGCACGTTCTTCAGTTGCACAATCTTTCCCGAAGTAAACTTCAGATCGACCATGCCAACACCATGAACAATGACATGTGACCCATTTTCCATTAGAACGGCTGAATCCCGAGTGACCTGGTAAGAAGAAAATAATGAAATATTAGCACCAGTGTCTATCCACCAATCGGTAGATTGACATACGAAAAGAACAGTAGGTAAATTACCATACCCTGAAGTTCCCGTCTCAGTAGTACCAACAGCAACATTGGCAGACTTGGAATTCTGCCCTTGCTGATTCTTCCCACCCTTGCGTTGACTGCAATCCTTGGCCCAATGACCAGGTTCGCCACACACAAAGCAAATGCCATCCTTTGTGTTCTTCTTCTTCTTCTTTTTAAAGCTTGTTGTTTGTGCACTCTTGTTCTTGCCTTTGAACTTTTGAGTTTGGCCATTCTTCTTCTGCACCACATTGGCACTAGAATGTCCCTCATTACCTCTAGTGTGTGTATCTTTTGCCCCCGTCTTTTCTTCAACATTAAGAGACCCAATAAGATTTTCAACAGAAAACTCTTGTCTCTTGTGTTTCAGAGAAGTAGCAAAATTCCCCCAAGAAGGAGGAAGCTTGACAATAATACCTCCCGCAACAAACTTGTCCGGTAATACACATTTGAAGTGCTCAAGTTATTTGGCCATGGATTGTATCTCATGAGCCTGCTCAACTACAGAACGATTATCAACCATTCTATAGTCATGATATTGCTCCATGAGATACAATTCACTCCCTGCATCCGAAACTCCAAATTTAGCTTCGAGTGCATCCCACATCTCCTTTCCAGTTGTAATCACCATGTATGCATCGACTAACTTCTCACCAAGAACACTAACCACAACACCTTTAAAAAGGTTATCAGCAGCCTCGAACGCTTGCTCCTGTTTAGGAGTAAGTGTTCTTTCAGGCTTGCCGTTTGCCACATGGAAAACGTTCTTGGCAGTTAGCCAAAGCACCATCTTGGTGCGCCACCTCTTATAATTCGCACCATCGAATACAGAGAGTTTGAGCGCAGCAGCAAAACCAGTTGACGAAAAAAGCCTATGACTAGAATAAGGTTTTTGGATTGATGAGCATATAAGCATTTTTCGAATTACTTTAATCCAGAAATAAGCTAGATAAAACATAGAAAATACTCAAGCTATTTTCACAAATACAAAGCAGGTATGAATGAACACTATAGGCATACTAATTTCTAGAAAGACAGAAAATAACATATCTATCTCAGTGTTCATGACAACAATAAATAGTAAAGCAATCCAAGTAACATACCCAGATTCAGCAGAAGAAGAAGTAACACCAACATTCTTGATAATGTCGTTGTTCGTCATGATGTAGTGGACGTCGCGTAGTCGTGCAGTTGATGTAGAACGTAGCAGAGAGTCGTGTAGTCGATGTAGAACGTAGCAGAGAGTTGTAGTCGTACACTTGATGTAGATGTAGCAGCGAGCAGTCGCGCGAACGCTCCCCAAAAACCTTATTCGTCCTCGCTCGTGCAAGCCTTCAAGGACGAGGTTCCGGAGGCCTGCTCTCCCGGTGCGACCGTACACGCGCCTCGCCGGGATGGAGATCGCCAAAGACAGCAACAAGTACTGTGGAAATGTAAACTGTGGAAGTGAAAAAACTCTAACCAGAGCCAGTCCTCTCAGTCTCCTTAAATAGCCAAAAGACAGAGAGTCCAAAGGTCGCCAGAAGTCCAAAGACCAACAGTCACCATCAAGAACAGTTGCCAGAAGTCCAAAGGGCAACAGTCACCATCAAGTACAGTTGTCAGAAGACCAAAGGCCAATAGTCACCATCAAGGACAATCGTCAGAGGACCAAAGGCCAACAGTCACAATCAAGGAACAACACTCTGTTCTTTTTAATGACCAAAAACAAAAGAGACCAGAAGTCACCCTTAAGCCAGTGCGCTTCGATTTTCGAATAGATAAAGAAAATCGCGTCTGCACCCGACACGCCTGCGTACGCGCGCACCAGCACCGCACCGCTCGGCTCGGCGAGCGAGCGAGCGCGTGTGTAGTCTCTTTCCAATTCCACAAGAGGGGCTACCATATTCCACCTTTTAAACTGGTGTTACTTCCCTTAATCCCTCCATGTGGGACTAAACATTTTTAGCACTTGCACATGGGCCTTTGAGATTTACTAGGAATTAATTAGAATATAATATTTGGGCTTAGCCCATATTAATTCCAATACCCATCTATCATGATAGTTTTTTTGGAGGGAGATGGTGAAGACCTATTGGTTGTTGATCTGTATTTAGACTCACAGGTATAGCGGCCCAACAACCTGGGACCAGGATGTTGGTTTAGCAAACTCGGAATCGGACGCTGGTTTAGTGATCCTATGGCGCTGCGCAACAATGACAATGGAAGCCCTTTTCTCCTTTGTTTGGCGCAGAAAGGTGTGCGCGCAAGCATACGGAAGATCCATGGCGTAAGCGGCAAAAAGGCTAGGAACCTCGTCTTGTTTGGTACTAGTATAGTCTACTACATACACATGACGGTAACGGTGTGCTCACCTTTTCCAGATAAAAAGTTGTAGCTTTAGCATACTGGTGTACGATTCTGTGCCTAAGTGATACTACTACACTATAACAGGGTGTAGGATGCTACGACATTCTTCGATTGAGATGCCATCCATGATCGAACCTGGTGTCGTGGATTCAGTGCTGCTTGGCGCGGCATGTGGTTACTTTGGCATGTATGTAGTACACAGAAACAGGCGTGTGCATTGTGACTGCAATTCGCAGCATTTCTTTCCTTTTTTTCGACCAGCAGCGGAGAGGATTGGGAAGGGGTGATCAAGGAGATCGAACAAGCTGTTAGTTTGATCAGATCATTTAATTACTAGATCAATTCATTGTTAATGCAGTGGAGGTTGGTAAAAGGGAAAGGGACGGCACAACACATTGGACACTGAAAAAGCACAAAAAAGGGTGTATATATACAGGGTGATGTAGAAACAGGATACGTCTTTCAAAAGATGCATGAGCAGCTTGTTGCGCACACTCTTCACTTTTGATCGACATCCATGCGAGCGTCAAGCTTCCCTCCCGGCCACCATGCTATGCATGCATGGTACGGTGATGGCGTGCCAATTCTCCGGCGATCATTTCCGCGGCAGAGCACGCACAACTTGCTGCCTCTGCCCGGCGAAATCATATGGCTCTCGCAGCTCCTCGTGCTCGCTCGGTGCGCGTGCGGCCATCGATGCATTCGTGGACTAATAACGAGCCGAATGATCGCATTCTTTCGTCGTACGTCGGAGCGCGACGATCCAAGGGACGGAACGGTACGGCACGGCCGGGAAAGCTTCCAGATGCAGCCTCCCATCAAATACAAGCAGAAATTTCACCGAAAACAATTCAATTTCTGCAAGAACAGAGAATTCCCGGCCGTTTCAAACGCGGCCTTACTAGTCCTAGCTAGCAAATATCGGCATCTTTGTTCTGGTGTGTTTGAACTCCGAAGGGGTGTGCTTGTGGCTATCGGATCATGCATCGGACGGTCCATATCGGGCTGAATTGTCTTGATCCGAGCCGTCCAGACGGTCCTGTTGTAAAATTAGCGGTTGTAACAACTATTCAGATATAATTTTAGCATTAATTATCATAATTAAAGTATATTTGCAGCAGCATATAAACAACAAAATTGACATAAATACATGTAATCTTTTCATGTCATGTAAACAAGATAATATACTAAAAAATTAGAGCTTGAGAACAACCAAAATCAACATAAAGCTCAGATTTAATTGAATGATGAGCATATAATTTGAGAACAACCAAAATCAGCATAGAGCTCATATTTAATTGAATATTTGCTGCTCTCAGATGTCGGGCTGCTAAAGATGTAATATTGGCCTCCTCACCACTTGGTCAAAATTCTATCACAAATTAAACATGACAATCACACTGAAATAAATTAGGCATTGAGTTTTAAATAAATATTACTTTGTCTAATCAATCACTTTAAAGCAAATCATCAGTTGAGAGTTCACTGTTCATATCCAATTGAACCAATCTATACGATATTTCAATTGATAGGAATGGAAACAGTGACTTAACAATAATCACAATGAAACACAGGGAGTAGAAGATACTACTAGGATGGAACAAAGTGACCAGACAACATCAACCGAATGAAACAAAGTGACTAGATGAGCATGAATAGCATGACACAATAGAGAAACAACAAGTAAACTTCTAGTTCAAGACCAATTTGCATCCAATTGTCGTATTCAATTATCACAATGACCCCAACTACTCATCGAGCATTAATCTGAGCCCACAAATTCACTAAGCAATATCTCCTAGTGCTAGTTTCAAACAAATCAATCACAATTTGAGATTCCTACTAGCACATCACTTATGCAAAGTGATGCGAAAAATGGAAAATAACAATACTCATGATACAAATGACACTCAAAGCCACCGAGTAGTCAACCGGGCAAGGCACACCGAATGCGCTGACTCAGAAAATCAATCGCCCCGCTGTGCCATGTTTGAACGGACGAGGTTACTGGAGATACAATGTCAATTCATAATTCGGAACACACCAAAATTGTGAAGTCGAGGTACAGAGAAATGCCGCACAAGAGTCAACAACAGTGCATCAGCCGAATGCACCCACGGAGCACCAAACACTAGAAAAACCAAATACTTCTTCCAGCCCAAGATAAAGCCAGAGCTGACCGGATCAATCCTCCAAGTGCACAAGTGCCAGATTCCACACCAAACACCCAACAGAGGATATGACGCAAGAAGGAAACTGACAGGATGCGCAAGGAGGAGAGTCCGGACCTCACCACTGACAGCATCGAGTAAACCACGACGACGCAGCAGCTCCAAGGCACCAAAATCGAAGACCAATCGAAGGAGAAAAAGAAACACACAAAAGAGGGAAACTCACTGATTTCGAGGTTGAGAAAGGAGGGGAGCAAAGCACCCTTAAGAAGAGGAGAGGAGGAGAAGGCGCCACGCTGCCACTGCCAACTACAAGCGCACATCGCACCCGAGCTGCTCGCTCGAGTCGCACGTGCCGCCGCCAGGCTGAAGCCCCAAGTCGCACGCCTCGCTTTGTTTTGGTTGGAGACAACTTATCCTCCACTCAGCTCAATGACAAGTGGGCCCTACAATCCCTTTTCTTTTTTCCTTTTTTTATTTATTCTTTTCTCTAACTGAGCCTGTCTCCATCCTTATCCTCCACTCAGCTCAATGACAGGTGGGCCCCATAATCCCTTTTCCTTTTCCTTTTTTACTTTTATTTTCTATTTCTTCTCTTCTCTAATTGAGAAATCACCTAATAGCCCTCAAAATACAACAGGTCCTACGGCCACGATCACCAGCCGATACCATTGCTCGTCGGGAATTAACGTCCTACGCGCTCATTCCCCGTCCATTGATAGTGCCATGGAGGAGTGCACACGGAGACGGATATGTTTTGAGCCTTGCAACTCATACGAGAAATAATCTCTGCTTTTACGTACCCACTCATTTTTTGTACGGGCATTCGTGTGCCTCTGCATTCATTCACACGCCAAACGTGGTGGTAAAAAAGGATTCTTGCTAGTGATCGAACGCTCTGCTTTCTTCCCTGCGACTCCTCCACCCACCCAGTAATTATTTTGCGATGAACAGACTGAATTGTTTTCTGCTCTGCTTTTTGCATTAGTACTCTCCCTGTTCTCACGTGAAGATGATATCTTAGGTCCGGAAAATAAATGCATGATGAAATGTGCAAGTGCAAGAAATGTAAAATGAAACTTTCGTCTTGAGATTAAAAAAAGGAAGTATCTTCGGGGGAAAAAAAGGAAGTAAAAAAAACGGAGTAGATTAATGGCCGGCCTTCTTCATCTTCAGAAAAATATGGAAGGGATCGAAGTTGAAGAGTAATCCGAACTATCTGAATTGGGCTTTCCCAAATCAGCCCACATCTAGCTTCTCTTTCGTACTCTTAGGCCTATAAATCAAATGTTTACTTATGTGGTTTGGTTTAAAAATAAACCCGACGAGGCCTTCTAGTCGGTGTGGTCAGGGTCAGGGCAGGCGGTATGGCAGGCCTGAAACTGCTGAGGTTTTGTACCTCTGTTGTGTTCGTGGTTGATTTGAGTTTTGCGGAAAATCTAGAAAACGCTAGTGTTTGCATCTCATCCAACGCTATCGTTGCTTTGCCCCTACGCTGCATCAGAGCCGTATGATTCCATGTTTGCTTTACGCATATTCACCTTAGGTCAGTGGCGGAGCTAGAGAAATATAGAGGGGGGTGCGGCCTTACGGGTTTACTTCATAGCAATTACTTAGATATATCTAATGTTCACATAAAAATATACCTTAATAGCACTACAGATAATATTTTAGCATTAATAAGATAATAACAATGTACATCAACAATGAGGTAGCGGTAATAGTGCTTACCATTTACGAAAATATAGCTAGAGAATGCCACAAGCCCACAATTACAAACAAAAGATTGTCGGCATTGGCAAAAGTGCAATATCCTCAACTACAAGATCCTCACTGACCTAAATAAAAAAGAGAATAAACCATTCAGTTGTAACCAAACAATATGTAGAATGATTCACTGGAAAATGAAAAATAGATGCATACCTCTTATAGATCAAATCTACGTCCTTTTCCTTCCATATTCATGAAGCGGTGGACCACGGCATCATTTGTAACTTTCATTAATTCTTCCTTCTCCAAGTAGCAAATAAGTCTATTACTCAAGTGTGCATCACCCATGCGGTTACTAAGAGTTGTTTTCACCAATTTCATACCCGAAAAACATCTCTCCACTGTCGCGGTAGCAACTGGCAATACTAGTACAAGCTTCAAGAGTTTATAAACCATTGGATAACATTGATATTTCTTTGTCTCCACCATTTTTTGTGCAAGCTCGCTAATAGTATTTATGTTGGAGAATCGATTGTCTTCTCTCACATCAGCAATATAGAGGCACAGATAGTGCCTAAGATCCCTCAAATCTCCAGAGCTAAAATCATCAGGATATAATTTTGCTAGGTTCAATAAACTGTCCACATTAAAATCATTAAATGAATCTCTTGGATTGAAAGCGGCTGAGCAAACAAGCAATTGAGAGCTTGTCTCACTAAAGCGACTATCAAGCTCTTGAACTAGCCAATCTATAACATCATTGAAACAATCCACTTCATAATGATGCTTGTTTGTAATTCCAGATTTCTTCCTAGACTTTTTGGGATCAATATATGCATCTTCCATCTCTAACCTTGCTATATCATGAACCTCACAAAACTCATTCACCTCATCCAATAATTTGCTCCACCCATCTCTTCTAAGGTTACTCAAATGCAATCTAGTTGATTTCAAGCACTTCATAGCATTCACAATGTCTTGATCCTTGCGTTGCAATGCTAATGACAAAGTGTTTGTGATGGTTAATGTGTCCAGCAACAGATGCAAGAAAAATACAAAGTCAAAAGATTGAAAGTACACTAGAAGATTTGATGCTTGGTCTCTATTTTTCCAATCTCTATCATCCTTTTCCACAAATTGTAACACTTTAACAATTGTAGGAAACATGTCAACCAAACTTTTTAGAGTTTTATAATGGGAACTCCAGCGAGTATCTCCAGGTCTTTGAAGACATTGCTCTTGATTTAACCCTCTCCCAGTTTCTAGTTGTCCACAACCTAAGACCTTTGTCACTTGTTCATGGTTGATATCTCTAATCATGTCCCTTCTCTTGGCTGATCCACCCACCACATTTAATAAGCTATGAATCATGGTTAGGAAATTACTAATACCCTTATGCTTTCTCACAACAGCCACAATGACTAATTGAAGTTGGTGAGCAAAACAATGAACATAATATGCTGATCTACTTTCTCGCATAATCAATGATTGCAGCCCAGAGAACTCACCTCGCATATTGCTAGCACCATCATATCCTTGACCTCTAACTTGTTTTAAGCTCAACTTAAATTTTGCAAATAGAGAATCAATAGATGACTTGAGACAAGCAGAAGTTGTTTCACTTACATGCACAAGGCCAACAAATCTCTCTTTCACAATTCCACATTTGTCAACATACCTTAAGACCACCGCCATTTGTTCTTTACAAGAAACATCTCTTGACTCATCAACTAGCAAGCAAAACACATCATCTCCAAGTTCTTCAAGAATAGAGTGAATAATTTCATTAGCAAAACACTCAACAATGTCTGTCTGGATGTCATGAGCCAACATACAACTATTACCTGCAATACCCACCGCCTTCCCTAAATTCGGATCATGTTGTGCTAAGTAATCATAAACCTCCAAGAAATTCCCTTTGTTCAAAGACTGTTTTGACTCATCATGGCCACGGAAAGGCAAGCCTTGCTTCAATAATAGCCTAGCAGTATCAATGGATCCATTCAACCGAGTAAAATAAGCCCTCTTAGATGCTTCACTTTGCTTATGCAAAACAACATCTATGTGCTGATTTCTCTGTAACAAATCATCACACTTCTTCATTGCAATATAATGTGATCCACCAACATTGCCAACATGCAACTTTAGCCGCTCTTTCCTGTGATAACCATTCCAACCATCGACAACAAATGCTTTATATCCTGCATCCTTCTTTTCTCTAAACAAGAAACAACAGAAACAATATGCTCTATCTTTTGATTCACTATATTCAAGCCAACTTCCAAACTCATCGAACCACTCCGGTTGAAACCTTCTTGGATTATCTTTTTCCCCAATCTGTGTAGAGGGAAAATTGTACGTGCGAGGTTGGCATGGTCCATTCTCCAAATATTTCCTTCTCACTCTCTCTCTCTGATTAGGATGATAAGCATCAATTTCCTTCCTCAAGCCTGGGTCATATTTGATCTCCTCTTCCCAGTTAATATCATCTAGACCACATGAATTCCTTGCACTAGTACCACTGTCTGGTGTTTTTCTCTTGTAAAACCTTTCCATCCTAGCATCCACGAGATGAAATTAATATTTAAATTTTAATTGCTTCTGATGATTTCATAGATATCAAATATCAGTCAAAAAATCAAAGAGCCTAACCATAGGATCTGAACAAATAACCAGGAATGCAAGGACCATAAAATTGAAACCAATTTAGATGATTAGATTGAAAGAAGTTGCTTACTTTGGCTTGATCCCGGATGAACACACAACTGTTTCGGAGCACACCCAAGTGCTAGCTAGCACTAGCGATCCGCCAGTGCTGCGCAGCCGCTTCGGCGATGGCGTGAGACAGCGATGCTTGCCGCGGCGGCGTGGCCGGCCACCGCCGATGGCCACCGGAGCTCGCGGCTTTGTGTCGAGGAGAGAGACCCGAAGCGACGCGGGGCAACGGCCAACGGGTGGGGAGAGAAGCGGCAGCCAGAGCCAATACAGCGACGTTTTTGCGAATACGAGTAGTCGGAGGGTTGCGGCCGCTCCTCAATCCGTTGGCCTGCTGCTGTGTTTTTTTTTCTAAGAAGGACATTGGCCTGCTGGTGGGATCTGTGGGCTGCTGTGTGGGCTCTCGCTATTGATTTTCTTTGGTGAGGGTTCAGCGTTTGGGCTGGGGTGCAAATGAGGTAAAAATCTGTATACTATAACATAATTCTCAATTCGGACTGGGTGCGGCCGCACCCACATCGACGTATATGGATCCGCCCGTGCCTTAGGTTTCCTTTCTTGCGTACCTCTCACGCGTTTGTATCTCGATTTACCCCTCTCTCCCTCGATTCGCTAGCAGCGGTGGCTAGCGTGCAAGAGTTGCGAGCGGGCGCGACAGCAATGGCTGGTGTGTGGTGACGGTAAGTGGGTGTCATGTGCGGGGGCCAGTGGCGAGTAGGCACGAGCGGCAAAGGTAGGCGTGTGGCGGCGAGCATGCTTGGCTTGTGGCGAAGCAAACGAGTGGGCAATGCCCTGTGGTGGCCATGGCTATGACGCATGCAGGCCCACCAACGACAACTGAGGAGTGGGCGCGGAGGCAGCAGAGGGCGAGGAGTGAATCGGTCGGTGGAGTCTACGACAGGCGTGTGCGTGGGTGACGGCCAAGACCGTGACGTAGGCCTGGCAGTGGAGGTCAAGGAGGGCACGACGGAGGCGACGGGCGGTGACTCAATTTGCGCCATAGCTTGCAAAATTCCAAGTTTTTGTTTGAAACTCCTTGAAACCTGCTTAAACTGCCATGAAACTTGAAACCTACTCAAAAACTTTTCTGAACTTCTTGAAACCCACCTCTAAAGTTTTTAAGTTTATGATTACATGGTTGAAACTTTGAAGTTTCTGTTTTGAAAATTGAGGTTTCATCGAAGTTTTAGTTTGAATCTGAAGTTACATTGAAGTTTAAGTTTTTGAAACTTGAGGTTTCATTAAAATTTCATGGAGTTTCAACTAAAATCTCATGAAACTCAAGAAAACTGTTATATGGTTGAAATGTGTGATGCCCCTTTTCCCCCTTCCCGGGTCAACCCCACCCCGCGGACCCCCTTCGCTTCTCCCGCGGACCCCCTCGGCACCTCCACCGCCGCCGTCCTCGCACGCACGCCGTCGAGCCGCCATCATTCCTCCGTGCGCACGCCCGCGCCCGAGCCGTGTAGCTCGCCGGACCCCCCCTCCTCGTGCCGGCTTTAAAAGACCCCTCCCCGGTGCCCTTCTCCCCCTTCACCCCAAGCAAAGAAACCGAGGAAGAAGAGAGGAAAAGCCACGAGGCTTACCTCGTCACCGCCGCCGTCGTCGTGGTGAGCTCCCGCGCCGCCGCGCCCGAGCTCCCTTCTCCCCCTTCGGCCGCGCCGCCGCTTCCTCCTGGGCCCCCTTCTTCTCCCGCGCGCGCCGCCACCCCTCCATCTTCCCCTCCGGCCGCCACCTCTTCTTCCCCCGTGCGCCGCCGCCTCCTCTTCCCCCTCCGGCCGCCGCCGCCGCGTTCCTCCCCGCGCGCTGCTGTTCCCCACCCCGCTCTCGCCCAAGCCCCGCCCCTCCTCTTCTTTCGCTCGGCAAGCCGCGCCGTGGGCGCGCGCGCGCGCCATGTGCCGATTCGCCCGTGCCGTGGGCGGCCGATTCGTGTAATTGGGCTGCGTGGTTTTCCTTTTTTGGTTTTTCTTTTCCTTTTTCCTTTTTAATTTAAAAGTGAGTCTTTAAATATTAATATCTCCCTCATTTCAACTCCAAAAATTATGAAATAAATTTCTAAAAATTTCTAAAATCAAGATCTTGCTAATGGCATAGGTCTTGTTCAATTTGGAGTTCATTTGTGTACTCTTGTGTATTTAATTGCTCTTGTTGCTTGTCGTTTATTTTTCCGGTACTTCGCCCGCGTAGATTTCGGAGACGCCGGAGACCTCCACGTCGATCAAGGACAAGACTACTCGGACTCTCTCCCCTACAACCAAGGCGAGTCAATACTTTGATCATATTGAGCCTACATTTTATGCAAATTATATTATTTTAAAATAGCAAATTGCATGCGTTAATTCTTTAAACAAATGTATGTTAAAGTTTAAGGTAGTTAATTACCCATTTGTTGAATAATTAATTATTATGTCATCCTTGACAACTTGAATCCCTTAGTTCCATTGTCACCCTAGTAACTATATGGTAATACTAACTATAGGTTGTACTTAAGCGACATGCTAGCCTTGCTTAAGTACCGGGACATTAAAATGTCCTAATCATCATCTTTTCAAACATAAAATGATTTGGGCAGTCATTGCGTGTAAATGACTGAGATGGTTGAATTGTTGTATTTTTACATCTCAAAAACCCTAAACTGCTAATACCCGTCTGGGCGGATGGTAATATGGTGGGTGCGGATGTAGCACGAGAATGGCGGGAATGTGGTTGAGCCGTCCAGACAACCCTAAGGACTTAATCTTGTCACGACCTCCTGTGTATAACAAGTACAACCACAAGTCCGCAACAAACTGCGACTTGGCTTAGTACATTTATCAAATCTGAAAATCATCTCACCGGAGGGTTAAAGGAGGCACAAGCTCGGGTATGTCGGGCTTGGATGGGACACCGAGTCAAGGGTGAAGTTCGCCGATCGGCGAGGTGTAGCCACGCCACGCCGGCCCGAGGTGGACATCCCGCGCAACGTATGGGCATAACCCCATATGGGTGAGACGAGGGAAGGGGCGAGATATTTAGAAAAGTTATTGTGACAACCTCTCGACTACACGACTACGGAATCGTGTAGGGCAACGAGTTAATTGTCTCTTGTGGGTAAAGTGTACAATCTCTGCAGAGTTACAAACTGTTTAAACAGCCGTGCCTACGGTCAAAGGCGGACATGAGAACTTAACTTGAGTTAGTTCTATTTCAAAAACCTTGTTGGGTGGTATGAAAATTGTGGCGGGCTCACCTAGCCCTGAGATTGGTTATTCCTGGGTCTTTGTACCCAGTGTCGTTTAGTGGTGGATGTAACCACAATCAAAATAAGCATGAAGGTGGAGGTAACCTCTGCTGATACAAATATTGCACAATTTCTCTCTTTAACTAAAATGAAATTTTGTTAAAAATGCTAAGTGCTAGGAATTTGTACTTATGATATTTAAAAGTATTGCTTTTGCAAATAAAAGAACCGAGCCATCCTTGTAAGCCTTGCATGTATATCATTGCATTGTGTATTGGCTCATGAGCACGTAGTTGTGCTCATCCTCGCTCTCCCCCAAACCCTTCAGATGACGCTGATGGAGGAGACTATGCTTACTACGAGGAACCAGAAGTCGATGGGCAAGGAAACGATGAAGAGTAGTCTAGGATCTGTAGTCTAGGCCTCGACGCAGTCTAAGTTGACTCGTTGGTACTTGCGTACAACCGATATTATCCGGGTCCTTGGGTAATATCAGTCGTACACAGGTTGCCCCAGTCGCTTGCCTGTGAAGAGATGAGCTCTACCCTTTTGCTTCCGCTACCGTAATCGGTGTTCTGTATTGTAATCAATTTGGCCTGATCGGCCCCTGTTGTAAAACTCGACCCGACGTGGTCTATGTCACTCTGCTGATTGTAATAATGATACTTTAGTTCACGCCATGTATGAATGATTCAGCAATGCCTGTGAGTGCTATCTACTGATCCAGGGAATAGCACCGCGTTTTCACAGAGGATTCGGATTAGAAAATCCGGGTCCGACAAAATGCATTACAACGGTATAACGTGAGTTAGCAACTCCCTATAGGTGAAACTTGAAACCTCATGAAACCTGAAACTTGAAACATCATGAAACCTCGTGAAACTGTTACAGCTGGAATCAACGCTATAGCGTGAGCAAGCAGCAGTTCGAGTTTTGTTCAATTTTGTTTTGTTTCACTAGAAGCTGATGTACTTGTAACTTTACACCTCGATCATACTACCAACGAAGTCGTTTTAGAACGTGTATCGGTCAAATATTTTTAGCTTTGGTCATTAATATAAAAGAATTACCAAAATTGACAACATGAAATCGGATTGCTAGATCCATCATAAAATATACTTTCATAATATATAATTATTTTTATTTAAAGCACCATATTTTCTTAGAAATTGATGATCAAAGTGTCACTTTGAAGACCATGTCATTATAAAACAAAACTAATTATATGTGGAACGAGAGTGAGTAATATACTCGTGACGTAGTTTACCTGCGGCGCCTAAAAAAATCCGACGAGGCTCAACATCGACCGAGAGGAAAAAAAATTAAGGATGCTTTTCGGCATAATTAAGCCGCACGCGCTAACTAGCCATCCAACGAGTGACCTTTCTGGCCGACACACGGGCACATCAGAGAAGCTGCACACCATGTGGTTCTCCTAAATGGACAACAGTGGAGCCTGTCCGATGGCCACGGACGGATCGAGTCGCCCCCCGTCCGTCCCTGGCAAATTAACGAGTCCCCTTCACGAGTCACCTCCGTGTCGTCCCGTCGCGTGCTCGCTCGCGCCGAGTCGTCGTCGTCTTCCATGTGAGGGCTCTTCATGAGGGACGGTCCGGTCGTACCGGCGCCTTCTCATCACCCCCACCGAAACGCCGCCACGTGACCCGAGCGCCAATGCACCGTGACGCACGGCGTTCCGCTCCACTACGTCGCAACATATGGCGGAGTTTTCCTTTCTTCAGCGACATCCATCCATCGGCCGAGTCGTATCGGGCTCGTACCGCCTTGATTTATGGCGATAACTCTACATGCGTGTCGCTGTCTTGCTTTTGGGCTCGACTGGGGGTGTGATTCGTGAGGAGGCAGCGGCATCGCCAACACCGCCATTCGCGGGGAGGGGGCTTCGTTTCGTCCGTTCGTGCCAACCCACCTGTTGTCCGAGGTGAAGAAACCGTCCGGCTAATGGCCTAAAAGACGTTCCGGACATGTGCCGGAAGCCTAATTTGTCCTCGCTCGCATCGGCCCGGCCGAGACCGCAAGGCGGCACGGTACGGCACAGCACAGCAAACCGTCGTTGTCATCGACCACTAGCTCATCTAGCACGTTCGGCCTCCGCGGCGTCAGCCAAACAGGCTATCAGTGAACAAAAACTTAGTAGAGGTGGATAGAGCGATCGATCTATAATGAATGGTTGGCTGTAGGGTGTTGTTTCGGGAGCTAAGTCTTAACCAAGTACCAGGTTGGGCTTAGGTTAAGGCTCCGTTTGATTTCAAAATCACCTTTTGTTTTCTACATTTGATGTAATAAATTAAATAATAGCGGTTATTTTGGAGCCATACAATAAAATTTTACTGTATTAGTTGAGCTTCTCGTATTTAACAATATTTCATGGCGCAGCACAACATGACACAACAACAAAAAAAACTAGCCCTAATAAATCGATGGGAAATGAACCATGCTACCTACCCGTAAGTCGTTGAGAAATCAGTTACCTAGGCTCAACGATTGATCTGTATTCTGTAGTAGGGAGTCCGGTTTTGAACCCACAGCTAAGATGGGTCAACGAGGGAGGCTATCTCATTTTGTTCAAGTCCGTGGCCTTTCTTTAGCAGGGCCCGTTTGGACGGGATAATTGCACAGTTAAACTGTCTCTTATAAAGTTCATGTATTCCAAACAGGCCGTGTTCAAAGCAGAGGGATTCGCTAGTGACTGTGGATTTGATCAGTGAGTCATGCATGTACATGAACATATATATGACAAGACCTTCAATATCCCTGCACAAAGCTTTCTCTTTGACTTCAGTCCGAACCTTGCATGCATAAACACCAAGAGGGTCAAGATTCTACTCACTCGTTCGAGCTTAATTAATAGACCCCTGCATCATTGAAGTATCCCTGCATGCATGGGCTCCACACGGTTTTCTAGTCACTTTTCGGAGGGCTAACTCTTCAACCACGAAAGTACCTTCCACACCGAGAGCATCCTGCTTCGATCGCTTCCTTTCGAGCTCCTGATCCATGCATGTGGCATGCACGCCTCCTGCACGATATATTCTCTCGAACAAGTTTAACACTGTGAGGAGGAGGTGATCAATTTCTTATTTGCTTAAGCATGGACCTATATCAACTAGACTATCATTGTGCAGTCTAAATCGGATGATCTCTGCTTGCATAGCTCTTTTCAGCTCTATTGCCCGGCATTTCGCAATGTGCTAAACTGCTAATAGTGCGGCACCATCTGGCACGTGATGTGTCGCTCAAGAGCACCGAGGAAGCACGGCGAAATAATTTTTTTTCCGACTTGTCGGCTAGGAAAAGCGGCAAGAGGATGCACCAAGCGCTCGGTGTTAGTATGTAACCGATGGAACAAACAAAATGTCGTGCCTTCTAAAGCTTCTAATTAGTTTGCTGGAGAAATACTGTGCAAGTAGGAGAACGAAGCAAAGAGCTAATGAAGATTACTAGCAGTAAAGAAGAGTTCATTTGCGCCTTATCAACGCCAGTGATCCCAAAGGGAGTAGTACTGTAATTGAAGTTTATCTGCGCAAGCGATTGATCACACGAAGACTTCTGAAGCAAAATCAGTACTGTACCCACTGCTCAACTGTACTTGTCAGCCGAAGACATTGCCCCACAAGTGGCAAAAACTTCAGTACCTGACACAGTAAGTACTAAATACAAACACGACTTCTCATTCTGGCATACGCATTTTAATCACGAACTAGTTTGTAAGTACAAAGTTCCTACCCGACTGGAAGTGCAGTGTACAGCCATACACCAAACTTACCTCCAACCTCGTAAAAGTAGCACTTCTACGGTTCTACTACTCGCTAGGCGGGCAGACCGAAGATGATGCTGCCGCTGGCGCTGCCGTCTCGCGGCAGAATCGCAGAAAGAAATGGGCCTCAACCCCACCACCCGGCTGAAAAGCCTCTTCAATCTTCGCCACGCAACAATTAAATACCCTCGAAACCGCGTGGGCGTGGTACGCCGAGCGGAACAAACGCGAACGCCACCACCGCGCGCGCGCATCCACCTCGTCCCCAACACAACACAACGAGCGCGCGGCCGGCGCGACCACACCTAGGCCCTAACTAGACATGAACACCACGAACGAGCTGATTCACCGCCACCACGTCCAGGCGTCCGTGCCATTGCCCAAGCCCTTCGCAACAGCGGCCGACAGGGGCATGCCGCCGGCGCCGGCTCAGCAGGGGGGTAAGCAGCGGGCGGGGCTGCCACCGACGCCGCCCGCGGCGGCCGGCTCCCACTCCCTGCACGCGGACGTGTGCATGGTCGACGACTCGGCGCGCACGCCGGGCGGCCTGCCGCCGCGCAAGGCGCACCGCCGCTCCCGCAGCGACGTCCAGTTCGGGTACTTCCAGCCGCTGCCACCACCGTCGCCCAAGATGGAGGCCGGCTGGGGATTACTCGGCGCCGGCGCGGGCGACGACCTGCTCAATACGTACATGAGCATGGAGGGCATGGACGGGCTGAACAACTCCGACGGGGACAGCCGCGGGAGCAGCATGCCGACGAACGGCGTCGACAGCAGCGAGAACGAGTCCGAGGACTACGTCGGCGCCGACAGCCAGGTCCTTCTCTGGGGCGACGCGGGCAAGAAGAGGGAGGGCGTCAAGAGGAACGCCGCCGGGGAGCCGGCGGCTCGGCACGCGAGGAGCTTGTCGATGGACAGCCTCATGGGGAAGCTGAGCTTCTCGGCCAATGGGGAACCCAGCAAGTTCAGCCTGGAGTTCGGCAGCGGCGAGTTCACCCCGGCCGAGATGAAGCGGATCATGGCCGACGAGAAGCTCGCCGAGATGGCTCTAGCCGACCCAAAGCGCGTAAAGAGGTAGGCTCCTGTTACAAACTAGTAGTACAAACGCAGCAAACACAATGCACTGAACCGAGCTGTTAAATTCTGCTTGTTCTTCCGTGTGCGCAGGGTGCTTGCCAATAGGCAGTCGGCGGCGCGGTCAAAGGAGCGGCGGATGCGGTACATTGATGAACTGGAGCAGAAGGTGCAGATCCTGCAGACGGAGGCCACAACTCTCTCCGCCCAGCTCACTCTTTTACAGGTAGATTTATGCACCATGCAGGCAATGTTCTTGGTTAGCGGTCACTCAAGGATTCATGGTGTGGTGTTAATTTTTGATTCTTGTTGTCGCAGCGCGATTCGTCGGGCCTGGCCACGCAGAACAATGAGCTCAAGTTCCGGCTACAGGCCATGGGGCAGCAAGCGCAGCTGCGCGACGGTGAGCAATGAGCTTCGCATTCTTGGATAAACATGACAAAAATTTCAGAACAATTCTGTTCAAATTGCAGTCTTGATGCCGATTTAATTTGCATGTTCCCAACTTCCAGTATGTGTTAGTTGGTCGTCGTGGGCATTGTACAGTTGGTCGTCGTAGGCGCATTGACGTGGTTGCCTTGGATGTGGCATTTGGCAGTTAGTCGTTATCATGTAGTGTGATATGATTGGCAACTCTCCCAAGAATTACCTGCTTTTTTAATCGAGACGTTGGCTTCCGATGCTGTTAGTTGCCAGCATGTAGTGGGAAGCAACTTAGAATGTGTTGGAATAATCAAATTCCGAGGCGACTTCGTCAGACATCGTCTTCGTCGCCATTTTTTGAGTTCTTCTCGTATCAATAAAAAAGAATGCTCCACTTGTTAATATAAACAGTTTGCCTTGCCTAGTTCATGTCACGATGTTGATGGGCACTAGCCCTGTCACAAGAGGCCGGCAGTCTTAAGATAACACAAGTACTCCACTCATCTGTTAGACTTATATCCTAAACAGTACTTGTGCTATGAGTTCTTATACTTGCCTTGCTAAATGGTACAAATTGAAAACTCCACATTTGTGGGAGCATTAACTGGACGTCCATTATGGAAAACTGGTCCATATCAACGAACTGTAGGAGCACATGTGCATCATACATGTTAGCAACCGATTTGTTCTGACCACCGTTTTTTGTTTCTTGCCGAACAGCATTGAACGAGGCACTGACAGCCGAAGTTCAGAGCCTGAAACTTGCGGCGACGGTGCTCGGCGACACGAGCTCGTCCAGCAACCTGGCCCAGCAAATTCAGCTCCGTTGTCAGCAGCAGACTGAGCAGATACCGTTCTATCAACTGGAGCAGCCAGAGCAGAACGCCGCTGCGAGGAATCTCGAGTCCAAATGATGATTCGGGAGAGCATCTAGGTGCTCGCTGTTCAGTGTCATACAAAGAAGCCTTAGTCATTTAGATGATCTGGATTTACTTTCCTGACCCATTTGTTTTGAACTTTATTATTCTCGTCTGTAATTGCTTGTGTAGTTGTGTTTGTCCGGGCAAGGACCTCCAGTAATTTTTCTGAATGTTTTTCTTCCTTTCAGAATCCACGATTGTTGATCACTGGAGTTACCATAAGTAGTAAAGCTGTAACGAATTGAAATTCTTTTGTAGTATCAATTCATTTGAGTGTCATATTATATCTAGCTGCATAGTGTGCCACTCCTTTCATAAGGCTCGATTAATATAATACTCTACCGAAATTTGGTATGACACGGTGCAGGCTCTGCAGAAACAAGTTTGTACCGCGAAGGGCACACCCACAGGAACTCACCCCCCGTGGGCCTGAAAAATCGTAGTCTTTCTTCTTCTTCTTTTTGAGAGAGAATCGTAGGCTTTCTTGATTCAGGGGGCGGAACCCGGGCCTGAACGTCCGGCCCAGATAAACTTGGCAGCGAGATAGGGACTTATTGGTGCAGGAAGTTCTATTAAACTCGGACGTAAGACCCGATAGATACTCGGCAGGCAGGGCCAAGATGGATCATTGACACGCGAGTGCGTTCCCCCTCTTCAGTCAGCTCCGTCGTGTCTTGAAGGTGTTTTTGTTCAAGTGCTACAGTTGCCGTACTACCACTAGCACAACGCAAACAACGAACAACTTGTGTGATGTTGTGTACTAGCATAGACAATCTGCTTGTCGAAGTTTTGGTTACTAGGTCGCTTTCGTGTGTTAACGATTCCCCGTCCTCGGTGACAAAATCACTGCCTCCAGCTCCGATCTCCTAGCATCGGAACACAATAACTTCCAAAGGTGGGGGGACGCCTCACGCCAGGCTGGGGGCATAAAGTCCGCATTCAAAAGCCAACCGAACAGAATTAATATGCGTAGGGCGGAGCCAGATTTGGGCATTTGGGTCTCCCTCGAACTGAGCTACCTTCTTCCTTTGACTGATTCCACTGTCTTCTAGCTTGGATCCGCCCCCGACTATGCGAGTATCTGAAATAGCCAAATGGGGCACTCTCAGCCTCAGGTGCTAGTTGTGTAAGTACAAAAATTCACTTGACCGTGATTATATTTTGCACTTTGGCTACAGTTATCTTTGCAGTCTGCACTCTCCACGAGCTCGCTGCAGGTTGGTTCTCTGCTCCATAAAACGCAAAGCCGTAAAGGCAAAGCGAAGTGACCCGGTCTTCAGGTTTGCATGTGTCCACTTTAATGAACAGCAAACGCATCAGAATTCAGAAGAAAGCGATGAAACTTCAAAGATAAGCCCTTCAGACCGCACTGCAGACAGGCAGTGTACCGCAGCTTAGCTGCCAGCGAAGTGACACGGAGACTGTGAGTAGTGTGAGAGATTCGGATTCCACCCCGCCCCACCCCACACTCCACTCCTGAAATTCCCACCAAGAAATGCGACTCAGCGATCAGAGATCCCAGACAAACGCGGCCATTGTCTAATCGCCGTCTTAAATGCCAAACACCAACCTGAACCACCGTGCTATACACTGCGAGATCGCACAACACGCAGCATCAGCATGAGCATTCGAGGTGGGCGAAAGGAAGCCACACACATCTCGGGCTAGTGGTAGTAGCTGTTTGCACTGCGGCCGAAGTGATGCACGCGGTGGCATGGCGCGGCGGTTGATGCGGAGATGAGGCGTTCGCCGGGGGCGGCTGCCGCGGCGGTACTGCCGCCGGTTCTGCTGTTGCTGCATTGGGCCGCGGCGGTGAGCGCGGCCACGGCCGCCGAGAAGCGGGTTCTGCTGGATTTCAAAGCCGCGTTGACCGCGGACCCGGGCGGCGCGCTCGCGAACTGGACGTTGAGCGGGGACCCGTGCGCCGATTTCCCCGGGGTCAGCTGCGACCCCGCGTCCGGCGCCGTGCAGCGCGTGCGCGTCCACGGCGCGGGCCTGGAGGGCGCGCTCGCGCCGTCGCTCGCGCGGCTGCCCGCGCTGGAGTCCGTCTCGCTCTTCGGTAACCGCCTGTCAGGTGAGATCCCTGCGAGCTTCGCGGGGATCGCGGGCAAGCTCCACAAGCTCAACCTCAGCAGCAACGCATTCTCCGGAGGGATACCGGCGTTTCTTGGCGCCTTCCCCTTGTTACGGCTACTCGACCTCTCCTACAACGCCTTCTCCGGCGAGATCCCCGCGGCCCTGTTCAGCGCCTGCTCCCGCCTCCGCTACGTCTCGTTCGCGCACAACGCACTCACCGGTCACGTCCCGCCGGGCATCGGCAATTGCGCGCGGCTCGCCGGGTTCGATTTCTCCTACAACAGCCTCGACGGCGAGCTCCCGGAGAAAGTCTGCGCGCCGCCGGAGATGAGCTACATTTCCGTGCGAAGCAACTCGCTCTCGGGCACCGTTGCCGATAAGCTCAACGGCTGCCGAAGCCTCGACCTGCTCGACGTTGGGAGCAACAACTTCTCCGGGGTCGCTCCGTTCTATCTTACTGGCCTCGTCAACATCACCTACTTCAACGTCTCCTCCAACAACTTCGACGGCGAAATCCCAATCATCCCGACATGCGGCGACAGGTTTGCCTACTTCGACGCGTCCAGGAACCGGCTCACCGGCGCGTTGCCGGAAAGCGTGATGAATTGCCGCAACCTGGCTCAGTTCAACGTGTCCTTCAATAACCTCACCGGCTCCATCCCTTTGGTGCTGCAGAAATTTGGCCCAACTGCATTCATGGACAATCCATTTCTCTGCGGCACGCCGCTGGACAAAGCCTGTCCGGGCCAGCATGCGAGGCGGCTGGGCGTGCCTGTGATAATTGTCATCGCCATTGCAGTCGTCATACTTGTTGGGATTTGCATAGTGTGTGCAATGAACATTAAGGCATACAAGAGGAGAAGGGAGAAGAACGATGACGAGGAGGAGGTCCTTGTGTCCGAGAGCACGGCGGTTGTGTCGCCGGGTTCAACCGTGATCACCGGAAAGTTGGTGCTTTTCAGGAAGAACTTGCCTTCAAGGTACGAGGATTGGGAGGCTGGGACTAAGGCATTGCTTGACAAGGACTGCCTCATCGGCGTTGGGTCAGTCGGGGCTGTGTACAAGGCCAGCTTCGAGAGCGGTGTGTCCATCGCCGTGAAGAAGCTGGAGACACTGGGGAGGGTCACGAATCAGGACGAGTTTGAGCATGAGATGGGCCGGCTAGGTGGCCTCAGCCACCCCAACCTGGTCACTTTCCATGGGTACTACTGGTCATCCTCAATGCAGCTGCTTCTGTCTGAGTTTGTCACCAATGGTACCTTGTATGATCACCTCCACGGGAGCCGTCGTCGTTCGTTCCCTGGGAGCAGCAGCGGCAGCGGTGGCGGGGGTGAGCTGTTCTGGGATCGGCGGTTTAGGATAACGGTAGCGACGGCACGTGCACTCGCGTACCTTCACCATGACTGCAATCCTCAGGTATTGCACCTCAACATCAAGTCGTCCAACATATTGTTAGACAAGGAGTGTGAAGCCAAGTTGTCGGATTTCGGGCTGGGGAAGCTTCTGCACATCCTCAGTAGCTCTGAATTGAGCAATTTACACACCGTTGCCGGTTACGTCGCGCCGGAGCTAGCATCACAAAGCCGGAGATATAGCGACAAGTGCGATGTGTTCAGCTTCGGGGTGGTGCTGCTGGAGATTGTGACGGGCCGGAAACCGGTGGACAGCCCCAGGGCAGGCACGGTGGTGGTGGTTCTGCGCGATTACGTCAGGGAGACACTGGAGGGTGGCACCGTTTCAGATTGCTTTGATCGGAGCCTGAGAGGATTCATAGAAGCTGAGTTGGTTCAGGTGCTGAAATTGGGCCTGGTGTGCACTTCTGACACGCCATCCCGGCGGCCAAGCATGGCAGAGGTGGTGCAGTTCTTAGAGTCCATCAGAAGCAATTCCTAATACATATGCTAATTGGGCCTGGTGTGCACTTCTGACACGCCATCTCAAGGAATACGGCATCGTGACAGGACTAGAGGAATAGCAAATTCGTGATTTTTTGTTTAATTCTTTGGTGTATTCACATTCCATTTGTCACATGAAACTTACTGTGTTCATATTTGCTCTTGTAATGAGCTTATCATTTGGCTCGTTGGTTAGATTACCAGACTGCTCTTTAGGCTCTTCCCTGTGTAAATGTGTATCTGTATGTTCTCTTCCTAGGTAAATGCAAATGCAAGAGCCGAAGAGCAATGTTTGACTTGGTAACTTCTCTTTGTTAGTGCGAGCTATAGAGGAGTAATTATCGTCTAGCCGTGTGTCTGTGTAGCAAAACCGAAAGGACGAAAAGGCAAACATTTTTTTAGGGAAAAGAAGGCGAACAGCTGAACAAGAGAATAATAATCAAGATGAGCTGATTCATCACCTGTTGCACAGTTGTAGTTAATATGTGAGCTCTTTTACGGTACAATCAATTCAAAATGAAACGCCCATTCTTTTTTATCCAATGATCCATATTAGTTAGAATTTAGTTATACTATACATGATAGTGTGAGTAGTAGAATCTCGAGAGGAGTACAATTATAATTGCCCATGTTAGTTAGGATTTAGTTATACTATACATGATAGTAAGATTTGAATGCATCATTTTGAGTAAATAGCAAAGCATAATTATTTTGAAACTTAAAAACAAGATTTGGAAAACATAGGTACCAAAGTAGACTTGCCTTCGTCGAAGATTGAGATCACTCATTCAGATTGGTCCAAGTTTGCTTCGACAACGTTGGATTCTATACACGCGAAACGAGACAAATAAACAACAATAAATACAAATAAATTAAAAAAATTTCAAGTTATATATATATATATCGATAATCTAGTATCGATCTTACGAATGAATATTCGAGGGTTTCCTAGAATCAGACGTAGAGAATGACATAGGGATTTAGACAGGCTTAGGCATTCTCCGAAGAGAATAACAACTCTACTACTGTGTTGTTATATTGACAGTGATGATTACAATTAGAGGGAAAACTAATACCGAATGTCTCCTCCTTCTGATATGCCCCGATCTTCACTGACTTGAGCCTTTATATAGCTCATGAAGGGGCGATAATTTCTCTAGGCCAAGAGGTGCCTCAATGCTTCATATAATGATCACGTTGATGGGAGTTATTGTCAGAGAAATGATATCCCCATGTCGCTTGGCAGTTATCGTCAAAGACATAGGCGTATTACATGCAGTTATTCCAGATAATAACAGCGTATACTAACTGCTCCGTTTATTGAACACAGTTCATAAGAGTCCCTAATTGATTGGGCCCACATACCTATGGACTTTATAGATTATAGGGTGGTCATAATCGACCTGGTCGTAGAAAATCTTACGACCATAAGGTGGTCGTAGAAGGGCTTACGACCATAGGGTGGCCATAGAAGGACTTATGACCACACAGTTAAGTTTCTCCCTTATGAACATTAAGAGGTATACTTAAGAATATGACGGTATTATTATCTATAATAAGAATTATAGATAATTAAATAATTGAGGATTATTAGATCCTCGTTATTTAGTCCCCCAATTTCAAGTGAAAATAACTTACTTGAAAAGGAGGTCGTAGAACAGTAGTCAGAAGCAAAGTTCTTCTGACTGGTTTTTCATTTGACCAGTAATAGACTTGGCCAAGAAGATAATTTCACTTGAGTTTTAAAGACAAAATCGCTTTTCCTGAACAGGCAAATTAAAGAATCCCAATTGACTCTCACAGAGCTGTCTGTTAGAGCAGTTCCCGAAGAGGTGGTAACTGTTGAGTTCCCACGATCTCTAACTTAGATGTGTGGCTATAAAAGTTTACCGCGGGTGAGACTTAGGATTTTTACTTTCCCCATTTGCTTCAACTGTTCTTTCGAGTTCTCGTTCTCTCCGTCGACAACCAAATTGCAATCTCTCCCAAAACTTTTCCAAATCAAAATCAATCTCACTTTAGAAGAAATGGCCGAAACCACTTCCAAATGGGAGAAGTATGAGATGGATGTGGGGAAGATGAAGGCTCTAGTCGCAGCAGAGAAGATCCTGAAGAGTGCCTATGTGAAGTAGACCGAAGCTGCCGGACAGCATTGGCCCTCGGGTGAAGAAGGCACCATTCCAGTATTCCAATCGTATTGTGAATGTGGATTTCGACTGCTCGTTTACTCTTTGTTCACTCTCGCACTGCAACATTTTGAGATGGAATTTGTGAACCTTGTTCTCAATTCCATCACAAGGTTGAGTGTATTTGTGTATTTATGCAAAGCTTACCTAGGAATCCTCCCAGATTTGGAGCTCTTCATGTACTACTACAGGATGAGCAAGCATGGAGGAATCGCAGGGAGCTACGGTTTGAAGCTCCACGACGGGAAGTCGCGAGAGTACATTCAGATGTTTACCCGGTCGTCATGGTCGGAATGGAAAAAGAGGTGGTTCTACTAGGGAATTTCCAAGGATGACAACCTCTTTTTCTTGGGGAAGCCTGTAGAAAAGAGTGCCTCCTAGGACTCGACTCCAAGCAACCTTGACCGGATCACCCCTACATTCAAGCCATCAAAGACTTGTAGGAAGAGGGGTTTACCGGATGGCACGTAGTGAGAGATCTCATCACGTGTCGTATCAGTCCTCTGAAGAACCGAGCACGCCCCATGCGAAGGTCCTTGGGGACCACCGACCCAACCAGAGATTTCGAAGAAGGTAAAGAAATATTCAACTTAGCTCTTTTTGGTTATTTTCGAGCTTGATTGTTGATTGTTTTGTTTTCCATTGCAGACCTTCCACAAAAAGAAATTGACACCCGAGTCAAACTTATTTGTGAAAAGGTTCCAGCACCCACATAAGGTGTTTGTCGAATCCTAGCGGTTGTGTCTGAAGAGGAAAGGAAGGAATGCCTAAAGGTAATCAAGAATTGATTTTATCTTTAGGGTTCTATAGTCGTAGAATTCGACCAATAAGTAATGTTTCTTTTCTGACTTTCACAGAAAGTAGACATGGCAGACCGTCGAGACGACCAAGAGGTCGAATTGATGGCTGTCGTAGCAGGGTCAGAGGAGGTCAATATTCCTCTAGCCAAAAGGCGTCGCCTTGTAAAGGCCGCCGACAAGCAGGGCGAAGGCTCAAGCTCCGCTTCTCCTCCGACCAGCCACTTCATAAATTCTTTGCTGACATAATTGCTGTAGAGAAAAGAGAAGTGGTTGAGGCGGTTCAGCACAATGCCCCTAAGACCAAGGTACCATTCTATTATGATAACAAGATCTTTTTAGTTTCTGCTTCTTGTGACTTTGTAAAGCAATTAGAAAAGGAGAACTGAAAAAGCTTTGTGTCTTTTGTGATGGATACTGCTGCGACAGCAGAGCCTGTGGTCGAGACAAGTGCTGTCCCTCAGGTGGTCAAAATAGGTTTCGATCATCAAGAGGGTCAAGAAGCCTTGGGAGCTGTAGCTCTCGATCAAGATCTATGACAAGATGTGGTCGTGGAGACCCCAATCTCCCAACAAGACTTTCGACCCGACGTGGTCGAAGAAACCTTGGCCTCTCAATCTCGTGGTATTGAAAGCCTTCCAGAGGTTGAAAGTGTCACGAGAATTGAGGCAATCGAAGAGAAGAAGAAAAAGAAATTTCCCTTGGGGAAGGTTTCTTCTGTGTTCAAGATTGTGTTAAGAAAACCAAGGTATGTAAAAATCAAAAGCATAAAAGTAGAATTTACCTTTTGTTTCTATAATTTGACATGTTTTATTCTCTCTGCTGTATTAGTCCTACTCCTCTAGCCCCCAGGGGTGCTTCTATCGAGAGACCCGCTATTATTTCTCCTGCAGTTGCAGAGACAACATTTGTTTCTCCTGCAGTTGAAGAGACAATAGTGGAGGTGGTTGAAAAATTGATCGCTATCCCTGTGGTGGCAACAGAGGAAGCCAGTGCTGCTGGAGCAACTACGACTATTGAAGTGTTCATGGATACAGAGGTGAGGATGGCGAACGACCTGGTTGCTATGGTGATCGAGCCGGTTATTGAGGATATCAATAATCGGACAAGAGACTTTGTCCTACGATCACCAAAAATGTCCAGTCAAGATGGAGGAGGAACCTCCGATCATCGTATTGGGAAGAAAGTTGTAGAAGACATTCCTCCTGGTCCTCAAGGAGTTGTTGATGTTGCCAGCAATGATGAAAAAGAAGAAGAAGATGATGAAGGCTTCATCGACTTCTTTGGCCCATCAACTATTGGATCTTCTTCGTTCAGATTCTGTGACCGAGTCCCACACTCTAAGGACATTCCAAATAGGGGACATATCTTTGATGACGAGCGTTTTCAAAGAATATGGTGGCACCAAGTCAAGGGACTCAATAAACTTACAGACTCCGAGAGGGAGTATGCCAATTTTGCTTGGTCGATCATTTTTGTATGTACTTGATACCAAACATTTATATATTTGGGGTTTTTCTGTTTCTCACTATCTTTCTGTGATCAGAGAGCTCTTGAACAAGTTGCCACTGTGGGTGAATTCCATAGGCAACATGTTTTGCTGAAGAAGTAGCAGGAGGAGCTCTATCGACTAGTAGTGAGATCATAAGTATTCGATTATGTGCAGTCATATTTTTTTCGACCACCCAAATAATACTCATGTCTTCTTTAACCTTTTGAAGGTTTAGAGATGATGAAAAGACCTTGACTTCTGCACTCAACTTCGTAAAAGCTGAAGCACAAAAGCTAAGGACTGAAAAAGAAGACCTCCTAAAGAACCTTCAGGAGGCGAATTCTGTAGCTTGTGAGTTGCAGAATGAAATAAACAGTAAGTTCTAAACTTAAGATTGTTCGTCTTAATGACTTTCTTTTTTTTAACTCTTTTTTCCTTTTTGGAAAAAGAAGTCGACATGGGTAAGCTCAAAACTGAGGTCAATGCAAAGGCCTTGGTTATCAACGAGCTCACCTGTATCGGTAAAGAAAAAGAGAAGAGCATAAAGTCATGGGAAGAGCAGTCCAGAAAGAACGTTGCCTCCCAAGACAACGACGTCAAGAATCTCGATTCTTGACTAGTAGGTAAGAAATTCTTTACCTACGACCAGTTTTATTTACTAGTCTTTACGAGGTATTTTTCTAATTGGTTGTACTTTATTTTCAAAGCAAGTAGTCGAAATAAAACGACTCCAAGAAATTATGATTCATAATCAGGAGGAGATGAAGTCAACGAAGATCAACCTTCAAGACAACATTTTCTTCTTCAACAATGTGCTCGGAGGACTTGGTGCTAAGGAGGTCACTCCTCTTGATGATACCATGATTGCCCATACGAGTGCCATTAGAGAATAAGTCGAAATTTTGCAGGAGTTGTTAACAACTCTGAAGACCAATCAAGTCGACTCTATAAGGGAGGCAATCGAAAGTGCAGTGAACTATGCCTTGACAAAGCTTAAGACACACGACCGTAATCTTAGCCTTCAACCAATTGAAGCCGATTTCAACTACCGAGAAGCAGAGGCGGTATGGCTGATTGAAGAAGTGCAGCCAGTCAGCAAGAAGGTCGCGGAGGAGATGCAAATCGAATCTCCTTCGTCAGAGTAGTTTGTAATAGGGAATGTGTAAAGACAATCTTTTGTTTATGAATATAAAGCTTTGTTTTCCTGCAGATTGTCTCATTGAGTAGTTAGTAACTCATAAGGCAATTAATAGAAAAAGAAAATTGAACCTTTAAGACTAAGTATTGAAGTCATATTAATAACTTTATCCTAGCCCCCGACTATTTGCTTAGTTTATTTATATAAACTAAGCAAATAGTGAAAAAGGGTTTGCTTAAAAGCGGTTTGTCCAACTTTTGTTGTCGATCTCGATTGTCATGTACTGGTTACAAGAGTTAGGAATAGATCGACACTAGGAAGTTCTTTCTAGTGGGCAAGACCGCATGCAAAAAGAAAAGACTTCGACTAGGTGAGTTACTTTCTCCCACTTGGTTTAATCAAATAAAGGGCATCAACATAAGTTGGACAAACTATAAGAGTGTGCTTAAAAAATTCATTCGACCTTTCTTAATGAACTCAATTGTGTTGTACTGATAGCAAGAGTTAGAAATAGCGCGACGCTAGGAAGTTCCTTCTAATGGGTAGGACCACGTGTAGAGAGGAAAGACTTCGACTACGTGGTGTTTCTTCCCCTGACCAGATTAAAAAAATCGAGTTTACCAAAAGTAGTCGGGCAAATTATAGAAGCTTACTCCACTTAGAAAATAAACTAAGTCAAAAAGAGCTTGTCGTAATTATTTTGACCACATTTTATTGAACCTAGTTTCTTTGTGTTGGCAGGAAAAGTTAGGAACGAGTCGACACTAGGAAGTTCCTTCTAGTGGGTAGAACCACGTGCATAGAGTAAAGATTTCGACTAGGTGATGTTTCCTTCTTTCGACCAGTGTAAAGAAAACCAAGTGTTGAAAAAAAATGATCGAAAAAAGATCATCGAAGCATTGCTCAATGTAAGACAATAAAGATTGAAGTAAACCTAAACTTTATTGAGAAAGTAAGACGTTACACATAGAATTGATGTAATTGGTCGATATTCCAAGAGTTAGAAAGGATCCGGCCATCTTCCATTGCAAGTCGTACTGAACCTAGTCGCATAACTTCGACCATGGTGTAAGGACCTTCCCACTTGGGGGAAAGTTTGTTCCAATTAGATTTAGATTAAATCTTTTTTAATACCAAGTCGCCTACAGCAAGGCTGCGAGGTTGGACCTTACGATCGTAGTATTTACGTAGGGCATGTTGGTAGATTGCTGAACAAATTAAGGCTTGATTCCTCTTGTCTTCGAGTAGGTTGATGTCATCTGCTCGAAGTTGTTCCTGGTCAGAGTTGTTGTAATTTTTGACCCTTGTCGATCGGATCTTTAGTTCTGGTGGAAGCATGGCTTCAGCCCCAAAAACTAGAAAAAAGGTGTTTCACCTGTAGCCCGACTAGCAGTCGTGCGAATTGCTCATAATACTGATGGTAATTCTTTTTACCCAAGCCACCGAGCACTTTATAAGCTGGTCGAAGACTTGAGTTTTAATTACCCACATAATTTGGCCATTTGCTCATTCAACCACCCCATTGCTTTGTGGGTGGGCAACAGAGGCCTAACACAGCTTGGTACTTAACTGTTTGCAAAATTCTTGGAATTTTGCGCTCGAAAATTGTGTACAATTATCTATAATTATTTGACTGGGAACATCAAATCGAGTAATCACACTTCTCACCATAAACCTTTTGGCTGCTTCCGTTGTTATCTCAGTCACAGGTTCGGCTTCTATCCATTTTGTGAACGTATCAATAGCCACAAAAAGAAACTCGAAGCCCCCTTGCGCTTTTGGGAATGGTCCTGGGATATCAAGACCCAGGTTGCAAAAGGTCAAGAGAGAGGTATAGTTTGCAATGCCTGAGCCGACTGGTGTATTTGCCTGCTATGAATCTGACATTGTACACACTTTTTAACCAACTCTTTGACATCATGGAGAGCGGTTGGTCAGTAAAATCTTATCGAAAGGCTTTTCCGACCAGCGTTCGGTAAGAAGCATGAGTTCCACATATTCTCCATGTATTTCGTGAAGGAGATTCAATCCTTCTCTTTGCGATATGCATCGCATGAGAATCCCTTGAGTACCTCGTTTGTAGAGAACTCCTTCGCCCAAAGTATACATTTCGGCCTTGTGGGATAAACGATCAGTCTCGAGATCGTCATTGGGTATTGTACCCTTATGAAGATACTCGTAGATGGGATTCATCTAGGTATCCTCATATTCTAGAGAGGCTGTTTCAATAGGAGATATCTCTGGTGTTTCGACCAGAGACGATTTCTGAAGCTGTTCTAAGAAGACTCGTTTTGGTACTTGTGATTGGAAAGAAGCCATTCAAGCTAACTAGCCAGCGAGAAAATTATCCTTCAAGGGATATATTGTACCTTAAAACTGAAAACGTGCTTTTCAAGCTTCTTGACTTCCGATAAGTACCGAGATATGGTCGGATTAGAGCACTGGTACTCTTTCCCGACCTGATTCACGACTAGTTGAGAGTCTCTTCTCACGAGTAGTTGTTGAATCCCGAGTGCTTTCGCTGCTTGTATGCCAACCAACAAACCTTCGTATTCTGCCACGTTGTTAGTAGCAGAAAAGTTTAATTGAATAGCATACTCTAAGGTCTCTCTTGTAGGAGATTACAGGACCACCCCTGCCCCCCGAGCCACTTAACATAAGTGACCCATCAAAGTACATTGTCCACTGGTCATGGGATTTGTACTGGGGATCCTGAACGGGTTCAGGATTTGTTCATTCGGCGACAAAGTCTGCCAAGAATTAGGATTTAATGGTCGTTCGGGACACGAAATGGAGGTCAAACTCCCCAAGTTCAACCGACCATTTTGCCAAACATCCCACTGCTTCCCTGTTCTGAAGGACCCCTCCTAAGGGAAACTCAGACGATACAATTATCTTGTCTGTCTGAAAATAATGCCTTAGTTTTCTCAAAGATATGAGTAGGGCATATAAAAGTTTTTGGATCTAAGGGTATCGCTCCTTATGCCCATGTAAAACTTCACTAACGTAGTAAACTGGTCGTTGGATGTTTTCACGTTCTACAACTAGTACTGTGCTCACTGCCTGTGGCGTGACAGCTAGATATATTAAGAGCGTCTCTTCTGGTTTTAGAGAAACCAGAATAGGAGCACTCGTAAGATACCTCTTAACATCCTCGAAGGCATTATTTGCCTCCTCTGACCATTCGAAGCCCCCATACTTCCTTAGAAGTTTAAAGAAAGGAAGTTATTTTTCTCCTAGTCATGCCATGAAATGACTTAAAGCCGCTATACATCTTGTGAGTTTCTGGACTTCTTTGTTCATGGTCTGGGAACATATTTGTTCAATGTCCTTTATGTTTTAAGGATTTGCTTCGATTCCTCGCGCAGAAACAATGAATCCAAGTGTCGACGATCGAGTCGCCGATCTTACGAAATAAATAGAGGAAAATGGTACGGTACTTCTTGGGAGAGAATGAAACTGCTCTTTGATTAATATGAACTGACTATTACAGAGGATGCCTTCGACCAGGCGGTGGACTAATCCTATTTACACTGAGAGTAATGTTTGCTATGCTACAATATCGGGCTTGAAACATAAATATGATGCTAATGTCTATGCTTCAATCCGATGTGACTTGATTCCCCTGGCTCCGTCCATGCCTCATCTTTAAATAACCCTTGAAGAGGTGGTAGTTACTTCTGGAGAAGACGCTTGTTGTGAAGCGTCACGACTGGTTGGAGCGAGATGACAGTTGATGAAGTATCAACTACTCTGCGGTTGAGTGTCTGTGAGACACTCAACCGTATGGTGGTTGTTTGTTAGTGTCTTAGGATAAAGAAACGTCGCGTGGTATGGAATACACGCATTGTTCCATTCATCCCACGGTAAGGAATATACCTGGAATTAGTTCATCCCCTTTTACGAGCAGTTACCTGGTCGGAGGTTAGGTACAGGACTTTGTCCGACCAGGTACCTATTTGAGTAACCTCTAGAATCTTTACGACTAGTGAGGTCGTGAGCCTTAGGGGTTACGACCACAAAGAAGTATGGTCTTTTATTATGTATTAAAGATAATACATAGAGATTTTAATCCTCGTCAGCTAGCCCTCGAACTTTAAATGAATAGGTCGTGTGAACATTTTTCTTCCGACGAAGTCGTATCGGGCAGACGCTCATTTAATGCCGTGACATTCGAGGTGGTCTACATTCACTTTAAAGTTGAGAACCTGCCTTGGGAATTAAAGAGATTTTCTGTCCATTGGAGAAAAGATTTTGTCCGTTGGACTCTTGGGTAACTCCTGATTGTAGTTAAAAATCTTGAAGCTATAAAATCCCCTTTGCTGTGAGCTTTGGGTTCTTACACTTCTAGATTTCCCTTTTTCCTTTCTCATCTTTTGTGAGGAATCCTCTGCGACCTTCTTTTCTTGTCATCGGAAATTTTCTCCGACTTCTGTTCATCTTCCCAAAAAGATCTCAATGTGTCTGATTTAATCACCAAGTGGGTGGTTTCTGATCTGAGTGAGAAGAAGCTTGAGGCGTTGGAAAAGATGGGAATACTTCTGGACAAGAATTTGATTAAGTGGAGGACGGCGTCCGGAGAACATTTCCCAAGTCGCGAGGAAGGGGAGATCCCTGTTTTCCTTGCTTATGTAGAGTACGGGCTAAGATTGTCGACGCATAAGTTCCTCTCCCAAGTCTTGGAGCGTTATAGGGTAGAATTGGTGAACTTAGCCCCAAACTCCATTGCCAACATCAGCATATTCGCGTATCTATGTGAGGCGTACCTGGGAATGCGACCAAATTTGAAGCTCTTCAGGTATTTTTACCGAATAACAATGTCAGGGAGATCCACAGCGGGTCTTGGAGAATGCACGCTGCGCCTCCACGATGGGAAGGCCGATGAGTACATCCCAATGTACTCGAAATCTTTGTGGTCGTCATGGAAGAAAAGCTGGTTCTATATGATGGTTACGAAGGATGATAACCTCTACTTCGATGGTAAGAGGGCGAACGAGAATCCAAGGTGAAAGGAGGCCGCGGAGAAGACAGGGATGGTCGGAAGATGGGTGGAGGCCATCCAAGACCTAAAGAGGAAGGGCTTAACTTCTTGATATGTGGTGAGGGATTTCACCATGCGCCGAATTAGTCCCTTGAAGCTCCGAGACCGTTCCCTGATATGGTTCATTGGTCGTGATGAAGGAATCAAGGAATCTAAAGATGGTAAGCCTTGAAATAGTTCCGACCAGTATATAGTTTTGTTTTATTGGTTATCAAATAACTTCAAAAATCTCTTCTGTCTTTTCTGAAATCCTCTCCTCTGACGAAGTCAGAGAGCGGATCAAAATGATCTTGCGCAGGGGAGCCTAATGAGAAGGCTGCATTCCCTGGTATTTTGGCAATTGTCTCTAAAGAAGAGAGATTGAGGACACTTAAGGTATATAACCATTTTCTCTATCTTTTTTATGTATATATATTCTCCGGCCTATTACTTGATTTTGCTCTTAACACATAGGCGGTCGGGTTGAGGATTATTCAATCCGTTGAGGATTCTAATCCTTCTGTGGCTCCAACCAAGTCCTGCCCAGAGGCCATAGAAGAAGATTGACGGGCTGCAGAGCAAAGCTGCGGAAGTTGTAAATCCTGGAGTGGTCGTTCACGGCCTGACGGTTGTTAATGAAACAACTCCTCTACGGTCAATGAGACCATATCCTATGACAAAGTGTCTAGGGACGATGTCTCTCACTAGTTGGTTGAGAATATCACCTCCGAGCTCATGTTGGAGGATGTGAGGGGTACAACTAGCCCTACCGGTTCAGAACCGGTAAAATTGGTTGAGAAGAAGAGGAAGGCCAACGCAACGGATTTCGCTCCGATGCGTTATAAAGTTAGAACCAAAATATCGACCAGGTATATACAAACGAAGAAGTCGTGTAAATACATACCTTGAATATTTTTTGATATGTTGGAACCCTGAACTTCCTTGCTTTCTTCTTGTGTAGATCTTTTGGTGTTCCGGTCGTCTCTGACCAGAACTCTCCTCAGGAAAAGGTTCCTGGGGACGAAGTGGCCGTGGAGGTTCCTGACCAGAACACTCCTCAGGCTGAGGTTGCTGAGGATGAAGTGGTTAAGGAAACCCCCGAGCAGGCATCGGTGCCATCATCTGCTCAGGATCCACTGGTAATCCTCACTCCGTCTTCGGAGGTAGTCATCCTGAGAGATTCTCAATAGGTTCCACCCCCTTTCGGTAGAACTTCTCAGGCTAACAGGTTCCCTTTTTCTCCCTGATTTATCGAGGATAAGGAACTTGACGAGGCATGGGGAAAGATATCAGACCGTCAAGCCGAGACAGGTCCAGATATGATTTTTTCTGAATATAATGATGTGGCAATTTGGGTAAGTGTTTATGACCACCTTTATAGTTCTTCCTTTGAAGTTTATTGAAAACTCATAATGAAGGGTGCTACTTTTGTAGCATATGGTCAAAAATTACGCTGTGGTCGGAGGACTGACCCAATGAATAAGAATCGTAGAGCAGAAACACTCAGAATTAAAAAGTAAGAACTCTTTTTTCTTAACTTGTCTTTTTAGTCTTTATCCTGTTCCTTTTTTGTAAATCAATCTTCTCTCATATCATGTTTGATAAATTTGGAGAAAATTAAAGAAGAGGTCGTGGCTAAAGAAGCCATAATAATAAAGCTTAAAGAAGAAAATCAGAACAAGGACCGGTCGATCGCACACGTGACGACCAGACAAAAGGAGGTTTTTGACTCTTGCGAGAAGAAAATCAAAGGTAACTGGCCGTAGACTTGACTAGTATACTATATCTTCAATTTATGTGTATGTTAAATTTTTTATCTACTCGTGCAGAGAAAACTCAAGCACTTGAAAGAGCAGAAAAAACTCTTGAGTTTGAGCGTGGCCAAGGGGCTGAGCTTGATCGGAGTCTTGAAGACAAAGTCAAGGCTCTGAACAAGATGCTTTTCGACCTGGGGTCGGGAACGCAATTGCCTATTTTAAGAGATCCTGCCAAGAAGATCAATTTTCTTGGCCATCAACTCGAAGACCTCAAGAATGTAATGAAAACCTTTCGAGAGAACTATGCCAAGACCATGAAAGAAGCTATTGCGACTGGAGTGAGCGTTGCCTTAGCAAAATTGAAGGCTTCCGACCCCTCTATTCACCTTGGAGCTGTTGAAGAAGACTTCGACTGCACAGGTGATGAAGCGACCAAGTTTTCCGAGGAAGTAAGGCCTCTCGAAGACAAGGTTGCGGAGGAAATGGAAGTCGGCTCTCCGTCACGCAGCGACCAATCTGGCGGCTCCGACAAGTAATTGATTATAATATTTAGACTTTGTAAATAAAACTTTTCTTTTAACATCAATGAAGTTCTTGTTTAGTCCTATCAATTTCATTAAATATTCATATATTCCCTAGCCCCTGACTGCTTATATTAGTAGATGAACGTTACTAAAGAAGCAGTAGACCAAGAAAATGAGTAATAGCTACGACCATGGTATATGTGCCGATAATGTTTGTAAAAAATTATCTAGTGAACACTAGGAAATCAATTGGTCGGAACTAGTGTATGATTTCGACTAGTTTAGATCTTTTCCATAATCGAATTACTGTGAAATACCATATATGGTCGGAAGATATAACAAGACTTGCTTTGATGATAAGAAAGAATGCAAAAAAGAAAACGATAAGTATCATTGTTTATATGAATTATCCAAAACTGGTCGTAATGAGCCCTAAGAACTGAAGATATGTAAAATATTTCGCGAAACGTGCTCGTGCTCAGGTTCGACTGGCAGCGAGGATCATAAGAAAAGGACCGTCGCTAGGAAGCTCCTTCCAATGGGCAGGACCACATGCAGAGAGGAGAGACTTCGACTAGGAGGCTTTCCATGTCCCGATCAGTAGCCAAACAAGAGTAGAACAGAATGTTGAAATAAATAAAGTTAATCTTCAAACTCTTGAGGAAAAACAAAATAAAACCATATAAATTGTCTGTGTTTTGCTCCTTTTACTCATATGCTTCTTTGAGAAAAGAGTATGTGGTCACGCGAGTGAATCATTGAAGCAATGATCACGACTAGGACCGGTTTGGCGTTTGACAATCAAGTCACAACCAATGAGTAATGGAGACCCCCTCTTTTAAAAGGATATCGGAGAGAATGAGTGTCTTCTCCGACCAATGTAAACAATAATCATATGTGAGCAAAAGTAACAGATAATAATTATAAACAATTATACTTATCTTGAAAAGGAAATACATCTTCATTGAAATATAAAATGAAATGAATATAAAAAATTATACAAAGAACTTACGCAATTGATCAATGTTCTAAGAATTAGACAAAATTTGCCCGTCGGACATAGCTAATCGTACCGAACATGGTCGGGTGACTTCGACCACAGTGTATGGACCTTCCCACTTGGGTGAAAGTTTGTTGCGATTTGCTTGGCTCTGAATTTTTCTGAGAACCAGATCACCTACAGCAAGGCTGCGAGGTTGCACCTTACGATTGTGGTACCTACGCATGGCTTGTTGGTAGATTGCTGATCGTATCAAGGCTTGATTTCGTCGTTCTTCAAGGAAATTGATGTCATCAAGTAGCCGTTCATGCTGATCATTTTCGTTAAAACAATCAGTTCGAGCAGAACCAATTTTTAGTTCTGGAGGAAGCATGGCTTCAGCCCCATAAACAAAAAAGAATGGTGTTTCTCCGGTCGCACGACTAGTCGTGGTACGAACGACCCATAACACAAAAGGAAGTTCTCTAACCCAAGCTCCTGACCGTTTGATTAACTGGTCGAAGACTCGTCGTTTGATTCCTTGCATTATGATACCATTGGCATGCTCAACTGCTCCGTTGCTCTGCGGATGACTAGACAAATTAACTGATGGACGTCCATCAGCTCTGTCACCTCTGGTATTTGGTGCTTGATGGCCCGTACCATCTCCATCAACACGTGGTGGCGAGGTAACGTGTGTAGGACCGTACACGATAGTTTGATCCGTATTTCCGATCGCATTGACCTTGTGCCTCCAGCAGCGATCTTCTGACGAGCTTCCATCGTAACTGATGGAGAGCCTTCCAATGCTTCCGCAAGGAGTTTTCACAATGGAGAACGGTCGGTGATTAGCACTTCCTGAGGTTTTTGTGGTGGTCTCAGCCTGATCTGGGCTCACGACCAATGGGAGCTTCATCGACACTGTTACCAGATGTCGGTTAAGTCTTGGAATTGCCAGAAGCCGTTGGTGAGTACCTGTCAACCATGATCGCAATGAGGGTACATTGATCCTCGAGTTGCGATGTTGAATTTTCGTCACCTTTTTCGCCGGTCGAAAGGATTGGGCTTACAGAGGCCTTTGGGTGTTCCGAACTGGTCGAAAGCACTTCCTATGAAACCGCCACTGGTCGTAGCGGTGTATTCTCATCCATCCGGTCAATTTCGCTGATATCTGCGATGGGCGAGCCAGCGGAGGAGGAGGATGATGACATTTCGTTTTCTTGCATGGCGCAGATGCATGCATCCATGTCGAGGTTGGAGTAGTCCGCCAGGTCAAACCAGTTCTCCTCGTCCCAACTTTCTGCCATAACCGCATGAGCGATTATAAGTGAGAAATGGACAAGGATTTGATGAGCCAAGAATTTCTTCCAGAAATCCGCGCCTTGTTCCCCACAGATGGCGTCGCTGTCGACGATCGAGTCGCTAATCTTACGAAATAAATAGAGGAAAATGGTACGGGACTTCTTGGGAGAGAATGAGACTGCTCTTTGATTAATATGAACTGACTATTACAGAGGATGCCTTCGACCAGGCGGTGGACTAATCCTATTTACACTGAGAGTAATGTTTGCTATGCTACAATATCGGGCTTGAAACACAAATCTGATGCTAATGTCTATGCTTCAATCCGATGCGACTTGATCCCCTGGCTCCGTCCATGCCCCATCTTTAAATAACTCTTGAAGAGGTGGCAGTTACTTCTGGAGAAGACGCCTGTTGTGAAGCGTCGTAATTGGTTGGAGCGAGATGACAGTTGATGAACTATCAATTGCTCTGCGGTTGAGTGTCTGTGAGACACTCAACCGTATGGTGGTTGTTTGTTAGTGTCTTAGGATAAAGAAACGTCGTGTGGTATGGAATACACACATGTGTTCCATTCATTACACGGTAAGGAATATACCTGGAATTAGTTCATCCCCTTTGCGGCGATTACAGTGGAGGCTAGGTCTGAGGACTTTGTCAGGCCGGTACCTATTTGAGTAACCTCTAGAATCTTTACGACTAGTGAGGTCGTGAGCCTTAGGGGTTACGACCACGAAGACGTATGGTCTTTTACTATGTATTAAAGATAATACATAGAGGTTTTAATCCTCATCACCAAGCAATTTCCCTAAAGAGATTCTAAACACACACACTTCTCAGGATTGAGTTTCAAACGGTGTTTCCTGAGGTTGTCAAATGTTCCCTACATGTTGGAAATATGATTAAGGCACTTGATGCTTTTTACGACCAGATCGTCCACATAGACTTCTAAATTTTGGCCTAGTTGAACAGAGAAGGTCATTCGCATCAAGCGTTGAAAAGACGCGCTAGTATGTTTAGACCAAATGGCATTTTAACATAGCAAAATATTCCAAATATTGTAATAAACGCGGTCTTTTCTTCGTCATCTCGGCACATACTTATCTTATGATAACCAGAATATGCATACAGAAAACTTAATATTTCACAACTAGCAGTAAAATCAACTAATTGATCAATACAAAGAAGAGGAAAATCATCTTTTGGACAAGCTTTATTGAGATCAGTAAAGTCTACACACATACGTCACTTACCATTAGACTTTCTAACCATTACAGGGTTAGCCAACCACTCTGGGTGATTGACTTCTCTGATAAAGCCTGTTTTGAGTAACTTATCCAATTCTAATCTAATAGCATCTCGTCGATCAGGTGCAAATCTCTATAATTTTTGTTTTACGGGTTTCTTATCAGGCCTAGAGTTAGCCTGTGCTCGATCACCTTCTTGGGGATTCTGAGCATGTCGAATGCTTGTCACGTGAAGACATCTGCGTTAGCTCAGAGGAAGGTGATGAGGGCGTCTTCCTATTTAGGGCTGGAAGTAACCCTAATGTGAATAGTCTTTGAAGGCTTCTCTGGATTCAGCGGAACTTCTTTGACTTCATCGTTCGGCTTTGGTACAGCTTTAGGCTTCGACTGCTTGGTCGAAGGCTGACCCTAGTTTGCTTCTCGAGTTGGTATCTGACCAACCATCTCGAGAGATTTTCGATCGCACGTAAGCGCTATCTTTTTATCATAGCGGACTATGATCACTCCTTTGGGACCTGGCATCTTAAGACATTAATAATTATAATGAGTAGACATTAGGAATAGTACCAAAGTTAGTCGCCCGAGTATGGTATTATATGCCATGTTGAAATCGACCACATCAAAAGAGATTTTTTCTATCCTAAAATTATTTGGAGAACCAAACGTAGCAGGAAGAGAAACTTGGCCAATGGGTTTGGCCAAAGACCCCGGTATGATCCCATGAAATGAGTATCATACAGGGTTTACCTTAGTCCTGGGTACTTGCATTTCGTCCAGGGTACTTGTAAACAATATATTTAAAGAACTACCACCATCAACTAACATTTGATTTACTCGATAGTTGTTGATGGTGGGCTCGACCACGGTCATCGACCTGGTCGAGTTGAAGGGATCGGACAATTACCCTTCTCAAAAGAGATGGTGACTTCTGACCACTTCAGTAATGTAACACCCTGGCTATGCAGAAGCCAAGATGCAACCTAAACTACTATTACCAATCAACACTATAAATTTTTCTCATCAAATCAACAACTAATGATAGTTAAACTTCACCACAAAACAGTTCTAATAATATAACTAACATAAAATTCAGTAAGGGACTAGGTACTAAAACCACAATTATTACAATTCAAGCAAGATTAATCGCATCATGAATAAGCTCCAAATAGATAAACTCTTCATCTAGCATTGATAAACTTTGGAGGAAACTAATGGAAGTACCAAGTTAACCAATTATTACAATAAGAGTTTCTAACTGAATGAAGGTGACATATATATTATTTAAGTGATAGAATGTGCAACAAGGTGAAATGCATCCCATGAGATACTTCCACCAATGCATGTCGTCCCTAATGATCACCTAAAACAATAAATAGCAAGTGTGAGTCCATGACTCAGCAAGTTCAAATGAACAACATACGAAACATTGAATCGATGACAGTTCATTCTTAATAAATATCAAGCACATATGTAAATACTATGAACATGGTTCAAAACATGCATATGACTCCACTTCTCCTATGCATATATTGGTATAGCCAGTGTTACACCCGTCAATGTTCACTCATGCCCGTATTCTCAAAATACGGGGATCCATTGCCCGTATGAAGAATCTTTCATAGAGGGATCTATTTGCCCATATTAAAAATATGGGGATCTCAATTCCCACTCCCGTGGGTTAAGCATGAATGCTTGAAATGAATGTAATGAAATGAATTAAAAAGAATACTTCCATACTTTCAAATTGATATCAACAATAAACGAAAGTATGTAACAATGGAAAATACTTATACTTCATAAGATAAACTATATCATAATCATTTAATCAATTTGTACAATCAAACATCCAATATGACTCTAACTATACTTGCCTTTCGCGTTGCGACAATTTGGAATGTTGTGAAGGCGAAACCAAACCCAAGGTCACTCCACCTACAATAAATATTTTACTAAAAACAAGCTTTGACAAAATAGAACAACGCTTAATCACGACGCTCTTAACCGCACCCCAAAATCCAATATTTCATAAATTTATCCTACTCAAACATAATGACGAACTGCAGTAACTCAGTAATGGATAGCAACTGTTGTGGACTCGTATTACCAAAGAAGACCTTCCATCTAGTTTTCTTACAGCCGAAGATCAGGAAGTCTGATGCTGTACGGATGCTATACGGAGTCGTTTCCGAGTCTCTTTTAGTTATGGTAAGTTAGATAGATTGTCCCTTCAAGACATTGATTCGTATTAGGGAAATGTCCAACCTTCTCTATATAAGGAGGCAATGTAATAGTTTGAGGTAAGCAATAAGCAATCTACGTCTTCTCATTGCTGTTTTCTAGTCCTCTCAAATTCTCTTGTCTTCCCCTGCTATCCTGCTTGTTACCCACGACGGCGCCTCTCCGTCGAATCCAAAGCTCACGAGCGTTGCCGAGCCACCCCTACAATCTGCATAGTAGAAGCAGGATACATCATTTGGTATCAGAGCCGACCATCATGTCTTTTGTTGCGGAGAAAAACGGCGAGGTATCCGAGGTGATGGCAGCCATTGCTGAACTGAAGCTGGAATTGAGCAAGCAAATCAGAGATAGTTTTTCATCTCTTGAAGCTCGAGTGATTGCGCTGGAAGAACGCCCAGCCAATTTGGATGAGCGCATCAAGAGACTAGAAGATCAACCAGGGTTCGTCGACATCTTGGGAAGTTTTTAGCCGCCACTGGGATCCACGACGCTCATGCGTGAAATTCCGCCACTCGAGACCAAGGTGGACCCGTGGAACTTGTCGGCTCTAGAGACAATTCCCTTGGCACCTCTCCCAATTGGAACGCTACATAGAGCACCGACGTTTCCAAATTTTGAAACAACACTGCTTGGGAAGTCCATGTCACCAGGAACTACTTCTCTGCCTTTCATGCCAAAACAAATTCCACCGAGGATGGCTGCTCCACAGATTTTAGCAGTAGTTCCTCACCTTGCGGACACAGCAGGAGTCCCACGCTATCATAAACTTGACTTCCCAACATACGACGGCAAGGATGATCCTCTCGGTTGGATAAATCACTACGAACAATTTTTTTGGGGGAAGCGCACGGATGAGGGTTACAAAGTCTGGTTGGCGGCATACCACATGGTAGGAGCAGCACAACACTGGTATATTCAACTGGAAAGAGATGAAGGGACGCCGAATTGGCCTCGTTTCAAGGAAAGGTGTAATCTTCGCTTTGGGCCACCAATCCGTTCGAACCCTCTCGGGGAAATAGCAAGGTTGCAGATGACAAGTACTGTTGCAGACTACCAAGAAAGGTTTTTGGCATTGCTTTGCCGTGCTGGGCCATTGTCAAGCGAGCAACAAGTTCAACTATTTACGTCGGGACTAACAGATATCTTGCGCATTGATGTTGAATTACAGAATTTACCGGATCTGCAGGTTGCAATGAGCTTTGCATGAGCATATGAACAGAGGGTGGCGCTCGCCGCTACACCACACCAGCAAGGCTGGATGCACAATACTCAGTTGGACAAAGGAGCACCCTCGGCTGGTCACGGAGCTCCATCGCTGGCATCTCCAGTTGGAGAAGGATTGGGATCGTCCAGTCTCGGTGGGAGGCAATTCAAATGTTTAACTGCCGTGGAGATGGCTAAGCGTCATGAAAAGGGTTTATGCTTTAATTGTGATGAAAAATTCAGCAGGGGACATCGTTGTCTGCATTGCTTGGAGGTTGTACAGGACGAGGCAGTTTCAGCGGACACTAGTGACGAGAAAGAACCACCTTGAACTCCAGCTCGAGGATGAGCTATTTCTCTAGCGGAGGAGTAATGTTGTGGACTCGTATTACCAAAGAAGACCTTCCATCTAGTTTTCATGCAGCCGAAGATCAGGAAGTCTGATGCTATACGGATGCTATACGGAGTCGTTTCCGAGTCTCTTTTAGTTATGGTAAGTTAGATAGATTGTCCCTTGAGGACATTGATTCGTATTAGGGAAACGTCTAGCCTTCTCTATATAAGAAGGCAATGTAATAGTTTGAGGTAAGCAAGAATCAATCTACGTCTTCTCATTGCTGTTTTCTAGTCCTCTCAAATTCTCTTGTCTTCCCCTGCTATCCTACTGGTTACCCACGACAGTGCCTCTCCGTCGAATCCGAAGATCACGAGCGTTGCCGAGCCACCCCTACAATTTGCGTAGTAGAAGCTGACAGATTAAAAACACTGTCAGAAACTGACAAACATTCTGGATAGTAGACTTAAAATAGCTATAACTTTCATTCGGCTGATCTAAAAATTGCGTTCTTTAACATTCTGGAAAGATAAAAGAATTATCTACACAATTCATGTTGGTCAATAACCCTGATTAGGCCGTTATCTGTTTTTTAATCTATCAATTACTACGACTGCTATAACCTCACAGAGATTCTGAATAGCAGCATTGAAAAGACCATAACCCAAAAATTATACCTCCAAATAATGCAAACTAAGATTCTATGAAAAACTAATGAAATTTCCCACAATTCTTTAGGAGATGATCAAACCTAATTTTGCAGTTATAGACTTCAAATATGCAGTACAATCTTCAGTAGGAAAAACCCGATCTACGACCCGAATTCAACCGCGCAGGAAATAATTAAGAAAAAATAATGAGGAATTGAGGATCACCCTTGAAGACATGTTGAACCCCGCTGAAAAACCCACAAGAACTTCCTCTCCCCTTCCTTCTCCCTCTTCCTCTCCCTTTCTTCTTGGTCGGCAGCAAGAGGTAGGAAGGGGGCGACATGGCTTAGCCAAGGAGGGCGATATGGAGGGGGTGGTAGAAGGGGAGGGCATGCTACAGTAACTGCATCACTATAGTACTCGGTGCTACAGTCCTGGGTGTCTAGGGTTTGGCTTCCCCCCTCTTAAGCCAGCTCCCCACTTGGGCCAAAAAGCAATGCGCCGAAGGCCCGAGTTCTAATACTCCTCCCAAAAATCTGAATTTTTCCTTTCTAATTTTATTTAATTTCAGTACTAATCACTTAGTTGTTTTATTTTTAAACAGGATATTACAGGTAATTTATTGACAAGAGGAGGGTCAATGGAGTTTACCTCAAGTTTGACAGCCTTGAGCTGTCGTTTTGATTCGTATGTCGAAGATCCTCCATAGAAATGGTTGATGGTGTGCTTTGGATCCTGGAATGGCATCTCCTCCTCATCATCCAACTACTTTCGACCGCTTGTTTGCCCTACCTCCTCGAGTGTAGGAAGAGGTCCTTTGCCAAAATAGTAGTCTTCGAGCTTTCGTTGGAAAACTCGGCAGTTGCGAAGATCGTGTCCTTCCTTTTTATGGAAAAGACACCACCTAGGCTTGTCATTCTTCTGTTCAAGGTGTTTACCCTTGACCTGGTCGGAGTATAGCTTGGAGCCTTGAGGCTCTTTATCGCTTATAGCCAAGACTTCCTTGGATCTATTGACTAGAGGTTTTTGACCTTTGGTCTTGCTCTTGGACTTCTTGGTATTTTTGTCCTTCTTCTTACTACTTTTGCCTGCTTCTTGAGGATCTTTATCATTCCGATCGATGGTTTTGTTCCACTCGACCGCTTCTGCAGCAATTGCATATCGGTCGGCCATCTCAAAAAACTCAGCAACAGTAGCTGGAGGATTTAAAGAAATTTCCTCTGTGATCCTCCTACTGTAGACTCCCTGCTTAAATGCTCTGATAACAGAAGAGTTAGAAACCTCATGTATGGAATTTTGAACCTAATTGAAACATCTGATGAACTAACGCAAGGTTTCATGAGCATTCTGTCTCATCCTGTGTTGGTCATCCTCTTTTCCGGGACGGTTGTAAGTACCTTGAAAATTACCCAGTAGTAGATCGTAGAGGTGTTGCCATGAATAGATCGAGTCCTATGGTTGATTTAACAACCACGACCGAGCAGATCCTTCGAGCACAGTAGGAAGGTAATTCGCCATAACGTGCTCTCCTCCTGCTGCTCGAACAACGGTCGTATAGATTTGAAGGAATTCGATAGGATTTTATGACCCATCAAACTTCTCTATGTTCACTGGTTGTACCATCCCAAAGTTCTGTTACCAAAAATAAAATAATAAAATAATTATTTTATTAGATTTTCCAAAATTTTAAAGATTTTTATCGCTTTTCTTGAATTTTGAGGATTTTAAAAGTCAAAAATAGAATTTCTTGAGTTTTTTGGGTTTTTATTGGAGTTAAAGTTAAAAATAAAAATGTAATTGATTTCTTGAATTTTTTTGGATTTTGAAAAGGTTTTTCGTATTTTCCCAAAACTAAAAATAATTTATGTGCAAAAATAAAACCTGTTCTTCTTCCTGAGAGAGAACCTACGCGCTGTCGCGGTCCCTTATCCCGCACGCACGTGCGCACCCGCACCGCCTCTAGCCCTGCATACCTGCACCTCCGCTTATCCCACGCTTGCACCCGGGATTCCCACTGTCACCCATGTGCCCTGCCCCTTAATAATCTTCCCGCGCCACACGCTGGCCATGGCCAGCCTATGTTTAGCGCACGCGAGCTGCGCCCGGTGCTCCCGTGTCGCACAACTTTGCCTCCCCGTGCTCCTCCTCCCTCCTCTGACCACCGCTGCTCCCCTCGCCGACGCCGCTGTTGATCCCCCGGCAACATCATCCACTTCGTTTAGTTCGCAACTTCGCATTTTACAAGGTGCTTTTGCTCTCCTCGCCAGAACGCTGCCGGAGCACCATCGCCCCTTGCACCCCCGCCACCCGTGCTCTCTCCCCGCCGATGGCGCCGCCTTCGGTCACCCTTTGGCGCCGCTGCCACCACCATTTGGTCTACCTCGCACCTGGGAACACATTTTGCCCCTTACCTCTGACCACCGCTGCTCCCCTCGCCGACGCCGCTGTTGAGCTGTGGAGCTCCCTACTACTCCTACTTCTTCTTCAACCATTCTTTCCATCTTTGACTCCCTTCCTTGTGGGACCGCATTGTCATACTCCCCTTCCTTTCTTCTCTCTTGCCTTCACTTGCAAATGGGCCCATGAGTTCATCCTCTCCTTGCTTTGCTTTGTGAAGAAAAATCAAACAGGAGAAAAATCAATAAGAATATTCTATTCCTTTTTGTTTTCTATTATTTCATGTGATGTTAAAGTTCTGAACGTTCTTCCTCCTTCATACGAACTCTGATTCCATCGATTTTTGTTCCTAAATACATGTCAAGTCAATATGTTTCTATCGATACTAAGTTTACAATATTTGGAGTTTATTTGAATTTTGTTTGAATTTAGCTTGTTTTCGCGTATAGATTTCGACGATTTCGGAGAATCGGATTTTGACACTGTTTGAGAACAACAACTAAGTAAGCAAGGCAAGTTACATCATTTGATCATATTCGGTCCTATTATTTCAAATTATTTAAATTCTATTTTAAATTATTATTGCATGCTTATTTATATTCAATGTAATTTAAATCCCTCTTTTAAATTTATAAGTTAATCACAATACACTTGTAAGCCAATTTTTTTCCATATAAGTAGTAAAGAGAATCATTCCGAGTGTTAAATATTTTGGAGATAGAGCTGGAAAAGATTGGATTATATGATTATATAATTGTTGGAGAGATTATAGGCTTGTAGTATTATTGGATTAATGAATGTTGGATTATAATAATAGATTATTGATATTGGATTGACAGATGTGAATTATAGAAATATATTATTATTGGATTGATGGATGTGGATTATAGAAATAGATTATTGATATTGGTAGATGGATGTGCATTATAGAAATAGATTATTGATATTGCCTTGATGGATGTGGATTATAGAAATAGATTATTAATATTGGATTGATGGATATGGATTATAGAAATAGATCATTATTGATTTGATGAACATTGGATTATAGAAATAGATTATTGATATTGGATTTGATGGATGTGGATTATAGAAATAGATTATTGGTATTGGATCGATGGATGTGGATTATAGAAATAGATTATTATTGATTTGATGAACGTTGGATTATAGAAATAGATTATTGATATTGGATTGATGGGCGTTGGATTATAGAAATAGATTATTGATATTGGATTGATGGATGTGGATTACAGAAATAGATTATTATTGATTTGATGAATGTTGGACTATAGAAATAGATTATTGATATTGGATTGATGGACGTTGGATTATAGAAATAGATTATTGATACTGGATTGATGGACGTTGAATTATAGAAATAGATTATTGATATTGGATTGATAGATGTGGATTATAGAAATAGATTATTGATATTGGATTGATGGATGTGGATTATAGAAATATATTATTAATATTGGATTGATGGATGTGGATTATAGAAATAGATTATTATTGATTTGTTGAATGTTGGATTATAGAAATAGATTATTGATATTGGATTTGATGGATGTGGATTATAGAAATAGATTATGGATATTGGATTGATTGATGTGGATTATAGAAATAAATTATTTTTGATTTGATGAACGTTGGATTATAGAAATAGATTATTGATATTGGATTGATGGACGTTGGATTATAGAAATAGATTATTATTGATTTGATGAACATTGGATTGTAGAAATAGAATATTGTTTTATTATAGAAATAGATTATTGCTGGATCCTGCATGCATGGGCAGTAGTATATTGTGTGTGCAACGGCTGTCGAGGTAGGAAATTTTGTACGGTTTATGGTTGAATCTAATAATCTTTTTGTGGAAGGAATTCAAATCCTGATTACCAGAAAGTCATTAAGTCGCAGCTGCCAACTAGTGATCAGCGGACGAGCAAATCCTAATATTAGTGCAAAAAGATTGAAAACTTGCCATGGTTAAGACAACAGGCACATGGCTGTTTAACTCCTTGTAATAAACTCCACAAATCGACAATGTTTCCAAGTTCCGACCCACGGAAACAAATCGTTGATTTGTAACTATATATAGGGGAGCATATGCGCTTCCCTAGTATTGCAATTGCAAGTCGAGGTAGTACGTGTCTCTACAGCTTTTCGCCATGGCCACGCTGATCTCACCAATGCCTGTCGTGATGGCAATGCTACTGGCCTCCCTGCTGGTTGCGTCATCCACGGCGCACGACGGTCACCACCACACACCTCGCCATCACCGTCATCATCATCACCACCACCACCACCACCACCATCATGCACCACCGCCAGTAGTAACCCCGCACGCCGATCCGCCGGTAGCTCCCGCTCCGAGCCCTCAGGACCATCATGGTCATCATGCTCCAACGCCGAGCCCTCATCACCACCATGGTCATCATGCTCCAGCGCCAAGCCCTGATGACCATCATGGTCATAATGCTTCAGCTCCGAGCCCTCATCACAACCATGGTCATCATGCTTCGGCGCCGAGCCCCCATCACCACCATAGTCATCATCCTCCGGCGCCAAGCCCTCATGACCATCATGGTCATAATGCTCCAACTCCGAGCCCTAGTCACAACCATGGTCATCATGCTCCGGCGCCGAGCCCACATGACCATCATGCTCAGACGCCGAGCCCTCGTCACCACCATGGTCATCATGGTCCGGTGCCGAGCCCTCGTCACCACCACCATCATCATGCTCCGGCGCCGAGCCCTCGTCACCACCATGGTCATAATGCTCCCGCGCCGAGCCCTCATGACCATCATGCTCTGGTGTCGAGCCCTCAAGACCATCATGCTCTGGTGTGGAGCCCTCAAGACCATCATGCTCCGACGCCAAGCCCTCATCACCACCATGGTCATCATGCTCTAGTGCCAGGCCCTCATCACCACCATGGTCATCATTCTCCAGCGCCAAGCCCTCATGGCCATCATGGTCATAATGCTCCAGCTCCGAGCCCTCATCACAACCATGGTCATCATGCTCCGGCGCCGAGCCCTCATAACCATCATGCTCCGACGTTGAGCCCTCGTCACCACCATGGTCATCATGCCCCGACACCGAGACATCGTCACCACCATGGTCATCATGCTCCGACACCGAGCCCTCGTCACCACCATGGTCATCATGCTCCAGCGCCGAGCCATCATCACCACCATGGTCATCATGCTCCGACGCCGAGCCCTCGTCACCACCATGGTCATCATGCTCCGGCGCCAAGCCCTGATGACCATCATGCTTCGACACCGAGCCCTCTTGACCATCATGCTCCGGTGCCAAGCCCTCATGACCATCATGCTCCGGCACTGAGCCCTCGTCTCCACCAACATTAGCTCTAGAAATTAGTATGCCCTTGTCACAATGAGTCTTCGATGTGGAAAATACTAAATTGATCTTTTGATTGGAGTCCCATCCAAGAATCTCTCTACCATGGTTGTTGAATGAAGCAGAGAAGGCATGATGACGCAAAATGTGTGGTATTACATGATAATACTGTAGTCAAGAAAACCACAATAGAAACATGGAAAACGTTTGCAACGGAGAAATAGTTTAGCTCAAAAATCCTATCATCTATCTATATATTATTATCTTATTAAAGCAAAGAAGAAAAAACAGACATAGTCATTCTCAAGGGTTAGAAATTGTCATGTTAATCAGAGTAAAAAGAGATATCTACATCATCGATTTTTAGTGGGTCCAAATTATAATAGTGCAAATTACTAGGCTAGATATCACAATTCAATCAGAAGTACAACTCTGTTTCTAGATATAGAGCTACTCTTAGCATGTATAGAAACCATGTTTCTACCCAATAATATAACTCATGGTTTCCATTGAAAGTACACAAGCTTTCGTTCGATTCTTCCAGGAAAAAAAGACACGAAAAAGCCACGTTCTTGCGTACTCTTATGACACAAACAGCCTATCTCTTCTCGGATTGATCAGCCGAGTGAAAAGAAAAAAATAGTACGATGGAGCTAAAAAAGGTACGATGAATTCCTATGAGGCTACAAAACGCAGGCGGCAAATATGCGCATGGTGAGGCTAGCTCGGCTATAACATCATGGCAAATAATTCCTTCGACGCTATGAAAGCTGTCGAGAGCATCACGCTATGGAAGATGTAGAGAGCGTAGTCATGAATTGGTAGTTGCACACATGCAAACGGTGATTAAGAGGACATTGCGGCCCCTTCAGCAATCTCATAGACGCCTGTGTAGGATGACACACTACTACAAAAATACTAATACTGGATGTCTCATCGTAGACGGTTAACCAAAACCGTCTGTATTAAATACAATCACATACTATTTTGGTTTAGCAACCGTCTATGTTACTGGCTGAGCTAAAAACTGTCTATGAAGAAGTAATATCACAGACGGTTCGTGTTGAAAACCATCTGTGAAGTATCACAGACGGTTTTCAACACGAACCGTCTGTGACTTCCCATCCTTATCACAGACGGTTTGTATTAAAACCCATCTATGATAAAGTATATTTGATTTTACCATGGCTTAAAATAAGAGTCTATGATAAGCATTTCGGATTTTACCATGGCTTGAAATTTTACCATGGCTTAAAATAAGAGTGTTAGTGATTTCAAGCCATGGTAAAATCAGAGAGTTTTTGTTTGAAACCGTCTGTCATTCGTGAAAAATTTTGAATGCTTGCGCGGGAGGTGAAATATTTTGGCACTGTCCTTGTATATTATACCCACCCCCGCCTTGTATTCCATCAGTCTCTCCCTCTCCCCTCCCCACGCCGAGCTCCGGCGACCACCCTCGCTTCCCCAACGCGGTTCAATGAGGAGACACAGCCGACGAGGAGGAGGAGGGATGCGCAGGAGCTTCATGTTTGCCGCAGGAGGCAGACTGCCGAAAGGTACATGTATATCCCCAAAACATACATAATTTGTTGGCGGTTTGATGGTTCTTATTTTATTTGTACCTAATGGTGGAGCGCCGCTGAAGGTTTTCGGTCGTCTCTCCTTTTCCTTGCCGATGAGCTTGAGTCAAATTCGGAAAACAAGTAAGAACAGTTTGTGATATGTTGGTGAGGTACATAGAGGAGCTCACAAGACCAATCTAAGAAGCCGATGAGTTCTTCAAGAGCATTTGCATCCATCAATATGATGCATGCCGATTAGCTAAAATATGCTTTTGAGGGTCACGTACATGCTTTCTTGGGCCGAAGGATTGAACACGAGGTCTTCCAAGAAAGAGGTGCCTATGTGTAGTTTAAAGGTGACATCAAAGTCGTGGATAGCGTCGGAGCAAGTGCCATATATGGACTGGGCGTCGGCCAAGGTACATAGACAGATATTATGTACCGATTTATTCTAATGCATACTTCTTTCAATACCAAATTGGAGATACAAGTTTTTTTAGTCCCCAATTTAGATACAAATTGGACTTGAACACTAGCCTCATGCAGCAATGTAGAAGACAGAATCAATCTCATTGCCAGTAGATGAGAGGCTAGCTAGCATCAAGAAACAAAATTCTTATGGTGGCTTACGTTGATATCGGGTGGACAGTGTCTAGCCTAACTTGAATTCCGTCTACCAAAGCAGGAAAGGGATAAGAGAGCGGCATAATAATTAGGCTATATCCCTAGACGTCAACCGGATCATGTACTTCTCCAATCTTTCCTACTAAGTATTAAACTTAAGCGAGAGGCCTTAAATTAATCTTCTTGGTGAGATCCTCTGCGGCATGATTGCTTCTCTACTTGATATTTGTGCTCATGTCAATGGTGCAGTTGGTTTATATCCCCGATCACAAATACATGTCGTTCTGGTCTTCTTGGTGAGAACGTCTACAGCATGATTGCCACTCTACTTGCTATTTGCACTCATGTAAATGGTGCAATTGGTTTATATTCCTTCCGGTCACAAATACATGTCGTTTTGCAATACATATAGTCAAACTTTCAAAACATTGGTTATCCTTCTAAATATTTAGATTGGATGCATGAAAATCATATGTATAGTTTTGTATCGAAAGTATTTTTATAATATTATAATTTTATTGGGTGTTATAACTACATTATAATAGAAATTAGTGGTCAAAGTTACGTTTTGAAAACCATGTCAATGTCCAAAACAATTTGTATTTGTGACTGGAGGGAGTAATAGTCTCTCAAAAAGTTATGAGTTACTCCCTCCGGTCTTTTTAAATGCCGCCTAGAATGTGTACAATCAAAACATATTAAATTTGATCAAATATATTATCTAGAAATGTAGTTTGGATATACAAATATGCCATGAGTAGATTTGTCATAAAAATAATTATGTAATATTACACTTTGTAACTTTTTCGAATACATGGTAATAAAATTTAGCGGTCAAAGCAACGTCTTCTTAACTTTGAAAAGTCGAAAACATCATTTTTTTTAACTAGAGGGAGTATGTAATTGTAAAGATGCAGTGGTACCAAACATAAACAGCAGGTGTCACACAAAAAATTGCATGGGAAAACCATATTGAATTCCTTAAGGATTCGTTTGTGATTGTAGATTTAAAAGTGATTCTGATTTTACCATATTTGGGTATATTCATATATTGTTAACATCTTTTTTTAGAGAAACTAGCCGATTGGCCCGTGCAATTGCACGGCTTGGTGTGGTATAGTATAACTTTACACAATTCCAAATTTATAAATTTATATTTTTGCAATCTAAATTTGAATTTCTTATATTTGATTAGCAAATTTTATTTTAGATCTCTCTCGTTATGTGTGAAAGATATGATCGAGAGGTAGGTCCATCGAGCAAATTTACGCTCTCAACCTTTGAATTAAATGTAGTGCTACCTATTTTTTTTTATCAAATTAATATCTCTCCAAACCAACTATTGAATCTAAGCCTTTAAATTAGGGTTCACTAAATTAAGGGTTAGATTTTTTAGATCTTTCTCAAATTAATATATCTCTAAGACAACTATCGAATCTAAACCTTTAAAATTTGGGACAACCAATTTAAGTGGTCGGATGTTTTCTTTTTTGTAAGAATTTCTGGCATACTTCTCTTTTTTTCTTAGCAGTCGTAACGGGTCTCTAATCGACTTTTAGTATATAATAGATAACATAAACATATTATATCCTATTATCTACACGTAAAAGCCACCGTGTTCGCACTGAACGGTTAAAAATTACCACGTCGATTACAGGGGAAAAAAAGAAGAACTACACCATCAGTTACAGTGGGTATGAATTGTAATGATGGAGATTGATTAGATATATGTGATTATAGTGTTGAAATACAACTCTAATTTAAGATAGTTTGTATCTCATATGGATAGAAAATACTGGCAGTTGTATAAATTCACGTGTAATTGTGTATACATCCGAGCTATTCATCGCTGAATGCCCTATGTCATCAATACAATGAATTTGGGTATCCTACCAGTTAAAGGGAGTCAGGATTGGGGCGAGGAGAGGCGGGCTACGTCGTTTTTTCCCCATGTCCGTCGAATGCCCTGCTTGTGTCGTCTACACTGTTCGATTGGATTGGGCGGTCTACTCCCACGCGTTGCGTTCGCCTCATTCGTCAGATATGGTGCGCATGTTTTTTGGATTGTCTAATTCGATGGAGCTTGTGTTCCCACATCCCGCTATCATCTCGGTATGTGTGCCTGCTTCCTTGTTTCCCGTGAGCATCCACTGCCTTTTTTCCCCACCGCGCGTCCCCTGTTCGGTGTTTGTTGCTCATCTCGTCTCCGTCGCTTGCTTCTTCTTCCTGTCGCTCGACTACCTTGTTCGTTTAGGTTGTCGCCGTTTGCCGTCGGCCTGCCCTCTTCCTCTGGTTTTCTTTGCCTTGCTTTTTACCCACCACAGCCCCTCAGTTCATTCTTTCTTCTTCGTGTCATCTATGTCGCTTGCTTGTTGGTCCTGTCTTCCGGCCGCCTTCGTCGTTTCAGTTGCTACCATTTGTCGTCGGCCTACCCTCTTTATGCTGTTTTGTTTGCCTTTGTTTCTGCTACTGTTGTGTACTGGTCTCCATTCATTCGTTCCCTTTTTTGCCATCGTGAGGGGGGTACTACCTCCATGGATCTGGTGCACTTTGGTTCTTGTAAGGCGGTTCTATCTTCTTTTCCCTATTTTTTGCTAGTCGTGCTTTTCTCTGCTTCTTCCCCTATGTTTCTTTTCATTGGATTTCACATCCCCTCCTTCTTTGTTTCTTTGTTTTCGATTTTCCAATTTCTTCTTCGGCTTCTTGTCCTCTCTTTCTTTGGGGGTGGATTCCCCCCTCCTCTTTTGTGCCTCTTTGGGTCTCGGTACCAACCGAAAGCCACTCTCCCCAGCCAAATTAGCTTAGGGTTTGTTCTGCCGGCTGCGATGGCGGTGTCACGACCTTCGTGGTTGCGGTTGGTGACCAAGATGGTGTGGGGCTCGCACCAGTACACCGTCGAGGGCTTCTCCCTCGCCAAGATCATCGATCCTGGTTGCTACGTCACCAGCGATGCCTTCGTCGTCGACGGCTACGACTGGGTTGTCTACCTCTACCCTAATGGCGAGAACCTCGAGGATGACGCCAACTATGTCTCCATCTTCGTCGCCCTCGCATCTTCGTCTGACATTTTTTTGGGGGGTATTTTACAGTGTGACTCGCAATTATTTCAAGAATGTCGTCTGGGCTTTGGAGAATGGATTAAATGACGTAGGACCTTCTACTAGCCATAGCACGTGCATCAAGAGCACTGCTTCCAAGAGCCTTGGTGGTAAGAGTGAGTGTGGCAAGAACAGGACATCCAGTACCAGCTCCAAATCAGGCGGCCCAAGCCGTGTGTGGATGATGGAAACATTTGGACGTGTGATTAGTGCACAAATGCAAACCCCCGATCTGCCAAAATCTGCCAGGCTTGTGAGTACCAACATCTATAGCACTAGTCAGCCTTGTTTGAGATCTGAACTCCATTGGTTGAGAACCCTCTGTTCATACCCAGTGGTACACAACATACGCAAAATTGTAGTTGTTACGGATCTCTAGGGCTGGCTACAATGAGGAGTTATTAGTAGAGGGTTGCTTCGTGCAAAGGAAGAAGATTTCGTGTACCACCAATTGTTTATCAACTGACGGCCCCATCATCCAGTTCATTGTGTATATAACTATATCCATATGTGTAACTGTTGTAATCTTGTAATAATGCATTGACCAATTTTTAAGCATTATTCCTCCTGTTCTAAAATGCCAAGAAAACTCTTGGATATAAGAGGACATTGTGAATTAGGAAAATATCAAGAAAAAATGATTTATGTCTGTGTGAAATTCTCCTCTTTAACTATAGTTTGCTTTTGACGTACGAGGTACATTGCTTGTTCGTATTATCTATGAAATATTCACCATGATGCAGCTGTGATCTTTTAAATTTAATTCCCTAATTATTATTTATTTACTATTTCATTCTTTTTTTTAAAAAATAATCTGTTGTGCGAATACTACACTCGGTAACAACAACGCGGGTGTAATTAACTTATAAGGGGTTTATCCACACAGTCAACAAACTGAGCTTCTTTAAGTACTACAAGATATTACCAAATAACTTAGTAAAATCCTGTAAAATTTGAAGTTGCATTCTATCAAAAAATAAATATTTTCAAATTTTCAGCCAAATAAAATTGAGCTCCTATCGTCGTTTGGTTTGTCGACACGTGGCTGTCACCAATTCAATTGGCGACGGAAGCCCTGTCGCCATTTGGAATGATGATTTGCTTCTCTGTTGCAATTTGGAATGACGATAGAGACGGGGATAACAGTTTGGTTGGCAACAGACCTCCTATAGTCAATCCAACTGGCATAGAGGCATATCGCCATTTCAAATGGCGATAAAAGCTCATTTACATAATTTTATTTAACGGGTATTTATTTGTGTAATTGTATTAAATAATGTATTATTAAAAAAATCATGCTTTGGGTGCCTCTGGTTGTTCGCTTTACGGGTTGTGCCACTCTGCAACATATAGGGGGCGTTTGGAACGGCTGCGTTTTCGTGAAAAGCGACTTCTGGTTGTGGTGCAGGGCTTTTCGGTTGCAGGCTGAATAGCTCGGCTTTTCTGATTTGGCGTTTGGCTGTCTGGCTTCTAGATAGGCTAGCTGCAGCTTTCGATATGGGAAATGTCTGAAATGCCCCTGAGGACAGTAATGACTTGTTTGATGCCGTTTAATGTAATTAACAATATTTAACAACATTTAACGATATTTGACAACATTTAACGACATTTAATGATATTTAACAACATTTAATGACATTTAACGATACTTAACAACATTTAATGACATTTAACGATATTTAACAACATTTAATGACAATTGACGACTATTAATGACGACTAACACAATTGATGAGAACTACTGCAATTGACCGCGATTAATGACCATAATTAGCGTATTTAATGATAATTATTACAATAAATATTTATTACAACAAATGATTATTACAAACAATTATTACAAAAATAATTATTACAACAAGCAATTATTGAACACAATTATTACCGTGAATAATGAATAAACCAATTATTTCATTTGCAACAATAATGAATACACACAATTTTTCCAGAAACAAATATTTCATCAAAAAAAGGGGGGAAATGAAAAATACAGACAATTATTATAATAAACATTTATTGCAACAATTATGTACAAATTTTACATAGACACAAACATTGAACCTTGTAATGACAATCAGTGAAGGTAATTATGGACAATTTGTATCAATTTAGCTGTATATGTAACAGGAACATGCATTAATGGATACAATTACAATAAGAGTAACCACACAAATTTCTATAAATGTTGAGGCATCCAGAGTTACTTCATAGTTATTGTTAACTACTTCTGAACAAGTTTAACTGATCCTCTAAATATCAAGTATACCTTATCAACCTCAATTAGGTCATAAATCTGATCAAGCACCGAATTAAAACATGTTGCATGAATTTCTCCACCATCTGAATCAAGGAGATCAATAAGTTCCATTGCCCCCTCCACTTTTTTTCGGGCTTGGGACTGGCATCGGTAGTGTTAGGCAACATTATCATTCCTTTGTTGTTAACATCTACTAAACAATATCAAACTAAATACGAAATACTGAAAATAAACCAAGCATATTCAAACTGATATCGAAGGAATGCTACATTAAGATGATCAGCAGTTCAGTACTAGTACTCATCACATTCAAATATCTCAGTTTGATAGAAAAGAATTCAAAATTATGATCAGGGCATCATGGTCCATGTAAGTATGCACCAATCATGCGACGGGGAATCAAGGGTGGTCGCCGGAGCTCGACGTGGGGAGGGGAGAGGGAGAGACTGATGGAAGACAAAGCTGAGGTGGCTATAATATATAAGGATAGCACCAAAACATTTTGCCTCCCACGCACGCGTTCAAAATTTTTCGAAATCCCGCGCTGCGAATCACAGACGGTTTCATACAAAAACCGTCTGTGATGACATATCACAGACAGTTCGTATCACGAACCATCTGTGATAAGTATCTCATCACAGACGGTTCTTAATATGATCCGTCTGTGATAAGTATACCATCACAGACGGTTTGAAATGCCTAACACTCTGATTTTACTATGGCTTGAAGTCACAGAGTCAGGTAAAATCAGGAGATACTTATCACAGACGGTTTTTAATACAAACCATCTGCGATGAGATACTTATCACAGACGGTTCGTATTAAGAATCGTCTGTGATAGTATCACAAACGGTTTGTGATACGAACCGTCTGTGATATTAGCTCATCACAGACGGGTTTTAGCGCAGCCAGTAACACAGACGGTCTCTAAACCAAAACCGTCTGTGATTGCTTGTAATACAGACAGTTTTGGTCAACCGTCTGTGATGAGGCATCCAGTATTAGCGTTTTTGTAGTAGTGGCTTCAAAATGGAGTCTACTTGATATACTTGACATTATGACAAATAAAATGGTATTAATGAGTCAGCAATGAACCAACAATTGAATGCATGAATTGTTCTAGTGTGCAATTGGAAGGTAGATAGTTACCATCTCGATCATCACAATGCTCACTGCCCAATTGTTCTAGTGTGCAATCATATGCATGAATTGTAGATTGAATAGATGAACAGGTTGTCATACATGCCCTAGCAAGAGATCAAAACACAGAACAAATCATTGTTTGGCCAGCACTGTAACAGCCCAATTTTCAATTTCAGTAAAAATTTAAAATTTCTTTATTGTTAGGGAATTTTCTGGAATTTTTGAAAGCTTTTTATAAATATTTTAAAGACAAAACAAATTTATTTGCAAAATTAAAAGACAACATAAAGTTGGAAATAATTTTATTAAGTCCAAAATAAGTATGGGAATTTCTGTGAATGTTTCCATCATTTTTGAAATTATTTTACTATTTTCCAAAGCCTAAATGAATTAACAGAATTAAATTAAATAAGAAAGTCAAAAGAAAATCTAAAACTCGATTTGGGCCGAAACCCAAATCTTCGGCCCAAAGCCATCCCGCGCGCAGCCCGCACGCGGCCCACACCGCCGCACCCCCTCCTCTTCATCCACCGTTGGATCAACATCCAATAACGCACGCACACACGCACCCCATCTCATCGTGACCATTGATCTTGAATCAACGATCGGATCTTTTGGAACCTCCGCATAGTCCGAATAACATAACCGGTGAGCCGTGCGATCTTAATCCAACGCCGTAATCATCCACCCTCTTCCACGCCGCCTATCGATCGTGGACCGTTGGATCAAAATCCAACGCCCGTGTTCTTTCTTCCTCCTCTCCTTCTTCTCCGCCGCCGCGAATCGCCGCCATGACCGAAGTCCGAGAAGCTCCGATTTTGTCGCCTTTCTCTCTCTCTCTCCTCATGGTCGTGCGCAATCGCTTCCTCGTCTCCAACCGCCCCACTTCCCACCTTCTTCCCCCTTCTTCACGTCGGTTTTACCCACGAACGCCGAAAACGCCGCCGCACGCCCCCACGTCGTTCCGCCGCTCTCGGCCTTCCCTTGCCCTATAAAAGGGAGCACCGGGTAGCCCTCTCCACACCGAAGCTCAAGCCATCACCCACTCCTCCTCCTCTCCTTCGTGTTCGCCGGAATTCGAGATTGAAGCTCTTCGGCCTGAACTTCGTTCTTCGTCTTCTCCGGCGCCGTCAAGCCACTCCCGGCCACCCCGACCATGCCTTCATCATCGTCACGTCGCCATGAATCCGATGCGCCCACTCACTTCGCCGGAGGACCCTCGGAGCGCCTACTTCACCGGAGCCGTGCGAACGCCACCGCCAAACCTCGCCGCCGACGACCAAAACGCTTCGCCCCGCCACCCCAAGGTAGCGCATCAGGATCCTCGCGTTCCCCTCTCGCTTTTGGTACCACTCACGCACCTCGCCGTGGCGTAGAACGCCGGTGAGTCTCGGGCCCCGACGCGCGCCGCTGCGTTCACGTGGCTCGCCACGTGGACGCCACGACGGTGCCACCTCAGCCCCAGATGCCTAGTCACCACACGCGTGGACACACACACGTGGCTTACGCGCCAAAGACACCGCACACGCACCGTGGCGCGCACCGAAGCCCACCGTGGTCCGTTGACCGGACCATGGACCTGGTCTTTGACCAGGGGGCCCACATGTCAGTGTCTCAAAAGAATTTTCTTTAGGAAAATAAATCGGCCGGAAATTCATTTTCTAGAAGCTGATGTCAGCATTGCGCAATAAATAGATTTTTCAGTAGAAAAATAATTTGGGAAATTCAATTAAATTTCAGAATTGGGTTTAAAACTTCTAAAATTCATAACTTTTGCAAATGAACTCCAAATTGGGTGATTCAAATTGCAAAATTTATATAAAATTATAATCTAGCTAACTAAACCAAAATATTTCAATTTGGAGTTAATTTGAACTATGTTTTTGAATTTATTTGAATTTGAATATTGAATTTGTCGTATTTTTACGTTTAGACTTCGACGACTCCGGAGAGTGCGACCAATCTGAAGATTTAGAATTCCAAGACATCAACGAAGGCAAGTTACACCATTGACCATATTGCCCCCAGTATTTTAAGTTATTTTCAGTTTTTAAATTCTTTATCGCATGCATACGTTTGTATAAATACTTTAATGTCCTATTTTATGTATAGTTACCCCATGCTTATTTGTATGGCCAATTTTGAATATTGTATCTGACTACCTTGACACCATAGGTGAAATATTATCAAAATTAAACATATGCTTAGCCAGGCTTAGTTCACACCTACAGAATTTGGGAGGGTTTTCACCAAATTTCTACCAATTTGTTTCAAACTTGATATTGTGGTATTGTCTTACTACATGTGTTTATAAATAGAGTTTTATTCAAAATAAAATCAAAAATGGGTTTGGACTTGGGCGAAATGGTCGGAATGGTGGGTGCAGGTTTATGCACGGGATTGATCTGGTTAAGATTAAGGCCTATGGTTTGTAGGAATGACGTCCAAGTCAATTGAGGATCGGTCTTTGAGCCGCTTATTGCTATGCCATATCGTACTACCACATGTTCTGTATGGGCAGGATTTGGCTAATTAATTTGTGATGTTCTAGTATAATTATGTCATGTGATTATGTGGGTGTCGGTTAGACGTTTTATTCCCACTTGGCGCAAGGGGGGCTTCCGGAGGACGGTTAGTCCAAAGGGGCGAAACCTTAGTGGGCATGAGTATACTAGGATAGAACATTGTAAAGGCCTCATAGTAATTGCTCAGTCACACGCCTACGGAAGCGTGAATTGGCCGACATAACGAGCATGTCACCTCGTGTGGGTAAAGTTGTACCAACTCTGCAGAGTAGAAACTATTCTAATAGCCGCGTCCGCGGTCATGGACATGCTAGCAGGGCCACTTAAAGTTAGAATTATTTTTGGTTTTTAAATGCTTTATTAAATGTTGAGGATGGTTAATCCTTATGATAAATTGGGCGAGCAGCCAAGTGTTAGGAGGGGATCCTTCACTTTATCATTGGAGGTTATCCACATTATATCATTGACATTGCAAAAATATGATTTTAGTCATAGTATAAAACTGCCTTAGAAAATACTATGTCTATTTAAACTGGAAATGCCGTTTATGCAAAACAACCCCTGCCATACTCACTTGTTACCTTATGCATGCATTTTAATTCCATATTGGGTGTAACTTGCAAGCACGGAAGTTGTGCTCATCCTTGCTGAATAAATCTTATTCAGGAGAAGACTTCTACCCCAACGGTGAGGATCCAAACGAGTAGGCCTTTTGACCCAGACGATTGCCTGTGGCGCATCGTGTGGCTCACCTCTATTATATGTTTCCGCTGTGTTTATCATTTGACATTTGATATTATTATTCAGACTCATTTGTATTAAACAATTATTTATTTAATGTCATCTACGATTTCGTGATATGGATGTGATATCTATTTTTGTGAGACTGTGTACACTGGAAATCCTGGACCGGTGTATGAACACAGAGAATTCGGGATCCTTCGCTCCCGGGTTCGACAAGCACCAACTCCATCTTATGACATGAGTTCATACCATGCATCGTACTAACAATGCAAAGTGCAACTAGCAATTGAATGCATGAATTGTTCCAGTGTGCAATGCAAACTTACAGGTGATACATGAATTGAAGAATTTTGCATCTACAATCACAATGAGCCATATACAATGAGATACCATGAGATACAAATATACAATAATCATGACTCACAACTAGTTGTCTAGAAATGAGCTAAACAATGCCAATTCATCAATCACAGGACAGTTCAAACAACAGTCCACATATAAGCTAAGATGAAGTTATAAACCTTTGCTAGGAATCCTCTAACAACAATCCAAAAACCTAGCAAATCCCTAGTGTTCTAGCAATATTGAGTAGTATCATCCATTCATCCATATATCATACCCAAATCGGCCAAATAGGAGCCGACCAGAGTTGTTGCGGTGCTGAGCACCATGCCATCTCATGGTCGGAATTGCTGTGGTGCCGAGCACCACGCCATCTCACGACCGGAGTTGCGATGGAGACACCAACCAGGAGGCGGGGAGGAGGAGGTGGCCACCGGGAGGAAGGCGCCAGGGAAGAGGAGGAGAAGGGGAGCGGGGTAGCGCCGCTTGGGGGGAAAAGGATGGAGTCGGGGAAGGAGGCATCGCATCGGGGGAGGACGGAGTTGGGGGGAGGTGCACTGTGGAGGAGGTGCGTTGGGGAGGAGGGAGGTGGAGGATGTCGACGTCGGGGAGGAGACGCTGCGTCAGTGGAGGTGCTGCTTCGGGGGAAGAGACACCGCTTCGAGAGAGGAGAATTGTCGCGACGTGAGCCGGCGGAGGAGGAGGAGGCCAGAGGTAAGGCGGAGGCACCAAGGTGTAGGAGTTGGGCGTTAGGGCAAATCCAGATCTGGGCGGGGGAGAAGGCGGCGGTGGCTCGGGGGGAGGAGGAGGGGAGGGAGGAGGCATGTCGAGGGTGGAGGGAGGAGGAGGAGGGCAGCATGGCCTTGCCGGTGTGGGAGGAGGAGGGAGGCGCACGGGTTGAGCAGGCGTGAGGAGGAGGAAGGCACACGGGCTGAGCCTGGGTTATATGCGATGGTATTTTGCGGGTAATTACTCCCTAACTTCGGGGGTAATTTGGGAATGGAGGTGGTGGGAAGCCGTAAGAAGCATCTCGTGGCCGACTTTCAGCTTTCGGCTTCCACCTGTTGAACAAGGAAGCGGCTTCGGCGAAAGCGGCTGCGAAAAGCTAGGACATTTGGAACGTCTTCTGGCTTTTCCAAAATGTCAAATGAAAATGTTGGTCTACACCTAGTTGTGTAAGCCCTCTATACGCTAAACTCTCCAGTTGCCAAGAAGTTGATTTTAGTGATGCAATAGTAGTTTCCCTTGTTCCAGAAAAGAGGGACAAGAGCCATAGCCTATTAAAAAATAGCACTGTAGAACTACAAAAAGTACATCATTTTATTACGTACTAGATTACTAGGATCATCAAATCACAAAACAAAGAACACAATTCGGATAACCCTACTAAGTACTAAGTAAACTAAACAAGGGTTAAAATGACACCATAATCATAGTTTTGTTCGCTTTATTACATGAAGCACCTCCCACTCAAGATTCGACAATCCAGTGAGCCATACGACTTTAGACTAGAGCTCCTCCAAAGTCCGAAACAATCACTAGGCAGCTGTGGCAGCAGCACAAGCCTGATGCTTGTTGGTGTACTCCACCATGACACCACCTTGTCCACCTCCGGCACCACCTCCTTCGTCGCCTCGGTTTCCTCGAACTGCTCCACCAACGTGGCCAAGAGCGGAGTCTTGCCAGCATCGATGAACGCCACACCGTACATCCTACACAACGCCTCGAGCCCTCAAGCCAGAACAAATTGCATCTGACCGCGAAGTCGAGGTACCCGAACGGAGTCGCTGGTGAAGAAGGCCTTCCCGTTTGAGCACTTGGCGAAGGCCTCCTCCAAGGGCCCGATCGCCACGAGCGTCTCGTTGACCTTCTCTGCCCTCTCCTCCGTTGCCACCCTCGTAATGCCTACCCAAGCAGGGAACAACTGCAAGAAAGACATCGTGGCTTTGGCACCCGATGTTCGAACTCCCAACGGGACAAAGGAAAACCTATGGAAAATATTCACCTTGTCGTCAATATATGCAGCCCAGAAGCCAGCAATGGCGCGCTCATAGGGGTCGATGGGTAGGATGGGCGCTCTCGTGGTGCCCCAGACCTCGTCGACGTACTGCACGATGATCTCGACTTGGAGATGGGCTTGCCGCCATGGATGAGCATGGGCACACTCTTGTGCATCGGGTTGGACTCGAGGAGGAGCTCGCTCCTGTTGAAGAGGCCTTACTCGATGTACTCATAGCTCACTCCCTTCATGTTCATCGTCATGCGTACACGGACGACAACTGGGCTCGCCAGCATGCCGAGCAGCTTCAGATCTTCGCCTGTCATTGTTTTATTTTCCTCTCTCTATGTTCCTCTCTCTCTTGCTGCTCATTTTGGGCATCTTTCTATTTAAGGCTACTCATAATGGGCAGTATCTTAGTGCAATTTCTTTAGTGTATGAGGAGTGTTAGTATACTATCTTCCTAATACATAGTTTTTTATGGTGTATGTACCTTTCCACTTGGGTGAAAGTTTGTTGCGATTTGCTTGGCTCTGAATTTTTCTAAGAACCAGATCACCTACAGTGAGGTTGCGAGGTTGCACCTTACGACTGTGGTACCTACGCATGGCTTGTTGGTAGATTGCTGATCGTATCAAGGCTTGATTTTGTCGTTCTTTAAGGAAATTGATATCATCAAGTCGTCGTTCATGTTGATCGTTTTTGCTAAAACAATTAGTCCGAGCAGAACCAATTTTTAGTTCTGGAGGAAGCGTGGCTTCAACCCCATAAACCAAAAAGAATGGTGTTTCACCAGTTGCATGACTAGTCGTGGTACGAACGGCCCATAACACAGAAGAAAGTTCTCGAACCAAAGCTCTTGACCGTTTGATTAACTGGTCAAAGACTCGTCGTTTGATTCCTTGCATTATGATACCATTGGCGCACTCAACTGCTCCGTTGCTCTGCGGATGAGCGATAGAAGCGTAATGTATCTTGATACCTAGGTCGTCGCAGAATTCCTGAAAAATTCCCGCTTGAGAACTGGGTACCGTTATCCGTGATTATACTACTGGGTACACCAAATCGTGTGATCACGTTTTTTGTGAGAAACCTCTTGGCAGCTCAGTTGTTGTTTTAACAACTGGCTCGGCTTTGATCCATTTTGTGAACATATTAATCATGACGGAAAGGAATTCGAAGCCCCCGGGTGCTCTTGGAAAAGGTCCCAGAATGTCTAGTCCCCAGGTTACAAAAGGCCAAGAAAGAGGAATTGTTTGTAAAGCTTGGGACAGCTGATGTACTTGTCGGCTATGAAACTGACATTGTACGCATTTGTCATGAGGTCTTTTGCATCATGAAGGGCAGTTGGCCAGTAGTATCCTTGCCTGAAGGCTTTACCGACCAGCGTTCTGTAGGAATGATGTGCTCCACAGACTCCTCCATGAATTGCGGTTAGCAACTTAATGCCATCCGGTTGAGATATGCATCTTATCAACACTCCGTGAGATCCTCGTTTATACAAGGTACTTTCAATAAGAGTATATGATTTGGCTTTTTGTGCTATACGATCAGCCTCTACATCATCTTCTGGAATGAGGTCATGCTGAAGATAATTATAGATCGACGTCATCCAATCTCTACCTTGATCGTGATGGCGCCAACCATCATCGACCTGTGGAGCATCCATGTTCGCAGAATCGAGGTGTACGATCTCCTTGTGAACATCTATGTCCTCGGAAGGCTCGACTACCGATGGTGAATCGAGTTGCTCGAAAAAAACTTCGGGCGAGACGGATGTCCTAGTAGAGGCCATCCGTGCCAACTGGTCTGCCAGAAAGTTTTCCTTTCTAGGAATATGTTGGATCTGAAAACTGAAGAAATACTTTTCGAGTTTCCGTACTTCCGCCAGATAAGATGACATCTTGGTACTAGAGCACTGATACTCTTTCCCTACTTGATTCGCTACTAGTTGAGAATCGCCTTTCACTAGTAATCTGCGAATCCCGAGCGAACGAGCTGCTCAGAGTCCTACCAGCAAACCTTCATACTCTGCCACATTGTTAGTAGCTGGAAAGTTTAACTGAATAGCGTATTCTATGTGTTCGCTAGTAGGGGAAATCAAAATGACTCCAACCCCCGAGCCTTTGAGCATCAAGGAACCATCAAAGTATATTGTCCACTCGTCGTGGTGTTCGTACTCGGGCCCTTGGGTAGGTTCAGGGTTTGTCCATTCGGCAATGAATTCTGCTATTGCCTAGGACTTGATTGCTGTTCGTGAGATGAAATGGTGGTCAAACGCCCCAAGCTCAACCGCCCATTTTGCTATTCATCTTGATGACTCCCTGTTTCCAAGGACTTGACCAAGGGGATACCCAGTTGGTACGACCACTTGTGGGCCTGAAAATAATACCTTAGTTTTCTTGAAGCCATAAGGAGATCATAGAGCAATTTTTGTACCTATAGATACCTTTCCTTTGGTCCATGTAAGACTTCGCATACGTAATATATTGGTCATTGGACGTTGTCACGTTCTACAACCAGCACACCACTGACCGTTTGTGGCATTGTAGCCACGTAAATCAGTAATGTCTCTTCCGATCTTGGAGAAACTAAGATTGGGGGACTCGTAACGTACTTTTTAAGTTCTTCGAAGGCGTCGTTTGCCTCTTTAGTCCATTCGAAACTTCTATATTTTCGGAGAAGCTTAAAGAAAGGTAATCATTTTTTACCTAACCGCGCTATGAAACGACTTAGCGCCGCCATGCAGTCGATTAATTTTTGAACTTCCTTCTTTGTGGTCGGAGGGCGCATCTGATCGATGGCCGAGATTTTTACTGGGTTTGCTTCAATGCCTCTGGCCAAATCTAGGAATCCAAGAAGCTTATCAGAAGAAACTCCAAACACACACTTCTCTGGATTTAACTTAAGGTTATGGCGTCTTAAGTTATTGAAAGTCTCATGTAAATCTGGAATGTGATCGCCAGCATTGATGCTCTTTATGACCATATCATCAACGTCGGCTTCTAGATTCTGACCTATCTGTGGACTAAAGGCTTTCTGCATCAACCTTTGGAATGTTGCACCAGCATTTTTGAGACCAAATGGTATCTTTACATAACATAAGTGCCATATGCAGTAATGAAGGAAGTTTTCTCTTCATCTTTTTTACTCATATTAATCTGGTGGTACCCTGAGTAAGCATCTAAAAAACTTAACAACTCACACCCGGAAGTAGAGTTTACAAGTTGATCAATGTGAGGAAGGGGAAAGTCATCCTTCGGACAAGCTTTATTAAGATCTGTAAAGTCAATACACATTCGCCATTTTCCATTGGTTTTTCTAACCATTACAGGAATGGAGAGCCACTCTGGGTGGTCAACCTCACAAATAAACCGAGCCTCGAGGAGCTTATCAATCTCCGACTGGATTGCTTCCTTCCGATCAGGTGCAAAACGCCTCAGCTTCTGCTTGACCGGTTTCTTGTCAGGCTGCAAAGCTAGCTTGTACTCGATCACCTCCCTAGGGACTCCGGGCATATTGGACGCCTGCCAGGTAAATAAGTCCTGGTTTGCTCGGAGGAAGGAGACGAGCGACTCTTCCTATTTAAGGTTAAGTCCTGCTCCGACCAGTATTTTGGCGCCCTCTGGAGAAGCGCTCTTGTCGAGTAGTACCTCTTTTGTCTGGTCAGAAGGTTTTGGTGCCATCTTTGGCCTCGAGTGTTTGACCTGCATAGTAGTGGTGTTAGTTTCCCTGGTCGAAAGCTCGTCGACCAGTTCTAAGAATTTCTAATCACATGCGTAAGCTATTTTTTGATCGCCTCGAACTGTGATGACACCCTTTGGTCCTAACATTTTCAAACTCTGATAACTGTAGTGCGTGGCTATCAGAAACTTTGCTAAAGCCGGACGACCGAGGATTGCATTATATGCGGTTTCAAAATCCACCACATCAAATGAAATCCTTTCTGTTCGGAAGTTGTCAGGCCTTCCGAACGTAACCGGTAGGGATAGGTGTCCTATCGGCTTGGCGGTAGATCTAGGAACTATGCCATGGAAGGCATATTTCACAGGTTTTACCTTGGATTTGGGAATTTGCATATCTTCCAATGCTCTCGCAAATAAAATATTTAAAGAACTACCTTCATCTATTAAGACCCGATTAACCTTACAGTTATTAATAGTAGGCTCAACGACAATAGGGAACCTACCTGGTCGAGTCGAAGGGATGGGGGCAGTCTTCTTTGCTGAAGGAGATTACAGTCTCCGATCACTTGGATGGCTTAGGGGTGATTGGAGATTCGGTAAGGTTGATCTCTCGCTCCATGGGTTTTAGATGACGTCTGGACTCGTACGAAGAAGATCCACCAAAGATCACATCGACAATATGTTGAGGCTCTTGGTACTCTATTTCTTGGTCACCGTCTTTGTCCTTCTTGGAGCTTGTCTCTCCGAGTTCTTGTATCGAGGGGAGTGGATCTTTACCTGCATAATAATCTTCCAGCTTCTTTTGCCAGGCACGGCAGTTGCGCAAGTCATGTTCTGCTTGCTGGTGAAGTGGACACCACTTCTTGCTTTTCTTGTATTCATCAGTCGGAGCCCTTGTCTTGCCACGACTGGCATAATCTTTCTAACCCTTGGTAAATTTTTCAGGAACCGCGAGAACCTCTTTATTGTCAGGTTTGCGGTGTCTCTTTTTCTTGAGAGCCTTCCTTTGCTTCTTTTCTGTCTTATCCAAGCCAGGTTGAGGGATTTTATCTTTCTGATCAATGGCCTCGTTCCACTCAACCACTTCGCTGGCGGATGCGTACTTGTCGGCCATGTCGAAGAGCTCGATGGTTGTTCATGGAGGATGTATTGCTATATCCTCCGTGAACCTACGATTCCTTAGCCTTGCTTTGAAACACGAATCTGATGCTAATGTCTATTCTTCAATCCGATGAGACTTGATCCCCCTGGCTCCGTCCATGCCTCATCTTTAAATAACCCTTGAAGAGGTGACAGCATTATCGGAGAAGACGTCATTGTGAAGCGCCGCGATCGTTGAGCGAGATGACGCTGATGAAGTATCAATCGCTGGCGATTGAGTGTCTGTGAGACACTCAACCGTATGGTGGTTGTTTGTCAGTGTCTTAGGATAAAGAAACGTCGCGTGGTATGGAATACACACATGTGTTCCATTCATCACACGGTAAGGAATATACCTGTAATTAGTTCATCCCCTTTTACAAGCAGTTACCTGGTCAGAGGCTAGGTACAGGACTTTGTCCGACCAGGTACCTATTTGAGTAACCTCTAGAATCTTTACGACCAGTGAGGTCGTGAGCCTTAGGTGTTACGACCACGAAGACGTATGGTCTTTTACTATGTATTAAAGATAATACATAGAGATTCTAATCCTCGTCACCAAGCAATTTCCCTGAAGAGATTCTAAACACACACTTCTCAGGATTGAGTTTCAAACGGTGTTTCCTGAGGTTGTCGAATGTTTCCTATAATTTGGAAATATGATTAAGGCACTTGATGCTTTTTACGACCAGATCATCCACATAGACTTCTAAATTTTGGCCTAGTTGACAGAGAAGGTCATTCGCATCAAGCGTTGAAAAGACGCGCTAGTATTTTTAGACCAAATGGCATTTTAACATAGCAAAATATTCCAAATATTGTAATAAACGCGGTCTTTTCTTCATCATCTCGGCACATACTTATCTTATGATAACCAGAATATGCATACAGAAAACTTAATATTTCACAACTAGCAGTAAAATCAACTAATTGATCAATACAAAGAAGAGGAAAATCATCTTTTGGACAAGCTTTATTGATATCAGTAAAGTCTACACACATACGTCACTTACCATTAGACTTTCTAACCATTACAGGGTTAGCCAACCACTCTGTAATGGCCAATGGGTTTGGCCAAAGACCCCTGTATGATCCCATGAAATGAGTATCATACAGGGTTTACCTTAGTCCTGGGTACTTGTATTTCGTCTAGGGTACTCGTAAACAATATATTTAAAGAACTGCAACCATCAACTAACACTTGATTTACTCGATAGTTGTTGATGGTGGGCTCGACCACGGTCGTCGACCTGGTCGAGTTGAAGGGATCGGACAAGTACCCTTCTCAAAAGAGATGGTGACTTCTGACCACTTCAGTAATGTAACACCCTGGCTATGCAGAAGCCAAGATACATCCTAAACTACTATTACCAATCAACACTATAAGTTTTTCTCATCAAATCAACAACTAATGATAGCTAAACTTCACCACAAAACAGTTCTAATAATATAACTAACATAAAATTCAGTAAGGGACTAGATACTAAAACCACAATTATTACAATTCAAGCAAGATTAATAGCATCATGAATAAGCTCCAAATAGATAAACTCTTCATCTAGCATTGGTAAACTTTGGAGGAAACTAATGGAAGTACCAAGTTAACCAATTATTACAATAAGAGTTTCTAACTGAATGAAGGTGACATATATATTATTTAAGTGATAGAATGTTCAACAAGGTGAAATGCATCCCGTGAGCTACTTCCACCCAATGCATGTCGTCCCCAATGATCACCTAAAACATCAAATGGCAAGTGTGAGTCCATGACTCAGCAAGTTCAAATGAACAACATATGAAACATTGAATCGATGACAGTTCATTCTTAATAAATATCAAGCACATATGTAAATACTATGAACATGGTTCAAAACATGCATATGACTCCACTTCTCTTCTGCATACATCGGTATAGCCAGTGTTACACCTGTCGATGTTCACTCATGCTCGTATTCTCAAAATGCGGGGATCCAATGGCCATATGAAGAATCTATCATACGGGGATCTATTTTCCCATATTAAAAATATGGGGATCTCAATTCCCACTCCCATGGGTTAAGCATGAATGCTTGAAATGAATGTAATGAAATGAATTAAAAGGAATACTTCCATATTGCTTAAATGCTCTGATAACAGAAGAGTTAGAAACCTCAGGTATGGAATTTTGAACCTAATTGAAACATCTGATGAACTGACGCAAGGTTTCATGAGCATTCTGTCTCATCCTGTGTTGGTCATCCTCTTTTCCGGGACGGTTGTAAGTACCTTGAAAATTACCCAGTAGTAGATCGTACAGGTGTTGCCATGAATAGATCGACTCCTATGGTTGATTTAACAACCACAACCGAGCAGATCCTTCGAGCACAGTAGGAAGGTAATTCGCCATAACGTGCTCTCCTCCTCCTACTGCTCGAACAACGGTCGTATAGATCTGAAGGAATTCGATAGGATTTTATGACCCATCAAACTTCTCCATGTTCACTAGTTGTACCATCCCAAAGTTCTATTACCAAAAATAAAATAATTATTTTATTAGATTTTCTAAAATTTTAAAGAGTTTTATCGCTTTTCTTTAATTTTTAGGATTTTAAAAGTCAAAAATAGAATTTATTGAGTTTTTTGGGTTTTTATTGGAGTTAAAGTTAAAAATAAAAATGTAATTGATTTCTTGATTTTTTTTGGATTTTGAAAAGGTTTTTCCTATTTTCCCAAAACTAAAATAATTTATCTGCAAAAATAAAAACCTGTTCTTCTTCCTGAGAGAGAACCTACGTGCTATGGCGGTCCCTCGCCCCCGCACGTGCGTGCGCACCCGCACCGCCTCTAGCCCCGCATGCCTGCACCTCCGCTTATCCCACGCTTGCACCAGGGATTCCCGCTATCACCCGCGTGCCCTGCCCCTTAGTAATCTTCCCGCGCCACACGCTGGCCATGGCCTACCTATGTTTAACGCGCACGCTGCGCCCGGTGCTCCCGCGCCGCACAGCTTTGCCTCCCCGTGCTCCTCCTCCCTCCTCTCCCTCTCTATAAAAAAGCCAAAGCATCTCCCTCTTCCCTTCCCCTTCGTTCCTTCCTCTCCCTACGCCTGGAGCAACCCCAATCGCATATCCCATTTCTTCTCCGACGCTTGCCAGAGTGCCTCCTCTCCATTCTACCTCTCCGATCGTCCATTCGCCACACCACCCACATCACGGCGTGTCCCTCGGCGTCCTCCACCCATCCCCCGAGTTTCCCCTCCCCTCTCCCATCCTCCTCGCCAAATTTTGAGCTTTTTCGCCTCCGGCCAAAGCTCCTTCCTCCTTGTGTTCCATTGCCATCGTTGATCCCCCGGCAACATCATCCACTTCGTTGAGTTCGTAGCTTCGCATTCTACAAGGTGCTTTTGCTCTCCTCGCTAGAACGCTACCAGAGCACCATCGCCCCCTTGCACCCCCGCTACCCGTGCTCTCTCCCCGCCGATGGTGCCACCTTCGGTCACCCTCTGGCGCCGCTGCCACCACCATTTAGTCTGCCTCGCACCTGGGAACACATTTTGCCCCTTACCTCTGACCACCGCTGCTCCCCTTGTCGACGCCACTGTTGAGCTGTGGAGCTTCGCACTACTGCTGCTTCTTCTTCAACCATTCTTTCCTTGTTTGACTCACTTCCTAGTGGGAACATTGTCATACTCCCCTTCCTTTCTTCTCTCTTGCCTTCACTTGCAAATGGTCCCATGAGTTCATCCTCTCCTTGCTTTGCTTTGTGAAGAAAAATCAAACAACAGGAAATTCAATAAGAATATTCTATTCCTTTTTTGTTTTCTATTATTTCATGTGATGTTAAAGTTCCGGACGTTCGTTCTCCTTCATACGAACTTTGATTCCATTGATTCTTGTTCCTAAATACATGTCAAGTTAATATCTTTCTATCGATACTAAGTTTATAATATTTGGAGTTTATTTGAATTTTGTTTGAATTTAGCTTATTTTCGCGTATAGATTTCGACGATTTCGGAGAATCGGATTTCGACGCTATTTGAGAACAACAACTAAATAAGCAAGGCAAGTTACATCATTTGATCATATTCGATCCCATTATTTTAAATTATTTAAATTCTATTTTAAATTATTATTGCATGCTTATTTATATTCAATGTAATTTAAATCCCTCTTTTAAATTTATAAGTTAATCCCAATACACTTGTAAGCCAATTTTTTTCCATATAAGTAGTAAAGAGAATCATTCTGAGGGTTAAATAATTTGGAGATAGAACGGGAAAAAATTGGATTATATGATTATATAATTGTTGAAGAGATTATAGGCTTGTAGTATTATTGGATTAATGAATGTTGGATTATAATAATAGATTATTGATATTGGATTGACAGATGTGGATTATAGAAATAGATTATTATTGGATTGATGGATGTGGATTATAGAAATAGATTATTATTGGATTGATGGATGTGGATTATAGAAATAGATTATTGATATTGGATTGATGGATGTGCATTATAGAAATAGATTATTGATATTGCCTTGATGGATGTGGATTATAGAAATAGATTATTATTGATTTGATGAACGTTGGATTATAAAAATAGATTATTGATATTGGATTTGATGGATGTGGATTATAGAAATAGATTATTGGTATTGGATCGATGGATGTGGATTATAGAAATAGATTATTATTGATTTGATGAACGTTGGATTATAGAAATAGATTATTGATATTGGATTGATGGACATTGGATTATAGAAATAGATTATTGATATTGGATTGATGGATGTGGATTACATAAATAGATTATTATTGATTTGATGAATGTTGGACTATAGAAATAGATTATTATTGATTTGATAAACGTTGGATTATAGAAATAGATTATTGATATTGGATTGATGGACATTGGATTATATAAATATATTATTGATATTGGATTGATGGATGTGGATTACAGAAATAGATTATTATTGATTTGATGAATGTTGGACTATAGAAATAGATTATTGATATTGGATTGATGGACGTTGGATTATAGAAATAGATTATTGATACTGGATTGATGGACGTTGAATTATAGAAATAGATTATTGATAATGGATTGATGGATGTGGATTATAGAAATATATTATTGATATTGGATTGATGGATGTGCATTATAGAAATATATTATTATTGATTTGATGAACGTTGGATTATAGAAATAGATTATTGATATTGGATTTGATGGATGTGGATTATAGAAATAGATTATTGATATTGGATTGATGGATGTGGATTATAGAAATAGATTATTATTGATTTGATGAACGTTGGATTATAGAAATAGATTATTGATATTGGATTAATGGACGTTGGATTATAGAAATAGATTATTGATATTGGATTGATGGATGTTGGATTATAGAAATATATTATTATTGATTTGATGAACGTTGGATTGTAGAAATAGAATATTGTTGCATTATAGAAATAGATTATTGTCGAATCCTGCATGCATGGGCAGCAGTATATTGTGTGTGCAACGATTGTCGAGGTAGGAAATTTTGTACGGTTTATGGTCGAATCTAGGAATCTATTCGAGGAAGGAATTCAAATCTTGATTACCAGAAAGTCATTAAGTCGCAGCTGCCAACTAGTGATCAGCGAACAATCAAATCCTAATATTAGTGCAAAAAGATTGAAAACTTGCCATGGTTAAGACAACATGCACATGGCTGTTTAACTCCTTGCAATAAACTCCACAAATCGACAATGTTTCCTAGTTCCGACCCATGGAAACAAATTGTTGATTTGTAACTATATATAGGGGAGCATATGCGCTTCCCTAGTATTGCAATTGCAAGTCGAGGTAGTACGTGTCTCTACAGCTTTTCGCCATGGCCACGCTGATCTCACCAGTGCCTGTCGTGATGGCAATGCTACTGGCCTCCCTGCTGGTTGCGTCATCCACGGCGCATGACAGTCACCACCACACGCCTCGCCATCACCGCCATCACCATCACCACCACCACCATCATGCACCACCGCCAGCAGTACCCCCGTACGCCGATCCGCCGGTAGCTCCCGCTCCGAGCCCTCAGGACCATCATGGTCATCATGCTCCAACGCCGAGCCCTCATCACCACCATGGTCATCATGCACCAGCGCCAAGACCTCATGACCATCATGGTCATAATGCATCAGCTCCGAGCCCTAGTCACAACCATGGTCATCATTCTCCGGCGCCGAGCCCCCATCACCACCATGGTCATCATGCTCCGGCGCCAAGCCCTCATGACCATCATGGTCATAATGCTCCAACTCCGAGCCATCGTCACAACCGTGGTCATCATGCTCCGGCGCCGAGCCCTCATGACCATCATGCTCCGTCGCCGAGCCCTCGTCACCACCATGGTCATCATGCTCCGGCTCCAAGCCATCGTCACCACCATGGTCATCATGGTCCGGCGTCGAGCCCTCGTCACCACCATGGCCATCATGGTCCGACGCCGAGCCCTCGTCACCACCATCATCATCATGCTCCGGCGCTGAGCCCTCATCACCACCATGGTCATAATGCTCCCGCGCCGAGCGCTTATGACCATCATGCTCCAGTGCCGAGCCCTCAAGACCATCATGCTCCGACGCCAAGCCATCATCACCACCATGGTCATCATGCTCCAGCACCAAGCCCTCATCACCACCATGGTCATCATGCTCCAGCGCCAAGCCCTCATGGCCATCATGGTCATAATGCTCCAGCTCCGAGCCCTCATCACAACCATGGTCATAATGCTCCAGCGCCAAGCCCTCATGACCGTCATGCTTTGACACCGAGCCCACTTAACCATCATGCTTCAGCGCCGAGCCCTCTTCACTACCATGGTCATCATGCTCCATCGCCGAGCCCTCGTCACCACCATGGTCATCATACTCCGGTGCCGAGCCCTCATGACCATCATGCTCCGGCACTGAGCCCTCGTTTGCACCAACATTAGCTCGAGCAATTTAGTATGCCCTTGTCACAATGAGTCTTCGATGTATCAAATACTAAATTGATCTTTTGATTGGAGTCCCGTCCAAGAATCTCTCTACCATGGTTGTTGAATGAAGCGGAGAAGGCATTATGATGCAAAAATGTGCGGTATTAGATGATAATACTGTAGTCAAGAAAACCACAATAGAAAGATGGAAAACGCTTGCAACGGAGAAATAGTTTAGCTCAAAAATCCTATCATCTATCTATCTATTATTATCTTATTAAAGCAAAGAAAAAAATAGCCGCCACAGTCATTCTCACGGGTTAGAAATTGTCATGTTAATCAGAGTAAAAAGAGATATCTACATCATCGATTTTTAGTGGGTCCAAATTATAATAATGCAGATTACTAGGCTAGATATCACAATTCAATCAGAAGTACAACTCTGTTTCTAGATATAGAGCTACTCTTAGCATGTATAGAAACCATGTTTCTATCCGATAATATAAGTCATGGTTTCCATTGAAAGTACACAAGATTTCGTTCGATTCTTCTAGGAAAAAAAGAAACACGAAAAAGCCACGTTCTTGCGTACTCTTATGACACAAACGGCCTATCTCTTCTCGGATTGATCAGCCGAGTGAAAAGAAAAAAATAGTACGATGGAGCTAAAAAAGGTACGATGAATTCCTATGAGGCTACAAAACGCAGGCGGCAAATATGCGCACGGTGAGTGTGAGGACCCCAATTTATTTGGTTTGTAATGCTTAACCAACCACCTGGTCCTAGCATCACAAATCAAATAAACTGATCCTCGAGATATGTATACTTCCTGCAAGGTGATACACACCTCACAACAAAAGTATGCATCAACTCCATTCCAAACATAGAGTCCAAACATCACACTACAAACGGAAGATAAACAAATAGTAACAATATTACGTACATAGGCCGATTGTGCCACAAGATACACAAATAGACAACAACGACAGTGAAGCAAAAGTGCCATAAGATGGCTATAAACAAAGCCAATCGGTGTGCCTCCAACCCACAAGGCATCCGACCGGACCGCCAAGACTAGTCGTCACCCACGGCGACAAAGACTGACTCACGTAGTGAGGCCCCGAGGCTCACCTTCTTCCTCTGCAACAAAACATTAAGCAAAGCACCGAGTACAAAGATTGTCTTTGTACCCGCAAGATCGACGTGTGAACTAGCGCACTGCTCATATGCTACATGCAGCTTGTTTGGTGGAGGTCATATGGTTCATTTGCATAAAGCCAATTTTCATTTGCAATAATGTAATACAGATTTAAAGGCAAGTTTGCAATTCATTTTTAATGTTGAAATACAGTAAGGATAATAATAGCAAAAGAGTAAGTAAAAACATCCTAGAAGTGACTATCCCAATAGTCACCACAACAATAGCACGAATCCCCAGTTCGCACCACCCATCAAGTTTTAATTTAAATGTTGTAGTCTAACTCTTGGAAGACCTTGCAAGCGTGTCCATAACCTAGGACGAGGCTATTCGAATAGTTTGAACCTGCAGGTGTACCAATGTACCCACACTTGCATCGCCTTTAAGCCAAAACACACTTCGAAGGTATGCCGCACCTGACTAAGTCCTACGAGACTGTTTCCAATATTGTGTATTAACTACGAGCCGCTCGTATGGATAGAAACCCATACGCTACATGGTAAAGCCGAAAAGACAACTACCCACTCGGGATAAAGCTTTTGGACAACTACCATGCTCCCACCTCCATCCCTCCTGCGACCTCCTGCGACCCGGAGCCAATACACGCCAAAGTACTAGGTCAAGAGAGGTCCCATATACTCTAGTGTGGTTAGCACGCAAAATGCTTGGTTCAGTGTAACAAGATGTTCGGTCCTTGTTGACTCGGGCACCATTCGATCCACACCCAATGATCACACCAATCATACCGTTGTGCCCAAGTCTAAATCATTTTTGGTTTTCAGTTTTAGTTTTGCAATTAAACATAGCAAAAATGCTGAAACAATAAGTTATAGTAAATTTTGTGTGATCAAGGTTACCGACTAAAGTCGATAACCGCCCAGTTCTACCGATAGCTAAGCATATCTAAGCAATTTGACCCGGATCTACTAAGTGACAAGAGACCATCCAGCTGCCTCTAATCACAGCAAATAACCTAGGCTCAGGTAGTAGAGATCAATATTTTGTCTACAGGATATGCAGCTACGGATTTAACTAATCAATTTAACACAAATTAAGCAATGCATACATACAGCTGAAACAAAATATTAGACTTTAAAATCTTTGGGATAGGAATGATCAAATCGCTTGCACAGGTCTTTGTTGCTCAATAAGGTGCGGAGGATCGTCCTCGGGGTTGCCGCAAATATCGAAGCCTAACGATCGAACATAACAAACAAATAAGAACGAATAACACCGACAAAACTCAAACATACAACAACATCAAAACAAGCCAAAACTCACACAAGAGCCTAAGCATGAAATAACAAAATTTCAGAAACAGAGAACAATTCATTTTAAGTTATTAATAATTTTCTATGAATTTTCTAAGCTAAAAACACAACAAGCACTAGTTAATTACTTAACAGATTTTCACGAACGAAACAGTGTGCAAAACCTATTCTAATAGTTAGTATACTGAAAATGAAATTTTACTGCACTGGGTTCATTGAATTTGGACAATTATTGGAAGAGATATGCATTTTCTAATTTAGAAGATACCTAAGGCATCATTTTATTAATTAATGATTCTTGCTCAGAGACATGGATGAAACTAATTTTTGTAAATAATACATTTAAAAGAAAATTAAAGACTGGTTTCATGCAATTTGGATAAAAATTGAATTAGCTATGCATTTTACAAGTTTAATTGATTTAACGAAGGCAATGTAAACGCATTTCGAAATACTAAAGCACTTAATACTTCTTCTACGGCGCACACGGCTAGCCCGACCATCGACAGCGGGCCGCGCGAAAATGCTTGACAGAGCGGATGCCCGCATAAGGTGGCGTCGGCGTATTCAAAGAATACGTCTTCGCTTAATGTAACGTAATCCTAACACATATGCCCGGAAAATACGCTTCATGAAAGAGAAAACGATTAACAAAACTACACAATCCCTAAGCGACATTCGGGCCCACATAACAGAGACTCGAGAATTAAAACGATTAGATTTGAATCCTAAACAGGCTTAACACGAGAGGGCCCACAAGTCGCTGACCTAATGAACCGAGTTTAGCGATAACTAAGCCGGCGGCTGCGTCGACGCGACGCGACGGGCGGCGCGCGCGCGCGGTGATCTAGCAAACCGGTGAGTTTCAAGACGCAGTGAGTGGTACCTTAAGGTTCGCAAAGACCTCACGAACCGGTGGACGGTGACGCGAGCCCAATGGTCGCCGGAGATGGGCTCACGACGGCGGAGGCGGAGAAGAAGCTACGGCTCGCAGAAGACGCTCTGCACGAGAAGCCGGAAGGTGCGCCACGGAATCGCCTCGACTCGGGAGCAATAAGCACAAGATAACGTCGAAGAAGAAGGTCCGAGGCGGCGGAATTGCCACGCGCGGAACACCGTGATTGGAGAAGAAAGGGTCGCGCGACCTCAACGATGCACCAAAGACAAAAATGAAGCCATCATTAGCTTCGGTGCATCAATGCGATCCGGGACCAAGTGTCGGTTGAAACTCACGAGCACTAGCAAGCTTGCAGAGCCGAGACCAACGGAGTTGGGGACGAAGAAGTGGCTCCGGACGATTCACTGGATGCCACGAGCTCGGGATGGGAAAAATGGATGCGGCACCGAGTGTGGTTCACGATGGTGAGGTTGCGGGCTCAAGGGCTTCTCCAACGCGGCAGTGCTACCTTCGTTTCCTTCTCCGGCCGAAACAAGAAATCGGGCGGAGATAACACGAGAACGCAAAGGAGAAGAAGTGGATGAGCTCAGGGCTTTTATGAAGTCACGCGATGCCTCCGGCCGGACACGAGGGCATAAAGGTGGCGGCGGCGAGTGCGTGGCAAACATGCACGCACGGCCGCGAGCTCCGGTGAGGTGCGGAGAAGACGAGGTTGATGCTGACAGGTGGGACCCACATGTCAGCGACAAACGAAGCGGTGCGAACCGGTGGTTTGATTTGATCAGCAACACACCGACCGTTGGATCTAAAACGGACGGCTGGGATTGGTGTATGCATTCGGACAGGTCGGTTGCATACGCGACGTGGATCGTTCGATCTTCATCGGACGGTTACGATCGATTGGACTCGCGCACGGTGCAGCTAGGCGGTGCGACCGAGTCAAGTGGTGCGGGTCGGACTCGAGCCTGAGTTGGGTTCGGGCCCGAGGAACAGTACTTTTAGAATTTGATTTAAAAGACAGAGAAGGTTTGGGGAATTTTTAGAGGTAGCTCCTGAGCTCCAAAAATTTCTGAAATTTTATGGTAGCTACTAGGGACAGAGGACAACCTTGTATAATTTTTCCAGAACTTTTATGCACTGCATTGTTCTAGAGAAAATTCACAAGCTGCTGTACAGGAGTTTGACCAGATTTCAAACAGAGTTGACTTGGCCATTTGAAATAGCAAACAAAATCTAAAAATTGTGAAATAATTCAGGGAGGTAGATAGGATGATCAAGATGCTAGGAAAAATAGTTTCAGAGGATGATCACAAGTTTGAAGGCTAAGAATCTGATAACAACAATTTCCAATCACAAGAATTAAATTCTACAAATTGGAAATTGCTAGGGAAAATTGTAGAAACTTTCAAATGATTTGAAGAGACAACAAAAGTTTTTATTTCTCCTCAAAATTTTACATTTGAAATACAAACCCTAAGTTAGGGCTGTTACAGTGAGGCTAGCTCGGCTATAACGTCATGGCAAATAATTCCTTCAACGCTATGAAAGCTGTCGAGAGCATCACGGTATGGAAGATGTAGAGAGCGTAGTCATGAATTGGTGGTCGCACACATGCAAACGGCGATTAAGACGACGTTGCGCCCCCTTTAGCAATCTCATGGATGCCTGTGCAGGATAACACACTACTACAAAAAGGCTAATACTGGACGTCTCATCACAGACGGTTAACCAAAACCGTCTGTATTAAATACAATCACAGACGGTTTTGGTTTAGCAACCGTCTATGTTACTGGCTGCGCTAAGAACCGTCTATGAAGAAGTAATATGACAGACAGTTCGTGTTGAAAACTATCTGTGAAGTATCACAGACGATTTTCAACACGAACCGTCTGTGACTTCCCATCCTCGTCACAGACAGTTTTTATTAAAAACCATCTATGATAAGTATATTTGATTTTACCATGGCTTAAAATAAGAGAGTCTGTGATAAGCATTTCTGATTTTACCATGGCTTGAAATTTTACCATGGCTTAAAATAAGAGTGTTAGTGATTTCAAGCCATGGTAAAATCAGAGAGTTTTTGTTTGAAACCGTTTGTCATTCGTGAAAATTTTTGAATGCTTGCGCGGGAGGTGAAATGTTTTGGCACTGTCCTTATATATTATACCCACCCCAGCCTTGTCTTCCATCAGTCTCTCCCTCTCCCCTCCCCACGCCGTGCTCCGGCGACCACCCTCGATTCCCCAACGCGGTTCAATGAGGAGACGCAACCGACGAGGAGGAGGAGGGATGTGCAGGAGCTTCATGTCTGCCGCAGGAGGCAGACTACCAGAAGGTACATGTATATCCCCAAAACATACACAATTTGTTGGTTGTTTGATGGTTCTTATTTTATTTGTACCTAATGCCAGAGCACCGCCAGAGGTTTTCAGTCGTATCTCCTTTTACTTGCCGATCAGCTTGAGTCAAATTCGGACGACAGGCAAGGACAATTTGTGATATGTTGGTGAGGTACATAGAGGAGCTCACAAGACCAATCTAAGAAGCCGATGAGTTCTTCAAAAGCTTAGAAGCACAGATGGTTTCTAGCTAGTTTAACGAGTTCTTCGAGAGCTTAGAAGCACATATGGTTTCTATCTAGTTTAACTTTGTAATTTTATTCTTTTTTTTTTCCATTCGGATGGGACATTGTGAAACCTTTTGGTTTCCATTTTGCTAGATAGGTCTCTCCTACAATGTGTTTGCCATCATAATTTTAATTGGATTTTAGTTGTCTTGCTAGAGGTTAATTGCATATGAAAACGACTGCTCAACAATTGATTGGTTTGGCTCAAAATCTGATTTTTTTTTTTTTTGCAATAGAAAAAACTATCACATACTGTTCAGAACCGTCTGTGAAAATAGACTATCACAGACGGTTCTGAACAAGAACCGTGTGATAGTCTATTTTCACAAACGGTTCAAAACCAAAACTTCTTTCGCTTCTCATGAAAGCAAATAAAGGTGATATAGAAATTTTACACGAAATTCACAGAAAATCGTTCGCTTCTCATAGGAAAAAATCACGCGTTCCAAAAGAGACGTAAGTCCAAGAAGCCATGCAGGAGGCTTACCGTCGACAAGGAGAGTGCGTGCAACTTCTTTGTGCATACCGGCAAGGACTCGTCTTCCCTACGTCAATATTTGGCAAGCAAGGATCCGTACGTGTGGAGTCGGCGAGGGCCGGGACGTCACCCTCCACCATGGAGGGCGAATTGGCAAAGTCCACAATATGTCTATCACTGCATTTGCATCCATCAATATGATGCATGCCAATTAGCTGAAATATGCTTTTGAGGGTCACGTACGTGCTTTCTTGGGCCGAAGGATTGAACACGAGGTCTTCCAAGAAAGAGGTGCCTATGTGTAGTTTAAAGGTGACATCAAAGTCGTGGACAGCGTCGGAGCAAGTGCCATATATGGACTGGGCGTCGGCCAAGGTACATAGACAGATATTATGTACCGATTTATTCTAATGCATACTTCTTTCAATACCAAATTGGAGATACAAGTTTTTTTAGTCCCCAATTTAGATACAAATTGGACTTGAACACTAGCCTCATGCAGCAATGTAGAAGACAGAATCGATCTCATTGCCAGTAGATGAGAGGCTAGCTAGCATCAAGAAACAAAATTCTTATGGTGGCTTACGTTGATATCGGGTGGACAGTGTCTAGCCTAACTTGAATTCCGTCTACCAAAGCAGGAAAGGGATAAGAGAGCGGCATAATAATTAGGCTATATCCCTAGACGTCAACCGGATCATGTACTTCTCCAATCTTGCCTACTAAGTATTAAACTTAAGCGAGATGCCTTAAATTAATCTTCTTTGTGAGATCCTCTGCGGCATGATTGCTTCTCTACTTGATATTTGTGCTCATGTCAATGGTGCAGTTGGTTTATATCCCCGATCACAAATACATGTCGTTCTGGTCTTCTTTGTGAGAACGTCTACGGCATGATTGCCACTCTACCTGCTATTTGCACTCATGTAAATGGTGCAATTGGTTTATATTCCTTCCGGTCACAAATACATGTCGTTTTGGAATACATATAGTCAAACTTTCAAAACATTGGTTATCCTTCTAAATATTTAGATTAGATGCATGAAAATCATATGTATAGATTTGTATCGAAAGTATTTTCATAATATTATAATTTTATTGGGTGTTATAACTACATTATAATAGAAATTAGTGGTCAAAGTTACGTTTTGAAAACCATGTCAATGTCCAAAACAATTTGTATTTGTGACTGGAGGGAGTAATAGTCTCTCAAAAAGTTATGAATTACTCCCTCCGGTCTTTTTAAATGCCGCCTAGAATGTGTACAATCAAAACATATTAATTTTTCATAGACGGTTCTAAACAAGAACCGTCTGTGATAGTTTTTCTATTGCAAAAAAAATCAGATTTTGAGACAAACCAATCAATTGCTGGACAATAGTTTCCATATGCAACCTCTAATAAGACAACTAAAATCCAATTATAATTATGATCGCAAACACATTATAGAAAAGGAAAACCAAAAGGTTTCACAACGCCCCCTCCAAATGGGAAAAAAAATTAAAGTTACAAAGTTAAACTAGCTAGAAACTATATGTGACTCCAAGCTCCTGAAGAACTCATCGGCTTCTTGGATTGGTTCAACACTACTTCTCTCTGTACCTCACTAGCATATCACAAGCTCTTCTTGCATGTTGTCCAAGTTCGACTCAAACTCGTCAGCAAGGAGAGACGACTGAAAACCTCCGGCGGCGCTCCGACCTTAGGTAACACAAAATTAAGATCATTCTTTACAACAAACAACCAACAAATCGTGTATGTTTTAGGGATGTACACATACCTTCTGGTAGTCTACCTCCTGCGGTAGACAAGGAGCTCCTCCGCATCCCTTCTCCTCCTCCTCGTCGGCTGTGTCTCGTCACCGAACCGCGACGGGGAATCGAGGGTGGTCGCCAAGCTCGGTGTGGGGAGGGGAGAGGGAGAGACTGATGGAAGACAAAGCTGGGGTGGCTATAATATATAAGGATAGCACCAAAACATTTTGCCTCCCACGCACGCGTTAAATTTTTTTGAAATCCCGCGCTGCGAATCACAGACGGTTTCATACAAAAACCGTATGTGATGACATATCACAGACAGTTCGTATCACAAACCATCTGTGATAAGTATCTTATCACAGGCGGTTCTTAATATGATCCGTCTGTGATAAGTATACCATCACAGACGGTTTGTATTAAAAACCTTCTGTGACTTGGAATGCCTAACACTCTGATTTTACCATGGCTTGAAATCACTAACACTCTGTGACTTGAAATGCCTAACACTCTGATTTTACTATGGCTTGAAGTCACAGAGTCAGGTAAAATCGGGAGATACTTATCACAGACGGTTTTTAATACAAACCATCTGCGATGAGATACTTATCACAGACGGTTCGTACTAAGAAATGTCAGCGATATCCTGACGGTTTGTGATCTGATATGTAATCGCGTGACATTAGCTCATCACGAGACGGGTTTTAGCGCACCCGATAAATACGACGGACTCTAAACCAAAACCGGCTGTGATTGCTTGTAATACAGACAGTTTTGGTCAACCGTCTGTGATGAGGCATCCAGTATTAGCGTTTTTCTAGTAGTGGCTTCAAAATGGAGTCTACTTGATATACTTGACATTATGACAAATAAAATGGTATTAATGAGTCAGCAATGAACCAGCAATTGAATGCATGAATTGTTCTAGTGTGCAATTGGAAGGTAGATAGTTACCATCTCGATCATCACAATGCTCACTGCCCAATTGTTCTAGTGTGCAATCATATGCATGAATTGTAGATTGAATAGATGAACAAGTTGTCATACATGCCCTAGCAAGAGATCAAAACACAGAAAAAATCATTGTTTGGCCAAGCACCAACTCCATCTTATGACATGAGTTCATACCATGCATCGTACTAACAATGCAAAGTGCAACTAGCAATTGAATGCATGAATTGTTCCAATGTGTAATGCAAACTTACAGGTGATACATGAATTGAAGAGTTTTGCATCTACAATCACAATGAGCCATATACAATGAGATATCATGAGATACAAATATACAATAATCATGACTCGCAACTAGTTGTCTAGAAATGAGCTAAACAATGCCAATTCATCAATCACAGGACAGTTTAAACAACAGTCCACATATAAGCTAAGATGAAGTTATAAACCTTTGCTAGGAATCCTCTAACAACAATCCAAAATCCTAGCAAATCCCTAGTGTTCTAGCAATATTAAGTAGTATCATCCATTCATCCATGTATCATACCCAAATCAGCCAAATAGGAGCCGACTAGAGTTGTTGCGGTGCCGAGCACCATGCCATCTCAAGGTCGGAGTTGCTGTGGTGCCGAGCACCACGCCATCTCACGGCCGGAGTTGCGACGGAGACACCAACCAGGAGGCGGCGCGGGGGGAGGATAAGTTGGCCGGGGAGGAGGGTGCTGGGGAGGAGGAGGTGGCCACCGGGAGGAGGGTGCCTGGGAGGAGGAGGTGGCCACCGGGAGGAAGGCGCTAGGGAAGAGGAGGAGAAGGGGAGCGGGGTAGCGCTGCTTGGGGGAGGAGAAGGATGGATCTGGGGAAGGAGGCGTCGCATCGGGGGAGGACGGAGTTGGGGGAGGAGGTGCACCGTGGAGGAGGTGCGCCGGGGAGGAGGGAGGAGGAGGAAGGCGGTGAGGAGGAGGGAGGTGGAGGAGGGCGGTGCAGAGGAGGTCGGCGTCGGGGAGGAGACGCTGCGTCAGTGGAGGTGCTGCTTCGGGGGAAGAGGCGCCGCTTCAAGAGAGGAGAACTGCGGCGGCGTGAGACGGCGGAGGAGGAGGAGGAGTCCGGAGGCGCCAAGGTGTAGGAGTTGGGCGTTAGGGCAAATCCAGATCTGGGGAGGGGAGAAGGTGGCGGTGGCTGGGGGGAGGAGGAGGGGAGGGCGGAGGCGTGTCGGGGGTGGAGGGAGGAGTAGGAGGGCAGCGCGGCCTCGCCGATGTGGGAGGAGGAGGGAGGCGCACGGGTTGAGCGGGCGTGAGGAAGAGGGATTATATGATTATATAATTGTTGGAGAGATTATAGGCTTGTAGTATTATTGGATTAATGAATGTTGGATTATAATAATAGATTATTGATATTGGATTGACAGATGTGGATTATTTAAATAAATTATTATTGGATTGATGGATGTGGATTATAGAAATAGATTATTGATATTGGATTGATGGATGTGCATTATAGAAATAGATTATTGATATTGCCTTGATGGATGTGGATTATAGAAATAGATTATTAATATTGGATTGATGGATGTGGATTATAGAAATAGATTATTATTGATTTGATGAACGTTGGATTATAGAAATAGATTATTGATATTGGATTTGATGGATGTGGATTATAGAAATAGATTATTGGTATTGGATCGATGGATGTGGATTATAGAAATAGATTAATATTGATTTGATGAACGTTGGATTATAGAAATAGATTATTGATATTGGATTGATGGACGTTGGATTATAGAAATAGATTATTGATATTAGATTGATGGATGTGGATTACAGAAATAGATTATTATTGATTTGATGAATGTTAGATTATAGAAATGGATTATTGATATTGGATTGATGGACGTTGGATTATTGATACTGGATTGATGGACGTTGGATTATAGAAATAGATTATTGATACTGGATTGATGGACGTTGAATTATAGAAATAGATTATTGATATTGGATTGATGGATGTGGATTATAAAAATATATTATTGATATTGGATTGATGGATGTGGATTATAGAAATAGATTATTATTGATTTGATGGATGTTGGATTATAGAAATAGATTATTGATATTGGATTTGATGGATGTGGATTATAGAAATAGATTATTGATATTGGATTGATGGATGTGGATTATAGAAATAGATTATTATTGATTTGATGAACGTTGGATTATAGAAATAGATTATTGATATTGGATTGATGGACGTTGGATTATAGAAATAAATTATTCATATTGGATTGATGGACGTTGGATTATAGAAATAGATTATTATTGATTTGATGAACGTTGGATTGTAGAAATAGAATATTGTTGCATTATAGAAATAGATTATTGCCGAATCCTACATGCATGGGCAGCAGTATATTGTGTGTGCAACGGTTGTCGAGGTAGGAAATTTTGTATGGTTTATGGTCGAATCTAGGAATCTATTCGAGGAAGGAATTCAAATACTGATTACCAGAAAGTCATTAAGTCGCAGCTGCCAACTAGTGATCAGCGAACGAGCAAATCCTAATATTAGTGCAAAAAGATTGAAAACTTGCCATGGTTAAGACAACATGCACATGGCTGTTTAACTTATTGCAATAAACTCCACAAATCGACAATGTTTCCTAGTTTCGGCCCATGGAAACAAATCGTTGATTTGTAACTATATATAGGGGAGCATATGCGCTTCCCTAGTATTGCAATTGCAAGTCGAGGTAGTACGTGTCTCTACAGCTTTTCGCCATGGCCACGCTGATCTCACCAATGCCTGTCGTGATGGCAATGCTACTGGCCTCCCTGCTGGTTGCGTCATCCACAGCGCACGACAGTCACCACCACACGCCTCGCCATCACCGCCATCACCACCACCACCACCACCACCATCATGCACCACCGCCAGCAGTACCCCCGTACGCCGATCCACCGGTAGCTCCCGCTCCGAGCCCTCAAGACCATCATGGTCATCATGCTCCAACGCCGAGCCCTCATCACCACCATGGTCATCATGCTCCGGCGCCAAGCCCTCATGACCATCATGGTCATAATGCTTCAGCTCCGAGCCCTCGTCACGACCATGGTCATCATGCTCCGGCGCCGAGCCCTCATGACCACCATGGCCATCATGCTTCGGCGCCAAGCCCTCATGACCATCATGGTCATAATGCTCCAACTCCGAGCCCTCGTCACAACCATGGTCATCATGCTCCGACGTCGAGCCCTCATGACCATCATGCTCCGACGCCGAGCCCTCATCACCACCATGGTCATCATGCTCCGGCCCCGAGCCATCGTCACCACCATGGTCATCATGGTCCGGCGCCGAGCCCTCGTCACCACCATGGTCCTCATGGTTCGGCCCCGAGCCCTCGTCATCACCATCATCATCATGCTCCGGCGCTGAGCCCTCGTCACCACCATGGTCCAAATGCTCCCGCGCCGAGCGCTCATGACCATCATGCTCCGGTGCCGAGCCCTCAAGACCATCATGCTCCGACGCCAAGCCCTCATCACCACCATGGTCATCATGCTCCAGCGCCAAGCCCTCATCACCACCATGGTCATCATGCTCCGGCGCCAAGCCCTCATGGCCATCATGGTCATAATGCTCCAGCTCCAAGCCCTCGTCACAACCATGGTCATCATGCTCCGGCGCCGAGCCCTCTTGACCACCATGGTCATCATTCTCCGGTGCCAAGCCCTCATGACCATCATGCTCCGGCACTAAGCCCTCATCTCCACCAACATTAGCTCGAGCAATTTACTATGCCCTTGTCACAATGAGTCTTCGATGTGGAAAATACTAAATTGATCTTTTGATTGGAGTCCCGTCCAAGAATCTCTCTACCATGGTTGTTGAATGAAGCGGAGAAGGCATGATGACGCAAAATGTGTGGTATTAGATGATAATACTGTAGTCGAGAAAACTACAATACAAAGATGGAAAACGCTTGCAACGAAGAAATAGTTTAGCTCAAAAATCCTATCATCTATCTATCTATTATTATCTTATTAAAGCAAAGAAAAAAGTTGCCATAGTCTATCTCAAGGGTTAGAAATTGTCATGTTAATCAGAGTAAAAAGATATATCTACATCATCGATTTTTAGTGGGTCCAAATTATAATAGTGCAGATTAGTAGGCTAGATATCACAATTCAATCAGAAGTACAACTCTGTTTATAGATATAGAGCTACTCTTAGCATGTATAGAAACCATGTTTCTATCCGATAGTACACAAGCTTCCGTTCGATTCTTCCAAGAAAAAAAGAAACACGAAAAAGCCACGTTCTTGCGTACTCTTATGGCACAAACGGCCTATCTCTTCTCAGATTGATCAGCCGAGTGAAAAGAAAAAAATAGTACGATGGAGCTAAAAAAGGTACGATGAATTCCTATGAGGCTACAAAACGCAGGCGGCGAATATGCGCACGGTGAGGCTATCTCGGCTATAACGTCATGGCAAATAATTCCTTCGACACTATGAAAGTTGTCGAAAGCATCACGCTATGGAAGATGTAGAGAGCGTAGTCATGAATTGGTGGTCGCACATATGCAAACGGCGATTAAGACGACGTTGCGGCCCCTTCAGCAATCTCATGGACGCCTGTGCAGGATGACACACTACTACAAAAAAGCTAATACTGGATGTCTCATCACAAACGATTAACCAAAACCGTCTGTATTAAATACAATCACAAACGGTTTTGGTTTAGCAACCATCTATATTACTGGCTGCGCTAAAAACCGTCTATGAAGAAGTAATATCACAGACGGTTCGTGTTGAAAACCATCTGTGAAGTATCACAGACGGTTTTCAACACGAACCGTCTGTGACTTCCCATCCTCATCACGGATTTTTTGTATTAAAAACCATCTATGATAAGTATATTTGATTTTACCATGGCTTAAAATAAGAGAGTCTGTGATAAGCATTTCTGATTTTACCATGGCTTGAAATTTTACCATGGCTTAAAATAAGAGTGTTAGTGATTTCAAGCCATGGTAAAATCAAAGAGTTAGTCTTACTTATCACAGACGGTTTTTAATATGAACCGTATGTGATACTAGCTCATCACAGACGGTTTTTGATTGAAACCATCTGTCATTCGTGAAAAAAAAATTAATGCTTGCACGGGAGGTGAAATGTTTTGGCACTGTCCTTATATATTATACCCACCCCAGCCTTGTCTTCCATCAGTCTCTCCCTCTCCCCTCCCCACGCCGAGCTCCGGCGACCACCCTCGATTCCCCAATGCGGTTCAATGAGGAGACGCAGCCGACGAGGTGGACGGATGCACAGGAGCTTCATGTCTGCTGCAGGAGGCAAACTGCCGGAAGGTACATGTATATCCCCAAAATATATTCAATTTGTTGGTTGTTTGATGGTTCTTATTTTATTTGTACCTAATGCCGGAACGCCGCCAGAGGTTTTCAGTCGTCTCTCCTTTTCCTTGCTGATGAGCTTGAGTCAAATTCGGACAACAGGCAAGGACAATTTGTAATATGTTGGTGAGGTACATAGAGGAGCTCACAAGAACAATCTAAGAAGACGTTGAGTTCTTCAAGAGCTTAGAGGCACAGATGGTTTCTAGTTAATTTAACTTGTAATTTTATTCTTTTTTCCCATTCGGAGGGGACATTGTGAAACCTTTTGGTTTCCCTTTTGCTAGATAGGTCTCTCCTACAATGTGTTTGCCATCATAATTTTAATTGGATTTTAGTTGTCTTGCTAGAGGTTAATTGCATATGAAAACTATTGTCCAACAATTGATTGGTTTGACTCAAAATCTGATTTTTTTTTTTGCAATAGAAAAAACTATCACATACTGTTCAGAACCGTCTGTGAAAATAGACTATCACAGACGGTTCTGAACAAGAACCGTGTAACATCCCAAAGTGTTGTTACCAAAATAAAGCTAATAAAGTTATTATTGTGCTGGTTTTTCTGAAAAATTTGCAAGGGTTTGATTGCTGTAATTGAATTTCTGGAGTTTTAAAAGTCAAAAGTAAAATTTATTTGAGGTTCTTGAAGTTTTATTTGACTTGATTTGAAAAATAAAGATTTAATTAATTTCTGGAATTTTCTGGTATTTTAAAAGCTTTTTCCTAATTATTTTCAAGCCAAAATAATTTATTTGCAAAAACTATAGCTAATTATAAGTTAGAACTATTTTTTATTAAGTCCAAAATGCCTCAGGGAATTTCTGTGAATTTTCTCATAATTTTTGGATTTAATTTGCTATTTTCTAAAGCCCTTTCTAATTATCTGGAATTAAATCAATTGGAAAACTAATTTAAAATCCCTAAAATCCTTTGGGCCAAATCTCCAGCCGGCCCATTTCTTTTTCGCGCACACGGCCCAGCCAGCCCGCACCTCCCGCGCGTTACACTCCAATCCATTCCAACCGTTGGATTCAAATCCAACGGGCAACTCTCACCGCACGTTTTCATCTTCAGCGCATTTCAACCGTTGGATCGGGATTCAACGGTTAAGATCTCCGTCCCAATTGGTTTTGACCATAGGATCTAAATCCGACGGCAACCACTACCTTTGCTCTCAGCCGCCCGATGCAAATCAAACAGCTCGCAACCCTTTCTTCCTCCCCTGCTTCTTCTCTGCTCGGCCTCGCCCAATGCCGCCATTAACGCCCGCGAGGAGCTCTTCTCCGCTGTGATTTACGCCTCGTTTCCACGCCAGGATGCGCGCATGAACTTTCCCTCATCACGCCGCCCCATCTCCGGCCATTTTCCCCCTCCGTTTCGCGCGCAATCGCCGGGACCCAAAAATCACCGCCGCGACCTCCGCGCCTAATCTCCTCCTTCTGGCCTCCTTCGCCCCTATAAAAGGGAGCACGAGGAGCCCCTCGACTCACTCAACCTCTCGCCACCACCCACTTCCTCTCTCCCCCTCCGAGCTCGCCGGAACCCAAGTTCTCGTCGCCGCCGGCCACAAACACGCCGCCGCCTCTAGCGCCGCCGCCTCTAGCGCCGCCACCGTCGACGATCTCGCCTCACCGCTGACTCCATCGGCATCGTCGTCCCCAGGGCTACCCCGTGCGCACCTTTCCCCGGCCTGACGACCCCTGGAGCCCCAACCTCGTCGCGAGCCCGACATCGCCGCCGCCTAGCTCCTCGCCGTCGGCTATCGCCGCCGCCTCAGGTGACGAATTTGCACGCATATTAATCCCCGCACTCCCCTCCTTCTTTTGGTGCCTTCGCCGGACGCCGCCGCACCGCTAAACGCCGGCGAGCCGTGAGCCAGAGCATCGCCAGCCGCACACCGACGTGGCATGGCCACGTGTGTGCCACAGTGGCGCCACCTCAACACCTCGCGCCCGCGTCAGCGCCACGTGGTGCCACATCACCCCACAGCGCCAGCACCCCACCCCCGTGCACTGTTGACGTGCATCGAGTCCATCATGGACCATTGACGAGCCGTGGACCCGGTCCATTGACCGTAGACCCACATGTCAGTGAAGGAAATTTATTTCCTTTACAAAAATAATTCGACTGGGAAAAGAAATTCCATCGCTGACGTCACACTGCGCAATAATTTGATTTTTCCTTAGAAAAATAATTCCCAAAATTCAGAAAAATCCTAATTATATCATTTTATGTATTTCCAAACTTCTAAAGCCCATATCTTTTGCATCCGAACTCCGATTGAGCCCATTCAAATTTCTAAATTTGTCTAAATTCAAGATCTAGCCCATATTTAATTTGGAGTTCATTTGAGTTGTTTTTTGAGTTTTATTTGAATTTGGCTTATTTCGCGATTAGATTTCGACGACTTCGGAGAGTCAGATTGCGACGCCGTTTGAAGAGCTCATAAGAGGATTGATTTTGACTATATGATCATCGTGATTGTACACTTGGACTACCTGAAGAAAGTACTTGTGAGTACTAGGTGACCTGTTAAGGAAAACAATATAACCTCAGTACCAGGTGATCTACATCACCTCATCAAGCAAGGCAAGTTATACCCTTGATCATATCGATCCCACTATTTCAAATTATTTATATTCTGTTTTAAATTATTACTGCATGCATATGTTTATACAATTATTTTAATTCCCTGTTTTAATTGCCTAGTTATTCCAATCTTCCTTGTATAGCTAAATTGAATATTGAACGTGAATACCTTGTCACCATTAGGCAAAATGATACTAAAATTAACCTTATGGTTAGCCAATGCTTAGATCAAATCTTGTATTTGGGAAAGTTTAGCCAAATCTTTCAAATTTGATTTAAATTTGGTCTATGGTATTGTTTTACCATAGAAGGTTTATAAAATGCTTTTACTCAGAAAATAAAATGAAAACGGGTTTAGACTTGGGCATAATGGATGTTTGTTGGGTGCATGTTCATGCACGGGCTTAATCTGGTTAGGATTAAGACCCAGGGTTAATCTGGAAAATTGTCCAAGTCAGTTAAGGATCGGTCTTCGAGCGCATGATGCTACGCCTTACCGTACTACCACAAGTCTGGTGTGGGACAGATTTGGCTAAATAATTTATGATGTCTTAGTGTCATTTGTGCTATATTGTTGGTGTGGGTGTCAGTCAGACAGCAGTCCCACCTGGCGCAAGAGGGGGCTCCCGGAGGATGGTTAGTCCCGGAGGATGGTTAGTCCAATGGCAGCGAAACCTTAGCGGGCATAAATACATTAGTTTTCCATTAGTTTTCTGGCTGGGCCAGGGAAGGAGGTGGGCACCGGGGAGGAGGTGGTGGCCACCGGGAGGAAGGCGCCAGGGAAGAGGAGGAGAAGGGGAGCGGGGCAGCACCGCTTGGGGGGAGGAGAAGGACGGGGTCGGGGAAGGAGGAATCGCATCAGGGGAGGACGGAGTTGGGGGAGGAGGTGCGCCGAGGAGGAGTGAGGTGCGGGAGGGCGGTGAGGAGGAGGGAGGTGGAGGAGGGCGGTGCAGAGGAGGTCGGCGTCGGGGAGGAGACGTTGCGTCGGTGGAGGTGCTGGTTCGGGGGAAGAGGCGCCGCTTCGAGAGAGGAGAACTGCGGCGGCGTGAGCCGGCGGAGGAGGAGGAGGCCAGAGGCGAGGCGAAGGCACCAAGGTGTAGGAGTTGGGCGTCAGGGCAAATCCAGATCTAGGCAGGGGAGAAGGCGGCGGTGGCTCGGGGGGAGGAGGAGGGGAGGGCGGAAGCGTGTCGGGGGTGGAGGGAGGAGGAGGAGGGCGGCGCGGCCTCGCCGGTGTGGGAGGAGGAGGGAGGCGCACGGGCTGAGCGAGCATGAGGAGGAGGGAGGCACACAGGCTGATCCGGGGTTATATGCGATGGTATTTTGCAGGTAATTACTCCCTAACTTCGGGGGTAATTTGGGAATAGAGGTGGTGGAAAGCCGCAAGAAGCACCTCGTGGCCGACTTTCGGCTTTCGGCTTCCACCTGTTGAACGAGGAAGCGGCTTCGGCGAAAGCGGCTGCGAAAAGCTAGGCCGTTTGGAACGGTTTCAGGCTTTTCCAAACTGTCAAACGAAAATGTTGGTTTACACCTAGTTGTTTAAGCCCTCTATACGTTGAACTCTGCAGTTGCCAACAAGTTGATTTTAGTGATGCAATAGTAGTTCCCTTGTTCCAGAAAAGAGGGACAAGAGGCATAGCCTATTAAAAAATAGCACTGCAGAACTACAAAAAGTACATCATTTTAATGCGTACTAGATTACTAGGATCGTCAAATCACAAAACAAAGAACACAATTCGGATAACCCTACTAAGTACTAAGTAAACTAAACAAGGGTTAAAATGACACCATAATCATAGTTTTGTCCGCTTTATTACATGAAGCACCTCCCACTCAAGATTCGACAATCCAGTGAGCCATACGACTTTAGACTAGAGCTCCTCCAAAGTCCGAAACAATCACTAGGCAGCTGTGGTAGCAGCACAAGCCTGATGCTTGTTGGTGTACTCCACCACGGCACCACCTTGTCCACCTCCGGCACCACCTCCTTCGCCGCCTCGGTTTCCTCGAACTGCTCCACCAACGTGGCCAAGAGCGGAGTCTTGCCAGCATCGATGAACGCCACACCGTACATCCTCGCAACGCCTCGAGCCCTCGAGCCAGAACAAATTGCATCCGATCGCGAAGTCGAGGTACCCGAACGGAGTCGCCGGCGAAGAAGGCCTTCCCGTTTGAGCACTTGGCGAAGGCCTCCTCCATGGGCCCGATCGCCGCGAGCGTCTTGTTGACCTTCTCCGCCCTCTCCTCCGTCGCCGCCCTCATAATGCCTACCCAAGCAGGGAACAACTGCAAGAAAGACATCGTGGCTTTGGCACCCGATGTTCAAACTCCCAACGGGACAAAGGAAAACCTATGGAAAATATTCACCTTGTCGTCAACATATGCAGCCCAGAAGCCAGCAATGGCGCGCTCGTAGGGGTCGATGGGTAGGATGGGTGCTCCGCGGTGCCCCAGACCTCGTCGACGTACTGCACGATGCACAAGCATATGAACAGAGGGTGGCGCTCGCCGTTGCACCACACCAGCAAGGCTAGATGCACAATACTTAGTTGGACAAAGGAGCACCCTTGGCTGGTCGCGGAGCTCCATCGCTGGCATCTCTAGTTGGAGAAGGATCGGGATCGTCCAGTCTCGGCGGGAGGCAATTCAAATGTTTAACTGCCGTGGAGATGGCTGAGTGTCGTGAAAAGGGTTTATGCTTTAATTGTGATGAAAATTTCAGTGGGGACATCGTTGTCTGCATTGCTCGGAGGTCATATAGGACGAGGCAGTTTCAGCGGACAGTGTTGACGAGAAAGAACCACCTTGAACTCCAGCTCGAGGACGAGCTGTTTCTCTAGTGGGGGAGTAATGTTGTGGACTTGTATTACCAAAGAAGACCTTCCGTCTAGTTTTCATGCGGCCAAAGATCAGGAAGTCTGATGCTATACGGATGCTATACGGAGTCATTTCCAAGTCTCTTTTAGTTATGGTAAGTTAGATAGATTGTCCCTTCAGGATATTGATTCGTATTAGGGAAACGTCTAGCCTTCTCTATATATGGAGGCAATGTAATAGTTTGAGGTAAGAAAGAATCAATCTACGTCTTCTCATTGTTGTTTTCTAGTCCTCTCAAATGCTCTTGTCTTCCCCTGCTATCCTGCTGGTTACCCACGACGACGCCTCTCCGTCAAATCCGAAGCTCACGAGCGTTGCCGAGCCACCCCTACAATTTGAGTAGTAGAAGCTGACAGATTAAAAACACTGTCAGAAACTGACAGACATTATGGATAGTAGACTTAAAATAGCTATAACTTTCATTTGGCTGATCCAAAAATTGTGTTCTTTAACATTCTAGAAAGATAAAAGAATTATCTACACAATTCATATTGGTCAATAACCCTGATTAGGATGTTATCTGTTTTTAATCTATCAATTACTACGACTGTTATAACCTCACAGAGATTCTGAATAGCAGCATTGAAAAGACCATAACTCAAAAATATACCTCCAAGTAATGCAAAATAAGATTCTATGGAAAACTAATGAAATTCCCCATAATTCTTTAGGAGATGATCAAACCTAATTTCGCAGTTATAGACTTCAAATCTATAGTACAATCTTCAACAGGAAAAACCCGATCTACGACCCGAATTCAACCGCGTAGGAAAGAATTAAGCAAAAAATAATGCGGAATTGAGGATCACCCTTGAATACATGATGAACCCCGCTGAAAAACCCACAAGAACTTCCTCTCCCCTTCCTTCTCCCTCTTCCTCTCCCTTTCTCCCTGGTCGGCAGCAAGAGGTAGCAAGGGGGCGACATGGCTTAGCCAAGGAGGGCAACATGGTGGGGGTGGTAGAAGGGGAGGGCATGCTACAGTAACGACATCACTACAGTACTCGGTGCTACAGTCCTGGGTGTCTAGGGTTTGGCTTCCCCCCTCTTAAGCCAGTTCCCCGCTTGGGCCAAAAAGCTATGCGCCGAAGGCCCAGTTCTAATACTCCTCCCAAAATTCTGAATTTTTTTCTTTCTAATTTTATTTAATTTCAGTACCAATCACTTAGTTGTTTTATTTTTAAATAGGATATTACAGGTAATTTATTAACAAGAGGAGGGTAAATGGAGTTTACCTCAAGTTCGACAGCCTTGAGTTGTCGTTTTGATTCGTATGCCGAAGATCCTCCATAGAAATGGTTGATGGTGTGCTTTGGATCCTGGAATGGCATCTCCTCGTCATCATCCAACTATTTTCGACCGCTTGTTTGCCCTACCTCCTTGAGTGTAGGAAGAGGTCCTTTGCCAAAATAGTAGTCCTCGAGCTTTCGTTGGAAAACTCGGCAGTTGCGAAGATCGTGTCCTTCCTTTTTATGGAAAAGACATCACCTAGGCTTGTCATTCTTCTATTCAGGGCGTTTACCCTTGCCCTGGCCGGAGTATGGCTTGAAGCCTCTAGGCTCTTTATCGCTTATAGCCAAGACTTCCTTGGAGCTATTGACTGGAGGCTTTTGACCTTTGGTCTTTGCTCTTGGACTTCTTGGTATTTTTGTCCTTCTTCTTACTACTTTTGCCTACTTCTTGAGGATCTTTATCATTTCGATCGATGGATTTGTTCCACTCGACCGCTTCTGCAGCAGTTGCATATCGGTCGGCCATCTCAAAAAGCTCAGAAACAGTAGCTGGAGGATTTAAAGCAATGTCCTTTGTGATCCTCGTACTGTGGACTCCCTGCTTAAATGCTCTGATAACAGAAGAGTTAGAAACCTCAGGTATGGAATTTTGAACCTAACTGAAACATCTGATGAATTGACGCAAGGTTTCATGAGCATTCTGTCTCATCCTGTGTTGGTCATCCTCTTTTCCGAGACGGTTGTAAGTACCTTGAAAATTACCCAGTAGTAGATCGTAGAGGTGTTGTCATGAATAGATCGACTCATATGGTTGATTTAACAACCACAACCGAGCAGATCCTTCGAGCACAGTAGGAAGGTAATTCGCCATAACGTGCTCTCCTCCTACTACTGCTCGAACAACGGTCGTATAGATCTGAAGGAATTTGATAGGATTTTATGACCCATCAAACTTCTCCATGTTCACTGGCTGTACCATCCCAAAGTTCTGTTACCAAAAAATAAAATAATAAAATTATTATTTTATTAGATTTTCCAAAATTTTAAACAGTTTATTGCTTTTCTTGAATTTTTAGGATTTTAAAAGTCAAAAATAGAATTTCTTGAGTTTTATGGGTTTTTATTGGAGTTAAAGTTAAAAAATAAAAATGTAATTTATTTCTTGAATTGTTTTGGATTTTCAAAAGGTTTTTCCTATTTTCCCAAAACGAAAAATAATTTATGTGCAAAAATAAAAACATGTTCTTCTTCCAGAGAGAGAACCTACGCGCTATGGCGGTCCCTCGCTCCCGCACGCGTGTGCGCACCCGCATCATCTCTAGCCCCGCATGCCTGCACCTCCGCTTATCCCACGCTTGCACCCGGGATTCCCGCTGTTGCCCGCGTGCCCTGCTCCTTAATAATCTTCCCACGCCGCACGCCGGCCATGGCCTACCTATGTTTAGTGCGCGTACTGCGCCCGGTGCTCCCGCGCCGCACGGCTTTGCCTCCCCGTGCTCCTCCTCCCTCCTCTCCCTCTCTATAAAAAAGCCAAAGCATCTCCCTCTTCCTCCCTTTTCCCTTCCCCTTCGTCCCTTCCTCTCCCTACGCCTGGAACAACCCCAATCGCATATCCCATTTCTTCTCCGACGCTGGCCAGAGTGCCTCCTCTCCGTTCTCCCTCTCCGATCGTCCATTCGCCACACCACCCACATCACGGTGTGTCCCTCGGCCTCCTCCACCCATCCCCCTAGTTTCCCCTCCCCTCTCCCATCCTCCTTGCCAGATTTCAAGCTTTTTCGCCTCCGGCCGAAGCTCCTTCCTCCTTGCGTTCCATTGCCTTCGTTGATCCCCCGACAACATCATCCACTTCGTTGAGTTCGCAGCTTCGCATTCTACTAGGTGCTTTCGCTCTCCTCGCCAGAACGCTGCCGGAGCACCATCGCCCCCTTGCACCATCACCACCATAGTCATCATGCTCCGGCGCCAAGCCCTCATGACTGCTCCCCTCGCCGACGCCGCTGTTGAGCTGTGGAGCTCCGTACTGCTGCTGCTTCTTCTTCAACCATTTTTTCCTTCTTTGACTCACTTCCTTGTGGGAACACATTGTCATACTCCCCTTCCTTTCTTCTCTCTTGCCTTCACTTGCAAATGGTCCCATGAGTTCATCCTCTCCTTGCTTTGCTTTGTGAAGAAAAATCAAACAGCAGGAAATTCAATAAGAATATTCTATTCCTTTTTGTTTTCTATTATTTCATGTGATGTTAAAGTTCCGGACGTTCGTTTTCCTTCATACGAACTCTGATTCCATCGATTCTTGTTCCTAAATACATGCCAAGTCAATATCTTTCTATCAATACTAAGTTTATAATATTTGGAGTTTACTTGAATTTTGTTTGAATTTAGCTTGTTTTCGCGTATAGATTTCGACGATTTCGAATAATCGGATTTCGACGTTGTTTGAGAACAACAACTAAATGAGCAAGGCAAGTTACATCATTTGATCATATTCGATCCCATTATTTTAAATTATTTAAATTCTATTTTAAATTATTATTGCATGCTTATTTATATTCAATGTAATTTAAATCCCTCTTTTAAATTTATAAGTTAATCCCAATACACTTGTAAGCCAATTTTTTCCATATAAGTAGTAAAGAGAATCATTCCGAGTGTTAAATATTTTGGAGATAGAACTGGAAAAGATTGGATTATATGATTATATAATTGTTGGAGAGATTATAGGCTTGTAGTATTATTGGATTAATGAATGTTGGATTATAAGAATAGATTATTTATATTGGATTGACAGATGTGGATTATACAAATAGATTATTATTGGATTGATGGATGTGGATTATAGAAATACATTATTGATATTGGATTGATGGATGTGCATTATAGAAATAGATTAATGATATTGCCTTGATGGATGTGGATTGTAGAAATAGATTATTGATATTGGATTGATGGATGTGGATTATAGAAATAGATTATTATTGATTTGATGAACGTTGGATTATAGAAATAGATTATTGATATTGGATTTGATGGATGTGGATTGTAGAAATAGATTATTGGTATTGGATCGATGGATGTGGATTATAGAAATAGATTATTATTGATTTGATGAACGTTGGATTATAGAAATAGATTATTGATATTGGATTAATGGACGTTGGATTATAGAAATAGATTATTGATATTGGATTGATGGATGTGGATTACATAAATAGATTATTATTGATTTGATGAATGCTGGACTATAGAAATAGATTATTGATATTGGATTGATGGACGTTGAATTATAGAAATAGATTATTGATACTGGATTGATGGACGTTGAATTATAGAAATAGATTATTGATATTGGATTGATGAATGTGGATTATAGAAATATATTATTGATATTGGATTGATGGATGTGGATTATAGAAATAGATTATTATTGATTTGATGAACGTTGGATTATAGAAATAGATTATTGATATTGGATTGATGGACGTTGGATTATAGAAATTGATTATTGATATTGGATTGATGGACGTTGGATTATAGAAATAGATTATTATTTATTTCATGAACATTGGATTGTAGAAATAGAATAATATTGTTGCATTATAGAAATAGATTATTGCCGGATCCTGCATGCATGGGCAGTAGTATATTGTGTGTGCAACGGCTGTCGAGGTAGGAAATTTTGTACGGTTTATGGTCGAATCTAAGAATCTATTCGAGGAAGGAAATCAAATCCTGATTACCAGAAAGTCATTAAGTCGCAACTGCCTATTAGTGATCAGCGGACGAGCGAATCCTAATATTAGTGCAAAAAGATTGAAAACTTGCCATGGTTAAGACAACAGACACATGTATGTTTAACTCCTTGCAATAAACTCCACAAATCGACAATGTTTCCAAGTTTCGACCCATGGAAACAAATCGTTGATTTGTAACTATATATAGGGGAGCATATGCGCTTCCCTAGTATTGCAATTGCAAGTTGAGGTAGTACGTGTCTCTATAGCTTTTCGCCATGGCCACGCTAATCTCACCAATGCATGTCGTGATGGCAATGCTACTGGCCTCCCTGTTGGTTGCGTCATCCACGGCGCACGACGATCACCACCACACGCCTCGCCATCACCACCATCACCACCACCACCACCACCACCATCATCATGCACCACCGCCAGCAGTACCCCCGTACGCCGATCCGCCGGTAACTCCCGCTCCGAGCCCTCAGGACCATCATGGTTATCATACTCCAACGCCAAGCCCTCATCACCACCATAGTCATCATGCTCCGGCGCCAAGCCCTCATGACCATCATGGTCATAATGCTTCAGCTCCGAGCCCTCGTCACAACCATGGTCATCATGCTCCGGCACCGAGCCCTCATCACCATCATGGTCATCATGCTCCGGCGCCAAGCCCTCATGACCATCATGGTCATAATGCTCCAACTCCGAGCCCTCGTCACAACCATGGTCATCATGCTCCGGCGTCGAGCCCTCATGACCATCATGCTCCGACGCCGAGCCCTCGTCACCACCATGGTCATCATGCTCCGGCTCCAAGCCATCGTCACCACCATGGTCATCATGGTCCGGCGCCGAGCCCTCTTCACCACCATGGTCATAATGCTCCCGCGCCGAGCGCTCATGACCATCATGCTCCGGTGCCGAGCCCTCAAGACCATCATGCTCCGACGCCAAGCCCTCATCACCACCATGATCATCATGCTCCAGTGCCAAGCCCTCATCACCACCATGGTCATCTTGCTCCGGCGCCAAGCCCTCATGGCCATCATGGTCATAATGCTCCAGCTCCGAGCCCTCGTCACAACCATGGTCATCATGCTCCGGCGCCAAGCCCTCATGACCGTCATGCTTCGACACCGAGTGACCATCATGCTCCGGCGCCGAGCCCTCGTCACCACCATGGTCATCATGCTCCATCGCCGAGCCCTCGTCACCACCATGGTCATCATGCTCCGATGCCGAGCCCTCATGACCATCATGCTCCGGCACTGAGCCCTCGTCTCCACCAACATTAGCTCTAGCAATTTAGTATGCCCTTGTCACAATGAGTCTTCGATGTGGAAAATACTAAATTGATCTTTTGATTGGAGTCCCGTCCAAGAATCTCTCTACCATGGTTGTTGAATGAAGCGGAGAAGGCATGATGACGCAAAATGTGTGGTATTCGATGATAATACTGCAGTCGAGAAAACCACAATAGAAAGATGGAAAACACTTGCAACGGAGAAATAGTTTAGCTCAAAAATTGTATCATCTATCTATCTATTATTATCTTATTAAAGCAAAGAAAAAAAAAGCTGCCACAGTCATTCTCAAGGGTTAGAAATTGTCATGTTAATTAGAGTAAAAAGTGATATCTATATCATCGATTTTTAGTGGGTCCAAATTATAATAGTGCAGATTACTAGGCTAGATATCACAATTCAATCAGAAGTACAACTTTGTTTCTAGATATAGAGCTACTCTTAGCATGTATAGAAACCATGTTTCTATCCGATAATATAACTCATGGTTTCCATTGAAAGTACACAAGCTTCCGTTCGATTCCTCCATGAAAAAAAAGAAACACGAAAAAACACGTTCTTGCGTACTCTTATGACACAAACGGCCTATCTCTTCTCGGATTGATCAGCCGAGTGAAAAGAAGAAAAAAAAGTACGATGGAGCTAAAAAAGGTACGATGAATTCCTATGAGGCTACAAAACACAGGCGGCAAATATGCGCACGGTGTGGCTAGCTCGGCTATTGTAATATTCCGTTTCTGTTTATGAAGAAATCAATGCGATTTTGTTTCGAATCCAAATTTAAAAGAGAATTTCCGGCGTTTCGCCTGTTCTTCTAGATTTGGGCCTGGACCTTTGGCCAGCAGACCCAAGTGAGGACCTTGTGGGCCAAAAAGGGGGCCATTGGCCCATTAGTTGGCCGGCCAAAGGGGGGGGTCAAACCCTAGCACCCCCACCTCTCCCACTTCTCCCACCTCCTCCCTCTTGTGGCCGCCACGCCTATCCTCCCTCCCCCCTGCGCCCCTGCCTCCTCCTCCTCCCCATGGCGCCTCCCATCCATTGGTGCTGCACCTCTCTACCTCTTGGAGCCATCTCCCTCCTAGAGCCGAATCGTCCTGCCGCCAGTTTTGCAAAGGAAGGAGAAGGGTTTTTGTGGGGCTGCTGATCAAGAAGGAAAGGAGTGTCTTCAAGGATCCTTCGTCGTCTCCCTGGGAGTTCTCAAGGGTAACGAATGTCGTTTTTGTTGTTGGGTTAATCGTAGAGGCGAATTTGATTGGGTTTGATCGGATCAAGTTATGTCTGCTGAAGATTCAGTTCTGTCCAGTGTCTTGCGCGGCCTGTTTCATGTTCTTAAAGGCATAATTAGGAAATTTGATCTCCTAGAGTTATTTAGATATTGTTCTTAGCTTTCGGTGGCCGCCAAGAACACCTAATTCCGATGTACGGATCAAAAGTTATGGTCGTTTTAGTTTCTGCTGTCCAGAAATCTGACGAGAATTAGCAGTCATTGTAATTGTTAAACAATGACCTAGATAGAAGATGATTCAGAAGTCTTGCCCATAAGGACTTTTGTACGTGATCTCATTAGCTTTCAGGATTGTTAAAGAACACTCTAATAGGAGTTGTAGAATAAAAGTTATGATCTTTTTAGTGTTGCTGTCTTTTTCATCTAGGCAGTTTCTGTTCTATAATTTCATCTATCATTTAGCAAATTAAATTGGCCGAATTGGGTTACCTTGTCAACTAGAGTATTGTATATATGTCAGTTAAGAATCCATAGAAACTGGTTTCACCTCATTCCGAGTTCCAGATCAATAGATATGATTTTTTTACCGTACTGCTGTCCAGTTTCGGTTTGTGCCTGAGTAGTCAATTTTCAGATTAGAGTTTCTAGTTGAATCTTGAGTCACCGGGGAAGCGTTGTAGAATGGTGTCAAGAAGTGTCGTGTGCAATGTGTTCTTATTTCAATTACTTAATTGTTTAGGCAGCGAGACTACGGGTTTGGGAGCATCATCGTTGCCTGCTAACGCATCGCGTCGCGGAAGGCAAGTACTTTGCTAATATTAATGCTTGTGATTGATGAATGCTTAAATGTTCATGTTGTGGTATCTTATGATACATGAGAAGGTGAAAAGTCTATGTTCGTTCATATGTGTTGATTCCATGTTTCGAGATGATGTCTTTCACTGTTCAAATTTCATTCCATGCATCCATAACTCATGTTTCCTCCACGGAAGTGGATTGTAAGTCCCACCATTCCAATGTGGGCAGATTTGGACATTGTCATGTCCCGTCCACGGGAGTGGATAGAAAGACCCATCAATTCCAGTATGGGCATGTAAGACCCATCAATTCCAGTATGGGCAGATTTGGACACCTGTATGAAATGTTCTTCATACGGGATTTGGATCCCCGCACTTTTGTTAAGGTGCGGGCTTAAGTGAACACCGACGGGTGTGTCACTAGCTATACCGGTATAAGCGCGTGTGCAGTCCTTCCTTCGATTACTTCCATTCATCTCATGCATTCATAAATATTCATGTGCGTTGTATGTTCAGAAACTGTGAAGAGGTGATCTTGTTCATATTGGAGGTCTGTTCTTGTATTCAATGTACTTGCTGAGTCTTGGACTCACTCTTGCTTTGTTTATTTGTTTTTAGGTGACCGTTGATGAAGTTTCTCTTGGGAGGGAGTAGACACGCACTACTCAAATATATTTCACCATACACTAGATTCAATAACAGAACTGTTATTGTCTTTCAATCGTTAATTGTTGGATTGTAATAACTAAACTTAGACACGGATGGTAACTTCCCTTCGAGGAGTTTGTTTAAATAATTGTTTATGTTCATTGATCCTTCGTTGTTCATTGATCTTTCGTTGATAGGTTTATCTTAGTGGATCCATCATTATATTCCTGTTATGTTCTAACTGATGTAGATCAGCTTAGTTGATGAATTATTGTCGAAGTTATTCCACTGTATGATATTATATTAGGTCTTTAGGTAGCATTTTGGTTTCCGAATAGCTAGGGTGTTACAGCTATAACGTCATGGCAAATAATTCCTTCGATGCTATGAAAGCTGTCGAGAGCATCACGCTATGGAAGATGTAGAGAGCGTAGTCATGAATTGGTGGTCGCACACATGCAAACGGCGATTAAGACGACGTTGCGTCCCCTTCAGCAATCTCATGGACGCCTGTGTAGGATGACACATTACTACAAAAAGGCTAATACTGGACGTCTCATCACAGACGGTTAACCAAAACCATTTGTATTAAATACAATCATAGACGGTTTTGGTTTAGCAACCGTCTATGTTACTGACTGCGCTAAAAATCGTTTATAAAGAAGTAATATCACAAACGGTTCGTGTCACAGATGATTTTCAACACGAACCGTTTGTGATATGATGCATGCCAATTAGCTAAAATATGCTTTTGAGGGTCACGTACGTGCTTTCTTGGGCCAAAGGATTGAACACGAGGTCTTCCAAGAAAGAGGTGCCTATGTGTAGTTTAAAGGTGACATCAAAGTCGTGGACAGCGTCGGAGCAAGTGCCATATATGGACTGGCAACGGCGGAGCTAAAAATTATATGATAGAAGTGTACATTTTACACTTATAATTATATAGTTTGTATAATAGTTTTATAACATTATAAATCCAAAACATAGGTTTTAAATTTATTAAAAACACAATACAAATAGTTCAAATAAAGTCTTACATGAATAGAAATTACAAAATTACAAAATATGCAACTATGCAAAGAAAATTATAATACTACTTTATGCCTTTTCATACCTTGAAAATGTTTCGTTACATCATCTTCACTAATCTTGAAGAAAATTTCTCTCTCAATAAATATGACTAAACAATTATTCAAGAATTGATTGCTCATACTATCTCTCAACTTGTTTTTCACGAGACTCATAGCGGAAAATACTCTTCATGTCTACAATCTACATTAATATATCGTAACAAAACTTTCAAATTTCCATTCACAAATCACAATTATTCAATTAAAAGTAACAGAAAGCAACAACAGAACAGCTAGTCCACTACTCAATACCATGTACTCCACTACAGCACTAGTGCACTACTCCCGGACTCTTTTAAGTCCAACACACTGTCTCTCCGGTCTCCGAAGTCCAACCAACATAGTGACATATAGAAGAAGTAACAGTCTAACAGAAAGCTAAGCAACTCACACTCTCACGGGTCAAATCAGCATTAAGCTAAGCAACTCACCTGCTTGACTGCTTGTCTACTTCAGTCTTCACAGTTCATGGCTTCACCTTCATGCCTTCAGTCCTTCACAAAATCACAATCAGCAAATTTAATCACCAGGTAGTCCATGGCTCCTTCACAGGAGTACAAGACACCATAATAATATCTCTAACAAATCAATGTAGCAGCGATTTGGTGGTCACAGAAGGAATGGTCCAAAGATCAAAAGGTCTTACAAAAGAGAAGTCTTTCACGCATCAAAATCAAAATCTTTTGAGTAAATTGTTGAGAATAAGAGCATTTTTCGAATTACTTTAATCCAGAAATATAGTAGATAAAACATGATGAATATTCTAGCCACTTTCATAAAGCAAGTAAGCAAGAACACTATAGACATACTAATATCCAGACAAACAGAAACTAGCATATCTATCACAGTGTTCAAGGTAACAACTAGTAATATTACTAACCAAGAAGTACATATGAAATAGACATACCCGGATCCAGTGGAAGGAGCAGCAGTAGTGGAAGAAGCGGCAGCTGGAGTCTTTGTGAGATCGTCGTTTGTCATGGCGTAGTGGTAAGTAGTCGTGCAGTGGACGTCGCGGTAGTAGTCGTACGGTTGTAGGCGTAGCAGAGTCGAATGGAGAGGAAGCGTGGCGATCGCCGCGCGAACGCTCCCCAAAAACCTTATTCGCCCTTGCTCGTGCAAGCCTTCAAGGACGAGGGTTCCGGAGGCCTGCTCTCCCGGTGCGATCGTACACGCGCCTTGCCGGGATGGAGATCGCCGGAGACAGCAACAAAGAACTGTGGTGTCTTTCGTGGAGAGAATTGGAGAACCTGACTCTGTTCCAGATAATGACTATATATAACAACCAGACCAGAAACAGCCACCATCACTCACTAGTAACAGCGGCAATTCTTCGCCTAGTCAAGAGGCCGAAGCGGTCACCATTATTCACTAGTAACAGCCGTTCTTCGCCTAGTCAAGAGGCGAAACGGACGCCATTACTCACTAGTAACAAGAACCGTTATCGCCACCATTATTTGAATCGATTGCATCGTTCTTTTAATTTGCAAAAAATGAAGAGACCAGAAACAGTCGCAATTATTGCCAGCCGTTTATTGCGAGTCGGTGCGTTTCGATTTTCGAATAGATAAAGAAAAACGCGCACGCACCCGACACGCCTGTGTACGCGCGCACACGCACCCGCACCGCACCGCACCGCACCGCACCGCACCGCACCGCACGGCACGGCACGGCTCGGCTCGGCTCGGCTCGGCTCGGCACGGCTCGGCGAGGCGAGGCGAGCGAGCGCGCGCGTGTATTGGCTCTCTCCAATTCCACAAGAGGACTCCCACGTTCCACCTTATAAATTGGTGTAACTCCCCTTTAACTCTCCATATGGGACTAAAAAGGTTTAGCACATGCACATGGGCCTTTGGGATTTTCCAGGATTTAATTAGAATTAAAGTTTTGGGCCTAGCCCATATTAAATCCAACAATCCCCCACCAGATCCCAAGGGCACATGTCAAATTCCTTGATCCACAGTATTGTTTTAATATATCAGTGTTTCGATGGAGACCGGTTAAGGTTGAACATCCATCTAGAATGAAGTTACACTTATCCACAATCGCACAATGGACTAAGCCTTGAATTGGCGCTTTGTGTGAATAAGTTTCACTTAAGTCCTTAACTGATACTAGGCTGCCAGGCATCCCCGCGGGTTGGAGCATATAAGTCATACTCCTGGCCTATTCATGAGCTTCCTAGAGATTACCCTATCTCATAGATCGTGACTAGCATCGGGCTCATATAGGTGTGTTCTTTCAAGATCGCTCAGAGGACAAAGACATCTTTGCTTAAATAAGCCACAGAACACATTAAGATAAAATCAACCTACCATACAGATTTAGGAGAGAATTGCATCTCCAATGGAGTGGGTCTATAAAGGTACTCTCCTCCCAGTTAACCAAAAGCTTGTTTCACCAATCCTACTTCACGGGATCTCCGATCATATAGGATGGGTTACCACTATGGTATAACTCACGTGGGTCTCAAACCCATCTCCCTTGATGCATTGTCTATCACATTCCGTGATAAACCCTTTGTGAAAGGATCTGCCAGATTCTTAGCTGTTTGGATATAATCCAAAGCTATTACTCCGGAGTTTCTCATTTTCCTGACACACTTCAGTCTTCTCTTCACATGTCTTGATGATTTCATATTATCCTTAGAACTGTTCACCTTGACGATCACGATCGATTGTCACATTCATCGAATAGCGTGCCGGTTTATCAACCACCGCAGTCCATCAAGAGCTCACGAAGCCATTCGGCTTCAACGAAGGCGATATCTAATGCCGTGAGTTACGCTTCCATTGTTGACCTCGTTAAGATGGTGCGCTTGCAAGACTTCCATGAAACAGCGCCATCTCCAAGTGTGAAGACATATCCACTTGTGGCCTTAATCTCATCAAAGATCGATATCGGTTTGAATCACTATAACCCTCTAGTACCCTAGGGTACCCGGTATAGTGAATGCCATAACTCATATTACCCTTTAGATAGCGCATTACCCTCTCAAGAGCATGCCAATGATCATCTCCCGGATTAGAAACAAACCGGCTTAGTTTGCTCACAGCAAACGAGATGTCAGGCCTGGTACCGCTAGCTAAATACATAAGTGAACCAATTATCTGAGAATATCTCAATTGGTCTCTGGCTATTCTCCGATTCTTCCTAAGCAACACGCTAGGATCATAAGGTGTTGGAGAAGGTTTGCAGTCGCTATAACCAAAACGACTCAGAACCTTTTCCACATAATGAGATTGCAACAATGTAATCCCACCATCATCACCTCTCAACAGCTTGATGTTCAAGATAACATCGCCTACTCGAGATCTTTCATCTCAAAATTCTGAGACAAGAAATCCTTGACCTCCTTAATCACATTAAGGTTGGTCCCAAAGATCAGTATGTCATCAACATACAGACATAGAATGACTCCCTCGCCCCCACCATGGCGATAATACACACATCCGCACTTCATTTACAATAAAGCTGCGCAGATGTTAAGGTTCTGTCGAATTTTTCATGCCACCGCTAGGTGCTTGTTTAAGACCATACAAAGATTTCAACAACTTGCACACCTTTCCTTCTTGACCATTTACTACAAATCCATCCGTCGTTCCATGTAAATTTCCTCGTCCAACTCTCCATTTAGAAAAGCCGTCTTAACATCCATCTGATGAATGAGAAGACCGTGTGAGGCAGCCAGAGATAGTAGTACTCGAATAGTGGTCAATCTAGCCACAGGTGAATAAGTATCAAAGAAATCTTCGCCTTCCTTTTGGGTATAACCCTTGGCCACAAGCCGTGCCTTATACTTCTCGATAGTACCATCAGGCCTAAGCTTCTTTTTGAACACCCACTTACATCCTACAGGTTTACAACCATAAGGACGCTCAGTGATCTCCCAAGTTCCATTAGAGATAATGGAATCCATTTCACTGGACTGCTTCCTTCCAGTATTCCGCATCTGGAGAAGCATATGCTTCAGAAATGGTACTTGGAGTATCATCCACAAGGTACACAATGAAATCGAACCAAAAGACTTTGCAGTCCTTTGTCTTTTACTCTTCCTCGAGTTTCATTGTCTTCCTCCTCGGAATTTGATCGGGGTTTGCTCAAAATATTCCATTGGAATGGCAGTTCGGGAGTTGTATCGGGCTCGACTCGATAAACTAGGCATATCTTTCATCGGAAAAATATCCTCAAAGAAAGTAGCATCTCTGGACTCCATAATTGTACCGACATGCACGTCATGTACTCCAGATTTCACCACTAAAAATCTATATCCAACGCTATGATGAGCATAGCCTAAAAAGACGCAATCCACGGTTTTGGTCCAAGCTTACGCTTTTTGGAAATTGGCACGTTGACTTTCGCCAAACAACCCCAAGTGCGCAAGTATGAAAGTGATAGTCTTTTCTTCTCCCATTGTTCAAATGGAGTTATCTCTTTATTCTTTGTGGGAACCCTATTTAGGACATGACATGAAGTCAATATAGCCTCCCCCCACCATGCCTTGGAAAGACCCGATGTGTCTAGCATGGCGTTAACCAAATCGTTAGAGTACGGTTCTTTCTTTCGGCAATCCCATTTGACTGGGTGAATAGGAGGCGTCCTCTCATGGATTATACCATGTTCCTCACGTAATAAATTGAACTCATTAGAAAAGTACTACGCCACGATCGACCTAACCCTTTTGATTTTCTTTTCAAGTTGGTTCTCACCGCCTTATAGATTTTAAAGTAGTGAAAAGCTTCATCTTTAGTTTTTAAAAGATACACATAGCGTAACCTAGTGGAATCATCAATCAAAGTCATGAAATATCTCTTACCACCTTTTGTCAACACACCATTCATCTCACACAGATCTGAATGTATGAGTTCTAATGGTGCCAAGTTTCTTATCTCCGCGCCTTGTGAGGCTTACGAGGTCGCTTTGATTGCACACAAACTTGACATTTAGAACCTTTGGCAAGGGTGAATTTCGGGATTAACTCTAAAGCGGCTAACGCGTCATGCAACCAAAATTTATGTGACAAAGTCGTGAATGCCAAATAGTAGTCTCATTACCACTGAAAATATGATTCACAACATTATTACACAAATCTGAAAGAGATAGGCGGAACAAGCCTCCGCACACATAGCCTTTACCAACAAATTGTCCACATTTGGACATTACAAATTTATTGGACTCAAATACCGGTCTAAAGCCATCTCTACACGTAAGAGATCCGCTCACGAGATTCTTATTGATGGATGGCACATGATGCACGTTCTTGATTGCACAATCTTTCCCAAGTAAACTTGGATCGACCGTGCCAACACCATGAACGATGGCATGTGACCCGTTCCCATTAGAACGGTGAATCCCGAGTGACCGTAAGAAGAAAACAATGAAATATCAGCACACACATGTATATTAGCACGAGTGTCTATCCACCAATCGGTAGATTGACATACGGAAAAACAAGAGGTAAATTACCATACCACAAGTTCCGCCTCAATGAGTACCAACAACAACATTGGCGGACTTGGAATTCTCGCCTGCGATTCTTCACACCCTTGCGTTGATCGCAATCCTTGGCCCAATGACCAGATTCGCCACACACAAAGCAAAGGCCATCCTTTGTGTTCTTCTTCTTCTTTTAAAGCTTGTTGTTTGTGCAGTCTTGTTTTTGCCTTTGAACTTTTGAGCTTGGCCATTCTTTTCTCGCACCACATTGGCACTAGAATGTCCTCATTTCCTCTAGTGTGTGTATCTTTTGCCCTTGCCTTTTCTTCAACATCAAGAGACCCAATGAGATTTTCAACAGAAAACTCTTGTCTCTTGTGTTTGAGAAGTAGCAAAATTCCTCCACGAAGGAGGAAGCTTGGCAATAATGCCTCCGCGACAAACTTGTCCGTAACACACACTTGAAATGCTCAAGTTCTTTGGCCATGGATTGTATCTCATGAGCTCGCTCAACTCTGAACGGCCATCAACCATTCTATAGTCATGGTATTGCTCCATGAGATACGTTCCTTCGCTCGCATCCGAAACCCCAAACTTGGCCTCGAGTGCATCCCACATATCTTTCCCATTTGTAATCACCATGTATGCATCAACTAACTTCTCACCAAGAACGCTGATCACGGCACCTTTAAAAAGGTTATCAGCAGCCTCGAACGCTTGCTCTGCTCAGAGTAAGTGTTCCTTCAGCTTGCCTTTGCCACATGAAAACGTTCATGGCAGTTAGCCAAAGCACCATCTTGGTGCGCCACCTCTTATAATTCGCACCATCGAATTGAGAGGGCTTAAGCGCAAGCAGCAAAGCAGTTGATGAAAAATGCCTATTACAATAAGGTTTTTGGATTGTTGAGAATAAGAGCATTTTTCAATTACTTTAATCCGAAATATAGTAGATAAAACATGATGAATATTCTAGCCACTTTCATAAAGCAAGTAGCAAGAACACTATAGACATACTAATATCCGACAAACGAAACTAGCATATCTATCACGGTGTTCAAGGTAACAACTAGTAATATTACTAACCAAGAAGTACATATGAAATAGACATACCGGATCCAGTGGAAGGAGCAGAGAGTGGAAGAAGCGGCACCGAGTCTTTGTGAGATCGCCGTTTGTCATGGCGTAGTGGTAAGTAGTCGTGCGATGGACGTCGCGGTAGTAGTCGTGACGGTTGTAGGCGTAGCGAGAGTCGAATGGAGAGGAAGTGGCGAGCGCGCGAACGCTCCCAAAACCTTATTCGCCTTGCTCGTGCAAGCCTTCAAGGACGAGGGTTCCGAGGCTCGCTCTCCGGTGCGATCAGACACGCGCCTTGCCGGATGGAGATCGCCGAGACAACAACAAAGAACCGTGGTGTCTTTCGTGGAGAGAATTGGAGAACGACTGCTCCGGATAATGACTATATATAACAACCGGACGAAACACCACCATCACTCACTAGTAATAGCAGCCGCATCGCCTAGTCAAGAGGCGTAAACGGTCACCATTATTCACTAGTAACAGCAGCTGCCGTTCGCCTAGTCAAGAGGCGAAACGGACGCCATTACTCACTAGTAACAAAGAACGTTCTATCGCCACCATTATTTGAATCAGTGCATGTTCTTTTAATTTGCAAAAATGAAGAGACCAGAAACAGTCGCAATTATTGCCAGCCGTTTATTGCGAGTCGGTGCGTTTCGATTTTCGAATAGATAAAGAAAACGCGCGACGCACCGACACGCTGCGCTGTGCGCGCGCGCGCGCGCGCGCGCGCACACGCACGCACGGCACGGCACGGCTCGGCTCGGCGAGGCGAGCGAGCGCGCGCGTGTATTGGCTCTCTCCAATTCCACAAGAGGACTCCCACGTTCCACCTTATAAATTGGTGTAACTCCCCTTTAACTCTCCATATGGGACTAAAAAGGTTTAGCACATGCACATGGGCCTTTGGGATTTTCCAGGATTTAATTAGAATTAAAGTTTTGGGCCTAGCCCATATTAAATCCAACATAAATTACATGGTCATTGTTTACCCAAATCGTTTTATGGCCATAGGCAATAATTTATTGGCTTCATTTCATAGCAACACACCAAAAGACCCCTCATCTTCTCAAGCAGAATTCGATCTTTCATGGTCATTGTGCCAACAATTTCTTGCCCAGTCTACAGAGCAAGCAAACACCTAAAATCCATCTCTCCCCGTAAATCTCTGTCTCACCGAATCGCATAGAAGAAGCTAGAAGATTTTACTTGTGACCAGTATGTTAATCTCACCTGAGCACAGGAGGATACGGCGGTGATGGACGCCCGCAGCGCCGCCACGGCCGTCTTGTAGCGGTGCCTCACCTCGTCTAGCAACCCGCCGGGCCGACTGCTTCCCCGGAGGACTGAGAGGAGAGATTACGGTTGGGGGACTGGGGAGCCGAGCCGGGAGGAGACAGGAGAGGATTCAGGATTGGATTTGTTGCCGATTTGGAGTGGTCAGTGTCTCAGTGATGTATTCGGAAGGAGACATGGAACTTCGGTGGTGGCTTTCAGGCAGAGATATAGTTTTGAGGAACATAGGAAGAACTAATCTCCGGTAGTTTTTCAAAATTTTGGGGAAATTTTTGGGGGTGCCGGTGCATACCCGGCACCCCAGCTGGTTCCGCCCCTACATAGACAGATATTATGTACCGATTTATTCTAATGCATACTTCTTTCAATACCAAATTGGAGATACAAGTTTTTTTAGTCCCCAATTTAGATACAAATTGGACTTCTTCGACATTAGCCTCATGCAGCAACGTATAAGAGAGAATCGATCTCATCGCCAGTAGATGAGAGGCTAGCTAGCATCAGGAAACAAAATTCTTATGGTGGCTTACGTTGATGTCGGGTGGACAGCGTCTAGCCTAAATTGAATTCCGTCTACCAAAGCAGGAAAGGGATAAGAGAGCGGCATAATAATTAGGCTATATCCCTAGACGTCAACCGGATCATGTACTTCTCCAATCTTGCCTACTAAGTATTAAACTTAAGCGAGAGGCCTTAAATTAATGTTCTTGGTGAGATCCTCTGCGGCATGATTGCTTCTCTACTTGATATTTGCGCTCATGGCAATGTGCAGTTGGTTTATATCATCGGTCACAAATACATGTCGTTTTGGTCTTCTTGGTGAGATCGTCTACGGTATGATTGCCACTCTACTTGCTATTTGCACTCATGTCAATGGTGCAATTGGTTTATATTCATTCTGGTCACAAATATATGTCGTTTTGGAATACATACAGTTAAACTTTCAAAACGTTGGTTATCCTTCTAAATAGTTAGATTAGATGCATGAAAATCATATGTGTAGATTTGTATCGAAAGTATTTTCATAATATTATAATTTTATTGGGTGTTATAACTACATTATATTAGAAATTAGTAGTCAAAGTTGTGTTTTGAAAACCATGTCAATATCCAAAACAATATGTATTTGTGACTGGAGGGAGTAATGGTCTCTCAAAAAGTTATGAATTACTCCCTCTGGTCTTTTTAAATGCCGCCTAGAATACGTACAATCGAAATCGTATTAAATTTGACCAAATATATTGTCTAGAATATGTAGTTTGGATATACAAATATGCCATGAGTAGATTTGTCAAAAAAAAATAATTATGTAATATTACACTTTGTAACTTTTTTGAATATATGGTAATAAAATTTAGCAGTCAAAACGTCTTCTTAACTTTGAAAAGTCAAAAACATCATTTGTTTTAACTAGAGGGTGTATGTAATAGTAAAGATGCAGTTGTACCAAACATAAACAGCAGGTGTCACGCAAAAAATTGCATGGGAAAACCATATTGAATTCCTTAAGGATTCGTTTGTGATTGTAGATTTAAAAGTGATTTTGATTTTACCATATTTGGGTATATTCATATATTGTTAACATCTTTTTTAGAGAAACTAGCCGATTGGCCCGTGCAATTGCACGACTTGGTGTAGTATAGTATAACTTTACACAATTCCAAATTTATAAATTTATATTTTTGCAATCTAAATTTGAATTTCTGATATTTGATTAGCAAATTTTATTTTAGATCTCTCTCCTTATGTGTGAAAGATATGATCGAGAGGTAGGTCCATCAATCAAATTTACGCTCTCAACCTTTGAATTAAATGTAGTGCTACCTATTTTTTTCAAATTAATATCTCACTAAACCAACTACTGAATCTATGCCTTTAAATTAGGTTTCACTAAATTAAGGGTTAGATTTTTTTATATCTTTTTCAAATTAATATATCTCTAAGACAACTATTAAATCTAAACCTTTAAAATTTGGGACCACCAATTTAAGTGGTCGGATGTTTTCTTTTTTGTAAGAATTTCTAGCATACTTCTGTTTTTTTTAGCAGTCATAAAGAGTCTCTAATCGAGTTTTAATATATAATAGATAACATAAACATATTATATCCTATTATCTACACATAAAAGCAACCGTGTTCGCACTGAATGGCTAAAAATTACCATGTCAATTACAGGGAAAAAAAAGAAGATCTACACCATCAGTTACTGTGGATATGAATTGTAATGATGGAGATTGATTAGATATATATATGATTATAGTTTCGAAATACAACTCTAATTTAAGATAGCTTGTATCTGATATGGATAGAAAAATACTAGCAGTTGTATAAATTCACGTGTAATTGTGTATACATCCGAGCTATTCATCGCTGAAGGCCCTATGTCATCAATACAATGAATTTGGGTATCCTACCGGTTAAATGGAGTCAGGATTGGGACGAGGAGAGGCGGGCCACGTCGTTTTTTTCCCGTGTTCGTCAGATGCCCTGCTCATGTCGTCTACACCGTTCGATTGGATTGGGCGGTCTGCTCGCATGTGCTGCGTTCGCCTCATCCGTCGGATGTGGTGTGCGTGTTTTTTGGCTCGTCTGATTCGATGGAGCATTGTGTTCCCACGTCCCACTACCATCTTAGTATGTGTGCCCGCTTCCTTGTTTCCTGTGAGCATCCACTGCCTTTTTTCCCCACCGCGTGTCCCCTGTTCGGTGTTTCTTGCTCGTCTCGTCTCTGTCGCTTGCTTCTTCTTCCTGTCACTCAACTACCTTGTTCGTTTCGGTTGCCGCCATTTGCCGTTGGCCTGCCCTCTTCCTCTGGTTTTCTTTGCCTTGTTTTTTATCCACTGCGGCCCCTTGGTTCATTCTTTCTTCTTCGTGTCATCTCTGTCGCTTGCTTATTGATCCTGTCTTCCAGCCACATTCGTTGTTTCAGTTGCTGCCATTTACCGTCGCCCTACCCTCTTTCTGCGGTTTTCTTTGCCTTAGTTTCTGCAGCTGTTGTGGACTGGTCTCCATTCATTCGTTCCCTTTTTTGCCGTCGGGAGAGGGGTCTACCTCCATGGATCTGGTGCGCTTTGGTTCTTGGAGGGCGGTTCCGTCTTCTTTTCCTTGTTTTTTGCCCATCGTGCTTTTCTCTGCTTCTCCCCCTGTGTTTCTTTTCATCGGATTTTACATCCCCTCGTTCTTTGTTTCTTTGTTTTCAATTTTTCGATTTCTTCCTCGGCTTCTTGTCCACTGTTTCTTTCGGGTGGATTTCCCCCCTCCTCTTCTGTGCCTCTTTGGGTCTCAGTACCAACCGGAAGCCACTCTCCCAGCCAAATTAGCTTAGGGTTTGTTCCGTCGGCTGCGATAGTGGTGTCGTGACCTTCGTGGTCGCGTACGGTTGACCAAGATGGTGTGGGGCTCGCACCAATACACCGTCGAGGGCTTCTCCCTCGCCAAGATCGTCAGCCTTGGCCACTACGTCGCCAACGACGCCTTCATCGTCGACGACTACGACTGAGCCGTCTACCTCTACCCCAACGGCGAGAACCCCGAGGACGACACCAACTACGTCTCCGTCTTCGTCGCCCTCGCATCTTCGTCTGACATTTTTTTGGGGGGTATTTTACAGTGTGACTCGCAATTATTTCGAGAATCTTGTCTGGGCTTTGGAGACTGGATTAAATGACGTAGGACCTTCTACTAGCCATAGCACGTGCATCAAGAGCACTGCTTCCAAGAGCCCTGGTGGTATGAGTAAGAGTGGCTAGAACAGGGCAGTACCAGCTCCAAATCAGGCGGCCCAAGCCGTGGTATGGATGATGGAAACATTTGGACGTGTGATTAGTGCAAAAATGCAAACCCCGATCGCCAAAATCGCAAAGCTTGTGAGTACCAACATCTATAGCACTAGTCGACCTTGTTTGAGATCTGAACTCCATTGGTTGAGAACCCTCTGTTCATACCAGTGGTACACAACGACGCTGAAATTGTAGTTGTTACGGATCTCTAGGGTGGCTCTTGTTCGTAATCGTCAGTGATAGCTTTTATCACGCAGCGGCTCAAAACCGTCTGTGATAACGCTTTGTTATCACAGATATATACGACGGTTGGAAACAAATGCGTGATGATGGTTCGAACCGCTGCGTGATGAGGCTTTCTGTAGTAGTGTAACTTAGTAAAATCCTGTAAAATTTGAAGTTGCATTCTATCAAAAAATAAATATTTTCAAATTTTCAGCCAAATAAAATTGAGCTCCTATCGTCGTTTGGTTTGTCGACATGTGGCTGTCACCAGTTCAATTGGCGACGGAAGCCCTGTCGCCATTTGGAATGATGATTTGCTTCTCTGTCGCAATTTGGAATGGCGACAGAGACGGGGATTACAGTTTGGTTGGCAACAGACGTCTTGTCACCAATCTAACTGGCATAGAGGCATATCGCCATTTTAAACGGCGATAAAAGCTCATTTACATAATTTTATTTAACAGGTATTTATTTTTGTAATTGTCGACACATGGCTGTCACCAATTCAATTGGCAATGGGAGCTCTGTCGCCATTTGGAATGATGATTTGCTTCTCTGTCGCCATTTGGAATGACGACAGAGATGGGGATTACAGTTTGGTTGGCAACAGACCTCATGTCGCCAATCCAACTGGCACAGAGGCATATCGCCATTTCAAACGGCGACAAAAGCTCATTTACATAATTTTATTTAACGGGTAATTGTATTAAATAATGTATTATTAAAAAATCATGCTTTTGGCGCCTCTGCTTGTTCGCTTCACGGGCTGTGCCACTCTGCAACATATAGGGGGCGTTTGGAACGGCTGTGTTTTCCTAAAAAGCGACTTTCAACTGTGCTGCAGGGCTTTTCGGTTGCACGCTGAACGGCTGGGTTTTTCTGATTTGGCGTTTGGCTGTCTCACTTCTAGGTAGGTTAGCTGCAGCTTTCGATATAGAAAATGTCTGAAATGCCCCTGAAGACAGTAATGGCTTATTTGATACCATTTAACGCAATTAACAACATTTAACGACATTTAACAATATTTAACGATATTTAATAACATTTAACGACAATTTACGACGACTAACGTAATTGACGACAACTATCACAATTGACGAGAACTACTGCAATTGACCGCAATTAATGACAATATACCGTAAACAACGCAATAAACCACAATTAGCATATTTAATGATAATTATTACAATAAACATTTATTACAACAAATGATTATTACAAACAATTATTACAAAAATAATTATTACAACAAGTAATTATTGCACACAATTATTACCATGAATAATGAATACAACAATTATTTCATTTACAACACTAATGAATACACATAATTTTTTCAGCAACAATTATTTCATCGAAAAAAGGGGGGAAAAGAAAAATACAGACAATTATTATAATAAACATTTATTGCAACAATTATGTACAATTTTTACACAGATACAAACATTGAACATTGTAATGACAATCAGTGAAGGCAATTATGGACAATTTGTATCAATTTAGCTGTATATGTAACAAGAACATGCATTAATGGATATAATTACAATAAGAGTAACCGAACAAATTTCTATAGATGTTGAGGCATCCAGAGTTACTTCATAGTTATTGTAAACTACTTCTGAGCAAGTTTCACTGATCCTCTAGATATCAAGTACACCTTATCAACTTCAATTAGGTTATAAAACTGATCAAGCACCGAATTAAAATATGTTGCAAGAATTTATCCACCATGTGAATCAAGGAGATCAATAAGTTCCATTGCCTCCTCCACTTTTTTCGGGCTTAGGACCTGCATCGGTAGTGTTAGGCAACATTATCATTCCTTTGTTGTTAACATCTACTAAACAATATCAAACTAAATACTAAATACTGAAAGTAAACCAAGCAGATTCAAACTAATATCGAAGGAATGCTACATTAAGATGATCAGCAGTTCAGTACTAGTACTCATCACATTCATATATCTCAATTTGATAGAAAAGAATTCAAAATTATGATCAGGGCATCAAGGTCCATGTAAGTATGCACCAATCATGCATTAAATAAAGATGACATATTAACTGATCTAATATTAGTCAAGTAATTTGATTTGTAACTATCAATAACAATAAGTTGTCATGCATGTCCTGAAATGCAAACATAGCTTCAAAATGGAGTCTACGGGATATACTTGACATTATGACAAATAAAATGGTATTAATGAGTTAGCAATGAACCAGCAATTGAATGCATGAATTGTTCTAGTGTGCAATTGGAAGGTAGATAGTTACCATCTCGATCATCACAATGCTCACTGCCCAATTGTTCTAGTGTGCAATCATATGCATGAATTGTAGATTGGATGGATGAACAAGTTGTCATACATGCCCTAGCAAGATATCAAAACACAGAACAAATCATTGTTTGGCCAAGCACCAGTTCCATCTTATGACATGAGTTCATACCATCCATCGTACTAGCAATGGAAAGTGCAACTAGCAATTTAATGCATGAATTGTTCCAGTGTGCAATGCAAACTTACAGGTGATACATGAATTGAAGAATTTTGCATCTACAATCACAATGAGTCATATACAATGAGATACTATGAGATACAAATATACAATAACCATGACTCACAACTAGTTGTCTAGAAATGAGCTAAACGATGCCAATTCATCAATCATAGGACAGTTCAAACAACAGTCCACAGATAAGCTAAGATGAAGTTATAAACCTTTGCTAGGAATCCTCTAACAACAATCCAAAAGCCTAGCAAATCCCTAGTGTTCTAGCAATCTTGAGTAGTATCATCCATTCATCCATGTATCATACCTAAATCGACCAAATAGGAGCTGACCAGAGTTGTTGCGGTGCCGAGCACCATGCCATCTCATGGTCGGAGTTGCTGCAGTGTCGAGCACCACGCCATCTCACGGTCGGAGTTGCGACAGAGACACCAACCGGGAGGTGGCGCGGGGGGAGGAGAAGGTGGTCGGGGAGGAGGGCGCTGGGGAGGAGGAGGTGGCCACTAAGAGGAAGGCGCCAGGGAAGAGGAGGAGAAGGGGAGCGGGGCAGCGCCGCTTGGGGGGAGGAGAAGGACGGAGTCGGGGAAGGAGGCATCGCATCGGGGGAGGACGAAGTTGGGGGAGGAGGTGCGCAGTGGAGGAGGTGCGCCGGGGAGGAAGGAGGTGGAGGAGGTCGGCGTCGGGGAGGAGACGTTGCGTCGGTGCAGGAGGTGCTGCTTCGGGGGGAGGAGGCGCCGCTTTGAAGAGGAGAACAGCGGCGGCGTGAGCCGGCGGAGGAGGAGGAGGCCGGAGGCAAGGCGGAGGCCCCAAGGTGTAGGAGTTGGGCGTCAGGGCGGACCCGTCCAGATCTAGGCAAATCCAGATCTGGGCGGGGGAGAAGGCGACGGTGGCTCGGGGGAGGAGGAGGGTGTTAGAGTATATTAGGATATCTCCAGATATGGTAGTTTAGGATTGATTGTAATCCCAGATACCTGCCTTATCTCTAGGAAAGGCTTCTTGCCCTCCAAGTATTGTACTCTATATAATCCGCCCTCGAGGCTCAGTAATACAACAATCCACATTAAACCAATTCTATTCTTCTACATGGTATCAGAGCGGTACCGCCCTGACCCGTCGCCTCCACAGCTTCCGCCGCGCCACCCCTAGGAGATGATCTCGTCTCCATGATCTCTCCCAGGGGCTACGTGTAACAGCCCAAATTTCAAATTTCAATAAAAATTAAAAGTTTATTTATTTTTGTGGAATTTTCTGAAATTTTAAAATCTTTTTATAAATATTTTAAAGTCAAAAACAAATTTATTTGCAAAATTAAAAGCCAACAAAAAGTTGGAAATAATTTTATTAAGTCCAAAATAAGTATGGAAATTTCTGTGAATTTTTCCATAATTTTTGGAATTATTTTGCTATTTTCTAAAGCCTAAATGAATTATCAGAATTAAAACAAAAAGAAAAGCAAAAGAAAATCAAAAACCCTGTTTGGGCCGAAACCCAAAGGCTCCGGCCCAAACCCCTCTCCCCGCACGGCCCAACCGGCCCACACCCCCGCATCTCTCTCCCTCTCTTTTCCCCACCGTCCGATTTAAATCGGACGGCTGTCAATCACCCACGTCTCCCCCTCTCTTCCTCTCCTCCGCGCCGTTGGATTAACATCCAACGAGCCGCACGCGCTCGGTTCCCTCCACATCACCGCACGCGACCTTGGCCACTGGATCATCATTCGACGGCTCCACGTCATCGTCCTCGTCGTCGTCGTCCTCCCGCGAGATTGTCGCGCGCCGCCATCGGCCACGTCCGAGAGCCGCTAATACTCAACCCCAACCACTCGATCTTGGCGTATGCGTGCGAGACGCGTCCACCTCCCGCATCCCGAACCACCATTCACCCCTTCTAAAGCTTCGCGCCGCGCGGTGTGAGATTAGGGTTTTTCGCGCGCGGCAAAACTTCGAGTTGCACCGCCGTCATCATCGCCGCGCCGCTGTGGAGTGCACTGCCGGCATCCCCGACGCCTAGGCTACCCGGAGCACCCATCCACGTCACCGGAGTCTTCCCCGAGCCCCTTCCCGACAACACCCGAACCTCTCCGCCGCCAAACGCTCGCCGCCGGCCAACTCCGACGACCATTCACGTCCAAATCGGTACCAACATGTTCGCAATATCCCCCTCTACATCTTGCGACCACTCACCCTCGCCGGAAAGCCGCCGAGCGCCGTTGTCGTACACATCCGAGGGTCGCCGCCGTCAAGCTGACGTGGCACGCCCACGGTGGCGTCCACCTCGGCACTTTCGCATACGTGGCATCCCACGTGGTCGGCGATTCGGCGCCACGCGTGTGCGTGCGTGCCACCTCAGGTGCACCGGATCCCACTCGGCTCGGTGGAATCAGTCCACCGTGAGCCGTGTCTATGACATGTGGGGCCCGCATGTCAGAAATCATTTTAATTCTTTTAAATTCCGAAAATGCCTCGCTGGCGTCAGCATTGCGCAATAAATAGATTTTTCAGTAGGAAAATAATTCGGGAAATTCAATTAAATTTCAGAATTAGGTTTAAAACTTCTAAAATTCATAACTTTTGCATATGAACTCCAAATTGGGTGATTCAAATTGCAAAATTTATATAAAATTATAATCTAGCTAACTAAACCAAAATATTTAAATTTAGAGTTAATTTGAACTATGTTTTTGAATTTATTTGAATTTGAATATTGAATTTGTCGTATTTTCGCGTTTAGAATTCGACGACTCCGGAGAGTTCGACCAATCTGAAGATTTAGAATTCCAAGACATCAACGAAGGCAAGTTACACCATTGACCATATTGCCCCCAGTATTTTAAGTTATTTTCAGTTTTAAATTCTTTATCGCATGCATATGTTTGTATAAATATTTTAATGTCCTGTTTTACATATAGTTAATTCCATGTGTTATTGTATGGCCAATTTGAATGTTGTATCTGACTACCTTGATACCATAGGCAAGATATTATCAAAATTAAACATATGCTTAGCTAGGCTTAGTTCACACTTACAGAATTTAGGAGGGTTTTCACCAAATTTCTACAAATTTGTTTCAAACTTGACATTGTGGTATTGTCTTACCACATGGATTTATAAATAGAGTTTTATTCAAAATAAAATCAAAAATGGGTTTGGACTTGGGCGAAATGGTCGGAATGGTGGGTGCAGGTTTATGCACGGGGTTGATCTGGCTAAGATCAAGGCCCATGGGTTGTAGGAATGACGCCCAAGTCAAATGAGGACCGGTCTTTGAGCCGCTTATTGCTATGCCATATCGTACTACTACATGTTCTGTATGGGCAGGATTTGGCTAATTAATTTGTGATGTTCTAGTATATTTATGTCATGTGATTATGTGGGTGTCGGTTAGACGTTCTATTCCTACTTGGCGCAAGAGGGGGCTGTCGGAGGACGGTTAGTCCAAAGGGGCGAAACCTTAGCGGGCATGAGTATACTAGGACAGAACATTGTAAAGGCCTCATGGTAATTGCTCAGTCACACGCCTACGGAAGCGTGAATTGGCCGACATAACGAGCATGTCACCTCGTGTGGGTAAAGTTGTACCAACTCTGCAGAGTAGAAACTATTCGAATAGCCGCGTCCGCGGTCATAGACATACTAGTAGGGCCACTTAAAGTTAGAATTGTTTTTGGTTTTTAAATGCTTTATTAAATGCTGAGGATGGTTAATCCTTATGAAAAATTGGGCGGGAAGCCAAGTGTTAGGAGGGGATCCTTCACTAAACCATTGGAGGTTATCCACGTTGTAATATTGTCATCTTAAAATATGATTTTAGTCTTAGTATAAAACTGCCATAGAAATTACTATGATTATTTACACTGAAAATGTTGTTTATGCAAAACAACCCCTGCCATACTCACTTGTTACCTTATGCACGCATTTAAAATCAATATTGGGTGTAACTTGCGAGCACGGAAGTTGTGCTCATCCTTACTGAATAAATCTTATTCAGGAGAAGACTTCTATCCCGACGGTGAGAATCCGGACGAGTAGGCCTTTTGACCCAGACGATTGCCTGTGGCGCATCGTGTGGCTCACCTCTATTATATGTTTCCGCTGTGTTTATCATTTGTTATTTGATATTGTAATCAGACTCAGTTGTATTAAACAATTATTTATTTAATGTCATTTACGTTTTCGTGATATGAATGTGATATCCATTTTGTAAGACTGTGCACACTGGAAATCCTGGACCGGTGTTTGAACACAGAGAATTTGGGATCCTTCGCTCCCGGGTTCGACACTACGCAACCCGTAGTTTAGAGTTTGTGTCACCGATCATCCGATCGGTTTCCAATTAGATTTTTTTTTTCTCCGGTCATTTTTAGATCGGCATTTTTTTCTTTGGTTTTCTGATCATAGATCGGTTTGTGTCGCCTACTGCCCATCGACCTCACGCACCTCTACTCCGACATCGGCGTCGACTCCACCAGCCATCTCCGACCGTGCGGCATAGCCGGGTGGTGGCGCTCTAGGGGACGCCCTCACGCGTCGCTGGCCCACCCCTTAATCCACGACGCTCCACGCCAGTTCGTCGTCGCCATATTGAGTTGCATACACCAATCAATTCAACCAAAAGTTTAAGCTGATGAGGAAAGGTGGACAATTCACTTATACTTCAACACTCCCTGTCACGTGTAGGCTCCCTCGGGCCTAAGACGTGAAATAGAAAAGGGTTGTAATTATTTTCTTAATTGCGCCAACCGGGTCTTGAACTCAAGACCTCATGGCTCTGATACCATATTGAGTTGCATGCACCAACCAATTCAACCAAAAGCTTAAGCTGATGAGGAAAGGTGGGAAATTCACTTATACTTCAACAGAGGGGTGGGCGGAGGCGCGTCGAGTTGGAGGGAGGAGGAGGGCGGCGCGGCCTCGCCAGCGTGGGAGGAGGAGGGAGGCGCATGGGCTGAGCGGGCGTGAGGAGGAGGGAGGCACACGGGTTGAGCTGGGGTTATATGCGATGGTATTTTGTGGGTAATTACTCCCTAACTTCGGGGGTAATTTGGGAATGGAGGTGGTGGGAAGCTGTAGGAAGCACCTCGCGGTCGACTTCCAGCTTTCGGCTTCCACCTGTTGAACGAGGAAGCGGCTTCGGCGAAAGCGGCTGTGAAAAGCTAGGCCGTTTGGAACGGCTTCCGGCTTTTTCAAACTGTCAAACGAAAATGTTGGTCTACACCTAGTTGTTTAAGCCCTCTATACGCTGAACTCTGTAGTTGCCAACAAGTTGATTTCAGTGATGCAATAGTAGTTTCCCTTGTTCTAGAAAAGAGGGACAAGAGGCATAGCCTATTAAAAAATAGCACTACAGAACTGCAAAAAGTACATCATTTTATTGCGTACTAGATTACTAGGATCGTCAAATCACAAAACAAAGAACACAATTCGGATAACCCTACTAAGTACTAAGTAAACTAAACAAGGGTTAAAATGACATCATAATCATAGCTTTGTCCGCTTTATTACATGAAGCACCTCCCACTCAAGATTCGACAATCCAGTGAGCCATACGACTTTAGACTAGAGCTCCTCCAAAGTCTGAAACAATCACTAGGCAGCTGTGGCAGCAGCACAAGCCTGATGCTTGTTGGCGTACTCCACCACGACACCACCTTGTCCACCTCCGGCACCACCTCCTTCGTCGCCTCGGTTTCCTTGAACCGCTCCACCAACGTGGCCAAGAGTGGAGTCTTGCCAGCGTCGATGAACGCCACACCGTACATCCTGCGCAACACCTCGAGCCAGAACAAATTGCATCCGACCGCGAAGTCGAGGTACCCGAACGGAGTCGCTGGCGAAGAAGGCCTTCCAGTTTGAGCACTTGGCGAAGGCCTCCTCTAAGGGCCTGATCGTCACGAGCGTCTCGTTGACCTTCTCCGCCCTCTCCTCCCCCATCGTATTATTACCTGTGTATTTTTCTTGTTGTATAAGGGGTTACATGTATATATGTCATATATGTACTTACATATATATAACCCATTGGCCTCATGATGAATACAAGTGCTATTCATAATATGGTATCAGAGCAAAGCTAGAGTTAGGATTTTACTGTTGCAGCAGCAGCAGCAACCGCCGCCACCACCCTTCCCATGTCCTCGTGCAAAGCAGAGGAAGCTCTACTTTTCCTGCTCTTTTCTTCGCAGGAAGCTTTTTCTGCTATGATACCACAGTACATCATTTCTATTAAGGAGCGTCTCAGTGAGCTGTTTCTCATGTCTGATCTGGGTTCTCTTCGCTACTTTCTTGGGATCGAGGTTATTTCTACGCCTGATGACTTCTATCTATCCCAAGAAAAGTATATCCATGATCTTCTTGATCATGCTTCTCTTAATGATTAGCGCACAACTGAGACTCCTATAGAGCTTAATGTTCATTTTTGGCCCACTGACGGTGAGCCTCTTACTGATCCTACTCGTTATTGTCATCTTGTTGAGAGTCTTGTTTATCTAGGTATCACTCTTCCTAACATTTTATATCCTATACATATCTTGATTCAATGTATTTCTACTCTCACTCAGCTTCACTATAGTCATCTTCTTCATGTTCTACGATATCTTTGTGGAACCATCATGACGAGGATTAAAACCTCTATATATTATCTTTAATATATAAAAGACCATACGTCTTCATGGTCGTAACCTTTGAGGTGCACGACCTCACTGGTCGTAGAGATTCCAGAGGTTACATAATGGATACCCTGGTCGGACGAAGGCCCAAGCCAAGCCTCAGACCAGGAGAACCGCCGTAGAAGGTAGAAGCGATTCCAAGGCATATTCTCACCGTATGATGAATGGAACACGTGCATATTCCATACGACGTATCTTATCCAAGACACACGATAAATAACCTCCGTGCGGTTATATGTTTCATAGACATATAACCGCCAAGCAGCTTGATCTGTATCAACCATCACTTGACTCGACAGACGCAGCGCCGCATCAGTGCCTTCTCGGAAGTAAGCGCCACCTCTTCGAGGGCTATTTAAAGATGGAACACAGGCGGATCAAGGAGAGAAGATCATCGAAGATAGAAAGAAAGAAGCATTGTCTTGTACTCTAAAAGCGATCCGTCATTACGTCGGGATACACCCTTGTAAAATCTCGATTCATACTAATAAAGAGCGGTCCATTGCAATCCCAAGATTTCCCGTCATTCTCTCTTTTTTCCATTTATTGTAAGATTGGCGACTTGATCGTCGACAGCTGGCGCCGTCCGTGGGGAACGCGGCGTGGAATCTTGGAAGACTGGTGTTGCTCACCGATTCTTTGTCCATTTCCCACTCGTAATCGCTCATGCGGTTATGTCGGGAAGTTGGGACGAAGAGAATTGGTTCGACCTGGCGGACTACGCCAACTTTGACATGGATGCATGCATGCGCGCCATGGAGGAAAATGGAGCCTCTTCATCATCCTCCTCTTCCATCGGGTCGCCTGTTGCAGAAACAAGCGAAATCGACCGGGTGGATGAGGATACACCACCGCGATCAATGGTGTTTCCAGAGGAGACGCTCCCGACCGGTTCAGAAAGCCCGAAGGCTTCAGCAAGCCCGGACTCCGCGACCGGCAAGAAAGGTGAAGAAAACTCAACTCATCAACTCGAAGTCCAATATACTTTTGATGCGATCATGGTTGATAGATACTCACCGACGGCTTCTAGCAATTCTAGGAGCCAACCGACACTTGGTGACAGTGTCGATGAAACCCCCGCTGGTGATAAACCAGATGGGGATAATAAGGCTCAGCATACGATCGGTAGTTCGCCGCATCAGGCTGAGACCATTACAAGGACCTCAGGAGGTACTGATCACCGATTATTCTCCATCGTGGAAACTCTTGGTGAAAACTCTGAAAGGCTCTCCATTGATTACGATGGAATCTCATCAGAGGACAACTGTTGGAAACACGAGGTCAATGCGATCGGAGATTCAAATCAAGATGTCGTGTATGGTCCTCCACACATTGCCTCGCCACCACATAATGATGGAGATGATGCGAGCGGTCAGGCACCAAATGCCAGAGGTCACGATCTTGGTGGGCGTCCATCGATTAGTCGCTCGTCTGCCCTAGCCAATGCGGGAGATCGAGCAAGACCGATCGGGAGAACAGAGAATTGTGCCATCAAACACCTCTTTGGTAGAAACTCGTAAGACCTTGGTAACATCTGAGAACTGCGGCGAGTTAGAAATATGTTAAATACTTCGACCTGTTTTGGCGAAACTCTAGGTTTTGCACGACTTGTAGGTCGGTATCGGAGATTATCCAATGACCATGCGGCGCGACGGAAGCATATCGGGAGCGAAGGCAACCACGAGTCGGACCATGACTTCATCTCGGCATTCTTCCACGAGCGAAGCCGCGTGGTCGTGTTGAGGGTCAACTAACACAAGGACCACCGGCGCTTCAGACCGGCGAGTCATGAGGAAGAAGATTGTTTCAGAATCTTCACCTTCACCTCGCCAACAAGAGCAAGCGCTTGGACCGATGATCTTGGTATCATCTTAACGAGCAAGCGGTCAAAGGCGTTTCAAGCGCATACACGATCGGATCGGGATACCGAAAATCAGCGATCTGGTCGTGAATCGGTCCCCGACCGATTATAATCCGGCACCTTTTCAAAGAAGGCGCCGTGAGGCGATCACAGTTGTCGAGCTTTCTGCAGGCTCCAAGGCGTGCGTTGGCCAAACAGTTCGACTTGCCAACTGGATAAATTCAATGGGACCCAAAATCCTTTAGAATTTCTTGATTTATACCACCGCTATCTCGAGCCATGGCGATTGAAAATGTAATGGCTAATTATCTTCCCACGGTACTAGAAGGATCGGCCCGATCATGGTTGCTAAATTTACCTATCGGATGCGTGTATACTTGGGAGCGACTTTGCGATCTTCTAATTGCAAACTTTCGAGTAATGCACGATCGCTCGAAAAGAAGGATGATCTCCACAGGATACGGCAAAAACCTAATGAAACTCTTCGACAATACATCAAGAGATTTAGCCAAGTTCGCAACTCGATTCCAGAGGTTGCAGAGTCTTCTGTTATCCAGGCTTTTAAAGCGGGATTAAGAAATCGAAGGTTTACGGAGGATCTAGCAATTCATCTCCCACGAACAACCATCGAACTCTTCGACATGGCTGACAAGTACGCAACGGCTAGCGAAGCGGTCGAGTGGAACGAAGTCGTTGATCGAAAAGACAAGATCCCCCAGCCTGGTCTGGATAAGTCGGAAAAGAAGCAGAAGAAAGCTCTCAAGAAGAAGAAACACGGCAGAACTAACAATAAGGAGGTTTTGGCTGTTCCTGAGAAATTTCCTAAAGGAAGAAAAGATTACTCTGGTCATAGCAAAGCAAAAGCTCCGACCAATGAGTATAAGAAAAGCAAAAAATGGTGTCCTCTCCATAAACAAGCAGGACACGATTTACGCAACTGTCGCGCTTGGCAGAAGAAATTGAATGATTATTATGCGGTAAAGGTCCACTTCCTTCAATTCAAGAAATTGGGAAACAAGCTCCGAAAGGACAAGGATGGTGACGAGGAGATGGACTATCAAGAACCTCAAAGATATCCGTCGATGTAATTTTCGAGGAACTTCTTCATACGAATCCGGACGCCACTGAAGGCCATGGAGCGAGAAGTCAACCTTCTTGAAACTCCGATCATCACCAAACCTTCAAGGTGGTGGAGACAATAATCTCCTTTAGCAAAGAAGATTGCCCAATTCCTTCAACTCGACGGTAGGTTTCCAATTGTCGTTGAGCCTACTATTAATAACTGCAAGGTTAATCGGGTTTTAATAGATGGGGGTAGTTCTTTAAATATTCTCTTTGCAAGCGCATTGGAAGATATGCAGATTCCAAATTCTAAGGTAAAGCCTGTGAAATATGCCTTCCATGGTATAGTTCCTGGATCCACCGCCAAGCCAATAGGGCAATTATCCCTATTGGTTACGTTCGGAAAACCCGACAATTTCTGAACAGAAAAAGTTTCTTTCGATGTAGTGAATTTTGAAACAAAGATATAATGCAATCCTTGGTCGTCCAACCTTAGCAAAATTCTGGTAGCTACGCACACGGTTACGGGGTTTGAAAATGCGGGACCAAAGGGTGTCATCACGGTCCGAGGTGATCGAAAATCGCCACGCATGTGATCGGAAATGTTTAGAATCGGTCGATGAGCTCCACCGGAGGAACTAACACCGCTACCATGCGGGTAAAACACTCAAGACCAAAGATAGCACCAAAGCCTTCCGACCGGATGAAAGAGGTACCACTCGACGAAAGCGCCTGAGAGTGCCAAGATTCAGTCTGGGAAGGACTCGACCCAAATAGGAAGAGTCGCTCGTCTCCTTCCTCCGAGCAAACCAGATGTATTCGGCGGGCATCCGACATGCCCGAGTCCCTGTGGAGGTGATCGAGCATAGGCTAGCATTGCAGCCTGATAAAAAACCGATCAAGCGAAGCTAAGGCGTTTTGCACCTGATCGGAAAATAGCAATCCAGTCGGAGATTGACAAGCTACTCCAAGCTGGATTCATCCGTGAGGTCGACCACCCCGACTGGCTTGCCAATCCTGTAATGGTTAAAAAGGCCAATGGAAAATGGCGTATGTGTATCGACTTTACAGATTTAAATAAAGCTTGTCCAAAGGATGATTTTCCCCTTCCTCGCATTGATCAACTTGTAGACTCTACCTCCGGGTGTGAGTTATTAAGTTTTTTAGATGCATATTCAGGATACCACCAGATTAATATGAGTAAAGAAGATGAAGAGAAAACTTCCTTCATCACTCCATTTGGTATCTACTGTTATGTAAAGATGTCATTTGGTCTTAAAAATGCTGGTGCGACGTTCCAAAGGTTGATGCAGAAAACCTTTAGTACACAGATAGGTCAGAATCTTGAAGCCTATGTTGATGACTTGGTCGTAAAAAGTATCAACATTGGTGACCACATTCCAGACCTACAAGAGACTTTCAATAATTTAAGACGTCATAACCTTAAATTAAATCCGGAAAAGTGTGCGTTCGGAGTTTCATCTGGAAAACTGCTCGGGTTTCTAGTTTCTGCTAGAGGCATTGAAGCAAATCCAGTGAAAATAACCGCTATCGATCGAATCGTTCCCGACCACGAAAAAGGAAGTCCAGAAGCTAACCGGCTGTATGGCAGCGTTAAGTCGTTTCATAACACGGTTAGGTGAAAAAGGACTACCATTCTTCAAGCTTCTCCGGAAACATGGAAGTTTCGAATGGACTAAAGAGGCAAACGACGCTTTTGAGGAGCTTAAACGGTATCTTACGAATCCTCCAGTCTTAGTCTCTCCAAGATTGGAAGAGACATTGCTAATTTACGTCGCTGCAACGCCACGCAGGCGATTAGCGGTGTATTGGTCGAGAACGTGATCGTATCCAACGACCAATATATTACGTGTTAAGTCTTGCATGGACCAAAAGAACGATATCCACGATACGTAAATTGCTCTATGGTCTCCTTATGACTTCAAGGAAGCTTAGACATTATTTTCGTGCCCATAAAGTGGTCGTACCTCACGGATATCCGCTTGGTCAAGTCCTAGGTAACAGGGAGTCATCAGGACGAATAGAGAAATGGGCGGTTGAGCTTGGGGCGTTTGACCTCTATTTTGTCCCTAGAACAGCGATTAAGTCTCAGGCAATAGCAGAATTCATTGCCGAATGGACAAACCCTGAACCCTCCCAAGAACCCGAGTACGAGTTTCACGACCAGTGGACAATGTACTTTGATGGTTCCTTGATGCTTCAAGGCTCGGGGGCTGAGGTCGTTTTGATTTCCCCTACTGGCGAACAACTTAAATACGCCATTAGTTAAACTTTCCTGCTACAAATAATGCAGCAGAATACGAAGGTTTGCTGGCAGGACTTCGAGCAGCTCGTTCGCTCGGGATTCGCAGATTGCTAGTGAAAGGTGATTCTCAACTAGTAGCGAATCAAGTAGGAAAGAGTATCAATGCTCTAGTACCAAGATGTCATCATATCCGCGGAAGTACGGAAACTTGAAAAGCATTTCTTGGTTTTCGGATCCAACACATTCCTAGAAAGGAAAACTTTCGCGCACCGGTTGGCGGATGGCTTCCACACGGACATCCGTCCCGCCCGGAGTTTTTCTCGAGAAACTCGATTCACCCTCGGTAGTCGAGCCTTCCGAGGACATAGATGTTAGCAAGGAGGTTGCCCACCTTGATTCTGCAAACATGGATGCTCCACAGGTCGATGATGGTTGGCGCCATCACGATCACGGTAGAGATTGGATGACATCGATCTACAATTATCTTCAGCATGACATAATTCCAGAAGATGATGTAGAGGCTGATCGTATTGCACGAAAAGCCAAATCATACACTCTCATTGAACGTACCTTATATAAGCGAGGATCTCACGGAGTGTTGATGAGATGCATATCTCAATCGGATGGCATTAAATTGCTAACCGAAATTCATGAAGGAGTCTGTGGAGCTCATCATTCCTACAGAACGCTGGTCGGTAAAGCCTTTAGGCAAGGATACTACTGGCCAACTGTAACATCCCAATCTTGGGCTTGTGTTTCAAATGTAAGAAAATCAGTAGAAATTAAAACTTTTTCTTACATCATGTATTTCCTGTTGTGCCAAACAATTCTTGTACAAGGGATTATGGAAATACATTGTCACAAGTCTAGTTGATCCAAATCTTGGCATTCCAAAAACAATCTTGTCAAATCTTATGATCATCCTCTGGAAATATTTTTCCTAAATCTCTGTGATGGTATGTGACCCCTCTGAAAAATTTCACAATTTTTGGAAATTGTTTGAATATTTTTAGAGGCGATCAAACTGTTTGACTCTCAGTCAAACATTAAAACAGAGCCTTTCAGAATTTTGGAGATTTATTCACAGTATAAAACCTCTGAAAATTTTACACAAGGTTAATATCTGAGTTAGCAAGCTCTGTAAAATTTTCATAATTTTTGGAGTTAATTTGCTACCTCAAATAAATCATTCAAAGTCTCTGTTCCTATTTCAAAGTCAAACTTGGTTTTACTGTTACTTGGGTTCGAGTCAGACTCGGGCTCGAGCCAATTGATTCGGTCCAGTCAACTAACTGCACCGAGCCACTCTTTAAAACGCGCCTTGGATCTCGTCCGTTGGATCTAAATCGCACGGCCCACGCGCGTGTAAGACTTCGGACCTTCCGGTTGCTTGCGCGATTGTCGACCGTTAGATCTCCATCCAACCGTTGAGATTTCCCGAACCCTTCGGACCCTCCGGTTGCATTTCTGAATCTGGGCCGTTGGATTAAGATCCAACGCTCGTGTACCCCTTCGTTGTAACTTGAGTTTACAACGTGGAGCCATCTGAGCCGTTCGTTTCTAATCGTAAGGCTCGCAATCTCCCTGTTGTGTTTTAAACCCGGGAGGCGTGGCGTTTTCGTGGCCGTCCGATTTAGATCGTAGGGCTGAGAATCACCGAGCATTTTTCCTGGTCTTCTTCTACCTCCGTGATGCGAGCAACCGTAGGGGAGTAATGGCAGTGTCATTTCTTGCTCCCTAAAGCCACCCTAGCCGACGTTTAGGGGTATGGGCGGTACATTGAGCTAGGTCATGCCCTAATGCACGTCTTCACCTCTTTTTCCTTGTCGGCCGCACCTTGTGCTTTGTGTTTTGCCGCCCGAAAGAGGTGTGGTGCAAACCCTAATGCCCTCATGGCTTTATAAGCACTCTCAATGCCTCCTGGTATTTCTTTAGACCACCATCAAGCCCCATTCACAAAATTGGAGCTTAATACCTCAAAAATGGCAAATCGCCATTGTTGACCCGTGGAGCTCCATTGGTGTTCTTGGTGTTCCAGTGGTCCTCCTTCATGTTTCTTTGCCCTAACCTTATCTCCTTATCATCTTGAACATTTCCCCTCACTTAATTTTGGATTTGATTCTCAGGAATTGTCCAATTTGGGGATTTGTTCAAATTCGGCCGAAATTGGTCATCTTCTTCCTCAGCTCAGGTGAGTGCTCCACTTTCCTAATTACTTGCTCATGTAGCTTCTGTGAACCTTAATGAAGCTATTTTGATGCTTTGGTATCACTCATTTGGCTCAGGGGGTCATTTTCAAACCTTCTTCTCCAAGTCCGGCGAGCTTTCACCGTGATCTAGCACCTCCGGCCATCTTTGAAGCTTCTCGTCCCTAAGGTAGCTTCTTATTAGTCCTTAGAAGCTTTGGCACCCGCATCCTAGGCTTGCAGCTGAGCTTTTCGCTATTTTCGTGTTTAGCAGTAAAGCTCCCTCTTTCATTTTCCGGCTAGCCGGCGTTCTAGTCCCTCACCGCCGGCGAGAATGCTACCATTAGATTCGTAGTGCTATTGCGAATCCATTTTGGTCCTTGGTGGCGCGCGCGCCGGTGTCGCCGGCGATTTGCCGTTGAAACCACTCGGGTTTTGCACACACGCGCTCCGCTTCGTCATTTAATTAGGACACATTAATTGCCAATCATTAGTTAATTAATTGTGTCTTAATCATTATTGTTGAGCCACTGACCAGTGGGCCCAACATCCTTTAATCACTCTCTGGTTCAATCCCGCACTGTTCCGACATCATTAAGATTAATCATTGGTTAATTGAATGTGTCGCATTTAATCGCCGTCGAAATCTCCTCCGGTCGCCGACTTGTGGGCGGGGTTAAGATCTAATCTCGCAGTCATTAGTGTCTATTTAATGATAATCATTAGAAGCATTAATCTGTTCTAACCGCCACCCTCGATCCGACAAGTGGGCGGTGCGTGTGCGTGGGTTAAACGGTAGCGTGGGTGACTCGAAGTCACCGACATGCGGTCCCACATGTCAAGATCTCCTTGAACTGCGATCAATATCTACCGTTCATTTTTAGATCTGCGGCCCTGATCTTTGTGTGCGTTCGGACCCTCCGGATGCCTTGATCGTTCTCGACCGTCGATCTTTCGATCAACGGCTGAGATCGTGTATGCAACCGCACCGTCCGAATGCATACACGAGTATACGCCGTTGGATCTTGATCCAACGGTGGGCTCCGTTTCGAGTTGGCGCGCGTGCGCTGTTTTCGGCGCGCGTGAGCCGTAGGATTTGAGATCAAGGGTTGGGAGTTTTCCACGTCGTTTTCTTTTATTTGAGTTTGTCTGTATTTCGGTAAGTATTTATTTAACAACTGAAAATGATGTAAAAACTTTAGAAACTCATAACTAATTCATTTTAACTGCTTTTTAGATAATTCCAACTGTAATAAATTTTGTTGTCACTTTAGTTTATTATAAAAATGGAATTAAGCATATTCCATGTGAGTAAAATTGTGTAACTAGAAATAACTTGATTTGTCATTTTGAATATTCCGAAATAGTTTTAATCTTGAAAATGCATATCTTTTCTGTGTAAATCCAAATTGTGCAAAATCAATTTTGTTAAATTAAATCTGTTAGTATACTTTCATATAAAATAGGATTTGAGCATGTTCATAATTCTGTAAAATGATTTGTATTAGATTTACAACTTAGAAAAATCATAAGTAAATGTGTATAACTCCAAATTTAGTAAATCCAACTTTGCTGTTATTAGGATGTCATAATCGACCTACTGTAAAAATTTCAGACCTTAGATCATTCTGAAAAATTTCACCATGAACAGTGTTAATTATTAATTAGGTTGTTATAAGGCTGAGAAAGAGCATTTTGCTCATATCTTTTGCATGTTAAGTTCAAATTGCAAAATTCTTGTTCCTGTCACTTTAGAAAATCTTTCCCTAGCTGTAGTGTAAATTTTATTAGATTTGGATGTGTTTTGTTGTTGGAGTTTATTTGGTGTTCTCCGTTCTTATTTGCTTATCGCCTTTTTCGCGTTAGGTTCCGAAGATAATATTATTAATCTTGATATTGAGCCACAGACCATCGACTCTGCACTTGACGAGCAAGCAGATGTAGCATTCATTTGATCATATTGTTCCTACTATTTTCAAATTCTAATATATTGTTTGCAAATTCTATGTATGCATTGCTATGTTGTTTTAAACTATTGTCGATAGTTGGCCTACTAGATGCATTATCAGTAGGAAATGTTTATTCCTCTACTCTCAAGCCTAGGTTACTTGCTGTGATTTTGGGTTATTTGGATGGACCCTTGTCACTTAGTAGTTTACGCGTCATTATGCTTAGCCATGCTTAGTTGTCGGTAGAAATGGGCGGTTATCGACTCGTCGATAACCTTGATCACACAAACTGTTATAATATGTATATTTCAGCCTTGTGCTTTGTCTAAATTGCAAAACTAAAACTGAAAATGAAAACAATTTAGACTTGGGCACAATGGTAAGATGGTGTGATCTTTCGGTGTGAATAGAATGGTGCCCGGTCAATTAAGGACCGAACTACTTGTGAGTATCATTATCCGAGCATTACGGTGCGTGCTAACCACACTAGAGGGATATGGGACCTCTCTTAGCCAAGTACTTTGGGTGTGTTAATTAATGAGTCGCGTGGTGGGTTGCATATTTGATTATATGCAACATGGACACGTTTGTAGGGAGGGGAACACCGCCGAGGGCGGTGTATCTTGCTCCACGTATGGGTCCTTGTGATCCATATTTCGTCGGCAGATCACTAAGGATTAACCCCATACGTGCGTCTCTTGATTAGCATACTCCATTGGAAAGGGTTCAGTAGGACTTAGCCGTGTTGGCATACCAAAGGAAGTGTGCTTAATAGCTTGGCAAAAAGGCGGTCCAAGTGTGGGTACATTGGTACACCCTGCCAGGATTAAAACTATTCGAATAGCCTCGCCCTAGGTTATGGACACGCTTGGATAAGCTTTTCAAGAGTTAGACTACAACATTTTAAAATTAAAACTTGATGGGTGGTATGAATCAGGGATTCATGCTATGTTGTGGTGACTTTTGGGAAAGTCACTTCTAGGTGGATACTTGTTACTTATGTTTACTCGCTGTTATTTAAATGCTTAAAAACTGATTTTACAAACTGATGTTCAACCTATTACAATATTGCAAATGAAACTTGCTTTATGCGTCCAAAGAACCATATAACCACATCCCTTTGAATACAGCTTTCATATAGTTATGTATAGGCTTGCTACTCGTAAGTCTTGCGAGTACATTTTTGTACCCACCTGCATTGCTTGTGTTGTGCAGAGGATGATAGTGAGTCCGATGGACCTCACTTTTGTGAGTTGTGCTGTGGCAGTTTACGGGGCGATTAGCTTGGCGGTCCGGTCGGTTGCCCTGTGGTGTTATGTGGCTAACCGGTCGTCTTTTGGTTTAAGCCATCTTATGGCAACTTTTGCTTCCGCTGTTACTTATTTGGTACTTATGTCACTTGGCCGGTCGGCTGTGTTGTAATAACTTATATTATGTATGTCTTTTGGTAGACTTGTTATATTCTATTGTATGGAAATGATGCATGCTTGGAAGTGATGTATGTGTGCTGCTTGTCCTGGGAGGCACATGTTCATCGAGACGCGGATTATTCTATTTGTGATACTAGAACCAGTGGAAGGTTAAGTATTACAAGTTCAATAAACCGGGGTCTCACACCAACTGCCCTTCATGATGCAAAAGAGCTCGTGACGAAGTGCGTACAATGTCAGTTTCATAGCCGACAAGTATATCAGCCGTCTCAAGCTTTGCAAACAATCCCTCTTTCTTGGCCTTTTGCAACCTGGGGACTGGACATTCTGGGACCTTTCCCAAAGGCACCCGGGGGCTTTGAGTTCCTGTTCGTCATGATTGACACGTTCACTAAGTGGATCGAAGCCGAGCCGGTTGTAAAAACTACAACTGAAGCCGCCAAGAGGTTCCTAACAAGAAACGTGATTACACGGTTTGGTGTACCCAGTCGTATAATCACTGATAACGGTGTCCAGTTCTCAAGCAGCAATTTTCATGAATTCTGTAAAGAATTAGGTGTCAAGATACATTTCGCTTCTGTTGCTCATCCACAGAGCAATGGAGCAGTTGAGCGAGCCAATGGTATCATAATGCAAGGGATCAAACGACGAGTGTTCGACCAGTTACTTCAACGGTCAGGAGCTTGGGTTCGAGAACTTCCCTCGTATTATGGGTCGTTTGCGTACCACAATTAGTCGTGCGATCGGGAAACATCATTCTTTTAGTTTACTGGTGAGACTATGCTTCCTCCGTAACTAAAATTGGTTACGCCGAGTGATTACTTTTTCAAAGTGATCATCAACGACGACTTGACGATATCAATTTCCTTGAAGAAAGACGAAATCAAGCCTTGGTACGATCAGCAATCTACCAACAAGCCATGCGTCGGTATCACAGTCGTAAGGTACAACCTCGCAGACCTAGGCAGTAGGTGATCTAGTTCTCGAAAAATCCAGAACCAAGCAAATCGCAATAAACTTTCACCTAAATGGGAAGGTCCATACACTGTGGTCGAAGTCACCCGACCAGGATCGGTACGGTTAGCTATGTCAGATGGGCAGGTTTTATCTAATTCTTGGAATATTGATCAATTGCGTAAGTTCTATGTTTAATTTCATGTATTTCATTTTTTCATTTTTTTCTTCAATAAAGATGTTTTCCTTAAAAATGATAAGTATGGTTGTTTATACTTATTATTTGTTGCATCTGGTCGTATGCCATTCCCGTTACTGGTTGGTCGGAGAAGACTCTCATTCTCTCTGATATTCCTTCTTTGGGATCTCCACTACTCATGGTTGTTGACTTAAATGTCACCAATCACATTGGTTTTAGCCGTGATCATTGCTTCAATGATACACATTCACGACCGGACATTCTTTTCTTAAAGAGTCATACGAGTATAAGGAGTACCAACTCGCACGATTTACTTGGCTTTCGTTTCTTGAAATTGAAGATTGTTATTTTATTTCAACATTCTTTCTAATCAAGTTTGGCTACTGGTCGGGACACGTAAAGCCTCCTGGTGAAGTCTCTCCTCTCGCACGTGGTCACGCCACTGGAAGGAGCTTCTAGTGACGGTCATTTTCCTACGATCCTCGCTGCCAGTCGGATTTGAGAATGAGCACGTTTCGCGAAATATTTTACAAATCTTCAGTTCTTAATATTCGATACGACCAGATCCGAATATTTCCTAAACAACGGTACTTATCTCTTCATTTCATTTCTTGCATACATTCTTAATGCATATCTTCTTATAAGCAAGATCTAGTCTTTGTTATGTCTTCTGACTACAAGTGGTATTCCATAGTACTTCGATAATGGGCAAAAATCTAGACTAGCAGAAGTCGTCAGTTGGTTCCGACCACATGATTTCCTAGTATTTCCTAGATCATTGTCATACACATTATCAAGACTCTTACCATGGTCATCGTTATTACTCAATTACTGTCTCATGCTTTCTTTTAGTAACGTTCATCTACTAACATATGCAGTCGGGGGCTAGGAGATATATGAGTATTTAACAACATTAATAAGACAAAGCAGGATCTTCTTTGATAAAAGGTAAGTTTTCATTTTACATAGTCTAAAGTTACATTCATTTACATGTTGAGACCACGGTGATCGTCGCTATGTGATGGAGATCCGACTTCCATTTCTTCGCAACTTTCTCCGAGAGGTCTTACTTCCTCGAGAAGTTTTGTTGCTTCACTTTCAGAGCAGTCGAAGTCCTCTTCCACAGCTTTAAGACTAACAGAGGGGTCGGAAGCCTTTAATTTTGCTAAAGCAACACTAACTCGATTACAATAGCTTCTGCATTGTCAGGTATGGTTTTCCTTCATAGTTTTGAGCGTGCCTTCGGATCTTCCAGTTGACCAAAGTAGATCATCTTTTCCGTTGGATCTCCTAATGAAGGCAAGCTTGATCCTCGATCCCATATCAAAGATCATTTTGTTAAGGGCCGTGATCTTCTCATCAAGGCCAAATACAAGGGCGCCTTTTGGCCACGCTCAAAATCGAGGTCTTCTCCGCTGCTCAAGTGCTACGCTTTTTACGCACGAGTAGATAAACAAAATTAATGTACTCTTTACAATTGGAGTTATGGAATATCGTTAGGTCTACGACCAGCTACCTTTGATTTTCTTCTCACAAGAGTCGAAAACCTCTTTTGCCCGGTCATCGCATGCTCGATCGACCGGTCTTTACTCGATTTTCTTCCTCACTTTATTATTATGGCTTCCTTGGCCTTGATCTCTTCTTTAATTTTCTCTAAATCTATCAAATATGATAGAAGGAGAAGGATAATCTATAAGGAGAATCAAGATAATAAACCTTAGGAGATCAAAAGAGAAATGTACTTACTTCTCATATCGGAGTGTTTTGCTCCAAAGTTCTTATTCATTGGTCATCCTCGATCACGAGATAGTTTTCACCAAATGCTACAAAAACAAAAATTCCTTTCTTTAGCAAGTTTTCAAAGAAACCGCAAAAGAAAGAGTTGTAAGGATGGTCGAGAACACTTACCCAATTGCTATATCATTATATTCGGAAAAGATGGTATCTGGACCAATCTTGGCTTGATGGTCCGATATCTTTCCCCAGGCTTCATCAAGTTCCTTATCCTCGATAAATCGGGGAGAAAAAGAGAATTTGTTAACCTGAGAAGTATTTCCTGGAGGAGGTGGAACCTGTTGAGGGTCTCTGGGGATGACTACCTCCGGAGAAGGAGTAAGGATTACTAGAGGATCCTGAGCAGATGCTGAAACCTACTCGGGGGCTTCTTTTGCTACTTCATCCTCGGTAGTTTTTGCTTTAGGAGTATCCTGGTCAGGAGCCTCCACGACCACCTCTACCTCAGGAACTTTTTCCTGAGGGGTGCTCTGGTCGGACATGACCGGAACACCAGAAGATCTAAAATAAGAGAGAGAGAAGGTAAGGAAGATCCAAGGTATGTACAAATACGACCTCTTCATTTTATATATATACCTTGTTGTTTTTCTGAATTTACCCTTATAGCGCATCGAACTAAAGTTCGTTGCGCTTAGCCTTCCTCTTCCCGTCAATCGATCTCACGGTTCTAAACCGGTAGGGTTGACTAGATCTTGCACATCTACTGATCGGAAATCGGAAGCGATATCCGCGACCATTTGGTCGAGGTCCCTGATCGCCGGGTCAGTAGATGTAGATTCGTCTACCTCCACAACATGGCCTCGTGAGTCACCGGAGGATTCTCGTGACCTTGCCGGAAGGTACGACGACCGCTAAATTCATCATCAAAGATAGTTAGGCGATAAACATAATTTATCCAAAATATTATTTGTGTTCGGTTACCTACCTCTGGAGGGCTTACATCCTGTGTGGTCGAAGGGGAGATCGGATCATCAATTGGCTCACATCTTTCAGTGACCTTGTTGACTCTCAACCCAACCGACTACACATCAAAGAGGATTTATGGTATACCGATCAAAAATAATATGTACGTCAATAAGACAAATAGATTGATATTTTTACCTTAAGTCTTTCAATCCTTTCTTCAATGAAATACCGCTAAGATCCGAGGAAAACTAGCCTTATCGTCAGCTCTCCTACACAGATCATCTTGATCCGGCTTCTAATCTCATCAGAAGATAGAGCTGTAAAGGTAAAATGAAAGAGTTAAGAAATAATCAACTAAAATATGTAAACTGGTCGGAATCATTAAAATGGCTTACCATCTTTAGAGTCTCTGGTCGTATCATCACGACCAATGTACCAGAGCATCTTATGTGCTCGGGCCTTCAAAGGGCTAACCCGGCGTGTGGAAAAATCTTTCACCACATGCCAAGATGTTAGACCTTTGACGCTAAGAAGCTTGATTGCTTCAGCCCATTTTCCTACGTTTCCCTCTTTCTCCATAGAGGAGCGTCATCTCGGATTCTCGACCGCCTTCTTACCAGAATAATAAAGGCTGTCTTTCTTCGTGATCTTCATATAGAACCAGCTCTTCTTCCACGACGACCACGAAGATTTTGAGTACATAAAAATGTACTCATCAGCTTTTCCATCATGGAGACGCAAGGTGCACTCTCCAGGCATCCCAATCGCCTTTCCGGACTTTGTCATCCTGTAGTAGTACCTGAATAAATCCAGATCTGCTGGAATCCCTAAGTACGCTTCGCAGAGATAGATGAAAATACTGAGATTGGCGATGGCATTGGGAGCCAGATTCACCAATTCAACTCCATAATACTCCAAAACTTGAGGAAGGAAGGAGTGAGTTGGTAGCCGAAATCCGCATTCGATATATGCGAGAAAAACAGGAATTTCTCCATCTTCACTGCTCGGGGAATGTTCCCCAAACGCGGATCTCCAAGAAATCACATCCTTGTTGGGGAGCATCCCGATCTTCTCCAGATTCTCCAACTTTTTCTCACTTAGGTCAGAAACCGACTGGGTTGGTGATTTGGTCCGACATGGTTAGGTTCTTTTGGGTGAGAAAAGCAAAGGAGGTCGGAGGTAGTTTTACTCGGAAGATGAGAAAAGAAAGGAGGAAGTGAAAAAACCCTAGGTTTACAAAGGGGTTTTATAAGCTTCAGAAATCCTAAACCGTAATAAGGAGTTACCCAAAAAAGTCCAACGGACACAGAAACTCTTCAAATCCCAAGGCAAAGTTCTCAACTTTAAAGTGAATACAAACCGCTTCAAATGCCTTTGTATTTAATAAGCGTCATCCCGATACGATTTCATCGGAAGAAAGGTGTTCACACGACCTATTCATTTAAAGTTCGGGGGCTAGCTGACGAGGATTAAAACCTCTATATATTATCTTTAATATATAAAAGACCATACGTCTTCATGGTTGTAACCTTTGAGGTGCACGACCTCACTGGTCGTAGAGATTCCAGAGGTTACATAATGGGTACCCTAGTCGGACGAAGGCCCAAGCCAAGCCTCCGACCAGGAGAACTGCTCGTAGAAGGTAAGAACTGATTCCAAGGTATATTCTCTACCGTATGATGAATGGAACACGTGCATATTCCATACGACGTATCTTATCCAAGACACACCAAGAATAACCTCCGTGCGGTTATATGTTTCATAGACATATAACCGCCAAACGCTGATTCTCAGATCAACCATCACTTGACTCCGACCAGATGCAACGCTTCGCATCAGGCGCCTTCTCCGGAAGTAACTGCCACCTCTTCGAGGGCTATTTAAAGATGGAACCTGGGCGGATCAAGGGAGAGAAGATCATCAGAAGATAGAAAGAAAGAAGCATTGTCTTGTACTCTAAAAAGCAGTCCGTCATTCTGTCAGGATACACCCCTTGTAAAATCTCAGTTCATACTAATAAAGAGCAGTCTCATTGCAATCCCAAGATTTCCCACGTCATTCTCTCTTTTTTCCATTTATTGTAAGATCGGCGACTTGATCGTCGACACATCACTCGTCGTCTATTTTTCCCTCGCTCCAGCTCTTTATAGCTCCAGACATATTCTGATACCACCTAGGCTAGTGATCACTCTGATCGCCGATCTCTCTCTGCCTATTGTGTTTTTCTTGGTGGTAATTCTCTCATTGCTTGGAAAACTAAAAAGCAAACAGCAATTTCTCGTTCGAGTGTTGAGGCTGAGTTGCGAGCTATAACTTTGTTGACTGCGAAAGTTATTTGAGGATTTTGGTATTTCTGTTTCAGCACCCACTTCTCTTTTGTCTGACAGTACAGGTGCTATTAGTATTCCTAAAGATCAAGTGAAATATGAGTTTACAAAATATATTGGTGTTGATGCTTCCTACATGTGGACACAGGTACAGGACCAGATTGTTGCTCTTCAGTATGTGCCTTCAGGGCTTTAGTTGACAGACTTCTTCACAAAGGCACAGACCAGAGCCCAACACAACTTCTATCTCTCTAAATTTCATGTTGTTGATCCATCATAAGTTTGAGGGGGTGTTAGATGTGTATTTTCCTTGTTGTATAAAAGGTTGCCTGCATATATGTTATACCTGTACTTGTATATATATTGGCCTATTAGCCTCGTAATGAATACAAACGCTATTCATAACAGCACTCACCAATTACAGAAAACACTATGATGGTTAAGAGTTGTTGAGCGCTCATTATACTTGTGAGGACTGTTGCGTTGTAGTACAAGTGATTGGCACCCATGGCAAGCTGCTACAACACACACCACCAAAACCTACGAAGCTTTTTAGGATGGCTACTAATCTTAGCTCTTCTTTCGTCCCCTGAATCACTGGAAACGGTGTAATTCTTTTTCTGTCCATATTTTCTTTTGATAAATAAATAATTAACATGTTTGATTCTGATTGCGATTATACACACAGTGTGATGATTAGCACACAACTATTTTGTTTTGATCAAATGAAACTCTTTAAGAGCCAAGGAGACAAATTTCTTCCTAATAGTTTACTAAAGAAATTTATTTCAGAGTACATTCTAAGTTTATGCTGAGGTAAAGAGCAGCAATTAACCGGAAAGTCACGTAAACAAGACGCCCCAAGACACCAATCTAGACGCCCCAAGACACCAATCTTCAACCTCTTACAAAAGTGGGCAAAGGTCTTTAATCCACAAAAGACTAGATCATTCCCTTCTCCGTCGCCAAAAACAGCATCCAATCTTGCAAAATTGAGAGAGAAAAATAAATCTCATACCGGTTATTTAGGATAATGTCTTCTCCACTGAAATTCTCTTATGAAATGACCCATTCATTCTTTAGCTAGCTCAAATTGTCCACTGCTTCGTCGAAAAGCATCTCCCGCTACGATGTGGCCAATATGCTACTGGTAATGAACAGTCTGATGCTGTGTTCCATCTTCATATCTTAACGATTTTTCACACTCATTGTTACCTCACTAGCACTATCATTCATAGCTTCAGTCTCAGCATCAAACCCCGTGTTTCCCGCCGCGCGCCGCAGGCCACTAGTTTATATAGTAGGAAGCCAACTAGTTAACAGTTGTTGTGTATACAATTTATTGGAGGCGCTACGGAATACGGATGCTAGAGCAAGTACTACGTCGCTATGTGCATCACCGGTGAGGCAGCCTGCAGTCAAATTACAGAGTAATTTGTCAATGTTTTTTCTATTGGATGCTGACATGATAATGATGATACAAGGAAACAAATTTGACGCGTTGGAGTCCAAGCAAACTAACTAGTCGACTAAGAGTGGTGTAATTTAATGGAGACGTGGACAATACGGGTGCTAGAGCACAACTGGTGGCGCTGCCCGCAATCAAATTGCAGCGATTAGTTCATCCTTTTTCTAAGGAGTGATGACTGACGAGGTATGAGATTACGACAGTGATTGGTGCTGACACTATCATTTCCAGCGAAATTGCTTCTTCCACGAACGTCAGCTGGCTTCCAAACCAGCGGAGAGTCCACGTTTTGTCGCCTAAGAGCCCATTTGGAACACACAGATTTTGTAGGACGAGAAAATTCCCGTGTTCCAAACTTAAATCTAGTGGGGTGTTCGGGTGTGTGATGTGTTTGCGCCAAGGATTTTCGTAAGTTCCATTTGTCATCTTACATTTGGAGTTTGGACTAGCTTGCGTTGCATAACATGATTTAGAGCACTTCACAAATTACTAATCGGAATACCTAAGTCAGGATTGAGCACAAAAAACGTAGGTAGACGACTAACATGATATGATACCGTTTCCGATTGGATATGAAATAGTTCTAAAAAAATGTATACAAAAATGCGGCCCATCAAGGTGGAACATAAAAAGTGCATAGGAAAAGGGCCATCTGGGTCTGTTTTGATTTTGCGAAACGTCTGACAGAGATATAAATTAGTCGACAAAAGTTTTAGGGGAAACAGAGATGGAAGACTATGCCCCCCAACTTGTATGTGCCAGCCCGTGACAATTTAGGCCTTGTTTGGAGGCCCGACCCTGACCGGGATTTGGCCCCAATGGCTCAATTTTCACGGGCTACGAACCGAATTCACTTTCCTATGCAAATTGGTTGGACTGGTCTAGTGTTAATCTGCTGAAGTCCATTTACCACCCAATGAATCACGACTTGTGACGCTAGGGGACAAGTTTCATGGTCCTCAATTCCTCGTGAATGGATGCTCTGGAAGATTTTTTTTCTTGCCGTGTCGGATTGTCCACTGTAAGATACAGGCGACACATGCCCAGATTTTTTGCGTTATACCTTATATCACTCATCAGTCTTATCTGGCTAGCAATCAGGCTTAGACTGTGCTTTGGGCGCCTCTGATTGTTCTCTTCGTAAGCGGGCACTCACTCACTCTGTCGGGCCGATAGTTTGCCAGAACAGCCCCTGTATGCTGAACTCTGTAGTTGCCAACAACTCGATTTCAGTAATGCAATATGCGTTTAATTTATCCCTCGTTCCAGAAAAGTGGGACAAAGGGCATAGCCCTATTCAAAGAACATAGCACTGCAAAACTGCAAAAGTAAATCATTTTATTGCGTGCTAGAATACCGGGATCGTGAAATCACAAAACAAGGAAGAACACAATTCAGATAACCCTACTAAGTAAACTAAACAAGGGTTAAATGACACCGTAATCATGATGCTGTCTGCTTCATTACATCAAGTCATGAAGCACCTCTCAGATTCGACAATCCAGTGGATATAAGACGACTTTAGACTGGAGCCCCTCTGAAGTCTGAACCACTCACTTGGCAGCCGCGGCAGCAGCAGCCCACATGGCCTGGAGCTTCTTGGCGTGCTCCACCGCCTTGTCCACCTCCGGCACCACCGCCTTCGCCTCCTCAGCTTCCCCGAACCGCTCCGCCCAAGCGGCCAATAGCGGAGTCTTGCCGGTGTCCATGAGTGCCACGCCGAACATCATGCATAGCGCCTCGAGCCAGAACAAATGGCTCCCGAGTGCGAGGTCGAGGTACCCGATGGAGTCGCCGGCAAAGAAGGCCTTCCCGTTTGAGCACTTGGCGAAGGCCTCCTCCAAGTTCCCGATCACCGCGAGCGTCTCCTTAACCTTTTCCGCCCTCTCCTCCTCCGTCGCCGCCTTCATAATGCATCCATAGGCAGGGAACAGCTGCGAGAAAGACACCACGTCTTTGGCACCCGCTTTTCAACCTCCAACAGCACAGAAGAAAATACTAGTACACACCTTGTCGTCAACGTAGGCGGCCCAGAAGCGAGCAATAGCGCGCTCGTAGGGGTCGGCGGGGAGGATGGACGGGCCCGTGGCGCCCCAGACCTCGTCGACGTACTGCACGATGATCTGCGACTCGGAGATGGGCTTGCCGTTGTGGATGAGCACGGGCACCTTCTTGTGCACCGGGTTCGAGCTGAGGAGGAGCTCGCTCTTGTTGAAGAGATCCTGCTCGATGTACTCGTAGCTCACGCCCTTCATGGTCAGCGCCATGCGTACGCGGACGACGAATGGGCTCAAAACCAAGCCGAGTAGCTTGAGATCTCCTTCTCCTGCCATTGTTTTCTCTCCCTCTGTTCCTCTCGCTTGCTCCTGGGGTATTTCTATCGTGCTCTGGTCTGTGCAAGAGAGAGCCTCACATTTGGGGCGTTTATATAGGATAGCAGGAAGAATCTTTACTACGTGGCTATGTGCATCCCCAGTGACGCAGCCTGCGATCGAATCATAGTCAATCTTTACTTCTTTTGAATGCTGGAGATGATAGTGATCGCCTGATCTTCCCTGGTATTAAGCGCGCTGAGAATGCCGCTCTTACACGCGAGCCATCCTCCAACGGGATTTGACGCTATCGCATCACGCGTCCTGTGCCCGCCTTGTTCTCGCCGTTGCTTCTTCGTCGGGCCGGTTGTCTCTGTGTTGTGCGGTTGCTTCGCGCCGGTTCTTGGCCGGTCGCCGTTTCTTGCCTGGTTTCGCTCCCTCCTGCCATCTGCTTGGCCCGATTGCTGTGTCTGGGTGCCTCTTGCTTCCGCTGCTTTTCGTCATATGGTCGGCATGGCATCTCGGTTCCTCGGGTACGGCCGCCACGCGATTGGTTGGATGCCCTCCGGCTGCGTCGAGCCATAACGGGCGGAGCCTGCTAGAAGCTTTCCTATAGCTATACCTGCGCACTGCCTGCGCTGCGCGCTCGATTCATCATCTTCCTCTCTACCCCTCCGCCATTTTCTCCGCCTCACTCGTTTCTCCAAGTGATTTCGTTGCACTCTACTCGATTTTGTTTCCGATTGTTCCCCGATGCTTGTTCGTGTGTGCTCATGGTGCGCGCTACTATTTTGTATGCACATTCTAGTACGTGCTGGCCTGCGATCCATGCCTGCTTCCGTCGTTCTTTCTTCTGCAGCAGCATATGTTGCCGTTACCCTCTGTATACGATCGCTACTCTATGTCATGGTACAAGAAAGGTTCTCACATTCCAAGTCAAGTAAGTGTTCCAGTGGAATACATTCTGGAATCCAATTCGGCCTCTAGAAACAGCACCGAATTCAAACGTACATAACTTTTAAATACAGAGTCCGTTGTAGGTTCACGAGTACTTGATGAAAAACTTATCTCGTCCTCCTTCCAACGGATCCAGCCTCACCTCCTGGTTCCTTACGAGCGCACGCAATCGCCAAAATAATCCGACGTTGATTCTATATCCGAGGCAAAAGGGTGATGCGCTACCTCCACTTAAGTCCATGGGCCTTATAATCCTAGGTGCACGTGTCCACCCCCTGGCCGCCACCCCCTATCCGTCACCCTCATATTTTCTCACGTGTGCAATACTTTAGGATTTGGATTTCGTTTAGTTAAAAGTTATCTACATTACAACTTCGTGTATTAGCTTTAGCCGATTTGTTTTGGTTTATGCTCTTCGATTTGTTGGGTAATCGGAATCTTGATTATCTGGAGGTGTCTGATTTCAGTTACTTGTTCCCGGGTTGCCTTTCTTGGATCCTTTAGGAGGAGGTGATGCGGCGTTGCATCTCAGAGCTGGCCCGCCGTCGGCGGCTAGATCATACAGTGAGGTTTCCTTTTGTGTGATGGGCTTCTTTGATTGAACCTACTGCTGGGATGTTGTGGTCGTTAATCTAAGTCTCAGGAATAAAGTTCTTATTACACTTCTTTCCACTCTATTTGTTTCATTCTTTTTTGTGGTGACATAATGTACATGTTTCATGTAGCATAATACTCCTATGTGGGAAAGGGGTCAGTTAATTTATGGAATAATCAATTTATGGGCTACTACAAAGATGTGAATTTCAAGATTTACCACATGTGTGAATGACATCTGGGTTTCGGTGCCACATGTCATAGACACATCAGTGACAAATCATGAATTGCATATCTTTGGCAGTGGCAAATAATCATATCTCCCTTAATTTATTGTGTGTTGGGTGTAGTGATGGATTTCTTTGTGCCGATAAATTTTCCTTGTTATTTCAGTATTGCAATTCCTTTCATTTCTTTGTCACTGTTGGTTCGGTGGAGCTGGATTGAGTAGCCGAATTTGTTCTACATATAGGAGTGCATAGCAGGTTCACCACTCCTGGGTTGCCACACGCTTGAACCCTAGGACGTAGTCGGCGTCTCCTTCCCCTTGTCCCTCCCGTCATCTCACGGTGGAAAGGGAGGACAACGACGCGGGAGATGGGGATGGCGAGAGAGCAGCTACCGGTGTGGCCCAGATTGATTGTAGGGAAGAGACGCTAGGTGCTCACCTCTCCCCGTAGTGATCCCTTCCTATCCTTTCTTCCGCTCATCGTGGCCCAAAATCGGGTCAAAACCTACCGAGAGCCACGGCATCGAAGCGACCGCTCGCCAGGTGATGCTTTTGATTTTTGTGTTTGTTTTGCTCCAATTTCTACTAATTTGTGAGCCGAGATTCTTGGTTTGTGCATACTTATTTGAGCAACGAAGGCTTGATTCTTCCGTTCATAGATGAATGAAGTACTTTTGGCAATGTTCGCCTTGGGATGTTTACTACGACTTTCTTTGGCATACAAAACCTTCTTATTGAGAACCGTGGTGTACATGATGTGTTTAATATTGCTGGAGCTGGCTCCGCCACTGCGGCTGCTTTTGGGATTATATGTATGTATCTCACCATATTAAATCTTGGATTTCAATTAAACTTGGTTAAAAAATTGAGAATCTTGGCCACTGAAAGACATTTTAACTATTCTTTAGATATATTATCGTATCGTATAACTTGGAATAATCTCATGAAATATGTTCACTGTACTATGAATTGCATCCAGAAAAGGAGATTATAGAAGTGATTAAAATGGAATAAAAAAATAGCAATGCATTCATCTTTAAAAACAGCAATGGACATATGATGGTCCGAATATCTGAAACATGGAATGATGGAATAGACTTGCCAAGAGCCCAAGAGTGTCTACTTGGATTTTGCGTCATTCAAGATATTTTAATCTTTTTGTGTCAATACCTTCAAGATGAAGTTTGTTGGGATCGAAGAAGTTCATAAAACAATGTTTGCCTGAATATCTTGATGATTCTTGATACCTTTCATAATGCTTTTCCTATATTATTTTCGACCTGTATCTTCAGAAACTATAAATATCTTTTGGTGTTTGTTGCAACCTCTTTTTGCTGCATAATATCATGGGATAAATCATTATTTTATCTTATTATTTGTGTTTACTTCTCATTCTACTATGCGAGTAGTCAGTTTTAGCTTTATTAACACTAGGGTAGTGCTTAGTGTACGGAGTTCGCCTCAACTAATGTCTATATATCTTCAGTGCCAGGTTCGCCAATGTAGTGTGCAAGAAATGTAAAACAGGGGATGATGCATGTACTAATTTTATGAGCTACACATGTCATCAGGTACATCTTACACTTTGTATCTCCATAGCTCGATTCTGCTATGAAGGGGATGAGACATAAAAATGGAAGTAAGAATATAAGATCCACATCTTACACTCAGTTTCTCCAACATTTATCCTTCGTCGGATTTTCATAGTCTTTACTTTCCTTTTGTGTTGTACAAGATTATAAATATGAAGTAATTTTACCAAATCAGTATATGTGGATGTATCTCTTATGTAGTGTGATGCTGGAGCGTGTTCATATATAGTACAATCGACTTTAAGTATTCTTCTTATTTATTTTCTTCTAACGTTGTTACGTAGTTTCCTTTTGTTTTGGCCAACAAAGGTTAAAGTTTCTGTTGTTAATCTATTGTGATACAAAAGCAAGTTAGATATAGTACATTTGATTTTAATTATATTTTACCTAGATTTGTTTGGTATTTAGATGTCGGTTTTCAGAACTTTCCTGCATACAACTGGAGCTCCTCGTGCACAATTGAAAAAGATGATTTCAAGGAAACACTTGTTGGAACTCGTGCTCACGAGGATCCCCATTTTGATAACTAGTTCGCTAAATTATTATCTTTTCGTGGTATATATTGAACTTCGAAACTACTGAAGTATTTTTTCAATTTCCTCACTTGTTCTAGGCAGTGAGTTATTGTCTCATCGGAACATTGAAACTCTTTGCTAACCTGGTTTACGACCAGTAGTGAATCACCCATCGCTAAAAGTCGACGAACACTGAGGGATTTAGTTGCTCGGAGCCCAGCTAGAAGACTTTCATACTCTGCCATATCCGTAAGGCTCGGTTTGGAGCAAGGGGAAGTAAGTTGAACACAAGAAGTGGAAAATGTGTGTAGAACTTTGCGGTTGCGCTTTGGTTTTGATTTTCTAATACGGGTCAGGTTATGGGGTCATATCTAGGGCAGTTGTGAAGGAAACTGGCACCGTGTGTTACTACATTGGAGGAAGCTTGGATTGGGAGTGTAATTATGACCATACTTGTCAATTACATTCCGACACCAGTCGGAATGGCCGGAACATGATATACCGACACCCAAAGCGGCACAAAGTAGCTTTAATCTCGTATCGGTCTCAATACCGGTCATTCTGGTCCATTCCGGCCCATTCTGGTCATTCCGGTACCGGATATAATTAAAGTGACCACTCATTTGAATCAGCTCGGAAGGCCAGTCCAATATTACTTCTTCAGTAAGTGAAATTATGCTAGACTATGATAAAATGTATGAAGTTATGAACTCGTGTTGTATTATTTAACTAGTACGACATTTGTATTTATAAAGTCAGTGAACTATATGTCATTTTATTATGTATTTGAAGTGAGATTTCAAGTGAAATTATGTGTGCATATAATTACATATATATATTATTATATTAAAATTCAAAACAGTACGCCGGAATGAAACAGTACCGACGTGTTCCATACCAAGAAGCAAACCGGAATGGAATTGACAACTATGATTCTGAGTGACCTGTACCTGGCCGTTTTGATGGTCACGTTCTGGTCCATACCTCTGCAGACTGCAGGGTTGTTTCATATTTTTGATTGGTCGATGACGCCCAGGATGGACGGTAGGGTTTTTGATTTTTTGATCGAACGGTGAAGATCGTTTCTAATACCGTAGCATTCAATACATATAATCTCAATCCTATTGCGAGTAGCACAACAGCAGCGGGCGACACTTCAGTTTGTCTTCTAAGAAAAGTAGCAGCCACACTTGCTCCTTTTCTTTTAGAAGGATGAAACGAAGTACGATGTTCTTTCTTTGACCAAGAAATATGCACGAAGTACGATGTTCTTTCCATGCACAGAGCGTACAGTTTATGTGGCCAACTTGGACAGAGCGCATAGTTTTCGTGGGCCCGGTATAGAGTATAGACTAAACTTGGACCTCAGTTATTTATGCTTGGGCACATTCTGGCCTTCTTATTTATCTTGATTTGTTGGCCTTGAAATACATGATGGCCCATTACAAGCCCACTGAAAATGAACAATCCAAAGTTCCACACCGCTTAGAAATCAGCCACCTCAAAATAGATCTAAACAAAGATTAAAAAAAATGATGAGGTCTTATAAGATTTATTTGGCCCTAATCAAGGAACGTCTGCGAGAACTCAAGCACCTTATCGACATCATCAGGCAAGACACCCTTCACCGCGTCCGCCACCTCGAACCGCTCAGACCACGCGTTCACGCCGATCATCTTCTCGATCACCTTGAACCACCCCAGTCCCCAGGTAGCTGACGAGCACGACGTCCACGAACCCGATGCCGTCGCCCCCCGAAGCACTCCTTGCGACTTTAAGCTGTCGTCAGTGTCGTGCACGTAGCGATCCGGGGCAATTATTCCTGCCCGGAGACGCAATCAGGAGCGTCGCTGGCGCGCCGGAAGGAAAATTGCTGAGGGAGGGACTTCCCTGTAGCCGTTGATCCCTGCCAATCATCTCGGGTGGACGGTGGATGAGGTAGGGTCTCGTTCCAGGTCCTCCCTCATTGAATTTTTTTCCTAGCGAGCTGGGATTGGAGGAGAACAAATCAAGAAAGCTTGATGCGGATAAACTCGAATGAGATTAAATTCTGCAGGCTGCCCAATCTTTCACAGTGGAACAGCGGCAAACGTGTCGTAGTAACATAATGTTTTTCGTGTAGTAACACAATTTTTGTAGCATAGTAACAGACGTGATAACGTGATTGAATCACACTAGATCAGCAGGAAATGAAGCAGAAGCGATCAGTCGTGGCCTCCCAAACCATGAACAATGATTGATCACGAATTAGAAGATTGAATCGTATAGATTCTATAAACAATCTCAAGAACAGCATACCCTTGATCTGCGCCAACTCTCACAAACCCTAGATAGGAAAACCTAAAAAAGATACACATGGATAAACCCTAACGACACATGACCGAAACATACACACATGTTTTTAATTCATAATTCAACTTCGCCCTCCACATTGGGCGTACCCCATAGTCATATAGCCAACACCATGTACAAAACATTGGCATGCAGACCACACACAAACACCATGACTTAAGTTAGTTCAGGACTCTCGCACATGTACATAATTAACACACTCAATCTGGGCTATTTCTGGTTTTCTAGAGAACTCGTAAAAACCGAAAGCTAATTAAATTGGACCTAAAAAATATGCTAAACTCCTTTTATATCTCGGAGCTTTACAAAATTGACTCAGTTTCCTAAAGAAATAAAGTAAATAGACTCGGACTCCTGGTCCGCCATATTGTTGTAGTCGACCATGGATGGGTGGACCCCCAACCTAGCGCATAGAGAGAAAGAAAGGTGCAAGGTCCAGATCTCCTACACATACAATTTCCATTCCTATTTTCTTGCATTGAGAATCCATATATCTTTCCGTTCTTTTCTTTCTTTATGCATAGTCCAGCTTTCTTTGGAGATCTTTACTTGTATTTCGGTTTAAAGATTTTATCCTTCCAGCTAATACCAACCGAATTGAATTTCTTCCCAAACCTCACGCCAATTTTCAAACAATCTGAATTGATCTCCTGGTTCTGGTTGGTAACGTGCACGACATGGACTTCTGCTGCATGCATGCCAAACCACTCAAAATCAGAATCAATTCGGTTAGAAACTCGACCTCCTAGTTGGACTCGGCTACAAGTCTCATGCACGTATGCCTACACTGGATCTGCCCCTCGCGCACATGCCGCATGCATTGCTTGCCCATGCTCCGCGTCAGCCTCCTGGCTCGCATGCGCCATACCCACACACATGCTAGCTTGATGTGTTGCATCCTTCTCTTCTTTTTCCTTAGAAAATTATGAATTAATTCATACAAAAAAAATTATACACAACAATTAAGTTCAGTAGTAGGGATAGTAGTCATGGCTGTATCATCCTCCCCTTCTTCAAGTGAAACCGTCCTCGGTTTCGAGTTTATTTCCAAGCCTTCATCTGCAACTTGTACGGGGCCAGAAAAATTTTGGCAGGCTCAACCTCCTTCTTCTTCTCTTTTGTCGTGGGCTTGCGTGATGACGGTGTGAATTGACATCACACCAACACTTTCATCTCTTCCCACGTGGTGCATAATAGATCGCCTTGTCGATCCCAGTTCCACTGCAAGTCAATCCACCGTCGTAGCGTGTCGCCGATCAACGCCAACTTGGTCAGTCTCATCTTCTTGTTAGAAGAGAGGTTCCATCCTTGAAAAAAGTCTTTTAGATCTTCCACACACTTGTCGTAATCCTCCGAAGTGCTTCCGACGAATAGCAGCGGGATGCACGCCGCTAGCCTTAACACACGCCTATCATCTGGCACCATCATCATCTTCATCTACCTGCGAGCAATGAAAGCTCTTATACCAACTGATGCAGATTGAACCTTGAGATGAGATTAAATCATGTAGGTTGTCCGATCTTTCACCGTCGAACAGCGGCAAAAGTGCAGTAACACTTCTGCGGTCGTGTAGTAACACGATGTCTTTCGTGAACTAATACTCTAGCGGTGGTATACAATGTTGACTTTCGTGTAGTAACAACCTGGCAATGGTGTAGTAACACTGCGTCTTTTGTGCAGTAACATGACTTTCGTAGTGTAGTAAAGAAATTGGTAACGTGGTTGAATCGTACTAGACCAGAAAAAACCGAAGTAGAAGTAATCAGTGGCCTCCAAAACCGTGAGCAATGATTGAACACAAATTAGAAGATTGAATCGTATAGATTCCATGGACAATCTAAAGAACAACACACCCTTGATATATGCTAATTATCACAAATCCTAGATGGAAAAACCTCAACACATGATACACAGGGATAAAACATAACGACACACGATCGAAACACATACGTGTTTTCCATTCATAATTCAACTCCACCCTATACATTGGGTGCACCCCATAGGCTTATATAGCCAACACCACGAACAAAACCTTGGCACATAGGCCACACATGCACACAACGACTTAAGGTCAATTAGGACTCTCACGCACGTACATAATTAACGTGTTCAACCTGGACTCTTTTTGGTTTCCTAGAGAACTCACAAAACCGAAAGCTAATTAAATTGGATCCACAAAAAATAAGTGTAAACTCCTTTTACATCTCGAAGCTTTACGTAACCGGCCCTGTTTCCTAAAGAAAGAAAGTAAATCGACTTAGACTCCTAGTGCGCTATATTGTTGTAGTCGACCATGGATGGATGGATCCCAACCTAGAGTGCACGGGCGCACACACACACAAACACACACACACACACACAGAGAAAGGTTCGAGGTCCAAATCTCCCGCGTATGCAATTTCCTTTCCTATTTTCTTGTGCTGAGAATACACATATCTTTTCTTTTCTTTTCTTTCTTTATGCACACAACAGCTTTTCTTGTATTTCGGTTTAAAGATTTTATCCTTCAAGTTAATGCCAACCGAATTGAATTCATTCTCAAACCTCACGCCAATTTCCAAACCGTCTGAATTGATCTCCTAGATGGAAATGTGTGTGACGATGATCTAATAATCCTCAATTAATTTAAATTATTTATATGTAATATTCATTATAGATGATAATATCTTTTATATAATCTTCAAAGGTACCCCTCAATATCAACAATGATGGAGATTATAAAAACCTAGTGATCCTAAGCTATTCTACGATCACCCTATATGGCCGTAAGTCATCCTACTACCACTTCATGGTTGTAAAGTCTTCTACGACCACTTATTAATCACCTCATAGTCGTAAGTTTTACTACGATCAGATCATTTACGACCACCCTAATGTGGGCCTAATCGACTATGGATATTTTTACACTGCAAGGCTATGTGGGGATATGTCTCTGACAATAACCGCCGTTGAACGTGCTCACTGCATCAAATGTTAAGGCGCCTCTTGCCATAGATAACTGTCACCCTTTCATACGCTATATAAGGAGTAAAGTCAATAGACAGAGGGGAGGATCAGAAGATTCGAAAGAGACAACGAGAGACAAAAGTCATCAAACCCTAGTTTTAGAGACTTCTTCCTTGTTGTAATCACAATCAATACAGCAACATTGGAGTAGGGTTATTATTCCCTCAGGAGAAGGCATGAACCTATATATAATTCTCGTGTCCTTTTTGTGTGGTTTCGCTCTAGAAGAACCCCAGCATTCATACATAAGATCGATACTAAACCATCGATAGTTGGCGTCGTTCGTGGGGATCTAAGATTTCTCCTCCTTTTTGACAAATTGTCTTTATTTCAACTCTTGTGTTTTCATAGCAGGAGAGTGCAATGAGGATAATTGGTTTGATTTGGCAGACTACGCATGACTCGACATGGATGCCTGCTATGAGCACGAGCAGAGCATCATTTCATCCGACGGCAATACCGGTTCCAGTGATCTTTCACCATACCCAGAGAACCATGCTACAGACAAGGTTGACGAGTGAGCCCTCTGCCCCCACAACATTACGCTCAGATGAGGAACCAGAATCCTCAAAGGGCAAGGGTCCAACCGACCAGGATCAGGATAGCCCCACGGCGGGTGCTGAAAACAGTGAGGGTTCCTCATCCAGACATTCAAACCCGTCTAAAGCCATCCGATCTGACGCAGCAAGTCTTGGAATCCATGATTCCGAAACTCAATCAACACCTGATAACCGTTACTCAATCAACAACTGATAACCGCCACTCTTCCGTTACCCTCACGAGGAGTGTGGTCGAACTTGCTTCACCTGCGGATTCGACCATACTCTCGCAGGGTTCACCTTCAACCAGAGACGGTTATAACCAAAATTCCTCTTCCTGGAGGGGATTACTCTAAGTCGTGAGGCGCTATCCTTCAACTACTCCTCGAGTCAGGAGGACTCATCCGTGAGTAGGGACAATAGTTCCTAGGAGATCTTTGTTCTCTCCTCATATCCTAATCTCTCTCCGAGAGACAGAACTGGGGTTGCTTTCTATCGCGCACCCACTTCGGGCTCTCGTGGTGATGGCGAGAACACCTCCGGCGACGACTAGGATCTCCATGTTCATGAGCGTGGCCGACATCCTAGAAGTGATCGCTCTCCACTGAGACATGCTCTGGCTAACTCAGATGTCGATGATCCTGAAACCACCAGGAGAAGAAGAATTGCTACCGAGAGATCTTTACCTGGTTTTAGTGACTTCTTCCCTGTTGTAAACATAATCAATACAACAACACAGGAGTAGGGTTATTATTCTCTCAGGAGAAGGTCATACTTCTGTGTGGTTTCGCTCTAGGAGAGCCTAGCATTTATTCATAAGATCGATACTAAATCATCGACAATGTGCAGCGTAGACTTATGTTGCATGCATGTCAGACCACCTACAATCAGAACCAATTTGGTTAGGGACTCGATCTCTTGGATGGACTCGGCCACAAATCCCATGCACGTACGCCTATACCGGCTCTACCCGTCGCGCACACGCTGCATGCATTGCTTGCTCGTGCTCTGTGTCAACCTCCTAGCTCGCATGCACCACACCCACACACATACCAGCTCGATACGTCATGTCTTTCTCTTCTTTCTTCTAAAAAATTCTGAAATTAATTCATACGAAATAACTTGTACACAAGAATTAAGTTTTGTAATAGGGGTAGTAGTGGTGGCCGTCAAAGCTTCAATCGATATAAGCAAGCAATTTTGACGCGATGAAGTACAATTTCCGGTTGGAACGTAAGTACTTCTAGGAGTAGTAGTTCATACGAAATAACTTGTACACAAGAATTAAGTTTTGTAATAGGGGTAGTAGTGGTGGCCGTCAAAGCTTCAATCGATATAAGCAAGCAATTTTGACGCGATGAAGTACAATTTCCGGTTGGAACGTAAGTACTTCTAGGAGTAGTAGTATTTGATTGTCATCTAATTGTTGATGCAACTTGACTTGGCATCACATGTGACGCTTGGTACAATACAAGCTTGCGCCGGGATGCTCGTTGTCTGCAAGACTGCAACTGTTTTTATTGCTGTGTCGGCCTGTGCAGTGAAAGTGAATAGACAGGTACGAGGCTCGAGTGGTCCACTACTCCCTGATTTGCTGCTGTATCAAATGGCTATACTCTATCTGCGTGGATATGATGTGAAAGAGTCTGGTTTTGGACTTTAATTTAATCTCCACCCAAAAAATCTACCATCATTTTCATAAAATCAGCGAATAAAAATGAGGAAACGCAGCGGCATTTCAATCACAATCATGTTTAATCGCAACTGCAGAGATTATCAGTAATGTGTTTTTCGTGTTGATTGCTCGATCAGACAATTTTATACTAGTACCAAACATGAAACATGTGGCTAGTCCCATCAATGAACTGTCTGTATGTCCACGGGAAAGATCGAAAATGAAGCGACGAAATGAAACATGTGGCTAGTCCCATCAATGAACAATTTTATAGCAGTATAGGTACGTGCGATCACGACCACATTCAGCTTGTCAATTTCTCGCGACCGCTGCGCCAGCGTCGATGGTAGCCTGACTTGCCCTGCGGAATTCGCGGTGCCTCTCAGCGCTCGGTATGACCTCCTTGGCGGCGTCCAGCGCGCAAAACCGCTCCGCCCACGCGGCCAGGAGCGGCGTGTGTGCGCCGTCGAGGACCGTGACATCGGCCACCGCCTCGGCCGCCTTGACCCACCCCAAGAACGCGCCGAGCGCGACGTCCACGTACCCCGGGTTGTCGCTGCCGAAGAAGGCCTTCCCCTTTGAGCACGCACCCCATGTCATTCACTTCGTAGGCGGTCAGGCTGATACCGTCAAACATGTTGAACCTTGTCTAGTCCAGGACAAATTCTGTATGCTGAACTCTGCAGTTGCCAACGACTTGATTTCAGTAATTTAATATGTGTTTAATTTAGAGTTCCTTTACGGTACACTCAATTTAATAAGTTTATCTATTCTTTTTTATCCAATAGTTCAGATTAGTTATAATTTAGTTATACTACATATGGTAGTATGAGTAGTAGAATCCCAATATGGTAGAATTGTAATTGATCGTGTGGAGATCACATGACACAAGAGTAATATTTTTAATCCTAATTAGAAAAGCCCATAATAGCCTTGACGAGGATCTAATAATCTTCAATTAATCAAATTATTTATCTGTAGTATTATAAATAATAATGTCTCTTATACAACCTCCAAAGGTACTTCTCAATATTAACAATGGGAGAGATCATACTCACCTATTGATCGTAAGCTTTTCTACAACCATCATATATAGTCGTAATTTCCACAACCACATATTGATCGTATATCTTACTACGATCACCTCATGATCGTAAGTCTTACTGCGATCAGATCATCTACGATCACCCTATGGTCAATAAAGCTTACAGGTATATGGACCCAATCAACTAGAGACATTTGTGCGCTGTGTTTAATACAAGCAGTAGTTAATATATGCCGTTATTCCTAGTTAATATGTGTCGTTATTTCTGAAGATAATTGCACGTATTAAATCTCTATTTCTGACATAACCGCAAGGCAGCGTGGGGATATGTCTCTAACAATAACTATCCTTAAACGGGTGCATTGCATTAAATGACAAGACGCATCTCGTCGTGGACAACTGTCACCCCTTCATGCACCATATAAGGAGTAAAGCTAGTAGACAGAGAGATGACAGAGGATCAAGCGATCAAACAGCAAAACAGACAGAAGTCATTAATCTTAATCTTCAGTGACTTCTCTCTTATAAATACAATTAATATAACAACATAGGAGTATGGTTGATATTCTTTTAGAGAAGACATAAACATGTATAAAATTCACATGTCTTTTTCTGTGTAGTTTCGTTCCAGAAGAGCTCTAGCATTCATTCATAAGATCGATATTAAACCATCGACAACAAAGAAAAATCTATTATACTTTTAACAAATTATTTGTTAAATTTAATTTATACAATCACCGTATACTACGGATAAAATATACCATAAAATTTCTCTGAATTTATCCCTCGCTCCCGAAAGGAGGAACAAAAGGCATAGCCCTATTCAAAGAACATAGCACTGTAAAACTGCAGAAATACATCATTTTATTGAGTACTAGAATACTAGTATCGTGAAAGAGCTGTAGATTGGAGCCCCTCTGAACCTCTCACTAGGCAGCCGTGGCAGCAGCCCATTTAGCCCGAAGCTTATTGGCGAACTCCACCGCCTTGTCCGCCTCCGGCACCACCTCCTTCGCCGCATCGGTTTTCCCGAACCGCTCCGCCCACGCGGCCAAGAGCGGGGTCTTGCCAGCTTCGATGAACACCACGCCGAACATCCTGCGCAGCGCCTCGAACCAGAACAAATTGCATCCGAGCACGAGGTCCAGGTACCCGATGGAGTCGCCGGCGAAGAAGGCCTTACCGTTTGAGCATTGGGCGAAGGCCTCCTCCAAGATTACGATCGCCGCGAGCGTCTCCTCGATCTTCTCCGCCCTCTGCTCCTCTGTCGCCGCCCTCAAAATGCCTATCCAGGCAGGGAACAGCTGCAAGAAAGACACCACGACTTTGTCACCCACGATTCAGAAACTCCAGCTGCAATGTCGAAGAAAACGATTGGAAAAATACTCACCTTGTCGTCAACGTAGGCGGCCCAGAAGCGAGCAATGGCGCGCTCGTAGGGGTCCGCAGGGAGGATGGAAGGGCCCGTGGCGCTCCAGACCTCGTCGACGTACTGCACGATGATCTGCGACTCGGAGATGGGCTTGCCGTTGTGGATGAGCACGGGCACCTTCTTGTGCACCGGGTTGGAGCTGAGGAGGAGCTCGCCCTTGTTGAAGAGGTCCTGCTCGATGTACTCGTAGCTCACGCCCTTCATGTTCAGCGCCATGCGTACGCGGATGACGAATGGGCTCACCACCATGCCGAGCAGCTTCAGATCTCCTCCTCCTGTCATTGTTTTCTCCCCCTCTGTTCCTCTCGCTTGTTCCTGGGGTATTTCTATCGTGCTCTGCTCTGTGAAAGAGAGCCTCACATTTGGGTCGTTTATATAGCAGGAAGCAATAGGAAGTACCGAGGTAGTACTGCGTGGCTATGTGCATCACCAGTGACGCGGCCTGCGATCGAACCATAGTCAATCTTTACTACGTGGCTATGTGCATCACCAGTGACGCAGCCTGCGATCGAAACATAGTCAAATCTTTTTTTTCTTTTGAATGCTGGAGATGATAGTGATTGCCTAATGGGTGTTGACACTGACTCGTGCTGTGGTTTAGTGTTTTGAATTGACTCTTACGTCGAGTTCAGTTTTTTTTAAAAAATATATATTAGAATCAACCTTAATTTAATCGGTTTTGCTAATTTTAAATTGTCTTAAAATTTTTTAAATTTAAATCACTTATTATGACCATTGAATTTATGTAGAGATTAGTGTGTCATATGATTGTCATATGATTGGATATTGATCCAATGAATATTATATGATTAGATATTGATCCAATGGTCACAACAAGTGATTTAAACTTAAAAAAACTCAGACAACTTATGAATAGACCGTCCCTAATTTAATACTTTTTTCAGCTTTTTTAATCGGCTAAAACAACGTATTAGAGCATGTACAATGGGTTTATGTCAGCCGTCTATAGCATCTGCCACATAGGATTTTTGCTGACGTGGATGAAAGAGAATGAAGAGAGAATATTTGCTACAACTCAGAAATGACTATAGCACCAGAATCAAGAAAAGCATTAAAGATTGTGTGTTGTCTACAATCATATAGCCGACTGTATCACCACGACCCATTGTATGAGCTGTCTTTAGTGCTGTCCATAGGTGACATGAAGAGTTATTATATGCAGTAGTTGTCTATACCATTGTTCATACCCTTAGAGACGGTCTAATGCCTTCTTGCAACGCCCTAGTTTCTAGGACTAGGAGTAGGACATTCGAGTACGTGCTTGCTTGTCACCCACATGTTGGTGCAACATGACTTGGCTTCTGTTCGCTTGTCACCCACATGTATGCAGCATGGCTTAGGCGTCACATGTGATGCTTGAGATCAGCTTGCGCTGGGATACTCTGCAACTACTTTTATTTCTGTGTCGGCCTATGCGGTGAAGTGAACAGGCAGAGACGATGCTCGATTGATCCACAGTTAAATTCCAGGATGGCAGGATTTCCTGCGGTATCAAATGGGGCAGCTCTTTTTTTTTTTTTTTGCGAGGAACAAATGGGGTAACTCTATCTGCATGGATATGAGGTGAAATAGTCTGGTTTTGGAGTTTGTTCTCCAGTAAAAAATCCATCTACATTTCTAGAAAACAAAATTATTTGAAATGAGAAAACGCCGCGCCACTTCAAACACTGATCTGCAGAGATTATCAGTCATGTGTTTTCCGTGTTTCGTGCTCGATCGTACAATTTTATATTAGTACCAAATATGTGGCGAGTCTATATGATCCAATCTGGTCCCATCAATGAACTGTACGTCGACGTGAAAATCGAAAATGAAGCAACAAAATTCGACGGAAACAAACGAGAAGCCCATGGAAAACAAGGAGAAAAAGACAGTGAGCTGAAGTCCAGAGGACACAATTTTTTTTTCGAGTTTAACTATTTTTTAATCGTTTTAATCAGTTAACTGAAATGTGGCTCTTGCTCCTGAGGTCCTCCTCGATGTGCTCGTAGCTCAGGGCCCTGGTTGAGTGCAAGCCTAACCCTGTAGCAAACGGGATCGTCCATGTGCCCACCAACTTCAGCTCATCGTTACCATGCCCAGCCATTTCCCTCCTGCCAAGCGACGTGTTTCTTCTGAATTGCTTTGGTGGCACGGGAGTTAACGAGTGTGTTGGTGGCTTGGTCCGTATGTAGGACTGTAGAGTAGTTGATGATTTAGTATCGATTTTATAAATAAATATTATAATCCCTTTTAAAGTAAAATTATATAGAAAAAGATATAAAAATTTTATACAAGTTCAGATCTTCTCCTGAGAAAATAATAACATACTCTTGTATTTGCTGTATTAATTGTGTTTACAACAAGAAAAAGTCACTAAAGTTAGGGTTTAATCTTCTTATCTATCGCTTCTCGTCTGTCTCTCTTCTCTGTCCACCGACTTTACTCATTATATAGCGCATGAAGGGATAACATTTGTTCACGCCAAGAGGCACGTTGTCGCTTGATACAATGCACACGTTTAATGGTAGTAATTGTCAGAGACGCATCCCCCACCGTTGTCTTGCGGTTATGTCAGGGATAGGTTTTAATATGTGCAGTTATATCAGGAATAACGACACATATTAACTACTGCGTGTATTAAATACAGCGCACAAATATCTCTAGTCGATTGGGCCCATATATCTGTAGGCATTATCGACCATAGGGTGGTCGTAGATGACTAGGTCGTAATAAGACTTATGACTATGAGGTAATCGTGGTAGGACTTACAATTTAAAGATGGTCGTAGAAGAAGTTACGATCATATATAGTGATTGTAGTAGAACCTACAATCAATAGGTGGTCGTGGCAAAACTTACGACCATATAGGGTGGTCGTAAAATAGCTTACGACCGCTAGGTGTGTATGATCTCCTTCATTACTAGTATTAAGGGGTACCTTTGAAGGTTATATAAAATACATTATTATCTATAAATGTTATAGTTATTTAACTTAATTAATTAAGGATTATTAGATCCTCATCAGGAGTTTAAAGCCAGCTTTGGCTTTCGGAAAACCAGTAAGCTCCTTCAAATGGGTCAACATGCAAGCGGCTTATACCATAATTAAGTTGAAAACCATATATAGGGTCTATTTGGGATGACTTCGGCTTCAACTTTTTACTCGGAAAAGCTGGTTTCTCTAGCCAATTTTGTTGAAATCAGAAGCCGTTTACAATGTGCGGAAGCTAGAAGTCGGAAGCCGCCTTGAGCAGCTTTCCACAGCTTCGATTGCATTGCCTTTCGAGATTGTCCATAGAGTTCAGCTTAAGATATTGAATCAATTCAATATCTTCTTTCTCTTTTTTTGAATCGGCTAAAACAACACATTGAAGATGATCTAATGCCTTCTTGCAACGCGCTAGTTTCTAGGAGTAGTGCTAACGTTATAGGTAGTACGTGCTTGCTTGTCACCCAAATGCCAGTGCAACATGACTTGGCTTTTGTTCGCTTGTCACCTAAACGTTGAATTTGTTGATGCAGCAGGACTTGGCGTCACATGTGATGCTTGAGATTAGGGATGGCAATCGGGCGCGACGGGTACGGGTAGTGCTTGCCCATATTTTAGACCTGTGACCCTAATTTTCCCCAACGGGTATGCCCGTGAAGCACGACAGGCGAAGAACCTTGCTCATGCCCATCGCCCGCGGGCATATCCGTTTACCCGCGAACAATGCACTGCCACTCGTGGATACCTATCGCCCGCGGGCATGCTTGTCACACATAAACAATGCATTCCTCTACCAAGTTAACATAAGGAGTTCAATGACAAATGCCCAGCCGAGATGTTAATGCACAACTAAAATGGCATGAGCAATGTATATGACACATGCTTCTTTTACTGGGAAGAATTGCACTGTCAAATAGGACTTGGCATCAGTTAAATAGGAACCGCCGATGTAAAACTCTTATGCATATTGAAAATCTGGCCATTCTTACCAAAAAATTAGTCAACTATTAGCTCAAGAGTGAATGAAGCACACAAAAAAAAAAATCCACGCAGAACTCAAGTTGACTCAATGTGCAATGTCCAATTTGATTTTGTGTCACAATTCACAAGCCTTCAAGTAAATCTTAGGCACAAAAAAGATATACAGTATGAATATATATATGATTTTAACAAAAATCTGGTTCAAAACCATGTAGCGTTGTACATTAGCTGTAGTGCATGTCATTAGATCTGCTACAATATTGCTAATTCTCAGGTTTATTTTCCTACTCTATGCTACAATATTGCTGATCTGCTACATTAGATCTGCTATTCTATGCATCTCCACTCCCGGCACCCTCCCTCTCACATCTCAATCCCAAGCCAGAAAAACTTGAGAACCAAGGAGTCAAGGCCTTTCTACACCTGAGTTAAAGAGGAGTACCAGAAAAACTTCATGCACATAAGTTCAGGAGGAGGTGATCGGGCCAACGGGCGCCCAGGCGGGAGAAGGAGGGAGTCGAGTCGGCGTTGAGGAGGCCAGGCGGGAGGAGGCGACCGGCGTTCAGGAGGAGGCGACTGGGCTGACCGGGCGCTCGGGCGGGAGGAGGAGGACGGGCCAATAGGGGCGGCGGTTGGCCGGGAGGAGGACAGGGGCAGTGACTGGCCGGGAGGAGGACGAGTGTCGGAGGCAACGGCCGGCCGGGAGGAGATTTACTGGAGGAGGATCTGGATCGGAGACGGGGGGGCGCTGTTGGCCGAGAGGAGATTTACTAGGGGAGGAAGAGCGACTGGGAAGTGGGAGGGCTTCCGGCGGCTGGGAAGTGAGAGGCTGGGAGCTGGGACTTGATCGAGCGAGTAGCTAGGGTTTTACACAGTGACTCAGTGAGGGTGTCCCACGACCCACCTGTCAGTGCAGGTGGTGGGTAATCGGGCGAAGTGGGCACGAGTGGAGTTTACTCATGCCCATATCCGTTTACCCAATGAGCAAGGAATTGTGCCTATTTTTATGTGTGTGGACAAAGAAAGACGTCTATACCAATCTTTATTAAGGTATTCGTCCTAGACACATGGATAATCAGGCACAATTGACATCCCTACATAGATCAGCTTGCGCTAGGATACTCTCCAACTACTTCTATTTATGTGTCGGCCTATGCGGTGAAGTGAACAGGCAGAGCCGATGCTCGATTGATTCACAGTTAAATTCCAGGATGGCAGGATTTCCTGCGGTATCAAATGGGGCAGCTTTTTTTTTTTTTTTTGCCAGGAACAAATGGGGTAACTTTATCTGCATGGATATGAGACGAAATAGTCTGGGTTTGGAGTCTGGTGCTCCAGTAAAAAATCCATCGACATTTCTAGAAAACAAAATTACCTGAAATGAGAAAACGCCGCGCCACTTCAAACACTGATCTGCAGAGATTATCAGTCTTGTGTTTTCCGTGTGTCGTGCTCGATCATACAATTTTATATTAGTACCAAATATGTGGCGAATCTAGATCCAATCTGGTCCCATCAATGCACTGTACGTCGACGTGAAAATCGAAAATGAAGCAACCAAATTTGACGGAAACAAACGAGAAGCCCATGGAAAACAAGAAGAAAACGACAGTTAGCTGAAGTCCAGAGGCCACAATTTCTTTTTCAAGTTTAACTATTTTTTAATCGTTTTAATCAGTTAACTGAAATGTGGCTCTGCTCCTGAGGTCCTCCTCGATGTACTCGTAGCTCAGGGCCCTGAGGTTGAGTGCAAGCCTAACCCTGGCACGGGAGTTAACGAGTGTGTTGGCGGCTTGGTGCATATGTAGGCCTGTTTGGTAGTTGTCGATGGTTTAGCTTTAATTTTATGAATGGATACTGTTTTTTAGTGAAATCAAAAAGGAAAAAAATAACAAAAAATTATACAGATTCAGACCTTCTTCTAAGAGAATAATAACATACTCCTGTGTTTACTGTATTGATTGTGTTTACAATAAGAAGAAGTCACTAAAGCTAGGGTTTAATCTTCTTATCTATCGCTTCTCGTCTGTCTCTCTCCTCTGTCCATCGATTTTACTCGTTCTATAGTGCATGAAGGGATGACAGTTGTTCACACCAAGAGGTACCTTGTCACTTGATGCAATGCGCACGTTTAATGGTAGTTATTGTAAAAAACTCATCCCTCACGTCGCCTTATGGTTATATCAGAGATATGTTTTAATACGTGCAGCTTCCCACAACTTTGATTGGATTGCCTTCCGAGATTACCCCTAGAGTTCGGGGCTATTTACCTGCCACCTATCACTCAACAAAACCTCATCCCCACCAGCCTCCGCCCAAACTCTAACCCTAGCCTCTCGCACCTCCGCCGCCCTCCTCCCCTGAAGCCACCTTGGTCTATGCCGTTATTGCCACTGCCTCGGTCTACGTGGCCCCTCCTCCCGCGTCACCATTGCCGCCTCGGCCTCCCTCCTCCTCCCCTAACGTCGCTTCGATCTCCGCCGCCGCCTTCATTTTATTTTATTTTTCTTTTTTCGATATTGTTCATTTTCCTTTTTTATTTTCTTTATCTGATAAAGATGAATTATTTATGTACTCCTTGAATTGATTACTTGTGTAATCATGAAATTAGATCCATTGTTGTTAATTGTCGTCAAGATTTACTTTTGTACGAATTGTCATTAGTTGTTGGTAATTGCCGTCAATTATTGTTAAACAACATCAAACAAGCTATCATTTGCCTTAGGTGCATTTCAGACATTTTTTAACTCAGAAACTCCAGTCAAACTACCAAATATCAAATGTCTTCAGTTCAACCGTTCAGTCCTTCAGCCCAGCTGAAAGCTGCTTTTCAGAGAAAAAAAAACTATAGTCATACTAAACATGCCTATAACTAGCAAAACCTAGAAGTTGGGTGGAAGATGCTTCCCTAGTTTATTCCGAGGCCAATTTATGAGTTTGCCCTTCTAAGTTGGAGAAAAGCTATAGCTTCTTTTCCGCCTAGAAAGAAAAAAGTAGCTTATGCCTTGATGTAAAATCCAAAGTCAAGCGGTGTTTATTGAAAACTGGCACGAGGTAGCGATTTTCCCAACACAACTAAAGAGGATGCCGGCTAGGTCATTGCGCGAATCAGCGCCCATATCATAACCCATATTTTTACTCTGGATTCGTAGTCGAATACAGATAGCCTGGGTACGGATATGAATACAGATTTTTCGGGATAAAGGCATGTGGCGGTTGCGGAACGGATTCAAATCGATCACAGATAAATTGACGGATAGTATATACATAAAGAAAAGATATAACTTTACTAACGAAAGTGTCAAATTATACTACCTAGTAGAGAATTATTTATCCTGCTGAACAATATAAACATAATCAAATATAATTTCATATTATATATTAGTCAATAACTATAAAACCATATAGGATATTGATGTTATCGGATATCTCTAAAATATGGATATGGGTTGGATATTGCTCTTTTCATATCCTAACCTATATTCCATAAGATTTTCTGGATACAGATATGGATAATATCGGATGCAGTACGGGACTAAAAAATGGTACACCGGACGGATTTTTTTCCGAATACAGTATCAAATCGAGCAGAAATTATCTACCCCGTTTTAACCCCCTAGATGCATATCCATGATCCAGATGGCGCGCGTCCAACTGCGGCCCGACTCCACGCAAGCAAACGCGCCAAACGCCCTGAATTCATGCGTGGAAAGTGAAACGCAACATTGGCCCAGATAAGCATCCAAGAAGGAGATCCAGCATAGAACGTTGTCGCCTCCTTTTCTTTCATACTCAAAGGCAGGAATTCGGATTTGGATGCGCATAACGCTACGACACTGATCTGATCACTTGCTCGCGTATGTGATGCCCTCATGCGGTGACGCTAGTCAGTGGCGGACCGTCCGTGGTTCATGATGCTCAGTTGATTACCCAAATTTTTATTCAAAACATCATCTATATAGTAGGTATATTACATATTCTATATATTATAGTTAGGACTCCTAGCAAAAATGTCGTATCACACCATCCTCTTATTTTTGACCGTCTGATCTTGCTCATAATATACACTAGTTGTTGGATCCGTCTGTTCCCCCTGTTGAGACAAAATAGCAACTAGGTCCTTTAAGAAACGTCTAAATTCTTCGACTTGCCTATCTCGTCTATTTTGCTTACAATCTGACCCCTGGCGTGGTTTGCTTCCCTACCCTACCCCGCACCACCTCCTCCCCGTGGGCTCTCCTCCTTTCGCCTCCGTCTCCGCCTGTGCCTCCTCTTCGTGCACTGCCCGGCGTCACCACCTCCCCTCCCTTCCCCGGCACCACTACCTCCTTTCCTCCCTCCATTTCCCCTCCTGCCACATCCGTCGGCTGTTATCTCCTCCTCCCCCGCGTTGCTGCATCCTCCCCTAGTCGTCTCTCCCTGCCCACGTCGATCGCCTCTATGTCCTCCCACTGGCGCCACTGGCGCGCCGCCCCCCCCCCCCTCCGTGCGCCGCCACAATGTGCCTAGCAGAGGCTGTGGTCCTGCGGAGACCAGTCTCGGCTATGGTCCAGAGGAACGTGGTTGTCCACGCGGGTTGGAGACGGACGACATATCCAAATCTCGCCATCTCCGACCAAGACGACACCAAATCCGCTCGTCTCTGTGCACAACACTGCCGGATCTGGCTATTCCTAGCAACCAGATGCGCGTAGGGAGGTTGCGGAGTCGTGGGCAGGAAGTCACGACAGCACAAGGAAGGGGAGACAGCAGAGGATGGACTACATGTTGAGGCAGCGACGAGATGCAACAGCATGACACAAAGCGGGTTCAGCCGACGTAGAACATGGACACGGCCACAATCGCTGCCGCTGCCGATCATCGTTCCGCCACGATCTAGCTAGACTCTCTGCTACCGTCGAGCCTTCTCCTCGGCCATCATCGCTGCCCTTTTGCTTCCCCACGACTCCGCTTCCTCCCTAGCGGTGTGGTGGGGTTGGCAAGGCAGGGCGTAAGGCGCGCACAGTGCACACGACACACCACATGTGCATCTCTAATTCTCAAGTCACAAATCCCAAATTTTCAATTCAGTAATTTATGTAGTGTTGTTTTGAGTCGTACTTGGTGAATGAGTCATGCCTTTGTGAAATGTAGATAGTATAACTTTAAAAAATAAAAAAGAAATCTGTAGATTTGAAATATTTGTGGAATAGAGTTGAAAAGTTAGAGAGATAACTTTCACCTCGACGCCAAAACCGATATCTATCGAAAACAATCAATCCATTAAACGATATTTTATTAACTCTGAATACTCATCCAGTAAATTTTGCCGGACTCCGCCACTTACGCCAGTACATATTATTTCGAATTATTTAGGAATTTCAGCCCAAAATCTGAGTACAGATATTTAGGTCCAGACGAGGAAACGCAAGAACACAGTGACATCACAGAGGATGGGTTCCGACGCAATTCCTCTGTGGTGGAGTTCGCCCTGCTTAGTGATGCGGCAGCAGCAATGGCAGCCCGTGGTGAGCCCGCCTCATCATGTTATACTCCACCAGCCTCTGGGTGTCCGGTATCACCTCCTTGACGCCGTCGAGCGCGCCGAAACGCTCCGCCCAGGCCGCCAGGAGCGGCGTCTTGGCGGCATCGATCACCTTCACGCCGCACATCGCCTCGGACGCGTTCAGCCACCCGAGGAAGCTGCCGAGCACGACGTCCACGAGCCCGACGCTGTCCCCGCCGAAGAACGCCTTCCCGTTGGGGCACTCCCTGAACGCCCGCTCGAACGTCTCCAGGACGGCGATGAGCTGCCTCGCCGCCTCCACCCTGTCCTCCACCGTCCTGCCATTGTAAACCGGTACCCACGTGCTGAACAGCTGCGACGACGCGCATGCGATTAGTTCTTCCATTGACGTGCGCAGGACAAATTATTCGGGACAAAAAAAAAATTCATACCTTGTCATCGACATTGGCGGCCCAGAAGCGAGCAGCCGCGCGTTCGTGCGGGTCACAGGGGAGGACCCGCGGGCAACTGCTTGGGAAAGCCTCGTCGATGTACTGCACGATGACCATGGACTCGCAGACGGGCTTGCCATTGTGGATGAGCACGGGCACCTTCTTGTGGACGGGATTGGAGGCGAGGAGGATCTCGCTCTTGTTGTTGAAGAGGTCCTCCTCGACGTACTCGTAGGGGAGGCCTTTCAAGTTGAGCACGAAGCGCGCCCTCATCACGAACGGGCTCGACCAAAAGCCCAGGAGCATCAGCTCTTCCCTGCCTCCGGTGGCTTCTCCTGCCATTACTGTGCTGAGCAGTTGTGTCTTGGTTAGTAACTGAGTGGTGACCGGTTACTAGTGAGTAGTACAGTGATTGAGAGTTTCGCGTCGGTGGCGGAACCTGTTTTTTTAAAAAAAACCAAGGCGGGACCTGGATTTCCCGAGCTGGATTTAAGTATTTAATTAGGGAATTGATATAGACTTACGTCTGGTGTAATCAGACGATTCATACCTACTAATCCACTATTTGCATTTATGTTTTCTCCACCTACCCTCCACCGTCCGTCTTTCCCTTCATTTCTTTCTCATCTTTACCCGAGTCGTTTATCCATTCAGACCGGCTCCACGTGCTTCTTCTCTCCCCCAAATCGCCTCCGCATGCTTCTTCCTCTCCCCAAAGTTACCTTCGAGCGCTCGGCCTCTTCTCTCGCCCCAGCTCCGCCGTGCTCGACATCACTCCGTACGCCGGCAGCCTTGCCCCAGGAGCTCCCGTCTCTTCACCTTGTGGTGCTGACGACCCACTCCCCTCGGCCACTCTTGAGCTCCGCCTCGGCCACCCCAGTTCCTTCACCTTGCAGCGCCAGCGACCCCGTCCCCCTTAGGCCCCCTCGGCCACCTCTGTGGCTCCGTTCCTCCACCTCGTGGCGTCGGCGGCCATGGCCCCCTCGGCCATCCCCGAGTCCAAGCTCCACCTCACGGCGTCGACGAGCCCTTCGGGCGGCTCCCGTGCCCATTGCGGCGCTGTCGTTGAAGGTGATGCCGATGGAGTTTGTAAGTGTTGCATGTGCCCTAAAAATATTGCATGTTGTATATATGAATTTTTTTGTTGCATGATTTGAGATGTTGCAACCAATGCATAAGATGTTGCAGTTACCAGTGTAGCGTACGACGCTAGCGACCGTACGTCCGAGCGCTAGTCGCGCCCATTTAATTAACAGCCTAAAACTAACGACTAACGTCGACTTGAGCAACAACAATATCGTCAGGGTTAATCACAACATGCGGTTTCTTTTGAGCAGTGTTACTAGCTCAATTATTGTTGTACTTTGAAGGAAAATAAGATCGTAAAAACTAGTGGCGGAGCTGGGCCTCGGGTCGTTGGAGCAATGGCCTAAGGCTCAGTTCAAAATGGCTTGTTGTTTTGTGGTTGTAAGAGGAAGTGCCTCCCACTAGACTGGGCTGAATGGCTAGTTTCGACTGGGCTGATCTGAGGCCTAGCCGTTGCTCCTACCTCTTCGTTTTATCCATCAGTTGTGTTGTATCCCTGAATGCCTACACATCATAAAAACAGAAGCAAAATACACGCCTTTGGTTAGATTTCAAGTTCACAATGTTAATTCCCCAAATGCCAAGGCGCCAGGCCCACGTTTCTTCTGAAGATTTAGTTAGTGGAAGGGACTAGAGTAGGGTAGTGCTTACAGGGATAGACGGACAGTGGAAGTGCGGAATCGGGCCGGTTGGCGCTCGGTAGGTCGGTGGCGAACTGGCGATGCGGTGGCGAGCTCCCGCAGCGCGGCCGTGGCATGGCTCGGCGGCGGCCGCGCATGGGCTGGGGCGAAGGACGTGGGCTCGAGAGAGGCCGATGGCGACGGCGACGGCGATGCTTTGACGGGATCAGGAGGGAGCGATGGCACGTCGAGCAACTTAGCAACAAGGGGTGCGTCGTGCGCGGCTGCGTGCGAGAGGATGGGCGACGGCGTGTAGGGTTTCTTTCGTGTTTCTACCACTTTGGGCTTATTTGATCTGGGCCGTCATATGGGCCCGATGGAGGCTAGCAAAATGGGAGCCTGGGAGGGGAAGGCTAGCCTTACATTGGACCGTCAAGCTCGAGGCTGGGCCATGTAATACGAGCTTTTGCCAGGCTGCGCCCCTGTTTCTATTGTACCTCTGTGTGGGCCGTACGTGTGGCACATGCGTCTTGTTTGGAGGGCGTTGCATGGAGCTGTACCATCAGGGTGAATCCACCGGGTGGGCACGAGCCCACCCTCCGCCGACGCCGAAACCGGTGGCACCACAATTTCATGAAACAAAGGCGGTCGCTGCATCCTTTGATCTCATGAGTCACAACGTTGTAAATCGCATAGCAAACCGTATAGTACTTTAATCTCATCTTCTATTTTCATCTTGGCTTCGTGTACCATGGTACTGTGTTCTCGCTAATAAACACATCCGCAAAGAGCAGCCAATGCCCAGTTTGCAATCAAGGAGCTGAAGATATTGTGCATACTTTGTTTATGTATAAAAGGGCGACGGAGGTATGGAAAGCTCTGGCCTTACAAAGCTGAAGACGGGAGGCCATAAAGCTGGACAGATCAGGCTCAGTTACATCGAAGCATTTGCTGTGCGCTAGTCCGATGCAATCGCCTGTGGTGGCACTGAGGACTGCAAGAAACTTTCGCGATTGACAGGTGGTATATCTGGCGGGAAACGACGCCAAAAAAAACAGAAGGGGAGAAGCTTCAAGCAGCTCTTCGTATCAGCTTTTGTTATTAAAGCAAAACAAAAGAAGCCACCATGCCCTACTCTCGACGGCTATAAAATCTCACGTTAATCAGAAGATAAAGATAACAATCTACACCGTTAATCGTAATGGGTCCTGATTATAACGGTTTAAAATAAAAGAAAGAATCCATGCCAAGCACAATCCAGAAATAACTAAAATTCAGAATAAAAAATAAAATAAAATAAACAATTTGATTTCCATACGAATTCCTAGGTAAAATCCTAAAACAAATATAATTCTGAAGAAAAAATAAACAAAAATTAACAATTAGATTGGTATACGAATTCTAACAAAAATGATTGAAATTCATAATATAAAATAAAATAAGCAATTTAATTTCGATACGAATTCCAAAGTAAAATCCATAAATAAATGTAATTCAGAATAAAAATCAGGAATTGGATTTGTATATGAATTCAAACAAAAAATAATTGAAATTTGAAATAAAAAATGCAATTTGATTTCCATACAAAATCAAAAGTAAAATATCTAAATAAATTAAATTTGGAGTAAAAATTAAATAAGAAATTCAATTGGATTTGTATAAGAATTCAAACAAAGTAATAATTAAAATTCAGACTAAAAATTAAATTATGAATTTTCCGAAGTAAAAGTCCTAAATAACTAAATTGTGGAATAAATTAAATGGAAATAGCAATTTGATTTTTATACGAACTCCAATAAAAAATAACTAAAATTTTGAATAAAAATAAAAATTATAATGAGGATAACACGAATTATGTCGGAGGAGACCACAAAAGAGTGCAATAGCGTTGATTTGTCCTGTAAGAAGATATTGACTCACGGGGAAGGAAAGAGCCGAGGCAGCGACGACGAACATGAGGACGATGTCATGCTGCTTACCTTAGACGATACAGGATAAGAGGGCATCAAGCATGTATAACATCATGCATGTGTATATATATGCATGCATCTGTACGAATAAAAGCACAAGACTATCGACACAGAAGAGCAAAGAGCTCGGGTAGAGATAGCACAACTGTAGGAAATAGGCTTTGGACCATCGGTGAGAGCGTGATGGGTGTCCCTGAAAGGGGCCGACAATGGTTGCACGTGTGTGCATATCGAGGCAACGAACAACATTAAGCAATTATTGGAGAGAAATTGAAGATAGCCATGTGGTAGAGTATTGCATTTGTGGATGTCATGGGGATACACTCCAAATCTTAGTGTGTTGGAATAATTGGCAATAACGTCGAGGCGTTTGGCGAAGCCCTCATTTTTTAGAACTTCAGCCTGTTGATTCAGGCCTCGAGAAGTCAGATCGGCCTTGGTGGTGGTCTGATCGGCCATGGGTGGCAGTTAGACTGGCCATTCTGTTGACCAATTAGCTGGCGGTCAAACCAACCAAAAGGTGAAAAGTCGAATTTCAGAAATCGACCAAAAATAGAGGGTGTAGGCAAGTAAGAGGATGTGCTTGCACTTGGTTTCATATTTTTTTGGAGCATCGAGCCAAAAGTAGATAGCAAATTATGTTTCTAGAGAGAATGTAGATTTTGACCCTCGAAAATTTGGCTAAGTCCCTAAGCGGTCTGACCGGAGGGGCAGTCAGACAGATGGTCGGCGATCAGACTGGCCATGGGCCGTGATCTGATCGGCCAGACACTGTGTTGATGTGCAGAGGGTGGTGAACTTCATGGGTTAGGTCACAGTCATGGTCTTATGTGCGTATGTGTTGCATGATACATGTTTTGACTAACGTGGGTCAAGTTGCGAAGAACTTGTGTCCGAAATCGATTTCTTGGTCTATTGTTGTGCAGGAGGTTTGGAGTCAACGACGGTCAACGGTGATGATGATCGGGACTACGCTAGGAGAGCTGAGGCCCAGAACGACCGAGGATGTTGGGTGAAGTTCTTGGACTCAAGCATGACACAAGATGGACAAGGATGATCGAACAGGAAGTTCGATGTGACATGTTGCACCAAGCGGCGCGAGGGTTGGTGTAAGTGCCATGGTAGTTCCGGTGGGAGCCGGATAGGAGAAACTTGTTGATATGAAGAGAGCCGCTGATCAACCTACATGTGGTGAAGCATGGGATTGCTTCACGATGATTGCATTCGGTCTTTGGAGAAAGATCGAGAAGGGGTATTTTGATATCTTCACCAAAATATTGGGTTTGTGACCTTTTTTGAAACCGTGGCGCAACAAGAGGCGGTTTAGGTCAAATGAAAATGAAGATCGTGAAGAGACGGATTCTGGAAGCCCAGTTTGTCATATGTTTTGACAAGCGTGGGTGAGTATAGATCCGTTTATGTGTGGGCTTAACGGGCATCCCATAAGGTTTTTTTCTTAACCTAGCCTCCACTATAAAAGGGAGAGATGTAGGATTTGTGCCTCTTGAGCCTTCCCAAGTAGAAACCCTGTTTTATGATTTGGGAAAAGTGGAGTAGATGAGGTTAGGGTTTGAGGGAGATAAATAGACTGAGTGCTCAAGTGTTGGGCTTTTGTCTTCTATGATAGAGTGGTTGTAAACCAACAATATCTTGAATAAATTCAGGCAAGATTTCCTCCAAAATGAGTTCTCTCTTATTCTTGCTATCTCTTTGATGCCTTTTGCGATTTTGTGTATTCCCTTGGTTTTCTTGGTGTTCTTGCTATGATCTAGCTTGCTAAGATATGTGGGAATCCATCTAGGGTTATCTTGATCATCATTCACCCACGAGCAAGTATTTGGATCAAAGTTTGAATTTCCTCGAATCTTGTGTCTTCTTGATCTCATCCAAGAAATTTATAGAACGTTGGCCTCGATCGGCCTGATCATTGATTGGAATAGATTTATGACCTTTTTGATGAGCTATGGTTAAAGTTTCAGGGGATTTAGATCACCGATTAAAAAGTTATGTCGTCGTGTGATGTTCTCGGGCTACTCCCAGGCCACAGGCGGTCAGACCGACCCTGTGCCATTGTGAGAGGTTTTGGTGTTTTGTCTCGGGGTTCGTCAGTTTTAATGCAAGACTTCCGCTATACTTGTTCTCTGATCCTCCTAGCTTCCATAGCTACTAAGGAGAAAAAGAAATTGAAATCGGTCAGGGTAAAAAAAGAGCAGTGTTCATATTCACCTCCTTCTAGTCGTCGTTTCGGTCCAATAGCATCTGAATGGGTAGCAACCGAGAGGGATCGATCAAGAATTAGGCTTGCTATTGGCGGTTGAAGCAAAAAAGTTGTGGCAACGATAAGAGATAGAAGACACACAATTTCGTAGAGCAGCCGATGTGTGAGGAAAATAAGTTCAAGATAGGTCGTCTATGGTACATCGGTGTGTGTTGGTGTGTGTGAGCAAGATACTCTAATATCATGTAAACCAGTATAATTTGTCGCACACATAATAAATGTATTGCTTGAAATTAAATAGCAGTACATATGCCTACATACATTTTAGAAAAAAAGTAATTAATGGAGGAAGAACAGGGATATGGATGTAGAGTGTTATGTTCCTAAGAAACCCCCAACAACTTACTATGCTCTATGATTTTCTTCCATTAAAACTCATATTTCAATTACGCTACTCAATTTGTATTTTCTTTTAAGCTTCTATTGTCATTTCTAATACTTATTATGCCTTAAAAATCTAAATAGCCGACAAGATATGTTAATATATTATCAAGCATTTTGCGTAACACCCCGCTACCATATTATAATGATATATGGTAGATAATGATACGGAAGCATACAAGACACAACAACGTAGCACACCGACTGCACAAGTCGCGCAATATTGCGCCATGCAACAATAGTGCATGTGATGCACGACGACATAGAACGAACAACAAACAAGGTTCACCTGAAACAAACATGTTCCCTTATGCTTATTTCGATCGACCTAATGGGAGTTGCCGACCCCCGTTCAAGAAGTTGTGAGAAGAGGGAGAGACATCGGCGATGCATTTTTAACAGAGGTGAATGATCGTCCGCACAAGTGTGGGGTAAACTCCGAATTATAATAGTTAAGATAATTGCATGGTCACTCGGTCTGGAAGACGGCAACTGGCTAGAAAGTTGCAACGTACTGCCGCTAATCACCAACAGCAAAATTGCTCTAGAAATATTACCCTTTATTGAAAGAATGGAAATACAAAAGCATGTAAAGGCACTCCATCGCGAAGAACTCGACGACCGCACGCGCCGGGTTGCAAGACCTGCAGTGTGTGACAGAATGCCTGTGACACATACACGCCGACGCACATTACAAAGCCCAGTCTCAAGCATTTCCAACAAGCAGCTGACACATGCAACAATCAGCGGTGACAGCTACACAGAGTAATCGATCCCATTGTAGTCATGTACGTCACACTAGCCGTGTCGCCTTATTTAACAAGAAATTTTATGGTACATTCTACTAGTAGTATAAGGTGGTAATATAAATCAAATTTGATCATTGATTTGTTAAGAGCGAAATAAACTTTTCGTTGTATTTATATTTTTTCATGAGGGTATTACAGACTTATCCAACTAGGGTTGAAAATATTACTCTCGTATCATGCGATCCCCACCTAGGCAATTACAGTTCTACTCTATTGGGGTTCTACTACTCATACTGTCAAGTGTAGTATAACTTAATCCTAACTAATATGAACCATTACATAAAAAAGAATGAACGATAGATAACTGTGTCTGCCTCATCTGGCGTACACAACCACCCGATCGACGTCCAGCAGGATCACCTTGGTAGCGTCCAATGCGCCGAAGAGCTCCACCCATGCAGCCAGGAGCGGCGTCTTGGCGACATCAAAGAGCTTGGCACCACACAACTCCTTGGATGCTTTTAGCCATGAGACCAGACACCCCAGCGGGCGTCGACATACCCGACGTTGTCCCCACCGAAGAAGCCCTTCCCCTTGGGAGCACTCCTTCGGGTCTCCCTCTAGGGTCTCCATCGCCGTCAGCATCGGCTGTTGAAGTATATTATCCATATTTCCTCATCACCTTATGTTTTTGATCCTGAGTTCGAGACCTGGCTAACGCAATATTTTAAAAAATATTTTTGGCCCACTTCGAATCCACATCTTAGGTCTGGTGATGTATAAATGAAAGGGGGAGTGTTGAATTATGGTGTCCACCTTTTCTCATCAGTTTAAGCTTTTAGGTGAATTGATTGGTGCATGCAACTTAATATCTGCTTCATCCCCTTGTCCTTTTGCTCGTCTGCAGACCTACCCAAGAACGTCTGTATTCCTCACCAGTTTAAGCTTTTGGGTGAACTGATTGATACATGCAACTTAATATTTGCTTCATCCCTCCTCATTTTCCTCGTCCGTCCTGCCCAAGATCGTATGTACCCACAGGGCCACTAGCTGCACACACACACAAACATACACTATGCAATATATGAGGGAACAGGATACTGTAAGCGTAATAACCTTAAGATACCTTGTTGTCAACGTAGGCGCCCCACAAGCGAGTAGTGGTGCGTTCGTAGGGGTCGGCAGGAAGGAGGGATGGGCCGGTGGCACCGAAGGCCTCGTCGATGTACTGCACGATGATCCGCAACTCACAGATGGGCTTGCTGTTGTGGATGAGCTGGGGCCGGTCCTGACATTTTGGGGCCTTGGGCGAGACAAAAGTAGAGGTCCTTTATTTGATCACAAACACGTAATAATACTTTTTTATTCCAATTGCATAGCCAATGTTCAATTCATTACAAAACATTGCATAGCCAATGTTCAATACATCACAAAAATACAAACTACTTTTGTGACAATCTAGTAGCCCATCAATATCATTGGTGACAATACAAGATTCTCTTAACTTATGTGGTGTTTGGTTGCGGGGACGAAACATAATAATCATACTTTTCTCGGATGGAATGGTCCGAGTAGGGTGTTTGGTTAGGGGGTGGAATGGTCCCAGATTTTGGTGGGTTAGGACTTAGGAGGATAGGACGACACATAATGAATGTAGATATTCTGTTCAGTCATAAAAGAATATTATTTTGGGATACGTGTAATCAAACTTAATTTGGTTATTAATATCATTTTTAATATTTAGGTTGAACACATGAAAATAATATATATAGATTTGTTTCAAAAAGATATTTCGTAATATTATAATTTTCTTTGGTTTTATAAATATCTTGCAAGAAAACTTAATGGCCAAAATTGTGTTTTGAGAATCGTGTTGACGTTAAAACGACACCCCTTAGGCATCAAGGCAACTCCAACGCCTTGCAAGTTAATTTATTTTTCTGATTAGTTTTGCAAGGTGAGCAAGCCTGTCTGGGAAGTAGCCTATCGAGGAAGTGATGGGGCTCATGTGATGCACGAGACCGTTGATGGGGTTGCTCCCGTCAGTACTCAGTCGTGTCAGTTTGGTTGATCAAATAAGCGAGTAACACGTTTACTTTGACTTCAAGGGGGCCCACGAATAAATGAGTTGACATTGGTTCAACCAGCCGATGATTAATGTCGATGTATTGCAGCACAAGATAGGTCATGAATAGCGACACCGACACTGTTGTCTTCTTTTTTTAGAAAGAAAGAAGAGTAGAGCGATACTGCTAAAATAGGTTTATAAGGGTATCTTTAATACCGAAAGACAGATTTAGAGACAACATCTCCAATAAACTATCTCTAGCAAGTTGTCTCTAACATTCATGCTAAACTTACAATATTCACACTCCTTCACCCCTCTCTCACATGCACTGGTTGCTTTGTTTTGGTTCATGTGTAGAGATGATTGTTTGAGGAAGAGATGACTTCTCTTCTCTCTAATGTTTCTCTCTCTTCCACTTAGGATTTTGCTGACATAGAAGGATTAACCGACGGCTGATATGATACTATTAGAGATGTCTAAGGGCAAGTGAAATAAGCTTGTAAGGCCTTCAAGCCTGCAGGGCCTCTTCAGTCGACCCGATAATAACTTCGGCCTGACCGCCTGACTCCACGCGGCCGACAACAACCTGGTGCACTTTCTCCCGACAGCAGCATTTGGATCTCGGTGAAGCCTTTCAGTCGCGCACCTGGACTGAAACTAGGACAGGTCGTGGCACAGCCAGTGGCAGAGCCAGGATTCCATAAAGCCTCGGGCACAAAACTAAGTGGCTATAACTAACGTCAAATACTATTCACACCGAGACATAACAAAAGTACAACACAAATGCGCAACTGAAATGAAATTTGAATTTCATGTTTAACGATACGACAAAATGGCTAAAACAGGGCAAAAAAATATAGTGGAGCGGTACAAAAGTTAATTACTAATTGTTTCCGAAGGGTTTTGATTGGATTGCGATGGAAAATAATATGCCAACACTTGGTCCTCTTCATCATGCATATCTATTACATCAAATAGAATCAAATCAAATAATATTGATCAAATGACATCTTTTGCAGGGAAGATGTTGATATATATTTCCAAGCACTAGTTTGTAATATAGTGCACTTAATCATCAAAAGCCTCCTTACCTTTCTAAAAGGAGATTCACATAATATTTCTGTTCTGTGTAACTCACAGGTTGCTTAATATCCACTTCATCTTCCTGCGGCAGAGTAAGCACATAAGATTAAAACCAATTTATCAACGACGACTAATACCTAGGGTCTAGGTATATTCACTCCACTAACAAACACGCTACCATGAAAAAAAAACAGTCAGCAATACATGATAACACAATGAGGCAAAGCAACAGCATAAAATCTAGACCACTAAAGATTTATAGTTCACAATCATTATTGTTTTGTTTCTATCACCTTAAGATCACAGTTCCATGCAAACATGCACCATCACCTGCAAGACATACAACTTGAACGATCCCCTCACCAATCAAATGCACAACCAACTCTTAATCAACAAAACGGATCTTAGATTCCATCATACAACCCACTCCATCCTAAAGTTGGATAAGTAGCAGCTCAAATGAAATCAAGACATACATGGAGGGCAGCACGGCCGAGGGAGGGGTGCTGGGGGCCGGGGCTGGATGAGGGGGCACTAGGAGCAGGGGCGGCTGGCCGAGTGGGGGCGCAGGGGGCGGGGGTTGGGGGAAGGGGGCGCCGATTGGCCGAGGAGGGCGCTAGGGGTGGGGGTGCGGTGATAGTGTGATCGAGGGCCGATGGAGGCGCGCTGGGGTGCTGGGCGGTGGAGAGGAGGCGGGGGCGGCCCCGGGTGAGGAGAGGAGGTGGTGGGTTGTGGCCCATGGGGGTGGCGTTGCGGCCTTGAGGGTTGCGAGGGAGCAGAGCGCTGGGCGGCGGAGTCACGGAGAGGAGGCGGAGGGGGCGGTGTCGCGACGGAGAGGAGGCGGAGGCTGGAGGGGGCGGCATCGCGGCCGAGAGGAGGCGGCTAGGGCATTGGGGGGCAGGTGCTTTGCGCTGGCAACTGGCGCTAGGAGAGCTGGAGAGGAGAGGAGGCGCGAGGCTGGGCCGACTGCTGGGGAGCTGGGCCTGGCACACTTATGTCTCGGGCCGGTCTGGAAACCTCGGGCCGGCCCACTGTATAAGGAAAAAATAACAGATTTGCCCCAGGTCACAGCTCTATTTTCCTTGGCGTTTAGGTACTTTAGGTAGCATTCAGATCCCGCTCAAAATACAAAAGTGGCTATGGCATGGAGAATATCAACGAAAATCGCAAACACAGACCATCTTATTCGCGACATTATTACATCAAGCAGCTGACAAAGACAACAATCAGCGACAATACATGGCTACATAACCTGTATTCTGCAGCAAATATCCATATTTATTCTCCGATCCAACCCAATGGGAGTCACCTCGCCATGCATGCCAGGCTTAGTTGTTCGCGGCCGCGGCCGCGGCCGCGGCCTGCTGGGCCCGCCTCACCTTGGCAAACTCGACCAGCCTGCCGACGTCCGGCAGAACCACCTTGGCAGCGTCCAGCCCTCCGAAGCGCTCCACCCACGCCAGTAGAAGCGGTGTCTTGGCGGCGTCGAAGAGCTCGGCACCGCACAGCGCCTCGGTCCCGTGCAGCCACGAGAGCAGACCCCCCAGCGCGACGTCCAAGTACCCGACGCTGTCGCCGCCGAAGAAGGGCTTCCCCTTGGAGCACTCCTTCAGGGCCCCCTCCAGCGTCTCCACCGCCGCGAACGTCTGCTTCATCCCTTCGGCCTTCTCCTCGTCCGTCTTGGCCCTGAACGCCTGAACCCACGGGACCACTAGCTGCACAAGCACACATGCATATATATATGTAGGTCGATCACCATGGAAATGTTAAAAACGTACTGCACCGATGCAAACACACTACGGGACACGTACTTCAAGCGTAAGGATATATACCTTGTCGTCGATGTAGGCGGCCCAGAAGCGAGCATTGGCGCGTTCGTGGGGGTCGGCGGGGAGGAGGGAGGGGCCTGTGGCGCCGTAGACGTCGTCGATGTACTGCAAGATGACGAGTGACTCACAGATGGGCTCGCCGTTGTGGATGAGCACGGGCACCTTCTTGTACACCGGGTTGGACGCGAGGAGGAGGTCGCTCTTGTTGTCGAGATCCTCCTCGACGTACTCGTAGCTCAGGCCCTTGAGGTGGAGTGCAAGTTTCAGCCTGGAAACGTAGGGGCTCGCCCATGTGCCAAGCAGCTTCAGCTCACCTCCTCCAGCCATGTTATACGAGCTAGCTAGGTATCTTTGTGTGAAGGTTTGAACTCAATTTCTTCAGCTAGATTAATCCTGCTTTGTTAAGTTCTTATCTAGAGCGTGAGCTATAGCGGTATATATATATGGAGCTTGGGCGATGGGGCATGGAGGCAACAATTCATCATCCATGATGCTCGTGCGAACGTTTGAGGGATATACTTTTCCACAACCATTTACAAGATACTGCGACATTGAACGGGATGTTCAGTCTTCCGAGATATTGTACTAGTGTGCGAACATGATCTCACCTAACTTAATTATCCCCATACTAATCAAATGTGCATGGTGCACATCTAACTGGGTACGTAGATACAGGCTCGTAATTAAAATCCTCGGCTGACATGGGTACTGCAACGTTTGACTAGAATTGTTTTCTTGCAAATTAGTTTATTTTGATTAGTTTTGCAATGTGCCAATTAAAGTACGGATGAACAAACTATGGACAGACGTCTGTCTTGGAGAAGAAGCCTAGGAAGTAAACAGACTCGTGGAGCCGGCCGGGCATCATCAATGCATTTTTAGTTTGACTTCAGGGGAGCCAGGAATAAAGAAAGTTGCCATTGATTCAACGAGCAACTCTGTAGTGTCTATGTATTGCAGCACAAGTCACGGGTAGAGCAACAGGACGTGTGAAACAAGCTTGTAGGAAACCTGATGATCTTTGCACTGTCACCCCAAAATTGTCTATTCGTAAGGTGACTAAAATTTCATTAAGTATAAGTCATATGTTTTAACTATTGGATCAATATTTAATCACATGACACATCAATCTCTACCCAAATTCAATGATCACAACAATTGACTTAAACTTAAGAAAATTTCTGGCAACTTAAAAATAGCAAATCTGTTAATGAATCGATTTGTGATGCATTAGGCTTTGTGCGGCCCGATCCATGGGGAACATCCCGGCGGGGGAAGATTTCCTGGCCCAGGCTAATTCGCTGCCTGGATGAGGCCAGGGATCAGAAAATCCCGGCCCGTTCCAATCCGATCCACGGGGGTAACAAAACATGCGGCCGATGCGTGGTTTCTTCCCCGTCGTGTGCGCTCGCGACTCTGCGAGTCGTCAGCTCCTCTAAATGGCGCTGCCTCCCCCTTTCTCTCCCTTTGACTCCAGTGACATCGATCCCGCCGCCGTCATCGCCCTGGGAAGAACATCCCAGTCCTTAACTCTATCCAGTTAGTCTCCTCCTCTTCTTCCTCCTACGATTTCTAGGGTTTGTAGCCTCAATTTTTTTTTTGACGCAGATCCATGGTGCCGCGGTTAGAGACGGGGAGGAGAACTCCGGCCAGGGAACTTACAGTGACCCACCGCCATCTTGGGCTCCGACCGGGAAGGCGAAGGAAGGAGAGAGGCGGAAGGGTTGGTGGTGTTGTTAGAGGTTTACAAGAAAAATCAGTTGAAAAATAATACCCCCCCTCTTCAATCCTTGCATATGAAGTGGATTGCCTTCTTGGGTTAATGTGAAAGCAATTCCCTTCAGTTCGTTCTTTGATCCAACTATTCCTTGCAAAAAACAGTATGACTGAACACAGATCAAATGCCCCATGGATGGAGACCATTCTTGATGGTTAGTTACTGCGTGCTAGGCCCAGGTCCTGCCTTGCGCTTAACAGTAACAGCTAGTACTATTTTGCCTTCATATCCTCGGTATCAATGGAGATGCTGTCCCCAAAAAATAACAGCCTGCCGTTATTAAGCATGGTTGTAGTGGACAAAAGGCAAAATTACAAGAAAAGTACGATGAATAACGCCTAGTACTGATCAACACCATTTATCTGAAATTACACCGTCATTCTCGTTACAATGCCTTTGACTATCTGCTCATCAAGGTGCTACAGAACTTCAATATTCAAGAGTAGTTCGTCAACTAAAGGATAGTGCTTGCTCATGCCAAAATGATCCATTGCTCATCATCTTTAGCTATTTTGGATTTCATCAGCACGTGTACAACTAAGAAGTCACTCATCAATGTATTTGCAGATCAGGCAGTGATTCTGTGTGGGCATCTGGCCCTGTGGCGAAAGCAACCTGGTGTGGTGGAAGTTTATCAAAAAAATTACCCCCCCCCCAAGGTACCATTCCTCACCCTGTTGATATTGTTATTTTTACAATGATTTAAATCATTTTGCTTTCAACTCTTAAGGGCCGAAACAAAAATGAAAAGTAATATAAAATAATGGAGAAAATGTGCTTAATGTAGTAGAAGCACTTTTTCTTCATAGCTGCTTCAGTGACCCTGGTATTATAAATGATTAAATTACCCACTCTGAGCTAGGTCCTATGCATGTCTCACAAGGATTCATTTTTGGCTTCCAGTACAGCCGTTTGTGTGGTTTCAAGGCTGTGGATAGAGCTGTTAAAAAACAGATTAGCCAATTTTGACGAGTTGAGCAGTACTATCAAATGATTTACATGCATGCATGCGTACAGGATTAGGAGAGTTTGCATGCTTGCATGGGGAACTATGCCAACCCGATCAAACCGTATTTCAACATCCCTAGCTGTGGATATATTTCTGAACTTGATTGGCGTTTCCTTTCTTTTTTCCTAATGTGTCGGTTACACATTTTATTCAGTGGTGGGTTTTAGGGTGGATCATGTAAATGATTCTTGAGTTAATAACTACAGAGAAATGCTTCTAAAAATGAACATGACTTCACGTGTATTGTATTATATGTAGCAAGGTAACTTGTAAGGACTAGTATCTATATTGTTTTTTAAGATTGTATGTCAATGCTAGTTGTAGTTTGTTTGCTAACAACTATGTTGTTTATTTATTTAAAATGATTAGTAGTTTAATATTTGTGTTTAGTGGCCAAATGGTTTCGAGAAGGATACTTCGAATTAAAAGGAGGAGAGAAGAGGATGATGACATGATGTTTGCTGTTTTGCCTATTTTACATCTATTGTCTGCTAGTGCACAAAGTGAAAAAAAAAACAAGGCATACATATATCCATTCTACCTGGCAGAGAGCAGCTTAAGGAAATTCTTGAAGGACATATAGATTGTAGAGTTGCATTATGTATGGAGCCAGAGGTCTTTATGAAAATTGCGAATTATCATGTTATGTGCACTTTGATTCAACTTTTCGAGAAACAAAAACATCAGAATGCAAATGACTTATAGCCAAAAGTCATAACTCGAGCCATATGCAAAGGAGGACCAACTAAATGGCAAAAGAAAGACAAAATCTCTAGAAAAATTATTTCGAGATAGATGGAAACATTACAACATATAGTAAATGGCAAAAGAGAGACACCGTCTTGTTATGATAATGTCTAGACATTGTTTTTAGCTACATAAAGTAATGGCAAGAGAAGAAAACAATTCCCTTCTTTGTAAAAATGGTTAAGGACATCGACCGATTGGATTGCCATCTCTTCAAATGTTTCTAAGATATCTGGATGCAAAAATTTCTGTTTCAGCCATTGTACTTGGAATAGCATGTCTTACATCTATTGATACGTGCATCATAATTTCAAAGGCTTTGATAAACAATAGTGGTCCATCACATAATTGGCACACATATACATGTAATTGTTGCTAAATACCTTAGGCTCCACAAATGCTTTGGTATGCATTACACACTATGAAATTGGTTGCCTAATCAACTCAGTAACCATTCTCTGTTTTTAGTGTGCACACACAAAATTCAGAACATCACACATGAACTCATCTACATGTAAATCAACTCAGTTGTAGTTTTTATTCAAAATGTTGAGCGTTGATTGATGGTGGAATTGATTATGTTATGTTTCAAATTTCTTCTTCAGGGAAACATTGGATGCAATGCTTGATGATTTGCTGATTGGAGGGGAGTTCCTAATTTTAAATGGCAAAAGAGAGACACTGTCCTGTTATGATAACGTCTAGACATTATTTTTAGGTAAAAAACAGAACCACATAAAGTAATGGCCAGAGAAGAAAACAATTCCCTTCTTTGTAAAATTGGTTAAGGACATGGACCGATTGGACCGCCATCTCTTCAAATGTTTCTAAGATATCAAATTCTCTATGGACTATTGGAGAGGCAGAGCTGGAGCTGGGTCAGGCCTTAGGCCAACCTAGCCACTTTTGGCCCAAATTCAGTTTCACGTGGCATTTTAATGCTAGGCTTCGGCCATTGCCCAGGAGGCCCGAGGTCCAGCTCCGCCCCTAGACTATTGTTATGGCTGTTACTTGCTAGTGCTATGTGATTACATTAGACTATATAGTATTATTCTTCATGATTTGTCATAATTCCCTTCTTTATTTGAACTTTCTATTTTTTTAATTGTTTTAGGGAATTTCTTGTTATTTTAGAATTTTTTGGAGAATTTTTCTATACTGTTTTTGTAATTTACTGATTTTATTTCGAAATTTTGGAATATTTTATGATGTTTTCGAATTTTATGCCTTTTTTTTTTGGAAATTTCTAAACAATTTTCAAAATTTTCCGTTTTTTAATGAATTTCTTGTCCACTTTTAAAATTCAAAAATTTTAAATTGGTGTTATCTATTCCAATCCAACCATGATCCAAACAAACAAAAGGGATTAATCCATGTTGGAAGAGGATTGACTGGGGATTGGATGGTGTGAGGGGGATTAACCCAATCCCCCTTGGATCGTCTTCCATATGGATTAGTTCCCACCTTACCATATGGATCTAAGATCTTCCATATGGTTGTGTTATTGTGTACTTGGATTAATCAGGTGCTAATTTTTACTTGTCTTGTCTGCAGCATGAGTATGCTCCGAGCTGCACGAAGGCGTCCACAGTCGGCCCTGTTTCCTCTAGGCCCACTTTCAGGCCATCTCGCTCAAATCAATTAATCCTTTTTTTAGACGAAGCAAATCAATTATTAATCTTTTTTAGACGAATCAGATCAATTAATCAAACACGCGGACTAGCTCCCGTGTGCAACTTCGGCCCAACCCAGATTCAGATCAGATGGCACATGCCGAACTTCAGTGCGACGCCACGCGGCCGAACAGGCCGAAATGGCTCAGATTCACGTTGACGACTTCTGGTCCAGCGGCGTTGTGCACTCCACCCGGAACCAACGGAGCCGCATCAGGCCCAAACAAAAAAGAAGAAGAAAAAAACTGGACTGCATCATGGACAAGTCGTGACACGATTCTAGTCGGCCGTTCCATTTAGATCATTAGTTGTCAATCCGTGCGTTGCACGGGCTAGTAATTTTAGAAACGTTGTATGTTTACATATTTGTGTAAATTCAAAAGCTCAATACATTCTTATAGATTTTTTTTTAAGTCAAAATTTGATCACCAATAATTAAATTTTTGAATCCATTATTGCTAAAAAATTGCTATTTTATCGAAAGAAACGGATACACAAATATGAACGGGAAGACCAAACTTTTCCATACCGTTCCGGTACCGGCCGGTACATACCATTTCGCTGTCTAAATCGGTACAGAGCAATCATACGTTCCGTACCGGCTTCGACACCGATCAATACCGGCCATACCGATTCGATACCGGCTATACCGAACAACACCGGTCATACAGGCGGAATTGATAATACCGTCTATTGTACTCATTGAAATATAAGTTATATTTAATTTTATTACTGTGCATTTAGAATAATATTATAAGTGATATTTATTGAACATATAATTAAACATATATATATACTTATAAATATATATATTATTATATTAAGCTAAGAATGGTACGTCAAAAGACAAACTAGTACTCAGAATAATACTGACAAGTACGGAAACAGCACGACCACTGCACAAGTTTCAAAACTGCATTGTGCGACTCGGATACATGTGATACTTGTCGGAATACTCTCTTGCTATCTTATTTCCTACTACATTATTGCATCAATCAGCTGACACAAAATACAACAAGCGGTATTGTATAATGTGTAATCGACAGCAGTTATCCAAAATTTTCTCCAACCCTGCAAGAGCCACGTCGCCAGTCGCCATGCCGGTTTAATTAGTTGTTTGCAGCTGCCGCGGCAATCCGTGCCTGCAACATCTTGGTGTACTCAACCACCCTGCCGACGTCCTGCAGGACCGCCTTGGCGGCGTCGAGCTCGCCGAAGCGCTCCATCCACGCCGCCAGGAGCGGGGTCTTGGCGGTGTCGAAGAGCTTGGCACCGCACAGCGCCTCGGTCGCCTTCACCCACGAGACCATACCCCCCAGCAGGACGTCGACGTACCCGACGCTGTCGCCGCCGAAGAAGCCCTTCCCCTTGGAGCACTCCTTCAGGCCTCCCTCCAGATAATCCACCGCCGCGAGCGTCTGCTTCAGCCACTCGGCCCTCTCCTCGTCCGTCTTAACCCTGAACACCTGCTGCCACGGCGCCAGCAGCTGCACCCACGCGCACAGATCACATTACTGATTTCATAGTTAATGCGGCACCCATAACTGAACTATCTTGATGCAAATACACCAAGGGATACATGTGAAAAGGTAAAAAAAAACCTTGTCTTCAATGTAGGCGGCCCAGAAGCGAGCGACGGCGCGGTCGTAGGGGCCGGCGGGGAGAAGGGACGGGCCGGTGGCGCCGAAGGCCTCGTCGATGTACTGCACGATGATCTGCGACTCGCTGATGGGCTTGCCGTTGTGGATGAGCACGGGCACCGTCTTGTTCACCGGGTTGGAGTTGAGGAAGAGCTCGCTCTTGTTGCCGAGGTCCTCCTCGACGTAGTCGTAGCTCAAGCCCTTGAGGTGGAACGCAAGCTTCGCTCTGGTGACGAACGGGCTCGCCCACATGCCGAGCAGCTTCAGTTCATCTCCTCCGGCCGCCATCTCCTACTACGGATGTGTGTGCGTGTGCGGATTTGCGCGTGCTTGTGTTATGCTGGGTTCTTTACCAAGGATAGAGGTTACTGATGTACCACTGAGTGTGTCAATTGTGATTTTGCTAGTGATACGAGAGCGAATCTAAATATTTTCCGCATCGTTAAATAAGATGTAGGAACATTCAAGGTTTCTTCGGTCTTTGACGGATTTTCCACACCTCTTCTATGCACGTCACCTTCAGACTATTATCCAAGGAAGCTTCCGATCTTTGTGTCCATACAAATCTGGTCGCTGTTCAGTTCTAGAGTATCTTTGTACTCGTCTCATAGGCAAATCTCTACATCACTTGCCTATTAATGAAATATTCTGACTTGTGGCGCTTCTGCACCATAGTCAAATGTACACGGTATCCAGACACCCAATCGGCTAGCTAGAGAGCACTGTCACATAAAATCCCCCGCTGACACGACAAGTTCAACGTTTGACCAAATTGTTTGCTTGCTAATTAATTTATTTGCCTTTTTCCGATTAGTTTTGCAATATGATCACCAACAAACTTTGGAACTGCCGAGATATTGTCGGTGATATACCTTAGAGGTAATTATAGAGATAATTGTATCATATCTATGTTTATAAGTTATAGAATAAATATTATTATGTTTCTTAGATGAATTATCATTTATAAAGATTATATGATGTTATTCTAAAAGTATTACTAGTCAGTTGTCACTGGTCGGAACACTAGTGACTTATCGACCATCACATGTATTGATTGATGACCATGTTTCACCGATCATAGATATGGGGATATCGAATCAATAATGTAAACATATGTTAGAAAATATGGTGTTGGATTGACACACTTGAGACACTATTGGGATTGTTATAGTTTTATGTGTCATCAGTTGGTCTCAACCAATCATGTTGTATGATCCTTAGACCTAAGATCAACATGATTTTCTACATGTGTAATAGTACATTTAGGGGTTGTCAAACGCTACTTCGTAACTTAGTAGTTATAAAGGTAGCTTTTGAGTATGCGATGAAACATAGACAAGGATGTGACTAATCGGATATGTGATTTGCCCCTCCTAACATAACAGGAGAGATATCTTTGGGCCCCTCAATATGGTCGGATAATGAAAGTGCATGGTTGTACTACTATTGGTCGAAGAGTCGACCACATGAAGTTATCCGTCACTTGATCGAGAAAGTATTGAACAGTCTATGGATAACAAAAATATCTTACCTGGAGTTCAACCAGATATCATGAGGCAAAGGGAGAAACGCAAGTAGGTCAATCAGTCCGATCAGATACGAACTGATCGTAAACTGGCCGAACATGATCACTAACTGGTCGTAACTTAATATGAACTAATCGTATGAAGATATGAGCTGGTCGTAAGTGATAAGGACCTTGTCGCATATCATATTGCATAAGGTTCGTCTGATGTAATATTTATGTGTATTCAGAAATCGTTATATCCTGCTAGGAACCGCTAACGACTCATGGTCAAAAAAGAGTTTCCGAGTCACAACCGATTATGCATGAACCTACAGGATCATATATATGTGCATATACTAAATACAAGTTCGTTGAAATTTGATCACCAATAATTAAATTTTTGAATCCATTATTGCTAAAAAATTGCTATTTTATCGAAAGAAACGGATACACAAATATGAACGGGAAGACCAAACTTTTCCATACCGTTCCGGTACCGGCCGGTACATACCATTTCGCTGCCTAAACCGGTACAGAGCAATTATACATTCCGTACAGGCCTCGATACCGATCGATACCGGCTATACCGAACAACACCGGCCATACGGGCGGAATTGATAATACCGTCTATTGTACTCATTAAAATATAAGTTATATTTAATTCTATTACTATGTATTTTAGAATAATATTATAAGTGAAATTTGATGAACATATAATTAAGCATATATATATATATATATATATATATATATATATATATATATATATATATATATATGACACCGCTTGCATTCTCAGGAGTATGTACTCTTACTTCGAATATACCACTTTGTCGGTGTTTTAGAACCGATTTTACATAAAGATTGTTTTATTCGGGGGGTCTCCACAATTGATCACGCAGACGAAGAAGACACGGGGATTTTTATATAGGTTCGGGCCTTCTCGGGTGAGAATAATAACCCTACTCCTGTGTATCTTGTATTTGCTCTCTGGATTACAATCGATTGGAGGTTTTCCTAACTGTCTTCCAGGAAAAGCTCTCTCTGTCCTCCAAAAGGAAGCCCCCTCCTCACTATCTCTAAGAGACACCTATTTATACTATACAGTGGTGGACGTCGTTGTTCCAGGCTAATTAGTCGCTCATTATTGCGTAATAATGAGAGTAATTGCCGAGTAGTAACCTCCCATCTTTGTCAAACGGTTTCAATGAGATAGTGGGATTTATCGCCAGCTATGTGTATTTTGATTGCTTGGATCCTCACTATTTATTGAATCTTCGACGGGTGGGTCCAAGAAATCGTGATGGATGCAGAATGAGCTAGTCGTAGAAAGACTTACGACCGCACGTAGTCGTAACGATTATACCATAGTCGAGGAGAACTTACGACTAGGGGTAGTCGAACGATTATACCATAGTCGAGAAAACCTTACGACTAGGGGTAGTCGAGGATAACCTACGACTTCCGACTCGCCCTACCCTTATAATATTCAAGGGTATGCTTTGTGACGCCATATTTCCGATTAATAAATGAGGATTATTTAGATCCTCGCCATCTAGCCCCCACTTCAAGTGAAAATAGCTTACTTGACCAAGGGTCGTAGATGGCCCTCGATCATTAAGGGGTTGTGAGGAGAACATTGAAGGAAAGACTCTTCAACATTCGTTTCTCGACCAAGAATACGCTTGATCGAGGTAAATTGTTAAGACCACCACGATTGCAAGATGTCGAGAATTTCTTACGACTTCGGCGCCAGGCCTTACAATCGAAGCAAAACCTTTCCGATTGGCCTTTCCTTAGACCCGGGTCAAGATGGTAATTTCACTTGAGGTGTGAAAGGTGTCTTGGGACTTTCCAACGCAAAGTTAAAAGTCCGTCCGCTGAAGCAATTCCCGGCTGCCATGCATCTGGGATTTCGCGACATTTCATCTCAATCGTGCGGTTATAAAACGGGCCACGGGGAAGAACTTAGGTTCTTACCTTTTACCCAACAATCGGTTGCTTTCGTCTCCTCCGCCGGTGATTCCGCATATTGTCTTGGAATTTTTCCAACCTCAAATCTTCTTACTTCCGAAGGAAGAAATGGCCAGATTGTCTCGAGTGGGCTGAGTCGGAGATGGACGATGCGAAGATGATCGCTGATCGCCGCGAGAAGATCCCCGAGGGTCTTCTCGTGAAGCGGATTGCGCGAACGGGCAGCATTGGCCATCGGGAGGCGCACCAAATTCCGCCTTCCGTGCCATCGTGAGTGTGGTCTTCTATTGCTCGCTCACCCCTTCCTCACACTTGTGCTTGAGCACTTTGGGGTGGAATTAGTGAACCTTGGTCCTAATTCCATCACGATGCTAAGCGTGTTTGTGTACTTGTGTGAGGCTTACCGGGATTCCGCGACTTCGACCTGTCGCCGCTGATGGCATCGACACCCTTCCGAAGAGCCGAATGGAGACATACATCCGTGCCTGTGGGTATGCCATCCGCGGAAGGTCAAGGTACGATTCGTTGTTGCCACGGTGAGAACATCAATGCCGGAACATGGTCGATGTTGAGGCGTAATGCAAAGGCAAGGAACATCATCATCCGTGGTTTGAGTCGAGCGAAGTTTGATCAAGATATCTCACCGTCGTCGCATTTACGACATCCGGGTGACCTCGACGATACCATGAGGGCACCACCCGATCAAGACGGTTCGACAGATCGGTTCAGCGCGAATACAACAAATTCGAGATGCTTGCCGGTGAGTCCTCGGACGAGTGCTTTTCGCGATTTCACAAAATATTGAGCAACCTCCGAGCGGCCGGTCTCACATACCCCGACTCGGACAACGCCGCCGATGCTCACGCACTCGACCGCGTGTGTGGAGATGAAAGTGACCACCATCAAGGACACGATGCACCTCTCGACCTTGACTCTGACGCACAGACGCGCCTCAAGACTCACGAGATTGACGTTGTCTATCGTAAGTCGAAGTCATAGTCGATGGCTTTGGTCACTGATCCCAAGTTGGCTTCTGGTTTCTCGTCTTCTGATTCTCTTTGCGGATTCTCCTTGTCGCTCTCTCGTGACATAACCGATGATCGCTAGAGCACTGCGGATGAGCACCGCCCTCCTTGCTCAAGATTCTCCCATGCTTACAAGGAGGAGGATGAAGAGAGGAGGACCGGTGATTTGCTTCGAGTGTGGTGGCCCCAACCACATTCGGGCAAACTACCCCAAGCTGGAGAAAGGCAAGAACGACTATGGCGGTTCGGGCAAGAACGACTACACCGACAAGAACCACAACAAGAAGCCTCCAACTCCTGCACAAGGCAAGAAGAAGTTCCGCAACTTTGGCAAAGCCAAGAAGCTCTTCCACCGCGTCCTCACCGCTTTCGACGACCTCGACCTCGCCGAGGTGGAAGGATGGAGCGACGACGACGGACGGGTGACCAAGAGCCCAAGGATGGCGCAACGACTTCTCCAAGATGTGCTTCATGGCCCTCAAGGGCGAATCGAGCGACAATGAGTCAGTATCCGACTCGGACGAGGTATGCCCCACCTACGACCAGCTCAATCATGCTTTTCTTAAGCTAGGTAGTTTTCATGCTAGAGCTAAGGCTAGGTGTACTGAGTTAAAGAAGGAAGTAGATAGACTATCACGGGAGCTTACTTCACTTACATCTGCTCCCTCCCGTGATGATTGTGATACATGCTGTGCTCTATTGGGTGACATGGAGAAACTAAGGACCTCGCATGATAATGTGTCCTCCGAGCTTGATATTGTTAAGGTGGAGAATGTTAGTCTGCTTGCTGAGTTAGAGTTGAGTAGGATGGCTGTTACCCTACTTACTACTGATGAGACTACTTCTCCCACCTCATGTGAGGGTAAGGACATTGCTGCTAGAGGACCTTATGCCATGCTCCTTGATCTGCCCGAGTCTTGTGAAAATTGCAATAACTTGAAGATGAACTTAAAACGGGCAAATCATAAAATTGTTGAACTACAAGTTTCTTTACTTGAGCCGATTGATTCATGCTTGAACTGTCCTAAGTTAGCACTGAACTTGAAGTCGTCTCCAAACAGCTTCAAGATATGATTGATCATGAAAGGAAGTTGGCTCGCTTGTTTCTAAGGACCCCGTTAGCTCACCATGCATTAAGTGTAACAAACTAAAATCGACTTGATTGCTTTAGATGAGAAATGTGAAGCTAACTAAGGACCTTCTAGAGAAGCCACATTGTGTGTGTAATGTGATTGTGGAGAAGGGAGAAGCCCTGTGGTAAGTGATGAGACGCTTAGCGACGTGAACCAACCGGCTAGCGTGAGGACTGCCCTTCAGAGTCGGCCAGCGTGCACGCCATTCTTCCTCCGTCTTCTGGTTCTTCTTTGCTCCCTTACCTTCGTTGTCTCTTTCTTCCCTCGCTCTTCTTGCACTCTCTCTTTCTGGAGTGTCAAGACCTTATGAACACTCTCGAGAGATTTGTAGGAGGCAAGAAGAAGCTCAATCTTATTCTAGACCAATCTAAGATCTCGCATATTTAATCAAGGTCTAGGATATAATTTTTTTAGGACATAAGGAAGCATCCACCGCCGTGCTTAGACCCATAGCACTGTGTGATCGAGACTAAGCCCAGACCGAGAAAGTCCAATTTAAGTCGTGGGCTATGTCCAGGATTTCGACAGAAGGTGATTGCACCTACCACTTCACCTCTCTCGAAGGTGAAGCCTCCCGTCGCTTCTACCTCTCACAAGGTGAAGTATCACCGCACTTTCGCCGTAAGGATGGACACACACGATCGATGCTTCAGCGCGCCAAGATCGCTGCGTAGAGATCGTGTTGAGTCTCTTGGGCGATTCGGTCGGCCCTGCACCTTGAGTGCACCCAGACCAACACGAGGTCTAGGATCGTTGAGTCTGTGTTTGGGCAAAGACGAGGACTCGGTTTACCGAAGTTTTTCGTGTTCGCCCTCGATATGCTCCGGTCGTGACTTCCACCGCCCCGAGGGTAGATCTCGCTTTCTCATCAAGACAGACTACCGCGGCGTGTTCAAGATGTTGCAGATGTTCGACTCGCTTCCTCGTGAGCAGCTTGGACCTAGCAACATGCCTTCAGACTACTCATAGACCTTCCGCTTTGGAGGACAGAGCGTAGGGTAGATAGAGGTCACGTGCTTGACTACTTCATCCGCCGACGTGTTACTCAAGATTGGGTGCCAAAATCACCGTTGATTTACCCAGGTCGAGACTTTACTCTCTTGTTGACTCAGTTCACGGCAGGAAGGAAAGGTTTGGCTGCCGACCGGGTGTTCTCGACACATGACCGAGATTCTTGTTGGTTTTTTTCCTTGTTCGTGCTCCGTGATGAGAAGATCACCTTCTGAGATGCTTCATCCGGCGCATCATCGCCAAAGGTATCTGGCATCGTGAATGATTCTTTCATTTTGAAAGATGTTGCCTTGGTTAGTAAGTCGCAGACAATTTTCTTTTCGCTTTCTCACCACCGATGACGGCTTCGAGGTGATCTTTAAGAAAAACAATTGCAAAAGTCTTGATTCTTCTGTAGTCCGTTTATGGATTTTCGTTATGGGAGGATCTTTCATGCCGAAGTTTTCGAGTCTTCCGCGATCCTCTCTGTGTGTTTAGTTGCTTCCGAGTCCCGCGATCTCTTTCTAGCATAGGAGACTTGGTCATATTGATTTGACCATTTGACCTGAAAGTTAGCGGCCACGATCTCATTCGTGGTCCATAAACTCAAGATGGTCAAAGATCTTGTTTGCGCCCATGCCGCAGACGGCAAGATGGTTGCCGCTTCTCATCCTCCCATCCAAGCTATTATGACCGATGCACTGTGACACCGCTCCACATGGACACAGCTTGGACCACTCGAGTGCAACAACAGGAGGGAAGTGGTATGTTCTTGTTGTGGTCGATGACTTCTCGAGGTATTCTTGGTGTTTTTCTTAGCCTCAAAGGATGAGACGTTTTCACATTTTCGAGGTCTTTTTAGTAGGCTTTCTGTTGAGCTTCCAGTGCCTTATGAGCGATCCAGAGTGACAATGGCACGGAGTTCAAGAATTCCTACTTTGAGAGTTTTTGTGGTGAGACAGTGTAGAGCACCGCTCTTCTCCATACGCCCTCACAGAATGGCGTTGTGGAGAGGAAGAACCGCACCTTGGTCGAGATGGTCGACGATGCTTGATGAGTACTCTACACCGAGGAAGTTTTGGGTCAAGCCATTGCGACCGCGTGCCATGTTTCAATCGAGTTTTCTTCGCACACTTGCACCGCACTTCTTATGAGCTGAGATACGGGCGAAAGCCTAGCGTCTCTCATTTTCGTGTGTTTGGTTGCAAGTGCTTTATTCTGAAGTCTGGGAACCTAGACAAGTTCGAGTCACGTTCCTGTGATGGTATCTTTCTAGGCTACTCGACTTCTTCGCGGGCTTTTAGGGTCTGGAACTGCGAGTCTAGCAAGTTGGTAGAGACCTGCGAGGTGACCTTTGACGAGGCCAGTCCGGGGACTAGGCCAGATATCTCAGGTTCTTTAGAGCAGTCCGAGACCATCTTTGTGGATGATGAGGACGATGGAGACGATGGTTGTTTACCTGATCCAGCTCCTCATCCTCCCCTTGAGATGCCTTCTTCCACGGCACCTCAAAGTGATCGCCCTACCTCATCGCGCTCTTCGAGCTAGTGGCTCTGTCCCTGCCTCGTCTGCACACGAGGTAGAGGCCACTTCTTCTCCTCATCCAGGACCTCCCCGTCATATCCAGAAAAGTCATCCTGCAGAGCAGATTATTGAGACTCTTCGAGCGTGTCACACGCCTAAGTCCGCTTTTCTCATTCCGTCTCCATTCTGCCTTTGTTGCCTCCTTTGAGCCCAAGGACGTTTGTCACGCCCTTTCTGATGAGTTTTGGGTCAATACCATGCATGAGGAGCTAGAAAATTTCGAGAGGAACAAGGTCTCGTCGCTTGTCGAGCCCCCGCGAGGTCACAATATTATTGGGACTAAGTGGGTGTTCAAGAACAAGCAGAGCGAGGATGGAGTGGTTATTCAAACAAGGCTAGACCTGTAGCTCGTGGGTTCTCTCGTGTTGAGGGTCTAGATTTGAGGAGACCTTTGCCTCGTAGCTAGACTAGAAGCCATTAGAATCATGCTTGCCTTTGCGCCTTCTAAGGGTTTCAAGCTCTACCAGATGGATGTCAAGAGTGCCTTTCAATGGCTTTATTGAGGAAGAGGTCTATGTCCGACTGACCTCCTGTGTTTCGAAAACCCCAAATACTCAAACCATGTCTTCAAGCTTTCTAAGCTTTGTATGGACTTAAGCAAGCCCCAGAGCTTGGTATGAGAGGCTTAAGTCCTACTTGTTAAGTCATGGTTTTGAGATGGGTAAAGTAGACAAGACCTTGTTCATCCACGCCATGGCACCGATTTTCTCGCTCGCTCGATTTATGTGGATGACATCATATTTGGCGGATCTTCCCATACTCTTGTTTCACGCTTCTGACATCATGAGCACCGAGTTTGAGATGAGTATGATGGGTGAGTTGACTTTCTTCCTTGGCTTTCGATCAAGCGCACTGGAGGTACCTTTCTTCATCGTGGAAAGTACACTCGTGACCTCCCGAGACGCCGACCGAGTGATGGTAAGCTCGTGTCGACTCCCATGGCTTCTACACCTATCTTGACCTGAGATGAGGATGGCGAGCAGCTTGATCAAAAGGAGTTTCGCAGCATGATTGGCTCCTCTTGTACCTCAACGCTCGAGACCGACATACATTTTTTTGTGTGTCTGCGGCGCTTTGTGCTTCTCTCGCGTTTCTCACCGCCAGCAGTGAAGCGCATCTTCTGCACTGCGAGCTACCATTGACTATGGTATCTCGTACTCTTCCTCATCCTCGTCTTTCCTTGAGAGCCTTCTGATGCGCACTTTGCCGATCGTAGGATAGATAGGAAGAGCACTCCGCACCGCCAATTTATTGGTACTTCCTTGTTTCGGTCTTCAAGGAAGCAATCCGGTCGCATACCACCGCAGGCCGAGCACGCTGTCGCAGCCATTGTCGTAGCCAAGTGCTCGATGGCTTCGACCTGCGGGACTTTGGGTTAGTTATCGCAGTGTTTCACTCTTTGTGATAATACTTCGCGATTAACATTGCCAAGAACCAGTGCAACACCCGGACCAAGCACATTGATATCCGTTATCACTTCCTTAGAGACCATGTAGAGAAGGGCGATATATTGCTCCGCCAGGAGAGTGACCACCGCTATCGACATCTTCACCAAGCCATTGATAGTTCGAGGTTTTCACTCTACGGAGAGCTTGGGGTGGTCTGTCCTATGGACTGTAGTGTGAGGGGAGTTTCTATTCTTTATCGCTTTACTATACTTTTTATGCTCTTACTCCTTGTTGTTGCATTGCATTTTGGGTGAATTTGGGATTAGTCCTCCTAGCATAGATTAGAGTGTTTCTCTAGTCGAGTTGCTTAGTCTTCCTACTCTTATCTTGTGTTTCTAGGATGCTGTTTATTAGCTGTCTCTCTTCTCACTAGGTTGAGCTCACTCATTGCTTATAGGTTCTAACGAGGGTCGGACCACCCTCGGGTAGACAGGTGTAACAGCCCAATTTTCAAATTTAGTATAAATTAAAATTTATTCAAAGTTTTGTGGAATTTTCTTAAATTTTAAAAAGCTTTTTTATAAGTATTTTAAAGCTAAAACAAATTTATTTGCAAAATCAAAAGCCAACAAATAGTTGGAAATAATTTTATTAAGTCCAGAATGAGTGTGAGGAAGGGGTGAGCGGGCAATCGAAGGCCACACTCACAGTAAGCCTCGAAGACGGGAATTTGGTCTTCTTCTCACGAAGGCCAACGTCTGCTGTCACGCAATCCACTTCACGAGAAGACCTCGGGATCTTCTCGGCGACCAAAGCGATCATCTTCGCATCGTCCATCTCCGACTCACCACTCGAGACAACCTCGCCATTTCTTCTTTCTCGGAAGTGAGAAGATTTAAGGTTGGGAAAGCTTCAAGAAAATGTACGGAGTCACCGGCGGCGGAAGAAACAAGAAAGTAATAGATCGTTGGGTAAAAGGTAAGAACCCTAAGTTCTTCCCTCGCGCCCGCTTTATAACCGCACGTTGAGATGAAACGTCGCAAATCCCAACACGCCACCGCTTCGAATTGCTTCAATGCACATGCTTTTACCGCCCTATGGAAAGTCCCAAGACACCTTTTCACACCTCAAGTGAAATTACTATCTTGACCCTCGGGTCAAGTGAAAGACCAACCGAAAATCTTATGTCCGGTCTTAAGGCTACGATCGCTTCAAGTCGTAAGTTATCTTACGACATCTTGTAGTCATGACAACCTTAACAAATTACCTCGATCAAGCATATTCTCGGTCGAGAAACAAGGGTTGAAGAGTTTTTCCTTCAACATTTTCCTAACGACCCTTAATGGTCAAAGGATCGTCTACAAACCTTCGCTCAAGTAAGTTATTTTCACTTGAAGTCAGCTAGATGACGAGGATCTAAATAATCCTCATTTATTTACTCCATAATCAAGAAATATGACGTCATAAGACATACCCTTAAAATATCAAAAGGAAGAACTAGTCGAAGTCGTAGGCTACCCTACGACTACCCCGTCGTAAGCTCTTCTACGACCACTGATAATCCCTACGACTACCCCCGGTCGTAAGCTCTTCTACGACTATGGTATGATCGTTATGAGTATGTCCGGTCGTAAGTTTTTCTACGACTGTATGCTATGATTCCTCACGATTCATCGACCCACCCATTTGATGGACCATTAAACAAGTGGGAATCTAAGCGCCAAAATACGCAGCTTATCTCGAAATAATCAGATAATTCCCACTATCTCTCGATCGTAAATCGATTGACAAAGATGGGAGGTTACTACTCGTAATTACTCTCATTATTACATAATAATGAGCTACTAATTAGCCTGAAGGACAACGCCCACTATTGCTTAATATAAATAGGTATCATTAGAGATAGGGAGAAGGGCTTTGGGAGAAGAAACAGAGCCTTTCTCGAGAATGCTTAGGAAAATCCTTATTCGATTGTAATCCAAAGAGCAAATACAAGATACACAGGAGTAGGGTTGTTATTCTCACCTGAGAAGGCCCAACTCAGTATAAAAATCCCCGTGTCTTCTTCTGCTGTGATCAATTGTGGAGACCCCAATCAAACAATCTTTACGTAAGATCGGTTCTAAAACACTGACAACTGTGTACGCTGGAAATCCTGGACCGGTGTTTGAACACAGAGAATTCGGGATCCTTCGTTCCCGGGTTTTATTAAGTCCAGAATGAGTATGGGAATTTCTGTGAATTTTTCCATAATTTTTGGGAGAGTTTTGCTACTTTCTAAACCTTATATGAATTATCAGGATTAAAACAATTGAGAAATCAAAAAGAAAATCAAAACTTAGTTTTGGCCAAAACCTAAGGCTCCGGCCCAAACCTTTTCGAGCGCACGGCCCACTCCAGCCCACACTCGCCGCGCCCGCCGCTCACCCCCTCCCACCGTCCGATCTAAATCGGACGGGCGACAATTCCCCACGCCGCGCCTTTCCACCACCCCGTCAGATTCTACATCAACGGTCGGATCACCCACCGTACCCCTTCGCGTCACAACTAACAATTGCGACCGTTGGATTAAAATCCAACGGCCCGCACTCATCGTCTTCTGCGCCTCTTCTTCCCCGCGCTGCAACGGTCGCCCGCCATTTTCGCCACCACCGAAGCCGCTAACCCGCGATTCCAATCGCCCGACTTCTCGCTGCGGCGCACGAGGCCGCACCAGTCGCCGCACACGATTCCCACCTCCTTCCTCCTTCTCCGCGCCCGATTCGCCCACAACACCGCAACCGCCGCCGCACGACCCCCACCTCCTCCACGCCGCTCCAGAGCTCCCCGACGCCTATAAAAGGAAGCCCCCGGCGCCCCTCCCTTCACTCAACCCAAAGCCATCACTCACTCTTTCCCTCTCGCTCCAACACCGTCGCAATTCTTGTTTTTGGGTTTTGTTACCGCCGGTGAAAACCACGAAGTGCTCCGCCGCCAGCGACGCCCAGCCGCCGTGGACCACACCACCGACTCCCCCATCATCGGAGCTTCCTCACGCACCTCTTCCTCGCCCCGGAGCATCTTCGGTCGCCATCGCCGGCAACCACCGTGCTTCTTCCTCCGCTCCGGCGCCAATTCCGGCCACCACCGCCGCCTCCCGTGCAATACAGTACCTCCATGTTCGCACAATCGTGGCTACGTGTTAGTACCACTCGCCACGGTGAACCTCCGCCGGGCCGCTGTTCGCCGCGCTCAAACTTTTGCCGCCGTCAAGCCAACGTGGCCCACCACCGTGGCGCCACCTCAGCAACACGGCCCGCGTGGCGCCGTGTCAGCGCCCACGCACACACACACGTGGCACGTGGCACGGTCCACCGTGCCAGTTCTTCCAAAGCTCGGTGGGCTTGTTTCACACGTGAGCCTACCACCGACACATGGGGCCCGCTTGTCGAAACATTTTAAATTCATTTTAATTCCGAAATACGTAGCTGAAGTAATCATTGCGCAATAAATAGCTTTTTCAGAGAAAATAATTCGGGAAAATCTATTAAATTTCGATTTAGGTTTAAACTTCTAAAAATCATAACTTTTGCATACGAACGCCAAATTGGGTGATTCAAATTATAAATTTATATAAAATTATAATCTAGCTAACTAAACCAAAATATTTCAATTTGGAGTTAATTTGAACTATGTTTTGAATTTATTTTGAATTTGAATATTGAATTTGTCGATTTTACAGATAGAATTCGACGACTCGGAGAGTTCGATCAAACTGAAGATTTAGAATTTCAAGACATCGACCAAGGCAAGTTACACCATTGACCATATTGCCCCCAGTATTTTAAGTTATTTTCAGTTTTAAAATTCTTTATCGCATGCATATGTTGTTATAAATATTTTAATATCCTGTTTTACATATAGTTAATTCCATGAGTTATTGTTACCATAGGCAAGATATTACCAAAATTAAATATATGCTTAGCCAAGCTTAGTTCACAGTTACAGAATTTGGGAGGGTTTTTACACCAAATTTCTATAAATTTGTTTCAAACTTGATATTGTGGTATTGTCTTACCACATGAGTTTATAAATGGAGTTTTATTCAAAAATAAAAATAAAAATGGGTTTAGACTTGGGCGAAATGGACGTAATGGTGGGTGCAGTTTATGCGGGATTGATCCGTTAAGATTAAGGCCCATGGGTTGTAGGAATGACGCCAAGTCAATTGAGGACCGGCTTTGAGCCGCTAATGCTATGCCTTATCCGTACTACCACATGTCCTGTATGGGCAGGATTTGGCTAACTAACTGTGATGTTCTAGTATATTTATGTCATGTGATTATGTGGGTGTCACGACGCTTTATTCCTACTTGGCGCAAGAGGGGCTTCCGAGGACAGTTAGTCCAAAGGGCTAATCCTTAGCGGGCATGAGTATATTAGGACGCAGCATTGTAAAGGCCTCATGGTAATTGCTCACCACACGCCTACTGAAGCGTGAATTACCGACATAACGAGCATGTCACCTCGTGGGTAAAGTTGTACCAACTCGCATAGTAGAAACTATTCGAATAGCGCCCATGTCATGGATATGCTAGCAGGCCACTTAAAGTTAGAATTGTTTTTGGTTTTAAATGCTTTATTAAAATGCCGAGGATGGTTAATCCTTATGAAAATTAAGGAAGCCAAGTGTTAGGAGGATCCTTCACTAAAACATTGGAGGTTATCCATATTGTAATATTGTCATTTCAAAGTATGATTTTAATCTTAGTATAAAACTGCCTTAGAAAATACTATGCCTATTTAAACTGAAAATGCTGTTTATGCAAAACAACCCCTGCCATACTCACTTGTTACCTTATGCATGCATTTAAATTCAATATTGGGTGTGACTTGCGAGCACGGAAGTTGTGCTCATCCTTGCTGAATAAATCTTATTCAGGAGAAGACTTCTACCCCGACGGTGAGGATCCGGACGAGTAGGCTTTTGACCCAGACGATTGCCTGTGGCGCATCGTGTGGCTCACCTTTATTATCATGTTTCCGCTGTGTTTATCTTTTGACAATTGGTTTTATTATTCAGACTCATTGTATTAAACAATTATTTATTTAATGTCATTTACGCTTTCGTGATATGAATGTGATATCCTTTTTGTAAGACTGTGTACGCTGGAAATCCTGGACCAGTGTTTGAACACAGAGAATTCGGGATCCTTCGTTCCCGTGTACGACAATAGTGGTATCAGAGCCATATCGACTGTAGGTCATGGCCCACGGTAGAAATGGTGGAACCATTAGGGACTATTTTCAAAAACTTAAAATTATTTACGTGTCTTCCAGAGTCTTACTCTTCCTTTCTCTATTAAAAAGATTTCTAAACTCTTGTCCTTTCTAAAATTGTAGATGGCCGAGAGACCGACCCGCATCTCCCATGGAGTCTACGCTGGAGAATGGGCGGATATCCTATGGAAGATGATGCAGCATCTGAGTTTCACGAAGAGGCCCACATACCAAGGATACAATTATATCATGGGACAGCAGGAGCGCTGGAGAGTGGAGGTTATACTCTACTCTAACTTGGCGCCGGATACGTCATTCCACATCTTCGACGCCCCAATGCGTCGGGAGACTTTTGAGGACGGTATCCAGGATGCCGCAAGAGAAGCCGTCCGCCGACTTCGCTACACCTACGACGCCCACCTTCGGGATACTGCATTCCAGTACTATCCCATGCACATCCCCACTCGGCTAGGCAGTGCTTTCAGCTCAGTCGAGAATGAGGATATGCCGGAGATCACCCATCAGGTGGAACTAGCCAAGGCGTTGGACTACGCCTATGGCAACACCCTGGACGAGCTATATCTGGTTCAGGGGAGACTAGAGGCTGCAGAGGAAAGGCTGAAGGCAGCCGAAGCTGAGTTGGCTCTCTACAAGAAGGGCCAAGGCAGTACCTGCAACTCCCCTTACTACACCCCATCCACCCCATAGATGTTTACTTACACCATTTTAGATATTTGCTTTCCCTTTAGTTATTCGATTAGCTGCGAATTATGAGCTACTAACCTTCTGTGGTAGCCATAATCAAATTAATAAAATAAAGACCTACTTGAAAAAGAAAAATTTGATTCTTTGTCTTGTATTCATGTGCTTTTTGGGCTAATATAAATTTACTCTCCCTTAGTACAACCCTTTCTTCTCTTTCCTAAGTCTTTGGAAAATTCAACTGATGGTAGCCACCCGCACAGAAGGGGTGTTCAAGGCCGTGGAAACGAAATGTCGACCATCAAGAGCAACCTGTTCAGCAGCCTCCCCCACCGCCAGCAGCAGGACCAGATTGGCAACAGATGATGGCCAATCAAACTCACCTCATCGACTTGTCGCCCAGCCGCCAAAGAACTCGTGAACATACAAGCGCGCAGCAGCCACCGCCGCAACTCGGGCACCAAAGACACCCTCCTCGGCGGTGACCATGTCGAGTTCATGCGCATGCGCCCTCCGACATTCTCCAAGAAAGACCGAGCCGATGGATGCCGACGATTGGCTTCGTACATCGGAAGAAGCCGACATCGCCCAGTGCCGTACGCATCGCGAGAGGGTTTCGCTCGCCTCTCACCAACTCAACGGACCAGCCGAGTGGTGGGACAACCGTGATCACCCACGCTAACGCCGTGCCATCTCGTGGGACGACTCGTCGAGCTTTCCGTCATGCCGGATCCCCGCCGCCGATGACGTTGAAGAAGAAGGATTTTCATGCGCTTCGTCAAGGAAATCGCTCGGTGAGCGAGTACCTCCACAGGTTCAACCAGCTGGCCCGCTACGCCCCGTCTGATGTAGCCCGGGACGAGGACCGACAGGAGAGGTTCATGGAAGGACTGAACGACGACATCTCCGTCCAGCTAATCTCTCAGAACTTCACCGACTTTCAGCAGTTGGTGGACAAGGCGATCCGCTAGGAAGCCAAGCATCATGAGATGGAGAACCGCAAGCGGAGGATGGCAGCCCAGAAGTTCAATGCAGGAGGCCTTCCTAAGCCTCGATTCATTCAGCCACAGCCACCGCAGCGTGGAAAGTTCCAATCTTCCACCTCCCGAGTTCCAGTGCAGAACCAACGCCCCAACACCTCCAACTTCCGCAGCGCATCAACTGGAGGGCAATTTCAGCGAAGAGCCCGCTCCTCACCGCAGGAGTGACTCGTTTCACCGCAATGAAACAGACCATTATGCCAACAGATGCCCCAAGAAGCGCAAGCGGCAAAGATTCGCCAAATCAGCACCAGAGCCACAGCCACGGCGCACCGCAGCCGCGAGCCGCGTTCATCAAGGGACGTGAACCACGCCACGCCGAGAAGCCAGCGCACCGACGCCGCCGTTGGTATGTTCCTTGTCAATTCAATACCAGCTTCAGTGCTATTTGATTCCGGAGCTTCGCATTCTTTTGTATCGAATAAGTTTGTGGGCAAAAATGGGTTACCTATATCCCCCTTAATCAACCCTATGATAATCCATTCTCCGGGCTCAGAAATGAGAACTAGTTCTCTGTGCCCGAACCTCACTCTTGAAATATCTGGAGTATCCTTCCTAGCAGACTTAATAGTCTTGCATTCCCAAGGTCTGGATGTCATTCTCGGAATGGACTGGTTAGCCAAGAATCATGGACAAATAGATTGTGCCAATAGGTCTATCACTCTCACTAATGAAGAAGGAATTTCAGTCGAGTTCAAACCCAAGACCTGCACCAATGGAAGTTCTATTCTCACCAGCATGAAGGAAGTGAAACTTGAAAATATACCTGTAGTTCGAGAATATGCTGATGTTCTTAATTGACCTGGCATGCCACCGGATCGGGACGTAATGTTCTTAATTGACTTAGTCCCAGGGACAGCTCCAATATCGAAGCAACCCTATAGAATGTCAGCTAATGAGTTAGCAGAATTGAAGAAACAGATTGAAGAATTGCGAAGTAAAGGGTACATCTGACCCAGCTCATCACCTTGGGGAGCACTAGTGTTGTTCGTCAAGAAAAAGGACAATAGCATGAGGATGTGTGTTGATTACAGATCACTCAATGAGGTGACTATCAAGAACAAATATCATTTACCCAGGATAGATGATCTGTTCGATCAGCTGAAAGGAGCAAGTGTCTTCTCGAAGATTGATTTGAGATTTGGCTATCACCAACTGAAAATCAGACCAGAAGATATTCCTAAGACAGCCTTCACCACCAGATATGGACTGTATGAGTTTACAGTGATGTCTTTCGGTTTGACGAACGCCCCTGCTTATTTCATGAATATGATGAACAAAGTGTTCATGGAATTCTTGGATAAATTTGTGGTTGTTTTCATCGATGACATTCTCATCTACTCAAGGATGAAGAAGAACACGAGAAGCATATCGTAATGATATCGACAAGCTCGTGGAGCACCAACTCTATGCCAAACCGCAAAGTGAATTTTGGCTCGATTAATGGCATTCCTTGATATATTGTGTCGGCAGGAGGAATTGCGAGATCCCGCCAAGGTCGAGGCGATGTCGATTGGAAGCAACCTGTGATAGTCACCAAGTGAGAAGTTTCTTGGACTAGCGGGTTATTACCGCAGTTTATAGAAAATTTCTCTAAGATTGCAAGACCCATGACTCAACTTCAAGAAGGAGAAGAAATTTGATTGACAGATGCTCGCAAGAAAGTTTCCAAGACACAAGAGGAGATTAGTCTCAAAGACTGTGCTAGTCTTACGATATCCGTAAGGATTTCGAGATTTTTGCGACGCATCCCGACAAGGCCTCGGATGTGTGTTAATGCAGGAAGGCAAAGTAGTGGCTTATGCATCCGCATGCTTGAGACCACATGAAGGGAATTATCCAACACATGATCTCGAGTTAGCGATTGACAGCATGCTTTGAAGATCCGCGGCATTATCTCATTGGTAACCATTGTGAGATTTTCACGGATCACAAGAGTCTGAAGTATATATTCACACAGGCAGAATTAAACCTTCGACAGAGAAGATGGCTAGAGTTGATAAAGGATTATGATCTCGGGATTCACTATCATCCGGGCAAGGCAAATGTAGTTGCAGTATGCCTTGAGCGAGTAAAGGCTTATTGTAATACCATGATGGTGCGTAATGATCACCGTAACTACATGAAGAGTTGAAGCGCCCAACTCGAGATTGTCATCAAGGTTGTGTGAATGCTTTGGAAGTACAACCAACTCTTCAAAGTCAAATCGAGAAAAACAAATAGAAGATGAAGACATCAAGGAGATCAAGAAGAATATGCGAAGAGGCAATGCCCCAGGATTCGCTGAAGATGAACAAGGAACTGTATAGTTCGGGAACCGCATCTGTGTGCCCAACCAGCACCAAGAAGCTCATGAATCACATTACTCCATTCACCCCGGAAGCACCAAGATGTACCAGATCTCAAGGAGAAATACTCGTGGGTTAGCATGAAGCGAGAAATTGCCGAGTTCGTCGCTCATTCGTGATGTGTGTCAACGAGTTAAGGCGTAACATCGAGACCACCGATTGTTGCGCCACTACCAATTCCGAATGGAAGTGAGAAGAAATTGGCATGGATTTCATCACCGACTTCCTAGGACCCAATCAGATATGATTCTATCGGGTGATAATTGATCGGCTGACCAAAGTAGCTCAATTCATTCCGCCAAGACTACATACGTAAGCGACCGGTTGGCGAGTTATATGTGGCTATGATTGTTTGTCTACACGGGTACCCAAGAAGATCATGTCCGGCAGAGGTTCTCGCCACATCAAGAATCGCAGAGTTCGCATGAAGCCCAGGCACCGCACTCAACTTCGTACAACCTATCATCCTCGCATGGATGGTCGACGGAACGCACCAATCAAGTCCTCAAGATATGCTCCGAGCCCGTGCCCTGGAATTTGGACAAAGTTGGGACAAGAATTTGCCGATGCGAATTCTCGATAACAATAGCTATCAAGCTAGTTTGCAAATAGCTCCTTTTGAAGCATTGTATGGCGAAAATGCGAACTCCATACGTGGATGAAGTAGGAGAACATCACTCTTTGGACCCGAGTTAATCAAAGATGCAGAAAGTAAGGTCAAAGCTATAAGGGAACATCTCAAAGTGGCACAAACACGACAAAAGAGTTATGCAGATAACCGTCGGAGGGACTTAAACTTTGAGGTAGGAGACTTGGTCTATCTCAGAGTCACTCCACTCAGAGGAGTAAGAAGATTCCGGACAAAAGGAAAACTCGCACCCAGATTTGTGGGGGCATACAAAATTCTAGCCAAAAGAGGTGAAGTGGCATATCAGCTTGAGTTGCCAGAAGCCTTGTCAGCAGTGCACGATGTCTTCCACGTATCCCAGCTGAGGAAATGTTTGCAAGCACCAGAAGACCATACCTTTTTGGAGAGTTTTGACCTTCGAGAAGATCTCACCTACGTGGAACGACCAATCAAGATTCTGGATGTCGCAGAGCGAGTCACCAGAAGCAGAATCATCAGATCCTACAAGGTACAGTGGAGTCATCACCCGGAGAGTGAAGCCACATGGGAGAAAGAAGAAGACCTCAAGACAAACTATCCCGACTGCTTGTCGACAAGCCCGAATCTCGGTCGAGATTCCTTAAGGGGGGTAGGTTTGTAACAGCCCAATTTTCAAATTTAGTATAAATTAAAATTTATTCAAAGTTTTGTGGAATTTTCTAAAATTATAAAAAGCTTTTTATAAGTATTTTAAAGCTAAAACAATTTTATTTGCAAAATCAAAAGCCAACAAATAGTTGGAAATAATTTTATTAAGTCCAGAATGAGTATGGGAATTTCTGTCAATTTTTCCATAATTTTTGGGAGAGTTTTGCTATTTTCTAAACCTTATATGAATTATCAGGACTAAAACAATTGAGAAATAAAAAAAATCAAAACTCAGTTTGGGCCGAAACCTAAGGCTCCGCCCAAACCTTTCGAGCGCTGCCCACTCCACCACACGCGCCGCGCGCGCCACCTTCTCCCACCGTCCGATCTAAATCGGACGGCGACAATTCCCACGCGCCTTTCCACCACCCCGCCGATTCTACATCAACGGCGGATCACCCACCGCATTCTTCGGCGTCACAACTAACAATTGCGCACCGTTGGATTAAAATCCAACGGCCCGCACTCATCGTCTTCTGCGCCTCTTCTTCCCCGCGCCGCAACGGTCGCCCACCATTTTTGCCCACCACCGAGCTTCGCTAACGGGCGATTCCAACTGCCCCGACTTCCCCGCGTCGTGCGCACGAGGACGCACCAGTCGCCGCACACGATTCCCACCTCCTTCCTCCTTCTCCGCGCCCGATTCGCCCACAACACCGCAACCGCCGCCAAGACGACCCCACCTCTCCACGCCGCTCCGCAGCTCCCGACGCCTATAAAAGGAAGCCCCCGGCGCCCCTCCCTTCACTCAACCCAAAGCCATCACTCACTCTTTCCTCTCGCTCCAACACCGTCGCAATTCTTGTTTTTGGGTTTTGCTACCGCCGGTGAAAACCACGAAGTGCTCCGCCGCCAGCGACGCCCAGCCGCCGTGGACCACACCACCGACTCCCCCATACCGGAGCTTCCTCACGCACCTCTTCCTCGCCCCGGAGCATCTTCGGTCGCCATCGCCGGCAACCACCGTGCTTCTTCCTCCGCTCCGGCGCCAATTCCGGCCACCACCATCGCCCTCCCGTGCCAATACAGGTACCTCCATGTTCGCAATAATCGTGGCTACGTGTTAGTACCACTCGCCGCCGGTGAACCTCCGCCGCTGGCCGTTGTCGGCCGCGCCCGAAACTTTTGCCGCCGTCAAGCCAACGTGGCCCGCCACCGTGGCGCCACCTCAAGAACACGGCCGCGTGGCGCCGTGTCGGCACACGCACACACACACGCGTGCACGGCCCACCGCGCGCTTCTTCCAAAGCTCGGTGGGCTTGTTTCACCGTGAGCCGGCCCACTGACACATGGGGCCCGCTTGTCAGAAAACATTTTAAATTCATTTTAATTCCGAAATACTGTAGCTGAAGTAATCATTGCGCAATAAATAGCTTTTTCAGTAGGAAAATAATTCGGGAAAATCTATTAAATTTCAGATTTAGGTTTAAACTTCTAAAAATCATAACTTTTGCATACGAACTCCAAATTGGGTGATTCAAATTGCAAAATTTATATAAAATTATAATCTAGCTAACTAAACCAAAATATTTCAATTTGGAGTTAATTTGAACTATGTTTTTGAATTTATTTTAAATTTGAATATTGAATTTGTCGATTTTACAGATAGAATTCGACGACTCCGGAGAGTTCGATCAAACTGAAGATTTAGAATTTCAAGACATCGACCAAGGCAAGTTACACCATTGACCATATTGCCCCCCAGTATTTTAAGTTATTTTAAGTTTTTAAATTCTTTATCGCATGCATATGTTGTTATAAATATTTTAATATCCTGTTTTACAAATAGTTAATTCCATGAGTTATTGTATGGCCAATTTGAATGTTGTATCTGACTACCTTGATACCATAGGCAAGATATTACCAAAATTAAATATATGCTTAGCCAAGCTTAGTTCACAGTTACAGAATTTGGGAGGGTTTTCACACCAAATTTCTATAAATTTGTTTCAAACTTGATATTGTGGTATTGTCTTACCACATGAGTTTATAAATGGAGTTTTATTCAAAAATAAAAATCAAAATGGGTTTGAACTTGGGCGAAATGGACGGAATGGTGGGTGCAGGTTTATGCACGGGATTGATCTGGTTAAGATTAAGGCCCATGGGTTGTAGGAATGACGCCCAAGTCAATTGAGGACCGGTCTTTGAGCCGCTTAATGCTATGCCTTATCCGTACTACCACATGTCCTGTATGGGCAGGATTTGGCTAACTAATCTGTGATGTTCTAGTATATTTATGTCATGTGATTATGTGGGTGTCGGTCAGACGTTTTATTCCCACTTGGCGCAAGAGGGGGCTTCCGGAGGACGGTTAGTCCAAAGGGGCGAATCCTTAGCGGGCATGAGTATATTAGGACAGAGCATTGTAAAGGCCTCATTGTAATTGCTCAGTCACACGCCTACGGAAGCGTGAATTGGCCGACATAACGAGCATGTCACCTCGTGTGGGTAAAGTTGTACCAACTCTGCATAGTAGAAACTATTCGAATAGCCGCGTCATGATCATGGACATGCTAGCAGGCCACTTAAAGTTAGAATTGTTTTTGGTTTTAAATGCTTTATTAAAATGTCGAGGATGGTTAATCCTTATGAAAATTAAGGAAGCCAAGTGTTAGGAGGGGATCCTTCACTAAAACATTGGAGGTTATCCATATTGTAATATTGTCATTTCAAAGTATGATTTTAATCTTAGTATAAAACTGCCTTAGAAAATACTATGCCTATTTAAACTGAAAATGTTGTTTATGCAAAACAACCCCTGCCATACTCACTTGTTACCTTATGCATGCATTTAAATTCAATATTGGGTGTGACTTGCAGCACGGAAGTTGTGCTCATCCTTCTTGAATAAATCTTATTCAGAGAAGACTTCTACCCGACGGTGAGGATCCTGACGAGTAGGCTTTTGACCTGCATTTATTGCTGTGGCGCATCGTGTGGCTCACCTTTATTATCATGTTTCATTGTGTTTATCTTTTGACAATTGGTTTTATTATTCAGACTCATTGTATTAAACAATTATTTATTTAATGTCATTTACGCTTTCGTGATATGAATGTGATATCCTTTTTGTAAGACTGTGTACGCTGGAAACCCTGGACCGGTGTTTGAACACAGAGAATTCGGGATCCTTCGTTCCCGGGTTCGACAACAGGGTATGTGTTTGCTCCTAGGTGTGTTAGGTGGGCAGTTGATAGTCCTAGAGTCATATCGGGTAGATGAGAGTCAGTCTGAGCCATAGTGTTCTCTATATCTTATCTATGCTTTAAGGACTGCCTGTTTTATGTTTTCTTTCCCAGCTTCTCGATTTTATTGCTTTGATTCAGGGGGAGTTATTTTGGGGGCTACTGGAGCTTAATTTTGACTTGACTCAACTTGAACTAAAAGTTGCATCTAATGTTGAGAGGGAGCTGGACTTTCTTGCATTTTCAGCATCTAGCATTGTAATATATTTGCATTGAGCCTTGATTATTATCCTGTTATGACATGCTTCAATGCTTTACACCTTGCCATGACTTGTGCTTAGTTTGCTAGATTTATCATGACTTCATATGTATGGACTAGCTTCTGCCATGATAAGTTAATTAAAATTGCTCAACTTAAACTAAAACTTGTCATGTTAGCACTCGAGATTAGTCTTTCTTGAGCTATCTTTTTATGATTCATGCCATGTCAAATAGGCTGGGTAGAGCGTTGAATCTATAATGAGCCTTAGATTGAGCTGTTTTAGTCTCTTGATGATGCATGAGTTAGTACAACTTGTTAAAAGGCAAAAAGATCTCTTTTGTGCGAAAAAACTGATCTCACCAATTCTCTCCTACGAGACGGCTTGCCATTGCACTTGGCATGAACTTAGGGGGTGTTTTGGGTGACCTAGACTATCTTCTTAAGCTTCTCGCTTGGAGTAGTCGCATAAGGCTTGAGACCTAGCACATGATAAAACAAAAATCTGGTTGGCAACAACCATGAATGTCAAAAGAAAATATGTTTTATGTGTTCAATTTGCTTAAAGCTACAAAAAGAATCAAGTACTTAACCAATGTTTCTCTTGAGCATAGCTCTCTATTTGGTCTCAATAGTAGTTCCTTGTTCCGCTTAGCTTATTGACATGGCTTGCATCATCCTTGGATATCTCTAGCTAGACTTTGCTCATTGATGACTTGACTTACTCATAAAATGCATTACATTTCAGATTGTCATCTATGTGCTCTAGCTGGCTTATATATATGTTGTCATGATCTAGATAGCATTTTATTGAGTTATGGCTTGGTGTATTACATTATGGTCAGTATGGATAATTCTCATGGCTCAAAATGCTTAGAAATAATCAATCTTCAGCCTTTTCATCCATATTTGTGATCTTATTCTCTCTTTTACTTCCTTGATGTGTTTATTGCCAAAAGGGGGAGAATAGAGAAGAAAAAGCTAGTTTGGGATCTTTTTAGAGCTTTGGAGAAAAAATTTGCTCTAGTATTCCTTCTGTCGACATGGTCATTTGTTTCATTCTTCTCTTTGGACCATGTTGGACTTTGCAAATCAAACTCAACTTCATGTTTTTCTGGGTTTGTCAATATTCTCATCAAGGGGGAGATTGAGAGACCATGTGGAGGTCATCCCTTGTGTGTGATGAGTAATTGACATTGGTTTAGGTAAGTCGAGTTTGGTTTGAGTGGTTCGGAGTCGAGTCGTTGCGTGGCGCAATCGGGCTCGGTCGGACTTTGGTCAAACTTGGTAGTACGGGATTAGGTTGCATATTCTGTTTGTTCGACAGGTTTGGACTTCGGCATGGTAAGTGATGGTATTTATGCTTTCATGTATCGAGTGGTGCTATTCGACGTGTTTCTTGTCTGTGTGACTGCAATACATCGGGTGGAGTCGTGGCGAGACACGGTGGACCGGACTAGGCGCAGGTGGCGCTGAGGTCAGAACGGTCAGGATGTGTCGAAGACGACATGGACTCGAGGTGGTTGCAAGTCGTGGCGAGACACGGTGGACCGGACTAGGTGCAGGTGGCGCTGAGGTCAGAACGGTCAGGATGTGTCGAAGACGACATGGACTCGAGGTGGTTGCAAGTCGTGGCGAGACACGGTGGACCGGACTAGGCGCAGGTCGTGTTGAGGTCAGAACGGTCAGGATGTGTCGAAGACGACATGGACTCGAGGTGGTTGCAAGTCATGGCGAGACACGGTGGACCGGACTAGGCGCAGGTGGCGCTGAGGTCAGAACGGTCGGGATGTGTCGAAGACGACATGGACTCGAGGTGGTTGCGAGGCGTGCGAGACAAGGAGCGCGGAAGCTTCCCGGAAGGTGCAGGAGGGGCGAAACGGGAATTTCGCAAGGCTGCACAAGTGGGAGCGGGCTCCGTTGGACTTAGCGGGCGTAACGGGGTGGAGACCCGTTAGCCATGGGCTATAAATATGTTGGAGGGGCTGCTTGCCCAGGTGAACACTTCAAAGGACTTTAGGGTTTCCTTTAGTCAAAAGAGGCTTTAGAGTCTGCTTTGGCTTTAGGCTTTAGTGGTTGAGAGTTGTTGGTGGAGGCAGAGTTGTGTTCCCTCTGTGTCCCCTTCGTTGGGTTCTTGAGAATCTGTGTATCATTCCCTCTCAAGCATGTATGGGTTCTGTTCTTGAGTTGGAAAGGGAGAGGATGGTTTGACGAGCTTGTAATCTTTCTTGTTCGATTGTCCTTGTGTATTGGGACGTATCTCTTTGTATCTCGCTCATGATTCAATGAGTGGAAACCTGAAGTTTTCTTCTGTTCATGCTCTCTGTCCTCTCTATTTGATAATTTTGGAGCTTTCTTTGATCCGCGAGTTTTTGCTTGATTTCCTTTCTTGATCTAGCTTGCTGTGACATGTGGGAACACATCTAGGATTATCTTGATCATCAATCACCCACGAGCAAGTCTTTAGATCATATTTCATTTTTGACTCGGTTTTGGAGCACCCTTCGTTCAAACTGAAAAAGATAAGAACTTTGGCAACGATCTTCACGATCGTCGCATGGAATAGGTTCCTGACTTCCTTAGGAAGGTGTGTCTCAAGTTTCATGAAGCTTGGAGTTGTAGATCAAAAGTTGGATCACTTTTTGATTTCGAAATCGCGCTGAAATTCTGTTTCTGGACTGATTTTATTGTAGCTACGAGTACTATTCATTTCGAGTTCTTGCTACGAGTACGGTAGCATCGAGTACCGAGTACTGTAGCATCGAGTACTATTCTTTCGAGCTCTATTCTTTATCGAGTACTGTTCATCAAGTTCTACTCATTTCGAGTGATAGCTACAGTATCGTAGCACAACATCGAAAGTTACGAGTAATCGTGAGCATCGAGTACTATTCATACGAGTTCTTGCTACGAGTACTGTAGCAAGACACTGTAGTTTCGAGTACCCTTCTTTCAAGCACTGTTCATTTCGAGTACAAGCTACGAGCACTGTTCACCGACCACTGTAGCTTCAAGTACTGTTCATCAGGCTGTCTTCTTGTGTTTGTGGTCGTTTCTTTTGGGGTTTTGATTGGATTCAATACAAGTCTTCCGCTGTGCTTGATTGATTGATCTTCCTAGCTTTCATAGCTATTGGAGTGAGATTCGTATTGAATTTGATTTGGAAGAAAAAGAGTTTGTGCTCCTATTCACCCCCTCTAGTCGCCTTTCCGGTCCTACAGGGTATACTCATATACTAATTATAAGATACTCCAATGTGAATTATACGAAAAATTTGCAAGAGAGTATATAGTTTTTAGCATGTTTTGTAAATACCTTCATATTTGCACATAAAAAAAAAGTATGTCTAAAAAATTATACATACCACCCTTGAAAATGTGTAAATACCACCTATATGGTCTTATATACTCGTAGACTACATATACATACTCTCGGTTACGTAAGATACTCCCTACGTTGTGAGATATGTGAGGTACAAAATAGGGAGTACCTACTCTCGGGAGTAGGAAAAAGGCTTTATATATATATATTCTGAGTACTAGTTTGTCTTTTGATGTACATTCTGAGCTTAATATATATATATATATATATATTAAGCTCGTAATGTACATCAAAAGACAAACTAGTACTGAATAATATCGATAAGTACGGAAACAAAGACGACCACGCACAAGTTTCAAAACTGCAAGCAGCGACTCGGATACATGTGATACTTGTCGGAATACTATCTTCCTATCTTATTTCCTACTACATTATTGCATCAATCACCGACACAAAATACTACAAGCGGTATTGTATAATGTGTCGGCGATGCAGATTATCCCAAATTTTCTCCAACCCCGCAAGAGCCACGCCGCGGCCGCCATGCCGCTTAATTAGTTGTTTGCACCGCCGCGCAATCCGTGCTCGCAACATCTTGGTGTACTCAACCACCCCGCCGACGCCCCGCAGATCGCTTTGGCGGCGCCGAGCTCGCGGCGCTCCATCCACGCCGCCAGAGCGGGTCTTGGCGGTGTCGAAGAGCTTGGCACCGCGGCGCCTCGATCGCCTTCACCCACGAGACCATACCCCCAGACGCCGACGCAGCGTGACGCCGCCGCCGCCAAGAAGCCCTTCCTTGGAGCACTCCTTCGTGCCTCCTCCGGATAATCCACCGCCGCGAAGCGTCGCCGACCACTCGGCCCTCTCCTCGTCCGTTTTAACCTCGAACACCTGCCGCCACGGCACGGCCAGCTGCACCCACGCGCATGCATCACATTACCGATTTCATAGTTAATGCGGCACCCATAATCGAACTATCTTGATGCAAATACACCAAGGATACATGTGAAAAGGTAAAAAAACCTTGTCTTCACGTAGGCGCGTTGCAGCGACTTACGCCAGAGGGGCCGGGGGAGAAGGACGGGCGGTGGCGCCAAGGCCTCGCCGATGTATCAGACGATGATCTGCGATCACTGATGGGCTTGCTGTTGTGGATGAGTGTTGAGAATAAGAGCATTTTTCGAATTACTTTAATCCGTAAATATAGTAGATAAAACATGATGAATATTCTAGCCACTTTCACAAAGCAAGTAAGCAAGAACACTATAGACATACTAATATCCGCACTAACGTAAACTAGCATATCTATCACGTTGTTCAAGGTAACAACTAGTAATATTACTAACCAAGAAATACATATGAAATAGACATACCCGGATCCAAAGTGGAAGGAGCAGCAGAGGAAGAAGCGGCACTGAGTCTTTGTGAGATCGTGCGCTTGTCATGGCGTAGTGGTAAGTAGTCGTGCGGTGAACGTCGCGGTAGTAGTCGTGACGGTTGTAGGCGAGCAGAGAGTCGAATGGAGAGGAAGTAGCGAGATCGCGCGAACGCTCCCAAAACCTTATTCGCCTTGCTCGTAAGCCTTCAGGACGAGGGTTCCGAGGCCCGCTCTCCGGCGCGATCAGACACGCGCTTTGCCGGATGGAGATCGCCGAGACAAAGAACAAAGAAGCGTGGTGTCTTTCGTGGAGAGAATTGGAGAACATGACTGCTCCGTATAATGACTATATATAACAACCGCACTAAATGACCACCATCACTCACTAGTAATGCACATTGCACGCCTAGTCAAGAGGCCGAAACGGTCACCATTATTCACTAGTAACAGCAAATTGCTATCGCTTAGTCAAGAGGCGAAACGGCCGCCATTACTCACTAGTAACAAGAACTGCTATCGCTACCATTATTTGAATCGATTGCAATCGTTCTTTTAATTTGCAAAAATGAAGAGACCGTAAATAATGCAATTATTGCCACCGCTTATTGCGAAGTCGGCGCGTTCGATTTTCGAATAGATAAAGAAAACGCAGCGACGCACCGACACGCTCGTATGCGCGCGCACACGCACACGCACACGCACACGCGACACGCACACGCGACACGCACTCCGCACCGCACCGCACCGCACGGCGACGGCAAGACGGCACGGCTCGGCTCGGCAAGACGGCCGGCGAGGCGAGGCGAGCGAGCGCGCGCGTGTATTGGCTCTCTCAATTCCACAAGAGGACTCCACGTTCCACCTTATAAATTGGTGTAACTCCCTTTAACTCTCCATATGGGACTAAAAGGTTTAGCACATGCACATGGGCCTTTGGGATTTTCCAGATTTAATTAGAATTAAAGTTTGGGCCTAGCCCATATTAAATCCAACAATCCCCACCGATCCCAAGGGCACATGTCAAATTCCTTGATCCACAAGATTGTTTTAATATATCGGTGTTTCGATGGAGACCGGTTAAGGTTGAACATCCATCTAGAATGAAGTTACACTTATCCACAATCGCACAATGCACTAAGCCTTGAATTGGCGGTTTGTGTGAATAAGTTTCACTTAAGTCCTTAATCGATACTAGGCCGCCAGCATCCCCGGGTTGGAGCATATAAGTCATACTCTGGCCTATTCATGAGCTTCCTAGAGATTACCCTATCTCATAGATCGTGACTAGATCGGGCTCATATAGGTGTGTTCTTTCAAGATCGCTCAGAGGACAAAGATCTTTGCTTAAATAAGTCACAGAACACATTAAGATAAAATCAACCTACCATACTGATTTAGGAGAGAATTGCATCTCCAATGGAGTGGGTCTATAAAGATACTCTCCTCCCCGCTAACCAAAAGCTTGTTTCGCCAATCCTACTTCACGGATCTCCGATCATATAGGATGGGTTACCACTATGGTATAACTCACGTGGGTCTCAAACCCATCTCCTTGATGCATTGTCTATCACATTCCGTGATAAACCCTTTGTGAAGGGATTCGCGATTCTTAGTTGTTTGGATATAATCCAAAGCTATTACTCCGAGTTTCTCATTTTCCGATGACTTCATCTTCTCTTCACATGTCTTGATGATTTCATATTATCCTTAGAACTGTTCACCTTGACGATCACACCGATTGTCACAATTCATCGTAATAGCCTGCATCGGTTTATCAACCACCGGCAGTCCATCAAGAGCTCACGGCCATTCGGCTTCAACGATGGCGCGATCTAATGCCGTGAGTTCGCTTCCATTGTTGACCTCGTTAAGATGGTCGCTTGCAAGACTTCCATGAAAAGCGCCACCTCCAAGTGTGAAGACATATCCACTTGTGGCCTTAATCTCATCAAGATCGATATCCAGTTTGAATCACTATAACCCTCTAGTACCCTAGGGTACCCAGATAGTGAATGCCATAACTCATATTACCCTTTAGATAGCGCATTACCCTCTCAAGAGCATGCCAATGATCATCTCCGGATTAGAAACAAACCGCTTAGTTTGCTCACAGCAAACGAGATGTCAGGCCTGGTACCGCTAGCTAAATACATAAGTGAACCAATTATCTGAGAATATCTCAATTGGTCTCTGGCTATTCTCCGATTCTTCCTAAGCAACACGCTAGGATCATAAGGTGTTGGAGAAGGTTTGCAGTCGCTATAACCAAAACGACTCAGAACCTTTTCCACATAATGAGATTGCAACAATGTAATCCCACCATCATCACCTCTCAACGACTTGATGTTCAAGATAACATCAGCTACTCCTGCATCTTTCATCTCAAAATTCCGAGACAAGAAATCCTTGACCTCCTTAATCACATTAAGGTTGGTCCTAAAGATCGATATGTCATCAACATACAGACATAGAATGACTCCCTCGCCCCCACCATGGCGATAATACACACATCTGTCAGCTTCATTTACAATAAAGCCTGCAGATGTTAAGGTTCTGTCGAATTTTTCATGCCACTGCTTAGGTGCTTGTTTAAGACCATACAAAGATTTCAACAACTTGCACACCTTTCCTTCTTGACCATTTACTACAAATCCATCCGGTCGTTCCAAGTAAATTTCCTCGTCCAACTCTCCATTTAGAAAAGCCGCCTTAACATCCATCGATGAATGAGAAGACCGTGAGGCGACCAGAGATAGTAGTACTCGAATAGTGGTCAATCTAGCCACAGTGAATAAGTATCAAAGAAATCTTCGCCTTCCTTTTGGTATAACCCTTGGCCACAAGCCGTGCCTTATACTTCTCGATAGTACCATCGGGCCTAAGCTTCTTTTTGAACACCCACTTACATCCTACTGTGTTTACAACCATAAGGACGCTCGGTGATCTCCCAAGTTCCATTAGAGATAATGGAATCCATTTCACTGGATCGCTTCCAAAGATTTCGCATCGGAGAAGCATATGCTTAAATGGTACTTGGAGTATCATCCACAAGGTACACAATGAAATCGAACCAAAAGACTTTGCGTCCTTTGTCTTTACTCTTCCTCGAGTTTCATTGTCTTCCTCATCGGAATTTGATCAGGGTTTGCTCAAAATATTCCATTGGAATGGCAGTTCGTGAGTTGTATCGGGCTCCGACTGATAAACTAGGCATATCTTTCATCGGAAAAATATCCTCAAAGAAAGTAGCATCTCTGGACTCCATAATTGTACCGACATGCACGCCGTGTACTCAGATTTCACCACTAAAAATCTATATCCAACGCTATGATGAGCATAGCCTAAAAAGACGCAATCCACGGTTTTTGGTCCAAGCTTACGCTTTTTGGAAATTGGCACGTTGACTTTCGCCAAACAACCCCAAGTGCGCAAGTATGAAAGTGATAGTCTTTTCTTCTCCCATTGTTCAAATGGAGTTATCTCTTTATTCTTTGTGGGAACCCTATTTAGGACATGACATGAAGTCAATATAGCCTCCCCCCACCATGCCTTGGAAAGACCCGATGTGTCTAGCATGGCGTTAACCAAATCAGTTAGAGTACGGTTCTTTCTTTCGGCAATCCCATTTGATGGGTGAATAGGAGGCGTCCTCTCATGGATTATACCATGTTCCTCACAGAATAAATTGAACTCATTAGAAAAGTACTCACGCCACGATCGGACCTAACCCTTTTGATTTTCTTTTCAAGTTGGTTCTCACCGCCTTATAGATTTTAAAGTAGTGAAAAGCTTCATCTTTAGTTTTTAAAAGATACACATAGCGTAACCTAGTGGAATCATCAATCAAAGTCATGAAATATCTCTTACCACCTTTTGTCAACACACCATTCATCTCACACAGATCTCGAATGTATGAGTTCTAATGGTGCCAAGTTTCTTATCTCCGCGCCTTGTGAGGCTTACGAGGTCGCTTTGATTGCACACAAACTTGACATTTAGAACCTTTGGCAAGGGTGAATTTCTGGATTAACTCTAAATCAAGCAATCGCGTCATGCAACTAAAATTTATGTGACAAAGTCGTGAATGCCAAATAGTAGTCTCATTACCACCAAAATATGATTCACAACATTATTACACAAATCTGAAAGAGATAGGCGGAACAAGCCTCCGCACACATAGCCTTTACCAACAAATTGTCCACATTTGGACATTACAAATTTATTGGACTCAAATACCGTCTAAAGCCATCTCTACACGAAGAGATCCGCTCACGAGATTCTTATTGATGGATGGCACATGATGCACGTTCTTCGCTTGCACAATCTTTCCGAAGTAAACTTCAGATCGACGTGCCAACACCATGAACATGGCATGTGACCCGCTCCCCATTAGAACGGCTGAATCCCGAGTGACTGGTAAGAAGAAAACAATGAAATATCAGCACACACATGTATATTAGCACCGATGTCTATCCACCAATCGGTAGATTGACATACGGAAAAAAGAGGTAAATTACCATACCTCAAGTTCCGCCTCGAGTACCAACAACAACATTGGCGGACTTGGAATTCTCGCCTGCGATTCTTCACACCCTTGCGTTGACTCGCAATCCTTGGCCCAATGACCGATTCGCCACACACAAAGCAAAGGCCATCCTTTGTGTTCTTCTTCTTCTTTTAAAGCTTGTTGTTTGTGCAGTCTTGTTTTTGCCTTTGAACTTTTGAGCTTGGCCATTCTTTTCTCGCACCACATTGGCACTAGAATGTCCTCATTTCCTCTAGTGTGTGTATCTTTTGCCCTTGCCTTTTCTTCAACATCAAGAGACCCAATGAGATTTTCAACAAAACTCTTGTCTCTTGTGTTTCAGAAGTAGCAAAATTCCTCCACGAAGGAGGAAGCTTGGCAATAATGCCTCCCGCGACAAACTTGTCCGTAACACACACTTGAAATGCTCAAGTTCTTTGGCCATGGATTGTATCTCATGAGCTCGCTCAACTACGTAACGGCCATCAACTAACTTCTCACCAAGTACGATCACGGCACCTTTAAAAGGTTATCGCACCTCAACGCTTGCTCTGCTCGGGAGTAAGTGTTCCTTCAGCTTGCCTTTGCCACATGAAAACGCTCATGGCGATTAGCCAAAGCACCATCTTGGTGCGCCACCTCTTATAATTCGCACCATCGAATTGAGAGGGCTTAAGCGCAAAGAACAAAGCCGATTGTTGAAAATGCCTATTACAATAAGGTTTTGGAGTGTTGAGAATAAGAGCATTTTTCAATTACTTTAATCCGAAATATAGTAGATAAAACATGATGAATATTCTAGCCACTTTCACAAAGCAAGTAAGCAAGAACACTATAGACATACTAATATCCGATTTAACGAAACTAGCATATCTATCACGTTGTTCAAGGTAACAACTAGTAATATTACTAACCAAGAAATACATATGAAATAGACATACCCGATCCAAAGTGGAAGGAGCAGCAGAGTGGAAGAAGCGCACCGGAGTCTTTGTGAGATCGCCGTTTGTCATGGCGTAGTGGTAAGTAGTCGTGCGTTGAACGCCGCGTAGTAGTCGTGCGGTTGTAGGCGTAGCGTAGAGTCGAATGGAGAGGAAGCGTGAGCGCCGCGCGAACGCTCCCAAAACCTTATTCGCCCTTGCTGCAAGCCTTCAAGGACGAGGGTTCCGAGGCTCGCTCTCCCGGGCGATCGTGACACGCGCTTTGCCGGATGGAGATCGCCAGAGACAAGAACAAAGAAGCGTGGTGTCTTTCGTGGAGAGAATTGGAGAACATGACTGCTCCGGATAATGACTATATATAACAACCGCACGAAACACCACCATCACTCACTAAGTAATAAGCAGCCGTTCATCGCCTAGTCAAGAGGCCAAACGGTCACCATTATTCACTAGTAACGGCAGCCGCACGCTTAGTCAAGAGGCGTAAACGGTCGCCATTACTCACTAGTAACAAAGAACCGCTATCGCCACCATTATTTGAATCGGTGCATTGTTCTTTTAATTTGCAAAAATGAAGAGACCGTAAATACCGCAATTATTGCCAGCCGTTTATTGCGAGTCGGTGCGTTTCGATTAGATAAAGAAAAACGCGCACGCACCCGACACGCCTGTGTACGCGCGCACACGCACGCACGCACGGCACGGCACGGCACGGCACGGCACGGCACGGCGAGGCGAGGCGAGCGAGCGCGCGCGTGTATTGGCTCTCTCCAATTCCACAAGAGGACTCCCACGTTCCACCTTATAAATTGGTGTAACTCCCCTTTAACTCTCCATATGGGACTAAAAAGGTTTAGCACATGCACATGGGCCTTTGGGATTTTCCAGGATTTAATTAGAATTAAAGTTTGGGCCTAGCCCATATTAAATCCAACAATGAGCACGGGCACCGTCTTGTTCACCGGGTTGGAGTTGAGGAAGAGCTCGCTCTTGTTGCCGAGGTCCTCCTCGACGTAGTCGTAGCTCAAGCCCTTGAGGTGGAACGCAAGCTTCGCTCTGGTGACGAACGGGCTCGCCCACATGCCGAGCAGCTTCAGTTCATCTCCTCCGGCCGCCATCTCCTACTACGGATGTGTGTGCGTGTGCGGATTTGCGCGTGCTTGTGTTATGCTGGGTTCTTTACCAAGGATAGAGGTTACTGATGTACCACTGAGTGTGTCAATTGTGATTTTGCTAGTGATACGAGAGCGAATCTAAATATTTTCCGCATCGTTAAATAAGATGTAGGAACATTCAAGGTTTCTTCGGTCTTTGACGGATTTTCCACACCTCTTCTATGCACGTCACCTTCAGACTATTATCCAAGGAAGCTTCCGATCTTTGTGTCCATACAAATCTGGTCGCTGTTCAGTTCTAGAGTATCTTTGTACTCGTCTCATAGGGCAAATCTCTACATCACTTGCCTATTAATGAAATATTCTGACTTGTGGCGCTTCTTGCACCATAGTCAAATGTACACGGTATCCAGACACCCAATCGGCTAGCTAGAGAGCACTGTCACATAAAATCCCCCGCTGACACGACAAGTTCAACGTTTGACCAAATTGTTTGCTTGCTAATTAATTTATTTGCCTTTTTCCGATTAGTTTTGCAATATGATCACCAACAAACTTTGGAACTGCCGAGATATTGTCGGTGATATACCTTAGAGGTAATTATAGAGATAATTGTATCATATCTATGTTTATAAGTTATAGAATAAATATTATTATGTTTCTTAGATGAATTATCATTTATAAAGATTATATGATGTTATTCTAAAAGTATTACTAGTCATTGTCACCTGGTCGAACACTAGTGACTTATCGACCATCACATGTATTGATTGATGACCATGTTTCACCGATCATAGATATGGGGATATCGAATCAATAATGTAAACATATGTTAGAAAATATGGTGTTGGATTGACACACTTGAGACACTATTGGGATTGTTATAGTTTTATGTGTCATCAGTTGGTCTCAACCAATCATGTTGTATGATCCTTAGACCTAAGATCAACATGATTTTCTACATGTGTAATAGTACATTTAGGGGTTGTCAAACGCTACTTCGTAACTTAGTAGTTATAAAGGTAGCTTTTGAGTATGCGATGAAACATAGACAAGGATGTGACTAATCGGATATGTGATTTGCCCCTCCTAACATAACAGGAGAGATATCTTTGGGCCCCTCAATATGGTCGGATAATGAAAGTGCATGGCTGTACTACTATTGGTCGAAGAGTCGACCACATGAAGTTATCCGTCACTTGATCGAGAAAGTATTGAACAGTCTATGGATAACAAAAATATCTTACCTGGAGTTCAACCAGATATCATGAGGCAAAGGGAGAAACGCAAGTAGGTCAATCAGTCCGATCAGATACGAACTGATCGTAAACTGGCCGAACATGATCACTAACTGGTCGTAACTTAATATGAACTAATCGTATGAAGATACGAGCTGGTCGTAAGTGATAAGGACCTTGTCGCATATCATATTGCATCAGGTTCGTCTGATGTAATATTTATGTGTGTTCAGAAATCGTTATATCCTGCTAGGAACCGCTAACGACTCATGGTCAAAAAAGAGTTTCCGAGTCACAACCGATTATACATGAACCTACAGGATCATATATATGTGCATATACTAAATACAAGTTCGTTGAAATAACCTGCAACGTGCATGTGCAAGAACACTTCGCGCCTAGATGACCTTGTTTTCTGTAACAAACACATGCATGCATGAGTTAGTGTCTCATCCAGCTTAATAAATGCTTTGCATGCAGCACAACCCATCTAGGTTAAAGACATGTACAATGGTATGAAAAATTGATATCTATAGTACGTACCCTCTATGTCATTTCTAGACAAATATTAAAGACAACTACTACAATATGTTGTCTTTTTACATATCACTATAGACAGCTCCTCGAGGTACAATGTGTCTTATTTTTCGTGTTACAGTTGACAATTGCACTAGAGACGACTCAATTCTCTATACTCCCCTCTCTCATCCACATCATCTCGTGTGATCGTGTCCTTCATGGCAAGACTTACAGACAGCTGATATCACATTATTGTATATGCTCTAATAAATCGAGGATTCCAACTTTGTTGACTACATCACAAGACAACAAACAAAACACTTCAGACAGGTGATTCTGATTTTCTTTTTATTTGATTTATGTAGAAATTTCTTCTTTTTTCTATTAATGTGGGGTTACTGGAGCAACCTCTAATTAATAAAGAAGATTTCTTTTTTATTTGATTTATGTAGAGATTTCTTCTTTTCCCTTATTGCTACCAAATTACGCTTTTATTGAAAGAAACGGATACACGAATATGAACAGGAAGAACACAACGACGAACCGGTTTCATGTCGGACCCGGATTTTACAATCCAGAATTCTCTGTGAAAACACTGTGTTATTCCCTGGATCAGTAGATAGCACTCACAGATGCATCACTGAATCAACTCATACATGACGTACAACCATACCATTCATTAATTAACACAATAGAGTTTACATAGACCGCGTCGGGTCAGGTTTTACAATAGAGCCGAACATGCCAAATTGTTTACATTACAAAAGACAGCGGAATTACAGCGGAAGCAAAAGGGTGAGAGCACATCTCTCCACAGGCAAGCGACTGGGGAAACCCGTGTGCGTCTGATATTACCCGAAAACTAAGATAATATAGGATGCACACAAGCACTGACGGAGTCAGCTGGACTGAGGCGAGACTAGAACAGCTAAAGACTACACTACGCTTCATTATCTCCTAGGCCTCCAACTTCTGGATCCTCATAGTAATCGTAATCTCCAGGATTTTCTGCTTCTGAGGGTTTTGGGGGAGAGAGCGAGAATGAGCACAACTTTCGTGCTCGCGAGCCAATACACAATGCAATAATATACATGCAAGGCTTAGCAAGGGTGGCTCAGGTTTTTTATTTGCTAAAACAATGTTTTCAATTATCATAATTATAAATTCCTATCACTTAGCATTTTAACCAAATTGCATTTTGTTAAAGAGAGTAATTGTGCAATATTTGGTAACAACAGAGGTTCCATCCATCGGAACTCTACCTTATGCTTCTTTTTGATTGGGTCCATCCCCAATTACTAACATCACTGAGTTCGAGCACTCAAGCAAAATCCAATCTCAGTGCTACGTGAGCCCACCACATTTTTCATCCCAACCACAAGGTTTTTGAAATAGAACTAACTCGAGTAAGGATTCCCATGTCCGCCTTTGACCGTTGGCGCGGCTGTTTAAACAGTTTAGACTCTGCAGAGGTTGCACACTTTACCCACAAGAGATAGTCATACTTGTTACCCCACATGATTCCTTAGTCATATAGTTGAGCGACCGCCACAGTAACATTTCAAAATATCTCACCCCTTCTGTCATCTCACCTATATGGGGTTACACCCATATATTGGTGCAGGATGTCACCCCCTACGTCTTGCTGTAGAATGCACTTCACCATCGGTGTCCCATTCAAACGTGATCAAGCTCACACTTGCACCATTTATTGTTCCTCCCGTGAGACTGACTTTCAAGGTTCAATAAATCTACTAAGCCAAGTTGCAGTTTGCAGACTTGTGGTTGTACTTGTTTTACACAGAAGGTCATGACAAGATTAAGTCCTTAGGGTTGTCTAGGCGGATAATTTCACATATCAACATTCTTTGGGCTGCATTAGCACCCATCAACATACGACCCATCACACACTCCGCCCAGACAGTAACAGCAATATTAGGGTTTTTAAGGAGTAGAAATACAACAACTCAACCATCTCAGTCATTCACCCACAATGACTTCCCAAATTCATTTTTATGTTTGGAGAGATGATGATTGGGGCAGTTTAATGTCCCGGTACTTAAGCAAGGCTAACATTTCACTTAAGTACAATCTATAGCTAGTATTACCACATAGTTACTAGGGTGACAAGGATTAAGGGATTCAAATTGCCAAGGATGACATAATAATTAATTAATCATCAAATGGGTATTTAAACTACCTTAAGCTTTAACATAAATTTGAGTAAGGAATTAAAGCATGCAATTTGCTATTTTTAAAAGAACATAATTTACATAAAATGTAGGCTCAATATGATCAAAGTATTGACTCGCCTTGGGTGAAGGCAGGAGGGTCTTGATAGTCTTGCTCTTGGTCAACTTGGAGATCTCCGGTGTCTTCGAACTCTACCCGTGCGATCGTACCGGAAAATAAACAACAAGCAAACTAGACCAAATAAATACAAACGAAATAGCAAATGAACTTAAAATTAAACAAGACCTATGCCATTAGTAAGATCTTGAATTAACAAATTTTTAAAAAATTATTTCATAATTTTTGGAGTTATAACGGAGTAGAATGAGACTTCCGAACTTGGAATTGGAAATAAAAGGGAGAGAGAGAAAATGGTCCATAGCACAGTGCTTGAACCGGGTCCATGCCCACATGGGGGCCGGTCCACGGGTACAGGAAAAAAGGGGCCCACTTGCAGCTGGAGAGAGGGGGCTAAGGCCTATGACGGGTGGGGCCCTACCCATTTCTTTTCCTCTTCCCCCTCGGTTCACAGAGAGAGGGCGCAGGGGCCGGCCTTGGGGCGCCAACGGGAGGAGGCGGTAGACGGCCGGCGAGCGGGTGGGACGAGGTCGCTGGGGGTGGTGGTCCCATGGGTGGCGGCGGCTTCAGAGAGGGGCGGAGCGGAGGAGGATGAGCAAGGAGGCGGCGACGGCAGTGGGCGTAGGTGGTGGCGGCGACGACGCGGGGAGGTGGTGGCGCGGCTAAGAGCGGCGGCGACGGGGCTCACCAAGCGGCGAGGAGGGCAGTGAGCGGTGGCGGCGACCGGAGGTAAGTTCTTTGGCTTTTCTTCTTCTCTCTTTTGCTTCTTCCTCCTCGATCTTCTTTGCTTGGGAAAAGAGAAATGGTGAGGGAGGAGAGAAAGGGAGGTGTCAGGGGGGCGGGGCTTTATAGTCGGCGGAGGAAGGGAGCCGTTGGAGGGAGGAGCTGGCGACTCGGGCGCACTCGCGGCGTGATGATGGCGGCCAAGGCGTGCGCGGGCACTCGGGGATGGCAGCAGCGGCGCAGGCACGCTTGCGTGAAGCGCAGCGCGCGGATGGGATTGCTCGGTGATGGCGTGTGAGGTGCTGGTGGCGGTGGCTGCATGCAAGGGAGAGCGGCGCAGTGGTAGAGAGGTAGGGGATGGGCCAGGCGAAGGCGCTGCTGCGGCTCGGTGCTACCCACGGGAGGAGACAGGCGGGCTGGGCGCTGGTGGCCAGGAGGAATCGCCCAGGGAGAAGATGCCAGGGGGAAGGAGACAGGAGGAAGAAGACAATGTCTCGGTGGGCTGCAGGCCAAGCGGGCTGGGGAAAAAGGAGGGCCGGGTGGGCCGGAGAAAAGGTGGGCTTGGCCCAAAAAGAAATAGGGCTGAGCCAAGAAGTGGAGAGAGGCAAAATTCGAAAAAATGGAAATTCGAACTTAGAATTTGAATTTCAAAAATTGGGAATGTTTGAAACACAAACCGGAGCAAGGAAGCGGAAGAGATTTTTGAAATTAGTTTGGTAATTTGACATACGGCGGAAGAACGAAAATGAAAACGGTAATTACTATTCGCCGTTTTCGAAAACGGGACGTTACAAATCCTACCCACCTTAAACGGAATCTCGACCCCGAGATTCAGGCTAGTCGGATTAGACAGAGAAGGTATCTCTCATTACTCTTGACGCTGCTCGGGCTTCTGCGGCGATGACATGGTTGACATGGCCTTGACTTCGACTTTGGCTTGGAGTGGAAGCGGCTCTAAATGCCTGCGAGACTTGATAACTTTTGCTTGCAGCCGAAGGCTGGCCTTGAGCTGGTGTGGATCTTAAGTTGTACTCCCTCGGGGTGACTGGTTGAGGGCACCTTCTAGCAAAGTGTCCGTTTTCTCCACAATTGAAATAACGAAGATGAGCTATCGGATTGACTGTTGTAGGCTGTCCAGCGGAGTGAGAAGCGTGGGAAACATTCTCACTGGGATACGGGGTTGTGACTGGAGTGGAGATTGGACTTGGAATTGGAATCCTTGGTGACGGGGCGGCTAACTGCCGGTAAGACGGGTTGCCCTGAAAAGCTGACTTCTGCGGAAAGTTGTCGTGTGGCTTCTGAAATGCCATCTTCCTTTTGCGGCTAACCTCCACAGTTTTGTTCTCATTTTCACAGATGAGGGCTTTATTGACCAATTATTGGAAGCTGGAGTAATCGTGGAGGATGAGTTGTCCTCTCATATCTTCGCACATTCCTTCCACGAAGCGATCAATCTTTTCTTCTTCATCTGCTACGTCATTGTGGGCGTAGCGGACAAGTTGGATAAACTTTGTTAGATATTCATTGACCGATATCTGACCCCTGCTTGAGAGCTCTGAGCTCGTTCTTCTTCAATCTCATTGTACCGGCTGGCACAAAGTTGGTTCTGAAAGCAGCTTTGAATTCTGCTCAAGGAATTGACTACCATGCGGGTTCAGTTTCTTCAATGTGACTTCAGTAACTTCTTCTACGGCGGCAGTAGCGACAGCAACGGGCTCTTGTGGGGCTCCAATCATAGATGCTACGACTTCTGCCTCTTCTTCTTCTTCTGAACTGTCACCACCTCGGGCAGCGAGGTAGTTTTCTCACCAAGCAGCGGCAGCTCCTTTCAGTTGATGGGTGGCAAAGTCCACCTTGTCTTCGTTTGAGCAGCGGGCAAGATGGAGCTTCTTCTCAGTATCTCTGAGCCAATCTTCAGCTTCTAGGGGTTCATTGGCTGCAGCAAAGGTGAGAGGTCTTGTCCTGAGGAAGTCTGCAAGCTTGGAATTGTGACCGGCTGGTCTAGTCTGCTGATTGGTTAGCAGGGCCTGTAGAATCTGAGTTTGCTGGAACATAACTTGAGCCATTGTTGGGTTTGCTGGTGGTGGAGAAGGTAGACCTTGTCCACGACCATGACCATGACCACGGCCTGTTCCTCGGCCTATTGCATAGGCACCACGGACTGGGGTGGCGGCTCTTCGTGGCGGCATCTGAAGAAACTCTGAGGCTTAGAACTAGAAAGAGTATATGAGGGTTTACTGGCCCTCTAGAGCACACACAGAAGAGAACAAAACCAGCAAAGAGAACGAAACAGTTACAATACAAAGCCTAGAGCGGCTGCATTATATTAATAGGGTTAAGTGTTACATAACTACTGAAGTATAGCGTATAGGCTAGGCTAAGCCATGACACAAGATACAAACACAACGTCTACTGACTGGGGTAAAAGAAGGAAACAGGTGCTTGCAGACCAAAAGACTGCCTAGCAAGCACTGCTAGCTATCCTAGACTATCCTGACTACACCAACATGACGATGAAGATCTCATGGTCGAACTCTCCTTCCTAGAGAGGCTGAAAGTAGTGGAAGGGTGATTCCAGCAGAAGGTCCTCATGCATCTGAGTCAGACGGGTGTAGGTGAAGCGTGCTGCGTCTTGGACTGCTTCAGAACAGCTGCACTGGGGGGATCGCGGGTATGAAGGTGTGAGCGATGAACTCACCCTCCCTGGCAAAGAGGAAAATCTCCATGGTCCACGACTCTTGGTCCAGGGTATGGGTCTTTCGACCCCTAAAGATAGGCTTGTGGCGATAATCCAGGTGCTGCATGAGTTGGCGGAGAATGTCCACGAACTCGCCTTCATCTTCTTTGTGGGAGTGATGGTCCCATAGGCCCTCAAATGACGGTGCGTCCATCTACATTTTTGAAATATGAGGAAGAGGGTCAGACCTGAGTAAAAACTCAAGTGAAGTTAAGGTAAGTAAAAGACTAAGAGGGGTGAGTAAGAGCAATAGATACATTATATTTTTACCAAAGCTTTTCATAGTTTTTGATAATAAGACTCAAGTCCTAAGGCTCGACCAGTCTAGCTAAGGCTCCTACAGTCGTATGCTCTGATACCAGCTCTGTCGGACCTGGATTTTACAATCCAGAATCCTCTGTGAAAACACTGTGCTATTCCCTGGATCAGTAGATAGCACTCACAGATACATCACTGAATCAACTCATACATGGCGTAGAACCATACCATTCATTAATTAACACAATAGAGTTTACATAGACTGTGTCGAGTCAGATTTTACAATAGAGCCGAACATGCCAAATTGTTTACATTACAAAAGACAACGGAATTACAGCGGAAGCAAAAGTGTGAGAGCACATCTCTCCACAGGCAAGCGACTGGGGAAACCCGTGTGCGTCTGATATTACCCGAAAACTCAGATAATATAGGATGCACGCAAGTACTGATGGAGTCAGCTGGACTGAGGCGAGACTAGAACAGCTAAAGACTACACTACACTTCATCATCTCCTGGGCCTCCAACTTCTGGATCCTCATAGTAGTCGCAATCTCTAGAATTTCCTGCTTCTAGGGGTTTTGGGGGAGAGAGCGAGAATGAGCACAACTTCCGTGCTCGCGAGCCAATACACAATGCAACAATATACATGCAAGGCTTAGCAAGGGTGGCTCAGGTTCTTTTATTTGCTAAAGCAATGTTTTCAATTATCATAATTACAAATTCCTATCACTTAGTATTTTAACCAAATTGCATTTTGTTAAAGAGAGTAATTGTGCAATATTTGATAACAGCAGAGGTTCCCTCCATCGGAACTCTATCTTATGCTTCTTTTTGATTGGGTCCATCCCCAATTACTAACATCACTGAGTTCGAGCACTCAGGCAAAATCCAATCTCAGGGCTAGGTGAGCCCATCACATTTTTCTTCCCAACCACAAGGTTTTTGAAATAGAACTAACTCGAGTAAGGATTCTCATGTCCGCCTTTGACCGTAGGCGCGGCTGTTTAAACAGTTTAGACTCTGCAGAGGTTGTACACTTTACCCACAAGAGATAGTCATACTCGTTACCCAACATGATTCCTTAGTCATGTAGTTGAGCAACCGTCACAATAACTTTTCAAAATATCTCGCCCCTTCTATCATCTCACCTATTTAAGGTTACGCCCATATGTTGGTTCAGGATGTCACCCCCTACGTCTTGCCGTAGAAGGCACTTCACCATCGGTGTCCCATTCAAACGTGATCAAGCTCACACTTACACCCTTTATTGTTCCTCTCATGAGACTGACTTTCAAGGTTCAATAAATCTACTAAGCCAAGTTGCAGTTTGCAGACTTGTGGTTGTACTTATTTTACACGGGAGGTCATGACAAGATTAAGTCCTTAGGGTTGTCTACTCGGATCATTTCACACATCAACATTCTTTAGGCTGTATTAGCACCCATCAACATACGACCCGTTACACAGTCCGCCCAGACAGTAACAACAATATTAGGGTTTTTAAGGAGTAGAAATACAACAACTCAACCATCTCATTCATTCACCCACAATGACTGCCAAATTCATTTTTATGTTTGGAGAGATGGTGATTGGGACAGTTTAATATCCTGGTACTTAAGGAAGGCTAGCATGTCGTTTAAGTACAACCTATAGCTAGTATTACCACATAGTTACTAGGGTGACAAGGATTAAGGGATTTAAATTGTCAAGGATGACATAATAATTAATTAATCATCAAATGGGTATTTAAACGACCTTAAGCTTTAACATACATTTGATTAAAGAATTAAAGCATGCAATTTGCTATTTTTAACAAAACATAATTTACATAAAATGTAGGCTCAATATGATTAAAATATTGACTCACCTTGGGTGAAGGCAGGAGGGTCTTCATAGTCTTGCTCTTGGTCAACTGGGAGATCTCCGGTGTCTTCGAACTCTACGCAGGCGATCATATCGGAAAATAAACAACAAGCAAACAAGAGTAAATAAATACAAACGAAATAGCAAATGAACTTCAAATTAAACAAGACCTATGCCATTAGCAAGATCTTGAATTAACAATTTTTTAGAAAATTATTTCATATTTTTTGGAGTTATAATTGAGTAGAATGAGACTTTAGAACTTGGAATTGGAAGTAAAAGGGAGAGAGAGAGAATGGTCCATAGCACAGTGCTTGAACCGGGTCCATGCGCACGGGGGGGGCGGTCCACGGGGTACAGGAAAAAAGGGGGCCCACTGAGGGGCGGGAGCGGTGGAGGAGGAGCAAGGAGGCGGCGACGGCGCGGGGAGGTGGTGGCGCGGCTAAGAGCGGCGGCGACGGGGCACACCGAGCGGCGACGACGACCGGAGGTAAGTTCTTTGGCTTTTCTTCTTCTCTCTTTTGCTTCTTCCTCCTCGATCTTCTTTGCTTGGGAAAGGAGAAATGGTGGGGGAGGAGAGAAAGGAAGGTGTCGGGGGGGCTTTATAGTCGGTGGAGGAAGGGAGCCGTTGGAGGGAGGAGCTGGCGACTCGGGTGCACGCGCGGCATGATGATGGCAGCCAAGGCATGCGCGGGCGCTCGGGGATGGCAGCAACGGCGCAGGCACGCGTGTGTGAAGCGCAGCGCGCGGATGGGACTGCTCGGCGATGGCGTGCGAGGTGCTGGTGGCGGTGGCTGCACGCAAGGGAGAGCGGCACAGTGGTAGAGAGGTAGGGGCCGGGCCAGGCGGAGGCGCTGCTGCGGCTCGGTGCTGCCCACGGGAGGAGAGAGGTGGGCTGGGCACTAGCGGCCAGGAGGAATCGCCCAGGGAGAAGATGCCAGGAGGAAGGAGACAGGAGGAAGAAGACAATGGTCGGGTGTGCAGCAGGCCAAGCGGGCTGGGGAAAAAGGAGGGCCGAGTGGGCTGGAGAAAAGGTGGGCTTGGCCCAAAAAGAAATAGGGTTGAGCCCAGAATTGGAGAGAGGTCAAATTTGAGAGAAGGCCCCCAAATCCGAAAAAGGGAAATTCGAACTTAGAATTTGAATTTCAGAAATCCGGAATGTTTGAAACACAAACCCGAGCAAGGAAGTCGGAAGAGATTTTTGAAATTAGTTTGGTAATTTGACATACGGCGGAAGAACGAAAATGAAGACGGTAATTACTATTCGCCGTTTTCGAAAACGGGACGTTATATTTCAAAATATTCGTTGTGCGACAGGGATACATGTGATACTTGTCGGAATACTTTCTTCCTATCTTATTTCCTACTACATTATTGCATCAATTATCTGACACAAAATACAACCAGCGGTATTGTACAATATGTAATCTGCAGCAGATATCCATATTTTTCTCCAACCCTGCAGGAGCCACGTCACCACTCGCCATGCCGGTTTAATTAGTTGTTTGCAGCCGCCGCGGCATTCCGTGCCTGCAACATCTTGGCGTACTCAACCAGCCTGCCGACGTCCTGCAGGACCGCCTTGGCGGCGTCGAGCTCGCCGAAGCGCTCCATCCACGCCGCCAGGAGCGGGGCCTTGGCGGCGTCGAAGAACTTGACACCGTACAGCGCCTCGGTCGCCTTCACCCACGAGATACTACTCCCCAGCAGGACGTCGACGTACCCGACGCTGTCGCCGCCGAAGAAGCCCTTCCCCTTGGAGCACTCCTTCAGGCCTCCCTCCAGAGAATCCACCGCCGCGAGCATCTGCTTCAGCCACTCGGCCCTCTCCTCGTCCGTCTTGGCCCTGAACACCTTGCGCCACGGCGCCCCCAGCTGCACCCACGCGCACAGATCGCATCACTGACTTCATAGTTAATGCGGCACCCATAACTGAACTATCTTGATGCAAATACACCAAGGGATACAAGTGAAAAGGTAAAAAAAAAAACCTTGTCTTCAATGTAGGCGGCCCAGAAGCGAGCGACGGCGCGGTCGTAGGGGTCAGCGGGGAGGAGGGACGGGCCGGTGGCGCCAAAGGCCTCGTCGATGTACTGCACGATGATCTGCGACTCGCTGATGGGCTTGCCGTTGTGGATGAGCACGGGCACCGTCTTGTTCACCGGGTTGGAGCTGAGGAAGAGCTCGCTCTTGTTGCGGAGATCCTCCTCGACGTAGTCGTAGCTCAAGCCCTTGAGGTGCAACGCAAGCTTCGCTCTGGTGACGAACCGGCTCGCCCACATGCCGAGCAGCTTCAGTTCATCTCCTCCGCCCGCCATCTACTACTACGGAATACGGATGTGGGTGCGTGTGAGTGTGTCAATGACGCGTGGGACAAATTGTGATTTTGCTGGTGATACGAGAGCGAATCTAAATATTTTCCGCATCGTTAAATAAGATGTAGGAACATTGAAGGATTTTTTTTCCACACCATAGTCAAATGTACACGGTATCCAGACACCCAAGCAGCTAGCTACAGAGTACTGGCACATAAAATCCTCTGCTGATATGACAAGTTCAACGTTTGACTAAATTGTTTGTTTGCTAATTAATTTATTTACCTTTTTCCGATTAGTTTTGCAATATGATCAGCAACAAACATTGGAACTGCCGAGATATGTCTGTCTCGGTCTCTTGGGGAAGAAGCCCAGGAGTCAAACTGACTCAGAGTATGTAATACTTATGATGAGGTCAGATATAACATATGTAAATCTTCTCTATCTCAAGTTGTTGTATTATGTGCACTTTGGTGTATGAGCATCATATGAAGATAAGATGAATAATTTTATATCAACATGACACTGACAGATTTCCCGCTTACGTGAGCAAATTAAAATATCATTACACATGTCAACATCATAGTAAAGTTATCGCACGTGTCAGCATCAAGATGAGATCACCACATATGTCAGCACACATGTCAACTTCAAGGCGAGGTCACCGCATAAATAAGAAATACTGTAGCAACCATCCCACTATAGCACCAATGCACTGTGGAGTACTGTAGCACCAACCTTAACATGTATAAATAGGAAGATACCTGTACCCCTCCAAGTAATATAGAGTTGAATTTTCAGAAATGAACTTCTTATTCTAAGGTTTAAGTGAGTCATTTCCACCCCCTTAGAATAGGGAATTATCTAAGAGTTCTTGTCTCTGTCGTTCTTATAGTTGTCTCGGTGATTACTAGAATAAGTTTACTCTATGTGAGTGAGTAGACAAAGGATCGAAGTGTGTGGTTGGGTGAATCGAGTGCCGCAAGTGGTTGAGTAATTTGAGTGCTGCACGTTGCCGTATAAAGACGGTGGTTAAACGCATCAATTTGTAGGTTGCACAGGTTAGTTATCTTCAATCCTACGCCATGAAAATCGGGCCAAAACCCGTCCCCACATCAACTTATATTTTTCACAATAGTTTCTGGGTTATGCTAATGGATAAACAAAATATGACTTATGCTTAAAAAAATTCAGTCACCTTACATATAGACAATCCTATTTTAAAAACAAAGTGCTTAAAAAACCCGTACTTTAATGTATGATAAACGGCGATCTTATCAGCGCTAAAAAACCTCAGATGTGATCTGACAGTTCCTATCTTTGAGTTGACTCGTTGTTTGCTAGTTTAGTTTTCCGATTTAGTTTTGTAATGCAAGCAATGCATAATCCAAATCCCCTTGCCCCCATCATGTTAAATTTACCTTGTTGCACGTTGATGAATTCCATTTACTTTGACTACGGAGCACCCAGAAAACAAAGAATATATAGACAACAATATCCTGTTGTTGCACAGGTCACAGCTAAAAAATTTGCACAGGAGTTCATATGATCAGTGCCGTGCGCCTGTGGATCATTGACCACTGACCACGCGTACGCTACTGTATGTGATGTCTCGTGCTTTCTTCATGTGCAAGACGTAAAACATACAAATAAACCATCTAATGATGTAATGCAAATTCATCCTGCCATTCTTCATCTTGTTTCACTAAAAAAAAGATCCGAAGTAAGACCGGCGTCCCGTCCATCAAACACAGGATAATTTGCTTTATGCATGCCACCTGACTATTAGCTTGTCCCTTGCAACGTCTGACTACTGAAATCCTTCTATTAATCCATGGTCTATGGTATAATAATTCAGTGAAGGAACCTAATTATACGTAGGTCTCGGAAAAGAAAAAAAAAAAGTAAAGCCCAACTACCCGAAAGCCATCTCTAAGTGCTCACGCTGTCTCGTTCATTTCACAGAATCGAAACGCTGCTAAAAATTCTGAGAAAAATTGTTAGGATTGGGGATGGAGGGGCACAACACATCCTGCAAAATTTCCCGGACTTGAGCAGGATAACATGTTTTGTGTGACTATGGTTATGTTTGTTTAGGTTTAGCTTTTTTAGCTTATAGCTTAAAGTAAGCTTTTCAGCTTAATAACTTTATAAACCTTTTAGTTTTTAAGTTAAGCTATGGTGTTCGGTAATCTGAATTTTTTTATAGGATGTTGGATTATTAAATTATGTATGAAAGATTAAAAAAATCTGGATTGACGTTTATGGTTTTTCTAACTGTGCATCGGGTGAAGTCCACCAAATTCTTCCGTAATGATGTTTCGTACATGTATTGTGCAGCATGCTACTCAATATTTCTTGGTTCCATCATCGGGTGGACAATTACTTTCGTCGTCAGATGGAGGCGGCACACCAAATACCCAGTCAAGGACATTCAATTACTTGGACCGAAAAACTTCTCTTTCCTGTGCATAGCAGTGCATGATGATCGAAGCAGAGCCATACTGAATATCGCTACATCGGCTCGCTTTATCTGCAGTATTGGAGGTCAGAGTCCTGCATCGCTCATGCATGTGAAAAAGCTTTCCATAGCTCTGGCAAGGCAGTACAGGGATATCTCATTTCTCCTGCTCTTCTTCTCGGTAAGCAACGCCAGACCCGTTGGAAACTGTCGTAGAAAAACAGTTTAGCGTCTCAAAGATTCAGGATTAGTATCTATCGGTACTGAAGCATTGTTGCCTTGGGGACATCAGGCTCAATTAATGCAGGGTATGCATGGTTTTCAGCAGCCAAAAATGTTTCTTTTTCCAAATATTAGGTCAGTCTCAGTTGGGGTTTCAAAGGGATTTCATTCTCATTTAATGATACGCCACATCAGCAAATTTGCTTAGTTGGCAAAGTATTTATGAGGAGAGAGAGGAAGAGGGTTTCATCTAGATGAAACCCACTCGTCACCGTTACCCAGGCAATGAAACCCACTGAAACCCGCATTGAGGCCGGCGAGTTTCAATCTCATGCCCTCGGGATTACAACTTCATGCACATATTAACTCCTGCAGCTTGACTTGGAAACAGTGAAATGAAACTCCCCACTGAGAGAGACAGTTTCATTTATCATTCCTAGTCTGCAAAGCTGACGTGGCAGTCTTGATAACTGGGAAGTGAAACCCACCATTAAGACTGGCCTTAGAAACCAAACATGTAAGTGTACGAGGTATTATTGTATACCTTTTCAAGAGATCCTGCCGATGAACTACAAGTGCAGGAACTAGGTAGACTCGCACATAGACAGGAACTGCTCTTCCATATGCTTCTAACAAGAATGAAAAAAAAACGTCCTGTACATGATTGATTACCATGCACAATCTGGATTGAAGAGAGAAGAGATTAGATAACGAAAAATATCAGATTAACAGAAGGAATGGAAATTGACCCAAAAAAATGGCAACAGTTTAGCTAAGAACAGTTATCTCATGGCAAAATGTTCTGTTGTAAAACTGATCCTTTGGATTGCATGCTTGATAGGCTAAACTTCTAAGTATAATATCAATGTGATTCAATCATATGGGACAACATGATACCAACAGATTTGTAGTATTTACTGAGCAAGGCACTTCCATGTTTGGATCTAACATTACGTCAACACCAACAGATTTGTGGTACTTCTCAATACCAGCTAGATTAGTGAAAAGCAGTGTGGTTGACTGTTTCCTTCACCCCTTGCAGAATAACAAGATCCTTTCTACCATGCTTGTTTAGAAACGATTTATATGATGATGGCAAACTGTCCTGCTTTAGAATGTATGCAGATCTGCAGAACAAATAATATAGGCAAAAAATCACTATTCTCACATGCTACTGAATAGGTACTACAAAATACATATATATATACATACTACCCACCTATTGCCCGTGCATGATGCATATCTTGTTCGATGATGTAACAAATGATTTAAGTTATTGTCATAACAAGATAACAAGGGAAATTGCCCCTTCATCTCAGAAAATGTAGGGGAGGCGACGGCGGCGTCCGAGGGAAGGGAGGCGGCGGCGTTGGGGTAGGGGAGGTGGTGCAATCGGGAGGCAGTGTCGGGGCAGGGGAGGGGAGGGGAGGCGGCAGCTTCAGGGTAGGGGAGGCGACGGTGTCAGGAGGCAGCGACGTTGGGGGAGGGGAGGGGAAGCGGCGGCGTTGGAGGAGGGAAGGGGGCGTCGGGTGTGGGAGCCGAAGGGGAGGGGGAAAGAACAGATCGAGGGGAGGAAGGACGACAAAAAAATGAAATAATTTGCATTCATATATGAATGACATTTTATAGGTAATTTAGCGAAGTTTAATGGTAAATGGTTATTCCATTTCGCAAAAGCAAAAAAAAAACACACATGGCTTGTAACTTATAAGCTTAAAGTGGCTTAAGTTTTTCATAAATAAGTTAAAATGCTACCATTTGTTTAGGTTTTGATTTTTTTACTTTTAAATTAGACAAAAAGACTAAACAAACAGAGCCTATGTCATACATTTGATCACCAACAATTACATTTCTGAATCCTTTATTGCTACCAAATTACGCTTTTATTGAAAGAAATAGATACACGAATATGAACAGGAAGAACACGACGTGTGCACAAGTTTCAAAACATGCGTTGTGCGACAGGGATGCATACGATACTTGTCGGAATACTATCTTCCTATCTTATTTCCTATGACATTATTGCATCAATCACCTGACACAAAAATACAACCAGCGGTATTGTATAATATGTAATCTACAGCAGATATCCATATTTTTCCTCCATCCCTGCAGGAGCCACGTCACCACTCGCCATGCCGTTTTAATTAGTTGTTTGCAGCCGCCGCGGCAATCCGTGCCTGCACCATCTTGGCGTACTCAACCAGGCTGCCGACGTCCTGCAGGACCGCCTTGGCGGCGTCGAGCTCGCCGAAGCGCTCCATCCACGCCGCCAGGAGCGGGGTCTTGGCGGCGTCGAAGAACTTGGCACCGGACAGCGCCTCGGTCGCCTTCACCCACGAGATAATACTCCCCAGCAGGACGTCGACGTACCCGACGCTGTCGCCGCCGAAGAAGCCCTTCCCCTTGGAGCACTCCTCCAGACCTCCCTCCAGAGAATCCACCGCCGCGAGCGTCTGCTTCTGCCACTCGGCCCTCTCCTCGTCCGTCTTGGCCCTGAACACCTGCTGCCACGGTGCCATCAGCTGCACCCACGCGCACAGGTCGCATCACAGATTTCATAGTTAATGCGGCACCCATAATTGAACTATCTTGATGCAAATACTCCAAGGGATACATGTGAAAAGGTTAAAAAAAAACCTTGTCTTCAATGTAGGCGGCCCAGAAGCGAGCGACGGCGCGGTCGTAGGGGTCGGCGGGGAGGAGGGACGGGCCGGTAGCGCCGAAGGCCTCGTCGATGTACTGCACGATGATCTGCGACTCGCTGATGGGCTTGCCGTTGTGGATGAGCACGGGTACCGTCTTGTTCACCGGGTTGGAGCTGAGGAAGAGCTCGCTCTTGTTGTGGAGATCCTCCTCGACGTAGTCGTAGCTCAAGCCCTTGAGGTGGAACGCAAGCTTCGCTCTGGTGACGAACGGGCTCGCCCACATGCCGAGCAGCTTCAGTTCATCTCCTCCGGCCGCCATCTCCTACTATGGATGTGTGTGCGTGTGCGTGTGCTTGTGTTTTCTTGTGTTCTTTGTCAAGGATAGAGGTTACTGATACTGTGGTTGTATTGGGGGTGGTCAATATAAATCGAGGCATCAATGCGTCATCCATGATGCTTGTGCTGTCGTTTTTTTAAGAACAGATGGTTGTGCAGTTGTGCTACCGATGTTTTTGTTGAGGAACCGTCGCTGGCGAGTCCAGTCCGAGCGATTACCTCGTAGACAATCATAGAATCGTAAGAATAAATACAAGAACACAAGAATGAACAATAGATGAACACAGGTATGAGAGGGGACTGCGGGCTTCTCTTTATTGCTCTTTTCATAATGAATCTGTACATTGGTCGGGGGTCCCTCTCTCCTATATATAGGCTACGGTGGATGAGGTGCCCACATGGACCAGGACTCCTGGCCTGGCCCTGGTTTCTTAACACTCCCCCTTGGGCTCTCATCCTTCATATCCATGCCTCGTCAAAACTCCATAAAAACCCAGTGGGAAAAATTTGGAGAAAGAGTACATGAAACATGTTCTGCTATGCTGCACGAATTGCCTCATTAAAAACCTTAACCGAGAAACTTCAGGAAAACTCGTCAAGGGAAAAAGAGTACAATCCACCCAATTTCATTTAATCTTCAAGATTTATTCTTTGGGTACTCGATCTTCGTGATCAAGCTTTAGTAATGAGTTCGTGAAGGTTCTCCCCCTGAATTCTGCACTTCTCTAAGTCTCATCATTCCAATTCCACGTATACACCTTTCAAAGCTAGATGCTGGAAGTGACTTAGTGAATAAATCTGCAAGATTTTCACATGACTTAGTATGCAGCACTTTAATTTCGCCCATTCTTTTGCATTTCATGAGCATAGAAGAACTTTGGGTTGATATGCTTTGTGAGAGGATTCTTCACATAACCCATCTGCACTTGTGCAACACAAGCTGCATTATCTTCATAGATAATAGTGGGGGTTTGCGCGGTATTCAATCCACATGACTGCTGGATGTGGTGAATCATCCGCTGAAGCCAAACATATTCTTGTAAGGCCTTGTACAATGCTATGATCTCCAAGTGGTTCGTCGAAGTTGATACAAGACTCTATTCAGACGATTTTCATGGAATTGCAGTTCCACCACATAGGAGTTCATAGCTTGTTTGCAATTTGGCTGTATGCGGGTCCTACAGGTACCCGTCATCTGTATTGCCATTCAAAGTTAGGTCTTGGTTCTTTCTGTAGAACAGACTAAATTCTTTGCTTCTTCGGAGGTATCGGAAGATGTCCTTTATTCTCTGCCAATGCTTTTGGTAGGTTCTGCACTATACCTTGCTAGTAGGATCACAGCAAATACAATGTCCGTTCTAGTACAGTTTGCTAAATACATTAGTGCTTCTATTGCACTTCAGTGTGGGAATTCTGGTCCCAGGACTTCCTCCCCCTCTTCTTTAGGTCTGTACGGGTCTTTGTCTTGCTGCAAAGATCTCCCGACCATTGGCACTTTCAAAGGGTATGCCTTTGCAAAGTCAAACCTTTCTGACACCTTCCGAGTGTAGGTTGACGGACATGCTCAAACTCCAAGCCTAGGCAATATTTGGTTTTACCCAAATCTTTTATTTCGAACTCCGACTCCAGGTAAGAGCTTGCTTTTCTAATATCCTTCAGAGTTCCGATGATATTCAGATCATCTTCATACTCTAAGATTATACAAAATCCATTCTGGGATCGTCGTATAAATACGCAGAGATTATTCTCATTGTTCGTGTAGCCTTTCATGCATAGAAAGTCGCTTCAGGCGATTATACCACATTCACTCGATTGCTTAGGTTCGTACAATGACTTTCTGAGTTTCACACTGTACATGTTTCTATTTGCTCTGTTTTGGTTCGGGACAGTGATACATTCAGGTATCTTCATATAAATGTCCGAATCCAATATTTCATAAAGGTATGCTGGTACCCTATCCATCAATTTTACTTCTAACTTCAAGTTCACTGCCATTGAGATAAATGTCTAAAGGGAGTTCCGCCCATGACCGGGGAATATGTTTCTTCATAATCATCTCCTAGATGTTCGGTGAAACCTTGTACAACGAGCCTTGCTTCTTTTCATTTCTCTTTCGAACAAATACCCACTTATACCCTACGGGGTGCACAAGGGGAGACGTGCGGCTTACAGACCCAAACGTCTTTCTTTTATTCGGAGAGAATAATTCAGTTTCTATTGCCTTCTCCCAATCTTCTCAATCTGATCTTTTCTTGCATTCAGCGAGCGATGCAGGCTCTGAATCAAGATTGATGATTGTGGCAAGTTTCTTTGCAAAGTAAATGTCGACATTGGCTGTTGTCATATTCAAATATTCTCCTAAGGTCATAAAGCTTATAGCTATTTCTTTAAAGGGTGATTCTTCTAATGCTTTTTCTTGTTCACCGCTGCATCCAATTGCGGGGCAAGTCCCTTTAGTTTTTCAGCTCCGATGTGTGCGCACACATCCATGCTGATGTCTCCCTTCATGGGGATGTTTAATTCTGGTATGCCTTTTCTGAAGGTTCCATACCGATGCCAGGTCTCAACTGGCTCCCCTTCTAGTTCTGGGGCACTTCGGTGATCGGCTGTGTCAAGTCCTTCTTATCCTTTTTCACCAGGCGTCCCCGGTTACTTCGGATTCGAGGGACCGGAGTTCTCGTCCTTTTATTCTGAGGCCTCTGGACGGGATTAGGGATACCTTCAATGGTATTTCAACCCTCTCCGGTGCATTGCTTGCAGGCAAATGCTACTTATTCACGCTCTTCAAATCACTAAAGTAGTCTGGCAGTTGATTCGCTAATACTTGCAAATCAATTATCTTCTGGACTTCAATTGTCTTCTAGACTTCAATTCAATTATCTTCTGGACTGCAATTATCTTCTGGACTTCTCTATTTGCTTTACTAGTGCTCGGGTCATATGCATAGATTTCAATTATCTTCTGGACTTCAATTATTTCCCGACATTATTATCAAGGGTTGATTTCCTCCCCCTAATGATGGGAAACTAACCTCATCTATTGTACTTCAAATGTCTTCTAGACTTCAATTATCGGGCATTATGCAAATCTCTAGTCATAGGGTCCAAATACTTGATTATGGATGTTGTCACATAACCAACGTATATCCCAGACTTTCGGAGAAGACCCAATGCAGTTCGCTGCGGTGGTGGTATAGGTATATACCCTTGCAGCCAAACCTGCGAAGATGAGAAGTTTTCAGTACTGACCCTTGCGCTAGTTGCATAGTTGGATGGATGTTATAGGCCGACGGTCTAAAATTGATGAGAGCTGCTACGAGCAGGACTGCGTGTCCCCAACATATAGTTGGTAAATTACAATTCTTCAAAGTTCTGCTAGTCCATTCTGGGTGCGGATGTGCGGTATAGGATGCTCAACTTTAATTCCCATTTTCATACAATAATCATCAGATGCCTTCGGAGTACATTCTCCGGCGTTATCCATTCAGATGGACTTTACGTGATGATCAGGGAAATTATTTTTTCAATTGTTAATTATCTGCGAGATTTAGCTTTGCAAAAGCATAGTTTCTCATAGACAATAAACATATGTGCGACCATTCCGAGGAAGCATCGATGAGCACCATAAAATACCTAATTGACCCTTACAGGGGTTGTATAGGACCGCAAAAGTCTCCCTGGATACGGTCCAGGAATGCAGGGACTTCATCCTTCGCTTTTAGAGCAAAAGGTCTAATAATTAATTTCCCGGTGGCACATGCGGGGCACACAAAATCTTCCAGATTCGGGAAATTATTTATATTCATATTATGTCCCTGTGAATTGTTAATTATATCTCTCATTATCCTAAGACTTAGGCGGCATAATCTATCATGCCAGAGATAGATAAGTTCAGAGCTTCTAAATACGGTTTTCAAGGCAGTATAGGCTGCAGGTGCCTTAATATTAGTGTAGTATAGCCCAGTTTCATATGAAGGAAGATATTCTAATGCTATTTTTCACTTTCTTCATGCTTTGTAGTGAGCAGGTATTCTGTACCATACTCTTCTTCAGTCTCTATATGGAAACTGTTAGCGCAAATATCCTTGAGAGTTCTAGTCGATTCTGGGTACAACAAGTCTTCTTCAATGACCAAAGTTGTGCCCGTTGAGGGTATAATTATGGCCCTTCCTGAGCCTATTATACAAGTATCGCTGCTTGCGATTGTCGTAAGACTACCAGCATTCTTGCTGATTGACTGGAAAATTTTTCATTTCTCTCAGGATGGTATTCGTTGTGCCGCTACATGCTAAGCACACTTCCTCCATAGGGCGCCACACGCGTTCTAATATAATGTACTTTATTAATATGTAGCAGAAAACAAGCAACACATAAATAAAATACTTCAGATATCAGAACGTAACTTGCTATTATAAAAACCGGAAAAATAAGCCTTGCAGGACTCATAATAAGAATTTAATGCTTTGCTCTGCTAGAGCTTGCAACCATTATTCAATAATTCAAAATTCTGCTTCAATTACAAACTGCAAGTTTCTATAAAAGGTCCGAGTGCAACACGTGCACTGGATCTAATAGGCGAAGTATTCAGGAACTTCTGCCTAAATCGGCTCCATGTGCGATCTTCTCCTCTTGGGCAGCTACGGCTGTGGCCGCTGCGATGTCCAAAGGAGGGATGATGGGGCTGCTACTGGGCTGTTCACATTCATAAGTGCAGCTAATGGATGTGGATCCTCTGTGCCCTTCTTGCTCCTCTCATTTGTGAAAGGCTTCATCACCTTGTAGCTACTAGCAGTGGCTTCATGGCCAACATTGCTACTAGGTGGCTGCAAGATGAAGTTCTTTCCTAGAACATCACCTTGAGCTTCCGCAACTTGCATGATGTCAATTAATTTGGCATACTTCATGTAGCCGTCTTGACGATAGTTGCGTACGGATTGTACCGCATTCGGGTGAAAGGTAGCGAGGGTCTTCCCAATCTTCTGCTCATCCGTGATCACATTACCACAGAATTGGAGACTGATATAAATTCTATACAAATTCTGGCCATACTGGGTCAGTTCTTCGAATTCCTGATTCGTGATGCCAGTCATCTTCATATTCATGTAAAAAAAAATTCAGAGGATTACTACTGGTAATTTGCATAAAATGGTTGCAAAATTCTCACAATGCTCTTCGAACTCCAGGTTCGTGTTCTCGTATTTTTCTATGCATTTTTCATGATTTACTGCTATTTCCAATGATTAAAAGCAATATATACAATTACAGATAATCAAAACAGTAAATACAATAAATAAATTGCATAGAAATAACAATAACAAGAATAAACATGCTTCAAAGTTCAAAAATATGCAAAATTTGGATTCCTGAGGCCCTTTTCTGCTGGAAAAAGATGTTTCGACGAAAACTGCAAGTTTCAGGGGTTAAAACGCGAAAAACTCAATTCTGAGAGAAAATTCACGTAATTTTTCATTTTCTGAGGTGTTATTCTGCATTTAATTTCTTTATCCGAAAATCCTCGTAATTTTAGAATCCAGGGTGCTTTTTGCAAAATTTTCCTCTTCGTGTAAGAATCCTCGTGATTTTGAATCTCGAAGGACCTTCTTGCAAAATTGTTTTTTTCGAAATACCTCACTGGGCCCCACCCTTTTTTTCATTCTTTGGTGGCCCGATTCTTTTGCCCGCTTGCTTTTCTACTGCTAGGCCCAAGTTGGGCGGTGCCAGGCGGGGAGGGAAGGGTTTCCCGCCTGTTCCTATGGTGGCGCGGCTCCTAATGGAGCTTGAGGAGGCGGCCGGTGCACACGCCGCATGACCGCAACTCTAGGCGCGCGAGGTGCGAGCTCGGCGGCGGCTCGAGGCGTCGGCACGCCGGCCGCGTGCGGAACCGCGAAGAGTGAGGGACAGCCGCGTTGGGCGGCGTGCGAACCGAGGTCTGCTGCGCGGGCTACCGAGGCGGCGAGCGGTGGCGCTGCGGGCGGCCGAGGCGCACTCGGGCGGCCATGTAGGGGCGCGCTCGAGGCGGCGGCGCTGCGAGTCGATAAGCGCGGCGAGGAGCCGCTTCTAAGCGGCGAGGGCGGGCGCGCGGCAAGCCGACGGCGGGGAGCCGCTTCCAGGCGGTGAGGGCGGGGCGCGCGGCAAGCCGACGGTGTGCGGCTTCAGGCCGATGGAGGCGAGGCGCGCCCATGCGGAGGCCATGTCGGCGGCGTGGCTGGCGCGGCGATGCTCATGCGGAACGACGCTCGGCGGGAGCGATTGCATGCCGGTGCGGCGGCTTCGCCGAGCAATGGCGCGCGCAGCGTGGCTTCGTCCTGCGTAGGGAGCAGCGTGGCCGCATGCATCCTTTTTTTTTTTTTTCATGTATGTAAATTCACAACATGCAAACCAATAGCCGAACGTCTTTTCTCATCCCACGTCATGCACAACATGCAATCCAATGGCCGAACGTCTTTTCCCAAGCTACGACTCATGGATTTTGGTTCTTGCAGTGAGTTTTGTTCATGCATCCATCCATTTTTTTTTCCAGCATCAGCCGTGCAAGGTCGTAGGCGACGCACAAGGCCGTGCAAGGACTTCGCCCACGGGAGGACGGTGCGCTTACGGCGTGCGGCGCGCGCAACGCATGCAAGCGGCGTGGGACGTGGTCGCATGTTGGCGACACGACGGCATGCGTATGCCGGCGTTATTTTTCTATTCATGCAATGATCTACGATGCAATCAACATCCGTTCTTTCATGCAATCTATCGATCGGCATTGTGCCGGCGACTCCAAGTCGGCTCGCGACAGATTAGAGCAAATTTGCACCATAGAAACAATCTAGAAAGCAACAATTAAAGAATTGAAAGCAATCTAGAAAAACGATTCAATCTACGAGTGTCGTTCATCGACGGTTACCTTTTCGATGCGAGGAGAGTCGATCGTGCTGATAACGTGTTGAGGAACCGTCGCTGGCGAGTCCAGTCCGAGCGATTACCTCGTAGACAATCATAGAATCGTAAGAATAAATACAAGAACACAAGAATGAACAATAGATGAACACAGGTATGAGAGGGGACTGCGGGCTTCTCTTTATTGCTCTTTTCATAATGAATCTGTACATTGGTCGGGGGTCCCTCTCTCCTATATATAGGCTACGGTGGATGAGGTGCCCACATGGACCAGGACTCCTGGCCTGGCCCTGGTTTCTTAACAGTTTTCTTGGAGAACAGATGTCATCCATGATGGTTGGTCTGGACTATGGACTATATAAATAGAGGCATCAGAAAATTGCAAACACATCACTGGCAAAGCTAGGTACGGTTTGCCAAAAATACCACTGAGTGTGTTACGTGGGACAAATTGTTATTTTGGCAAATCTCTACATCACTTGCCATTAATGAAACCTTCTGCCTTGTGGCGCTTTCTTGCCTTGAGAAAAAAAAAAAAGGATTTTCCACACCATAGTCAAATGTACACGGTATCCGGACACACAAGCAGCTAGCTACAGAGCACTGGCACATAAAATCCTCCGCTGATATGACAAGTTCAACGTTTGACTAAATTGTTTATTTGCTAATTAATTAATTTACCTTTTTCCGATTAGTTTTGCAATATGTTCAGCAACAAACATTGGAACTGCCGAGACAGGTCTCTTGGGGAAGAAGCCCAGGAGTCAAACTGACTCGTAATACTTATATTTTTCACAATAGCTTCTATTCATGTACAAATATTTGAAAAAAGATTTGTCATTTCTAAGTCGTCTGATTTTTTAAAAAAGTTTAAGTTATTTTTTGTGATCATTGGATTTGTGTAGAGATTGATGTGTCATGTGGTTGGATTTGATCCGATGGATAAAATATATAACTTATACTTAAAAAATCCAGTCACCATAAGAATAAACAATCTTATTTTAAAAACAAAGCGCTTAAAAAAACCCTATTTTAATGTATGATAAACGGCGATCTTATCAACACTTAAAAAAAACTCAGATGTGATCTGACGGTTCCAATCTTTGAGTTGACTCGTTTGCTAGTTTAGTTTTCCGATTTAGTTTTGTAATGCAAGCAATGCATTATCCAAACCCCCTTGCCCCCATTTACTTTGACTACGGAGCACCCAGAAAACAGAGCATATATAGACAACAATATCCTGTTCTTGCACATGTCAATAATCTAGCGCTAGCACTGCTAAAAAAATTGCACAGGAGTTGATATGATCAGTGCCGTGCGCCTGTGGATCATTGACCAGTGTGTGATGTCTCGTGCTTTCTTCGTGTGCAAGAAATAAAAGATCTAATGGTGTAAACCGAATTTTCAGCCTGTGGATCATCTAATGATGTAACGCAAATTCATCCTGTCATTCTTCATCTTGTTTCACTAAAAAAAAAATCCGAAGTAAATAATGTGCTGAAGTAAGACTGGCGTCCCGTCCATCAAACGCAGGATAAGTTGCTTTATGCATGCCACCTCAGATGTGATCTGATTACTCTGTTAATCCATGGTCCATGGTATAATAATTCAGTGAAGGAACCTAATTATACGTAGGCCTCGGTGAAGGAACCCGTGCGTTGTCCATGCAAAAAATTCGGTCCGTGAGCAGCGCACTGCCCAGGAGATGGGGAGATGTGCACGCCGGACATTATTCGTTGTTCCGTCCACGAGGTTCTCGTGCTATCTCGTTCATTTAACAGAATCGAAACGCTGCCAAAAATTCCGAGAAAAATTGTTGGGATTGGGGATGGAGGGGCACAACATCCTGCAAATTTTCAGACTCGACTGAGATCATCATAGTGAGAAATTATAAGAGCCAATTAGATGAACATATAGGATCTAGCATGCAGTGAGCATTGCAGCTTTTTCGTTCTAATTCGTTGCTCTCTGACTCTGGTTGATCGATCAAGATCGCTGGGAGCAGTGGCGGTATAATGCTCTAACTTGCTAACCAGCCAGACCTGTCTCTTCTTGTGGTTAACCGTGTGGTGGCAGTCGCCAATCATGCATTTGGATATGCTATTGTCTCTGCTGCAATAGGGGGTTATTTGTGTGGACACCTCTGAATCAAACTAAGGCCCTTCTTGCTTTTATTGAGAAAAACAAACCGTTGGTCTATTACCGATACTGAGGAGGCGTGAAGATCATTTTCTTCGCAGACCACAGAAGATCCTCTGCACATTCGCTTCGATAACGAAAGGGATCACATTGTTGAAGTATAAGTGAATTGTCCGTCTTTCCTCATCAGCTTAAGCTTTTGGGTGAACTGATTGATGCATGCAACTCAATATGGTATCAGAGTCAAGAGGTCTTGAGTTCAAGACCCGGTTGGTGCAATTAAAAAATAATAATTGCAGTCCACTTCTATTCCACGTCTTAGGCCTGAGAGAGCCTACACGTGAGAGGGAGTGTTGAAGTATAAGTGAATTGTCCACCTTTCTTCATCAGCTTAAGCTTTTGGGTGAACTGGTTGGTGCATGCAACTCAATACACATCAACAGACGTGAGTCCAAGACACTAAGGCACACCTAAGCACTGAAAAAAAAAAGAGACAAGAAGCAGCAGCCCAAACCATGACGCACGCGAGGACGTGCGTCGTCGAAGCCACTAAGCCAGTGGAGCAAAAACGCTCCATATAAACACACCAGCAGCAGCAACCTCAGTCCTCACGGCAACAACAACACACAATTGGATACCATAAGAGACCTAGAAATCGAGTAAAAATGTCGTCGAACAAAGAGGAGACATCGGCGGTGCGTGTGCTCGGCAAATGGCCGAGCCCGTTCTCTAACCGCGCCGTGATAGCGCTGAAGCTGAAGGGCGTGGAGTACGAGTACCTGGAGGAGGTCCCAGGCAACAAGAGCGAGCTGCTGCTCACTTCCAACCCGGTGCACAAGAAGGTCCCCGTCCTGCTCCACCACGGCAAGCCCATCCCCGAGTCCTTGATCATACTCGAGTACATCGACGAGGTCTGGGCCTCGAATGGCCCGGCCATCCTCCCCGCCGACCCGTACGCCCGCGCCACCGAGAGGTTCTGGGCGCAGTACATCGATGACAAGGTAGCACGCATGCATGCACATCTCTTTCAAGTTTCAAGTCTCAATCGTGTGAATACATACATGTATTAATTCACGTGCTTAGTGCTTACTGCTTCCTTAATTATGTGTAGTTTCTTCCGACGATTCTTGTTCTGACGGGAACGGCCGACGGAGACAAGGACGAAGCGGTGGGTCAGATGTCCACCGCCTTACAGCATCTGGAGGAGGCCTTCGTGGAGTGCAGCCATGGGAAGCACTACTTTGGTGGCGACGAAATCGGCTACCTGGACATCGCTGCCGGATCGCTGGTTGGCTGGATCAAGGCGGCGGAGAAGACGTCAGGGTTCAGGTTCCTCAACGAGACGAATGTCCCCAATCTGGCGGCTTGGGCCGGTCGGATCTCCGCGCACCCGGCGGCCAAGGACTCGATACCTCACGCCGACAGGCTCGTGGAGTTCAGCGCTTTCTTGAAGCCTCACTATCCAAAGTAGAACGTTGCGAGCTGCTAGTATTATACGCATGTGTGTCCGTGCTGTTAGTAATCTTTATGTATATGGCATTTCTAGATTGATTTAGGGGGAGTTTGTTTCTCGTATTTAAGCAATATTTGTTATGAATACTAAAGTTTATTTGGTATCTCTTCAAAATACATAAAGTCTTCTTCGAATACGGATAGTAGCTGGTATTAAATAAAATGGCACCTATTGTAATCAGTTTTTTCAAGCAATAGAAGAGAGAAAACAGAAAACACTGCAGCGGTCGTGTGACACAAAATTCTTTCTGTCTTTCTCGTGTTCGCGAGTTCTTGCATCCAGTGTATGTGTGTGTTTCATCCAGTGTGATCGCGTGTGTGCTTCAACTTCGGATTGGCTTCCATTGTGTGTTTGTGTGTGTTCATCCGTTGTGCCTCACGTATATAAATCTCCAGGTTCTGCCGAGTCTGTGTTTCTTCTTCGGATCGGCTAACAGTTGGTATCAGAGCCTTGCGCTTGATCCGGCAATGTCTCGATCATCTTCCGACGCACCTTCCCGGACAAGGATGCCCAGCGACGTCGGCGCCGTCTGGAAGTGGGGATCCAGTGGCGGCGGCAGTGGAGAAGTGGTGATCCATCGCGTGGTGAGGGAAACGGGTGGATCGGTCGTCTACCCAATACTGACGAGAACCAACTATGGAGATTGGGCTCTTATGATGAGGGTGAACCTACAGGCGCAAGCCCTATGGGAGGCAATCGACACCGGCAATGCCGACTACCGCGACGATAGGATGGCGTTGTCCGCCATACTCCTTGTCGTCCCGCTGAAGATGCTGTCAGCGCTCACCGTCAAGAACACCACTAAGGACGCATGGGACACCACCAAGACACTGCGCATGGGAAACCAGTGTGTGCATGCGGCGAACACAAACGTTGCGCAAATAATTTGAGGCGGTCAAATTCAAGGACGGCGAGTCGATGGATGACTTCGCGATGCATCTCACCAGCCTAGTCAACAACTTGAAGATACTCGGGGACAAGTTGGAGGAAGATCGTGTGTTAAAAAATTCCTCCGCATCATCCCAGTGAGGTATAGTCGGGTAGTGATCTCAATTGAGACACTCGTTAACTTGTAGACGCTCCTGGCGAAGGAGCTCACTGGACAACTGAAGGCCGCTGAAGAGCGCCATGACCAAGACAACACTAACGGCACCAGTGGGTGCTTGCTCCTCACAAAGGAGGAGTGGCTTGTGCGCTGCAAGGCCAGGGCTCGTCTAGCAGACAGAAGCCCAGAGATGGCTATGGCAGCAATCGGCGCCGAGGCAAGCTGAAGTGCCACGACAATGGCTATGCCGCCGGCGGTGGCGGTGGTGGCACTGCATCTAACGGCGATCGCGACGTGTCAAAGGACAAGTGCCATAACTGCGAAAAACTTGGGCACTGGGCTAGAGACTATCGCAAGCCGCGGCGCAATGAGCAGGCCAACCTGACACATGTTGATGACAACGAGCCCACGCTGCGCATGGTGTAGTTGTGTGCATCGTCTGAGGCCACCTAAAGCATGATCAAGGACGTCATGCTCAATGAGGTGCACGCTGATGTGCACGTAGGACATGAAGAGGACCACCATGTTGATGCGTGGTACCTTGACACCTGGGCCAGCAACCACATGACGGGCTACAAAAATGTCTTCGCTGAGCTGGACACCGGTGTCACTAGTTCTGTCAAGTTCAGCGATGGCTTGATCATCGACATCCGTGGATGTGGTACAATTCTGTTCATGTATCACAACGGAGAGCACCGCGCGCTGATGGGAGTGTACTACATCCCTTGACTGCGGAGCAACATCGTTAGCCTTGGACAGCTCGACGAGAATGGCTGCCAAATGCTGATCGTGGGAGGCGTGCCGTGAATCCACATCGCCAGCGGCAGCTTCTCGCCAAGGTAAACCGTGTGTGTGCAACCAGTTATATGTTCTCTCCCTGGACATAGCACAGCCGGTGTGCCTGACGGCACGACTTGACGACAATGCATGGCGCTAGCACGCCCGCTACGGTCACCTCTATTTTGAGGCGCTCCGGAAGCTGGCACAGCGCGACATGGTGCGCGGACTGCCGAAGATCGACCACGTCAACCAAATCTGTGACAGCTGCCTGGCGAAGCAACATCGTACTCCATTCCCACAAGTACTCCATTCCCACAAGAGGCCAAGTACCGCGTGGAGAAACTCCTCGAGCTGGTGCATGATGACCTGTGCGGACCGATCACGCCGGCGACACCGGGTGGGAAGCGCTACTTCCTGCTCCTGGTCGCTGACCTCAACCGCTACATGTGGCTGACACTGCTAGCAACGAAGGACGAGGCGTCAGCAATGATCAAGCACATCCAGGCCGACGTCGAGGTGGAAGCTGCAAGCGCTCTGCACTGACCGCTGAAGAATCTAGACCTGTCATTATGAGTTAATAGAGTATTTTGATGATTAATGATAAATCTATATGTGAGACTAACACCTTTATTGATATACCTAGTACTTAGTATCATTTTGGATGAAAAGGTAAAAATCATGGAGGTATGCATTCGACATCATATTTTTATATCTTGCTGCATGCCTCGGATCCAAAATATAGGTTGAACTCCACCAGAAGTCTAACTTGAGTATGTGCATATATATGGTTTTATTACACATTCGTGTATGCGCACATCTAGGGGGAGTTCACTCTATGTTTTGTGGTTTCATTAGTGTTGGTTCTTGTTCTTTATCTTCTTATATTAAGGATCTCTACTTTGAAACATATCTCTTGAGTATATAAAACTTGTGTAGTTCATATATACTAATATTGCTTTATGTTCAATTAATTGCAATTGTGATGGTTGTCATCAATTACCAAAAAGAAAAAAAATTGAAGAATCTAGACCCACCATTACGAGTTAATGGTATGTTTTGGTAATTAATGACAATCACATTGTGGGACTAATATTTTCTATGAGTTGGATGAATATGTTATATTTCATGATAATAAAAACTTTAGATGGCATCATGAGTTGATCGTTATCAAGTCAAGATTCAAGTGAAGGATGCATCATGTGTTGATGCACATCAAGATCCTGAAGAAAAGAAAATCATTATGTGTTGATGATGTTCAAGAAGAGAAGATGATCATGAGTTGATCATCAAGTCAAGAGAAGACCCATCATGTGTTGATGGAGGACACGTAAAGGATGCATCATGGGTTGATACATATCAAGACAATGACCCGGACTTCAAGTGAATATATACGTCATCAAGCTTCAAGATGATAAGTCAAAGATATGACTAGTTAGGGCTAATGATGTGTTCCTAGTCTTTTACCGGTCTTAGTGTTTGGTTGGAAGACCGGATTACTAGTATAGGTTGCCATACTATTAAAAGAGGTCTTGTCTAGTAGCATGAGTCTCATCATGTGTTGATAGCTCAATCCCGCTTGCTCTAGCTCTCTGTGGCATGTTGCCGATATTTGCGAATGCGTTTTGCAAATAGTTGAGGCTCGTGCATCTAATCCTTGTAGCATGTGATTATACTTCGCAAATGTGTTTTGCAAGTGGTTGAAGTCCATGTACCTACTCTTTGTGGTATGATCTAAAGTTTGCAAATGTGTTTTACAAATTGTTGAAGTTCATGCACCATTCCTTGGCATGGTCTAAGATTACTCATTGCTCTTTTCTTGGACTTAGGCCATGTGTTGGCTCTTTGGATTATATTTCTTGATTTGATCAAATATGTTTGAGATCAATCAAACAGATGAGTTATGTAGCCCTCTGAATAAGCTTTCTATAGAGCTCAAGATCACTCAATTCCGACATCGGAGTCAAAAGTTATGACTGTTTTTTCGAGTGTCGTCATGCTGAAATCCGTATGGATGACCGCAATTAAAAGCCGGATCGACCGAGAAGGCTGGACTAACCGCACTTATAAGGCCGGTTAACCTTTTCCAGAGAGCATGTTTTTAGTTTTCCTCCTCCTGGAAGGCCCGGACTAACCGGGGGTCCGGTCAGACCGGACCCTATGAGGGAGGACTGGTCGGGAATTTTATGTAACAACTATTTTTATAGACGTTGCAATATAGCTCAGACTGATCGGTCCTATGCCTACGGACTGACCGGGTTTCCCGGATTTTTGAAAAATTCTCCTCCAACGATTAGTTTTTGTGTGTAGGTTATAAATACCCACCTTAGCCGGTTGAGGGGCAACTTTTGGCATCCCAATTTATTCTCTTGAGCTAGTGTAAGCTTCTCCTCTCAATTGTGCATATGTTGCACCTTGTGAGCAAAGGGAGATGTTCTAGTTGCATGTGTTGTATCGACGATTGAGTCGCCGATCTTACAAAATATAAGGGAAAATGGCACGAGATTTCCTGGGAGAGAATGAGACTGTTCTTTATTGATATAAACTGGCTATTACAGGGGGTGCCTACGACCAGGCGATGGACTAATCTCTAAGTACAATGAGCGTAATGCTTGCTATTCTAATTGCTATGCTTCAATCTGATAGCTTGATCTTCTCCTCTTGATTCGGATTCTGATTATGATTGCCTTCTGCCGTATACGTCTTCCTTTAAGTAGTTGATGAAGCGATGGTAGTTACTCCTGAAAAAGATGCCCGTTGTGAAGAGTCGCGACTCGTCGGAGCGAGGTGGTGGTTGATGAAGTATCAACCGTTCTGCAATTAAGTGTCTGTGAGACACCCAACAGTACGACGATTACTTGTCAGTGATTTAGGATCACGTAACGTCGCAGGGCATGGAATATATAACATGTGTTCCATCCATCAAACGGTATGGAATATACCTAGAGTTAGATCCAGATGCTAGTTCATAGCTTCTACGAGCAACTACTTGGTGGAGGCTAGTGCAGGATCTTGTTCGACCAAGTTATCCCTCGTGTAACCTCTGGAATCCTTACGACCAATAAGGTCGTGAGCCTTAGGGGTTACAACCATGAAGTCGTATGGTATTTAATTATGTATTAAAGAAATGTATAGAGATTTTAATCCTCGTCATGTTGCGACTAGAATTGGATTGAGCATCCAATTGTGCATGTGTTGCACTTGGTGAGAGTAAAGCGAGAGGCTTCAACTTATTACTCTTGGTATTTGCCGACACCTAGACGGTGTGGAGGTGTCGTGGTCCGGTGATATTCTCAAGAAGCTTGTGAGAAGGTCCGGCGGTTGTGAGTGGTTTGGTGCTCACCATCTCCGGAGTGAAGGAAGAACAACCCCGAGTGGATCGAGCTGTTGGTTTGTGTTGTGGGCCGATCCAAGTGGTTGGACTTACCTCGAAGGTGTTGGCTCAAGTTGTGGAGTCGGTCCAATGTAGTTGGGCTTACCTCAACGTGGATTAGGGGAGACCGGCAAGTCTCCGAACACTATAGTAAAACATCGTTGTGTCATTGTAGTTTGTTCTCTTGTGCATTACTTTGTGCAATTTACATTCATAGAATTAATTTGCTTACGTATATTTGTATGATTGCTATCATTATCAATAAACTTATTTTGTTGGTGCACTTAGTAAAGACTAGTTGATTTAGGCTTTAATTGTGCAAAACTGAGTTGTTGTTAGCTTCCGCATTAGAAATCGGTTTTAGCCTTAGAGATTTTTTAGAAACGATTATTAACCCCCCTCTAGTCGGCCTCCTCGATCTTACAACCGCGACGGTGAATTCACATTAGCAGATTTTGGTGAGTACTGCGTGAATCGCGACGTCAAGCGACACCTCACGGCGCCGTACTCACCGCAACATAACGGTGTTGTCGAGCGCTGGAATCAGATAGTCGTTGCAATAGCACGCAGCCTGTTCTGGGGTGAGGTGGTCACAATGGTCGTCTACATCCTTAACCATCCATGTGCTCATCTCTGTCGCCGCCCGCAGCTTCGTTGACATCTGCCCACGTGTCACCGTCCACGCGTTCATCTCCACCGCCGCTTGTGGTTTTGTTGACGTCCGCCCGGGCGTCGCCATCCATGTGCTCGTCTCGCGCCGCGGCCGTCGACGCGTCGCCGCGCGCCTCGCCCACGCGCTTCGCTCCGCCGGCCGCGACGAGCGCTGCGGCGCCTCTACCGCTGGCCGCACGAGTCGCCGTGGCTATTCGGGGCCGCCTATAGGGAGCCGCTCAAGGCCACCCGCCGGAGAGCTGCTTATCGCCGGAGACTCCCACCGTCGCCGGAGTAGCCGCAAGGGGTAACCCTAGTTCCCTCGGTTCCCCTGTGCGCTCTGTTGGCATGTGGGCCATTTTAACGTGTCGGCCCATTAAGAAGCTGGCCCAAAAAAAAAGAAAAAATATATCAGTACGTTGTTCTAATCGCCGCGTCGTCCAGTGCCGCTTGTTAGACTTCGTTGCCTTGGTCGTCGCGCCGTCTAGCGTCGCCTACCAATGGGCACTGTTTTTGTTCCTCGTTGCCCGGTGATCCTCAATGGTCTCAATTATCGGGACTGGTTTCAACATATGTGCCTCCACATGCGTGGTCAACGCCTTTAGGAGTTTCTTACTGACGAGTTGCCTTGTCCGCCTCGCTGTGCTCTGCCTGCTGAGCCTGTACTCCCGAAGGATGCTTTCGAAGATGCTCATACAAAGGCATCTGAGGTTTTTGAGAATGCCATGGAGACTTTTTAGACTCAGTATGTTGCCTACAAGATATGGATTGATGAGGATGCCCATGCCTTTGCTATTCTGGTTGCTACTATGGAAGTGCAATTCACTGGTGATGTGGTTGGTTTGGCTTCAGTACAGTTGATGTGGACACATCTGCGCAACCGCTATGAGTCGTTTGATGATTCGTTGTATCTTTCTGTTGTGTGTTAGGAGCAGTCACTGCAGCAGGGAGATGCCACTGTGGATGAGTTCTATGCCCAATTGTCTGCAGTATGGCGTCAGATTGACTCTTTGGGACTGGATGTTTGCCACACATGTCAGTGTTGTCAGCGTCAGCAGTCTCACCTGGAGCTTCGTCGTATCTACGACTTCTTGATCCGCCTCCGGGCTGAGTATGAGCAGACTCGTGCTCAGTTGCTGGCATGCCACCCTTGTGCGACCTTGTTAGAGGCCCTTGCCGCTGTTCGTGCTGAGGAGATTCGCCTTCGTGTTGCGGGTCTGCTGCCATCACCGTCGTTTCCTTCGATTCTGGTAGCTTCTTCATTTTCTGCGCTCGCTCCATCTCCAGCTACTCCATCACAGCCTTTGGCCTCTTCGGTTCCTCCTTCACCGTCTCCTTCGCCACCACCACCCTCTCGAGAGGCTCCTTCCGGCCTTCGTCCTTCTTATCCTCTCTACTACACTTGTTGTTCGTGAGTTGAGAATTCTTCTGATGCGACATCTTCTTCTGATGACTCATCTTCTTCGGCCTCTCCTCGATATGCTCTTCGTGATCGTTAGTCTATTCAGCCTCTTGCGTGCTTTTGTTTAGCGGCTCTTGCCGAACTGACTTCTTATCATGATGTTGTCGTTCATCAGGAGTGGCAGCATGCGACAACAGAGGAGATTGCTGCCCTTGAGCGTACAGGCATGTGGGATCTTGTCTCTCTTCCCGCGCGTGTTACTCCTATCACGTGCAAGTGGGTCTACAAGATTAAGATCCGCTCTGATGGTTCTCTTGAGCGCTACAAGGCTCGTCTTGTGGTATGTGGTTTTCAGCAAGAGCATGGTCATGATTATGATGAGACATTTGCTCATGTGGCTCACATGACCACCGTTCGCACTCTTCTTGCTGTTTCATCTGTTCGAATATGGTCCATCTCTCAGCTTGATGTTAAGAATACATTTCTCAATGGTGAGCTGCGTGAAGAGGTTTATATGCAGTCACCGCCAGTGTATTCTGTTCCTGAGGGTATAGTTTGTCGCCTTCGCCGATCTCTTTACGGCCTCAAGTAAGCTCATCGTGCCTAGTTTGATTGTTTCTCTTCTGTTGTCACTGCCGCTGGTTTATCTGCCAGTGCTTATGATCATGCTCTCTTTGTTCACACTTCACCTCGTGGTCAGACGCTTCTCCTTCTTTATGTTGATGATATGATCATTACTAGAGATGATTCTTAGTACACCACCTTTGTGAAGGAGCGTCTTAATGAGCAGTTTCTCATGTCTGATCTGGGTCCTCTTCGCTACTTTCTTGGGGTTTAGGTTATTTCTACTCATGAGGGCTTCTATCTGTCCCAAGAAAAGTATATTCAAGATTTTCTTGATCGTGCTTCTCTTACTGATTAGCACACCGCTGAGATTCCTATAGAGCTTAATATTCATCTTCGGCCCACCGATGGTGAGCCTCTTGCTGACTCTACTCGCTATCGTCACCTTACTAGGAGTCTTGTTTATCTGGGTGTCACTCGTCCTGGTATTTCATACCTTGTGCATATCTTGAGTCAGTTTGTTTCTACTCCCACTCAGCTCCACTATAGTCATCTTCTTTATGTTCTACAATACATTTGTGGAACCATCACTCGTCGTCTGTTTTTTCCTCGCTCTAGCTCTTTACAGCTCCAGGCATATTTTAATGCCACTTGGGCTAGTGATCACTCTGATCACCGGTCTCTCTCTGCTTATTGTGTTTTTCTTGGAGGTTCTCTTATTGCTTGGAAGACTAAGAAGTAGACATCAGTTTCTCATTTGAGTGTTGAGGCTGGGTTGCGAGCTATGGCTTTGTTGATAGCGGAGGTTACTTGGTTACAGTGGTTACTTGAGGATTTTGGTGTTTTAGTTTCAGCACCCACTCCTCTTTTGTATGATAGTACAGGTGGCTATTAGCATTGCTACAAATCTGGTGAAGGATGAGCTTACTAAGCATATTGGTGTTGATGCTTTCTACATGCGGACACAGGTGCAGGACCAGGTTGTTGCTCTTCAGGATGTACCTTCGTAACTTGATTAGCAAACTTCTTCACAAAGGCATGCATAAGAGCCCAGCCACGATTTCTTTGATCCACCGTAAGTTTAAGGGGGGGTGTTAGATGTATATTATTAGTTGTGTATTTTTTTTCATTGTATAAAGGGTTACTTGCATATATGCTACACCTGTACACACACACACACACACACACACACACACACATATATATATATATATATATATATATATATATATATATAACCATTAGCCTTATGATGAATACAATCGCTATTCATAACAAGCCTCACACACACTGTCACTGATGGTGATGGATACAGACAAGCCTGAACACACGTAATCCCATAAACCCCACGCCCAAATGTAAGGGACCCACTAGTCTAAGTTTTTTTTGAGAGGAACCCACTAGTTTATGTGCCCCAGTCCCCCGTGCAGGCCTAATAGTAGGCTATGAGGGTGGCCGAGTAATCAGGAATTCAGGGTGGATGAGACGACATGGCCGCAGCTGGCAGGCGCATAACAATTGAAACCAGCCCATCAAGCTAACGAGCAAATCATTGGCCCACACCGCATGTCCGCACGATCACGAACAATCACACCCGGCCACACAGCGTACGGAGCAACTCCTCGTTTTCCAGCTCTCAACTCTTGTTCCAAGAGAATCCACTTCTCTAAAAATTTGGAACTAGCTGATGGAAGCATAAGGAAGTGAGGATTTAAGGCGAAAAGGTCATACTACTCCTGTTTTTGACACCTAAGCCTATTTGTATTGCTCGACTTTCTATTTTTTTTAAAATTACAAATGCCCCAGGACTGATTCAATTTGAATGTTATATCCAATTCAGATACATTAGTTCACGGCAAAAGTATTATCCTTTCAGATACAAATACTTGCATTCATCCCAAAACGATCAGGTGTGTGATATTTCACACTAGCAGATGCTTGCTTATTGCCAAGTTGGTTCATTCATTCATCAATTACAAGAACAAAACTACGACTTCATCTCACAATTGATACAAGAATTTATCTCAGTTCATCTCACAACTGATACAAGAATTCATCTCACAATTGATATATAAGCACATGCAGGATTAGAGGGAAGTACTAGTATTACAGAGAAACACATAAAAGAAAATCGCATCGTTGAGCTTTTGTTCACCACATCATTGAGCTTTTTTTCATCTGCAATAAAAAAGAAAAGATGAGATTTGATATTTCAGTTCATGCACAAATACAATGCTAACATTTTCATGGACAAGGAGACAAATAATAGCAAGCACAAGTTAGCATTTTCATGGATTCATGGATAAAAATCGGTTCATGAACCATCTGCCATCATCAACCGGTTCATCTGATTTCATGTGATTTACACATTCCAAAGGAGGAGAGAGAGCAAGAGGAGGCGATCGACATGGTGGCGAGGGAGTAGGGGACAGGAGGATGGCTGGGAGCAAGTCGACGATCGGGACCAGCCTACGAGGAATTCGAGGCGATGAAGTAGGGGACTCGTGCACCTCTTTGTCTCCCGCACCGTCGGCCCTGAGCTCGCCCTTCCGGCAGCCTCCCCAGTGGCCTAGGAGTGCAAGAAGGCATCCTCAACCGTGCTGGTCTCCTCTACCTCGTCGGTCTCCACGCCGAATCCGGCAAGGGCGACCGCATCGGCCTCTTCCACCTCGCTCCACCTCTACTCCGACGACCGCATCGTACTCAACCGCTTGGCCTATTCCACCTCTGCTCTGGCGACCACACTGTCCTCCTCCACCTCCTTGGCCTCCAAATCCGCCGGTCTCCACGCTGGATCCGGCAAGGGCGACCACACCGGTCTCCACCATCTAACACCGTCGTCCTCAACCGCATTAGCCTCCTCCACCTTGACGGTCTCCACACTGGATCTGGAAAGGGCGAGGCCAGATCCACCCGGCAGTCATGGTCCTCAACCGCTAGCGATGAGGGCTGAGCGTGGCGGCGAGAGGGAGGGGCTGAGTGCAGCGGCGAGAGGGGGGCGACTGTGGTGTCGAGAGGACTTGCGGCGAAAGGCTCCCAGCCAGCGGCACTGGCCTCCCAAAGTGGCGACGGCTAGGGAATGGAGACCAGTCGAGCAACAGAGAGGAGAGATGGGTGGCACATGTGAGATGGGGGGCAAGAGCCGAACGGGAGAGGTGAGGGGTGGTTTTGTGTAATGATCTAGGTAATTTCTTCTCCACTTAAAATCCCGCCTGTAATGACGCAAGTGACCACATCAAGATAGTGAAAAGTTCAGTGCCAACTTTTCAAACTCCCAACCATTGGCTCTCGCGATATTGCTACGCACTAAAGAGACCTATGAATCTTCCTGCCACTACACCTAATCGAAATGAGTTTGGTCTCACCGTCTGAGGAAACTCAATGCAAACTCACCTCTTTAGTGCAGTGGCGGAGCCAGAATTTTGTCAATGGGGGTGCAAAACCGGTCAACTGGCGGCGACGACGCAAGGCAGTGAGCACACGTAGCGGTCGGCGATCGGAGGCCGAGCCGGTCGTAGGGGGGCTAAGAGCGCGCAGGCAAGGCGGCTCGCACTCACAGGGAGGCCAGCGGCGATGCGGGCCGTGACCGTGTGACGCAGCAAGGGGCGCATCGCTGCGGCAGGCGGGCGAGGGGTAGGCGAGCCGGGCGAGCACTCGACTCGCGCGGCGGAGGCGCGCAGCGCGCAGAGGACCGACGCCGGTGGCGTCGGATCCGAGCGGCGTGAGTCGCGTGGACGCAGCAAGGGCGGCCGACATCGCGCGAGGCCGAGGTGGGGCGGGCGACATCGATTACATCACCCATTTGGCCATTTCCCAATTCCCATTTCGCCATTCACGAGGCACGAGCACTAAGTCTAAGTCACTAACCAAAACACGAGATCGGGAGGAGCGGACGGCGGCGGCCGCCACCGCCGAGGCCGAGCCGGCCGTGGCGGGCGGAGCACTGGCGCGCGCGCGCGCGCGAGGAGGCGCAGGCGACCAGCGAGAGGCTGCAAGGGTGGGCGCGAGGGCAGCGCCCGAGGCACTAGCGGGAGGCCGGAGGCGACCGACGCTGGCGGCGTCAGAGGAGTCGAGGAGAAGCAGCCGGAGGCGTCCCGCGTCTGGGCATTAGATCTGGAGAGTGGCTGAGTGAAAGAGAGAAATGGGGAATTGGGGAGAGAGGTTAGAGGATAAGCAGCCGGCAATGGCCAATGGCTAATGGGCTTGCGACTCCGAACTTGGGCCGAATAAGAAATGGGGTCATTGGGTGAAATTTGCGAGTTTGTCTTCTGAGAACATGTAATCATGTATATTAATATGTATAGTATATACTTTATATATTAAAGAGGGTATATATCAGTTTTTTGTGCAAAAATTTTGAAGGTGCAACTGTACCCCCCATACATCTACTGTAGCTCCGCCCCTGCTTTAGTGACGAGAGCAACGACATCAAGGAGGCGAAAGTTAATCGCAAGCTATTTCAACTCCAGTAATTTATTAATCGCAAAAACTCTAGTGCTCTCAGCACACGAAAAGTCGAAATGAGTGGAGTATTTTCAATCGTTACAACAACCGGAAATCAAGGACGCGTATATAATCAATTTTGTGTAGATTGCACCGCATTCCATGTCTCAAGAGGAGCGACGGAAGGAAATAAGGGACAAGTGACAGACCAAGTGATCATAGCCTTGCGGTTGCATCATATAGAGGAGGCTTTCGTGAGGTGCGACCAAGGGAAGCACCGCCAGTGCGACAACCTCACTACTGTGACGCGATTCGGGGTCACACCTTGGTGGTTCAAGGCAATGGAGAAGATAGCGGGTCAATGTCCTTGATGAGACCAGCTTCTCTAAGGTATCTTCAATAATTAGAGATAACATTATCTCTAACATATGCTACATCATCTTTAGAGATAATATCTCTAATAGATAGTCTCTAGCACACTCTCAAACATTTATATTTTATAATTTTCCTTTGAAACAGGCCAACATGTCAACTAGAGTAGATTAATGTATCATGTCTTGTTTCGCGTTCACGACAGTCTCTTCAGGAAGAGACGACATGTGCTCTCTCTCCTCCATATAAGATTTTGTTGACGTGGTATAACTAAGAGACGATAATAAATACACTACTGACGATGCCCTAAGCTGGCTGCACCACTGCACAGACGGGTGGCTCGGTTCTTGTAATATCCAAAAAAAAAATCAAGTTTTGATAAAATTAAACATTATTATTTATTTTCTGACTTTTCAAAAAAATTAAGTTCTTGAATTTTCAAAAAATATTTTCTTTATTTCTGAAATTTAAAATGATTTATTGTGATTAAAGCAAACATGAATTGAATCCAAAACTATTTTATTTGAAGTTCCTTATGTTTTAAAATATTTTCTTGAATTTTATGGAAGTTTTTTGAGTCGTCTGCTATTTTTGTGGCTTATTTGTATTTCTGCATTTTCCAAAATTAAAAATTAAACTAATTATTGGAAAAATTCGTGGCCTAATCTCTCTCTCTCCCCCATCATCCTTTCTCTTTCCTCTCCACCCCACTCTGTTTCTCCTCTTTCGCCCATCTCCGCTCGGCCCGACTCACAAGCTCGCCCCTCAAGCCTTCCCTTGTTCAGCCTTGCATATATTTTAATTGCATTCTATGTGATGGCTTGTTGAGTACCTTCGTACTCATTGTTGCTCAATTACTATCCTTCAGTAAGAGAAGGAGAAGAAGACCCTATCGGCACTTAATTGGGTCTGGTAGGACCGTAAGTCTAAGAGGCCAAGAACTACGCCATGAGCCCCAGTCGTCTGTAGGCATATCCCGAGGGTCTCACCTGTTGTGTTACTGATTCCGTTTCCACTGCAGATATTGAAGGAATTTGGCATGATCGGCCTGTGTGTAAGTCAAGTGACCGTTCGGTCTATTTACTTTTGGTTTAATATTACGTAATAGCTTTACTTTTGTGATATATGTGTTTGATATTCAATGACGTAATTGTGTACACTAGCTACTGATCCGGGCACTAATGCTGGTATACACAAAGGGTTCCGGGTTGCAAATCTGGGTCCTAACACGTTCCCCAGTCGATTGCATGTGGCATGTTGATGGGTCATCATCATCGAAGTTATCTTTATTTTCTGCTACAATTTTATTTCTTAGTGTTAAGCCCTGTGTGGCTAAATAAGTGTAAATTGTGACCATAAGGTCTCACCGGTTTTCTCTTTAATAACTTGGTATTTTATTAGTTATTCGTTGTGTATAAAATGATATTTTATCGATGTTACCATTGTATACACTAACGTCATTCTGGACTAGTGCAGTATACACGAAGGATCCGGATTTATATATTCTAGCCCCCGACAGCGCACCGTGACAGTTCCTATCTTTGAGTTGACTCGTTGTTTGCTAGTTTCCAATTTAGTTTTGTAATGCAAGCAATGCATAATCCAAATCCCCTTACCCCCATCATTGTAAATTTGCCTTGTTTCACGTTGATGAATTCCATACGGAGCACCCAGAAAACAGAGCATATATAGACAACAATATCCTGTTGTTGCACAGGTCACAGCTAAAAAATTTGCACAGGAGTTGATATGATCAGTGCCGTGCGCCTGTGGATCATTGACCATTGTGTGATGTCTCGTGCTTTCTTCATGTGCAAGAAATAAAACAAACAAGTAAACCATCTAATGATGTAATCTGGATTGAAGATGTCCTGTACATGATTGATTACCATGCACAATCTGGATTGAAGAGAGAAGAGATTAGATAACGAAAAATATCAGATTAACAGAAGGAATGGAAATTGACCCAAAAAATTGGCAAAAGTTTAGCTAAGAACAGTTATCTCATGGCAAAATGTTCTATTGTAAAACTGATCCTTTGGATTGCATGCTTGATAGGCTAAACTTCTAAGTATAATATCAATGTGATTCAATCATATGGGACAACATGATACCAACAGATTTGTAGTATTTACTGAGCAAGGCACTTTCATGTTTGGATCTAACATTACGTCAACACCAACAGATTTGTGGTACTTCTCAATACAGCCTAGATTAGTGAAAAGCAGTGTGGTTGACTGTTTCCTTCACACCTTGCAGAATAACAAGATCCTTTCTACCATGCTTGTTTAGAAACGATTTATATGATGATGGCAAACTGCCCTGCTTTAGAATGTATGCAGATCTGCAGAACAAATAATATAGGCAAAAAATCACTATTCTCACATGCTACTGGATAGGTACTACAAAATACATATATATACATACTACCCACCTACTGCCCGTGCATGATGCATATCTTTTTCGATGATGTAGCAAATGATTTAAGTTATTGTCATAACAAGATAACAAGGGAAATTGCCCCTTCATCTCAGAAAAGTTATGCCACATTCTTACATTTATATTGCAGCAGTCTCAATAATGCACTGTATGAATCCATGACTCAAATTTTCGGATTAGCAGGATCTGTGGATTATAGAAGCCGGCGGAGGTAGAGGGAGGATGGCGGCCAACGGAGGGCGAGGGGAGGCGGCGGTGGTGTCCGAGCGGAGGGAGGCGGCGGTGTTAGGGTAGGGGAGGTGGTGCAATCGGGAGGCAGCGTCGGGGCAGGGGAGGGGAGGCGGCGGTGTTGGGGTAGGGGAGGTGGTGCAATCGGGAGGCAGCGTCGGGGCAGGGGAGGGGAGGCGGCAGCGGCGGTAGGTGGCGACGTTGGGGGAGGGGAGGGGAGGCAGTGGCGTTGGAGAAAGGGAGGGGGCGTCGGGTGTGAGAGCCGAAGTGGAGGGGAAAAGAACAGGTCAAGGGGGAAGAAGGAAGACAAAAAAAAATGATTTGCATTTATATATGAATTATATTTTATGGGTAATTTCAGCGAAGTTTAGTGGTAAAGGGTTATTTCATTCTGTAAAAGTAAAAAAAAAAAAAACACCTCTCATGTGGCTTGTGGCTTATAAGCTTAAAGTTGCTTAAGTTTTTCATAAACCAGTTAAAAAAGATACCCCTTTGTTTAGGTTTTAACTTTTTTGCTTTTAAACCAGACAAAAAGACTAAACAAACAGAGTCTATGTCATACATTTGATCACCAACAATTACATTTCTGAATCCTTTATTGCTACCAAATTACGCTTTTATTGAAAGAAACAGATACACGAATATGAACGGGAAGAACACGACGTGTGCACAAGTTTTAAAACATGTGTTGTGCGACAGGGATGCATATGATACTTGTCGGAATACTATCTTCCTATCTTATTTCCTACTACATTATTGCATCAATCAGCTGACACAAAATACAACCAGCGGTATTGTATAATATGTAATCTACAGCAGATATCCATATTTTTTTCTCCAACCCTGCAGGAGCCACGTCACCACTCGCCATGCCGGTTTAATTAGTGGTTTGCAGCCGCCGCGGCAATCCGTGCCTGCACCATCTTGGCGTACTCAACCAGGCTGCCGACGTCCTGCAGGACCGCCTTGGCGGCGTCGAGCTCGCCGAAGCGCTCCATCCACGCCGCCAGGAGCGGGGTCTTGGCGGCGTCGAAGAACTTGGCACCGGACAGCGCCTCGGTCGCCTTCACCCACGAGATAATACTCCCCAGCAGGACGTCGACGTACCCGACGCTGTCGCCGCCGAAGAAGCCCTTCCCCTTGGAGCACTCCTCCAGACCTCCCTCCAGAGAATCCACCGCCGCGAGCGTCTGCTTCTGCCACTCGGCCCTCTCCTCGTCCGTCTTGGCCCTGAACACCTGCTGCCACGGTGCCATCAGCTGCACCCACGCGCACAGGTCGCATCACAGATTTCATAGTTAATGCGGCACCCATAACTGAACTATCTTGATGCAAATACACCAAGGGATACATGTGAAAAGGTAAAAAAAAAACCTTGTCTTCAATGTAGGCGGCCCAGAAGCGAGCGACGGCGCGGTCGTAGGGGTCGGTGGGGAGGAGGGACGGGCCGGTGGCGCCGAAGGCCTCGTCGATGTACTGTACGATGATCTGCGACTCGCTGATGGGCTTGCCGTTGTGGATGAGCACAGGCACCGTCTTGTTCACCGGGTTGGAGCTGAGGAAGAGCTCGCTCTTGTTGTGGAGATCCTCCTCGACGTAGTCGTAGCTCAAGCCCTTGAGGTGGAACGCAAGCTTCGCTCTGGTGACGAACGGGCTCGCCCACATGCCGAGCAGCTTCAGTTCATCTCCTCCGGCCGCCATCTCCTACTATGGATGTGTGTGCGTGTGCTTGTGTTTTGTTGTGTTCTTTGTCAAGGATAGAGGTTACTGATACTGTGGTTGTATTGGGGGTGGTCTGGACTATGGACTATATAAATCGAGGCATCAATGCGTCATCCATGATGCTTGTGCTGTCGTTTTTTTAAGAACAGATGGTTGTGCAGTTGTGCTACCGATGTTTTCTTGGAGAACAGATGTCATCCATGATGGTTGGTCTGGACTATGGACTATATAAATAGAGGCATCAGAAAATTGCAAACACATCACTGGCAAAGCTAGGTACGGTTTGCCAAAAATACCACTGAGTGTGTTACGTGGGACAAATTGTTATTTTGGCAAATCTCTACATCACTTGCCATTAATGAAATCTTCTGCCTTGTGGCGCTTTCTTGCCTTGAGAAAAAAAAAAAGGATTTTCCACACCATAGTCAAATGTACACGGTATCCGGACACACAAGCAGCTAGCTACAGAGCACTGGCACATAAAATCCTCCGCTGATATGACAAGTTCAACGTTTGACTAAATTGTTTATTTGCTAATTAATTAATTTACCTTTTTCCGATTAGTTTTGCAATATGTTCAGCAACAAACATTGGAACTGCCGAGACAGGTCTCTTGGGGAAGAAGCCCAGGAGTCAAACTGACTCGTAATACTTATATTTTTCACAATAGCTTCTATTCATGTACAAATATTTGAAAAAAGATTTGTCATTTCTAAGTCGTCTGATTTTTTAAAAAAGTTTAAGTTATTTTTTGTGATCATTGGATTTGTGTAGAGATTGATGTGTCATATGATTGGATTTGATCCGATGGATAAAATATATAACTTATACTTAAAAAATCCAGTCACCTTAAGAATAAACAATCTTATTTTAAAAACAAAGCGCTTAAAAAAACCCTATTTTAATGTATGATAAACGGCGATCTTATCAACACTTCAAAAAAACTCAGATGTGATCTGACGGTTCCAATCTTTGAGTTGACTCGTTTGCTAGTTTAGTTTTCCGATTTAGTTTTGTAATGCAAGCAATGCATTATCCAAACCCCCTTGCCCCCATTTACTTTGACTACGGAGCACCCAGAAAACAGAGCATATATAGACAACAATATCCTGTTCTTGCACATGTCAATAATCTAGCGCTAGCACTGCTAAAAAAATTGCACAGGAGTTGATATGATCAGTGCCGTGCGCCTGTGGATCATTGACCAGTGTGTGATGTCTCGTGCTTTCTTCGTGTGCAAGAAATAAAAGATCTAATGGTGTAAACCGAATTTTCAGCCTGTGGATCATCTAATGATGTAACGCAAATTCATCCTGTCATTCTTCATCTTGTTTCACTAAAAAAAAAATCCGAAGTAAATAATGTGCTGAAGTAAGACTGGCGTCCCGTCCATCAAACGCAGGATAAGTTGCTTTATGCATGCCACCTCAGATGTGATCTGATTACTCTGTTAATCCATGGTCCATGGTATAATAATTCAGTGAAGGAACCTAATTATACGTAGGCCTCGGTGGTGAAGGAACCCGTGCGTTGTCCATGCAAAAAATTCGGTCCGTGAGCAGCGCACTGCCCAGGAGATGGGGAGATGTGCACGCCGGACATTATTCGTTGTTCCGTCCACGAGGTTCTCGTGCTATCTCGTTCATTTAACAGAATCGAAACGCTGCCAAAAATTCCGAGAAAAATTGTTGGGATTGGGGATGGAGGGCACAACATCCTGCAAATTTTCAGACTCGACTGAGATCATCATAGTGAGAAATTATAAGAGCCAATTAGATGAACATATAGGATCTAGCATGCAGTGAGCATTGCAGCTTTTTCGTTCTAATTCGTTGCTCTCTGACTCGGGTTGATCGATCAAGATCGCTGGGAGCAGTGGCGGTATAATGCTCTAACTTGCTAACCAGCCAGACCTGTCTCTTCTTGTGGTTAACCGTGTGGTGGCAGTCGCCAATCATGCATTTGGATATGCTATTGTCTCTGCTGCAATAGGGGGTTATTTGTGTGGACACCTCTGAATCAAACTAAGGCCCTTCTTGCTTTTATTGGGAAAAACAAACCGTTGGTCTATTACCGATACTGAGGAGGCGTGAAGATCATTTTCTTCGCAGACCACAGAAGATCCTCTGCACATTCGCTTCGATAACGAAAGGGATCACATTGTTGAAGTATAAGTGAATTGTCCGCCTTTTCTCATCAGCTTAAGCTTTTGGGTGAACTGATTGATGCATGCAACTCAATATGGTATTAGAGTCAAGAGGTCTTGAGTTCAAGACCCGGTTGGTGCAATTAAAAAATAATAATTGCAGTCCACTTCTATTCCACGTCTTAGGCCTGAGAGAGCCTACACGTGAGAGGGAGTGTTGAAGTATAAGTGAATTGTGCACCTTTCTTCATCAGCTTAAGCTTTTGGGTGAACTGGTTGGTGCATGCAACTCAATACACATCAACAGACGTGAGTCCAAGACACCAAGGCACACCTAAGCACTGAAAAAAAAAAGAGACAAGAAGCAGCAGCCCAAACCATGACGCACGCGAGGACGTGCGTCGTCGAAGCCACTAAGCCAGTGGAGCAAAAACGCTCCATATAAACACACCAGCAGCAGCAACCTCAGTCCTTACGGCAACAACAACACACAATTGGATACCATAAGAGACCTAGAAATTGTAACAGCCAGTTTTCAGTTTTGGTATAGTAATTTCAGAGATTCAATTTCTTTGCAAAAGCTTAGCTCTAAGTCTAAATCTCTCAAAGCTTCAAAGTTCAAACTGTAAAACTAGGGTTTTGCTTCAGTTTTCAGATCTCAAAACCCCAACTCAAATCCTCTTCTAGTTAGCAATTTTCGTATTTCATCTTCCCCTGGGACTAGCCCAACCTCCCTCCCCTTCTTTCTCATTTCCTTCTTCCCCCTCCAGCTCACCTGCGAGCTCCCTCCCCCTTTGCCTCTCTGACGCACACGCCACCCCCAACAGCTCCTTCTGCCACCGCCTGCGCCAGCCACGAGCGCCTGGTTCACGCTGTGCGTGTCCATCCTGCTGCTCCCTGCCACCACCATGAGCTCCCATCTGCAACCCTGTGCGCCTGCCACCACCATGCCGAGCGCCGCCTGCTCCTCTATGCCGCCTCGTGCTCCCTCTGCCACCCTTGTGCCTCGCCTGGCCGCGACCCTGTGCACCTCAGCTCGCCCACGCCGCCTGACAACGCCACGTGCGCTTCACGCGAGCGCCTGCAGCCCGGGCGCCAGCACCTACACCGCCTGCCACTCCGCGCATGCCACTCCCTGCCGCAGCCCGCGCCGTCCCTGGCACCAAAGCCGTGCGCCGCGCCTGCCACCCACGAGCACCTACGCCCGGTCGTCAGCGCCTCCTGCCACCCGCGTGCGCCTGCTGCAGCTCCTCGCCTCCCGCCACTGCGCCAACGGCTCTCCCCGTCGCAGGCTATAAGAGAGCTCGAGCTCCCTCCTTGCTTCCCCCTCCATCACTAGAGCACCCTGAAGAACCGCCCGCTGCTCCCGTTTTGTTTTGGCCGCGCCGCCTCCCCGTCGCTCGCCGCCCGGCCGCCACCACCCGCCGACCCGTCACAAGGAGCCACCGGAACCGAGGACTCCATCCCCCACCACCCCTCTCCCTCCCCGCCACTGAGGACCTCCACCACCGGCGCCCTTTCTCCTCCCGCCCCGGTCGCCGCCGCCCCACCGATTCGGCCGCCCCCGAGCTGCTCTGACCCTGTCGCCGGCTTCCTTACCCCCAGATATAGCCGGAGCGTGTGCCATCTCCTTCCCAGCGTCGACGGTTTGCCCACGCCTCCATGCCCGTGCGCCCACCGCCGCCTTGTTGCCTCGCCACCGTCGCTCCCGCCCCTCTCCGGCGCCGCCGCCACCGCCAATAGGGTCGCCACCTCACGGGCCCCATTCGCCGCCACCGCCGCCTTGCTGCCCACGCCGCCGGCACCGCCACCGCCCCCAATGCCGCTCGAGCGCCTCTGCCTCTGCTCCCATTTCCCTGTGCCAAGAGAAATGAAGTGGGGATTTGATTTGAATGGCCCCACATGTCATTGCTTTGAGCCCTTTCTCTCCTTTGACAAGTGGGCCCCGCCATCGCAGCCTACTCCGGTGCCCCATGGACCGGTGCGCATGGACTGGGTCCATACTGTGCAGTGCACCCCCCTCTCTCTCTCTTCCGATTTAATTTCAATTTAAACTCTAGAAGCTCTGTTCTCCCTCTTTTCAATTCCAAAAATTATGAAATAAATTTCTAAAAATTTGTTAATTCAAGATCTTGCTAATAGCATAGGTCTTGTTTAATTTGGAGTTTATTTATATATTCTTGTGTATTTATTTGTTCTCTTTGCCATTGTGCCTTTTTCCGGTATTCTCGCCCGAGTAGGATTTGAAGACGCCGGAGATCCTCAAGTTGATCAAGACCAAGTGTATCAAGATCCTCTTACCTATAATCCAGGCGAGTCAATACTTTGATCATATTGAACCTACATTTTATGCAAATTATGTCCTTTTAAAGTATCAAATTGCATGCTTAATTTCGTTATGCAAATGTACGTTAAAAATCTTAAGGTAGTTAAATGCCAACTTGATGTTTAATTATTAATACACCATCCCTTGATAATTGAATTACCTTAAGCCTTGTCACCCTAGTAAATATATGTTAAATATACTAGTATAGGCTATACTTAGCGCCATGCTAGCCTTGCTTAAGTATCGGGTATTACCTACCCCATTCATCATCTTTTAAAAATGAACATGGTTTTGGGCAATCATTGGATGTAAATGACGAAATGGTTGTGTTGATGTTGTATTTTCCTATCTCTCAAAAACCCTAAGAATTGCTTATCACATCCAGGCGGATGGTATGATGGATGGTATGTTGGTGGGTGCTAATGCCGCCAAGGAATGTTGGTTTGTGGATGGTATGTGGTATGAACCGCCCAGATGGTCCCTAAGGACTTAATCCTGTGATGACCTCCCAATGTAAAACAGTACGACCACATGTCTATAATGGTGTCGACCTGGCTGAATAATTTGTATCCGTTAGTATGAGTTGCACCAGGCAGATGACCCGCCACGCCATAAGCCTTTGTGGTTATGGGTTGGGGTGTACGACTTACGGGTCTATGTGAACGTAAGCCGTGTGGCGCAAGAGGGGGTCTGGGAAAGGGGTTGACGGGTCTACGTGAGCGTAACCCTTCTCAGGTGAAACCTTAGCGGGTGTAACAAATACTGGTGGATGCATTGTAAAGGCCTTGTGACCATCTCCCCTTGGCTCACATGTCTACGGAAACATGTGTATATGTCAGGATGATTGTCTCTTGTGGGTAAAGTGTACAACCTCTGCAGAGTGTAATAAACTATTCGAATAGCCGTGCCCACGGTCATGGGCGGACATGGGAACTTACAAGAGCTAGTTCTGTTTATAAAATCTTGTGGGCGGGATAAAATGTGATGGGTCGCTGTGACCCTGGTTTTGGTTTTCCCTGGGTGGATGTACCCCAGTGATGTTAAGTGGTGGATGTAACCGCTATAAAAAAATAAGCATGAGGTGGAGGTAACCTCTACTGTTATAAATATTGCACAAGTAACCTCTTTAACAAAATGCAATTTGGTTAAAATGCTAAGTGATAGGACTTTTCAATATTGGTACTCAAAATATTGCTTTGCGCAAATAAATGAACCCGAGCCATCCTTGTTAAGCTTTGCATATATATTTGCATACTGTGTGTTGGCTTGCGAGCACGGTAGTTGTGCTCATCCTCGCTCTTTCCCAACCCTCGTAACCCGTGGATCATGGAGATTACATCTACTACGAGGACCGGGACGCCGAGGAGCAAGGACATGAAGAAGAGTAGCATAGTTCCAGAGTCCGAGTCTCGCCTCACCGGTTGGCTCGTTGGTACTCGTGTACATCCTATATTATCCAAGCCTTTGGCTAATATCGGTCGTACACATGGTACCCCGCCGCTTGTTCGTGGAGAGACTTGCTTACCCCTTTGCTTCCGCTATCGCACTCGATGTTTTGTAATGAACTCATTTGGCCCGATCGCCCTATTGTAAACTTCGACCGACGTGGTCTATTTGAACTCTGATGCTTGTATTAATGAATGATTTGGTCTATGCGATGTATGAATTGAATCAGCAATGTATCCTGTGAGCGCTATCTACTGATCCAGGGAATAGCGCAGTATTTTCACAGAGGATTCTGGATTACGAAATCCGGGTCCGACAGAGCTGGTATCAGAGCATACGACTGTAGGAGCCTTAGCTAGACTGGTCGAGCCTAAGGACTTGAGTTTTATTTTCAAAAAAAAAAAACTAAGAAAGCTTTGGCAAAAATATAATGTATCTATTGCTCTTACTCACCCCTCTTAGTTCTTTACTTACCTCCTTTTGTGAGCCTACTCCGTCGCTGGCTCTTTCTTTTGTTTTAAAATTTTTAGATTACCGTATCGTCGTCTAATGGCCCGTGGGATTTCTTTTCTCATGGAGAGAACGACGACAAGTTTGTCATTATCCCCGTCAAACTCAAACAGTACCTTGGTTCGTCACCGGCCCATCTTCAGGGGCTCGAAGACCTAGGCTCTGGATCGAGAGTCTTGTTCCTTGGAGGATGAGTTCATCGCTCACACCTTTCAGACGGAGCATCCCAGGAGCCGTTGTTCCGATGTCGTTCAGGACATAACGCGCTCCGCCTCGACTCACTTGTGCCAGGTGCACAAGGATCTCTTGTTGAGGTCACCCTTCTGTTCCTTCCCGTCTCTCCAGGAGGAAGAACGCTACCCAAAGATCTTCGACCTCAGGTGGAGAACACCGCCGTTGCAGTAGCCGTCGTGATGCATGCCCCAGCTCCTCTTGCACCAGCCGTCATCCTCAGTGACCCGACGTCGACCAGATGTCTTGGACCCCGCACCAAGATCGCAGCGCGCAAGAGTATGCGACATCGATCATCGCTTTGTCATCAACGTTGAAGACTCCAGCGGAGGACGCAATCTTTCTCGTTCTCGCTCTTATTCCTGGTTGCCCGACTTTAGTCGCAACCGTTCTTGCTCTCTCTCCCCGGGCAACTGCACCGCCTGTGGTTAGTACCCGATTGAGGAGTAGTTAGCTTAGTGTAGCTAGCAGTACTTGCTAGACAGCCTTTTGGTCTGCAAGCCCCCTTTTCCTTCTTTTACCCCAGTCAGTAGACGTTGTGTTTGTATCTTGTGTCATGGATTAGCCTAGCCTATACGCTATGCTTCAGGAGTCATGTAACACCTAATCCCCCTTAATATAATGCAGTCATCTTAGACTTTGTATTGTGTTTGATCGTTTTTCTTCGTTGGTTTGAAGTTCTTCTGTTGTGCTCTAGAGGGCCAGAAATCCCTCATATATCTCCTCTAGTTCTTAACCTCTTCTATTCGCTTCGAATGGCACCAAAGAGAGCAGCAGTCCAAAGAAGTGGTGCTAGTCGCGAAGGATACTTCTGTCTCCCTCCCTTGTTCTCTCTCGTCTAGTGTGTTTTTCCCCCTCGCCTATCATGCTTTCTCCATCTCACCTATGAAACATGTGAAGAATTATGAAAGATTTAAAGTCGTATGGAAGCCAGTCTTGTTGGAATTAATTAAGTATGTTTGGATACCAAGCTAGATAGTTTTAGAAAATCATTGATTGGATTGATATTGGGAATTGGAAATCTTAAGATTTGCTGATATCTTAAGAAGTTCTTATGAACATTAGAGTATGATGATGGATAAGTCTTGATTGAATGGTTTAAAGAATAACAGATTAGTGGATTATATAGATTCTGGAGAAAGAAAACAATTATGGAGGAAAATTTTGATTAATCATGAAGGATATAAGAATCTGAAGTACCAATTTGATTATTAGGAGAAATTGGGTTCTCATCGAATCTTAAGTTGATTATGATGTTGGTTGGAAACTTGGAATTGAGATATGTGTAAGGTAGAGAGTAAAATACAAAAGAATTATATCTTTCTTATCGCTTCACGATGATTAATTTTTGTAGAGTTGGATAAATCTTGATTGGATCAAGAAATGCATGATTATTGGGTTATGGAAAGACAATTGTTGAAGATTGGGTTACTGAGATTACCAATTCATTATAATGAGTTTAGTGGATTAGATTGAATCAAGAAAATATGGAATTGGTTGGGTATGTTGGTAACATTGATTCAATTGGATATGATTGAACAAAGAAGTTGGGATTTAAAAGGAAAATTGGTTGGATTATAGCAATACCTAATTTATGAAAAGATTGGATTGTAGGAATGCGTGATTCTTGGGGAATAATCATAAGATTATATGATTGTTGGTTGTTGAAAGTTGAATCATAGGAATAAGCTATTGTGGAAAGGTTGGATTATAGACCTATAATCGTTGGTGATTGGGTTATCGAAAATAGATTATTGCTAAGAGTTGGATATTCGAAATGCATGATTATTAACTATTGGATTTTTGGATTTTGAAGTACGATTCTTATATTAATGGATATCTTACTGGTATTGAAGTTGGGCAGAATAATTATTGGATAGACGATGATAAGATAATTTGGCGGATTAAATTTGAAATTATGGACTACAAACAGTCTTTTGGAAGGTTCTATAATGAAGATATTGGATTTATATAAAGATATTCGAGAATTGCAATTGATAAATATGCTTGAGGAATTAAGTGAACGATGTCATGAATTTAGCGAAAATTTTGAGGAAGCAAATTGCGCGATTATAATCGTGAGATAATTTCATTCAAAAGGGATATGATGAAATTTAGCATGATCTTGGAGGTTATCTGATTGAAGGTGCGATCATTGCTACTAGATTTTATGGATTTATGAAGTGATGAAATCATGCAATCAAAGTGGTAAATCTACTGGATTAGTTAAATCTATGCCTAAGGAAGAATTGGAAATTATGTTGTTGTATCGATAGAATGTGAGGTTAATTAAATGCCAGATTTCTTTTAATTAAGTGACTTTATGTTATGTCGAATGGTGGATTGCAATGATAGTGAGAATTGGATCCAGTATGTTGGAAGACGAGATTGATAACCTTTAGTTGGCATTCCAAGACATGGTCGCGAACCAATAGATTGGCATCAGTTTACCAAATTGGAGCTACCACTGCAGCTACCCAATTCCAATCCCAGCTCCCGCTCTAGTCACAACTCCGCGTTCCAATGGAAATGGTCTCCTGCGCTCTTCGATTCGCTGGACGGCCTGTAGCAAACAGCCCTGCAACTAACCTTTATTGCTTCGGTGATGGAGAAAAAGGGTGTTTCACCAATAGATGCCCCTAGAAGAAGTTTCACCTTACACTCGTGCAGAAGACGACAAAGCGAACCCTGCCACCCATCAACTTAAAGGTTTACCAGGAAGAAGTTGTCACATTAAAGACAATAATGCTGCTACACCCAACGAATCCCTGAAGGTCATCACTGCCTTTCACAGGATACCGAACATATCACTAATAAATGCCCCCAAAGAAAGCGAGGGTAAGGGATCAATTGTTTCCATTACGGCAACTTGTGACCTTTCATATATAGATGTCCCCGACGGAATCTTGAAGAATCAGTAAGGAATCCCATGGTGTGGGAAATGTCTCTTTGTTCCCCACCAGAAGGAACTCAAGGATTTGATACTGAAAGAAGCACAGCTCAGCATACACCCTGCACCCAGGCAGCACCAAGATGTATCAAGACATGAAGATTTTGTATTGATGGTCAATAATGAAAAGAGACATAGCCGAGTTATATATAGCTTGTATGGTGTGTTTACATGGAGTACCCAAAAGGATAATCTCAGGTCGAGGTTCTCAATTTACCTCGCATTTCTGGGCCAGATTGCGTGACGTACTCAGAACCCATTTGGATTTCGATACAGTATATCATCCTCAGACCGATAGTCATACAGAAAGAACAAATCAGATTCTAGAGGACATGCTTCGAGCTTGTGCCTTGGAATTTGCCGTAGACGGGGAGGAATGTCTACCGTATACCGAGTTTGCATATAATAGTAGTTTTCAGTCAAGCTCAAGATGTCTTCGCTTAGCGCTCCATGGAAGAAAATGCAAACTCCTCTTCATTGGTCGAAATCGGTGAAGGGTATATCTTCGGAACTGATACTCTCAAGCAAGCTGAAGAGAAAGTTCGACTGATTAGAGATCTCCTTCAAGCAGTTCAGTCCATACAAAATAGTTATGCCGACAACCGTTGAAGGGAATTAGCCTTTGAAGTTGGAGATGATGCATATCACAAAGTGTCACCGCTTTGTGGAGCTCGAACATTCAAAGTTAAAGGAAAGCTAGCACCAAGATATATAGGCCCGTTCCCAATCACCGCCAAGCATGGAGAGGTAGCCTATCAATTGGAATTACCAGAAAGTTTGTCAGATGTCCATAATGTGTTCCACGTCTCTCAGCTCAAGAAATGCCTCAGAGTACCTGAAGAGCAAGCTCCAATTGAAACCATCGCACACCAGAAAGACTTGTCGTATCCAAAACATCTGATCAAGATTCTTGATGTCGTGGAGAAGCAAACAAGACGCTAGATCATCCGTTTATGCAAAGAGCAATGGTCTACCACTCGGAGAGAGAAGCCACTTGGGAGCGTGAACATCAGCTAAAGTTAGACTACCCCTATCTGCTTTCTATAGCTCGAATCTCGGGTCGAGATTCTTTTAAGGTGGGTAGGTTTTGTAACACCATTTTCAGTTTTGGTATAGTAATTTCAGAGATTCAATTTCTTTGCAAAAGCTTAGCTCTAAGTCTAAATCTCTCAAAGCTTCAAAGTTCAAATCAGAAACTAGGGTTTTGCTTCATTTTGAGATCTCAAAACCCCAACTCAAATCCTCTTCTAGTTAGCAATTTTCGTATTTCATCTTCCAGGACTAGCCCAACCTCCTCCCCTTCTTTCTCATTTCCTTCTTCCCCTCCACCACCGCGAGCTCCTCCCCCTTTGCCTCTCGACGACACGCCACCCCAACAGCTCCTTCTGCCACCGCCTGCGCCAGCCACGAGCGCCTGGTTCACGCTGTGCGTGTCCATCCTGCTGCTCCCTGCCACCACCATGAGCTCCCATCTGCAACCCTGTGCGCCTGCCACCACCATGCCGAGCGCCGCCTGCTCCTCTATGCCGCCTCGTGCTCCCTCTGCCACCCTTGTGCCTCGCCTGGCCGCGACCCTGTGCACCTCAGCTCGCCCACGCCGCCTGACAACGCCACGTGCGCTTCACGCGAGCGCCTGCAGCCCGGGCGCCAGCACCTACACCGCCTGCCACTCCGCGCATGCCACTCCCTGCCGCAGCCCGCGCCGTCCCTGGCACCAAAGCCGTGCGCCGCGCCTGCCACCCACGAGCACCTACGCCGGCGGCGCCGCCTCGCCACCGCGTGCGCCGCTGCAGCCTCCTCCGCCTCGCCACCCTGCGCCAACGGCTCTCCCGTCGCAGCTATAAGAGAGCTCGAGCTCCTCCTTGCTTCCTCCATCACTAGAGCACCACAAGAACCGCCCCGCTGCTCCCGCTTTGTTTGGCCGCGCCGCCTCCGTCGCCTCGCCGCCCGGCCGGCCACCACCCCGCCGACCCCGTCACAAGGAGCCACCGGAACCGAGGACTCCATCCCCCACCACCCCTCTCCCTTCCCGCCACTGAGGACCTCCACCACCGGCGCCCTTTCTCCTCCCGCCCCGGTCGCCGCCGCCCACCGGTCGGCCGCCCGAGCCTGCTCGACTGCCGCGGCTTCCTTACCCCAGATATAGCCGGGCGTGTGCCATCTCCTTCCCTGGCGTCGACGGTTTGCCCACGCCTCCATGCCCGCGGCGCCACCGCCGCTTGTTGCTCGCCACCGTCGCTCCGCCTCTCGCGCGCGCCGCCGCGCATGAGGGGTCGCCACCTCCGGGCCCCATTCCGCCGCCACCGGCCGCTTGCGCCACGCCGCGGCACCGCCACCGCCCCAATGCCGCCGAGCGCCTCGCCTCTGCTCCCATTTCCTGTGCAAGAGAAATGAAGTGGGATTTGATTTGAATGGCCCCACATGTCATTGCTTTGAGCCCTTTCTCTCCTTTGACAAGTGGGCCCGCCATCGCAGCCACTCCGGTGCCCCATGGACCGGTGCGCATGGACTGGTCCATACTGCTGATGCAGTGCACCCCCCTCTCTCTCTCTTCCGATTTAATTTCAATTTAAACTTTAGAAGCTCTGTTCTCCCTCTTTTCAATTCCAAAAATTATGAAATAAATTTCTAAAAATTTGTTAATTCAAGATCTTGCTAATAGCATAGGTCTTGTTTAATTTGGAGTTTATTTATATATTCTTGTGTATTTATTTGTTCTCTTTGCCATTGTGCCTTTTTCCGGTATTCTCGCCCGAGTAGGATTTGAAGACGCCGGAGATCCTCAAGTTGATCAAGACCAAGTGTATCAAGATCCTCTTACCTATAATCCAGGCGAGTCAATACTTTGATCATATTGAACCTACATTTTATGCAAATTATGTCCTTTTAAAGTATCAAATTGCATGCTTAATTTCGTTATGCAAATGTACGTTAAAAATCTTAAGGTAGTTAAATGCCAACTTGATGTTTAATTATTAATACACCATCCCTTGATAATTGAATTACCTTAAGCCTTGTCACCCTAGTAAATATATGTTAAATATACTAGTATAGGCTATACTTAAGCGCCATGCTAGCCTTGCTTAAGTATCGGGGTATTACCTACCCCATTCATCATCTTTTAAAAATGAACATGGTTTTTGGGCAGTCATTGGATGTAAATGACTGAGCTGGTTGTGTTGATGTTGTATTTTCCTATCTCTCAAAAACCCTAAGAATTGCTTATCACATCTGGGCGGATGGTATGATGGATGGTATGTTGGTGGGTGCTAATGCCGCCCAAGGAATGTTGGTTTGTGGATGGTATGTGGTATGAACCGCCCAGATGGTCCCTAAGGACTTAATCCTGTGATGACCTCCCAATGTAAAACAGTACGACCACATGTCTATAATGGTGTCGACCTGGCTGAATAATTTGTATCCGTTAGTATGAGTTGCACCAGGCAGATGACCCGCCACGCCATAAGCCTTTGTGGTTATGGGTTGGGGTGTACGACTTACGGGTCTATGTGAACGTAAGCCGTGTGGCGCAAGAGGGGGTCTGGGAAAGGGGTTGACGGGTCTACGTGAGCGTAACCCTTCTCAGGTGAAACCTTAGCGGGTGTAACAAATACTGGTGGATGCATTGTAAAGGCCTTGTGACCATCTCCCCTTGGCTCACATGTCTACGGAAACATGTGTATATGTCAGGATGATTGTCTCTTGTGGGTAAAGTGTACAACCTCTGCAGAGTGTAATAAACTATTCGAATAGCCGTGCCCACGGTCATGGGCGGACATGGGAACTTACAAGTGCTAGTTCTGTTTATAAAACCTTGTGGGCGGGATAAAATGTGATGGGTCGCTGTGACCCTGGTTTTGGTTTTCCCTGGGTGGATGTACCCCAGTGATGTTAAGTGGTGGATGTAACCGCTATAAAAAAATAAGCATGAGGTGGAGGTAACCTCTACTGTTATAAATATTGCACAAGTAACCTCTTTAACAAAATGCAATTTGGTTAAAATGCTAAGTGATAGGACTTTTCAATATTGGTACTCAAAATATTGCTTTGCGCAAATAAATGAACCCGAGCCATCCTTGTTAAGCTTTGCATATATATTTGCATACTGTGTGTTGGCTTGCGAGCACGGTAGTTGTGCTCATCCTCGCTCTTTCCCCCAACCCTCAGAACCCGTGGATCATGGAGATTACATCTACTACGAGGACCAGGACGCCGAGGAGCAAGGACATGAAGAAGAGTAGCATAGTTCCGTAGTCTGAGTCTCGCCTCAGTCTGGTTGGCTCCGTTGGTACTCGTGTACATCCTATATTATCCAAGCCTTTGGCTAATATCGGTCGTACACATGGTACCCCAGTCGCTTGCCTGTGGAGAGACTTGCTCTACCCCTTTTGCTTCCGCTATCGTACTCGATGTTTTGTAATGAACTCATTTGGCCTGATCGGCCCTATTGTAAACTCGACCCGACGTGGTCTATTTGAACTCTGATGCTTGTATTAATGAATGATTTGGTCTATGCGATGTATGAATTGAATCAGCAATGTATCCTGTGAGCGCTATCTACTGATCCAGGGAATAGCGCAGTATTTTCACAGAGGATTCTGGATTACGAAATCCGGATCCGACAGAAATCGAGTAAAAATGTCGTCGAACAAAGAGGAGACATCGGCGGTGCGTGTGCTCGGCAAATGGCCGAGCCCGTTCTCTAACCGCGCCGTGATAGCGCTGAAGCTGAAGGGCGTGGAGTACGAGTACCTGGAGGAGGTCCCAGGCAACAAGAGCGAGCTGCTGCTCACTTCCAACCCGGTGCACAAGAAGGTCCCCGTCCTGCTCCACCACGGCAAGCCCATCCCCGAGTCCTTGATCATACTCGAGTACATCGACGAGGTCTGGGCCTCGAATGGCCCGGCCATCCTCCCCGCCGACCCGTACGCCCGCGCCACCGAGAGGTTCTGGGCGCAGTACATCGATGACAAGGTAGCACGCATGCATGCACATCTCTTTCAAGTTTCAAGTCTCAATCGTGTGTATACATACATGTATTAATTCACGTGCTTAGTGCTTACTGCTTCCTTAATTATGTGTAGTTTCTTCCGACGATTCTTGTTCTGACGGGAACGGCCGACGGAGACAAGGACGAAGCGGTGGGTCAGATGTCCACCGCCTTACAGCATCTGGAGGAGGCCTTCGTGGAGTGCAGCCATGGGAAGCACTACTTTGGTGGCGACGAAATCGGCTACCTGGACATCGCTGCCGGATCGCTGGTTGGCTGGATCAAGGCGGCGGAGAAGACGTCAGGGTTCAGGTTCCTCAACGAGACGAATGTCCCCAATCTGGCGGCTTGGGCCGGTCGGATCTCCGCGCACCCGGCGGCCAAGGACTCGATACCTCACGCCGACAGGCTCGTGGAGTTCAGCGCTTTCTTGAAGCCTCACTATCCAAAGTAGAACGTTGCGAGCTGCTAGTATTATACGCATGTGTGTCCGTGCTGTTAGTAATCTTTATGTATATGGCATTTCTAGATTTAGGGGGAGTTTGTTTCTCGTATTTAAGCAATATTTGTTATGAATACTAAAGTTTATTTGGTATCTCTTCAAAATACATAAAGTCTTCTTCGAATACGGATAGTAGCTGGTATTAAATAAAATGGCACCTATTGTAATCAGTTTTTTCAAGCAATAGAAGAGAGAAAACAGAAAACGCTGCAGCGGTCGTGTGACACAAAATTCTTTCTGTCTTTCTCGTGTTCGCGAGTTCTTGCATCCAGTGTATGTGTGTGTTTCATCCAGTGTGATCGCGTGTGTGCTTCAACTTCGGATTGGCTTCCATTGTGTGTTTGTGTGTGTTCATCCGTTGTGCCTCACGTATATAAATCTCCGTGTTCTGCCGAGTCGTGTTTCTTCTTGGATCGGCTAACGGTTGGTATCAGAGCCTTGCGCTTGATCCGGCAATGTCTCGATCACCTTCCGACGCACCTTCCCGGACAAGGATGCCCAGCGACGTCGGCGCCGTCTGGAAGTGGGGATCCAGTGGCGGCGGCAGTGGAGAAGTGGTGATCCATCGCGTGGTGAGGGAAACGGGTGGATCGGTCGTCTACCCAATACTGACGAGAACCAACTATGGAGATTGGGCTCTTATGATGAGGGTGAACCTACAGGCGCAAGCCCTATGGGAGGCAATCGACACCGGCAATGCCGACTACCGCGACGATAGGATGGCGTTGTCCGCCATACTCCTTGTCGTCCCGCTGAAGATGCTGTCAGCGCTCACTGTCAAGAACACCACTAAGGACGCATGGGACACCACCAAGACACTGCGCATGGGAAACCAGTGTGTGCATGCGGCGAACACAAACGTTGCGCAAATAATTTGAGGCGGTCAAATTCAAGGACGGCGAGTCGATGGATGACTTCGCGATGCATCTCACCAGCCTAGTCAACAACTTGAAGATACTCGGGGACAAGTTGGAGGAAGACCGTGTGTTAAAAAATTCCTCCGCGTCATCCCGGTGAGGTATAGTCGGGTAGTGATCTCAATTGAGACACTCGTTAACTTGTAGACGCTCCTGGCGAAGGAGCTCACTGGACAACTGAAGGCCGCTGAAGAGCGCCATGACCAAGACAACACTAACGGCGCCAGTGGGTGCTTGCTCCTCACAAAGGAGGAGTGGCTTGTGCGCTGCAAGGCCAGGGCTCGTCTAGCAGACAGAAGCCCGGAGATGGCTATGGCAGCAATCGGCGCCGAGGCAAGCTGAAGTGCCACGGCAATGGCTATGCCGCCGGCGGTGGCGGTGGTGGCACTGCATCTAACGGCGATCGCGACGTGTCAAAGGACAAGTGCCATAACTGCGAAAAACTTGGGCACTGGGCTAGAGACTATCGCAAGCCGCGGCGCAATGAGCAGGCCAACCTGACACATGTTGATGACAACGAGCCCACGCTGCGCATGGTGTAGTTGTGTGCATCGTCTGAGGCCACCTAAAGCATGATCAAGGACGTCATGCTCAATGAGGTGCACGCTGATGTGCACGTAGGACATGAAGAGGACCACCATGTTGATGCGTGGTACCTTGACACCTGGGCCAGCAACCACATGACGGGCTACAAAAATGTCTTCGCTGAGCTGGACACCGGTGTCACTAGTTCTGTCAAGTTCAGCGATGGCTTGATCATCGGCATCCGTGGATGTGGTACAATTCTTTTCATGTATCACAACGAGAGCACGCGCTACCGACGGAGTGTACTACATCCCTTGACTGCGGAGCAACATCGTTAGCCTTGGACAGCTCGACGAGAATGGCTGCCAAATGCTGATCGTGGGAGGCGTGCTGTGAATCCACATCGCCAGCGGCAGCTTCTCGCCAAGGTAAACCGTGTGTGTGCAACCAGTTATATGTTCTCTCCCTGGACATAGCACAGCCGGTGTGCCTGACGGCACGACTTGACGACAATGCATGGCGCTAGCACGCCCGCTACGGTCACCTCTATTTTGAGGCGCTCCGGAAGCTGGCACAACGCGACATGGTGCGCGGACTGCCGAAGATCGACCACGTCAACCAAATCCTGGCGAAGCAACATCGTACTCCATTCCCACAAGAGGCCAAGTACCGCGTGGAGAAACTCCTCGAGCTGGTGCATGATGACCTGTGCGGACCGATCACGCCGGCGACACCGGGTGGGAAGCGCTACTTCGCTCTCGTCGCGACCTCAACCGCTACATGTGGCCGACAACGCTAGCAACGGCGACGAGGCGTCCGCAATGATCAAGCACATCCGGCCGACGCCGAGGTGGAAGCTGCAAGCGCTCTGCACTGACCGCTGAAGAATCTAGACCGCCATTATGAGTTAATAGAGTATTTTGATGATTAATGATAAATCTATATGTGAGACTAACACCTTTATTGATATACCTAGTACTTAGTATCATTTTGGATGAAAAGGTAAAAATCATGGAGGTATGCATTCGACATCATATTTTTATATCTTGCTGCATGCCTCGGATCCAAAATATAGGTTGAACTCCACCAGAAGTCTAACTTGAGTATGTGCATATATATGGTTTTATTACACATTCGTGTATGCGCACATCTAGGGGGAGTTCACTCTATGTTTTGTGGTTTCATTAGTGTTGGTTCTTGTTCTTTATCTTCTTATATTAAGGATCTCTACTTTGAAACATATCTCTTGAGTATATAAAACTTGTGTAGTTCATATATACTAATATTGCTTTTTGTTCAATTAATTGCAATTGTGATGGTTGTTATCAATTACCAAAAAGAAAAAAATTTGAAGAATCTAGACCCACCATTACGAGTTAATGGTATGTTTTGGTAATTAATGACAATCACATTGTGGGACTAATATTTTCTATGAGTTAGATGAATATGTTATATTTCATGATAATAAAAACTTTAGATGGCATCATGAGTTGATCGTTATCAAGTCAAGATTCAAGTGAAGGATGCATCATGTGTTGATGCACATCAAGATCCTGAAGAAAAGAAAATCATTATGTGTTGATGATGTTCAAGAAGAGAAGATGATCATGAGTTGATCATCAAGTCAAGAGAAGACCCATCATGTGTTGATAGAGGACACGTAAAGGATGCATCATGGGTTGATACATATCAAGACAATGACCCGGACTTCAAGTGAATATATACGTCATCAAGCTTCAAGATGCTAAGGCAAAGATATGACTAGTTAGGGCTAATGATGTGTTCCTAGTCTTTTACCGGTCTTAGTGTTTGGTTGGAAGACCGGATTACTAGTATAGGTTGCCATACTATTAAAAGAGGTCTTGTCTAGTAGCATGAGTCTCATCATGTGTTGATAGCTCAATCCCGCTTGCTCTAGCTCTCTGTGGCATGTTGCCGATATTTGCGAATGCGTTTTGCAAATAGTTGAGGCTCATGCATCTAATCCTTGTAGTATGTGATTATACTTCGCAAATGTGTTTTGCAAGTGGTTGAAGTCCATGTACCTACTCTTTGTGGTATGATCTAAAGTTTGCAAATGTGTTTTACAAATTGTTGAAGTTCATGCACCATTCCTTGGCATGGTCTAAGATTACTCATTGCTCTTTTCTTGGACTTAGGCCATGTGTTGGCTCTTTGGATTATATTTCTTGATTTGATCAAATATGTTTGAGATCAATCAAACAGATGAGTTATGTAGCCCTCTGAATAAGCTTTCTATAGAGCTCAAGATCACTCAATTCCGACATCGGAGTCAAAAGTTATGACTGTTTTTTCGAGTGTCATCTGTGCTGAAATCCAGGGCTGGACTGACCGCAATTAAAAGCCTGGACTGACCGAGAAGGCTGGACTAACCGCACTTATAAGGCCGGTTAACCTTTTCCAGAGAGCATGTTTTTAGTTTTCCTCCTCCTGGAAGGCCCGGACTAACCGGGGGTCCAGTCAGACCGGACCCTATGAGGGAGGACTGGTCGGGAATTTTATGTAACAACTATTTTTATAGACGTTGCAATATAGCCCAGACTGATCGGTCCTGTGCCTACGGACTGACCGGGTTTCCCGGATTTTTGAAAAATTCTCCTCCAACGATTAGTTTTTGTGTGTAGGTTATAAATACCCACCTTAGCCGGTTGAGGGGCAACTTTTGGCATCCCAATTTATTCTCTTGAGCTAGTGTAAGCTTCTCCTCTCAATTGTGCATATGTTGCACCTTGTGAGCAAAGGGAGATGTTCTAGTTGCATGTGTTGTATCGACGATTGAGTCGCGATCTTACAAAATATAAGGGAAAATGGCACGAGATTTCACGGGAGAGAATGAGACTGTTCTTTATTGATATAAACGGCTATTACAGGGGTGCCTACGACCGAGCGATGGACTAATCTCTAAGTACAATGAGCGCAATGCTTGCTATTCTAATTGCTATGCTTCAATCTGATAGCTTGATCTTCTCCTCTTGATTCGGATTCTGATTATGATTGCCTTCTGCCGTATACGTCTTCCTTTAAGTAGTTGATGAAGCGATGGTAGTTACTCCTGAAAAAGATGCCCGTTGTGAAGAGTCGCGACTCGTCGGAGCGAGGTGGTGGTTGATGAAGTATCAACCGTTCTGCAATTAAGTGTCTGTGAGACACCCAACAGTACGACGATTACTTGTTAGTGATTTAGGATCACGTAACGTCGCAGGGCATGGAATATATAACATGTGTTCCATCCATCAAACGGTATGGAATATACCTAGAGTTAGATCCAGATGCTAGTTCATAGCTTCTACGAGCAACTACTTGGTCGGAGGCTAGGTACAGGATCTTGTTCGACCAAGTTATCCCTCGTGTAACCTCTGGAATCCTTACGACCAATAAGGTCGTGAGCCTTAGGGGTTACGACCATGAAGACGTATGGTCTTTAATTATGTATTAAAGAAATGCATAGAGATTTTAATCCTCGTCATGTTGCGACTAGAATTGGATTGAGCATCCAATTGTGCATGTGTTGCACTTGGTGAGAGTAAAGCGAGAGGCTTCAACTTATTACTCTTGGTATTTGCCGACACCTAGACGGTGTGGAGGTGTCGTGGTCCGGTGATATTCTCAAGAAGCTTGTGAGAAGGTCCGGCGGTTGTGAGTGGTTTGGTGCTCACCATCTCCGGAGTGAAGGAAGAGCAACCCCGAGTGGATCGAGTTGTTGGTTTGTGTTGTGAGCCGATCCAAGTGGTTGGACTTACCTCGAAGGTGTTGGCTCAAGTTGTGGAGTCGGTCCAATGTAGTTGGGCTTACCTCAACGTGGATTAGGGGAGACCGGCAAGTCTCCGAACACTATAGTAAAACATCGTTGTGTCATTGTAGTTTGTTCTCTTGTGCATTACTTTGTGCAATTTACATTCATAGAATTAATTTGCTTACATATATTTGTATGATTGCTATCATTATCAATAAACTTATTTTGTTGGTGCACTTAGTAAAGACTAGTTGATTTAGGTTTTAATTGTGCAAAACTGAGTTGTTGTTAGCTTCCGCATTAGAAATCGGTTTTAGCCTTAGAGATTTTTTAGAAACGATTATTAACCCCCCTCTAGTCGGCCTCCTCGATCTTACAACCGCGACGGTGAATTCACATTAGCAGAGTTTGGTGAGTACTGCGTGAATCGCAACGTCAAGCGACACCTCACGTCGTCGTACTCACCGCAACATAACGGTGTTGTCGAGCGCTGGAATCAGATAGTCGTTGCAATAGCACGCAGCCTGTTCTGGGGTGAGGTGGTCACAACGGTCGTCTACATCCTTAACCATCCATGTGCTCATCTCTGTCGCCGCCCGCAGCTTCGTTGACATCTGCCCACGTGTCACCGTCCACGCGTTCATCTCCACCGCCGCTTGTGGTTTTGTTGACGTCCGCCCGGGCGTCGCCATCCATGTGCTCGTCTCTGCCGCCTGCAGCTTCGTCGACGTCCGCCCGCGCGTCTCGTCCACGCGCTCGCCTCCGCTTAGCCGCACGAGCCGCTGCGGCCGCCTCTACCTCTGCTTGGCCGCACGAGTCGCCGTGGCTATTCGGGGCCGCCTATAGGGAGCCGCTCAAGGCCACCCGCCGGAGAGCTGCTTATCGCCGGAGACTCCCACCGTCGCCGGAGTAGCCGCAAGGTAACCCTAGTTCCTCGGTTCCCCATGCGCTCTGCTGGCATGTAGGCCATTTTAACGTGTCGCCCATTAAGAAGCTGGCCCAAAAAAAAGGAAAAATATATCAGTACGTTGTTCTAATCGCCGCGTCGTCCAGTGCCGCTTGTTAGGCTTCGTTGCCTTGGTCGTCGCGCCGTCTAGCGCCGCCTACCAATGGGCACTGTTTCTGTTCCTCGTTGCCCGGTGATCCTCAATGGTCTTAATTATCGGGACTGGTTTCAACATATGTGCCTCCACATGCGTGGTCAATGCCTTTAGGAGTTTCTTACTGACGAGTTGCCTTGTCCGCCTCGCTGTGCTCTGCCTGCTGAGCCTGTACTCCCGAAGGATGCTTTCGAAGATGCTCATACAAAGGCATCTGAGGTTTTTGAGAATGCCATGGAGACTTTTAGACTCGTATGTTGCCTACAAGATATGGATTGATGAGGATGCCCATGCCTTTGCTATTCTGGTTGCTAGTATGGAAGTGCAATTCACTGGTGATGTGGTTGGTTTGGCTTCAGTACAGTTGATGTGGACACATCTGCGCAACCGCTATGAGTCGTTTGATGATTCGTTGTATCTTTCTGTTGTGTGTTAGGAGCAGTCACTGCAGCAGGGAGATGCCACTGTGGATGAGTTCTATGCCCAATTGTCTGCAGTATGGCGTCAGATTGACTCTTTGGGACTGGATGTTTGCCACACATGTCAGTGTTGTCAGCGTCAGCAGTCTCACCTGGAGCTTCGTCGTATCTACGACTTCTTGATCCGTCTCCGGGCTGAGTATGAGCAGACTCGTGCTCAGTTGCTGGCATGCCACCCTTGTGCGACCTTGTTAGAGGCCCTTGCCGCTGTTCGTGCTGAGGAGATTCGCCTTCGTGTTGCGGGTCTGCTGCCATCACCGTCGTTTCCTTCGATTCTGGTAGCTTCTTCATTTTCTACACTCGCTCCATCTCCAGCTACTCCATCACAGCCTTTGGCCTCTTCGGTTCCTCCTTCACCGTCTCCTTCGCCACCACCACCCTCTCGAGAGGCTCCTTCCGGCCTTCGTCCTTCTTATCCTCTCTACTACACTTGTTGTTCGTGAGTTGAGAATTCTTCTGATGCGACATCTTCTTCTGATGGCTCATCTTCTTCGGCCTCTCCTCGATATGCTCTTCGTGATCGCCGTCTATTCACCTCTTGCGTGCTTTTGTTTAGCGGCTCTTGCCGAACGACTTCTTATCATGATGTTGTCGCTCATCGAGTGGCGCATGCGACAACAGAGGAGATTGCTGCCCTTGAGCGCATGAGCATGTGGGATCTTGTCTCTCTTCCCGCGCGTGTTACTCCTATCACGTGCAAGTGGGTCTACAAGATTAAGATCCGCTCTGATGGTTCTCTTGAGCGCTACAAGGCTCGTCTTGTGGTATGTGGTTTTCAGCAAGAGCATGGTCATGATTATGATGAGACATTTGCTCATGTGGCTCACATGACCACCGTTCGCACTCTTCTTGCTGTTTCATCTGTTCGGATATGGTCCATCTCTCAGCTTGATGTTAAGAATACATTTCTCAATGGTGAGCTGCGTGAAGAGGTTTATATGCAGTCACCGCCAGTGTATTCTGTTCCTGAGGGTATAGTTTGTCGCCTTCGCCGATCTCTTTACGGCCTCAAGTAAGCTCATCGTGCCTAGTTTGATTGTTTCTCTTCTGTTGTCACTGCCGCTGGTTTATCTGCCAGTGCTTATGATCCTGCTCTCTTTGTTCACACTTCACCTCGTGGTTAGACGCTTCTCCTTCTTTATGTTGATGATATGATCATTACTAGAGATGATTCTTGGTACACCACCTTTGTGAAGGAGCGTCTTAATGAGCAGTTTCTCATGTCTGATCTGGGTCCTCTTCGCTACTTTCTTGGGGTTTAGGTTATTTCTACTCATGAGGGCTTCTATCTGTCCCAAGAAAAGTATATTCAAGATTTTCTTGATCGTGCTTCTCTTACTGATTAGCACACCGCTGAGATTCCTATGGAGCTTAATATTCATCTTCGGCCCACCGATGGTGAGCCTCTTGCTGACTCTACTCGCTATCGTCACCTTGCTGGGAGTCTTGTTTATCTGGGTGTCACTCGTCCTGGTATTTCATACCTTGTGCATATCTTGAGTCAGTTTGTTTCTACTCCCACTCAGCTCCACTATAGTCATCTTCTTTATGTTCTACAATATATTTGTGGAACCATCACTCGTCGTCTGTTTTTTCCTCGCTCTAGCTCTTTACAGCTCCAGGCATATTTTAATGCCACTTGGGCTAGTGATCACTCTGATCACCGGTCTCTCTCTGCTTATTGTGTTTTTCTTGGAGGTTTTCTTATTGCTTGGAAGACTAAGAAGTAGACATCAGTTTCTCATTTGAGTGTTGAGGCTGAGTTGCGAGCTATGGCTTTGTTGATAGCGGAGGTTACTTGGTTACAGTGGTTACTTGAGGATTTTGGTGTTTTAGTTTCAGCACCCACTCCTCTTTTGTCTGATAGTACAGGGGGCTATTAGCATTGCTACAAATCTGGTGAAGGATGAGCTTACTAAGCATATTGGTGTTGATGCTTTCTACATGCGGACACAGGTGCAGGACCAGGTTGTTGCTCTTCAGTATGTACCTTCAGAACTTCAGTTAGCAAACTTCTTCACAAAGGCACAGACAAGAGCCCAGCACAGTTTCTTTGATCCACCGTAAGTTTAAGGGGGGGTGTTAGATGTATATTATTAGTTGTGTATTTTTTTTCATTGTATAAAGGGTTACCTGCATATATGCTACACCTGTACACACACACACACAGATATATATATATATATATATATATATATATATAATATATTAGCCTTATGATGAATACAATCGCTATTCATAACAAGCCTCACACACACTGTCACTGATGGTGATGGATACAGACAAGCCTGAACACACGTAATCCCATAAACCCCACGCCCAAATGTAAGGGACCCACTAGTCTAAGTTTTTTTTGAGAGGAACCCACTAGTTTATGTGCCCCAGTCCCCCGTGCAGGCCTAATAGTAGGCTATGAGGGTGGCCGAGTAATCAGGAATTCAGGGTGGATGAGACGGCATGGCCGCAGCTGGCAGGCGCATAACAATTGAAACCAGCCCATCAAGCTAACGAGCAAATCATTGGCCCACACCGCATGTCCGCACGATCACGAACAATCACACCCGGCCACACAGCGTACGGAGCAACTCCTCGTTTTCCAGCTCTCAACTCTTGTTCCAAGAGAATCCACTTCTCTAAAAATTTGGAACTAGCTGATGGAAGCATAAGGAAGTGAGGATTTAAGGCGAAAAGGTCATACTACTCCTGTTTTTGACACCTAAGCCTATTTGTATTGCTCGACTTTCTATTTTTTAAAAAATTACAAATGCCCCAGGATTGATTCAATTTGAATGTTATATCCAATTCAGATACATTAGTTCACGGCAAAAGTATTATCCTTTCAGATACAAATACTTGCATTCATCCCAAAACGATCAGGTGTGTGATATTTCACACTAGCAGATGCTTGCTTATTGCCAAGTTGGTTCATTCATTCATCAATTACAAGAACAAAACTACGACTTCATCTCACAATTGATACAAGAATTTATCTCAGTTCATCTCACAACTGATACAAGAATTCATCTCACAATTGATATATAAGCACATGCAGGATTACAGGGAAGTACTAGTATTACAGAGAAACACATAAAAGAAAATCGCATCGTTGAGCTTTTGTTCACCACATCATTGAGCTTTTTTTCATCTGCAATAAAAAAGAAAAGATGAGATTTGATATTTCAGTTCATGCACAAATACAATGCTAACATTTTCATGGACAAGGAGACAAATAATAGCAAGCACAAGTTAGCATTTTCATGGATTCATGGATAAAAATCGGTTCATGAACCATCTGCCATCATCAACCGGTTCATCTGATTTCATGTGATTTACACATTCCAAAGGAGGAGAGAGAGCAAGAGGAGGCGATCGACATGGTGGCGAGGGAGTAGGGGACAGGAGGACGGCTGGGAGCAAGTCGACGATCGGGACCAGCCTACGAGGAATTCGAGGCGAGGAAGTAGGGGACTCATGCACCTCTTTGTCTCCCGCACCGTCGGCCCTGAGCTCGCCCTTCCGGCAGCCTCCCCAGTGGCCTAGGAGTGCAAGAAGGCATCCTCAACCGTGCTGGTCTCCTCTACCTCGTCGGTCTCCACGCCGAATCCGGCAAGGGCGACCGCATCGGCCTCTTCCACCTCTGCTCCACCTCTACTCCGACGACCGCATCGTACTCAACCGTGCTGGCCTATTCCACCTCTGCTCTGGCGACCACACTGGCCTCCTCCACCTCCTTGGCCTCCAAATCCGCCGGTCTCCACGCTGGATCCGGCAAGGGCGACCACACCGGTCTCCACCATCTAACACCGTCGTCCTCAACCGCATTAGCCTCCTCCACCTTGACGGTCTCCACACTGGATCTGGAAAGGGAGAGGCCAGATCCACCCGGCAGTCATGGTCCTCAACCGCTAGCGATGAGGGCTGAGCGTGGCGGCGAGAGGGAGGGGCTGAGTGCAGCGGCGAGAGGGGGGCGACTGTGGTGTCGAGAGGACTTGCGGCGAAAGGCTCCCAGCCAGCGGCACTGGCCTCCCAAAGTGGCGACGGCTAGGGAATGGAGACCAGTCGGGCAACAGAGAGGAGAGATGGGTGGCACATGTGAGATGGGGGGCAAGAGCCGAACGGGAGAGGTGAGGGGTGGTTTTGTGTAATGATCTAGGTAATTTCTTCTCCACTTAAAATCCCGCCTGTAATTACGCAAGTGACCACATCAAGATAGTGAAAAGTTCAGTGCCAACTTTTCAAACTCCCAACCATTGGCCTGTCGCATATTGCTACGTACTCCAGCAGCCTATGAATCTTCCTGCCACTACACCTAATCGAAATGAGTTTGGTCTCACCGTCTGAGGAAACTCAATGCAAACTCACCTCTTTAGTGCAGTGGCGGAGCCAGAATTTTGTCAATGGGGGTGCAAAACCGCTCAACCGGCGGCGACGACGCAAGGCAGTGAGCACACGTAGCGGTCGGCGATCGGAGGCCGAGCCGGTCGTAGGGGGGCTAAGAGCGCGTAGGCAAGGCGGCTCGCACTCACAGGGAGGACAGCGGCGGTGCGGGCCGTGACCGTGTGACGCAGCAAGGGGCGACTGGCTGCTGGCACTGGGCGAGGGGTAGGGCGAGCTGGCGAGGGCAGCACTCGGGGCGCCGGCGGGAGGCGCGCAGCGGCGCAGGCAGGGACCGACGCCGGCGGCGTCAGATCTGGAGCGGCGTGAGTCGCGTGACGCAGCAAGGGGCGACCGACATCGGGCGAGGGCCGAGGGGTGGGGCGGGGCGACATCAGTACTACATCACCCATTTGGCCATTTCCCAATTCCCATTCTGCCATTCACAGAGGCACAGAGCACTAAGTCTAAGTCACTAACCAAAACACAGAGGCGGGAGGAGCGGACGGCGGCCGCCGCCACCGCCGAGGCCGAGCCGCCCGAGGCGGGCGGAGCACACGGGCGCGGCGCGCGCGAGGAGGCGCAGGCGACCAGCGAGAGGTCGCAAGGGTGGCGCGAGGCGCGCGCCGAGGCACTAGCGGAGGTCGGAGGCGACCGACGGCGCGCCGAGAGTCGAGGAGAAGCAGCCGGAGGCGTCCCGCGTCTGGGCGTTAGATCTGGAGAGTGGCTGAGTGAAAGAGAGAAATGGGGAATTGGGGAGAGAGGTTAGAGGATAAGCAGCCGGCAATGGCCAATGGCTAATGGGCTTGCGACTCCGAACTTGGGCCGAATAAGAAATGGGGTCCTTGGGTGGGCTGCCGAGCTGTGCTGCTGAGAACATGTAATCATGTATATTAATATGTATAGTATATACTTTATATATTAAAGAGGGTATATATCAGTTTTTTGTGCAAAATTTTTGAAGGTGCAACTGTACCCCCATACATCTACTGTAGCTCCGCCCCTGCTTTAGTGACGAGAGCAACGACATCAAGGAGGCAGAAAGTTAACTGCAAGCTATTTCAACTCCAGTAATTTATTAACTGCAAAAACTCTAGTGCTCTCAGGCACACGAAAAGTCAGAAATGACTGGAGTATTTTCAATCGTTACAACAACCGGAAATCTGAAGGACGCGTATATAATCAATTTTGTGTAGATTGCACCCGCATTCCATGTCTCAAGAGGAGCGACGGAAGGAAATAAGGACGAAGTGACAGACCAAGTGATCATAGCCTTGCAGTTGCATCATATAGAGGAGGCTTTCGTGAGGTGCAGCCAAGGGAAGCACTGCTTCGGCTGCGACAACCTCACTACCTGTACGCGGTTCTGGGGTCACACCTTGGCTGGTTCAAGGCAGCGGAGAAGATAGCGGGGTCAATGTCCATGATGAGACCAGCTTCTCTAAGGTATCTTCAATAATTAGAGATAACATTATCTCTAACATATGCTACATCATCTTTAGAGATAATATCTCTAATAGATAGTCTCTAGCACACTCTCTAACATTTATATTTTATAATTTTCCTTTGAAACAGGCCAACATGTCAACTAGAGTAGATTAATGTATCATGTCTTGTTTCGCGTTCACGACAGTCTCTTCAGGAAGAGACGACATGTGCTCTCTCTCCTCCATGTAAGATTTTGTTGACGTGGTATAACTAAGAGACGATAATAAATACACTACTGACGATGCCCTAAGCTGGCTGCACCACTGCACAGACGGGTGGCTCGGTTCTTGTAATATCCAAAAAAAAAATCAAGTTTTGATAAAATTAAACATTATTATTTATTTTCTGACTTTTCAAAAAAAATTAAGTTACTGAATTTTCAAAAAATATTTTCTTTATTTCTGAAATTTAAAATGATTTATTGTGATTAAAGCAAACATGAATTGAATCCAAAACTATTTTATTTGAAGTTCCTTATGTTTTAAAATATTTTCTTGAATTTTATGGAAGTTTTTCGGAGTCGTCTGCTATTTTTTGTGGCTTATTTGTATTTCCTGTATTTTCCAAAAATTAAAAATTAAACTAATTATTGGAAAAATTCGTGGCCTAATCTCTCTCTCTCCCCCATCATCCTTTCTCTTTCCTCTCCAGCCCACTCTATTTCTCCCTCTTTTCGGCCCATCTCCGCCTCGGCCCAGCTCACAAGCCTGCCCCTCAAGCCTTCCCTTGTTCAGCCTTGCATATATTTTAATTGCATTCTATGTGATGGCTTGTTGAGTACCTTCGTACTCATTGTTGCTCAATTACTATCCTTCAGTAAGAGAAGGAGAAGAAGACCCTATCGGCACTTAATTGGGTCTGGTAGGACCGTAAGTCTAAGAGGCCAAGAACTACGCCATGAGCCCGATCGTGTCAGTAGGCATATCCCAGGGTCTCACCTGTTGTGTTCTGATTCGCTTCCACCGCAGATATTGAAGGAATTTGGCATGATCGGCCTGTGTGTAAGTCAAGTGACCGCACGGTCTATTTACTTTGGTTTAATATTACGTAATAGCTTTACTTTTGTGATATATGTGTTTGATATTCAATGACGAATTGTGTACACTAGCTACTGATCCGGGCACTAATGCTGGTATACACAAAGGGTTCCGGGTTGCAAATCTGGGTCCTAACACGTTCCCCAGTCGATTGCATGTGGCATGTTGATGGGTCATCATCATCGAAGTTATCTTTATTTTCTGCTACAATTTTATTTCTTAGTGTTAAGCCCTGTGTGGCTAAATAAGTGTGAATTGTGACCATAAGGTCTCACCGGTTTTCTCTTTAATAACTTGGTATTTTATTAGTTATTCGCTGTGTATAAAATGATATTTTATCGATGTTATCATTGTATACACTAATGTCATTCTGGACTAGTGCAGTATACACGAAGGATCCGGATTTATATATTGTAGCCCCCGACAGCGCACCGTGACAGTTCCTATCTTTGAGTTGACTCGTTGTTTGCTAGTTTCCAATTTAGTTTTGTAATGCAAGCAATGCATAATCCAAATCCCCTTACCCCCATCATTGTAAATTTGCCTTGTTTCACGTTGATGAATTCCATACGGAGCACCCAGAAAACAGAGCATATATAGACAACAATATCCTGTTGTTGCACAGGTCACAGCTAAAAAATTTGCACAGGAGTTGATATGATCAGTGCCGTGCGCCTGTGGATCATTGACCATTGTGTGATGTCTCGTGCTTTCTTCATGTGCAAGAAATAAAACAAACAAGTAAACCATCTAATGATGTAATCTGGATTGAAGATGTCCTGTACATGATTGATTACCATGCACAATCTGGATTGAAGAGAGAAGAGATTAGATAACGAAAAATATCAGATTAACAGAAGGAATGGAAATTGACCCAAAAAAAATGGCAACAGTTTAGCTAAGAACAGTTATCTCATGGCAAAATGTTCTGTTGTAAAACTGATCCTTTGGATTGCATGCTTGATATAGGCTAAACTTCTAAGTATAATATCAATGTGATTCAATCATATGGGACAACATGATACCAACAGATTTGTAGTACTTACTGAGCAAGGCACTTTCATGTTTGGATCTAACATTACGTCAACACCAACAGATTTGTGGTACTTCTCAATACCAGCTAGATTAGTGAAAAGCAGTGTGGTTGACTGTTTCCTTCACACCTTGCAGAATAACAAGATCCTTTCTACCATGCTTGTTTAGAAACGATTTATATGATGATGGCAAACTGCCCTGCTTTAGAATGTATGCAGATCTGCAGAACAAATAATATAGGCAAAAAATCACTATTCTCACATGCTACTGGATAGGTACTACAAATACATATATATACATACTACCCACCTATTGCCCGTGCATGATGCATATCTTTTTCGATGATGTAGCAAATGATTTAAGTTATTGTCATAACAAGATAACAAGGGAAATTGCCCCTTCATCTCAGAAAAAGTTATGCCACATTCTTACATTTATATTGCAGCAGTCTCAATAATGCACTGTATGAATCCATGACTCAAATTTTCGGATTAGTAGGATCTGTGGATTATAGAAGCTGGTGGAGGTAGAGGGAGGATGGCGGCCAACAGAGGTCGAGGGGAGGCGGCGGCGGTGTCCGAGGCGAGGGAGGCGGCGGCGTTGGGGTAGGGGAGGTGGTGCAATCGGGAGGCAACGTCAGGGCAGGGGAGGGGAGGGGAGGCGGCAGCGTTAGGGTAGGGGAGGCGGTGGCGTCGGTAGGCAGCGACGTTGGGGGAGGGGAGGGGAGGCGGCGGCGTTGGAGGAGGGGAGGGGGCGGCGGGTGTGGGAGCCAAAGGGGAGGGGAAAAGAATGGGTCGAGGGGAGGAAGGATGACAAAAAAATGAAATAATTTGCATTTATATATGAATGACATTTTGTGTATAATTTCAGCGAAGTTTAGTGGTAAAGGGTTATTCCATTCCGCAAAAGTAAAAAAAAACACCTCTCCTGTGGCTTATAAGCTTAAAGTTGCTTAAGTTTTTCATAAACCAGTTAAAAAAGCTACCCCTTTATTTAGGTTTTGACTTTTTTTGCTTTTAAGCCAGATAAAAAAACTAAACAAACAGAGTCTATGTCATACATTTGATCACCATTACATTTCTGAATCCTTTATTGCTACCAAATTACGCTTTTATTGAAAGAAACAGATACACGAATATGAACGGGAGTGGCGGACCCAGGATTAAAGTCTAGGTATGACGGAGTTGCAAGCCGCCAAGCGCGGATCAATATGCAAACTATATTGCAAACTTGCAATTGCAGCAATACGAGCATACAACACTAAATGAAATCAACAAGCGAAGATAAATGTAGGAGTAGGACATCGAGAAATACCGTGCCGCCACCCACGGACTACGCCGGCCGCCAGACACCGCCCCTTGCCGGCCTGCCCCTTGGCCCCCTCGGCTCCTCGCGCTGTCCGGCAAGTGGCAGAGCCCAGGAGCAGAGTCGCCACACGCGCTCGCCCTACGCCGCACCGCCCGTCGCCTGGCACCACACCGACACGCTCCCACGCTGCACTGCCCGCCGGAGGCCTCCCGTTGCCGCTGCCAGCCTGCCCCTTGGACCACTGACCCCTCGGCCGGCTCGTCGCCAATCGCACCTCTGGGCTCCGGCTAGTGGAGGACCAGGGAGGCCGAGCGAGCCCCGCTGCGACGCCGACACCGGCGCGCGCGCGCTGCGCTAGGGAGCGAGCCGCCGCCTGCCGGAGCGAGCCTCGAGCCTCAGCCGCCCGCACTCCGTCGCTCGTCGCCTAGGGTTGGGACTGGAGTGATGCTCCGCTCGCTTCTTCGCTCGACCAGGCCAGCTGCTTGAGCCGCGGAGCTACCCACGCCGCACCGCCCGCCGCTGCGCGCGGTGTCGCCGGGCGCCGGTGTTCGCGCTCGGCACTCCGTCGCTCGCGCCTCGTGGCCTCACCTCGCGCCCTCGCTCGAGCTCCGTCCGCCGCACACTCTCCCAGCCCACGCTCGCCGCCTCGCCCCGCCAGCCCACCTGCGCTCCGCCGCCGCCGCCGGTGCCGCCTAGGGGGGCTAGAGTTGGGAGACACGAGAGAGTGAGAGACCAAGTTGAGGGAGAGACACTGGAGAGTGGGGAGTGGGTTGGGGATTTCAGATTTGGCCATTTGAGCTGACCGGCTGGTGGGCTACATTCAGCGAAACAAGCCCATATGCTTGAAGGGCGCCAGGGTGGAGGAATTCAACGAGCGGAAGCGGGAAGGCCGAAAGGGGAAGGGGCAAGGGACCGACGGCTCCGGGAGGGAGGGGGTTTCCGCCAACGTCGGACCTGGGGCGGCCGCCAGCCTCACCCGATTGCTGAGACCGCCCCTGACGGGAAGAACACGACGTGTGCACAAGTTTTAAAACATGTGTTGTGCGACAAGGATGCATATGGTACTTGTCGGAATACTCTCTTCCTATCTTATTTCCTACTACATTATTGCATCAATCAGCTGACACAAAATACAACCAGCGGTATTGTATAATATGTAATCTACAGCAGATATCCATATTTTTTTTCTCCAACCCTGCAGGAGCCACGTCACCACTCGCCATGCCGGTTTAATTAGTTGTTTGCAGCCGCCGCGGCATTCCGTGCCTGCACAATCTTGGCGTACTCAACCAGGCTGCCGACGTCCTGCAGGACCGCCTTGGCGGCGTCGAGCTCGCCGAAGCGCTCCATCCACGCCGCCAAGAGCGGGGCCTTGGCGGCGTCGAAGAACTTGGCACCGGACAGCACCTCGGTTGCCTTCACCCACGGGATACTACTCCCCAACAGGACGTCGACGTACCCGACGCTGTCGCCGCCGAAGAAGCCCTTCCCCTTGGAGCACTCCTTTAGGCCTCCCTCCAGAGAATCCACCGCCGCGAGCGTCTGCTTCAGCCACTCGGCCCTCTCCTCGTCTGTCTTGGCCCTGAACACCTTGTCCCACGGCGCCTCCAGCTGCACCCACGCGCACAGATCGCATCACAGATTTCATAGTTAATGCGGCACCCATAACTGAACCATCTTGATGCAAATACACCAAGGGATATATGTGAAAAGGTTAAAAAAAAACACCTTGTCTTCAATGTAGGCGGCCCAGAAGCGAGCGACGGCGCGGTCGTAGGGGTCGGCGGGGAGGAGGGACGGGCCGGTGGCGCCGAAGGCCTCGTCGATGTACTGCACGATGATCTGTGACTCGCTGATGGGCTTGCCGTTGTGGATAAGCACGGGCACCGTCTTGTTCACCGGGTTGGAGCTGAGGAAGAGCTCGCTCTTGTTGCGGAGATCCTCCTCGACGTAGTCGTAGCTCAAGCCCTTGAGGTGGAACGCAAGCTTCGCTCTGGTGACGAACGGGCTCGCCCACATGCCGAGCAGCTTCAGTTCTCCTCCGGCCGCCATCTCCTACTACGGATGTGTTTGCGTGTGCTTGTGTTTTGTTGGATTCTTTATCAAGGATAGAGGTTACTGATACTGTGGTTGGATTGGGGTGGTAATGGACTATGGACTACATATATACAGGCATCAATGCGTCATCCATGATGCTTGTGCTGTCGTTTTTTTAAAGTACAGATGCTTATGCAGTTGTGGTGCCGATGTTTCCTTGGAGAACAGTGCTGCTGGGAGAGGGGGAAATTGCAAAAAAATAGCCACTTTGAAAATAGACAATTCCATTTTAAAAACAAAGCGCTTAAAAAAACCTGTACTTTAATGTATGATAAACGGCGATCTTATCAACACTAGAAAGACCTGAGATGTGATCTGACAGTTCCTATCTTTGAGTTGACTCGTCGTTTGCTAGTTTACTTTTCCGATTTAGTTTTGTAATGCAAGCAATGCATTATCCAAATCCCCTTGTTGCACGTTGATGAATTCCATTTACTTTTACTACGGAGCACCCAGAAAACACAGCATATATAGACAACAATATCCTGTTGTTGCACAGGCCACTGCTAAAAAATTTGCACAAGAGTTTATATGATCAGTGCCGTGCGCCTGTGGATCATTGACCACTGACCACGCGTACGCTACTGTGTGATGTCTCGTGCTTTCTTCATGTGCAAGACGTAAAACATACAAATAAACCATCCAGCAAATTCATCCTGTCATTCTTCATCTTCTTTCACTAAAAAAAGATCCGAAGTAAATAATGTGCTGAAGTAAGACCGGCGTCCCGTCCATCAAACGTCTGACTACTGAAATCCTTCTTTTAATCCATGTTCTATGGTATAATAATTCGGTGAAGGAACCTAATTACACGTAGGTCTCAAAGAAAAAAAAAAGTAAAGACCAACTACACAAAAGCCATCTCTAAGTGCTCACTCATGCGTGGCCCACGCAAAAGATTCGGCCCGTGAGCAGCGCACCGCCCATGAGATGGGGAGATGTGCACGCCGTACGTTATAGATCTAGAATAATTTAGTTGATGAATAATTGATAGTATTGCTTACTAATGTTATCTGAGATGTGCGGCGTTTGTGTGGACTTATGTCGGTCAAGTTGGGAAGAACTTGTGTCTAAAAAAGATAGTGTTTTGGCCTTTGCATATGCAACGCAACTCGAAGGCGATCGTGGTTGACGTCGAGGATTGGGAGATGGCTTGATGCAAAGTCATGGTCCAGATGATCGAGAATGCTCGAGAAGATGATCGAGTTGGGGCACGTGAAGATTAAAGATAAATGATACGTGTTGGAGTTATAAAAGTATAGTTCGGCGGTCCATCTTCTAGTCGATCGTATCTTCCGGTCGATCTCGTGTGCATGTGCTTTTTGCCAGGATCGGTTTCCAGCGTTTAAAATTTTTCCACAACCATTCACTCTCTTTCTGACTGTCATTAACATCCTACACGTGATCCTATCCATACGGTTCTTATACTGTCTCGTTCATTTCATATAATCAAAAAGCTGCTAAAAACTCCGAGAAAAATCGTTGGGATTGGGGATGGAGGGGCACAACATCCTGCAAAATTTCAGACTCAACTGAGATCATCATAGTGAGAAACTAAAAGAGCAAACTAGATGAACATATAGGAGCTAGCATGCAGTGAGCATTGCAGCGTTTTCGTTCTAATTCATTGCTCTCTGACTCCGGTTGATCGATCACGATCGCTGGAAGCGGTGGCGGTATAATGCTCTAACTTGCTAACCAGCCAGACCTGTCTCTTCTTGCGGTTGACCGTGTGGTGGCAGTCGCCAATCATGCATTTGGATATGCTATTGTCTCCGCTGCAATCGGTGTTATTTATGTGGAAACCTCTTAATCAAACTGAGGGAAATTAGCTCAGTGACATTGCGTTGGGATGTAATCGGAGGAACGACACCTTATTCACGACGCACTGAAAAATAACATCGTGAACATAAAAAAATTATGCCAAATGATATCGCCGTCAGTTACTTCAATTTGCATAAATTTTTAAATATAGAAACTGAGCTCAAAAAATTATCAAATTTTTTATGAAGTGTCCCGACATAGTTCAATTGCTTATGTATTTTTTTTCAAAATTTTATACGTTATGATTTCATCTCTAAAATTTATTTAATTTACTGTTTGTAGGCTTTTTCTAATATAGAAAATACGGTCCAAACATTATGAAAAAAAATTCACACTCCTTATACAGTGGACTTGATTGTGTATTTTTTCAGAATTTTTACAAAATTAATCAATACAATTTCATAATATCCATTGTAAGGAGTCTAATATAGAAAACGATGTCCAAATATTATAAAATTGCATTAATTAATTTTGAAAAAAATACACAATGAAGTTCACTGTGTGAGGAGTGTGATTTTTTTTCATAATGTTTAGACCTAATTTTCTATATTAGAAAATTCCTACAATCAGTATAGTTAAATAAATTTTAAAGACAAAATTGGAATGTATAAAATTTTGAAAAAAATAAATAAAAGAAATTGAACTTTGTCGGGAGGCTTCAAAAAAATGTAACAATTTTTTTAGCTCAGTTTCTATATTTGAAAAACTATGCAAACGGAAGTAACTAACGGTGATGTCATTTGACATAATTTTTTGTGTTCATGATGTTATTTTCCTGTACGTCACGAATAGAGTATCGTTCCTTCAATTAAATCCCAACGCGATGTCATTAAACTAATTTTCCCATGGCCCTTCTTGCTTTTGTTGAGAAAAACAAACCGTTGGTCTATTACCGATACTGAGGAGGCGTGAAGATCATTTTCTTCGCAGACCACAGAAGATCCATTACACATTCGCTTCGATGACGAAAGGGAGCACATCAACTGACGTGAGCCCAGCGCTAGTAAGACACCAAGGCACACCTAAACACTGAAAAGAAAAAGAGACAAGAAACAGCTACCCAAACCATGACGCACGCGAGGACGTACGTCGTCGAAGCCACTAAGCCAGTGAAGAAAAAACGTTCAATATAAAGACAACCAGCAGCAGCAACCTGTCCTCACGGCAACAACACACAATTTGATTCCATAAGAAGCCTATCAGCCAGAGACCAAGAAATCGAGTAAAAATGTCGTCGAACAAAGAGGAGACATCGGCGGTGCGTGTGCTCGGGAGATGGGCGAGCCCGTTCGTGATCCGGGTTCTGATAGCGCTGAAGCTGAAGGGCTTGGAGTACGAGTTCGTGGAGGAGACGGTGGGGGAGAAGAGCGAGCTGCTGCTCAAGTCCAACCCCGTGCACAAGAAGATCCCCGTGCTGCTGCACGACGGCAAGCCCATCCCCGAGTCCTTGATCATACTCGAGTACATCGACGAGGTCTGGGCCTCGAATGGCCCGGCCATCCTCCCCGCCGACCCGTACGCCCGCGCCACCGAGCGGTTCTGGGCCCAGTACATCGATGACAAGGTAAAGCTTTTGTGCGTTTTTCTTTCTAAAAAAACCATTCTTTTTTTTTCTGAACAATTCAGTTTTCAGCAACAATGGTGTGAATCTTTTGCCTAAACGTGTGCTCGATACGTAGTTTGTTCCGGCGATTCGAGTCCTGAGGGGAACGGTGGACGGATCCAAGGACGAAGCGGCCGGTCAGATGTCCACCGTTCTACAGCACCTGGAAGAGGCTTTCGTCAGGTGCGGCCAAGGCAAGGATTACTTCGGCGGCGACAGCATTGGCTACCTGGACATTGCTCTGGGGTCGTACGTCGGCTGGGTGAAGGCGGTGGAGAAGATCGCCGGAGTCAGGCTCCTCGACGAGGCGAAGGTTCCTAACCTGATTGCGTGGGCTGACCGGCTCTGCGCGCACCCGGCCGTGGCGGACGCGATACCTGACGCGGACAAATTCGTGGAGTTCAGCGTTAAGTATGGCTCTTTTCTGAAGTCTATTAATGCTTCCAAGTGAACAAAGTCTTCTACTGTATATGCTGGTGCGCGCTCTGGTATAACTGTCGTAAACTTCGTGCACGTGTGCCTGTACTGTGAGTCTGTGACCACTCGATGGAGTAACAACAAACGATGTGTTCTTTGTGTAACGTGCTTCTCAGTTAAATGTGCTAGCACTCACCAGGATCTTGATGTACGATATGTGACTTTCAAGTACCGTATATTGTTGTTCTAAAGTGAAATCTACTGAGTCGCGTTCCTGGATTCACAACAGTCAACTGTAAATCAGTGGTGATTCAATACAAGAGAAAACTGAACCTTCGCCCCCGTCTTTCAGCCCTAGAGCTCAGACATGTGAGACCGTCAGTAAGGGCAGATTTATACCAACTATGGGCCGGGGGAAAGGCCCAGCAATTAGTGGCGCAAAGTGGATGGCCAGACTGCGGATGGCATTTAGGGTTTGTTTGGATTGAGACCTGGGCTCTATGTCTGAAAAAATTTGGTACTTGAAGATAACCTAGAAAATAGATAATTTTTATTTAGCCAGACAAGTTTGAAGATGTGATTTTTGGTTGAAGACCTGAGCCTGGAGAAAATATAAAATTAAAAAATGACGTCTTGAGATGGTTTGAAAATAAGTAGCATGAAAACGGTTCATTAACTAATGAAGACAATTTATTAACTAACTTCTAATCTCAATTAGCACAACTCACGACAAATCTATGAGCAGCCTCGAGAGCTTTGAAACAGCGCTCAAAATCTAAGCTTCGCATTCATTTCGAAACAAAGCACATCCAATTAACAAATCAATTAACTAAAATTAACCATTCATGCATGTGCACACGTACCGTTGCATTTATGCCATTGTGGAACTTCCCATCTAGATTTATGTCTCCAAGCAAGCAACGCGTAGTTTCGCGACGCGATTAAATTCGTGCATATATAAATTGATGAGTATAAAATAATTATTGCAAGATTGACAAACTCGAGGATCATTAGTTAGCGAGAAAAGCCCAAGAATTCAAGCCCAACCGGATCTTCCACGAATCAACTCGAATTCAATTCGATTCGGTTCGGGACAGCCCAACATGTCTGTAATAAAAGGCCATAACTTTTACTTCTTGGACTTGTTTGAAAGCTTATTCCAAGGCCCACACAATGGGTATGTCCTCAACTTCCTCCATTGGGAATTGTGGGACTTGGCGAATTAGAGTTTGATTCGCGTGTGTAGCCGCCCTCGTGCGTGAGTCGTGGTCTCGCGTTTACATAAGATTGAAACACAACTAACAATTATCCTAAGCGATCCATTGTGTTTTGGGCGTATTCCGAAGAGTTGAGGGTTCGTGATTGGCGCGAGTGTTCAGCTAGCGACATCGTCTACTTCGCATCAACTATCCACGGTTCCTCATTGAGAAGATCGGGCCTCCCCCGTATCAATTACTATGAAGTGTTATATAGGATTAATGTGTACTTGGAATACCGGGAATTTTAGATCGTGTCGCAGGGTCTCTCCCTTGCATATCCCTCCTTTTGCAAAATATGTCTTGAACGACCTACGTGATTCCAAAAACTTAGCCTTAACCATTGCAAAGGAAGGAAAGACTATACAGAGTTATCTATAGAGGAAATGTGTTTACCCATTGATTAATTGTCGGATAACTGTGAAGTTGTGTTTGGCGCTCTGTAGGGAATCTAGTTATATTACCAAGTTCCGTTTTGGTATAATTACAATTAGAATCCAGTGGAACCTACACAGGTATGTCACCATGGTCACTAAACCTAAGTTTGTGTTGCTTATAAAGTACAAATCAACAAGTATAGCCACTAGTGCAGCACTTACTCTTGGTTGTAGGGCAAAAGTATGAATTGCTTATTGCGGTGAGCCAACAATGAGTCCGCCATGTAATCCTCGACGAATTTTGCATTCGCCTTGATGGTTTGCTCAAAGATCACGTGTGGATCGAAGAAACCTACCGGTGAATTCCTTACTTCGGCTTCAAAAATCACGACATCCCGCATCTCTTCTCTGAGGGATGCATGAATCTCCTCTCGTAGCTGTGCTTCGCGCTTGGCTTTGGCTCTCTTCCTACTCCGATACGTCTCGGAGTCCTTTGTGAATTCTTTGTTCCAATCAACATAAAGACCAATGCCTCTCGTACGACCCAGATGCTCCTTGTTTCCCAAGGCCGTAGAGAGTATATATCTCTCCCTGTCTGCCTGGAATGAGCCTTGGGAAGATTGAGTACTCAGCTCTTCCTGCAAGAGCCCGACATGTTATTTCACTTCCTATGAAGTTATCGAGTAATTACAAACTAGGTAGTTCGATATCTTACCATGCGCCGGAACACTTCCTCGTCTGCGGGGTTTGGAAAGGAGATGACCCCCGAAGACGCGGTAGATAACCTCGCCATTAGCCACTGTTTGGAACGCTCATCAGTGATCCTGGCAAATGGCGGGGAGGTGTCCAACTGGTGACGCATGTGCACGGTTTTGCGCGAGTGCTTCAGCCACACACTCTCGGTATCATCTAAACTGTGAGTACATGCTTTAGCCCCTTTTATACTCTGGCCCGACAGGTTAGCAAGGGCGGGATAATCATTTATGGTGCAGAACAACAAGAAGTGTATAGTGAAGTACTCTCGATTGTACGTATCCCATACCTGTACCCCTTCGATCCACAGTATTTTTAGATCTTCAATCAATGGTGCTAGGTACACATCAATATCATTCCCAGGTTGCTTCGGCTCTTTAATAAGTATCGACAGCAAAATATACTTCCGCTTCATACACAACCAAGGAGGAATGTTGTACATACAGAGAGCCACGGACCAAGTGCTATGTCGACTGCTCATGTTACCGAAAGTATTCACTCCATCTATACTCAATCCAAACCTTATATTCCCCGGTTCCGCACTGAAGTCTGCAAACCTGCTATCGATGTTTCTCCACTGGGTGGAATCAGCAGGGTGTCTTAGCTTTCCATCCTACTTACTCTCCTTCGAGTGCCAACGCAGCAGTTTTGTCTCCTTTGGGTTCGCAAAAAACTATTTCAAACGGGGAATTACAGGAAGCTACCACGCCACCTTAGCAGGAGGTCCTTTCTTCACCTCGATTCCCTTGCCGTCATCCGATTGATTCTTACGCTTGTATCGGGATGCGTTGCACACCAGACATATATGCATGTCTGCGTACTCTTTACGGTAGAGGATACAGTTGTTCGGACATGCATACATTTTTTCTACTTCCATTCCCAACGGACAAAGAACATTCTTGGCTCTGTAGGTGGTTTTGGGCAACTCGTTTCCATCCAGAAGCATGTCCGCTAAGAGATCTAACAGCGCCGTGAAACTCTTGTCGGATTAACCGTTGCTTGCCTTCAATTTCAGCAGTTCAAGCACGGATGACAACCTTGTGTATTCCGAGTTGCAGCCCAGGAACAAAGGCTTCTCCGAGTCCTTCATCAAGCCCTCGAATTTACCAAACTCTCTCTCACTATAGTTCACTTCTGCATTGCGAAGCATCTGATCCAGATTGTCACCATAATCGACATCATCCGGCGGCATATCGTTGACTTCGTCAGCGATGTCGTTATCACTACCTTCTTGTATAATCTGCTCTTCACCGTGACTGGTCCAACGTGTATACCCTTTTTGAAACCCCTTCAAATCAAATGTGATTCGATCTGCGCTTGGTTGTCAAACATCTTCAGATTCTCGCAGTCAATGCATGGATAGTACATATATTTCGCCCCCTTATTCAACATATCCCTCTCGGCAGCTCTTGTAAAAGCACACGCGTCATTAATGTACTCTTCACTCACACGGTTCTTAGCGTACATCCAGCTTCGGTCCATCACACGGTTCGTGTTGAAAACCCAGGAAATAAATAAAAGGGTGACCATGGTCTTCACTAGCGATTTCGACGTAAACGCCCGAAACTACTTAAATTAAAGTATGCTTATGCTCCAGTAGCTCACCTCGATCACAAGGAAGGTGTCAACGAAGTCAGCCGGGAAAGGTCCAAGGCGGCTGGTCGTCGGTGAACAAAGGCAACGGCGGCAAACTCCTCGGTGACAGATCTTCTCGGTGGAAATAAACTGAAACGAAGCACATGCACAGCTTTAGGGGGACATATAGGTGGGGAAATCGACCTTGGTGGGGTCGAGCACTCACCGGAGAAGAGTTGGCGTCGATGGCGGCGGCGGTGATAGCTCGGTGTGGGCGACAATAGCTGAAATGGACCACACGATCGAGTGAGCTCAGTGAGGTGAGACGATACTAAAACTGGGCACGGAGTGGCGTCGATGGACTCACCGTAGCGCCAGAGATGGAGAAGAAGACCGTTGAGGAGTACACTGCAACGGATGATATAAGTAAGCGAGCAAAACGGCACACCGTCTGTGATAGGATAATTATCATAGACGATTTTTGGTGAAAACCGTCTGTGACATGCAGTAATATCACAGACGGTTATTATTAAGAACCGTCTGTGAAATATCACAAACGATTTTCAACAAAAAAAACCGTCTGTGATATGTAGCAATATCACAGACAGTTATTATTAAGAACCGTCTATGATATTTCACAGATGATTTTTATTATGAACCGTCTGTGATATTACCTGTTCACAGACGGTTTTTAGCGTAGCTAGTAACACAGACGGTCTCTAAACCAAAACCGTCTGTGATGTCATGTAATACAGATGGTTTTGGTCAACCGTCTGTGATGAGGCGTCCAGTATTATCCTTTTTTGTAGTAGTGATTCGTATTCATATTTGCATAAAAAATATAGATACAAATATAGTATTAACTTTTGCTATCCGAAATGTTATTTTATCCGCACTAGTCGTATTTGTATTCGAATTCGATAAAACAATATACATATTTTATTACAATATGGCTAAGTAGTTGGATGAATATTTTTAGTTTAATGTGAATTCATGTTTTTAGGTGAAATAGATAAGCTAGAATGATTAAGTGTGATATGTATGAGCATAAAGTATAATAAATATCTTGTCATTACGTAAGTTGTGAGGATATCCGTATCTGACCGAATTGAATTGAATAGGTGTTCGATTCGTATTCGTATTTGTTACAACATTCTATTCGTATTTGATAATATTTAAATTTGTATTATATTCATTTAAAAATATAAATATAAATACGAAAAAACTATTATTCGATTTGTATTCCATCTGGGGACATTCCTCGTCGCCACCGGTTGTAAACTTGTACTTCTCGTGCCAATGCGCCACCTAGAGGTCCAAGACAACATATGCTAGCGTGTTCTCAAGGTTTCGATCACTTCCTACTAAGAAAGTAAGAATGTTCAGCGCAGTTTTGCCCCTGTAGAAGGCATTCGGTCACGTTGAGAAAAAGAGAAAATTGGTGGACGCACAAAACTGACTATCTTGTGACAAAAGAAGCAGTGGACTCGATCAACGCCCCAGAGAGGACGTAAGCAATGACGTCCCATGCGTGGCATTGTCAAAATGCTAGACTAACAACAGAACTCTCCCTCTCCGTATATGCTGACGGATCCCGGTCTAAAATTTAGGAGTGTTAATAGGATATTGTCGTGCTGCATACAGACTTATACCATGTAGCGCTGCATGATTGCTGCTGCATCTCATGCATGCGTGAGCCGCCTAGCACGTCCAAGCCCACACTGGCCACGATGCTAGTCGCTAGGGTTTGTCATGATGAGGATTGAGGAATTAGTTAGAGATTGAAGTAGGACTCGATGCCTAGTAGGAAGAGAGAGCAGAGTCAAAATGACATAGATGGATTTGATAAGCTTGACCAGTTGACCCAAGATAGCAAAGACGAGCACTTGGCTTAGTGTAGCCTGTATAAGGGAATTTTGGCTTAAATCATTTCTTTATTCTTCTTCTTCTGCAAGGCGTAGCGTCCGATGGACGAGGATACCCTATGCCGTAGAGGGTGCTCTGGCCCCCTTTTAGGTCTGCCACCGTATATACACACACCTATAGGAACATAGACGCACGTTATCTTCGCAACAAGAAGCAACCATACAGTTCGCAGCAAAGAGATCACCGGAGCTAGCCCAGCTAGAATTCCCGTAAGATCGATCGAGAAATGTCATCAGGCACGGAGAGTGCGGCGGTGGCCGTGCGCTTGGTCGGCATGTGGGCGAGCCCGTTCTCTAACCGCGCCGTGATAGCGCTGAAGCTGAAGGGCGTGGTGTACGAGTACCTGGAGGAGGTGGTAGGCAACAAGAGCGAGCTGCTGCTCAAGTCCAACCCCGTGCACAAGAAGATCCCCGTGCTGCTGCACGACGGCAAGCCCATCCCCGAGTCCTTGATCATACTCGAGTACATCGACGAGGTCTGGGCCTCGAATGGCCCGGCCATCCTCCCCGCGGACCCGTACGCCCGCTCCACCGAGAGGTTCTGGGCGCAGTACATCGATGACAAGGTAGCACGCATGCATGCACATCTCTTCCAAGTTTCAAGCCTCAATCGTGTGTATACATACATGTATTAATTCATGTGCTTACTGCTTCCTTATGTGTAGTTTCCTCCGGCGATTCTTGTTCTGAGGGGAACGGCCGACGGAGACAAGGACGAAGCGGCGGGTCACATGTCCTCCGCCTTACAGCATCTGGAGGAGGCCTTCGTGGAGTGCAGCCATGGGAAGCACTACTTCGGTGGCGACGAAATCGGCTACCTGGACATCGCTGTCGGATCGATGGTTGGCTGGATCAAGGCGTCGGAGAAGATGTCAGGGTTCAGATTCCTCGACGAGACGAAGGTCCCTAATCTGGCGGCTTGGGCCGGTCGGATCTCCGCGCACCCGGCGGCCAAGGACTCGATACCTCACGCCGACAGGCTCGTGGAGTTCAGCGCTTTCTTGAAGGCTCACGCTCCAAAGTAGAACGTTGCGAGCTGCTAGTATTATACGCATGTGTGCCTGTGCTGCTACTCTGTGTTAGTAATATCTGTGTCTATGGTATATCTAGATTTTGAAAGAGTTTGTTTTTTATATCTATGTTGTATTTCTTATGGATGTTAGAGTTGGTTTGGTATCCTTTAGGATACGTAAAGTCTTTTTCGAATACGAATATTAGCTTGTACTAAATAAAAAGGCACCTAAAAGGCACCTATTGTAATTAGTTTTTTTGAAGCAATGGAGGAGAGAAAAATACGCTGCAGTCAGTCGTGTAGCACCAATTTTTTTATATTTTATTTTGCGTTCTAAGGTGTTCTCCCGACCCTGTGTTGCCTCTTCGGATCGGCCGACACTGCAACTCAATGGATTAGTGTAGTATCGCAAATGCGTTGTGTAATGCGTGTATCAGTAAGATTCAGTTGTGCAGTATTGACAAATGATGCATCTGCTTGTTTCTGACTTCGGAGTACTAATCCACGTGCCAATGCACCTGATCAATATGGATTACTGTATCTGTATTCTCGTCGTTTCAGTCGCTTTCTCTCAGAAACGGCGAATTTCGCCTCTACAACGACGCAGCTAAGTAATTACACCAAGAATTTCACAAATTGACACTGTGATATGAATAGTCAACAAGATGCTGTTCGTTTGGACCTTTCAAAGGCTTAAAGTTCAAGTCTTTTATTTGTTCATTCTCACTTTCTTTCTTTCCTTACTCCTGTATTTTGTGAGAGCCTGAGGGACTTCAGTCTCACACACTCACTGTCACTGATGGTGATGGATACATACAACTATACAAGGATGAACACACGTAAGCCCGTAAACCAGAGACCCAGTAGTCTAATTTTTTTTTACAGGAACCCACTAGTTTATGTGCCCCAGTCCCCCGTGCAGGCCTGAACTGATGGGCCTAATAGCAGGCTGTGAGGGTGGCCGAGCAATCAGGAATTCAGGATGGATGAGACGGCATGGCTGCAGCCAGCAGGCGCATAACGGTGGAAACCAGCCCATCAAGCTAACGAACAAATCACTGGCCCACACCGCAGGTAGGCAAGATCACGAACACGACTACACGAACCTCTCATCTGATTCTCCCCGCCCGTATTTTCCCGCCGTCGCAGCACCGGCACCGAACAATCACACGCGGCCACGGCGCACGGAGCATCTCCACGTTTTCCAGCTCCCAACTCCTTATTCCAAGATAATCCACTTCTTTAAAAATCTAGAAAACAGGTTGACTCTCAAATCTCTGAAAGTGGAGATTTAAGGCAAAAAGATCATGTCACCCTTGTTTTTAACACCTAAGTCTATTTATATTGCACGACTTTCTATTTGTACACAATTTTTGAAAATTTCTTTACAAATGTCCAGGACTAATTCAATTTGAATGTTAGATATATTAGTTCATGGCAAAAGTATCATCCTTTCATATACAAATACTTGCATTCATCCCAAAAACGACTATGTGCTTGATATTTCACACTACCAAATGCTTGATTATTGCCGAGTTGGCTCATTCATCCATCAATTGCAAGAACAAAACTACGACTTCATCTCACAACTGATACAATAATTCATCTCACAAATTGATACAGAAGCACATTGTCGACGATCGAGTCACCAATCTTACGAAATAAAAGGAAAAATGGCATGGGACTTCTTGAGAAAGAATGGAACCGCTCTTTATTGATACGAACTGGTTGTTACAGGGGATGCCTGCGATTAGGCGGTGGACTAGATCTAATTACACTGAATGTAGCACTAGTTTTCTATATCAGGCTTGAAACATGAATCCAATGCTAATGCCTATGCTTCAATCTGATCTCCTCTTTGACTCCGATTACTTCGTCTTTAAATAACTTTTGAAGAGGTGGCAGATACTCTTTAAGAGACGCCTGTTGTGAAGTGATACGACTGGTCGGAGCGAGGTAACAGTTAATGAAGTATCAACCGTTGTATGGTTGAGGGTCTGTGAGACACTCAACCGTATGGTAGTTGTTGTCAGTGTTCGTGGTTTGTATAACGTCGTGTGGTATGGAATATATGATATGTGTTTCATTCATCACACAATAAAGAATATTCCTAGCTTTTATGAGTAGTTACCTGGTCGGATGCTAGGTACAGAACCTCGCCCGACCAGGGTACCCATTCAAGCAACCTCTGGAATCCTTACAACTAGTGAGGTCGTTAGCCTTAAGGGTTACGACCATCAAGACATATGGTCTTTTATCACGTGTTAAAGAAATACATAGTGATTTTAATCCTCGTCACACATGCAGGATTACAGGGAAGTACTAGCATTACAAAGAAAGACATAAAAGAAAATCACATCTTTGAGCTTTTGTTGGCCACATCTTTGAGCTTTTGTTTCATCTGCAATTAAAAAGAAAACATGAGATTTGAAATTTTGGTTCATGCACAAATACAATGCTAACATTTTCATGGACAAACAGACAAGTAATAGCAAGCACAAGTCAACGTTTTTCATGGATTCATGGATAAAAATTAGTTCATGAACCATCTACCATAATCAATCGGTTCATCTGATTTCATGTGATTTACACATTCCAAAGGAGGAGAGAGAGCAAGAGGAGGGCAGCGATCGACGCGGCGGCGAGGGAGTAGGAGACAGACAGTCGGCTGGGAGCAAGTCAACAACCGACAACAGCCTGTGAGGAAATCGAGGGCGAGGAAGTAGGGGACTCGCACACCTCTTTGTCCCCGCACCGTCGGCCCTGAGCCCGCCCTTCCGGTAGCCTCCCCAATGGCCTAGGAGCACAAGAAGGCATCCTCAACCGCGCTGGCCTCCTCCACCTCGTCGGCCTCCACGCCGAATCCGGCAAGGGCGACCGCACCGGCCTCCTCCACCTGTACTCCGTCGATCGCATCATACTCAACCGCGTCGGCCTACTCCACCTCTGCTCCGATGACTGCACCGGCCTCCAAATCTGCCGGTCTCCATGCCGGATCCAGCAAGGGTGACTGCACCAGCCTCCTCCACCTCGCATCGTCGTCCTCAACAGCATCGGCCTCCTCCGCCTCGCTGACATCATCCTCAACCACATCGGTCTCCTCCACCTCGACGGTCTCCACACCGGATCTGGCAAGGGCGAGGCCGGATCCACCCGACAGTCTTGGTCCTCAACCGCTGGCGATGAGGGCTGAGCGTGGCAGCGAGAGAGAGGGGCCGAGTGCGGTAGCGAGGGGACCTACGGCGAAGGGCTCTCGATCGGCGGCACTGGCCTCCCAAAGTGGCGACGGCTAGGAAATGGAAACAATGCGGGTGACAGAGAGGAGAGATGGGCAGCGCACATGAGAAATGGGGGGTGACAGCCGAACGGGAGAGGTCAGGGGGTGGTTTTGTGTAATGACAAATGATGGGTAATTTCTTGTCAACTCTAGGGGCAATTACGTAACTAGGGGGCGGATTCTTACGGAGGGTGACTCCAACCTCGCTCTGAGAAAATGAACTACGGTCTGCTCTACTCCTCAGGTGCTCCTAATTCTAAACAAATGAGGAGCTGGAGTGTTTGGCTGAACTCCCACTGCTCCGGTTGAGAATCTGGGAACAGAAACCCTACTAAATAGGCCCTCAAACTCAGGCTATCTGTAGCTAAGGTGAAACTTAGGCTGTCACACGCAATCCACTTGAAATCCCGCCTGTAATGACGCAAGCGACCACATCAAGATACTGAAAAGTTCAGTGCCAACTTTTCAAACTCCCAACCATTGACCTGTCGTCGCATATTGCTGCGTACTCCAGCAGCCTACGAATCTTCCTACCACTACACCTAATCCAAATGAGTTTCGTCTCACCGTCTGAGGAAACTCAATGCGAACTCACCTCTTTAGTGACGAGAACAACGACATCAAGGGGGCAGAAAGTTAACTGCAAGCTATTTAAACTCCAAGAATTTATTAACTGCAAAAACGCTAGTGCTCTCAGGCACACGAAAAGTAAAAAATGACTAGAGTATTTTCACTCGTTACATCAACCGGAAATCTGAACGATGCGTATATAATCAATTTTGTGTAGATTGCACCCGCATTCCATGTCTTAAGAGGAGCGACGGAAGGAAATAAGGACGAAGTGATAGACCAAGCGATCATAGCCTTGCAAGTTGCATCATCTAGAGGAGACTTTCGTGAAGTGCAGCCAAGGAAAGCATTGCTTGGTGCGAGCCTGCGACAAGCCGACAACCTCGACTACCTGTACGCGGTTCTGGGGTCACACCTTGGCTGGTTCAAGGCGGCGGCGAAGATAGCGGGGTCAATTTCCTTGATGAGACCAACTTCCCTAAGGCTTTGTTTGGAAAGGCCGGGATCGGCCGGGATTGGGGATCCATCCACAGGGATCATCCCGGCGGGGGAAATTTTCCCGGGCGGCTCCGTTTCCGTGCTTGGACGAGTCCCGGGATCGGGAATTCCCCGCCCGTTCCAACCCATTCCCCCGGGGAGAAAAAAACTCCCAGCAGAGACGTGGTTTCCTCCTCGGCGTCGCGTCTTCTCCTCGGCGTCGCGTTTGCTCCTCGCTCACGAACAGCGCACCGCCCCCGCTTCCCTTTCTCTCTGGCGACGCCTTCTCCTCCTACTCCGGCGGCTGCGTTCAGATCCGACCCGGGTTAGTCTCCTCATCCCTATCCCTCTCATCCCCTTCCTCTTCCTTCCCCCCTTCCTCCTTGGCTTCTAGGGTTTTGCAACTAACCACTTTCTCGCAGATCCGACCGGGGAGTGATAAGAGAACTCCGAACTGGAGGCGAAGGGCTGCGGGTTGCTCGAGGAGCCTCTTCAGGCGTGGGGAATCGAGAAGCCAAAGTGGGAGGCGGCAGCGCAGGGTGTTCGGGTTAGATTTCTATTTTCTTTTCTCCAAGTTAATTTGTTGTGTGTTCTTTTGATGTATTGCTTACAAAAATCGCTTGCAAGCTAGAACCTGGGCGTTGATTAGAGGATTGGATGCTCTCGTCATTTGTTCTGATGCATGATTTTGTTTTAACTTGGCCATTGCTGCATTGCATACTGTCTCATGGAGGGTATGACTAGTACAGATCCAGGACATATGTTTGTAAATTTTGAAATGTATTATTACAAATGTATAGGTGAATATGAACCCTTCCATAGATTTGGATATGATGGTAGCTCCAACGAAAAAGATTGTTCATTGATGATTAGTAGTATCTTGCTGTTCTAGCTCCTAAAATTCAGTTCTTGCTATTCTGAATTTGAAGCCTTCTTCCATCTAACACTAGCGTAAGTGATTGCATTCTAAGGTGGCCTTCTTTTTTTTTTTTACGACAGCTGGATTGTTGATGATATCATGAGGTTCAGTGTCATGCATGAACTATTTCTAGTGGATTCAAGTGCCCAAATCAGCAAAATGGAAAGTTGTATGAGTAGGCTGAGTCAAAGCGACTTTTTGTTACAGTTCAGTGACCTAACCTAACCTCTATATCTTGTTGTTCTAGCTTCTGAAATTCAATTCTTGCTATTGTGTTCCTGCTACATTATCTTGACTTGTGGTTAAGTGTGGCTATGGTTCAAGTCCTTGGATTGACGCTGCATTGATAGACATGTGCATCAAGTGTGATTAACAACCATACTCATGTGCATCATGTGAATTCTTTGCTGCTACTACTCGTAAACAGATTCTGAAGTGCTTTCTGGAGTATGCCTCTGCTGCTACTCGTAAACAGATTTCAATTAGAGACTCTAGTGGGTTTCATATTTTCAAGGGAGGGAAATGTTCTTGTAGAGAATAGACTTGCACCAATTTTGACATCTTTGCACTGCTCTTTGTAGTAATTTAGAAACTATACAAGATATTCTTGTAATGAGCTATTGTACATCACTATGTGTTTCTTCGAGCTTGAGCATTTATGCGTATGTCTGCATCATACTCAAAAAGCTTTTTTTTCCGCAAACACTCTGGGTATGGTTTAGTGGTGTAAATATTCTGCAAAAATTCAAGATATTGTGCTTGCCCATTGATTATGTTATCTTTCAAAATTCTTCTTCAGGAAACATTGAATGCAAAGCTTGATGATTCGCTGATTGAAGGGGAGCTCCTGATCTGAAATTAGGTAAGTTTGTCTTCATATTTTTTAGATTGTATGTCAATGCTACTCTCGGTCGATCGCATACTGTAGTATATATACTGTTTATTTATTTCCAATTTTTAGTAGTTTAATATTTGTGTTTAGTGGCCAAATGGGTTCGAGAAGGGTGTTTCGAACTAAAAGGAGGATGGAAGAGGATGACGACATGATGCTTGTTTTTTTTGCCTACTTTACATCTATTGTCTGCTAGTACACAAAGTGAAAAAAAAACAAGGCATGTGTCAAGACTACCTGGCAGGGAGCGGCTTAAGGAAATCCTTGAAGGACATGAAATGGATTGTAGAGTTGCATTCGTATGGAGCCAGTGGTCTTTAGGACAATTGCGAATTATCTTAGAGAGCAGAAACTGTTGAAAGATAGTAGAGGTGTTAGTGTTGAGGAGAAACTTGGATTTTTCATGTTCATGCTCTCCCACAATGCAAGCTTTCAAGATTTACAATTTGAATTCAAGTATAGCGGGGAAACAATTCATCGTCATCTTAAGGAGGTTTTCAATACAATTCCTGCTCTCACTTATAAATTTGTCAAGCTTCATAATGCTGATCAAACTCATTGGAAGATTAGATCGGATCCTCACTTCTTCCCCTACTGTAAGGTGCATAATTTGACATTCACGTATAGATTAATATTTAGTTCACAAAAAGTAAAAACTCATGAATATATTCTTTGCCTTGCAGAATTGTATTGGTGCTATCGATGGTACCCATATTCCTATTACTATAAGTGGAAATAAGGCTGCTCCATACAGGAATAGAAAGGGTACATTGAGTCAAAACGTCATGGTAGTTTGTGATTTTGACTTGAACTTCACTTTTATCTCATGTGGCTGGGAGGGATCTGCCACCGATGCTAGAGTCCTTAGGTCTTCTTTGAGTAGTGGTTTTCAAGTACCGGAAGGTAAATTTTTTCTTATCGATGGTGGTTATGGTAACACACCATCGTTCCTTGCACCTTACCGCGGTGTTCGATATCACCTGAAGGAGTTTGGACGTGGTCACCGTGGACCAAGAGACTACAAGGAGTTATTTAATCATCGTCATGCAAGCTTGCGAAATCACGTAGAAAGGGCTTTAGGAGTTCTAAAGAAGCGATTCCCCATCCTCAAAATAGGCACATTTCATCGTGTAAAGAACCAAGTGAAGATTCCAGCAGCTGCAGCAGTTTTCCATAATATGATCCGAATGCTTGTTGGCGATGAGGGGTGGTTAGATAACCAACCTACCAATATACCATCTAAAAAGTTTGTCGATCTTCCAGGAGGTGACAATGAATACCAGAGCGATGTGGATTCACTTAGTAATCAAATGGATCATGGAAATAATGTTAGAGATATAATTGCAAAGAAGATGTGAGAAGATTATGTTCGTAACCGGCCAGAGTAGCAAAACAATACTTTGTTTCCTAATGGGATGTAATTAAGTTGGATGTATTTGTTTTGACTAATTTTATCTTATGTTGGATGTTTGAAAGTAAAAATAGCTCTTTGTTTATTTATTTGAATAAATTCAATCAAATATTACTTTATAGTCATGATGTTTGCAAGAGGATATCTAAAATTCAATTTGTTGCAAGCTAAAAATACACAAAAGAAAGCATCGCTAAAGGGGATAGCACCAGGAGGTATTACTTTATAGTTTATGTGATTATGCTTATAATTGAGCCTACTTTCTTATTACTTTGATCTAATTTTGCCTAACAGTGGATAAGTCTAGAGCATCGTGGAATCCTGGGCTAGAAAAGGCTTTGGTTGATCTGCTCCATGAGCTCAACAACCCTTCTTACAGGGGCGACAACGGGTGGTCGAGTGAAGCATGGAATAAGATTGTCAAAGAATTTCATGAGAAGCATCCGTATGTGAATTTCAAAAAGCAACAAATACAAGATAAAGAAAAGGAGATGAAAAGGGACTATAAGATGCTCAAAGATGCAAGAAAACAGAGTGGTGCGTCTTGGGATGACAATTGTTGCATGATAGTCGCTGATCCACCGATTTGGACCAACATCATCACGGTAATATATTTACACCAATTTTTGTTGTTCACTATTAGATTGATGTGCTATGTGCTAATGTCATAGTTAATTATCTCATTTTGTACATTTTGTAGTCAGATCCTAGAGCTAAGAAGTTCCGCAGTAAACCTTTCCCCCTGTTCGATGCTTTGGGAGATCTATATGATGGTAAGCTTTATTGCGAAACATATTCCATTTAGCTTAAACTAAGCATTATATCAAGCTTTTCTAAGACTTAATAGTTGCATGGACTCATGATAAGAGATGGTTTAAGTTCATTTATCTGCCGTTTGGCTTAGCAACATGGTCAGAAACATGGTGATTTGTCATTTAGCTACCTTTAGATTTCCATATTAGCAAGTTGCTAGTGTCATATGTCTAATGGTTGCTTGTGTTTGCAGAAATGTGTTGAGCTGGTGCTACATTTGTCATCACCATGATCAGGAGTTAGAGAGATAAGCTTGTGGGTTAGAAAGGAGTGATGAGACTTCTACCTTTTTTGTATAAGGGAATTTGTAATATGAAATACTTTGATCTTGTGATGATATCGGCTAAACTTTGATCTTGTGACGATACGGGCTTGGTCTTGGTTGCAATGGCATGCTAACTCTTGTTACTTGTTATGGCTGTTAGTATTATGGTTGTTACTTGTTATGGCTGTAATAGCATCATTTATTATCCAATTTTCTAGAGGTTGTATTCAAATTTTATAATCTATGTTTTTTTATTTTGAAATTTCTAGACCTTTTGTTCTGAATTTTTATGATTTTTTTGAATTTTCTACATTTTTTTTAAATTTATGCACTTATTATTATTTTTTTCCTGAATTTTCTGGACTCTTTGTGAAAATTTCTGATATTTTTGGAATTTTTGATTTGGTTTTGGAAATTTTCCTGAATTGTTCCAATTTTTTAATGTTGTTTTCAGAATTTTCTATATTGTTTTTTTGCTTTCAAATTTTTTAATAGATGCAATCCCTACCAATCCAACCATTTGCCCAAACAAATCAAGGGATTAGATCCAAGGTGGGAGGGGATTGGGTGGAGGGAGGGGGATTCACCTAATCCCCCTTTGGATCATTTCTCCTATGGATATATTTCCCCACTAGCCAAACAAAGCCTAAGCTAGCTGCACGGACGGGCGGCTCGGTTACTGTAATATCCCAAAAAATTTCAAGTTTTTATAAAATTAAATATTATTTTTTCCTGAATTTTCAATTTTTTTATGTTACTGAATTTTCAAAACTATTTTCTTTATTTCTGAAATTTAAAATGATTTAATGTGATTAAAGCAAACATGAATTGAATCCAAAACTATTTGATTTGAAGTTCCCTATGTTTTAAAGTATTTTTTTGAATTTTCTGGAAGTTTTTCTAGTCATTTGCTATTTTTCATGGCTTATTTGCAAATATGCAAATCAGAACCCTCCGTGTATAATGCACTAGCCCAGAATCAAGCTAGTGCACACAGTGTCAACGTAGATTAATATCATTCCACATAGGACAAAAAAAAAGAATAAACAGTTAATTTGATTAAATAAATAGCAGTTGTGACATTATGATCGAAATTACAATTATTAAGTCATGCAGGGCTGACACTAAATAAAGAAACGGCAGCAGAACGAAAGCAACTCCAATAGAAACCCATCGACTTGCCACAGGTAACCGACTGGGATCAAAACTTAGGGATCACTATCCTCATATAGCTCCTCCTCAGAGGCAAGAGACAACTTCTCTATTTCAGCTGAATGATTGCAGCAAGAATGAGTATATGGCCCCACAATTTTGGTGACAATCTCTCCAATGCATAAAGGCTTGGTACTAAAATCTTGGTTTCCTAAAAAGGCTTGATACTTGTATGAGTTCGATCAAGCTTCTTTTCTCTCTTTCCTCTCTCTTGCTCCCACCTCACCAAAAAGTTGATATGTAATGGACTAAGTATTAATCAAATTTGCTTGTTAGGAGTGCCCTTAGTGCTAGTATTGGTACAATTGCACTAGCTTTTATACCATGTCACTTCAATACAGATCCAGCTAATCCCTATGTGCTCCCATGGAGTATACAAGCAAAGAAATCAAGTTAAGGTCGCAGTGTCATTACTCGGCAGAACCACCTAGTAATATATATTAGTTGGGTGGGATTTGAGAAGATGCTTTTAGTCGCATTAATCATTTTTGCTAGATACTGCTGTTGCTATTTCTTAAAAAATTTAGGTATTTGTCTTTTGTTTTTCCATTGTTGTTCTCTGTTCCCGAGTAATTAGCACTAGCAGCAGAGACGGACCCACCTAGGTTCATGGGTGTTCTGTTGCGGGTGAGGGCGGCGGTGGCGGACTCTCGGGGAGAACTGAAGAAGGGGAGGACCGAGGAGGCGAGGACCAGAGGCGGAGGGGCGCTGCAGGCCTGCGGCAGCTTGCTCGCCTGCTCCCGAGTCGGCGAGTCCCGTCCAAGGGCCTCTAGGATCCTGAGTAGCTGGCCAGGGAAACACTCTGTATGATTTTTTTCTGTTTGTTTCCACTTTCTACCACTAGTGCAACTGAATCAGCCTGTATCTTGCATACATTGATGCTATTTTCATATTGTTTCTCGCCTTTTATTCAGTAGAGAATCTATTTTCACAAATGGGGCTAGCGATGTGCCATTTCAAAATATGGTTCGAACGAAGTGGATGTAATTAGATGGGTAGTGTTTGGTTGAAGATTAAGTGGTCACAGCTAGTAACCTAAGATTTTCTCTCAAGAAAACTTGGCTAGTACTCTACCATTTAGTTAGGCTAGGACAATCAACCCATAATCCGAGGAGTAACATTATGCATTTATGCTCTGAAAAAAAAGGAATAAGAAAAATGAAGCTGAGCTATCGAGACTACAGAGTTGATTCTTGTTGGTTACGTACAGAATATTCATGTGTGTTTCGAACTTCGCATTAGTATTGATAAGACCTCTATGATAATAGATGAATTCTATCACAACACTACAGATATTTTACTGGCTTTATCTATATCAAGTAATGAACTAATATCAGTGGTTAGCATGTGATTTGGGTTTCTTGGATACATTCAAATGATTTTGTTGGATCATTTTATAATTTATTAGATGAGACTGAGAGAACTAGAGTAGTGTATTTATTTTTATGGAGTACATTGTTGTTGGACCTAATGCTGTTAACTGTCTATAGAGTATACTGCTGCTGAGTTAGTATTACTCATTTTTAGTGAAGGATTTGCTATTTCTAAGTTGTCTGAAATTTTCTTAAGTTTAAGTCAATTGTTGTGGCCGTTGGATTAGTCAGAGATTGATGTGTTATATGATTGGATTTTGATCCAATGGATTAAAAATGTAACTTGTGCTTTAAAAAGTTTCAGTCATCTTACAAATAGACAATCCCTTTTAGTAAATATTTAATTGTTCATGGATGTATATGTTTCATAGTTATCGATTTTTGAACCATGCTAGCACTCAACCCCCTTTTGTATGCCATTGAGAATGTTTGATAGGTAATTGCTAGCCGGCCTGTAAGCCAAAAGTTTGTTTTGTTTTAGTTTGTGATATGACATTTAATATCCGATTATCTTTAGTACAAACAATTAGTACTTCCATTATTACTATTGTAGATCTTTATATTCTGTACTGTACTGATCAATATTTTTATAACTTCGAGCACCCATCCTGAAAATCCTGGGTCCGCCACTGCTTGCATGGCAAACGAAAACTAATTCCAGCATGCAATATATACATACGCAGGTGATGATGCATGCATCTGCCATGTGTGATCTTGTGACAATGTTAGTTTGGAATTAAGAATGATGACGGTGACCACAACAAATCAATAAGGGCATGTACAATAGTTTGTCTCTGAAGCCTCACTACTACACAAAGTGTCATCACAGACGGTTCGGAACAGTCATCACAGACGGCTTTTGGATCGTCTGAATTTATATGTATGTGATAACAGGTGGTTATCACAGACGGTTCTGGACAAGAACTGACGGTTCTTGTTCAAAAATATCAGTGATAGTTTTTTCTATTGCAAAAAAAAATCAAATTCTGAAGCCTTGCCGGCAGCGACAAGAGGCGGCATGAATGTTACGACTGCGACAAAGAAAATGAGCGAAGCAAGGACAAAGCGAATGAATGCGTGCGATGACTCCAGGAAGCAACCACCATGCTATCGGTAGCAGCACGAAGACATGTGGTCATTAGAGTTGTGCTGGCAATGAGCGGTAGTGGCAGCGACGAGAAGCTAAATGGTGGCAGCGAGCTTGAAGGCGCTAGAATGCTATTTAAACCTCACATTTGCACTCACGAGGTCCAAGAGCTCACAAAGGTGGTTGATGACGACGGAGCCACTCCAGGATAGCTTGACGCGCGAGCGGATATGACGGAGCATGGTCCACGTTAACTACGAGCTTGAGGCAGAACTAGACAACGAGAAGTGGGTATTAGTATCTAGAGGATCTAGAGATGACATAAAGCCAACAGGATCTAGAGATGACATAAAGCCAACGAATCAAACGATAACTCACCGGACGGGGAGAGACAAAGGAAAATGATGACGACAGCTAGAAATGGAGAAGATGATGCGCTCTCACCCTAGCGCGTCCCGCCTCGACTCATAAGGACAACGCTAAAATATTTTGCCTCCCGCGCACGTATTCAAAAATTTTCGAACTCCCATGCTGCGAATCACAGACGATTTCATACAAAAACCGTCTGTGAATTGCGTTTAAGAAAAATTTCAAACCATGGTAAAATCAGAGAGTATTAAAAACCGTTCGTATTAAAAATTGTTTGTGAAATATCACAGACGGTTCATGATACAAACCTCTGTGATATGTGTGATTATCACAGACGATTCTTCTTAAGAACCGTCTGTGAATTATCACAGATGGTTCAATTTACAAACCGTCTGTGATAATTATGTATCACAGATAGTTCCTTAAGAACCGTATGTGATAATTACAACACAGACGGTCCAAAGGAACCGTCTGTAATGAGGCGTCTAGTATAGCTTGTTTTGTAGTAGTGCCTCTAACTCATTTACAAACAATTTTAGAGACAACATCTCTAACAATTTTTCTATAAAATCATTCATTTTCATCGCAACTTCTCTCCTTACTCACCATTTGCGATGGTTTACGTGTCAAATTTGTATCTTATATAAGAGATGACACATTCTTTCTCTTCACATCATCTCTTCTCTAATTATAATTTTGAGTGATATAACAGGTAAGTGATCACTATTAGAAATACCCTAGTCGTACAAGTACAGCTTGGAACACGCTAGATGCATTCGGCAGGGGAAATGTTCTCCTCCTTTAATGCATTCCACGGATCAGGTCGCTGATTCGAACACGCAGTAGACATGACTAATAAAAAAAGCAATTGAAACAGTTACGCTTGCGGCTATAAGACACAAAGCCGCGGGTCACAACTCACAACACATGCGAAGTAGGCGAGTAGCTATAGCCCGCCCCCATGGGAATACCAGACGACGACTCCTACATTCCGGCCTTGTTGGCCGTCGCCAGCCTCGCGCTGCTGGCGATATGCTCGTACCTGGCCGCCACCCGCGGCCGGCCAGGCGGCGGCGGCGGCGGCGGCGGCAAAGCGAAGCGGTACCCGCCCGTGGTCGGCACGATGTTCCACCAGCTGTACCACGTCCGGCGACTGCACGACTACCACACGGGCCTGTTCCGCGAGCACAAGACCTTCCGGCTGCTCGAGCCCGGCCGGAGGCAGGTATACACGTGCGACCCGGCGGTGGTCGAGTACGTCCTCAGGACCAACTTCTCCAACTACGGCAAGGTAAGTAGTTAACTGGTAGTTAATTAAGCGCTATATATACTTTCTGTTGCATATGCAGTGGCAGCAATGCTGTAAGTCTGGAACGGAAATAGTTTTTTTTTTTCTGTTTACAAGGAAGACACATGTATACACACCGCCACGTATGTCCAGACAGGCAGAGGCTGGGAATAAATCCGTGACCTCACGGAATTATTACCGAAACGTATTCGCGTGTGCATAAAAAGTAGCTACCTGGATTTGAACTCTGCTTGGTGAAGACTAACACCCACCACTCCACCAAAAGGTGGTTTCCGAGCGAAAACAGATTTATATATTATATACTGCACATGCATCGATCGCATCTGTTTTAGGGGCCATAGAAGGCTAGAACATATATATTCTATGGACTAAAAGCGAATAGCTAGGATATATGAATAATAATAGATCTAACGTGTTAGTATATATAAATTAGATGAGTTGGATCCATCAAACTAATGGATTAGAGATTTTGTTTCTTTTTTTATAATGAACTTGTATAAGAAATACAACTTTATTTTCAATCATAAGTATTAAAATTGTATGACAGTTTGTTTTCAAATAAAAGCACGTGTATTATAGTAGCTAGCACGCAGTAGCTTGGGAAATTTAGGTAGTATTCTTATATTATTAATGCATTTCATTGTACTTTCGACATATATTTAGCTTGCAGTTTGTGTATTTATCTAGGAAAAGCTTTGGATTTGTATGGCTAACACGTGCATGCACGTCAAGTGTTACTAATCCTAGTAAGCTCTCATTGGGAAATTAGTACAGACCTTACACATCTACAAAAAAAAAGTACTGAGCATACAAGTGTAAGAATTCTGACCAATCAGAAATTAAAGCTTAAGAAAAAGGTGAATCACGCATGCATGGGCATGGCATATGGGAATCCATTTTGGATAGGACGGAATTGGGCCACCTAATCCCAGACGACCCGCCAAAAGAGGCCTCAAGCTCACATGTGTTCTTTTAAAAACAACTGTGCTGACATGTACTATATCTGAACAATACCAAGGGCCCGTTTAACTACGAGAACTTGAGGGATCTGTTCGGAGATGGCATCTTCGCGGTGGACGGCGACAAGTGGAAGCAGCAGAGGAAGACCGCCAGCTACGACTTCTCGACGAGGGCCCTCCGTGACTTCAGCGGCGCCGTCTTCAAGAAGAACGCCGTCAAGCTAGCGCACATCGTCTCCAACAACGCAGCGTCGAAGCAATCCATGGACTTTCAGGTAAGTGATCAATCTCAGGTTCTAAATCGTCTTTCTATTACAGAGGGATATGGTGGCAAGGAGTTGTACTGAGGACGTTGTCCAATGTTTCTTTCTTCAGGGCTTGATGATGAAAGCAACAATGGACTCCATCTTTACCATCGCCTTCGGTCTAGACCTCAACACACTAGACGGTTCAGACGAGGGGAGCCGCTTCGCCGCGGCTTTCGATGACGCGAGCGAGCTCACGATGCTCCGCTACGTCAACGCGTTCTGGAAGGTGATGAGGTTTCTCAACATCGGCTCCGAGGCAACGCTCAGGAAGAGAATGAAGGTCGTCGACGAGTTCGTGTACAATCGTATCCGTACCAGGTCGGAGGAGATGTCCAGCAGCAAGGCACAAGATCCTGTAAGCCAGCTGCTCTGACTATAGTACACTGCGGTGTAACTTGACCTATCCATCAACTTGTAAATGTTGCACTTGAAAACTGATGTCTTGATTTGTCTCGTAGGACACGAGGCAAGACATCCTGTCCAGATTCATTCAAGCAACTACCAGCGATTCCGGGACGGTGGATTACAAGTACCTGAGAGACATCATACTAAACATAGTCATAGCTGGTAAGGACACAACTGCGGGATCACTTGCTTGGTTCCTATACATGATGTGCAAGCACCCGGAAGTCCAGGAGAAGATCTGCCAGGAAGCCAAAGAGGCTACTAATGCCGGTGAAACCGCGTCCATGGACGAGTTCTCGCAGAGCCTGACCGACGAGGCGCTGAACAAGATGCACTACCTGCACGCTGCCCTGACGGAGACACTCAGACTGTACCCTTCAGTTCCGTGGGTGAGTCCTCCAACTATTACATTGTGATCGTGAAATTAAAGGGCATTGCTTTGTGGAAATGTACTAAGAAATGTATCTGTTTTGATATTTCAGGATAACAAGCAGTGTTTTTCAGACGACGTTTTGCCCAATGGCTTCAACGTCAACAAGGGAGACAGTGTGTTCTACGTCCCCTACGCAATGGGCCGGATGGAGTACTTGTGGGGCAAAGACGCCGAAGTTTTCCGTCCCGAACGGTGGCTCGACGAGAATGGCGTCTTTCAGCAGGAAAGCCCATTCAAATTTACAGCTTTCCAGGTAGCCAACGCCACAGACCACACAAAACTATCATCCGTTCACAATTTCACGCACCGAGGCACTGACGTACAGAAGTAGAGTGTCTTGTATGTTCTTATTGACATGGAAACATGCATGTTCTGAATTAACTGTTAAGGTTTCTGATTACCTGGTACATATTCTCTCTGTAGGCTGGTCCAAGGATCTGCCTGGGAAAGGACTTCGCGTACAGGCAGATGAAGATCTTTGCAGCCGTGCTTCTCCGTTTCTTCGTGTTCAATCTGCGCGACGAGAACGCCAGCGTCAATTACAGGACCATGATTACACTCAATATCGAACAAGGTCTCCATCTGACGGCTACAGCGAGATAAATCATAAGTGTGCCTGGGCACGTAGCAGCTGGCTCCAGCGACTGGAGCCAAGATTTATAGGATGGACGTTCGGGATTAATAAAATATTATTCAATAGATTGGCTATTTTCGATAGATATCGGTTTTAGTACGGATTCCTCGGTGCAACAAATAAATATCTCTACCACAACAAAAGTTTACTCTTGTGTAACAAATCAAAAACACGATTGCAACAAATAGCTCTTGCCGCAACATTTGAGAAGAGAAATTGCGACAAAAATTTACTCTTGTGCAACAAATCAACAATGCAACTGCAACAAAATACATCTTACGGCAACAACTCTATAACAATTCGAGAAAAATGTTATCGAACTTCCAACAAATCTCTGTCTTGTCTCAGATGCGTCAAACACAAAACACAATAGGACGACATGCAACAAATCAGAACTACTGGTGCAACAAATATAAGAAACTAAGCAAGAATTAAATCTTGTTATGACAATGAAAAGCCATCAGAACGCCTACAACATTAAAAAAAAAGACTAACACCACAATTCAGCTGCCTACTGCAACATTTGAGAAAGAGCTCGGAGAAGCCAAGCCAGCCAACCCATCTCCTCATTGCTAGCGAGCATGGATCTAGTGAGGGCAAGGCCGGACTACACCATCACCTCCTGCTGTTAGTTTTGAGATGCCTTACCGCCATCAATGTGGAGCTTCACCACCACCACCTACCCCCCAAGCTCAGAAAGTCTTGCTCACCACTGCCGCAGCTCGCCGGAACTCCAGCAGCTCCATCCTCTCTCCTTCATCAACAAGTGTGGCACAGCATGCCAGCGTTGAGGGAGTAGTGCTTGGTGTCAAGCCATGTTCTTCCACGGCGGTGGCGTGGCGTTGATCTAGCTGGGGATAGTAAGGACTAACGAATGGCCATGGTGGTCGTCGTCGATGTTCGCCAAAGGGGAAGCACCAACTCGACTAGAAGAAGGAAAACATCGAAGGGGCCAAGGCTCCCACATTGCTTGACGACGTGGCATCGATTGTTGGATAGGCTACGGCGGCTCAGTCAGAGCTGAGTAGGAGCCTGGAGGTGCTTCGTCGGAGCTTGCCGAAGAGATAGAGGGGCTGAGGGAAGACACACATGCAGGTGTGAGCTCTGGGCCTCTGGATGCCAGTGAGAGGATGGGGAGAGAGATGAAGAAGAACTGTGTCAATGTGGAAGAGGATAAGAATTGAGTGGTTGTGAGAAGACTAGATAGTTGTAACAGTAATGGCCTAATGGTTGTGAAGTGTTATGAGGAATATGAGTGTACGATGGGATGGATGGGATCAGACGTATGGTCTCTATCAATTCCCTAAGTAAGTATATATCTGTTGGACCGAAATGACGACTAGAGGCGGGTGAATAGGAGCACTGTCTCTTTTTCATCTTGATCGGATTCAACACGATTTTCACTCTAATAGCTATGAGAGCTATAAAGATCAATATACAAGTATATCGAAAGACTTGTATTGAATCCAATCAACTCCCTGGAGAAAACAGACCAAAATCACCAAAAACTCAAGACAAAAGGAGTTGGGCGGTCGGACCCCTCGGATGAACAGTAAAAACAGCTAGAACGCAAGATCACAAATTGGTCTAAGATTTGATCTACAACTCTAAACTACACGAAACTTGAAACACACCTTCTCTGGGATGTCAGGAACCTATTCCAGTCAAGGATTGTGAAGATCATTGCCAAAGTTCCGACCTTTTTCGGTTTGAGTGAAAGTTGCTTCAAAACCGAGTCAAAACCAAAATATGATACAAAAACTTGCTCATGGGTAAGAGATGATCCTAGATGTATTCCCACATGTCACAGCAAGCAAGATCCAGACCAGAAACCAAAAGATCACAGAAAGCCCTAAAATCACAAAAGAGAGAGCAAGAACAAGAAGAGACTCATTTTGAAGAAACTTGCTTGGATTGATTTCAGATTGATATTGATTTACAACCACTCCATCTAGAGGACAAAAGCTCAACAATTAAGCACACAATCAATCCAACTATCTAGAACCCTAACATCTCCACTTCCCTCTGTTCTCCCTAAAACCAAACTATTTCTTGTGCTAGAGTTGGAGGGTGCACAGCCAGTACCCTCCCCTATTTATAGTGGAGGCTAGCTTCTAGAGGAAGATAGCTTAACGGCCACCCGTTAAGCCCACACACAACGGGTTTCACTTGCATCGACCCCTACGCCAATTAATATGACCCGTCGCACAAAACTGTCGCACTGCTTGATGTAACCCATCATACCGAACTGTCACACCGTTTGATGCAACCCATCACACCGAACTGTCATACCGTTTGATGCAACCCGTCACACCGAACTGTCTCGCTCGGTCATCGTTCTCTATTTTACGTCATGCTTGAGTTCAACCATCTCTTCTCGCATCCACAATCGTTCTGGACCTTGGTTCTCCTAACCAGGTCCCGTTCCTCCTCACCGTTGACTGTAGTTGACCACCAAGCCACCTCCACAAGAATAGACCAAGAAATCGATTCTAGGAATAAGTTCTTCACAACTTGACCCACGTTAGTCAAAACACACATCAACAACACATGCACCACATATGTATCCACGACCAGTGTCTACGACCAGTGTCCACGACCACTGTCCGTGATGAACAGTACTCAAGCTACAGTACTCGAAATGAACAGTACTCGAAGCTACAATGCTTGATAAATAGTACTCATCGTTGTAGTGCTCGAAGATTTCGACCACTCATCACTCGTAGCTACAATACTCGATGAATAGTATCCATAGCTACAGTACTCAATGAATAGTACTTATAGCTTTCGACCACTCGATACTCGTAGCTGCAGTACTCGAAGATTTCGACCACTCAGCACTTGTAGCTACAGTACTTGATGAACAGCGCCCCGTGCTACAGTACTCATGGCTTTTGACAACTTGGTACAAAAAGCTACGACCACGTGCAGTCGAAGCCTTCTACAACCAAGTTTAGCTACGACCACGTGCAGTAATACCTCTCCTCAAAAGTGGTTATTCGATATTCCTGAACTCTGCAGAAAATGAGTGATTCGACAAACCTTCAAGACCATTGCCAATTGTATCATCATCCTAAGATCATGAGCATATCTCCATGATATCCACAATATCATTAGTGTATGTTAAAGGGGAAAGCTTGTCTCAGAAAATCCAATGCATGGTCGCCTCTGAATGACGCAAGTGGACACATCAAGCCCAATGCCTACATTTGAAAATTAAGATGTTCATATAATAAGGCGAATGTGTTATGGAAGGTCTAATCAAGGTGAAAATTACGATGTCTCAGGCAATCCGCGGAAAATCCCCTTTGTAATTATAATGGCGCAAGTGATGACATCAATAGAGTGGAAACTGCAATGCCAACTTTTGAAACTCCCAACTACTAACTCTGGATGCCAATGAGAGGATGTGGAGAGAGATGAAGAAGAACTGTGTCGATGTGGAAGAGGATAAGAATTGAGTGGTTGTGAGAAGAGTAGATAGTTGTATCAGTAATAGCTTAGTGGTTGTGAAGTGTTATGAGGAATATGATTGTACGATGGGATGGATGGGATCGGATGTATGATCTCTATCAATTCCCTAAGTAAGTATATATCATTAGTGTATGTTAAAGGGGAAAGCTTGTCTCAGAAAATCCAATGCAGGGTTGCATCCGAATGATACAAGTGGACACATCAAGCCCAATGCCTATATTTGAAAATTCAGCAACACATGCACCACATATGTATCCACGACCACTATCTACGACCAGTGTCCGTGATGAACAGTACTCGAGCTACATTACTCGGAATGAACAGTAATCAAAGCTACAATACTGTATGAATAGTGCTCGTAGCTGTGGTACTCGAAGATTTCAACCACTTAGCACTCGTAGCTATAGTACTCGATGAACAGTGCCGTAGCTACAGTACTCGTAGCTTTCGACCGCTCAGTACTCGTAGCTGCAGTACTCAAAGATTTCGACCACTCAACTGTCGAACCCGGGAGCGAAGGATCCCGAATTCTCTGTGTTCAAACACCAGTCCAAGATTTCCAGTGTACACAGTCTCACAAAAATGAATATCACATTCATATCACGAAAACATAAATGGCATTAAATAAATAACTGTTTAATACAAATAAGTCGAATAATAATATCAAATGTCAAATGATAAACACAATGGAAATAACATAATAGTGGAAGCCACACGATGCGCCACAGGCAATCGTGCAGGTCGTCAAGGCCTACTCGTCCGGTCCTCACCGTCAAGATAGCAGTCTTCTCTGAATAAGATTTATTCAAAGAAGAGTGAGCACTACTCACGTGCTCGCAAGTCACACCAATATTGAATTTAAATGCATGCATAAGGAAACAAGTGAGTATGGCCGGGTTGTTTTGCATAAACAGCATTTTCAGTTTGAATAAGTATAGTAGTTTCTAAGGTAATTTTATACTATGGATAAAATCATAATTTGAAATGACAATGATATAATGTGGATAACCTCCAATGATAAAGTGAAGGATCCTCCTAACACTTGGCTTCTGCCTAAATTTTCATAAGGATTAACCATCCTCAACATTTAATAAAGCATTTAAAACCAAAAACAATTCTAACTTTAAGTGGCCCTGCTAGCATGTCCATGACCATGACGCGCTATTCGAATAGTTTCTACTCTGCGAGTTGGTACAACTTTACCCACACGAGGTGACATGCTCGTTATGTCGGCCAATTCACGCCCGTAGGCGTGTGGTGAGCGATTACCATGAGGCCTTTACAATGTTTTATCCTAGTACATTCATGCCCGCTAAGGTTTCGCTCCTTTGAACTGACCGTCCTCCGGAAGCCCCCTCTTGCGCCAAGTGGGAATAAAACGTCTAACCGACACCCACAAAATCACATGACATAAATATACTAGGACATCACAAATTAGTTAGCCAAATCCTGCCCATACAGGACATGTGGTGGTACGTTATGGCATAGCAATAAGCGGCTCAAAGACTGGTCCTCAATTGACTTGGCGTCATTCCTACAACCCATGGGCCTTGATCTTAACGGATCAAACCGTGCATAAACTGCACCCACCATTCCGACCATTTCGCCCAAGTCCAAACCCATTTTGATTTTATTTTGAATAAAAACTCTATTTATAAACTCATGTGGTAAGACAATACCACAATATCAAGTTCGAAAACAATTTGTAGAAATCTGGTGTAAACCCTCCCAAATTCTGTAAATGTGGACTAAGCTTGGCTAAGCATATATTTAAATTTTGGTAATATCTTGCCTATGGTATCAAGGTAGTCAGATACAACATTCAAATTTGGCCATACAATAACATATGGAATTAACTATCGTAAAACAGGATATTAAAATATTTATAACAACATATGCATGCAATAAGGAATTTAAAACTGAAAATAACTTAAAATAATAGGGCAATATGGTCAATGATGTAACTTGCCTTGGTCGATGTCTTGAAATTCTAAATCTTCGATTTGATCGAACTCTCCGAGTCGTCAAGTCTATCTGTAAAATACGACAAATTCAATATTCAAATTCAAATAAATTCAAAAACATAGTTCAAATTAACTCCAAATTGGAATATTTTGGTTTAGTTAGCTAGATTATAATTTTATATAAATTTTGCAATTTGAATCACTCAATTTGGAGTTCAAATGCAAAAGTTATGAATTTTTGAAGTTTATATCTAAATCTGAAATTTTATTGAATTTCCAGAATTATTTTCCTACTGAAAATCCATTTATTGCGCAATGATTACATCAGCTACAGTATTTCGGGAAATAAAAGATTTAAAATTCATTTCTGACAGGTGGGCCCCATGAGTCAGTGACTCGGCCCATGTGGACCAAGTCCACCGTATTTTGGAAGGACTGGCACGGTGGACTGTGCCACGTGTGTGTGTGCGTGGGTGCTGACGCAGCAGAAATGGTGGCGTGGCGCCGACGTGGATGGTGAGGTGGCGCGCCACGTCGACTTGACGGCGGCGACGTTTTCGGGTGCGACCGACAACGGCCAGCGGCGGAGGTTCACCGGCGGCGAGTGGTACCAAAAGCAAGAGGAGGACACGGGGATCCAGATGCGCTACCTTGGGGCGGCGACGCGAGGCGTTTTGGTCGTCGGCGGCGAGCTTTGGCGGCGAAGAGCTTCGGGTCGTAGCGGCGAAGGCGTTCCGGCGGCTCCCAGGCGAAGTGGAGAGGACCACCGTGTTCGCGAGAAGGTGTTGATGCCGAAGGAGACGACGGAGGGGGCGAGGCTTCAACGACGGTGACGAATTCGGCGGCGGCAGCTCACGGCTTGGCGGCGACTAAACCTCGGATTGCGGCGAACTCGCGGCGGAGAGGAAGAGTGAGTGAGGCAAAAGGTTGAGGATGAGAAGGGCTCACGGGCTCCCTTTATAGAGCAAGGGAGTTACGGGCGGCGTGGAGGTAGTGGAGATCGTGCGCGGTGGTTTTGGTGCACGCGGTTTCGGCGAAGCGTGCACGAGGTGAGGATTGAGGAAAGAGTGGAGGCGGTGCGAGGTGGCGATGCCGTTGCGCACGACCATGTGAGTAGAGGGAGTTAGAGAAGCGAAGAATTCGGAGCTCACGCGACTCGGTCATGGCGGAGATCCCGGGGGCGCTCGCGCGAAGAAGAAGGAAGACGGTGCGGGGAAGACGATGACTGCGAGCCGTTGGATTTTAATCCAATGGTCACAATCGTTTGTTGTGATGCGAAGGGGTACGGTGTGTGATCCGTGCCGTAGGATTTAGATCGAGGGGTTTAGATTAGAAGGGTTTTAAGTCTCCGAGGCGGTACGAAGATCTCGCCGTAGAATTTAGATCGGGCGGCTCTCATTGATGGTATCATTCGGACGGTGCGGCAGCTACGGAAGATCTTGATCGTTGATGCCAGATCCAGCGGTGGAGATAAGACGAGGCGCGTGTGGGAGGCGCGTGCGTTGGATTTTAATCCAACGGTGGATGGATAAGGTGAGAGAGAGGTGCGCGTTTGGTTGCATGCGGGCATGAGTGAGTTTGGGCGGAGCCTTTGGGTTTTGGCCCAAACATGTTAGAGGTTTTCTTTGCTTTTCTATTTGTTTTAATTCGATAATTCATAATAGCTTTAGAAAATAGCAAAATACTTCCAAAATTATGGAAAAATTCACAGAAATTCCCATACTCATTCTGGACTTAATAAAATTATTTCCAACTATTTGTTGGCTCTTAATTTTGTAAATAAATTTGATTTAGCTTTAAAATATTTATAAAAAGCTTTTGAAAATTCAGGAAAAACCACAAACATAAATAAACTTTTAAATTTCTTGAAATTGAAATTTGGGTCATTACAAACCTACCCCCTTAAGGAATCTCGACCGAGATTCGAGATTGGTCGACAAAGAGATCGGGATAGTTGGTCTTGAGGTCTTCTTCTTTTTCCCATGTGGCTTCACTTTCCGGGTGGTGACTCCACTGCACCTTGTATGATCTGATGATTCTGCTTCTGGTGACTCGCTCTGCGACATCCAGAATCTTGATTGGTCGCTCCACGTAGGTGAGATCTTCTCGAAGATCGAAGCTTTCCAAGAAAGGTATGGTCTTACGGCGCTTGTAAGCATTTCCTTAAGCGGGATACATGGAAGACATCGTACACGGTGACAAGGCTTACGTAGCTCAAGCCGATATGCCACTTCACCTCTTTTGGCTAGAATTTTGTATGGCCCCACAAATGCAGGTGCGAGTTTTCCTTTTGTTCGGAATCTTCTTACTCCTCGAGTGGAGTGACCACGAGATAGACCAAGTCTCCTACCTCAAAGTTTAGATCCCTCCGACGGTTATCAGCATAACTCTTCCTGCCGGGTTTGTGCCACTTTAGGATGTTCCCTTATGGTTTTGACCTTACTTTCGCCTCTTTGATTATCTCAGGTCCAAAGAGCGATGCTCTCCTACTTCATCCACGTAGTGGAGTTCTGCATTTTCTGCCATACAATGCTTCAAAAGGAGCCATTTGCAAACTAGCTTGATAGCTATTGTTATACGAGAATTCCGCATACGGCAAATTCTTGTCCCAACTTTGTCCAAATTCCAGGGCACAGGCTCGGAGCATATCTTCGAGGACTTGATTGGTGCGTTAGTCGACCATCGGTTTGAGGATGATAGGTCAGATCGAAGTTGAGTCGGTGCCTAAGGCTTCATGCGGACTCTGCGAATCTTGATGTGGCGAGAGCCTCTGTCGGACCACGATCTTCTTGGGTACCCCGTGTAGACAAACAATCCTAGCCACATATAATTCTGCCAACTGGCTGCTTCTGTATGTAGTCTTGACGGGAATGAAGTGAGCTACTTTGGTCAACCGATCAACTATCACCCAGATAGAATCATATCCTGATTGGGTCCTAGGAAGTCCGGTGATGAAGTCCATGCCAATCTCTTCCCACTTCCATTCGGAATTGGTAGTGGGCGCAACAATCCGGTGGTCTCGATGTTCGCCTTAACTCGTGACACACATCACGATGGGCGCGAACTCGGCAATTTCTCGCTTCATGCGACCCACGATATTTCTCCTTGGATCACGGTACATCTTAGTGCTTCCGGGTGAATGGAGTAAGGCGTTTCATGAGCCTCCTTGAATTGATTGTTTTAACTCCTGCTGGTTAGGTACGCAAATGCGGTTCCCAAACCACAGTTCCTTATTCATCTTCGTGAATCTCGGAGCCTTGCCTCTTCGCATATTCTTCTTGATCTCCTTGATGTCATCATCTTCTAGTTGTTTTTCTCGATCGACTTTGAAGAGTCGGTTGTACTTCCAAAGCATTCACACAACCTTGACCGACAATCTCCAAGTTTAGACGCTTCAATTCTTCATGTAGTTACGTTTGTTCATACGCACCATCATGGTATTGCAATAGGCCTTTCTGCTCGGGGCATCTGCAACTACATTTGCTTTGCACAGGTGATAATGGATTCCAAGATCATAATCTTTTATCAACTCTAACCATCTTCTGCCAGAAGGTTTAATTTCGCTGTGTGAATATATACTTCAAACTCTTGTGATCCGTGAAAATCTCACAGTGATTACCAATGAGATAATGCTTGATCTTCAAGGCATGCACAATCGTTTGCTAACTCCAGATCATGGGTTGGATAATTCCCTTCATGTGGCCTCAACTGCCTGGATGCATAAGCTACTACCTTGCCTTCCTGCATCAATACGCATCCGAGACCTTGACGGGATGCGTCGCAGAAGATCTCGAAATCTTTACGGATATCAGGTAGGACTAACACAGGTGCTGAGACTAATCTCCTCTTCAGGTCCTGAAAACTTTCTTCACAGGCATCTGTCCAATCAAATTTCTTCTCCTTCTTCAGAAGTTGAGTCATGGGTCTTGCAATCTTAGAGAAATTTTCTATAAACCTGCGGTAATAACCCGCTAGTCCAAGGAAACTTCTCACTTGGTGGATCGTCCTGGGTTGCTTCCAATGACATCGCTTCAACCTTGGCGGGATCTACCGCAATTCCTCTGGCGACACGATATGTCCAAGGAATGCCACTTGACTTAGCCAAAATTCACTTTTGCTGAATTTAGCATAAAGCGATGCTCGGAGCTTGTCGATATCATCGATATGCTTCTCGTGTTCTTCTTCATCCTTCGAGTATATGAGAATGTCATCGATGAAAACAACCACAAACTTATCCAGGAATTCCATGAACACTTTGTTCATCATATTCATGAAATAAGCAGGGGCGTTCGTCAAACCGAAAGACATCACTTTGTAAACTCGCATATCCATATCCGTGGTGAAGGTGTCTTGAATATCTTACAGTGCGATCTTTAGTTGGTGATAGCAGATCTCAAATCAATCTTGAAAAGACACTTGCTCCTTTCAGCTGATCAAACAGATCATCTATCACAGGTAAAGGGTATTTGTTCTTGATCGTCACCTCATTGAGTGATCTCGTAATCAACACACATCCTCATGCTATTGTCCTTTTTCTTGACGAACAAGACTTTGGTGCTCCCAAGGTGATGAACTGGTCGGATGTAACCTCGGCCGCGATTCTTCAATCTGTTTCTTCAATTCCGCTAACTCATTAGCGGCATTCTATAGGGTCGCCGATATTGGAGCCGTCACAGGACTAAGTCAATTAAGAACATGACGTCCGATCCGGTGGCATGCCGGTAATTCATCAGAAAGACATCGGCATATTCTCGGACTACGGTATGTCTTCAAGTTTCACTTCCTTCATCTTTGGTGAGATAGAACTTCCATTAGTGCAGGTCTTGGGTTTGAACTCAAGCTGAAATTCCTTCTCCATTTGTGAGAGTAATAGACCTATTGGCACGATCTATTTGTCCATGATTCTTGGCTAACCATCCATTCCAAGAATAACGTCGGGCCTTGGGAATGCAAGACTATCAAGTCGCTAGGAAGGATACTCGGATATTTCAAGGGTGAGGTTCGGGCATAAAGAACTAGTTCTCATTTACGAGCAGGGAATGGATTATCATGGGATTTGCTAAGGAAGATATTGGTAACCCATATTTGCCCACAAATTTATTTGACACGAAAGAATGTGAAGCTCGGAATCAAATAGCATGAAGTGGTATTGAATTGACAAGAAACATACCAAGCACAACATCCGGTCTTTGAGCTTCCTCGCCGTGGACGTGGTTCACACGTCCCTTGATGAACCGGCTTCGGCGGCTGCGACGCCGATGGGTTGTGACTCTGTGTCTTGGCTTGGAAGACATTGCTCTCACGCTTCTTGGGACACTGTTGGCATAGTGGCTGTTTCATTGCGGTGGAAGCAGTCACTCCTGCAGCTGAGGGGCGAGCTCTTCGCTGAAATTGTCCTCCCGGTTGATGCGCTGCGAAGTTGGAGGTGTTGGCGCCGATTCGCAGGGGCTCGGATGTGGAAGGCCGAACTTCCCACGCTGCGGTGGCTGCGGTTGAATGAAACGAGGCTTGGGAAAGCCTCTGCGTTGAACTGGCGGCCATCCTCGCTGCGATTCTCCATCTCATGATGCTTGGCCTCTGACGGATCGCCTTGTCCACCAACTCTGGAAGTCGGTGAAGTTCGGGAGATGAGTTGGGCAGAGATATCGTCGTTGAGTCCCTCCAGAACCTTTCTTGTCGTTCTTCATCTCGGGCCACATCAGGGCATAGCGAGCTAGCGGTTGAAGCGGTGGAGATACTCGCCACCGGCGATTGCCTTGGCGAGTGCATGAAACTCCTTCTTCTTCGGTGTCATCATGCCGGCAGGGATGTGGGCATGACGGAAGGCTCTCACAAACTCGTCCCACGAGATGGCCTGGGCATTGGCGTGGGAGATGCAGAAATTGTCCCACCATTCTGAGGCCGGTCCGTTGAGCTGATGAGTTGCGAACAGGACCCTCTCGCGATCGCGTGCATTGCGCGATGTCGATTTCTTTCCGATGGCACGAAGCCAATCGTCAGCATCCATCGGCTCGGTCTTTGCTTGGAGAATGTCGGAGGACGATACGCATGAACTCCGACATTGTCACGTGTTGAAAGGTGTGCCGTGGTTCGAGTTGCGGCGGTGGTTGTTGTTGCTGGTTGTTACGGCGTTGTTGGAGCGATCGAGCCAACAATTCAATAAGGTGAGTTTGATTGGCCATCATACATTGCCAATCCGGTCCTCTTCTTGGTGGTGGGGAGGTTCTTTGAACATCCGCTCCCGATGGTCGGTACTTCCGTTGTTCGACCACGATCTGCCATTTCTGTCTGGTGTTCACCATCCGCTTGAATTTTCCAAAGACTTAGGAAAGGGAAGAAAAGGTTGCACTAAGGGAAGTAAATTTATATTAGCCCAAAAGCACACCAAAACAAGACAAAGGATCCAAATTTCTTTTTCAAAGTAGTTCTTTATTTTATTCATTTGATTATGGCTACGAGAAAAGGTTAGTAGCTCATAATTGCAACTAATCGAATAACTAGGAAAGCAAACATCTAAAATGGTGGAAGTAAAACATCTATGGGGTGGATGGGGTGTAGTCGGGAGTTGCAGTCTTGCCTTGGCCCTTTTGTCTTGAGCCAATTCGACCTGCGCCTTGACCTCTCTCTGCGACCTCTAGCCTCCCGAACGAGATCTGACTCGTCCAGGGTGTTGCCATAGGCGTAATCCATCGCCTTGGCTAACTCCACCTGGTGAGTGATCTCCGGCATATCATCATTCTCGAGTGAGCTGAAGGCACTGCCTAGCCGAGTGGGGATGTGCATGGGATAATCTTGGAATGCGATATCCGAAAATGGGCGTCGTGAGGTGTAGCGAAGTCGGCGACGGCTTCTCTTGCCGCATCTTGGATGCCGCCCTCGAAAGTCTCCGACGCATTGGGCGTCGAAGATGTGGAAGGATGTATCCGCGCTAAATTAGAGTAGAGGATGACCTCCACTCTCCAGCGCTCCTGCTGTCCCACGATATACTTGTATCCTTGGTATGTGGGTCTCTTCGTGAAACTCAGATGCTGCATCATCTTCCATAGGATATCCGCCCATTCTCCAGCGTAGACTCCATGGGAGATACGGGTCGGTCTCTCGGCCATCTACAATTTTTAGAAAGGACAAGAGTTTAGAAATCTTTTTAATAGAGAAAGGAAGAGTAAGACTACGGAAAGCAGTGTAAATAGTTTGTAAATTTTTGAAAAATAGTCCTTAATGGTTTTACCAATTCTACAGGCCATGACCTACGATCGATATGACTCACGATAACACTTTTGTCGAACCGGGAGCGAAGGATCCGAATTCTCTGTGTTCAAACACCATCCAGATTTCCAGTGTACGAGTCTCACAAAAATGAATATCACATTCATATCACGAAACGTAAATGGCATTAAATAAATAATCGTTTAATACAAATAAGTCGAATAATAATATCAAATGTCAAATGATAAACACAGCGGAAATAACATAATAGTGGAAGCCACACGATGCGCCACGGTGCAATAAATGCAGGTCGGAAGGCCTACTCGTCCGGTCCTCACCGTCAAGATAGCATCTTCTCACGAATAAGATTTATTCAAGAAGAGTGAGCACTACTACCGTGCTCTTAAGTCACACCAATATTGAATTTAAATGCATGCATAAGAAACAAGTGAGTATGGTGGGGTTGTTTTGCATAAACAACATTTTCGGTTTGAATAAGTATAGTAGTTTCTAAGGCAATTTTATACTATGGATAAAATCATAATTTGAAATGACAATGATATAATGTGGATAACCTCCAATGATAAAGTGAAGGATCCTCCTAACACTTGGCTTCCCCTTAAATTTTCATAAGGATTAACCATCCTCAACATTTAATAAAGCATTTAAAACCAAAAACAATTCTAACTTTAAGTGGCCCCGCTAGCATGTCCATGACCATGCGACGCGCTATTCGAATAGTTTCTACTCTGCGAGTTGGTACAACTTTACCCACACGAGGTGACATGCTCGTTATGTCGGCCAATTCACGCCCGTAGGCGTGTGGTGGCGATTACCATGAGGCCTTTACAATGTTTTATCCTAGTACATTCATGCCCGCTAAGGTTTCGCTCCTTTGAACCGTGGCCAGTCCTCGGAAGCCCTCTTGCGCCAAGTGGGAATAAAGCGTCTAACCGACACCCACAAAATCACATGACATAAATATACTAGGACATCACAAATTAGTTAGCCAAATCCGCCCATACAGGACATGTGGTGGTACGTTATGGCATAGCAATAAGCGGCTCAAAGGCGGTCCTCAATTGACTTGGCGTCATTCCTACAACCCATGGGCCTTGATCTTAACCAGATCAAACCGGTGCATAAACTGCACCCACCATTCCGACCATTTCGCCCAAGTCCAAACCCATTTTGATTTTATTTTGAATAAAAACTCTATTTATAAACTCATGTGGTAAGACAATACCACAATATCAAGTTCGAAAACAATTTGTAGAAATCTGGTGTAAACCCTCCCAAATTCTGTAAATGTGGACTAAGCTTGGCTAAGCATATATTTAAATTTTGGTAATATCTTGCCTATGGTATCAAGGTAGTCAGATACAACATTCAAATTTGGCTATACAATAACATATGGAATTAACTATACGTAAAACAGGATATTAAAATATTTATAACAACATATGCATGCAATAAGGAATTTAAAAAAAGCTGAAAATAACTTAAAATAATAGGGGCAATATGGTCAATGATGTAACTTCCCTTGGTCGATGTCTTGAAATTCTAAATCTTGGTTTGATCGAACTCTCCGAGTCGTCGAAGTCTATCGTAAAAATCGACAAATTCAATATTCAAATTCAAATAAATTCAAAAACATAGTTCAAATTAACTCCAAATTGGAATATTTTGGTTTAGTTAGCTAGATTATAATTTTATATAAATTTTGCAATTTGAATCACTCAATTTGGAGTTCAAATGCAAAAGTTATGAATTTTGAAGTTTATATCTAAATCTGAAATTTTATTGAATTTCCGAATTATTTTCCTCTTGAAAATCCATTTATTGCGCAATGATTACATCAGCTACAGTATTTCGGAAATAAAAGATTTAAAATTCATTTCTAACAGGTGGGCCCCATGAGTCAGTGACTCGGCCCATGTGGACCAAGTCCACCGTATTTTGGAAGGACTGGCACGGTGGACTGTGCCACGTGTGTGTGTGCGTGCCGACGTGGCAGAAATGGTGGCGTGGCGCGGCGTGGATGGTGAGGTGGCGCGCCACGTCGACTTGACGGCGGCGACGTTTTCGGGTGCGACCGACAACGGCCAGCGGCGGAGGTTCACCGGCGGCGAGTGGTACCAAAAGCAAGAGGAGGACACGGGGATCCAGATGCGCTACCTTGGGGCGGCGACGCGAGGCGTTTTGGTCGTCGGCGGCGAGCTTTGGCGGCGAAGAGCTTCGGGTCGTAGCGGCGAAGGCGTTCCGGCGGCTCCCAGGCGAAGTGGAGAGGACCACCGTGTTCGCGAGAAGGTGTTGATGCCGAAGGAGACGACGGAGGGGGCGAGGCTTCAACGACGGTGACGAATTCGGCGGCGGCAGCTCACGGCTTGGCGGCGACTAAACCTCGGATTGCGGCGAACTCGCGGCGGGAGAGGAAGAGTGAGTGAGGGCAAAAGGTTGAGGATGAGAAGGGGCTCACGGGGCTCCCTTTTATAGAGCAAGGGGAGTTCTGGAGCGGCGTGGAGGTAGTGGAGATCGTGCGCGGTGGTTTCGGGTGCGCGGCGGTTTCGGCGAAAACGTGCACGAGGTGAGGGGATTGAGGAAGGAGTGGAGGCGGTGCGAGGTGGCGATCGCCGTGCGCACGCGACCATGTGAGTAGAGGAGTTAGAGAAGCGAAGAATTGGAGCTCACGCGACTTCGGTCATGGCGGAGAGATCCGGAGCGCCGCGCGAAGAAGAAGGAAGACGGTGCGGGGAAGACGATGACTGCGAGCCGTTGGATTTTAATCCAATGGTCACAATCGTTTGTTGTGATGCGAAGGGGTACGGTGTGTGATCCGGCCGTAGGATTTAGATCGAGGGGTTTAGATTAGAAGGGTTTTAAGTCTCCGAAGCGGTACGAAGATCTGGCCGTAGAATTTAGATCGGGCGGCTCTCATTGATGGTATTATTCGGACGGTGCGGCGACTACGGAAGATCTTGATCGTTGATGCGGATCCGGTGTGGAGATAAGACGAGGCGTGTGTGGAGGCGCGTGCGTTGGATTTTAATCCAACGGTGGATGGATAAGGTGAGAGAGAGGCGCGGGTGGTTGGTGCATGCGGGCATGGAGTGAGTTTGGGCGGAGCCTTTGGGTTTCGCCCAAACACTGTTAGAGGTTTTCTTTTGCTTTTCTATTTGTTTTAATTCTGATAATTCATAATAGCTTTAGAAAATAGCAAAATACTTCCAAAAATTATGGAAAAATTCACAGAAATTCCCATACTCATTCTGGACTTAATAAAATTATTTCCAACTATTTGTTGGCTCTTAATTTTGTAAATAAATTTGATTTAGCTTTAAAATATTTATAAAAAACTTTTGAAAATTCAGGAAAAACCACAAACATAAATAAACTTTTAAATTTTACTGAAATTGAAATTTGGGTTGTTACATCAACACTCACCAAAAACTCAAGACAAAAGGAGTTGGGCGGTCGGACCCCTTGGATGAACAGTAAAAACAGCCAGAACACAAGATCACAAATTGTTCTAAGATTTGATCCACAACTCTAAACTAGACGAAACTTGAAACACACCTTCTTTGGGATGTTAGGAACCTATTCCAGTCAAGGATCGTGCAGATCATTACCAAAGTTCTAACCTTTTTCGGTTTGAGTGAAAGTTGTTTCAAAACCGAGTCAAAACCAAAATATGATCCAAAAACTTGCTTGTGGGTAAGAGATGATCAAGATGATTCTAGATGTATTCCCACATATCACAGCAAGCAACATCCAGACTAGAAACTAAAGGATCATGGAAAGCCCCAAAATCACAAAAGAGAGAGCAAGAACAAGAAGAGACTCATTTTGAAGAAACTTGCTTGGATTGATTTCATATTGATGTTGATTTACAACCACTCCATCTGGAGGACAAAAGCTCAACAATTGAGCACACAATCAATCCAACTCTTTAGAAACCTAACATCTCCACTTCCCTCTGTTCTCCCTAAAAACCAAACTAGGGTTTCTCGTGCTAGAGTTGCAGGGTGCACAGCCAGTACTCTCCCATATTTATAGTGGAGGCTAGCTTCTAGGGAAGACAGCTTAACGGGCACCCGTTAAGCCCACATACTACGGGTTTCACTTGCATCGACCCCTACGCCGCTTGATGTGACCCGTCACATAAAACTATCGTACTGCTTGATGTAACCCATCACACCGAACTGTCATACCGTTTGATGCAACCCATCACACCGAACTGTCATACTGTTTGATGCAACCCGTCACACCGAACTGTCTCGCTCGGTCATCATTGTCTATTTTACATCATACTTGAGTCCAACCATCTCTCCTCGCATCCACAATCGTTCTGGACCTTGGTTCTCCTAACCAGGTCCCGATCCTCCTCACCGTTGACCATAGTTGACCATCAAGCCACCTGCATAAGAATAGACCAAGAAATCGATTCTAGGAATAAATTCTTCAAAACTTGACCCATGTTAATCAAAACACACATCAACAACACATGCACCACATATGTATCCACGACCACTGTCCGTGATGAACAATACTCAAGCTACAGTACTCGAAATGAACAGTACTCGAAGCTACAATGCTTGATAAATAGTACTCATCGCTGTAGTGCTCGAAGATTTCGACCACTCATCACTCGTAGCTACAATACTCGATGAATAGTATCCATAGCTACAGTACTCAATGAATAGTACTCATAGCTTTCGACCACTCGGTACTCGTAGCTACAGTACTCGAAGATTTCGACAACTCAGCACTCGTAGCTACAGTACTTGGTGAACAGTGCACGTGCTACAGTGCTCATGCTTTTGACAACTTGGTACAAAAAGCTACGACCACGTGCAGTCGAAGCCTTCTACAACCAAGTTTAGCTACGACCACGTGCAGTAATACCTCTCCTCAAAAGTGGTTATTCCGATATTCCTGAACTCTGCAGAAAATGAGTGATTCGACAAACCTTCAAGACCATTGCCAATTGTATCATCATCCTAAGATCATGAGCATATCCCCATGATATCCACAATATCATTAGTGTATGTTAAAGGGGAAAGCTTGTCTCAGAAAATCCAATGCATGGTCGCCTCTGAATGACGCAAGTGGACACATCAAGCCCAATGCCTACATTTGAAAATTAAGATGTTCATATAATAAGGCGAATGTGTTATGGAAGGTCTAATCAAGGTGAAAATTACGATGTCTCAGGCAATCCGCGGAAAATCCCCTTTGTAATTATAATGGCGCAAGTGATGACATCAATAGAGTGGAAACTGCAATGCCAACTTTTGAAACTCCCAACTACTAACTCTGGATGCCAATGAGAGGATGTGGAGAGAGATGAAGAAGAACTGTGTCGATGTGGAAGAGGATAAGAATTGAGTGGTTGTGAGAAGAGTAGATAGTTGTATCAGTAATAGCTTAGTGGTTGTGAAGTGTTATGAGGAATATGATTGTACGATGGGATGGATGGGATCGGATGTATGATCTCTATCAATTCCCTAAGTAAGTATATATCATTAGTGTATGTTAAAGGGGAAAGTTTGTCTCAGAAAATCCAATGCAAGGTCGCCTCCGAATGACGCAAGTGGACACATCAAGCCCAATGCCTACATTTGAAAATTCAGCAACACATGCACCACATATGTATCCACGACCACTGTCTACGACCAATGTCCGTGATGAACATTACTCGAGCTACAGTACTCGGAATGAACAGTACTCGAAGCTACAATACTGGATGAATAGTACTTATAGCTGCGGTACTCAAAGATTTCGACCACTTAGCACTCGTAGCTATAGTACTCGATGAACAGTGCCCATAGCTACAGTACTCGTAGCTTTCGACCACTCGGTACTCGTAGCTGCAATACTAAAAAATTTCGACCACTCAACACTCGTAGCTACAGTACTCGATGAACAGTGTCCATGCTGCAGTACTCATAGCTTTTGACAACTCGGTACAAAAAGCTATGACCACGTGCAGTCGAAGCCTTCTATAACCATATGCAGCTACGACCACGTGCAGCTATGACCACGTGCAGTAATACCGCTCCTCAAAAGTGGTCGTTCTGATATTCCTAAACTCTGCAGAAAATGAGTGATTCGACAAACTTTCAACACTATTGCCAAGATCATGAGCATATCCCCATGATGCCCACAATCTCCACCTTGATGAACACATTGGCAAACTTCTCAAAAATACAGATTGGAGGTTGTTTTAAAAAACTACATCTCATTTTTGTGCAGAGGCACAACTTGGTCCAAAAGCAAGAGAACGCAATGGAAATAACCAAGTTGGCTTCAGATAAGCACAAACAAGTGAGATAAGGCAAAAGAAAGTAAGAAAGCTTCAATTTCCAGAGGAGAGTAAAAAATCTCACTTAAGGTCCATATGAAAGAACAATTGTTCCATTTGATCTTTGATCATTGTGAGGTTCCAAGAATTGCAATTTAAGTTCAGAAGAGACAATAAGATCCAGAAAATGCAAATTAGATACTCCCCCTCACTATAACCATGATTTTTAATTTTTTTAATTTTCTCCCTTTTTCTCCACAAAGCACAAAGCTCCCCCTTTTATCATCATTTTTGCTATATCTTCTCCCCCTTTGACAATGGGGTCACAAGGAATCACACCTTTCCCTCATCCAGAGATGACAAATGTAGAAATAAGGACGATGCATAAGAAAGAGCATGCATGAAATGCAATGGAGTGACTTCATTTTTTTGTATTTTTCAAATTTTAGTACAAGAAACTTTAGAGATTACCCAAAAGAACAAGCTAACATTTCTACTAGTACTCAAAACATATCAAGCATGAATGTGCTAACAGGATCATGTTAAGACATATATATCAAAACTAAGCTAGAAGGCTCAAGATAAAGCAATGAATTGTAACAATTTAAGCAAAGTTTCAAAATTAGCAAGTTCATCAACAGGAATCCTAACGTGATAATGACCATGTCAAAATATTAATGTGAGATCAAGAAGCTAACAATGATCATCATAGAGATAAAAAGTCCTAAATTTGAATCATTTTGATCAAAGTACTTCAATCACCCAATTTTCACAACAATTTTCATTTGCAATGAGTATTGATGTTGATTAAAGGTCTATCTTAGTGAAGAAGATTCTGGACTAGGAGTCATCCACAAACTCTTCCTAAGCTTCAACCAGGGGCGACAAATCTTGAGGTTTATGTCAATTTTGACAAGCAGTCCCCATGAGATCGTCTGAATCATCAAACTATCTCCAAGTTCATGTCTTTAACATGCAGTCTCGTGAGAATAGTTTGGTACAATTTCACCACATGAGAAACTTGAAACTTGATTATTTTTTATTTGCACAAGAGCAGTTTTAGATTCGCAAACGAACAAGAAGTTCAAGAGATGTTCAATTTCCAGATTCAAGAGCTAATAAAGCAATTTTGGCATGGCCAATGTCACAAAAAGATTAATAATTGTGCAACTAGCTAAAAAATACACAAATTATAATTTTTAGTTCAAGTTGTCTTACAGTTCTAACTCATTTAGCAAAGACTTAGCTACATATGTGAAAACATGATAATTCTAGCAAGTCAAGAAACTAGACATGGAATTGAGCAAAATTTAAAATACTAAAGCTCAAAAAGGTTAATAAGCAAAGCTTCATCAATTTAAATGACAAGCAGTAAAGTTTATATTACAATGCATGTTTTTGATATTTTCATATGAATGCAATATGATACAATGAGATGCAAAAAAAACTCAAAGGTCTAAAAAGATAAAAAAAGATCAGCAAGTTGAAAAGAGGATCAAGGAAAGATCAGATGAACAAGGAAAGGTCAGAAGAGAACCAACTCCCCCTCAAACCAACCCATAGGGGTAAATTACCCCCAACTCACTCCTCAAGGTGGCAAACCTAGTTGGGTCTAAAGGCTTGGTGAGGATATCAGCTAACTGAGCATCGAACTCCACAAATTCTAGCACAATATTACCCTTCTCTACATGGTTTCTAAGTAAGTGATAGCGAATGTCAATGTGCTTCGTCCTAGAGTGTTGCACAGGGTTCTTAGCAATGTTAATGGTAGAAGTGTTATCATAAAGAAGAGGAACACTGTCAAAAGCTAACCCATAGTCCTTAAGAGTGGACGCCATTCATAAAATCTGACTACAACAACTAGCGGCAGCTACATATTCAGCTTCTACAGTGGATTGTGCCACAGAGGACTGCTTCCTAGAAGATCAAGAGATAAGAGAAGTGCCTAAGAAGTGTCAAGAGCCTGTGGTACTCTTCCTATCTAACCGACAACCCGCAAAATCAGAATCATAAAACCCTCGAATGGACAAAGAAGATGAGCATGGATACCAAATTCCATACTGAAGGGTAGAGTGGAGATACCTGAAAATACGCTTGACAACTTGGCGATGGGAAGTCCTCGGAGACGCTGAAACCTAGCACAAAGACAGACCGCGAAGTGGATATCCGGTCTTGAGGCCGTCAGGTAGAGAAGAGAGTCGATCATGCTGCGGTACTCACGTTGATCCACGGCTTCTCCTTCCCTGTCTGGATCCAAAGCAGCTGAAGTCATCATAGGGGTGACGATTGGCTTGTAGTCACCCATGTTGAAGCGCTTAAGCATATCCTTGATGTACTTTGTTTGATGGATGAAGATCTCTTTATTACATTGCTTGATTTGAAGCCCTAGAAAGTAGTTGAGCTCTCCCATCATACTCATTTCAAATTCTCTAGACATGATCTTAGAAAAACTGGAAACAAGAGCATGAGAAGAACCACCGAAGATAATATCATCTACGTAAATCTGAATAAGCAAGAAATCATTGTCATGCCTAAAAATGAAAAGAGTCATGATAATCTTACCCATCTCAAAGTTATTATTAAGCAAGAAGGTCTTAAACCTATCATACGAGGCTCTAGAGGCTTGCTTAAGACCATACAAGGTTTTAGATAGCTTGAAAACAAGATGTGGATACTTGAGATTCTTAAAGCCTAGGGGTTGTCTAACATACACTTCCTCCCTTATGTAACCATTCAGAAAAGCACTCTTAACATCCATCTGATACAACCTAAAGCCCTTAAATGCAACAAATGCAAGCAGAATACGAATGGCTTCTAGTCTAGCAACATGAGCAAAGGTCTCATCAAAGTCTAACCCCTCAACTTGACTAAAGCCCTGAGCTACCAATCTAGCCTTATTTCTAACCACAGAACTATCCTCACTTTGTTTATTTTTTAACACCCAACGGGTTCCTATCACATTATGATCACAAGGAGACTCTACTAGGTTCCAAACCTTGTTCCTCTCAAAGTTCTCTAACTTCTCATACATGGCATTGACCCAGCTGGAATCAGACAAAGCATGTGATATATCGCGGGGTTCGAAAGAAGCAACAAATGCAGAATGGGAGTAGAAACTTGGATCGTGATACCTGGAGCGAGTGACTCGCTCATCTGATCCGGAGGATGACGTGAGTTAGGAATCTTGATCTCATGAGAGATTTGCCCAAACTCAAAGCTGTCAAGGATGCTGTATGTGCGCCCTGTAGGTATGGCAAGTAAATTGTTGCCTCACACCCTTCATTGACTATGGTCATGACTGCCAGACCAGGACAATTGCTTTACATGGATACTGTCAGTCATGACCATAGTCAATGAAGGGTGTGAGGCGGCAACTTGCTTGCCATGCCTACAGGGCGCACATACAGCATCCTTGACAGCTTTGAGTTTGGGCAAATCTCTCATGAGATCAAGATTCCTAACTCACGTCAGGTGATCAAAACCAATGTACCCCAAACAACGATGCCAAAGCCAGAACTCAAAAGAAGATGCAATCAAACACTTAAGAGACCCAGCAAGATATTCGAAAAAGTCAGCTCAAAAATCCTACCAACTCTAGAAATTCCAAAGACAAGCTCACCAGCTGAATCAAGCACTCGACAAGAATTTTTTTAAATCTAGTCTCGTAGCGATCATCAAGAAGCTGTGAGATCGAAATCAAATTGTACCTTAGCTTGTCCACAAGAGCAATGTCCTTAAGGATGAATTTGTCGTTCACCCTGATCGAACTCATTCCTTCAATCCGCCCTTGTGTATCATCTCCAAAGATGATGAAGTTATCACCTGTCGACTGCGTGAAGGAGGTGAACCATCTTGAGTCTCCAGTCTTGTGGCGTGAACAGCCGGAGTCGACGAACCATGTGTTTTCCCCCTTCTGCGGCAATCCTGAAAATCAAGGCACAAAAGATCGATGTGTCTTAATACTAGGGTTAGTTAAACATGACTTGGGAACCCAGTACTGAGACACACGTCTGCGAAAAGTATGTCAAGCAGAGTTGCTTGCCTTGATTCTACTTGAGGTTCTATTATGAGCAATGGTCACAAGTGCATGTGATGCATTCTGTCTAGGAACATGATGATGATGAGGATGTGAAACAAATCCTAGTCAAGTTTTCTTCTTTTGTTGATGACTATGTCTCATGAAGGCTATACGTTGATGAGATGAAATTCTAGCAAGATTTTTCTTAGCATTTTTTAACCTACGCCAACAGAACTCAAGTAAATGTCCATCCTTCTTGCAATAGGTGCAATGGTACTTGGTACCACTCTGAGAAGCACATTTTGACTCAACAGATGGTTGGGCAAAACCTGAATATTTGAAAAGGGTTTTTTAAGGTTGGGTTTTGAATTCAACTAAGCCATTTTTCAAAACTTGAATGACATTTGTCTTGGACTTGTCTTTGGCAAAATTATATCTGAACCCTTGCTTCTTATAAGGAGTTTTGGACGTATCAAGAATCATCTTTAACTGTTTCTTACCCTTAAAGAATTTTTCTAGTGTATCCTTGAGATAAGCAGTCTCTTTTTCAAGATTAAGACATGATTCACAAGTTTTAGCCTTAATAGCTCTAGCATGCTTCTCCTTATGAATAACAACTTCAAGCTTAAGGGCTTCACATGAAGTACAAGGAGCAGAGTTAATTTTGTCCTTAAGCTTGGCATACTTAGCTCTAACTGCTTCTAATATGTCTTTTATTTCATGTTCACGCTCTAAACAGAAAGAACAAGTGCTAGATTTAGCCTTATCAGAAGCAACCAACTTGCTAGATTCTAAGTATTTTTCACATGGAGTAGATTTAACTTCAATTAACTTAGTCCTAGCATTTTCTAGTTAGTGCAAGGCAACATCACGAGTATTTTACAATTTAGCAAGTTTAGAGTATAAAACAAGACAGGATGAACATTCATCAGCATCAAGATTCTTAGCATTCACAAGCTCTAATGTCATATTATCAACTTGTGACTCTAAGTCCTTATTCCTAGCCATGGTGAACCCTAAAGCCTTATCATGGCTAAGCAGTTGCTCATAGATGGTATCACATCTAGCAGAAAGAACTTCATATGATGGAAGTACCTCATCGATGTCATCGACATCAACGGAGTCGGTCATGAAGCACATGCTGATGAAGTCCTTTGCCTTCCCTTTCTTCTTCTCTTGAGAAAGCTCCTCCTCCTTGTCCTCCTCGCTCCTGGAGTCTATATCGCTCATGGATTGTTCTCCAAAAGTGGCAAGAACCCGGTGAGCAGCCTTCTTGAGCTTGGCAACATCAAACTTGGACTTGTTCCCTTGAGGCTTCCTCCAAGCTGCTTTCTCCTCCTTATGGTTGCTCTTCCCTTTTAGCTTGGGGCAGTTCGCCCGAAAGTGATAGAGCTCTCCACACTCATAGTATGTCACAGGGTCACCGCTCTTCTTGTTTCTCACATTGTTATAGGCCCGTGTGAATTTTTGGCTAAGAGGCCTAATTCGGGCTCAGGAATACTCTCAAGTTCCTCTTCATTGATTGCAGATAAACAAGTAAGAGAAAATCCAGAGGAAGATTCAGAAGAGAGATAAAACGTTCTCTTGAGAGGGTCTGCTACTAAAGCCATGTTCTCCTTCTTAGGATTATAAACTCTCTTGATCTCATGAGTCTTGAGCTTACTATAGAGCAACTCCAAAGTGAGATCAGAGAAATTGACACTCTCCTCAATGGCAGTAGCCTTCATCTCCCACTCCTTAGTGTTGATTGCAGCCAAGAGATGGGTAGCATTCTCAGACTGAGAGTACTCGATGTCGACCGCTCTCAACTGATTAAGCACCTTATTGAAGCGAGTGAATACATCATCAATGCTCTCTCCAGAACACATCTCGAATTTGTTGTATTCTCGCTTAAAAACCGTTTGGCATACTTGTTTCATTTAGGACGAACCCTTGTGGTAAGTTTCGAGGGTGTGCCAAATCTCGTGCGTGGTCTCAAGATGACAGATCCTGTCATACTCCTATCTACCAAGCCCGGCATATAAAAGGTTCTTTGTCTTGTGGTTGTTAGCCATGAGGGCTGCTAAAGCCGGCGTAGCAATCTCAGGCAAGACGGGTGGAGCTCGAATAACTTTACATGCAGCTTGTTCTTCACTCTGAAGGTAGACACGTATACGATTCTTTCAATAGGCATAGTCGAGCCCATCGAAAACATGCGGCTTGGTAGAGTACTTCTCCATCGCCAAGTTTAGTGACCAGTTAAGATCAAGATTGAACTAACCGGGCTCTGATACCACTTGTTGGACCGAAACGGCGACTATAGGGGGGATAGATAGGAGCACTATCTTTTTTTCACCTTAATCAGACTCAACAAGATTTTCACTCCAATAGCTATGAGATCTATGAAGATCAATATACAAACATAGCGGAAGACTTGTATTGAATCCAATCAACTCCCTGAAGAAAACAGACCAAAATCACAAAAAAAACTCAAGACAAAAGGAGTTGGGCAGTCGGACCCCTCGGATGAACACTAAAAACAACCAGAACGCAAGATCACAAATTGGTCTAAGATTTGATCCACAGCTCTAAACTACACGAAACTTGAAACACACCTTCTCTAGGATATCAGGAACCTATTCCAGTCAAGGATCGTGAAGATCATTGCCAACGTTATGACCTTTTTCGGTTTGAGTGAAGGCTGCTTCGAAACCGAGTCAAAATCAAAATATGATCCAAAAACTTTTTCGTGGATAAGAGATGATCAAGATGATTCTAGATGCATTTCCACATATCACAGCAAGTAAGATCCAGACCAGAAACCAAAGGATCACAGAAAGCCCCAAAATCATAAAAGAGATAGCATGAACAAGAAGAGACTTATCTTGAAGAAACTTGCTTGGATTGTTTTCAGATTGATGTTGGTTTACAGCCACTCCATCTGGAGGACAAAAGCTCAACACTTGAGCACACAATCAATCCAACTCTCGAGAACCCTAACCTCTCCATTTTCCTCTGTTCTCCCTAAAACCAAACTAGGGTTTCTCGTGCTAGAGTTGGAGAGTGCATAGCCTGCACAATTCCCTATTTATAGTGGAGGCTAGCTTCTAAAGGAAGACAGCTTAATGGGCACCCGTTAAGCCCACACTATGAGTTTCACTTGCATCGGCCTGACCGCTTGACGCATCCGTCGCCGAGGCGTTGCCGCTTGATGTGACCCTTGCACAGAACTGTCGCACTACTTGATGTAACCCGTCGCACCGAACTGCTCTGCCGTTTGATGCAACCCGTCGCACCGAACTATCCCGCTCGGTTATCATTGTCCATTTTATGACATGCTTGAGTCCAACCATATCTTCCGGCATCTATGATCATTCTGGACATTGGTTCTCCTAACCAGGTCCCGATCCTCCTCACCGTTGAACATAGTAGACCACCAAGCCACCTGCCCAAGAATAGACCAAGAAATCAATTTCGAGAACAAATTCTTCGCAACTTGACCCAAGTTAGTCAAAACACACATCAGCAACACATGCACCACATATGTTTCCACGACCAGTGTCTACGACCAGTGTCCACGACCACTGTCCGTGATGAACAGTACTCGAAGCAACAGTACTCGAGCTACAGTACTCGAAATGAACAGTACTCGAAGCTACAATGCTCAATGAATAGTACTCACAGCTGTAGTACTCGAAGATTTTGGCCACTCATCACTCGTAGCTACAATACTCAATGAACAGTGTTTGTAGCTACAATACTCAATGAATAGTACTCACAGCTTTCGACCACTCAGTACTCATAGCTATAGTACTCAAAGATTTCGACCACTCAGCACTCGTAGCTACGGTACTCGATGAACAGCGTCATGCTACAGTACTCGTAGCTTCTGACAACTCGGCACAAAAAGCTACAACCACGTACAGTCGAAGCCTTCTACAACCACGTTCAGCTACGACCACGTGTAGTAATACCGCTCCTCAAAAGTGGTCATTCCGATATTCCTAAACTCTGCAGAAAACGAGTGATTCGACAAACCTTCAAGACCATTGCCAATTGTATCATCATTCTAAGATCATGAGAATATCCCCATGATATCCACAATATCATTAGTGTATATATATAGGTCGCCTCTGAATGATGCAAGTGGACACATCAAGCCCAATGCCAACATTTGAAAATTCAGAGGTTCATATATATATGGCGAATGCATTATGGAAGGTCTAGCAAGGTGAAAATTACGATGTCTCAGGCAATCCATGGAAAATCCCCCTTGTAATTGTAATCGCACAGGTGATGACATCAATAGAGTGGAAACTGCAATGCCAACTTTTGAAACTCCCAACTACTAACTCTGGATGCCAGTGAGAGGATGTGGACAGAGATGAAGAAGAACTGTGTCGATGTGGAAGAGGATAAGAATTAAGTGGTTGTGAGAAGACTAGATAGTTGTATCACTAATGGCCTAGTGGTTGTGAAGTGTTATGAGGAATATGAGTGTACGATGGGATGGATGGGATCGGATGTATAGTCTCTATCAATTCCCTAAGTATATATCATTAGTGTATCTTAAAGGGGAAAGCTTGTCTTAGAAAATCCAATGCGAGGTCGCCTCCGAATGATGCAAGTGGACACATCAAGCCCAATGCCTACATTTCAAAATTCAGAGATTCATATATATATAGGGTGAATGCGTTATGGAAGGTATAATCAAGGTGAAAATTACGATGTCTCAGGCAATCCACGGAAAATCCCCCTTGTAATTGTAATAGAGCAAGTGATGACATCAATAGAGTGGAAACTGCAGTGCCAACTTTTGAAACTCCCAACTGCTCAGTGACAGGATGGGGAGAGAGATGAAGAAGAACTGTGTCGATGTGGAAGAGGATAAGAATTGAGTGGTTGTGAGAAGACTAGATAGTTGTATCAGTAATAGTCTAGTGGTTGTGAAGTGTTATGAGGAATATGAGTGTACGATGGGATGGATGGGATCGGACGTATGGTCTCTATCAATTCCCTAAGTAAGTATATATCATTAGTGTATGTTAAAGGGGATAGCTTGTCTCAGAAAATCCAATGCAAGGCCACCTCCAAATGACGTAAGTGGACACATCAAGCCCAATGCCTACATTTGAAAATCCAGAGGTTCATATATATAGGGCGAATGCGTTATGGAAGGTCTAATCATGGTGAAAATTGCCATGTCTCAGGCAATCCACGGAAAATCCCCTTGTAATTGTAATGGCGCAAGTGATGACATCAATAGAGTGGAAACTGTTGTGCCAACTTTTGAAACTCCCAACTACTGACCTCGTGTTCAGCTGGTGATAATTACTTGCCAGCAACCTACTAATCTTGTTGCCACTACACCCAATCGAAATGCGTTAGTATCAAAGAGTGTCATCAAGGAGGCAGAAAGTTAAGTAGATGAGTGTCAGGTCACAAGGGAAGTAAAAAATGTTGACCATTATGTTAACAAAATCAGGAGAAAAAAAGTACATCTGACAAAAAAAAAACTCGGTCTCCCGAGCAATATTGACATACGCGAGGACTTACAACTTACAAGCCTGTATGTGTTAGTTACCAACAGATTTCCCTCTACATACATGCCACACATGTACAACACTAATGTCCTCACAACAACTTGTGGATATTATAGGGATACGCTCATGATCTTAGGATGATGACACAATTGGTAATGGTGTTGAGGGTTTGTCGAATCACTCGTTTTCTACGTGTTCAGTAAAATCGGTATGACCGCATTTGAGGAGCGATATTACTGCACGTGGTCGTAGCTAGACGTGGTCGTAGCTGATCGTGATTGTAGAAGGCTTTAACTGCATGTGGTCATAGCTATTTGTACCGAGTTGTCAAAAGCTACGAGTACTGTTCTTTGAGTACTGCAGTTACGAGCGTCGAGTGGTCGAAATCTTTGAGTACTGCAGCTACGAGTGTCGAGTGGTCAAAATCTTCGAGTACTGCAGCTACGAGTGTCGAGTGGTCAAAATCTTCGAGTACTGCAGCTACGAGTACCGAGTGGTCGAAAACTACGAGTACTGTAGCTACGAGCACTAGGCAGTAGAAAGGTACGAGTACTGTTCATTGAGCACTGTAGCAGCGAGTACTGTTCACTTCGAGTCCTAGAGCTATGAGCACTGTTCATTTCGAGTCCTATAGCTACGAGTACTGTTCATTTCGAGTACTGTAGCTGCGAGTACTGTTCATTCAGAGCACAGTTCATCGAGTCATGTTCATAGTTTCGAGCAGCTGGTCGTAGACAGTGGTCGTAGATGCTATTTTGCATGATGCATGTTTTAACTAACATGAGTCAAGTTGTGAAGAACTTATGCTCGAAAATGGTTACTTTGTCTATTCTTGTGCAGGTGGCTTAGTGGTCAACTATGGTCAACGGTAAGGAGGATTGGGACTTGGTTAGGAGAACCAAGGTCCAGAACGATCGTGGATGCCGCGTAAGATGGTTAGACTCAAGCATGGTGCAGAATGATGAACGAGCGCGGTAGTTCGGTGCGACGGGTTAAATCAAGCGACGCGGCTGTTCGGTACAACATGTTGTATCAAGTGGTGCAGGGGTCGGTGCCAGTGAAACCTATTTATGTGTGTGGGCTTAACATATGCCAGTTAGATATCTTCCTCTAGAAGCTAGCCGCCACTATAAATAGGGGAGGGTGTTGGCTGTGCACCTCCCAACCCTGGCATTGGAGAAACCCTAGTTTGTATTTTAGGGAGAGGAAAGTGGAGAGGTTAGGGTTATAAAGAGTTGGATTGATTGTGAGCTCAAGTGTTGAGCTTTTATCCTCCAGGATGTAGTGGCTGTAAACCGACATCGATCTGAAATCAATCCAAGCAAGATTTTACAATATGAGTCTCTTCTTTTCTTACTCTCTCTTTTATGATTTTAGGGCTTTATTTGAATCTTCATTTTTCTTTTGGTTTCTAGCCTGGATCCTACTTGCTGTGACATGTGAAAATGCATCTAGGATTATCTTGATCATCTTTTACCATCGAGTAAGTTTTTGGATCATATTTTGGTTTTGTCTCGGTTTTAAAGCATCTTTCACTCAAACAGAAAAAGATCAGAACTTTGGCAATAATTTTCACGGTCCTTGGTTGAAATAGGTTACTGACATCCTAGATAAGGTATGTTTCAAGTTTTGTTAAGTTTGGAGTTGTGGATCAAAAGATAGAGTAATTTGTGATCTTGCGTTCGGGCTGTTTTTACTGTTCATCACGCTAGGCCAAAGGTCAAACTGCCCTTTCGAGAGGTTTGACCACCCAACTCTTTTGGTTTTGAGTTTTTGGTGATTTTGGTCTATTTTATTTGGGATTTTGATTGAATTCAATACAAGTCTTTCACTATGTATGTATATTGATCTTCATAGCTCTCGTAGCTATTGGAATGAAAATAGTGTTGAATTCGATCAAAGAGAAAAAGAGACAGTATTCCTATTCACCTTCTCTAATCGCCATTATGATCCTACACAACTACTGATGCAATTCTACAAATTAACAAGTTGATCATCACGGCAAAGAGGGGACTAGTTCATACAGGAATGACATCGAACGCGGCAGAACAGCGGCGGTGCGTGTGATCGGCGGATGGGCGTACCCCTACGCGGTGTGGCTGTGCTGCTAGCAACTCAATGGGTTAGTTTTTCTTTTTAAAAACTCAAAGGATTAGAGTGGTACTAGTAATTGTACACGTAAAATACACTTAGCAGAAAATGCTCTTATGAGAATATCATTGTAATATCACAAAATGTGTTAGAGAGAAAAAACAGAAAAATGATTACTGGGGTTTTCTGAAAATAAACCTTTCGAGGATCTTAGCGTAATTAAACAAAAAGGGTTATGTGAAAACGGGTTGTTTTGGTTTTTATAGGGAGTTGTTTCCTAGAATGAGTCCTAGGGGGGAGTTAGATCTACCGTAAAAAGAGTGAACGTGGAGAGAAATCAGAACCAAAACCCTAGCAGATTTTGTTTCTCCGTGCGCCTCGTCCAGCCGCCGCCTCCAACTTTCACACGCTATGCATCAGCCGCCGTTTTCCTGCCGCGCAAGAGGATTCGTCGGCCTTGTTGCTGCCCGTGCGTCTGTGTGGAATTCTCCAGCCGGCTCATGCCTGCCGCGTGGACGCCTGGGATTGCTGCCGATCGGCCGCCACCCTTGATGCAGGTGCTTGTATTTTTCTTCTTGGCGCCTCATTAATTCTGCTGCCCACTTTCTTGCGTGCGCGCTCGCATGCGTGTGCTGCTGCTGCGTGTGTTGCTGCCGCTCGGCCAAATGCCTGCTAGCTGCTCCCACCGCATGCAAGTTTGCTGCTTAAAAGCTGCGCCACAAAGCCATGCATGCAAGCTGTAGCTATTGGCCAGCCCTGCATGATGCACATGCACGCATTCTTGCTAGAGAGAGAGGAAGAGGTTAAAAGAAAAGCCTACATGCATGAGTGCTGCCGAGAGAGAGAAAAAGAGAGAGAGAGAAGTGTCTTTGCTACTTTACATGCATACTTGGATTCTCTGTGACAATGGTGATCAAGGACAAGGAAGCAAGAAGAAAGAAGGAAGGGAGAAGAAGAAAAGAAGGGAGGAGGAGAAAGATTTCGCGGGATTTCATGATCAGCTCCGTGTTCTCCGGGGTAACGATCAAGTTTTCTCCTTTGGTTGTTTATTTTATTTAGAGATTAGAATCGAGATTAGAGAGGGGTTTTAGAATTTATCTATTCAGGGGAAACCGATTACTAGTTCTGTTTAGTCTGCGGTTCTGTTGTACAATTATTTTGGGTACTGTAGAGGCGTAATTTGAGGATTTCATCTACTAGGGAGTTGTAGATAATTTCGATAGCTTTCGGTAGAATTTTTTATTCATATCAATCAGATGCATAGATTGTGAGATATGAATTTTATAGTTCTGTTGTCCAGTAGATTTGGGTTAATTTAGTCGGGTTGGCGTAAACATGCAAGGTCGAGTAGTGTGATGGGTTGGTGCTGTGATGATGTGATTTTGATGATGTTTTTGAGTGTGTGTTATTGCTTGCTTATTCAGGGACTGTGGTCTCATGCGCCGTGCCATAATTTTCGTCATTCGGCTTCGAAGGGCTAAGAGGCAAGTACATGGTAGAGTGGTGAACAATAGATTGTTCACCATTGTCATTGATATTACTTATCATGCTATTTATTACGCTTTTGTTAAGCTTATTCTTATACATAGTATTGACGACATGGATTGAATGAGATTATGATATTGCGTTAATGAGAATGAGATATTGAGTTAATGAGATGGATTATGTTGTTGAATAATTAAATATGTTGCATCATTTACATTCATCATGACAAGAATTGCACGAGCCAGGTCGGTGAGAAAGTCATGTAACTAGTCCGGTGAGGTCGGTGAGAAAGATACATGACTAGTCCGGAGTGCTCTAGATAAAATCCTACTTGGTGGGGACTTCATGGGAGTGAAGGATAGAGTGGTTCATCGACGGTGAACACTCCGCTATATCTGGTATCGGTGATGAGATGCATATGAGCATGAGCATGATGGTGCATTCGCATATATGAATAAATTGTTAAGATGTGGAATTTACCTATATGGAATATGACTTGATTGTTTGAGTATGAGAATGGCATTAAATAGATAGATGATGGGGATAACCTTGATTATGGTTGACAAACTGTTGTTTATGGCTTTATTATGTATTTCTTTGAGTCTTAGACTCATTCTTGCTCTATTGTTGTTTTTTTAGGTGATCGTTGATGACGTTTCACTGAGGAAGGGCTAGCGCACTTGGAAACACAACCTACACTCAAATATTCGATTCATTGGACATGAGAAAAACTTTCATTATAACCTGATGAATTATATTTAGGACATGATAGTGTTGAGTAACCTTAGATGATAGGTTGGAGCTGAATATTCAATCAATAGACTTTATTCGATTGGTTTTGTGTTGTTCATGAATTAATATCTTGCTATGCTTCTTATAAATCAATTATCTATGATTGTTATATCTTTATACTTGTTTACATGTGACCCGTGGATGGGTTTTACTATTGATATGCTTACGGTAATTTATTATAAAATGATGTTAAAAATTGATAGTTAGTGTAATTAGTGGCATTTCAGGCTCATTGTTGGGCTGAAGTGTTACAATCATGCATGCACTAAATGCACGTAATTAATTTGTTATTCACTGCGTTGATACAGGAGTACTGACAATTCACAAGCGTCATTCTCTAGTTGCATCAAGAACTTCAGAAAAACTGCCACAAATAACAGGCCTAATAGCAGTCCGTGAGGGGGATCGAGCCATCGGGCCGAAAGACAAATTAATTGTCGAGGTAACAAATAAACAGCCCACCCACCAACTTTTCACACTCCAGTAGTTTAGAGAGATTAATTGTCAGAGGTATATATTTGCCTTGCTGCAGAGTACAGTGTGCTCAAGAGTACAGTGTGTCTGTGACTGTGTAACATCCCAATTTTGGGCTTGTGTTTCAAATGTAAGAAAATCAGTAGAAATTAAAACTTTTTCTTACATCATGTATTTCCTGTGGTGCCAAGAAATTCTTGTACAAGGAAGTGTGGAAATACATTGTCACAAGTCTTGTTGATCCAAATCTTGCTATTCCAAAAACAATCTTGTCAAATCTTATGATCACCCTCTGAAAATATTTTTCCTAAGTCTCTGTGATGGTAAGTGACCCTCTGAAAAATTTCACAATTTTTAGAAATTGTTTGAATATTTTTAGAGGCGATCAAACTGTTTGACTCTCAGTCAAATATTAAAACAGAGCCTTGTAGAATTTTTGGAAATTTATTCACAGCATAAAAACCTCTGAAAATTTTACACAAGGTTAATATCTGAGTTAGCAAACTTGTAAAATTTTCATAATTTCTGGAGTTATTTTGCTACCTCAAATAAATCTTTCAAAGTCTCTGTTCTTTTCAAAGTCAAACTTGGTTTTATTGTTACTTGGGTTCGAGTCGGACTCGGGCTCGAGTCAATCGATTTGATCGAATCAACTAATCGCACCGAGCCTCCTTTTAAAACGCGCGCATTCTCAACCGTTAGATCTAAATCGCACGGCCCGCGCACAGATCGTTCGGACCTTAGGTTGCAAGATTGATTGTCAACCGTTAGATCGCAATCCAACCGCCGAGATTTCCGAACCCTTCGGACCCTCCGGTTGCGATTTTGAATCGAGCCGTTGGATTAAAATCCAACGCGCGCACTCTTCGTTGTAATTTGAGTTTGCAACGTGGAGCTATCGAGCCATCCATTTCTAATCAAGGCTCGCAATCTTCCCGTTGTGTTATAAACCGGTAGGCGTGGCACTATCTCACCGTGGTCGCGTTTCATCCAACGGTGTGAATCGCCCGAGCTTTTGCGCTGGTCATCTTCAACCTCCCGCCGTGCGAAAACAGTGCAAGGCATGGTGAGGTCATTTCTTGCTCCCTAAAGCCACCCTAGCCGACGTGTAGGAGTATGGGAGGTACACTGAGCTAGGCCATGCCCTAATGCACGTCTTCACCTCTTTTCCTTGTCGTACTGTGCGTGGTGCTTTGTGTTTTGCCGCTCGAGAGAGGAGGTGCAAACCTAACACTTTCGTGGCTTTATAAGCACCCTCATTGCTTCCTAGTATCTCTTTAGACCACCACCAAGCTTCACTCACAGCATTGGAGCTTAATACCTCAAAAATGGCAAATCGCCATTGTTGACCCGTGGAGCTCCATTGATGTTCTTGGTGTTCCAGTGGTCCTCCTTCATGTTTCTTTGCCCTAACCTTGTTCATTTACTTCCTTGAACATTTCCCTCACTTAATTTTGGATTTGATTCTCGTGAATTGTCCAATTTGGGGTTTGTTCAAATTCGCCGAAATTGGTCATCTTCTTCCTCATTTCAGTGAGTGCTCCATTTTCCAATTCTTTGCTCTTATAGCTTCGTGGATCATAATGAAGCTATTTTGATACTTTGGTATCACTCATTTGGCTCTGGTGTCAATTTGAACCTTCTTCTTCAAGTCCCGAGCTTTCACCTTGATCAAGCATCTCGGCCATCTTCAAGCTTCTAGTCGCTAAGGTAGCTTCTTATTAGTCCTAGAAGCTCGCACCCGCTTCCTTGGACCGGCGGACTTTCGCTATTTTCATGTTTAGCGATAAAGCTCCGTTTTCATTTCGGCAGGCGGCGTTCGATCCTCACCGCGGCGAGAATGCTACCATTAGACTCGTTGTGCTATTGCGATTCCATTTTAGTACTTGGTGGCGCCGCGCGCGATGTCGCCGGCGATTAACGTTGAAGCCACTCGGTTTTGCGCCTGACGCTCCGTTTCGTCGACTCATTAGGACGCATTAATTACCAATCATTAGTTATTAATTGTGTCTTAGTCATTATTATTGAGCCACCGACGGTGGGCCCAATATCCTTAAATCAATCTCTCGTTCACTCCGCATCGTTCGACATCATTAATGTCAATCATTGCTTAATTAAATGAGTCGGCATTTAATCGTCGAATTAACCTCTGGTCGATTCGTGGTGCCCGAGGTTAGAATCAAATCTCGTGATCATTAGAGTCTAATTAATGTCAATCATTAGAATCATTAATTTGGTCTTAACCGCCCGCTAGTCGCCGACTTGTGGGCCCGGTCTTGCGTGCACGTTGGTTAAATCGTTGCGGTCGTGACTCGTAGTCACCGGCATGCGTGCCCACGTGTCGGCATCCCTTTGAACTTCAATCGATAGTCACCGTCGATCCCTTGATCAACGGCCTAGATCTTGTATGCATTCGGACCATCCGGTTCCTCATCATCTGGACCGTCCATCTCGTGATCTGCGGCCGAGATCATGAGTGCAATCGGACCTTCGGTTAGATATGGATTCGAGCCGTTCATCCTTAGATCTGCGGTCGTGGTTCACCGAGGCAACCGCATCGTCCGGTTGCATACACTCGTGAGCCGTTGGATCTTGATCCAACGGTGGGCTTCTAGTGACTTCACAGCGGCGTCTTATTTGTTTCGGCGTGGCGTGAGCCGTAGGATTTTCGATCAAGGGTGGAGAATGGTCCACGTCATTTTCGTTATTAGGTTGTTTCGTATTTTGTAAGTAATTGTTTAACAACCAAAATGATGTAAAAACTTTAGAAACTCATAACTAATTCATTTTAATCGCTTTTGGTTAATTCCAACTGTAATAAATTATGTTATCACTTTAGTTTATTATAAAATGGATTTGAGCATGTTCCTCAGAGAGAAAATTGCATAACTAGGAATAACTTGATTTACGTCATTTTGAATATTCCAAAATGAATAAAACTTTAGAAAATGCATATCTTGCTCTGTGTATGTCCAAAATGAATAATTCCAACTTTGATAAATTTGTTATTAACCCAATGTTAATATAAAAATGATGGTAGGTCCAAGATTGTAGCAGAAAACCTTGGTTAATGATTTAGTACCTATTTTCAAAGATTTAGAAAATTCAGGAGACTTATAAAATGCACCAGTAATTCTCTGTAAATGCAAAATATATATGATAAATTCTAGAGAACCCTCTGTTGGTATACTTCATCTGTAAAATTAGCTTTGAACATATTTATGCTCTGAAAGTGCATTATGCCAATTTTGCATCTTAGAAAAATCATAACTAAATCACTTTAACTCCAAATGACCTGAAATTTTATATGGGTTATTTCAATACCAGTAGGTAGCTACCATAAAAATTTCAGCTTCAAAATCTTTCTAGAAAATATTTTTGCTACAGTGTTAATTATGGTAGAAATTGTATGTTTAGGCAATATCTTTTGCACCACAAATCCAAATTAGGTTTTTCCAGTTTCTATGTCTAGGTATATTCGTATTCTACCTTATGTGTAAATTTCACGCATTCGGTTAAGTTTTGCTTGCTCTTTTGTTTATTTGTGGTTCGTCTTATTGGTTGTTCTTGGTTCTTTTGACTTTCGCTTAGGATTCGACATTTGCGGTAATCCCGAGAACGATCCTCCGCAACCAATTGAGCAAAGCAAGAAGGCAAGCGTTTGATCATGTTAATCCCAGTATTTTAAGTATTTATGTTGATTACAAATTCTATGTATGCATTGCTACTTTGTTTTAATAGTTGGCCTAGTAGATGCATTTCCTTAGCAAATGATTATCCTCTACTACCATGAGCCTAGGTTACTTGCTGTGATTTAGAGTTCGTGGATGGGCTCTTGTCACTTAGTAGTTGCGAATTAATTGCTTAGCCATGCTTAGCCGGTAGAAATGGCGGTTATCGACTTGTCGATAACCTTGATCACACAAAACTTATTATGATTTATGATTTCCACCTTGTGCCATGTCTACTTGTGAAAACTAAAACTAAAGGCAAAATGATTTAGACTTGGGCACAATGGTATGTTGGTGTGATTCTCGGGTGTGATCGGATTGGTGCCTAAGTCACCAAGGACCGAACATCTTGTTACACTAAACCAAGCATTTTAGCGTGCTAACCACACTAGAGGGTATGGGACCTCTCTTGACTTAGTACTTTGGCGTGTATTGGCTCCGGTCGCAGGAGGTCGCAGGAGGGATGGTGTTGGGAGCATTGTAGTGTCGAAAGACTTCACCGGGATGGGATTTGTTGTCTTTCGCTTGCAATGTAAGCGTATGGTGTTTCTACCCATACGAGCTGCTCGTAGTTCATACACAATATTGGAAAGCGTCTCGTAGGACTTAGCCGTGCGGCATACCTACGAAGTGTGCTTTTGGCTTAAAGGCGATGCAGAGTGTGGGTACATTGGTACACCCTGCAGGTTAAAACTATTCGAATAGCCTCGTCTAGGTTATGGACACGCTTGGGGAGGTCTTTCAAGAGTTAGACTACAACCTTTTAAATTAAAACTTGATGGGTGGTACGAATGGGATTCGTGCTATGTTGTGGTGGCTATTGGGATAGTCACTTCGGTGGTTACTTGTATGTATCTTTATTATTGTTATTTCAACATTAAAAACAGATTTGCAAACTTGCGTTTAAATGTATTACATTATTGCAAATAAAGTTGGCTTCATGCAAAATGAGACATACAACCTCCACCTAAACAAGCTTGCATGTAGTTATGAATAGGTCCGCTATTCCACACGTCGATCTTGCGGGTACAAAGACAATCTTTGTGCTCGGATGCTATGCTTAATTGTTTTGATGCGAGAGGAAGGAGGTGAGCTGAAGGGCCTCACTTTTGTGAGTCGTGTTGTGGTAGCTATGAGCGACTAGCTTAGCGGCCCGGTCGGTTGCCTTGTGGGTGTATGGCTAACCTGGTCGACTTTTGTTCTAGCCATCTTATGGCACTTTGCTTCATTGTCATTCTTGTATATTGTTATTTTTGGCCGGTCGGCTCTCTTTGTAATAACTTTACTTTATGTATGTCGTTGTTGACTTAGCGTTGTATGTTGTATGGAAGTGATGTGTAATTTTGTGATGATGTGCATATGTTGCAATTCTGGGAAACATATGCCCATCGAGGCTTAGAATGTTTAATTAGTAATGCTAGAACCATTTGGAGGTTAAGTGTTACTAGTTAAATATTCCGGGTCCTCACAAAGTTGGTATCAGAGCCATACTGACCGTAGAAACCCCTAGCTTGGTCGCCTCTAGGATACTTTGAAAACTTACTTTCAAATAGTTTACGAAAACTTAAGTAAGTTCTCAGATTTTACTCCTTACCTATCTTAGCTTGCTCATCTCACCTTACTCTCACTTAAGTTTTGAAAAGTTGTTCCTCTCTTCCTTTCAAAAATCAGCCTTTATCGATTAACTTGGCTTTGGGAGAAACATGAGAGCTTGGAGGAAGGAATTTGGACAGCTAGCTAGTGGTGAGTAAATAAGGTAGGAAATGAGAGGATAATTCGACTAAAACTTGTGGGAATAAAGGGTAAGAAGTGATATGAGATTAGCTAATGCCTATACTATATTAGGTGGTTATACCTTGATTTCTGGACTTCTGAGTTAGAATTTGGTGCTGAAATTTTGGGTCTTCTCAAATGATTACTCGTTTTCCATACGAGTTAGTCATAACAGAAGGTGGTTGTTATCTTTATGACCCCGCTGCGATTTTATGTTGATACTTGAGCCTTTAAAGAGTGTTTTGTTAAGAGGTTAGTAGTTTTCTTTGTCTCTGTTCGGAGTTGTGTTTTAACTCGCTTTTGTGGAACAGATGACAAGAACCACCGCAATAACCACCGGCTGGTTCGATGAGGAGCTTCCCCTCCTCCGACCATGGTGAGAGGTTCGCTCGATCGAGCGGAATCGCATGGACCGCACCCGTATCTTGGAGGTCATTGCGAGAACACCTCCGCCTCCGCCGCCGCGTCAGATCCGGAGGTGGTGGCCACCGCCTCGCGGTGGGCTTCATGGAGTTTCTCCGCACACACCACCCACTTTCTCGATCGGAGGATCCACTCGCGGATGATTGGTGCGTCTTGTTGAGTGAAAGCTCAATATCGCCGGTGCCGGAGAGTGAGCGGGCACTCTTGCATCCCATCGCCTTGAGGTGCGCAGCACTATCTTGGTGGGAGAACTTTCTCGCCATGCAGCCCGCAGCCACGTTGTCTCGTGGGATGAGTTTCGACTGCCTTTCGCCGGGCCCACATACCGATGGCCTGATGAAGCTCAAGAAGAAGGAGTTTCTTGCGCTTGCGGGCGCAAGTCCGTCTCGGAGTATCTTTACGAGTTCAACCACTTGGCTCGTTATGCTCGGAGAGGTGGCCTCGATGAGGCTAAACAGAGAAGTTCATGGATGGGTTGTCCGAGGAGCCGCGGGACAAGCTATCTATAGTGGACTTTGTTGACTTCCGTGCCTTGGTTGACAAGGCCATCGCCGCCGAGCACAAGGCGAAGCGCTGGGTGAGTCCCGCAAGCGCAAGTGGGAGGCACATCGGTTCGCACAGCCGGCCTCACTGCCCCGTGTTGGGCCCCCACCGGGCTCGTGCTTTGGCTTCACCACCGCCAAGGCCGCGGCACCGATTGCTCGTCCCCGCAGCCGTGTTTCAGCCACCACGCACTGCGACCAAAGAAGAAGTTGCGCTCGCAACCCACCGCCGATGTTACTCGCTTCACCGCAACAAGAAGGGCCATTATGCTAGCGCTGCCCTCGAGGTTCGAGCGCCCTCGCCCCAATGGAGGACGCGGAATGGTCACACACGACCGAAGGTGATCCGAAGACCTGTGGTGTCGGGAGTGGTCGAGTCAACCACATCTCGGTGAGGAGGCACAGAGGCGCCCGACGTTGTGTTGGGTACGCTCCTTGTTAATTTACATCCCGCTACGCTTTATTTGACTCGAGCCTCGCATTCTTTTATTTCGAGGTCTTTTGCTGTTGATTGTGGGCTTCACTGTGTTCCTCTGGGATTCCACCTTGATTCGCTCTCCGGTTCGGAATTGAGAGTCACCAAGTATGCGGGATGTTCCTATCCACATCGAAGGAGTGGGATTCTTGGCGAATCTTATCCTACTCGACTCGCGCTTGGATGTGATTCTTGGCATGGATTGGTTGTCCCAACACTTGGGGCAAATCGACAGTGCAGAAGATTGTCTACCTCACCGATCCTTCAGTGAACAGTTGGGTTTCGCCGCGATGAGAACCCCATCTTTATGTCCTTGAAGCGGGCAGATTGGAGATTCGCGACGCCCCACGGTGTGTGACTTCGGATGTCTTTCCCGAAGATTTGCCGTGGATGCCTCCTGCTCGCGATCCGAGTTTGTGATCGAGTTGTCGCCCTGCATCGCCCTATTTCTAAGAGGTCGACGCATGCCTCCTAATGAGTTGGAGGAGTCAAGAAGCGGTGGGTGAGTTGCAAGGAAGGGTTTTATCCGTCCTAGCTCATCTCCTTGGGGTTGTCCATTATCTTTGTGAAGAAGAAGGACAAGACCTTGCGCATGTGTGTTGATTACCGTCCGCTTAATGAGGTGACGGTAAAGAACAAGTATCCTTTGCCCGTATTGATGATCTTTTCGATCAATTGACCGAGCACGAGTCTTCTCAAGATTGACTTGAGACTGGCTATCATCAAGTCGGATCGTACGAGGATATCCCTAAGACGGCCTTTGCTACTCGTTATGGTCTTTACGAGTACACCGTCATGTCTTTTGGTTTGACCAATGCTCCCGCTTATTCATGAATCTTATGAACTCAGATTCATGGAGTATTTGGATAGGTTCGTGGTGGTATTCATCGATGATATCCTTATCTACTCCAAGAGTGAAGAAGAGCATGTCGAGCATCTTCACTTGTGTTGGGCAGGCGCGCGAACACCACGTGTATGCCAAATTCAGCAAGTGCGAGTTCCGTTGAAGGAAGTGGCGTTCTTGGGCCATGTTCTTTCAAAGCAGAGGTGTGGTCGTGGATCCTAGCAAGGTCGTGATGTGCTATCTTGGGGTCACCAAGTCGGTCACGGATGTGCGGAGTTTTCTTGGTTTGGTGGCTACTATCGCCGCTTCATCGAGAATTTCTCCAAGATTGCCAAGCCTATGACCGAACCGCTCAAGAAAGACAAGAAGTTTGAGTGGTCCGCCGCTTGTAATGTGAGTTTTCAGAACTCAAGAAGCGGTTGACCTCAGCCCAATGCTTGTTCTCCCGATATTCACAAGAGTTTCGATATCTATTGTGATGCTTCGTCAGTGGTCTCGTTGTGTTCTTATGCGGAGGGCAAGGTTGTGGCCTATGCATCGCGGCGATTAAGGCCTCATGAACTCAACTATCCTACTCATGACTTGGAGTTGGTCTGTGGTCCATGCACTCAAGATTTGGCGGCATTACCCGATTGGTAACCGTTGTGAGGTGTATTCCACCACAAGAGTTTGAAGTACTTGTTCACCCACCAGATCTGAACCTCGTGCAAAGAAGATGGTTGGAATTGATCAAGGACTATGACATGGGCATTCGCACCATCCGGCAAGGCCAATGTCGCTGCGGATGCACTCGGTCGGAAGGTGTATTGCAACATGTTGATGCTCCAAGAGCAAGCACCGCTCTCATTTCGAATTTCAGCGCCTTAATTTGGGTTTGACCGAGCACGGTTCTCTTGCTACATTGGTTGTGCAACCAACCTTGGTGGACCAAATCAAGGCGCACAAAGAAACAGATGTTGGTGTGAGCGATCAAGCGTAACATCAAGGATGGGATAGCCAAGTGCTTTTTCGAGGATGAGCATGGCGTTGTGTGGTTTGGGCAGCGCCTTGTGGTCCCTAAGGTCATGGAATTGCGGGATTTGATTCTCGCAAGCCCATGATTCTCCTTTGTCTATTCATCCCGGGCTACCAAGATGTATCAGACCTTCGCCGAGATTTCGTGGACTCGCATGAAGCGCGAGATTGCCGTGTTCGTTGTCGAGCGCGACGTGTGTGTCGTCGGTGAAGGCCGAGCATCGGCCCAGCAGTCTTCTTCACCTTTGCCGTGCGAGAATGGAAGTGGGATTCCGCTGGCATGGACTTCATCACGGGTTGCCCCGCCGTCAAAAGGGAATGATGCTATTTGGGTCGTGGATCGATGAGTTGACTAAAGTGGCACATTTCCTTCCGTCAAGACTCGGCCGTGGGGCCTTTGGCCGAACTTTATGTCTCGAGGATTGTGAGTCTTCACGGTGTACCAAGACGATTATTTCGATCGTGGTGCACTTTTCACCTCGCGGTTTTGGCATAGTCCGCAAGGCTATGGGGACCCGCTTCATTTCATCATGCCTTTCATCCTCGGGATCGATGGTCGACGGAGCGAGTCAACCAAGTGTTGGAAGATATGCTCGTGCTTGTGTTCTTTCCTATGGGAAGAAGTGGAGAAATGCCTACCATTTGCCGAGTTCTCCTACAACAATAGCTTTCGTGCCGCTTGGCATGGCACCATTTGAGGCTTTGTATGGGAGAAAGTGCGAACCCGTTGAACTGGTCGAGATCGTGAGCGGCGCTTTTCGCCTGCACTCGATCAATGAGGCGAAAGTCAAGTTCGATTGATCCGCGAGCATCTGCGCACGCCCACCCGCATAAAAGAGCTATGCGGATCGCCGTCGCCGTGAGTCGAGCTTTGAGCCCAATGACTTTGTGTATCTCAAAGTCTCACCCTTGAAGGGCCATCGCTTTGGCATCAAGGGCAAGTTGGCTCCTCGATATGTTGGGCCTTACCGTATCATCGAGAAAGTTGGAGCAGTCGCGTACAGATTGGAGCTACCAGCTGCACTTGAGGGGGTGCATGATGTGTTCCATGTTTCACACCTGAAGAAGTGCCTCCGCGTCCCGACTGAGGAAGCTCCATTGGAGGTTCTCGATGTGCAGGAGAATTTGACCTACCACGAGCATCCTGTTCGTATTCTTGAGGAATCTGAACGGAGGACGAGGAACCGTGTCATCAAGTTCCTTAAGGTTCAGTGGTCAAACCATTCTGAAGAAGAAGCAACTTGGGAGCGCGAAGATCGCCTTCGTGCAGATTTTCCTTCTTTCTTCTCCGAGTAAACAGAATCTCGGGTCGAGATTCTTGTAAGGGGGGGAGAGTTGTAACATCCCAATTTTGGGCTTGTGTTTCAAATGTAAGAAAATCAGTAGAAATTAAAACTTTTTCTTACATCATGTATTTCCTGTGGTGCCAAGAAATTCTTGTACAAGGAAGTGTGGAAATACATTGTCACAAGTCTTGTTGATCCAAATCTTGCTATTCCAAAAACAATCTTGTCAAATCTTATGATCACCCTCTGAAAATATTTTTCCTAAGTCTCTGTGATGGTAAGTGACCCCTCTGAAAAATTTCACAATTTTTAGAAATTGTTTGAATATTTTTAGAGGCAGTCAAACCTGTTTGACTCTCAGTCAAATATTAAAACAGAGCCTTGTAGAATTTTTGGAAATTTATTCACAGCATAAAAACCTCTGAAAATTTTACACAAGGTTAATATCTGAGTTAGCAAACTTCTGTAAAATTTTCATAATTTCTGGAGTTATTTTGCTACCTCAAATAAATCTTTCAAAGTCTCGTTCTTTTCAAAGTCAAACTTGGTTTTATTGTTACTTGGTTCGAGTCGACTCGGCTCGAGTCAATCGATTTGATCGAATCAACTAATCGCACCGAGCCTCCCTTTTAAAACGCGCGCATTCTCAACCGTTAGATCTAAATCGCACGGCCCGCGCGCCAGACGTTTCGACCTTCCGTTGCAAGATTGATTGTCAACCGTTAGATCGCAATCCAACCGCCGAGATTTCCGAACCCTTCGGACCCTCGGTTGCGATTTTGAATCGGAGCCGTTGGATTAAAATCCAACGCGCGCATTCTTCGTTGTAATTTGAGTTTGCAACGTGGAGCTATCTCGAGCCATCCATTTCTAATCAAGGCTCGCAATCTTCCCGCTGTGTTATAAACCGGTAGGCGTGGCACTATCTCACCGTTCGCGTTTCATCCAACGGCCGTGAATCGCCCGAGCTTTTGCGCTGGTCATCTTCAACCTCCGCCGCGTAAAACAAAGTGCAAGGCATGGTGAGGTCATTTCTTGCTCCCTAAAGCCACCCTAGCCGACGTGTAGGAGTATGGGAGGTACACCGAGCCAGGCCATGCCCTAATGCACGTCTTCACCTCTTTTCCTTGTCGGCCGTGCGTGGTGCTTTGTGTTTTGCCGCCGAGAGAGGAGGGTGCAAACCCTAACACTTTCGTGGCTTTATAAGCACCCTCATTGCTTCCTAGTATCTCTTTAGACCACCACCAAGCTTCACTCACAAGATTGGAGCTTAATACCTCAAAATGGCAAATCGCCATTGTTGACCCGTGGAGCTCCATTGATGTTCTTGGTGTTCCAGTGGTCCTCCTTCATGTTTCTTTGCCCTAACCTTGTTCATTTACTTCCTTGAACATTTCCTCACTTAATTTTGGATTTGATTCTCGGGAATTGTCCAATTTGGGGTTTGTTCAAATTCGGCTAAATTGGTCATCTTCTTCCTCACTGTGAGTGCTCCATTTTCCAATTCTTTGCTCTTATAGCTTCGTGGATCATAATGAAGCTATTTTGATACTTTGGTATCACTCATTTGGCTCGAGTGTCAATTTCAACCTTCTTCTTCAAGTCCATGAAGCTTTCACCTTGATCAAGCATCTCCGCCATCTTCAAGCTTCTAGTCGCTAAGGTAGCTTCTTATTAGTCCTTAGAAGCTCGCACCCGCTTCCTTGACCGCACGTGAGCTTTCGCTATTTTCATGTTTAGCAAGAAAGCTCGTTTTCATTTCGGCTAGCCGGCTGCTCCTCCTCACCGCGAGAATGCTACCATTAGACTCGTTGTGCTATTGCGATTCCATTTTAGTACTTGGTGAGCGCCGCCATGCAATTGTCGCCGCGATTCGCCGTTGAAGCCACTCGGGTTTTGCCGCACAGACGCTCCCGCTTCGTCACCATTAGGACGCATTAATTACCAATCATTAGTTATTAATTGTGTCTTAGTCATTATTATTGAGCCACCGACCGGTGGGCCCAATATCCTTAAATCAATCTCGTTCACTCGCGACTGTTCGACATCATTAATGTCAATCATTGCTTAATTAAATGAGTCGGCATTTAATCGCCGCCGAATTAACCTCGGTCGCCGATCGTGGGCCCGAGGTTAGAATCAAATCTCGCTGATCATTAGAGTCTAATTAATGTCAATCATTAGAATCATTAATTTGGTCTTAACCGCCCGCTAGTCGCCGACTTGTGGGCCCGGTCGCGCCAGGCACGTTGGTTAAATCGCTGCGGTCGTGACTCGTAGTCACCGACATGCGTGCCCCACGTGTCAAGATCCCTTTGAACTTCAATCGATAGTCACCGCCGATCCCTTGATCAACGGCCAGATCTTGTATGCATTCGACCATCCGGTTCTCATCATCATCTGGACCGCCCATCTCGTGATCTCGCGGCCGAGATCATGAGTGCAACCGACCTTCCGGTTAGATATGGATTTCGAGCCGCTCATCCTTAGATCTCGCGGTCGTGGTTCACCGAGGCAACCGCATCGTCCGGCTGCATACACTCGTGTGAGCCGCTGGATCTTGATCCAACGGTGGGCTTCTAGTGACTTTCGCGCTGCGCGCCGTTTTCTGCGCGTGAGCCGTAGGATTTTCGATCAAGGGTGGAGAATGGTCCACGCCATTTTCGTTATTAGGGTTGTTCGTATTTGGTAAGTAATTGTTTAACAACCAAAATGATGTAAAAACTTTAGAAACTCATAACTAATTCATTTTAATCTTTTTGGTTAATTCCAATCGTAATAAATTATGTTATCACTTTAGTTTATTATAAAAATGGATTTGAGCATGTTCCTGTAGCAGAAAATTGCATAACTAGGAATAACTTGATTTCTGTCATTTTGAATATTCCAGAAAATGAATAAAACTTTAGAAAATGCATATCTTGCTGTGTATGTCCAAAATGAATAATTCCAACTTTGATAAATTTGTTATTAACCCAATGTTAATATAAAAATGATGGTAGGTCCAAGATTGTAGCAGAAAACCTTGGTTAATGATTTAGTACCTATTTTCAGCATTTAGAAAATTCTGGGAGACTTATAAAATGCACCAAGAATTCTCTGTAAATGCAAAATATATATGATAAATTCTAGAGAACCCTCTGTTGGTATACTTCATGTAAAATTAGCTTTGAACATATTTATGCTCCCGAAAGTGCATTATGCCAATTTTGCATCTTAGAAAAATCATAACTAAATCACTTTAACTCCAAATGACCTGAAATTTTATATGGGTTATTTCAATACCAGTAGGTAGCTACCATAAAATTTCAGCTTCAAAATCTTTCTAGAAAATATTTTTGCTACAGTGTTAATTATGGCCGAAATTGTATGTTTAGGCAATATCTTTGCACCACAAATCCAAATTAGGTTTTTCCAGTTTCTATGTCTAGGTATATTCGTATTCTACCTTATGTGTAAATTTCACGCATTCGGTTAAGTTTTGCTTGCTCTTTTGTTTATTTGTGGTTCGCCTTATTGGTTGTTCTGGTTCTTTTTGACTTTCGCTTAGGATTCGACATTTGCGGTAATCCCAGAACGATCCTCCGCAACCAATTGAGCAGCAGCAAGAAGGCAAGCGTTTGATCATGTTAATCCCAGTATTTTAAGTATTTATGTTGATTACAAATTCTATGTATGCATTGCTACTTTGTTTTAATAGTTGGCCTAGTAGATGCATTTCCTTAGCAAATGATTATCCTCTACTACCATGAGCCTAGGTTACTTGCTGTGATTTAGAGTTCGTGGATGGGCTCTTGTCACTTAGTAGTTGCGAATTAATTGCTTAGCCATGCTTAGCCGGTAGAAATGGGCGGTTATCGACTTGTCGATAACCTTGATCACACAAAACTTATTATGATTTATGATTTCCACCTTGTGCCATGTCTACTTGTGAAAACTAAAACTAAAGGCAAAATGATTTAGACTTGGGCACAATGGTATGTTGGTGTGATTCTCTGGTGACTGGATTGGTGCCTAAGTCACCAAGGACCGAACATCTTGTTACACTAAACCAAGCATTTTAGCGTGCTAACCACACTAGAGGGTATGGGACCTCTCTTGACTTAGTACTTTGGCGTGTATTGGCTCCGGTCGCAGGAGGTCGCAGGAGGGATGGTGTTGGGAGATTGTAGTGTCCGAAAGACTTCACCCGGGATGGGATTTGTTGTCTTTCGGCTTGCAATGTAAGCGCATGGTGTTTCTACCCATACGAGCTGCTCGTAGTTCATACACAATATTGGAAAGCGCCTCAGAGGACTTAGCCGTGTTTGCATACCTACGGAAGTGTGCTTTGGCTTAAAGGCTGTCCGGAGTGTGGGTACATTGGTACACCCCCGCAGGTTAAAACTATTCGAATAGCCTCGCCCCTAGGTTATGGACACGCTTGGGGAGGTCTTTCAAGAGTTAGACTACAACCTTTTAAATTAAAACTTGATGGGTGGTACGAATCGGGATTCGTGCTATGTTGTGGTGGCTATTGGGATAGTCACTTCCTGTGTGGTTACTTGTATGTATCTTTATTATGTTATTTCAACATTAAAAACAGATTTGCAAACTTATGCTTAAATGTATTACATTATTGCAAATAAAGTTGGCTTCATGCAAAATGAGACATACAACCTCCACCTAAACAAGCTTGCATGTAGTTATGAATAGGTCTGCTATTCCACACGCCGCCTTATGGGTACAAAGACAATCTTTGTGCTCGGATGCTATGCTTAATTGTTTTGATGCAGAGGAAGGAGGTGAGCTCAAGGGCCTCACTTTTGTGAGTCAGTGTTGTGGTAGCTATGAGCGACTAGCTTATGCCCGGTCGGTTGCCTTGTGGGTGTATGGCTAACCGGTCGACTTTTGTTCTAGCCATCTTATGGCACTTTTGCTTCACTGTCATTCTTGTATATTGTTATTTTTGGCCGGTCGGCTCTCTTTTGTAATAACTTTACTTTATGTATGTCGTTGTTGACTTAGCGTTGTATGTTGTATGGAAGTGATGTGTAATTTTGTGATGATGTGCATATGTTGCAATTCTGGGAAACATATGCCCATCGAGGCTTAGAATGTTTAATTAGTAATGCTAGAACCATTTGGAGGTTAAGTGTTACTAGTTAAATATTCCGGGTCCTCACAGACTGTATGTTAGTGTTACTAAAAGATGAACACATCAGCATTTTGATGATATAGAGGAGAGATAGTGGAGAGAGAATGTGAGTTTGTTTTTAGATGAAGAAATAAACAAGTTGTTGATATCAAGACATAGAAAATAATAAAATAGTTATTGGAAACTTGTTTGTTACTTAAAAACGCGTTTTGTTGATATCAAGAATCATCATACACACTTATAGCAATTAAAATTAGATACAAGCTTAAGAAACAATTCATTGGAAGGCTTGTTACTTTTTATTAGATTGAGTACTCTCTTCTCTTAGTAACAAGCTAAGAAATAAACTATTGTAGATGCTCTAAACGGTAAGATTATTGTGGTACTGGTCACCGTGTTTCCTGCTCAACTTCAAACTAACATTGTCAAGATCACACATGGCAGATGCGTGCGTACATGATATATCATCGCGTGGGAACTATTGCAAGCTAGCTGGAGTTCGTCGTCGTCTGGCAAGTGCCAACAATTAACTGCCAACGAGAGATCGAGAGCACCGATGGAAAACAAAAGAGTAGACCAATAAATAGCAAGAATGATTAATGTAATGTAACTGAAAACTAGTTTTATCCGTGAGTAATGATACTGTAATCCTAACGTAGATTTTGTTGAAGTATAAGTGAATTGATCGTGTTTTCTCACCAGCTTAAGTTTTTAGGTAAATTGATTGGTACATGCAACTTAATATGGTATTAGAGTCAAAAGATTTTGAGTTTAAAACCCGGTTACCACAATTATAAAAAATTGTAGCTCTTCCACATCTTAGACTTGATGTAACCTACACTTGAGAGAGCATTAAAGTATAAATGAATTGTCCATTTTTATTCATCAATTTAAGCTTTTGGATGTGGTTGGTACATGCAATTTAATTGATTTCTTACTTTTATGTATTGTAGCACTACGTGGAACACATAGAGAACTTTGTTTTGAACTGACGTGGTATAAAAGTTAATGAACTGTAGCAATACTAGTACTAATAGTATATACAAGACACAAAAGCTTCCAATAATATATGTCGCATTACGGAGTACGTACAAAGCAAAACAAATGGTAAAGTCTCATTCTTGCACACTCGTACCTAGGTAGTCGCCATCATACCTTGTTTGATGCCTGAAAGCATCGAAAACGAACGTAAGTAATCCAATAGGCCGGCCGACTAGTTAATTAATTATGAACTTATCAATGCATACCGTTTCTTTAATTATTCATGGAACGCTGATTCAACCATACAGTAGATATAATTTCACGTTACAATCTCCTTTCTTTTCTTATCATCGATACGGTATCCACCATATTACCACTATTTTTTTTTCTAATTACATGTTACTAAATTATTAAGCATGTAATGGTACTAGTAATATTATTTTCACACGATAAACTCATATACTTCGACGTATTTTGGCAGTCAAAATTAAAAAGGTGAACCGCGAGAACGGAGGGAGCAGTAGCTCAACAACAACAAAAAAAGAAACGGTTACGTTCCGATATAAACGAGAGGACCCGGCTATGTATACGACTCATACACTTGCAAATGGTAAGCTTCCAAAACGACACACACTCCAACACGTCTCGTACATTTGCAAATGGAAAAAAAAAATCTTAGATGATCTAGTCCACAACTTTATTTCAGTAGACTAATTCTATTGTGTGACACGTGTATTTGTTAATCTCAAATCACACAACCCCATAATCCACAACTACACGTGTCAAAACCATAGCAGCACATTGACCAGTTTGAATGTGGCTGATGTATTGTGAGGTTATGCATTTTGAGATTGACAAATACACGTATCACACAATAAAATTAATCTATTAAAATAGATTTATAGATCAAATCCTATAGAATTTTTTCCCCTTGCAAATGGCAAACTTCCAAAATGACACACACTCCAATATATAGCCCACTAAACCAAGCCGCTGCTGACAACGCAAATGCAAACATAGCTATAGCCGCCATGGGTATACCAGGCGACGACTCCTACTACTCTCCGGCCTTGTTGGGTGCCGCCGGCCTCGCGCTGCTGGCGATCTGCTCGTACTTGGCCGTCACCCGCGGCCGGATCGGCAGCCGCGGCGGCAAAGCGAAGCGGTACCCGCCCGTGGTCGGCACGATATTCCACCAGCTTTACCACGTCCGGCGGCTGCACGACTACCACACGGGCCTGTTCCGCGAGCACAAGACCTTCCGGCTGCTCGCGCCCGGCCGGAGGCAGATATACACGTGCGACCCGGCGGTGGTCGAGTACATCCTCAGGACCAACTTCGCCAACTACGGCAAGGTAATATAAACAGTAAACTAGTGGTTGATTAAGCTATATATGTAAACTTTCTGTTGCATTTACAGTGCTGCGAGAATGCGGAAGCAGAAATACTGTGTATATGCATCTGTACATTTAGGTGCCATAGAAGGCCAGATCTCTGCATACTACGGGCTATGAGAGTAGCTACGATAAATCTAACATGTTAGTATACACAGTACTTAGATGTTGGAAGCAAGGTTATAATTGGCTTATTTTAAATATAAGATTAATTCACAAATACATATATATATCTACAAACAATAGGTGATATTCAAGTTACCTCATTCGCTTTAGAGATATAGAAAATTCCAAAATAATCCTTAAATAGAAAACATAAAAAAATTAGAAATTCTCTCGTTAATCGGGGTAAAAGAGAAGATTTATACCACTTATTTCAGTGGGATCGGATTATAAAGGTGTAGATTAATCATATATAGATATTACAAATATTACAATTGTATAACAAATACAAATACATTTTTCAAATGTATTAGAGTTATATAGCAAATACAATATTTTTCAATATCTAGCTGCATAATTGCGTGGATAATTCTACTAATTATATAATAAAAGTTGATAGCAGATGATTTTCATATGCTAAGAAAAAGACAAATTTGCTAGAAGAGAGAACGAAGGTAGTATATTCACAAGCAAAAGAGAACGAAGGGAGTATATTCACAAGTAAAGAAAAGGACCAGAAATTTCTCACAAATCAATAGTACTCGAAATCGTTTGAGAAGCATGGTGAAGTGTGACAAGTTGTTGTCCCAAAGAACAATTATGCCCCTCTAGCCACGATGTCGATATTCTAGTATCGATCTTATGAATGAATGCTGGGGGACTCTCCTAGGGCGAAACCACACAGAAAAGAACACGAGAATTTTATACAGGTTCAGACCTTCTCTTAAAAATAATAATAACCCTACTCCTGTGTTGCTATATTGATATGAGTTTACAACAGGGAGGAAGTTACTAAAACTAGGGCTTGATGACTTCTGTCTCTCGTTGTGCTTGTCAAATTTCTTCTCTTGATTGTTTGATTGCTCGATCCTCTCTTTTCTCTTTTTTTCTGTCCATCGACTTTACTCCTTACATATTGCATGAAGGGGCGGCAATTGTCTATGTCAAGAGGCACATTATCGTTTGATGCAGGACGCATGTTTAAGGTGGTTATTGTCAGAGACAGATTCATTCACGTCGTCTTGCAGTTATGTCAGATACAGAGGTTTAATACGTGTAGTTATCTCAGGGAATAACAGCATATATTAACTATCGCGTTTATTAAACATAGCGTACAAATGTCACTAGTTGATTGGGCCCACATGTCTGTAGTTCTTACCGACTATAGGATGATCGTAAATGACCTGATTGTAGTAAAGATTACGGTCATGAGGTAATCATAGTAGGACTTACAATCAATAGATGGTCATAGTAAAGCTTATGACTATATAGGGTGATCGTAGAATAGCTTACGACCACTAGGTGTTTATAACCTTCCTTATTGTTGATATTAAGGGGTACCCTCGAAGGTTGTATAAGAGGCATTATCATCTATAATAAATATTACAGATAAATAATTTAATTAATTGAGGATTATTAAATCCTCATCACACGAGATCCCAAGTATTTATTTTTGGAGGTACGACACCACTGTCTGCAACTCGTGCCAAGTCGAGTAGCGGATTTGAGGCCGAGATGCAGCACAATGGTACCAAGGGGACACCAGTGTTGACCATGCACTAATGCAGTGTGTAGATAAGTACTCCCTCTGTTCCCGAATAGTTGTCATTCTAGCATTTGGCATAACAACCAATGCATGTATATAAAAAAACACCTTATCCTCATTTATTTGGTCACTTATTTCTCTTGGATGTTGTGTGTACTCTAGTCCATAGTAGTAAATGACCTTTGAAATATGCATGAGAGTGATATGCAAAGGAAAAAAATGATAAAATATTACCTCGAAATGTAGAATGACAAGTACCAAGAAACAAAATTTGAAAGATAGAATGACATGTATTTTGGAATGAAGGGAGTACCAACCAAAAGCACAAGTTACCAAAATAATTAAGCTAGTGTGATGCGAATCAAATCTCAAGATGAGATTAAATCATGTAGGTTGCTTGAATTAGAAGATTGGATCGTATATCCTATAGAAGGTTTTGGTAGCTTGGAACCGAAACCCTAGATAGAATTTCTTAACCCACGTACACCACAGCATGTGAATGAGAGATATAGGATCATTTGATCCAACGGATGGAAATCGACACCATAGCCGAATCTCACACGCCCGAAGAAGAATCCTTGATAAATTCCTCAAAAACACTCACGATACGGGGATAAACCCTAACGACAGATGGCCAAAACACACACGTGTTTTTTTACTATAACTCCACTCTTCTCTACATTGGGCGCACCCTATAAGCTTATATTGCCAACACATGCACTAAGGCCTTAAGGCCGATTAGGACTCTTACTCACGTATGTGATTAAAGTGTTCGACCTGGACCCTAATATAAACTTCCTAAACCATACAACTCAATTCCTAACTTAAATTAGTGCTTTAGTTCCTTTTACATCTCAGAACCAATTAAACATGGAATTAACTGATGCAAGCCGACTCAATAATAAACTTTGGTGCGCCATCTCATTGTAGTTGACACGACAACAGCAGGTGGCCCCCATCCAAAATTGCACAAGGAAAGAAAATCACGCAAGCCAAACTTTTTATGCACCGGCCGAAACCAACTTGGGAAGTGCTTCATGATCTCTTTTGTTCCCAGCAGATAACCCTCCTTCTTATCTCCTAATCTTTCCTTTGAACTCTTTCTAGCTAATACCAACCGAATTGAATTCCTTCCCAAACCTCACGCCAATTTGCAAATAGTCCGAATTGATCTCCTAGTTGGAAACATGTGCAACATGACCTTTTGTTGGGATAGTAGTAGGGATAGTAATTGTGGCCGTATCAGCCTCCCCTCCTTCAAGCGAAACCATCCTCGGTTTCGGGTTCATCTCCAAGCCTTCATTTGCAACTTGTACGGGGACCAAAAAATTTTCAGCAGGCTCAGCCTCCAACTTCTTCTCTTCTTCTCGTGCCCTCCTCTCAAACAACCTCTTTTCCCGGTCAGCAACAAATAATTGATCATCCATTGGAATAAAGTGCATTTGTTTTCCTTTCAAAGTGTAATGCTTGGTGCACCTATGTTGAACAACATCTTTAGCTTTGCACCACGATTTTCCTAGCATAATATGGCAAGAAAGCATAGGTATAGGAACAACATCGCAAGAAATCTCACACGAATATGCTCCTTACGTAACTAGTATCTTCATTTGTGTTGTGGTCTGGATGACGCCTTCGTACCACTCTAGTTGGTATGGTTGTGGATGTGGAGTAGTCGACAACTTCATCTTCTCCACCAACTCGATGCTAGCAGCGCTGATCGAACTTCTATCATCGATCGTCATGTCACAAATTTTCTATCCCACTTTACAACGAGAGTGAAATATGCAACTTGTGTCATCGCCCCTTTCTTCATGCAGAAAGTTGCACCCAAACATTCCAAAGCTCTCCTTCGAAGGCGGTATAGTAGATCCATCTCCACCATGAGCAACCATAGCTCCGATGCCAACTGAAGCGGATCAAAATCTCATGCCAAAGCTCCGATACCAACTAATGCGGATCAAATCTCCTGTCGAAGCTCTGATACCAACTGATGTGGATCGAACCTGAGATGAGATTAAACCATGTAGGTTGCCCGATCTTTCGCGATGGAACAGCGGTAAAAGTGCAGTAACATTCCTGCGGTTATGTAGTAACACGTTGTCTTTCGTACAGTAACATTCATGTGGCAGTGTAGTAACACGATGTCTTTTGTGCAGTAAAACGAGCTTGATAACGTGGTTGAATCGCACTAGATCAGCAAGAATCGAAGTAGAAGCGATCAGTTGTGGCCTTCCAAACCGTGAACAAAGGATTGATCATGAATTAGAAGATTGAATCGTATAGATTCCAATAGATGATTTGGTAGCTTGGAAACGGAACCCTAGATAGAATTCTCAACCCTGTTGTGGAACAAGAGATATATGATTAATTAATCCAGCGGATGAAAATCGACATCATAGCCAAATCCCACACGCCCGAAGAAGAATCCTTTATGAATTCTCAAAAACACTCACGATACAGGGATAAACCCTAACGACACATGGTCGAAACACACACACACACACACGTGTTTTTCTGACCGTAACTCCACTCTTCTCTACATTGGGTGCACCCCATAGGCTTATATAGCCAACATACGCACTAAGGCCTTAAGGCCGATTAGGACTCTTACGCACTTATGTGATCACCGTGTTCGACCTGGACTCTACTATAAACTTCCTAAGCCATACGACTCAATTCTTAAGTTAAACTAGTGTTTTAGTTACTTTTACATCTCGGAACCAATTAAACATAGAATTAACTAATGCAAACTGACTCAACAATAAACTTTGGTGCGTCATCTGATCGTAGTTGACACGACAACAACAGGTGGCCCCCATCCAAGATCGCACAAGGAAAGAAAATAATGCAGACCAAACTTTTTATGCCCCGGCCGAAACCGACTTGGGAAGTGCTTCATGATCTCTTACATTCCCAACAGATAATCTTCCTTCTTACATCCTAATCTTTCCTTTGAATACGTATCTGAGTAAAATTCTTTCCAGCTAATACCAACCGAATTGAATTCCTTCGTAAACCCCACGGCAATTTCTAAATAGTCCGAATTGATCTCCTGGTTAGAAATGTGTGCAATATGGACATCCGTTGGGACTTGGGATAGTAGTAGGATAGTAATCGTGGCCGCTTGCCACAAGATTTCACACCCACACGCACGTGCTAGTGCTTGCCACAAGGTTTCAAATCGATGGAGTGGAGATTTTGTTTATGTTTGTAGTATAGAATTTATCGTTTCTCTTGATTAGCGGACAAACGAGTATAAAGTGTACTAGTAGATTTGTGTCCCTGTCAAAAGTTCACTACTACTGCCTGCCAATTCACAGTTTCACGTCATTTGCTCATTTGTAGTGCAGTTAGTACTGACCATGCACGTGTAATAATTGCGAATAATGAGAAATTAAAGCTCATGAAAGTGAAGACATGCATGGCATGGGATCATGGGAACCGTCGCTGTGAGAATTGTAAACTAAATATTATGCAAGAAGACACACGATTGCCCATGCTACTAAGCTAGTTTTTTTGCGTGGGTCGGAATTAGGCCTCATAATCCCAGACCACCCAAAAGAGGCCGCAATCTGACATGTGTGGTGCGTTCTTTTTCTGGGACAACTAGGCTGACATGTACTGTATCTGAACGATACCTAGGGCCCGTTTAACTACGAGAACTCGAGGGATCTGTTTGGAGATGGCATCTTCGCCGTGGACGGGGACAAGTGGAAGCAGCAGAGGAAGATCGCCAGCTACGACTTCTCGACGAGGGCCCTCCGGGACTTCAGCGGCGCCGTCTTCAAGAAGAACGCCGCCAAGCTCGCCCGCATCGTCTCCAACAACGCAGCGTCGAAGCAATCCATGGATTTCCAGGTAAGTGATCAGAATAGAATGAAATGGTACTGTACTGTACTGTACTGACGACGCTGTCCAATGTTTCTTCAGGGATTGTTGATGAAGGCAACGATGGACTCCATCTTCACCATCGCCTTCGGCTTAGACCTCAACACAATGGACGGTTCAGACGAGGGGAGCCGCTTCACCGCGGCGTTCGACGACGCCAGCGAGTTCACCTTGCTCCGCTACGTCAACGCGTTCTGGAAGGTGATGAGGTTCCTCAACATCGGCGCCGAGGCAAGGCTCAGGGAGAGAATCAAAGTCGTCGACGAGTTCTTGTACAAGCGTATCCGCACCAGGTCCGAGGAGATGTCCAGCAGCAAGGCAAACGACTCTGTAAGCCAGCTGCGCTGCTCCGATTACAGTACACTGTGTTGTAACTCGACTTATCCATGAACTTGTAAATGCTTGAAATTAAGCTGATGTCCTGATTTTAATAGGACTCGAGGCAAGATTTACTGTCCAGATTCATCCAAGCAACTACCAACGATTCTGGGACGGTGGATTACAAGTACCTGAGAGACATCATACTGAACATAGTCATAGCTGGTAAGGACACAACTGCGGGAGCACTTGCTTGGTTCCTCTACATGATGTGCAAGCACCCGGACGTCCAGGAGAAGATTTTTCAGGAAGCCACAGAGGTTACTAATGCCGGTGAGACCGCATCCGTCGACGAGTTCTCGCGGAGCCTGACTGATGAAGTGCTGAACAAGATGCTCTACCTGCACGCTGCCCTGACGGAGACGCTCAGACTGTACCCTTCAGTTCCGTTGGTGAGTCCTCCATTAGACCATTATTTCATTGTGATCGTGAACTTAATGGACGTTGCTTTGTGGAAATGTACTAACAAATGTTTTCTTTGATGTTCCAAACTTCCAATCCAGGATAACAAGCAGTGCTTTTCAGACGACGTTTTGCCCAACGGTTGCAACGTCGGCAAGGGAGACATTGTGTTCTACATCCCCTACGCAATGGGTCGGATGGAGTACTTGTGGGGCAAAGATGCCGAAGTTTTCCGGCCCGAACGGTGGCTCGACGAAAATGGCGTCTTTCAGCAGGAAAGCCCATTCAAATTCACAGCCTTCCAGGTAACCACACAACATAATCTCAAAAAAAAAACAGAGGTAACCACACAACATGATCAAACAAAGCTAGTATAGTAACTTACTGAAGCTGAGTGTCTTGAATGTTGTGAATTAGTAACTATATATGCTGAGAGTGCTTGCCACAAGGTCTTCAAGGCTGTGATTAGAACTGTAGGATTTTTTTTTTCACAGTACACCACCTTTCATGGGAATCGTTGATTTCCTTTGATCTAATGGCTATAATGATCTATTACTATGTCGGGGGTAAGAGGTCACTTTGACCTTCCAAAGGTTAATGTTGTCTTTGTACATGATTGCTTTACATTAATAGGATGGTGTCAAATGGAAAGAATCAACGTATGAAAGGAAAGAGAGTAATTAGAGTTAATACCGTCCTTCCAAAAAATGCATTAACACTACTAGATTAAATTATACATAGGTATTCATTCATAATGGGAGATCCACGTTGCAACAAAATAATAGATCTCGAATTGCTTTGTATGGAAAGAAATATATTTCAAATTAACATTTAATGTAGATGTCTTATGGTGGAACTTTTTTAAAAAAATTGAAATTTGATACTTAATTCTATGTTTTTTGAATAATATCTCGTTATTTGTAATTCAAATCCGAAACTTCACTTCGACCTGTTATAAAATTTTAACTCAATTGTAATTTGTTAGAATATGAACCATTTTAATTTTCGAATTAGTCTGGAATACATATATCAAATTCAATAAGAAATGTGGCTTATATGTATTTACTTTCCAAACTATTTGAACTAATTTTGAAAGATCCAAGAGTGTCCATTCGGCTCAAACTATTTAAACAAGTTTGTCCAAGTGTACCTTAATTAGCTTCGGTTTCCTTACCAGTAATATTTGCATTTGGCCAAAACTAACCTCACTCAATCAATGGTTGATATTGAAACCCATTCTTAGTTTCTTACCCTTAAGAGTCGCAAGTGGTGTACCGTAAAAGAGCTCTGCCTGTTACCTGAAACTTATTCTATATGTATAGGCTGGTCCAAGGATCTGCCTGGGAAAGGACTTCGCGTACAGGCAGATGAAGATCTTTGCAGCCGTGCTTCTCCGTTTCTTCGTGTTCAATCTGCGCGACGAGAACGCCAGCGTCAATTACAGAACCATGATTACACTGTACATCGAACAGGGTCTCCATCTGACGGCTACAGCGAGATAAGTCATAAGTGTGCCTGGGCACGTAGCATGCGCTCTTGCAAGTGACAAGTCCTTGTACAAAAACGAATGATACAACCTTATGTCTGGTCGCGAATAATATGCAGTTATGCACCGCACTGGAATAAGTTTTTTTTTCGAATCACCCGGTACAATACATAGACGTCCACACACACGCACGCACTCACACACACGGGCGGAGCTTGATGAAAAAATGACGAAGTCACCACTGACGCCTCGCTTGCGACGAGCACGTCGTCTCTCACTTAAAGAAAATCCTCCTAAATGAGATACACAAGGTCAAATCTAGAGTTTGAACCCTAGTAGACTAGGGTACAACCAGCTCTACTAGCCAACCAAATAAAGCTTGATTCTCGCACCGCTATAAGTTGCCCATGCATCTAAATTGCAGTCAGCGTCAGTGTGATGGTACTGGCATCTCTTCGGACGTCCGAACTGTATGATCGCAATTGGACGCGTTGCTCGTTCTTCAGGGCACGTTTTGGGCGTTGGTGTGTTCATGGCAATGCGATGCATGCACTTTGCCGGGATGTGTCATATATCATATGGTCACATCGTGTCAAACTACAGGCGAATGACTGGTGTGAATCATGATCTGGAGTTCTGGACAGAGAGTTGCCTCCAAATGGTCTTGGTTGCATCTAGGCCTGGTAATGGGCCCAGGTTTGTAGGGCTGAGAGGGTTGAGCTTTAAAATGGGTTGACTTCAGGTCAATACCAAATGGGTTGAAACAAAAATAGGTAAGAATAGGGTTAGGGTGTCTCTAAATAGGGTTGGGTCAAGATTCGGACGGGTCGATTATTTCGGACCATCTAAGGGTCTAACCCGCAACTACAACCCATGGACAGAGTAGGGCCACCGACCATCGACAGGGATGCAATGATCAATGAGATCTTTCTTTGCTTGTGCGATGCAAGAGAAGTGAAAGTGCAAGGCGGTTGCAGGAAATCAACAACGATGTCGCCGCAATGGGGGGAACAGCCGAATCGAAGCAATATCCATCACGGCGGTGTTAGTTTGGACAAAATTTGAGGATACGAAGCGCTAGATTCGCCGAGGAGGCGGCGGCGCTGAATTCACCTAGATGAATCCCTCGTGGATTCAAGTTGTGATCCATGTGTGTGCTCCTCCCCGCTGCTTCCTCGATTCGGATGCCATCTAGGAGTACGACAAATTGGATGAGCTTGTCATCGTCGTCCGCCTAGTCCTAATAGACTTCGTCCGCTTCTGTTACAAATCATGGGACAGGTTGAGGTTAGGGTCGGGCCTGGGCCCATTACCGGGCCTAGCTAGTTGCATCTGACATGAAACGGCCGGCACCGGGACACTTCAACACTATTCGACGTTCTTGCGTCACAGAAGCGGTGCATTATTGTTTCCACAAATTCACCTGACATAAACTACGGAATGTGAGGCATGTAATTGGAGGGAAAAATTTAAGCTGGGCGAGAGCCCACATAGACGCGTATGTAGACGTGCACCGAAAAATTTGAGCGATTGGAATACTGTGATCATGGCGGCAGAATCAATCGGTATACCTATACACCTATACCATAAGTGGTCACTAATCTAACGCTTAGGTAGGCCATTAGTTAAACAAACACACATCGATCCAGTGCGCTTTGCACGATTGATAAACTAATCCGACGTGACCATATTAATTTGCCATTTCAAACTGCATGGTGTCGTGTCACGCAAGACTCAGGCGGGGGTTATCCGAGCCGTCGCTATTCAGGGGCGGAGCTAGGTCTCGAACCTTTGTGGCAATACTCCGAGGATTAGGATCAAAAGTCCATATTACATCTCTTAAAAAATCAGTAAAATATGATTTTGCACAAAAGCAGCTGGCTGGCTAAGACTTGATCCGTGGCCAGCTCCGCCCCTGCCGCCATCGATATCATAGATGACGCGGTGGAATAAGAAACCAATGGCCGGGAAAGAGAAGATGATGGTGCATGGAATAAACTGATTTGCTCGGGCCTTGGCTTCTTAACAAAATTCCCTCATATACAATTGTACTAGCAGCAGTATCTACGAGGGAGAGGAGGGAGCTTTTGCCGAATACGGTCAGTTTTGAATCGGTATTTACATTTCTAACCACATTTGCAAATATAGCAACTCGGGCGCACAGCCACCGTGCGCCCGCGCCGACGTCGCGACACGTACCCACGGGCGCACGCCCACCCCGCGCCCGGCCCTGTTGGCGCCAACTCCCCGAAGCGCGATCGCTCCGCGCGCACGCACCACCCGCGCCGCCACCTCAGCCCCGCCCACCACGCCACCCCGCCAGCAGTGCATCGCTCCGGCGCCGCAGGCTGACCATGCGCCCACGGGCAAAAAAAAAATCACTATTGCGGGGGAGCGTTGCCACCCCGCTCCCCCGCAATAGTACCCCTAGGGTTAACTAGCCGGTTAGGGTTAGGGAGTTAGGGTTAGTAATTAGGTTAGGTTAATTAGATAATTAGTTAGAGTCTGAAATTTAAAGAAATTTTAAAATATAGCAAATGAGTTCAAAAAATTATGAAATTTTTTGTATAGCCTCCTGACACAGTGTACTTGATTGTGTAAATTTTTCATAATTTTATCCATTCGGAATTGTTATCGCTACTTCGTATGACTGTCGCGTTCGTACGAATCAATAAACGTAGAAAATAAGCTCCAAAAAATTTGAATTTTATTTTGAAGGGTACTCACGCAGTGGACTTGATTGTGTAATATTTTAGCAATTTTATATGTGTTCTGATATTGTCTAAAAAAATTAGAATTTAAGTCGCAAGAATTTGGATTTTTATGTTTCGAAAATTAGGGTTTCATGATTTCATATGACTTGGAATGTATTTGAGATTTGTCGGACTGTTATACGGAGAATTAAAAAACCTCGCGGAGGCCATCTTCACAGTGAAGGAGCTGATCGACCACACTTATGAGCTTAGCGAGCCTCGCAGCAAAGATCGAACGTGACTTCCGCATATGTTGCAAACCTCATCACACACCTAGTTGAGGCGGACGTGTCTATCTCCCCCAAGCTATTGATGTCGGAAGTCGCCAATAAGGTTGGCTATCCAGTTAGCTGCAGCAAGGTCCAACGAGCCAAGGAGAAGGTCATCGAGACTATGTACGGGACATACGAAGAGGCGTACAACCTTGTGCCGAGATTGCTTCACCAGATTGCCGAATCAAACCCCGGCACGTACATAAACAAGCTTGACCGTGAAGATGCTGGCAAAGGTCCCAACCGCTTCATACTGTACCGGGTGTTCTGGGCTTTCGCTCAGGCCATCGGGGGCTTCAAGTTCTGCCGTCCCGTGCTAACGATGGATGATACTTTCCTTACGGGGAGGTACAAGGGCACTATCCTCACCGCGGTGGCGGCCGATGCGAATGACCAGCTTCTCCCGATGGCATTTGCCATTATGGAGAGTGAGAACACATCTAGCTGGCTGTGGTTCTTGAAGAACGTGAAGAGGGCGGTGGTGGGAGACCGGCCCAATGTCTGCCTAATCACAGACCGCAATGCTGGGTTGTTGGCGGCAATCAACATCATGCAGTGTGCGACGGATCCATCTCACCAGTGGAACGACATGCAACCTAGGTGGTGCATGAGGCATCTTGCATCTAACTTGTTCACGCGGTTTCGTGGTCAGGAACTCATGAAGACGTTCAAGGCATTGTGTCTGCAGAACCAGAGACGGAAGTTTGAGTCTATTTGGAGAGACCTCGAACACCGGACTACGAGGCATACAAGGGAGTCCACTTCGGAGGGGAGCAACCCAGTAGCGCCATAAGCTTCTCCGAGTGGATTAATGGCCACGCTCCTGAATTGGAGAAATGGTCCCTCCTCTATGACACAGACGGTGCGAGGTACGGGATTATGACGACCAACATGTCCGAGGTCTACAATAGCGTCCTCAAAGGTGTGCGCGGCCTCCCTATCACCGCGATCGTTCAGGAGACATGGACTCGCACTGTTGGTTATTTCATCAATAGAGCCACCGCAGCCAAGAGACAGATGGACGAAGGCAAGCAGTGGTCCGAGGACATGTAGAGACACATGGACCAGAAGATGGAGAAGGCTCGAATGCACGACATCCGGGTGATCGACGGCCTCAGGCGAAAGTACGAGATCAAGCTTCGAAAGAAATACGTCAACAATCATGCAAGGGGGGAAAGAAAACAGGCATGCACCCTGGGTGATGTGGCGACATGCACCTGCAACAAGCCGAAGCTCCTCCACAAGCCATGCTCACACGTGTACAAGGCATGTGCACAAATGCAACAGATGGCTACACCGTACATCTCTGAGTACTACGACATGCAACACCTATTCGGTACATGGAGTGGAGAGTTTCACTCGTACGGCTTGGAAATGAACTATAAGGATCTTTGGCCGGACATGGTGCAATGAGGTCCCAACATGGACTTGAAGAGAATAGGGAAGGGGCGACGGCAGACGCGGCGCTTCCAGAATGACATGGATGCTAGTCGACGTACCAGTATTAGCCGCACAATCAAGTGCAGGATATGCAAAACCCCTGGGCACTCAATGAAGGATTGTCCCAATAGACCCAGCTCATCCGGTCGTTATTCAGTGTCGTAATTTCAAGTTTTTCTGTCTTGTTTGTTATGTACAGCGCAAAATTCTACGATACCCAGCTATGGACTTCTACACGGACAACTTCTGTATATCAAGACATGTATATCACCAAAATGTAACCCGACAAATGTCTCGATATTTGGATTTTAGGTTTTGGATATTAGGATTTCATGATTTCATGTGACTTGGAATGTATTTGAGATTTGAGATTGTGCGCCCAAAATTTATGGCTTAATTTGCGCACAATCTCAAATCTCAAATACATTCCAAGTCACATGAAATCATGAAACCCTAATTTTCGAAACATAAAAATCCAAATTCTCGCGACTTAAATTCTAATTTTTTTTAGACAATGTCAGAACACATATAAAATTGCTAAAATATTACACAATCAAGTCCACTGCGTGAGTACCCTTCAAAATAAAATTCAAATTTTTTGGAGCTTATTTTCTACGTTTATTGATTCGTACAAACGCGACAGTCATACGAAGTAGCGATAACAATTCCGAATGGATAAAATTATAAAAAATTTACACAAGCAAGTACACTGTGTCAGGAGGCTATACAAAAAATTTCATAATTTTTTGAACTCATTTGCTATATTTTAAAATTCCTTCAAATTTCAGACTCTAACTAATTATCTAATTAACCTAACCTAATTACTAACCCTAACCCTAACCAAGCTAGTTAACCCTACGGTACTATTGCGGGAGCGGGTGGCAACGCCCCGCAATAGTGATTTTTTTCCCGTGGGCGCATGGTTGCTCGCGCGCCGAGCAAGCACCGGCGCGGCGGGGTGACGTGGGCGACGGGGCCGAGGTGGCGGCGCGCGGGTGGTCGTGGCGCCGCGGAGCAGCAGGCTCGGGAGTTGGCGCCAACAGGGCCGGGCGCGGGGTGGGCGTGCGCCCGCGGGTACGTGTCGCGACGTCGGCGCGGGTGCACGGTGGCCGTACGCCCGAGTTTACAAATACAGTTGAAATGTGATTAGAAATGTAAATACCGGTTCAAAACTAACCATATCCGGTAAAAACTCGGAGAGGAGGGTATCGTATTTATTCAGTGAGAGAAACGGCCAAATATAAAATGGTGCGAGCATCAACGTTTCAGCCGACCAACCGGGCACGATGGCAGTACTGGTGCAGGCACGTAGTACCGTCCATCATCACGTTGGCGCCTTGGATACTTGTGCCACGGGCTAACATACTTACCGATCAACCTGTCCTGTTATGTGTTATCCTCATCGCTGGTATCTGATTCCCCTGAGCGTAGCTGCTAACTAGCTTAGCTAACACACATTGCCACAAGAACAACGCTTTGAGAAGTAGTTTAATCCTCGGGGATCGGGCTGAAAAGCGAAAGATTAATCTGGTCGAGAGTAGTTGCTGTGCTCGCGGGCACCAATGTCTGCATCCTAGAAGATGGTGTGCGTTTGTTTGCGGAAAATGTACGCTTTTCAACCGTGAGGACCGCACTTGTTGGTTTTTCAACCTTGAACTATGTTTTTCAACCATGAACTATGTAATCATACCAATTACAGCTTTTTCACTATTAAATTCGGAGCAAAACGCCCTCTTCATCCCAAACCACTTCCATTTTTTTTTTCAACGTTGGCGTGGTTTTAACTTACATCTCTACTAATAAAAGATAGAGTTTACCATACACAACAGGACGATTCTCCGCATAGCTCCTCTTGTGCATACAATGCCGATAGGCGGCCCTCTCAGTGCCTTTGAGCAAAAACCGCCTTGCCACCTCCCTAGTTTCGGCAACCGCCTCCCCACCTTTTTCTCTATAGCTAAATCCAGATCTGCACAGCCCTAAACTATCCCCCTCTCTCTCTCTCGCGCGCGCGTGCTAAATCTGATAGTGATTTTCTCCCGATCCCAACCGCCTATTCTCACATCCCGATCCGCATCTTTAGCCCCCTCCCTTCTCTTGTCCCTTCGTTTCCAAATTTGTGTCGTTCAATCTGGTGAGGGCAACGATACGGCACTAGATCGGAGTTCAGCGATAGTAGCTTGGGGCTTTGGTGGTGGTAGGAGGCGTTGCACGAGGAGAAGGCGCCGCAGATGGTGGAAGCCGCCCAGCACACGGACGCCGCAACCATGGATGCATTCCATTTGGCACATACGCGCATGCGCCCGCCTTGAGTTGCGTTGTTCTGACACTTAGTGTGGTGCGCTGAGTTGATACTGTGTGAGGATGGACTAGGTTGTGGAGGCGCGGGAGCTTGGATCGATGTCTCGTCGCTCTTCCCCGCTGGGCATGCCATCTATACCAATATCGTCCATTGTCCGTTGCCTCATTGCTCTGCTGCACAAAATTATCTTTTCATGAAAATCATTCTCTTTCATGTTCTCATTCTAATTTCCTTCGTCTCTTTAGGTGGTAGATGAAGGGAAGATACTAAAGTCTGAGAGAGTGACCTGCAGGCTGACGTAGCCCAGGGGAACATTGGTAGCTCTGCGGTGACCTCGTTAGTGATACCACCTTTGCCTCCTATGCAGCACTGGCCTCATCCTTCCTCATGTTGTTTCTTTTTTATTTAGGGATGTACTGTAATTATTTCATGCGTGTGTGTATGTACCGATTTATTTCTTATAAACTTTTTGATCTACCTGGTTAGTTACTTTTTCCTTACTGGCATATCCTTATTCCACATGCTTTCTTCATTTCAAGTTGATATGAGGTTCTATCCTAAAGATGTGGATCATTTTATTGGCACCATCCAAGATAAAGATACAGTGTACCACTTTGTAGGTATATAGCGATTGGTGCATATGACCACTGTGATCCATATTTTGTTTGATCATGCTTACTGTTGTTAGCTTATTCTCTTTTAATACGAAGATGATGTAAAGCAAAAATTAGGCATGATTTTTTATACTTTAGAAAGCTGAAGAATTGTACTGAACCGAGGGATCATCAAGAGAGGGGACTGATGTCAAGAGAGAAGTAGTGTGTATTTATTGCCTTGAAAAAATCCCTCCCTAATATTACATTGGGGAGGTAACTATTTATAGCCTTCCGACTAAGGTACACGAGATTACTATTCTATCCCTAGAGAGACCCTATGCTCATAGGGGTTGTTGCAGGGCCTTTTTCTTCTCCTACGTATAGTCTTCGGTCCATGGTGGATCCTCCTAGTCCTGGCCCATCCAGACAGTACACTCGGTCCATCAATGCTTCTCCCCCTCGCTCCATGCGGGGTGCCTTCGGACCGAGGGGCCCTGGACGCCCTTCGGTACATACGAGGTGGCCCGGGCAGGGACCCCAGGCCCCCTCGCTCCTGGATGTGTGGTGCTTCCCCTGGCGGTGCTGTCCTTGGCAGCCTTCCTGTACCCATCAAGGGGTGAAGCGTGCCTTTGGTCTGTGGCCCTCGCACACCCTTCACCCCCCCCCCCCGAAGGTACACTTGGTACCCTCTGGGAGCCTCTAGTTGTGCCTCCAGCACTTGGCCCTTGGGGGCCTTCTTGTCGTCTCTGTTGGGTCGTTGGGGCCGGTGGGCCGCACCTACGATAATTACGGCTAACTATTATGAATAAATTGATTACGACTAATTAATTATGACTAGTTATTTATGGGTAATTAATTGCGAATAAATTATTTATGAATAAATTAAATATGACTAATTAATTATGCCTAATTACGCTACCTAATCAGTGCCTACTTAACAACTTGATGTAATCCTTAACAATTTGCACTAATAAATTAACATTTTTAAAAAGTTAATTTAACACTAATTACACAGTTAATAAACATAATGCAGGCATGAAAAATTAGCTCTTTTAGAAGATCTTCACTTGATGTCAAACTTTCTCTAGCAATACGACTGCTAAACACTGTTCTAAATACTCTTAAATCAGCAGTGAAAATCGGAGCTAATTTCGACTGATTGCGCTACCTCTCACTTGCTTGATCCTCTCTGTTTCTCCACGCGCGAGTGAAATGGTTTGTGTGGAGGATGAGAGCGATGTGCGTCGGGTTTTATAGCTGTGGGAAAGCACTCGGCCGACCGTGAAGCGACGCGAGGGCGACGGGGACACGACGTGTGACAGGATAGCGCATGCTAATTTTTTCGCATGCGGGGGACAGGGGGAATCCAGGGGAGATACAACTAGGCGACGAGACGGCTTAGCAGAGGGAATCCTATGTGAATCCAAGCTCGTACCATGTAGATGAGGGGTCTGGATGCCTCGCGTGCAGATGAGGCGGGTCCGGCCGCCTAGCACGCGACAGGGACAGGTCCGAGCGTCTGTGGCACTGCAAGCGACACATGTCGCTTGCCGGCCAATCCACGGTACTATTTTTTTGGATTTTCTCTATGAAGAGGGCTACATTTGCTAGTTGGAGTGCAAACATTATCATTTAAGAAAAACTCACTGTGAGGACCCCAATTTATTTGGCTTGTAATGCTTAACCAACCACCTGGCCCTAGCATCACAAATCAAATAAACCGAGCCTCGAGATATGTATGCTTCCCAGAAAGCAGTATAACGCAGACCAAACTTTTTATGCACCAGCCGAAACCAACTTAGGAAGTGCTTCATGATCTCTTACATTCCCAGCGGATAATCTTCCTTCTTATATCCTAATCTTTCCTTTGAATACGTATCTGAGTAAAATTCTTCCAGTTAATACCAACCGAATTGAATTCATTCACAAACCCCACGCCAATTTCTAAATAGTCCGAATTGATCTCCTAGTTAGAAATGTGTGCAACATGGACATCCATTGGGACTTGGGACAGTAGTAGGATAGTAATCGTGGCCGCTTGCCACAAGATTTCACACCCACACGCACGTGCTAGTGCTTGCCACAAGGTTTCAAATCGATGGAGATTTTGTTTATGTTTGTAGTATAGAATTTATCGTTTCTCTTGATTAGCGGACAAACGAGTATAATGTATATAGTGTACTAGTAGATTTGTGTCCCTGTCAAAAGTTCACTACTACTGCCTGCCAATTCACATTTTCACATCATTTGCTCACTTGTAGTGCAGTTAGTACTGACCATGCACGTGTAATAATTGCGAATAATGAGGAATTAAAGCTTATGAATGCGAAGACATGCATGGCATGGGATTATGGGAACCGTCGCTGTAAGAATCGTAAACTAAATATTATGCAAGAAGACACACGATTGCCCATGCTACTAGGCTAGTTTTTTTTGCGTGGGTCGGAATTAGGCCTCATAATCCCAGACCACCCAAAAGAGGACGCAATCTGACATGCATGTGTGGTGCGTTCTTTTTCTGGGACAACTAGGCTAACATGTACTGTATCTGAACAATACCTAGGGCCCGTTTAACTACGAGAACTCGAGGGATCTGTTTGGAGATGGCATCTTCGCCGTGGACGGGGACAAGTGGAAGCAGCAGAGGAAGATCGCCAGCTACGACTTCTCGACGAGGGCCCTCCGGGACTTCAGCGGCGCCGTCTTCAAGAAGAACGCCGCCAAGCTCGCCCGCATCGTCTCCAACAACGCAGCGTCGAAGCAATCCATGGACTTCCAGGTAAGTGATCAGAATAGAATGAAATGGTACTGTACTGTACTGTACTGACGACGCTGTCCGATGTTTCTTCAGGGATTGTTGATGAAGGCAACGATGGACTCCATCTTCACCATCGCCTTCGGCTTAGACCTCAACACAATGGACGGTTCAGACGAGGGGAGCCGCTTCACCGCGGCGTTCGACGACGCCAGCGAGTTCACCTTGCTCCGCTACGTCAACGCGTTCTGGAAGGTGATGAGGTTCCTCAACATCGGCGCCGAGGCAAGGCTCAGGGAGAGAATCAAAGTCGTCGACGAGTTCTTGTACAAGCGTATCCGCACCAGGTCCGAGGAGATGTCCAGCAGCAAGGCACACGACCCTGTAAGCCAGCTGCTCCGATTACAGTACACTGTGCTGTAACTCGACTTATCCATGAACTTGTAAATGCTTGAAATTAAGCTGATGTCCTGATTTTAATAGGACTCGAGGCAAGATTTACTGTCCAGATTCATCCAAGCAACTACCAACGATTCTGGGACGGTGGATTACAAGTACCTGAGAGACATCATACTGAACATAGTCATAGCTGGTAAGGACACAACTGCGGGAGCACTTGCTTGGTTCCTCTACATGATGTGCAAGCACCCGGACGTCCAGGAGAAGATTTTTCAGGAAGCCACAGAGGTTACTAATGCCGGTGAGACCGCATCCGTCTACGAGTTCTCGCGGAGCCTGACTGATGAAGTGCTGAACAAGATGCTCTACCTGCACGCTGCCCTGACGGAGACGCTCAGACTGTACCCTTCAGTTCCGTTGGTGAGTCCTCCATTAGACCATTATTTCATTGTGATCGTGAACTTAATGGACGTTGCTTTGTGGAAATGTACTAACAAATGTATCTCTTTTGATGTTCCAAACTTCCAATCCAGGATAACAAGCAGTGCTTTTCAGACGACGTTTTGCCCAACGGTTGCAACGTCGGCAAGGGAGACATTGTGTTCTACATCCCCTACGCAATGGGTCGGATGGAGTACTTGTGGGGCAAAGATGCCGAAGTTTTCCGGCCCGAACGGTGGCTCGACGAAAATGGCGTCTTTCAGCAGGAAAGCCCATTCAAATTCACAGCCTTCCAGGTAACCACACAACATAATCTAAAAAAAAAAAAAAACAGAGGTAACCACACAACATGATCAAACAAAGCTAGTATAGTAACTTACTGAAGCTGAGTATCTTGAATGTTGTGAATTAGTAACTATATATGCTGAGAGTGCTTGCCACAAGGTCTTCCAGGCTGTGATTAGAACTGTAGGATTTTTTTTTCACAGTACACCACCTTTCATGGGAGTCGTTGATTTCCTTTGATCTAATGGCTATAATGATCTATTACTATGTGGGGTAAGAGGTCGCTTTGACCTTCCAAAGGTTAATGTTGTCTTTGTACATGATTGCTTTACATTAATAGGATAGTGTCAAATGGAAAGAATCAACGTATGAAAGGGAAGATAGTAATTAGAGTTAATACCGTCCTTCCAAAAAATGAATTAACACTACTAGATTAAATTATACATAGGCATTCATTCATAATGGGAGATCCACGTTGCAACAAAATAATAGATCTCAAATTGCTTTGTATGGAAAGAAATATATTTCAAATTAACATTTAATGTAGATGTCTTATGGTGGAACTTTTAAAAAAAATTGAAATTTGATACTTAATTCTATGTTTTTTGAATAATATCTCGTTATTTGTAATTCAAATCCGAAACTTCACTTCGACCTGTTATAAAATTTTAACTCAATTGTAATTTGTTAGAATATGAACCATTTTAATTTTCGAATTAGTCTGGAATACATATATCAAATTCAATAAGAAATGTGGCTTATATGTATTTACTTTCCAAACTATTTGAACTAATTTTGAAAGATCCAAGAGTGTCCATTCGGCTCAAACTATTTAAACAAGTTTGTCCAAGTGTACCTTAATTAGCTTCGGTTTCCTTACCAGTAATATTTGCATTTGGCCAAAACTAACCTCACTCAATCAATGGTTGATATTGAAACCCATTCTTAGTTTCTTACCCTTAAGAGTCGCAAGTGGTGTACCGTAAAAGAGCTCGTCTGTTACCTGAAACTTCTTATTCTATATGTATAGGCTGGTCCAAGGATCTGCCTGGGAAAGGACTTCGCGTACAGGCAGATGAAGATCTTTGCAGCCGTGCTTCTCCGTTTCTTCGTGTTCAATCTGCGCGACGAGAACGCCAGCGTCAATTACAGAACCATGATTACACTGTACATCGAACAGGGTCTCCATCTGACGGCTACAGCGAGATAAGTCATAAGTGTGCCTGGGCACGTAGCATGCGCTCTTGCAAGTGACAAGTCCTTGTACAAAAACGAATGATACAACCTTATGTCTGGTCGCGAATAATATGCAGTTATGCACTGCACTGGAATAAGTTTTTTTTTTCGAATCACCCGGTACAATACATAGACGTCCACACACACGCACTCACTCACACACACGGCGCCTACGGAAGACTGGACGAGCGGAGCTTGATGAAGAAATGACGAAGTCACCACTGGCGCCTCGCTTGCGACGAGCACGTCGCCTCTCACTTAAAGAAAATCCTCCTAAATGAGATACACAAGGTCAAATCTAGAGTTTAAACTCTGGTAGACTAGAGGTACAACCAACTCTACTAGCCAACCAAATAAAGCTTGATTCTCGCACCGGTATAAGTTGCCCATGCATCTAAATTGCAGTCAGCGTCAGTGTGATGGTACTGGCATCTCTTCGGACGTCCGAACTGTATGATCGCAATTGGACGCGTTGCTCGTTCTTCAGGGCACGTTTTGGGCGTTGGTGTGGTCATGGCAATGCGATGCATGCACTTTGCCGGGATGTGTCATATATCATGTGGTCACATCGTGTCAAACTACAGGCGAATGACTGGTGTGAATCATGATCTGGAGTTCTGGACAGAGAGTTGCCTCCAAATGGTCTTGGTTGCATCTAGGCCTGGTAATGGGCCCAGGTTTGTAGGGCCGAGAGGGTTGAGCTTTAAAATGGGTTGACTTCGGGCCAATACCAAATGGGTTGAAACAAAAATAGGTAAGAATAGGGTTAGGGTGTCTCTAAATAGGGTTGGGTCAAGATTCGGACGGGTCAATTATTTCGGGCCATCTAAGGGCCTAACCCGCAACTACAACCCATGGACAGAGTAGGGCCACCGACCATCGACAGGGATGCAATGATCAATGAGATCTTTCTTTGCTTGTGCGATGCAAGAGAAGTGAAAGTGCAAGGCGGTTGCAGGAAATCAACAACGATGTCGCGCAATGGGGAACAGCCGAATCGAAGCAATATCCATCACGGCGGTGTTAGTTTGGACAAAATTTGAGGATACGAAGCGCTAGATTCGCCGAGGAGGCGGCGGCGCTGAATTCACCTAGACGAATCCCTCGTCGATTCAAGTTGTGATCCATGTGTGTGCTCCTCCCCGCTGCTTCCTCGATTCGGATGCCATCTAGGAGTACGACAAATTGGATGAGCTTGTCATCGTCGTCCGCCTAGTCCTAATAGACTTCGTCCTAATAGACAGGTTGAGGTTAGGGTCGGGCCTGGGCCCATTACCGGGCCTAGCTAGTTGCATCTGACATGAAACGGCCGGCACCGGGACACTTCAACACTATTCGACGTTCTTGCGTCACAGAAGCGGTGCATTATTGTTTCCACAAATTCACCTGACATAAACTACGGAATGTGAGGCATGTAATTGGAGGGAAAAATTTAAGCTGGGCGAGAGCCCACATAGACGCGTATGTAGACGTGCACCGAAAAATCTGAGCGATTGGAATACTGTGATCATGGCGGCAGAATCAATCGGTATACCTATACACCTATACCATAAGTGGTCACTAACCTAACGCTTAGGTAGGCCATTAGTTAAACAAACACACATCGATCCAGTGCGCTTTGCACGATTGATAAACTAATCCGACGTGACCATATTAATTTGCCATTTCAAACTGCATGGTGTCGTGTCACGCAAGACTCAGGCGGGGTTATCTGAGCCGTCGCTATCCAGGGGGCGGAGCTAGGTCTCGAACATTTGTGGCAATACTCCGAGGATTAGGATCAAAAGTCCATATTACATCTCTTAAAAAATCAGTAAAATATGATTTTGCACCAAAAGCAGCTGGCTGGCTAAGACTTGATCCGTGGCCAGCTCCGCCCCTGCCGCCATCGATATCATATAGATGACGCGGTGGAATAAGAAACCAATGGCCGGGAAAGAGAAGATGATGGTGCATGGAATAAACTGATTTGCTCGGGCCTTGGCTTCTTAACAAAATTCCCTCATATACAATTGTACTAGCAGCAGTATCTACGAGGGAGAGGAGGGTGTCGTATTTATTCAGTGAGAGAAACGTCCAAATATAAAATGGTGCGAGCATCAACGTTTCAGCCGACCAACCGGGCACGATGGCAGTACTGGTGCAGGCACGTAGTACCGTCCATCATCACGTTGGCGCCTTGGATACTTGTGCCACGGGCTAACATACTTACCGATCAACCTGTCCTGTTATGTGTTATCCTCATCGCTGGTATCTGATTCCCCTGAGCGTAGCTGCTAACTAGCTTAGCTAACACACATTGCCACAAGAACAACGCTTTGAGAAGTAGTTTAATCCTCGGGGATCGGGCTGAAAAGCGAAAGATTAATCTGGTCGAGAGTAGTTGCTGTGCTCGCGGGCACCAATGTCTGCATCCTAGAAGATGGTGTGCGTTTGTTTGCGGAAAATGTACGCTTTTCAACCGTGAGGACCGCACTTGTTGGTTTTTCAACCTTGAACTATGTTTTTCAACCATGAACTATGTAATCATACCAATTACAGCTTTTTCACTATTAAATTCGGAGCAAAACGCCCTCTTCATCCCAAACCACTTCGATTTTTTTTCAACATTGGCGTGGTTTTAACTTACATCTCTACTAATAAAAGATGGAGTTTACCATACGCAACAGAACGATTCTCCGCGTAGCTCCTCTTGTGCATACAATGCCGATAGGCGGCCCTCTCAGTGCCTTTGAGCAAAAACCGCCTTGCCACCTCCCTAGTTTCGGCAACCGCCTCCCCACCTTTTTCTCCATAGCTAAATCCAGATCTGCACAGCCCTAAACTATCCCCCTCTCTCTCTCGCGCGCGTGCTAAATCTGATAGTGATTTTCTCCCGATCCCAACCGCCTATTCTCACATCTCGATCAGCATCTTTAGCCCCCTCCCTTCTCTTCTCCCTTCGCTTCCAAATTTGTGTAGTTCAATCTGGTGAGGGCAACGACACAACACTAGATTGGAGTTCAGCGATAGCAGCTTGGGGCTCCGGTGGCGGTAGGAGGCGTTGCACAAGGAGAAGGCGCAGCGGATGGTGGAAGCCGCCCTGCACACGGATGCCGCAGTCATGGACACGTTCCATTTGGCACATACGTGCATGCGCCCGTCTTGAGTTGTGTTGTTCTGACACTTAGTGTGGTGCACCGAGTTTATGCTGTGTGAGGATGGACTAGGTTGTGGAGGCGTGGTAGCTTGGATCGACGTCTCGTCGCTCTTCCCCGTCGGGCATGCCATCTATACCAATATCGTCCACGGTCCGTTGCCTCATTGCTCTGCTGCACAAAATTATCTTTTCATGAAAACCATTCTCTTTCATGTTCTCTTTTCTAATTTCCTTCTTCTCCTTAGGTGGTAGATGAAGGGAAGATACTAAAGTATGAGAAAGTGACCTACAGGCTAACGTAGCCCAGGGGAACATTGATAGCTCTGCGGTGACCTCGTTAGTGATACCACCTTTGCCTCCCATGCAGCACTGGCCTCATCCTTCCTCATGTTGTTTTTTTTTATTTAGGGATGTACTACAATTCTTTCATGCGTGTGTATGTACCGATTTGTTTCTTATGAAATTTATGATCTACCTGGTTAGTTGCTTTTTCCTAGCTTGCATATCCTTATTTCACATGCTTTCTTCATTTCAAGTTGATATGAGGTTCTATCTTGAAGATGTGGATCATTTTATTAGCAACATCCAAGATAAAGATACAGTGTACCATTTTGTAGGTATATAGCGATTGGTGCACATGCCCACTGTGATCCATGTTTTGTTTGATCATGCTTACTGTTGTTAGCTTATTCTCTTTTAATATGAAGGTGATGTAAAACAAAAATTAGACATGATTTTTGATACTTTAGATGGCGGCTAGGGTTTTGGTGGAGCAACTCACGTACGTCCCAACAGCTTATGCATCCCCTTATAAAGAGCCTATAACGGATTCTATCTGAACTCGTTTGTTCCAACCCGTTAGGTTCAAGCATAATCGGTTGTGACTCAGAAACTCCTTTTCGACCATGAGTCGTTAGAGGTTCTTAGTAGGACATAACGATTCCTGAATAAACATAAATGTTATATCGGCCGAACCTTATGCAATGTGATGTGCGACCAGGTTCTTATCACTTATGACCAGCTTATATCTCCATACGACTATTTCATATTTAGTTACGACCAGTTCGTAACTCCTTACGGCTAGTTAGTTATCATATCCGACCAGTTTATGATCAATCCGTATCTCCATATGATCAGTTCATATCTGGTCAGACTCAACGACCTGCTTATGTATTCTCCCCTTGCCTCACAATATTTGGTTAAACTCCAGGTAAGATATTTTGTCATCCATAAATTATTTAATACTTTCTCGATCAAGTGACGGATAACTTCATGTGATCAACTCTTCGACCATTAGTGGCACGACCATGTACTTTCTTTATCCATCCACATCGAGGGGCCTAGAGATATCTCTCCTGTTATGTTAGGAGAGATAAATCTCATATCCGACTAGTCACATCCCTCTGTATATTTTATAGTATAGCTGAAAGCTACCTTTTTAACTACCCAGTTACGGTGTAGGGTTTGACCCGTTCCAAGTATAATCCTTCTGTGTGATGAATAGAATATGTGCCTAATTTGTTCCAATCCACACGACATTTCACAACCCTAAGTCACTGACAGTAACCACTAAATGGTTATATCTCCCACTGACATCAAACCGCTAGTTAGTTGGCTTTTTGTCAACTGCCACTGTTTCTCTGACCAGACGCGATACTTCCAAAGGACGTCTCTTCAAGAAGTAACTGCCACCACTTCATCAGTTATTTAAAGGAAGATCAAGGGAGGAGATGAGGGTCGTAATCCGATTAAGGACAGGACAATTGGATTTCATCTGGAGCTTTAGCATAGCAAGCAATACATTTTGTATACTTAGGGCTAGTCCATTACCTTGTCGAGGGCACCCCTGTAATAGCCAGTTCATGGTAATAAAGAGCAATCCCATTCTTCTTCCAAGAAATGTTTGCCATTTTTCTCTATTTTATTTCGTAAGATCGACGACTCGATCGTCGACAGCTGGTGCTGTCCGTGGGGAAGATAGGCATTTGAGTTCTTGAAGACTTCTTCACTCAGCAATAGTAAAACTCCCTTCTTTTCATTATCACTCATGCGATCATGGCAGGAGCTTGGAACGAAGAGAACTTGTTCGACTTGGCAGACCACTCCGACATGGACATGGATGTATGCATTTGCTCCATGGAACATGACGCAAATATCGTCGTCATCCTCTTTCATTGCCACTCACCGCTCGTTGAGACCAGTGAGATCGACCGGATGGAGGAAGACATGCCATCAGTGGAGCAACCAGAGGAAGCAATCATTTTGACCAGTTCGGAATGTTCGATGCCTCTGCAAGCCCAATCCCTCCGACCAGCAAAAATAGTGACAAAAGCCCAACATCACAACCCGAGGGTCAATGTACTCTTGATACGGTCATGGGCGACCAGTATTCACCAACGGCTCTTAGCTATTCCAGGGGCCAACCGACATTTGGTAATGGTGTCAATAAAGCTACCACTGGTCGTAGGCCAAGTGAGAATGATAAAACTCAGCATTCAGTCGATAATCCACCGGGTCAGGCTTAGTCCACCAGAATGATAAAACTCAGCATACGGTCGATAATCCACCGGATCAGGCTGAGTCCACCAGAAAGCCTACCAGATGTGCTAAATCTCCGACCGCTCCCCATCGTGGAGGCTTCTTGTCGAAGCACTGGAATGCTCTCCTTTAGCTACGACGGGAGCTCGTCGGAAGACCGCTATTGGAGGCACGAGGTTAACGCAATCAAAGATACCGATCAAGATGCCTTGCACGATACTCCAACGCTTAACCTGCCACCACCTGCTGATGGAAATGATGCGGGCGCTCAAGCACCAAATGGCGGAGGTGGTCGAACTGATGGACATCGATCAGTTAATTCGTCTGTTTCTACCCCACGGCATGTGATGGGTCAAACAAGAGATACCAAAAGGCCGGGGGGAAGCTCAACCCATCAAACACCTTTTGCTGCCAGTAAACCTCTATGACCTTCGGTAACGATTCAAAACCTGCAACGAGTTCACGATATTTTAAATAACCCTGACTCTACTCTGGCGGAGACTCCGGGTTATGCTCAAATTGCAGGACAGGTGTCGACGATCCTCCAACAGACGATGCAGCATACAGAAATGTACCAGGAATGACAAAACTCGCAAAGTCAAACATTGCCTTCATCCCAACGTTCCTTGCTTAGTCGGGGTCAACATGGTCGGACTGGAGACCGATCGGCACCAAGACCTCCTTCAAGATTCCGACAAGAGAGTCACGAGGGAAGACGACTCTTTCCTAAAGCCACTCCTCCCCCTTGTCATGAGGAGGAATTGTTTGTTCCAGGTGATCTTCGACATCGCCTAAATCAGGTGACCGATAGAAGGCGTCACTCCAATGTCCACGACCAGATCGGGACACCGAAGGCCCGGTATGCAAACCTGAGAACCCGATCTCCGACCAATTACAATCCGACCTCTTTTCAAAGAAGGCGCCATGACTCAATTACAGGTTGTCGAGCCTTCTCAACGGGGCTCCAAGCTGTACGCTAGCTAGACAGGTTCCGACCAGCTAACATAGAGAAGTATAATGGGACTCAAAACCCGTTAGAATTTCTTCAAATGTATACTATCGCCATCAAGATTGCTGGTGGTAATGACAACATGTTGGCAAACTACTTGCCCACGGTCCTTGAAGGATCCGCTCGGTCTTGGTTGTTCAACCTACCAGTCGGGTCAATTTATACTTGGGAGCAACTCTGCAATCTTCTAATCACCAACTTTCAAGGGACGTACAACTGCCTTGGAAAGAAGGATGATCTTCATCGGATGAGGCAGGAACCTAACGAAACTCCTCGCCAATATATTAAAAGGTTCAGCCAGGTCCGTAACTCTATTCCGAAAATCGCAGACACTTCCGTTATCCATGCTTTTAAGGCTGGATTGAAAAATTAAAGATTTATGGAGGATATTGCTATGAATCCTCCACGAACGACCGTCGAACTTTTCGACATGGCCGACAAGTATGCAACCACTAGCGAGGTGGTGAAAGATCTAGACCCGCCATTATGTGGTAATGGAGTTTTGGTGATTAATGATAAATCTAATTGGGAGACTAACACTTTTATTGATATACATATTGTGTAGTCTTATTTGGATATAAAGGTGAAAATCATGAAGGCATGCAAGTGATTAAGTTATTAATGACAAATGCACTTGTGAGACTAACACTCCTATTGTTATATCAAGTTTAGTCTCAGCTTGGATATAAAAGCAAAAATCCAAACAAGTATGTATTCATTAATGACAAATCTATTTGTGAGACTAACAATTCTATTGATTATCTATTGCTTAGTCTCGTTTGGATATAAAGATGAAAATACAAGAGGTATACATTCTACTTCTTCTTATTATATCTTGTTGCATTTCTCGGATCCAAAATATAGGTTAAACTCCACCAAAAAGGTTAACTTGGATATGTGCATATGTTTCCATTACACATTTGTGTATGCACACATTTAGGGGAAGTTCATTCTATATTTTGTGATTTCATTAGTATTGATCCATAATTCCTTGTCCACATATATTAAGGATCTTTACCTTGAAATATATCCTTGAATATATTTAACTTGTGTAGTTAATATATTCATATGAGTATATACAACTTGTGTAGTTTGTATATACTCATTTTGGTATATATAACTTGTGTAGTTCATATATACTCATGACCTTGTTGTTTCATTAGTATTGATCTTTGTGATCTACTTTGAAACATAACTCTTGAGTATATATATAACTTATGTAGTTTATATATATTCATACCAATTACATTCAATTATCGTAATTATGTTGGTTATCATCAATTACCAAAGAGGAAAGATTTTGGTATATTGTCCCAACCATTATGAGTTAATGGTATGTTGTGGTAATTAATGATAATCACATTGTGGAACTAACGTTTCTCCTTGAGTTGGATGAATAGGTTATGTTCCAGGTGGTTGAAGACTTTGAATGACATCATGAGTTGATTGTCATCAAGTCGTGATTCTTGAAGAAGAAGAAGTCATCATGTGTTGATGATGTTCAAGAAAAGGATGATCATCATGCGTTGATGATATTAAAGTAAAGAGCTTGAAGTAAAGGATGCATCATGAGTTGATGCGTGTCAAGTTCAAGAAGATGAGATGGTCATTGGTTGATCATCGAGTCAAGTGAAGAGTGCATCATGAGTTGATGTATGTCAAGACTTGAAGCAAGGATATGCGTCATCAAGCTTCGAGTGGTTGCGCAAGGAAAAGGTATGACTAGCTAGGGCTAAGGATTTGTTCCTAGTCTTTTACCGGTCTCGGTGTTTGGTTGGAGACCGGATTGCTAGTATAGGTTACCGTACTATTAAGAGGGGTCTTAATTAGTAACTTGAGTTAGTCATGTGTTGATAGCTCATTGTGTTTGCTCTAGCTCAACTTAACATGTTGCCTATATTTGCAAATGCGTTTTGCAAATGGTTGTGGCTCATGGTTAATCCTTGTAGCATGTGACTTTAGTTTGCGAATGTGTTTTGCAAACGGTTTAAGTCCATATACCTTATTCCTTGTGGCGATGATTCTAAAAGTTGGCAAATGTGTTTTTGCAACTTGTTGAGAATCTAGCTTTCAGCTTTTGTGTACATGTTGCATTAATTGGCAAATATGTTTTGCAAATTGAGTTGAGGCAAATGTACAAAGTGCATTCGATCTTGCCGATGGCGATCGGTCCGCCTCTGTAGCGATCGGCCGGTGGAAGCGATCGACCGCCATGGGTTGGGCGGTCGGCCGATCTTCGTGTGTACGGTCGAAGAAGCGGTACTACAAGTGCGGTAGTACGCAGAGTTTGAAACGGTACTACCGAGTGCGGTAGTACCGATATTTGTTTAATGATGCGTTTTTCCGAATAGATGTTTTCGGTTTTGCTATGTTGCTCGATCGGCGGTCCGGCCGGCCCCTCGGCGGTCGGCGTCGTGAGCGATCCGACCGCCATTGGTTGGCGGTCAGACCGGTTCAGGAGTCCAACGACTAGTTTTATAGCCGTTGGCACTTGGGCGATCCGACCGGTATTTAGTTGGCGGTCGGACCGATTTTGTCCAGATTCTCCGGAATCTTTTCTCAACGGCTAGTTTTTGTGTGTGGGCTATAAATACCACCTTGGCTATGTGAGGAAAGAGTTCTTTGAGTTCTTTGGTGCCCCATTGGTTTTCTTTGAGCTAAGAGCAAGCCTCTCATACTCTTGTGTGCATGTGTTGCACTTAGTGAGTGATTGAGAGCAAACCCTAAGTGCATGTGTTGCATTAGGTTGTGGATTGCTTATCCATAGAGCTTTGGCACTTGATTGGTTCAAGTGAAAGTTGAGTCTTGTTACTCTTGGTGTTTGCCGACACCTAGGCGGCGTGGGCGTTGTGCGTCGGTGATCTTCTCAAGTGAAGCTTGTGAGAAGACCCGGCGATTTGTGAGTGGCTTGGTGCTCGCCATCTCGGGCGGAGTAAGAGCAACCCTAGTGGATTGGGGTGATAAGTTCAAGTTGGAGTCGGTTCAGCGGTTGAACTCACTTAGAGGTGTTGGTTCGGTTGGAACCGGTCCAAGTGGTTTGGACTTACCTCGGAGGTGTTGCCTCGCGTTTGGAGCCGATCCAAAGGTTGAACTTATCTCAACGTGGATTATGGGAGACCGGCAAGTCTCCGACCACCACGGTAAAACATCGTTGTGTCACGTGTGCTTCTTGTGATTAGCTTTCATATGCTTTACATTGTGCAATTTACATTTATTGTATAATTGCTTATTCATTTTTATGATTGCTATCTTGTATGTGCTTGATTGATCATATCATTAGTTGATAGCTTACAAGTCGTTGCTAAATTGCTCTATTTATTATTGACTTGTATTGTTGGTGCACCTAGTTGTTTTAGGCGTTAATTGTGCTAAACCGAATTGATATTTAGCTTCCGCATTTGAAATCGGTTTTAGCGCATAGAAGTTTTTAAAACGCCTATTCACCCCCCTCTAGTCGGCCTACTCGATCTTACAGGTGGTCGAATGGAGCAAAGCCATTGATAAAAAAGATAAGATCCCTCAACCTAGTCTAGATAAACCAGAGAAGAAAAATAAAAAGGCTCTCAAGGGTAAGAAGAATCGCAAACCTGACAATAAGGAGGTTCTTGCAATTCCCGTGAAGTTTGCCAAGGGTAAAAAAGATTTTTCCAGTCGGAACATGGCAAAAGCCTCGACCAATGAATACAAGAAGAGCAAGTAGTGGTGTCCACTTCACCAGGCAGCAGGGCATGATCTACGCACCTGCCGAGCCTGACAAAAGAAACTGGAGGATTATTACTCAAGTAAAGGTTCTTTCCCCTCCATACAAGAGCTTGGTGAACCAAGCTCCAAGAAGGACAAAGATGACGATGAAGAAATGGAGTATCAGGAGCCCCAGCATACAATTGATATGATCTTCGGCGGATCATCCTCGTACGAGTCAAGACGTCATCTGAAGGCCGTGGAGCGAGAAATCAACCTTGCCGAATCTTCGATCACTGTGAAGTCGTCCAGGTGGTCGGAGACAATAAACTCGGCAAAGAAGACTGCCCCATTCCATCGACTCGACCAGGTAGGTTCCCTATTGTTGTTGAGCCTACTATTAATAATTACAAAGTTAATCGAGTTCTAATTGATGGAGGTAGTTCTTTAATATTTTATTTACAGGAGCATTGTAAGAAATGAAAATTCCCAGGTCAAAAGTAAAACCTGTGATACATGCCTTCCATGGCATAGTTCCTGGTTCTACTACAAAATCGATAAGGCAAACTCTCCCTACCGGTTATGTTTGAAAGACCTGATAACTTCGAACAAAAAAATCCATTCTAGGTGTATATAATGGAATCCTTGGTCATCCGACAATAGCAAAATTCCTGATACCTCCGCCTTACGGCTATCAGAGTTTAAAGATATAAGGACCAAAAGGGATTTTTACGGTTCGAGGGGATAGAAAGATGGCATATGTATGCGATCGGAAATCTTTAGAAATGGTTGACAAGCTTTTGACCAGGGATTCTAATCCACCTTCCATGCAGGTCAAGCACTCAAGACCAAAGATGACTCCAAAACCATCCGACCAAACCAAGGAGGTTCTGCTCGACAAGGGCACATATTCGGACAGTGCCAGAATGTCGTTTGGACCCGTAAATGCTAACGCAAGCAAATAAAAGGTATTGGTCGGAGCAGGGCTCGGCCCTAAATAGGAGGAGTCACTCGTCTCCTTCCTCCGAGCAAACTTGGATGTATTAGCCTGGCAGGCATCCGACATGCTCGGAGTCCCCAGGGAGGTGATTGAGCACATGCTTTCTCTCCGACCTGATAAGAAATCAGTCAAGTAGAAGCTAAGGCGTTTTGCACCAGATCGGAAGGAGACAATCCAGTCGGAGATTAACAAGCTCCTCAAGGCTGGATTCATTCGTGAGGTCAACCACCCAGAGTGGCTCGTCAATCCTGTAATGGTTAGAAAAAGAAACGGGAAGTGGCGAATATGTATTGACTTCACAGATCTTAATAAAGCTTGTCCGAAGGATGACTTTCTCCTTCCACGCATTGATCAACTTGTAGACTCTACATCCGGGTGTGAGTTATTGAGTTTTTTAGATGCGTACTCAGGGTACCACCAGATTAACATGAGTAAAAATATTGAAGAGAAAACTCCCTTCATCACACCATATAGCACTTACTGTTACATCAAGATACCATTTGGTCTCAAAAACGCTAGTGCAACTTTTCAATGGTTAATCCAAAAAACCTTTAGTCCCCAGATAGCTTAAATTTTGGAAACCTACGTTGATGATCTAGTCGTAAAGAGCATCAATGCAGGCGATCATATTTTCGATCTACACGAAACTTTCAATAACTCAAGAAGACATAACCTTAAGATAAATCCGAAAAAGTGTGTATTCGAAGTTTCCTCTGGAAAGCTTCTTGGGTTTCTTGTCTCGACTAGAGGAATTGAAGCAAATCTAGTAAAAATATCGGCCATCGACCAGATGCGTCCTTCGACCACAAATAAAGAAGTAAAAAAAACTAACTAGTTGTATAGCAGCGTTAAGTCATTTCATAGCACAGTTAGGAGAAAAAGGACTCCCTTTCTTTGAACTTCTTAAAAAATATAGATGTTTCGAATGGACTACAGAAGCAAATGACGCCTTTGAAGAGCTTAAAATGTACCTTACGAGTACCCCGATCTTAACATCTCCAAGGTCAGGGGAAACACTGCTGGTATACCTGGTAGCAACGCCACTGGCAGTTTGTGCTATATTGGTCGTTGAGCATGAAAACATCCAACGACCAGTATATTACGTAATCGAAATCTTACATGGACTAAAAGAACAATACCCACATGTACAAAAGTTGCTATACGATCTCCTTATGGCTTCAACAAAACTAAGGCATTACTTTCAAGCCCATAGAGTGGTCGTACCCACTGGATATCCTCTTGGTCAAGTTATCGAGAATAGGAAATCATCAGGACGAATAGCAAAATGGGCGGTCGAGCTTGGGGCGTTCGACCTCCATTTCATCTCATAAACAACAATCAAGTCCTAGGCTTTAGCCATTAAGACAGAGGTTTTTCCGATAGGATTTCATCGGAGAAGAGTTCGCACTACAAATTCATTTAAAGTTTGGGGGCTAGCTGACGCGAATTAATCTCTAAATACTACCCAGTTACGGAGTAGGGTTTGATAACCCCTAAGTGTACTATTACACATGTAGCAAATCATACTGATCTCATGTGTAAGGATCATACATCATCATTGCTTGAGACTAATTGATGTCACATAAAATCATAACAATCTTGACGAGAATTAATCTCTAAATATTACTTTACTTTATTTAATTAAAGACCGTACGACCTCCGTGATCGTAACCCCTAAGGCTAACAACCCTTGTGGTCGAAAGGATTCCAGATGTTACATTATGGGTATCCTGGTTGGATGAGGTCTTGTACCTAGTCCTCGACTAGATGACTGCTCGTAAAAGCAATGAACTGGCACTTGGATCCATTCTAAGTATATTCCTTCCGTGTGATGAATGGAACATGTGCCTAATTTGTTTCAATCCACATGACTTTTCACAACCCTAAGTCACTGACAATAACCACTACATGGTTATATCTCCCACTAACATCAAACCGCTAGTCAGTTGGCTTTTTGCCAACTGCCACTGTTTCTCTGACTAGACGCGACACTTCCAAAGGACGCTTCTTCAAGGAGTAACCGCCACCACTTTATCAGTTATTTAAAGGAAGATCAAGAGAGGAGATGAGGACCGCAATCCGATTGAGAACAAGACAATTGAATTTCATCTGGAGCTTTAGCATAGCAAGCAATACATTCTGTATACTTAGGGCTAGTCCACTGTCTTGTCGAGAGCATTCCTATAATAGTTAGTTCATAGTAATAAAGAGCAATCCCATTCTCCTTCAAGAACTTTTTGCTATTTTTTAATTTTATTTTGTAAAATCAACGACTCGATCATCGACAAATCTCAATAGTGTCTTAAGGTGTGGTCAATCCAACACTATATTCTCTAACATGTGTTCACATTATTGATTCAATACCCTTATATCTATGACTGGTGAAATATGATCATCAATCAATATATGTGTTGGTAGATTAATCACTAATGTTCTGACGAGTGACATCCGACCATGGATACATTTAGAATAACATCACATAAATTAAAAAGCTTCACCAACAAATCGCATACTTGTTAATCTTTATAAATGATAATTCATCCAAAAATATAATAACATTTATTCTATAATTCATAAAAATAAACGTGATACAATCATCTCTGTTATTACCTCTTGGGCATATCACCAACATTATATCCACTACATTTTATCTTTTACAAAGATCGTCGCTAGTCAACAATTTGGGAACAGAGGATTGTCTCTTTCCTTTCTCCTTTCCTCCATGACGCGTTCAAAATCAAAATACAATTTGGGAAAACACTAGACTGCTGCTACTCAGCTCAGCTGTAAACTACTACTGCGTTTGAACCGAACACGAAATCGTTATTCCGTGACTCATTAATGGTGCCCTTCCAGGTATACGTGGACCTCGGTCTTGTGTTTTCCTGTTGGAACCATGAATCGTCATCCATGTTAGTCCCATACCGCCCGGCTCACCGGCGTTCGCCCTCGTCAAAGCATCTGGACTGGACGTACGCGGGTTCACACGTCCGTCGTCAAGCAGGGGCCCCCACCGGTCAACCGACCATTGACCCTCCTCCATATACAATTGCGCCGCCCTTCTCACCGCCCCGCCGGTCGTGTTCAAAAAAACAAACGCCTCCTCACCGTCGCTCCAGCCACCGGCAGTTGGGCCCCACATGAAAATATCTCCCCTCGCGCCGGAGAGTGCTAACGAGAGTTCCTCTAGTTCCAAAAAAGAGGGGCACCGGAGTCCGATCCCGACCGATCCAGCTATCGCCAGGCTGATCGAGGAGCATATGAGACAGAGGCGACCGGGCCCCGAGCAGCAGCAGTGGCACGGCGATCCATTGGGACGCGGGCACAGTACGACCCCACACCGATGCAATGCAATGCCATCATTTAAAACCAGCGACGCAGCAGCGCCACTGCCATCCAGCTCACTGCCAGAGTTCGCCCACCACTCCCCTCCCCTCCCCTCCCCTCGCACCCTGCAGCAGAGGCTTCAGCTGCTGCCACACTATAAAGATTCGAGCAGATCACCTCATCGTTGCCACCCACACTTTACCCTCACTCCACTCCCCTCTCCCTCACTGGCATTGCCGGGCTAGCTCAGGCACTAGCTTGTACAGCGCCACTCATGGAGTCCAGGTGGTTTCTCGCCTTCCTAGTCCTGTCAATGCCGCTCCTCGGCGTGTCGTACCTGCAGGAGAGGAAGAACTACATCGTGCACCTCGAGCCGAGGGGCGACGGCGTCGTCGACTCCGTCGAGGAGTGGCACCGCTCGTTCCTGCCGCAGGAGGCCGCGCTCGACTCGGAGGACGGCGACGGCCCGCGTATTATATACTCGTACAGCGACGTGTTCACTGGCTTCGCCGCGCGGCTCACGGACGAGGAGGCTGAGTCGCTGAGGGGCACGGTGGGGTGCCTGAGGCTGTACCCGGAGGAGTTCTTGCCGCTGGCCACCACCCGCTCGCCGGGGTTCCTCGGGCTCCACCTCGGGAATGAGGGGTTCTGGAGCCGGTCCGGGTTTGGTCGGGGGGTGGTGATTGGGATCTTGGACACGGGGATACTGCCCAGCCACCCGTCGTTCGGCGACGACGGCCTCCAGCCGCCGCCGAAGAGCTGGAAGGGCACGTGCGAGTTCAAGGCGATCGCCGGGGGCGGATGCAACAACAAGATAATCGGGGCGCGCGCGTTCGGGAGCGCGGCGGTGAATTCGACGGCGCCGCCGGTGGACGACGCGGGGCACGGCACGCACACGGCGAGCACGGCCGCAGGCAACTTCGTGGAGAACGCAAACATCCGGGGCAACGCGGACGGCACGGCCTCCGGGATGGCGCCGCACGCGCACCTGGCGATATACAAGGTGTGCACGCGCAGCCGCTGCTCCATCATGGACATCATCGCTGGGCTGGACGCCGCCGTGAATGACGGCGTCGACGTGTTGTCCTTCTCCATCGGCGCGTCCTCCGGCGCGCAGTTCAACTACGACCCCATCGCCATCGCCGCTTTCAAGGTCATGGAGCGCGGCATCGTCGTCAGCTGCGCGGCGGGCAACGCCGGCCCAGAGCCCGGCACGGTCGGCAACGGCGCGCCGTGGATGCTCACCGTCGCGGCCGGCACGATGGACCGCGCGATACGCACCACCGTGAGGCTCGGCAACGGCGAGGAGTTCGACGGCGAGTCCCTGTTCCAGCCAGGGAACAACTCCGCCGCGAAGCCGCTCCCGCTCGTGTACCCCGGCGCCGATGGCTCCGACACAAGCCGCGACTGCAGCGTGCTGCGCGGCGCCGAGGTGAGCGGCAAGGTGGTGCTCTGCGAGAGCAGGGGCCTAAACGGCCGCATCGAGGCTGGCCAGACCGTGGCGGCGTACGGCGGTGTGGGCATGATCGTGATGAACAAAGCAGCCGAGGGGTACACCACCTTCGCCGACGCGCACGTGCTCCCGGCGTCGCACGTGAGCTACGAGGCCGGGACCAAGATCGCGTCCTACGCGAACTCCACGGCCATCCCCACGGCGAGCATCGCGTTCAAGGGTACGATCATCGGCTCGTCCCCGGCGCCGGCCGTCACGTTCTTCTCGTCCCGCGGGCCGAGCAAGGCCAGCCCGGGCGTTCTGAAGCCAGACATCACCGGGCCCGGCATGAACATCCTCGCGGCGTGGGCGCCGAGCGAGTCGCACACGGAGTTCTCCGACGGCGTCGGCCTCTCTTTCTTCGTCGAGTCCGGAACGTCCATGTCGACGCCGCATCTGAGCGGCATTGCCGCTCTTCTCAAGGGCCTGCACCCGGACTGGTCCCCTGCGGCCATCAAGTCGGCGATCATGACAACGTCGGACGCGGTGGACCGCACTGGCGTGCCCATCAAGGACGAGCAGTACCGCCACGCCACCTTCTACGCCATGGGCGCGGGCTATGTCAACCCCGAGCTCGCCGTTGATCCCGGCCTAGTCTACGACCTCCTCGCCGAAGACTACATACCCTACCTCTGCGGACTGGGGATCGGGGACGACGGCGTGAAAGAGATAGCCCACCGCCCCATCGCCTGCGCCAACCTCAAGGCCATCACCGAAGCAGAGCTGAACTACCCATCCCTCGTCGTCAACCTACTAGCTCAGCCGATCACGGTGAACCGTACGGTGACCAACGTCGGGAAGCCAAACTCCGTGTACACGGCCGTCGTGGACATGCCCAAAGAAGTGTCGGTGATCGTGCAGCCGCCAATGCTCCGTTTCACGGAGCTGAAGGAGAAGCAGAGCTTCACGGTGACGGTGCGGTGGGCCGGTCAGCCGAACGTCGCCGGCGCGGAGGGCAACTTGAAGTGGGTCTCCGACAATCACATTGTGAGGAGCCCCATTGTGATTCCAGCCAAGGCCGCGTAGTACGCGAGCAGCGGCCGGGAGGTCTCTGCTTGTGTTCAAAGGCTAGTAATTTTGCCACTGCAGTATGTATAGCGTCACTAGTCTACTGCACTTCTGTGGTTTGTACAGGCTGCGAAACTGGAGTATTTCCCGCCTGATGTATGCAATCTCAGCTGCAATTTTGGTCTGTAAATAGCGCAAATCAATAAAGCTACGTCTTTGGAGTATCGATGTGCATTTGCCTCGTTTCCACTGGCTTTGTGACTACATGCATTTGGGAGCTCCGTAAAATGAATCTCTGTCTTTGACCTGTGTTTTGTTGGTCAACAAATCAGTGAAGAACATGATTACACGACCCATCCTGTCAAAAGTTGAGGACTACTGATAAATTTCCAGTGTGTTCAGTAGCAACAAACATGGGCTTTTCATTACCTTTTCTTCGATCGCAACTACTGTACTATGTCAAAGTGATGATTCAATGCATGCGGAAACACAGTCATTAGCTTACGCAGACAGTACTGGTTGCGTTGCTTACTGAAGAACTGCTTTGTTTGGTACAAGGGTCGTCACAAGACTTACTTATGTGGCACTTGGGATGATTTCTTGCGGAAGCACCGACTTTCAGCCTGATATTTGTTGGGGCTTGGATAAAAGCTAAGGTTAAACAGTGGTAAGCAATTAAGTACGTACATGTAGTACCGAGGGTATCATCTACTTTTTGGTTGTCGTGCACATGCCTTCTGCAACTTGTCTTCCACTAATTCTCGTGCAGGCTCTTGGATCTAAGGTCAGGTAACAACAAACAGAACTGCACATCCTCATACACGCCTTAGGACTGTATCTAGATGTACAGCATACGTCTCTACGAGACAAATTTGTGGTCGACTCTTCTCAAGTACCAACTACCGTTGGAGTTTTCAGCGTTTTCATCTCAGGTTGAAAATTGCAGAAATTGTGCTCAAATGCAGCCCTAGACCCTTGTTTTTATGCATTCCAGCGCCTTGCCCCCTGCATTACCCATAATCAAAATTCAGAAACTACAAAAGGTATGGAAGGGGAAAACATAGACTGATCAAGTGAGTGATGTCTGTGTTAAGAGTTTGTATTCCCCTGTCTTCAAAAGGAAAATAGTTTGTTTGCAGCAATGCGATGCAGTATCTTCAGAAGATATAAGGTGTCCACCCCTTGAATAGCCCTGAAACAGAGACTTGAGAAACAGGAATTACTGCAACAAACGTGCGTGTTCAGACAATCAAATTACTATTTCCGAACGTACCCGAACAGCAACATCCTTTGGACTTCAGAGTTCTCAGAGGCCTCACAAATATTCAGGGCTGTCAAAGGATCGAAGACTTCAGGAACTTCAGCTCGATCTGACTCTGTCCTCATAAACTGATCTGTACAGAACTGAATGACTGATGTAACCTTCTCCTGAATAATATAAAAGTGAATCGAGAGACATAAGGAAAACACCAGTGCACATCAAACAGGTTTCTAAAGTGACAGCAATGGTCTTGATACATTTTTGGACGGCATCACAGCAAGCTGCCCATCCGGCATTTTTGCATACTGTGAATTCAGGTACGACACTGGTGTAGCTAAAAGCAACACACTATAGAGGGAGAATGATAACCTGAAAGAGAAAAGATCAGATACCAGCAACTAATACTACTTTGCTTCCTATCTTCAGCAAGCATGGAACAAGTAGAAAAAGCTTAAAAGCATTCAGAGACCTGAAAGAGAAAAAATCAGATACAAGCAACTAATACTACTTTGCTTCCTATCTTCAGCAAGCATGGAACATATAGAAAAAGCTTAAAAGCATTCAGAGAAAGGCATCCTCTCCCTTTCGCTGATGGCAGCTGTCAGAAGTCACCAATTATAGCAGGGGCCCGGATCCAACTTGCTGATTCGGCTACACATTGCCACAATCTATCGTCTAGTGTGCATACAAATCGTTCCAGCTACCGTGTTCCTGATGAGCTACTTGTAAGCGATCCTGACTTCCTATGTATATCGTGATTGTATTTGATTCACTTTGATCTCTTGTATGATATGGCAGATCATGTAATCCTTCCCTGTATAGATCGATTCTGTATAGATCGATTGTGTAATCACTATTGCCAATTCGCCACAGTGCTATATAAAGGACAACCCGGCACTGCTATTGCCGTGAGGTGTTTTCCCAAACCTGTCTTGCCTTTTCACTACTACAGTGTCTCTGTGCCCTAGATGCCAAGACTAGTTCCTTTGTTTTTACCTCCAAAATGAATCAGTTAATTGTTCAACTGTTGCTGGGGTGATAAAGAAAACTGTTACAGGTCAGACAAAAAAGGATTAGCCGACGCTTGTTTGCCGTGGACATGCAACCGGTTCATTGGTTAGCACGAGTTTACACAAGATTTTTTTTTAAAAAAAAAGTCTATTTTTTTATTAAAAATTACAAATTTATTCTACCAAACTTCTTTTTTTTTTACAAAATTAACCTCTGTCGCCGTATCGTTGGACGACTGTATCCAGTTACCCAACGGTAAAGCGATAAATACAATCGCCCAACCGTTCGGCTTTTAATGCTATCGTTGCACCAACGGTAGGGCGACAAACACTATATAAAGGCGCGCGCGGCTCGGCCCTGCGGCCGAGCGACAGAAAGAAAAGGAAGTGCGAGAGGAGAGGAAAGAAAGGGGAGAAGAAGAAGAGGAGGAGGAGAGGGAGAAGAAGAAGAAGAAGAGGGGAGGAGATTCGTCTGTGAGGTGATTTTTTATTTTGTAGTGTGTTTTTTAGTAAATAAATAGTTTATGTAGGTAAAATAGTAGTATAAATAGCATATGTAGAAAATTTTAGTTAGAGAAAAAAAAGTAGAAAATCAGAATGTTGTTAATATATATGTAAGTAGCACCGGTAGAAAACTTTAGTTAAAGAGAAAAATAATCCGTGAGAGAGAAGTAGTGTTGTTTGTGATAAGTATTGTAGTTGTGTTGGTGCATGTGTGACCGACTATTATTCGGTGAATAATTAAAATATTGGTAAGTAGTAGTGGATACTCTGGTAGAGTGCATGAGGAGGGTGATTTATTTGTATGAACTAATTAGTACATGTTAATTAGTACGGTCTAATTGACTTAGGTAATTGGTATAGCTCTGTAAAAGACTAGAACGTCACCTGTAGCATTTCGGATTACAAGTTAGTGTCAGAATCAGATAATGCCTGGTATGGAATAGCTCGGTTATGGCAGGGAATGGATGACGTCTTGACCATGCTGTAGTGTATTTGTTCACACTAGGCGTAGGGCTGTACAAATATAAAGTACAATGTACCAGTACTTGCATATCATGCGTTGCGAACTGACTAGTTGTAATATTGGAAATATTTGCAGACAGATATCAGTCATGCCTATACTCACTACATTCAAAGTGCATTACGGTGTTGGCACCATTCGTGAAGGTCTGTACGGTGTTGACTTGAGCAGTTTTCTTCAAGCCACTCTGGTACACCCGGACGGCGAGAATGCACGAATCGTAGAAGTGATGTACTTGCTGACCAGCGGCTTCTCCTTAGATCCTGAGGTGTGCAGCGTCGTCATACAAGGGCTTTGGAGCCAGTCTCCCACGGACATTAGATGGGAGTTAAGAAGACTGATGCGCACAGCTGTGTGGAAGGGCTTTATAGAAAGCTATCGGCGTCGTGGATACGAGTGTGTGTTGCTTGTGCAAGCATGCCCAAAAGAAGTTGTACAGGGTCCTACCGACGGATATCATCCGGGTAGTGGGAGCAGCTCGGGCGCCCAGCATGTTGGTGAAGAAGAAGAAGAGGACCCAGAGGCCGGTGTTACGAAGGGTTCAGAGGATGTTGCTCGTGACTAGGCCGAGGCGGTAGATGCAGGAGAGGAAGATCGGTCACCGCATGGTGAGCCTACAGGACAGGTTGATGAAGGAGAGCGAAGGGAGTACATATTGCGTCAAATGGATAGCGATGACCGGATGACCTTGGCTGAAGAGGAAGTTGTACAGGAAGACGATGAGGACAGTTCCGATGAGGACAGAGCTCCCATCCCCTAGGAATGGAACAGATGTGACGCTGAGGGTGTAGCCACGCATGACGAGCACAAATCACCTTGGAAGTATCATGCCACAGAGGTTCGATTGCACTTAATGTTTGCTGATAAGACATCCTTGCAGGGTGTCATTAAGTTGTGGGCTATGTCCATGCAGCGCGGACGTTTTGGGTCACCAAATCTTGCCAGGAGTAGTACACCGTCAAGTGCGAGCATGCCAGTTGTCCTTGGTGAGTGCACACATAGACCGAAGTATGATACTCACTGGATTGTCTCGAAGGTGGAGCCGCACTCCTGTGTGCTCAGCAGTGTTTTGCCAAGGCATCGTAACCTAACGTCGACCTTCATAGCCAATTTGATGTATAGAGAGATAATGGAGAATAAGGATGTGGAGGCCAAGCACATCATGGTGGTTATTGAGAAGAAATTCAAGTATAAGATCAGCTACACGAAGGCGTTGCGTGTGAAACAGAAAGCATTAGAAAGACGGTTCAGGTCTTTTGAGGCGGCGTACGACAACCTTCCTCATATGCATTGGGTGCTGCAGGAAAGAAACTCGGGCACGTGCACTGTTGTGAAGGACAAGCCATAAAAAGCCGCGAGGTTTTTTGATATTTGCATAGGGCCTTCGTAGCCTTCGGTGCCTACATCGAGGCTTTTAGGTATATGCTACCCGTGATCTCAATTGACGGGACTTTTTTAGTTGGGAAATACAAGGGGCAGATCCTTACACCCATTGGCGTTGATGAGAACAATCAAATTCTTCGTTGGTAATCGCATTCGTCGAAGGTGAGAATTACGACAGCTGGTTGTGGTTCTTTCAACATGTGAGAGTCGGAGTTGTTGGAGCTCATCCTGGTGTGTGCCTGATCCATGATCGCCACGCCGGGACATTGAAGGCCATAAAAAAAAACTTCAACAAGACCCCGATGAGCCATTCGTTTGGCCAGATATGAGGAGTAGATGGTGCATTCGTCACTTGGGGGCCAACTTCTTCAAGAAGTTCCCGAAGCAACATTTGGTGAAACTATTCAAGAGGCTGGCTATGCAGAACCAACAGCGCAAATTTGACGCTTTATGGGCGTAGCTGGATGAGCACAGTAGGAAACACGTGGATGAGAGGAACCAGGGACCAGCGTCTGAACTTGTTGGTCCGAGGAGGAGGACCTCGAGGAACATCGAGTGCTTCTCCCACTGGATCGAGGCCGAGCCATTGGACAAGTAGTCTCTGCTACACGACATGGACAGGGCAAGGTACAGTATAATGACCACTAACCTTACGGAGGTGTACAATTGGGTTCTTAGGGGCCTTCGTTCTCAACCCCTCGTCGCCATCGTGGAAGGTGTTCTGCACGGCACAATCGGGTATTTCAAGGAGATGCATGCAAATGCCGCACTTCATGCTGCCAACCCTCAAACACCGTACTGCTCGAAGATTACGTCATACATGCAGGCGAAGACAGAGAAGGGCCAATCGCACACGGTCTTCGTGATGGGAGTACGGAGCATCGTTTCGACGTGCTCCTCCGGGATAGAGTCGGATTTGGGATGGCTCGTTCTCTTGTCACCCACGAGGTATGCCTTGGATATTTTGTGAACGAACCTAGCTGTACATGCAACAAACCGAAGCTCTTACACAAGCCATGCTCTCATGTCCTCATCGCATGAAGGATTGTGCACATGGACCCTACGAACTTTGTGTCCGAGTACTTCTTGAAGGACAGGGTGGTGCAAGCGTGGACTGGCGAGTTTAGGGGGTTCAAGGTTGTGGGTAACTTCGCCACCTTGGATATTGCAAACAGAACCTGGATTCCAGATGTTGACATGTTGAAGGGTGGCAAGGGTCGTCGGTAGAGTCGTCGTATTATCAATGATATGGACGACGCACAAGTCAGCGTGTTAGGTAGACGCTGAGGGAGCTGTGGCTAGGAGGGCCACACAGCCAGACGATGCAACGTGGAGTAGGCACCACCATGGTTTGTGGTAGCACTTATTCGAGTGTGCAAAGTGGGATCAAAATTGCATATCAGTGCACATTGTCATCTGTACTTCGAATTGTTTATGTAACTGCTCTGCTACTACCGAATTTTCATTTCATGTACGTACTGTTGTAGCACATGTATCGTATGTTTCACGTAATGTTTATGTAAGTGTTGTAATACTATCTCTTTTTCATTACTTTTCGAAGTACTGTCCTGGTAGCCTAGTACTTCTTGGTTTGTTTGTTTACAAGTTAAATTTACTCGTGCTTTACATTTGATGTTTTATTTGCGCGTATTTGCTAACTTGAAGTTGTTTTGCAGGTATGGCTCGTGACCCTCACAGATCCGACTGGAGTTTTGGCCTCCTGGAGGAGCGCATCGACTGGCTACATCGCGCGTCGCGTCGTATGCCACATCCTGTAGGCGCGGCCGACGCGACTGTGTTGGGGGTGATCCGCACGCGAACACCTCGGGTGGCCTGGAGGCTAGACCCACGCTGGACAGACAGGTTAGCATCCGTTGACACTATCTTATAGCCATACGTACCTTTTGTACTGACCTTTTCTTGCTTCACAGACTCAGCGCTGCCGGTCTACTACCTCTCGCCCGGATGGTGCAGGCCACAGACGAGGATGATCCGGCAGCACCCGTTGTGGGCGACGACGGAGACGTCCATGTTGGGCCGGAGCGGTCACAGCGCTTCCCATTCGACCGCTCCCTGCTAACAGCTCTCATGGACCGGTGGCGGCCAGAGGCTCACATTTTCCATCTCCCATTCGAAGAGATGGCCCCTACTCTCTAGGACGTCTCCCTGCTGCTTGGCCTCCCTATCGCGGGAGGTGTTGTCTTCCCGCAGTAGTCTTCGGACGATTGGCGCGACGATCTTCTGGCCAGGTTTCACCGTTTCAGGGAGTCCTTCCGGCTACGGCCGCGGTCGGGTACTACGTCTTCCCAGAGGCACAGAGGCACGGCCTGCCCTTGCGGTGGCTCTTGCAGTTCCGGGTACGTGTTCAACATCGTTCCCATTGGGAGCGCTGCGCTTTCCTTTCCGCACAAGACCAGACAGGCCATCTTTGTGCAGCGACGTGAACCTACACTGCGACAATATTCCTCCTCGCGAACACGAATTTGCTTCAACCGGATTGCACTTCAGCCGCTGTAGAACCGCTACAGCTAAGTTGGTTCCCACTATAAATACAATGTTTCTCAGGGCCAGGAACTCTACAACACTACCTACATAAGATGGACAACGAGAGGGAATAAGAGAAAATCCGCAAACTCTTGAAGGACTGGGTGTCTCCCCACGAGACTAGTGCTCGCCATCATGCATTTAGTCAGCAGTCTTACACACACCAAACTTTTTCGGAGCTTATGGATCTAAGGAGGCTTCCTCGCAGTACGCCCAACGATTCTGGGTCGAGTCGCGCACCCCCTCCTATGCCGGCTAAACGCTCTCCTGAAGGGCCCCCCTATGGGGGTGGCGCCACCCCTTTACTGGTGTCAGGACGTCTGCAAGTGCTTCAAATCAACTAACGAGTAGGCCATTGGGCAGCGCTATTGGTGCTACGCAAACTACACTGCAGACTACCCTGACCGCAGGTTTGACACGGAGAGCTTCAGGCAGCCGGTAATGAAATCATATTTCGGTGCACACTACTATTTTTCTTCCCATTACGCCATACCCACGTCTTTCTTCCCACCGCAATCTCCGCCGCGCCTATGCGACTTCAGCCAGTGGATCGACGACAAGATCCACCCATACGACATGTGGATGCTTCTGACACGGAAGGGCTGGGCTAGGGAGGACTACGAGGACCGTGAAAGGCGTCTCGCAGAGTTGCAGGCTGAGAAGGACGAGAAGGATAGGCGGGATAGGCCGCGCGAGGAGTAGGAGCGCGAGCATGCCAGGCGACGGGAAGCCGAGAGGGAGCGAAAGAGGGCCATCACGGCGAGAGCTAAGGCACAAGGCGATGAGTGCAACACCGAGCTAGGCCGCAAGGGCAAATGGCCACGTTCTACGTAGTAGTTCGACTCTCTTCGTCCACCTGTCCCATATATTTCTATTTCCCTAAAGGCATGCATGTACCGTGCTTGCTTCGTTAGTTTGCGTGCCATCTAACCCCCCTTTTTGGATCAACTGCCATGTTGTTATCGTTGCGTCATTTCTCCAAAGTTCTCCCCCGTGTATGAACTTCCTGGTACATCGCAATACCACTTACCTTCGTACTGACGACACAATACTATCTCAATTGTTCTCATAAAATTCTTCAGAAAATTAGCGCACTACAACGATATACGACGATCATAAAATGTTATTGCGAGTCTGACAAATTTCGTATCCTTGATATTCTACGAAAACAACAAACTGACTAATCAACCTTAGCACTATAATGTTCTTTTCTAAAAAAAGACTAATATACAACAAGATTTGCTAAATGTAATAGATGCGAAATGTGATATGTATTATAACATAATTATTTCAATCGGATCTGATGAATAGTACAGTTATAACCTAAAATCGCCTAGTGGTTGAGCAACTAGTAAAATCGCTCGGTGGTTGGGCGACAAGTGTGAAGTCGCCCAACATGTATCACTTCTGGGGCAAGGTCTACAAATATTGTGTAGTTGTGAAGGATATATAAACCGAAGTGTCAAAGGTTACTAATAAAAAAAATGTTTTCAGTCAATATATGGTTCACACGTAGATTCTCTACTATTTTTAAAAAATAATTAAATAAAAAAACCAGTCTACCTTTTGTCGCCCAATGGTAGAGCGACCGGGTTTGTATCGTCTAATGGTTTGGCGACAACATTTGTCGTCCTACCATTGGGCGATAGATATCTCTGTCGCCCAACAGTACATCTATTGCATTTATATCGCTCTTCCGTTGGGCGGCTGGAGCCGGTCGTCCAACAGTAAGGCGACAGGAGGTTAATTTTGCAAAAAAAAAGTTTGGTGGAATAAATTTGTAATTTCTAATAAAAATGGATTATTTTTTTTAAAAAAAATCAAGAACACAATCGCTTGGAGAACTGTAGGGAAGGATCACGTACAAGACTGCAAGTATGGATCCTCAACAGCAATCCAAGGCAATGGATGGGAACAAGAAGATTCCTATCTGTCGTGTTTTATCTTCTCTCCTACTTCAGATATCAACTTGCCAGGACGGCTCGGACACGACGATTTTAAGAATACTTAAGGTTTCAGGCATCAATCTGAGAAAGCTGAAAAGAACTATTGATGCGACGCAGAGCACCAAATCTTCAACTTCAAAAAAGACGGTGAGTGCGATTGTTACCCACGATCATGGTTCAGTAAACAAATGCGTCGTTGCGTTTGAAAACTACAATCTGGTTGGTAATCACACGAACGTGTTCATGGGCAAATTCAGGTAAGTTTAATAGTATTCCGAGATATATCTTAGTAGCTAAGCACTCGTAATGATTAGCCAGTAAGAAGCGAGAACGTCGAGAAGTCATGCGAAGAACGCAACAAAGAATGGATAAAGTCACTTTTGATATACTAGTTGCCGGAATTGTTGTCTCGCTAGTAGTTTGCAGAAAAAACAATACCACTCCACGCCACGTCTGCACTAAACAACACTAAAATCGCATTTAAAAGTTACTTTGTGCCAAGGTCAGCAAACATATCTTAACCAGAGGAATTAGATCATCTACCAAACAACCTAAAGAGGAATCCATCGACGATTTTGCGTACGGGACACTGATTCTAGTTTTTTTTTCCTTGTTTAGTATGTCTTTAAAGTGAAATAGCAAAAATAGTCATACTGCGAATGAAATGATAAAAATAACACTCTATCGCTCAAAAATGCCGTGGCAGGCCACCTGCCGCTGACCTAGAGCGCGGCAGGACATGTGGCGAGCTCCCAGCCGGCGGTATGCCAGTTTGCCACTAAACCAATGAGCGGCATGCAGTCGGCGCGCACAACCTGCCACGGATTGGGTTAGCGGCAGATCATTTGCTATGACGTTTTCGTATGATAGGAATATCATTTTGTTCGTAGAGACTATTTTTTTACTATTTTATTAAAAAAAACTAAATAAGCCAAAAACCTATGATTCTACCTTTTAGAAAGAAAATTTGATCATATACCCTCCCGTTAGTTGGAAATTCAGGATTTACCCTCCTGGCCCACATGTCATTAACCTATGGTGACCTACATGCCATTGAGGTGGGAGGGTAAATCCTGAAATCCTGAAATTCAAGGAGGGTATATGATCCAATCCCCTTTTAGAAAAGAAAAGGAGAAACAGACGAGTTCATCAAAACCGGTCAACGTCCGCGACCCACCTGGGCGGCTGGGCGTGGGGAATCCAACCGGCCGCCGCGCCGGGCCAGGCCAACTTCCCAACTACCGTCTCTCTGATTTAGTGATTTCTCCTCCTCCCCGATCCGATCTCCACCGTCGTGGTCGCCGCCCACGACTCTTCCACCATTCAACCGCGCTCGCGGCTGCCGCTCCTCACCTCGCCCCCGTTTCAAACCCACGCGAGCGAGAAGACCAAGCGAATCCGCATCCCCACGAGAGCTTTGGACGGAGGCGGCCGGCAATGGAGGGCAGCAACCACGGCGGGCAAGGGCAGTATCCTCCGTACCAGCACCCGTACCCTTACCCATACCAGTACCCGCCGCCGCCGCCGTCGTCTGCCGCGCCGGCCTCCCCCTACCTCGCGCCGTCGCCCTCCTTCCCGGGGTACTCGCCCGCGCCGCCCCCGCCGCAGCAATTCGCGCACCACTCCGGCCCGCTCCAGCCCTACCCGCCGTCGCCGCACACGCAGCACGCGTACCCGCCGCCGCCTCCCTCGACGTACGGGTACGACCCCTACCCCGCGTACCCTTCCTACCCGAGCCCGAACCTCTCCCCTAGCTCCACCTCCCACCACCAGCCGCCCGAATCCCCCGCACCCTCCACGCCGACCTACCCCATCGCTGATGTGCTCGCCACCATGCGCATCTCCGACCGCGCCGACTATGCGCCGGCGGCCGTGGCGTCCCCCTCCGTTCCGCCGCCTTCTACCTCCTTCTCGAGCGGCGGGATGCAGATGGTGCCATACGGCGCCGCGGCGGGAGGGTCGCAGCACGGCGGCGTCAGGCCGTCGCTGAAGGTAGTGCTGCTCCACGGCAGCCTCGACATCTGGGTGTACGACGCGCGGAGTCTCCCCAACAAGGACATGTTCTCCAAGAGCGTCAGCGACCTCCTCGGTACACGAATCACCGGCGCCGTCGGCAGCAAGATGTCCAACGCTTCCATAACCAGCGACCCCTACGTGACCATCCAGGTGTCCTACGACACCGTCGCGCGCACCTACGTCATTCCCAACAGCGAAAACCCCGTCTGGGCACAGAACTTCTTCGTGGCCGTCGGGCACGAGGCCGCCGAGGTCCAGTTCGTTGTCAAGGACAGCGACATCTTCGGCGCTCAGCTCATTGGCGCTGTGGCCATCCCCGCTGAAAAGCTCCTTTCTGGGGTGAGGATTGAGGGCGTCTACCCTGTGCTCGAGCCCAACGGCAAGCCATGCGCTCCGGGTGCTGTATTGCGGCTGTCCATACAATACATCCCAGTGGCTCGCCTCACAATGTACCATCATGGTGTCATTGCTGGCCCGGACTGCCTCGGAGTGCCCAATACTTACTTCCCGCTGCGGCGTGGCATGAGGGTCACCCTGTATCAGGATGCACATGTGCCCGATGGTTGTCTCCCAGATATCTGGCTTGACCATGGAGTGTGTTACCAGCATGGGCAGTGTTGGCGCGACATTTACGATGCCATATGCCAAGCACGGAGGTTGATTTACATCGTGGGGTGGTCAGTTTTCCACACGATCCACCTTGTGAGGGATGGGGCTGAGAAAGCGCCGTCACTTGGGGACCTGTTGAAGATGAAATCACAGGAAGGCGTGAGGGTGTTGCTTCTTGTATGGGATGATCCAACATCAAGGAGCATTCTCGGCTTTCAGATGGTATGAATTATTCATTGTGTCCAAAACTGCTGTGTTGAGGTCTTTACAGTTTACACTACATGAGGAACACAATGCATCCAACCTGCAAATTTATAATGCCACCAATGCTCAAATAGTTATGATACGTTTTCAAATATCAAGCTGCTAAGCAGATGGAGGGTGGCACGACTGATGTTCGTTTGTAATATAAATTGGTATGCAAATTTCTTGATTAAATATATGCTGCAAATTTACCATTATATCTGTGGTTATCAAGTCAAAGGATTTGCAAAAATATCTTGCTGTCATCTAGATAATACCGAGACGATATTCCTCAACTTAGTGTCCGAATTGTCTATGACATAATTTAGTAGCTTGATCGTTAGATACATGCATCATATTTGGTCTCATAGTTCATGATGTTGAAGAATTGAAGTACACCATGCTTATCAAAAGTTTACTTGTAGGATGGTTTCATGGGCACACGGGACGAGGAGACACGTAGATTTTTCAAGCACTCTTCGGTTCAAGTATTGCTTTGCCCACGATCTGCTGGGAAACGACACAGCTGGGTGAAACAGCAGGTTATCTCTATTGTGATGGCAACAAACTTATCCATTATGATTAATCATTTGTTGTTGGTAACTGAAAGTATTATATTTGGTTCACTGTGTCACATGAATGTGAATGGCTTCAATTAATCTGCCATTCATGCTTTATGCATCCCTGAATTATATTGTGCTCCTGTGCTATACTTTAGAATAGGAGTTCCTACTATTTGACCATGAAAATAATGTATATAGCTTCACGAGATTCATCTTTTATCTTATGTCATTTATGAACTCAAACCCAACAGTTGTTCCCCAAAGGAAAACAATTATGCTCACTTATATGTATTGTCGCCTTTGTCGGCTTCCGGTGCTGAATGCCATTTATTTGATTTTTTTAAGGAGATGCCATTTATTTATCAAGTGATCTTGTATTGTATCAATTCTTTAGTACCATCTATTTATCATACAAAGGTGTTGGAAACCAGGAAACAGGAACCATTTTTACTCATCATCAGAAAACAGTTATTGTGGATGCTGATGCTGGCAATTATAGGAGAAAAATAATTGCTTTTGTCGGAGGCCTTGATTTATGTGGTGGGCGATATGATACACCTTGGCATCCTCTGTTTCGGACTCTTCAGACTGTGCACAAGGAGGATTATTACAATCCAAACTTGGCCGTAAGTATCTGGTTCCTTTGTCATATACGTGATGCAGTTTCTCATGTTACAATTATTGGAATCTTCTTAATTTTGACATGGGTAGGAGCCTTATGTCGTGTTTGGTTCTTAATCATGAAAATAAAACCCTTATGACAGGAATAATAGTTGCATCTTGCCTTATTCTCAGTGCTTATTTTGTGGCTGTTCTAAAAAGTAATTCTTCTTTGTCATTTGTTTGCAGCCAGTAGATGCTCGTGGCCCAAGGGAACCATGGCATGATTTGCATTCCAAGATTGATGGTCCAGCAGCTTATGATGTTTTGCAAAACTTTCAGGAGCGTTGGTTAAAGGCATCCAAACGACATGGGATTAAAAAGTTGGCAAAATCATATGATGATGCACTTCTCAGGATTGAAAGGTTGCCTGATATTATAAGCATTAATGATGCAATATATTTTAGCGACAATGATCCAGAGACATGGCATGTTCAGGTATTTATAGTATTCTACAGTTGGAGAATCAAAGTTTGTACTTGTTTCCACTTTTGTGCACTGAACTCTCACTTTGATATTTAGGTGTTTCGGTCTATTGATTCAAACTCTGCCAAGGGATTTCCAAAGAATCCACGAGAAGCAACCATGAAGGTACCTGAAATAAAGTTACCATCTAGCAACAATACATTCTGTGGTCTGTGGCTTTGTGCTTTTCACTGACACTTCTTCTGCTTTGGACTTTGGCTAACAGAATCTTGTTTGTGGGAAGAATGTACTAATTGATATGAGCATACATACAGCTTATGTGAATGCTATCCGGGCAGCCCAACACTTTATTTATATTGAGAATCAGTACTTCATTGGTTCTTCATTTAATTGGGATTCAAACAAAGATATAGGTAAGCATGTAGTGTAAAAGTTTTATTTTGTCACCCTTCCAGAAAAATAGTGCACGATCCCATTTTGTTTCATTCCTTAACTCACTAGCCATCTCATGACAATACAGAATACACCAAATTCCTTAATTGCTGGCTTGGTGCTAATTCAGGATTGCAAATTTGTGATCTTTCAGGGGCTAATAATTTAATACCAATCGAAATTGCTCTCAAAATTGCAAACAAGATTAAGGCAAATGAGAGATTTTCTGCATATATAGTAATTCCTATGTGGCCTGAGGGTAATCCAACTGGTGCTCCTACACAAAGAATTCTTTACTGGCAGGTTAGATTTAACATCTCTGTCAGTCCCTTGTGTCTTGTACTCTTGTTTAGTGCGTTTCTTTAGATTATTCCCAGTTTGTCCGTATGGTGTAATCGCATCTTGTCTTTTCACCTTGTAGAACAAAACAATGCAAATGATGTACGAGACAATATATAGGACCTTGAAAGAAGTAGGTCTGGATGATGTATATGAACCTCAGGATTATTTGAACTTCTTTTGCCTTGGCAATCGTGAAGTTGCTGACAGCCCTAGCACTTCAAATGCATCAAATTCATCAAATAATCCTCAGGTGAGGCTTCTGTCTTGTTTTTATTTCAACAAACTATGCTGGGGAAGTGGAAATCCCCCAACACATTTGTTTTCCCCCGGCAAGGTTGAGTCGTTTCAGTTTTCAGATATAATGGTAAATAGAGTAGTTAATGACACGTTGAATTTGTGTAACCTTCACGTGGACTGAGCTTGGCAGCTCTCTGTCTATCTCAGCGAAGTACTGACATGGCTTCGTTAGCCTGTATGATGCACCACAATGTCAGAGCTTCAGATGCTATCTGCCTCTGCAGATGAATTTTACTAGGAATGGCCATATCATACTAGCTCTTAAAGGAGATCAGTATAAGGTCTTGTTTTTTTCAATGTGCCTTAAGGCCAAATGGCCAATGATATCCACTTGAGTTTCAGTGTCCGAGGCTACTTGAAAATTAATGTTTTGAGTAAAAGGAAGCCTTTGGATCAATGACTGGAGTGATTTGGTTCACAAGCTCAATTTTATAGATGCTCTTAAAAATTTGCATCTTGTATGGATAATATTGAGCTTTTCAACTGTATCAAAATTACCAGTAGATGTTAGGTGTACTTGCTATTGTGCAATCTCACATGAATTCTTTTTAATATGCCGTGATTTTCCCCCAAACTCTGCCCTGTACGCAAGCACAATCATCCATTTTTGTACTTTCTATTCAGGAACAAGCTAGAAAAAATAGGAGATTCATGGTCTATGTACATTCAAAAGGCATGATTGTGGATGATGAATACGTGATCATTGGTTCCGCTAATATCAACCAGAGGTCCATGGAAGGGATCAGAGATACGGAGATTGCAATGGGAGCGTATCAACCACAGTATACATGGGCAAATAAGATTTCTGCCCCCCGTGGACAGGTAATGCCCCATGCTAACGAATAGCTCACATTTCTTGAGATCTACAGCTCTGAGATGTCCTCATAACTCATAAGCTCGTATTTTGATATTTTACCTCTAGCTATTGTACCCTCATGTTTGCATTACCCTGCTGTTGTTTGTTGCTCAACACTACTGCTTAGTTGGTGCTGTATATTAGTTGCAACTATCTCATGTTTTAGGGCAATAATACATTGTATGATGCAACTGATATTTCTTCTGTCGTATTCTAATTCATATTTTGTGATTTCATGTGTAGATTTACGGCTACAGAATGTCCCTCTGGGCTGAGCATATTGGAGGTATTGAGGAAGACTTTAACCATCCAGAGAGCCTGGAATGCATGAGACGAGTTAGGTATCTCGGGGAACAGAACTGGAAGCAGTTTATTGCTGATGAGGTGACTGAGATGAGAGGCCACCTCCTGAAGTACCCTGTAAGTGTTGACCGTAAAGGCAAGGTGAAACCCTTGCCAGGATGTACGACATTCCCAGACATGGGCGGGAACATTTGTGGCTCATTTCTGGCCATCCAAGAAAACCTCACAATATGAAATTTGGTTATGCAAGTATCTAATTGCTAGTGAATTCTGGGGTATTCTGGACAACAAATATAGCAAGCAGCATTTGCTGTTTCCTGAGAGCGTTGATAGTGTAAAAGATTTTGCAAGCAAATAGGTTGCAGGCAAGTAGGGAAAATGCTAATAAGGGGGGAGATGCATTGTTTTATTCTTTTTGTGCCTTTTTTTAATTCATTGTTTTATTCTTTTTGTGCCTTTTTTTAGTGCATATACTTAACAAATCAGAACTTTGTTTACCTGTATTTGGTCCCTGTAGAAGATTAATGATGTTGGATGCCAGATCCCCCTACGCAGGGAATATGGCATTCGTTGTAACTACCAAGATTTGCATGTAAAAGCCAGGAAAAGAAGTATCTGTAGTGGAAATGGATCCTGCATAGTATTGTACTATTGCTCAGCATTGTTGGTAGAACCATTGTTCAGTTTTGCTGAAAGTTCACTTCATTCATTTATTAAATGATGCCTTTGCAACATAAGTTGTACCCTTTTTTTTTTTCTTTTGTCATGCTGAGTGATGCATCTCAAGGGATGTCAGGGATTCAGAATCAACAAGCAGGAACTAAAACTATGTCTAGAGAAGAGTAAAATGTAAGGGGGGAAAAAGCTACTCTAAAGTAGGTACCCAATTACAAATGAGTCACATGCATCATTGGCGCCTGATCATTTCCTCCATCTCTCGGCCTGAATTTTCACACCCATATACCTGTACAGATTCAAAGCAGTATTGTTGAATCATGAGCTAGTTCATGTCAGCATAACCTCCTCGTGCTGCTACAGAGGCAAAGCTATTTCATTTCGGTTACCTGCCGAGCATCATGACGGTGGCCTGCGGGTTCGTGCCGGGGGAGTACTTGAAGGTGGAGCTATCGATCACCCTCAGCCCCTGCACCCCGAAGACCCGGTAATCGTCGTTGACGACGGCACCGACATGGCAGCCACCGTGGTAGTGCCAGATGGTCATGACGGTGTCCCTGCAGTACTGCTCCGGCGACCGCGAGTCGTTGACGTGCCGCGGCAGCAGGTTGACGGGGAAGTTGGCGGAGTCGCTGAAGATGGACTCGACGGACGCGTTGGCGTAGGTGAAGTTGGAGAAGGCGCGCGACTGGATCACCCGCTCGATCGTCTCGATGCCGCGGACGCAGCGCTCCAGGTCCTCTGCCTCCCGGAAGTAGTTGAACGTCACGGCCGGGTTCGTGCGCGGGTCGGTGGTGCGCAACTCGATGTGGCCCGAGGACACCGGGCCGAGGATCTTCTCAAGGATGAAGCCGCCCCGGAACGCGCGCCTGTCCAGCCGCCGCATCGCCTCCGCCGCGCGCTGCAGCGCCTCCGGCGTCCTCTGCTTCGGCGGCAACGTGCCGAGCTGCCCGGTCTGTCGTACAACGGCCGGTTAGTACTCGATCAGCACATTGCAGCAACGAAGGAAAGCAAAACCGACCGATCATACCTGAGGAGAGAACATGCCGAAGTTGCGGGCTAGGCGGCGGGCGCCGTCGGAGACGGGTATGCCAAACTCGGAGCCACTGACGCCCTCGATGAAACTGCCGGACCGGGTGATGCCGACGACCTGCACGAGGGAGAGCTCGACGGGCACGGGCGACGGGATGAAGACCGAGTTCATGGGGTTGTCGGCGACGCCCTGCCCGACCATGGGCTGGTCGACCAGCACCTGGATGCCGTGCGCCTCGAGGTGCGCCTGCGGGCCGACGCCGCTCAGCATCAGCAGCTGCGGGCTCCCCAGCGTCCCCGCCGACAGTATCACCTCGTTCTTCGCGCCGTCCCGGAGGTACACCCGGTGCTGCACTCCCAGCGGGTCGGTGAACACCACCCCGTACGCCACGGGGTACGGCACCCCCTCTGTCACGGTAAAAGTCGCGCACTTTCTTCAGAAATTAAGAAAGAGTGCGTGCAAGAAATCGCATGCACGAGCACGACGATACACGTACCTTGGCGCCGGAAGAGGATTCTTGACACGGTAGCGTAGAGGAGCACGGTGAGCCCCCTCGGCCGCGCGTGCCGGAGGAAGTCGGCGGCGGTGTGCCGCTGCCCGCTGTTGTCGAAGATGGTGCCGCCGATCTTCGTCCCGGTGACGTGGTCGAAGGTGAATCCGTTGTCGGGCGTGACGCCGGCCTCGAGCAGCGCGTCGCGGAGCGCCGCCTGCCACGGCGGCACCTCCGGGCGGAACACCAGCGCGCGCTCCACCCAGCGGTAGGACGAGTTCACCAGCCGCGCGTCCCACCCCGCCGCGCGCACGTACTCGTTGCTGGCCCGCGTGTAGAACCCCGCGTTGAGGCAGCTGCCCCCTCCCAGCACCCGCGCGCGCGCGTTCACCACGCCGTCCTCGGAGATGAACCGCTGCGCGGGCGACGCTAGGGACGTGTCGGCCAGCGCGTCCGTGAAGTGCTGCTGGTTCGACATGTTGCGGTAGGGGAGGCCGCCGCGCTCCAGCAGGAGCACGCGCGAGTGCTCGGACAGCGTCGCGGCGAGCGGGCTCCCCGCCGTGCCGCCGCCGATCACGATGTAGTTGTAGTGCGACACGAGGGGCGCGTCCTGCGCGTGCCGCACGAACCGCAGCTTCTCTAGTTGTTCTGCACGGCACCAGAGGCACATCCCAATGAACATGGCAACCGGCAAGACACAGTACGTAGCTGACGTGCAAAACCCAAAATTATACAGAAGAACAAGCGAACATACGCACCGTCCTCTGAGAGTGCGGCGAGGCAGAGCGAGCCAAGAACGGCGGCGAGCACCAGTGCCACTGAGCCCGCACGACGGCCAAGTGCCATTTTCGCAGGCTAATTCGGTAATCCTTACGTTTGGCTGAGGTGAAAATTCACTTCGTTTATATGCCCGGAGTTAGCGCTCAGGTAGATCGAGAGTAGTTGTGTTGAATAATCAATAATGTGAGACTGTTTCGCAGTGCAAAGATGAGCTGCGAGGAGCCCATGAAATGGTGGTAATTTTAGAAAGTAGAGAGGCGCCTTAAGAATATTGCGTGCATGCGAAAGTGGTGAGCATTATAAACAGAGTGAAATAAACCAACGATCAACGCGAGGGTGTGGTTGTGAGCAGCAAGCAGGAGAGTTTACTGGCCAATCTTGAGATTGTTTTGCACGTGCATGATTTTTAATGCATAAATAAATCGTTTTCGGGTAATTTTTCTGTTACTAGGCCGACGGAACAGGCTGAATTGCAGGGGAGAGGGGGTAAAAGAAAAGGCTTAATTATACTTTGAGTTGGGGGCTTGGGCCACATTTTTACTGCACAAGTCAATTGGGCCAGTTCGTTGCGTTCTAATGGCCCTTAGCCCAAATCTACAAACAGCCAGTCTATTTGCAAAAGATGGAAGACAATGCCCCGTGTCATTGTTTAGATAGCAACTTAGCTGGTTTAGAATATCTTTTACATAAAATATTTTCGATATATAGGTCTTTTGAGATGAACATTTGAAATGATAACAAAATTTTGAAGCCAAACCACATTTTGAGGAAACGATAATTCAATGAGCCTAATACGATGCATAGGCATAGAAACGTAATATTTAGATACGTCTTCATGGAAAAATAGCCTGGCTCTTACCTTTTATAAACTCAACATTGATCCCCTGAGCAGTATGTCTATATAGTAAGTTAGTAACTCGTGCTCAGTTACTAATTTTCGCATCTCACACTATTTCTTAGTCTTCCTTTTCTAAATCCCAAGACACATGAGAAATCTACTTTTTTCCCTCTTATTTTGTTGTTTGCTCCTTAAGGTCGAATTCTGCTTTGATAGGCAATCGACATGTTTGGATTACACATACCCAAATTTATTGTATTGATGACATAGGGCCTTCAGAGATGAATAGCTCGGATGTATACACAATTACACGTGAGTTTATACAACTGCTAGTCTTTTCTATTCATATCAGATACAAACTATCTTAAATTAGAGTTGTATTTCAATAATATAATCACATATATCTAATCAATCTCCATCATTACAATTCATATCCATCGTAACCGATGGTGTACATCTTTTCCCCTATAATTGATGTGGTAACTTCTAGCCATTCAGAGCGAACACGGTGGGTTCTATGTGTAGATAATAGAATAGAATACGGTGGGTTCTATGTGTAGATAATAGAATAGAATATGTTTATGTTATCTATTATATATTACTAGTTCAATGTCCATGCTTTGCTACAGGTTAAAATAATCATAGTCTCATCATGACGGGTTGTCAACTGTGCTCAGCGACGTGATCTGGACCGTCGATGCCCCGCTCGCCGATCTAGCGGACGCAAAAAGAGTAGAGAGGACGAACAATCACCAACTCCAATTTTTAAATAGTAGAGAAAAGTCGATGACAGACCCTTTACAACTGCTAAGGAAAAAAAGAGAAGTATGCTCGAATTCTTTTTTTGGAGCATCGAGCCAAAAGTAGATAGAGTTTTAAATTTTCAAAGAGGGTGCATATTTTCACCCTTGGAAATTTGGCTAACGACCTGAGCGTATATGACCAGCAAGGGCGGTGGTCTGACCGGCCATGGGTAGCGATCTGACCAGCCAACTAGTGATCATGTGCCGGCGAGGCGGCGATGATCGTGGATTAGGTCAAATTCATGGTTGTCAGTGCATATATGTTGCATAATGCATATTTTCACTAACGTGGGTCAAGTTGCGAAGAACTTGTACTCGAAATCAATTTATTGGTCTATTGTTGTGCAGGAGGCTTTGTGGTCAACGACGGTCAACGAGAGAGAATGATCAGGACTAGACTAAGAGAGATGAGGTCTAGAACGATCAAGGATATCGGGTGAAGTTAATGGACTCAAGCATGGCGCAAGATGGGCAAGAATGACCGAACGAAAAGTTCGGTGCGGCGAGTTGCATCAAGCGGTGCGGGGATTGGTGCAAGTGCTATGGTGGTTCCGGTGGGAGCTGGATGGGAGAGACTTGCCGATATGAAGAGAGCCGTTGATCAACCTACATGTGGTGATGCATGGAATTGCTTCTCGACGATTGGACTCGGTCTTTGGAGAAGGATCGAGAAGGGGGGTTTTGGTAACTTCGCCAAAATACCACCTTGGTGACCTTTGGAGAAACCACGGTGCAAGACGACGCAAGGAAAAGTGGTTTAGGTCAAGTAAAGATGAAGATCATAAAGAGACGGATTTGGGAAGTCCGATTCGTTATCTGCTTTGAGAAGTGTGCGTGAATGTAGACCCGTTTGTGTGTGGGCTTAATGAGTGTCTGTTGGGGTTTTCTCTCTCAACCTAGCCTCTACTATAAAAGAGAGAGGTCCAAATTTGGAGCCTCTCAAGCATTTTCAAGTGAAAACCCTAATTTATGGTTTAGGGGAAAGTGGAGTAGATGAGGTTAGGGTTTGTGAGAGATGGATTGATTGAGTGCTTAAGTGTTAAGCTTTTATCCTCTATGGTGGAGTGACTGTAAAACAACAATCTACTCAAATCAATCCAAGCAAGATTTGCTCAAGATGAGTTCACTCTTGTTCTTGCTCTCTTTTTATGCCTTTTGAGATTTTGTTTGTTCATTTGGTTTTCTTTAGACCTATTCATGGATGGCCCGATCTGAAGCCTGAAAAAGCCCAAAAATGGCCAAAAAAATAATAATAAATTATTTTTAATTATTGAAATGAATTAAATTTTAATTTGTATTCCAAAAAAGAATTAAAACAATGTCATTTTATTGGAAAACACAGCTTTCTGGACGGGCCGGGCTCGAGCCTGCACAATCAAGGTCGGGATTTTCTGGGCCAAGCCCGAAGCCCGACCTGGGGTTTGAACATGTCTAGTTTTCTTGGTGTTCATATTGTGATCTAGCTTGCTAGGATATGTGGGAATACATCTAGGATCATCTTGATCATCATCCACCCACGAGCAAATTTTTTGGTCAAAATTTGAATTTCCTCTTTCTTGTGCCCTCTTGAACTCATCTAAGAAATTCGTGGAACTTTAGCTTCGATCGTCCTGATTGTCTATTGGAATAGGTTCCTGGTCTTCTTGATAAGTGATGATCGAAGTTTCAGAGGATTTGGATCACCGGGGTAGAAGTTAGGTCTTTTGGTGATCATCTCGGGCTGGGCTCAGGGCACCAATGGTCAGACCGCCACCTTGGGCAGTCAGACTGGCCGCCCACATGTCAGACTAACCATCAAGGGGTGGTTAGACCGGCCGTGTGCTACCTTTTGAGTTTTTGGTGGTTTTAGTCTCTGTGTCTCAGGGTTCATCGGTTTCAATACAAGACTTTTGTTGTACTTATGTTCTCTGATCTTCATAGCTTCTATAGCTACCGAGGAGAAGAAGTTGAATCTGGTCGAGGTCAAAAAAGAGTAGTGCTCCTATTCATCCCCTCTAGTCGCTGCTCCGGTCCAACACACATGTCATAGTATCTTCGGTGGCTCCGAGCCTATTCCATATGGTTGTGTCATCTCTAATTTGAGCACCTTGCTCCTCTATTTCTGCCTCCGACACCATTCGTACAATCCATGCAATATATTTAAATGTTGTTCAAATTTCAGTTATTTTTTATTGGAGTTTATATATAATTCAAATTCCTAATTTTATTTAATTTATTCCAAGTTTTATTCATTTAGTTTTTTTTTACTTTTGAATTTGTATGAAAATCAAATTACAAATTTTCTTTTATTTTTCATTCCGAATTTCAATTATTTTTTGTTGAAATTTTGATTATTTTTTTTATTCCAGATTATAGTTATTTAGGGATTTTACTTTGAAATTTGTATTAAAATCAAAATTCTAATTTTGTTTTGGTTTTTTTGAATTTCAGATATTTTTTGTTGGAATTCTCATACAAATCCAATTGCTAATTTTTTTGTTTAATTTTTATTTCGAATTTATATTTATTTAGGGATGTTGCTTATGAATTTGTATAGAAATCAAATTGCTAATTTTATCTTATCTTTTATTCCGAATTTCAGTTATTTTGTTGGAATTCGTATACACATCCTATTGCTAATTTTTGTTTAATATTTATTTCGGTATTTTACCTAGGAATTCGTATGAAAATAAATTATTTATTTTTTTGTTCCAAATTTCAGTTATTTTTATACTTGACATGGATTCACCATTAGAATTTGGACCCATGACAAACAATGGTGTAGATCTTTCTTTTTCTCACTCCAATTAACATCAATTATAATCTAGACTCACCACGAACAACGGTGTATGTATTTCTCTTTTTTTGTCCGATTAAAGTGGAAATTTCAAGTCCTTGATAGTGAGTTTTTTTGGGGGTTTGCTTTAATGAAATAATAGATAGACTACGAGTCTAGGCACCCCACACACAAACAAAAAATGATGTACCTCTTTTAACTTGATGAGCACACACGGAATGAAGGAATTCGCTTATGCCAATTGACACCGTATGCTCAATAACATGGTAAAGCATTGGGCAGGAGAAGGCAAAATTCGAATTTTGTTTTCTGTTCTGCATATACCGCAGTACTAATTAATTGCTCCCGTATTAAGAGTTGCACGGCACAGATGAAACCTCTATAGAGGATTTTGACTGATTGAGCGCAGAGCACGTCCGAACAAGGCCTGAGCATCTCCCATGCCGGGACTAGTTAGTATGACTTTTTTTTTGTTGTGACAATCCAGTTTGGGACCGAGTTTTACTAGGCTAATAAACCACAAATCTGCAGGCCAAATCGCCCCCAATGGGGCACTGCTAGTCAGACCTGATGACAAACTGGCAACTGCTCACGATGCGTAAAAAAGGGCAAGCAAACAAGTACTGCCACTGGTCCCTAACATTAGCCGTTGCATTCACGTGTCACCGCTCCAAAGGCCGCCGTGGTGCGCGGCATCGCATGACCACAGACGCAGCACCGTTTACACGCTAAATAGCAAATTTAGTCTCTCTGAAGATCAAAACCAAAAATAACACCGTGGATTTGTCGATGGGCGACGTGTGTCAAGTCCATACCGTAGGGGAGGGGACTTCCCAGGTCCGTACATCAGGGGAGTGGACTTCCCTCGTTCACACAATTTAGTTGTAACCCCTGACCTAGGTGACTCAAGTTGTAATTAATTTATTCGTAACTAATTAGTTATAGTTCGTTAGTCAAAATAAATTAGTCATACATAAATACTCGTAGTTAATTAGTTGTAAAGATTACTAGTTTTTTCAGAAATTTGGTAGTTTTTTTTATGCACTGATTAGGTTAAATTTGTACATAAGGATTACATACATAGTTATTTTGGGAGGTAGGGAAATAAAGACTAAATAGTGTGATTTGTTTATTTGATTGTGTATAGTAAAGAACATTGAATTGCTCTTAACATATGCATTGAGTTGTTGTGGCTTCAGATAATGTTAAACATGCAAAACTTACTTGTGTTTTTTTGGCAATGGTCTCATATGGGACGGATCAGATGGGTTGGATATGTCAATATGCTTAATCAGTGTTTACTTAACAACATGTTATAATTCTAACCGGTTTGCACAAATAAATTAATATTTCAGAAAAACCAAAAACACATATTTCAAATAGGGCGCATGAAATCATGCGCTTTCTTTATATCCCTGACTTTCTATGTATTATCACACGTATCAAAATTTTCTTGTCACACGAAGTCATGCGTTGTATTATCAAATGCACCTTAAATTAGTTACGCGTTGAAATCAAGGCGCATAAAATCAGTTTGTATTATTAACTTAGTCTTAATTAATTTAGAATTAATAATTACAACTATTTATTTGAACTAAATATAACTAATTAATTATGAATAAATTAATACATCCACGGATCTCCTCGAGCAACTTCTTATTTTTATTCACAGTCGCATGTGAATCCGATTCACATATACAGACAGCCAAGCTTGAAAATAACTAGAGGCATTCTAGCTTGCTCTGAGTTTGTTCTCTCGGACGCGTTGGTAAGTACTGTACAGATCGAGCAACACGATGATACATTCACTTGGGGTTGGAGTTATAATTGGCGGCGCGCGGCGCGATCTTGATGACGAGGCCGGGGAAGACGTCGTCGGGATCGTGGACGTGGGGGTTCTGCTCCAGGATGTAGGGGTCGCCGCACTTGTCGCTGATGCTGTGCAGCGTCTCCCCCTCCCCCACCACGTATATCTCCTCGCACGCCCGCACCGCGAGCCGCGCGCCGCGCACCACCCCGCGCTCCTCCTCCTCCTCCCCGGCGCCGAGCGACCCCACCAGCAGCAGCGCCACCAGCGCCAGCCCGCAGCACCACGACGCCGCGTCCGCCGCCGCCGCCACCCCCGACCGCCTGCGCTCTGCCGCCATCACTGCTAGCTAATGCGTAGCTATTACAATGCGCGCGGTTGCAGGCTTGCAGCAAATGAACAACAACGACAGCGGGGCAGAGTTGTGCAATGTGTTTGTTCTTTGTCTTTGCTCTGCTTTGCTTGGTGTGTGGACTGTGGAGTAGCCGAGTAGCGAGTAGGGGTTTATGTAGGTGTTGGGAGGGGAATCAGGTGAGACGCTGAGATGGTTTCACGAGAGCAAGCCGAAGCAGAGAGATGGATGCTGCTGTGTTGTTATGTGCTAAGTGCTCAGTACTGACTAATATCACATTTTTTTCAGTTCTTGAAAAAAAAAGATAAAATGAGGATATTTGGGTAGGGAATTTATGGAGAGTTATGGGTTGAGCTTATCTGTTCTGGCCATCTTGTTATGTGTTTTTTTACAGGAAAGTTCAGTATAGCATCATCAACTGCTTTCTGTCAGAGAAAACATGATCCACAAATTGAGTAACAAGCTGGACACTTGTATTGCCTTTGTACAAGTACATGAGTTGCAACGAGTCTTTTTAGAAGGAATTGCAATGATTTTGGGAGGTTAACCATATAGGGCAACGGCATAAACCTAGGTGTTAGGTATTGAATTACCTGTCTCACGTGCACCAATCAGCAAATCTCCTCCTTTGAGCAATTAACTGATCAGAAAGATCTTTAAACGTGCAACAGCAAGAGAGAGTAGCACTAGTGCATACGACACGCCACAAAGACAACTAATTCAACAAAGCACACAATGTTTAGTTGTTTGTGACTTGTGAGTGCGTCGGAAAGCGCCATAAGGCCCACAGGCTCTGAATCATGTAATGTGATCCCGTGTCATCCAAACATTCACGAACCTAAACTTGTCGCGTGGGAGGAAAAAGAAAGCGATTTATCTGAACAGTCAGAACCGCCACGATCTCCAGAAGTCTAACAAAAAAGCAGCTTCTTTTGGTGAATTGGTGCTGTCCTTCGTGGCAATGGAGACAAAGGCCGCAATTTGTTATTTGCTCACGGTCACTGGCCGCGCGCCTCCCAAATCTTCGCCTTAGCTAGGGAACCTCTGAATCCGTCCGTGAGCTGGATAAACTAGTTTACTGGTAGATTTGTATGCTTTGTAGAATAGAACGAACAGATAACTTTGAGTACGCATATACCTAAATCATTCCAGATCGATGTTTAGGCTGTAGCTTGACTTCTAAACCGTAGAAAACTGTTTAATTGTTAACTCCGACGGGCTTGTGGCTAAGGAGGTTTAGTTTGCGGTTGTCGTCCTGCGCTGTGCGAACTAGTTGGTCGCTGGAATCTGTACTAATTACAATAAGATTGCATTGTTCTCTAAAAAAGATGCTCAATTCCAACTAACTGGCGAGTCGCCAACAATACCAAATCAAGCCTAAGAACGTTACAACAGTTGTTATGACTTGTCTGCTAGGAACCTGTAGTGGTGGTTTTGATGCTCTTTGTGCTAGCATTCCAGTTGCCAAAGGAGGTCGAATTTTTTGCCGTTTTTACGTTGCTCAATAATGGACTGAAGTTTGAAGTGATCTTAATTAATGGCCGCCTACATTCGCAACGGCGCGATGCAGGAACGCAGGATGTGGCTTAATAATCACGCACCGATCTAAACACCAGGTGGCGTCTCCTCGTCCATTCGATCGAAGTCACGTTCGGCGCGTTGTTGTTGGCTCGATCGCGTGGGCCGACTGGTCGACTCCATGGCTCCACACGCACAACGGCATGGAAAAAAATTATACGGGAGAGGATCTCAGTGAGATCTCTCCATCACATCCGTTGAATACCGTGAGATATTACTATAACATATGTGTATGGAAGAAAAATTCAACGCCTAAGGAGCCGTAGAATTTTTTTCCCAATGGCACGAGTCCATCCCTTACCCCACGACGAACCCAAAAACGGCACCCACCACCACAACTCACCGACTCGTGTCATTTCCACCTCTACCCAACACAAATTCACCGTGCCCACGACGCACGAGCAACAACCTGATCGACTGTATCCACCGTTCGGCTAGCCACTGTCGTACGTAAACTTGCCGAATTACTAACCTTAAAGGCTGGAGGGCATGTCCCATGCCCGGCCCTGCCCACGTCGCCCCAAAAAGGAGGACCGTCCGATCGCCTCCGGCCCCGCGCGCGGCCGCCCGATCCGCGCGCCAACGCTTGCGTGCGCCTGCGCTTCGTGCGCTCCGCGTGGGACGCGTGGCCGGTGGGCCCGCGTGCGTCTCGCACTCTCGCTCCTTTCGTCTCTTCTCTCGCGTTATCACGCAGCGCATCTCCCCCTTTCCTCTTCCTCTCCTGCCCTCCCAGGTCTCCCTCACCCGCCGCCGCAGCGGCCTCCCTCTTCCTCCCTCCCGCCCTCTCGGCCTCCCTACCCAGCTGCTGCTCCCTCTTCCTCCCTCCCGCCCCCTCGGGCTCCCTACGCAGCCGCTTCGTCGGCGCCGTCCCTCGCTCCTCCCGTTTCCGCGCTTGGTCCGTCCCGTGCGCAGCTCCTCCCCTCGCTCCTCCCGTCTCCTTGATTGATCTGAGCAATAGGCCTGAATCTCTTTCTCTATTCTTCTTCCTCCTGGTTCTTGCCTTCGCCGAACGAATGCGCCATGGCTCCGCCTCTCTCTCTCGGCCGACTCTTGGCGCCACCGCCAACGGCTCCCCTCGACGTCGCTCCACCGGCTCGCCTCCGGCCCGCGCCGCCTGCGCTCGGCCTCCCTCGCTCCCCTGCGGCCTGGCTCGGTCCCGGCCCGCACCTGCTCGCCCGGCTCGGCCCTGCTCGGCCTCCCGCGTCTCCCTGCACCGCCCCGACTCGCGCGCCTCCCTGCGCCGCCCCTGGCCCTCGGCTGGTGCTGAATCAGGAATTTGAGGTAACTTCATTTCCTCTGAATCGTTTGAAGTAGATTGAAAAGAAAAGGTTCTTACTGGATGCTATTTTATAAACTGCAGTGTGGGATCCTGAGTCTTGGGAGAGGCATGCAATCATCAAAAGAATTGCTGATTATGTGCTTAGTAAACATTTGTCATTGCAGAACGAAGATTTGATTCATGTTGTTGAGCAGCTTCACTTTTGCCTCCTGTTTGCTGGCCAAGGTAAGTTTCAGAGTTCTATCTGGTGCTTTACATGTCATTGGTTGTGGGCTTAATTGGAATTATGCAGACACAGTCTGCATTTCTTTTAAGAATTGTTCACAGGTGTGAGAGGATTCAAGATAGTTTTGCTTGCTCAAGATATGTTCCTGCTCCATTGACTCAACCTGCTTTTGTTTAAGTCTGGAGGATCAAGGAATGATTGTTACAGCCAGTGAAGATAAGCTCAATGTTCTTACATCTGGATAATCGTTATTGCTCAAAGTATTCTATCAAGGAGGTTTACTATTTCATCTTACACTTCTTCTCTTCCACTTGGTACAGATTCTCAGATTTTCCTATGATACATATTTACGATCGGTGTATATATGACATTACAAATATCCTTGAAGGAATTGTCTTTATAGAAAATGTGCTTAAGAACAGAATCCGTTGGAAGTAATAGGTGTTCTTCCTTTCACCTGTGTCTTCCTGTATTATCATGCTAATCTTATTTCTTTAACCCGTGTCTTCCTGTATTATTGTGCTAATTAATCTCGCGCAACAGTCCCGGCCTGGGATGATTTAGGTTGAAATTAGATAGTGTCCTTTCAGTTTTGCAGGTATCTGTTCCTATAAATTTGACATTCTGCCATTGGTTATTCCTATAGAAATTGTCATACTAATCCTAAGTGCACCTGTTTTTTTTTTTAGAAATATGGCGCTAGGATAACTATATCTGAGCTCAGTTTTGTATAGCCTCTTTTTCAGACAGAGGTTGGCCCAACCTCTGTCTGCAGGAGCAAGCCTTAGATGAGCGTATAAGGTTGGTAGCAGTTGGAAATTGTGAACTTCTCCATAGACCAATCACTGTGCTATGTTACTACGGCTAACAAAAAAATAATATATTCTGTAATTTTTTCCCCTTGCAGTGATATGCGCGAAAAAGCTAAGAGAGTTAACTGAATATGAAAACAATCAGAAGTAATTGTATTTCTTTTGCGTTAGCTGTGCTAAGATGTCATTATTTATTGATATGTAACATCCTACTTTCTATGTTTATTTTACAGTTTGTATGTTACCATGTTTCAGATAGCTTTCTACTTATTCTGGCTAGGGTCATATAAGTATCCATCCATTTTCTATCTGCTTATTCTGGCTAGAGTCATATGGTATCCATCCATTTTCTATCTACTTATTCTGGCTAGGGTCATATGGTATCCATCCATTTTCTTTCTTTTGTCCAATGTGCCAAACAACCTTCTACTATATAATCCTAACGTACTGTTACTATAGTAATTTTTAACCAAGATACCTAGCTGACACTTTGGATCTGCTTATGTTGCATCCATTATCTAATCAAGTAGTGATGCTTTATTGGGATTAACTTATAACCGATCGGAATTTCTAGAGAGATGCTAATGCAGCTGCTACTGTATTTATATTTGCTTTCTATAGACTATTTTTTGGGTGTTGTTAATGCTTATCAGCTGGCCTATGTGGGGATTTTTACACTTTTTGTTAGCAGTTTAACAATGCATTAATCTAATTAGTTCAATTCAGTTTGTTCTATACGGCTTTTTTTTGGTTTCTTTTGGCCTTAATTTCGCACTGCTCTGTGCCATTGGAGGCCCGTAGTGTTTCAGGAATTTAATTGCCAATGTTTGTTCGTTTTTAAAGAGATGTCATTCGCCTTGTGCTTACAGATTTCATGTCTGTTAGCTATAGTCATGGTGATAGGTGATCTGAAAATCTCTTAGTAGTGCCGGTGACTCAGCCTTTTCAGTAATTATTTTTATTAAACCTTTTTTGCCAATGTGGTTGGATGAAAAGGACTACTGGCCGTGCATGCCACGTCGCCTCGATGTGATTTTTGCGATCTGTCACAGCAAGCAGTGGCATTTAAGGTAAAATATAATTCGTGCAATTTTATATTCTATATCACAATACTGCTTCGTTTGCTGCTGGATGGAACTGCTTAGTTGTGTTTACAAAGTTCCAGAATCTCACTACGGATCTACTTTGCTGTTTTGCTTATATATATTCTACAAGCCCAGACTTTAAGGTTTTCAAATGCTTAAGCACCATATCTATTACCTTTCTCAAATGTGTCTGTGTGATCATCTACTTCCAGATTTTTAGGTACGTGTTACGATCCTATCACCAATGAGAAAAACAAGATTCGTTTAATTATACCATACTGCAGAGGTTATTAATCGCTTTAAACATACCCCTTCCTATTTGTGTTAATACTTCACTATAAATGAGAAGACTGATTGTCCATATCATAGTTAAATCACTCTTATTTTACTAAACATTGCAATTATTTAGATCAGCTTAGAAAACTCCGATGTTGCACTCTAAATATACTTGAGTTAGCTTATTGATATATATTATCATCTGATATGATTTCCTGGTATCCTAGATATAGGATTAATACTTCAAGTTGCTGAGTTGAGAAAGAGATAGTTGAATCAAAAGAATTCCTTTTTGGACATGCAGTTTTTATCAGAGGACAATATGAATATTATACCATGTTCCATTAAAATACTTAAGAAATTATATGATATATCGGGTGTAGAGGTAGGCCAACACTTCTATTAACAGATAGGAGGTTTTCAAATTCATGCCCAAGTATTCATCACTTCTTATGTCGTAATTACTATCTTGCCAGGTTCAGTTATCATAACTGTTCAGAATCCACAAAACAATCCCAACCCACAGCTATAGTTTCTTAAAATATGTGGCATGTGCTTTGATTTATTAGAGACTTGAGCAAAACTCAGGTTGGAGAAAAATATGAGTCCCTGGATTCCCTTTATTGCAGCTATGTTCCTTTTTATTTCTGTTGCAAATTGGCCGACTACTCTTTTACCTTAGAAAAGTATATAGTTACCCCCATGGAGAATTTGTTACACCCATCTCCATTCTGTGAGCTTATTCTCGGATGCCAAGTCCCACTCCAGTTTAGATGTCTGGTTCCTAAATGAAAGATGTTTAATTGCACTGCTCTTTTACTCTAAAAAAATGCTTAGATACTTCCCAGATTTATTAGTCCCTGTGCATTCCTCTCATGATTCGTCCCTGTAACCCCCTCCATACGCCTGACCGGAGACTTTGTCAGCACAGGTTTTTGAAGCTGCATTCTTGCAAGGTATTGATCAAGATAAGATTTCGCTACGCCTGACTGGCTTGCACACAGAGAAGGATATAGAAATATTACATGGTGCCCTTAAGAAAGCAGGTAGTTTGTGACAATTCGATGTCAATACTACCCCCTCAAAAGTTGAGATTGTACTAATGTTCAAAAAGAAATGCGATCAGTTAGGACCTTTCCACCTGTGTACAACAGTTACAGTCTCGCCATTTGGCGCAGATTTCCTTCTAGTAAGCCTTATATTATAGCGCCTAGAATCGCAGCTCAACCAGCGCGTCCACGTCTGCTCGTTTGCTACTGTCCGCCTTGCGTTTCCTGGCCGTCCGATCGAATCGCCGCTCGCCGCAAGCGCGCTGCCTCAGTCTAGCTTTCCAAGGCAGTTCGAGTCGACGTGACGCGTCCAAGGCATTTATAGCCGTGTCGTTTCATCGGCGCGCCGACTGTGTCGGTCGCATGCCGTCGGTGCGTCGCTGCTTCGTGCAGTCGCGAGCCTCCACGGAGACGCCGTTTTCGCCAGCGCGTTCCGCGTTTCGCGCTTCACGTTTTGTGCAAGCACGACAAACCTACTGAACTGATTAAGATGGCGAAAGAGAAGACATTTGCATATTCTATTGGCTTCGTATCCTATTACTGTTACTGTTCTTGTTCCCTGTATTTGTTCCAGAATTTTTTGTTAGCAAACACAAGAAACCAACTGGACCAATTAAGATGGCGAAAGAGAAAGCATTTGCATATTCTATTGCCTTCGAATCCTATTACTGTTACTGTTCTTGATCCCTGTATTTGTTCTTGTGAGGACCCGGTTTATTAAGCATCTTGTTTAACCATCCACTTGGTCCCTACAGTACAAATCAAATAAACAAGCCTCGAGATATGTATACTTAAATGCAGTATACACACCCGCTACAAAATCATGCATCAATTCCATTCATACACATAGAGCGAAGCAAAAGCAACAAGCGAAAGACATGGATAATATAAAGAGAGTTATTACAAAAGAGAGGCCGACCAGGCCAAAATTCATAAAGATAAGTAAATACACAGTGAAGCAAAATGGCCATAAGATGGCGATAAACAAAAGCCAATCGGTGTGCCTTTACCCACAAGGCAACCAACCGGACCGCCAAGCTAATCGTCCCAAGCAGTGTCGCAACACACTCACAAAAGTGAGGCCCTTGGGGCTCACCTTCTTCCTCTGCAACAATTAATATTAAGCAGCGATGAGTACAAAACTTGTTTTTGTACTCGCAAGACTGACGTGTGAGATAACGAGAACTATAATTAACTACATGCAAGCTTTATTTAAGTGGATGAGGCTTTGGACTTATTTTCAAGATAAAGCAAGCTTTCATTTGCAATAAGGTAATAGATTCAAAGCAAGTTTGCAATTAACTTTTATTGTTCAAATAAAGAGAGACAATAATAACATAGATAGAGAACAACACCAACCTAGAAGTGACTAACCCATAGTCACCACAACACTAGCATGAAGTACCCTTCATACCACCCATGTCAAGTTTAAGTTTTTAAAAGGTTGTAGTCTAGTTCTTGCACGACCTTACCAAGCATGTCCATAACCTCGGGCGAGGCTATTCGAATAGTTTTAACCTGCGGGGTGTACCAATGTACCACACGATAGACCGCCTTTCCACGACCACGGTTAGCACACTTCCTTTGGTATGCGAGCATGGCTAAGTCTAACAAGACGCTTTCCAATGGGCGATGCTAATTAAGAGCGCAACCCACGGAGAAAGACACATTAGACGGCCTCTAAGGTGCGCTAATGCTCCTCCAAAACACACACACAGAGCACACCCACCGACCTCATAATTAACACCTTCCAAAGTACTTAGTCAAGAGAGGTTCCATATCCCCTCGTGTGGTTAGCACGCAATAAAGCGCTTGGCTTAGTGACACAAGTAACTCGGTCCTTGGGGACTTAGGCACCATTCCACACACCCAACGGATCACATCAACATACCATTGTGCCCAAGCCAAGATATAATTTTGTTTTCGGTTTTGATTTGCAAAATGGTAAAACACAAGGGTTGGGCGTAATGGAATAATATAAGTATTTGTGTGATCAAGATCACCGACTAAGTCGATGATCGCTTAATACTACCGATGCTAGGCATGGCTAAGCAATATTTATTCGAATCTACTAAGTGACAAGAGCTCATCCAACGAACTCTAATCACGACAAACAACCTAGGCTCGGTAGTAGAGGATAATTATTTACCTACAGATTATGCAACTAGAGGTCTAACTAATCAATTTAACAACAAAATAGCGATGCATACATAGAAGTTAAACAAAATATTAGACTTTAAAAGTAATGGGATTAATGGGAAATGATCAAAGCGCTTGCACGCTTGTGTTGCTCAATTTGTTGCGGAGGGTCGTTCTCGGGATTACGCAAATATCGAATCCTAAGCGAAGAGCGAAAACAACCAATAAGACGAGCAACACTTAAACAAAAGAGCAAGCAAAAATTATCCAAATGCGACGAAAATTATACACAAGGTAGAATACGAATATACCTAGACATAGGAACTGGAAAACTTAATTTGGATTTGTGGTGCAAAAGATATTCTCTAAAACCTAATTTCGACCATAATTAGCACTTGTAGCAAAAATATTTTCTAGAAAGATTTTGAAGCTGAAACTTTTATGGTAGCTACCTCTGATGCAGTGGTAACCCATATAAAATTTCAGGTCATTTGGAGTTAAAATGATTTAGTTATGATTTTTCTAAGTTTTGAATCTAAGACATGATTAATTTCAGTATTAAAGACTCTTGCATAAAACCTATACTAAGCTAAAGTACTTTAACAGATGCATTTATAGAACTTTAGTTTGTTAAATTTGGAGCTCAGAGAAAAAGTTATGCAATTTTGAAGTTTAAAACAATTAATATGTGCAAATAAAAGCTTCTTGGATTAAATCGGAAAACCCATAAAAGCGGGAGGTCGTGGGCGTTGATCGAAGATCGCACGGCTCACGATCTCGAAACGCTAAAACCCTTACGAGCACCGCGCAAAGACCTTGCGCGCTAGGAGAGGTCTTAGCGGTTGATATTGAATCCAACGGCTCAGGCCAGCGGATGCACGACCCGCGAAGGAGGTCTCGCGCTAGGGAGGTCGTGGGCGTCGATCCGATCTGGCGGCCCCGAGCTCCACGAGGAGGTCCTCGGCTAACTCGCTAAGGGAGGTGCGGGCGGTTAAGATTTCTGAGGAGGTCTTACGGTCTAGATCCGTCGGAGGAGAGGACCTAAGCGGTGAGCTTAACATGGAGGTCTTGGCGGCTAGGATCTCACCGAGGAGGTCCTAACGGTCGAGATGTCCCTCGGGAGGTCCTCCAACACAGTGCTATCTGAGAGAGATGCGGATGGCTCGGATCTCCATGGGAGAGGTCCCGAGTGGTCCGGATCTAGGCGGGAGGTCCTCATGGTTAAGACCAAGACGAGGAGGTCACGAGGTTCTCTTTACAAAGAGACCAAGGGGTGGTTTTGAAGGTTTTCTTTACAAAAGACCAGGGGTGGTCTTTTGCAAAAGAGGACCTTGGTGGGGTGGCTCAGGTGGTTTTAGAAAGCGACTAAGGAAGGACTTTTGCAAAGAGGACCCCAAGGAGGTCCGAGAGAGGCGGTTTTGACAAAAGCGGCGGGTGACCTCTTCGCCTGAGAGGACCTCAAGGAGGTCTTTTGCAAAGAGGACCCCAAGGAGGAGGGTGATCCTAGCGGTGAGATTTAACCTACGGAGGTCTTTAACGGCGAGATTCTATATGGTGGGAGGTCCAGAGACTTAGGATTTTTGGAAAAGATCCTAAGGCCCGGATCTAAACTTGGAGAGGTCGTGAGCGGCTAAGATTAGCCAGGAGGTCACTGGGTGGTTTTAATGGCGCAGACCTCCGACAGTGGCAGGCTAAGACACTTTAATGCATCGAATAATTGACAATAAATGAATCTAAAGGAACACTTAATGACTAAGGCCCGGCCTACACGTGATGACTCCACGGAACAAGTTAGGACACAATTAATGCACCAATGATGAGTAATGATTTGAGCATTAAAGTGGTCCTAAGAATATGACAGCAGGAGGTTTTGAACCGACAAAACCCGGCGTGCCTGACGACTTGCCGGCGGCGTGGATCTCCACGGCGGAAACCAAAGGCACGGAGGAGCTCCAAATAGGACGGAGAACCTAAGGGTGCCAAAAGCTACACCAAAGCACCACCAACCGGCTAGCTTGGGGATAACCACCGGGACCAATGCGCTAAAAACGAAACCGAAGAGGTCTAATGGGATCGGGTTTTGGGCTGAAGTACTCACCGGGATTGAAGGAGGCGGGAGTGGTCGCGGTAGCTCGGTGACGGTGGAGTCGCCGGAGATGAAGAAGACAGCTCCGACCACGAGCGACAGCGCCCACCTCGTCAACCTCTCTGAAGGTCAAACAAAGCGAGTCGAGAGGCTCAAGGTGACCAAGGGAACAAGATGACCGCCAACAACTACAATAATGAACCACTTTGGAGCTCAAGGGTGTAGGAGAGCTCCAAGGTCGAGCAATGGTGGCGAGGCTTTGGGTGACTTGAGCTCAAGAGCGAGAAAGAACTAGGGTGCAAGAGAGTGACTAAAGGAACTATGAGAGGAAGCTTGAGCTTCAAATATAGCAGTGGGAAGGATGGCAAAGTCGTATGGTGCTGAGCCCAAGTACACGAGCGATGGGAGTAGGTTGTCGGGAGACTTTTGAGCAAAGGTGCCGCGGACATTTAATGTTGGCGACACATAGCCGTTTGTCGGCCCAAAAGTTGACAAGGCCTTTGCTCTCTCTTGCCATGCACAAAATTTGATAACGCCCATGCCCACCCGACGGTGAGAGGACCAGTCAAGGAGCTCAACGGCTAAAATCCGCACCGAGCCCCACTAGGGAGGTCGTGAGTGATGGATTGAGATCCAGGGCTCGGATCTTGAGCCCGTATTAGAGGTCCTAACACTAGGGAGGTCGAGCCACGATCTCAGAGAGATGGCCCACGATCACCCAAGCGCTAGGGGTGGTCGTGGAGGTCCGAGGAGGTCGCCAGGTGGTCTTTGCGAAGGTGCAAAGGAGGTCTGGGGAGGTCCTCGAGGTTGTCTTCGTAAAAGAACCCGAGGAGGTCGTGCGGGTGGGAGGTCCTTTACAAAGACCGAGGAGGTCTTTGAGCGTTGGATTTAAAATCCAACGACCGGACCACCTGTGCCCAACTTTGGCCGAGCCCGACACCGCTTAATTGGCTCGGTGCGACCAAGACACAAAGCCGGACACAGGTTTGAGTCTAAGTTTGACTCGGACCAGTTTAGAGTTTTAATTTGAATTGAGATTTTGAAGGGTCTTAAGAGATAGAACTAGCTCCAAATTTTATGAAATTTTGACAGTGGCTTGCTAACCTTGAGATGGACCTTGTATAAAATTTCCAGAGGTTTTTATCTTTGAGCACTTTTCTCGAGAAATTATACAATGCTTTGAGCTAGGGTTTGACTACAAGTCAAACAAGTTTATTGACCTTAAAAATATTCGAACAATTTCTAAAAATTGTGAAATTTTTGAGAGGGTCACCAACCATCCCAAGAACTTAGGAAAATATTTCCGAGAAGGATCACAAGATGGACAAGATTGTTTTTGGAGGATCAAGATTTGGATCAACGGACTTGTGACTTTGTATTTCCATACTCTTGTACAATAATTGTTTAGTACACATAGGAAATACATGATGTAAGAAAAGTTTTAATTTCTACCCATTTTCTTACATTTGAAACACAAGTTGAAAATGGGGATGTTACAAACCTCCCCTTACAAAAATCTCGTCCGAGATTTGGTTCACTCGGAAAAGAAAGAGGGGGTAGTGCACACGGAGCGATCTTCTCGTTCCCATGTAGCTTCATCCTCGGAATGGTTTGACCACTGAACTTTGAGGAACTTGATGGTCTTATTCCTTGTTCTTCGTTCACTTCTCGAGTATGCGAACAGGACGCGCATGTGAGGTCAAATCTTCTTGGACATCAAGAGTTTCCAACAGACTTCCTCTGTTGGAACACGGAGGCACTTCTTTAGCTGGGACACATGGAACACATCATGTACTCCGCAAGTGCAGCAGCAACTCCAACTTGTAGGCAACAACTCCTTCTTCTCGATAATACGGTAGGGGCCAACATATCGAGGAGCTAACTTTCCTTGACACCAAAGCTGGTGACCTTTGGAGGAGAAACCTTGAGATAAACGAAGTCATTGGGCTCAAAGCAACTCACGGCGACGACGATCCGCATAGCTCTTACGCTGGATTGAGCCGTGCGCAGCGATCACGAATGAGCTAGACTTGACTCTCGGCCTCATTAATCGAGCCCGGGCCAAAGAAAGGTCTTTCACCGGTCTCAGACCAGTTCAACGGGGTTCTACACTTTCTCCCGTATAAGGCCTCGAATGGTGCTATGCCGAGACTGGCTTGGAAACTGTTGTTATAAGAAAACTCGGCGAATGGCAAGCACTTCTCCCAATGCTTCCCATAGGAAAGGACACAAGCTCGCAAACATGTCCTCCAAAACTTAGTTGACCCTCTGGCCCGACCATCCGTTTGGGGTGAAATCCGAAATGAAAGAAAGGCGAGTTCCCATAGCCTCTTGCAGGCTATGCCAAAATCGCGAAGTGAACAGCGAACCACGATCTGACACAATTGTCTTTGGTACACCATGCAAACTCACGATGCGGGCTATGTAGAGATCCGCCAGAAGACCTACTCGAAGGTCAGTCTTGACAGGAAGAAAATGAGCCACCTTAGTCAATCGATCGATGACGACCCAGATAGCATCATTCTTCTTTGGGGACCGGGGTAGACCAGTGATAAAGTCCATCGGCCGAATCCCACTTCCACTCCGGGAATTGGTAAAAATTTGAAGCGGTCCGTGGGACGATGTTCGCCTTGACACGACGACACACGTCGCACTCGCAACGAACCTTGCGATCTCCCTCTTCATTCGGGTCCACCAAAATCAATCAAGTCTGCGGAAGACTTGTATTGAATCAATCAAAACCAGTAGAATCAACAAAAACTCAAATCACGAGTCTCGGCGGTCGACCTCTCACGCGGCGGTCGGGCCGGTTGGCCTAGCGATCGACCTCTCGAAATCGGGTGAATATTTTCCTAGCGGTCGGACCTCTCACACGAGCGGATCGACCGATTTGCCTAGCGTCGACCTCTCAAGTGGCGGTCGACCTCTAGCACGATGAACAGAAAATCACCAAAACCGAAACTAAAATCGGTCTAACTTTTGATCTACAAGGCCAAACTTGACCAAATTTGGAACACACCTTCCTAAGGATATTAGGAACCTATTCCAAGCAACGATTGAGTAGATCCACATCAAAGTTTTGACCTTTTCCATTTTACCGAAGGAGGGTTCAAAACGGTCAAAAACGAAACTTGATCTAGAAACTTGCTCGTGGGTGATTGATGATCAAGATCATCCTAGATGTGTTCCCACATGTCACGAGCAAGCTATATCAAGAGAAGAAACCAAGCCAAAAGCTCTCAAGAGCAAAACCCGAAAATCACCCTTTCTTTCACTAAAACGGCAAGATCAAAACTTAGATCCAAAAGCTTGCTCGTGGGTGGATGATGATCAAGATGACCTTAGATAGGTTCCCACATATCCCAACAAGCAAGATCAAGAAGAAAAACCAAGTAAAAACTCCCGGATCAAAGAAAGCCCCAAAATCACAAATAGAGAGGATGAACACAAAGAGATACAATTTGTGAAATCTTTCTTTGGATTGATTGGATTGGATAGATGGTATGTTTACAGCCACTCCATCAAGGAGGACAAAGCTCAACACTTGAGCACTCAAATCAATCCCTCTCTCTAGAACCCTAACCTCCCACTAATCTCTCCAAGCCCTAACAACCAAAGTTAGGGTTTCCAATTGAAGGGTTCAAGAGGTGTGGCGGCACCCTCCTCTATTTATAGTGGAGGCTAGATTCTAGGAATATTCCATTAGGGCACCCATTAAACCCTAACACACAATGGGTTAACACACGCACGCATTTTAAAGCGTAGTCTTCATCTTCGATTGACCTAAACCGCTTCACCATGCGCCCGCCGCGCGCGCGGTTTAGCCAAAAAGGTCACCAAGGCGGTATTTGGTGAAATTACCAAAATACCCTTCTCGATCCTTCTCAGAAGATCGAGTCCAGTTAGCTGGCACTCGCTGTTCGCCACGTGTAGGTTGATCCAACGGCTCTCATCATGTCGGCAAGTCTCCCATCCGCTCCCACCGAAACCACCATGGCACTTGCACCGACCCCGCGCCGCTGTCAACGATCGCACCGGCGCCTGTTCGGTCACCTTTGTCCATCTTGCACCATACTTGAGTCCAATGACCACCCGGCATCGTCGATCGTTCGAACCTCGCCTCTCAAGCCTAGTCCCGATCGTCCTCGCCGTTGACCGTCGTTGACCACCAAGCAACTTTGCACAACAATAGACAAGCAAATCGAAACCGGGAACAAGTTCTTCACAACTTGACCCGTTAGTCAAAACATGCATCATGCAACACATATGCAATGAAACCCATGAGATTGACCTAACAAGCAACCATCGCCGCCACGGGCGACGAGTTAAGTGAAAACCGGTCGACCGCCACCCTTGGCGATCGGCCATCGCCCGATCGATCGCGTGAAGGCGGATCGACCGCCACCAGGACTTAGCCAAAATTTCAAGACCGAAATCCGCAATCTCTCGAAATTTAAAACGAATAGAACTTTTGATTGGAGGCTCCAAAATTATGAGACCAAGTGCGAGAAACTCCTCACTTGCCTACACCTCTATTTTTGGCCCAACTCAAAAATCCAATGCCACTTATATGACCGGTCGGACCGCTCATCGACGGCCGATCGCCACCCAACCGGCCGGACGCTCATCGGCGGTCGGACCGCGACTAATTCACCCAGGCATGGGCGGTCGACCGCCACCAAGGCGATCGGCCGCTGAGACTACAGAACACGAACTTTGCGAAACTCGTGTTTTCGCAAACCTTCAACGTCATTGCCAATTGTCACATCATCCTAAGATCATGAGCATATCGCCATGATATCCACAAAAACCGGTTTGTGTTCACAGTTCCCTGATTGGTCACTGAAATCCCAAAAGAAAAAAGTTTTAGCCATCTGCTACAACCAAAAAAAAGTGACCTTATTGTATTAACCGTTAATCCTTACTAACTTTCTATATTTTTCCTTTCTTTGCAGATCATAACTACTGTGTCCTAATCTGTTATCATAATGGTGCACTATACAGCTTCTGATCAGACAATCTGAGCATACACACTTGCTCAGATTCGCAATATATTTTCTGCTACTAGAAGCTTTGGTTAGTTATATACATTCGTGTTTTGCTCATAATAACTCGCATTATCCAGATAGCACATATCGCATTGTTTCTTTTTAGTATATCCCAATTGAACAATGCAAATGGTACCATTGTAATACGTATATGCTTTTCCTTTTATGAAACCTACATGTGCATAACAACGTCTGCTTACACGTTGTCTACCTAACCGCGCATGTTCTCCTACACGCGCACGACATTTTAGAAGAGACTCGTGTTATCTTTCACTGAGATATAACATTTCACTTACTACTGACTATGTAACCTGTTTGAACCCAACATATGCACTACCTAATCGTAGTCATGCCAAAAAAAACTGACAATCCAATGTGGATTTCAGAAAACAAGAAAATTTCCGTAGCGATCAAAAATCAGCGGCGCAACAACGTGTGTAATGTCCTCCTAGTTCATTTCATTTCACAACACGCGACCCCCGTGCGCTGATCGAAGAAACAAGAGAGAAGCGACATCGCATGCATGCGACCACGACAGCCGTTTGAGCCAGTTCGTGCTGTGTCGGTTGTCAGCAAACAATGCCGCAACGCTGCATTAATGCTGGAAACGAGCCGAGTGAGCTTGAGCCAAGATCACTCAAGCTCGGGATGAACTACGGCTCGGCTTGTTTTTGAAACGAGCTGAAAGTTTGGCTCGGGTCGAATGGCTCGAGCCGGCTCGCGAGCCGAACTGAGTTTGAAGCTTTGAATTAAGATGCTTTGCCCAGTCTAAGCAACAATGCATCTAAAAAAATGGAGTAGAATCTAGAATGTGCAATACTACAACCTACAATGAGGTAAAGTAACGATGCTAGATGTGAAATGGAGTTCTTGAATCTAAAATCAAAGCCTCTTTGCAAGTAATTGCAAGTAGCTTCAGCAAGATGCTGGATGTGAAATGGAGTTCTTGAATCTTGATAATTAGGATGCAACTTGAACGAGTACAAGCACAATCATGACAACAAAATAGACTCAAAAGATTTAGTTCCGAGAAGCTCTAAAACTACCAAAATAGGCATCACAATCACCGTCTCCACGTGAGGATCAAATCCTACCTACCTACCAATCAACAAATCAGGAAGGAGAAGAAAACAACTCCAGATGAGCATATCAATGGAGCCTACGAACTCACAAGCAACATCGGATTGCATCACATCATGCATACCCTGAGGCAAACAACGAGTGCCCAACGTCGAACACCTGCCGCTCACAAGAACAACGCGCCAACTAGAGCAACAAAGGCCGCCATGGCCGCAAAGCTCATGGTGCAAGAGCCGACGTTGGTACCTCGCCTGACGTTCCGGGTGTCGGCGACATGGGCGTAGAGGCGGTCGAGCGACTTGATGCAGCGGTCGTCGATGAAGATGAGGGTAGAGGGCCAGACGACGTCGAGGCAGTGTGAGAGGCGCGGAGGACGGGGAGAGGAAGGGGATCAGGATTGGGATGATTGGGGATCGCGAGGAAGGGGCATCAGGAGGATTGGGGTTAGGGAGGATCGGGAGGAAGGGGATCGACAGCCTCTTGGGACCTGGGCCTGGCGACAGTGAGCGGGGAGAGGGGGAGGCGGCGGGAGACAGCGAGCACGGTGGAGGTGGAGGAGGCGAGGTGGGGCAAGGGGGAGGCAGCGGGAGACGGCGAGTGGGGCGGAGGTGGAGGAGGCGAGGCGAGCGGGTCAAAGGGGAGGAGGCGGGAGACAACGAGTGGGGTGGAGGTGGAGGTGGAGGAGGCGAGGCGGGGAGGAGGAGGAAGGAATGGAAGCTCGGGGCTCGGGCGAGGCGCTCGCCGCTCCACTCGGTAACAAAATAGGAGAAGGGGGTAAGGCCGAGCATTTGGGAATGAGCGGGCTCGAGCTCGGCTCAAAAATCTTGCGAGCCAGAAGCTGGGCTTAGCATGGCTTGAAATTTCACGAGCCCGAGTCGAGCCGTGTCGAACTCGGGAACAAAGGATCCTGAATTCTCTGTGTTCATACACTAGTCTAGGATTTCTAGTGTACACAGTCAAACAAAAGTGATAGCACAAACATATCACGCACTTCATTAATAATAACTCAGGGTTTATTACAAAAGGGGTCTGAGGCCAAATAGATAAATAACACAGCGGAAAGAAAATATAGTAGTAGACCACACGACTTGCCACAGGCAATCGTCTGGGGGCGTAGGCCTAGTCGTCAAGGTTCTCACCATCCTAATAGAGGTCTTCTTCTGAATAAGGATTATTCAGCAAGAGTAAGCACAACTTCCGTGCTTGCAAGTTACACCCAATATTAAAAGATAATGCATGCATAAGGTAAACAAAGGATATTGGCAGGGTTCATTTTGCATAAACAGTATTATCAAGATTAAATACTCATATTAATTTCTAATGCCAGTTTGTATACTATAACTAAAATCAGTGTTTAAAATGATAGTTTTGTAGTGGATAACCTCCATTGATTGAATGGTGAAGGATACCCTCCTATCACTTGGCTAACCGTCCAATTTTTACCATAGGATTAACCATCCTAAAATCATCTGTTGAAAATATTTTATAAACCAAAAACAAAGTCTAACTTAGAGTGAATTTGCTAGTATGTCCATGACCGCGGACGCGGCTATTTGAATAGTTTTCTACTCTGCAAAGTTTGTACAGCTTTACTCACAAGAGATAATTTGCTTTTAATGTCGGCCAATGCACGCTTCCGAAGGCGTGTGACTAAGCAATTATCATGAGACCGTTACAATGCAATGTTTTATTGTATTTATGCCTACTAAGGTTTCGCTACCATTGGACTAACCATTCTCCGGGAGCCCCCTCTTGCGCCAGGTGGGACTAATGTCTAACCGACCCCCACACAAACAACATAACACAAATAACACTAAGACGCCACAAATTATTTAGCAAAATCTATCCCATTCTAGACATGTGGTGGTACGGTAAGGCGTAACAAAATACGCTCAAAGACCGGTCCTTAATTGACTCGGACGTCTTCCAAATAAAACATATGAGCCTTAACCTTAACCAGATTAAGTCCGTGCATAAACCTGCACCCACCATTCAGCCAATTCGCCCAAGTCCAAACCCATTTTTAATTTTTATTTAGAGTAAAACCCTCTTTATAAACCTTTTGTGGTAAAACAATACCACAGTGTCAAATTTCAAACAAGTTTGTGAAAGATTCGGCTAAACCTTCCCAAATTCATAAGTGTGATCTAAGCATGGCTAAGCATATGACTAATTTTAGTAGTATTTTGTCTAATGGTGACAAGACATTCATGTTCAATACTCAAATTGGTCATACAATGAAGATTGAAATGACTATATACAAAAACAGGACATTGAAATAATTGTATAAACATATGCATGCATTAAGTAATTTAAAAACTGAAAATACATTTAAATTAATGGGATCAACATGATCAATGGTATAACTTGCCTTCGTTGACGTCTTGAAAATCTAGGTCCTCAGGATGGTCAAACTCCCGAGTCGTCGAGATCTATACGCGAAAATACGACAAATTCAATTCAAATTCAAATAAATTCAGAAATACAACTCAAATTAACTCCAAATTGAAATATTTTGGTTTAGTTATCTAGATTATAATTTTATACAAATTTTGCAACTTGAATCACCCAATTTAGAGTTCAAATGCAAAAGATATGAATTTTAGAAGTTTAAAACCTAAATCTGCAATTTAAATGAATTTTCCAAATTATTTTTCTAAAGGAAAATCTATTTACTGCGCAATGCTGACGTCAGCGAGGGAATTTCTTTTTCCAGACCGAATTCTTTCTCTAAAGGAAATCATTTGAGTCACTGACAAGTGGGCCCAATGGTCAATGGACTGAGTTCATGACCGGTCAAAGGTCCACGGTGAACCCGGCTTATGAAACAGTGCACTAGTGCGAGTGTGCGGGCGCATATGCCACGTGGGTGTCCACGCGTGTGGTGACTCAGCTCTGGGGCTGATGTGGCGCGTGTGTGGCGGTGACGTGGCTACGACGTGGCCTGGTCCACGTCAGCCCGTGACCGGCGGCGCTCTGTTGGGTGGCTCACCGGCGTTCTACGCCACGGCGAGCCCTACAGGTGTGCGTAAAATGAAGAGGAGGGTAGTGCGAACTTGTGGGTTACCAAAGCGACGGCGGAGCGTGTCGGAAAGGTCGTCGGCGACGGAGTTTTGCGGTGGCGGTTTGAGGTCCGAGGGTCCTTCGGCGAAGTGGGTGGCAGCACCGGCTTCGCAACGTTGCGGGGATGATGATGGTTTTGACGAAGAGGACGGAGGGGCTCCGGTGGCGGCACAAACGGAGCTTGAAGCTTTCGCAGTCGCCGGCGAAGAAACTCAAAATCCGAGCGCTACAGGCGAGAAGGAGGGCTGTGGGTGGTGGTGCTGAGTTGCGGTGAGGGAGGCACTCCCGATGCTCCTATTTATAGGGCGCGGGTGTGGTCGGGGCGGTGTGGGGAGCACAAAGGTCCGTGCGGGACCTCGGCAAGAAATCGGGGATTTAGGGCGCGGGGATGGAAGGGAGATACTGATACGGGCGCGATTCGATGCGGCGGTCGTAATGCGCGTGAAATAGTGGGGATTTAATGGGGATTGCACCGGGTTTTGGAAGGTCCAAATCAGCGTTAATGGTGGACTCGTGGTAAAGAAAAGGAAAGAAGCAGCGGGGAAGAAAGGAAAGGGAGACGATGACGCGGTTCGCAGATTTTGATCGGACGGTGCACATGGGCGAGAGTGAATCGATAAGTACGGTGGATGCGCAGCCGTTGGATTTTAATCCAACAGTCGCGATAGATTGAAGTGGTGCGGTGAATAGGAAAGTCACTGATGCACACGAGCCGTTGGATTTAGATCTGACGGCTATCGCTCACTGAAGTTAATAACGTGAGGTGAAACGTTGGCCGTTGGATTTGATTCCAACGGTTGAAGACGAGCGCGCGGCGGAGCGGGCTGTGCGCATGTGAAAAGGGAATTGGACCGGCTAGGGTTTTGTCCTAATGACTGTTTACAATTTTCTTTTGATTTTCTAATTAATAAAATGCTGATAATTCAATTAGGTTTTAGAAAATAGTAGGTTAAGTCAAAAATTATGAGAAAATTCACAGAAATTCTCTGAGGTATTTTGGTTTTAAATAAAATATTTTCAACTATTATTTGGTAATATATTTTGCAAATAAATTTGTTTAGCTTTAAATTAATTAAGTAAAAGCTTTTAAAAATTTCAGAAAAACCACCAAAATGATTTAAATTTTATTTCCAATTGAAATTTGAAATTTGGGCTGTTACAAGCCGGCTTGAGGTTGGTTCGAGCCGTGCTGGCTCGCGAGTCTCGAGCTACTTTTCCAGCCCTAGCTGTATTTTCGCCCGCCACATGGGCATGCAGAGTCGCCCATCCCATGATCGGGTCGTCGTAGCTCGCATAACGGGTACGTGGTAGATGAGTAGGTGGCGCGTGCGTGTCGCCCGCCTCTCACTCAGCGCATTTCTCACAGCTCGACACATCGCGAGCGAAACTATCTGGAGAATGATCGTGTAGGCATGGAAACCTTCCACTTCTGATGGCCTACCAATCAATTCAGGGGCAGCCCGCATGGGGTCGGAACTAGCGGAGTCTTGTATATCTTGTCGCCCTCCATCACACGTGCATTCAAAGCGGCATTAGCATGGGTAGTGACGGATCTAGGATTTTATCAAGCCTCAAGCTAAATTCTAATAGACTAATATTCTAAAACTAACGTTAATTTATACCCACACCACGACATAACAAAGAAACCATAATGCATAATTGACATGAAACTTTAGAAAAATGCTTCAACATAAAACGTAATAAGAAAAACATGGCAAAATATAAATAATATAACATCGTAGAGATACAATTTGAGTACCTAAATAACAAAGACTTTATCTTAGCCACCATTTCTTCATCAATAGTCGGACAAGAACCAAAACCTACAAAAACAATATAAAAAAGTAAATCGAACAGAGATATGATATAGCATTCTTGTTGTACCACGGATTCTTATCTTAAACAGACTTAAAAAAGCTATTCCTTTGTTGATCTGTTCTTTATCAGGGAGCTTGAATCCAAACATCATTACTAGTTCAGTAGATAAGGAAAGATCATTTTTTAAATTGATACAATCTACTTGTATTTACCTGATCAAGTGTTGGTGACAGAAAGGTTGTGTTACTGTTTATAAATATATTTAGCTATTCAGCTTGTATAGATCAACATAGATATACGAATCATCAGGTATCCATTCCCTACATATACAAATTACATCACATGAGTACACGTCCTATTGGACAACTTAGCGGTTAGCACATGCCAAATATGTCGTGATTATCGAAGACTGTACAACTAGTTCCATATCAGGCCATGCAAATGTTCACAGGCAAGTGCGTTACTAATCTAAAAATATATTCTTGATTGTAAAAGCATTGAGATTTTTCTCGCAGTATGACCAACCCTCTGGGCCATTCTTCTAATGTTTAGTTCCATCTCACATGTAATTCTTATGAGCAAATGCTCCTTTAAGGTAGATCCTCTTAACAGCATGAAGTGTCAAGAATGGCATTAGACAAAAAAAGGGAAAGTAATTGCTTGAATTGTGGAAGAGCAAACCAACCTGACCCCAAAAAGATGTGCGCGGGGCGGCGGCGAAAGAAGCGGGCAGGGATGGAGGGTACAGGCACGATGGCGGGCTAGGAGGGAGGGCGTGGGCACGACGATGGTCGAAGAGGGCACGAGCAGGGAGCAGTGGAGGGAAGGGATAGCGGTGGCGGAAGAAGCAAGCAGGGATGGAGGGCGCAAGCGCGACGACGGTCGAGAAGGGCGAGGGCGAGGAGCCATGGAGGGCAGGGGCGTAGGGGCGGTGTTGGCGGAAGAAGCAGACGGGGATGGAGATGCCGAGTGGGGCGAGGGGCTTTGGGGGCATGGGGAAGATGCCGAATGGGCTGGGCCAGCGGATGATCGGCCGTGGGATGGGAGGAATAGTGGGAGGTTGGTTGGCTGGGCCTCGGGCTAGACATTATAAATCAATTTGTTGGGCCTATATAGTAAAAATAATTCCACTGGATTTTTTTCTGGACCTCGGGCTACTGCCTACCTAACCTGAGACCTAGATTCGCCCCAGGCCACGGGCCACTAAAAATGTCTCTCCACAGAATGGGTTGGTCTATCACTATTTCATCTTTTGTAAGCATATGTCTAGTACAAAATATTATCCCTTGTGAAAGTAAGTATAGTACAAAAAGACGAATGATATCACCCCACCAAATTTATGAAATGATCTCGTAAGCTTCCCAGTTACCAAGACTGCCACGTCAGCTTTGCAGACTAGGAATGATAAATGAAACTGTCTCTCTTAGTGGGGAGTTTCATTTAACTGTTTCCAAGTCAAGCTGTAGGAGTTAATATGTGCATGAAGTTGTGATCCCGAGGGCATGAGATTGAAACTCGCCGGCCTCAATGCGGGTTTCAGCGGGTTTCATTGCCTGGGTAACGGTGACGAACGGGTTTCACCCCTCTTTCTCTCTCTCCTCATGAATACTTTACCAACTAAGCAAATTTGCTGATGTGACGTATCATTAAATGAGAATGAAATCCCTTTAAAACCCCCACTGAGACTGGCCTAATGAACCCATAACCGAACCAACCGTTTAACAGGAAAAAGTACGAACCGGCATCCTGTGCGGCTCGGCTAGCTCCAAGGGTGGTCCCCGCAGTCGGACCAGAAAAAACAGATGAACCTGCCGGTTTTACGAGAAACCGGCGAACCAGGCGGTTGTTGCCTACGACAGAAAGGAAAGAAGTGTGCGTGCGGCTGGCCTCCTGTGGCCTGGCCCAATAGGCTCAGTAGAGGTTTCACTGCTCAATACCTGAAAACGAAGGCCATGAGGTTTCACGGCTCAATACCTGAGAATGTCCACGTGAAGAAGGGGAGCCTAGGGCTCACCCATACCAGCCGCCACCCTCTACTCCACTACGCCATCTCCTCCGTGGCTCCAAGGCTGCGGCGGTGGCGCATGGTCGGCAAGGCACAGCGGCTTCGCGCGGCAAGGTCACAGGAGCGGTGTGCCAGACGAAGGATGCGTGGGGTTTTGCGGCTTCTCCGCAGCATGGTTCGTCAGCTTGGGGCTTCAACCTCGATTGATGAATGCTGTACAAAAAATCTGCTTGTTCGTTGATTTCTTTTTTGCTTACCCGGTGGCTCTCATCTTCTTTTATTCCTTATGTGTGTTGGGCCATCCAATTTCTTTTTTCGAATCCATACGATCGCCTTTGCGTTTCTTTCCTCAGATCGAATCTCTTTGCCCGTTGCCCATGTTGTTTGCTATACCTATACATTTAATACATGAATTTATCTATAGCATGAATATCCAGTGGCAAAAATATCAAATATGTGCTATCAGTTCTTGGTTGCTTGCCCTTTGTTAAACGTGAGTAGCATTTAAGAGCATTTACAATAATACACGTCAGCTGTTACTAAAGAGTAGCCACATCAGCATTTAGGTGATGTGGAGGAGAGATGGTGATAAGAGAGAGTGAAGTTGTTTCTAGACGAAGAAACAATCAAGTTGTTGATACCAAGATACAAGAAATAACAAAATAGCTATTGGAGACTTGGTTGTTACTTAAAAACGCGTTTTGTTGATATCAAGAATCATCATGCACACTTGTAGCAATTACAGTTAGATACAAGCTCAAGTAACAATCTATTGGAAATATAGTTTCTTTTTATTAAATTGAATGCTCTCTCTCCTCTTAGTAACAAGTTAAGAAACACACTATTATAGATGCTCTAAGGACCAACGATTCGACCGGTGAACCGTCACCCTGCCGGTTCACTTGACCGGTTTCAATAACAATCCCTCGAACCAAACAGCCCGTGACCGTAACCGACGGAAGTGGCACGACGACCCGGGCCAAGTCTTCCATACATGTGGAATCTCTGCGCTTTTCGTGACGCATGCTTCGGCTTTTGGAAAATCTTGGATAGTTGGTGGAACTGGAAGCTAGCAAAAGGTTCGGGCCTTCAGGGCATGCTAGGAGGCACGTATAGACCTCTGTATTTTATGCTATCTCGGTCATTTCTCACCTTTCGTGATTCTCATCACATAAGTAAGGTATGTGATGTCGATGATCGGATGCTCTTCTCTTTCCTTTCCTGAGAGAACATTTTCTGGGGAAGAAATGGTTGCGAAGTCTGTAGTTGCAAATTTGCAATAGCGGCAGTAGCACAAAAGGAGCCCTTTCTGTCAGTGGCATAGCGGCAGTATTTTCAGGTGTTGAGCCGTGAAACCTCATGGCCTTGTTTTCCTCCTACAAAACGCAAAGGTCGGCGATAGCCAGTACGTTCTGGCACATTACCACTTTCGAGCCCTAGGTCGACAAATAAAAACCATCAGGGCCTAATGATGAAACAAATGAATAGTTGGCCCGGCTTGTAATACTTGATCCTCTGTCCAAGGAGAAACCGGTCCAGGAAAAAGAATCTGGGTCGTACCGGCATTGGAACTTCATAACTCATGAGTGAATGAATTAATTGCCTTAATAACTGTTTGATCCTGTGGTAAATTAAGGGTTTGTTTAGATAGAAATGGATTATAATTAATCTCTTTAGATTGGAACTTGGAAGGGGTTTTAGTTCAAATTCCGAGTTAATTCAAAAAATTAGGTCGGATCACAGTATCCAAAAAACCTTAAGTGGGAAAGGAAAGGAAAATGTCAGGCCAACCAGTAGAGACTAAAGAGACATGCACACAACTTGCAAGGTCAAATCAGGGAACTGACTAAATGCTCTTCAAGGGACCCATCGGTCACTAGTGATCTTTGTAGCACCGGTGAGTGGTGACATCGGCACTGATCGTCTCAATACTTTCTCCCCCTCGAGCAAAAATAAATAAATCTACAAAGCCTTGTCAATTGTTTCCTGGAGTACTCCTCCACTATGGAAGTGAATTGGATAATTGAGCAAGTTGTTCCTGACTCCACCTTCCCGGATCAATGTTATCATGTTTGAATTTGATTTTAGTTTCAGTTTATGTAAACTGTTAGTGCTGCAGTTTACTGCGTTTTCTTTTTTTTTTTTTTTTTTTAAAAAAGTGAGCTTGTTTGGTAGGATAAGTACTTTGTTTATATATATCTAACGTTGATTCATTACATAAACATGTGCTTATCTGGGAAATAAATCCTCAGCACAGTACTGTGCATTAGGGTTGAATCTCAACTATTCGATCGAGAGCCAATGGTCTAGATCGGTAGCTACCTGCATTATTCCTGGAATAGTAATATCACAACTGCGAAACTTTGCTACTGTACTGTGTGTTAAAAATACTGTAACAGGCTCAGTTTTTTTTATAGCTAACAGTGCACGTCTGCATTACTAGCTAGTATTCAGATCCGCTTATCCGATCATCTCCATGTAACATCATTATTAAGTGATACAGGGGCCCACCTGTTCGTCTACCAATCTCACTTCTCCTGTAGAAGAAACAACGCGAAGTCGCGAACGATTCCCCACTAGATCGGACGACGCACGACAGCTTGGCGGTGCGCACAGGACTCAACAATCGCCGTCCGATCTGATACGTAAGTGGCCCGTGTCCAAGTCTAGCTTTTGGCTCTGTAGGACAACGAACTGAGCCTCTACTCGCCACGTGGGCGAGAAGGATTCCGACACGTAGCCCTCTTACCGGCATCTGCACCCTCGTGTATCACCGGGTGGTGACCTCACGGGCCCACCATACAGGCACGGAGTACGGCGCGGGTACGTATGGCGCCAGTGCTCCGCACTTCTGGGCCCGCGAACGGCGGATGTTAACAAAGTAGCCCAATTGTGTAGGAGGTCCTCCTGTTTTACGGAAAATACATCACGAGCGCTTTGAATACTCTGAGACTTCTGATGCGTTCCATACCGAGCCTAAATTACTGATCACAAGCACCGTTCCCCAAGTTAGTTGCGTTCTGAGACTTCTAATGGCGTTACGGGCTCTTCAAAAGTACTTTTATTTTACTACCTATATATAGAGAGAGGCAGAAATTACTAACCACGTCAATTTTAGCATGAAAACAGATAATATCTTGCGATAATCTACAAAGATTTTCATTATTAACAAATGGTCCTCAGGATGTCCACCTCCCCTCGGTTTGAAATTTGACCATAAGCTTTGTCATTCACTTGACAAAGAAGGTAAGAATCCACCTCCCCCGGGTATCCCAGTGAGGTGTTAGATACACAAATAATTTAATTGTGCGATCAACCGAGATCCGTTTTAGAACGCATTATTCTTTGCTTAGGCATGTGTAATAGTTTGTCTTTTAAGTATCTTAATAGTATCATGTTAGCCGTCGGTTAGCCTTTCTATGTCAGCAAAATTGTAGATAGAAAGATAGAATTATGAGAGAGAAGGGAAGCCGTCTCTTCCTCAAACAACTATCTCTACACACGAACCGAGATAAAACAATCAGTGCATGTGAGAGAGGGGTGAAGAAGTGAGAATATTATAAGTTTGACATGAATGTTAGAGACAACTCGTTAGAGGCGTTGTCTCTAAATCTGTATTTCGATGACATGGAGTTGATATAACAAAATTAGAGACGATACTATTGGAGATACACTTAGGTTGTCTCTAACACTCTCCATGTCATCTTGAGATAATTTTAAAGACAAATATTCCAATACATTATCTCTTGAGCTGTCTCTTTAAAGCCTCACAAGCATTTATGTTTTACATGAATCAAGTATCTTATTTCGTGTGAATAAACGGCCACTGCGCTCCAACAGCAAAAAGTTTCGTTGCTAATGCCTTGTTTCGCGTGATGCGCATGTTGCTTCGTGAGAGAACGACCTTATTCTCTCTTCTCTTTCACTCTCATCCACGTCATCATAAAACTTATATGGTAATCTTAAAAACAGCTAAAGTGATACTGTTGAAGATACCTTAGAGGATGTGAATGTGAAATTATTGGTAACTACATGTTCGCAAGAACATGCTTATCTGAGGACTGGACACATGGGAATGGGACGGAAGTAGTACAAGCGGAGGATTCAATTCAAGCAAATTTTGGGTGCTTCACTGCTTGATTTCCCCACTTGCCCTTGGAAAATACTCTTCTGAATTGTTTATTTTTAGCACCTCACGAGCCTCGTGTAGTCGTGGTGCACAGAAACAAACCTGAGACACAAAAACAAGAACACACATCCCCACAGATCCCACAGCCCCCCGCCAATCAACTCGCGATCCCCTCTCTGACGATTCGCTCCCGGGCACGACGACCTGCTGCGATTCGATTCGCGTAGCTCGTCGCGAGTCTTCCCCACGTCTTACGATTTACTACCAGTTGCCGCCGTGCAGTTCTTGGACTTCGCCGATCCGTGGATCTCCTCTTCCACCTCCACTTGGCGTGTAAGCCTACTCGAATTGGGAGGAGGGCGACGAGGAGATGGGGCTTGGCCGGGGGACGCCCTGGCTGGCGCTGCTTGTCGGCCTCGTGGCCGCCGTCGCCGCCGGGGCAGTGGCCGCCTCCGAGGGCGACGCCGATCCGCTCTACAGGTAGGTTTGTTTCGTGGGTTCTTGTTTAGTGTCGTCTTCTTGCTCCCAGGATTCGGTGGTCTGGTAAGGGCGTAAGGTCGCGGGGCTCTGTTTCGTTTTGGTTTTAGGAGTCGATTGCCTTCTGCGATGAAACCAGCGCACGTATGGCGATAGATGTTTGTAGGCATTTGCGCGAACACTCCATGGTCATTGACTGTAGGGCGCGAGATTTGGTTTCGCGGCCAAGCACGATGCGCCTGAATCATTCTGTGTGCACGCCGGCCATATGGTATTCTGGTGATAGATTTGGTTAAGTTCTTCTAATGTTGCACCCGTGCACCATCTTAGGTAAAGATTGCAAAAATTGAAGTATTGCACCAAGAAAACTATGCCTTTTAGAAGAAGAAGCCAATGTGTGTGCTGTTCGTTTGGTAATCTAGCCGTGATCATGTGTGGAGTAACACAGCTTTGTTTGGTATTGTGGACAAAGGTTGTGAGTGGTGACCTGATGAAAACTTGTCATTTTTATTTAGCTGAGTATATAAACCTGTCCTTAAGACCTGTTCGTTTTCTCTTAACAAATTGGGATGTTGTTGCTTTGATGAGCAATCAACAAGCTAATTGTGAGGATTTGTCCTACTTTTACCAGAGCTTGTGTTGAAGAATGCGAAAAGACAGGTTCCCTCAAAGAGACCTCTGTTAAGCATTGTCAAGTTCCAACTGGTAACCAGCCTGTCGACAAATCATGGTACGCACATGAACCATTATACTTGCAATGGAAAGAGTGGAATTGCAAGAGTGAATGCCGATATCACTGCATGATGGAGAGTGAAAGTGAAAAGGAGCAGCTTGGATTAGGACCAGTTAAGTATCATGGCAAATGGCCTTTGAAGCGTGCATCTGTGTTTCAGGTAGTTAACCGTTGCTTGAATCAATTACTGGTTAAATGAATTACTTTTCACTTGAATTGACTTAGCATACATGTTTCAGTTTCACTCTCTTGTGGGCTTGTGGCCTTCATCTATTATTGTTATCACCACATACCCACTTAATTTATCTTCCTTCCAGGAGCCTATATCTGCTGCTCTCTCTGCACTGGCTCTTCTTGTGCAATTTAATGGGTGGCTATCCTTTTTCCTCCTGCTTTCTTACAAGCTGCCTCTTAGGCCTGAAACTCACAAGACATACTATGAATACACTGGCTTATGGCACATCTATGGTCTCTTGTCCATGAATGCATGGTTTTGGCGTGCCATATATCATAGTTGGTAAGTCCAACCCACTGACCAAGAGTATGATTCTAGTGTATGTGCTTGATTATAATTGGTTGACCTTGATTCTTCATCTGGTACAGTGATACATTTTGGACAGAAAAGTTATATTATTCATCAGTTGCTGCTTTTATTGGGTACTCCCTTATTCTGGCGATATTGAGAACTTTAAATCTGAGGGATGAAGCTTCCAGAGTGATGGTTGCAGCTCCAATTCTGGCCTTCACAACAACTCATATTTTGTATCTCAATTTCTATAAACTTGACAAAGGTAAATTTTAGCCGGACAACAGATCTCAAACTTGACAAAACCTGTTTTACTTACAGTTTTTGCATGTTGAATGTATCCTTCCTGCGGATAATTGCAATACTGGAATGCTAGACAGTGCGTAGCTTTTGTAGTCACTACTTGTGTTGCTTGTACCTTGCTTGCTCTATTACTCATAGCAATCTAGCATGTCCCCAGTACTGGAGTTCAGAGTAGGTATCATAGTGCTGTATTTGAACCTGTTACTATGTAACTGTAGAAGCTTAATTTTTCCATCGGTACAGTTTGTTGCGTAATGTCAATCTTTAAGGTGTCAACTAGGTGTTAAAATGTAGGTCATATGACAACATTTCATTATGTTTGTGTTAAATGGCTATATTGTTGCACATTTTTTTTAGCAAATTTACATATATTATCTTGATGATTTGAATTCTGTGCAGATCTGAACACAAAGGTTTGTACTGCTGCTAGCATTGCTCAGTTCCTCCTATGGGTAATATGGGTTGTCATGACAAAACATCCTTCATGTTTGAAGATCATGTTTGTCACTGTGGGAAGTGTACTTTCGATGATCTTGGAAGCCTATGACATCCCTCCACGCTGGGGATATGTAGATGGTCATGCAATCTGCCTAGCTGTGTCTATTCCCCTTACATATCTCTGGTGGAGATTTGCCAAGGAGGACGCCGAGATGCGCACTTCAGCAATCATCAAGAAGACAAGGTAGTGCGTTCTGCACAAGCTAAAAGCAAAAGGGTTTGCACCTATGTAAAATCTTATGCCTCGGATCCAGTCTCACATTGTAAAGTTCATTTTCCTCATGTTCTTTCTAGGCAACTTGAATTACGGTTTATTGTTTCGTCCCTTTTTGCCTCAGCTCAGAAGGTTTAGGGTTCATGCTTAGTGTTTGACTAGCCTGGTATATTCATTTACTTGCAATCCGACAGTGTAACACAGTATGCTTGTAGCTGTGGTAACATAGGAGCGTAGTTTTGAAGCTTTCTGGATGTATCATTGTGACACGATAAATTTGGTTCATTGCAAGCGTGTGATGCTTATGGATTCATGTGCCTTGTTGGTCCCTACTTTGCCCTCTCTGTTCTGTGGAGATGTGGGCTATCTTTTTACGAACTGAAGAATATCTCATTCTGTTGTTCATTCAATGTTTTCCCCTTGATATTGTATACGAATGGAAATGTCGTTACAGATTGGTGTTGGTTGTGAGCCATAGAATATCATTGGATGAATGCAGCCTATATCTGTCAACACCATACTGGGCCGTACTTGTCTCCTTTTTCGTGGGACGGGCCAAGTTTTCATGCAGAATGTAAGAGGCAATTGTCAACGTGTCGCAGATTTGATGGCCTTGTAGATTCACAGATTAGTCTTAAAAATGTGTAGACTCACATGCTAAAGCATCTCCAATAGTTAGAGATAACCTTGTCTCTAACATATGATACATCATCTTTAGAGATAACATCTCCAATAGATCGTTTTTAACACACTCTCAAATATTTATATTTTATAATTTTTCTTTGAAATAGGCTACATGTCAACTATAGTAGATTAATGTAGCATGTCTTGTTTCGCATGCACGACAGTCTCTTCAAGAAGAGACGACCTGTGCTCTCTCTCCTCCCCTCTTTTCTCCACGTAGAATTTTATTGATGTAGTATAACTAAAAGACGATAATAAATATACTATTAGAGATGCCTTTAATAAAGTACTCTCTTTTTTCCATTTCCACCCCGCCAAAATATACACACCGCTCCCTCAGCATCTAATTCACTACACCCCTAAACCACAAACCTAACCGAATATATTCCCTCGCATGTTAACACCTAACACTCGAGTTAACAATACAAACGAGTACTTGGCTCCCTTTACCAAACTTACACAACCAGATCCCCCACAAGCTCATCCACGAGCTCGTCAATCACCAAGCCCGCCACCACCACGCTGACCTCGCGCTCCTCCTCGCTGACGCGCATCCACCGCCGGCTTCGCTCCATCTCCGCCACGAAGGCCTCCCGGCGGCAAAGGGCGTCCTCCAGGCCCCACCGACTCCCAGTGCCTTCCAGCCAGCCCTTAGCCAATCTCACCGCCTCACCGTTCGTCGTCAGGTTAAGCTTCTGTGTTCGACCGGTCGGTGCATGAAACTTGATACATTCAGAGCGGCGTTTCGTCTCGACGAAGAAGTCGAGGAGGAGCCGCTCGGAGACGTCATCCACGCCGACCGAAACGGTGTCCGTCAGTAGCTCTAGGAGGCTGTACTCGTCGGCCTCTTCGTGGATATTGACGCTTCGGTGACCATTCGGACGTGGCGGTGCTGTTGCGTCGGTGCAGCACTGGAGCTGCTGTACTAGGACGCTGCCGACGCCATCGGAGTCCGAGGCGGCGAGGCGTGCCTCGAGATCCACGGGGCCCAGCTCCCCGATGCTCCCGAACCGTCGGATCTTGTTCTGCAGCTGCATCTTTCTCCCTGTCCCATGACAAAGGAAAATGAGTTAGTAAGCATTAACATTAACCAATTCTAGCGTCAATAATTGCGGGAGTCAAACTACGGTCAGTTAATCTAGATGCGTCGGTTCTTTGCCCTTTTCCGACAGTCACTGGTCGTGTGTGTCCAGTAGCATCTTTAAACGATCCGGACTTTTTGCTTTTGTCGGGGGCCCGACCCGGATGAGCAGTAGAACAATCGGCACGGCTTTTATAATGTCCGTAGCGTGTCCGAGCAAAAGACAGAAAAAGAGGAGATTCCGGTTTGGCATTAGCACTACCCGACGAACACCTCCATCCCCGTTACTGCTCCCTACTAGGATTTGATAGTGTTTTTGTGGACTATTAGTAGTAGACAGTGGTGGTAAGGTCCTAACAGAACCGACATTTAACTCCTAGATTTATCTGTGTTATATGCATTGAGCTTAGTAGTACCTGACGCCATTTCAGAAACTATGGTAAGTTTCTCTGCTATGTCTAGTGCAGTTTCCTCAAACCGACAAGATACAATATACATGTGACCTCAACTTCAACCGGGGCTCAAGAGATTCAGAACTCGATTGGGTACAAGTCCACGACCTCGTAATTATATGATCACCGTACCTTTGAACTTTAGTTGTACTTTCTTGTTCCTTTCCATGATTATTTGCAAGGATTGCCCATGCATGCACATGCACATACTACTACTTGATAGTAATTCTCTTTTGTTTAGAATGATTCAGAAAAAGAACACTTACTCTGGAGCTGTGCGAGGCTCTCACTGAAAGAAGCACAACACGCACTACCGGCGTCCCTTTCTTCCCCCTCTACGACGTCCTCGTCATCTTCGCCGTCCTCGTCGTCGAATGGGAAGTCCATGACGGCCACCGGGCTGAGCTGTTCCTTGCCGTCCGTCTCCGAGCTGGACCCGGCATCCTTGGATTCCCTCTTCATCGCCTGCATTTCACATTAGTAAAGTACTTTAGATCACTATTAACTATTGTTAAGCTAGCTGCGACTGTGAATAGGTTATCACACGACAACGGCCGCGCGTTCTCGCAACAGTCCAACGAGGGGAAGAGTACGGAGCAGCGAGCGGAAAGGACGCGCGCGTGGCCTCGGCGTCCGGCTTTCCCGGTCGTTTTGTGCCGGTGGCGTTCTAAACTCTTCCCAAAAGACAAACGCAGATCACACGAAAACAAAAACACGGTGCGGTGCTCAAGCAGAACTCGCGGCGGATTAGGGTATCTATCTCTAATTTTATTATATTAACTTACGTCATCGAAAGACAGATTTAGAGATAACACCTCCAATAGCTGTCTCTAGTTATCTCTAACATTCATGCCAAATTTATAATATTCCGACTCATTCATCACTCTCTTATATACATTGATTGTTTTGTTATGTAAAGATGGTTGTTTGAGGAAGAGATACTTCACTTCTCTCTCAAGTTTCTCTCTTCTCATCTAGGATTTTGCTAGCATTAAAGGATTAACTGATGGCTAACATGATACTATTGAAGCTACCAAAGTGGGCACTTTTGTCGCTTAACTGACGAGTTAATTCGGCCGTTGAATCATGTGGCCATGGCACATGCGAATGCGATGGTTGCAGACAAAGACAGCGCTTGGCAGCAGTGGTTGGTACGCGCAGACACGCAGCTAGATAATATGCAACGTGGCCATGGCACGCAGTAACTGGCGGATGGAGCAACCGGCCGGGACGAACAGTAGAAGCCATCACTTGCCAGATCGACAGGGCCTTCACTCTGACTCGAAGCTACGCCTATCCTGCCGTTCTCGGAGCGAGAGCACTGCCGTTTCTCTCTGGGCTCACTCCCCGACAGGCTGCACTAACTATGCATCGGTGCTACTGCATTTATGCCCTGCAGCTACTGCCTTTTGGTCCACAGCCCACGTAGACGTGCAGGGGACGTTGGGCATGCGATTGAACAGGATGATTTGGGTGGCCGGACAGAGAGCTCTAGGCAGAGACCTGAAGTTGGAGCAGTGTGGTAGTACAAGACTGCTTCATTTTTCACCAACCTGCCAGTACTTGACGACCAAACTTATACACGAGCTTTCATCTTGAGAAAGGGGCCCTGGAACTACACCAATTTAGCAACCTTGGAGTAAAGGTAATCACAGTTCCGAGGCACAAATCCCATTGCACCGACCACTTGCAAAAAATGCAAGGCACTGTTTGGTCGTCAACTAAGAAGTACTAATGAATCCGTTAAAGGGGATGTAGTACTACTACTCCAAACTCTATTAGTACTACTACTACTACACACTTGACAAAATCCAATAGGACAGCTATCAACAGAAGGGTAAACGGTTGAGGCCGTAAATTTAGCCTGCCAGGGTACAATCTAGACCGGTCATTTCCATCAAACAATCATCGCAATTGGAGAAGCGCTAGACACTAGTGGCGTCACGCAGGATACACAGATTACTCTACTCTGTACAAATAAATAGGACCATGTTGCCTCCTATGCTCATGAATGCAGTAGCGGATATGGACTGCCAATGTGCTTTGGTTGCGATATGAATAGGTGGGGGTTTGTTTCTTCCACTTCGATCCAGAGCTTACGCGAATGATGCAACTAATCAAATGAAGCTAGTGGGGCGAGACGCCCCAACTGAATTAAAGCCCAATTAGTGAAGCGTCATTAAGCATCATTGTTGAATCAAACTAAGCGAGAGAAAACGCTAATTACCTCGTTCTCAGCTCCCGCCGCGGCGGCGGACACACCGGCGTGCAGGTTCTCCGAGCTCGCCGACGAGAAGTCGGACTCGGACTGGGACTTCCTCTCGCTCGAATTACTCGACTCCGACGTCTCCGAGTCGGAGCTGCACCCGCGGTTGCAGCTGCTCACGGCGGCCACCGGCGAGCCGGCCGCCGCCTCCTCCTCCTCCTCCTCGCGGCGCCTCCAGAAGCCTCCCCTCAGCCGGCGCGAGAGGCTCCTCGAGAGGTGGGACAGCTTGGGGCGCAGGGAGTGTGATCGGCCGAAGCGGAGCGCCTCGGCCTCGAGGAGGTGGCGCATTGGCGACGGCGCGGTGGCCGCCGCGCCGGCGACGCACAGGCGGCGCGGGTAGCAGCGGAAGCCGGCGGCGCTGCACGAGTCGCAGTCCAGCTCCAGGAGATCCTTCAGCCGCAGCGGCCTGTCCGCACCCGCCATTGCCACCCGTCACGTCACCCACTCTGCCACTCACGCACTACTCGTCTCGGATCTCAGGATTCAGGAGAGTGGTGTGAGAAACGAGCTGACGAGTGCGCGCGCGTGGCCATGTGCTAACTGCTAAGCGCGCACTGCTCAGCTAGCGCTCAAGTGCGTGTGATTTAAGGGAGAGACGAGACGCCAGGATCGGCAGGTGCGCGTTGCGTGGGCATAAATAATGCGCGAGTTGAAGCTTGTTTTTCGATGCGAGGGCAGGTGCTGCTTGTTTTGGCCGGGGCGGGAGAGAGCGGAGAACGGCGGGGTGGATGGAGATAGCGGCGGTGCGTGGAACCGGAAGGATTTGCGTGTGGCCACCCGTGGGCGCGGGTTAAATACACGGCATCTCAGTATGCACACGGCACGTACGGGGAGGTTACTGCGCGTCGCTAGTTGCAGTTTGGAATCACCCACCCCGGACGGCTACCAAGACTAGGAATTATTTCGTCGTCGACGCCTAGGCCCTAGCTATACGGAGGCTACCTGAAAACAAACTTTGGACTAGTCCGCGCCACAAGGAAAATGGGTTTTTGTGGCGATATTTTCGTCACAGAAAGTCTATTTTTCATCGCTAATTAGTGCATGTGACTATATATTCAAGTCACTAATAATCTAGTGATGAATTTCCTTTCCCCACTGTTAACCATATTTATTAGTGGCGAAAACAAGTATCACACCGATGATGCTTGTAGTGACGATGATGTCCCCACGTTTTTCATATATATTTGGAACAAACAAATCACCGCAATTATATTTAGTAAGAGTGACAACTTATATGGTCACAAATTGGCTCATATTAGCGGCAATAGTTTCATCACCGGTGAAATCGTCTCAAGAAATCATTTTTTTGCTCTGGTTGATCTTCACATCTGTGACTTCAGCTTGCACACCAAACATCATCCAAACTAATTAACCCTCGGTCGAGCCCTTAATCTTTAACTTTGGTAAACACGTCATCTTCAATCTCTGCAACCGTGGAGATCCTGCGGTAGTTGTTTCTTCCGTTTTCTTTGATTCCTATGAGAAAAAAAAAATCACGACAAAATCAGCAAATATTCTCATAAGATAACTTAAGTACAAAATTTAAACCGAGACTTTGCTCACTGGCCAAGTGCACAATTCAGATCGGATGGTTGAAGTTAGTCACCAAAGTTGTGGAATGAAAATTCAAACAAGACACACACGACCGACTAGCACCGCCCATGTCACCAACGTCACGTCACGCCTCCAAAATCCCATACAGCAGAGCTGCCGGTTCCTTGTCAGTCATCCCTACGCTGCCTGAACAGTGCACCCTAGCTGCAGCGTGCGCACTCACGGGTTTCCCGTGAGTGCGCCAGCCGATCGCGCTGCCGGAACACGGCGAGGTGGTCGCCGGGTCGCCGCACCTCTTCACCGATGTACTGCGCATCCAGGTGATGAGCACGCCGGAGTGTCCACCACCAAGCTAACCTAACTCGCGAGAAATCGCGACGCTACCGCTCAGGTTTTTTTTTTTTTCTAGCTGGACATGATCTCAGGAAGAAGAAGAAATGGATGAGAAGAGCACATGAGAAATAGATCAAGAATGGGGGAGAATCAGTTGCGTGCCTGTATAAGAGGAGGAGAAGGCCGGTGTCGAACTGCTACTGAACGTACGGTCGCCGCGTGACTCGCGAGTTCTTGCATGGAGGGCCGAACTCCCCAACAAGACACTGTTAGTTGCCAGACAAGTTTATCTTTGCACCTCTCTCTATGTATTACATGTGGACTCCACCAGAAAGTGATTAAAGTAATGTCGCTCCGTACGTTGAGTTGCATCCACAAATCCATCATGTGACCGTATCTACGACCATATTATTATGACACAATATAATGTTATCACCAACCATATAAGTAACATCCAATACAAAAATCAGCAAAATTGGCTACAAGACAATGTAAATGCATGTATGCATTTGCCACAAGACATTCGACCTATTAAAATAATATTTTTCTATGTTTTGAAGATAGTCTTTCAAATATGTCCAGATTGCACCTTTTGTTTTTAATCCAGAAAATATCAAATTAACTAAAAAAATCCGAGAAAAAAAAATCAGATTTCCAAATAAAGAATTTTGAATTCAAATAAATTATTTTAGATGGTGATTCGCATCTAATTAATCACAATAACTACTTTTGAAATTCAGAAAACGGGAAAAGGCTTTTTTAAATCCTTAACAATTCTAAATTTTTTTCAAAATTAATAAATGAAATTTCTAAATTAATTTTACCAAAAAAAAAATGAAATTTTTGGATGTTACGAGGAGATGGGAGGAGGGGGGAGAGAGGTCGCACCAATTTTGCCTTACCGCAAAGACTTCGCTATAAAGTTGTCACGTGAGAACATAACGAGAGAATACTTGCTTCCCACCTTTACTGTTTTATCCGTACTTCTATCCTAAGACATAGTGTAAATAGTCATAAAAAATCTTCAAAAAAAGCTAGACAGATCATGGTATAATTAAGCTTCCAGCAAAAAGTCAACTGAAAAAGTGAATGAGAGAGAGAGAGAGAGAGAGAGAGAGAGAGAGAGAGAGAGAGAGAGAGAGAGAGAGAGAGAGAGAGAGAGACTTCAATGAAGAGTAGCTTTATCCTTTTCATTATTCCTTTTCTTATTCCCGTTTCAACAGAATTTGTCTTTTTTATTTTTTCTTGTGTAGATCAAATTCAGATTTGAAATTTTGAAGCATGGTGGATTGATTTTGTGTCAAGACTACCAATTTGTTCGGGAATTTTTTACGACCGTTTGCACCGTATTTTAGGCAGAACACAGGAAGCATGTAAGGGTGAGAAGCACCCGATATTTCATCACAACATAATATTATGTCAATAATTAATAAGGTATCATGTGACGCATAATATTTTGTCACTAATTATAAATAAAGTAGTGACAATGTGATAGTTCGCCACTAAAGAAACATCACTACTAAGATTTATAAATAAAGGTCTGACAACATAACAGTTTGTCACTAAGATTTCTTGTGACGACATAGTAATTTATCACTAATTATAAATAAATTTGTGACAACATGACAATTCGTCACTACTACGGCTTCTTGTGACTATATAATATTTTGTCACTAATTTGTAACCAAGTAGTGGTAACGTTATAGTTCGTCATTGTAAAGTCGTCACTACTAACACGTCCTGCATATATAGCATGTGGTTGCTATTTGTATATGAAGCAGTGACAATATGGTAGCTCATTACTGTAGAATTATCGGTACTATACTATCTTGCTATTTTAGTCAATATAAATAAGATTACGGATTTGCTATTTCTAAGTCGTCTGAAATTTTCTTAAGTTGAAGTCAATTGTTGTGACCATTGGATTTGTGCAGAGATTGATGTGTCATATGATTGGATATTGATTTAATGGATAAAATTAGTAACTTATGCTTAATAAAATTTCAGTCACTTTACGAATAGACAATCACATAAGATTAATAGTGACAAAACAAACTTTCATCACCGTGTTTTGTCACTGAAATTGTGATTCCTTGTAGTGCCGGTTCTATGATTGGGGGTGGCTGGAAATGTCTTGTACTCGACGACACTGGATATTGCGCGTTGGATTTGGATAGTCATGCGTACGTGTAATAAACAGCTCGCTGTGTTAGGTACACAAGTGCGTGGTCGATACTATGCAGAACTTCTTGTATGCTGGAACGAATGCAGTTAAGATACCAAGACTGCATTAGCGTCAAACCTATGGATTCTATATTGGTTCAAACATGGTTGAATCCTGAGATTCAGCCACGAAAATAGAATTGAGGACTAGTGGTAAACTGTCGTCACTACTTCATTGTCGGGGAGATGGCAGCCAGCAAGCATGCTCTTCTTCACTTTAACCCCTACCAACTGTAGCTCTAGCAAAAGCAGCAGCAGCAGCAGTAAATAAACTTGTCCAAAACGTAGTGGTATGTTCGAAATCTTGAACCGGTCTCAACCAGTCCCGTATGATGCCACGTGGCGGATTAGCGGCGAACCAAGGCTCTGAATACAGTCTATGTCAAAACGAGAAATATATTATCTACCGTTCTGAATAGAGTCACTGCAACCTTCCCTGATGTTAATTTTTCATGTTCCGATGATTAAATTACTGAAACCAGCGAACCACTGACCGGGCGAACTTTCGTCGCGGTTTCCACGGCGCGAATCGATTCGATTCAGCACCAGATTTCACTCGTGTAGCCTTCAGTACGAGTCATATACCATTGACTGGCACACGCGGAGGGAACATATATATACTGTCTCGATTTTTCTAGTATTCAGATTCGAGCTCCAGCTGTGCCGTTTGATGCTCTCTGCCAGCTCGATACCACGGGGACACTGATTAATTACCGCTTGTCTCCTCCTTGATTTCGTCCGATTACCAGTCCCAGTCTTTTACTCAACAATGTGAATTTTCAAGAGGCGAAACTCCACATGCATGCCAGCCATTTCAATTTCGAACGCGCGTGCTCGCAAGAGATGAACAAACCTCGAACCGAATCGGTCAATCAATGTAGCTTTGCACGAGCAACAGCGCCGGAACAGAACCATGATGCGTGCTCTGGTGTCGCCACTACTCCCTGCCCCCTCCTCCATGGCAGACGGCTCAGCAGTGTGGCTTTGCAAGTGACCTGGCAGGCAAGGCAAGGCAAGCCTCTTGCAAAATGCAAAACCTCTGCCTCAGGGGACTGCAGCTTCGCTTGGCCAAGTTAACCATCCGACAACGCACAGGATCCGATGAAATAATATGTGGGAGATCGAGCTGCTAACGACAGCTAGCCGTACCAGGTTACATGTGGTCAATTTGCATCAGGATACGAGGAAACAAAAGGTTTCTGCTGCAGGATCGCCCAGTAGTTTAATTATTCACTTGTTGCTATACATGTGAGTGGTGAACTGTGCTGTGGCCTGCACAGCCTGCATGGTATGTGCCGGCTCACAGCTTCGCCGCGGCTTCGGGTCGTTTCGGCCGCCCGCCGCGGCGTAGGGACAGCAGGGCGACGGCGTACGCCCTGGGATCGATGGCACGTATGCGCAGCTAGCTGTGAGTCGCCGCGTTGGCAATAGAATTAATCAAGATGTTGCGTGTTACTTCGTGGAAGCTGTTAAGGCTGCCGGATGTTCTCGCTAGATTGCGCCGTGCCCACGATTTTGCGGTGATTGCGATACGGTGATTTGGTGTTAAGATGCCTCTTGTCTGGGTCAAGTAGTTTGGTCCATGCGGTTCTTAAAGTCTTGGATTCTATTGAGGAATTTTCACAATACGGGCATGTTACTAGAAATTAAATCAAATCTGAGCATCGGTTGATTAAGGGTATAATAGACTTTTATCTGTATTTTTTTGTGAGGATATTATGGATTTTTCACTGAACCTATTACTAGTCTGCCATACGTGTTTATTTCAATCTCAGTTGGACAATTACAATTTACCATTTGCGGGATTTGTACGGGTAGTATACAAGGGGAAGTATAACTTAATCCTAACTAATGTGATCCAATGAATAAAGACCATTGGACATGCCATATCGATTTGAAGGTACCGTTAAAAAAAGCTCTTTATTGAAGGGTTATGAGCTTGATTACAGCCTATTACAAGTCCTGGTATGTATCAGCTTTGCTGTACACTGTGTAATTCGAGGTGTGTTGTTGTAGAGATCTGGTGGTGTTTTGTCATATAACAATTGAAGCTATATCGATGAGAGCTTCATTAGTCACTACCAATGGTATCGTACTACTGCTGCTGCTCACAAAATTTGGCTTGCCACTTTGGAACAAGGTGAAGCCGTCTTCTATTAGAGAAATCCAACGCGTGCCATTATATAGTTCCCATAGTGTGCAAACATTGTAGTTCCCATAGTGTGCAAACATTGTAGTTCCCATAGTGTGCTTGTTTGCTGTAAAGAACACGAATATTAACTATTACACCTTCTCTGATCGCAAATTTAGATAAACTCAGTCGATTTGCACGAAATTAAGCTTCACGGCGAACATGAATACATTCATATAAACTCATGATTTTTTTACTATATTTTTAATTTACGTGATTAGCATTGGAATTTTATTAGGACTAAGTCCTTACTAATTTAATTTATATGATTAAGCAATAGTTAGGACGAAACCAAAAAGCCTAAGAGTTAATTTGTGACATATGAACCCACTTTATGTAGCATCTAGATTCTATTTTGTTTCTAAATTTTTGAGCTATTATTGAGTCTAATTTGTACTGGACAAGTGCATGGTATTTCATCTCCCTGCATGTTTATAGTTTGATCAAGCATTTCTTCCTCGTATCTGGCTTCTGTCATCCCTTCCGTGGCTCGGTGAAGTATGCATATGCACCAAATTCCACCAAGCTCAAGTTATCATTTATCGTGATCATTATCTTTTTTTCCTATTGCTTTTTTATATAAAAAGTTTTCTTCTAAGAAAAATTCTATTTTTTATAAGGGAAAAATTGAGGATTTGCTACTCCTACACACCTTGATTTAAGATTTGTCATATTTAAGTTTCTTCTTGAATAGGGAGGGATAAGTGCGTCTTTTCACATTGGATTTTGGTGCAAAATAAAAACAAAAATACAGAAATTCGTCTAGGGTGTTAAATCACATGTATTTTGTGCTTAGCAGTGGCAAATTATCAAGAGAAAACTTAAATGTGGCAAATCCTAAATCAAGAGTTTAGGAGTGACAAATCCTCAATTTTCCCTTTTATAAACAACTTCAATTGGATGATAACAAATTTAATGTCTCTCCTTGAGCTATCAGCCCCCTATGGTCTAATCCTGGCTCCGCCCCTGGGTCCACTTGCATCCTGGGATTGATGTGCATGTATGAAACTGTTGTTCATATTCTTTTTAGACCACAATATTCTTTGAAAACTGTAAATATAATACACATCAGAACACGGGAAAAAATTCTATGACACTAGTGTTACGCATGACTATATGGTACTACATCTAGGATGCGAACACGTGATAAACACAAATCTTTGTACACATGAGATGCATAAAGATTTGCGCTTCCACGTATTCGCATCTTAGGGGTGATGCCCTGTAGTCATGCATAGCACCGGTGCTGTAGAATTTTGTTTGGGTAACTGAGAAAATAGCTACCCATCGATCAGCATACATGGCATCGATTGTATTTATTTTGGGATTTGCCGATTAATATAACTATTTTATGCATAATTAATGGATATAAGAAAAAGGGTGTTCCATATACCACTATACTAGTACTCCACTATACTAGCTCGAACAGTATAGTAAAATCTTTCTATGAAAAAGGTGGTATTGTAACTGTATGTATGTCTGTATCCGTGTTGTGTCTCCATCATCCATTTCACATCCATGCTACGTACAGGGGCATCACAAAGCGTACATATATACGTTGCCCCGCGAACACACGTTCCTCCGTCAGCTCACGAGTGAGCGATCGATCCCACATCTCCACCACCAGGTCATGGCGTCCCCATCGATCGTAGTCGATCACACCCTCCTCCACTATCTCTAGCTCGTGATCAGGAGTGATCCCACAGGCTCACGCCGTCCACATCCCCACCCTCCGCCTCCAGCGACGCCTCACAGTCCGCCGCCGCCTCCCACCCCAGCACCGGCGGGCTGATCATCAGCCCCTCCGCCATGCCCACCATCAGCCGCGGCATCTCGAACACGTCGTCCTCGTCCACGACGCCCATTAGTTCGTCGTCACGCCTGTCCGCCGCCGCGCTGCCATGCAGCTCATGATGATCTCTCCTATGGGCACTGACCATCGCGTACGCCGCGGCAGCAGCGGCAGCCGCGGCCCGGACGCCGTCCGCGGACACGGACGCCGGGGCCAGGCGCGACCGCGCCGCATCCGGGAAGTTGAGCGCCGTGCCGGCGCCACGCAGCGCCAATGCGGCCGCGTCGTACGCCGCGGCGGCCATCTCGGGCGACGGGTACGTGCCGAGCCAGATCCTGCTGGACTTGCGCAGCTCCCGGATCTCCGACACCCACTTGCCCGCCCGGAACCGCACACCGCGGTACACCGGGTGCCGCGTCTCCGCCCGCGCGCGCCGCCCGCCCGCGCTCCTCCGCTCCTGCTCTTGCTCCATACACCAACTTACCAATCGATTCACACGTGCACACCCCTATCAAAACACATGCACTAGATTGCACCGGTCAGTGATCATCAACTGATCAACATGTACACTAGCTACAAGAAATGTGCCCAACACAACAACACTTAGAGCCTAGCAGCACAAGTGACCAAATCGGCAATATTAGCAATGTTAATTAGTGGACATATATAGCTAGTAGGAGCTTAGTATACCAGAGCACGTACATCCAAATGGAGGATCAGGAGGGTTAAAAGCGCCGAAGCATCCGGAGTTGGTGAAAACATATATTCAGGACAGGATCGACGCGTTTCTTGCCCGCTCGATCGATGCTCGGCTAGGGATTAGCTGTGAAGCATAGAGAGCAAAAAAAAGAGTGGCCCTCTTCATGCTTTAGCGCGGACCGGCCAATCCAGACTCGCCACATTGGGGCCAATCTCGATCGGATGTTAAAAACCCTCTTTTCCATTAGTGCGCGACGAGGTTAGTACGATCTTTACGGGATTGTTAAGAATATAATCCAAGTGGCGGTACGCTGGTGCGGCCATTGCAGTTGACTAGAGCTAGATGGATCGTCAGTGTGTGGGACGAGGAATCGGTAATCACACCTGTGTTGACTCGTTCTCAGACATTATAATAGGGTTTTTATGGAAAGCTGAAAGGGAGAGATGGAATGATGAAGAGATGGTAAATGATTCTTAATTTTGTTTTCCTGCCACCTGCAATATCCAGTACTAGATTACACGGAGCCAGCATGCATGGTCAGATATTTTTGCGTAGGAACGATGGAAGAATCTGTAACTCCATATTCAGAGGTTCACATTTGAGAAGAGTATGTGGTACAGATTTGTGTATGCTTGAGGTAAGGTTCGTGCCACTGTTCAAAGGCGGTAGCCTAATGGTCACAACTAATAAAGCTAGATAAGTGCTGAGAGTTGGGGTCAGGGGCGGATCTAGTATAGGGATATGGGTGTACAGATGTACACCCATTATTTTTGGGAAAAAACCCAGTATTTATTAGGTATATATACTAGTAAATACATTAAATCAGTATTTGAACTGCACAGGAACTCCTCCCATCGTGTTTTCTGCCCCGCGCACGCAGCCACTCGCGTTGCAGCCCCACGACCCACGCCCCCTTTGATTGCTTGCAGCCACCACGGCCCACAACCGGCGGCCGGCGCCTCATGGGATCAACCAGCGCCGAGTCGGCGGATGAGCAATCACCGGACCTAATCCTGGCCATCCCCTTCGACCAATCGACCTTCGTGAAATCCCCGAGCTCTGTGGCGGCGGCACAACCGCGCAAGGGCAAGCCACACGCGGCGAAGGCACGGCGGCGGCAGCGAGCGCGGGCGGGTGGCGTGAGGTGAGCCGTGAGCGCCGAGCGCGATGCCGAGCCGGGGATGGAGGAAGCCCCTACGCGCAGCGGCAGCACCGAGACCGAGTAGGACCAGCCACCGGCACCGGCGCAAGGAGCAGCGGTGGCCGCGGTCAAGGTGAGCTCCTCGCCTCCTCGGTTGCCGGATGCCGGTTGGTTTCTTCTTTCTTGCCTCGTCTCGCGGCCACCGCCTCCTTCGCGCCTCGCGCCTCGCCATCCTTCGCCGCCTCGCCGGGGCCGAGCGGCCGAGCCGCGCGGGAGGAGCCGCCTGCCGGGCACGGTCTCCAAGCACCAGTGGAGGCGAGCACGGGGCCGTGGGTGCGCCGCCGGAGGTCGGACGAGGCACTGGGCCGGAGGGGAACCAGGAGGCAGGAGGAAGCAGTAGCACCCATGAGACCCATGGCGCCGGGCCGAAGGAGAGGAGAATAGGATTGGCCGAATGGGGGAAAAGAAAGGCAAGATTCAGGAGAGAAGAGAAGAACCGAAGAAGATGATGGATTGGGGAAATGGGGAGTTCGGCTGGATTGGGGGAAGTCCGATTTTTATTGGCATTCAGGACTGTTGGCAATGAAAGATTTTGTTTTATGTTGATCATGATTTACCTTTTGATGTTTTGATGATTTTGATTTGTGATAATAGATGCTCATGCATGAGTGCTGTGATGGAGGTGGGTGCTCGATGGAGCATGCGGCGAGCGTCGAGGGGGCGCGCATGGCAGCAATGGCGGGAGAGCGGGGCGGCGAGCGGCGGCGCAAGGCAGGAGCGGCGGTGCGCGGCGAGCTCAAGGTGAGCTCGCTCTCGCGCCATCGTAGTTGTGCTTCATGTTCATGGATTGCTAGATTTTGAAGTGAAAAAAACCTTGTAGGCTGTAGTCATGTTGTTATTGGTTCGATGCAATTAAATATGCTTGTTATGAGGTTGAGATATTGAGGGTGAATGATTATATTGAGTGAGATTTACAAATCCTGTAGGATGAATCGATCGTTTAGTACAAATATTTTCTGTAGGATGAATAGATCATTTAGTACAAATATTTTCTATAGGATGAATGGATCAATTAGTATATATGTTTCCAAATTGCAAAAAAAAAATTCCAAATCGAGTGAGATTTACTCAATTTGTGATATCATAGTAATAACCTTGTTTGTAGTATTGCTTTGAATACTGTCGTGAAGCTTAATGTGGGTATCAAAAAATTATAGAGAATACCATTGCAGTTTTAGACTTCTAATAGCATATAATGACTAAAATATGCCACAAGTTAATGAACAATATTTTTGTAACTCCGAACACCCATTCTAGAAATGCTGGATCCGCCACTGGTTGGGGGTAGAGATAATACCAATGTATTCTGATCAAACTATGACAATCTTTGTGTTGGATGCCCTTAGGGAAAAGTCTGGCCATACAAGCATTAAGATACAGTGTTTGATTGAAAATTTGGACATGAAAAAACATATAAAAAAATCACGTTTTGAGGAGGAGAAAACATAAAAATAAAAAAAATATACTTTCATAATAACCCTTTTTAAAAATCAGTCTCATCCCAACCAACACGACTCCTCTCGTCCTCCTCCCATTCTCTCCGTTCACCATCTTCCTCTCGCCATGAAATTCACCACCGTTGACAACTCCTCTCGCCACCGACGACCATCTTCCTCCTATTCCCGATGATGGCAACCCATTTGTGGCGTCTCCGGGATTTGGATGGAGTGGAGCGAGTAGATCGGCAAGGTCTCAACGCCGTCTTCCTCACCCGGTCTCGCGGCGTTGTTGGCAATGCGGGTGGCCGTCGGCGGCTGGAGCAACGGGATGCGGGCAGCCATCAACGGCGGGAGCAGGCCAGCGATGGCTGGATGAGGGCCTCCGGTGGTCTGCGGCATTGGTGAGGCGGAGCTCGGCATCAATGAGTGTGAGGAGAAAGACGATGCATAAGAGGAGCTCAACAATTAGAGAAGAAAGAGGATTAGAGGAGCTCATCTGGGAGCCAGGCGTTCGATTTCGAGCGTCTGGATCTGGAGCACTCGCCTGACAGACAGATACACCATGGACAACAACCAAACACCACCCTGGTAAGTTCGCGACAGTGTCCTGGCCAGGCAAGCAGGCGCCGGGACGTGAACCAAACGAGCCCGTACATATATATCCTTCCGCACCACTACTGCACTAGCAAATTTGAGCCACAAAGCATTATTATTATCGACATGGACCTGAAGGATTTGGTCACCCCCACAGGGCCACATGGTGATGTTATCCCCAAGTCGATGATGCTGCAGTCCATATTAATTAGCTTGGAGTACAGCTCAATCCAAGCATATTTGTCTGCTTTTGGAATTTAGGGGAAAGGGAGCTCTTGATCTTATCCTCCAGATAGTATTGTCGACATCAAAAAACAAAGCCTTTATGATCGTTCAGCAGCTTCATCCATTTTCTGCAAGCTTCCTTCCTAAATCTAACTGATCACTAATAGTACCAGTTTGTTCAACATGCAACCCACATTAGAGCAGAAATAAGGAATTTTTTGCATCCCTCACTGACTGACATGTGGGGCGACAAGGGATGACATATCCACGATCGTAAAAATTTGCATTGGCAAATAAGGAATCACCCCAGAAATATTAAAAGCTTTTTCAGAATAGAACGTGAGGATTTCAAATAAAACTTTGTAGGAAATGGTACAGAAGTTTTGAGGGATCAAACTGGGCCTACATAAGTAGCCACAGGCAGCCAAGCACAATGGGCCTTCGATAAAGCTTTTACAATGGGCTTCTGAACGATGGATTTAATTTGCACCAACAAGCCCAATGATGGCCCTCGTGGCATGCATGTTGGACTAAACGCTTTGGGCTGCCTGCCCGTCCATCAAGTCAGCCCAGATAAGGCCATTTCTGCTGCTTTTGACCGTGGGCTTTGCTAAAACTGGAGATAAATCTTTTTATTTCTGAGACCAAGCGAGACTGAAATCTGAAGAAAGAAACATGGCAGTATGGAGCTCGACAGCTCGTGACCACTTTTGCAATATCGAGACACTTTATTGGCTTGCCTTCGCTATCATAATTCATGAAAGATAGGCACATTCTAATTAATGTCATGTTCTGTTTTTAGTTTCTGTTACGTTACATTTAGACTGATATGAATAAAAGAGAATAAAGAGAAAGAAATATGTTATCTACAATCCAACTTTATCACCAAAATCAAGGAGAAAATATCTTAGATCTATGAAAACACTAAAAGATTATATTATCTATAAAGACAAGTGAAAAGACAATACATTGTATGAACTATATATAATACTATCTAAAAGTTGATAGGCAAAAATATGATTGTACATAGATAATATTGTCTAATCGATAAAAGTTATATACCTAATAATATGATGAGACCACACCCAAAGAAAAGCTAAAAAAAAGGGGAAAAGAGCATGGCATGATGTGGTGGCTTGCCATTGGGTATGCAATCCGACAAGGCACATGCATGCATCATTTTCCCAACATGACAAAACATATCTTGTCCGTCCAGCAGAGTAGACTAATAATTCTAATCCAGAAAAGGCAATGGTTCTTAAAAAAATTAGACCCAAGGGGAAAGACATCTCAAAAGTATTTTAATAAAGTCTGAAAACAAAGCCGGCTTTTACACGTTATCTTGTCCATCCAGCTTTTTTTTTGAGAATAGGACGAATACATGGAGATCTTATCACCGTGGTATAAGCATGTTCTCAAAAGGCAATCGTTCTAGAAGGCCGCCATGGGCAAGAAAAATAGTGGGATGAAAGAAAGAACTGTTCCTGCGTGCTCTGAAGTCTGAAGTCTGGGCAGTTTGAAAGGGGCAGGCAGGTGCCAAATACTTTTCCTTCTCTCTACGGCAAGCAATGATCAGAACATCAGATGGACAGGTAGGTAGGCTGGCTGGCACCAAGAAACCGGGAGAGGAGAGAATCAGAAAATTAGTCGCGCCAAGCACTGTCGTCCAACTAGATTAGACATGGCAAAGTTAGATATCGAATTAAACAGACTCGGTGTCTCGAGGATGACGAGGATTGTATTCTTACTGATCAAATGCTTTTTTACGGGGCTTACTGATCACTGATCAGATGCTGCAAATGATGTTTTGACGCCATAATCTGGTCTTATTGAGCATTTGTGCCATGTGGGCCATTTCTCTGAAGTTTACGGTTTGGTGAGACGAAGCCGCTTCCTTTTTCTGATACGGCAGCGCCGTGGAGATAAACACGAACAATGGCAGAGTCGTGTGGACACAATTTCCACTTGTTGTAGACGCCCACCGTTTCTGACTTCTCCTTCTCATGAGTATGCATGCACACACCATTTTCTTGGCCAAGCCAATGGTATAATAGCATTGACTTCGGTTGACCTCGCGAAGTGTATGCTTATCCAACCGATCGGCCATTGCATTGTGGCGTGCATCTGGATTCTACATCTGTTACTCTAAAGCCTACTACTAGATTACAATGTTTACTTTACTCTAATACTATTATTTGGTTCGATCACGTTTACCTGAACAACCCATGCTGTCCAATCGACGGTCTATATGATCGATACATCAATAATATTATGAGTATTGGCGTCGGTGACTCGGTGGGCAGCCTCTCTACATCAGAGTAATATACTAATATATCGCAGCTTATCTCGGCAACTGCACGATCTGACAGATTATTCGATGTAGACTAGAAGATAAAAAAGACAAGATCTCATATGCGTAATTGCAATACACATACAATATGTAAACACGGAAATATGCCAATGATGATGCTGTTATTCGTCGTAGATTTGATCCGAAGTAGTAGACATGCCGATGGTCAATCTATCTGGGTTCGGTCTTTCCCAGCATGAGGTAAGTCACAAACTTCAATCACGGATGGAGATATGTGGTATGTCGTGTATTACCTTGATAAGAGAACCTGGTCTTTATTTATAGACTTTAATATAAAATCCTATTTTGGCCCATCATTAGATATAGATTCCAAACAGGTCTTTATACAGGTACGAAATCCAAGTCCATATTTTTCTTAATAGATGTTCGGACTCTTAATAAATATTTTATTTGATCACTTTATATATTTGAGCTAACCAATAAATAGATATCTAATATGTATATAAACTTATGTAGGTCCACATAATAGGAAAATAATCCAACAATCTCCCACTTGGACCAAATGAGTAAATACATATATAAAAAACTTTATGGGCTAAAAAAACTATCTATGTCATGAGCATCTCTGGAATAATCCAGTCCATCAATTATATCAACATAGAATCAAAGCGGTCTTCACTTTAAAGCGTAATTCGACCCATCAATGATCATATATGTCAACATAAAAGAACGATATGGATAAAAAAAAAATAGATGTGTAGCATGGCAATTACATGAGGTGTGATCATAACATGCCTATTTCCAACTGGTCCAACTTTATTCCTTATGAGATCAAAACATCTTCTCAAAACCAAATGAGATGATATGAGTTCAGAGTAAAAGAACAAAAACTTTATTTCTCTGGAGAATATAACTGAAGATATTTACACTAAATTGGTATTATCACATGAGCATAAGTAAAAGAGTAAAGTACATTGTAGGTCCCTAAACTTGGCAGGGGGGTTCACTTAGGTTCAACATCTTTGAAAGTGTCCAATCAAGTACCTAATATATTTAAGTGGATCAAGTAGGTCCAAAATAGTCCGGGCTGGCCAGTTGACCATGACGTGGCCGATTGACCGTGCATGTGGACTCGCCAGCCTGGCTTGCAGGCCCCGAGGCGCCCGCCGTTCATGCTCTCTCGGCAGAACTCTGGCCGCGGCGCCGTCGCTGTCGTCGTTGTTGGTGTCCTCGCTGTCGTCGTGGGCCCAGGCGCTAGTGTTCTCGAGGAGCAACAACATGAGCAATGGCGTCGGAGCGTAGGAGATGGTGGGTGCTGGTGAACAAGCTCTGCCTTGGCGGCCGTGGCGACGTCTTCGGGTGGAAGTCGTGCCTGTACTACGGCGCGGGTTCTGCAAGAACGGCGGCGGTGCGAGTTTGTCCACGGCGGCCTCCCGACGATCTTTGCGCGCCGCCGCTACCAAGATGGGCGCCACCATCGCCGAACAACGGCAGTGTCGCCTTTCCCTACTCCCCTCCGGCTCCTTCCGGCTCGCCTCGCCGCTAGCAAGTGCCTTAGCTTCTGCTGCATCAACAAAGACAACGACAACCAAAGGTACTACCGCCTTTACAACCTTCCAACTCCAACTCGTACCGCGTCGGCCAGGTGAGGATCACACCCTTGCCGTAGAGGTGGTGGCTCAGCTGGCTGATGATGCGCACCTCGGCGGCGTACTCCTTGCGCCCCTGCATCGACCCCTTGTACCGCCGCCGCAAGCTCCCCATACTGGAATCGTCTCGGCCCGCTCTACATGACAAACTCATCGGCCAGCTCGTCGTACCCCATTCCATCGTCGTCAATAATATCGACATCGATGCATTCTCCGCCTTCCTTCATTGCCTCACAAACCAAACAACCCCGCGGCAACAAGCACAAGAAGCAAGCCGCACAAGCCTAAGACCACCCAGTATGACCGTCCCCTCCTTGGGGTCGACGGCGGATGTGAACTCCCGATCTGAGAACAAGTGCGGCTCGGTGGCGAGCCCGTGGTGCGCGACCAGCGCATGCGCGGCGGCGGTCGTCCTTCATCTTTGGTTGGCCAATCGGCGGTGGCGGCGGAGACGATGCCACCAAGATCGACACCGACGTGGTCGTCGCTGGGTCCCACTCGTTCTGTATGTATCAAACTCCATGGCGACGGCGAGGCGGAGGAGTTGAAGAGGCCGAGAGCCCACCGCGGAGCTGTTGGGAGGGCGGAGGAAGGGGAGAGGAAGAAAGCGAGGCCGTCGCCGGAGGCGAGGAGGTGTCGGGCGGCGATGGAGAAGGCGAAGGAGGCCAGCGGCGAGACGCGGTCGGAGAGCGGGATTGGCGGGAGAAGAAGGCGCGGTGGCGCCTGCTGGTGATGGGGCCGAGGCTCGTCGCGGGTAAGGCGGATGAACTTGTTGAAGAAGCGCGATGGGTGGCGGCAAGAGAAAGCGAGGAGGAGGAGAGAAGGGGAGACGACGGTGGAGATACCCACGGGGATTTCGGCCACTTGAATTGAGCGAGCCGAGGAGGAGAAGAAGGCTACATAGGGTTGACCACCAAAGATGACGACGGCGCGCGCGCGTGAGTCGTCATCCCATTTGAGCGTCAACGTCACGATCAACCAGCCACGTCATGGTCAACCAGCCAGCCTGGACTATTTTGGATCTGCTTGACCCACTTAAATAGATTAGGTACCTGATTGGACACTTTCAAAGATGTTGGACCCAAGTGAACCCCCTACCAAGTTTAGGGAGCTACAGTGTACTTTACTCTAAGTAAAAATTACAAGCTCCCACTAGAACTGAATTCCTCAGATGAAACCACACCCATATGAGCAATATGCTCATAGAACACTTTAGGTGTCAAGCTTTTAGTGAGCGGATATGCAATCATGGAGTCTGTACCTATGTGCTCAATTGACAATTTACCACTCTAAATTCTTTCTATCACAACTAGGAACTTAATATCTATACGCTTAGACTTTGACGAGCTCCTATTATTATTAGAATACATAATTGCATACTTGTTGTCACAATATAACTTTAGTTGTCTGTCGACCTAATCCAAAATTCGCAGCCCTGTGATAAAGTTTTGCAACCATATCCCATGATTTGAAGCCTCATAGCAAGCAACATATTCAGCTGCCATTGTGGATGGGGGCAACAAGTGATTGGTTAGCACTTTTATAAGAAACCACACCTCTATTAAGTAGATAAATGTAATCTGAAGTGGATTTGTGAGTATCTTGGCAACCAGCAAAATCAGAATAAGAATACCCAATAATCTCCAACTGATCCGATTTCCCATATGTGAGCATGAATACCCAATAATCTCCAACTAATCTGATTTCCTATATATGAGCATGAAATCCTTCGTCTTTTGCAAATACCGCAACACCAGTTTTGAAACGACCCAATGATCCAATCCTGGATTAATGCTTAAATACCTGCTTAGCAGTCCAACAATATATACTATATCTGGTCTAGTGCAAACTTGAGCATACATCAAGTTCCCTATAAAAAATGAATATGGGATATTCGGCATTTTCTTAGCCTCAAAATTATTCTTAGGACATTGGCTAAGACTGATTTTTTTTCACCTTTGGCCACAGGGGTATCTAAAAGTTTACAGTTCATCATGCCATATATTAGCAATACCTTACCAATATAGTTCTTTTGTGACAATCCAAGTATACCTCGAGAGTGATCTCAGTATATTTGAATTCCCAATACAAAAGAAGTATCACTAAAATCCTTTATTTTGAAATTTTTAGCGAGAAATCTCTTGGTTTCATGCAACAAGCCTATATCGTTACATACAAGTAATATGTCATCAACATACAGAACAAAAAATATGAACTTACTCCCACCGAATTTATGATACACATAATCCTCAACTGTATTTACATCAAAACCAAAGGGATAATAACCTTGTCGGTGTTTTAGAATCGATCTTACGTAAAGATTATTTGATTCGGGGGGTCTCCACAATTGATCACGCAGACGAAAGAGACACAGGGATTTTTATACAGGTTCGGGCCTTCTCTGGTGAGAATAACAACCATATTCCTGTGTGTATTGTATTGGGTATTCTGATTACAATCAGCGGAAGGTCTTGCGCTAATGCTGCTACTGACTGTCCCTCCCGAAAAGCCTCCCTCACTATCTCTAAAAGATACCTATTTATACTATGCTATTGGGGCAGTTGTCGTTCCAGACCAATTAGGCGCTCATTATTGCGTAATAATGAGAGTAATTACCGGGGTAGTAACCCCCCACGCTGTTCAACGGTTACCAATCAGAGATAGTGGGGAATTATCTATAGTTATTTCGGGTATAACTACGTAATTTGACTGCTCAGATGCTCACTAGTAAATGGGCCTTCTAACGGGTGGACCCAGCTAATTGTGAGGATGTCGTAGCAGGGCTAGTCGCAGCAGAACTTATGATTAGGGGGTAGTCGTAGAAAGAGCTTACGACTGGTACTGGTCGTAGAAAAGACTTACGACCGGACGTAATCGTAGTAGGACTTACGATTACACCATAGTCGTAGAAATACTTATGACTAGGGGGTGATCGTAGAAGAGCTTACGACCACCTAACTTACTCCTCCCTTATAACATTAAGGGGTATACCATGTGACGTCATATTACATGATTATAGAATAATAAAATGAGGATTATCATATCCTCGTCAAACCTCATGAAATTTATGGTACCATTGCCGGGAAGCCTGTTTGAGCCCATAGATGGATTTCTTTAATTTACATACCATTTGCTTTGGGTCACCAACCACAAAATTTTCTACTTGTTCCATATAAATCGTTTCAACAATATTTTCATTTAGAAATCGCTGTTTTTACATCCATCTGATGAAACTCAAGATCAAAATGTGCCACAAGTGCCACAATGATCCTAAAAGAGTTTTTCAAAGAAACCGGAGAGAAAGTCTCTTTATAGTCTATGCCTTCTTTTTAGTATATCCTTTAGCAACAAGACGAGCCTTATATCTTTTCACATTGCCTTTTGAATCCCGTTTGGTCTTAAATAACCATTTGCAACCAATGTGTTTCTTTCTTTCTGACAATGGGACAAGATCTCAAACGTCATTGTCCTTCATGGATTTTAACTCTTCATTCATGACATCGATCCAATTAATAGAATTTGTGCTTTGCAGGACCTTTTGGAGATTGATAGGATCTTCTCCTAAAATTTCACTACAAACCCCATCTTCCTGAAGAAATATAATATAATCATCAGAGATTGCACTTCTTCTTTCTCTAGTGGATCTTCTTAATGACACTGGCTCTTGAGGTTGATGAGTTTGTTCTTCTGTAAGAAAATAGCTACTAACAGTTCTTGAGTCTAATTTTCTCTCATTAGGCATGTACGACCTTACCTCAGATGGACATCCCCATGTACGTACATGCCTGATGCTAAGATTTTTGCCTATCCATTGTTCGTACGGGGTTTTGCTAGTCGCTTTAGTTGGTACTCTGATGAGTAAATAAGTTACAGTTTTTAACGCTTCTCCCCAGAGAGACTCTGGTAAGGTAGAATAACTAATCATACTTCTCACCATGTCCTTAATCAAAGTTGTTCACCTGATCCGTCATATCTGCCATAGAATTCTCCACCACGGTCAGATCGAACGGCCTTAATCCTTTTGCCACCTCAGCCTTAAATTTTTTTAATACATCCAGGGACTGTGACTTCTCATGAATAAAATAAATATAACAATATTACGAGAAGTCATCTATAAACGTGATAAAATACCATTGACCATTCTGAGAAGCCGTAGGAAATGGGCCGTAGATATACGTATGTATCAGTTTTAAGACATCTAAAGCTCTATTAGCACTTAACTTCCTCATGTTTGTCTGTTTCCTCTTAATGTAATTAACACAAATGTTGAAATTTGTGAAATCCAAGGGTTCTAAAATTCCTTCTGGCACAAGCCTCTTAATTCTCTGCATGGAGATATGACCTAAACGCTTATGCCACAAGGAACTTGAATTCTCATTGGTAAATTTCCTCTTTATACCACGAGAAACCGTATGCAGAACTTTGTTGTATGAGGCAATAGTATCAAGTAAATACAGGTTGTCATGCCAAATTAAAGATCCGGTACCAACTTATTGGAATTCCGAAAAAGACTAAATAAACCATTTCCGAAAGAACAATTATAAGCTGATCTGTCCAATACAGAAATAGAAAGCAAATTCCACCTAAAAGACGGTACAATATAAGTCTCTTTCAAATCTAGATAATATCCTGTCTTTAACAACAACCTAAATGTGCCTATAGCCTCAACTTCCACCTTCTTTCCATCGCCCACATAGATGAATCTTTCAGCATCACTTGTCTTTCGGCAGTTCAGGCAACCCTGCATTGACACACTAATGTTAGATGTTGCACCGGAGTCTAACCACCAAGTGTGTTCAGGTACAAAAGTTAAGTTAACCTCAGAGCAAACCATATAAAAATTGTACCTTTCTTTGCACGTCAAACATGATATTTGGTATAATCCTTCTTTACGTGATCATTCTTCTTACAAAAGAAACAAGCCAATTCAGGCTCTTGTTTATTCTGTTTATTCTTTATGGATGGCACACTTGCAGCTTCTTTGCTCTTCCTCTTGTTATTCTTGACTTTAGGGGTCATAGCCAAATGAGCACTTTCTGTTTTATTTTGTTTCTATCTATCCTCCTCTTGTATACAATAGGAAATGAGCTTATTAAGGGACCATTTGTCCTTTTGACAATTATAACTCACCTTGAACTGATTAAAGTGTGTAGGAAGGAATATCAGAATTAAATGCACGAGCAAATCCTTAGATAGCTCTAACTTGAGTGCCTTTAATTTTGAAAGAAGATGAGACATTTCTATAATGTACTCCCTTATGTTTTATTTTCCTTTATACTTCATTGAGATAAGTTTTGTCAAAAGCGTACTTGTTTCAGCCTTTTTGTTTTTGGCAAACCTTTGCTTAAGACTGTCAAGGAAACTCTTAGCTGCAGTGGCCTGTTCTAATGTGCTATCCCGAAAAACTTTCAGAATAGCACGCCTCATAATCATAAGACTCATGCGATTTGAACGATCCCACTTCTCAAATTCCATCTTTTCCTTAATGAAACTGTTAGCCGCAAGAGCAGCAGGTTGTTCTTTACGAAATACAAGGTCTAGATCTATTATCCCAAGAATGATCAAAATATTCTCTTTCCATTTTTTAAAGTTTGCACCAGCAAGCATATGTATAGAATTGATGCTAGTAGAAATATTGGAAGCAGGATTTGCAGCTGAAATTATGGAATGAATAAATGCTCATATCTGGACATGAATAACATATTTAAGGTTTGATTCAGAATTTGCTATATTCCATCACACAAGATACCTAGCGCTGCATTAATATTTAGCCTTTGGATAGAAATATTAACTCGCAAGTGGTAACCTTGATGTAGCAATACTAATAGTAAATCCTGTTAAACAATATGCCTTACTTTAGTCCGACTTATTGTTCACATAGAAATTTGATAACGGCGGCGCATGGAGGAGGGCGGGCGGGTGTGTGCAAAGCTGGCGACGGCAACCGGAGGGCGCGCGGCCTTACGCGGAGGCAACGGAAGCTGGAGGGCGCGCGAGGGCGAGACAAACCGGCGGCACCGAGACACCCGAGCAATCCCACCGGGGCAAACACGCAGATGAAAAACCACCAGAACGGGTTGCAAAAACACACATACGTATGCTCTGATACCAATTGACAGATTATTTGATCTAGACCAGAAGGTCAAAAAAAAAAAACAAGACCACATATGCGGTAATTGCAACACACATACGATCTGTAAACGCGGAAATATACCAGATGACGATGCCATTATTTGTCGTAGATTTGATTTGAAGCGGTAGATGTGTAGGTGCTCAATCTACCTGGGTTCGGTCTTTCCAACAAGAGGTAAGCCACAAACTCCAACTACAAATAAGGATAGGTGGTATGACGTGTATTACCTTGATGAAAGGATTTGACCCTTATTTACAGACTTTAGTATAGAATCCTATCCCGACCCATCATTAGAGATAGATTCCAAACAGATCTCTACATAGATACGAAATCCAAGTCCATATTTTATATTTTGAGCCAACAAAAAAATAGATAGCTAATATGTATATAAACTCATGTAGGAAAATAACCCAACACGATCATGTTAAACTACGGTTAATTATATCGACGAGCCTGTCAATATTTCTCACACAAAATAGTCTCAATCAGTTGAAATACAATAGGCGCACATTTTCTCTTTGCAGGAAGCCGTGGAAATTCACTGGAAAAACACATAGAGATACTAAAAGATCTGGTCTAAGTACCAGTACACTTCGCTGTCCCCAGTATAATTCTTCTCCTTCCTCTCGCAAGGACGCGTGTATGATCAGCAGATATTAACTGGCACGTTCTATCTGATGGGACATGCGCGATTCTTCGAGCTTATCAACGTTTGCGGCCTTGCTGCTTACCGCTAAGCGAAGAGAACAACGGCGACGGAAAGCAATGGCGATTTAGTCCATTCACGTCGACAGCAACGCCGCCGCATCAATCGAGGAAAGCGAAGAAAAGAGCTCACAGTGACCGCCGGTGAGGAAAAGCGAAGAAGCTGCGTAACCGTCCAACAGTGATGGCGCGGGAGCAATTCCGGGTCACCCAAAATCGCGCGGTAGCTTCGCGGCCGGCCCTACGCTCGAACGGGAACGCCAATCGCTTAACCGCGGATTGGAACGACGAGCATGACTGATGGTAACAATTTTGATTTGGCCTGAAGCATTCGCTGAGAATAGACTCGAGCTGTCCGTGTCCTGTGACCTGTCCTCAATTAAACGGCGGTATTTTGGTCACCTTGTTTGTTGTTCCTTTTGTTGGTTAGATAGGTTAGACTTGAGTAATCCGCACACTTAACACGAGCTGATGATTTACGGTAGGTAACATTTTCTCCTTGGTGCTGTCTTCGTGAGCACGCTCGAAGGTGTCTCTCTTTAGGAAGAGGTGGATGATCGGTTGGTTTGTGGATGGACTTCTAGTCAGATTTACATGTCTCATTCCGCTTATCTAGCTTTCTTTGCGAGAAATTTTACGGTATATTCTACTAATAGTATATAGTGGTGGTATAAATCAAATCTGATCAATATTTCTTTGTGTTTATAATTTTTGTCGGGATATTATGTTTTTTTTCAACTAGAGCTCTCGGCATTATACTATTTATACTACCAGGTGTAGTATAACTAAATCATAACTATTGGATAAAAAGAATAGACCGTTCATATTAAATTAAATTTACCATAAAAGGTTTTTTTTTTTGTTGGGGCTGACCTGCTAGCCCGTTCTTTTAAGATAAAAGAGCATAAGCCTTTTTCTTTTGACTGTCTTTCCTTCTCACGAGCAGCTGTGGAGAACTTGGGCACCATTGAAATATAAATTATTTGCTTAGCTAGCTCTTAACAATCGTTGTTGGACTGCTGAGAGATTACAGCGTCGCGGTCTCCCTCGTCATCCCCTTTGTGTCCTCTGTCATCAACAAGAAGAAGAAACGATAGATCATCTTCTTGTTCAACGCAGTTTCTCTCGGCAAGTCTGGTTTCAGATCTTTCTTTGGATTAGGAAGCAAAGGCTCACTTCAAATGGTGTTCAGAACGTACGGGATTGGTGGTTGGCATCAAAGGATTTGCTTTGTAACGATCTAGTGAAGGGCTGCAATTCAATCACCATTCTTACCATGCGGCATATTTGGATGGAACAAAATGCTATAATTTTCAACAATTCCTATAAGCAATTGCCTCATATTGTTGCTGAATATGAAGGAGGTTTGTAAGTTGTGGCGGGAGGTAGGAGCTAGTTGTCTAGATCAGTTATTTACTTAGTTCTCCCGTAGTTGTATTTTGTTTTGATTGTTGTATCTTTCTCCTCTTTAATACAAAGACGCGTAGACGTTCTGTGGGTTCTCGAAAAAATGCATCAACTAGCTAGCTCGATCGGAAGCTTAAACTGCTAGAGAAAGAGGCAAATACTCCAACACTTGAACGAGAACTCACAAAATGCATTTACCATTTTTACCTGGATGATATGCAACCTTGTAGAAGCAAACCATCCCATGATTACAGTAAAACTTTTGTTTAGTCTGTAGAACTATAACAAGAGTTCGAGTCCGTACTCTTATGGAGTACTGTAAATACAAGGTTTCGAGGTACAATTGACGCAGCACATGACTGACTATCCCCAAATTTCCACGGAAACAAACCAGAGGCGGAGGGCGGCAAGCCAGAGAGAAACCAAGGCAGTAACGAGCAATTATAGACAGCAAACCAAACCAAGCTAATGCACTATCGCCGGCGTGTTTATAAAAGTCAAACAACCTCCCCCCCCCCAACCACACTTGTTAGCTAACTCCACCCCCGACCTCACCACCCACCTCTCCCCTCGGCGACCAGTTCTATGGCCTGCACCTCCTCTCTCCAACTCCCCAAGCACCTCCTCCTCCCCAAGCCCCACCGGAACAGGCCCTCCTCCTCGCGGTCGCTGTCCTTCGTCCCGGCGGCCAAGATCAACGGCGCCCCGCACGTCAATGGGCGCGCCAAGAAAGCCCCCAACGGCAAGGCACAGATCAACGGCGGCGGCGACGGCGCCAAGAAGGCCGTCAACGGCCACGGCAAGAAGGGGGCCGTCAACGGGAAGGCGCACGTCAACGGCCACGGCAAGAAGGGTGGCGTCAACGGGAAGGCGCACGTCAACGGCCATGACCGGATCCACCTGTCGGTGAGCACGGGCGGCGGGGGGCAGGATGGGTTCGGGCTCCGCGTGGCATTCCAGGGCGCGCCGGGGGCGTACAGCGAGTTCGCGGCCAAGACGGCGCTGCCCGGGTGCGACACCGTGCCGTGCCGGGCGTTCGCGGACGCGCTGGCGGCCGTGGACCGCGGCGCGGTCGACCGCGCGATACTCCCCGTGGAGTCCACCATGGAGGGCACCGCGCTGCGGAACTACGACCTCCTGCTGCGGCACGACCTGGTCGTGGTGCAGGAGATTAATCTGTTCGTGCATTACTGCCTCCTCGCCATGCCCGGGGTGCGCGCCGCCGAGGTGCGCCGGGTGATCAGCCACCCCATGGCGCTCGCGCACTGCGGCCGCGCGCTCGCGCGCCTCGGCGTCGACCGCGAGCCCGTCGAGGACACAGCCGGCGCCGTGGAGATGCTACGGTCGAACCGGATGCTCGACACCGCCGCCATCGCCAGCCCCCGCGCCGCCGACCTCTACGGCCTGGACGTCCTCGCGCACGGCCTCCAGGACGAGTCCTGGAACGTCACCCGCTTCCTGCTGCTCTCCAAGCCGCCCTCGCCGGTGGCGCTCCCCATGGACGCCGACGCCAAGACCAGCATGGTGGTCGCCCACCGGGGCGGGTCCATGATGATGGTACTCAAGGTGCTCTCCGCCTTCTCCTCCCGGAACATCAACTTGACCAAGCTGGAGGTCATCAACAACGACGGTGGCGGCGGCGGCGCAGGCAGCCCGCGCTCCCCGGTGATGATCCTGGACACGAGCGCCCGCGGCGCGCCCACGCTGCGCGCCTTCCCGCACGTCCTCTACGTCGACTGCGAGGGCGCCGCCCACGACCCCCGCGTCCGCGAGGCCATCGAGGAGATCGAGAGATTCGCCGTGTTCGTGCGCGTTCTTGGCTGCTACGCCGCTGACACCAACGTCTACGACCTGCAATGAGGAGGGATACAAGTGAGGCGATGGAAATGAGCTAGTTTGGCACAATTGGACTACTAATTGGAGCTATTCATCCATTCCAGAACTCAGCCAGCTTCATTGAGATAGTTATACTTGATTGCTGCTCAGCTGCCACTACGTATTTTTTGTGCAGATGCAATAAGAATCTTTCTATGCTGCTGGTTTAGCTGTGTGCACAGGTTAAAGCTTGTGATAATACCTACCAATTAAAGGGCGTGTAATATGGCATGATATTGACAGAATTGCTGTAATTTTGCCGTGGTAGATCTTGCTAGTGGAGTAATTCCCATTAAAAATCCCCCTTTTCCTTTTGGTCTAGAATTAGATCTTGTGTTTTCATCTTGCAACATATATAATGTTTTGTTGGTTCAGAGTTTAGACCTTGGGATGCTTCCGATCTTGGCACATTGAAGATTGTGGCTGTTAATAACTGTACAACACTGAAATTTGTACTTGTACAAGAGCAATGTATTAAAGCCCTAATGTAAATTTTGTAATGTTGTGCTGATCTACTGCCGTGTTTACAAGCTTAATTAGCTGTGAAGTTTGTATGCTCTAGTTGAGATTTGAGACTGGGAACTAAGTTGCATTCATATAGCTTTTTGGGTAACTTCAGAGCTTTTTTTAGGATGGGCTAAACACAGTTCAAGAGCAACAAGGACATTCTGGAATATCTCGTGAGAGTGATGATCTTTGGCATTTCTAGGATGTGGTGTTGTCAAACTGCAAGCTTCTATGTAGGGATGCAAGGATGAAGTTCTCCAAGAAATGTTATGTAGTATCCTCAGTACATTAATCAGTTTGGGCTTATGTACCTTGTCGAACACAATATTTCCATGTTAACTCATGTTATGCCAAAACGGCTGAAGAGCCGTGTTAGAAAAATTTGCTGAAGAGCTGTGTTAGAACAATTTTAATCGAGTAATGTTATGACTGTTGATTGGTTAAATTATTTTGAACTTTTACTGCCTATGCAAATCATAACATTATGTGATACTTCCTGTGTACGCAATCTGACGTGTGCTCTGAACAATTAACGATAAATGATAAAACTAGAAGCATCTCAAGGGCACCTCTTCGAATAGGAAAAGTAATTTATATTAAATATTCAATTACCTTTTGAAATACCGAATTAGAATAAAAGTATTTGCTATTATGAATAGCGCTTGTATTGATCATGAGGCCCAATAAACCAATATATATACAAGTATATGTGTGATATATATGCAGACAACTCTTTATACAATAGGGAAAATATACAGTCAATAATATACATCTAACATTTGCAACATTTGCAAGGAGAAGTCTTTGAGAATAGTGGTGTTCTATGTGGCAACCAAGACCAGTCATCACCAAGAACAACTCTTGAGATTAAGTCCTTGCAGAAGTTATCCTCAACAAGGTCCTTGTAGATGATGGCATTAGCTACGCTATTAATTCCAAGGCACCATTTGCAAGTCCCCCCTTTGGGATTAACATCCCCAAGGATAACGGTATCGATCACAACGGAAAATTTCTCTTGGGAATTCTTGCTTCTCTTGTAGTGAAACCATGTGTAACTTTTCTTTTTGGTGAGGCAGAACTCAGAAGAACCATGTGAAGTTCAATAATCGATTAATTGAAAAAAAAAAAAAATCTCCATTCCCCATAAGAACTCTCTCCTAGAACTCTCTCCTTACTTGGCCACTTATAACTCACACGAGCTACACAGGTCTCTGCTTAGTGAGTAAAGAGTAAATTCTCGCCAATCTTTTACTTCCTCTGTTTCAGAAATATATGACGTTTTAAAAAACGTGTGGTCAAACTTCTTCATCTTTGACCACTTATATATTTAAAAGCTATTTAGATTAGTCATGTAAATATGATACCACTAGATTTGGTATGAAAAAGATTTCCATTGTATAATAATTTTATAAACTTTTAAAAACTTATTCATATAAAAAGATAATAATCAAAATTACATATTAAAAACCGTGTCCATATTCAAATCATCGTATATCCATGAAAAGAGGGGTAGTAAACAACCTGGACGGAGAGTGCTTCTTAATTTGGAACCGAGGGGAGACCACACATCTCTCTTTTCGTTTTTGTTTCGAGGCATTTGGCCTCATTCAAGATCCGACAATGGAATCTGAATCCATGTGGAGCTTTGTACAGAGATCAGGGAATCTTTTTATGTGCAGCTTAAGAGAATCTGTAAACTATTAGAGGACAGTTAGATGTTCGAATCAGTCGATTATGCTTTAATATATTGTTGAATAACTGTTTTATCAATGGAAGATCCTACTCCTACTTGTGGTTGGCGCATGTTACCCAGCAGAAATATCTGATCATATGCTGATATGCCTATCGCTGATAAGCGAGGGTCCTGATACCCTACAGTCACAAGAACCGGGAGAAATTTTTTTTAAGGCGAGACAGGAGAACTGCCAACACTGCATTAAAGATGGATAGAAAAACAAGGTTCAAAATTTACAAAAGTCCTGTAAACAGGGCGTAGAAGAACAAAACAAAACAAAACAAAAGATAACAAAAGAAGAAAGAAAAACGAGGACCCAAGGGACTCAAAACTGGGTTATGAAAGCGCCGTATCACCCGAGGGAAGATATGCCGCCAGACTGCTTGCCCCACTTAGAATCCATGCTCGGGCTTCTTCTTTGACTATTGCTACCAGCCCAATTGCCTATTCCTTTGTGCCTGAAAAATTCTCATGTTCTTTTCTTTCTAGATTTGCCAAAAGGTGAGTATAACTAAGGAACTTTGGCTCTTTCTGCTCGCCGCTACTTCCTTTTTCGATGTTTCTATCCACCAGTGCAAAACCGATTCGTGGGTGTCCTCTTGCATTGGTAAAATGCTAGTATGATTTGACCAAAATGCTATAGTATTCCACACCCTCTTTGTGTAGGCACAGTTGATAAGTAGGTGCCTTGCTATTTCTGGGTTTATAGTGCAAAGAGGGCACCAGGAATCATTTTGCATATAACTTACTGTTAGAATATCCGCCGTTGGAATCCGTTCCTGAACGACGAGCCATGCAAAAATTTTACACTTTTGCGGTGCCCAAGAGTTCTAGAAGAGACTGACATAGGGTCTCTCTATGGCTCCCAAGAACTGCGCCTCGTAAGCTGACCTGGCAGTGTATGTGCCTGTCTGTAACATCCTATCTCCAAATTTTCAAAATCCCTCAAAATCTCTCAAGTTTTGCTTCGAGTTCAAAATCAAAAACTTTCGGATTTCAAACCTCCCCCCAAATCCTCCCTCTCCCCTTGCCCCTTCTTCCTCCTGTGGCCACGAGTAGCCCCTTGTCTTCTTCTCCAGCCGGCCGACCGACCGCAACACCTGCACCCCCTCTACCCCACCGTCTTCTCTGCCACCTGCTCCACCTTCTCGCTAGTGCGCATCCCATCCCGCATCCTTCGCGTCAACGCCTGTCGCGTGTCTCGCCCCGGCCCGCCGCTCCTGCCCTTGTCCCATCCCGGTTCCCCCGCCTCCGCACCCGTCGGCGCCGTCAGCTCCGCACGCCCGCCACTCCCGCCGACACCCCATCGTGCACCCCGAGCCCCCACGACCCCTTTCCCCTCCTTCCCGGCTATAAAGCCTCACCCCCCCTTTGGTTCCGCCCCCATCTTGTCCTCCCCACCCCATCTCCTCTTCGTCCCCAAGTAAGAAAGACCGAGGAAAAGGGGAAGAACTCACCTCCAGAAGTCACCGCCGTCGCCCTTAGCTGCGCCTTCATCCCCTTCAGCCGTCGCTCGTCGCCGACCGCGCCTGCCGCCGCGCACCTCGGGACCCCTTCGTCTCCCTGTGCGCCGTCGCTCCCTCCGACCGCCGCCGCCACTGCGCGCCCCCGAGCCCTCCTCTCCTCGTGCGCTACCACCCCTCATCTCTCCCTCTCCCTTTGGCTCGGGCCGACACCCCCTCTTTCTTTTTGTAGCTGAGCCGTGCGGGTCGCACGCCTGGTTTCGACCCAAAGGCTGGACTGGGCCGAAACGAGCACCGTGGGCCTTCGCCGGTTTTCTTTTTGTTTTATTTTTCTAATTTAATTCAAAGCTCAACTTCGGAAGCTTCGTTCTCCTTCGTTGTAACTCCGATTCAAGTGAAACTTGTTTCTAAATTTTTGTTAATTTAAGATCTTACTAATGGCATAGGTCTTGTTTAATTTAGAGTTTATTTGGGTATTCTTGTATATTTATTTGCTCTTGTTGCTTGTTGTTTATTTTTCCGGTACTTCGCCCGCGTAGAGTTTGAAGACGTCGGAGACCTCCAAGTTGATCAAGAATAATATTACCCGAACTCTCTTCCCTACAATCAAGGTGAGTCAATACTTTGATCATATTGAGCCTACATTTTATGTAAATTATGTTCTTTTAAAAATAGCAAATTGCATGCTTTAATTCCTTAATCAAATGTATGTTAAAGCTTAAGGTAATTAAATACCCACTTGATGATTAATTAATTATTATGCCATTCTTGGCAATTTGAATCCAATAATCCTTGTCACCCTAGTAACTATGTGGTAATACTAGTTATAGGTCGTACTTAAGCGACATGCTAGTCTTGCTTAAGTACCGGGACATTAAAATGTTTCAATCATCATCTCTTCAAACATAAAAATAGTTTGGGCAGTCATTGGTGGTCCATGACTGAGACAAAGGTGGTAATCTGGTTTTACTCCTCAAAACCCTAAAATTGTTATTACCCTGTCTGGGTGGACGGTGAGATGGATGGTATGACAGTGGGTGCTAATGTAGCCCAAGGAGTGTCGTTTTGTGGACTAGAATGTGGAATGAACCGCCCAGACAACCCTAAGGACTTAATCTTGTCATGACCTCCCGTGTAAAACAAGTGCAACCACAAGTCTGTAAAGTACAACCTGGCTAAATAATATGTATCCATCAGTACGAGTTGCATTAGATAGATGATTCGCGACGCCGTAAACCTTTGTGGTGAAGGGTGTCGGGGTGCACGATGTAAGTCGTTCGACGGCGCAAGAGGGGGTCTGAGTAAGGGTTAACGGATCTAAAAACAGAGCGTAACCCTTCGCAGACGAAACCTTAGCGAAGTGTAATTAATACTGAGGGATGCATTGTAAAGGTCTTGTGATGATCTCCCCTTGATTCACATGTCTACAGAAATGTATGTACATATCAAGACAATTATCTGTTGTGGGTAAAGTGTGCAACCTCTGCATAGTTATAAACTGTTTAAACAGTCGTGCCTACGGTCAAAAGCGGACATAGGAACTTGACTTGAGTTAGTTCTATTTCAAAAACTCTTGTGGGTGGCATGAAAATGTGGTGGGCTCACCTAGCCCTAGGTTGGATTTTTCCTGAGTTTTCAGACTCAGTGATGTTAATATATAGGGGTAACCCCAATCAAATTAAGCATAAGGTGAAGGGAACCTCTGCTGTTATCAAATATTGCATAATTACTCTCTTTACTAAAATGCAATTTGGTTAAAACTGCTAAGTGATAGGACTTTATAATTATGATAATTGAAAATATTGCTTTAACAAATAAAAGAACCCGAGCCATCCTTGTCTAGCCGTGCATGTATATTATTTGCATTGTGTGTTGGCTCGCGAGCACGGAAGTTGTGCTCATCCTCGCCCCTCTCCCCTCCCTCCCCCCCCCAAAAAAAAACCCTCAGAAGCAAGAAACCCTGGAGATTACGACTACTACGAGGATCCAGAAGTTGGAGGTCCGGGAGATGATGAAACGTAGTGTAGTCCAAGGTAGTCAGAGTCGAGATCCCGAGTCGGATCGATTTGCCTCCGGTAGGATCGAATCGTAGTATCGAATCGTAGAATCGGCGATTCTACTGATTTGTAAAATACACATATTTACCATCTATACTATAAGTTTGTATGATTCTTATAAGGTTTACCACTTACTTGTTACCAAAAATGGGCAAAACACTTCTTATCACACATGAAAAGCATAATGGTTCGACATGATGGGTGATATAGTTCAACTACAGAGAACAACATTACCACATCGATATAATATTTTGCACGCTCCTTGTTTATTTATAGTTTCATTCTCATAAATTAATATCAACAAATTTTGCTCTAAAACAAAATATCAGCAAAGTCTGGCCTCTAAAAAAAATTGCGCTAAGTCTCTACGAGTAGGATCGATAAGCTGTCGTGGGTTCGTAGAACCGTAAGACTCTAAGAGTAGGATCGCGATCCTAACTACCTTGAGTAGGATCGGATCGATAGTGAGACTCGGATCGACAGGCTGTCGTGGGTTCGTAGAATCGTAAGACTCTAAGAGTAGGATCGCGATCCTAACTACCATGGTGTAGTCTTTAGATGTTCTAGTCTCGCCCCAGTCCAGTTGACTCCGTCGGTACTTGCGTGCATCCAATATTATCCAAGCCTTGGTTAATATCGGACGCACACGGGTTTCCCTAGTCGTTTAACTGTGGAGAGATGAGCTCTCACACCTTTTGCTTCCGTTATCGCTTCCGCTTTTGTAATGTAATCAATTTGGCCTGTTCGGCCCGTATTGTAAAACTCAACCCGACACGGTCTGTGTAAACTCTGTTGTGTTAATTAATGAATGATATGGTTTTACGCCATGTATGAATTGATTGATTATGATATCGTGAGTGCTCGCGCATCGATCCGGGAATAAAGACGATGTTTCACGCGAGGATTACTGACAGAAATCCGGTCCGACATCGCCGCGTCCATTTTCAAGTGATATCGTCCGGTATTTCGGGAGTGAGTGCCAACTGCAATTGTAAATCGGGAGAAATTGTAAACCTGAAATACAACTGTGATTGAAAGAACCCTATATATACGCAAAAGTGAAATGAAAAGCAGACCAGAAAAACGGTCTGCATACTAGCCGAATGAAACGTGTGAGTGACAGCAAATTCAGGCCGAGATTCCCTTATCAAATTCGGGCCGAGATTCACATGTATGGCATAGGAACAACACGAGAATTTGGTCTCATTTGGTACAGCAGACAGACACATCGCGTGTCGCAACCCACAAGTTCTGCCAAAACCTGCGCATGAGGTCAAGGCGCTTGTGTTCCTCACAGCTCACCGTTTTGCTGAAAGCTTATCAGAATAATATAGTACAACAAGGAGTCTGAAAAATCCCACCTTTTCAGAACAAATCTCTACCATGGAATAGTCGCACCAATGGCTCAAATCAATGCCCTACGTACGTGTACGATGCATCTCCACATGGTTGGGAGCTTTGTTGGAGTTATGAGAGGAGGGGCAACTTACCAACCGGGGCGGCGTGGATTCATTTACTGGGTTGTTGCGGTCTCCGTTCTTGTCTGATTTTTTTTACCTGTCTCCATCTCGCGTGCCCACAAATTAATCAGAGCTTGCTCACTGGCTAATTTGACAGCATCTGCATTGTATAACCATATCTTGGACAATCATGCAGAGATGGGTAGCGAAGTGACCCTACAAATGAACTATTCTGACAACTGCTCTCCCGTGTAGCAGGAGGGGGGTCTGGGATCTGAATCATATGTGCAAAGTGCAGTGAACGTGTATCATGTGTGGGGGCAGGTTCCGAATTGTCACTAACAGCTTCTACTTTCTTTGATGCAAGATTAAGATCCGGACCTTTCAAGAATATATGATGCAACATCAGTCATTTATCTTTCTCTCCAGCTGTACTACAGGAATGGAGATACTCCATAGGTCATAAAATTCAGAAAGGGAAAGTGAAGTTTCAGTAGAAAGGGAGATTCCACCGGATCTCCATGGGCCATAATTCAGAGAGCCTGAGGTGCAGGTGCAAAATATGAACTTGGAAGACCAGAATAATAGAAAGTGATTAGGATCACCCAATCAACATTCCCTACTTCTTTATGGAAAAAGAAGAAAGGATCATCTTCCACATGCAAAAGGCATGCAGCATGCAGTTTCACTGTCTTGAGCTCGTCATCTCCTATGACTCAGCATGTTCTAGAAGGAACCCTGCTGCAGGAGTGTAGATATTAAGCCTAACGGACACATCAAAGCGCGATCACATGCATCCAATGATCTGCGTGCGTATCCGGTGCGTTGCTAGGTCACAATCGTGAGAAGCTGTTGCCTTTTGCGGCATGAGTAACGAGGAAAGACAGACGCAATATGGCGGCTGTCAAGTTTGCTGCGCCTAACCTTTGGCGATAGTCACAGCTGCGGCTCGTTTAACTGTGTGACAAAATCAAGGTGTTTGGTTGGTAGCTACGGCTAAGGTTAAACGTGACAAATTTTATATGTTTGGATTGCTACCATAAAGTTTGACAAAAATATATGGTAATTGTTTGGTTTGCAACCAAAGATGGTTATGATCACCTAAACCCTAGAGTGGTGAGATTACCTCTCTTGGGTCTATAGATGAATCTTTTATCAACAAGATAATCCAGGATAATGACGTCCAATGACATTATAAAAGTCTATCATCATTTATGCCAAGTAAATAATAGCTCATGTGGCAATGGACAACAAACCTCAATCGCATTACACACACCTAGATGTTAAATTAATACCAAAGTTCCAGATCTCATTCATCGAATCAAAGTACCATGATTGAAAATAGTTAGCATTTTTTAACATATTACACCTCTAAATAACATTACATTACTAACTACTAAGTGTTACTTCCCGATGGCAACAACTAACTGTGTGGACCAACTTGTGCACCACATCATTTAACACACTTGCAATTTTTGTCAACGGTAGGACTATCATTACCAACATAGTGGCCAGCTTCAAGTGAACCATCATCTTAGGAGTGATCAGAGAATAACTCTTGCAATAGATGAAAGAACCTGGTAGACATATATAGTAAGATAATTGCTCACTTTTTTCTGTCATACAAAGGAAGGCAAGCAAAAGGGTCAAAACATATCTATTGTTAAGCATGGAGCCATTAACTGAATGACCAGAAATATAGTACTAAAGACTTACACTAAGATATTTGTTTCACTGATTCAGAAAGAGTGAATTGGCATGTGATGGCGTCGAATTCATTGCCACTGTTTGCACCTAGCTCCACTTCTCCTCGTATAAATTATAGTGCCGATTCACTTGGTTTTGAGTGGCACCAAAACCAAACTTGGCATTTATAACATTTGCATACTGAAGATGATGTTCACTCTTGAAGTTGAAAGTTGCAGGTTTATCCCTAAGGCGCTCGATGTACCACTGAAGCATGAACCTTGTCTCTTCACCCCAAGCTATGTCCATCTAGGTATAATAATAAGGGTATAATAAAAATTAGCTAAAAATACAATTAAAAGCATATTGTATTTACATTATGCAAATGGTGTGTTTCTTTTGTAAGAAAAAATTGACACAAATCAACCTCCTATTGATGTGCAAGGGTTGCCCATCTTTCATGGTACAGTACAAGTGCAGTAACACCTTGGTGGTAGTGTAGTAACACTCCGTCTTTTATGCAGTAACACTCTGGCAGAGGTGCAGTAACACTACGTCTCGTGTAATAACACGACTTTTATAGCATAGTAACGAGCTTGATAATATGATTGAATCGCACTAAATCAGCAGAAACTGAAATAGAAGCAATCAGTTGTAGCCTCCCAAACCGTGAATAAAGGACTATCGTGCCGTGCCACACTCATCATCAATTAGAAAATATATTAGTCAAGCAAGCACCTACTGCCGTGCTACACTGCATCTTCAAGCAAAAAAGAACATTTGAGTGTTCTAGCATGCATGCATAAGATCACACAAATAATACCGAATTATAGCATGTATTCCAAATAATACAGTCAAGATTTCACAAGAACACCCAAGAAAAAGTAAAAGGAATGAGATCCACCCATGCCTCTTGCACAAACTAGCCTCTGAACCTGAGGTAGGAGATGGCAGCAACCACGGGATGACGAACAAATAGACGAGTAGTAGATCAAGAAAGGGGGTTGGTGGTAGGATCATAGGAGAAGGTGGTTGTTGTTGTAGAATGTGGAAACGTCTCTAGATATGAATGTATAAAAGGAAAGGGAGATGAGGAGAATGAAGGGATGATGGATATGGAGAGGAAAGGGATGTGTGTGTGTGTTACCTGAGAAGAGAGATGTGACAATGAGACAATCCTCAGAAGCTCTCCATGGTGGTCATGGTGGTGGTGGTGGTCAGTGAAGTGTGGAAAGGAAGGAGATAGAGGGATAACCTTAACCAGAAAAGATGGAGAATCTTTTAGCGTTGTGGTGTGCCAAAGAACCGTGATGTTTTTTTCTCACACCTGTGGCAAAAAGCTTTGTGGGAAAGACTTCTAAATTCGCCTAAGGAACCGTGATAGCCTAAGCCTAGTAAGAAACCAGACGCATACCTAATGAGTTGTGCCACACCTAAGCTTAGATGTGGAAACCTTAGTTAGCAAACAAAACAGACCCTTAATCTTAGCTACAAGCAAGGCCGCTACACAAGATTATGGAAGATATTATTCCTCCTGACAAGATCGGTTAGTACTTACTCTTAAAATGTCAGTAGCAGGTGCGCTGATATTTTTTTAGATCTGAAACATCTCTGTAGCAAAAGTTTGTAGGTGCAACACAAATTTTAGTGGACTCGTCTATTCTTCTTTCGGTCCCAGCTATAGGCTGTGTTTGGGACGGCTTCAGCTTCAGTTTTTCGCTCGAAAAAGTCAGAAACCGTTCCAAACGGACGGCTTTTCCCGAAGCCGAAAGCCGCGTATAATGGGAGAAAGCCGAAAGCCAAAATCTACCGAAGGGCAGCTTCCCGCAGCTTCCCATGATCTCTGTTTCGACTTTACCCTCTAAGTTAGTGGTAATTACCCGCGTTTGCCACCACACAAAACCCCCTCTCTCTCCGCCCCTCCGCCCCTCCGCCTGACCGAAACCCTAGCCGCGCGCCTCCCTCCCGCTCCTACCTCCCTCACCAGCTCCTCCCTTCACCGCCCACCCTCCTCCCACGCCCGGCTCCACCGCCCACCCTCCTCCTCCTGCCCCGGCGTAGCCTCCTCCCTCCCTCCCTCGTCAGCTCCTCCTCCCTCGCCAGCTCCTCCCTCGGCGCCTCCGCCGGCCTCCTCTACCCTCAGCGCCTCCGCCCGCCGCCCTCCTCCCTCTCCCCCGCTGAGCATCAAAGAAGGTGGGACTTGGGAGTGGGGGCACCTTGTGCTGTGCAGCTCAGCTTCTTTTCCTAATCCAAAAGCGTGTGTGCTTTGTTTTGTTTGTACAGAGCAAAGGAGGAGGAGATGCACGCCATGGCCATGCTCGCAAAGACGGCTGCTACCCTCGCCACGACCGGTCGCCGAAGCTCTGCCCCGCTATGGCCGTCGGCGTCCCTCTCCCTCGCCGCCTCCTCGAGGCCCCGCGTCTGCGTCGGGCTGAGCACGGCGGGGAACGGCAGGCAACCAGATCCGCTCACGCCGCGTCCCGCCGCATCGTCGCGTCCTCGGTTGGTTCCTTGGATCCCCCCTACCACCTACCTGCCTTCGCTCCAAGTTTCAAAGAAGGGATAGAGATGATTCTTTGTTGTTCTTTTGCGTTCGAGGATTAGGGACGACTAGGAGAGCAATTTGGTTTGGTGTTGTTAATGTTGGCTTACTGCTGTATTGGCTGAGCTCGATTTTGGAGAAACTGGGAAAGATAGGCTACTATATTTTAGTTCCTTTTGTAGTAATTACTAGTGATTATGCGCAGCTTAAGAAAACGCACCGGAATGTGTCAAATTCCATATTTCACTAGCCATTCCAGGAATTCTCTATGACTGTTGTGATAGGAAGCAAAAATGAAGTGAAATTTAGATTTTGGTCTCTCTCTCGTCAACCGTTGACGGACAATGTTGACAATGTAGCACGTGGACATGTTGCAATGTGTTCATTATTAAGTAGGAGTCGTTTTGGTCCCCGTGATGCATATACTTACGGCACATCTTTTGGTGTGCTCTTGTTAATATCAAATTGTTGGGGATTTTTTTTGAATGAAAAACCGGCAGGAGGGCTGCCTGTTATATTAATAGAGAAGGGACGGCGCGAAGGCCGCAAGGTACAAAAGAATTAAAGACAGGCCTTAATTACTAGAAAATAAAAGGCTCCAGACACTTGGCCCCGCGAGAAACCAAGCTCTGCCTTCCTTCCTCTTTGATCGTAGCTAGGAGATCTAAGGGCGCGGCGACTCTGTTGTTGAAGATTCTAGCGTTTCGTTCCTTCCAGATTTCCCAAATAACAAGGATCAGGATCATTCTCGTAGCTTTCCTCGGGGAGCCTTTCTTCTCCGCTATGTTTGACCACCATTCATAAATGTTTGAGCTAGGAGGCCAGAGCGATGGCTGTAGACTATCAATACCCAGCCAGTCCGCCATAAGCCTCCAGATTCTTCCGGAGAAGCGACACTGGGCGAAGAGGTGTATGGCCGATTCCGGGGTGTGTCTGCAAAGGGGACAAAAGGTCTGGTTTGGCCATCCTCTAACTTGCAATCTGTCTGAGGTCCAGAGTTTGTTTTGTAATGCTAGCTAGGCGAAAATTTTACACTTTGGAGGGGCTTTTGTTTCCCAAATTAAAGCTTTGTAGTTTGTCTGGATGGACCCCATGAAGTGTAGGGTGTAGGCAGATCTTGCCGAGTATGCGCCGTTAGTGTTTTGTTTCCAGTAAATCTCATCTTGGATGTCTTGCGACAACTGGATTTGGTTGGTTTTGGTCCAAAGCCCTACAAATTGTTGGATGTGGTGGATTGACTACCCCCTTGTCGAATTTATGTCCTGCACCCATCGGCCGTTGTGAAGAGCCGTGGCCACGGTCTGGTTTTTGTGTTTTGAGATTTCAAAAATCTTGGGTGCTAAGTCTTTAGGTGCCTCTCCATGAAGCCAAGCCGAGTACCAGAATTTAGCCATCATGCCGTCCCCCAAGGTTATCCTACTTGCCACCGCAAAGAGATGTCGGTCCGAGTCGTCGCAGGGGATTTCCGTGCCAACCCAAGGTTTGGATCGACCATTCCACTCTTGCCAGAGCCAACGTAGTCTGATTGCCGAGGAGAATTACGGAAGACTGAGGATACCATGGCCGCCAAGGTGGGTTGGGCGACACACTCTGTCCCAGCTAATTTTGCACTTAGCGCCCGAGAAGTTTTCGTGTCCAGCCCAAAGGAAGCGACGCCTGATTTTGTCAATGGCACGAAGGATCTCCTTGGGGGTCTTTAAAACCGTGAGGTAGTAAATGGGGATCGAGGTTAGAACGGATTTCACCAAAGTGGCCCTCCCTGCTGAAGATAGGAGGCGCCCCTGCCAGCCTGCCAGCCTCCCCGCCACTTTGTCGAGGAGCGGCTGGTAATCCATTCGACGCAGTCTTCCGAAGGTGAGTGGTAAGCCAAGGTATTTGATCGGAAAGGTCGAAAGGATTGCAGGGCAGCCTTGAAGGACTGTGCTTAGGTCGAAGTGGTTACAGCTTATTGGAAGCACCGTGCTTTTTTGGAAGTTGGTGTGTAGGCCGGTTGCGTTTCCAAAATTGAGGAGGATCTGGGTGGTAATGTGGATTTCGCTTGCGCTGGGCTTGATGAAAATGGCCGCATCGTCTGTGTAGATGGAGGTTCTGAGTCTGGCACATCGGTCTCGCATTTGGTCAAGATAACCCAAGTCTATTGCCACTTCTAGAAGTCGTTGGATGGGGTCGATGGCCAGTATAAAGAGGAAGGGTGAGAGGCGGTCTCCTTGCCGCAGCCCCCTCCCATGGAAGATCGTCTTTCTAGGAATGCCATTTAGGAGGACTTTAGACGTAGCGGAACTTAAAAGGGCCGCAATCCAAACTTTGTCCATCCGTGGGAACCTCTTTAAGGAGGAGTTCGAGGAGGTAGTCCCATCGTACTGTATCAAACGCCTTTGCAATGTCAAGTTTAAGGAAGAGCGAAGGGGTTTTTGAACGGTGGAGTCTTCTTATCCTGTTGCGAACAAAAAGGAAGTTGTCGTGGATGCTTCTTGTCTTGATGAAGGAGCTTTGGGCTTGTGAGATCAGCTTTGCATGAACGGTGCCAGCCGCCGCGCTAGCGTTTTGCAATCCACTTCCCAATGTCGTGAATGAGGCTAATAGGTCGATAATCTTGCACTTGTGTGGCACCCTCCTTTTTTGGAATCAGCACGATAATCTTGCCGTGAATGTTGGGGATTTATGTTATGTCTAGTGGAAGTTGCTGCTCGGTTTTGCTTTTTAGGAACTTGCAGTGTGGAATTCTTGGAAATTTGATGACGTGATATATAATTGATGGTGTCCACTATATATATTACGCTCTTGTGTTCACTATAATTCCAGTCAAAATTTTGACCTTGCTTTGATTTGATGAATGCAAGGATCCATGTGGTGCGATTGTTGGAATCATTCAATCATGCAGATCATCAGTAATTCACCCGGGGAAGCTACTTCTATCTTTCCTTTAGTTCATCAAAGACACCCAAGGGAACATACTCAGTGATCCATGGTTGGTGGAACTTCTTTGAGTAGATCACAGTTTTGCTGTTGTCTATAGAATTTTCACATACAATAAATATCACCGTTGGTGGTCAAGTATATGTTCCAGTGCCTCTCAGTTTAGCCGATGATAATTATGCATATACTTTCTAAGCAAAATTACTGTTATGAATATTGTGTGTATCTATTCAAGAGCCTCAATGGGCAATATATATAAGGAGTACAAAGGAGTTGTCATATACAGATAATGAAATACAAAGGAGTCATTCTAACACCTCTTCAAACTTGTCGTAGCCGGGCACAAAGGGGTGCCCCGCACCCTAGGGTCGTCAGGAATACCGGTGTGCCGTCAGGGATACTGCACATGTATAAACCTAGTATGTATAGCATATTTAGGTAAATATACCTAAATACCCTCTGTCTCTTTATCGCCCATGGGGGTAAGAAGGTAAATATCCCTTCTTGCCCCCTATAAGTAGAGCCTCAAGGGCATATGTAAGGGGGATTCCCTCTCATTCAGACATAATCATCAATACACGCTCATACGCATACATATCTTTGGCTCCTCCCTTTGGTCCTTCTCCCAAAACAAAGGGCACGCAGGGTCTCTGTACCCACTGTCTAGCCTCTTTATGCTACGACAGTTGGCGTTTCGAAGGTCGACGGTCCGGAGCTGGAGGAGGCGCTCCGGAGGCGTCCTGCGGGTGCTCCAAGGGGGGGGGGGCTCGAGGTTGATGGAGGTGTCCCGAGGGCGCCCCGAGGTGACCTGAGCCGGCGGTGGAGTGGCCCGAGGTGGCGGCTGACGCCAAGGGGCTGGAGGGTGCTCCGGAGCGGACGGAGGTGAGCGGCGGCCCGAAGGTGCATTGAAGGTGCCGGAGGCGGGTGCTCCGGGTGACAAGAGGGTTTGGTGGCCCAAAGGTGGTTCGAAGGCGCCGGAGGTGGGTGCACGTAGAGGCCGGAGGCGGAGGCGGAGCGGAGCTGAGGGGAGCTCCGGGCAAGGTGCTCGCGCAAGGACAAAGGGGTCGTGGCGGCCCATGGTGGCTGTGCGGAGCTAGCGTGAGGGGCGGCCGCACGCCGAAGGGGGCTCCGGTGCTCGCACGCTGGCGGAGGCTGCTGAGACGGCTCCTAAGGCGGTGTTCCAGAGGCGGCGGCTATGGGCGCTTCGAAGGGCGACCGGATGTGGTTCTCCTGCCGAAGATGTGGGCGAAGCTGGCGAGGTGGCCTTCGGAGGGGTGGTCGCCCATCGAAGGAGCGGGTGTTGAGTGAGGCGGAGGTTGCTCCGGGTACTCCGGAGGCAGAGGCCGCGTCGAAGGGGATCTCCGGAGGTGGTGCGGGGGCTCCGAAGGTGCAGCGAGCCTTCGGCTGGATAAATGCCCGCACCAGGTGGGGGCTTCGGGTTTTGAGCGAAGGTTTGCCGAAGGTGAAGTGAGCCTTCAGCTGGGGAAATGCCTGCGCCAGGTGGGGCTTCGAGTGGGCCGAAGGTGGTGTGGAGGTGTGCTTCGGCTGGCCTGGTGAGGCTTCTATCGGGTTTTGCTTTGGGTCAAAGTGGGCTTCGGCCGTTGTGAGGTGTCTTCGGCTCCTCTCATGTGTGGCTTCTTGTTCGGTCCCCACGGTCGACGCAAACTGTCGTAGCATAAAGAGGCTAGACAGTGGGTACGAAGACCCTCCGCAAACAGAGACCCTCCGTGCCCTTTGTCTTGGGAGAAGGACCAAAGGGAGGAGCTAAAGATATGTATGCGTATGAGCGTGTATTGATGATTATGTCTGAATGAGAGGGAATCCCCCTTACATATGCCCTTAAGGCTCTACTTATAGAGGGCAAGAAGGGACATTTACCTTCTTGCCCCCATGGGCGAGAAAGAGACAGAGGGTATTTATGTACATTTGCCTAAATATGCTATACAAACTAGGTTTATACATGTGCAGTATCCCTGACGGTACACCGGTATTCCTGACGACCCTAGGGTGCGGGGCACCCCTTGGTGCCCGGCTACGACAAAACTCATGGTGGATCACACACACTGAGTTTGAAGAGAAAATACAAATGTTGTGCCTTAGTCTGTGGTTTCGTGAAGAAGTCAGTAATCTGTAACTCTGATGGCACAAACTGTAAAGCAAGTACTCCTCCTGCACCTATGAGCGAGTGTATGAAGCATCCACACCAATGTGCTTGGTAAGCTCATGCTTCACTGGGTCCTGGACAATACTAATAGCACCTGTACTGTCAGACAAAAGAATCGTAGGTACTATCACAGGCACTCCAAAATCTGCAAGTAGCTACCTCAACCAAGTAAACTCTACTGTCACTGCTGCCATAGCTCTCAACTCAGCCTCTACACTCAAACGGAAACTGCAGTCTGCTTCTTAGTCTTCCAAGCAATCAGGGAGGAGCCAAGAAAAACATAGTAAGCAAAAAGAGAACGACGATCAGAAGGATCACTAGTCCAGGTCGCATCGGAGTATGCCTAAAGCTATAGTGAGGAAGAGCTAGGGAAAAACAAACGACGAGAGATAGTCCCATGCAAGTAGCGAAGAACACGAAGAAGGTGACTGAGTGAAGATGGGTAGAATGAGCTATGAACTAACTCAAGATATGAACAACATAAGCAAGCTCACAAGATACATCAAACTCCCAACAAAATGGCGATATCGAGTAGGATCCTCAAGAAGATCACCATAAGTGGCATGAAGCTGTAGGGATAATTCCATGGGAGTCTCAGTGGTGCGAGTGTCAGTCAGACCAAACCGATCAAGAAGATCATGGACATACTTCTGCTAAGAGAGGTAGTAGCCCTCAGGTATGAAAGAAACCTCAATCTCAAGGAAGTACGTAAGAGAACCAAGATCAGTCATCAAAAACTACTCACTGAGACGCTTCTTCACATACGCGATGAATGAGGAATCATCACGAGTGATGAGAATATCATCAACATACAGAAGAATCAGTGTCCTACCTCGAGATGAGACATGAACAAAGAGAGCAGGATCGTGGGAACTGATAGTGAAACCGACAGCAGTAATCACTGAGGTAAAACACATAAACCAGACACGAGGAGCACGTTTGAGGCCATAAAGAGCACGACAAAGACAACATACATACCCATCGGGAATAGAATACCCAGGTGGTGATTGCATGTAGATCTCTTCATGCAAAACATTAAAAAGATATTTTTAACATCCAGCTGAGAGATAGACCACTGGTGAATGAAGCAACTGCAACAAGAGTGCGAACAGTGGTCATATGGACAACAGGGGCAAAAGTCTCATCGTAGTCACGACTGTACTCCTGCTGAAAGCCACGAACCACAAGATGAGTCTTGTAGCGCTCGATAATACCATCCGACCGGGTCTTAATCTTATACACCCATTGGTACGTGATCGGACGAGCATGCACAGGTGTCGGTATAATATCCCAAGTCTCCATACGTCGAAGAGCATCAAGCTCCTCTATCATAGTGAGATGCCACTTAGAATGAGAAGCAGCCCCACGATAAGAACTAGGCTCAGTGACAGAGAGAGCATGAGCTATCGGAGTAAATTCAAGATGATCAGGAGGTTGAAGAGATGTCCGATCACGAAGGACGTAACGAGGAGCATCATCAGGAGGATCAGATGTGGGTGTCAACAAGATACTAGGAGAGGAAACTGGTGAAGGACGAAGACACCTGGAGTAGTGAATACTAGAGAAACGAGATGGTGGTGCTGTAGGAACAAGAGGCAGTGCTACAAGAGGCAACACCAGAGGTGGAGGTACAGAAGGAATCACTGGAGATAGACCAAAAGAAGACTGTGATAGTGGAGAAATGGGTGAAGAGTCAGAAAGAGACAACCATGAAATTAACTCCGCGGTGGAAACAGAGAAGGAGTCGAATCTCGATAGAAGGAAGGTCGAGATTTGTCAAAAACAACATCTCGTAAAATCCTAATCCATCGAGCAAAAGGATCCCATCAGCGATAACCCTTATGCTCAGAACTATAACTAAAAACACACACTCAACTGACTGGGCCGATAGTTTAGTGTGCTCACGAGGCTGCAGCAGAACAAAACAAGTACAACAAAAAACACGAATGTAAGTGTACTGGAGGGCTCAAAAGTAGAGACACTTTATAGGACTGACACCCTTAAAAGCAGTGGAAGGCTGCATATTGATAAGATATGCAACCATAGAAATATGGGTTAATTCCTTATTTGCCATTGGAAGTTGACGGGCTCCCTAAAATGCCATCGAAAATTTGCTCATCCCTTTTTTGCCACTCAAACTCAATTTCTCTCCCCTTTTTGCCACTCCCATCAGTTGGCTGTTGACTTGGTCGCAAAAAGACGATTTTACCCCTAAGTATGTTGAGATCTTTAGGGAATTTTTTGATATAGTAGTATAGTTCCAAAAATTATGAAAGTTTTAGGAAGTTTTTGACATAGTTTAGATTATTGTGTATTTTTATAGGGTTTTATTTACAACATGTTTTTTTTTTAAAAAAAATCTTTCAAGTTTTGTTGAACTTGAAATATTTTTAGAGAAAAACATGTTAAAAATAAAACCCTATAAAAATTATAAAATAATCTACACTATGTCAGGAACTTCCTCTAAAAATTTCATAATTGTTGGAACTATATTACTATATCAAATAATTCTCTAAACATCTCAGCACTACTAACTTCACTTAGGGGCAAAATCATCTTTTTGCGTCCAAGTTAACGGTCAAGTCCACGGTCAACTGACGGGAGTGGCAAAAACGAGAGAGAAGTTGAGAACGAGTGGCAAAAAAGGGATGAACAAATTTTCGATAGCATTTTAGGAGCCTACCAACTTCCAATGGTAAATAAGGAATTAACCCTAGAAATAGCCTCAGTCCAGAACTGTGGTGGAACATGAGAGGCAAGGAGAAGAGTGCGAGCAGTCTCAATCAAATGACGGTGTTTGCGCTCAGCAACCCCATTCTAAGACTGGGCACCAAGACAAGAAGATCGATAAAGGTGCCCGCTTGAAAGAAAGCGTCTAAAAGCACTGAGCAGACACTCGCCACAGTAATCACAAAGTGAAAAGTACGGATGAGAGAATCAAACTGAGTATGAATCATCATTGCAAAGCTACGGTAGATCGCAAGAAACTGACCACGATTAGACATAGGGAAAATTCATGTAAAATAGGAATAATCATCAATGAAGATCACATAAGATTTATGCCAGCCTTTAGAGATAATAGGCACAGGTCCTCATACATCTGAATGAACTAAATCAAAAGGACGAGAAGACAAGAACTCACTAGAATGATAAGAAAGTTGTAGCTACTTGCCCAGACACAACCCTGACAAAACACGGCCGTGTCAATAGTAACATGTCCAATAACACCCTTACAAACTAATAAAGAAAGACGGGACCCACACAAGTGACCTAAACGGCGACACCACTGCGTAAAAACTCCAGAGGTGGTGGCAGCAGTGGTGGTGGAAGTATACGTAGAGGTGACAAGAGTAACTGAAGTGGACGAAAAGTGGAGGCGATCAAGGATGTAGAGACCCTAATGATCCCTATGGCGCTGGCTAGTCCCAAGTACCGTTCCTAGATGAAACAGGTGTGAGAGTCAAAATCAACCATATAGCCAAGATCAGTGAGCTGACCCACCAAGAGAAGCTGCATGGTAAGCTTGGGAACATAGGAAACAGCTGGAATAGAAAAGTCAGTGGACAAAGAGTGCCCTGATAGCTGACAGACAGAGAAGTACCGTCAGCGGCCTGAATAGGGATAGGAAAAATAGGAGATCCTACTAAAGTGAGAGATGTGGAGTCCGGTGTCATGTGGAAAGAGGCATGATAATCCAGAACCCAAGAAGTACCTAGAGAAAACGTATGAGCTAGACTGGCAGAGCCTGCTGAGCTGTGAGAGAGCTGCTGAAGTAAAGCCTGATAGAACTTCTAAACAGAGTCACCTTGCTGAGAAGGTTCTAACGTGCTGGTCCGTCCTCTCGTCGAGGAATGGCATCCTTCCCCTTGGATCGTTCAGCCCCATGTGCCTTGTTCCGCTTTTTCCACACCGCACAACGCTGGTAGTCGTGCCCGAAGTTCTTATAATAATTGCACTAAACCCAGGAGCAAAAATAAACACCCGAGGAGGGACTGTAGTCGAAGCAGAAACCACCGGTGTAGTCGAAGAAGAAGGGGTAGTAAGCACAGTCGGAACAAACTATGTTGCTAACCCGCGGCGAAGCTCCTTAGTACAAAGCATCGAAGAGCTCGGTGATCGCTCGGCCGTGGTGAGCGGCTCTCGCAGCTTGAGCCCCGATGTGCTCAAACTCCGGCCAAGACGATGACGGTCATAAAGGCGAAGGCGATCATGATCCGCCTTCTGAACTTGATGACACTCCTGGCAGAGCAGAAGCGGCTTGTTCACCGGCGCTAGAGACCGCCGTGCTCGGAAGACGTCGTCAACGGAGGAGTTCTCCTGGCGAAGCATCTCTAACTCACGCCGGCTTAAAAGAATCGAGCATCGCCGCTTCACGTATCGCCGCGCAAGTACTCCTAGATCTGACGAGTGGCATGCAGACTAACAATGTCTAACTGGATGGAGTCATCAACGCTGACCACCAGGATGGCTCGAACACGGGCCTCATCAGCACACCAGCGCTCAAAAGCGTCTATGGCATACTGAAAGGCCTCATCATCAGCAGCAGCAGTCGCAGCAGCGGCCTCTGCCTCCTTCTTGGAGGCCTCATCTTCTGCAAAAGGTACAGAAGTAGGCTGTTTGAGAGAAGGCTGAACCAGCGACGGTGGACAAGGTCGGGCACCAGTAACATGTCCCTAGAGGTGGAGACCATCGAGCGTGATCTCCATGAGTGAATACCACAACCTGTAGTTCGTCCCATTAAGCTTTGTTCCCGAGAATAGGATCGCAGCTGATAGAACAGAAGCCATCGGTAGGCAGCGCGGAAGATGTGGCGACCAAGGCAACGAAGTCTAACAGGCGGCGTTGGACGGCGCGCGGTTAGAACTACATTTTGTTTTTGATTTTTTTGGGCCGGTTAAAACGGGTTACAACTAACCCGGCCTGGCCTGCTCATGGAGCGCACACACACGGGGGAATTAGGGTTCCCCCGAGTCCTCAACGGCGCGTGGCGGGGCGAAGGAGTCTACCTCAGTGGCTGTGGCAGCAGCAGTTCCGTGACGGGCGTCCGGCGATGGGCAACGGAGATGTGGGGAGTTCGAGCACACAGGTGACGTCCTCCTCGATGGTAGTGAGTTCAAGCACACGGGCGCGACGACGGTGGCGTCGAGGGGAGCGCGACGGGAACGGGGTGACCACCGGCGGCGTTAGTCGAGTTCCACTACGTCCTCCTCGATGGCGGCGAGCTTGAGCACACAGCGCGGTGATGGTGGCATCGAGGGGAGTGCGACGGGGGGCGACCACTGACGACGTAGGTCGAGCTCCAGTGATCGACGCGGCGGCGGCGGGCGCAACCACTGCAGCGGCGGCCCGATTCGGGCGGTGGTGACGGCGGAAAGATGGCAGCGGAAGGAGAGAGCTAGGTTAGTATTCCAGCTCTGATACTATGTTATGAATATTATGTGTATCTATTCAAGAGGCCTAATGAGCAATATATATAGGGAGTACAAAGGGGTTGCCATATACAGATAAAAAAAAATACAAAGAAGTTCTATTCTAATACTTTCCACCTTACAATTCTCTTATTGATGTGCATTAACTTTTTTAAAGGAGGAAAAGAACTCTGAATCTATGGTCTTTTGGTTTCATTCTGTTACTGTGTGTTTTTCTTCTGGTATGTTCGGTTATGGGCAACCTTGACCATCCAAAGTACTCATCCAGTGTTGAGATAGTACTGCCTCAGCCATCATATCCTTACATTAAACATCCAAGCTGTTGGACAACATTTGGCGGAAATGTCATTAAAATCTGTAGTCAAACCCGCTTGCCTGTGATTCGTCGGCACACAGGGCATTGTCTTTGTTTTCACATGGGAAGGGAAGCACCAAGGAGTACATTATGTCGAATCAATGAACTGCTAATGCTTTTGTATATGCTAACTCTCTTATTCGCCCTTCCTTTTTCTCAGGAGCATTACAAGGATTTGAAGGATAGACCTTTCTTTCCCAAGCTGATATGTTACATAACTTGGTGTCTTGGTGGAGTCATGGAAAGGATTTGAATGATTCTAGGTCGAGTTGTGCAGCTATACTTGCTGATGTTGTGGCGAACATGAGTGTTCTTGTTGCTGTGTCAAATGTAACTTTGATGGTTTATTGGACTTATTCATTCTTTTTTCTTTTGTACATCATGGTTCACTGGACTTATTCATTCTTTCTTTTTTCTCTTGTACAAGGTGATGCATACATTCTGAGGTGTAGATTTTGTATCGTTTCTTTGTTGGTTGTTGATGAAAAGAAAGCATCGTCATTTTGTACATCTGTGAGCAAATACGATCAATTGCGTTAATTACGGTAGTCGTAGTTAATTGTCGTCAAATGCGATCAATTGCTTTAATTACGATAGTCGTAGTTAATTGTAGTCAATTTTGTTAATTACGATGGTTAATTGCGTTAATTGCAGTCAATTGTGTTGATTACGGTCAATTACGTTAATTAGAGTCAATTGCGTTGATTGCGGTCAATTGCGTTAGTTGTCGTTAATTATTGTTAAATGTCGTTAATTGCCATAATTACGTTAATTGCCGTTAAATAGCATCAAACAAGCTATTACTTGCCTCAGGGGTATTTCAGACATTCCCTATCTCTGAAGGTCTAAAAGTCAGACAGCAAAACACCAAGCCTATTCAGCTCAGCTGTTCAACCCTGCAGCCGTTCAATCATGTAGCCCAGCCAAAAATCGCTTTTCAGAAGAAAAAATTACAGCCGTGTCAAAACAGGCCATAACCAGCCCATGTACGACGCGGACCGCATGGTCAGGCGCGCGGCCTGTGGGCGTCTGATCGGCAAGGCGCACGCGTTTGCGCGTTAGGAAACTGACCCGTACCAAACCGCGCGCACGCCACGATGGCCTAATCTTCCCCGCGCGCGCCGGCCTCTGCGGGTGAGTTCCAGTGTCCAGCACGGGCGTGCGGCGCCACCCGATCCCCACCGGCCAACCGCGCGCGCTCCGCACGGACCACGGGACAACGCCCGAACCAGCGCGCGCTCCGGCACACGCCACGCCACGCCACCCGCGCCCGTGGCCGGCCGACCTACACGGTGTCACACTTTCACGTCGTTGTCAGCTGTGACAGCCGCGGCAGACGCCCTCGTGTAACCAAACTTGGGAGACGGGAGGGAGCGGGGGCCGGCAACTCGCCGGTCTCGGCGTCTCGCGCTTCAACCGTGGGCCGGGTAAAATTGGCTCATGGGTTGCTCTGGCCATGGCCTAATTCGACCCAGGAAGGAGACTGCGCTCGCGCCGCTCATCACGGTTTCGGACACATACGTCGTGTCGGGCCGGCTAGTGGGCTTCGTGGGTCGTCCCAGTCCGCTTGTATTCAAAGCCTTGTTTGGATACACTGATACAACTCAATCTATTCAAATTTACAGTGAATTTGAACTAAAATCCCATCAAATCTGATTAGGTCTAATCCCCACCTATCCAAACAAGTCCTAAAGGGCATGGAACAATAGAAGAGCTTATCCAATCTCCTCTCCGAAGAAGACGAGCACCGGTTCGGAGCTAGTATATGCTGATCATAACAATGAAAAGAGAACATCAACTCGATTTCTTTAATTAAAAAACGGCGACTTTGGAAGCTTGAAACAGCTGTGCCTTCTGCTAAGCTTTGGAGGGAAGCCATGGTTTATGGAGAGGATAATGTATAATGTAATGCAGGTCAAGCCCTTATCTGCAAGCTAAACGAATACAACGTTTCTTCTCCTTGCGTATGTGGTTGATTAAGACAATTTTGTCGATAAACCAAACAACAGTGTAAACTACTAAACTGCATGATACGTGCAGTTTGGATTGCTTAAGACAGCTAATGGAGGACCGCATTGTACTCTGTAATGAAGGCGACCAAATGAAATACAAAAGCGCCGATGTCTCTGCAGAGAGAGCATGGGCAAACGCTCTTTCCTACTCTTATATATGACTGATTGCGATTTGCGAGGCATACATTGCGTCGTCATGTACTCATGTATGTACTACTTATGTAACTTATCTGTATACGATCGATAGTATTTATGTGCATACCATGGACGACACATTTGTCCTGTAAATATATAACGAAGTGGGAAAGAATGGCAAGGCAAAGAGAAATGTACATCGGTGTGCAACTGGTGTTTGTGGATAATAATGACCTGCAGCAAATCATAAGGCTCCGCAGTGCAAGTGAGGCAACTCTGAAATAATCGTTTCTGTTGCCTGACCATGTAGCCAATTTAAGGAATTCAGAACTTTATTGGCCAAATTCTATTCTCTTCGGCCACTTGTTAATAGTGTATTATGTTATCACTTATGATTAACTCCTCGGGTTATATATATGTGTGGACTAAGGAAAAAAGGACTTAATAATCCTATTCTAAACAAAGGTACAAGAATTGGTTGAAACTTCTGAATATACCAATGCATGTGTTCTGCTAAAACGACACAAATAGTCTGTCTGCAGTTAAAAACAGTTCTACCTAGACCATCTCAATATACTAGTATTGAATTAGGGTATGTCTACCTAAACAACGTGCATACCGATTAACATGCATAATACTATGTGTTATAATGTCAACTCGCGCTGATAATTGTAGTTGAGTTTTTTTTAGTGTGCCTTTTCTAATTTCCTTTTAGAAACTGAAGGCATATATCACCTATGTCAACAATCGATCCTCGTATGCTAGACAAGTGAAAGAACTGTCCCTAACTACTCTGTTAGCGTTAGGTCTTGATAAGTCTATTGAATTCAATACGCAACATATTCAACGCCTGATTCTATCGATGTAATTAAGTACGTGACATATAAAGAACAAACATGTCCTAAAAAAAATACTAGTCCTCATATGGATAGAATTAGCTGGCATTGCCTACGATTTTTTTTAAAATATTATTTTTAAAAAAGATATTTACAAAAATAAATAGTCGATTAAAAATTACAAATGTATCTCTCGCCAGCTGAATCGCGACAGAATGAATCGCCAGCTCAATCGGCGACAGAGACTCGCCCCGACTGCCGCCGCTGAGGTATTTATCGCGCTGAATCTGGCGATGTGAATGAATCGCTATTGAATCGGCGACAGAGACCGCCCCCGACTGCCGCCGCTGAGGTATTTATCGCCGCTGAATCGGCGACAGACCTATCGCCGCTGAACGACGATTCATTCCCAACCCTTATTTTCCTATTTCACTTAGGCGTTTGTGATTTTCATAAATTTTAAACGACGTAAATCGTTAGACTCGTAATAACATTTTATCATCGTCGATGTTGTTCTACTACTGTTAATTTTCGGAGAATTTAGCGAGGACGTTGAGGTATGAACGATTCGTAAAAGAAAGATAAGTGATATTGCAATTCCCAACCCTTATTTTCCTATTTCACTTAGGCGCTTTGTGATTTTCATAAATTTTAAACGGTACGTAAATCTGTTAGACTTGTAATAACATTTTATCATCATCGATGTTGTTGTACTACGCTTAATTTTCTGAGAATTTAGCGAGGACGCTTGAGGTATGAACGATTCGTGAAAAGGAAGATAAGTGATATTGTCATTTGATCGGAATTCATACACTCGATATTACGTAACTTGCGTAAGAACGTCATAACACTTAACTAAAATGATAATTGACAACATTGATAATAATATTTTTGTCGTGGTCGCGACGCCAACGCCTCCCATGTGCACGCTCTTGTCGGGCACCGGATGAGGTCCCCGTGGTGACATCCGAATGCCGATGTCTCCTTGGTCCCGAGCATTTCGCGGGCATGTCTTGAAGGTGTGCCTGCACTCTCGCAAATGGAGCACTTCTTCGCGCGACGCCCGCCGCGCCGCCCATATCGCTCTCGATGTGTCGCACTGCCGCCGCCAACCTTTCCTTGAGCCTACCAACATCCGCGCCCGCATTAGTTACTCCGTGATGGATGGCCTGAAATGGCCAACAACGGCGTAACCATACATCTCTCCACTCCATGTTTGCATCACCGCCTCCTTGGTGAAATAGTGAGAGAGGTATCGACGGGATGTCGCGCCATCGCCGAACACAGCGCCATGACATGGGAGCAGGCCTATGCGAAGAAGGGCTTGTTATAAGTGCATACGCAACTATCGCGCGAGCGCACTCATGGTGATCCTCGCGTTAGTCCCGCGACGCCTTTATCCTCGCACATTATCTCGGCGAAGCTCCTCGTGCCCATCTTGAATGCCCGTGCATCTCACCCTTCTTGCTCTTCTCCTCCATGTATGCGGTGATCATGGCGGAGTAGAGTACTCATCATTTGCCATGGTGAGCGACGATTGTCGCGATCTCATAACAAAGTAGTTTGTGGTACCGCTGAGAATTGCCTCGACAATACCAACCAAAGGGAGACACCTGGCGCCGCGCATGACCCAGCTTGTAGACCTCGCCTAGGTTGGTTGTCATGATACCATCGAGCAATTACGATAGTCGAGTTAATTGTAGTCAATTTTGTTAATTACGATAGTTAATTGCGCACTGCACCAATTGTGTTGATTACGGTCAATTACGTTAATCATACCAATTGCGCTGATTGCGTCAATTGCGCGTAGTTGTCGTTAATTATTGTTAAATGTCGCACTGCCATAATTACGCACTGCCGTTAAATAGCATCAAACAAGCTATTACTTGCCTCGTGGGTATTTTGCATATTCCCTATCTCCGAAGGTCTAAAAGTCGCATACCAAACACTAAGCCTATTCATTTCAAATTGCTCAACCTCGCACTGCTCAATCATGTAGCCCAGCCAAAAATCGCTTTTCAGAAGAAACTCTTTCCTACTCTTATATATGACTGATTGCGATTTGCGAGGCATACATTGCGTCGTCATGTACTCATGTATGTACTACTTATGTAACTTATCTGTATACGATCGATAGTATTTATGTGCATACCATGGACGACACATTTGTCATGTAAATATATAACGAAGTGGGAAAGAATGGCAAGGCAAAGAGAAATGTACATCGGTGTGCAACTGGTGTTTGTGGATAATAATGACCTGCAGCAAATCATAAGGCTCCGCAGTGCAAGTGAGGCAACTCTGAAATAATCGTTTCTGTTGCCTGACCATGTAGCCAATTTAAGGAATTCAGAACTTTATTGGCCAAATTCTATTCTCTTCGGCCACTTGTTAATAGTGTATTATGTTCTCACTTATGATTAACTCCTCGGGTTATATATATGTGTGGACTAAGGAAAAAAGGACTTAATAATCCTATTCTAAACAAAGGTACAAGAATTGGTTGAAACTTCTGAATATACCAATGCATGTGTTTTGCTAAAACGACACAAATAGTCTGTCTGCAGTTAAAAACAGTTCTACCTAGACCATCTCAATATACTAGTATTGAATTAGGGTATGTCTACCTAAAAAACGTGCATACCGATTAACATGCATAATACTATGTGTTATAATGTCAACTCGCGCTGATAATTGTAGTTGAGTTTTTTTTTAGTGTGCCTTTTCTAATTTCCTTTTAGAAACTGAAGGCATATATCACCTATGTCAACAATCGATCCTCGTATGCTAGACAAGTGAAAGAACTGTCCCTAACTACTCTGTTAGCGTTAGGTCTTGATAAGTCTATTGAATTCAATACGCAACATATTCAACGCCTGATTCTATCGATGTAATTAAGTACGTGACATATAAAGAACAAACATGTCCTAAAAAAAATACTAGTCCTCATATGGATAGAATTAGCTGGCATTGCCTACGATTTTTTTTAAAATATTATTATTTTTAAAGATATTTACAAAAATAAATAGTCGATTAAAAAAATTACAAAAATGTATCTCTGCTTGATTGAATCGGCGGCAGAATGAATCGCTAGTTCAATCGCGCACAGGACCCGCCCCGACTGCCGCCGATTGAGGTATTTATCGCCGCTGAATCGCGACAGAATGAATCGCCGCTGAATCGCAACATGACCTATCGCCAGTTGAACTGACGATTCATTCCCAACCCTTATTTTCCCTATTTCACTTAGGCAGTTTGTGATTTTCATAAATTTTAAACGGTACGAAATCTGTTAGACTCGTAATAACATTTTATCATCGTCGTATGTTGTTCTACTACGGTTAATTTTCGGAGAATTTAGCGAGGACGTTTGAGGTATGAACGATTCGTAAAAAGAAAGATAAGTGATATTGCAATTCCCAACCCTTATTTTCCTATTTCACTTGGCGGTTTGTGATTTTCATAAATTTTAAACGGTACGAAATCTGTTAGACTTGTAATAACATTTTATCATCATCGTATGTTGTTGTACTACAGTTAATTTTCGGAGAATTTAGCGAGGACGTTTGAGGTATGAACGATTCGTAAAAAGGAAGATAAGTGATATTGTCATTTGATCGGGAATTCATACACTCTGATATTACAGAACTTGCAGAAGAACGTCATAACACTTAACTAAAATGATAATTGACAACATTGATAATAATATTTTTGTCGTGGTCGCGACGTCAACGTCTCCCATGTGCACTGCCTCTTGTCGGGGCACCGGATGAGGTCCCCGTGGTGACATCCGGAATGCCGATGTCTCCTTGGTCCTGAGCATTTCGCGTGGGGCATGTCTTGAAGGTGTGCCCAGACTCCCTGCAAATGGAGCACTTCTTCGCGCGACGTCCGCTTCGCCGCCCATATCGTTCTCGATGTGTCGCACTGTCGCCGCCAACCTTTCCTTGAGCCTACCAACGTCCGCGCCCGCATTAGTTGCTCCTGGATGGATGGCGGTGAAATGGCCAACAACGGCGTAACCATACATCTCTCCACTCCATGTTTGCATCACCGCCTCCTTGGTGAAATAGTGAGAGGTATCGACCAGGATGTCGCGCCACCGTCGAACAGCGGCCATGACATGGGAGCAGGCCTATGCGTAAGAAGGGGCTTGTTACAAGTGCATACGCAACTATCGCGCGTAGCGTGCACTCATGGGTGATCCTCTCGGTTAGTCCCGCGACGCCTTTATCCTCGCACATTATCTCGCGAAGCTCCTCGTGCCCATCTTGAATGCCCGGTGCATCTCACCCTTCTTGCTCTTCTCCTCCATGTATACGGTGATCATGGCGAGTAGAGTACTCATCATTTGCCATGGTGAGCGACGCATTGCTGATCTGTTAACAAAGTAGTTTGTGGTACCGCGGAGAATTGCCTCGACAATACCAACCAAAGGGAGGCACTGGCGCCGCAGATGACCCGCTTGTAGACCTCGGCTAGGTTGGTTGTCATGATACCATATCGAGCACCACCCCGTCATGCAAAGAATGACCACTTCTCCTTAGGCTCGTGCTCAATCCACCGAGAAGCATTTGACTGTGCCCTCTGTCTTCCTCGTGACACTAGGAGCGCCTCGTGGGTAGCCGTGGCAATGCTTGGGGGCCTGGTCGGCGCAGAGGCGCCCTAGTCGATGCCTCCTTTCGTGGGTTTGAGTCCGTCGCCCGAATCTTCCGAGTGTGTCGAACTTACGCTGGCCGGTTCGCAGTTGCACAGCGCTGAACATGTTCATCAAGTCCTTGTTGGAATCGCTATAGAAGTTTGCACCCAAGTGCCTCATGCACCACCCGCTGTAGATCCGCCATGGAAGTGGAACGTTCTCTCCTCGTTGAGAATTGTGTTATTGCACACAGCAGCCCGCGCTTCGGCCATGTATGAGGCATACGTGGGGACGGCCCGCACAATGTAAATCCTCACATTCTTCAGAACCACTGCCAACTATCCGTCGTTCTCGCCAACGAAAGCGAATGCCACGGGAAGAACTTGATTGTTTTCGTTCGTCGCTATTGCGGTCAGTATATGGCCCTTGTACCTGCCAGTCAGGAATGTGCCATCGATACACAAGATTGGACGACAGTGCCGGAATGCATTGATGCATGGACCAAACGCGAAGAATGCTCGCTGTAGTACCCTCTTATTAGGCCACTTCGGATGCGTGGCGTCTTGAATGTCGACATGAGTACCGGGATTCCTGTCTTGTATGACTCGGAGTTGCCCAGGGAGGTTGTGGTAGGAATCCTCGAACGTGCCGAACCTTGATTCCAATGCCTTTTGTTTTGCCCTCTAAGCCTTGACATAGCTGATAGTATACTGGAACCTTGCCTCAATGGCCCGAATGATGGATCGTGACTCAAAATCTAGGTTATCCACGATCTCACCGTACATGAGATTGACAATGAAGCCTGATGACAGGTTCCGGTGGGACTGCGCTGACTCAGCGACGACGCATGTGTGAGGGACCACTATGGAGCACTTCTAGTAGGTGTCCCACTTGGGCTGAAATGCGTGCACGCACCAAGGGCATCCCTCTATGCCGCACTTCACGTCGTAGCATCTTGGGGTAGACTTGATGACGGTGAATGTGCGTCGAACCGACAATGCCCAGAATTTGACCGCATCTTGCACGGCCTCCTTGCATTTGTACGTAGCTCCTAGTCCGACTCGCGCTCGTCGTACTCCCATGGTACATGGGAGCCTTCATGGACGACGAGGTTCTCGAACTGGTATGTGTTCCACTCGGACGGAACCGCCTGCTGGTCCGCATCATCGTCGTCATAAGAACCTTCATCTTCTGACAATGCCATGTAGTCTTGGTCTTCGAGCCCATCATTTCCACTAGGTCTTCCAGCTCCTCCCCTCGCCGAGAAGCTCACTAGCCTGTCTCACCGAATGAGGTAACTGCGGCGTAGTCTTCATCGACTACATCGGCAACCTCTTGCCCTTCGCGCCATTTGAGTGCGCCCGATGGAGTCACCTAGTTCTTCCCTGTCGCAAGCCCTACTTGTTCGACGCGGATCCGGAGTGGGTTTAGCATACGCTGAACCGTATGACCAATTTTCATCCCTCTCCTCGCCATGCGTATACGACCGCCATGAATTTGTTCCTTTAGTTGCACTAACTCCCAATACGTGCCGCCCCGCCGGGGCGAGGCACCAATGTCGATCAGACATCACGGTCCACTTGGAACGTGTGGAAAACCACCGCATCACTGGCACAATGTACGTTGCTCAGGTCTTGGTAGGCACGTCCGCGATCGAAATAACTCAAATCAATTCCTGACCTCCATAATAGTCCCTCGCCGTAGGAAATTTTGAAATTGATGACGCTTGACATATTTGACGTCATCGCAGCAGTGTGAAGAACATTTACACGATGAACTACATATGTGCAACTAAATATCCCACCAAAAAGTATGTAAAACGGACTTCACTACGTAATAAAGACATCAAGAATCATGTAATCCGCTCATTAAGAAAATTACCCGAGGGTGGGCAACTTGACGGCTAGTTTTCTCCTCGCCCTCTCTGTTGTGTCCTTCTTTTTTTTTGTTGAGTAAGACCGAGTCCTGTGTGGAATTTCGACGGTTGCAAGAGGGTTTTGTAGAGGTCAGGGCCTGTCGCCAGTTTAATCGGCGATACCTTCGCCGCCGCTGAATCGGCGATATTTTTTCTATCGCCGATTGAATGGCGATACATAGGTGAACCAGCAACTAGCGGTTCAACTGGTGACATGGATTAATTTATGCAACTTGTTGCGCCGGCTATTTGTTGTTGTGCATTGTTGTAAGATTTTTTTGAGGACGATTGAGGGATTAATGATTCGTATGTAGCAAGGCAGGTGATATCACAATGCGTTCGGGAATATCTGCACAACTCCGTTGGACAACTTTGGGAAAATGACGCAACGATAACCACACGACATTTCATCGGACAAGGGGATTACATGGCACGCAGGACAACGAACCGAGGACAGTACATGCATGCTTTTAGGGAAATTGAAATACATGGGACATGTGGAGGAATAGGGTAGAACTATTGAGTCGAACGTGGCCATTTACCCTTGCGCCTAGCTCGGCGTTGTACTCCTCGCCTTGCGCTTGGCTCGCCGCGATGGCCCTCTTCGGTCCCTCTTGGCCTCCCGTCGCCTCGCATGCTCACGCCTCCGCTCCTCGCGCGCTCGCCCCGCCTACCTTGCTCGGCCCGCCGCTTTCAACTCTTGAGGCGCCACGGGTCTCGATGTGCTCCTCGCCCGACTCTTCCGTCAAGCAACGACCACATGTCGTGGGGTGGATCTTGTCGCCGATCCACCGCCGGAAGTCGCATAGTGGTGGCAGAGACCGCGGTGGGTAAAGAGAGTTCTTTACCCGTTGTCGGAATAAAAAGCATTGCACCATGAAATACGGTTTCATTACGGATACATGTTGTTGCGCCAACGGCGAGTTTGGCAAAGCACCAATAGCGCCGCCAATGGTCCACTCATCGGCTGATTTGACGCACTTGCAGCGCCCCTACACCAAAGATAGGGGTGCCACCCTATCGGGGTCCTTCCGAGGACGTTAAAGTAGGCATAGGAGGCGGTCGCGGTGGACCCTAATCGTTGGGCGTACACGAGGCGCCTTCCTCGCATCCACCGAGCCGGAAAAGTTTGGTGTGTGAAAGGCTCGACTAGCGGCATGATAGCGGCGGTGGTCTCATGGGAGACACAGTCCTTCAAAAGCTTACGGATTTTCTCCCATTCCTTCTCCTTGTCCATGTTTTCTACTTGGTGGTGCCGCTGTGGACTAGTTGGACGAAGTTACTGTTGATTTATAGCTAGAGCGACAGAGCCGCTGCCGGGCTCGCCTTGGTAAGTCGCCCGTAAAAGCCGCCCGCTTGATCACATCGTCCTGAAAAGCTAGCCCGTGTGGTCACATCGTCCTGAAAAGCTGACCCGCATGGTCACATCGTCCTGAAAAGCTAGCCCGTGTGGTCATATCGTCCTGAAAAGCTGGCCCGCATGGTCACATTATCCTGAAAAGCTAGCACCCGTGTGGTCACATCGTCCTGAAAAGCTAGGCTGTGTGGTCACATCGTCATGAAAAATTAGGCCGTGTGGTCACATAGTCCTGAAAAGCTAGGCCGTGTGGTCACATCGTCCTGAAAAGCTGCCTACTCTGGTGCCATCGTTCTGAAAAGCTGACCCATCTTGTCGCATCGCCTAAAAAGGTAGCTCGTGTTCTCGTGACGCCCAAGAAACCCACTGCTTTGTCACGCCATTGCGAGCAGTTGGATCGTAAAAGAAAGCGAGCATATTACTCATATTCAAAAGCTATCAAAACAACGGTTGGCATAATGAAAAAATTACATAAAGGGAAATCTAATGGCGCCCTCTTAGGTCGCACTTGCGCGTGTCGTCTCTGCCTCGCCGCCGCAGCCGGTACGCCGAGGGTCAGCCGCTCGACTACCCGACCGCGCGAGTAGTCGATGGTGGTGTAGCTGGGTCGCTCTGCGTCGGCCGATCCAAAGATCGCCCGGGTGCGTCGGCCGAGTCTGCATCGCTTAGGTCGAACTTCGGCGCACCGCATACCGGTGAAGTCTCCAAAGAGAACGCGTGTCACGCGGATCCTCAAGAAGTCCTCGATGGGTGCCGAGAACCGCATCGTCGGCACGAGAATGCATCGTCCTCCCAAGCCGTTCCTGCGAAGAATTGGGTTACAAACATAGTCATGACTAAAAGTACGTTACGCAAGCAAACAGAACTTACCTGTTGGCCCAAAGATGTGCTCCGACGACGCGGCATAGTCCTGGCCCGCGTATGGGTGGAGCTGAGGACCTGTAACAGAAGATCGTCGCTACAAACTTACGAGGTTCGAAATGAAATGAAGAAGCGATGTTAGCGTGTCGAACTCACCTCCCACATGTCCGGAGGTGCTACCCCATACGACACGCCGACGCGTGCCCACCACGTCGCGGCGGGAGGCGTGTCCTACCACCTCGCCCCGGACGGCTCGGTCCACCGGTCGGCCGGCGTGCCACCGGCCGCGGTCCGCACTCCGCGTCATCGCTACCTCCACGATCTGTCGCAGGAGCTCTCGATCTCCCAAGATTGCCATGTGGCGTGCGGAGTCTACCATCCGACGACCTCGGGAAGATCCACGCGCATGTAATCAACAAGTTGTACACGTAAGTATGTCAAATTAAATATGAAATATGTAATATTGAGTACGTACGTTGCGGTGGAAAGCGGAGTCCGGCTGGGTGGGGTACTTGTCCGACGTCGCGGCCACATGTCGACCAGGGTCGACCACGACCCGGACGCAACGGAGCCTCGTCCGAGCTGAGTACCACTCCATGTAGTGCTCGTACGTCTCGGGGTCGTAGGCCTCGTCCCCAACCTCGACGAGGGTCTCGTGCGCGGCACTCCAACCGTCCACCCAAGGGGCCATCCTGTCCGACCAGGACATCGTGCCACGAACTCCCTTCCTAGTGTACTTGTGGACGGCAAGAAAAATATTTGGTTGCAATATAACACATATTGTACGGACATAAAAGTCAATAGTGAACTTACGCGTGTACGTACGCCGGCACCCGCCTCCCCCCAAGGGGCTGGGACCTCCTGCCGCAGACCGAACTGGCGCATGACCCGCTGTATCTGGTACTCCTCCACGAAGATGTCGTGCACCAAGGCACTCCGCGTGTACCAGTGCAGGTAGTCTCGCGCACAAGACCGACAGCATCGCTGTGGGGGGCGCGCGATCACCTTGTCGCCATCAGACGGGTCCGATGACGCGGTCATCGGTCACCGATCGAACATCGCAACGCACTCGGGTAGGAGCCCGCGAGGTGATCGGCGTGAAGGTGACTGTGCAATACAACACTGCAAACTAAGCACACAAAAATAATGATTGCAAAATGAAAATAATAAATGATTACGAAATTAACCGTCGGCGGCACCACAAAGTGCCCATGGTCGGCCGGTCCAGGTTGTCCTACGGACGTATAAGCCGCCCCGTCGTTGACGTCAAGTCCACCGTGGTCGTCCGATCCGAAACGCCCAACGACCACGGTGCGGAGGAGCGGGCATCCCGAGAGGATGGAGCCGTCACGCCAACGCTGGCACGCGTCGCACAGTGCGCGGTACGTCGCGCACAGCACGGCCGGACCCCACGCGTACTGCGGGATCCACTCGATCGGTGACACCGCCACCTCATGCGCGTACCGGATGTAATGTTTGTCCACGCTGTCGCAGTGGGAGCTTAGGAACATCACCCACCCGAACAACCACAGCAGGTAGGCCTCCAAGTGCCTCGTAACAGCGACGGGCGCTGCGTTAGCAGCCATACGCTCGGGCTGCAAGAAGACACGTAAACGTCAGCAAGGTTCACAAACGAATTGTTATGAGAGAAAAATAGTTAGGAAAACACTTACGTAGAACTGGCAGATCCACTTCAGCGTGGGCCCGTGCGGGCTGCTGAACTCCACGTACGCGCTGCCTGGCAGCAGGATATTGCGGAACCTGGCTAGGAGGTCCGTGCGCCACGTGGCGGGACGTCGTGCGCCACCATCGAGCGCCGCGCAGGCAACCCGGCCGGGTAGCTCACATCTCGCAGCTGCGGCGTCATCTCCCGCACGGAGATGGAACGTATGGGTCTCGGCCTCGGCGGTCAACAGCGCCGTCGGAGGGCCCGGCCGTATGGAAACCGCCCAGACGCACGACCGCACGGTGGTCCCGTCGTCCGCCGTCGCCGCCTCCACCATCCTCGCTAGTGGAAGGAGTGCGCCGCTCTCAACTCGCGTCGAAACGATTCGAACAAACATGAGTCAACGCCACATAAAGCGACCGCGATTGAGTGCATCAAGGTCGAACTTCACGTACTCGAATCCGGTCTCGGTGCGGCCTCCATGCCCCGATGGGGTGCGTGGAACGCCCCAAGCTCTATCGGCGCCTCACCTCCGGAGGAGCACGCGATCGAGGCGGCTACGGTGGCCTTCGTCAATCATCGGGTCAAGCAACTCGCATCGACTCGCGCCCGCCATACACGAAAATACAAAGAAGAGAGAAAGTTCATATTTTTTCATGCATCTTTATATAGCCTATGTAGCAACTACGAATTTTCTTTACAAATGTAATACATGTCATGCTACTTTTCTAGTTAAACGGTGTTTCAAAGACTAACAAGATATTGACCGCGCACTAACACAACTAATAACAAACGTACTAACAAAATAATAACGCGCACAAATATTCTCATTGTTTTTAGACCTACACAGCTACTCCGTGTTTTTCTCACAATTCAAAAATGTATCATGCAATTCTCTTATTTTAAAACAGAAATGTATCGTGCATTAATTATGTTACTACACCAGTCAACCAGCGCTATACTCAATTCTATGTCGATATTGCCGCAATTCCATGTCCAACTCAAAATATGTACTACACAGTTCGACTACATTTATGTAACCTACTCGATTCTATGTCACTATTGTCGCATTTCTATGTCGCTACACAACTCAAAATATGTATTGCACAGTTCGACTAAATTTATGTGACCTATGCAATTCTATGTCGCTATAGTCGCAATTCTATGTCGCTACACAACTCAAAATATGTACTGCACAGTTCAACTAAATTTATGTGACCTACGCAATTCTATGTCGCTATAGTCGCAATTCTATGTCGCTACACAACTCAAAATATGTACTACAGAGTTCGACTACATGTATCTAACCTACTCAATTCTATGTCGCTATTGTCGTTTGCTAACCTACAAGGTTTGGACATAACATACACAGTTTCAGAAAAATTTACCTGCAACACGAGATGATCGATCGAAACTGATGCTTTATCAATCTCTCTCCACCGCAACAAACCGACAGGGCTTCGCCGCAATTTCTTCTCTCCCTCTCCAACTCTCTCTTGTTTTTTTTTCTGGAATTAAAATGAATTATGGATTGATTTTTCGGGGATTTTATAGTGCGCATACGCCGCGGTTGAGCGGCGACAGAACCTATCGCCGATTCAATCGGCGATAGCAACTTATCGCCGATTCAATCGGCGACAGAAACTTCCCAACTTCTCGCCGCCATTGAATCGCGATAGGTAGCCGACTCGGCCGCGAGTGGCGATAGTTCCTCGTCGCGATTCAATCAGCGATAGGTTCGTGTCACCAGTTGAACTGGCGACAGGGACACATTTTTGTAATTTTTTTAAACGACTATTTATTTTTGTAAATATCTTTAAAAATAATAATATTTAAAAAAAATTCCATTGCCTACCATAGTACAATGTGAATGAATAAAATAGCGAACGGAGAAGAAGATAGGGTAATCTTATGGGCCGGGCGTCCGATGCGAGCAAAATGCACCGACGACGGTCCATCCACCGTAAAAAAACATTGGATTTGGATGACTCTTCTAGCACGTGGTGACCATTTTACCACGCCTCCCTGACCCCTGTTTCTACATCTTCTTCAACCAAGTAACAAAATTAGATCTGAGCCCTTCTCTCTCCATCTCTCTCGCCCCCTCTCTGCTAATTTCTCTCCCTCAATCCTCTCTCCGCAGATGGCCATACCGGTCAAAGCTCCCGCGCTCCACCTTGCTCTTCTCCCCTCCCCTTCCTCTCTCACTGAACGTGGTTATGATCGAAACCCCGCACGAAGGACTCCCCTTCTGAGGGTGCCATAGCTCATGCTCGCAAGCATCGCCATGGGCAGCCGAGCTCCATCGCAGCTGGGTGCAGCCTCTGTGAGCGCCGCGACCGTGTGTGATGAAGAAGCATGGCCAGGCTGTGAGTCGTGACCCTATCGATACATGAGATGTCGCAATAGGTATTTCCAAATGTTTTCTCTATTTGGTTTGATTGTTGCATCTGAGATTTTGAGCTGTTCTATCATCTTCTTTGAAATGTTGCATCTGACATTTTGAGATGTTGCATCCTATTCTTTGATATGTTGCATCCTCCCCATTAGCTCCCGAGCTCGGACATGACTTCCGCTAGCTCCCATGGTGTCCTGTGCTCTACCGTCGGGAGCGACCTCCGTGAACGCCACCCGAGCTCCGCTAGAGGCGCAGCCTCCTGAGAGTGGTGCCGTGGGCAAACGAGGTATGGCGCCGCGGGATTCACCAGAAGAGCAGCGAGCTGGACTCAACCCCGCCAGGTCTAGGCTTGTGGCGACGAGGCATCAAGCCAATGCCTCCTGCCCCTGCTCCCGTGAACCCAACTACTCGTTGCCATCTGCACATGCTCCTCTGGTAGGTTATTGCATGTATTTCTTAAATTTGTTGCAACCCTTTTTTCCATCTATTGCAGGGTTTATTCCGTCTTGTTGCAGATGGTTTTAGGTTTGTTGCTTCTTTGTTTGCAAAATGTTGCAACTTTTATTTTTAATGTTGCATCCTTTGTAATATCCTATTTGGATTTTTCTTGAGTTAGTTTGAAACCCAATACGAATAAGTCTTATTTGTTACGACCGTTGAAACAATTTGTTGTACACGATCTTCCTATTTGTTTCATCGGAGCGTACGACGGGAAAGTCTCCCCTCGTACATCTAGTTGCTCTCATTACAAGGTTTTTTCTTAGTCAACCAATTATAGATAGGAGATAGCAGATTAATTAAGAATTATGAGAAACTGATGGTCAATGAGCATGGTAGGAGTCGTCAGACACTCGTAATGTCTCATGAATGCTATGCATGTTAAGTTTTCTTCTATACAACGTTGTTTTCAAACTTCAGCTATTATAAATTAAACGCTCTTGATCGAACTATTTCGAGCTATAATTCAACGCAATTAATATGTTATGACTAATGCATTTTGCCCATGAGGTTTGTTGGCTTCAACACAGTTTTGGAACCAACCAAACCCTGAAGGATCACGAAGAATATATATATGATATCGATTTGCCGCAGATGGCCCTGTGTGTTTGTATGGTTTGCCTCCTTTTGGGGGAGTAGAAGCCATTCATGCATGCCAATGCCGACCCCTGTTTAATTAATTTTGTCTTTCAGATGGCCTGCAGTTATTCTAGACATATATAGATAAACACATCCATTGCAATTCAGAGAAGAAGCTGTACTACTAATTATTATTCTAGTATTAGACTACTCTTATAATACTTGCTTAATTCTCAGTAAAGCATGGCACATTAATTACACCTTGAACATGCAGAACTGAACATCGCTAGTATGACTAGTCCTTGACCAAACAACCATATCTAGGTCAGCGAATCCTCATTGGCTACACACATGAAGAAACCGTTAATAAGGCCGTGTTAGCTGTTCATCCTGTACGTGTCATGCGAGCGTGCCGGCCTGCAAGTCTGCAACCGTGCAGGTGCGTGCAGCTTGCCATCCATCATCTGACCATCTCCCTATATAACTGTACCATTCTCCTAGTCAACCAATATAAATAGCACTAATCAATAAATATTAATTAACTATGCTGAGACATCAAAGTGCTAACGTACTTACCAGATAAGCATACGTGGACACCATTTTTTTTAAGCTTCTCGATCGAAAGCAGCCATTTTTTAGTACCTCTGAATTTGCTCGTTGTACTTAAAATTAGGCGCTAGATGTGCAGTAAATTAACCAGGCACCGGCCAATCTCTTTGGTGCTCGAAAGGCAATGCGACACATCATTCGCATGACAGGATATAAAGTACTACCTCTGTTTTTCTTTTATTCCTTTGCAGTTGTTGCACCGATGGATCGACGCAACCCTTCAAAGGCCAATGAAACTGAAGCATCGATCCCATTCTGAAGATCGATCGGTCGATTTGCCGCAGTTGCCCCTCTGCATTCAGTTAGCTCTGTTTGGGCATCAGAGGCCACGCGTGCCAACTCTGATCTGCTGATCGATGTCTAGCTGTAGATTAATGTACTTTTCATATGGTGGCCGGCATCCATCTACCTGTTGCAACCACGCATAGATAATGGATTAATTACTGTTCGTCTACTTCAGGACGGCACGAACTGGTAAGAAATGTGATATCGCCAGCAGTACAGTGTCGGTTAAACTCTGCATGCGACATCTGTCGAAACAATTGCTTCCAGTGCCATTTTATTTGACTGGCTAGTTTTCTGCCATTATATATGGGAAAATGATATATATATATATATATATATATATATATATATATATATATATATATATTAATAACTGAAGTCAAAGGAAAAAAATGACTGATGCTGACATGCCTTGACAAGATTGACACTTATGAAAATGAAAGCATGGAATTAATAAACGGAATCCTTTTCCTTACGTACGTACGATATGGAGTATATTAGCTAGATTCTTTACTAAAGACGATGCAGCAATACGTAGGCGTCTATATTATCCATTGTTCTTAAGTATACGATGACGTAAAATTTCAGAAATATTGTGTGTACTTCTTATAATCCTTATATTTTTTATTTATAGTGTCAAATATTAGAGTTCGACTCTAACACAACTCGTACATGATTTGAGTCCGACTCGCACACGACTTAAACTCTTACCTAAACTCTAATATCTCTAACACTCTTCCTCAATATTGGCATGAGATAACAATCATGACCATCATGTTACATATCGCAATACCATTGCTAGAATCTACCAAAACATAACATCCATCGACTCTATAACCAATACCATTATAAAGATTAAAGATTGTTCACCACCAATACTATCAGAGACATCACCAAATCTATCTCCATCATCTACTAACTGCCCCAACCTCAACATCATTTTCCTCTACCCTCATGCCCCTAGCCACCCCTGGCCTCCACCTCTCTGTCCACATGCCCCCAGTCTTAGCCATTACGCCTGATTTCAGTCACAATCCTTTTTCAGACGTCTCCAGCAACACGATCTCCGGCACCCATACCAAGACCACCGCATAACACCAATACCATCATCGCCGCAACCGCTCGACATAACCTCCACTGAAGCTACCACTAGCTCCTGCTTCTTCATCACCACCATCGAACTTACCTCCACAAACACATCCCCTACCAATACCAACACCAACCTTAACACTACCATCGAGATCGCCACCAATTTCACCATTAGCACAATCATCAAAGTCACCACCTGAACAATCTTCTCCCCCTGTCTTCCATATCTTTCATCGTAACCTCCGATATTGTCACCATCTAAGATTCCTCCACACCAACAATAAGCACACACCAAACCACACCAGATCCTCCACCGATCTGGATCCACACTAGATTCCTCTCAATCACACCACATCCTCCACCGATTTGGATCCACACCAGATCAGATCCTCCACACCAGATCAGATCATCAGACTTCCACACTGGATCCTCCACATCGACATCACACCGAATCACCACACCGGATCAGCCTGCAAGCACACAGCAAATCCCAGCCACACAACACTACCATACAACAGAGTAGCCACACAAAGCAACCACGCAAGATCCCGATCCACAAGCGCCATCTCTCCCCCGAGAGCCCCACACGCAACCTTCTTCCTCTTCACCCCCGAAGCACCATATCCTCCTGTCTCTATTATTTTTCTTTCCTTTTTCTTCTTTTTTTCTCCCGCACATCTCCTCACTGAGTTTGGCTACTGTTTACCCCTCCTAGCGAGCTGACACGTGTGCACTGATGAAGAATCTAGACCCACCATTATGTGTTAATGGAGTATTTTGGTAATTAATGACAATCATCATGTGGACTAACATTTTTCATGAGTTGGTGAAATAGGTTATGTTCCATAAATGATGAAGATTTTGGATGACATCATGAGTTGATCGTCATCAAGTAAAGAGCTTGGAATAAAGGATGCATCATGTGTTGATACATATCAAGACTCGGGACAAAGAAGATCATCATGTGTTGATGATGCCCAAGACAAGATCCCGAAGTGAAGAAGATCATCATGTGTTGATGATATTCAAGCCATCATGTATTTATGTGCTTTCAAGTCAAGAACCCGGACTTGAAATGAGGATGTGCGTCATCAAGCTTCAAGTAGTTGCGCAAGGCAAAGGTATGGCTAGCTAGGGCTAATGATTTGTTTTTAGTCTTTTTACCGGTCTTGGTGTTTGGTTGGAAGACCGGATTGCTAGTATAGGATGCCGTACTATTAAGAGGGGTCTTGACTAGTAGCTTGAGTTAGTCATGTGTTGATAGCTCATTATGTTTGCTCTAGCTTACTTTAACATGTTGCCAATATTTGCGAATGTGTTTTGCAAATAGTTGAGGCTCATGGTTAATCCTTGTAGCATGTGATTTTAGTTTGCGAATGCGTTTTGCAAACAGTTTAAGTCCATGTACCTTATTCCTTGTGGCATGATTCTAAAAGTCGGCAAATGTGTTTTGCAACTTATTGAGAATCTTGCTTTCACTCTTTGTGGTGTGATTCTATAAGTTGGCAAATGTGTTTTGCAACTTGTTGAGAATCTCACTTTAACCTTTGTTTGCATTGCGCATTAATTGTGCAAATGTGTTTTGCAAATTGAGTTGAAGCGAAGTGCAATTTGTGGTTTGATTCTAAAAGTTGGCAAATGTGTTTTGCAACTTGTTGAGAATCTCACCTACATGCCTTGTTTGCATTTCATATCTTTTGCAAATATGTTTTGCAAATTTGAGTTGAAAAAGAAATGCAAAATCCTCAGTTGATCTCTGGTGCGGTCTGACCGGAGTTGTATGGCCGGACTGACCGGACTCGCGGATAATCGCCACAGTCAAGTTTTTCCAGAGAACGACATTTTTCTGGAAGTTGGCTGAGCAGTCTAACCGACGTTATGGGTGCGGTCTGACCAGACTCCCGGGTCAAGGACCCGGTCAGCTTTTTCCAGAGAGCTGATTTTCTGGTTTCGACTGGTGTGGTTTGACCGACGTGCTGAGAGCGGTCTGACCGGCCAGTGGTTGGCGGTCAGACCGGATGTGTCCCAACGGCTAGTTTTCTGACCGTTGGAGGGGGTGCGGTCTGACCGGCCCTGCTGATGTTTCAGCAAACTTCGTCCCAACGGCTAGTTTTTGTGTGTGGGCTATAAATACCCTCCTTGGCCGTGTGAGGGGAAGTTGTTGGTGCCTCATTGAGTTACTTTGAGCTAAGAGCAAGCCTCAAGTGCATGTGTTGCACTAAGTGAGGTTAGAGAGCAAACCATAAGTGCATGTGTTTCAATTAGGTAGTGGATTGTGTATCCATTGAGCTTAGACACTTGATTAGGTCAAGTGAGAGTCTAAGATTTGTTACTCTTGGTGTTTGTCGACACCTAGATGGTGTGGAGGCGTCGAGCGTCGGTGATCTTCTCAACGGAGGTTGTGAGAAGACCCGAGCGGTTGTGAGTGGTTTGGTGCTCACCATCTCTGTAGTGGAGGAAGAGCAACCCCTAGTGGATTGAGGTGTTGGTTCGTGTTGTGAGAACCGGTCCAATCGGTTGGACTTACCTCAATGTGGATTAGGGGAGACCGGCAAGTCTCCGAACACCACGGGAAAAACTTCATCGTGTCATCGTAGTTTGCTTTCTTGAGCCTTATTATTGCATTTACATTTATTGTGTATGAATGCTTGCTTTACTTTGTGCAATTTATATACCTCGCATTAAATTGCTTATTCATTGTGTATGATTGAAATAGTACCTTTTACATTGCTTAAATTGAAATTGCTTACAAGTCCTTGCTTGATTGATTTTTCAATAGACTTGTATTGTCGGTGCACTTAGTTGAACATAGTTGATTTAGACTTTAATTGTGCAAAACCGTATTTTTATTAGCTTCCGCATTAGAAATTGGTTTTAGCGCATAGAAGTTTTTAAAAACGCCTATTCACCCCCCTCTAGTCGGCCTCCTCGATCTTACAGCCGATTTCTAGCAGTCTGATCATGGGTTGCAGGCCCAATGACCCAGATTGCTCCTCAGCGCACAAAAAGTCCTAACCCCATTGAGCCGCCCCCAGTCCCTCCTTTCGGATACCTCGTTTGCTCCGCGCCTGGGCTCACGTCGCACTATCGTGCTTGCCGCCGCCATGCCTCTCGGCCTCGCGTCATCTCCACATCCCAGAGCCATGCCTCTGAGCCCCCACTGCATGCACGCCTCGGCCTCACTCTTGGTTGCCCCGACGTCGACGCAGCACCGCCTCCTCGCCTTCCTCGCCCACGCCCTTATCCGGCCATGGGCCACCGGATCTCACTGCCTCCTGCCGGCCTGCTCCTCTTCCTCACCCCACGCAAGTCGCCGCTCAGCCCCGCCGACTCCACCCACTCTCGGTTCGCCATTGATGCTTGTCTTCGTGGGATCTGCCTGCCTCGTGTGTTGGATATATGGACAATATTTTAATTCTAGATTTTATTGTGAGACAAAGATCACATAAAACTAGAGATACATAAAAGCAGTACTAACAACAGACAACTCATTGCACTTTTAAACATACACAATAATAGTATTATAGAAGAATAGTTTGGCCGCATAACCAACTTACAGTCGAGCTTGATGAAGAATAGGAAGCAACATAGACTCAAAGCAGTGCAGAACGTAGATATAGTAATGAATCGAGTAGTCGAGCAGATGTGCTGCCCAGAAACCTTATAGCCGCCCCGTGCAGGTGAACTCTGTGACAATGGTTCGGAGATACCAGCTCACCCTCCTTCCCAATGCATGCCGAGGAGAAGGAACGACTAAGCTCGACAGCATAACCCTCCAGCACAGTAGAACAGAGAGGAAGAAGAAGAAAATAGAAGTGAATCAATCATATCAGGTCTGGATGTCTCTAGGTCTTTTTAAGGTCGAGACAATTACTCTTTAGTAACTACATAATAAAGCTCATATTAAACCACTGGTAACTGCTAATTCAAAACCAATTAATGGTAATTAAGCAGTGTTTTGTCAGATTCTGATTACACATTGGTCTATAGCTTCGACTAGTGTATTTCGACCACACTGGTCTATGGATCCGACCATTATTTTTTGACCACTTTATTTTGACCACTTTATTCCGACCACACTGGTCTATGTCTTCAACCATATTATTTTGGCTACTGTGTTTCGACCATACTAGTCTATAGTTTCGACCATATTATTTCGACCACTTTATAAGGAGATAGAGAAATACACGGTTAGCAAAAGAAAGGTGGACTACGTTCATGACACGTTCATGGTCGCATGTCGTAAGTCACAAATCACACGATTGCCACGTGAATATACGCACGCGTGAGCGTACATGCGTGTGTCTGACTTTAACTATAGTCCTCCTTATGTCACCCCATTGTCATGTATCACATGTTTCAAGGGGTAGTAAGGATTCCATATTATAAATTGCTCTCCTGACACTTGGCTAGACAATATGGGACTAAACCATGCATGCTTTGGAATTTCAGGAATGAATTGACCTTTACATATGGGCCCAATTCTAACATCCCGCGGAAAAAATCCTATAGGACCTGGTCCACAACTCCATTAATGTAGACCAATTTCACCGCGTGACACGTGTCTTTTCACGAATCTCAAAACGTGACATGCTAGCCTTCATTATTCAATTCATGAAAATTCACATCAGTGATTTATGGGGCTGTGCGCTTTGAGATTCGTGAAAAGACACGTGTCACACGGTGGAGTTGGTCTACATTGATGGAGTTGTGGACCAGGTCCTATAGGATTTTTTTCCACATCCCGCACCGCCGGTCGTCGCTCTTGGCTTGCCCTCACACAACCCGCCCCACCTCAGTCTGCTCCTGTGCAACGCGGTCGCAGAGGACCACATGCGACGAGGCAACGGTGGCCAGCGAATCGACTGAGAAGGTAAGGTTTTTCCTCGGGTTAGGATTTGGGATGGATTGGCTCTGATACCGTAAAATTTCGGGAATATTGTGTGTCCCTCTTGGGATCCCTACACCCTTTATTTATAGTGCCAAATATTAGAGTCCAACTCTAACACAATTCGTATACGATTTTAGTCCGACTCACACATGACTGGACTCTTAACTAAACTTCAATATTTCCAATAATATATACACGATTGGTTTTAGAGAAACTATAAAGATAAATTTACTGCAAATGGCTCGAGTCTTATGCCTTCAATTGACAACAAATTAGTGAAAGCAATGAACAATAACATATTTACATCTAGAACGAAGAAAAAGCTAACAATGATCGGTTGTAAATTGGGAGCAACTAGCGCTCGGACGTACGATGGGAGCCTTCCCATCGTACGCTCCGATGCAACAAAAATGAACAACGTGTGCAATATTTTTTCTCAACAGTCACAACATATCAAAGAAGAGGTTAGAAACATTTCAAAGAAGCAACAATCAAATGGTGAAGGCTGCAGCTCCAGCTATTTCGGGGGATGAGCGCAAACAAACATTTGTGAAGTACATCAACAAATTTTTCAATGAGGTGCAACAACAAAAAAAATCCAACAACAAATTTTTCAATGAGGCGCAACATCTCCCATCATACGCTGCAACAAAAATGAACAACGTGTGCAATATTTTTTTCCACCGGCACTCCAAAGTACAAATGCAACATTTCAAAAAATATTATTGCAACAATCAGAACAAATAGATGCAACATCCCAAATTACCTATTCCAACACCTTGAATGGCTTGCTGCAACATCAGGTATGCGACGAACGACGCCGATACCATTGTGGACAGCACGCCCAGCGTGGCCACGCTTCTGCACTAGCTCGAGCGAACCAAAGCGTGATGGCTCTAACAACGGCGAGCCCACCGCCACGTTGCTCACAGCCGTCACGTGGCATCACGCTAGGGAGACATAGGATCCTCACAGATGGCGTCGAACAGTCGGCCCAATGTTGCCTCATCATCGGTGGCCCGTCCACAGCCCTCGCTCCTCCGCTCGCCATTCCTTGGCTCAGCCAGAGCACTGCTCAATGGTATATCAGTGACAACAACGTTAGAAGGTCATGCGATTGGAAATGGGGAAAGAGGACTGAGTAGAGGAGATGTGGTTGAAGCCACTAAAAAAAGTGAGGCTGGAAATGGGGAAAGATGACTGAGTAGAGGAGATGTGGTTGAAGCCACTAAAAAAGTGAGACGCATGGCAGCGAGTACATGGGCGACAGAGCGTCTGATTTTATCGCCTCGTACCAGACATATGAATAATAGTGTTTCCCTTGTAAATTAGATCACAGTCAGGTCTGTGAAAATGATGGGACAATGCACGTTATAACTCTCCACATATCGTTTTAACAGAAAGTACTTCATCGCGTGATTTCAATTTGAAAGGAGGCCATGACCTACTTTGGCCTAGCCTAAGCTCTGCCCTTGTGCATAAGGGAATGCATCAGATGAGAACTCGAATTAAAATAGGATGATGTGTATGGGCTATTTGAGTCATTTGATTACGTGAAAGAAAATTTTTGTGTGTTGATCAAATTGCAGGACGCAATCGTTGTCAGCCTCCCTATGAAAGCAATGAACAGATAAAATCCTAGGGAAGTTAGCAGTGATAGTATCTCCACGAGTAGAACAAACAAGGAGGTTTTGGCTGTATTGGCACTGTTTCGGCATGTTTTAGCGAAAATGGCGAGCTTCCCCCCGTATTTACAAAAATGGCATCCTGGACCGCACAGCCACCGTGCGGTGGAGCTGGCTGCCACACGGCCACCGTGTAGTGGCACCAAAATAGCATGGCCACCGTGCGGTGGCCACCTTTTCCACCGCCCAGTCTCCCTCCTCCACACATGTGTCATCCTGTCGTTGTTGTCCTCCCTTGCCCGCAGTGTTGCGCCTCGACAACACCTCTAGAATTCCGGTGCCAACGCAGTGGCTCCCCCTCTGCACATCTAATAACAATGAGGTGTTACAGTGCAAGAATGTTGAAGGTGCTATTTCTTTTCCTTTCTATAAAATACTTGATTATATTGGTGTGCAGCATAGGATGCTCCACCACGCGTTGGGGCTCTATGGTCACGTGTGATGTGATGTGTTGTCCAGCCTGGTTGCTTTTATGGCGTGCTGAATCTCTAGACCCGACTCCTGCTTGATTTGCTCGCACGCATCACATTTTTTTTAGGTACTAGACGTTATAGGCCCATGTGAATCAATTGGTAATTTGGGGCTGTTTGGTTTGGATGGTGGTGCATGGTGGTGGGATGCGAATCCTCTGCCACTGGCAACTAGTGGGCTATTTGGTTTGGCTACCAATGTTCGTAGGCAAAGTTTGGTAGCAAAACAAATAGTATTACTAGTATAGTATTTTTTTTTGAAAGGGTTGATGGTGTCTTCTAGGATATGTCCCATCACATCCCATTCCATCAATGCCATTGCTCGGTGGAAATGGACGAGCCTGCTTCAACTTCTTTATGCATATTATGTATGTTGGAATATTTGATTATTTGCTACTCCAAAGATGTAGAATTCAGGATTTGCCACTCCATGTGTCTATGATATGTGAGTCCCGGGCCACATGTCATAGACACATGAGTGACAAATCCTGAATTTGCACATCTTTGGCAGTGGCAAATAATCAGATCTCCCATGTATGTTATGTGTGTACTGCTGCACTATATCTACATGAAAACAGAGAACAAGGAGTGTCAACATTTCCAATGGAGTTGCAATGTAACTTTTCATACATAAACTTGACAACATTTCAAGCGTTATAAGCATTACATGATATACACGTGGGTTTATTGCAATCGGGATGAAGGAGGGGGTATTATCACATGTACCCCGATCAAATAGGACACTCTTTGTTAATTTATCATTTTAGTGTGGATGATATTGTTTAATATTGTATTGTACCACAGGCTAGATAATCTTGTACATGAACCAACTGAGGGAAATACGTGACATACATATCATATAACAATGTACCGTATAGCCTCCGACTCGTGTGCGTTTCGAAGGCTACGATATACTGTTATATGATCTGCATGCTACACATTTCCCTCAATTGGTTCATGTACAAGCTTATCTAGCCTATGATATAATACAGTGTTAAATAATATCATCCACATTAAACTGATAAATTAACAAACAATATCATATTTAACAATGTTATTCACGAGGGCAGCTGGATCTATCATCTATGCAATGATGTTTGGAACTAGTATCCGCAGCGCCATAGCCACTGCCTCTTGTCTCGGGGCTGCCCACGGTTGTGGCGAGTGTTGAAGTCGTCCATGTCCTGTGATTATATGATGTAAGTGGATCGTGCAATAATAAATGTAACAAGGATGTAAATTGTATATAACTCATGTTTTCGATATGGAGTGTGCTCGGGCGGCCGGATAAGCTACGATAGTGGCCGGTCTTAGTCGCAGGAGCCTTCCCCTTCCCCTTGTCTCAGGACTCCCCACGTCGGTGTCGTATGTTGACGTTATCCATGTCCCGCGATTCCATGATGTAAGTACACCGTACAGTAAAAAACGTAACAATGATGTAAATTCTACATAACTCATGTCGTCGATATGGAGTGCGCCCGGGCGACCAGATACGCTATGGCGGCCGGGCTCAGTCACAGAAGCCTTCCCCTTCCCCCCTTGTCTTGGGACTCCCCACGTCGGTGTCGTGTGTCGAAGTCCCCTATGTTCTGCGATACGGGCTGGACGATTGCATGTTGTTAGAAGAACAAAAGGGCAAATACAAAATCAGGACGCAAATTGTATGTAACTCACCTCTTCGATATGGAGTGCACCCAGGCGATAGGAGAAGCTACGACGATCGCTGGTCTCAATAGCAGGAGCCTTCCCCTTGTCCATTGGGCGAGTCTTGGGCTTCTCCAGTGCCTCCTCAACAGGGTCCGGTACGTAAGGTTTCCACCGCATGAAGGTCTCGGCCCGCATCGAGTAGTTCAACATGTACTTCTACTAGATGAACGCCCTGTCATACATCTTCGGTCCATCGATCTACTGGAAGAAGTGGCAACGCATCTTGGGCTGCCATTACATTTGGTTGATGAAGTTAAAAATTTATGTAAATCAACGTAGGGAATGGAAAATCGATGTATACGAAAGAAATACTTACGAGGTGGTGTCCGCACATGTAGTACGCCCGGGCAGAGGTGTCTGGGTGTGTCGATTGAATGATCTTCGCCGGCTCGTCACACACACACACACACTGCACGTGTGGTACCAGAGCATTTTTCATTGAAAAATCTAGGTATTGTAGATGTTTGGCCTTCTTCGCAAGCTACTTGCGCTTCCGTAATATCCTCGCGTAGAAGTTTGCCGATAAATCCAACATATCTGGGTATCGTAGAAGTTTCACTGTACATAACAAAACAAGATGGATAATACATTAAATTTCGACACTGAATTATCACAGTGATAGGGAGGCACCGCACACCTTTGAGAACGCTGTTGTGCACTACGGACATGTTAGTCGTCATAATCTCGTACCTCACACCATCTGTGTCACAGAGAATGGACCATTTCTCCAATTCAGGAGCGTGGCGATGAATCCACTCCGAGAAACTTATGGCACACCTGGGTTGCTCTCCCTCTAGTACCTCTAGAGTGGACTCCCTTGTATGCCTCGTAGTCCGGTGTTTGAGGTCTCTCCAGATGGACTCAAATTTTCGCCTCTAGTTCTGCAAGCACAATGCCTTGAACGTCTTCACAACTTCCTGACTGCGGAACCACATGAACAAGTTAGATGCAAGATGCCTCATGCACCACCGGGTTTGCACGTCGCTCCACTGGTGAGGGGGTTCTGTCTCATGCTATATGGTGTTCAGGGACAACAACAACCCAGCATTGCGGTATGTGATAAGACATACGTTACGCCGGTGTCCCACTACCACCCGCTTCACGTTTGCCAAGAACCACATACAACTGGATGTGTTCTCGGTCTTCACAACGGCAAATGCCACCAGGAGAAGTTGGTCATTTGCGTCCGCTGCCACCACAATGAGAATGGTGCCCTTGTACCTTCTCGTGAGGAAAGTGTCATCCATTATGAGTACAGGGCGATAGAACTTGAAGCCCTCAACGGCCTGGACGAAAGCCTAGAATACCCGGTCTAGTATGAAGCAGTTGGGCCCTTAGTCAGCATCTTCACTTTCAAGCTTGTTTATGTACGTGCCGGGGTTTGATTCGGCAATCTGGTCAAGCAATCTCGGCACAAGGTTGTAGGCCCCTTTGTATGTCCCGTATATAGACTCGATGACTTTCTACTTGGCTTGTCAGACCTTGCTGTAGCTGACTAGATAACCAACCAGATTGACGACTTCTGACATCAGCATTTTGGGGAGACAGACACGTCCACCGCAACTAGGTGGCTGATGAGGCTTGCCACATATGCGCAAGTCACGTTCCGATGCTGCCGTAGGGGCTCGCTAAGCTCGCAAGTGTGGTCGATCACCGCCTTGACCGCGAAGACCGAGCCGAAGATCTTTGCTCGGTGAGCACTGACCTTGCCAGGGCAGCCTTCCACTACGCACTTCGCTGCGTCATGTCCTAGGTTGGACCAGTGCACTCAATACACACGACTGATGGACAAGGTGTACCGTGCTATAGCTTGTTGTCCGGTCGCCTTGCTTGGGAAGCGTTGCCCAACTAAGAGAGTGTCGGCATCAAAGCCTCACTGGGAGCCTTCTTCTTGCGGCAGTACGAGCGAACACAACGTGATGTCATCAAAGTCTCGATTCCACATAAGGCATCTCTGATGACACAATTCCCTCGGTTGAACCACCACCTTGGTGTGCGTCCTCATCGCTACCATCCGAGCCAACGTCGGCATCCTCAACGGACTCCAACCCAAGAGGCTAGTCCAGTAGATACTCATGGTAGTCAATGTGGGCCAACCACCATAATTCTACCACCTCATTTCGTGCAAAATTATGCGCGAGTCTTCCCTCCGAGATAGCACATTCCGTGCTACCGTCTTCAAGCTCGACCTATGGTTGCTCGCTTGTAGAGGCCCCGGCATTATCAAGGTTTCCTGGCGCCCTGTATACTAAATTCACGTATACCATCGGCTTCTCGTAAATGTCTGCCTCGGGCTGGGAGGCAATCTGCACGTACGGGCTCCATACTACGCTTCCATTCACTTTGACGAGCTCCCACACGACATTCGTGCATGTGATCCCCTTGATCACAAGTTTCTTCGTCATTGCCGCTGTGACGAACTCCCTCTGGATGCATCATCGAAGCTCATGAATATTCATCGCATCGAACCCCTCCGCCTAGACCACTTTGTACTGGCATCTCGATAGATCCAACCCATTGGGTTCGGCCCGTACGAGACCATCGCCATAAAATACTACCAAGTCTTGCATGTTCGAAATTACCTAAAGCCACAACAACCCGATCCGCGGTATACGATATAGCAATCAATGACGACAAATTGCATGCAAGTGATCGATTACATATGTGTAATTAAATACGAATAATTAATTAATTACCAACAATTTGATTACTCCTCCGAAAATTAATTACGAGTAATTCATTACTACTGTTCTTACCACTATTAAACCATAGGTTCATTACCACTTAATTTTTTACGGCTAACTAATTTGCACTAAATTAGTTATGCCTAACTAATTGCTAGTAAACTAATTACGACTGATTAATTACCACTAAATTAATTATGAGTAGTTAATTTCCACTAATTTAATATGATGGACTGATAACCACTAAACTAATTATGAGTGATTAATTACCATTAAACTAATTACAACTAATTAATTACAGCTATTTAATTTCAACTCATTTTGAACTAGTAACTAGTTCATACCGAAAATAACAAAGCCTATGAGCATTACGACTGATTAATCACCACAAAGTATCATGCACTAATAAACTACGGATACCGTAACTATGACTATATTATAAACATTACAAAACAAGCTGCATTAATTACGACTAGCTGACTAAGACTGATTAACTACGACTACGGTAATAACGACAAAGACATCCGACAAATAATTACCTGCCCTTTGGGGGAAGCAATAAAAAAAAACTGAGCGACAAGCGATAAGAAGCAATCAAATAATTACTCTCCATTTTTTTTTAATTATGTTACGTTCTCTGAGTTCTCAGCGACGAGCGCGAGAATGAAAAGCGAAATGCAATTGAGATAAGCGATGAGCGACTGCGAGAGTTCCGTATTTATAGCCGAGCGAAGGAGGACGCGATGAGATCAAGCGGGAGTCGGGTCCAAAGATTCGGTACGCCATAAAAGCAGCCAGGCCGGACAACGCATCACATCACACGTGATCACAGAGCCCCAATGCGTGGTGGAGCATCCTATGCTGCACACCAATATAATCAAGCATTTTATAGAAAGGAAAAGAAATAGCACCTTCAACATTCTTGCACCGTAACACCTCATCGTTATCAGATGTGCGGAGGGGGAGCCGCTGCGTTGGCATTGGGAATTCCGTAGGCGTTGTCGAGGTGCAGCACTGCAGGCAAGGGGAAACAGCAGTGATGGGGGTGACAGATGTGCGGAGGAGGAAGGCCGAGCGGTGGAAAAGGTGGCCACCGCACGGTGGCCGTGCGGTTTTGGCGCCACCGCATGGTGGTTGTGCGGTTTTTGCTAGTCCGCACAACCACCTACAGAATTGGGTACGTGCCGGCCTAATAGTTGTCCGCACGGTGGACGTGCGGTCCAGGATGCTATTTTTGCAAATACGAGGAGAAGCTCGTCATTTTCGCTAAAACGTGCCGAAACAGTGCCAATACAACCAAAAACTCACAAACAAGAGATGACACTAGGGATATGGCGTCCGGCTCGGGAGGACATTGTATGCCTCCTCCCTATTCCCTAGGCATCACTTTTTGCCAGATACGGAGACAGAGCGCACGGGGTAAGTAAACAGGATCCGGATCCTCTGCGATAATACATAGAGGATCAATGTATGAATAATGCTTTTTGTAAGTGTGTGAACAGTGCTCAGCCCGGCACTGCAGCGACAGCGGAATACCTAATGCAGCGATTGTACTATAGCTAAAACACTATAGCTATTGATCTAGACCTTTGATTTCTTAATCGAACGATGGAGATCGCTTTCTAATATCATACACTATAGATCCTCTGCTTCGAAACCTTCGATACGATCCATTTCGACGTTAACGATATATGCGCCAGCGGTGAGGTAGTTTCCACGCTAGTGTGCATACGATATAATGGCCCACATGTCGATCAGCAAGGAGCTGACACCTGAAGGCACGAGCACGATGGAGCCATGGTCTCACAGAGTGTGCGGGGAACGCGTAAACGATGAAGCCGCGCGAGCGCGCTAGGTTCGATGTGCGTGCATGGTCAGCTTGCCGACTGGTTCCATCTTCCAACAGCGGCGGAGGAGGAATGGAGAATTTACCCGCACCGTTCTCACCTGCGGGAGGAGGTGCCGGCGGTCGGGGCGGCAGCCTCGATTCACTCCCGGCCGACATGTCGCAGTCGACGGCGACACGCACGTACGTACATATCTACCAACAAGCAGGTCTCATCAAGTGTGCGTGATGGAACGAGCTTTTGCTTATATTTTAACCACGCTGTAAGAACGGGTCTAACCATCGCTTGGCCCAAATCACGCACTGCTAATTAACCAGCAAACAGCTAGCTCTAGGTGCTTAAGTTTTCACCCTGTAGGCTAGTCCGCTAGTGTATGGCTGCAGGCCAGTAGTACTTGACTTAGTTCATATCCGTTTTTGCACGTGTGTTTCACAAATGATCTGAATCTAAACGAGTAGTACATTCGGAGACGTACGTTTGTAAAGAACAGCAGCTAAGATGCTAAAAAAATGAAACAGGAAGTTTCATTAATTGAATATATACTCAATGTTGTGTGTACATGCATGTATAGTATACAACCGGTGAAAAAATAATAAAAGTTACAAAAAATATACGAGCCATCAGGCCACCTAAAAGTGATAATAAGCAGTACAAATTAGTTCACTCCCCACGCCTAATTAAGGCTACGTAATTACAGAAAACACACAGCTTTTTGACGTCAAAGCTTCAGGTGTTTTTCCGCAATAACGTGGTATGTATACGTACACTTACCAACTCGAGCTGTATTGAACTGACGTCGATTTAAAGAGATGCTATGTAATCGTTCAAGGAACTAAGCTTGTTTTTTCTTTAATATATTGATCCGATTCCTACTAATAACTGAAACACACGTTATATTAAAAAACCACAAAAAAATAATATGCTCTCTCAACCGCACTCTCTCTTTCATGACTAGGCTTAATTTTAATGTTTTGAATCGACTCTTAAGTAGAGTCCGGTTCCATAAACTTTTTTTGTTAGAATCGACCCCTCTAATGTATTGAATCAATTCAATACCTTCTCTTTCTCATTTGAATCGGCTAAAACACAACATTGGAGATGGTATCGTGTGAACTCCCCCAAAAGTGTTCAGACCAGAAAACTATCTGTTTCACATGTACTTTTTAGATAATAGAAAAAATATATCTCTTGACCTCTACATCAATGATGTACATAGCCCATTTCACATGTACTTACGAGCTAGTTACCGTGATTCATACGTAGACGGCCGTCGTTGTCAGGCGTGGTGCCGGTCAGCTGCGCACAGTGATGAGCAAGCTCGAGTCCTCGTCGCCATGGGGCGCCGCAACCTTGACGCGCGCACCCGCGTCTTTCCCACCGTCTCCGTTCACATCGCCGCGTCCGACGTCGCAGGCAGAGGTGGCGACTCCGGCGAGCACCTGCGCGAGCTCGGCCTGTTTTGCCCAGTCCGTGCGCCCGATCACCACAAGCATCACCGCGACACACGCCGCCTGCGCGACGAGGAGGCCGAGCCAGAGGCCCCTGAAGTCCATGCCGACCCAGAACGCGAGCCCGACGGCGACGGGCATGCCGACGCCATAGAACGCGCCGAGGTTGATGTGCGCGCCGTCCTTGGGCCGCGCGCTCCCGCGGAGCACTCCGCAGCCTGTGGTCTGCGGGCAGTTGCCGAGCTCGCACAGCCCGAGGATGGGGAGCACCGACACCGTTAGCGCGAGGATAGCTGCGTCCGACGTGAACATGCGCGCCCACACGTTGCGCACGGCCACGGCGAACAGGAAGGAGACGAGGCCCTGGAGCGCGCTTAAGGCGAGCCCCGCACTGGCCGCGGCGCTCGCGGCGGCCGGTCGGTTCGCGCCGAGCTCGTTACTGACCCGCGTCGACACGCCGAAGCTGAGCGATGACGGGAAGATGTAGAGCAGCGACGTGGTCTGGATGAGCACTCCCATGGACGCGACGGTGGCTTTGGGGTTGGCCAGGAGGCCGCAGAGAAGGATCATGATCTCGTACCACCACCACTCGAGGCAGACGCTGGCGCAGCTCTCGACGGCGAGCCGGACCAACCGTAGCCACCCGGCGACATCCTTGAACAGCTTGTCAGACAGCGAGAAGCCGCCGGTGGCATGGTGCACGCCGGAGACGTAGATGTAGCCGAGGAGGAGAAGCACGAGGTTGAGGTTGGCCAAGGCAGAGGCGAGGGCGACGCCTTTGACGCCGAGCCCGAGGACGGAGGCGAACAGGTAGTTAATGGGGAGGTGGATGGCGACGGCGAGCGTGGCGCAGACGGTGAGCGGGAGGTTGATGGACTGCGTGCGGAGGTAGATGCGGAGTGGGTGGAGGAACGACTGGAAGAGGAGGTCGGGGAGACAGAAGAGAATGTAGCGCTGCGCGGCGGCAGAGATGGCCGCGTCCTGGCCGCACAGCAGGAGAAGCGGCTCCATGTGCGCCCAGAGGAAGGCGACGGGCACGGACACGGCGAGGAGCAGGATCACCATCCGCTGCATGGTGGCACCGACGAGGGGGAGGTTCTTGGCGCCCACGGCCTGGCCGCACACCGGCTCCATGCCCATGGCGAGGCCGGACAGGACCGAATATCCCGTGATGTTGGCGAAGCCGATGGCGAGGGACCCGCCGGCCAGGGCGAGCTCGCCGAGCCGGCCGAGGAAGAGCATGGAGATCATCGGCCGGACGTAGAGTATGAGCCCCGTCATGATCATCGGCAGTGACAGCCACAAGATCGATACGGCCTCGTTCGCCGCGTCCCTGGTCAACGACGCCTTGTCGGCCAGGGCCGGCAGCTTGCACGTTGTCATGGTCGAGTCGGCCACAACAACGACAACGACGTCCGAAGAGACGACCACACCAAGCTGACCGTCGCCGACGCCGCTGTTCTTGGCATTGCACCGGCACGGCGGCAACGCCTGGTCAATAACGAGCCCCTCACACATGACGGCTATATCCAAGCTAGCTTCTTCTGTTGCACGTGCGTGCAGCTAGCTTTTGGAGGGAAACCAGAAGGGGAGTGGGGTTCAAACCCTAGCAAGGCCACTAGATTTATAGGCGGAAATGGATATGATCAGTACGTCGATGAAAAAGAGAAGCAGGAGATCAAGAAACCTAGTGTGGAGATTCGGAGATGGATTATTTTAGAGCGAAGCACTCGTCGTCTTGCTGCGAAGTGGCTACCTCCCAAGCTCTCAAGCGGCCGGTCTCGGCCGGCCCTGCAGATCAAGACGCGCTTGCGACGACGTACGCGCGCGCATGGGGAGTTCTTGTCGTATCACGAGGCTCGTAGCTTGATTTGGCCGCTCATGGAGGCTTCGCGAACGTACGTACGTGCGGCTGCTTTGCTAAGTTGGATCGCCTCAGGGTGTCTGTATGGAAGAGAACAAATTTAAGCGAGGAGGTAAATGGGGTGAGGAGAAAAAGAGCAGAATGGGATGGTTATTTATACACGCGATTTGAGCCCACGCATGCTGCAAATCACCTAATTTATTTGCATTATTAATTTGTTGGGTAATTATCTTATTTGTTATGGATGTAAAAGTCTCTGCTTGGAGTTTTTCAAATGCGCTGTCGGGTTTACGAAGACAGGTACTGCAAAATGGCTTAATATAACGGAGTCAATGCCTGATTTTTTTTTCTTTCTGTGGGTGCGTTTTTTTCTTTTATTTTAATCATTCCTAATTGAATTGTTAATATGAAAAATATTAGTTGAAAAGTTCGATTTGTTTTCAGGATTTGGTATCTATCTATCTATATATATACTAATTGGAGGCTCTCCTAGAAGTCTCCATATTAATCTTAGGAGGTAAAAAGGTAGGAATTTCCACATTAATCTGGGAAAAAGAAAAAAAGATTGTCTATTCATAAGTTGCCTGAAATTTTCTTAAGTTTAAGTCACTTGTTGTGATCATTGGATCAATATCCAATCATATGACATCCATTGGATCAATATCCAATCATATGACACACTAATCTCTACACAAATCCAATGGTCACAACAAGTGACTTAAACTTCAGAAAATTTCAGACAACTTAAAACTAGCAAAACCGAAAGAAAAAAGGCTAGAAATTTCCACATTAATCAGAGAAAAAGGGAAATCCTAACCATCCAATTCATCATGTGGTACAACCTGCGGCTTGAATTTATTTTTTTAGCCCACGTGCAGGCATGCTGATTGACCTACGTTGCATTTACTAATTAGCGTTGGACTATGACATTCCAATATCCAAATGTACATGGCTTTTTCGTTTTGAACACATATAGCTTCACCAAATAACCATGTAGGATGCGGATACTTACTAAATAATGACATCCGAATACATGAGAAATTAATATGGCCAGATTTCTACGTGAGATTTTAAGGTTAACGTTAAATCTATAGCGTTATAATCTGGACTCACAAAAAATCGAAGGAGAAAATATATAGATTTGTCACTTAAATATATATAAAAAATTAAATTGTATAAATTTAAAACTTTTAGAATTTTGAGTGATAATTTCAAACTTAAAAAATATACGTTAAACTCATATTAGTTAGGAGCTAAAAGCTACAAAAATTGTTAGCCCTAAAAATATTATTAAAAAAGTGTCATATCCGTGCGGATGCACGGGTTGATGACTAGTACTACTAATTTGTTGGTTGACTTTGGGCGGTACAGGGTATATATTTTTCAGTGGCGGATCCATGATTTTTAAAATGGATGTTCAAAGTTACAAAAATATTGTTCAATGTAAAACATAAAGGTGCACAGTAACAAAAACCAAAATACAAATTATTCGTACTAATGACAACATCTCAAATAATTTAGTGAAATTACAAAATAATCAAGAAAAGACAAGAATTACCAATCGCAATTCAAACTAACACAAAAAATATTGATTTGGGTATTTGAGTTTGCTCTTTGCTGATTTGGGAATTGGGGTTTGGTAATTTGGATTGAACTTGCCTCTACGCTATTGGGAAATTGGGCACCGCAGTCGCACGCTGGCACGCTGCCTTCTTGTCAAGAGCTGCGCAAGGCGCCAGGTCACTACCATCGGCTGTAGACGACTCGCAGGGCAACCCGATCGCCCTCCCCGCTCAGCGCCCCAACGGCAACGGCCCGATCGGTGGTCAGTGCCCGACCTTGCTCCTCTGACCTTCGCCCTGCTGCCATGTTTGGCTTCATCGTGGTAGTGCCACCACATCAAGAGAGAGAAAGAGAGAGGAAGAGATATGAGAGCTGACAATTGTCTGTTGATTGATAGGGTTAGAGAGAGATGAGGGGAATGACCTTGTTGTGGCTGGACCGAATGGTCAAATGCCCAAAGGGCAAAGGTCGAATGGTGTGTGACCATGGGCTGGCCATCACATGTGTCAGTTTGAGGTTGTGGGACACCAGAGGGAGACATGATTTGATGGGCTCAGAGGGAGTTGTGGTCTGTTTGGTCCAATTAAGAGTACATTGCATTATATATGTAATACACATACTATATAGTGATTTTTTTTTGCAAAAAATAATGGGTGTTCAACTGAACAACCTTGACCCTGACAAGGTTCGCCCCTGATATTGTTGTACATTTTGAATATCTTTTTTCTACCTCGTCGCACTTTGAATAAAGAATTTTTTATTATTTAATCCATTTTTAATAATATTTTAAAGTTAACCCATTACTACTTTATTTTCAATTCTGACCCCTTTAGTCACGCCATGACTCGCGGCATGGCCAAACCATGTTGTTACGCCACCTACCTCGACGTGGCCAAACCTGCCACGCAAGCTCTTGCACGCACGCCGTGCCAGCGTGGAGGGCATGCGTGGCCATTGTCACTTCTGCAAGAATAGCGTGATAAGCCTGCCTTGTCACGTCAACTCTCATGGCATGATAGTGGTGACTACTTTTTTTAAGGGGTTCCCAAAATGAAGAAATCTTACCGTTGTTGCAAAAGATACGTGGACCATTTGGGTGGAAAGATGAAATTTTTATGCATAAGTTCACTATTTTATGTGCCCATGTACATCGTATTTAGCATTTGATTTTGCAAAGGGTCAAAAAAATTTAAACATGATTTGAGATAGCAAGAATTGAACGGTGCTAACTGAATGCACAATCCTAGGCAGTAGATCTTTTTTTCAAACCCGCGATGTTCTTAGTTTGAATGAAGAGATGGATGAATAGCCAGCCACATCCCATCCTATTGCAATGATTGGTGGTGCTCATCGTCACATAGGGGTCGAAGACCATTTAGTGCCTATTTTTTCCAGAACACGCCTTTTGAACTTTTATTTTTATGTTGTGTTCTTCCTTGCTACACCAAGAATTGAATGCAAAAAGAGAACAAGATTTGAAATAAACTTTACAATGCAGTTGCGAATTGAAATAGACTTTATAATGAAGTTGCAAATTACATAGCGCGGGGTTTGGTTACGTGCATAAGGAATGACATTATGCGCGAGTCAACAAACCGAAATACATCTACGATACATGTGCGCCTTTTTGGAATGAAAATAAAGTCGACTGGAACAAAGATCGTTAGTTTTGGCTGCCCATCGCTCCCTTGCACTTGTCTCCTTGCTGCCCGCGGCGACGGCGGCCAGTCTCGAAGTCAGCCATGTCCTGCGAGACAGGCTGAATGCCTTAATGATGATAGGATAACACAACGTCGGGCCAAATTAATAATTATGATGCACATTGAACATAACTTGACTCTTCGATTCGGAGTGCGTTCGGGCGAGGGGGAAGCTAGTACAGCCGACAGTCTCACTTGTAGGAGCCTTCCCCTTGTCCGCCATGCACTTGGCCCCATCGTATTCATCTTCCTGTTCGGGTGTTCTCCACCACCACCCTACTTTCTTGGTCTCGTCTGATGCCTTTTTAGTTGGGTTGGGTACGTAAGGTGTCTAGCGTTTGAAGGTCTCGGCTCGCATCGCATAGTTCAACATCTACTTCTGCTGGATGAACGGACTGTTGTACATGTCCGGTCCGTCGATCCATTGGAAGAAGTTGCATTGCATCTCCAGGTGCCATTATGCGCGGTTGTAGTCAGGGATATGTGGAATGGAATATAAGATGTGAAAAATCTTTGTGTGTGCAAGATACGCTTACGAGGTGGTGGTCGCACGTATAGTACGCCCGAGCGGCCGCCGCCGGGTGTGTGTGGACTGGATGATCTTAGCCGATAGTTCACACACACATTGCAGGTGTGGGAACTCCGATGGTACCAGCTCATTCTTCATAGAATTATCCAGGTAGAATTTAGCCCTCTCGGCAAGCCACTTGCGCTTCCACAACATCTTCGCTTAGAAATTCGTCGGCGAGTCCGACATCTCCTTCCTCTTAGTTTTGGTGAAGTGTTAGGTGTGATTGTGCAGTGTTCTCCCCTAGATCTATTCCACCTCTTTTTATAAGAGGATAGGGTGTAATATTCATGGTGAAGGGAGAACACACAAGAAATCGGTGTGAAAAGGGGACGTGGTGGAGTGTGTTCAATTCTAAAAAGGCAGCATCGCAGTGTGATGTTACTTCGGTCTAAAATGGTTGCGTGGGATAGTGTGGTCATTTATGTCTGACCATGTTGTTTTTTCGGTCTGAAAAGCTGGCGAGGCAGAGTGTTGTCATGTCCATCTGAAAAGTTAGTGCGACAGAGTGTGGTCTTTTTGGTCTAAAAAGCTAGCGAGATAGAGTATTATCATGTCGATCCGAAAAGATGGCGACGGAGTCTGGTTGTTTCTATGTGAGTAGTCGGCGCGACATAGTGTGGTATTATCAGTCTGAAAAGCTGGCAAGGAAGTCTTTCAGTCTTTTCTGGGGATGGGTCCTATCACACCATGGGAACTAGTGTGGCCTAACCGTGCCGCCACGCTAGTGTTTGGGCAATTCCAGAGGTGTTGCAAGCCCGGACCCCCGCTTCTGGTGCTAAGTCCTATCACGCCATGGATCCTGGTGTGACAGTACCACATTGTCACGCCATGTTCACTAGCGTGGTCTAACTGTGCCGCCACGCCAGTGCTTGGGCAATTCCAGAGGTGTTGCAAGCCCGGTCCCCGCTTCTAGTGCTAACTCCTGTCATTCCATGGATCCCGGCGTGACAGGACCACTCTGTCATGCCATGGTCACTGGCACGACAGTACCGCTATCAACAAACAACAGCAATAACAAACCATGTACTCAGTCATTCATATATGCATATATTCATTCATTCAATCAATCATCCGTTCAATAATTTCATTCAACAAGAAAGAGAACCTAGTAGCATATTATAATTCTTTCATTGAGTCATCCATTCAATCATTTCATTGAATAGGAAAGAGAACCTAGAAGCATATATGCATATATTCATTCAATCATTGTATACATCCCTTGCACGGGTCCACCGATCCACAAAGTATGAATTGGTCTTCCTAAATGAGTACTCCATGATGACTGATATTGGCATAGCATGGATGCCCTTCAGAATGTTGTTGAACACCTCTGAGATGTTCGTGGTCATCATAACATACCTACATCCACCTTCATCATATGCATGTGCCCATTTCATCTGGTGCTGCAAGACCTCATCCAACCATTTATTCCCTCGTTCGTTGGTCGGTCCCCTCAGCTCTATCAGCATGCCCTTGAAGTCCCTCTTCTCTTAACCGCCGCACAACTTGAACATTTTTTGCGAGATATTTCCTCTTGCATTGCTTAAAATTGCTGCTAAGTGACGCATGCACCACCTATGTAGCACATCCGAGTGTCCATCTAGTTTGCTCTTCATAGCATTGAATGCCACGGTGTCTATCCGAGATGATGCAAACCTTCCATCCAAGCCCAACAAGGCATGAGCGAACTATATCCATGAACCATTTCTAGCTTGCATTGTTCTCACCCTCGGTAAGTGTGAATGCTAGTGGAATCAGCTGGTCCTCCGCATCAATACCCACAGCAACCATCAAAACACTATAGTACTTCCCAGTTAGGAATGTGGTTTCAATTGATAAGATAGGCCTGCAATGCTTGAAAGTATCTTTGCATTACCCAAAAGACTAGTACACCCGCTCGAGAACATGTTTCGTAACTCCTTCATTGAGCTCTGTTCGGTTCTCGGGCCAAGGATAAAACTCCATGCCTGAGTTCTTGGCCTGCATAGCGGTTAGGATTCAAGGAAGCAACCTATAAGCCCCCTTCAAATCACCCCACAATAACTACATCGTTCTCTGCTTTGCCCTCTATGCTTTATCGTACTTCACGTGGTACTTAATGAACCCAAATATAGCCTCAATAAGGGTGGCGACGGTCACATCAGGGTCGACAGCCACAACCCCGGTTATGCACCTTGCAATGAAATTAGCGATCGCCTGAAGGTTATGCACCTTGCAATGAAATTAGCGATCGCCTGAAGGTGCTCCCCGGACACTCGTGTAGTCCTACAAGAGTGAGGCTGCTCCACATTCGTTATTTTCCATTGCTTGTCCCTGGTTTTCCACCCCCAGGCTTCCATTCGTACCCTCTTTCGCACCTCGCGGTATACCTCTTATTCACATCGGAGTGTTGTACTACAAATGGATGATGGTGCCTCACTGAGTATTCTTGCAGCCAAACCTTGATATCCTCCATGCTTGCAAACAACATGTCCTTACGTATGAGATCATTCTTCGGGCCAGCAATGTCATCCCTACTTTTCAACCCATTTGCACAGACTGTGTTACCAACCATTCTGACATCCTCGAATGCATGCATCGACAGGATCTTACCCATCACACTTTGAAGAACCCGACCTTCCTTAGAGGAGAAAACTAGAGGGGACGCTTCATTTTCAGTCGAGCTCTAACCTTCGTCGGACTCAACGTCATGGACTATTCCATCTCAGAACACCTTCTTGTCAAGCTCGTTGTTTATTACAACACCATTGAAATCAATCACGGGGTCACTAACATGGTGCGATGAAGAAACATGTATGTATAACAAATCCACCCGTGGGGGGCATCATTGTTAAGACCGACGCCAATGCCTCTTAGGACGGTTGCTCCTCCATTGGGGGGCCTTACGAAAGTTCCATAGCGGATTCAAGTTTCTCCATGGTGTCGTTCACTACATCCGCATTCTTTCTTATATCCTCGCCAACTATTGTCCTCTCCACCACAACCTTCAACGATCAGACCTGAGATGCGAGCACAACCTCTTTGTACGTGTCCCAATTATTGTCACACGAGATTGGCATCAACAAGGCATGCACCTTTGAATCAACCCAACATCATACCGCCTCCATTCCGACAACAACCCGGGCTCATCCCATCCAAAGGTCAACTTAATCCTCGTCAAAGAGTTCGAAAGTGTGGTGATTCTCGAAACACAAGCACACTCACTTTCATGCCAACAAAGTCAGTAACACTCCCCGTTTAGCTAACCGGCCCACCAGTAAAAACACGTACAACCTTATCCATCTACATCCAATAATGCAAACAAAATATTGCAAAGTTAGTACTGCATGCCATAAGTACTAACTACCACACATACTACTGACGAACAACTACGCTGCAAAGTAGTACTAACCATTCCAAATATGACTAAATAGGCTTTTCTGGAAGAAAGGTTTTAGTACTAATTCTCCGACAACTATATTTGGCAATCTGCCCTTTTCATCACGCAGCCACCCAGGGCATGGCAACCAAATTTCGCTCAAGCATACAATTCGGCCAAAACCCTAAAATGGAACTACTACAATGATATATCCAAATTCCTCACAATCATAACAAAACCACGATTTAATAGCCACATTTCCATCACAACTACATGAAACTACAATGACATATCCTATTTCATCCAATTTTATCCACAAATCCTACCCACAACATCCAATTTCATCCACAAATCGCTAAAAAAAATGCACGAACACAACAAAATGGCTAAGCAAAATTAACCAACATGAGTACATCTGACACATATAGAAATGTTTCATCCCTAAATCATACAAGTTCTTAGAAGAGAATGCAAGGTACAATTTACATTCATACATGTAGCATAAAAGATTTTAAGTTGAAATATTCCAAAGTTGTATTTGCCTTGGTAAATGGGTGAAAGTACAGCTCTACTCAAACTTGACACCAAGCGAAATGATCCAATAATCAAGTAGTGACCGAGCAGAAGGTTCATTCATGTATGTGCATATTTATCAAGTAAGTTATAGCCATTGGCCAGGAAAAAATTATGTTCAATATTCTTAATCAATAGACATCCAAATGAAGTAAGAACATCTAGAATGCATGTTAAAGGTATAGCCATGTAAAAGGATTTCGAGCAAGGATTTGCCCCCACCCCACCCCAAAAGGAAAACAATCATGTGGATATAAGCAACAATCATGTGAAAATTTTTGTGTGTTGATCAAATTGCAGGACGCAATCGTTGTCAGCCTCCCTATGAAAGCAATGAACAGATAAAATCCTAGGGAAGTTAGCAGTGACAGTATCTCCACGAGTAGAACAAACAAGGAGGTTTTGGCTGTATTGGCACTGTTTCGGCATGTTTTAGCGAAAATGGCGAGCTTCCCCCCGTATTTACAAAAATGGCATCCTGGTCCCCGCTTCTAGTGCTAACTCCTGTCATTCCATGGATCCCGGCGTGACAGGACCACTCTGTCATGCCATGGTCACTGGCACGACAGTACCGCTATCAACAAACAACAGCAATAACAAACCATGTACTCAGTCATTCATATATGCATATATTCATTCATTCAATCAATCATCCGTTCAATAATTTCATTCAACAAGAAAGAGAACCTAGTAGCATATTATAATTCTTTCATTGAGTCATCCATTCAATCATTTCATTGAATAGGAAAGAGAACCTAGAAGCATATATGCATATATTCATTCAATCATTGTATACATCCCTTGCACGGGTCCACCGATCCACAAAGTATGAATTGGTCTTCCTAAATGAGTACTCCATGATGACTGATATTGGCATAGCATGGATGCCCTTCAGAATGTTGTTGAACACCTCTGAGATGTTCGTGGTCATCATAACATACCTACATCCACCTTCATCATATGCATGTGCCCATTTCATCTGGTGCTGCAAGACCTCATCCAACCATTTATTCCCTCGTTCGTTGGTCGGTCCCCTCAGCTCTATCAGCATGCCCTTGAAGTCCCTCTTCTCTTAACCGCCGCACAACAGCTTGAACATTTTTTTGCGAGATATTTCCTACTGCATTGCTTAAAAATTGCCTGCTAAGTGACGCATGCACCACCTATGTAGCACATCCGAGTGTCCATCTAGTTTGCTCTTCATAGCATTCAGAATGCCACGGTGTCTATCCGAGATGATGCAAACCTTCCATCCAAGCCCAACAAGGCATAGACGAACTATATCCATGAACCATTTCTAGCTTGCATTGTTCTCACCCTCGGTAAGTGTGAATGCTAGTGGAATCAGCTGGTCCTCCGCATCAATACCCACAGCAACCATCAAAACACTATAGTACTTCCCAGTTAGGAATGTGGTTTCAATTGATAAGATAGGCCTGCAATGCTTGAAAGTATCTTTGCATTACCCAAAAGACTAGTACACCCGCTCGAGAACATGTTTCGTAACTCCTTCATTGAGCTCTGTTCGGTTCTCGGGCCAAGGATAAAACTCCATGCCTGAGTTCTTGGCCTGCATAGCGGTTAGGATTCAAGGAAGCAACCTATAAGCCCCCTTCAAATCACCCCACAATAACTACATCGTTCTCTGCTTTGCCCTCTATGCTTTATCGTACTTCACGTGGTACTTAATGAACCCAAATATAGCCTCAATAAGGGTGGCGACGGTCACATCAGGGTCGACAGCCACAACCCCGGTTATGCACCTTGCAATGAAATTAGCGATCGCCTGAAGGTTATGCACCTTGCAATGAAATTAGCGATCGCCTGAAGGTGCTCCCCGGACACTCGTGTAGTCCTACAAGAGTGAGGCTGCACCACATTCGTTATTTTCCATTGATTGTCCCTGGTTTTCCACCCCGTGCTTCCATTCGCACCCTATTTCGCACCTGTATACCTCTTGTTCACATCGGAGTGTTGTACTACAAACGGACGGTGGTGCCCCACTGAGTATTCTTGCAGCCAAACCTTCATATCCTTCATGCTTACAAACAACATGTCCTTGCGTATAAGGTCATTCTCTGGGTCCGCAATGTCATCCCTGCTCTTCAACCCATTTGCACAGACTGTGTTACCAACCATTCTAACATCCTCGAATGCATGTATCAACAGGATCTCACCCATTACACTTCGATGAACCCGGCCTTCCTCAGAGGAGAAAAGTGGAGCGGACGCTTCGTTTTCAGTCGAGCTCTAACCTTCGTCGGACTCAACGTCATGGACTATTCCATCTCAGAACACCTTCTTGTCAAGCTCGTTGTTTATTACAACACCATTGAAATCAATCACGGGGTCACTAACATGGTGCGATGAAGAAACATGTATGTATAACAAATCCACCCGTGGGGGGCATCATTGTTAAGACCGACGCCAATGCCTCTTAGGACGGTTGCTCCTCCATTGGGGGGCCTTACGAAAGTTCCATAGCGGATTCAAGTTTCTCCATGGTGTCGTTCACTACATCCGCATTCTTTCTTATATCCTCGCCAACTATTGTCCTCTCCACCACAACCTTCAACGATCAGACCTGAGATGCGAGCACAACCTCTTTGTACGTGTCCCAATTATTGTCACACGAGATTGGCATCAACAAGGCATGCACCTTTGAATCCAACCCAACATCATACCGCCCCTCCATTCCGACAACAACCCCGGGCTCATCCCATCCAAAGGTCAACTTAATCCTCGTCAAAAGAGTTCGAAAGTGTGGTGATTCTCGAAACACAAGCACACTCACTTTCATGCCAACAAAGTCAGTAACACTCCCCGTTTAGCTAACCGGCCCACCAGTAAAAACACGTACAACCTTATCCATCTACATCCAATAATGCAAACAAAATATTGCAAAGTTAGTACTGCATGCCATAAGTACTAACTACCACACATACTACTGACGAACAACTACGCTGCAAAGTAGTACTAACCATTCCAAATATGACTAAATAGGCTTTTCTGGAAGAAAGGTTTTAGTACTAATTCTCCGACAACTATATTTGGCAATCTGCCCTTTTCATCACGCAGCCACCCAGGGCATGGCAACCAAATTTCGCTCAAGCATACAATTCGGCCAAAACCCTAAAATGGAACTACTACAATGATATATCCAAATTCCTCACAATCATAACAAAACCACGATTTAATAGCCACATTTCCATCACAACTACATGAAACTACAATGACATATCCTATTTCATCCAATTTTATCCACAAATCCTACCCACAACATCCAATTTCATCCACAAATCGCTAAAAAAATGCACGAACACAACAAAATGGCTAAGCAAAATTAACCAACATGAGTACATCGACACATATAGAAATGTTTCATCCCTAAATCATACAAGTTCTTAGAAGAGAATGCAAGGTACAATTTACATTCATACATGTAGCATAAAAGATTTTAAGTTGAAATATTCCAAAGTTGTATTTGCCTTGGTAAATGGGTGAAAGTACTGACTCTACTCAAACTTGACACCAAGCGAAATGATCCAATAATCAAGTAGTGACCGAGCAGAAGGTTCATTCATGTATGTGCATATTTATCAAGTAAGTTATAGCCATTGGCCAGGAAAAAATTATGTTCAATATTCTTAATCAATAGACATCCAAATGAAGTAAGAACATCTAGAATGCATGTTAAAGGTATAGCCATGTAAAAGGATTTCGAGCAAGGATTTGCCCCCACCCCACCCCAAAAGGAAAACAATCATGTGGATATAAGCAACAATCATGTGAAAATTTTTGTGTGTTGATCAAATTGCAGGGCCTTAATCGTTGTCACCTCCTATGAAAGCAATGAGCAGATAAAATCCTAGGAAGTTAGCGGTGTGATATCTCCACGAGTAGAACAAACAAGGAGGTTTTGGTGTATTGGCACTGTTTGGCATGTTTTAGCGAAAATGGCGAGCTTCCCCCCGTATTTACAAAAATGGCATCCTGGTCCCCGCTTCTAGTGCTAACTCCTGTCATTCCATGGATCCCGGCGTGACAGGACCACTCTGTCATGCCATGGTCACTGCGGCGACGCGATCGCTATCAACAAACAACAAGCAATAACAAACCATGTACTCGATCATTCATATATGCATATATTCATTCATTCAATCAATCATCCGTTCAATAATTTCATTCAACAAGAAAGAGAACCTAGTAGCATATTATAATTCTTTCAACAAGAAAGGTATAGCCATGTAAAAGGATTTCGAGCAAGGATTTGCCCCCACCCCACCCCAAAAGGAAAACAATCATGTGGATATAAGCAACAAAGTATGCATACATTCAACTACCATTGCGTACTAATGTTATCCAATTCACTCCGACATGCAAAGATTCAAGCCAATTCCTCTCGAACATTCAATTCGGCCTAAACCCTAAATCCATAAATCTAACTGATTTTATCTCAAATAAATGGAGGGAATGGGTGAGATTACCTTGGGGTATTGATGGGTTTATGGACTTCGAATCGACTCCAAATCGATGGATTTGGGGAGGATGGGGGTAGGAAGGAGAGAGGACGCGTGGGAGAAAGAGAGGGAGCTTGGTGGAAAATGAAGAACTGAGTGGGATGGTAGCACCTAAGTCACCTCTGTCACGCCATGCGGGTTGGTATGACAAGACAGACTTATCACACCACAAGTACTGGTGTGATAACTGCTACGCATGCCCTCCACGTTGGCACGGTGTGCGCGCGAGGGCTTGCGTGCAGGTTTGGCCACGCCGAGGTAAGTGGCATGACAGTATAGTTTGGCCACGCCGCGAGTCATGACGTGATCAAAGAGGTCAGAATTGAAAATAAAGTTAGCGATGGATTAACTCTAAAATATTATTAAAAAAGTATTAAATAAAAAAATAAATAAAGTGACAACAGATTAACATATCTACCTCAGTTTATGGTTCAAGGTAGATTAAACTAAATTGTATTGCATGCTTGGTGTTCTCGAAGAATTGATTTTTCAGTAAGAGGTTTACGTGCTAGTAAAAAAGAATTAAGGGAGTATTTAGTTGAATATCATTTTGTGTGTGTTTCAACTCCGGCTTTGCAATGCTACAGTACTCTCCCCGTGCTTCTTTTATTTGATGTTGCTGACTTTTCACGGCTTGTAAGATGCTACTTTGATCCTTACTTTTTATAAATTTATATTAGTATGAAGTAATAAACCTATAATATTGTATAAATATTTTTAAGGAGAAATCTAGCTAGTGATATAGTTTTCATATGGCCAATATATATAGTTTTAAATGCATTTATGGTTAAATTTTAAAAAGTTTGACTACGCTATATATTAAATTAAGTTAGAACGGAGGAAATATAATTAATCGCGTTCCTTCATTTGGCTGCATGGTAACCATTCGAAGCTGCAAACAACTATAAAGTAAGTACAGAAGACAAATGCACCCGGTGAAAACGGGTAGTTACGGACGGATATTGCTCTTTCTATATCATAACCCATATTTTTTACTCTGGATTCAGAGTCGAATATAGATACTATTGATATGGATTTGACGGATAGTGTACATATAAAGAAAAGATATAACTTCACCAACGAAAGTGTCAAATTATACTACCTATTAGAGAATTATTTATCATACTTAACAACATAAACATATTTAAATGTAAATTCATATTATATATTAGTCAATGACTAGAAAACCATAGAGGATATTAAAAGATATTGATGTTTATCGGATATCCATTTTGTTGATTTACCGTATATCCTTAGGATATCCTATAAAAAACAGATACGGATCGGATATTGTTCTTCCCATATCCTTATCCATATTCCATGAGATTTTTCGGATGTGAATAGTATTGGATCCGGATTCGGACTGAAAAATGTTACCCGAGCGGTTTTTTCCGGTTACAGTATCGGATCAGGCCAGTGGCGGACCTAGGATTTTTAGAATGGGTGTTCGGACTTTGGAGCTAGGTCACATCAAACACCTTTCTTGTATAACCCAGGTCACCACATTTCAGATACATGAAAACCAATGGATCCCATATTGTCGTCTATTCCACTCTCCAAAGGTTCAAGCTCCCAAAGCAATCTAGTTTTCACAGAGTACCCATGAACCACTCTTCCGACAAACTCATAACCTAATTTAGCACAAGCAGGCAAAACACTGTGCATCATCACTGGTTTTATCTCCAGACCTTCAAATTAACCACATTTTGCTAAAAAAACGTAAGGGTCCTACCATGCCATCCATTTGAGAAGCACCCACTAATCACATAATTCCAAGAAATAACATCTCAGTGGGTCATTCCTTCGAATACCTGCAGGGCATCCTCAATATGACCACACCTTGAGTACAAAGCGATCAATGCATTTCCAACCGCACATTGCACGCCAAAACCAAATTTCTCAAGGAGCCCATGAACTACATTAGTACCTCACCATCCGTGATACTGCCCAAACTAGCAATGCATTTCAGGACAGAAGAAATGGCGTGTGCATCTGGTCTAACACCACAACAGTGCATCTGCCTAGATATCAAGATCACTTCTTGGAATTCACCAGCCTTTGCATACCCGCTCATCAAAGCAGTCCAAACAAGCACATCACGTACTTGAGGCATTTCATCAAACACCCTTCTTGCACTCCCCCAAGTCCCCACATTTCACATACATTAGCACCAATTTCTGCTTGAGAATACTATCCATTCCATCTTTTTCAAAAACAGACGCGCGAGCCAAGAAATGGGCTCTCTTCCCAGCCTCCAAAGATCCCACCTCCGAGCAGAGCTGGAGCCTGGAGGGCTGCTCGTCTCGGGGAGATCTGGGAGGATGACGGGGAGTCCGGAGTGGTGGATTCGCCGATATGCCGAGTCGGCCAGAGCCCAGAGACTGAAGGGAGTCAGAGTCGGAGCCTCAGAGGTCGCCACTCGGCACCAGGGCTAGGGGTGGATCCTCACCACTCGCCGGCTGCCAGCTACCCAGCCTGAGCCTGGTTCGCGGGCTCGGTCGACGTCCAGCCCAGATGCGGATGCCTTCGTCTTCAAAGCAGCGCGCGCCGCGGGCCATCTCACCCGGTCGTCTCGCCGTACCGGCTGCTGCGCTCAAAGTCGAAGCCTCGGAACTCGCCCTCGGTCGCTCGGAGCTAGAGCACAGGAGCAAACGTCAGGCGAGCAACGGAGGCACGGAGCGTCGGAGCGGAGCAAGCCGTCGCCTATGAGATCGAGAGATTAATTAGCTGATTTGGGATTTAGGGTTTGTCGGTTTGAGGTCTGAGGACTGAGGAAATGGGCTTGGGCTTTGAACTTCTGGAGTGCGGTTGTGCGCCTGTGGGCTGTGGCTCACTGGCTTGTGCGCGGACACGGTTCGCCTAGTGGCCAGTGTCGACGCCCAAGCCCAACAGAACATGAGATATAATAGTGAATGAACTCAATTTCTAGTATATACATATATTATACCTCGTATATACTGGTTTTTTGTCCAAAATTTTTGGGTGTTCAGCTGAACACTCGGGAACCAAAGAGGATCCGCCCCTGGATCGGGTGGGAATTTTCCGCTCCGTTTTCACCCCTAGATGCACCTAGTAGGAATTAACAGAGCCTTTCACCACACATGGTGTAAAGACTATAGACCATTTCTTTTTCTGTGGATCGTTTCTAGCACTTTTGAAACGTGAGGCATATATAATCAACAGTACATTTTTCTCTAAGGATGTTTTGAATATTTTCTTTTCTACCGACTTAATTAGCTTGGTATATGGCAGTCAACCAATATTTAGCATAGCAGACTAGCTAGCTTCTAATATATGTTGGAGTTGAAAATATATAGTGACCATATCCTAGCTAACCAATGAAATGATGTACGAATACGCTAATTAAATGCTGGAAACCTTGTTATGAAAACTAATTTTCAGGCAAGACAATGAACGACTTACTTGACATCGAAACATAATTAACAATTCAACCAAAACGTCAACTATTTCTTTAACCAGAAGTAAGAAGAAGATCAGCTAAATTCATTTTGTAGTACTGTTTATTACTAGTTACTATGCTAAGCATACGTGCCTCACATATCTAGAAAGGGAGTGGATATATATGGATAATCCTCTCACCATTGCATTCTCTCATCGTACAATGAGGAGAAAATGGAAGTTACTACTTAGTGTCCCGTAAAAGAACTTACAAAGTTCAATTCTAGAACCGTACTAAATCAAACAGAGCTTTACGTCTTCGAGCAAATAAAGTAAAATAGTACTCGTAGTTCTTCTTCTGAGGAAGTAGTAGAGACCGTGTCAGGTCAAACATTTTTTATTCTTCTTCTGAGGAATTACTAGAGACCGTGTCAGGGCAAAGAGCGCAATACAGGCAGAAACGAGTGACAGTACTTGTGTTTTTCTTTCTTTTGACAGGAAGTACAACTTTAGAGACCATATCAAACGGGGCCTTACATCCTGAAACAAATGGAGTGATACTACTCGTGTGCTCTATTTTTTTACTTTTGACTATTTGAGAGGAACTAGTAGTACGAGACTACGAGTGGCAAATTGTCCATTTCTGCATCAGGTCAGGAAACAACAAAGTGGCCCATGGCGCCCGTAAAACTTGGCAGATGAATCGAGTGGACGCAGTTCGACGACGGAGTCCGTACACGCAAGGAAGATCTAAAGATTGGTTTGGCTTTTCTCCAGACTAATTATCAAACATTTGACTCCTGCGATGAGAAAGGAAAGGAAAGAAACAGTAAGGGCATGCATGCAGGTTGACCATGACCTGCCTCTCTAGTAACCACACTGGTAAAAAAAAGATGATGTTGCAAAAGTGATTGCTTTTTTTTTTGACAAAAGAAACAAAAATGCATGCTTTTAAAAAAACGGAACAGATGTTTTAGTAATAAAACAGAAAAAAGCAACGAAATTCAAGTGGACTCGCAGCTACGGCCGCCGCATGTTTCTGTTGCTTGTCACCTCCTGTGGGAGCAGTAAGCCAGCACCCGGTTTTAGCATTTCTGTTTTTTTTTTTTTTTTGAGAGAGTAGTTTTAGCATTTCTGGTCTGAAACTGAATAAACATAACCATTTTGCTCGGTAAGCTAATCAAACCGTAATAAACTTTTCCGCTACTGATCCTGTTGCACTGATTTCCTAATAGCGTAGCCGCATACACTCGAATAGGAAAAGACCAACAATTAATTTTATGAAGGCTTAGTCTTACTGATAGCAGATATTAATCAGACATCGTATTTGCAACGTAGATATAGAGATTAACTAGCGACAAATCCCACGCAATAGCGCCATTAGGTCATGTACAATGGGTTTACATTAGCTATATATAGTCTAAGTCACGTATGATTTAAACTGATATGGATGAAAAAGAATAAAGAGAGAGAAATGTGTTGTTTATAATCATGTAGCCGACTGTATCAACAGAACCAAGAAGACTATCCAATGATATTTCTTATGTCCATGAAAGCATAAAAGATTATGTGATCTATAAAGACAAATAAAAAGACAATCCATTGTATGAGCTGACTTTAGTGTTGTCTACAGGTGACATGGAGAGTTGTTATAAACAACAACTGTCTGTACTATTGTAATATAAATATTCATATATGACGTAGAGTTGTATTCATATTAGAATTAAAATATTCACTTCTATCTTGTATCCAAATAAATCAATATAATAGGGACCTATCGAATAGATGGTGTAGTTTTTTTTTTTGAGAAAATTGATATTCGGCGCAATCTCCCAACTGGGTATGCGGTGTATATTTATACACAAACTACAGAATGATTAATACAGATTACAAGTTTACATAAAAACGTTATCTCTGTGTTAGAGATAGAACTCAACCGAATACAACTGATGGTTGCCATATCATGAACAGTACCGACAATAGTTGTCAACAGCTTCAAATTTCCAGCAGATATCTGCAACAGATATGCAGAGATTGCAGTATGTGACAACTCTTTTAACAGCCCCCCTCAATCTCAACTAGTATCCAATAGATTGGGATTGTTTCTGAGTCATTTGAATGCTGGTTTCATTAAAGCCTTCGTGAATACATCTGCAATCTGATCTCTGGAAGAAACGAACCGAATTCAAGTGCTTTACAAGCAACCCATTCACGAACAAAGTGGAAGTCTACTTCAATGTGCTTTGCTCTAGCATGAAACATTGGGTTAGGTGTCAAATAAGTTGCCCCAAGGTTATCACACCATAACACAGGTGCTCTTTCTTGAAATATTCCAAGTTCCTGCAAGACCGACTGCATCCAGATGAGTTCTGCAGTGGCATTCGCCAAAGCTTTATACTCTGCTTCGGTACTCGACCGAGAAACTGTCGGCTGCTTTTTAGAATTCCATGACACAAGATTAGGTCCAAAGTATATAGCAAAACCTCCCGTGGATCTTCTATCATCTACATACTCGGCCCAATCAACATCTAAGAAAGCACTAAGAAGCTGTGACTGTGACTTCTGAAATTGCAGCCCACAGTTCAGAGTTCCTTTAACATATATGAGAATTCTTTTGACCGCTGCCCCATGAAGATCAGTCGGTGCTTGAAGAAATTGGCATACCTTGTTAATCGAATAAGAAAGATCAGGTCTAGTGAGAGTCAAATATTGCAAAGCACCTATTGTACTGCGATATTGAAACACTTCTGCCTCAGATAGAATTGTTCCACCTTCGCATGATAGCCTTTCAGCTGCAGCCATCGATGTGAAAATTGGTTTATAGTCTTGCATATTTGTTCTATGTAGCAAGTCCATCATATACTTGTTCTGTGTCAATACCAATCTTCGATCATCATACTTGGCTTCAACACCCAGAAAGTAATGTAAATTACCGAGATCCTTGACTGCAAAATATGTAGAGATCTTATGTATTAGCTTGTCAACTACTTCTCGAAAGGAACCGGTTATAACAATGTCATCCACATAGATCAACACATAAGTTATAATCCTTGACTGATTGAATATGAAAAGGGACATATCAGCCTTTGAGGGAATGAAACCAAGTTCATGTAGCTTTGTATTGAGTCAAGAAAAACCAAGCTCCCGATGCTTGTTTTAGTCCATACAACACTTTTTTAAGTTTACAAACATCATGAGGAAAACGACTGTCTGTAAAATCTAGTGGTTGCTGCATAGACTTCTTGGAGAACGTCGTGCAAGAACGCATTCTACACATCAATCTGACGTAGATGCCATCCCCTTGAATATGCAATAGAGAGAACAAGTCAAATTGTAGCAGGTTTGACAATGGGACTAAAAGTATCATTATAATCAATACCTTGTTGTTATTTAATCTGTTTTGCTACTAGTTGTGCTTTATACCTGTCAATGCTCCCATCAGACTTTTGCTTGAGTTTAAACACCCACTTACATCCAATGACATTCTAATCAGGCTTTGGTGAGACAAGATGCCATGTGTTATTTCTCTCCAATGCCGAATACTCATCCTCCATTGCTTCTCTCCAACGAGGATCTTTAAGAGCTTGTTCATGAGAAGCTGGCTCAGCCATGGCCAAGAAAGCCTTGCGACCAGTAATTGAATAGCAAATTGTACCATCAGTATACTGTTTAGGCATATGAACATTGTTCTGTAGCCTTGTTCGTGGACGCTGCTACTGCTGATGAGGAATCAACATACCAGGTGAAGAGAAGGATGACGAGTGTTCTTCTGCTCCCCTGTCAAGTGTACTGGAATCATGTTCCCTGTGAGTACCATGAGAGCTTTGTGATACATTAGTTGCATTAGATGGTGAGTCAAAATTTCTAGCATAATCATCAACTAAACTCGGCTTAGAGGAAGATGGACTCAAACTAACTTCAGGAATAAGAAGTGAGGGTAAAATAGCAGCAGGTGTATGACCAGAAGGAGATCGAGTATCATGGCTAGAATTTGCAAAAGGGAATACTAACTCATCAAATACAACATTCCTGGAGATGTAGACCCGACCTGTGAACCTATTGAGACACTTGTATCCTTTGTGAAGATTGCTATATCCTAAGAAGGCACACTATTGAGAACGAAACTTAAGCTTGCGAGCATTGTAAGGACAGAGATTAGGCCAACAAGCACATCCAAAAACTCGAAGAGAGGTATAATCAAGCAATGTACCAAGAAGATGAGTAATAGGAGTGGAGTTCTGGATGACACGACTTGTCATTCGGTTAATGAGATGTGTAGCAGTTAAAAAGGCTCCATCCTAAAAAAAACGTATTGGCATGCATGGAAGACTGAACTAAACAGGCAAGCCCTATCTCGATAATGTGTTTATGCTTTCATTCGGTGATGCCATTTTTGTTGATGTATGTGAGGGCAAGAGACACGATGTGATATACCAAGGTTGTTAAAGAATTTATACAACCTTTGATACTCTCCACCCTAGTCAGTTTGATCCGAAAGGATCTTTCGATTAAGTCGATGCTCAACATGATTTTGGAACTGAATAAATACTTTCTCCACATCAAATTTATACTTAAGCAAATAAATCCACGTGAATTTACTATAATCGTCTAGAAAACTCACGTAGTATTTATAGCCTCCTATGGAAGTAATAGCTGGACCCCAAACATCCGAGTGAACTAACTCTAAGGGAAAAGTTGACACACGAAGAGAACTATTATATGGCAGTTGATGTATCTTTGTTCTCTAACAAGCATCACACACACCACCACTTTTATTTGACACATAAGGAATCTAACTAGTGTGGAAAATCTTTTGGACAACTGGGAAGGTTGGATGACCAAGTCTTTGGTGCCAAAGATCTGAGGACGACTTGACTGCAACAAAGGACTGATGAACAGAAGGACGATGAACTGAAGAAATTGGGTAGAGACCCCCTTCACTGGTGCCCTAAAGAAGAACTATTGGACTGAAACGGCGACTAGAGGGGGGTGAATAGGAGCTCGGCCTATTTTTCACATTGATAGGATTCAACTCAATTTTCACTCCAATAGCTATAAAAGCTATGAAGATCAATAATCAAGCATAGTGGAAGTCTTGTTTTGAATCCAATCAAAACCCCAAAGTACGTAACAAAAAACACAAAAATGCGACGATGGCGATCGTGAATGAAAATCGAAATACCGATGAACGAGAGCGCATACTATGAATGAACACTAAAATCGAATCGTCATTGAGCAAAGATGGCGCACTACCGGATGAACAGTAAAATCAGTCGATGAATAGGAAAAACAGCTTGAAAACGAAATCAAAACTTAGCAAAACTTTTGATCCACTAGTCCAAACTAAATGAAAATTGAAACAAGCCTTCCCTAGGATGTTAGGAACCTATTCCAACCAAAGATCGTGAAGATCCTTGCCAAAGTTCTAACCTTTTTTCTTTTGAAAGAAGGTTGCTCCAAAACTGAGCCAAAATCAAAGTTTGATCCAAAAACTTGCTGGTGAATGAAAGATGATCCTAGATGCACTCCCACATGTCACAACAAGCAAGATTATCATAAGAAACCAAAGGAAAAAACAAGGGATCATCAGAAACCCAAAATCATCAAAGAAAGCAAGAACAAGGAGAGAAATATCTTTGATGAATCTTGCTTGGATTGATTGGAGATTGAAGTTGGTTTGCAGCCACTCCATCATGGAGGACAAAAGCTCAACACATGAGCACACATCTAGAACCCTAACCTCTACACTTTCCTCTCTTCTCCCTAAACACAAACTAGGGTTTCACAAAATACAAAGGTTGGGAAGTGTTGGACCAGCACCCTCCCCTATTTATAGTGGAGGCTAGCTTTTAGAAGAAAAACCCTAATGGGCACCCGTTAAGCCCATGCACAAACGGGTTTCACTCACGCATGCTTTTTAAAGCATCATCTTCGTCTTCAATTGACCTAAACCACCTCTCCTTGCACCGTCTTGTGCCGCGATTTAGCCAAAAGTCATCAAGGCGGTATCTTGGTGAAATTACCAAAATACTCATTCTCGATCCTTTTCCAAAGACTGAGTCCAATCTTCATGAAGCAATTTTATGCTTCGCCACATGTAGATTGATCAACGGCTATCATCATATCGGCAAGTCTCTCTCTTCCGGCTCCCACCGAAACCACTATAGCACTTGCATCGACCCCCACGCCGCTTGATACAATCCGTCGCACCAAATTGCCCATTCGGTCATCCTTGTCCATTTTGCACCATGCTTGTGTTCATTGACTTCACCCGGCATACTCAATTGTTCTGAACCTCAGCTTTCCAAGCCTAGTTCCGATCATCCTCGCCATTGACCGTCGTTGACCTCTAAGCTTCCTGCACAACAATAGACCAAGAAATTATTTTCGGGAACAAGTTCTTCACAACTTGACCCACGTTAGTCAAAACATGCATCATACAACATATATGCAATGAAAACCATGAACTTGACCTAACTCAAACCATTTCTACCAAGTTGGCCGGCACTCAGAACAAAATCGGTCATACCGCCATGTAAGCAATGGTACTACCGGACTGTGGTAGTACCACTCCACAATTGTGGTATTACCGATTCTCAAGAAAGATCAAAACTCCCAAAAATGCCTTCTCTAGAATTTACGTACCGCCAAGTAACATCTGGTATTACCGCACTGCGGTAGTACCGCCAACAACCTTGCAGTCATACCGATTTCCAGAACGTTCGGACCACTCATTTGGACCATCCGATCCGCCTCGTGAACATTCAAACCACTATTTAAACCGTCCGATCGAAACACCCGTTCGGACACTTGACCTGCGGTAGTACCGCTAACACACTTGCGGTCGTACCTCCCTATGATAGTACCGCTCCTCACTTGTCGGTACTACCGATTTTCCTGATACTTGCTGAAAACGAGTGTTTTAACAAACCTTCAATGTCGTTGCCAATTGTATCATCATCCTAAGATCGTGAGCACACTCCCATGATATCCACAAGAACCCTCTTCATGATCTTGTCCTTTATATAGAAATAATCAGAATGGAATTCGACATAAGAATTATTATCATGATTGAGTTTATGAACTGACAAAAGATGCTTATTGATATCAGGGACATGAAGGACATTATTGAGAATCAATGGGAGAGATGAGCCGATTATAGAAGATTGACCAATGTTGGAAATTGACAAACCTGAACCGTTTGCAACATGTACTTAATCGTTCCCGTTGTATCGATCCCTGATAGTCAACCGATCCAAATCACTTGTTATGTGATCCGTTGCTCCAGTGTCAGCGTACCATTGCATGTCCACAGAGTAAGACTGTGAGGATGCAATAGCGGCCACCTTGTCTTCTGCTTGATATGCATGATTAAACCTGTGGTAACAATGAAGAGCATCATGCCCAACCTTACCGCAAACTTGGTATGTTGGCCGATTGGCATTTTTGTTGTTGTTGTTGTTGTAGCCATGTCTAGGAGATCCCTATCCACAGGCATGCCCTCTCCATGTGGAATGGCCACCACGGTTGGAATTTGAGTTGTTGGTGCCACTGTTGTTGTAGATGGAGATCCATCTGTTTACATTATTTGCTGAGAATCCAGCCTGCATCACGACATTGTTGAGTTCTTGACGTAGCTCATAGCTGACCATATGCGCATAGAGGTCATTCAAAGAAATAGGTTATGGTCGAGTTGTAACCGAGGTGACGAGAGAATCGTAGTCGTTGCCGAGTCCCGCTTAGATGTATGTTGCAACTTCTTCATCACGCATTGGATAACCAATTGATGCCATCGTATCTGCGAGAGACTTCATTTCTGGAAATAACTAAGTTGTCTTTCTTCTTCGTATTAGCAAGCTATAGACGGACTTGCATAATTCTTGCTTTGGAATGAGATGCAAACATCTCTTCCAGTGCTTTCCATACATGCACCGAGGTTGAAAGGAAAAGGACTTGCCCCAAAATCTCCTCGCTCAAGGAGGAGAGGATCACGCTTAGCATGAGCTGGTCCTTTTGACGCCATAGGATACACTCCAGATTGTGCACTTGGGCAGCACCATCTTCACCGGTTTGTGAGATCAAGGCTGGTGGACAAACTTCATATCCATCTACAAATCCAAGAAATCATTAACTCCGAAGGTAGGGCATCAATTGTGCCTTCCATAGCAAGTGATTTCCACGGGTTAGCTTCACCATGACAAGGTTGTTCAAGGCCGGTGTAGGAAGAAATCCAGCAGAGGAGGAGCTAGCGTTGAAAGAGGTCTTGGCTGCGGAAGAACTAGAGTTTAGGGAGGAAGACGTCATGGCTAAGCAATGGCTTTGATACCATGAGAAAATTGATATTTGGCGCAATCTCCCAACTGGGTATGCGGTGTATATTTATACACAAATCACAGATTGATTACAGATTACAAGTTTACATAAAAAAAAAAAAAAGCTATCTCTATGCAAGAGATAGAACTCAACCGAATACAACTAACGGTTGCCATATCATGAACAGTACCGACAATAGCTGTCAATAGCTTCAGGTTTCCAGCAGATATCTGCAACAGATATGCAAAGATTGCAGTATGCGACAACTCTTTTAACAGTTTTTATTTCTTTTTTCCCCTTTGAATGTAGGAATTTCTAGCCTCTCATAGCAAACATGTGGTATAATAGATAGAGTAAGGGTCATGATTGTCATTCTATTGACTATTTCCATTAAAAATCCTTTCTTAGAAAAGTTTTTCTATTTGTAAGTTGCCCAATATTTTGTTAACTCTAAGCCGATTGTCCTGGTCTTTGGATTAGCTTTATGACATTTGTGTCTAATTATGATTCTGAAACAATGTTAAAAAAGTTACTTATAATTCAAAAAAACATAAGCCAATTTATACATAGATATCCCTCTCTTAGAATCCGCCGTATATTAATTCCAATTTGAGTAGATATTCGAGGGAGGTATATGTACATGCATGCTGCACATCGTCAAATCTCAAATGTCAACTTAAATTTAATGATGATTATTCATCTTGTGCATTTTCAAGCAGCAGTACAAGTCTTTCATACTGAAGCTGACATGTGCATGAATTTATCTGTATACAGTGCCATTTGGTGCTTAAATAACAACTGTTCATGTATTTGTCTTTATATAGTTATGTACACAGAATACCTCAGCACCTGCCATTGACCTCCTTTGTTGGGCTGAGACTTGGCCACTTGGGTGACACCTAACCTGTCATCTCAACTTGCCATTCAACTAGTCTTCAGTCTTCGCCAAGAGTTAAGAGCTTTGAAGACTAAGTGTTAAGAGCTTTCACTGGTAGGTGGTTGCTAATCGACTGACACGACTCAACCCACGAGCTGAAGCTTTTACAACCTTAATTTTGACCATTCCGATCAAGTCATGCATGCTGCCTACGAGCTAACTAGTTAGTTTCTGAAAGGATCGCACTGTGTCAGACTAACATGTGATCTGCATGCACACTCACTATCAGAAACTGCTTGTTTCCGAGTGCCTACACGTGTACCGAGTGTCTCGACGGATTCATATGGGAAGTCAGCACTCAGTAGAAATGACTTTCCCGAGTGTTTTTTTTACACTCGAGAGATGCAGACGGGAGCCAGCATTCGTCCACCTGAAAATAGGATATCAACGCGGTCTGAATGAGATGAAATAGAGTCCCAATTGCATATGTGTTGCCTACACTCGGGAGACCAATGGCACCAGGAAGCAAAGTAATTAGTAGCGGCGCCATTTTTTTCCCCACCGGGCCAATTTTTTCGATGTGCGTCCAACGGTCCAAGTCCTAACCCTACTCACTCGAAGTCACTACCCAATCCCCAATCCTCACCCTCCTCTCCTCCTCCGCCTCCACAGCGCAGCCATCTCCTCCACTGCTGCAGATCCACCGCCACTGGCGCCTCCTCCCCATCTTCCTCCCCCTTTTCCCTCGTTGTTCCACCGCCTCTGTCGTTGCCATCTCCCCCTCCTCCACCGCCGCCGCAACCATCTCATCCACTCAAATCGGCACCACCTCCTCGTCTCCCGCCGCCGCACCCGACGACGTCGTCCCACCCCTCCTCCACCGCCTCTGCCACCAGCCCACCATCTCATCCAACACCGCGCCCGCTGTAGCAGATCCACTCAAATCGGCGCCGCCACAGCACCTGACCCCGCCTGCCTCCACGCCTACCGCCTCCACACCCGACGCCAATGTCCCACCCCTCTTCCGTCGTCGTCTGTCGCCTCCATACCCAATAACGCCATCATCCTCCTCTTTCGTCACCTCCTCCTCATCTGCCGCCGCAGCAGCAGCCAATGCCTACATCCTCCTCCTCATCCGTCGACGCCGTAGTTCCCAACGGCGATGACCTCAAGTACAACCTTTCCTACTCCCCATTTCCTAGATCAGTGCGCAATTAATTTATGCAGTACACAAAGTAGGTGTGTATATCAATAAATTCCCTAGATCTGAAGAAAAAGATGACCCTTTTTTGGTGCCCCTCAGTGGACTGCTTAGAAGTAGGCAATGTCGTTGAATACCTGCACTGCTTAGAAGTAGGCAAGTAAGCTTCTTTAGTCTTCACTATGTGAAAGTATTGTGTTCTTCAGACCTCAAACTATAGCGCTGTGAACTGCAAAGTGGCCGTGTAGGACTTGGTTGTAGTATTTTATACAGTATCATCACAACATTGAAGGCTTACACAGTAGTAGCTTTTGCTCCAGAGACTGCACTGCGTTGCTGATTTTGTGACATGACATGAGCTGAATGTACAACTTGCCATTACGAACAAAGCAAGTAAATGAGACACCAGTACAAACTTCATGTTCTGTCCAAATGAGCACAACTTTACTGAACCTAGATTTCGTGCCTCCTTAAGCACAAACCGTAAGGATCCGATGACCACGCACGCCCCTATTCATGAAGCTCGAGCAGGAATGTGATTAAATTAGTAGTGCCTATTTGGTATCCAGCTACGAATTAAACAGCAAATGTTTTTTTGAGGGTTTCAAAGCCATATGTATTTTTAGGCTGGTGTTCCTCTTTATTGAACCTGTGCATGGAAACCCAAAAGTTACAGGTTGTGTGGTTGCCGTTGAAAACAACCTAGATGATAGAAGTATGCTGATGTTACCACTCCTTGGCCATGCTTATTTTACTCTAGATGGGTAGAAAGCTGCTGACATAGTGGATATATTAGAATTAGTTGATGCATCAGACAACTGGCAAATCAAGTAGAGGATTTTTATCCCTCTTCCACCAAATTCCGATGGTCAAGTGGAACTTTGAACACTTCGAATTTCAGACATTCTGAAAGTTTTTAAGCTGTATCTGTTAAGCCAGATAGCCCATTCTGCATATTTTTGTGCTCAAATTACAGTCTCTGAACCATAACATGGGACAATATCTAGAGAAATTAGAGTAAGGTATTAGAATATGGATTCGTTTATATTTTCTTATCTACATTTTGTATTGTCTTATTTGTATATGGCATACACCTCTTGTACTCTTATATATATATTACTCAGTGGATCTCTTCAATACATGCATAATATTCCTAACATGATATCAAAGTAAATGTTAGGGTTATAGTTACTATAGCACCCCGCATCCTAGCCGCTACCCCTAGGAGGACCGATCTTCGTTCCCGGGGTGGCCTTCTACACCTTCTATTGTAGATTTTTCTTGGTGTAGAAGCAGCAACGCCGATTCGGTCCTCTGCCGAGCTCGCCGGCCCATTCACCTTGCCGGACTTGTCCTCGTCATCGCCCTTCCACCCGGTTCCCGGCAAGAAGAGCGACAACAGCCTCGCCACGGCGCTCCAGACGTTGCTACCCACCCCGACGTCGTGGGCGCTCCCCTCCCTGATGCGCACGGACGCAACCGCGCTCGTCACATGCCCCAGCCTGTGCGACATGAGGATCTCGAGGCGCACGTGCTCCGGCAGCCACAACGCGAACCGCTCCACCCCGCCGGCGCGCTTGTGCCCCGTCGAGTTCGACCTCGGCAGCGCCTGCCGCCCGACCGTGCGTCGCATCCTCGCAAGGCACCAGAGCTCCTGCCGCCGTCCAGATGCCGAGCTCTTCAAATCCAGTGCGCCCATGGCTCTGTCTCTTCCCGACGTCGCCCTACGCTCTGGAACCGCGTCGCCCGCGCTCTCCCGGTGGGCCTTTTGAGTCGTCGGAGATCCGGATCCGAGCCAGCCACCCATTGTCTTCTTGAGCCGCCACCGCCACCGCCACCGCCAAAGGAGGAGTGGCTGGGTTTGGTTCTCGGGGATTTTTATTTGCGGTTGGGATCTGGAAGCCTCCACTGTCCAAACATGGGGTCGTGGCCATTGGATGGAAGAGATGTCGTGTCGAACGATCCTAGGAGTCCTGCTGCTAGTTATCCTAGTATCTACTGCTAGTTTTTTTTGCATTAGTATTTTCTTTCTTAGTGTTTTTCGCTGTGTTCATCCAAGTTCGTATCACTTAATCTTTGAGTTCATCTAAACCATGCGAGTCTATAAATTTATTGTTGGTAATAGAAACATAGGAATTGCCTTATGTTGGTTTCATCATTTTTTTCGTTGTGTTATCGCGGTCGACTTTTTCAACCCCTACACATTATGCTTTATGGGCTGTCGCATGACCTAGGATGGGAGGAGATCTTTTGATAATCGACATATTTTCCAAGAGCTGCATGCTATGACGACATTATCAAGACTCAGATTTTGGATTTTTCCTATTTTAGTGTCAACCCTTTCCAAATGTAATACTATTACATACGCCTTGCATTTGAGGGGGTGTTAGAGTAAGGTATTAGAATAGGGACCCGTTTATATTTCCTTACCTACCTTTTGTATTGCCTTATCTGTATATGACATGCACCTCTTGTACTCCTATATATATTGCCCATTAGGCATCTTCAATACATACACAATATTCATAACATATCATTGGTACATGAAGTTTTCATTCATACTTGCTGATTACCAAATTGCAGGAGATAAATGTATTTTTGCATTTGATGTAATGTTGATTTTTTATTAGGAAAATCAGCAAAACGCAGGGCAACAAAAAGCCAAAGAAAATGCAAAGCGGTATTGTCTGTTCCTCTACCATCTTCCTCAGAATATTGTCACTCTTATGTTATCTATAACTCCCTGGGCAGTGGGCAACACTGAATTGGCTTTGTATGTAATTCTCAATCAGGGAAGATGAGGAACACCAACGGTTTATGCTTGCTCAGATATTATCTTCTGAAGCTGGAGAAGGGCATAAGTTTTTTTTTTTTTTGTTATTGATGTCATTTATGGTGCACTTAATGGATGTTTTAGATCATTTACAATGAAATTATTAGAGGTAGCCTGGTAGGAGAAGTTATGTCTTACATGCTTCATTTTTTATTAATACTGTCACTCTTACTAAGTTCTTTTGATTAGGTTGTTTTTAACATTGAGAACAGACAAAAAAAATATTAGGGAATGGGGATGTAAGCTAGAGAACACCCCTGTTGATTCATTCAAAAAGATGTTGCTTAATGAAAGAGTATTTAGTGATTTGATATCCTCTTACTTAGAGTTAAGTCTAAACTTTGAAGTGTAGAGAGTTAGACCTTTTCATGCAGCCTGCACATCTCCATTTTTCATAAAATAAGAACTGGTGTGTTGTGTGATTCTAAAAGAACCACAACCCTAAGCATGTACACTACAAAGCTTTTCAAGTTAATTTATTAAATTATGTACCTTTTTTGCACATAGGATGGCTGAGGATCGTAGTTGGATGTACACTAGGCGTAGAAAGATGGGTGAGTACAGCCAAGAATGGATACAAAAGACCACCAATTTTGTGGATCGAGCATTTGCTAGGAGTACACGACGAGGTGGTGTGTTGTGCCCTTGTTGTCGTTGCTCGAACACACGACCACAAATGAGGACGACAATGATCGTACACTTGTGCAAGTGTGGGTTTAGGCCACGCTATACCATGTAGGTCTACCATGGCGAGTCACAAAGTAGTAGATCAGACGTGCAATGCACAGACGATGGTCACAATAAGAGTAGAATAGAAGACACGCTAGATGATGTGCGTGATGCATATGTGCCACCTGTAGAGGAAGCATCGAAGCCTGCAACAAGGGCTTTCTTTGATATGTTGTCCGCAGCGAGTCAACCACTTCATGGGCAAACATAGGTGTCCCAACTAGATGCCATCACATGGGTACTTGCTGTCAAGTCCCAGTTCAGCATAAGCATTGCTTGCTTTGATGCATTCTTAAGCGTGTTTTGCACCCTTCTCCCAGATGGTCACAAACTGCCCTCTAACTTGTATGAGACCAAGAAATTGATAAGCGCACTAAATATGCTATATGAGAAGATAGATGTTTGTCCAAATCATTGCATGTTATTTAGGAATGAGAATGTAGACAAAAATCACTGTGATAAGTGTGGTGAGTCTAAGTATATTGAGGTTGACTACGGTGATGGTCAGAAGAGGCAGCTTCCTATTTGCAGAAAAATACTTCGCTATCTACCATTTATACCATGAATCCAACGGTTATACATGCTTGAGGTTTCTGCCAAACAAATGATATGGTACAAGTATGGCCGTTGGTACCTTGATGACAAGATGGTCCACCCATCTGATGGTGAAGCATGGAAGCAATTTGGCCGAGACTATGTAGAGTTTGCTGCAGAGCCTCAGAACGTTCGAATTGCAATTGCAACTGATGGGTTTAACCCCTTTGGTATGGGGGTTGCGCCCTACAGTTGTTGGTATGTATTTGTCATTCCCCTTAACCTCCCACCTGGTGTTTGTATGCAAAAGCATAACATATTCCTTTCCTTGATAATCCCTGGTCCTGAATACCCAGGAAAGAATATGAGTGTATTCATGGAGCCGGTGGTGGGTGAATTGTTACAAGCTTGGGAACAAGGCATAGTAACATATGATCGGGCATCGAAACAAAACTTCACCATGCAGGTCGCGTACCACACATCCATGCATGACTTCCCAGCGTATGGGATATTTTGTGGGTGGTGTGTACATGGGAGGATGTCATGCCCAATCTGCAGGTAGGCATTGTGTGGCTATTGACTAAAGCATGGTCGCAAGCACTCCTTCGATTGTCATCGGTAATTCCTTCCAATTGACCACAAATTCAGAAGTAAAACTAATGGATTTAGGGCCAATACTGCCATCCGCAATGGACCACCACATCGGCTCCATTTCTTGAAGATGGAGATGTGTTCGAGAAATATGGTAAGGAGCACAATTGGACTCGCATTCTAAGCTTGTGGCGGCTACCCTACTTCCATAAGCTCCTTCTTCCCCCATACCATAGATGTAATGCACAATGAGAAGAATGTTACAGAGGTCATATTTAGCACATTCTTTGACATTCCATACAAGACGAAGGACAATGTTAAGGCTTGCCTTGATCAAGAGGAGCTTTGCAATAGACCTTCTCTCAATATGATCCACAAGCCAACTACTGACAAGTGGGAGAAGCTAAGAGCTAGTTATTGCCTAACTAGGGCTCAAAGGAAGGAGATTTTGGAATGGTTTCAGACCCTAAAGTTTCCTGATGGGTATGCAGCAAATCTAAGGAGATTAGTGAATTTAGCTACCATACTTGAGGAAATTTCTCATTTCACATCAATATACTTTGTTGACAATGTTCGCACATGCACAATCAAACCTCACAATACAACATTGGCATCCCTCAAAATGATTGCCAGCTTAGCCTCTTCACTAGAAGAGGTGACACTTCAAGCGGTGGTACTCCCAAAGTTTTATCGCGGGATGAGTGGTTTGTTGCGATGTTGTATGTCTTTACCAACCTCTCCGAAGTAGATGATTACATTAGGTAGGCAACAATTTTTTTTCCAAGAATTGATGCATAAGTGTTTTAATCTACTTTTCTTGTTGCCTATAGGGAATATGTTGGGAATGAGTGGAAGCAACATCGAGAAACATCCAAAAACAAATTGAGACCCTTCTTAGGAAGGGTGCTGGGAATGGCAAATCGAATTTCCCAACTTAGTTCTATCAAAAGGTTACTTCCCTATTAACTAGTCCCCCTTGCACATAATATTTACTAAATAAAGAGGAACTAATACATGAAACTCATTCTATTGATCTTGTAGAGCTTGAAAGACAAGTCTATGAGCAGCGAATTGAGGCAAGTTGCTCAAGGATGCCACACTCGGGTGCTGTCCTATAGTACCTACGATGTGAATGGGTACTGCTTCCGAACAGTGACACATGAGAGGGAACAGCCTAATGCAACAACAATTAATAGTGGATTGGTGACTATAGGGCAAGATGGGAGCAATACAACTGTTGAATACTATGGAGTAATTGAAGAAATATTTGAACTATATTTCCATGGTAGCAAACCTCTCAAACTTATGTTATTCAAATGTCATTGGTTCCATCCGTTCAAGGGTGTTAGATGGGACACATCACTTGGGTTGGTTAAAGTTGCACATCAATCAGCCCTACCAGGAAATGACCCATTTATTGTAGCTCAGCAAGCCATGCAAGTATACTATATCACGTACCCATGCAAAACTATGTGTAGTCTAGTGAATTACTGGGCAATACATAAGGTGCAACCATATGGTAAACTACCTACCCCTAGTTAGCAGGACTACGACATAGAGACCAATACTGGTGTTGACCTATTCTTTCAGGAAGATGGGCTGCCAGGGACTTTTCAAATAATAATTGGCGAAGAGGACGAACGGGACTTGGAACTACTTAATCGCTTAGACATTGATGGCACCAAAGAGGATGGGGTCGAGTAAACACCTTATGATAGTGATGATGACTTTTTAGAGGGCCCATCTGGAGAGGATCCCATTGCAGACGACTACTTCTAAGCATGATTTTCTTGTACGTCTTCCATCTATTTGCTGCATGTATTGATTTTTTTTTAAAATGTGCAACTTTCTATGAGCTTACATGATTATGCTATATTAATTGTTTTATTTAATCATTTTAGGACACAAAACAATGATGGGTGTCATAGGGGCGGTATACTCAAGCCGAGGCAGACGTTTGTCTTCCAAAGGGGCAGCACCATGTCATGAAGGCAGAGGGGCAGCTGCAGCCCCTAGAGGAGGTAGAGGGGTAGCCGCAGCCCCCCAGAGGATCCACAGACTCAAGAGGAGGCAGAGGGGCAGCCATAATCCTTAGAGGAGGAAGCGTGGGGTCTACCTCTACTAGATCAAACTCCTATACCCCACAACCCTCTTGTGCTGATCATGTGGATGATGAGCATCATCCTAGTGAGGAAGAGGGTGAGGAGGATGAGTACCCCGAGGTGGAGGGTAGTACTACAACACAAGATTTTGGTTGTGAGGACCTGTGAACCTGCCACCACAACCAACCTGAGAGGAGGACAAGACTGTCATCATTCCTGTAGGAGGCACGTAAGTAACTGTTAGCACTTTCACTAATTCAGCCCAGGTTGCAGACCTAAAAAAACTAATGTCCAGGCAATGGTGAGAAGAAGTCGGGGCTAAGAAATGTAGACTTCCAAATGGCATAATTGGTGTGTTGATTCAATGGCATTTCCCTGGCTTGGTCACTTACAGAGGAAGGCAGGAGCCTACATGGACATGGCACCACTATAAGGCCAATAAAGATATCGTCACTGAAGGAGAAATGCAATTTGATAATTGTTTGCAGCGGGTAGAGGAAATTTTTTGGGTAAGTTTCTATCCCTACTCATCCATTTAACAAGAGTTTGATAGTTGTTTGCAGTAGTTGACTGATTTTAACAAGAGTTCTTCAATTTATCAATTCATCTATTTATTTACTTAACCAGTAGGTGGTTGATTTGCCCAGTAGGTGACCGAATATTCAAATCTGCATAAAACACCATAGTGTAAACACAATGACATTGTAGTTGCCTCAATTTGGTATTTGGCTACCCACATATGCAGCATAAACAGGATAAAATGGAGACAGTGGAACACCAAATTAAGTTTCCCCTATGGCAATTTTTGTTTTTCAATTATCCAGCTCGATAGTCTTAACAAAGAAAATTTCAAACAAGATCTGTCCGTGAAACATCATATTCTTCTAATATTCTTATCAATAAATGATGATAATTCAAAAGGCAAGAATGTTAAACAGAATACCAACAACCTAATATTTATAAATTGCATGATACTCTATCAAGTAGAAGTCTAGAACCAACTTATACTATATGAAAATTACTCTCTCCATATCTAAAATATTGGTGTTTTAGGAAACAAAATTACTGTCCGTTTGTCATTCCAGTAACTAGCTTAAAATGATGAGGTAAGCATCTTCCTTTGGTATGAACAAACTTGAGTGATAACTGATAATTTAACATTGCTATCTTAGAATCTTTTTTATGAACATTCCTATTGAACCTAGAAGTTCTCCAAATCTAATGAACATTCCTGCAGATTTGGATCTCATTCATTAGAAGCTGCTTTTAGCCTCTAATTCCCCGGTTTAGTTTATTTAAGTGAATTTTTGAAACTAGCTTTTGCTTTAGGCTACCAAGTATAAGCTAGAATGAAATTTTAAAACAAGTATAAGCTAGTTGTATGTTTCTTTCCCTCCTACTCATCAAGGCATACATTTGTTGTTCATTGGCTAACAGTTTCCAAGATATGCCGGATTATAGTGGTGGTTTAGATGGGCTGAGGGACATGAAGCTGATTCTAGGAGTGGTGTGTAACGCTGTTAAGAAGCTAATCCCATAGATGATCTATGAAGCACGCATCCAAGTTGTTATCTATTACCACACACAAATCCTTGGAAAGGAAATTTATAGGGTCGAGGCTTGCCAAACACATATCACTTTGGAGGAGTACATGCAGGTAACCAGTTGTACAAACGATGCCCTTGATTACGATTAATTCTAGTTTATTCATATTTAAACTTGGTTAATTTAGGCAATACCTTGGTGGGCCCATAAGTGTGAAGATGCATGGCAACAGATTGCACAAAAGAGGTGGTGCAACAAACAATGGTTAGAGGCCTCTCGTGCTGCTAGGGAGCGGAGATTGTTGATGGGCGGGGCAACACATCGTTAAGGCAGCTCCTCTATGGCTCGTTACAAGAAGCACTTGGTAGGTCAGCATGTTCATATTAATTGTATGTTGCAGATATATATTTATTTACCTCCATGGTCTTTTATTGGGTGTAGGAAAAGAAGAAGCAGAGGCATGTCTCCGATGTAGAGGCATATGTAGAAGCTAGGAGGGTTGATCAGAAGGGCACCTTGTGCAGCCAGCGCGCAACAGAGAACTTGCTAAGATTTCTTGATTATGACCATCGCCTGTTTGAGACTATTTCCTCGTATCCTTGCATATATGTTTTCTGTTTTTTTTTTCATAGACACACTTGTTTGATTGTGAGTACTTCTATGTCAGATTATTGAATTTTTGCTTCCCGGTGATTTTCTCCAACAGGAGGCATATACTGAGGCTACTAAGGAGAATCATGGCCCAGACTTCAACATAATGAATGCACCACTTGACGTGACTGTTGTGTACAAGGCTAGAAATGGCAAGAAACGTGGTTGTTTCTTGATGGGTGTTGGCTACATTAGCACACCGACAACCCTCTCGGAGGTCCGAACATCGAGTAGTGGATCACCAGATGTTGTATGCCCTCAAAGACGACTATGACCATCAACTGACAGGGTTTCTCAGCTTGAGGTGAAGCTGCAAGAGGAAATTGAGTCAAGGCGGCGGTTGGAGCAAATGATCCAGGTTAGTTGGAGCACGGCAGTACAATAACAAAGCAACATAGAAAAAATATATTGGTACTAGGCTAATGTACGACAATTTACAAAAAAATTTGCAGACTCTTCATTCTCGACTTGACAACAGTACACCAGGGGCACCACTGCCTACATTATCTAATCTGGTTAGTTCTCTTCACATGATATTGTCAAGAAACAATACTTCTCTGATATTCTAAAACTGGAAGTATGCAACCTATAAGGCGATAAAATCTCTGGTTAAGTGCTTTACTTGAGCAAATAATAAGTAGCCATCACATACTTATTTTTAAGTGCGTGTTTTTATAGGAATAAGTCCATTCTACCCCCCTCAAGTATCGATATGTGGACATCTAACCCCTTGAACTAAAAAACCGGACCTTTGACACACTGAAATTGTAAAACCGGACAACTTACCCCCTGAGGCTGTTTCGTGCGGTGGTTTTGCGTATGTGGCGTTCGTTCGGCCCGATTTTGCCACGTAGGCCGCTGACTTGGCAACAACATGGCGATGACCCAACAAATCAAAGTTATAATATTATCAGGCCCACATGTCAGCTTCTACCCCCTCTTTCTTCCTCAGTCTCTCTCCCCGACGCCGCCTTCTACCCCCATCTTCTTCCTCACGTCTGTCGTGACCGATGTCTTCACTCACCTGCTCAAAATGTGCCTCCTCCTCTTGCCCTCCTCGCCGCCGCGCATGAGCCAGCTCTGCCTCCTCGTTCATCTGGTGGTTCTCCTCATCCACCACGCGCCCTCCTATTTCTCTCCCCTCTCCCTCTATGTCTCTCTCTTTCTCTCTTGAGGAGGATGAGGAACTCAGCCTTGAGGCAGAGCACCTCAGGGTTGGGGGTGCAGGGGAGCGCGACGAGCTTGAGCATGGTGAGCCAGGCGAGGTGGGAGGGGAAGGGACCGGAGCACGCCGGGGACGTGATCGCCCGAGGCGACGACCGCACAAAGCAAGTCAGCGGAGAGGTCGAGGTTGACGCAGCGGGCAGAGGCGGAAGAGCGCTGCACGTAGGGGCTCGAACTGCGCGAGGAAGAGGTGGTTCGCGGCCACATGGGTGAGGAACGCGGCCTCCCGCTCCGACGTCGTCATGGCAAATTTGGGGGGTCGTCAGTACCTTGCCATCGACATCTTGGCTCGACATCCAGCTCCCCTTCCCTCGGCGCCGACCCCGCCACCGCCATGGCCGGCAGCGACGAGGTCAATCGTAATGAGTGCAAGGTTCGTCGTGCTCCTTCGCTCCACTCTGCTCTGTCTGCTCCTTCCTTGCCTTTCCTAGGTAGTTCTTGTGCCAGTTTTGGTGCCGCACTGTCGCTGTGCGATTCTTGATTTTTGCCACCACTTTACGATTCGGTGAAGGATTGGGGCCGCCCTGGCCTGCGATTTCTCAATCAATCACTGCCTTTCTTTCCCCTTTGGGCTCAATCCCAATTTTATCCTCCTCCTGCTTGCCTTGTTGTTGGCTTCTTGTGCTGTGCAGACGGTGGTGCCGCTCAACACATGGGTGCTCATCTCCAACTTCAAGGTGGCGTACAACATGCGCGGTGTCGGGACGGCACCGCCGACCGCGACCTCGCCGAGTTCTGGACCGACGGGTGCCGCCCAACGCCTGGCCAGTGGAGGCGTCTCCTCGTTTGACTACATCATCGACCAGTCTGTCGGGCTCGAGGTTCGCATCTACCGCGCCGTCCCCAACAATGGCGCCAGCAGAGAGGGCGCTGTCGCGGTCACCCTGCTCATCCCGGACCTGTTCCCAGTGATCATATTCTTCCACGGCGATAGCTTCGCGCACTCGTCGTCCAGCATGGCCACCTACGACCACTTGTGTCCAGCTTCACTCACTCGTCGTCCAGTGCGGCAACACCCTGCCAACTCACCTAGCCAAGTCAGCGTCCTACATGGCGAAAACGGGCCGAACGGACACCACGTACGCAAAACCACCGCACGAAATAGCCTCAGGGGGTAAGTTGTCTGGTTTTGCAACTTCGGGGTGTCAAAGGTCCGGTTTGTTAGTTCAGGGGGTTAGGTGTCCGCATGTCGATACTTGAGGGGGTAGAATGAACTTTTTCCTTTTTATATCTGGCAATACATGTTGACTTGGCTAATGTATATGTTCTAGTGGAAATTGAGCCCGAAATGATTTTTTTCTTGAATGTATGTGTTGACTATATGTTGATGTTGGTTAAACAACTACATTTTTTACCTTCATTGGATTATGAAAATGTAGGCAACGACTGGATCAATGGTAGATCCAACTGCTCCCGATGGTCACGCTGGAGATGGTACACATGTTAGCAGCCCAAACCAAGATCATGTGGATGAGTCCATTGTCGAGAGGCCACTTGAAGATAATGCGAATTAGTTCACTCACAAGTGAGATATTTAGTATGTCACCCAAAAATATGAATAATTGCTGCTCTCTCTACATAAAACATAAATTTACTAGCTGTAGTGGTCCACAGTTTGAACAAGGCTTTTTTTTTCTTCTTTTACTGCTTTTAGAAAAAAAAAATGTTTTCCTTATTGTTGATATGGTATATCAAAACTTCTAAAGTCACTAGTTCCAGTAAAGAACATAATGACAATGGTACTACTATTCATTTGATATGGTATGGACAATGCCTGGATCAAACTTTACTAGAAGCAAACAAGACGGTTGGAGGAAAACTAAATTAGAGGTGTATTACTTCACCCAGACAGTAAATGACCGAATATTATGTTGGCGTATAAAACTGCCTTAGAAAATACTATGTCTATTTAAATGGAAATGCTGTTTATGCAAAATAACCCCTGCCATACTCACTTGTTACCTTATGCATGCATTTAAATTCAATATTGGGTGTAACTTGCGAGCACGGAAGTTGTGCTCATCCTTGCTGAATAAATCTTATTCAGGAGAAGACTTCTACCCCGACGGTGAGGATCCGGACGAGTAGGCCTTTTGACCCAGACGATTGACTGTGGCGCATCGTGTGGCTCACCTCTATTATTATGTTTCTGCTATGTTTATTATTTGATATTTGATATTGTTGTTCAGAACTCAGTTGTATTAAACAAATATTTATTTAATGTCATTTACGCTTTCGTGATATGAATGTGATATCCATTTTGTGAGACTGTGTACGCTGGAAATCCTGGACCGGTGTTTGAACACAGAGAATTCGGGATCCTTCGTTCCCGGGTTCGACACCCACGACCCCTTCTTCTTCCCCCGCTTCTTCTTCCTCACGCGTCCGAGCCAGCCGCCATTACCGCGCGCACAGAGCTCCGTCAACCGCCGCATCCAACCGCCCCGCGTCTTCCGCGCGACGTGCAGGTTTATGCACGGGCTCAACTGGGTAGGTTGAGGCCCAGGGTTCTGTTGGTTGTCGCCCATGTCAGTTAAGGACCGGTCTTCGAGCCGCATCTTGCTAAGCTACATCATACTACCACATGTCTTGTATGGGCAGGACCTGGCTGAATAATTTGCAAAGCTCCATCATGGTCGTTCCTATTGATGAGGTGGGTAGTCTTTCATGACTTTTGTTAGTCCCACCTGGCGCAAGAAGGAGCCTGAACTCTGCGGACGGGTAGTCCAAAGGGGGTGAAACCTTAGCGAGGGAGGACTATGGTGGAATGGCGCATTGTAAAGGCCTTGACACGGGCTCTAGACTGCTTACCTAAGGTAGTGAGCGGTGGTATCGACGGATGCCAAACAACTAGATAATTCATGTCTTGTGGGTAAAGTTGTACAACCTCTGCAGAGTGTTAATCTATTCAAATAGCCGTGTCCACGGTCATGGACATGCTGGCAAAGCCACTCAAAGTTAGACTTCGATTTCAAAATATTTTTGTAAAACAGTTTGACATGGATGGGTGTCCATGAGGAAAGTTATGGGTTGAAGCCCCGGGTTGGTGCCCGTGTTTATATTGGTGTTAGGTTGGTGCCTACACTATCTTTATCAATTCAATATCAATTTTGGATTTATAAAACTTGAGCTTTTGAACTTAGTATGGTATTTAATGTCAAATGCTGTTTTTGCACAAATAACCCTATAAGCCATCCTTTGTTACATCCATTTATGCATGTCATTATGTTATTTGACGGGTGTAACTTGCGAGCACGGAAGTTGTGCTCATTCTTGCTTTATGCAAACAAAATTTCAGAGGAGAAGGACTTCGCTTCAAGTGTGGATCGTGACAACTAGGCGCTACCCGATCGATTGCACATGTGATTCTTTGGACCCTACTACTTCTTCATCGTCTTCCGCTGTGTTTATTTAATGTTGCCCTGTAAGGCTATCTTGTAATCAACTCTGTTGTTATTTAATAACTTTTAACGTTTATGGTTGTGTTATCACATTTGTTTACTGTGTGAGCTAGCCACTGATCATGGGACTAGTTCAGTTATGCACAGAAGATCTGGGATGTTAATTCCGAGTCTTACAGTCTAGTACCTTTGGATGCCGAGATCGACGAGCTCCTAGATGGCGGCGTCGAGGGCGTCTCATTGGGCCTTTAGCGCGAGCAGCTTGAGCTCCTTGACAAGCTCCTTGAGCTCCTGCACGATGTGGACGCCACACCCCGCCTTGAGATCTGGCGCGTAGAGGTGTCGCACTGATGCATCGACCGCCTCCCTGTTGGTGTCCCCGGTGGTGCACCGTGCGGTGCCTGAGGTCGCGCGCCTCAGCCTTGGCAGCTACGGCCCTCCGGGCAGTGGTGAAGAGGCAGTTGCCGTCGGCCTCGACCTCTCCGCCGTGGTCGAGGCGGAAGACGATGGAGGTGGCGTCGGCCTCCGGGGAAGGCGGCTTCCAGGCGATGTCGCGCTCCCAGATCCGGGGAAGACGGTGGTGCTGCTAGTCCTCGAGCGCCCAGACGGCGGTCCAGCCGATGGGGGCGAGGGCGGGCGAGGGGTCGGTCTAGGTGTGGAGCGGGGGCAGGGGAGCGGGAGCAGGGGAGTGGGGAAGGGCCTTGGCGACGACAGTGGCGAAGGGGTCGCAGAGGAGCTTGCCCATTTGGCGTTGCCTTGCGCTGTTACCGCAAGTCGACGTAGCTCAAGGAGCACCATACCGAAGTTGTAGACGTCGGTGCGGTCCGTGATGGCCACGTTGGTGAGCCACTTCGGCGCAAGGTATTTGCACGTGCCCCGCATCGTCGTGAATAGGCTGGACTGCTTCGGTGTGAGGAATTTCGCCGGCCCGAAGTCGGCTATCTTCACCTGGCCACCGTCGGCGAGGAGGATATTCTCCAGCTTGACGTCGCAGTGGATGATCCTCTGGTTGACAGCGGTCGGTCGAGGGAACTATGGTTCATGTACTCGTAGCTGATTCCTTTTATCTGCTATAGCTGATTCAGATGCTATGTCAGCTAAAACCAGTGACGTGGTTGCCAACATGGCCAAAATCACCAATGAAACTAATGTAGGGTATAACTTGATCTGGTTTTAACAATTTAATGATGTAAACTGAACAATTTTATAGTTCAGGGGTTTGGTCCCAACTGCAGCACTCGATTTCTGATGGAATGGTCGAGTCCAGAACAAGGGCTGCACAAGTTGAGTCCAGAACATCTAGGGCTGAAAAAATTGAGTCCAGGAACAGCATTGGTCCGAATTACACATCTTGGATCATCACGTACCAGTACTTCCATTCCATCCGAATTTTCAAGGGACAAGACTCTGACATTTGACGACTAGCGCCACCGCCACAGCACGACACCCACCAGCGGCCACTCACCCGCCGGTCTGATTAGACTTGCTCCTGATCACTCACTGCTCACTAGTCGGTGAGATATGGCTGCACATGACACCACCTACATTGCTATATGGCCACATCCAATTATGAATTATCCTACACATTAGTATCAATCAATATCTTAACACACACCAATCAGTATCACTTAACACACACTACGCATAAGTGTCAAACAATATCTCAGGTTCTAAACTGCAGTGACTCTTCCAAGGAAAAGTGATTTGGATGGACACATTGCTCACCGTTGTTTCGACTGCAAATTTGCTCACACGCCTCCATCACGCTGTGAGCCTCGTCGGCACTGGGCCGTCGGCAGGTCACAAGCTGCTGCTCCATGGGAGAAGGGAAAACAAGGAAAGGAAACAGAGACATCAGAGTCAGATGTCACACGATCTTCCCGAATCGATCTGGAGCCGCAGGCCACATGCCTGTCGCTTCCTGAACAATATAGCGTTCGTGTTCAGTAACAAAAGCTTCGGAAAAGGGTTTACGTTATCGTACCTCTTCCAGAGGAGCGCCATCTGCAATGATTTCCCGCACATGTAATGTAACCGAAAAGAAGCGCCCAGTTGCGCAATTTTATTTTATCAAGTACTCGCCCTGTGAATATATGACGTTTTGAATATCGATACGGTCTCTAACATACAATTTTGATAATTACTTTTTATATAAATATGTTTATATAATAATATAGAATTATTATATTATGAAAATATTTTAAACCGTTTTCACATGATCAGTACAAATAGTTTTTTATATATTAGTGATCAGAGTTAAATAAGTTTGATTGTACGTTTTCTAAAATATCATATTTTTCTAAACGGAGGGAGAGTACAATACAGCCCGACCTGACAAAATGGAGAGAACGACGAAATTGTTAGAGGTGCGATTCCAGATTAGTGGCGAATCAGAATATGCAGAAAGAGACATGTGCTTGGCTAATCAGGAGTCAGGACGAGCTTCCAACCACACTAGCACTAATAATAACAATTAAGTGTGATTCACGCAAATCAAAAGGGAAAAGTTGCAGAAAGGGATGTGTTCTACGTTTATTGCCCCAGATCTCAGAGGGCATAGAGTCCCCACAGAGCAGACGTACTCAGAGACTCTGCCAAGCAAATAGAGATACTTACATTTGTTTGCGTGGAGCCAATCACATACTGTGGAAGTGTGGATACTTGTTCTTTGCTAAGCAATTTGATTTCAGGAGTCAGAACCATCTTGCTCTGTTGGCAGGCCACGATGGTAACAGCAATCAGAGATTAAGCTAGCAGAAGTACACGCAGTAGAAAGTGAAAGACTTACCTTTAATCCATTGATCCATTGAGATTTATTGATGCCTCCCCCATCTAACTTTCTTTTAAGCAAAACCGCATATGAACTTCTTGCTGTTGTCCCTTTCTACAGAATGTGAAACCATGCAAGTTATTCCATCCAACACCAAAGGAGCCGTGCTTAATTTGCACAAATTGCTACTTTGGGGGTTGGTTCTTTATGCATCCATCCTACTATAGTAACAATTGTACCAAGGTAGATACAGAAGACAGTGACTCCAAACGAGATAAGATTATAAGTGCATTGCTAAATGGTTATGGCAAACAGAAAAGACGGTGGAAATCATTTCCAACTTCCTAAGACGGTGAAAAGCCAAACCAGCTGTTGACACTCGATGGCATTTACTAATTTCAAATCTCATGTCAAGTGGAGAGTAACCCCACAGGCTAGCTCGTAAAGCTAATACAAGCACATGCAACTGCAGTAGATGGCGTACACATCCGAATTATCAGATCAAGACGATTCGCACAAGCCACATGTACCTTTCTGATTGTCTATCTCAACAGACTTAGCTGCTCACTGAAGTTCACCGACAAGCCCAACAAATTACCTACCATGGACACATCCATGTGTGATGAAAGCGAGTAGACGAAACAAAAAAAAATGGAATATTTAATTATTTACCACTGCAAAGATGTGCAATTAAGGATTTTTCACTCCATATGTCTATAACATGTAGATCCTAGAACCACATGTTATAAACATATGAATGGTAAATCCTAAATTTGTATATCTTTGACAGTGGCAAATAATCAAATCTCAAAAAAAAATGATCCTAACAAGTCATAACCGAAAGTAACCCAGACCAGACTAGGCTCCACTTGCACACAGTGAAATGGGTCCATAGATAGCTCTAATGGTGTGCGCCCAAATAAATTAAGGTGGATGGCCTGCCCTCCACTAAGAGATCACAGGACTAAAGCCTCCACTATATAAAGATCAGGAAGCGCTGCCGGGTAAGAGCAAAGCACACTCCAAATATTCGCAGAGCCATCAGTGAGGGGGAGGCAAATTATGCTGGTTGTGGAGATAGGCATATGGCTCATCCCACTGACCCTCGTCTTCGTCCCATGTCGGCGAATTGTTCTCCTCCTAGCGAAGCTTCAGGAGCTTCACCGGGGCTTAACACGACCAAGGTTCACCCCGCCGGACATGTGGAGCCGCTTGGCCAGGCTTAACTCCATGGCTTTCATGCTGTGACGGTATATGGCTGCTTCTTAGGCGTCTCTTCTTTTGGTGTTAAGTGCTAAGTTGTTCTAGCTTTGGTTTTTCATCTTTTTATGTGCAATAAGCTCCAGTAGTTGAGATATAGATGGCTTACTTCAGAACTTGTTGTAACATGTATATTGTTGGTAGAGGCAGATGAAATTTCAGAGTGCACCTGACAGAATTTCCTGGAGTTGCTTGTAATATGTATATACTGCTCCTGTATGTATACTTCTTATCAACCTGCTAGAATTTCCTTCATAATCTTGTTTTCTGTATCACCTACTAAATAGTGGCCGAGCCACATGTTTCAGGGAGTGGGATAAAAATACAAAAGAGGGAAAATATACATTTGTAAATCATGGACAAGAGAAAACTCTAAGAAAAGAATCAATTTGGCCAGAGTCCGGTGATTTTTCAAAAAAAGTATCATATGCTCTATTAATGATATACCAACAGTAAAAGGCTGGATCTGGTTGGTGTTAGCAGATCATTGTACTGAAATTATCAGTTCCTATTTCTCTTTTTCAAGCTAACCAATACCATTGACAATATTTATTTTCTATCACTTACTTTGGAGGAGCATCTGCCTTGTCCCACAAAAAAGATATAATGTTGCCGTCATTTAGGTCCCAACTAGAGCACATGGTCCACAAAGCACTCCCTAGAGTGGATTACCATCTTCTAAGATAGAATATAAGATGCCACACTAGGTACCATAAATAATAAGATTTAGCTATACTAGGCATTATGCCGTCACTCCTATGCTAGGGGCAACATTTGCAGAAACGTGCTCTAACAACATATCAAGCTAAGTAATGCCATATTGTCAGTTTAAATAAATATACCAAATTGTTAGTTTGCAAGTCTCCCTAACAGGTATGTAAGAAACAGAAGTCCTTGATTGCAGGTGAGTAGGTGACAGGAGAGATGATAAATAAAATCACCAGTCTAAATCGTACAGTGCCAATTGCACTATTGCAGTTTAGGCAGATATCGGATTGAATGCGACAGAACAATATTTAGTGTCCTATCTGTTCATCCAATAAACACACTGCATTCCTGGAATGAAAAATCCTATGAAAAGAAGCACCATACTAGAAAAATTGGATGAGCCAATTATCATGTATACGTATTTTTATATAATTTGTAGCATGATCCAAGGGGAACTTCAGAGCTATTTTTTTCATGCAATAAACCAATTTGAGGGTCATGCCACTGAAAAAGTTGAAAATGACCATTAGCGCTTCTCTACACTTCGTTTGCATCCAACTGTTGTTATCATAATGATGAGGACATCCCTACTCAGGGTTCAAAAACCCGGAACCGGACCCAATCCCGGTGAGGGCCCGGGAACGGTAACCGGCCGGTTATCGGCCGGTTACCGGAGATCCCGGTGGAAAACCGGATGAATTTCGTCCAAATAAATTTGAATTTGAGATGTTTTCGCTGGAATTTTGAATTTGAATTTGAATATGAAGGATTTCCGGCCGGGATTCAAAATCCCGGACCCCACCGGGAAATCCGGTAACCGGCGGTTACCGGCCGGTTTTTTGTTCCATGTCCCTACTACTACCACTTCCACGTCTTCTACAAGTATTGATGAAGCATCACCAGGTCCAATGACTAGAGCCCGAGCAAAGCTTTTAAATCAACAGGTGAATTTGTTTCTTCATAAATGTCCTTCTATTAGTAAGAACGATATACTACTTCAAACCAATTTCTTGTGTATTCTTAGGTTCACAGAGGAAGGTGAGGAAGACCGAGTACCCTACGGCTGGACACCATGAAGAATTCACGGCGGTTTTACATGTCTGGTCCAAGGCCATGCTGTTCCATCACATGGAAACTACCACGGTCAAAGCATCCATTGACCATGTCAGGTCAAAGCATCCATTGACCATGTCATTACGTGACAATGTGTGGCCAACTTGCATCAATACGGTCATGTATTTTTTTATTTATTCTGAGAGACCGAGTAGGATCTTGAGTTGGTGTAACCTGTTCGGTTTGTTTGACCGAACAAAACACAGCCGGCCCAAGGCCCATGCGCGTGTGTCAGGAGGTTGGGGTGCGCGTGCGTCAGGAGGATGGGGTTTAAGTAGTCGTCCCCTTTCTCTTGTAAGGGACAGATATTTTTGAGATTAAATAAAAAAAAAACATATTGCTTTCTTCTTGATAGCCGATGGCATTAATGGGGAAAATTGAGAATTCTTGCTAATTGAGATCGTTCAACCTTTCCGCTGGGAATTGGGAGCGCGATAGGGCTTCGCTTGGTGGTCGTGAAGTTTAGCGCGTGTGTTCTTACGAATTAAAGAGTGTTCGTTCTTGCATTGGCAACGGAGGATCACTACGATTCGAGAGGCCACACGTGAGTATCTTGATCCTACGTCGAGAAGATCGGGCAACCTCGTATCATCTTGGTATCAGAGCGCGGTTGACTCGGTAGGATTACTTATCCCTAAATTAGATTGAGTTTATTTGCTGTTCTTAATACCTAGAGTCCATAAACCGAAAACTGCAATACAAAAAATCTAAACCCTAGTTTTTGCATCTATTATTTCCTATGAGTTTAGTTAGATTATAATTCATTAGAATTTTTGTTTAGTGCTGATCGTAGTGTTCTTTGCGTTGCTTAATCGTTGTATCTAGTCAAAACCTTATAAAAAAATACGATCCGTAGCCGATCATGTGTTGGCGGCGCACCACCGGGAGGTTGAATCCGTCTTTGCTGGTGTTTCATGGTCGCTCTGATGCGGGCGCTGCGATAATCCGCGGATCGCTACAGGGGCACTGCGGTGTTCCGAGGCACTGCATTGTCCTCGAACGCTAAGTGTTCGCGCCTGCTACAGTGCGCATATATCTACAGTAAACTGATGGTGCTACAGTATTGCGCCGAGAAAATTTTCCGCTGAAGCCTTTCATCTCGAGACTAGCTTTTGAGATTGCATTAAGGGCTGCTCTTAGTATTAATTTACACTGCTGAAAATTTGAGCTTATGTAAGGAGAGTTTAAACCCTAGTTTCGGCAACAACCAAAAAAAAAAGCGAAAGAAAGAAAAGACAAACCACAAGTCAAAAAAAATCCGTGGCTATGAAGTAAAAAAAAAAAGAAAGAAAAAGATATTGGTTGAAAATTGGGGAAAGGATAACCTTAGTTTATAATTTCAGATTGTGTATTTAATTTCTTTGAGCAATCTTGTGCCCTTACATTTATAATTGCAATTGGCTAGCGTCTCTCCTAGTACTTGGTGCAAAACAAGCTAGTTTTTTATCTTAATTTTAGATTGCATCTCACTAGCTCACTCCTTTGTTTGCATTGAGTCACATTGATCTTTGCGTGTGCGTCATACACTTCACTTAAATCTTTTGGATCAGCACTTAAGCAAAATATTCTAGCTTGGATTATTACTTAGCTTTACAACATCAAGAATTTCAGATTGCTAGGATATACACCTCCATACCAAGCTCCACTAAATAACTGTTGTTGTGCAATTGTGAACACTCTTAAATTCGTTTGATCATCACTTTGCTATTGTAGCTTTCACCAAGTGTAAGTTTCTTTTGGCCTTAATTCACTTCGAAAGGATAAGAACTTTACTTGGGAGAGAAAAGAGAGTTTGAGTGAATTTTACTAATCCATATACATTCTTGTTGTTTGTGTTTTTCTTTTGCACAACCTAACCATGTCAGGTAGCGAAGATAACTATGGTGAGGAGCATGTTGTTGACCTTAATGCCCCAGTGACTCGCTTCCAACATCAGGCATTGAGAAGTACATTGCAACAAGAATTTGTGGATGGCACGACTGCAATGGGGGAACAACTCAAGGCGGATATGCATGATCTCCGCATTGACCTCAATCAACAAATGAATGTATTACGTACGAGCATTGTGAATGATGTTGTGCAAGCACTTCGTCAACAAACAGAAGAAGATAGTGTGCATCTACCGGCTCACATACCTCCACGAGATGAGGTCACTGCACGAGTCGCCCAGAATGCTCAACAACGGCGAGACCGTGTGGTGGCACAAGCCATACGGCCACCTCCGCCTGGGAGAAGAGGTGGGGGAGGCGCCCAAGGACCTGGAAGGGGCTGTGGGCATGGTGGCCGAGGTGGGGGGGACCGCCTCACTTTGATGACGACAACGACTTGTACCACTACGATGATGGATACCACCGTCGACACCGCTACGGCAATGAACGGCCTTATGAAGAGAAATTTGGTAAGCTTAAATTTACTATACCAATATTTTCAGGTACACATGATCCCGAAGATTACCTCACTTGGGAGCTCAAGGTGGACAAGGTGTTCCGTATGCACAATTACTCTGAAGAAAAGAAAATACACATAGTTGCACTTGAATTCGACAAATATGCGCTCATATGGTGGGAACAAGTTCAAAATCAAAGGAGAGAGTACGACGAACCTCCCATCACTATATGGAAAGAGATGAAGTATCACATGACAGCGAGGTTTGTTCCTAAATATTACAAACGTGATTTATTTGATAAATTGCAGCAAATGAAGCAAGGCATTCTCACGGTAGAAGAGTATTATAAAGAGATGGAGATGGCCATGATTCGAGCTAATATATTTGAGCAAGAAGAACAAACAATGGCTCGCTTCCTTGCTGGTTTGCACCCTCCCATCAAGCGCATCACCGAATTTCAGCCATACAACAACATGGTAGAGTTGGTGCATCAAGCAACCAAGGCTGAAAGGCAAGTGCAACAAGATATGAGAGCAACAAGAACATCATCATATACACCCCGTTCAGCACCTACAGGAGGTAAACCCACATCCCGTTTCAATTCTTTTAAAACTAATCAATCTAGTGGAAGCTTTGCTCCTAGTACCAGTGCTGCACCAGGAGGGAAAAATGTAACAACACCTATTACCAAGAAGAGTCTAGCACCTTCTACCTCGTCTTCAGTGGGTTCTACAGCAAGAAGTAGTGTCATCCAATGCTTCAAATGCTTTGGACGAGGTCATATGCAAAAGGATTGTCCAAATAACAAGGTTATGTTGCTTTTGGAGAATGGAGAGTATGACTCTACTAGCGAGGAGGAAGGTGAGGGCCTTGCTGATTTTGAAAGATTTGAAGATGTACATGAGGAAGGACAAGGGGCGGAGGCGCCTGAGGGTGGTTTTTGTGACCCCGAGTCTGGTCCTATCCTTGTGTGTACACCGACGATGTTGAGTGTGCAAGCAAAACCCACTCATGAGCAGCGCTGCAATCTTTTCCAAACAAGAGCTCAGGTGAGTAAAGATGGTAAGTGTTGCAAAGTTATTATTGATGGTGAAAGTGCCACAATTTAACTAGTAAAGAACTTTGCACTAAACTTGGGTTGAAATACAAAAAACATCCACATCCATATCAAATTCAATGGTTGAATAATGATGATTCTATGAAGGTTGGATACACTGTTGATGTTAGTTTTCAGATTGGGAATTACCGAGATACTGTGGAGTGTGATGTTGTTTCTATGGATATATGTCACTTACTTTTAGGAAGACCATGGCAATATGATAGATCTGTGATTCATGGTGGTAGAAAAATCAATATAAGTTCATATGGAATAACCAAGAAATAACATTGCGACCTTTGACTCCTCAAATTGTGATTGATAACATACAAAAGATTGAGGTGAAAGTAGAGAATGAGAGAGGGAAGGAGCAAAAGAGTGTGATTCCACAAAAGGTGAGTGAGAGCCACAAGCTACAATTGAATGGAAAAAAGAAAGAATGAGGGAGAGAAAAAGTTAGTCATGATAGCCACTAAATCTGATTTGAGAGAGATGAGAGATGATCCCACTTTGACGCACTTTGTATTGCTATACAAAGATGTTTTGATTTCTACTAATGACTTAACCTCTCTTCCTAGTGTGGTTTCTCAAGTTTTGCAGGCTTATGAGGATGTCTTTCCGAAGGAGGTACCCGCTGGCCTACCGCCTATTTGAGGCATTGAACATCAAATTGACTTGGTACCGGGAGCTCCACTTCCCAACCGGCCGCCGTACCGTACAAACCTGGAGGAGACAAAAGAAATTTAGCGACAAGTGCAAACGCTCTTGAATAAAAGGTATGTACGCGAAATTCTTAGTCCTTGTGCCATTCCTATCATTCTTGTTCCTAAGAAAGATAGTACATGGAGAATGTGTGTAGACTGTAGAGCTATCAACAATATTACAATTCGTTGTCGTCATCCTATTCCTAGGTTAGATGATATGCTTGATGAATTGAGTGGCTCTACTATCTTTTCTAAGATTGATTTGCGTAGTGGATATCATCAAATACGAATGAAACATAGTGATGAATGGAAAACTACTTTTAAAACGAAATTTGGCTTGTATGAATGGTTAGTGATGCCTTTTGGTTTATCTAGTGCTCCTAGTACATTCATGCGTTTAATGAACCATGTTTTGAGACACTTCATTGGAAAATTTGTGGTAGTCTATTTTGATGACATTTTGATATATAGCCGCTTATTGGAAGAACATGTTGAACACGTTAGACAAGTGCTAGAAGTGCTTAGGACTGAACAGTTATATGCTAATCTTGAGAAGTGTACTTTTTGCACAAACAAAGTGGTGTTCTTAGGCTATGTTGTTTCAGCTCATGGAATTGAAGTAGATGACTCTAAAGTTGAAGCTATTCGAAATTGGCCTACTCCTGTCAATGTTAGTCAAATTCGTAGCTTTCACGGGCTTACTGGTTTTTACCGTCGTTTTGTGAAAGATTTCAGCACCATTGCTGCCCCATTAAATGAATTAACTAAAAAGGGCGTTGTTGTTGAATGGGGAGAAATACAAGATAAAGCATTTACTGAATTAAAGAAATGTTTGACTGAAGCACCATAGCTCGTTTTACCAGATTTCACTAAAACTTTTGAGATTGAATGTGATGCTAGTGGAATAGGTATTGGTGGTATTTTGATGCAAGACAGAAAACATGTTGCATACTTTAGTGAGAAACTTAGCGGCGCACAATTGAATTGCCCTGTTTATGACAAAGAATTATATGCTCTTGTGCGTGTTTTAGAGACTTGGCAACATTATGTTTGGCCTAGAGAATTTATCATTCATTCTGATCATGAAGCTTTGAAATATTTGAAAGGTCAAGCTAAACTGAATTGTAGACATGCTAAGTGGGTTGAATTCATTGAGACTTTTCCATACATTGTTAAATACAAAAAAGGCAAAGAGAATGTGGTAGCTGACGCATTGTCTAGAAAGAATGTGATTTTAAATCATTTGGAAGTTAAGGTTCCCGGATTAGAGAGTTTGAAAGAATTATATGCTTCTGATCATGAATTTTCAACACCATATTCTAAATGCAAAGATGGGAAAGGATGGGACAAGTATCATATCCATTATGGTTTTCTATTTCGAACTAACAAGCTATGTGTTCCAGATTCTTCTGTGTGTTTGCTATTGTTGCAGGAATCTCATGCAGGGGGGCTTATGGGACATTTTGGTAGGGAGAAGAACTTCATGATGTTGGCCGGTCACTTTTATTGGCCAAAGATGAGGCGTGATGTTGAGAGGTTTGTTCAGCGTTGTGTTACATGCCATAAAGCTAAGTCTAAACTCAATCCACATGGTTTGTATACTCCACTTCCAGTTCCTAGTGCTCCATGGGAAGATATTAGCATGGACTTTGTTTTGGGGCTGCCTAGAACTAAGAGGGGGAGGGATTCTGTTTTTGTAGTTGTGGATAGGTTTTCTAAGATGTCACACTTTATTCCTTGTCATAAGAGCGACGATGCGTCGTATGTAACTGACCTGTTTTTCAGGGAAATTATGAGATTGTATGGCGTGCCTCACACCATTGTTTCAGATCGTGATGTGAAGTTTATGAGCTATTTCTGGAAGACTTTGTGGGCCAAGCTTGGGACAAAGTTGCTCTTTTCGATAACTTGTCACTCACAAACCGATGGACAAACGGAGGTGGTGAACCGTACACTCTCAATGTTGCTACGGACAATGATCAAAAAGAACTTAAAAGAGTGGGAGGATTGTCTACCGCATGTTGAATTTGCATATAATCGGGCAGTGCATTCTACTACTCAATTGTGTCCATTTAAGGTGGTGTGTGGCTTTAAACCGACCACGCCACTTGATTTGATGCCACTTCCATTACAAGAACGTGATAATATGGAGGCTTCGAAGCATGCTGATTTTGTGAAAAAGCTCCACGAAAAGACTAAAGAGGTAATTAAAAAGAAGGTACGTGCTTATGCTTCTAAAGCTAACAAGTTTAGAAAGAAATTGCTATTTGAACCAGGTGACTTAGTATGGGTACACCTTCGCAAAGAACGTTTTCCGGAGAAGCGTAAATCAAAGTCGATGCCCCGTGGTGATAGCCCTTTTAGAGTACTTGCCAAGATCAATGATAATGCATACAAGATAGAGCTTCCGGGAGATGATTATGGCGTAAGTATTACTTTTAATGTTGCTGATTTGTCCCCATTCTTTCGGCAGGACGACTCCTTTTCAAGAGGGGGGGATGATGAAGACATCCCTACTACTACCACTTCCACGTCTTCTACAAGTATTGATGAAGCATCACCAGGTCCAATGACTAGAGCCCGAGCAAAGCTTTTAAATCAACAGGTGAATTTGTTTCTTCATAAATGTCCTTCTATTAGTGAGAACGATATACTACTTCAAACCAATTTCTTGTGTATTCTTAGGTTCACAGAGGAAGGTGAGGAAGACCGAGTACCCTGCGGCTGGACACCATGAAGAATTCATGGCGGTTTTACATGTCTGGTCCAAGGCCATGCTGTTCCTGTTGGAGATATGCCCTAGAGGCAATCATTTTGATGATGATATTTCGTTGTATCCATGATTTAATAAATGTTTCTTGAATATTGCCTTTGTGTTGATTAACAAGTATGTGACTTGTTTGTGAAACTCTTTACTTGTATGGTTATTCTAAAGTTGTCCCTAGTCGGAGTTCATGTGAGGACACACGTGAATGATGGATTAGCACATGTATCGGTTGATGACCATGTTTCACAGGTCATAGACATGGAGATGTCAAACCAATAATGTGGACACATGTTTAGAACATGGGGTTGGACCGACCCAACATGAGACATAGCTTTTATACTTATGGTTCTCTCTACACAATGTGTACGCCTTGTCCTTAGACACGAGATTGTCGCATGTACTTGAGATGTGAATAGACCTACTTAGGGGCTATCAAACGCTACTCGTGAATCAGGTAGTTATAAAGGTAGCTTCGGGTTTGTCATGAAGCATCTTTGCGAGGCATGGTCGATCGAGATGGGATTTGCCCTCTCTACGAGAGAGATATTTCGGGCCTCGAGTGATCGGATCCGAAATGCATGGCCATGCTACTTAAGGTTAAGAGTTAACCTAGTAAGGGATTCGGATCACGGATCGAGAAAGAGTGGTCGCTTGGAGCTCGACCGAATATCGTGAGGCAAAGGGATTGGCATGTACATAACGTTGTGATGGTTCGTCCGATATGATCTTTACGTGCGTTTAGGAGTTGCACGTCTTGCTAGAGGCGCTACCAACTATTGACCAAGTATGTGTACTTGCGTCATGTCTAAACATACGTGAACCTATAGGGTCACACACTTAAAGTGAAGCCTAATTCGGATTGGATCCGATTAGATCGGGCATTGAGTCCTAATGGGCCTCTATTCGTAGAAGCCCATTATAAGGACGTCTATAAAAGGAGGGCAGGCGCATGGTTAAGGGTTGAGTTTTCGTGACATCCCCAAACCACGGCCACCACCCTCGCGACGCCCTAGTCGCCGCGCGGATCTAGTAGTCCGGCGGCGTCGCTTCTCCCATACGTGTGGATACCTTTGAAGGCGCCGCACCGTGGCGTTGGGACGAACCGCAAGAAAGGAGCTGTACGTGGGACGCCACGACGAGGACGAGGAAGTAGTACGACTACTCTGCCCCGACGTACTGCATCAACTTGGTACGACTACACTGCCCCGACGCGCTGCATCAACTTCCGCACCTGCGCGTCTAGTGGTAAGACCGTGATCTATAACTGCAGTGATCTTAGTTTACGGGTAGAATTTTTTTAATTTGCGCTAGTGTAGCCTACCCGTTTCCCTACAGTTCCATCACATGGAAACTACCACGGTCAAAGCATCAATTGACCATGTCATTACGTGACAATGTGTGGCCAACTTGCATCAATACGGTCATGTATTTTTTTATTTATTCTGAGAGACCGAGTAGGATCTTGAGTTGGTGTAACCTGTTCGGTTTGTTTGACCGAACAAAACACAGTCGGCCCAAGGCCCATGCGCGTGTGTCAGGAGGTTGGGGTGCGCATGCGTCAGGAGGATGGGGTTTAAGTAGCCTCCGACTTTCTCTTGTAAGGGGACAGTTATTTTTGAGATTAAATAAAAAAACAGATTACTTTCTTCTTGATAGCCGATGGCATCAATGGGGAAAATTGAGAGTTCTTGCTAATTGAGATCATTCAACCTTTCCGCTGGGAATTGGGAGCGCGATAGGGCTTCGCTTGGTGATCGTGAAGTTCAGCGCATGTGTTCTTGCGAATTAAAGAGTGTTCGTTCTTACATTGGCAACGGAGGATCACTACGATTCGAGAGGCCACACGTGAGTATCTTGATCCTACGTCGAGAAGATCGAGCGACCCCGTATCACATAATAATGGTAGAATTCAGCAACCGGGGGCATAACAGATGGTGCATTGTCACTACACTACCAAAATTGGCTATCCAAAGCTACCTCTGAGTATACGGTTACATCAATGTTGCAGCTCGCAGGTTTTGCATGATCAGAATAGTAAATGAAAGCCGATACTGACAAGAAAAAGAAGAATAGCAAACCTCTCAATTTCGTTCCTCCATCCAGTAAATCGCAAGTTGCACATCCATGTGTTATGTGTGTCAGAGGCGGAGCTGGGCCTCGGGCCTCCAGGGCAATAGCCCGAGGCCCAGCGTCAAATTGTCACGTGAATTCTGAGCGAGGCATTGAGGTGGGCAAGCAGGTGGGCAAGCCGTTCGAGCTCCATGGCTAGGCCGGCCCGAGTCCTGGCCATAGACTAGCTACGTCACGGATGCTGAGCATAACTAACACACGAAGAGATAAGCTTATTCTACTGAAACACGTGAGATAATCAATTTATATCCAAATGCATTTTGTTATTTACAATTATGAATATATATAAAAAATTTACATACCAATTTACGGGATCCAGTACCTATGGATAGTCCATGACACATTTGACTCATCAAAGTTATGCGGCAGTTTCTAGATTGAAGTGCTGAAGAATATAAACCTTACTTTAGTGTTTTGGTAATTAACGACAATCATGTTTATTGGATTAATATGTTTTATCAAGTGATTGAGAGGTTCAGTCCTGAAATTGAGAAAACAGCACAAAAAAACACCCAGTGAATGGACATCAAGATGAACTAACTCAAGGCAAAGGTAACTTGTTGGTAAGGACTTTTTCATAGTTTTACCGATCTAGGTGTTTCGAGAATTAAAAGACCGGATTGCTAATATAGATTACCGTACTATAAAGAGGGATCATCGCTAGTAACTTGATAGCAATTTGTGTCACTCTGCTCAAACTCAGATGGATGCTCATTTGATCCCATCATTTGATATCACGGTCATGTAATTCCTTGAAATGAACCTGTGGCCAAACTGACCGTAGGCAATTGGCCGGTCTAACCGAACTCCCGGTCTGACAGTAGCGGTTAGCTTTTTCCAAAGAGCTACCATTTCTTCATTGCTACTCTATTTTGCCTCCCGGACTGACCGTAGGAAATTGGTTGGACCCCTAGTCTGATCGCAGCGGTCAGCTTTTTCCAGAGAATGTTTTTTATGGTGTTGCTACTATATTTATCTCGTCGGACTGACCACATGCATACGGCCGGTCTGATTGGACCCCTGGTCTAACCTTCGCAGTCAGCTTTTTCCAATAGCACACTTGTACCATTTTGTGGATATCTTGACCCTGATTTGACCGGAGCTTGAGTGGGCGGCCTGATCGGACCTAGTAACAGATATATTTTATAGCACTCATTGCTACAAAATTTTACGGTTGGACTGTAGTCCATTCTGACTGGCCTCATACCTGCGATCTGACCGAGTTTGCTGTCTCTGCAGAGTTTCGTGTCCTAACGGCTAGTAGAGGGGATTGGGGCTATAAATACCCCTCCGCCTGCAGCAGGGGAGACTTTAGAACCTCTATTGAATACACTTGAGCCCTTGCTTCATCTCCTACTCGCTTAGAGCGAAATTTTCGTCTTCTAAAGGTTGTAGAGTGCTTTGAGTTGAGTTTAATCTTTATAGCATTTGAGCATCACCAAGCGAAACGTTGTTGATTTGTTACTCTTGAAGGTTGTTGCCTTCTAGACGGCTTAAAGGAAGTGCATCGGTGATCTTCTCAAGAAGTTTGTGAGAAGACTCAGTTGATTGTAAAGGTTGGAGCTCGCCTATCCGGAGTGGAGAAGAGTTACCACTAGTGATCGAGGGGTGTGCTCGTGTGGAGTTGGCTTGATTTGTTTAAGCTTCCTCAACGTGAATTAGGGGAGACCGACAAGTGTTCAAAACCACAGGAAAACATCGATTGCTTAATAGATAATCTTTCCTAACTAATAGATAACATTCGCAACTAACTAATACCTATACAAGGAAATTAATCAACTATTTAGAGAAATAGATATTCTTATTGAGGAAGGTAATCTCTAATCCTAATGCTACAGTACCTGGGTGCTGTTCACACAGTATTGCTACAGTACCTCGCCGCAACAATTTTACAGAACTCCATGTCCGGATTTTAGAGCCAAGAGCAACTCACAGAATCAATAACACAAGTATTGTATGTCCATAAATAAGTCAAAATTGCCAAATCAGTTGTAACGAAATATGAAAAGAGAAAAGATGAAACTAGTGTAATCTAGAGAACTTCTAGGATCGTAGCCGACTTGAGACTCATGTTAATATACATGGTTGATATGTTTTTGGCTTTTCAAAAATCCTGTCATTCCATTCAACCATATGAGATGAACACGTTGCAAAAAAAATCTTCTTCAGTCCGACCTGAATTACAATCATGGAATTGTCTTCAGTAATAAGCAGTATAGCACTGTACACTTGGTAAAATTATTTTTGGGCATACTGTAGAAAAATTATTCCTTTCAGTAAATTCATAAAATTGACGCACATCACAAAATTAGTCTTAATCGTGTCTCTTTCGGAAATAAAGTAATGTATGGCTGTTAAGATAATAATAGATGATCTAAAAATCAACCAAGCATCTTCAGAATATGACACCCTATGCAGCATAATTTTTTCAAATAGCTGAACTATTGAATGATATGACATGCTAACAAAGAAAACAGTGATCAGAATGGAAATAGGAATATGGGATAATAGGGTAATAACACTTGGATGTGAACTGTCTAATCTAAACCAACATCCAAATCTCTACTCGCCCAGGGAATGATGGTACATTATAAATGTCGTTCTCTAACTTTAAGCTACGTCTGATATTATACACAAAGCTTTGCCCACATCCTTATCATCAAATAGTGAGCGATTTTTTAAAAAACAGGCAGGAGAACTGCCCATTATATTGATAAAGTAGGAGCAAAAGAAAGAGGTACAAACATCAGCCCCAACAGAGAGACACCACAAACGGGGAGAGAACCACATGTGGAACACCTTGCAAAGCAGCCTAACACCAAGGCTAAAAGCAAACACCATCTAGCACAACACCAAACACCGGCGAGCTCTTTCACACTCAAGAAACACACACGGTAGCCAAGGGAAGGACAACACGTTGAAGCTTCGAACTGGTTATCAAGCTAGATAATACAAGATCATTAGTGCACAATGGTTGAAAGAGAAGAATATAAGCAAAGGCATGATTGACCACAAGCGGCAGCTGAGGAACCACATCACTTGCAAGGGCTCGAAGTGCAGCCGTCGGCACCAAGGTGCCCACCACAGCTCACCAACATGAGCCCACCACAGCACATCGTTGGACTGCACCAGCACCAACACCACACTACCAAGTTGTGCCAACAGACAGCAAAGCACCACAAGCCACAACAAAAGCGCAAGAGACCTCGGCAAGCACGGCACGCTAGCAAGACGACCACCAAGCAACTTCAGAATGAAATGGGTAAAGAAATAGTGTGCAATGGCTCCTCAGCACAATACCTAATAGTTTACCAGTCCCATCTCTCATGATAGCACTTCTCTTGTAAATATTCCCGTTTCGCACTCGATCTAATCAGTGGGTGCAAATCCTCAAATGCTCGAATCATTTGAACACTGGAAAGCAAAGTAGGTAAAACCGAATCTGGACCACCAAATTATGGGTTTTATATAGTAAATATAGAACAAGCCCACAACAATGCCATCGCTGGGGTTTCATTGCGCCTCATCACCAGCACCTCCGAATTGTACTCCTCCGTCGTTAATTTCAGACAGTATACACCGAATCCTCCTCAAATGGCCCAATCAAACACCTGGGTTCGATTTGACCAACCGATCGCCACAAACAATCGAAGCAACCTAAAAAAGGTAGAAATGAAAATCGTGGGAGTGTACGAGCAGGCCCATCCGTGCTAGAATCCGATCCACCATCGGAGACGAATCGCTAAACCAGTTGAGCCTAGAACTAAGGAGCCGCACAATCCAAACTGCAAATTTCGAATTGGAGCAAGGCAGTAGGCGTAATGGGAGAAGAAGAGGAGAGGAGGGTTCGATTTACCCATGGATGGGGATAGAACTCGCTGAAGCTTCTGTCGTCGTCGCCTACTCGCCTTGCCGTCGCGGGAGGGAGCACGGCACGGCGACCTATATGTAACACCGGCAAATCAGAGAGGAGGCGCCTTGCCGCCTTGGGAACCGGAAGGCGCATTTCGCGTTTGTCGTCGCATTTTAGAGCGCGCCCTTCATTTCAGGTGTCGCGGCGGCGGGGGCTGTGGGTGATTGGTCACGGGCCAAAATGACATGGGTAATATGGGCCTTCCTAGGCTACGGGCTTTTTTAGTTTGGGCCTAATATATACGTACGCTTTTAGAAAGGAATAGTTCAGAATTTGCCACAATGAATAGATGAATTTCAGGATTTGCTCTCCTATGTGTCTATGACATGTGGGCCTACACATGGGGAACAAATCCTGAAATCCATCTATCTCATAATGGTAAATTATAAAAATCCCTTTAGAAAACGACATGTGGAGTCGAGGTGTGGCTGTGAAATGGCCCTCATAAAAAGATCAAGTAACATGGCCAGCTTTAGCATGTGGCCCCTGATCATACAGATCCGGCCCGTTAAAATACTAAGGCTCCGTTTGTTATTCGTGAAATTCCCGATTCCTACGTGAAACTCCCACGTTTCAAACGGGACTTCAACGATGAAAGAGGTTTCGAAACATAAATTCAGGAGAAAATTGTGCATGTGAGTGACTACGGTACACATGAGAATGTCTTTTATAAACTTTACATGCATTTCCCCTGCCATCCACTAATTATCCGTGTAAAAGTTTGGAGTAATTTGCCGTAATGAACTCAGATGAATTCGGTTCAATTTGTACTCAGGAATGTACATGAGTTTTAGTCGGTTACAAGACAGAGAGTCCTGGGATCACAATCTCCAGACTTTGTACAGTGCGACAATAGACAAGCTACAGTTGTCGCTAACAAACAGAACTATCTCTAGAGAGAGCTAAGTACAAAATCAAATGTAGTGTAGTGGGTTTGACAACAGGACTGAATGTCTCTTCATAATCTATGCCATATTGCTGCTTGAACCTTTAGCTACTAGACGAGCTTTGTATCTATCAATAGTGCCATCAAATTTTTGTTTAAGTTTAAAAACCCACTTACAATTGATGATGTTCTTGCCCTTCTATGGTGGTACTAAATGCCATGTCTTGTTCTTCATCAAAGCTGAATACTCAACATCCATTGTCTTTTTCCACTCTAGTCGCTCAAGCCCCTCTTTGTATGAATCCGGTTCAGCATAAAAAGCTCGACGACCCTTGAGAGGATAGCGCACTGTGCCATCAGTGAATTGCTTTGGAACAACAATGTTGTTTCGAAGACGAGTTTGTACACCTTGTCGACTGTGAGTTTGTTGCTGTTATTCCCCTCGCTTCGTGTTGTCTCTGAGGTAGTTGGAAAGCTACATGGAGGCTGAGAAAGTGTAGTATCTGCAGGAAGCTCATTAGTCACAGGCAAGGTTGTCAAGATCACGACACGGATCATGGGATCGTACGATTCTACGATCCCACGGAGCTAAAATGATACACATCGGTATATGAATCGGAATTTCACATAATCGTGATCCTGAATGTAGAATCGTGTATGATCATTAGGATCGTGCTCATGATCGGGTAGGATCATGATCCTAACAACAAACTATATCAGCATATAAAAATTCATTTTACCTATTGCTAATTTAGGTTACAATAGTTTAATTTGCTTTGTTTTTGGTGTTTACATGTTGTTCTAAGGTAAAAAAAAAACAATATTACCATTAATATATTGGATTTTAAATGATTAGTTTACTAAAAATGATTAAATAAAGTTTTTAAAAAACAAGCTTAATTGCATGTAAAATGAATAAGTGTACCCAAATTTATGAAACTAAATTAAAAAATCTACTATAGCCTTGCATGTCTGAAAATATAATTTATTTTTGTATAAAATATATATACTTTTAAAAATATGGTAGAATCATGGTTCTACGATCTGATCCTGTTAGACCGAAAACGATCCCACCTAGGATCACGATATTGACAACCTTAGTCACAGGAACACAAGTGTTGTCATCTCTACATTGATCAAAAGCTATTGTATGGTCATGTGCCACTGAAGATGCATCCTGGGAGAGAAGAAGCGAAGGAAGAAGGGTTGTTTGACAAGGATTGGAATTGTTAGTCTGAGAGGAATTAGGAGTGCTGGCAAAGGGAAAAAGATTTTCATCAAAGATCACATCTCGTGATATGTAGACACGGCCTGAGGCACGGTGAAGGAACTTATACCCTTTATGCATAGGACTATATCCCAAAAACACACACTGTTGAGAACGAAAATTCAGTTTGTGTGCATTATATGGTCTTGGATTCGGCCAACAAGCACATCCAAACATTTTAGCATGGAATAATTGGGAGATATATTTAGAAGACGGTGGATAGGAGTGGTGTTAATGATAACTCGACTTGGCATTCTATTTATGAGATAGACAGCAATGAGGAATGCCTCATCTCAAAATCTGACAAGTATAGAAGAGTGAGCAAGAAGTGCTAACCCAGTTTCAATGATATGTTGATGCTTTCTTTCGACAACTCCATTCTATTGATGAGTGCGTAGGCAAGACACACGATGAGATATGCCAACAGATGTGAAGTATTTGTGCAATTTTTTGTATTCGCCTCCCCAGTCAGACTGGACAGAGAGAATTTTTCTACCAAGCAAGCGCTCAACATGTTTTTGAAACTGAATAAAAGCTTGTTCGACATCAGATTTGTGTTTCAAAAGATAAATTCAAGAGAACTTGCTATAGTCATGTAGAAAATTGACCTAATATTTATTGCCTACAACAGAGTTTAGGGCTGGACCCCATACATCCGAATGCACAAGCTCTGAAGGAAAATATGAAACATGGATAGATGAGTTGTACGATAGTTGATGGATTTTTGCTTGTTGGCAAGCATCACAAACAACAACATTTTTATCTTATGTACAACTCAATTTATTTGATTGAACTACTGCCTGAACTATAGAAGAAGCTGGATGACTAGGTTTGTGGTGCCATTGCTCAGAAGAGATGGCTGAAGCAGCAAGGGATCGACAAGGTTTTTGAGCTAAAGCTATGGGATATAAGCCACCTTTACATTGGCCTTGTAGAAGAGTGGTCTTTGTGACCCGATCCTTAACACAGAAATAACTTGGGTGAACTTCAAATAAAGCATCATTGTTGAGAGCAAATTTTTGAACAAAAAGATGTTTGTGTATATTTGGAACATGAAGTATGTTTTTAAGATGAAATGGGCAACTATGACTATAAATAGTAGAATGGCCATTATGTGAGATAGACAGACCTTGTCCATTGGTAATTTGAACTTGATCTCCTCCCTTGTAGCGATCACGAACAGTCAACCTATCAAGGTCAGTTGTAAGATGATTAGTGGCCCTGTGTCGGCATACCAATTTGTATCAATTTGGTAGTTGCTTGTTGACGCCGACGCTCCAATAGGTTGATCCTCTGAAGACTGATAAGAGTGATCAAAATGATACCAGCAGCGAAGAGCATCATGCCCATTCTTGCCACAGATCTGGCATGTCACGCGTGGAGAGTTGTTGCTATTGTTGAATCCTCCTCCACGTCCTAACGGTGCACGACTGCCTCCTCCATTGTTGTGGCCGTGACCTCTACCGCGCCCATTGTTGCGGCCATTGTTGTTCCTGACAACATTATTGGCCGACGAGGCAATCTGAACCCCAGTGGTATGTTGTTCCTTGCGTAGTTCATAGCTCAGGAGATGTGCATATAAATCAGTTAAAGATACTGAATCTATACAAGTTGTCATGCACGTGACGAATGAATCATATTCTTCGCCAAGTCCTGCGAGGGTATATGAGACCTTTCCTTCTTCTTGAAGAGGGTGGCCTATGGAAGCCATCGTGTCTGCCAGTGTTTTCATCTTTTGAAAATAGTTTGACGCCAACAACTCTTTCTTCTTCAGGTTCGCTAGTTGAAATTTGAGCTGCGTGAGGGGTGCGCGCGAGCGTGAGGCAAACATGTGCTCTAGCGCTGTCCATACCTTTGTTGATGTTGTGAGAAAGAGAACATGGCCAAGAATCTCCTCTGTTAGAGCAGTGCACTTAGCATGAATTGATCATGCTGGAACCATGTGGTGTAGGCAGGATTTGGAACTTGGCATGCTCCAACCTCTGCTTCTTGCGAGACAAACGACGCCAGTGTTTTAACCGATCCATCAACATAGCCAAAAAGGTTCTGGCTACGAAGATAGAGAAGAAGTTGCGCCTTCCACAGCAGGAAGTTGTCCCTGGTTAGCTTCACCATCACTAACTGATTGAAAGATGGTGTCGCCACGATTCCTACAGACATCTGTGATCCGGTTGTCGCCAAGACCATAGTTGAAGACGAAGAGGAAGAAGACATCGTGGCTGAGTTTGACAATCAGATCGTGGCTAGGATTGGAGATCAGAGACAGCTCTAATACCATGTAAAAGTTTGGAGTAATTTGCCGTAATGAACTCAGATGAGTTCGGTTCAATTTATACTCCGCAATGTATATGAGTTTCAGTCTATTACAAGACAGAGTCCTAGAATCGCAACCTCCAGACTTTGTACAGTGCGACAATAGACGAGTTATCGCTAACAAACACAACTAACAGAGTAAACTTGGAGATAGAATCTGAACTCTAACTTCCAGATCCCTGTGGATTGATCACCAAGCGTACGGTTTTGTTTAACAATCCGACAGGTGTCAAGCGGGAATGATGGGGAGCTATAAAGTGTAGAGGGAAAAGGTAAAACTTTCTGCGAAGTTGTATTGTAGCCGTCTCTTTGCACATCTACCTTGTGAGCTTGCAAAGTCTGTATCACTTGACACTCTGATCTTCCAGATTAATATCTTCCCAGCCCCTAAACTTGTTTATTTTTCACCTCTTACAAGGGAAGCACAATGTCGGTAGAACAGCGTGATACAGTACTTTTTGAATCCAGCTTCTGGCTACCTGTGACTGTACTGCATTAGAGCAGTAGATCAGAACGATAGCAGACTGTTAATCCACTGTTACCGTATGATCAACACGCACAGGCCACAAGGATCATTCAAGTAGCTGCTCGCTACTCATGAGTGGCTGCTGAATCAGAAAAGCCCGGACCAAGATCGCGGATTAATCATTTCCTACGCGCGCGTGTAGCCAGGCATCGATCTATCAGCCCGGTCGTCCCCATCATACCCCCAGTAACTCGTTCAGTGAGCACACGGTTGCTGCATATACGGGAAGAAACGAACCAAGCATGGATTTCGCCTGATGAACTCTATTGGCTTTTAGCACTGAACATCGAGCAACAAGGATTATGTCCTGTCTGACGGTGTCACTCAATCATCAGAGTCAAATCAACAAAAAAGCAATCAGTAACAGTGGTTCTCCGAGGCACCTACCAGACATATGGATCACCCCTGCTCGACCATCTGCATCTGAAGGCGTGATGCAGAATTGCTTCGATCTGGTTGTCTGTATCTACAGTCGAAAGAAAGGCCAGCATCACCTAACAGACAATTATCGCGAATATGCTCAACAAAAAAAATCACTTTTGAGCACAAAACGCACGGCGAAGCAGAAGGATTCAGCTTGTTTGATACTAACAGCTCTGATCTAGGATGCCTCTGTTCATGGTACTTCTTCACCTGTTCACTGTTGCAGATCCAAGGGGACCAATTACTCACGGCGTGCAATCGATCTCCTACTGAATAATAATCGCTGCCTGCCCATCACCATGGACCGGACGGCACTGGCATCCAAATCATTGCCTACGCGCGCGTGCAGTGCAGGCACCTACTGCCGATTTGTCCCCATCATGCTCCAATAACTCGGTCAAATAAATAAGTAAGTTTTTCTTATCCAAGAACCAAGAACCTTATTTCTGAAAGATTGGACGATGGTCGAACGAAACAACAGCTGAATTCCACAGATGACAAAACATAATAAGCAGACACTGCATTTTGTTCAAACAAATAAATAAATAAGCAGACACTGCAAATGATCTTGCCTGAACAACTTTTATTGGCATTAGGACTGGACTGCAGGAACTCAGCTTAAGTTAGGAACTAACGAACTGCCTGACATACACATTAGCCAGCGATATTACAACGCGATATGTTCAGTTCACATGACACCAGTATTCTCTGCACTGCACTGCACCCCACTTCACTTCATAGAGACTGTGAAACAGCACGGGATTTTTATACAGGTTACGGCCAAAAGAACACTGCCCAAGGTAGTAAGCAGTAACACATCTTCAGTTGAAGCTTCTGCTACTTCCTACTGAACAGGTTGCGCAGCTTGCCGCGCTCCAGCTTCACGAGCAGCTTCTTGGCGCCGGCGACGTCCATCTCGGAGAGTTTCTTCAGGTACCCGATGGCGCCGTGCGCGATCATCAGCTTCTTGCAGCGCTTGCTCGCCGAGAGCGACAGGAGGCAGGAGATGGCGTACTTCTTGGCCGTGTTCTGGGGGCTCGGCTCCAGCAGCTGCACCAGGTTGGGCACGCTCTTCTCGTCCTTCTTGATGTCCCTGGCGTTCGGGGGGCAGCTCATGAGGCTCGCCACCGCCTGCGCGGCCACCTCGCGCGCGCCGTTCGACTTGGCCTCCAGCAACCGCACGAGCAGTGGCATGCAGCCGTGCTCGCCGACCAGGCGCTTCATGTCTGTGGAGCTCGAGATCTTGCAAATGGCCGCCGCGGCAGCCTGCTGCGCGCCGACGGAGCCGTCACGGAGCACGTGGGCAAGACGCGGGAGCACGCCAAGTGACACAAGGCTGTCCGGCGAGACAGCGCACACGAGGTTGCGGAGCGCGCCCACGGCGGACTCCTGTGGCAATGGCCCGTCGAGATAGGCGAGCAGGCTACGCAGCCCGCCCTCGGACACGACGGCGCGCCGCAGGTTGTCGTTGCTTGATGTGAGGTTCTGCAGGCACTCCGCGGCGTACTCCTTGGAGCCGAGAACGACGCCGCAATCGAGCAGGTTGATCATGACGCGCACGATGCTTTCCTCGGTCAAGGCTTGTCGGACTTCCAGCACCGCGGAGAGGTTCTTGAGCGTGCCGGCCGCGGCGGACTGCGAGATGGAGTCCCCGGTCTGGCAGATGTCGATGAGTGGGCGAACGCCGCTGTGGCCGACGATTGCGCGCGCAATGTCCGGCGACATGGACAGACGCTGCAACGTGATGACGGCCTTCTCGCGACCGACAAGGCTGCCGGACTCCGCCAGCCGGATGAGCGGCGGCAGCGCGCCTTCTGACACAAGCAAGCTCTCGCAGCTGCCGGACTCGGCGAGCAAGCAGAGAACAGTAGCCACTTTCTCCCTGATCTTGGGCGCCGTCGCGGTGAGCAGCTGCACCAGCGCGGCCACGTTGCCACGGCCGAGCGCTGACAGCACGCTCTTCTCGTCCTCGCGCAACGCATCGAGAAGCCCATCCACCGCCCGGTGCTTCGCCTCGGCGTGCCCTATCTGCAGCCTAGCAAGCAGCTCCCGGACGTCCGTTTGCGCGGCCGCGGCCTCCACCTCAGCCGGAGGCGCCGGAACCGTCGCATCGGACAGCACACCAGTCTTGACAAGAAGCGCGCAGTCCCGGAGGTTAAGGTCTAGCTTGCCGGCGAGCGCATCGAGGTCGCTCTGCATCTGCAGCTTCCCAGCCCAGGTCGGCTCGCGGCAGCGCGCGCCAAGCTCGGAGGCCTCAGCGAGCGTGGCGGCCACCGACTGCAGCAGCTCCCGGCAGAGCGAGTTCTTGGAGAAGCAGGGGTGGCTGGACAGGTCCGAAAGGCACGGCAGCACCCTCTCCAGCCTCGCCGCGATGGCCTTCCACCGCCCGCCGAAGCCGGTCGCCGCGCGCGCCGCGTCCAGCGCGGCCGGCACCAGCCCCCGCGCCCGCTCGAGAAGCTCCTCCACCGTCCCGGCCGGCGCGTCCCCGGCCGCGACCGGACAGCTCTGCAAGCTCATTTCTTGGTCGCAAGTACAACACCCCACCTCGTGATCTGTAGCACTCACACTAGATTAGTGCTCACTCCTCAGCACAGAAACAAGCAGCCAAATCTTGGAAAAGAAAACAGCGTAGAAGAAGCTAGAAGGAGACAGACGAAGGAATCCTCCGCTGTTTTAAGCGAATCAAAATTCCTACTTGGAAAGCTACTGCTAACCATTAGCCCCACTGAGCTACTCACCCCCGATCTTTTCTTGCTTTGGCCGGACGAAATGTGAATTCGAGAGGCGTAAATGCTGCGACGGCACTCAAAATTATGAGCCGGTACGGAGGTTCTATCAAAATTCTCGAACTTTTCTGACTGGTTTTCAGTGCTTTGTTAACCGAATCAATTCAGACTATTTCAGTCAGCCGGGGCATTTCGAGTTTTGACTCGAGGAGTGATGGCTAGGTAGGTGACGAGTGAATGAGAACAAACTAAAAGAAAAAAGAAACACACTAGTGGCAGAAGAAATGACCAAGTGGCGCGAGTGGGATGGGTTTGGTTAAACAGATTGGCCCATGCAATGAACTCCTTGTAAGAAAAAAAAGATCTGAAAGACAAATCCCCATTTGCTTTGCATCAGAGTGCCAGCTTTCCTCAGGAAAGGCTGTGATTTAAAGTGAAAGATGAGTGTTTAAGACAAACCGCTTTGCAAAAGGGGCAAGATTTTGGTGCTCATAATTTTCACATTACTTTCTTGTATTCTAATCCAGAGAATCATGGCGAAATAATTGCGTGTGGGGCGACGTATCATAGACTAACCGAGTTCTTCAAAAGGCTGGGTGCGATAGATCTCTACGATGCTTTGCTTTCCCATATTTTATGACGGGAAGCGACTATAGCGTTACAACAACGTAGCGGTAAGTTTCACGAGGTTTCAAGAAATTTGATGAGAACGTTTTAAAAGTTTTATGTTTTAGGGACTTTTTGTAAGTTTTTAGAAGTTTTCAAAAGATTACAAGGAAAGTTTCAATGAGTTTCGTCCGAAGAGCTTCAAGAAGTTTCAACAAGTTTCGTCCGAAGAGCTTTGAGAAGTTTCAATAAAAGTTTCAAAATGGTTTTCACGGGTTTTAGCCAACTCACGTGACTCAATGACATTGCTGCACCATCACGGAGCTGCCCGACACCGTCCGCTGTGGATGCATCCTCTTCTCTTCCAGTTGCTGGCTTGCTATCATGATGTTGCTCACTGCCGAATCTGTACTCGAGCTCCTGAGTCGCACCACCGCCAGATCCGACCATCCCAAGCCGCACTACCACTGCCTGTCAACAGATCCGGAGGTGGAGGTGAGGCACCGCACCACCGCTCGCGCCAAATCCGGAGTCAAAGTTGAAGGGGGTGGAGGGGCGGTGTTGGAAATGAAGAAGAGGGCGATGTTTGCCTCCATCAGCTCGCCAGCTGCACTCCTCGTCCAAACGCAAGAGAGATTGAGGAGTGAGGAATACGAGAGAGGACAAGAGGGGTGTAAAGGAGACATAACTTTGTAATCTACGCGGGGCACATTCAACAACTAAGAACTGCATCATTGTATTGCTACAGTATTCCATAGTACTTCTGTTTATCATGGCCCGAATCTACCATGCACGCACGGGAAAAAGGCTCGAAACATTTGCCTTGATCGAGATAAACAATAGACATTAGCAATCTCTAATATTAAACTAGTATAGCCAAAGTTAACCACATTGTTTAAAAAAACGTGCGGGCCCACATGTCATTGTCAGCGGCAGCGCGCATGCGGCCTGTGTTACACGACACCTTTTCGTGGCAACCACTTTTCGCACGAATTAAAGGTCGTGTGGGGTCGTGGCAACTGGCGGTGCAAGGCACACGAGGAAGGTGGGGCCACCGTGTCAGCGTCCGGCTCCGCATCATGAGCCGAATCAGCGGCCCGGGGAATCCAACAAACCGACCGAGCCCAAAGCACACCGTCTCGGGCTCCAGGACTCGAACGCGCAGGTGGCGCGCGTGTGGGCCCGCCTTTCCTTCCTCCAGAGCCGCATGCAATGCGAAGGAGAGCTTCGGTCTGCGGGTCCCACGTGTCACTGGCAGCGGGCAGCCTAGTGGATACAGCTATGAGCCTATGAGCAACCGAGCTTGCATAGTTCAGGGGCAGCTCGGTCATTTTACAGCTGTGCCGTGCAAAAGCCGGCGTGGGCACCGTCGGCGGCTCGGCGCCGGCATGGATGAGGATGGGATTTACGCGCGTTGCCCTAAGCTTTTCTGAAAATTGTGTAAACACCCCTAGAAAATGGACCTTTCTGTTTTTTTTTAAAAAAAAAAAAAATAGCTCTCTCAATTCTCAAATCCCCAGACTCCCAGTCTCTTGGAGTCTCAACCAAAGACCATCTAACAATAATAATTTGTAAAAAGCTCGAGGGATCTCCTGCAAATATCACTAAACATAGTGGAGAAAGGAAGGAAGTAGAAAGGAAGACAGGATCCAGGAATGGAGTGGAGCAAGAAAAGCGGATGCTTAGCTTGGAAGCCCACCAACCGATCGAGCACGGAAAAGCGCAGCGCGAGAAAGAAAAAGGCAAGACTCGAAGCCAGAAATCACATGCAAAAGGCAAGGCCTAGCTAGCTAGTTAGTTACCTCTTCCTCCGACCCGCTGTCCTTCGCTTCCCCCGGACGCGTCTCCTCCTCCTCCCGCTCCCGCCCTCCTCGTCCTCGCGACGCCGACTGCCAGCACGCGGAGACCGATCGACCAGAGCTAGAGCAGCTGCGATCAAGATGCCAATCATCAAGCGCCCAACATACATACGAACAAGCCCCCCATCTCTCTCTATCTCGCTCACTGCGTCTGCGAGTAGTGTGTGAGAGACAAGAGAGGACCCAAGGATTGGGGAATCATTACTGCACTCACCAATGGCGCCTCCGCCTCCTCTTGTAGCTGCGCCCGACAGGTCCCTCTGGGGTCGCGTCGGGTAGTTTCGAGTGAGTTGTTGGGGATGGTCTCGGAATTTATTCCGCCGGTGGTGGTGGGAGGTCTGTAGTGTACGGGCGTCCGCCGTTTCGAACTAGGTTTTTGAATTCGGGGGCGATCTGGGCCGTCAGATCGGGGTGGGGGCCCCGGGGGATGGGTGGTGGGGATCAGGTTTTTGGCGGTTGTGGGATCCGACCGTTTTTAATTACAGAGGACACACGACTCACGTTGGGACTTAAGCGGAGGTTGCTGCATAAATTCTGCATTTATCCGGTACTCCACGGAGTATAGATACGTGTTTTTCTACCGAACGTATACGTGTGTATGAGGTGTGGCCACGGGCGAAGGTAACGGGGATGGCTGGGCTCGACTCCCCTCATAATTTTTTTACTATATTTCATTAGCATGTAGGAGCATTAGTACTTTACTAGGACTAAGCATTTATTATTTCAATTTATGTGATTAGGTAGTAGTCAGGATGAAACTAAAAAACCTAGGAATTAATTTGTGGCACATGACCCACTTATGTAGCAGTTAGATTCTATTTTGTTCCTATATTTTTAAGCTAGTATTGAGTCTAATTTGTACCGTATAAATGCATGATATTTCATCTCCTTGCATATTTCGAGTTTGATTAAGCACGTCTTCCTCATATCTGGCTGTTGTCACACCTTCTATGGCCCGATGAAGTGTGCATGTGCACCAAACTCCATCTATCATGATTATTATTTATTTTCTATTGCTTTTTTTATATATAAAAGGTTCCTAAGAAAACTTCTATCTTTGTAAGGGAAAATTTAGAATTTGCCACTCCTAAGCACATTGATTTACGATTTGCCACGTTTAAGTTTTTTATTGAATAGAGAGGGGTAAATACGTCTTTTCACAATAGATTTTGATGCAAAATAAAAACAAAAATACTGAAATACGCCTAGGGTGCCAAATCGTATTTGATGGTTAGGAGTGACAAATTATCAAGAAAAAACTAAAATATGATAAATCTTAAATCAAGAAGCTTATGAGTGACAAATCATCAATTTTCCTTTTCATAAGTATATTAAACTAGACAATAACAAATTCATCTTGAGCTATCGTCCCTATAGTATAATCGTGCCTCCGCCGCGCACCAGGTTCAACCCGGATTGGCGGGCTGGCTGCATGACGGCTGAGCTAGCCACCAGAGCCTCTGCGATCCGACCGTTTGAGCGTTGCGATTTTGAATCGGGTTGGGCACTTGTGCTGGAGGCTGGACTGCGTCGCTGTGCTGCCACACGGCGACATTTTACGCTTTTTGGGCTGACATCCGCTGCAGTCAGAGACAGACAGGGGAGGGTTTTTTGAATTCAGGTCGCCGCTGTTTCAACTGTTTTATCCTAAGTTTTTAAATTATAGTATTGAGACGATGCCATGTCAGGTTTGTGGCAGTGGATCTATACGTTCGACATAAACTCGTCAGCGAGGCGATACCCATTTGGATCGAAGGGTGGGTGAAGGATTTCCAAATTTGTACAAAACGGGATTATTTGTTGCACTGTTGAAACAGAGCCCGTGCCACTACAAGTGCGTCCTATCCGATCAAGCATTAACGCTCTAGATAAAAGTAATTTAGCCATCGTAAAGCTATTTTTAACCATCTGATTTCCAATCACATCAGCATCTGCGAGTTGCGAGCTCTAAGATCTTTATCAGCATTTTACCGCGACAATTTCAACAACCTCCGCCCTCCGTATTCATGCAGCATTGAAGCAATGCATATGCATGGAGATGCAAGCAGGACATGACCCTCCCCACTGTCCCTTCGCTGGCAATTCGCACAAGAATGGACCATTTCACCAATCCCCGGCACGCCCGTAGACGCACGGCAAAACGGGTACTGCAAAGAGTACCAAACACAGACTGCGCCAACCACACCCGGCTGCATGCATTCTACTACATGCGAACACCGGTGTGCATGCAACAACGCAGTAGATGCATTTGGCGTTTTGACTTAAAGAGTGAAATTAATGTCAACCTTGAGAACACAGCAGAGAGCTCCTGCAAGGGAGGCTCTGACGCACCTGAGCGGCAGAGACTCCAGGGCAAGTGATTTGAAGCCACATAGTGAGTTCACAAGAAAATAAGACAGCTCAGGTCAGGGACGATAACGCAGTAGAAACGGCCGACATAAACCACACCTGCCTAACTCAAACCACGCCTCAGCTGGAAAAGAATGGTTAGTGTGCTGTTCAACAGGTAAATGGCTTCGAAGAGGCCCATGAAAATTATGTACTGAACGATCAACCAATAGCTTCGGGCTCCGTAGCGCAAGTATTTCACCACTTGTGCGCTCCGCCTCCGCCTCCCACTGAAGATTGATTGCAAATTGGTAATTCTGTCCTTTCAGCGGTATGGGGTATGGTCATCGTCATTTTGAGTCACCCTTCAACTGTTTAAGACAATGAAAAGAAGAACATCTGTTGTTATCCACCTGCAAGATGAGGAGAATAGTTACTACACATGATCCCATGAGAATGTACGAATGTAAACCTTGACAGTAGATGGTAAAGTAAGAGTGCCAACAATGACTGAATACCCTCCAAACCAAGCAACAACTTATCAGACTCAGTAAATCACAATAGAGATGGAATATCCTACCACTTCACAGTTCACTCAAAGATAGTCTCTACATCAAGGCGCGACATAATATTTAAGTAACTTTGTTTGCATCCCCAAAATTGTCACAGAATAACGGGTCCGTCAGCATTCAGTGAAAAGGCAAACATTGTAAATTCATCATAATTGCTTTTTCACCCTTCTTTTTGCAGTATGAGTTGATTTATTGTGCTAAAACCTTTAAAACGTTAGAAATAGGTATTGCTTTCCTTAATGATTAAGATTTCCTACTCGCACATGCCAACACTATCAACTGGGTCAGTATCCGACCCTCAAGAAAGATAAGATGGCTTAATGTCCTTTAAAAAAGTGCCATCCAAGAATCATTCCACTACAGCAAATGGTAAGACTCAACCAACTCTTGACAAGTTAATCCATCTTCACCGCAAAAATCCTTACCCTCCTCAGTAACTAGTACAGTATGTATATAGTTTATTCAAAATAACCATCGTTACATCTATACAAGAAGCAACTGCAGTTAACAGTTCTATGATTTGTCCCTTGCAGCAACAATGCCAAAAACTTTCTTAGCAGTACCCATCAGCAATAATTGTACTTGTACCCAATCAAGCACTACCAGGCAGGGAACAAAAAACCGGCAAGTAACCGGCGGTTACCGGACTTCCCGGTGGGGTCCGGGATTCAAAATCCTGGTCGGAATCCTTCATATTCAAATTCAAAATTCCGACGAAAAATCTCAAATTCAAATTTATTTGGACGAAATTCATCCGGTTTTCCACTGGAATCTCCGGTTACCGGCCGGGAACCGTTACCGGGCTCCGAACGGGATTGTGGCCGGTAACGGTCCTTTGATCCTTGCTACCAGGATGTATGCACGGGCTACATGATTTGCATAGACAGGACGTGTCATCACAAGGTGCCATCCAGATTACCAACGACATGAGATCTTGGCCAGATATTCAAAAGGGAGACATGGAACCATTTAACGTAGTAATTTGTTGGGGATTATCACTTTGGGATTCTATTCATACTACCATATGAGGCCCTCTCTTATTTACCTCCTGCTGCATTTTACGAAAATATAAATGGGTAATCTACCCAGTGTTCAGATAATTTTCTGTGCTTCAGCTAAAACAGAATTTTCTTCACAGGCAATCTAACACAACTCCTGATGCACTGCTAGTTCATGTTCCAAACTAACCAAAGGCCATTGATGTAGTTATCCCATTGATAGAAAGAGCTTGTTAGGATATATTTGAAAGTAGTAGTAACTAGTAAGCACAGAAAGTTACAGACATTTTTTCAGAACCCACAGACTAAATTGTTGACCTAGAGACTGGAGACCTTACACTGGAGCGAGGAAGAGAAAACTCCAAATGATAGAATTGCAGACTCAGCAAATCTTGGCATCATAAGAGAGTCAAGATATCAGGCCTGAACAAGTCACACTGTAATAAATAACTCAGCCCCTCGAAAAAAGTAATAAATAACTCGGAAAGCCAGCAATATGTCTCAAAAACTATTAGCACAAAAATATGTTGCATATATGGAGTCCTTGTGCATATACTGGTTCTTAGAGGTGTTGCCTTTTTAGTATATCAGGTCCCGCAGGCCGCAAATATATGCCTGTTCCATTATTTGAAACATGCTGATAGCATTATTTGTCATTTTCATCTCAGTACATGATGCAACAAATGTTCAATGCCACATGGCAAGACTAAAATTCTCATCATGTGAAAGGTAGTGCACTTGAAGGTAACTGATACATCCATCTTCTAGTGCTATGTGAGATGAGAAAAGGTATTGTATTTTTGAATAATCTGAGTTAAGGTCAGGAGATTCTTGTTGGCACCCACCACCTCGAAAAACAAGAGAATTACAATTGTTCTGGTTATTAATGAACGGATAAATAAAGCAAGTATGGATGAGTTGTAACAACTAACAAGTTATCAAACTAAAAATTTGATAGTAGCATCCATGGCAATCACACCCAAAGCCTTCTGAATCCATTTTAGTATTTTACACTACCGCACAGACCCCAGCATATCAGTAAAACTTTTAGCAGTTGTTCGATAACTGCCACTTGCCATGAGCCTATACAGGCTCTGAAATAAACATTCCAGGCTTCCAGCAATAGTTTAGTGTATATGTCTAGTACTGGAAAGGTGACTTGCTGGCTTATCCAAAATCATTAGTTTCCTATGTGAAATTGAAATTTTATATAGCTGAAAATAGATAAAAGAGGCCATTTCAAGAAATTGGAATACCTTGGGTGCGCTGAACTATGCATGTTGAAATTTATTTGCAACTGTTCTTATCCAAACCCTATCTTTCTCACTATATGCATAATTTGCATTGGAGGCCAACAGGACGACGCCTTCAGCTTTTGTTTCACCATTAGCTGGATCAGGGTTGCTCAGAACTGCTTGTGCCAACACAGTAAGAATTCCTTGTGGTAGAATCTTCCCAGGCCGAGTATCTGATCAAATCAGCATGGTTGGTCTACTGCAAGACACATTGAACTGAAAGATATGAAACAAGGAGAAAAGCAATGCTATGAACATTTTATAAGCAACTAAAATCACCAAGAAAAACAAAACTGCAATTTTGCTCGTCCAGCTAGACATCAGTATGTGATTTTTATCCCTAAGATGCAGACTGAACTTTCTTTAAGTTACAAGTTTGACATAATAAAAACAGTGCCATGTGCACCAAAGCACATGACATGCCGCCCCAAACATTATAAAAGCTGCCAGAGTGAATTTCAGTACAATTATACCGATTGATAGCAATTAGAGTACGATGCTTCGTCTGAACGTATTAATCCACACAATTCACATATTTCACGCTTGATACAAGAAAATGGTTGTAGAGACTCACTTGTGCAATCAACAAGAGGAAGAAAACAATAAAGGAGTATCCATTGGATGGCTAAACCAAAACCTTTTATACACAAACATAGAAATATATTCTGCTAGGCAAGAGAAAACAGCACACTTACCAGAAAAATTAGGAAAGTAAAGAGCTTCTCTCAAATCAACAAGCCCAGCTTGCTCCATCTGACTTTTGAACCACTCGATCATGGCATGTTTGGAAATATCTGCAGGAGGATCCGAGTATCCCCGTATACACAACACAGTGCCAATTGCCATGAGCTGGCAGGAAGCAAAACCAAGGTGAGGCATCTAACTATGTCAAAAATTATGATTCATCCTAACAAGTTTCAAACAAGAACTGCAAAATGTGCTAAACAAGTAAACATCAGCACACCATCTGAAATTCCATAACAAGCAAACATTGCTATAGCAATACAACTGTTCCTTATCTTTAACTACTACATAGAACTATATATTTATTACCCACACAATTCATACACACATGAAAGAAGCAAGCTAAACCAAATACTACATTGCAACACAGTCCAAGAGCATGTCTATAGTATCTCATGTTTTCCTGTAAGGACCAGTTACCATCAAGCTGGGACAACACGACTTAAGCTTGTTGCGAGTGAGGCACAAGATTCTATGAAAGCCACCAAGACAGCTCTATGTTTAATGGGATATTGGGATTTAAGTTTAACGAACGGCGGCTTGAAACTGAAGCATAAGAAACCCAAACAAACACATCAGCTACCTACTTGTGAAAATGGGGTGCTTAGCATATCACATTTGGTCAGCTAATTCAATAAATATTGCTTCAAGTCTGTATGACTGAAAAGCATCTGAAAACATACCACAGACGTGGTGTTTGTGTTCCGCATCAAAACGTACGATACCCATGCCATCTCCTCCTGCGCCGCCAACAGATTGTCTGACATCACAAACACCTGCCTGATCCCCTCGGGCAACCCTACAATAACCAAAACCCCAATCACACACTTTTCGGCATTCGCCATCCAATCCCATCTCAATGTACCATTTCATCAAACAGCATCAGGGAATCATCCCCTTCCCACCTCTAGGAACCTCCCGAGGTACGGCAGCGTCGCGGAGAACGCGGCCAGGCAGAGCCTCCGACCTCTGCGATTTCGCGTAACCAATTGGGTGTGCGTGACAATTACGGTTGGAGATATTAGTGGCGAGGGGGTCGCGAGAACTGACGAGCTGCGCGGGGGTGGGGGACGGGGAGAGGAGGTGGTTGAGGACGACGAGGGCGCCGAAGCCGAGGCCTATCCATCGCGGGAGGTACGACTCGTCCAGCCCGGGGATCCCTGCACGCCGCGCGAGGCGTCAGACGAAGGAAAACCAACAATTCGAGTAAATCAGAGAGAGCCTACATCGATATGGGGCCAATGATTTCGGCCTAGAGAAGCGGCGTTTCCGCATGGGAATCTCTCTCAAATCACGGCCCACCCCAGCTTCCCAGCATCACAAGTCCAAAAGGCCCCGAGGCCACAGCGGCAAGCCGCGCGGCTGACGGCCTGCGCAGCCACGCCCGCAGCGGCCCGGCGGAGTCGCCGAAGCGGCGAGCAAGCCGGCACCGCGCATTGGGGCTCCGGCTGAACTTCGCAGAAGATTGAAGCTTTTGTAGCGGTGAATAGTTTCTGTGCAATAAACGTCCATCGACGCGGAAGTTCAACGCGTCCTGCTTTATTTACTTCGCGCTGGGCTTTGATCAAAGAGGAAACGAGTCTTAATCACACGAGTATTACGCGTGTTCGTTTGGAGTCAAAAGCTAGCGTCCGTTGGAACCGCGGGAACGGTGATCTCTTGGCGGGGAACACATCTTCCCCACAAGCCACCACGGTAGTCAGTAGCTGACACGAAGCTCACGAGCACTCGAGGGTACGGACGGGAAATTTTCCTGGTTTCTGATGGTGAGCACACTGGACTGAAACTACTACCACTATCCTATTCCTTCCAGAGAATCGGTAATGGTTGAACTAATGGACGGCCCGGGTTGGGAAGAACAAGATGGTCGCGGTATCATTGCCCGGGCGACACGAAAAAGAAGGCTCCCCCCTCTGATTCTCGGTGAAAGTAGGGGACAAGGCCGAGACAGGTTCATGGCGGTATGCCGGTGCCGGCACAAAGGTCGGCCATAACAATTACAAGCGCCAAATGATACATCCAATCCTTGGGCGCACCGAAAAGCTGATGCGCCAACCAAGAACTGCACCATAGGATCCTTTTGGTTTCCTCAGGCACTGACATGCTAGTGTAGCGTCAGCTCAAGCACATTACCGTCCCAAAGGTATAAAATTCAGAACACATGTTGACAAGAGATAATAATAGGAAATACACTAGTAGATGTGAAATTTCAAACAAATGGATGTGGTGCTGCACAGACGCACTTCAACAAGATAATGTGTGGAAGGTGTGATGTACAAGCAGATAATGGGCTACATCTGAATTGCAACCGGAAACTAACATGAAAAGGAGAGCATTTCTATAAACAAAGATCGGAAGATCGAGGTGGTGACGATGAAAAGAGAGTGAGCAACATGCAAAGTTGCAAGCAGCATGTGGCTGCTGAATAGTCATGACAATAAAAGAAAGCCATGCGAATTTGGCAAACCTTCCAGATGGATCGAACAACAGCCAACATGTATTGTCGCCCACTGATTCATTCATGTTATCACCTTGATCGTTATGTTGCGCGCTCTCAATGTAGGCTACCCTCAAATGGAAAGTATTCATCGCCTTGTGGTACTAGTACTACCAATGAAGCAGATAGATCAGTTATGCTACCAGTCAATCACATTGAATTTTCCAAGCCTGCCAAAATCTGACTGGAGGAAGAAATGTGAGGGTAAACATTCTTGCCAGTCAATCAATCCAGCTAACTGCCTCATCTGATCCCGTGGGGATACAATCCTAATGGTCCACTGTGATGAAAGTTACTGTCTTCACCTCAAGTTTCTTCAAGTTTCTTCTTTACTGTTTTGAGTGGATGTCTGGCTTAAAAATCAATTATCACAAGTGCGAAATTTTTGTATTAGGGGTTGATAATGATGAGGCTACTAAAGTGGCTGAGATTTTGTATTGTAAATTGGTCCATCCGCCTCTTACTTAGGCATTTTGGTTGAGGATAAACAGCTTGGGGTGAGAGCTGCTGATAGTGTTTTGGCCAAATTAAGGAGGTTGGATAATTGGAAAATCAATCTTTTGTCTTCTGAGGGGAGGTTAGTGCTGGTAAATAATAGTCTTAGTAGCCTTCCTATGTATACTATGGATTTCTATAGGTTTAATGAGGAGATTCATAAAAAAAATAGACTCTATTAGGGCTAAGTTCTTTTGGAGGGGAGCTGGTGGCAAGTTTAAATATCACATAGTAAAATGGGTAGTTGTTTGCAGACCTAAAGACTTCGGTGGCTTAGGGGTGATTAACACTAGAGTTATTAATGACTGCTTCATTGCTAAATGGGTTTGGAGAATTCATGCAGCTGATAATGAGCTTTGGTTCAGAATTCTTAAGGCTAAATATTTCCCTGGGGGTGCTTTCAGAGACGCTAACTCATTGGGAGGATCTCAATTCTGGAAGAGTCTTCAAAAAGTGAAATACTTGTTTTATCTTGGAGCTAGTTTTCGGATTGGGAAGGGCTGCAATGTTTCTTTCTGGAGAGATGTTTGGGTGGGGAATTGTCTGCTGAAGGTTCATTTTGACAAACTGTAGAATTAGATTGGGGGAATCACCACACTCAGGTATGAGGGGTGCCTTTCATATATATAGCCATGTACAGGTACAGGGGTACAAAGGTAATAATCCTAATACCCGCGCGATGCGAAGCGGTAGGATCACTGACGCACTGCATCGTCCGAAATCGAGAACAATCATGCAGGAGACCCTTGGTCATAATGTCCGCGAACTGGTGTGTCGAGGGAACATGTAGTACTCGAACCTGGCCCAAGGCAACCTTCTCGCGGACGAAGTGGATGTCGATCTCGATATGCTTCGTACGACGATGATGGACAGGATTGGCCGTCATGTAGACAAGATCGACATTGTCGCGACGACGCACCGTCGCGATAGGGACCGAGATGTAGTTCTCGGAGAAGCTGTCGCGCACCAAGAAGACTCGGCCACGACATGCGCCATAAAGACGATATTCGCCAAAGATCGGGAGCGGAGACCGTGGTCTGGCGCTTTGACGACCAGGAGACCAGATTGTCGCCGAGGAAGACGCAGGCCGGAGGTGGGAGCGCGTGTCGTGGCAGCCCGCCCACGCGGCATCGAGTAGGCGATGATCTCGGTTGATGGTGCCGACGCCGAGGTGAAGACCAGCAGAAAGTGAACCCTTGACGTACCGCAGGATGCGCTTGATCAGCGCGAGGTGCGGCTCGCGGGGATCATGCATGAACAAGCGCACTGGCTGAACGCATAGGCCGACGGCCGTGTCGGGTGGAGGTACCGAGTGCGCCGCGAGACTCCGTGACTCGGAGGGTCGGCCACGGAGCGCCCGTCGGTGGCGGCGCTTGCTTCGAGCATCCGCCGGCGTCGTAGTCGGTGGCACTTCGGACATGCCGAGACTGGAGTAGGTCGACGCGCATCGACGCCGCGGCGAACGAATCCGTCACCGCGCGTCACGAGATCCCGAGAAGTGGTGCAGTCGCCGAGATCCGTCATGGCGAACTCGGTGAAGGCGCGCGATGATGTGTTGGAGCAAGGTGCGGTGGCAGGCCGTGAGGATGATGTCGTCGACGCATGTATGGCGTGTAGGCGACGCTATCTCCATCTTTGTAAAACAAAGAGATGCATCGGACTTTGTCGCAGTGAAGCCGATGCGCGCGATGTACGAGGCGAATCGCCGTTCCATGCCCGGAGCCCGCTGAGCCCGCATGATGACTTCTCGCAGAAGACAAACATAGTCGTGGTTGTCGGTCGAAGAAGCCCGACGGCCGTTGGCGATGACGGCTTCCTCCGGTGACCGTGAGGAATGTGTTCTTCACATCGAGTGATGGATAGGCCGAGCACGCCGGTCGCTGCGATCGAGGACAGTGCGGATCGTCGCCGGTTTGACAACCGGCCGAAGTCTCGTCGTAGTCGACACCGCCGCCGGGAGAAGCCTCGACGACCCAATGAGCCTTGTGCCGCCGTGGAGCCGTCGAGTGGAACTTGTGCTTGTACAACCACTTTCCGTGACAATATTAGCACCGGCGGCCGAGAACGAGGCGCCAGTGCCGTTGTCCATGAGAGCCTTGTACTCCTCCGCCATCGCAGCGCGCGCCAACCGGGACGGGACAGCCAGGCTGCGGTAGTTCGCCGAATCCGCGAGGCCGCCGTGGCGAGAGGTTGAGGCGATGGGACGGGACGAGGTCGCCGACCGAGATCGCGTCGCGGGGGCGCGAAGGTGTCGGCGGCACCGGGCAGCCACGGTGTTGGGGACACGGGGCGCGGGGCGGCGAGCCGCGGTAGACGATGGGGCCGCGGCGCAGTGCGAGCAAGCGGTCGGGCGTCGGCGTGAGCGAAGAGGTCGACAGGCGTCGCCGCCGCAGCGAGCGCGATCGGCGCCGACTAGTCGGCCGGTCGGGTGCAGGGGACCGGCGTAGATGATGGCCGGGTCCGGGAGGTCCGGCCGCTCAACTCGCTCGACGAGGAGCAACGAGGAAAGACGCTGGTCGCCAACGCCAAGAGGCGGAGCTTCCATCGTTGAAGATAGTCCTGCATCAAAAAATCCAGTGAAGACGGCACAGAGGCCGCCGAGGGTGCCGAGACGAATGGGAACACAGACTCATCGAAGACAACATGACGTGAGACAATAATGCGACGGCTGGACATATCCAGGCAACGGTACCCCTTGTGGGAGGAGGGGTAACCAAGGAACACGTATGGGGTCGAACGAGGGGAGAGCTTGTGAGGTGTCGTGGCACTAAGGTTCGGATAACAGAGGCAGCCGAACACACGGAGGGATGAATAATCCGGGAGTTTGTGGTGCAGGAGCTGGTAGGGGATACTGTGATGTACAGAGGATGACGGGCGCGGTTAAGCACATATGTGGCGTGATGTGGCTTGCCCGAGAGGGTGGAGGCATGGATGCATGAATCGCAGGTGCGGATGGTGTTGTTTATAGTGCGAAGTAGGCGCCGGCTTTGCCGTTTTGTGGCGAGGTGTACGGACACGAAAACGTAAGGCAATGCCGCGACTAGTAAGGAAGGTAGTGATGGCATTGTTGATTTAATTCGGTGCCGTTATCGGCTTGGAAGCATTTGGGCAGAGTGCGAATCGTATGGGCAAAAGCTACAAAATCGACAATATGACGTGCACATCGATTTATGGCGTAAAGGGAACGACCAAGAAAATGAGAGTAATCATCAAGTAACACAAGATAATATTTATAGCCGGAGCGCTAAGAATCGAGATGTCCAAACATCACAGTGAAGTAAAGCAAAAGGAGTAGTAGTGACAGACATGGAACTACTAAAGGGAGTGCTGCGTGTGCTTGCAAGTCGGCTGTGCATGACACAAGGACCGCGGACTTTATTACAAGCTATGACCGACATGTGTTGTAGTTTGGCGAGGCGGAAGGACCGGGGTGACCAAGGCGATGATGCCACGGGGTGGACGAGGTGGCGAGGCCGCAAGCGTGGGACGTGGACGAAGGAATGGTGTAGAGGTCCCCGCGCTATTGCGTGAAAAATCACGCGCCCGTCCGTGGATCTCATGAAAAACCCAAAGCGCCAAACTCAATAGAACACTTATTATCACGAGTAAATCGGCGAAGCAGACGACAAGTTGCCCACTAGGGCGGGAGCAATGAGGACGCGTTCGAGGTGAAAATCAAGCCAAGAATCGGTAAGGTGGATGTGCCACGACAGAAATGGGGATGGTGCTGCCATTGCCTCGGTGATGAAAGAATTGTATTGAGGTGGCGGGAGAGCGATATACCATCCGATGACGACATGTGAGCGGTGGCGCCGTGTCAGTACCCAATTGTTGGCGCCAAGCGCCATTTGGTTCGTGGCGTGACGAGACCGATCGATCCCATCCGCCGGCGCTGGCGGTGGCGTATGCGGGCGGCGAGGCCGACGTGGCGCCGAATCGGGCGGGCGCAAAGCGGTGTGCGCTGCGGTGCGCGCGCCAGATGCCGGCCGTGAAGGGCGCCACGGCCGCCGCGCGCGCGCTGCGGGTCGCCATCGCTGCGCGACGCGCCACGGAGTGAAGCACATCGAGGGCGGCCGGCGGTGCCGCGCTGCCGCCGCCGCCGTAGTTGCCGCCGGCGCTTTCTTCCGATTGTGATTGCCTTGTCGTGATCGCCGCCGCCGCTTGGCGGCCGGCCGACATGGCCGAGCTTTGAGCCGCCGCATCGTGGCGCGTGACCGCCGCCGGTGTTCGCCGTAGCGGCGGCGTGGAATGCCACCGCAGGCGAGGTGCCGTGAAGCGCATCTCGGTGACGACCTTGGCTTCGTTGGCGAGGACGGAGTTCCTTCGTAACCGCCTTCGCGGGCGCGGCGGTTGGGCAATGGACGAGTCGGCGATGTTGTCGGAGGTGCTGGAGAAGCGAGGGTTGAGGCCGCAGAAGAGTTGAGGACGAGCCGCGAGTCGAGGACGCGTAGCCAACGCCACGCAACGCATCGACGGTGGCCTTCATCTTCTGGGCAATTCGTCAATGGAGAGTACCTGCGCCATGGAGTGGAACTCGTGGATCGAGGAAGACGGCGCGAAGCCTTGTTCGCCGAAGAGGCTTCGATGGCGACCCAAAGCCGGGCGGCGGTCCGCGCGCGAGGCGAGGCTAAGGACGCCGCCCGCGACGGAGCCGAGTAGCCACCGGACGCGTGGAGTCGGCGACGCCACCGAGCATCTCGTGGGCGTCTTGCGCGGCGGAGCCGTCGGCGGCGCAGCGGAGCCCGAACTTGCCGCAGAGGAGAGAAAGAACGAGGACCGGTTGAAGTTGGGACGCTTCAACCTGTGGTCACCGGACGCGGCGATTGACGGCGATCGCCGCGAGAGGGCGACGGAAGATGGGCGCGCGACGCCCGATCCGGTGGAGGCCATGGTAGCACTTGATGACGAGGAGGACGTCGCCATGGCGTGGAGGTGGCGCCGTGGGCGCGCGGCCGAGAGGAGGTGGCGCCGACAAACTTTTTAACATTTGTCAGTCTCCAGCTGTTAGTGTAGCTACTTGTGTTTTTAAGGGGAGGTGGAAGATTAACTTTCTCAGAAATTTTGGTGAGGAGGAGAGAATTCAGTGGAATCAGTTAAAGAATTATATCATGGACATTGAATTGAATGAGGACCATGACAAAGTGGTTTGGAGTTGGGAGAAATCAGGGCACTTTTCAGTTAAATCCCTGTATAGGCAGCTGGTCTTTGGGGGTGTTTCTTGCAGGAACCTACAAAAGATGTGGAAGAGTAAAATTCCCTTAAAAATCAAAATTTTTATATGGTAAAGCTATATGGATAGAGTCCAGACCGGGTTCAACTTAAGAAAAGGGGTTGGAAGGGAGATGGGAATTGCATTCTTTGCGGCATTGCTGAGAGCATTGATCATATTATGTTTTCTTGTGTTTTAGCTATGTTTGTTTGGTTTTGTGTGAAAGAGACGCTAAGTTGGGAGCGTATTCCAAATTCCTTAGATGACTTCCAATCTCATTGGTTGGATAGGAGAGCGGCTAATGATTATAATGTGGTTTTTGTTTAGTTTTGTAACTTTGGTCTGGAATCTCATGAAAATTAGAAACCGAATAGCATTTGAGACGAGTTTTCCTAGAAATCCTATGGACGTGACTTTCAAATTTGTCTTGTTTGGAGTGTTCTTGTCAAAAGGTCAAAAGGGTTGAGCGCAGTAATCTGGACTGCTTTCTAACTACATTTGGAGACTGGGCTAGGACCTTTGTTCGTCGTACAAGTATCTGCAATCTCTGCTTTGGGTTGTAGTTTTTTGCCTGTTCCTTGGGTTGTAAGCTGGTGTCCCTAGCGTATTTCTTCTTTTTCATTTACCTTGTATGGATCGTTATATGCTTTTAATATAAGCCGGGTTAGCCCTTGATCAGAAGAAGAAAAAAAAGCAATCCAGCTAACTCAATCCGGAGAAAGTTCAGGTACTATTTGACAATATTTTGCAATGGATTACCAGATCTCATCTGATTACACGTATCAATAGTCAACGTACAAGTACAACAAAGGATAACACCAGCAGCAGAACTAGAAAGCAATTAAATAAGTATTTGAAAGGAATAACAATTAGAAAAGTGGAAATAAACATTTCTGGTCTCATTTCAGTACAATCGTGTTCATCGGTAGCTTTAAAGTCTCATTTAGTTCCAGGGAAAAAAACATGGGGAAAATGGACACACAAAGCGCTCTCACGTTACTGACCATACAAAATTCGAGTCTACAATTATATACACATTCATCCGTTACATACTAGAGCCCAAATTAAAAATAGGATTAGGCTGCAAGCTGCATTTGTCTAAAATCCTAATGTAAGTCCCTCCACACCATCTACAACCTCATTTCTGAGATCTGACCACCCTCTCTTGCTGAAAGCCCTTCGGATATATAAGCACCGAGTCGACGCACAGGCCACCCTTTGTGTGTGTGCAGTCGATCTGCGCCATCGAGAATTTCAGCTTGATCGGCTGATCGGGCTTTGAGGCCACAAAATCACCTGCATGGTACAGGATCCAGCTCCCAGGCTCATCCAAGTAGCATTGAGATAATGCATGCTGCCCATCAGAGGTGGAGAGCTGGAAGCGTACTGGCTTCTTGTCCCAACCATGGACATGTTCAGAATTGCAAACACGGCGGCCAAATCGCTTGTAGAACTTCCCAAGATGAATCCTGAAGTATAAGCTGTAGGTTCCCACTGGGAAGCAGAAATCGATTTCCCCAACCACTTCAAACCACCAGATTTGCTGAAGGTATGCAACGGAGTGGAATCTGCATGATAATTAATAATGCGTAGGTCAGACATTGGATCCACAGCATATAGCATCATCGTTATTGAGTTGGAATAGAATTACATTGAAAGATACTGCGCAGATGAATACATTTGCATGAGATATCCACAGTCAATATCTTACACTGGCACATAGTAGATAGATACTTCTTATGCCATCACTTGGAAGGACTGCAGCTACATTACATTTCGACAGTTTTGATAAGATAAAGCAGTCATCTATTTAAATTGATGTGTCTTAAATCAGAAACAACATAAGCATATTTTAACAAAATTATCCAAAAAAAATTTGACGACATGTATGCATCCAAATATAGAATGTTTCAGAACAAAGAATACATTTTCGTGAGTTGAATATACTAGCGTGCAGATCATACGTATATGGGCACATTTCTTTCTTCAACAAGAAACAAGGAAAATGTCAATCACACCATGAGGTTTTTTTGTGGCCTCATTCCCCTGCAACTCATATGATCACCTAATGACATCTTTTCGGGGAAAAAACTAACACAAACTGAACAAACAAATATTAGGGAGTGTGAGTCAAAGCCATAATTACCTTGATTCTGCAGTTGGCATGTGTGTCCAGTATCTCCTGTCATCAATCCCAGTTATCACCAGAGCTTTTGAGGATAGCGCCATACAAACCCTGCCTTTGCTCTTCTCCAGCCAGAATTCCTGCAATTACCAAGCAGATAGAATTTTAGCAAAGCTGACATTTTCTACAAAAAATACTTCTAGTTCCTAAAAATAACATGCTTTGCACCCCAGGACGATACAGGGCCGCAATTCTAAATCATTTTTTCGTGCTAAAGCTGGGCGAGATTTTAAAGAACAATTCATCAGCCTCCAACTTAAGGAGTTTTTTTAAAGAAAGCACATCACAATTTACTACGGTAAAAAGTAGAGTAACATTTTTAGAGCAAAGTTACCATTAAGCTGCATATATGAGTTCTTCCCGTAACATTGATTAACTCTGGAAACGATTCAGATATCAATATTTACCAATCAAATACATATCTGGGTTTAGTCATGACACACGGGGGGTGGGGGAGAACAATTCAAGGAAGACACATTCCAATCCCAAGTAAAACACAACCGATGAATAAATCTTGAATGCCTCTAAAATCATAGACAACTACATAGAAAGAAACATATTCCTTAAGGGAAAAAACCTCACCTTTGTGCCCCCATCGAAAGGCACAGGCCTGGCGAGCCTCGCGTAGATCTCCTTCTTCCCGGCCCGCCGCCTCCTCCTCCTCCCTTCCTCCCCGCACTCCACGAAACTCATGAGGTACCGGTAGTTCTCCGGCAGCTTGGCCTCCCACACGAAGTCCGCCCCCGCAGCGCCGCGGAACGCGTGGTTCAGCCGCGCGAGCCGGCAGATATCCGGCGCGTCGAGCCGGAGCAGCACCTCCGCCGCGCACAGCTCCGGCAGGTCGCCCAGGCCCGCAGCAGCAGCCGCCCCAGGCGCGCCGGCCATCCCGAAAAGGCTCGACACCCCCGCCCCCATGGCCCCTAGCCGCCTCCAGTCGCAATAATCTCAGAGAAACACCCCAACCTTTATAGATGGAATCCAATCCCAAGAACTCGATCCCGGATCGAGCTTCTCGGTCGGCACCTGATTCCGCTGCTCCACGAAGCTCGCGATCAGGACAGGAGCTCCCGGCAAGCAACCGATGCCTCCGAATATATTTGTCCTGGAATTTGTTCGAATTCGCACGGTCCACGAGATAAAAACGCGAGCTTTGGGGAATGGGGGAAGGGGAAGGGGAAGAGAAATATATAGAGGAGGGAAGCGTCGCGGCAGGAAAGAGACGACGAGTAGGGGGTGGTTAATGGCAATGGATAGGGCTTCGTGAGCAGTTTATGCTACCCTTTTTCTCACAACCGCACCATCATAATAACCCATAAGCCACAAGGCTACTCCCAATGCTCCACCTTAGCAGGTATCTTAAAACTCCACATAAGTAAAAATCTGATATGACACTGTAATTAAGGAAGAGAGAGAGCAGCCTAGTATTTTATTTAGATACCACTCATACACAGTATCCTAGGTAGAAATAGTGGTAAAGATATTTATATCAAAGGCATAAGATACAACACTTTAGGATACAATACATTGGGAAGGTGGTATCTAAATACCTTTCATGCAATAAAAAACTGCAATAAGAAACCACCCATTGGGAGCAGCCTAATACAGTACAATCCTTTTCGGGAACTTATCAGTAAACTTTCGCATCAACAAGATTACAAGAACATATCTTCAGGGTCAGTGCGTAAATATTAGGGACATGCCCACTTGCGATTTTTCTCGTTAATGTTTAACAGATTGGATTAATGGGCCACCACTAACAAGACACATCTGTGGATGTGGTCCACTGCACCAGTCCATGTGTCAGCTATCAGGTCCATCGATATTGAGTATTGAGTCGGAAACGAATCCTCTAACATTGCTATCACTACTATAGAAAACCTCATCACGAGCGGTTGAATCGTCATCACGCATTTTTCAACCGCTCGTAAAAGTACGTCTGTGATAACAGCGGTTATCACGAGCGGTTTTGAGCCGTGCGTGATAAAGCTATCGCTGAGCATTTCAAACAAGAGCCGTCAGGAAAGCAGTATCACGAGCGGTTCGGAACAAGAATCGCTCGTGATAATCAATTATCACGAGCGGTTCTTGTTCGAACCGCTCAGTGATACTGCTTTCACTGACGCTCTTGTTCCAAACCGTTGTGATAGTTTTTATTGCAAAAATGTCATTTTTCATGGATACACTCATACACATACACTGCCATTTCCGAAGCCTTCCAAACATGGATTCATTGATACACATACATGGATTCCCAACTCCTAAGCCTCCCAATAAATTTCTCAAGTCATGGATTCATGGATACACACATACACTCGATCATACACAAGTACCAACAGAAGTAGAATCTGGAGGAGAATCTAACAGAAATCTGGATATGAATCTAACACAAGTACCACAAGCTCATACATACAAATCTGGATCTCGAATCTAATAGAACCTCATATACAAAGTACCACAGACATCGACGCGGAGGAGGACCGAGGAGCTCGGTGTCGGCGTCGGAGGACTAGAGGAGGTCGGCGTTGGTGTCGGCGTCGACTCAATCATGGGGAGAAGACCATGTCGAAGGTTAGGGGCTGCGGAGCAAGGGAGGACCGAGCTCGAGGTGTAGCGGGGCCGTGGTGCTGGAGGACCGGAGGAGGCTACGGCCGAGTTCTGAGGAGGATCACGAGCAAGCGAGGACCGGATCGCGGAGCGAGATCGAGCGCCGAGGAGGTCGACCATAATATATAAGGACATATTTTGCCTCCCGCGCACGCGTTCAAAATTTTCAAATTCCGCTGCGAATCACGCATCGGTTTCATACAAAACCGTCAGTGATGATAAATCACGCAGTTGTCAGACACGAACCGTGCGTGATAATAACTCATCACGACGGTTCTTAATACGAACCGTATGTGATAGTACCTCATCACTGCATTTGGTATTAAGAGCCGTCGTGATTTGGATTTACTATGACTTGGAATTTTTCTTACTCTCGATTTACCATGACTTAAAATTTTCTTACTCTCGATTTTACCATGACTTAAAATTTTCCTTACTCTATTATTTTACCATGACTTAGAATTTTTCTTACTCTCTGATTTTACCATGACTTAGAGTTTTCCTTACTCTGTGATTTTACCATGGCTTATAGTAAGGAAAATTCCAAGTCATGGTAAAATCAGAGATACCATAGCTTAGAGTAAGAAAAATTCCAAGTCATGGTATACCATGACTTAGAGTAAGAAAAATTCCAATCCATAGTAAAATCAGAGATACCATGGCTTAGAGTAAGGAAAATTCCAAGTCATGGTATACCATGGCTTAGAGTAAGGAAAATCATGGTAAAATCAGAGAGTAAGAAAAATTTTAAATCATGGTAAAATCAGAGAGTAAGAAAAATTTTAAGCCATAGTAAAATCAAAATCACAGACGGTTGTTAATCCCAACCGTCTGTGATGAGGTAGTTATCATCGACGGTTGGTATCACGAACAAATGCTGCGAAGTATCATAGACGGTTCGTTATACTAGCAAATGCAGCGATGAGTGTCCTCATCACGCACGGCTCCTTCTACCAACCGATCGTCGTGATACTTCACGCATTGCAGTATAAGGAGCCGCTCGTGATGAGGCACTATCACGAGCGGTTCTTATTATGAACCGTGTGTGAAGTATCGCGACGGTTGGTAATAAGAATCGCGTGATGAGGCACTATCACGAGCGGTTCTAAAGGGAACCGTCTGTATAAGTTTAATACAGACGACTCCTTTGGAACCGTCTGTGATGAGGCGTCCAGTATGACCTGTTTTGTAGTAGTGTATGTAACGTCATATGTGAACAGTGATATAACATTGCGTAACATCCGTCGGATAAAAACAATAGATGAGATCAAAACACTATAGTAAACTACTGTTTAAAAACACTGTTCATAAATACAGTAGCAAAGTAGTGTAGTGTTGCACTGTTCACAAACACTTTAGCGGTTGGTCTGATCCATTATTTCCGAATCGTGATCTAGGAAATATTATAACACTATTTACTTGTGACATTTTTACAAAAATAGCAGACGATATGCATCCATTGAGTCGTGCGGTAGGCGAAGTAGCGTGGCACAGTGGGATACAGTTGGAGCTGCCTCGCCAGGAGACTGCCACAAATGCCCCCGCGCTGCATGCATGGAGCTCAGGACAGGCTGGAGAATCGATTCGAATGGCCCCATATCTTTTCTTAGCCAAAAAAACTATTACGAGTAATAAAACCGTATCATCATTATGCATGCATGCAAATTTAATCTGCACGTTTGCGATTATAATCCAACATTGGATAAAGAGGGAAGTACGTGTGGCATACGGATTTTAATTATGGATATCTTTTCTTAGCCAAAAAAAAAAGTTAGTACGAGTAATAAAACCGTATCATCATTGTGCATGCATGCAAATTTAATCCGCACGTTTGCGATCATAATCCAACATTGTATAAAGAGGGTAGTGAAGTACGTGTGGCATACGGATTTTAATTATGGATTGCATCCTTCGCTCACGGAACGATAGACGTACGTAGGGTTAGCATGAAGAGGTTGGAGCCCAAATGTTTTTTTCGAGGATTCCATGCTTCCGACTACTCCTACACCAATCGGTTTCTGTGTGCCATGTCTTTGTTTTCCTCCTATTTTGTTTAGTTTTTGCTTTTTATAATGATTATACATTAACATAGCCCTTCAAAAATACGGTAGAAAATCGTTAAAAAAATATTCATTACCGTGTAAACTTTTTAAAATTAATTTAGCTGTCGGTACATCACTGCTTGGTAATTTCAATACAGAAATGGTAGCGACAAAGCATGTCGTTTCTTCTACTTAGAGAGAATAATTCTAAAACTTGCCTGGCTTATTTTCCGTGTTCTACTTTAATTGTTGCTTAAAAATAGATTAAAAAAATTACCACAGTATCTATCATTCCCAAAATATTTTTATCAAGGTAGGCCAATTTTTCATACACAGCTAAGCCTAGCCGTCACTCTTGCCATTTTCTGTCCACCGTGGGAGCAAATCTCTTTTTCCAAAGTAATGCACGGTAACCTCGCTCTCTTTCCCACTGTGAATTAACACATCCAAATCTACCCAAGCTATTTCACAATTGATAATACTCTGCCATTGTTTCCAAGGAGTTTAATTTCACTAGTGATTTGCATTGTTTTCGTGCAAATCATGCAATTAGATATGATATCACCGTAAAATCAACCCATTGATGGGTACCTGTCAAGCGACCGTGGACGTAGCTTTCAGCCGCGATGGTGATTAGTGAAGCCGCCTGACCTGAGTAACCCAACCCAATCTTAGGATTCCACAGTAGTTTACGCCCAATCTTACGACTGCTCCCCCGTGAAAAAGCGCGATCTCACAGGAATATTTATGCATTTGGGGGGAGTGGGACAAGACGGCCACGGTTATTCTAAATCGGAGCCAGCTTGATCTGTCCAAGGGTGGTCGGCACACGTAGCACGAAATCTTTTTTAAAAAGCGGTGGTGCACTGTGAACGTGAGCATTTCATTTCTCTCCAGCCGCCAATGGAACGGAAGAGTTGGGAGAGAGGCCGGCCTTGTTTATCTAGCTTATCTCGAAGGATCCTTTGGTCCTTTCGGTCCCTGTCACGCCAAGATTAGCTTTGCACCTGCTGTCTGGACTCGTCCTTTTGCTTTTCATTAAGCTCTTCTTCTTCTTCGCTAGGGCTTTGTTTGATCTTAATCAAGTTTGGGAATCCTGTGTGTGCTCGACCTCAGGCTAAATGTCAAAAGGAATTTCTGTTTTGCATGTAGCCATGTGGGAAGATTGCATGCGCGTTTCCTAACAATTAATTCAAGCGTTGAGACAAAAAAAAAATGGATGCTATATATGTACGTACTCCAACTTTAACATGCTTAGACTAGATTAGGCCAAACGTACTAAGCACAGGTCCCATCTACTGCAATTTTAAACCCCCCCAAACAACGATAGCTGAACTGCTAAAATGTTCTTTGACGAGACCATATAAGTCCTAAGAATCAAAAGAAGAAGAAAAAGAGACCAAGAATCGGCCACGTTCTGACCGAACTCCGGCGTCAGACCATATTGCACGGGAATTAGTAACCTGACGTAGTGACGTGTACCTGTACGGTTCATGCTTTTGATACGTGTAGACGGAACAGCCAGTGTGTGAGCTACTCACGGTGGAAGGTTACAAACGTGCCGTCACTTAAACCCTTACTCAGTTTTACTTTTTCCACAAAATGAAGGGACAAGGTAAAACAATCAGCTGCATGCATCAAATTACTGCTACACTAGCCTGAACAGACACAGAATCACCACATTGAAATCTAACCCGAACAAGCTTGCAAGCTGCACAAATGTAAACAACATCACCACACATGAACAGATAGAAGTCATTCCTCACCACTTCCAAACACTTTTGACCAAGGGCGGACCAGCAATAGAGCAAGCCTAGGCGGCCGCCCGAGGTACGGTAGGCGGTGGTAACTCTGCCCACCCACCCACCCTAGCATCCGCCGTGAGCGAGCTTTACTCGGCGTCAATGAGTAGAAGAACAAGCAAGGGAGTTAGGCCAAGGGAATGAGGGAGAGTATTGAGTCGTATGATGAGGAACTAAGTATAGTCTACCTTAGTATCCACTAATCACATTTGTCAGAGTACTCTCCTACACTCTAGAGGAGAGAAGCTTGAGCAGTCAAGTCGAGGCGTCGAGCTAGCCCTAGTTGTTGCTGGCTACCGTACGAGGCAGGCCTAAAGCAGTGCGTGACCACTGGTGCTTGAGAAAATTAGTTAAAAATATAATAGATTGAATTTTGTGATTAGTTGAATGTTTGATCTGTTAAATTTAAATAGTTATTTTAGAATTGTATAGTACGGATGCAAGTACTCAAACGAAAACGTGACGGTTATCCCATCAAATCTAAAATTTATTCTGGTCCGCTGCTGCTTTTGACCCGCACAAGAAAATAAGCGGTAAAAAAGAAAGGAAGAAGCACAGGAACGGAGCTTTCCGAGTGTCTCACATCGAGATCTCCAGCTAAGTTCTCCTGCCAGCAATTATGCCGGCAGGGTCCCCGTCACGCGCTGGTCCCACATGCTAAGGCCTCGCTCGCTGGGTGGGGCCCACTCCCCTGCACAAAGAAGATAGAACCGTCGCAAGATATCCCAGCACCGGAGCAGCTGGGCGTGGATCCGAGTCAGCACGAGCGCACGGCCCGTGGAAACGCGAGACGTGGCCGCTGGCTACCGGCTGCTGGATTTGGTGGGAGAAAGGAAACTAGGTTTTGGTCTTTTGGAGGGATTAGCTTAGGGTTGAAGCCTTTTTCAATTTGAATTTGTGGCTGTAGTTGAGAGTCGCCTTGGTGCTCTTGGATTTACGTGCTTGGATTGCGAAGAAAAGTGGATTCATAGAATGTTTTGGAATGTACTAGTGTTAGTATGAGGTAAGTGCTCAATGCTTGGAGAAAAGATTTCAGGCAAATTGGCCGTTTGAACGCACAGATGTTGTTCAAATACCATAAATATGCCCATCTACAATAATTAGTGCAATGTCCAAGGATATATTTATCTGAGTGTGCAAAACAATTTTACGGACATATAGGCCCCAGAATTTGGAATTTTGGATCACCTTTGCAAGACACGCTCTGGAAACCGAAATGATTCCAAAACAAGTGGTCTTTGTTCGCGCGGCCACCGAGGTGACTCGGTGGAAATTGACCGGAGTTGACAGGACCGAGTTGCGGGAGGATTTGGCCGCTTATTTTAATTCGTTTGAGCAAAATTAGCGTTCGGTCCACCGAAATCGTAAAAATGACAGCGCGGCTAGGCAGCACATGTAGCGCTACGGAAGCACAGCAAAATATTCCTACCACGGCAGGAGCCACAAAACGCGGTAGGAGTAAGGTAACAACGTGACGTCAAACTTGTTACGGTCTGGAAGCGTGACGATAAACTCTGTCACAGTCTGTAAGTGCAGTCGGTTCACAACAGCACATATCTGCAACCGTTTGAGAGCTCGGTACCTGCATGAACCTGATGCTTTATCGTGCGTTGTATAGTTACACAACGACTATCTAACCCTTCGTAATGTTATTTTTATCAATTTGACCAACAAGAGACTAATTTTACTGAAAAAGCAAAAACTCCCGACTTGCTGCCGGCTCGTCGGTAGCCACTACCTGACAATCAATTATAGCTTTTTAGGCCATCCGTACGATCCCATGCCACCGATTGGTGAGCTGAACGCGTTATCAAGCGAGTCAGCTCCAACGCAGGCGACTGCAGAGCACGGAAACCACTTGGTCTCCACTGGTTTTTCCTGTGGGCGCGTCTATTCCCATGGCCAGGCACAATACAGCCATGGCCTTTCTAGTCTGTACTGTGTACTGTTCTATCCCTAGTGTTCAGCAGATGATACTCCATTTTCCTGATGCAATCTATTTTAATCTACTAGTGAATTCGGCAATGAATTCTTCCGAGCTATATCGGGAAAACCCTCCGATAATATCGATGATAAAATAAGGAATCCGGTATTATCTACTACTGAATCCAATATTATTTTATGAAATAAAATAAGGAAAGTGGCTCAGAGTTTTGGGGAGGGGAAATGAACTGGATCTTTACGGTGGCGTCTTAAGTAAGACAACAGACTAGTCCTAATTACACTGAGTATATTGCTTGTTGTGTTTCGGTTTGCTTCAATTATCTTCAGATCAAATACAATTGCCTTCCTCCTTCTCCGCTTGTTCGTCACCCACCTTTAAATACCAACGAAGATATAACAGTTACTCTTGGAGAAGACACTTTTTGAAAGTAACGCGTCTGGTTGAGAGGTAGTTGTTATCAACGAAACACTAACTGATTGCCGGTTGGTGCCAACAAGAGACGAAACTGTAGAATGGTTATTGTCAATAACTTAAACGTCGTGTGGTTTGGAACAAATAAGTCATGTGTTCCATTCATCACACATAAAGGATATACTTGAAATCAAATACAAGTACCAGCTCAAAGATTCTACGAGTAGTTTAACTGGTCGGGTAAATAGGTACATAAACTCTCTGACCAGGGTACTCATAGAGCAATTTCTAGGATTCTTACGACTATAAGGGGCCGTTAATTACAGGGGTTACTACCACAAAAATTATATGGTTTTTAATTAAATGTTAAAAAGATATTAGGGAATCCAATCCTCGTCAATATTGTAGTTTGGGTGATACGACGATATGTCATATGATATGCAAAGAACATATTTAGTGCTCCGGAGGGCTTCTATCCTCCGATGGTCCAGGTCCACCTCGGGTGTCAGATGGAAGTGGAGGGACAAGATGGGTTGAGGCCACCACCTCCGGTACATTTGCAAAAGAAATCGCAAAAGACTTGATTGGTTCAAACTTGGTGCAAACGCCTCCCTCCCTCTCTCTCTGTATCTTGTGCTCCAGGCACATCGCCGCTCCTGCCACTTCCTGCAACAACTCCGGCACTCTGCCTCCTACTCTACCGATTTTTTTAATTTGACACTTGCTACCACCTTAATTACAAAAATAACCCTTCTGATATCGTATTTACGAATCTGGCTCTCTGTCGAGCGTGGAAACACCGGACATCGACACGTGGCGCATCATGCAATCGGGGAGCACAGAAAGCAAGAGCCACCGCGGAAGGTCGGGCGGGAGCGGAACCAAGCGGCGCGTGCGCGGAAGGGGGTGGGCCCAACCGCTTTCCGCGCCACCGGAGCGTAGAAGCTCACCCGGCTGCCTTCCGCGGCACCAGAGCGCGGGAAGATGTCTCTGGCCGCACGGCTTTCTCTGTTGCATGCCGCCGAATGACGCCGGCCTGCGGAACGAAGGCGGCGAGCTCTTGCACTCCGGTGGCGAAGAAGGCAGTCGGGTCCGTCACCTTCCGCGCCGTGTTGCTTGGTTCCGCGTCCGCCCGACCTCCCGCGGTGGCCCCTTGCTTTCCGCGCTCTCCGACCACATGATGCGCCACGTGTCGACATTCGGTGTTTCCGAGCTCAGGAGAGAGCCAGATTCGCAAATACGATACTAGGAGAGCTATTTTTATAATTAAAGTGGTAGCAGGGGCCAAATTAAAAAACAATTCTACTCCACCCTCCCCCGTCCCACCCTACTCCGCCCATGTGCCCCAGAAGGTTTAACGAAACAATAGGATTAGTTGCCGGCTGCCGCGGGATAAGAATGAGGTGAGGCGTCGGTGGAAGCCTCGACGCGCAGCAACTCCGACGGGGCGCGCGCGGCCATCCCGATCAAAAAATCACCTTACGTGTGTACTCTGCACTGTTCAGATTGGTTTCGATTTGGTTCCACTGCCTATATTGCAGAGTTATGCACGATACCACCTTACTCGCAAATTTCAATCAATTCGGTTAGTACTGAGTAGTGTGCATGGTGTGCTCCTAGGTCCATTGCATTAAAAACTGTAGTACCACAACACTTTTGATTTGTCATTTGAATCGTTTACTTGGTAAACATCTGAATTCTTCTGGATTTGAATGCAGATATGCATTACGGGGGTTTGGATTTTGTACCTGTCCTTGCAGAGTTGTGCATAACAAAGTTCGGAACTGTGTAGCGGAATGAGCACATGTTTCTAACTTGAACCATCCAGTTACCTTCGAATCTTTTTAGTGCTTACTGATCTATAAAGACACATAAGTGTTTCTAAATCTCATACGTAGCTGCTAGTACATGTTCCCAGTACAGAATAATGCCGACATAAGTGATCCAATGCATGAGAACCTTTCGGCAGATCAAATTTTACTGCAACGACACTTTAAATTAACTTCCTACATGAACAAGCGACTGTAGCTGCTACAGTTACATTCACGATAGTTGTTCAAAATTACCCTGTTGCATGATTCCAAAATCCGACATGTAGAACCAACAACTAAATTGACAACTGCTCAGAACATTGGCAGTAGTTGGCAGTGGTGGAGTGGGATTTTCACGATGCGGTGCGAACTTAAATAACATATAGTTCTACTGACTCGTGACTAACCGACTACTAATTGTTTTACTTCTACATAATATATAATTTATATAATTTTACAAAGTAACATATAATCCAACACTTACATATAATCACAAATGTTATTGGTTGCATCAAAATTTATTAAACGCATATATACACACACTATATATAACAGGTATAGAAGTAGAACTTAAAGTTGAAATAGAAAATAAAATTCATATCACACTTAAACTCAACAGATTCCTACTGCAAGAATACCACCGCCACTGCCAACACCTCCGGCGGGATATGCAAACAATCTCACTGCAGCTTCCAAGCGTGAGGTCTCCTACGAGGAAACCCTAGCTCGTGTTTGAACTTTGCGGCGGGAAGAGGGGAGAGGAATTGGGGGAAATGAGGTGGACTGATCGGCACTAACCTGAAATCTTTTGGGTTTTCTTTTGCAACTGTACCGGAGATGGTGGCCACAACCCATCCTGCCCCTCCACTTTTATCTGATGGCCGAGATGGACCCGGACCATCGCAACACCAATGCCCTCCGGATATGCTCTCCTGGTTCCAGCGACTGGATCCACGTCATCAATACGTGCACTGTGCGTATTTGATTAGTACTGCTAGAACACGACTAGCATTGTTGTTCCTCCAATAAGGCAGTTGGTGCAACCTTCTATCCTCACTACAAAGTGATTACTAGTACTACACCACTACTACTCAGCATGAATGCCACGTAAGAAAACCTTGAACTTAACTAGTCTATGACCACGCAACAGAAACGCAGCATATAATTTCCAAAACGAAATTAGGCGGATCATTAAGAGATACAGTAACAATCTTCAATATCGCAAATATCAAGTCGCAACCCGAATTTCCACATAGAAGAATCAGAAGAACAAGAATCACGATTCATTGGAATATAAATCTAGAAGAATATCTGTGCAAAGAAAAGGACAGAGGATGTACTCGCATGTAGGCTGTAGCTAAGCTCAACTGATGTCAAAGGGGGAAAAAATGTGACGTCAAACTGCGGCGCAGTGCGGCACGGCGGCACTTGGGGTCCTGTGTTTCTGACCAAGACCAACAAGGCAACGTGTGGCCACGGCTCGGTCCGTGCGGCTCAGCGTCAATCCCTCGTCGACACCTCACGCGGAGCACCAACTCCATCCATGGTGCGCGTACGAGCGAATCGACGGTGGTGATCGACTAGCTAGCGCGCTGTAGTGCTCCAGGCTTCAGTCGTCGTCAGACTCACGATCGACCTGGTGCAGAGTGACACCCGCCCACCTTGTTCCATCGTCTCCTAGAATTTTTTCTTCAGATGAAAGTAGAAGGCACCGAGTGCCTCGTGCCGGTTGTGCGTTGCCGCCTTCTCCTCCGCCGCCCGGTCGCCGTCGGAACAGTGACGTACAGTTCCATCGCGCAATCGGAACGGAATGCGCATCGCCGTCGATGGATAGTGCCATACGACATGACAGAGCTGGGTGTACAGATCGTGGCGCGATATGCACTCCAACGCACCGGTGGAGATATTTTATCCTTCTTCCTCTGCAGAGAAACGTACAAGCGTACAACATGCGCGCGCGCAGTGTAGCAGTGCGCCAGTATGCGCACAAAAAAAATCAGGCGTTCATTGAACCGCCGATCCGATCAGTCGAGGTCGGAAACGACGGGCCGGGTTGAAATGCGATGGGAACGTGACACCAACGCCAAAAGCAGCCAATGAGGAAGGCCGCGAGTGACGACGCGCGGTTGTGATAAGATAAGGGGGCGTACGATTACATGATCGCCTCGCCTGCGTCTCAACCGCAGGCCCACGGTGAGAGGAGAGGCGTGGTACGACGACTTCGGCGGCACGCCCAGCCACGGGCGCCAGCTCTGCTGTTTTGTCGCGGGACGCGCGCGGGAGGGCGGTGGACGATGGATCCGTTAGACGCCGTGGGTTTTGGACGGGAGCTGGCTATCCCGCCGCGTGCGTCGCGACAAGCGGAGGCCGCTGATAGGGTCTGCCTGTCTGTCCTGCACGAGCGCATGAGAAAATATTGAGCCATCCACGGAGGAAAGGGCACCGATCTTGAATCCTTTGGTCACTCGTCGGGCTGGGCACGGCGCAAGCGAGCCGAGACCAGACGGGCCTCGTATTTTCCTCCTGCTTGTCTCATCGCCTGCGTGTAAATGTACTCCAGAGTCCAGAGTGCTAATGCGGGTCCACGGCCTTACTTCAGCGGTGAGCTCAGAGCCACCAGCTGAACGCGTCAGCAGATTTTCCCTTCTTGTTATGTGAAGGTCCGCAGGGTTGTGGCTTGAAAAAAAGGGGTTAATAATTATAATGTTGCTTTATTTAGTTTTACGGCTACGGTCTGGATTCTTTGGAGAATTAGAAATAAAATGGTGTTTGAGAGGATTTTTATTAAGAACCCGAGTAGATGTAATCTTCAAAATTTTATCTTGTTTGTAGCACTGGCGAGTTCTTTTAAAAGAGGATGATGATAACAAGCTGGCAAGTCTCATGGCGATTGTTGAAGCTTTGGTTAAAAACTTTTGTAAGAGGAGCTATCCCTCATTGATAGTTTGTAATTTGTAATATTTCTGTTGCCCGACAGGTTGATCTTTTGTTGAGCTTGCTTCGCATTCTGGTTTCCCCAGTTTTGCCTTTTGTTTCTTGTTCTTCTTCTTGTAAGAACTTCTATTTCCTTTCTATAAAAAGCAGGGTTTTCCCTATTAAAAAAAAATGTTCAGCAGGATTGTAGTAGTCGGGACAATACTTGGTGAGAGAAACACAGATCCAAAAGGCTTAAAGGTGCTGCTAGTCTGCATCAGGAAATGGAACTATGGAAGTCAAGTTTGTGTAAGTTCAACTCTAGTGGCCTATATTGAATCTTGATAATTGTCGATCGCATTTGCAGTACTGGGCGAGATAGTTAGCGAGGATTGGCCCATTGGTTACAACAATGTCATCAGTGTTTATGGGCCTTAGCAACAGCCTGGCTCGGCCTACAGAGAAGTCGAGACATGCCTGCGTAGTACTACATGGTACATGGGCTGAATTGTGATCAGGATATCCCTAGCCTGGCACCGGTCAATGCCTAGAGATGACCAGAACCCAGAAGCCACGCCATTTGGGCTGACCCGAAGTATGACATTGTTGGTCTGGTCCAGACACAATACGATCCATATTGTAGATGAGTCGAGCTAGCACGGCCCGAGCGTCCGTGCCGTGCTTGGGTCTGCACCTCGGCATGGTGAGTCGGCACGACACGCACGGTACCGTGTCACATACAATCCGACAGATCGCGGCAGAGGAGGAGGAGGAGGAGGTGTGGACGTGCGGCCGGGCGTGGAGGAGGAGGAGGAGGTGTGGTGGCGCCGGGCGTGGAGGAGGATGTCAGGGGTGGCGCCAGGCTTGGAGGAGGAGGCCAAGGTGAAGCCCGAGTGTGGAGACGAAGACCAAGATCGCCTGGTGTGGAGACGAAGAAGGAGGCGACAACGGCAGGTGCTTAAAGCACATCCCGATCAGGCCGAACAGTGACCGGGCTGGCCCGCCATGGCCCGATTAACTAGCAAGCCTTACTGGGCCGTGCATAATCAGACCGTGCCAGCACGGACCCGCAGCACGTGCCGGGCCGAGCCACCCATTTGACCATGACTGTCTATGGCTATGGTGCGCATTGGCCAAGCTTGGACTCGTAGACATAAACATTGGACGGCCAGATCTAGTCCGGGCAGAGAACGCTCTGATAGCAACGCGACCGTAAATCAAAATCGATACTACACAAGCGAAGGATAAAGCACGTCAAGATGGAGCAATTCCAGTTCCAATTCAATTCGTGCTCATCTAGAGCAATTCCATACCAAACCGGAATGGAATTGACAACTATACTACTACCACCGTTTTTAGACACGAATCGTGTTCCGATTATTCAGTGCTCACGACATGATGATTCATCTCTCAACACGTAAACTATTTAGAGTACATTTATTTAGGTACATTTCCTTTTATGTTAGGATTTGGTGCATCGCTAATTAGATAAAAAAAAAATCTAGTGTATCTTCGATTGTAATTGTATTATACACGTGAAAATATATTGGACGCGACCAGATTCCGCACGTGCGTGGTTTGTGTTACAGCATGCACACCTCCCCTTTCTATATTTTGCTATGTGACAGTGTGATAGTATTCCATTTCTAGTCACTTGAGTATACCATTCCACTTATGCATAAAAACCAAAAAAGGATAAATGTGAGCCTCAAGGCACCCAAAGTACATTTAAAAGCAAATTAGGATAGTTTTTTAAAGCAAATTTGTGGAGTTTGAGAACAAACCAATTCAAATTTGGAAGCAAAGTTAAAATAAATTTGGGAGCAAAGTTATAATTTTAGAGCAAATCGGAATCAACATGGAAGCAAATTAGCATAACTTTCAAATCAAATCAAGTGTAAATGTAAGGTAAGTTAGGGTAAAATGGAGAACAAATCAGCAAAATCCGCAACCAGATCAGTATAATTTTGTAAGCAAGTAAGCATAAAGTTGTAACCAATTCGAGGATCTTACCTGTGTCGATGTTCTAATATCAGTGTTATGAAATGAATGCTGGGGACTCCTTGATTGAGATTACGCAAGATGAGACACATGGATTTTTAGACATGTTCAGGCTTTCTCCTGGAGAATAACAATCATACTTCTGTGTTCTTTTATTGATGGTGTTGCTGGACCAAAACGACGACTAGAAGGGGTGAATAAGAGCACTACTTATTTTTCACCTCAACCGAATTCAATTTCATTCTCACTCTAGTAGCCATGAAAGCTACGAAGATCGAAAATACAAGCACAGCGGAAGTTTTGCGTTGAACACGATCCAAACCCTAAGAGACAATGATAAAATCACCAAAATCTCATAGCGAGGGCACATGGGTGGTCAAACCTCTGATGATGGGAGGTCTGACCTCTCATATGGGCGGTTTGACCTCTCGCATAGATGAACAGTGAAATCAACACGATTTCAAGATCACAAATCGACTCAACTTTTGATCTGGTGATCAAAATTCTCTCAAATTTCAACCATAACTCATCAAGAATGTTAGAAACCTATTCCAATCGACGATCGAGAAGATTAAGGCTAAGGTTTCACTAATTTCTTAGATAAGGGCAATAGGGCATAAGAACCGAAGAGATTCAAACTTTGATCCAAAAATTTGCTCGTGGAGAGAAGAAGATCAAGATGATCATAGATATATTCTCACATGTCCCAACAAGCAAGATCACAACAAGAAACCACAAGAAAACCAAAGGAACATCAAAATCTCAAAAGTCATCAAATAGAGAGCAAGAACAACAAAAGACTCATCTTGAGGAAACTTTGCTTGGATTGATTTGAGAAGGATGTTGGTTTACAATCACTCCATCATGAAGGATAAAAGCTCAACATCTAAGCACTCAATTAATCCATCTCTCATAAACCCTAGCCTCAACTACTTCAAAGATCCCAAATCCCAAATTAAGGTTTTTCTCTTGGAAGGACTTAGGAACTCCACATCTGGATATTACCTTTTATAGTGGAGGCTAGGATTAGATAGAAGACCCTAATGGGATCCCGTTAAATCCACACACCAACAGGTCTACACTCACGCACGCTTCTCAAAGCGGATGGCAAATCGGGCTTCCCAAATCTGTTTCTTCGTGATTTTTATCTTCACTTGACCTAAATTGTCTCTCCTTGCACCGTCCTACACCATCTTATGCCACGGTTTAGCTAAAGGTGACCAAGGCGATATTTTGGTAAAGTTACCAAAATACCCCTTCTCGATCCTTCTCCAAAGATTGAATCCAATCTTCATGAAGCAATCTCATGCTTCGCTCGTGTAGGTTGATCAATTACTCTCTTTATGGTGGCAAATCTCTCCCATCCGGCTCCCCATGATATCCACACCGACCTCGGTGGTTGCTCGCTCTTTTGGGCCACGGTAACGCGTTCGCCCTCTCCGCGGAGGAGTTCCCCGCGACAAGGAGGAATGGTGTCTACTACGTGGTGCACTATTTCAAGGGGCAACTATATGTCGCACGCGTGTGTAAGATCGAGGAGGCCGACTAGAGGGGGGGTGAATAGTCGTTTCTAAAAACTTCTATGGCGCTAAAACCGATTACTAATGCAGAAGCTAATGCAAATACGGTTTTGCACAATTAAGGCCTAAAACAACTAGGTTCACTAGGTGCACCAACACAAGTCTAATGATAATAATCAATTAAGCAAGGACTTGTAAGCAATTCAAGAATATTATTGCAATCATACACAATGAGTAAGCAATTTAATACAAGGTATATAAATTGCACAATGTAAAGCAAGCATTCATACACAATGAATGTAAATGCAATAGTAGAGCAATAGAGATCACACCACAAAGACACGTCGATGTTTCACAGTGGTGTTGGAGACTTCTTGGGTCTCCCTAGTCCACGTTGAGGAAACCCAAACCAATTGGGCGGCTCTACGAATTAAGCATTCCTCCGAGGTATCAACACCTCACTCCACTAGGGTTGCTCTTACTCCACTCCGGAGATGGCGAGCACCCAGTCACTCACAAACACCGGGCCTTCTCACAAGCTTCACTTAAGAAGATCACCGGACCACGACGTCTTCACGCCGTCTAGGTGTCGGCAAACACCAAGAGTAATAGGCCAAGCCCCTTGCTTGACTCTCACCGAGTGCAACACATGCACAATTGAATGCTCAATCTAATTTTAGTTGCAACACATGCAACTAGAATCTCTCCCTTTTGCTCATAAGGTGCAACACATGCAAAATTGAGTGGAGAAGCTCACACTAGCTCAAGAGAGTGAAATGGGATGGCAAAGATTGTCTCTTAACCGGCCAAGGGGGTATTTATAGGCCCCACAACAAAAACTAGCCGTTTGGAGTCGAAACAGCCAAAAACTAGCCGTTACAGCATTAGTGCGGTACTACCTTCTCATGGTACTACCATCAGTATAAGGGCGGTACTACCCAGCCCAATTTTCAAAGACACGCATTTACACTCGGTAAAAGGTCATTACTTTTGACTCCGATGTCGGAATTGAGTGATCTTGGACTCTATTGAAAGCTTATTCAGATGGCTACACAACCCACCTATTTGATTGATCTCAAACACATTTGATCAAATCAAAAAGTATAACTCAAAAGAGCCGCTACCATGGTCTAAGTCCAAAGTATTAGCAACAAGCAATCTTAGACCATGCCAAGGGAAAATGCATGAATCCCAACAATTTGCAAAACACATTTGCAAACTTAGATCATGCCACAAGGAGTAGGTACATGGACTTCAACCGTTTGCAAAACACATTTGCAAAGTATAGTCACATGCTACAAGGATTAAATGCATGAGCCTCGGCTATTTGCAAAATACATTCGCATAATAGCATCATGCCACGATGAGCTAGAGCAAGTGAGATTGAGCTATCAACACATGATGAGACTCAAGCTACTAGACAAGACCCCTCTTAATAGTACGGCAACCTATACTAGCAATCTGGTCTTCCAACCAAACACCAAGACCGGTAAAAGACTAGGAACACATCCTTAGCCCTAGCTAGTCATACCTTTGCCTTGAGCATCTTTTTGAAGCTTGATGACGCACATCCTTGCTTCAACCTCGGGTTCTTGACTTGAAAGCTCATCAACACATGATGACTTTCTTTGCTTCGGGATCTTGACTTGATGCTCATCAACACATGATGACATCCTTCATCCCGAGTCTTGATATGCATCAACACATGATGCAATCTTGTCTCCATCAATACATAATGGATCTTCTCTTGACTTGATGATCAACTCATGATCATCTCTTCTTCGAGATCTTGACATGCATCAACACATGATGCATCCTCTTCTTGAACCTTGACTTGATGACAATCGACTCATGATGCCATCAAAAGTCTTCATTATCCTGGAACATAACCTATTCATCCAACTCATGGAAAATGTTAGTCCCACAATGTCATTAACATTAATTAAAAAGATATACCTGTATAAATACTTCTAAACAAGCCATTACTGACAGGTGCGGTATTACCGCCAACTAGCATCCGGTAATACCGCTCTCCGGTAGTACCGTTTCTCAGATGCGGTACTACTGATTTCCAGAGGCTCGAGAAATACAGAAAAACACATTCTCTGGAATTTACATACCGCCACATAACAAACGGAACAACCGGGTTGCGGTAGTTCCGCCAACATATTTGCGGTCATATCGCTACGCGGTAGTTCCGCCACATGAACTCCGGTACTACCGCACATCGGTAGTACCGCTTACCAAATGTGGTCATACCGATTTCTACTGAAATCCTTCCAGAAGCTTTTCGAAATGCAATGCATGACTCCTTTGTCTTGAGTCATGTCAATCTTTTAGCACCTTTGCATTTTCTTTTCATGTCATCATTCAAACTCCGAGACTAAGCCTTGAAAACATCTTAGCACACACAATAGTCTCACAACACAATTGCAAATAATTGAATATAAAGCAATATGAGTATATATGAACTACACAAGTTATATATACCATGAGTATATACGAACTACAAGTTGTATATACTAAATATGAGTGTATACGAACTACACAAGTTGTATATACTCATATGAATATATTAACTACACAAGTTAAATATATTCAAGGATATGTTTCAAAGTACAGATCCTTAATATATGTGGAAAGAGAATATGGATCAATACTAATGAAACCACAAAATATAGAATGAACTCCCCCTAAATGTGTGCATACACAAATGTGTAATGAAAACATATGCACATATCCAAGTTAACCTTTTTGGTGGAGTTTAACCTATATTTTGGATTCAAGGAATGCAACAAGATATAATAAGAAGTAGAATGCATACCTCTTGTATTTTCATCTTTATATCCAAACGAGACTAAGCAATAGATAATCAATAGATTTGTTAGTCTCACAAATAGATTGATCATTAATGAATACATACCTGTTTGGATTTTTGCTTTTATATCCAAGCTGAGACTAAACATGATATAACAACAAGAGTTTTAGTCTCATAAGTGCATTTGTCATTAATGAATACATACATGTTTGGATTTTTGCTTTTATATCCAAGTTGAGACTAAACATGATATAACAATAAGAGTGTTAGTATCATAAGTGCATTTGTCATTAATCACCGAAATACTTCATTAACACATAATGACGGGTATAGATTCTTCAGCGTGGCCCATAGCATCGTGCCGCCCACCTCGGCCGTGGGTCGTGCGCACAAATGGGCCACACATTCTGAAGGCCCATTCGCAAGCGTTTGAACCATGTCTATTAAGCCATCATGTCAGACAATTCACAAGGGTTCTGTAGGCCAGTTCACACGCGTAGATTAGCTGTTAGAAATGGGATGCACAAACTGAGACATTTTTTAATCCAAAAATTCATATTACCATATTTTTAAACGGAGCTTCCAATTCACTGCCCATTTGAACCATCGTGTTTTTTACCACAAGATCTTCAAATCAAGATCCCACTTGCATTTGCATATGTTTCAGCTTAGCAATAATATCATGTGTCACGTGCTCCAATATATAAAACAAAATGTTCCATGTATTACTTTCGAAATGTTTCGATAGTTTATGGACCGATGTGTATTATTTGAATTAGGTAGCGGAAATGGACCGTGTGGATGTTGGATATTCCAGTAGGTCAAACGAAATGTTTACACATTTTTTTCGATGTTCCAACAGATCATCTATGATGTTCTACGCATTAAATTCCAGGAGGAATGGGCCAATGTTCCACACATTTAGTTGCAATGTTCCAATAAGTTGTTGGCAATGTTCCAATGGTTTATCAAAGATGTTCCACGCATTAAGTTCTAAAGGAGAATGGGCCAATGCTCCACCCATTTGGTTTCTTATGTTCCAATAGGATGTGGGCGATGTTCTAATAGTTCGTTGGCGATGTTTAGAAGAAATAAAAAATATTAGTGGAACAAATCAAGGTGCTTGTGAAACCAATCAAGACTATTAGTGAAAATAATTAGTAAAATGAATGAAAAATATTAGTGGAATAAATCAACACAGGTAGTTGAACAATGGTGGAAGAAAATGACGTGAGGAAAAAAAATAATGGTATAAAACAACAAAAAAATGGCAATAGGAAAAAGAAGAATAAGAAAGAAAGAAAACAAGAAAACAAGAAAGAAATAAAAATGAAAGAAAGAGGAAAGAAAAAGGTAAATTTATTTCAGTTCACATGCATTGGCATACAGAACCATGCACAACTCATGGACTGGACACATTCAATACATGCACTGTCCTCGGGTCGAGCGCTGCGTGCGCGCCATGCTCAGCTTGAGCATCGTGTTATTGGGCCATGGGTCGGGGTGGGCGGTAGGAGGCTATGCGCTGCCCGTGCAAGGCATAGGATCAGGGCTGTTCCTATCATTTTGGAGGCCTAAGACAAGACAAAATGAAGGTCCTTTATTCTAACATAAACATATAATGCTATTTTTATATCAACTACGAAGCTATTCAATACATCAAAAAGATACAAACAACTTATAGAAAGCAATTTCTTCTAATATTTCTAGATGCAAAGTTATTGATAATAGTATCCATGTCAATGTACTCCAACATATCCTTCTCAATACATAAAGTTGGTCAGACCATTCAACCTTTCTGTGACATTGATGATCTCAAATAGTTTTTCAATAACTTCAACTTTGAAAAGCTTCTTTGAGATGATGCTATGATCACATGTACAGTAAATAAGATTCGATAAGCAATTGAAACATTTGGATAACAAACTACGTCTCTAACAAACTCAAAAATCTCAATAGCAGACATTGTCACATTTGGTAAAGTCATTTACAATACTCTTAATTCAGAGAAAAGATCATCTGATTCAACATCAGATGAATCAGTTTGAGAAAAAGTTTTTGCAAATGTAGTGCAACATTTTCTTAGCTCGATATCATCCAATGACTTCATGTTTTTTGAGCTAAGTAAAAAAACCAAAAATACCTTTAAACACTTTAAGTTCCTCAAATATATTTTTATTGAAGAATTTACCACATCCACCATGACTATAAAGTAATTAGCTTCAAAAGCCTTCTCAACCGATAGAATTACTTCATTGTGATCACTTTCATCAAATTTCTTCACTGTGATCACTTTGATCACTTCACTTTCATCAAATTACTTCATTGTGATCACTTCTCAATCTAGTTATACAGGGGTATATGTAATATGCACAAGGATCGGGGGCCCTGGGCAGTCACCCCAATCGCCCTCCCTTAGGAACGAGCCTGGATAGGATTTCCCCTATTTCGATGTCTACAAGAAGCATTGGGTGTTTGTGCTCGATCTGGGATGAAGATAGGGGACAAGTGGGAGCCCTGGTCTCCCCATGATTGATGAAGTACTTAAACAATACACTAATCCTCAAACCAACATACTAAATCAAATAGCTGTAATCACCTTGATGAATCAAGCAGAGCAATCACCTTGCCAAGCGCGATAATGGTGAACATCCAGAGATAGACGCGAAAAAACAAAGTTGGAGTTGGAGATGGAAATGTTGAGGAGGCGACCGGGTGTGAGGAGGGGTGGCGGCTGGGAGGAGGACGACCGAGCTTTGAGCTCATCCGGGCACCCGGGTGGGAGGAGGGAGTCGGGCCGACGTTGAGGAAGAGGCTGGGCGGGAGGAGGTGACCGGGCGTGAGGAGGGGCGGTGGTTAGCCGGGAGGAGGACGGGGACGGATATGGAGGTAGAGGTGGCTTGGACTGCTTCGTCCGGGAGTGGCGGCGATCGAGTATGAGGAGGGCGACAGCTGGGCGTGAGGAAGAGCGACGGCAGGGCAGGGGGCGACAGCCAACCGGGAGGAGGACGTGGGCGGCAGTCGGCCGGGAGGATGAAGATTGAGGGTGGATCTGGATTTTCACTTTAGTGGTGGCTTCAGAGGATGAAGATTGAGGGCGGATATGGATTTTCACTTCAGTGGTGGCTTCGGCCGTTCGGTGCTTTGGTGGTTGACGGCTTGGAGTTGGGATTGGGGAGTGACCAAGTGAGTAGTGAGTGACCGAGTGAGTAACGACTACTGACTAGGGTTTTAGTGGTAGGGTTGACTGTTGGAACACCTGTCAATGTATATTGTGGGTAAACGAGCGAAACGAGCACAGATAGAGCTCACCCATGCCTGTACTCGTTTACCCGACGGCAGAGAGTTTCCCCTATTTTTATGCTAGTGGGCAAAGAACACTACCCATACCCAGCTCCATTAGGGCATTTATCCACGGGCACGCGGGTAATCGGGCACAATTGCCATCCCTAGGCTAGACAGATGGTAGGTTCTCATAAATCTTTGAAGCCAATTCAGGTGCGCATTGCCAATAGGGGTTTACTGGAGTGCTCAATGGAGATTCCTCACTATCAGTGGGAGGTTCAGGGGAAAATTTTTCACAACAATTTCATAATTCTACCACTGGGTTGTTATGATGTCATACTGGGCATTGATTGGCTTGAACAACAGAGTCCTATGAATGTGCATTGGTTGAAGAAAATATTGTTCTTCGGTTATCAAGGGAAGATGATTTGTTTGCAAGGCTTGAGAGCAAAAACATCGCAATGCTGTATGGTTTGGATGAAGTAACCAGGAGATTCACAAGGAAGGTCGTGGTCATAATCATCAGTGTCCTTATGTAGCTAAAGGAAAGGAAGAAGGAATGCCTGAACCTATGATGCAACTGTAGGAGGAATTCGAGTACTTGTTTGTAGAACCGCAAGGGTTGCTGTCTTGTCGGGCCTTCGATCATTCCATACCACTATTGTCGGGTGTCAAACTAGTGAATCTATGACGACCTTATCGGTATAACTCAATGCAGAAGGATGAAATTGAGAAACAGGTGGCGGAAATGATGTCACAAGGAATTATCCAACCAAGTTCAAGCCCTTTCTCTCATCAAGAATGTTAGGAACCTATTGCTCGACGATCGAGAAAAAGGCTAGCTAATTTCTTAGATAAGGGCAATAGGGCATAAGAAGAAGAGATTCAAACTTTGATGTTGATTAAGAAGACACTTGAATGCGTGTCCCAACAAGCAAGATCACAACAAGAAACCACAAGAAAACCAAAGGAACATCAAAATCTGTCATCAAATAGAGAGCAAGAACAACCCTATCATAGATGAGCTTGGATGAATTGAGAAGGATGTTGGTTTACAATCACTCCATCATGAAGGATAAAAGCTCACAATGGTTTATCCATCTCTCATCTTGATTTGATCCCAAATCCCAAATTAAGGTATCATCAGGAATCCACATGAAACTTGAGGATAGGCATAAGATAGCTTTTAAGATCCACACCATGGACATTTTGAATTCAAAGCGGTAATGTCATATGGTTTGACAAGTGTTTCTTCGTGATTTTTATCTTCACTTGACCTAAACCGTCTCTCCTTGCCCTACACCATCTTATGCCACGGTTTAGCTAAAGGTGACCAAGGCGATATTGTAAAGTTACCAAAATACCCTTCTCGATCCTTCTCCAAAGATTGAATCCAATCTTCATGAAGCAATCTCATGCTTGTTTATCACGTTGATCAATTACTCTCTTTATGGTAGCAAATCTCTCCCATCCGGCTCCCATGATATCCACACCGACCTCGGTGGTTGCTCGCTCTTTTGGGCCACAGTAACACGTTCGCCCTCTCCGCGGAGGAGTTCCCCGCGACAAGGAGGAATGGTGTCTACTACGTGGTGCACTATTTCAAGGGGCAACTGCGGCGCCCCGTGTTATTACCCCAGGGGTAATCACACTTAGGCATACAGATTACTATTCGTTTGCCCAGTAGAACACTGCTCCAACGAATAATAAGCCTTTACCAGAGTTAGCGTAGCAGAACAATAAAATAGAAACTGTACCTTTTATTCTAGTTAGCCACCCAAGGCTATGGTTCTTACATAGTAATTTACTAAGTCCTTCACGCCTTTTTGATCCATCGATCTTCTACTGCTTCCACGAGCATGACAGACATCCACTTTGCGCGCTTCTCGAACCAATGACCCCATCACCAACGACCTTCCTTGCACTGCAAGTCCTTCATCCCACGCGGATAGTTCAACACGACTAGGATCTACAAAGGAGAATACTAGCAAGGTTGAGTACAAATTAATGTACTCAACAAGCATTCAACAAAATGATCATGACTCATCTCTGTTCTTTCCTTCATTTTCTGCTCATCTCTTTCAAAATAACTCTTAGGGCAAACATTATTAGTATGGATGGAGGTGGTAGCGGTTCAGATACCAAGAACATAGAATTCATGATTTGAAACAATTGGCATGTCCCTACCCATAGAATGTCAAGGAGGTCAATTTCCTTTGATGCGATTTCGAGTTCAAGTTACGTGATTAAGTCTCTACTATTGAAAGTTTGTAAGCCACCTCGTCAAACTTTGGCTTGATTAGTGGACCTCCGCTGGAGACTAATCTCTTGAAGAAGCAAATCCGAGTAAGAGTTTTGTTGGTCCTTATATTTTAACCAAATGTAAAAGGGACCTCATCAGAGGCCCCTTTACCAACCTAGTAATTCTCATCTCTTTCCTAATCATCTTCATCTCAAATTGATTTAAGTTTTGAGAAAATAATTTTGATGCAATATATATATATATAGAGATTGCACTATTGAAATAGCTAGATTCATGTTTAAGAGGATCGCTTGCCTTCAACAAGCAGATGAATTGATCAATCACTGAGACAGATGGTTCGTCCTCGACAAACTAATAATAATATAATTAAATACATAGTTGATTTTGAGGTGATACTATGGTGCATAAGTTAGTGGCTTTCTAAACACAATTTAATTTAAATAAAACTTTCGAGATTGCTACTAAGTTAGCACCAACAAGACGCAACGCGTCGCCACGATAGGTATTACCTCGCACACAATGTATGTCCACTCACCCGAGGAACTACCATGCAAAACCAACTCAAAAGCGATCCCCAAAGCTTGGCAATTATCCTTGGGGTGGAGCACTAGAGGTCTTATTTACAACAAGCAGAGTTTATCATCAGAACTAATCAGAGAAGTCTAATCCATTTAGATGATTAATGATTGATGACCCCCCCGTGGCAACAGAAAACTATGACGAAGTTGTTGGGGTTGCAATATCGTCTTGTGTATAAGAAAGGGGCGAAGAACAGGGCCATGAATGCTTTGTCAAGAAAGGCTGTTGGACACAAGGATGATCTGATGGCAATGTCAACCTGTGTACCGAGTTGGATGATAGAGGTGGCTGAAAGTTATAAGGAAGACCCACAGATCGAGCGTCTGATGACAGAGCTAAGTGTGGAATGTGCGATCCATCTGAAATTTTAGCTAAAGGATGGCATTCTAAGATATGAAGGAAGGGTGTGGGTTGGAGCTAATCCATCAATACAGCAGAAGATTATGCATTCTATGCATGCGTGTGCAATTGGGGGACACTCAGGGTTTCAGGTGACGTACAGTTGATTGTGTAAGCTATTTGCCTAGCCAGAGATGAAGAAAGATGTTCGATCTTTTGTGTCATCTTGTTCGGTATGCAAACAAGCAAAATTGGAACATGTTAAGTACCCATGTCTTTTGCAACCCCTATCAGTACTAGAACATGCTTGGCAAATCATGTCAATGGACTTCATCGAAGGGCTACCGAGATCCTCAAACTACAACAACATTATGGTGGTAGTGGACAAGTTTTCTAAGTATGCCCATTTCATACCTTTAGCTCATGCATTCACTACTTTTCAAGTGGCTGAAGTATTCCTCGTCAACATCTTCAAACTTCATGGTTTGCCCTAGTCCATTATCTCAGATCGGGACAGAGTGTTCACAAGTACTTTGTGGAGGGAATTGTTCTGATTGGTGCAGACACAACTGAGAATGAGTTCTTCATACCATCTGCAAATGGACGGATAGACAGCGTGGGTCAACTAGTGTATAGAAATGTACCTGCATTGTTTTGTGCACGCATGTCCGAGGAAATGGTCGGAGTGGCTAGCTTTGGCTGAATTCTGGTACAATACGTCGTATCATACTACCCTTGTAAAATCACCATTTGAAGTGTTGTATGGACATGGCCCGAGACACTTCGGTATGGTTAACTCTTCGACTTGTTTGTCTCCAGACATAGTAACTTGGCTTCAGAACAGGGAGCTGATGAACAACCTTTTGCGTCAACGTCTGAATAGGGCAAGTCAAAGAATGAAAGCGCATGCCGATCTGAAACGGTTGGAAAGAAGCTTTGCAGTAGGCGACTAGGTGTATTTGAAATTGCAACCTTATGTTCCGGCATCAGTTGCAAACTGTGCTAACCATAAACTGGCCTTCAGGTATTTCAAAACTTTTCAGGTGGAGCGAGCAGTGGGGGTAGTAGCGTACAAACTAAAGTTGCCCACGACATGCGGCATCCACCCGGTGATCCACGTATCACAACTGAGGAAGGCCTTAGCCCTGAAGGAGACGACGCTGCAGGAATTGCCGGCGACAGAGGAAGACAGAGTGCTAGCCAAGGTGCTGGATCGCCGCTTGCATCGCTCGAGATTGAATTGGGAACTCAAGTGCTGGTGCAATGGTCCGGTACTTCGCCGGATAGTGTGACCTGGGAGAATCTCATGGGGCTGAAGAACCGGTTTCCCAATGCACCGGTTCGGGACAAGCCAGTTTTGAAGAAAGGGAGAATATCACAAGTCCTGAATTGAAGCTTGACGATGAATAGGAGACCGGGAATTGTCAAGACGGTGAACTAAAAGAAACAGACAACGTAACTCCAGGTTCGGAAGCTGACCAGTGGGTCCTATGATTCGGCGACAGCTCATGTAAAAAGGGGTGGGCCTGGGCTGCCAGTCCCTATCGTGTGAGAGGTTTAAGTGCTGCGGTTGAGGCATGAGCGTGGCATCGAAAAAGTATTAGCTACAGACAAAACTCTGAACCAAAATCTTACCTTCTCTGTTCCCGTCTGGTTCTTCTTCCTCGACTGCACACTCCTTCCCCATTCTACCAAATCTCCGAGCTCTTCCATCGTAAATCCGAGTGGTATGTAACAGTTTAATCCCATGGACGTCGAGGACGAGCTCCAGACCGCCAACGGCGGAGTCCCCTCGCCGGCGCCAGTCTCCGGCGACCAGCTCGACGTGGAGGCGTACGCCGCGCAGTACTCGGGGCGCACAAAGAGAAGCTCGAGAGCGAGATCAACGGCTACAGGGTACGGAAACCCTAAATTTCACTCACTTTTTGTTCGTTTTAGGTTTGCCCGATTGCTATTTCTGTGTGATGCAATGGACGAGGCATTGCCGTGTGTTCTGCAATTCTCTAACTGCAGACTAATCTGATCAAAGAGAGCATCCGGATGGGTTACAACGACCTTGGTGACTTCTATTATGCTCACGACCACCTTTCAGACGCCTTGAAGAGCTATATCAGAACCCGTGATTACTGCACGACCTCGAAGCATGTTGTTCAGATGTGTATGAATGTGATTCTGGTTAGCATTGAGCTGGGGCAGTTTATGCACGTCTCGAATTATGTCAGCAAGGCGGAGCAGACCCCAGACTATCTGGATCCTGTTACTGTCGCCGGTTGCGGGCTGCTGTTGGATTAGCCTACTTGGAAACAAATAAGTACAAATTTGCTGCCCGTAAGGTTAGTCCTCTGGAATCTCCTTTCCTGGTTATCATTGCTATCTTAGGATTTTGCATTGCAATATCAGGGATTCATGAAGGCTGTTCAATAAATCTGTTGGAATTTGAAAGCTTCAATGTATTGGCCCGAATAACTGATGCATTTAACACCGTGTCTGTTGTACTCTTGGTGATTTCGGCAGCAATATTGCTGTAAACTGCGCTCTGTTAGAAGTAAGAAATAAAGAAGATGGTAAAGAATATACTCCCTGCCCCAATGAAGGGACCCAGTAATTTTGTTCGTCTACAACACAACTATCATGTTTGTCAGTTTACTTTACCCCTTTGTCACCTGAGGAGCCTCATTTCAAGAAGCGTTAGGCATATTGTATACAAAACTGAGGAAACACTTGTCCCCTCATCCTTTCCTCCCCAGACAAAAATATGTATGGTATTAGGAATATCCATTTCTACTTTGGGCTAGACATAATGCCTAATGGAACCTTCCAACAATATTTATCTAGCAATATTTTCTCGAAAGAACTGCATAACAAGGGTCATATTTTTTTGTTCATCTAGTTATGCTGTATTATTGTTTATTGTACATAATACGGTTCGTAAGCTGTCTGCTAAAAGTATGCTCTCTTCTGAAGTTTATAGAGATAGGATCAGAGCTCGGGAGCAACTATTCTGAAGTCATAGCTCCACAAGATGTTGCAGTCTATGGTGGACTCTGTGCACTTGCTTCTTTTGATCGCTCAGAACTGAAGGTCCATCCTTGATTGAGCTATTTTTTCCCTTCTCATGGCATGTTTATTGTTCTGTCTAAAACCAAATTGGTTTTCCTCCTTTGTTACAGAGCAAAGTTATTGACAACTCTAATTTCCGTAATTTTCTGGAGTTGGTGCCTGAAGTAAGAGAGCTGGTAAATGATTTTTATGCAAGGTAGGATGGAAGTAGTGCAATTCATTTGTTTTCTTATTTAACTGTGTCTCTTTTTTTAGGGTGCTTTTGTTTAAGCCATCAGTCCTATAGCAAAGATTATTATGATTCAATAGGGTAAGAGTTCTGGATAATACATGGTCACCTTTTGGCTAGATTTAAACTGGACAAGGTACATTTGATTAGTTGAAGGAAAGAGGGGACATAAGGATAAGGACCAACAGATGTAACCTGCGTGGTTGCTTAATGAGTCTTGTTTTACTTGTATAGAAGGATTGGGATTTTGAAAGGAATAACTTATAGTTTATTCCTTTGTATTTTAAGGATACAATCCAATATATGTATATTTCAAATAGGGGAAAGTTTGGTCCTCCAAATTTGGGCTCAGTTCCATTTTAGGTCTTAAAAGTTTTTGTAGGAATCATTTTGGTCCCTCAAGTTTGCGCCCTGTTTCAAAAGAAGCCCTTTGTAGTTTGTATCACTGGCAGGTGGGTCCAATTCCACATGTTGTGGCATAAAGGCTCGCTAGATTTATCTGGACCAAAAAGGGGCACGAATTGAAAGTTCTTAGATGTTTGAAATCTTAAATTACATGTGAAGCCTATCCTGATAAGTGACAATGTTCCATTGTTTCTCAATGTATTCTGAGTATCTTTGATTGTCTATTGACTTTTCATGCTATCTTTAGTAAATGATGGGTTTTCTTATCATATTACTTCAATTTCTGCACCTTTATGACGGTACCACAAATGTGGATATCATTCATATCAAATATTTTATTGGACATTTCATGCACTGCATTTAGGTATCAATGGTTGGTATTGATCAGTAGTAATTAGTTAGCAAAAGTAAATTTCAAATGGTTCTTATTTGTAAGTTATCCTCAAAGGCCTTCCAACACATATACTGATCCAATTAGACTACACTTGCTCCCTTTTCTTGTCACTGTCACTAATATCATGCACTTAGTGTCTAGAAAGTAAAATATAACATCTGCTCTAACAAGGCCTGAGGCACGTTTTAATCGCTGTTTAAGAAATAATTTCCTCAGATGGCAATATTTTGTCACCTGCATTCACGTAGTTATTATAGCTGATTTATCAGCCATATTGGTAACGGACCTTGCACTATATGATGGAGAATCAGAGATGCATGTTTTTCCTATTTTATGTTACTACATTGTGCCAATTTGTATTCTTTGCACCTGTTTGTTATTAACTAATCACAAGATTTTTCATGCCAGTCGCTATGGGTCATGTTTGGGATATCTTGAGAAGCTGAAGTCGAATCTGCTACTGGATATACATTTGCATGAGCATGTAGAAACTCTGTACAAGGACATTCGCCACAAAGCTATCATACAGTACACACTTCCATTTGTATATGTTGATCTCAACACAATGGCTGTTGCCTTCAAGACCTCTGTGTCCATGTTAGAGAAAGAGTTGGCAGCACTTATCACTGATAACAGAATACAGGTACTTAACAAAGATGCGTTGTGTCACTTAGCTTGAAATCTTGTGCCAATTTGCTGAGTTTCTTTTTTCTGAAATTTATGCAGGCTCGAATAGACTCCCACAACAAGATTCTCTATGCAAGCCATGCTGACCAAAGAAATGGCACTTTCCAGCGTGCCCTGCAAACGGGCAATGAGTTTGAGAGAGATGTGAAGTCCATGCTTCTGAGGGCGAACCTTCTCATACATGAGTACAACCAAAGGGCAGCACAAAGGAGGATGTGAAAAGTTTTGCAGAGTGCTAATGTTACCGCTGATACATGTGAAAGCAATTTCTTTTATTTGGACCTCAGGTGCATTAAGAGATTTTAGTGATGATTCGTGCCATGGTTGAATATTTAAGCATGTCATGCCATAATTTTTTTTAATATAAGCTAAGATAGTAGAGCTTCTGTATTTCTCACAGATGTAGCTGCTGGATTATGCTGCTACTGATGTTTTTGAGCATCCAAAGATGCTATAATATCGGTCACGAACATTTTATTCTGGAGAGCCTACAGGCTACAGCTAGATGCTTAGCGATCTTGTACATACAAGTCTACTGACAATTTTCATGGTGAATTTGGTTTGGCACCTTAGACCTATCTCTGAATGCGATGTTTTTTGTGTGCTTTCAACTTAGACAGTGTAGTTACGCTCATAATATGTTATGATCTGGCTGGAATGCCGACGATATCGCGCTTAGCTTTCGTCAGTCACATGACATGATTAATTTACACCTGCTTTCGGAGCAAAAAATATACTTTCTACATGAGGCGGTCTTCTGATATGCTGCATCTACTATACTTCTAAGCTTATAGAATCTTGCACATGTACTAATCATGTTGTCATAATAATGATTGCGTAAGTCGGTTCTGTTTTGGAAGAGAGATGAAACATGATTGGGATACAAATTAAAAAGCACCCAAAGCTGTCATGCACCGACAGTTGGAAGATTCAAGATATTCCCATTTCAAATAACTGAAATAAATAGAATGAATCAATCATCAAGTAAACATAGGATTAAACCCTGTGGAGTTATCCGTTATGTGCAGTAAGTGGTGTATCTGTGCATCAAAATTCTTGAGCGAAATATTTCCCAAAAAAAAATGCTTGAGCGAAAAATGTATTCATTGGTCTTCAAGACCACCTCCAGAGTCTTGACATTGTTCCATGGCGTACTCTCTCTTTTCAGAATCAAATATTCATGGCGTCTGCACTAATTTTCAGTTCCCGCAGCTCCATCTCGAGGTAGGAACGCAACTGAGGTAGTGACACCACTGGCAGTGCTCGTTCGCGTTCACCCCTCTGAAGAGCATCCCCATCGCAACCGCGAATCTGCGCAGGTTATGCAGCACAATCATGAGTCGAAAGATGGATCAAACCAACCACACTGACAGAAGTATAGATATATAACAGAAAGCGAGCGAGCTCGCTTGGTTATCAGCTGCCCGAGTCGGATTCGCGCTGGGTGCTCATCCGGGTGTGTGTGTGCGCGCGTGTGTTGGGGGTGTGTGTGGGGTAGGGTGTGTTGGATTTATTTTAGAACTGAGCTAGGCTCGGTGGCAAAAATGAACCACAACCACTGTGGTTGAGTGCTCTTCTTCTTTAAGACATTCCGGAAAGGGAAATCCCGGACATCAAAAAAAAAAAAGTATAGATATAATAGACTTGCATCGATTGAAGCACAATAAGATATAGCACGTAGCACGTTACTCTTGGAAACCAAAGGCCAGCAAGAGCACACGAAGAATGATTATCTAATGCAGCAAGAAAAGCTCTAGGGGTTCATGAGTCATGCTGTGCTGTGTGCTGCTCTGGCCTGTCATTTCACATGAGCTCTGGACAGCCAGGAGGCAGGAGCAATGGCATTGCTACCCAACTGGATAGTACTAATTTAGATGGGAACGATGTGATGTGATATGAACTTATGAAGATGCAAAGTTGGGTTAGACACAAGTCAAACCATTGGTGAATTTAAGCTTGTAAACCAAACGCACTGAAAACGACATGGCTTAGGCAAAGCAAGTGTTATTGAAGAAGACGTGGTTCTTGCAATGATAAAACTTGTCAGGTGCAGAAAGGACGAGGCGGTGGTCTATGTGTGTGCTTTGGGAAGAAGTAATGCTTACCCGATGACAACTAGGATCGAAGCCACGGCCAACAAAATCCATTGATAAGCCAGATACTTCTTGGTGGTGTACTTGACGGACGAAGGCAGGACATAGCGCTGCATCCAGCCATAGTGTGGGCGCATCAGGAACACAAACCCGAGGAGAAAACCGGTCAAGAACCCTCCAATGTGGGCGAAGTTGTCGACGTGTGGAAGAATGCCGATCGCGAGATTGACCGCGATGACGAACAAGAGGGTCACCAGAGCTGCAACCTGTAAATTGCACAGTGCCAAAGATATACTTCAATTTCAACACTAATTTACTAGCATACGATTGGATTGCGAAGTGAGGAGGATTTCTCGTTTTTTGGCATAAGCAAGTGGTGAAGAAATGCACCTTGTTTGTGTATATGGTCCAGTTAGTGAAAAGCTCCGACAGCATGGCTCCAAGGAGTCCAAACAGGGCACCGGAAGCGCCAACAGAGATGTTGTTTCTGATAAACAGAGATGAAAGCACGCTGCCTCCAACACCAGAAACAAGGTAGATAATACCAACTCTCACTGCAAGGAAACGGGAATGTTAATTCAGATTCAGATATACTAGTCGAGTTAAGAGGTATATTGGAAGGTTAAATGGGCATGTTCGCAAGAACTGTACATATACCGTATCCAAACTGCTGCTCAAGTCTGAGTCCAATGAGCACAAGGCTGAGCATATTGGCTAGCAGGTGGACAACACCAGCGTGCAGCCAGATGCAGGTCACAAGTCTCCATCCCTGGTGCTCATGCACAACTTTGTCCCATACAAGTGCTCCCAGCTTCTGCAGTCTGGAGATAATAAAATGTGCCAGTAGTGTAAGAAATCGTCCCCATCTCATCAACAAGAACACATGGTAAAAGAATGCCAAATCTAAAACCTGACCAATTACAGATACACACACACACGTACACACACATTGGTAACAATTCCATAGTACAAGGAAACCGCAGCATTGAAACTTCTACATCGGCTCAATCGAAGCAAGCAGCAAGACTGCAAGAACCGAATGGAAATACGAAATGCTAACTGAAGAGAACTAGAGAACGGCGATTGCACTTACGTGGCCGAGGAGGGCCCGAGGAGCGGGTTCTGGCTAAGCGGCTGGAAAGCGAAGCGGCGGAGGAACCCGGCGACGCATTCTCCGCCGCGCGGCGAGGCGTGCGCGGGGCAGTTGTTGACGTACATTGCCACGGCGAACACAGCGATGTTGGCGGCCACGATGGCCGGCACGATCCACGGCACCCACTCCCTCTCCCCCTCGCGCTGCGGGTACTGCGCCGGCGGGGACGACTTCCCCTCCTCCCCCTCGTTCCTCCCTCCCTTCTCCACGTCGTACCGCGAGGCGGCCATGGCGACGATGAGCTAGTTGGCGTAGGCACCACCGGCGTCGCACGTAGCTTAGGACGCTGCTGCTGCTGCTGCTGCGTGGTGGGCTGTGGCCTGTGAGCTGCGGCGTTGTGTTCTTGAAGCGGCGTGTGGAAACGGCTACGAGGTGGAACAGGTGGTGGTGGTGGTAGTGGAGCGGCGGGAGGCGAGGCGGGTAAATAAATGGCGCGGCGGCTGGGTGGACGCAGTTGTTGCGTTGTTTCCGGCGCGTGCGTGGGGTCGGGGCGGACGCGGTTAGCACGGGCTGGTGGTTTGCGAGTTGGCATTCAGCCAATCAGCCGTAGACAGTGGAAGGAAGGGACGTGCGAAGCTGGCCGTGCCGAATTTGTCGGCGCGACGCGGCAATGCGGTTCGGCTCCGGTACGCGGCGCTAGCGCGCTCGGCCCATATGTAAACGGCGTGGCGCGGCTGGTGGAGCGGCCTCCGTGTCCGCGTACCGCGGTCCCGTGGCCTGGTGGGTTGCTGTCACAACTGGCCTTATTCGGGGAGTTTAGCCGGGCCACGGGATGGCGCCGGGACCGAGCGGACGGGGGGAAACTTGGGCTGAGATTGCAGTGCGCACTGCACGGCACGGGCGCACGGTCCTTGTCAGCTCGCCACGGCCGAACTGCCCGGCTAGAATCGCGTCCGGGCCACGTTGTTTACGCACAGCCCAAGTCCGTGGTGGCCGAAGCTATTTTTCCTTTTGACCTTTTGATGTGTCCAAACTAAAAACGCTACTACTGCACTCCCTACAAATGGCACAGTCCGTGTGAAAGACACGTTGTGATCTGACAGAGCATGTACGAGTAGTAGACGAACGGTACAACGGAGCTATCATGGCGGTGCGGCGACTTGACTTCTGATGGCGGCAGCGGCAGCCTACGCAGGACGGCGGGTCGGGGCGGGGGGGAAGGGCTTAACAGTGAGAGTGTGAGACCACGACATCAGTACAGAATACAGAAGCTTCGGTGCACTCGTACAGTAGCAACGCGAGCTCCGACAACAAGTTTCTCTGTGTTGAAGTCTCCTCGGCGCCACCTGCTGGCACAGCGGCAGTCGATCGATAGTCCATTGGTCGACATACGGCGTGCCGTGTTTGCTCTCATCCCTGTCACTCGCTCGTCACAATCAACGGCGGTGACTGGCGCTGCAATTATCACCGTCCATTATGTTTGTCTGTCCTGCTCCTAGGTGTAGCCGCAGCATCGTTCTCCGATAGTAACCAGTTTCTCCGCAGATGTTCGCCGGTGGTTTGGTCGCGTTAAGAGCATCTATAATAGTTTGTTTTTAGTTTATTATTAAAAAAACTCAATCTAATAAAAAAACAAGTTTTCTAATAGATTATTTCTTGAACTTATATCTAAAACTTTAATTGCTACAAGTATACATGATTCTTAAAGATCAATAATGAAGTACAACTTTGTGGTCTACATATTTTGACTTATTTATCATATCAATAATGAAGTTTGGCTGCACATATGATTCGGTGAATACTTTACTTGAGGATAGTGAGATCCACAAAACGCGTTTTTAAATAACAAGTAAGTTTCCAATAGAGTATTTAGTTGTTTCTTATGTCTTGGTATTAGCAATTTGCTAGTTTCTTCGTCTAGAAACAATATCACCTTCTCTCCTCACATTCTCTCTTCTACATCACTTAAATACTGATATGGTAACCTCTTAGTAATAAGTGACGTGGACTGTTATAGATGCTCTAAATCATTACCTGTGAAATTTCACACCCCGATGTATACTACTTACATGATTTTCAACGTTGTTGCTTCCTCGACGATCGGGAATTACTGTGGCCTCTTGTTTCCCATCAAAACATGTATGAACCGAAGCCTATGAGAAAATTCAGAGAAACCATGGTTTTTGGAAAGCTAAATTGAGAAACCTTATTTATTTATTTATTTATTAAAAATAGTGTTGAGTTTTTGTAAGTATTACTTGTCTAATGAACACTTTGGTAGTTATTGATAAGGGTGCAAACAGGTTGGTACCAAATTCGGGAAGAGAGTTCAGTATCCGACCGGATTTGGTATTGATACCAGATAGTTAACATCGGATTCGGTAGCGAATTCGGGAGAGATCCTATCCGATCAAATAGCATCGATAAGCGGTAATCCGGATAATATCCGACCGAATATCGGGTAAACAACTCTTACTGCTCAATCGGCCTAGCCCATTGACACACCTCTCGGCCCAACAATTTTTACTCCAATTCCCTAACCTAACCAGTTAGCAGTACCCACCCACCAGGCCACCACCACCATCATTCACACAGACCGACGCCACCACTACGCATGCCTCCGCCCGCCGTTAGGAGTCGCCGCCGCCGCCATCGCCGTCAACGTCTACGGCCTCCGCCCCCGCTGCCAGGAGCCGCCTCCGCCCCCACCTAAGCTCTTCGTTGTGGCCTGCCGACACCGCCGAGAGCCACCGTCTACCGGCTCAACTCCTTCTGGTTAGTCCTCTAGCACTAGAAGCAAGTCGAAAACTATTCCTTGTTGTGGTGATTTGTTCTTGATTTTGGTTAGTCGACTCCTCTAGCACTAGCAGCACATCTACAATTTATTCTTGATTTTTGATGGTGATTTGTTATTCCCCTTCAATTGATCTGATCATTTCTTTATACTTGATAGGAACTAGGACGAACAAATTCGTTGTGATGGTATCTGGAAGCGGAAGTTCAAGTGTAAGTAAGAGTGCGGGTGTGACTACATCATTTGTAGCACCTTCACCTTCAATTGAAGGGGGAGCATCGCCACTGAAGGGGCACTCTCCATTGGCAGTGGCACACAAGGGTGTAGGATCAAGGATAACCAAGTAGAGGGGGGTGAATAGGAGGTTTCTAAATTTAATCGACCAAATAAATTTAGAAAGATAATTCTAACAAGGATGTCTAGCAACAGGACGATAGAGCAATTTAAGCTACTCAAGACAATAAAGAACTAATGTCAATACTAAATACAATTCTAACTAAGCAAAACAAGCACACTAGAGTTGCTGGAATTGTAAATGCGAAAAGTATTGACAAGAAATAACCACAATGAAGACAATGAAGTTTTTCCTGTGGTATCTAAAACCGAACTCTTCACTAGTCCACGTTGAGGAAGCTTGAACCAATCAAATCGGCTCCACGAATTAAGCCTTCCCTCGATTTCACTAGTGGTTGTTCTTCCTCCGCTCCAGAGATGGTGAACACCGAACCAATCACAAATGGCACTAGGCCTCTTCACAAACTTCTTGAAGAGATCACCGTACAAACTCCCGCCAAGCCATCTAGGTGTTAGCAACACCAAGAGTAATGAATCACGATTTTTGCTTGATGGTACTCAAGTGCAATGGATCAAATTAGAATGAATGCACTTGAATTCTTGCTCAACAACCTCACAATGAATACAATAGAGAGTATGAGGTGTGGAGTGAATGCTCTTAGCTCAAGGATGTAAATGTGTAAGCACTAACTCTGTCCAAGAGCAGGTGGATGGGTATTTATAGCCTCCCACAACAAATACGACCGTTGGGACCAGATTACAAAAAATCAGCACAATCGGTAGTACCGCTATTGAACGACCGATACTACCGCACCATCCCAAGACAGTCAATAACGGCTAGCGCAGACGCGCATTAACTGCTCTGACATAACCATTGAAAATTCAGCATGGTACTACCGCCAACTACCATGCGGTAGTTCCATTTTATCGAAGGTTCCGATTAAGAGCCGATACTCTCGTTCAGCTTTGAAGTCCGAAAACATCAGTACTGGAAATAATGTACCGCTACTTATATTCGGATGTACCGGGGTTGCGGTAATTCCGCGAGTTGCACTCCGGTACTACTGCTCCACAAAAGATCAAACCAACTCCGAAAAACACACGTTCTATAAAAAACATACCGCTAAATATTTTGGAAGAACCGGGGTGCGGCAGTTTCACTAAAAAGCACTGTGGTACTACAGCTCTTCGAAAGAGCAAACATCCTCCAAAAAACATGTGTTTTGAAAAAAAAAACGTACCGTGTTTTAAGCGGTGCTACCACAAAGAGGTAGTTCCGCATAAACAATGCCGGTACTACCGTTAGCACAAGAATGATCAAAACAACTCACTTAAAGAGGAGTGTCCACATGAACTCCCAAAATCATTTGAACTTTTCGGAACAGGGGTTTTGACCACACGATCTTGAACACTGTCGGGCAGTCTAAGTTTCACGGTAGTTCCGCCAAAGGAACTTCGGTACTACCATTGAGCGTAGTTCCGTCAAGTACATTACGGTACTACCGTTTCTGCTGAGAAAAACAGATTGGCAAACAACACAAACTCCAAATGTATATATGATCCTAGATTGATCCAATATGCACAAGAACATGCTATCAAGCTACTAGTTGTGATCCCTCTTAATAGTACATCATTTAACCTATAATCCGACCTTCCAACCAATTATCCTAAGACCGGTAAACCGAAAAAGGATCTTAAACTACTTGTACCTTGTCTTTGAGCCATATTGATCTTCATGACGACCTTTAGCATGCATCTCCATGTTGTTGTATTCATCACCAGGACTAAACCTTTTTAAACACTCAATAATCATATTAGTCTCATATAACATATTGTCATTAATTACCAAAACACTTTTTAGGGGCCTAAATGCTTTCGAAGGGCATGGTACAAATGCTAATGTTGTAGCTATAGAAGGAGAGAATGCATTAGAGGATGGTGAGCCTGGTGCAAAGAGGCAGAAGAAGAGCACATCACTTGTCTAGGATCACAACACTAGGACTACAAAGATGGTCGTGGAGGATGGCAAGAAGGTTGTTCAACGCTGGCGTAATGTAGCCATTGCAAATACAGTACCAGATGTGAGGCCGCCAATGGCACAATGTGCTTTTGGAACCATTTGAAGAAAAACATAATCTACATCCAGGTCAGTAGCAGCTCAAAGTCAAAAAAATCATGAAGACAACATCATTGTTATTAAAACCGTATAGGTATGATCAAGAATCTAGCTTAAGAAAAATTTATTTGGCGATAATCATGCATGAGTACCGTTTCAATATTGTTGAGTATGAATATTTTGTTGATTTCGTCAAATCCCTGTGCCCTAGCTTTCCGATCAAGACCCGCACCACTGTTAGGAAAGATATAATGGACCTCTTTTCAGAAGAAAAGAAAAAAGTTGTATCAATATTTTAAAACCATAGAGTGTCGCTTTAGCACAAGTATGGACACATGGACATCAAATTGGCTTGTCGGTTGTCAAACTTGTGAATGAATTTATCGGTTGTCGAACTTATGTGTGAATTTACCACTTATGTTGAACTTGTGTCGTGTTGGTTGTCAAACTTATGTAATATGTATGAATTTATCGCTAGTTGAAGGCTTGAAGTGATGGTGGTATGGTTCAGTGTATGTTCCTTTTTGTATGTGCGTACTTGTAATGCCCCGTTTATTAAAGAATTAGAAAGAGAATTAAGGGAAATGAAAGAAAGAAGAGAGAAGGGGGGCTTGGCCAGGCCGGCTTGAGTCCAAGCCGGACTTGGTGTGCGTGCCCCCTGTGCGACGCATAAAAGGGGTGGGGGAGGGGATGCTGCTCTAGCCCTAGCCACCCTACCCTACCCTAGCCACCATCGTGTTGCACACACCATTGCTATGGTGCCCTAGCCGCCGTTGTTGCGCCCTTCCGCCCTGGGTTGCCATGCGCCCCTACCGCTACCTTGTCGTGTCGCTGCCTTACTGCCGCCATTGTCGCACCTTGGGTGAAGCCTGCTGCTGCTGCCTACGCTACCGAGGCGAAAGCAAGGAAGAAGGAAGGATAAGGAAGAAGGAAGGAGAAGGGATAAGAAGGTGAAGAGAAAGAAGGGGGAGAAACTAGGGTTTTAGGTTTCGATCGTCTGATTTCGAGGGGTAACAATCTGGAAACTTTTGCTGTGATGTTAGATTGATGTTTAATCAAAGTTTAGGGTAGATCAATAGTGGGAATTTGTGGTTTTGTTATGCCCTATTTTGGTTTAGTGTGTTGCTGAGCCTTGTGAAGGATTTTTTCATAGCTTTCATTAAAGCCTAAGAGATCCGTAGCATGACCATCGAGCAAGATCTCAGCTTTGAGTCTTGTCCAGTGTGTATTCTGGAGGGGTCAAAGAGAGTGTTGAGGCATAAGAACGTTGAAGTACGCAAAAGTGTTGTGGTTGCATCAAACTAAGCGGGAAGCGACTTGGGAATCGGAGTCTTGCACGCACGAGAAGTAGTGACTTGGGAATTGGAGTCTCGCACGCGCGAGAAGTATTCAGAGTTGTTCACGATGGATATGTGTTAAAAGTTGTTTTGTTCTAGTTTTTTTGCTCTCCGTGTAGAAAGACGAGTGTAGAATTCAAGGTCGAATTCTTTTAAGGGGGTAGAATAAAATACCACGTTTATTAAAGAATTAGAAAGAGAATTAAGGAAAAGGAAAGAAAGAAGAGAGAAGGGGGAAAGGTGGGTTGAGTCGGGCTGACCCGAGTCCAAGCCAGACTCGGCGTGCGTACCCCCTGTGCGCTGCAAAAAGGGGCGTTGAGTGGGTGCTGCCCTAGGCCTAGCCACCCTGTCCTGCCTATCCGCTCCGCTGTTGCCCCTGCCTAGCTCTTCCACACGCACCACCACTACCGTGCCCTAGCTGCTGTTGCCATGCCCCTCCTTGTTGTTGTGCCACCCTGCTAGTGCCTTGCTACGCCACTGCCTTGTTTCCTTACTGCCATGCCTTGGCCAAAGGCTGTTGCTGTTGCTTCTTGCGCTGCCGAGGAGGAAGCAAGGAAGAGTAAGGAAGAAGGAAGGACAAGGGAGAAGAAGTAGAAGAGGAAGAAGAGGGAAAAACTAGGGTTTCACATTTTTGGTCGTGTAACACCCCAAAATTCACTTTTAGCTCGATTGTTTAAAAATATGGGATTTTAAAAAAATTGTTACGCTTTGTCGATGTTCGAATTTCTGGGTTGTTATTTGAAACCTCGACTTCAAAAGCACAATCCGGGCCAAAGCTTAGCCCAACCATCTTTTTACTTTTCCTTTTTCTTCCATTTTATTTTTCGCTCTTAGTCCACTCCCAGCCCAGCCACCTGCCAGCCTCTTCTCCCTTCCTAGCTTCTCCTGCTCCCTCCTCCACTCACACGTGTGCCCGACGGCCCCATGCCACTGCTCATGTCTCAACATCGCAGCTGTAGCCATGCTGCTTCCCACATCGATGTCGTCCTCACCTGACCGTGTCATTACCCCGAGGGTAATCACACTTAGATATACAGATTATTATTCGTTTGCCCGGTAGAACACCGCTCTAATGAATAATAAGCCTTACCAAAGTTAATACAGCAGAACAATAAGATAGAAACTGTACTTTATTATAACAGTGAACCACACAAGGTTATGGTCTTTAATACAAATACTTAATTACATTTGCAAAATGAGACTAAACCCCTCGCTTGCCTGTCCCACTCCACTGGACGTCTACTCGTCCCACTAGCCGAATAGGGTGTTCACCTCACCCTGGTCCTCGTAGTAAGCACCCTCACCTCCTCGGCACCTGCGTATCCTTCATCCCACTCAGGATAATCCCCGTTGGACTAGGATCTAGCAAAGGAAGTAATAGCAAGAATGAGTACTAGTGTACTCAGCAATCATTTATTAGCATATTGAGTACTAGTGTACTCAGAAAGTATTTATTAGCAAAGAAGCATTGTATGACTCTTCTCTGTTGATTATCATATTTTCTAGCTCATCTCTTACTCTGGAAAATACTTCACCAAAAATTTACGTAGCAAGTTTTAATTCTGAAAAGACTACTTATCACTCGGTGAGAAGATAGACCTCTAGCGGTCACCGTAGACTCCAATCCAGAGACATGCATGAATTCATGGTTTTATTTAGCTCCGCGCAGGCTTATACCACTTTACCTATAGCTACTCTAAGCCCTCTTTAAGCTAGGTCTCCGCATTTTCTTTGATGCGGTGTCAAGTTTAGAGTACAGAACGTTTTTCAAGTTACGTTATTAAGTCTTCACCCATCTATTTTCTGTCGGTGTCCTGGGATGCTCACCTAGTCCTCCACCGAGTTTCAATAGTGTTTGTTGGGCCGATTATCCCTTCACCCAACACTCCACCTGCGTTACTATAGTGCCTTGGATCCCCCACTTTCGGACTTGCGCTACCGATCCCGAGTTCCTCCATCACTCACTCATTATATTACTTACCCGTTGTGGAGAGTATAATAATGTAACAAGGTAGCATTTTCTGCTACGGGAAAATTGTTGGCACTTAAATACGACCCCTTATCCGAGTGAGAGTTTTGTTGGTCCTTTTTATATTATCCATATATAAAGGGTCCCACATCTTCCCTCTCTTTCATGCCAAGGGCCCCATTTACCATCCTAATAGTTTTCTGTCAGCATAGCTGCTCATCTCGATTGTATTGCTCTTTTCTCATTTCTCATTTCTCTTATCTCTTTTATCCGATTTGTTTTTTTAAGAGATAGTTTTAATGCACATATATATAATGATACAAAAAGGTAATTTTTTTACATTTAATATAACTAGGTTGATGTTAAGAGAATAGGCTTCCCTTCGTATTCGTAGTAAAGCTCGGTGTTAACGGATCCTGGATTAGCTACTCCTACTTGAGCCATTTCATCTTCTGCAATTATACGGCAGACACGTATAATAGAAATACTTAGTTGTTTGGGTGATATTATGCTTACATTAATTCGTTGCTTCCTTTTTCGGTAGATTTTAATTTAATTAATTTTTTTGGATCCTTGTTATGTTAGAGCTTCCCCATGACTATTTTTCCTACGACCTGCTAGCGCTAGATTTCGAGGTCGCTGAACTCGCACACTCTCGCTCCTAGCGTGGGTTGGCTCGATACTGAGAGGCTGGTTTGCACTTATCCGGGCCTTTGAATTTTTTTCGAAATTAGTCTATCCTAATTCTAGCGATATATGCCCGCAACATGACACACTACATGCACCCGGCCTACGCACTGTGCTACACTACACTCACGTTGAACATACACTAACACTAAACACACAACACACACACACCCAAAACACCACTCACACAACACACAACAACACTCACTACACACACACACACACACCCTCTACACAACACGCGCGCACACACAAGAGCACAACACCACACAACACTCACACGCTACACACATGCGCACAACACTCACTGCAAAACACACCGCACTCAACCCTCTCTCTCTCTCGGTGCCTCTTTTTTTCCTTCCCCTTTTGCGGTGACTCACCCTCTCCCTCTCTCGCCCAAATCCAGCGCCTCCCTAGGCGCGGCTAGTCCCCTACGGCTCCCCTCCGTCGGTTCCCCTTCGGATATGCGTTGCCGCTTCGGGTGCTTCCTCTGGTGGACTCTGTCGGGATTTTTGAGGTGACTTCGGTGGTTCCTTGCTGGTTCTACATCGCCACCTCGGTTGCCTTCGGTTGGCCCTTCGGTTGCCTCCCTCGCCGGTTCCTCTCCGGATAATGTTAATGGATAATGGAACAAAATTGTATTCTTACGTCATGTGCACAATCATGTCATGAAAGAAAAAGACCACCTCGGGTAGGCACATGAGATCTACTATGGTGGTAGTACTCCACGGGAGTGGAGAGATCCTGGTTCTGTAGGGGATGGGCTAACGAAATGGAGGACACTGACGATGTTCACTTATGCGATACTGGTATATGCCATGAGATGAGTAACTGAGAATGTAGTGTAGAATTGCATTGCACTAATGAAAATATGATGATGATGATGAGAATACATGAATGATAAGCTTCTTATGTGTATATTTATGGTTCTATTATGTACTTACTAAGTCTTAGATTCACCCTTACTTTGTTGTTGTTTTCAGGTGAACATTGAAAGCGACATGCATGAGACGAGAGTAGTACTTACATTCATATGACCCAAATTTCAATTTCAAGAAATTTAAAAGTTTATTTATGTTTGTGGTTTTTCTGAATTTTCAAAACATTTTATAAATATTTTAAAGCTAAAACAGATTTATTTGCAAAATTAAAAGTCAACAAATAATTGGAAATAATTTTATTAAGTCGAGAATGAGTACGGAATTTCGTGAATTTTCCATAATTTTGGAAGTATTTTGCTATTTTCTAAAGCTATTATGAATTATCGTAATTAAAACAAATAGAAAAGCAAAGAAAACCTCTACATGTTTGGGCGAAACCCAAAGGCTCGCCCAAACTCACTCCATGTGTGTAATTTCAGGCCAGCCGCCGCACCCTCTCTCTCACCTCCTCATCCACCGTTGGATCTTAATCCAACGCGCGCCACGCACACGCACGCCTTCCGATCTCCACCGCTCGATCGCGCCGCGACGGTCAGATCTTTTACAATCACCGCACGGTCCGAATGTTATAAACAATGTGAGCCCATGCGATCTTAATCCAACGGCCGCGCGAGAATCACTTACCGATTCGCACGATCTAATTTCCACCGTTGGATCAAAATCCAACGGTGTGCCTAATCTCAACGTCGCTTCATTCCATCATATCAACCGTCGATCGAATCGGACGATTTCAGTCGTCGTCTTCCTCGCCTCTTCTTCTCCGCACGCCATGCCGCCGCCATTTCGCGACGCTACCGAGCTCGCTAACGGCCTAATCTCAACCGCCCAACCTATTCGCGACGCGTGCACGACCGCGTCCACCACCGCCGCATTTCCATGTTCTCCTCTTCTCGGACGGTTTCACCTCAACGCCGCAACCGCCGCCGACGACCCCACTTCCTCCACGCGCTCAGGCTCGACGCCTATAAAGGAAGCCCCGCGCCTTCCTTCACTCAACTCAAAGCCATCACTCACTCCTTCCTCTCCATCAACGCCGTCGTAATTCTTGTTTTAGGTTTTGCTACGCCGGTGAAGACCACGGTGCTCCGCCGCAGCAACGCCGGCCGCCGTGGACCACACCAACGACTTCCCATCACCGGAGCTTCCTCACGCACCTCTTCTTCGCCTCGGGCACCTTGGTCACCCTCGCGGCAACCACCGTGCTTCTTCCTCCGCTCGGCACCAATTCCGCCACCACCGTCGCCGTCGTGCAAGTCGGTGTACCATCATGTTCGCAATAATCGTGACTACGTGTTGATACCACTCGCCGCCGGTGAACCTCCGCCTGGCGGTTGGCGCGCCGCGACACTTTTGCCCCGTCAAGCCGACGTGGGTCGCCACCGGCACCACGGGCACCATCTCAAGCAACACGGCTTGCGTGGCGCGTGTCGGCGCCACGCACACACCCACGTGGTCCAGTCCACGCGCCGTTTCTTCCAAAGTTGGTGGGCTTGGTTCACCGTGGCCACCACCGACACATGGGGCCCACTCGCCGAATACTTTTAAATCTTTATTTTCCGAAATCTGTAGCTGATGTAATCATTGCGCAATAAATGGATTTTCGGTGAGGAAAATAATACGGAAAATTCAATAAAATTTGATTTAGTATAAACTTCAAAATTCATAACTTTTGCATATGAACTCCAAATTGGGTGATTCAAATTGCAAAATTTATATAAAATTATAATCTAGCTAACTAAACCAAAATATTTCAGTTTGGAGTTAATTTGAGCTATGTTTTTGAATTTATTTGAATTTGCATTGAATTTGTCGTATTTTACAGTATAGAATTGACGACTCAGGAGAGTTCGATCAAACTGAAGATTTAGAATTTCAAGACATCGACCAAGGCAAGTTACACCATTGACCATATTGCCCCTATTATTTTAAGTTATTTTAAGTTTTAAATTCCTTAATGCATGCATATGTTGTTATAAATATTTTAATATCCTGTTTTACATATAGTTAATTCCATATGTTATTGTATGGCCAAATTTGAATGTTGTATCTGACTACCTTGATACCATAGGCAAGATATTACCAAAATCCAAATATATGCTTAGCCAAGCTTAGTCCACATTACAGAATTTGGGAGGGTTTACACCAGATTTCTACAAATTGTTTTCAAACTTGACATTGTGGTGTTGTCTTACCACATGAGTTTAAAAATGAAGTGTTTATTCAAAATAAAATCAAAATGGGTTTGGACTTGGGCGAAATGGTCGAATGGTGGGTGCAGTTTATGCACGGGTTTGATCCGTTAAGATCAAGGCCCATGGGTTGTAGGAATGACGCCAAGTCAATTGAGGACCGGTCTATTGCTATGCCATAACGTACCACCACATGTCCCTGTATGGGCGGGATTTGGCTAACTAATTTGTGATGTCCTAGTATATTTATGTCATGTGATTTTGTGGGTGTCGGTTAGGCGTTTTATTCCACTTGGCAAGAGGGGCTTAGGAGGACAGTCGGTCAAAGGGGCGAAACCTTAGCGGGCATGAATGTACTAGGATAAAACATTGTAAAGGCCTCATGGTAATTGCTCATCCACACGCCTACGGGCGTGAATTGGCCGAGCATAACGAGCATGTCACCTCGTGTGGGTAAAGTTGTACCAACTCGCATAGTAGAAACTATTCGAATAGCGCGTCGCGGTCATGGACATGCTAGCGGGGCCACTTAAAGTTAGAATTATTTTTGGTTTTAAAATGCTTTATTAAATGTTGAGGATGGTTAATCCTTATGAAAATTTGGGCGGAAGCCAAGTGTTAGGAGGATCCTTCACTTTATCATTGGAGGTTATCCACATTATATCATTGTCATTTCAAAATATGATTTTATCCATAGTATAAAATTGCCTTGGAAACTACTATGCTTATTCAAATCGAAAATGTTGTTTATGCAAAACAACCCCGCCATACTCACTTGTTTCCTTATGCATGCATTTAAATTCAATATTGGGTGTGACTTGCGAGCACGGTAGTAGTGCTCACTCTTCTTTGAATAAATCTTATTCGGAGAAGATCGCTATCTTGACGGCGAGGACCGGACGAGTAGGCCTTTCGACCAGACGATTGCTGTGGCGCATCGTGTGCTCCCACTATTATGTTATTTTATTGTGTTTATCATTTGGCATTTGATATTATTATTCAGACTCATTTGTATTAAACAGTTATTTATTTAATGTCATTTACATTTTCGTGATATGAATGTGATATTCATTTTTGTGAGACTGTGTACACTGGAAATCCTCGACTGGTGTTTGAACACAGAGAATTCGAAATATCCTTGGTATCCTTGGTATGTGGGTCTCTTCGTGAAACTCAGATGCTGCATCATCTTCCATAGGATATCCGCCCATTCTCCAGCGTAGACTCCATGGGAGATACGGGTCGGTCTCTCGGCCATCTACAATTTTAGAAAGGACAAGAGTTTAGAAATTTTTTTAATAGAGAAAGGAAGAGTAAGACTCTGGAAGACAGGTAAATAGTTTGTAAATTTTTGAAAAATAGTCCTTAATGGTTTTACCAATTCTCCCGTGGGCCATGACCTACATTCGATATGGCTCTGATACCACTTTTGTCGAACCCGGAGCGAAGGATCCGAATTCTCGTGTTCAAACACGATCGAGGATTTCGGTGTACAGATCTCACAAAAATGAATATCACATTCATATCACGAAAATGTAAATGGCATTAAATAAATAACTGTTTAATACAAATGAGTCTGAATAATAATATCAAATGTCAAATGATAAACACAGCGGAAATAACATAATAGTGGGAGCCACACGATGCGCCATGTGCAATCGTGCAGGTCGAAGGCCTACTCGTCGGGTCCTCACCGTCAAGATAGCAATCTTCTCCTGAATAAGATTTATTCAGCAAGAGTGAGCACTACTACCGTGCTCGCAAGTCACACCCAATATTGAATTTAAATGCATGCATAAGGAAACAAGTGAGTATGGCAGGGGTTGTTTTGCATAAACAACATTTTCAGTTTGAATAAGCATAGTAGTTTCCAAGGCAATTTTATACTATGGATAAAATCATATTTTGAAATGACAATGATATAATGTGGATAACCTCCAATGATAAAGTGAAGGATCCTCCTAACACTTGGCTTCCGCTAAATTTTCATAAGGATTAACCATCCTCAACATTTAATAAAGCATTTAAAACCAAAAATAATTTAACTTTAAGTGGCCCTGCTAGCATGTCCATGACCGCGACGCTATTCGAATAGTTTCTACTATGCGAGTTGGTACAACTTACCCACACGAGGTGACATGCTCGTTATGTCGCCACCCACGCTTCCGTAGGCGTGTGACTCGAGCAATTACCATGAGGCCTTTACAATGTTTTATCTAGTACATTCATGCCCGCTAAGGTTTCGCCTTTGACTCCACTGCCTCCGAAGCCCTCTGCGCCAAGTGGGAATAAACGTCTAACCGACACCCACAAAATCACATGACATAAATATACTAGGACATCACAAATTAGTTAGCCAAATCTCGCCATACAGAACATGTGGTGATACGTTATGGCATAGCAATAGACCGTCCTCAATTGACTTGGGCGTCATTCCTACAACCCATGGGCCTTGATCTTAACTAGATCAAACCTGCATAAACTCGCACCCACCATTCGACCATTTCGCCCAAGTCCAAACCCATTTTGATTTTATTTTGAATAAACACTTCATTTTTAAACTCATGTGGTAAGACAACACCACAATGTCAAGTTTGAAAACAATTTAGAAATCAGTGTAAACCCTCCCAAATTCAGAATGTGGACTAAGCTTGGCTAAGCATATATTTGGATTTTGGTAATATCTTGCCTATGGTATCAAGGTAGTCAGATACAACATTCAAATTTGGCCATACAATAACATATGGAATTAACTATATGTAAAACAGATATTAAAATATTTATAACAACATATGCATGCATTAAGGAATTTAAAACTTAAAATAACTTAAAATAATAGGGCAATATGGTCAATGGTGTAACTTGCCTTGGTCGATGTCTTGAAATTCTAAATCTTCGGTTTGATCGAACTCTCCGAGTCGTCAATTTATACTGTAAAATACGACAAATTCAATGCAAATTCAAATAAATTCAAAACATAGCTCAAATTAACTCCAAACTGAAATATTTTGGTTTAGTTAGCTAGATTATAATTTTATATAAATTTTGCAATTTGAATCACCCAATTTGGAGTTCATATGCAAAAGTTATGAATTTTGAAGTTTATACTAAATCAAATTTTATTGAATTTTCTGAATTATTTTCCTATTGAAAATCCATTTATTGCGCAATGATTACATCAGCTACAGATTTCGGAAAATAAAAGATTTAAAAGTATTCGACAGTGGGCCCTATGTGTCGATGGCTGGCCACGGTGAACCAAGCCCACCGAACTTTGGAAGAAACGGCGCGGTGGATCGACCACGGGTGTGTGCGTGACCGACACGCGCCACGCAAGCCGTGTTGCCGAGATGGCGCCGGTGGTGCCACGATGGCGACCCACGTCGGCAACGGCGGCAAAGGTGTCGCGCGGCCGACAACGGCGGCGGCGCGGAGGTTCACGGCGGCGAGTGGTATCAACACGTAGTCACGATTATGCGAACATGATGGTACTGAACTAACGCACGACGGCGACGGTGGTGGTGGAATTGGTGCCGAGCGAGGAAGAAGCACGGTGGTTGCGGCGAGGTGACCAAGGTGCCCGAGCGGAAGAAGAGGTGCGTGAGGAAGCTCCGGTGATGGGAAGTCGTTGGTGTGGTCCACGGCGGCGGGCTTTGCTTGGCGCGAGCACTTGTGGTCTTCACGGCGTAGCAAACCCTAAAACAAGAATTACGGCGTTGATGGGAGAGGAAGGAGTGAGTGATGGCTTTGAGTTGAGTGAAGAAGGCGCCGGGCTTCCTTTTATAGGCGTCGGGGAGCTCAGTGCGGAGGAAGTGGGTGCGGCGGCTTTGCGGCGTTGAGGCGAAACCGTCCGAGAAGAGGAGAACATGGGGAAATGCGGCGATGTGGACGCGATGCACACGCATCGCAATAGGTTGGCGGTTGAGATTAGGCCGTTAGCGCAGCGCGCGCGCATGAAATGGCGGCGTATTATGCGCGTGAGGAAGAAGAGGCGAGGAAGACGACGACTTTAATCGTCCGATTTCGATCGACGTTGATAACGATGGAATGAAGCGACGTTGAGATTAGCACGGCCGTTGATTTTGATCAACGGAAATTAGATCGTGCGAATCGGTAAGTGATTCTCGGCGCAGCCGTTGATTAAGATCGCACGCTCACATTGTTTATAACATCGGACCGCGCGGTGATTGTAAAAGATCCGACTGGTCGTGCACGATCGAGCGATGAGATCGGAAGGGTGCGCGTGGCAGATGCGCATGCGTTGGATTAAGATCCAACGGATGAAGAGGTGAGAGAGTGTGCAGCACTGGTCGAAACTGGCGCATGGGAGTGAGTTTGGGGCGAGCCTTGGGTTTCTACCAAACACTGTTAGAGGTTTTTTTTGCTTTTCTATTTGTTTTAATTCGATAATTCATAATAGCTTTAGAAAATAGCAAAATACTTCCAAAAATCATGGAAAATTCACGAAATTCTCATACTCATTCGGACTTAATAAAATTATTTCAATTATTTGTTGACTATTAATTTTGCAAATAAATCTGTTTTAGCTTTAAAATATTTATAAAATGTTTTGAAAATTCAGAAAACCACAAACATAAATAAACTTTAAATTTTATCAAATTGAAATTTGTCATTACGATCGCTCTCTATGAGCGAAGGATCCCGAATTCTCGTGTTCAAACACGATCGAGGATTTCAGTGTACGATCTCACAAAATGAATATCACATTCATATCACGAAAATGTAAACGACATTAAATAAATAACTATTTAATACAAATGAGTGCGAATAATAATATCAAATGTCAAATGATAAAGACAAATGGAAATAACATAATAGTGGGAGCCACGATGGCGCGCCACGTGCAATCGTCTCGTCGAAGGCCTACTCGTCGGGTCTCACGTCAAGATAGCAGCTTCTCTGAATAAGATTTATTCACAAGAGTAAGCACTACTACCGTGCTCGCAAGTCACACGCAATATTGAAAATTCAAGCGGATGGTGAACACCCGCACAGAAATGGCAAAGATCCGTGGTCGTAATATGGGAATACCGAGCAACCATGAGCGGCATGTTCACAACCTCCCACCACCAAAGAAGAAGACTGGATTGGCAATGATGATGGCCAATCAAACTCACCTTATTGAATTGTTGGCTCACGCTCAACAACGCCGTAACAACCAGGCAACAACAGCTACCGCCGCAACTCAGGCACCGGCACACCTTTCTCAGCGGGTGACCACGTCGGAGTTCATGCGTATGCGTCCTCCGACATTCTCCAGCAGCACCGAGCCGATGGATGCTGACGATTGGCTTCGTGCCATCGGAAAGAAACTGGACATCGCGCAATGCACAGATCGCGAGAGGGTCCTGTTCGCAACTCATCAGCTCAACGGACCAGCTTCGAGAATGGTGGGACAACCGCGCATCTCACACGCCAACGCCTGTGCCATCTCGTGGGACGAGTTCATCGAGCCTTCCGTCATGCACACATTCTGCGGCGGATGACATTGAAGAAGAAGGAGTTCCATGCCCTTCGCCAAGGCAATCGCTTCGGTGAGCGAGTATCTCCACCGCTTCAACCGGCTGGCACGCTATGCCCCTACCGATGTGGCCCGAGATGAAGAACGGCAAGAAAGGTTCTGGAGGGACTCAACGACGATATCTCCGCCCAACTCATCTCCCGAACTTCACCGACTTCCAACGGTTGGTGGACAAGGTGATCCGCCAGAGGCCAAGCATCACGAGATGGAGAACATAGCGGAGGATGGCCGCCGAAGTTCAACGCAGAGGCTTTCCCAAGCCTCGTTTCATTCACCGCGACCATCGCAGCGTGGGAAGTTCGATCTTCCACATCCGAGCCTCGGTGCAATCGCCGCCAACACCCCAACTTCGCAATGCATCAACCGGAGGACAATTTGAGAGAAGAGCTCGCCTCCATTCGCAGGAGTGACTGTTTCCACTCGCAATGAAACGAGCCACTATGCCAACAGATGCCCCAAGAAGCGAGCAGTGGCGTCTTCAAGCCAAGACCAGAGTCACGACATCATGGCGTCTCGCAGCCGTCAGCGGTTCATCAAGGGCGTGTGAACCACGCCACTACCGAGAAAGCCAGCGACCGGATGTTGTGCTTGGTATGTTTCTTGTCAATTCAATACCAGCTTCAGTGCTATTTGATTCCGGAGCTTCGCATTCTTTCGTGTCAAATAAATTTGTGGGCAAAAATGGGTTACCAATATCTTCCTTAGCAAATCCCATGATAATCCATTCTCCGGGCTTAGAAATGAGAACTAGTTCTTTATGCCCGAACCTCACCCTTGAAATATCCGGAGTATCCTTCCTAGCACACTTGATGGTCTTGCATTCCCAAGGTCTGGACGTTATTCTTGGAATGGATCGTTAGCCAAGAATCATGGACAAATAGACGTGCTAATAGGTCTATCACTCTCACAAATGGAGAAGGAATTTCAGTTGAGTTCAAACCCAAGACCTGCACCAATGGAAGTTCTATCCTCACCAGCATGAAGGAAGTGAAACTTGAAGACATACCTGTAGTCCGAGAATATGCTGATGTCTTTCCTGATGAATTACCTGGCATGCCACCGGATCCGGACGTCATGTTCTTAATTGACTTAGTCCCGTGGACGCTCCAATATCGGCGACCCTATAGAATGCCGGCTAATGAGTTAGCGGAATTGAAGAAACAGATTGAAGAAGCTGCAGGCGCAGGTTACATCCACCCAGTTCATCACCTTGGGGAGCACCGGTCTTTGTTCGTCAAGAAAAAGGACAATAGCATGAGGATGTGTGTTGATTGGATCACTCAATGAGGTGACGATCAAGAACAAATATCCTTTACCTGTGATAGATGATCCGCTTGATCATTGAAAGAGCAATCGCTTTTTCAAAGATTGATTTGAGATCGGGCTATCATCAATCAAGATCGGACGTAAGATATTCCAAGACACCTTCACCACCAGATATGGACTGTACGAGTTTACAGTGATGTCTTTCGGTTTGACGAACGCCCCTGCTTATTTCATGAATATGATGAACAAAGTGTTCATGGAATTCCTGGATAAGTTTGTGGTTGTTTTCGTCGATGACATTCTCATCTACTCGAAGGATGAAGAAGAACACGAGAAGCATATCAGAATGATACTGGACAAACTCAGGGAGCATCAACTCTATGCCAAATTCAACAAAAGTGAATTTTGGCTAAGTCAAGTGGCATTCCTTGGGCATATTGTGTCAACAGGAGGAATCGCATAGATCCCGCCAAGGTTGAAGCCGTGTCGATTGGAAGCAACCGGGACGGTCACCAAGTGAGAAGTTTCTTGGACTAGCGGTTATTACCGCAGTTCATTGAAAATTTTCTAAGATTGCAAGACCCATGACTCAACTTCAAGGAAAAGAAATTTGATTGGACAGATGCTGTGAAGAAAGTTTTCGGGACTCAAGAGGAGATTAGTCTCAGCACCTGTGTTAGTTTTACCTGATATCCGTAAAGATTTCGAGATCTTCTGCGACGCATCCCGTCAAGGTCTCGGATGCGTATTGATGCAGGAAGGTAAGGTAGTAGCGTATGCATCCAGGCAGTTGAGGCCACATGAAGGGAATTATCCAACCCATGATCCGAGGTAGCGGCGATTGTGCATGCCTTGAAGATCTGGCGCGCATTATCTCATTGGTAACATTGTGAGATTTTCACGGATCACAAGAGTTTGAAGTATATATTCACACAGGCAGAATTAAACCATCTACAGAGAAGATGGTTAGAGTTGATAAAAGATTATGATCTTGGAATCCATTATCACCTGTGCAAAGCAAATGTAGTTGCGTATGCCCCGAGCGTAAAGGCCTATTGCAATACCATGATGGTGCGGAATGAACAGCCTTAACTACATGAAGAATTGAAGGGTCTAAACTTGGAGATTGTCGGTCAAGGTTGTGTGAATGCTTTGGAAGTACAACCGACTCTTCAAAGTCGATCGAGAAAACAACTAGAAGATGATGACATCAAGGAGATCAAGAAGAATATGCGAAGAGGCAAGGCTCGAGGATTCGCCAAGATGAACAAGGAACTGTGTGGTTTGGGAACCGCATTTGTGTACCTAACCGGCAGGAGTTAAAACAATCAATTCGAAGGAGGCTCGTGAAACGCCTTACTCCATTCACCGGAAGCACCAAGATGTACCAGATCCAAGGAGAAATCGGTGGGTCAAGATGAAGCGAGAAATTCTTGAGTTCGTGCGCGCATTGTGATGTGTGTCGCGAGTTAAGGCGTAACATCGAGACCGGTGGATTGTTGCGGCCACTACCGATTCCGTAATGGAAGTGGGAAGAGATTGACATGGACTTCATCATTGGACTTCCTAGGACCCAATCGGGATATGATTCTATACGGGTGATAGTTGATCGGTTGACCAAAGTAGCTCACTTCATTCCGTCAAGACTACATACGAAGCGCCGATTAGCGAGTTATATGTGGCTAGGATTGTTTGTTTACACGGGTACCCAAGAAGATCGTGTCCAAGCGAGGTTCTCGATTTACATCAAGATTCCGCAGAGTGCGCATGAAGCCTTAGGCACGGACTCAACTTCATGATGCCTATCATCCTCAAACAGATGGTCGACGAACGCACCAATCAAGTCCTCGAAGATATGCTCCGAGCCCGTGCCTGGAATTTGGACAAAGTTGGGACAAGAATTTGCCATATGCAATTCTCGTATAACAATAGCTATCAAGCTAGTTTGCAAATGGCTCCTTTTGAAGCATTGTATGGCGAAAATGCGAACTCCACTGTGGATGAAGTAGGAGAGCATCGCTCTTTGGACTGAGATAATCAAAGAGGCGAAAGTAAGGTCAAAGCTATAAGGGAACATCTCGAAAGTGGCACAAACCCGACAAAAGAGTTATGCCGATAAGTCGAAGGGATTTAAACTTTGAGGTAGGAGACTTGGTCTATCTCGAGTCACTCCACTCGGAGGAGTAAGAAGATTCGAACAAAAGGAAAACTCGCACCTGCATTTGTGGGGCCATACAAAATTCTAGCCAAAAGAGGTGAAGTGGCATATCAGCTTGAGCTACCAGAAGCCTTGTCAGCTATGCACGATGTCTTCCATGTATCCCAGTTGAGGAAATGCTTACAAGCGCCATAAGACCATACCTTCTTGGAAAGCTTCGATCTCCGTGAAGATCTCACCTACGTGGAGCGACCAATCAAGATTCGGATGTCGCAGAGCGAGTCACCGGCGTAATCATCGATCATACAAGGTACAGTGGAGTCATCACCGGAAAGTGAAGCCACATGGGAAAAGAAGAAGACCTCAAGACCAACTATCCCGATCTCTTTGCTGACCAATCCTGAATCTCGGGTCGAGATTCCCTTAAGGGGGGTAGGTTTGTAACAGCCCAAATTTCAATTTCAGTAAAATTTAAAAGTTTATTTATGTTTGTGATTTTTCCTGAATTTTCAAAAACATTTTATAAATATTTTAAAGCTAAAACAGATTTATTTGCAAAATTAAAAGTCAACAAATAATTGGAAATAATTTTATTAAGTCCAGAATGAGTATGAGAATTTCTGTGAATTTTTCCATAATTTTTGGAAGTATTTTGCTATTTTCTAAAGCTATTATGAATTATCGTAATTAAAACAAATAGAAAAGCAAAGAAAACCTCTAACAGTGTTTGGCCAAACCCAAAGGCTCGCCCAAACTCACTCCATGTGCCCGCTCAAACCACCGCCGCACTCTCTCTCACCTCTCATCCACCGTTGGATCTTAATCCAACGCACGCGCCACGCACACGCACCCCTTCCGATCTCCACCGCTCGATCGTGCACCGACGGTCAGGATCTTTTACAATCACCGCACGATCCGAATGTTATAAACAATGTGAGCCGTGCGATCTTAATCCAACGGCCGCGCGAGAATCGATTCGATTCGCACGATCTAATTTCCACCGTTGGATCAAAATCTAACGGCTGTGCCTAATCTCAACGTACCGCTTCATTCCATCTGTTATCAACCGTCCGATCGAAATCGGACGATTCCGAGTCGTCGTCTTCCTCGCCTCTTCTTCCTCCTCACGCCGCAACTGTGCCGCCCGCCATTTCCGCACGCGCCCGAGCTCTGCTAACGGCCTAATCTCAACCGCCCCAACCTATTCGCGTACGTGTGCACGACCACGCCCACCACCGCCGCATTTCCCCATGTTCTCCTCTTCTCCGGACGGTTTCACCTCAACGCCGCAACCGCCGCCAAGACGACCCCACTTCCTCCACGCCGCTCCGAGCTCCCGACGCCTATAAAAGGAAGCCCCGGCGCCCTTCCTTCACTCAACTCAAAGCCATCACTCACTCCTTCCTCTCCCATCAACGCCGTCGTAATTCTTGTTTTAGGTTTTGCTACCACGCGAAGACCACGAAGTGCTCGCGCCGCAACGCCCACCGCCGTGGACCACACCAACGACTTCCCATCAACGGAGCTTCCTCACGCACCTCTTCTTCGCCTCGAGCACCTTCGGCCACCCCGCCGGCAACCACCGTGCTTCTTCCTCCGCTCCGGCACCAATTCCGCCACCACCGCCGCCTCGTCTGCGCAATTCGGTACCATCATGTTCGCAATAATCGTGACTACGTGTTGATACCACTCGCCGCCGGTGAACCTCCGCTGGCCGCCGCGTTGTCGCCGCGCCGACACTTTTGCCCCGCTGCCGACGTGGGTCGCCACCGTGGCACCACTGGGCACCATCTCAAAGAACACGGCTTGCGTGGCGCCGTGTCAGCGGCCACGCACACACCCACGTGGTCCAGCCCACCGCGCCGTTTCTTCCAAAGTTCGGTGGGCTTGGTTCACCGTGAGCACCACCGACACATGGGGCCCACTGCCGAATACTTTTAAATCTTTTATTTTCGAAATCATAGCTGATGTAATCATTGCGCAATAAATGGATTTTCGTGAGGAAAATAATTGAAAATTCAATAAAATTTGATTTAGTATAAACTTAAAAATTCATAACTTTTGCATATGAACTTCAAATTGGGTGATTCAAATTGCAAAATTTATATAAAATTATAATCTAGCTAACTAAACCAAAATATTTCAGTTTGGAGTTAATTTGAGCTATGTTTTTGAATTTATTTGAATTTGCATTGAATTTGTCGTATTTTCACAGATAGAATTCGACGACTCAGGAGAGTTCGATCAAATCAAGATTTAGAATTTCAAGACATCGACCAAGGCAAGTTACACCATTGACCATATTGCCCCTATTATTTTAAGTTATTTTGTTTTAAATTCCTTAATGCATGCATATGTTGTTATAAATATTTTAATATCCTGTTTACATATAGTTAATTCCATATGTTATTGTATGGCCAAATTTGAATGTTGTATCTGACTACCTTGATACCATAGGCAAGATATTACCAAAATCCAAATATATGCTTAGCCAAGCTTAGTCCACATTACAGAATTTGGGAGGGTTTACACCAGATTTCTACAAATTGTTTTCAAACTTGACATTGTGGTGTTGTCTTACCACATGAGTTTAAAAATGAAGTGTTTATTCAAAATAAAATCAAAATGGGTTTGGACTTGGGCGAAATGGTCGGAATGGTGGGTGCAGGTTTATGCACGGGTTTGATCTGGTTAAGATCAAGGCCCATGGGTTGTAGGAATGACGCCCAAGTCAATTGAGGACCGGTCTATTGCTATGCCATAACGTACCACCACATGTCCTGTATGGGCAGGATTTGGCTAACTAATTTGTGATGTCCTAGTATATTTATGTCATGTGATTTTGTGGGTGTCGGTTAGACGTTTTATTCCCACTTGGCGCAAGAGGGGCTTCCTGAGGACAGTCGATCCAAAGGGCGAAACCTAGCGGGCATGAATGTACTAGGATAAAACATTGTAAAGGCCTCATGGTAATTGCTCACCACACGCCTACGAGCGTGAATTGGCCGACATAACGAGCATGTCGCCTCGTGTGGGTAAAGTTGTACCAACTCGCATAGTAGAAACTATTCGAATAGCGCGTCATGGTCATGGACATGCTAGCAGGGCCACTTAAAGTTAGAATTATTTTTGGTTTTTAAAATGCTTTATTAAATGTTGAGGATGGTTAATCCTTATGAAAATTTGGGCGGGAAGCCAAGTGTTAGTAGGGGATCCTTCACTTTATCTTTGGAGGTTATCCACATTATATCATTGTCATTTCAAAATATGATTTTATCCATAGTATAAAATTGCCTTGGAAACTACTATGCTTATTCAAACTGAAAATACTGTTTATGCAAAACAACCCCTGCCATACTCACTTGTTTCCTTATGCATGCATTTAAATTCAATATTGGGTGTGACTTGCGAGCACGGTAGTAGTGCTCACTCTTGCTGAATAAATCTTATTCAGGAGAAGACTGCTATCTTGACGGTGAGGACCCGGACGAGTAGGCCTTCTGACCCAGACGATTGCCTGTGGCGCATCGTGTGGCTCCCACTATTATGTTATTTCCGCTGTGTTTATCATTTGACATTTGATATTATTATTCAGACTCATTTGTATTAAACAGTTATTTATTTAATGCCATTTACGTTTTCGTGATATGAATGTGATATTCATTTTTGTGAGACTGTGTACACTGGAAATCCTCGACTGGTGTTTGAACACAGAGAATTCGGGATCCTTCGCTCCCGGGTTCGACAACTTCACATGCTATCGATCATGGAGCTATCATTATTTAGTTGATATAATTATTTCTATAGACTTGGTGCATTTACCTAGAGTTTACTTAGTGAACATTGATTTCATTATCTTAATGATGTGGAGCATGAGTGGTATTAGATCGTATAGTAATGATGATTTATGACTATATTATAGTAATAGTTTATTTATTAGTATTGTTGCTAATCAATATTCCTAGACACATGGTTCCAGACGTTCTCGGATGTATGGCCCGAGCGTTCTTGGACACGAGGTCCAAAGTTGTGTAGGGTAACCCATAGTTGGTTTCTACTCATGCATAGGTTGTTGTAATTATAAGTAATTATGGTTCAAATTTAGAGTGAAAAATTTATATGTGATATTCTGGACTCTTTGTGGAGCTGGGGTGTTACAGTACTATCCGCCTACATTATCCGTTTCCGATCCGAAACCATCACGTGTCCGTCTCGATGATACCGTGTCCGAAACTCCGAATTCATATTCATATGCAGCTTTACCGTATCCGACTTCGAATCCGGGGAAAAATGTAGGTTAAGATACGGTACGACAATATTCGTCCAAATCCGCCCCGATTGCACACTGGTTATTGATTTGTGTGCAGTACTTATACTAATGTAATATTGTAATGGCAATTGTCAATTTGTAATCCTGTGATTGATGCGAGTGCAGCTAGAACATGGTGTCCAATGCCAACCATGCCATTCTAGTTTGGGACAAACAGCAAATGGTAAAGGAGGTTGGTCTAGTTGGGCCGGCCGCGGACCAAGACTTGCGGACCGACCACCACGCGCACTCCAATTTTGAGCCCAAATCGCGAGCAACCGGTGGGAGACCGCGGCGAGATATTTCGCATCGGTGGCAGTCTCGTAAAAGCCACCTCTCCTCCTCCCGGCCGTCCGATCAGGACACCTGGACGATCGGACAGGTGATAAGGGGAGGGAGCAGGCGCGCGAGCCCAACCGTGGTGGCAATGATTGGGCTCGCACCTACGACCTTTGACTAGCGACTCCCTTCACCTATGCCCAAAAATTCTAGCTGGGATCGCTTTTGCACTTTGCACCCTGAAACTTTGATAATTGCCCAATATCATTGTTTCGTATTGTGAAACATGCTGTGCCGGTTTATGTTACTGTGATTTGGGAGTGGATTATTTACTGGTTGGATTCGTTGTTTCTGAAAATACATCATTGCTTCACGTTAAAGGTAACGTTGCTGTATTGCTCAATACAAATTTCACCATATTTATATAGAGTTCTTTTGCGTTGAGAAATTATTTCATTGTTTGGTTGGAACTTTCAATGCTTCAAAGGCTGCTACAATACCACTGCCAATGTACCCCCTGCTCTACTCCAATACTTATGATAATCTGAAAGGTTCTATTTCGATCCAACAGTACTAAAATAAACAACACAACACAACACTTTATCACCCTACAATTAAAAACATTTGAAAACCAAGCCCCTTTTCGCGAAATTATAGCAAACCAAGGGGGCAGGATGCAAAGATATCCCAACTTTGCCATTTTGGCGACCAACAATCGGAGGAGAGAGAGAGGGGGAGCCAGTCACAATTCACGAGGCTAAAAAAAAGCACCGAGAAATCTAGTGGTGCTGCGGGCGAACCCTCCTCCCTCCCCTTCCTCCATTTCCCACTCCAAAAATTTTTCACCTCACGCCTCTCCTCTCCCCGCGTCGACGACCCCCGAAGCTTCCAGAAGCTTCTAGGGCCTCCCCTCGCGGCTCCCTTTCCAGATCGCCGCCTCCGGTAGCGGCGAGGCTGCTTCGCGACGGCGGAGGCTGGGGTGACGGAGGTGGGGGCGGGGCTAGGTTTTGCGCTCGGGGTCGGGGGTCGGGCTGCGGCAGCCGGCGCCTGGGGAGGAGGATGCATATGATGCGGCGGCTAAAGAGCATCGCCTCCGGCCGGTCCTCCGTCTCCGATCCGGTGAGCTCGATCTCCCACCCCCGACCAGCGATTTGTGGCTCGAGTACCACTCGAGCAGCTGCATTTGGCGTTAATGACGTGAAACCAAACTGTGGGTTCGTCTATGCACGATTATCTCAGTCTCGCTCGAGCAGCAGCGTCGTGGTTCATTCATTGATATGCTTGGTTGCTATTGCCCTTTTATTTTATTTTTTTAAAAAGAAGTTGTATAGCCTGTTGCGGTATCAGGTGACAAGTGCTTTTGTTTGCCTTATTAGTTCAATTTGGCATTGATCTCCTTGCGCTTTAAAGGCGACAGCTTGTTTGCTTCTGCTGAGCTACTATTTATTTGTCCGGTTGGTTTAAAAGGATAACGTCTTTGGCTGTAATGCTGTTGCGATGTAAAACATTTATTTACTAATATGCATGCTTCATGCGTTTTGTAGATTCATGTAGAGATTTGATGCTCCATTGTGATGGTTGGAAGGTAGCCTTGTTGTCCAACATTTACTAGAAAAGGAAATATTGTCAATTAATTAGTTAATTGCCTTTAAGTTATTCACACGGGAATATTTTTTAGGGATTGACTATTCGTAAGGTGACTGAAATTTTATTAAGTATAAGTCACATGTTTTATCTATTGGATCAATATTCAATCATATGACACATCAATCTCTACACAATCTAATGGTCACAACAATTGACTTAAACTTAAGAAAATTTACGACTTAGAAATAGCAAATCCGTATTTTTTTCTATGGATTAGCCAGGAAATGGCTTAACATCTAGTGTAACTGTTTCCAACTTGCCATTGCTTCCGCTTTGCAAGTGTCTTGTAATCTTAATTATGCTCTGTGGAGCAGGCGAGCAGTCTTACAAGGCTTCTCGTAATCACATGCTTGATGAGGTGTCTAAAACTGCAGAACATTGAAAGGGAATAATTATTCCGGGCAAGCATTTTTTTAAAAAAAATATATTGGGTAGTGTAATAGTGGATTGGTGGAAAAGTTTTATGTACGAAGCTTGTTGGTTATTGCTTGGGACTGCTAGAAAAACGACTTTCAGTGTTGCAAGATCTTTTCAATTCCGTGGTTGCTAAATCGAGGCAGCTTTTACTTTGTGCTTCTCCGGATGTGAACATTGGTTTGAAAATTTGCACTGTTCTTATCAGGGTGGTGACTCCGGCTCTAAAAGGCCAAAATTTGATCAGGATGGGGCGGGAGATATTGTCATCGAACCACATCTATCTGACGATAAACCTGTGTGTATAGACCAAGAATCGTCATCATCTCATAGAGATGCTGAGGCAAGCACATCCACTAGTATGAATCCTGTTAGAACTGAAGAAACTAGTGCAGATCTTCTTCCAAAAGAAATGGATGATATGACAATAAGCGATGATAAAGTTGATGGTCATAATGATAAGGTTATTTCAATTTCATCCCACCTGCCACTTGTTGATTCTATGCATTTCTACTTTTGCTACTTATGTCATGGTTTTTCTGATTATAGGAAAATGAAGGCATTATTGTTAATGGGAATGGAACAGAAACAGGTCAGATCATTGTGACAACAATAGGGGGTCAAAATGGGAAGCCAAAGCAGGTGATACATTAACCCATATGTTCACTACTCTCTCATGTGTTCTAGAAAATTTCTGGGTGACCCATAAGCAGGGAAGTTGTTGTTTTTTTTCCTTTCAAAAATCCTCTAGGGAGAACATTTTGACTGTGATGCCTGTTATGGGTATGGGTAGTGATATTTCTTTGTGATGGCTGTGAATTACCGCTTTAAAAACTATTCTCTTGAATATTTATCCGACTACATTCTTTCCTTATAACATTCCATGGTCAAACACTGATACTAGTGCTAATTGACTAATTGTTTTACAGAAGGTCTCATACATGGCAGAACGTGTTGTTGGTACTGGTTCATTTGGTGTAGTTTTTCAGGTATGTTATTTGCCATCTTTTACCCTCATATATGACTGTAATTTCCGTTAAAGAAAATCTATAACGTTGGTGCCATAAACTCATTGATCACATCTGGTACAACAGGCCAAGTGCTTGGAATCTGGAGAGACTGTTGCCATTAAGAAGGTGCTACAAGATAAGAGATATAAAAACAGAGAGCTCCAAACAATGCAGTTACTTGACCATCCAAATGTAGTTCAGCTAAAGCATCACTTCTTTTCGACAACTGAGAGGGGTGAAGTTTACCTCAACCTTGTACTTGAATATGTCTCTGAGACAGTTTATCGTGTTGCCAAATACTACAATCGGATGAACCAGCGTGTACCCATACTATATGTTAAGTTGTATACGTATCAGGTTTGTGAAGATGTTTCATTTCACTTTATAGATTGTCCCAAATAGTCAGATTCAATGATTCTTAAGAAATTATTTGTTATTCCATCTTTTCATAGATGTGCCGTGCCCTTGCATATATCCACCGAGTTGTTGGTGTATGCCATCGAGACATTAAGCCTCAAAATCTTTTGGTAAGTTTCATGACTCTTTTTTTCTTAGGTAGTTACATGGGTGTTGGTTTTGCAAGCTTTTTTTCCCTTCTACTTTTGGATATCTTCTTGCGTAACACAAGCTGTGCAGTGTAAGTACATGTTTTCAGGTTCCCTCATGCAAAAATGTGAATGGCTGCAATTTTATTTATTTATTGATTCTATTATAAGTAAACCTGTTGTATGAGCAATTATCTTACTGCATATTAATCTTTCAGGTCAATCCTCATACACATCAACTTAAACTTTGTGATTTTGGAAGTGCTAAGAAATTGGTATGCCTCTTTCTTTTAGTATGTCACGTTGTTGATGCTGTATTTCGTCATGTATTTTACAATGTAAACATTCCATTTCAGGTCCCTGGAGAGCCTAACATATCATACATTTGCTCGCGGTATTATAGGGCTCCAGAACTAATATTTGGAGCTACAGAGTATACCACAGCAATTGATATCTGGTCTGTTGGTTGTGTACTAGCTGAGCTTCTGATTGGTCAGGTATAGAATCTCATCTGGAAGCACAGTTTTCTTCCAGACTAGTTCATGAGCTGAGTTTACTTGAATAATCCCACTTGCTTTCCGAAAGAGAGATAGTTTTGATTTATCATTATAGAGTCTATTGACCTCCTTTTTTTTGTTGGAAATCATGATATTAAATTACAAGAACTTTGGACTTTCTGGACATTAGGGTGCGGTAGCTTTGTCTAGAAGGCCTCGTATCATAGCCATTGAATAATTTTAGTTCAGTAAATACTGCACAAATCAAACTCTGTTAATTCACATATATTTTTATCAATTTCGTATGCAAGTTACTGCTTTGAAAGTCATGGGGGGAAATTCCAGTTGACGATGACTGTTCTGATTACAAACTCTTTCCTGTATCAACTGATTTTTTTTTGTTGACCTTTTCTTTTTACCCCCCAAATTGGACAATTGCAGCCTCTGTTCCCTGGAGAAAGCGGTGTTGATCAACTAGTGGAAATAATAAAGGTTCTATCTCCTGTCAAATCCAATAATATAGATTTGTAGACAGAAGTCACTGAACCTTTGTTTTTTTTTCTTCCTATTCTAGATTTTGGGTACCCCAACAAGAGAAGAAATCAGGTGCATGAACCCAAACTACTCTGAATTTAAATTCCCTCAGATAAAAGCTCATCCATGGCACAAGGTTAGTGGATCTCTAATCTCTATGGATGTTAGTTTAGTTCTAGACTGCTGTAACCTACTCACCTAATTTTCTTCTGCATTCAGCTTTTTGGCAAGCGCATGCCACCTGAAGCTGTTGATCTTGTGTCAAGGCTACTTCAGTACTCACCAAATTTGCGCTGCACAGCTGTAAGACGGGTTTCACATTTGAGCTATTTGAACCTATTATTGAATGGATTAGTACAGATGGACTGCTTACTAACGCTAAGTTCCTCATTTCCTTCAGTTAAAATATTATTGCTGATATAGGCTAAATTATCTTCTTGACCCCACTAAATTTGGGAATAAAGAGAAAAACTTTGAACGTTTTGTATTGCTCCGATTAAACATATTCAAATATCCTTCCAGGTCGATGCTTGTGCCCACCCATTCTTTGATGAACTGCGGGATCCCAAGACCTGCTTGCCAAATGGACGACCATTACCACCTTTGTTCAACTTCTCAGCAGCTGGTAACAATTCGCTAAACTTCAATTGTTGAACTTCTTTTATACCCTTTTCCTATCCAACCATTGGAATGGTGGGCTGCAGAATCAGAAGGCCTCCCTGTTGAGCTAGCCCACCGGATCATTCCTGAACATATGAGGAAGTGAAGTGGCGGAGTGGCTGGAAAAACACCATTTATCGCTGTTAGTACGGCGGCGAAGTGTGGGACTGGCAAATGCAAACATCCGTATCCGATGGATTGATATGGAGTAGACTTGCAGCTAGTCGCTGCGTTGCTAGATGTAAAGAGGGCTAAAAGTTTCTCGTTGGTGCGCCACCAAAGCGCGTAGGCAGTTGTACAATCTGTTGGAAACCCGATGGTAATGAGTGTGAGATCGGCACGGCGCCTCTCACATCCTCATCTTGTGCCCCCCAGACGTGTACTCCTGCTAGGCTGTTGTATTATCAGGTTCATGCTGAGTGTGCAATTATTTGTAGACTCTTGTTTCCTGAACAAGCGATAAGAGAATCCAGAGTGATTGCTTTGCTAAGCTGGAAAGCCCGGAATATGTCAATTTTGATTAATGCACGTCTCGCTTTCCATTTTCATTTATGTCGCAGAAGCCTCAAATTCTGCCCAGTTACGGTGACTCGCGTCTTATCTGGCGATTGAGCAACTACAGTAGTTTGTTTCTTAGATTGTTGTTAAGAGGAGAGAGTACTTAATCTAATAAAAGAAACAAACTTTTCAATGGATTGTTTCTTAAGTTTGTATTTAACACTTTAATTGCTAAATGCTCTTATAAAATCACGTAAGGTGTCGGTAGGGATTCAAATTCGAAGCTCATCTCTGAATCTCTCTCTCTCTCTTCTTGTTTGTCGATCTCTGAATCCTTCATGACTGATACCGTTGACATGACAAGTTGCCGACAGTTGCGTTTTCGGCAATCAAGGCAGTATAACTACGCACTGCTTCTCTGCAAGTGCAATACGGCCAGATCTGGTATTGACAATTTGGCTTCATTTATAATACCAAAAACCGTATCTACTTACATGTGCCTTCGTTTCGACCTTATGAGCTAGAGATGCAAAATGTTTGTTTGGCCAATTTAACTTTCCGGTCCACCGATCTGGAAAGGAAAGAGGACAAGTTAGTAGCTCAACGAATCCTCACCAATAGCCCAAAGAACATGCATGTCCTTTGTCCTGGAGACTTCACCTGGTAAGGTGGTGACAAGTTGGCACGGTAATACTGGTGATATTTTCTTGTCGTGTTAGATAACTGCACGTAAAGAGGACATGGTAATATATTAAGAGCAACCTTTTTATAGACCATAAATCATCTTGCCACCCCTCCCATTAAAAGCCATCAGAGTTGGTAATGTGCTGAACTCACTTGAAAGTCGGTGTCTACGAGTCACTCAGTTTTCAACACAACATGATGGAATGCCACTTACGAACATAACTGTGTATGACCGTATATAACAAGATGAAAGAAAGGAGTTATATTTATGTTTTTCAGACACAGCTCTACAGAGGAGATGCAGTTGCACGAGGTTACTAAATATTGTGGGCTGGGGGTGCGAGTGACGAAGCTCCCACGGTACAGACTATGAGTCCGAGTTGAACATATAATCGGGATATAAATATATACTGATGACCTTTTGTAACCATAATCAGAGGAAAATAAATAAACTTCTCATACGGACGGAGCCACCACGATTCGGCTCTCAGGGACATAGCTTTGCCGATCCTCGTAAACAAGTTCTCGTGTCTTTTGTTTGCTTGATTAAAAAAAAGATAAAAAAAAGAAGTGCAGAAAAAATTCATAGAGAATTTTTGCGGCTTATGTTTTATACCACTTCTTCCTCCAAACCTAAAAGTGAAAAAGTTGGCACGTGAATGCTACATCTAAATCAACTCTGTCAGTCACTAAGCACAATCACAACTCACATGATCACATCCACACAAGCTTTACTAGTACTACTCAATGACTATAATGACACATGAGCCAAACCAAAAAGCCCGGTTAAATCCAAGCATTTTAAACCAAGCTCTCTATATAAAGCGATAATAAAAGGGAAGGCTTCATACCCATCCACCCCCTCCTTCGGGAGTTCGGAAAATTTGAGACCCCAGACAGAAGACGCGGAGACCACCCACCACCCCCTAAATTCCCGCAATTACAAACACGACCCTCGCCGCCGGCGAGCCCGGATCCTAAGCTCCGGCGATTCGTTGGGAGCGGGCACCGCTCGAGGATTCCATCGGCTGCTCCGCACATCTGCTGTAATATCGTGATTGCGGAGACGCCCCTCGCCGTCGCCGACGGCGACCGGCGGCGATGGGCAACTCGCTGGGGTGCTCCGCCTCCGGGGAGCGGCTGGTCTCGGCGGCGCGCGACGGGGACGCCGTGGAGGCGCGCATGCTGCTGGAGCTCAGCCCGGCGCTCGCGCGCTACTCCACCTTCGGCGGCCTCAACTCCCCCCTCCACTTCGCTGCCGCCAAGGGTCACCTCGACGTCCGTGCAATTCTTTACACTGTTTTGTATTTTGGTAGTTTCCGTTCGATTTGATCGCGAATTGTGGTTTGTTTGGTTCCCGTGCAGATTGTGACGCTGTTGCTGGAGAACGGTGCGGATGTGAACGCGCGGAACTACTGCGGTCAGGTAGATCTTCGGGGATATTCTGGGTTCAAAAGTTTTGATCTTTGTGTTTTAGTAGTCTTTCATGCGTAGAAATTGAACAAATGTAAGATCTGTCATGTAGACGTAATGAAAATTGGCAGCTCTTGTGTCATGTTTCAAGTATAGAAGTACTGTGAGGATTCGGTTTTTAGGTGATTTCTTATCTTGCTCTGCTCAGCGATGGGATAAAAATACTTGGTTTTGCAATCTGGAGCCGAACCAAGATTTTTTTTAGTGCTTTTGTGGCGTCCTGCTCCGTGCTTGGCCATGGCATAGGCGTTACATTTCTATTCGTTTCTTCACTCTTTATCTGACTTGGAACAATTGATTGCTTTCGTTTATTTGGATGGATGGATGAAGACTGCATTGATGCATGCGTGTCGGCATGGGCACTGGGAGGTGGTTCAGATGCTTCTGCTCTTCGATTGCAATGTATGATATTTGTAATATGGCGTTTCTGGTGTGTTCCATTTCTGCCCTCAGTCCTGACACAAGGAAGGTGCTGACTTCTCTGTGTTTTTGGGTTGCTTGGAAGGTTACCAGGGCGGATTACTTGAGTGGTCGAACAGCATTGCATTTTGCAGCACAAGATGGACTTGTTCGGTGTGTAAGGCTTTTACTTGCGGACTTTGTCCCAAGTGTGCCCTTGGAGGATAGTGCCTCTTCGATGGCAGATGGCGGTGATTTTCAGATGAATAGCGGGAGCAGTCCCAGTTCTTTGTTGGGACTGAAGTTTAATGAACCGTACGTATTGTCAATTGACCGCTGGTTTTTCTGTTTGAAATAACTAGCAATTAATAGTAAACCTTGTTTGTTTTAGTGCTCGTGTGAGGTACATCAACAAACCTGCTGATGGCGGTGTTACAGCACTTCACATGGCGGCTTTGAATGGTCATTTCGATTGCATGCAGTTGTTGATTGACTTAGGTGCGAATGTCTCAGCTGTCACATTTCCCTACGGCACTACGACAAATTCGATAGGCAAGTGGTGATTCTTAGCTCAGATGACATGCATTAAATAATGCTGTTTTTATCTCAAATAAGGTTTTAATTATGCTTTCATGGAGCAGGAGCTGGCAGTACTCCTTTGCATTACACAGCCGGTGGGGGGAGTCTGGAGTGTTGCCAGGTAAGTCACTGCCATAAAGCAGCATCGCTTTTTGGACAAGTACCATTTTTCAGTTGTAGTTGTCTCATACTGAATTGATTTGTCCTCTTATTTAGTGATGCCATTATTGCAGCTACTTCTATCGAAAGGTGCTAGCAGGTTGACACTCAACTGCAATGGGTAAGAATTTGTCGTGTAATTGCTAATGCTAAGTGGTATTCCAAAATCTTTATTGACCTTTCCATCGTAATTATTGATTAAATTCACTTGATCGGCTTTATGTTTATATTAACACGCGTCCTGTTGTTTAGGTGGCTTCCCATTGATGTTGCTAGGATATTTGGACGCCGTTGCTTGGAGCCATTACTTTCTCCAAATTCACACTCGAGTATCCCTGTATTTCAGCCATCTAGTTATCTTGCCTTGCCACTCATGAGCATACTTAATATAGCCAGGTTAGTGCTTAACAACTCATCACTCACTACTTATCGATTTCGTCTGTTGGAAGTAAAATATAATGACAATTCTTACTTTTCTGGACAACAATGAGTGCTGCCTAATGTATGCTCTATTGCTCTATGCTTTTTGAGAAAGCAAACAAGGATGTGATGAAAGCAGTTTCATTCTGTATACCAGCTGATCTGGTATTTATAAACATTTGGGGCCAGTTTATGTATCTTGTAAAATTGCACTGGTTTCAGAAATGGTTACTTTCAGAAAGGTAACCACCGAACAAAGCAAGCACTGAACTACGTTCTTGTGTTGGGTCGGATATGGAGCAAATATCTTCACTCATCTTCTGTCACCTTCAATGAGTTCTGCCTTCATGGTGTAGTTAACCTTTTTTTACTGAGGAATTGATTGTGTTTGGTTTCCAATTACCTGAAATCAAGCATATTTGAGTTTGATTGGCTAGATTGAATTGAAAGTGCTTTTGCTGACTTACAATTCCAGCTTTGATAACAAGTGCTTGGTGTTTTCTTACTATATAACGGTATCAATCATGGACGCTCCATGTTAAAGATTCAAAATGATAAACGTGCTTGTTGGAACCTTTGTTTATAGATTTTCTTTTATGTGCATTTGCAGAGAATTTGGGTTGCAACACACCATATCCTCTGTGGAGGATAGCGACCTTTGTGCAGTTTGCCTGGAAAGGTCTTGCTCTGTAGCTGCTGAAGGTGGGGGCTGTGCTCACATTACACACTTGCATAAACATTATTTCATCTTGATTAAGGGTATAGATTTATTATGCAGACTGCTCTATTGATGCTGAGTTGGATAATTTTTTTAATGATTTTGTCAGGAGATGGACATGGTCCATCTGATCTAATCTAATCTCCATTTGTTGTTAGTTTGGAAATGTAAATGTGAAGATGCACTAGTGCTTCATCTTCTCTAGCCTTACATTTTTTTGTTGGAGAATAACACTATGCATCGTAGCACTTGTATTTTAGTATTCTACCTGATAAAAATACCTGAACTGTTTTATTCGATCACTAACTCAAAACATAAAAACATCGAAGTGTAAAGATTGCTTTGGCAAATAGACCTTGCTGTAATGATACCTTTAGGCAATCATTCAATGGCTTAGTAATCTGAAAAGGAATTTCAAATTTCTATTCCTTACAATATGTTGTACCCAGGGATTAAAATTCCGGCCGGTAACCGCCGGTTACCGCTTACCGGAGGGGGACCGGGATACGGGATCCCGGCCGGTAATCCCGGGCTGTTCAAATTCAAATTCAAATTCGAATGGTTTTTAATCAAATTTGAACGAAATTCATCCGAGAAAAAACCGGTTTGACCGGTAACCGGACCGGTAACCGGCCAGTTACCGGTACCGGCGGCTGGCCGGGATGCAACCCGGTACCGGGTTTCCGACCCTTGGTTGTACCTACTACCTAGTAAAGGCTCACTGCATATGATGCCACCCTTTTGTGGATTATCTTTATTTCACAAAATGTTAGAAAACATTTTCTAACACTTGTATAACCTGAACCTTGCCTGTGTGGAGTGCTTTTAAGCCATCAGAAAGCTGTATGTTTTCTTAATAGGATTTCACTTAATCATGTACATCACATTACAGTACACCACCATTTGAAAAATGTAATGCTGGTATCTAAACATTACATTCTGTTCTTTCAGGTTGTGGCCATGAGTTCTGCATCAAATGCGCTCTCTATCTTTGCTCAACCAGCAACATCCGTGTCGAGTTCACAGGCCCACCTGGGTCGATCCCATGCCCTCTCTGCCGGAATGGAATAATGTCATTCACTAAGTTACCGAGCACACCAACAGAAGGGCTTAGATCAAGCTCAGCACTCACATTCTGCAATCCATGCATGCTAAACACCCGATCTGTAGACTCACGAGCAACTGTCTGCAAAGCTGAAATCAGGCGCAACCGTGTTGCAGCTGTCTCTTCTGAGTTAGTCTGTCCACTCACCTGCAGCCCATTTCCCTCGTCCGCCCTCCCAACCTGCAGGTGCAGCGACGATGATCCATGCGGTGCTGCAGAAACACCGGATGGTTCCGAGGTGCAATCTCCTCGACCCTCACACAGCGCAAGTATGGAGCTGGATAAGAGGGAAGAGCAGGATCTTGACCGGACCAGCTGCTCAGGCATGTTCTGGAGTCGAAGAAGCTGCCACAGGGAGCAGCAGTGTAATGCAGAGATCAATGCTTGATTCTTTCTCCTCTCTGGTTGTGAATATATTTGGATTTATAGCAGCTCAATGCGGGAGATGAGCAGCGGTTATTTTTTCCCTCCCCAGCTGTGTTTCTTTCTCCTATTTACAGCCAAGATTTTCGTGATTGGTGATCCTGCAGCGTTGGCTGCCGTAGTTTTTGCTGTATTGTAACATTTTGGGTACAAACTTACAATTATTGTGTTATGTGCCTGTGAATCTAGATAGCTTGGAAATCACTAGTCAGTTACCGTTCTTTGTATCTGTATGTAAATTACAGGACTTGGATGGGATTGTTTTCTTGTTCTGAACTTCAGATGATAAAAGCTATGTACAATGACATCGAAACGCACTAATGATATATAGAACTGCCATAATTTTATCAGTTTCTTTATAAAGTACAGTAGTGGCTCAGCTGAGCTCACACAAAATGCTTTTCTTCAGCATTTCTTCTAGGGTTCTACCTATAGCAGATCAGCCATACTTTGGAGATGCAGAGACGCAGCCGTCTTTTGAGCTGTTATGCCGGCGCCGGCAGGAGCGTGCTGACGATCCTGTCGCCGAGCCCCGGCACCGCCGCCAGGAAGTGCCCCACCCCGGCGAGCTCGTGGTAGTTAATCCATCCGAGCCGGCGGCATATGTGCCGCTGCAGCTGCACCGGCACGACGCCGTCCTCGTCGCCCTGGAACAGGTGCACGGGGAACGGTGGCTCCTCGAGGTCCGTCGGCTCGAACTCCCACCGCCCGAACATCACAGCCATGTCCCGGTAGAACGACTCTTGCACCCCCTGCTGCGTCGCCAGCATCGCCTTCTGCGCATTGCAAAACACACAATGTTAATAAGCACGGTCGGTCTCTGCGAGATGCAAGGACATGGAAAGGAAGATTTGGGATGGCGAAGGAGCAAACGAACCTTCTGGAACATTCCGGTGGACAGGGCCATGATGCGGTTCTTCTCGTCGAGCGCGTTGGGGAAGGAGCCGGAGCCCTTGATGACGGTGGAGGTGGGCAGCCAGGTCTGGTTCATCCACCAGTGCAGCAGCCACGGCGCGTAGTAGGCGACCCTGAGCGACCACTGGTCGCCCAGCGGCTGCTTCCTGTACAGCTGCCGTGCCAGCCCCTTCGGCAGCCCCGACCACCGGTAGTTTATCACCGGCGCCATCATCGCCGCTCCGGCCAGCCTGCATACATATTGCCATTGCCAGGGTGTAACCAATCAGTGCCAATGAAATTTTAGACATTATACAGTCTGTAAGGTACAACTTTGACGAATAAGTGTTACTGATCATACACAGAGTACGTACAAACTAAGTACCTACTAGCACTTCCTTTATTCTCAAATTTTAGATATTGTACGGTCTCTAAGATATAACTTCGACGAGTAGAGCACGCCGTTCCGACGATGACGGTTTACCTGTGTGGGATGTACTTGAAGGAGGCCCAGGCGGCGTGGCAGCCGAGGGAGGAGCAGACGAGGTGGAACTTGGGGCCGAGCTCGAGCGCGTCGGCGAGGTCCTGGATGTCCAGTGCGGCGCTCTTGAGCGACCGGTGCGGGTCCGGGTCGCTCTCGCCGTACCCGGCGCGGTCGAACGCGACCATGTACACGCCCATCTCCTCCAACAACGCCTGCATGCGGCAAGTAATCCATCAGGGCTGTTCAATTGGTTACACAGGGACAGAGATCGAAAATTTTTAACAGGGACCAAACAGTGAGAATTAAATATGAAAGGGTGTTAAGTATAAATATTTTACTATTTTATATAAACAAACTAAGAACTATATATAGGATTTCATCAACCATAGGGGATTATGGCTCTCACTAGTCCACTACCTCTGTCCCTGCGCTCACATGTAGTAGAAAAGCTAATTAATGGAACACATGTAGAATTTTTTACAAGGGTGTCTCAAAATGATTAAAGCCATACATGAAGCAGCGTACACGTTCCGAGTAGGAAAAACAACGCGAGTTTTACCGTGCCTAGCCATTTTTTGTCGACGCGCGAACAGATTAGAAGGCGACAAGTCATCAGCCTGTCGTTTTTCAGGGAAATTAGGCGAGCGAGCGAGCGAGCGCAATGGCGTTGGCGTTGGCTGCCTTGTCGTCGCCGTCCTTGGACGAAACGCCAACGCGCGCGGTTGGAGGTGGAGTAGTCGGTGTTGGCTACCAACACGATTGGGCGGCGGTGCGCTAGTGCTTGCCGCAGCCGGAAGCGTGCTGCACATGTGGGTGTCAGGGTGTGGGCACTAGACACGCGTGTATCATGGGCTGGTATGGTTCGGTGCGGTGGTGCGGCCAGCCAGTGCAGCCACCGCTAAGGTGGGAGTGTGAACTGTTCGTTTTCGGCACGAGGCGATTGACATCTGTCAAGCCCGAATTTGCATTAAGATGCTATGTGTATATTGAGCTAGCCCTATAATCAGTAGCTAAGCACATGCGCAACCACTCGATAAGCTAGTCCCAAATGTTTTGAAGGACAGCTGCAAACTTCCTTCCTAGTGCTAATTTATATAAGCTATGGATTATCATTCCTTCGATATTGGGAACCTGAAAGTGCTAACGTCCCATTATCAAATTCACATTCCATGCATATGATCTACTCTCAGGTTGATTGAACAGCTCGCAACAAAATAGTATACTGTTACCTTCGAGAGGGTGAATTTGCACCTGAAACATGCCTCAAGTTAAATACTACACATGTTGTCAAATACTCTTGCTTTGGTCACATTTTTAACTGGCTACCTCGTCAACGTTCGTGCGTTGATCACCAATCGAAGGACAAAAAAAGAGGCATAGCCGCGGAGACCAACCTGAGAAGCACGGGGCGAGTCCATGCGGCTGCCGGAGAAGCCGTGCGAGTACACGACCTTAAACCGCGCCCTGTCCCTGCTCACCCCGGACTCCGCGTACGCCAAGAACCGCCCGTCCCGCATCCGCACCCTCGGCGCAGTCACCGGCGGCCCGCCAGGCAGCCCGCACGGCGTCGGCGGCGGCGGCCGGACGGCGTTCACGAAACACCCCACTACCAATGCCACCGCCATCAGCACCAGCAGCCCCACCGGTGGGCTCCCGTTCCCTGCCCAACCAATTGCACACCATAAAAACAAAGCAAACGCCTGACACATGCATGCATGTGCTCACCAAAAACTGCTGCATTTTTCAGTTTTGCATGTATAGTTTGTGCAACTACCTGTGGAAGCGGCAGCCATTGGAGACGATGCTGGAGCTGGAGCTGGGAAAGGATCAAACGGATGGGGCTTGTGGGGTGTTGTTGGCGCAGGAGGATTGCTTGTGGGGAGGGTTCTTAATATGTGTTTGGTATTATTGGGCTAAGCTAGTGCTAGCTGAACAGTGGTGACGCTTTGCTGAAATGCAGTAGTGGAGGGGCAAGCCTTTCACCAACCTACCAACGTCCCTGTATATATACATGAACATTATCGATCGCACTGGTGCGTGCTAGCTTTTGGTAATGCCAACTAGCTAGCCAGCAAAAGGGAAATCTCTTCACCTACCACCCATTTGAAAGAGGTCTTCCCAATCCTACCTCTATCTGACCAGCTTTGTTTTCTCTGAAAAAATGATTTATACAAGTTTGCCACTAGATGTGGATCATGTAAAACCACATATCTTTTAATTGTATGAAATTTTGGGTTCATATGAGTTCTAGTCTTTGTAGTAATGATTACCGAAAAGACACTCGGTTCTTTAACCATATAACCGTGGATGCTACACCGGTTGGACTATGAACTACGCATTTCATACTTAAAATCTTATGAAAATAGCGCATATTTTTATTTACGTGGGGTTGACGTAGGTGATGATGTTAAACAAAAAGTTACATCCACTGTTGCTTTTCGTGGAGGAGTGGTGCCACCAAGAATCTATTTGCACCCTTAGATTTTGTCCCTCCTACTTTCTTCAGGAGTAGCCCTTGAAATCTTGTAGTTGGGGTGGGTGGAGAAGTATGAATGGAGAACAATCTCATCCTTTTGGCATCTCGCGTCAAAGCAGTACCTTTCTAGAATCTCCTCACCAACTCCAAATGCTGACCTGCTGAGGGAGCCTGTAGGCTAATGACCAATGAGACGCAGTTAGCCTTCTGGCTGGGTCGGTAGTGATCTTGGTAGGTGAAGACTTGGTTTTGAAGTTCCTCTCGTAACCAATAATTTGTCAATGCACATTGTGTTCTGGTAAAATTGCAGTGGTACATGACCTGCTTGCGTATTAGAATCTTTCTTTAGACTTGGCTAACTCCTTGTCTTATGCCAAATCTCCTCCTGTTTTCACGTCCAAGTCTTTCTAGTAGTATATAATATGCTTGTGCACAATAATACCAAGCCAGTAACGTCAATGGATCATTATTTCTGTCAAGAACAGCGTGTTGACGTTTCTGAGATAAGGACACGGCGTGATCAATTTACTACTAGTTGTGAATTCTCTCGACTATTTTCACCCTTGACCATATATTTTTGGGGTCTTCCTGATGAAGAATTGTCAATGTTTCAGTTGTTGTACATTATACCACCAATGATATTGCCAATGACAAGAAAGAATCTTTGCCTGAAATCGAATGGCTATGCAAGCCCAGTCCCTTTCTCTAAATGAAATGAAAGACCAAAATTTCTGCAACCTCCAATCCTACCTGCTTGCTTTGTTAGAAACTAAAAATTTCAACAAACAGTGCCGGTCACTGTCTCGATTTATATGGCATTATCAGGACATGCATGTGTAAGAGAGTTCGATGGTTTTGGTGTTCCTCCGAGAACGATAGCCTACCAAATCTCAATTAACTGTTCAAAGGATCAAGGATGGACACATATCGTATCCAAAAATTCAGGATTGTAGAATCAGAGAAGTGACAGTAAAAGAATCAGAAAGGTATAGTATCACTATCTGTCAAATTTTCACTTTTCAGGGCTACCAAATTGTTATGAACCTTAGTTCATAACAGGGTAAACACCGTTGGGAGGACGGCCGGGCGGCGACGGTTTGAAGGGGGAGGAACTTTAGAGGAGGACGATAAACATAGACGGGAATGAACTATTCTTTCTTTGTTCTTCTTGCTTAATCAAGCGATTACAATAGATCTCCTTATATAGAGGGTTCTTCTAACAATTATGGATAACATCAATCTAAATGATGATATTCCTAACTAATAAACGACTTTCTTAACTAATAGATAATCTTTCCAATTAACTAATCCCTATACACGGAAACTAATAAACTATATAGGGAAATAGATATTCTTATTGGGGAAGACAATCCACGATGCGGACTGCAACAACAACCGCGCTTGAACAGTTCGTGCGACACTATAGCAATGTCGTGCATGAACAGTGCTCAGGTACTGTAGCATTAGGATTAGTAAAGGGTTGTCTTCCCCAATAAGAATATATATTTCCCTATATAGTTTATTAGTTTCTGTGTATAGGGATTAGTTAATCGGAAATGTTATCTATTAGTTAGGAAAGTCATTTATTAGTTAAGAAGGTCATCATTTAGATTGATGTTATCCATAATTGTTAGAAAAGCCCTCTATATAAGGAGGTCTATTGTAATCGCTGGATTAAGCAAGAAGAACAAAGAAAGAATAGTTCATCCCCGTCTATGTCTATCATCCTCCTCTAAAGTCCCTCCCCCTTCAAGTCGTCGCCGCCCGGCCATCCTCCCAGCAGTGTTTACCCTGTTATGAACTAAGGTTCATAACAATTTGGTATCAGAGCCAATCGCCGCCCTTTCCACCATGATGGGTGACGAGGGTTTCGATTCCGATACCGAAGAACTCAAGGCCATGAGGGGCCTCTACACTGAGCTTCGCTCAGGAATCCAAGAGTGCATGAGGCTCGTGATGGAGCTCAAGGCGGAATACATGAAAGAGAAGAGGCAGCGTACCGCTGTGCTGGTTGTGCCACCACAACCGGTGACACCTCCACTCACGGCCGCGCCTCCACTAACGGCATCACATATGGAGGTGGTTGAGGTGTTGTCGGCGTTGACAGTGCTACCAACACCCTTGGCTCCACCACTAGTGGTACTTGTTCTACCGCCGGAGACACTTCCAACACCACCGACGACGTCTTCGCTACAAGTAGCGCTGCCACCGTCGGTGCCCTCGGCAGGGAGGAAGATCGTCGCAGTTTCACGGTCTTCTCCTTGTTGTCGACCAACGTCGTTCCTACAGAGGTGCAAACACACGACAGATGCCTTGTAGGGGATTGCGACGCCGTCGTGCCTCTCCCAACACCGTCGCGCTCCATGGTAGGAAGGGTGTTATTGCTGTCCCACGTTGGTTGCCCATGCCACCGACGACTCCTGTGACGTCAAGCTATACCAAGGGGTTATTGTCTATTGGAGATTCGTTCCTCCTTCTCCACATGACACGATGTCGTCATCGCGCCCTTTCGTCGCCATGGGGACGCGAAGGTCTTATTCCGTGTCCGCCACCTGACAGCTCGAGGACGAGCTGTCTCGCCGAGAGGGGTGTAATATTATGGCATGGAATCCATGATGCGGACTGCAACAACAACCGTGCTTGAACAGTTCACGTGACATTGTAGCAATGCCGTGTGTGAATAGTGCTTAGGTACTGTAGCATTAGGATTAGTAAAGGGTTGTCTTCCCCAATAAGAATATCTATTTCCCTATATAGTTTATTAGTTTTCGTGTATATGGATTAGTTAATCGAAAATGTTATCTATTAGTTAGAAAGGTCATCATTTAAATTGATGTTATCCATAATTGTTAGAAGATCTCTCTATATAAGGAGGTCTATTATAATCGTTGGATTAAACAAGAAGAACAAAGAAAGAATAGTTCGTCCCGTCTATGTCTATCGTCCTCCTCTGAAGTCCCTACTCCTTCAAGCCGTCGTCGCCCGGCCGTCCTCCCGATGGTGTTTAGCCTGTTACGAACGAAGATTCATAGCACTTGACAGCACAATTTCATTGCAAAAGAAAGAAAGAAGAAACAAAATTAATCTACATGCTGCCTCATGACCCCATATATCATGTAATCATGAACCAAACACTGTACTGTACTTTGCATATCACGCCAAGCTATAACCAACTCTTCTCTACTTTCTTTGACTAGTACTGCCATGTCTTTGCGGCTCAGCCGAAAAGTGTCCGGAGAACGGTGTCTCCGAGCCCGGGAACGGCGGACAGGAAGTGTCCAGTGCCGGGGAGCTCGTGGTAGTTGACCCATCTGAGCTTCCTGGCGACGTGCCGCTGCAGCACGACCGGCACGAGCCCGTCCTCGTCGCCCTGCCAGAGGTGCACCGGACACGGCGGCTCCGGCAGGCCCATCGGGTCGAACTCCCACTTGCCGAACATCACCGTCATGTCCCGGTAGTACGACTCGTGGATCCCTTGCTGCGTCGCCATCTCCCTCTTCTGCACACACACATCGGAAGAATCGGAATGTTAGGTGTTGCAGAATCATTAACAATGGCGTACATGTATACTACTCGTAATTCAAGAACGGATGAGTGTAGTGTAGCTGAGCTGACCTTCTGGAGCGTGCCGTCGGCGGTGAGGGTGCGGCGGATCTCGGCGTCGCGCTTGTTGGGGAGGTAGGTGGTGTTGTCGACGACGGTGGAGGTGGGCAGCCAGCTCTGCTCCATCCACCAGTGGAGGATGCCGGGGGCGTGGTGCGACACGCGCAGAGCCCACTGGTCGCCGTTCTCCTGCCTGCCGTACTCCTGCGCCGCCAGCTCCGCCGGGAATCCGGGCCACCAGTAGTTCACCACCGGCGCCAGCATCGCGGCTCCGGCGATCCTGCACGTACCATGCGTTCAACGTCAATCATTAGCTACGTACTCGTCCGGCACAAACTAATTACTACATGTAAGTGTCACGCACTTACCTTTCGGGAATGTACTTGAGCGCGCCCCAGACGGCGTGGCAACCGAGGGAGAAGCCGACGACGTAGAACTTGTCGCCGAGCCCCAGCGCGTCGGCGAGCTCCTCGATGTCCAACGCCGCGCTCTTCACGGAGCGGTTCGGGTTCGGGTCGCTCTCGCCGTAGCCGGCGCGGTCGAAGCCGACCATGTACACGCCGAGCTCTTCAACCACTTCCTGAGATGTACAGAGGGTATATATAAACATCTTGATAATTTAGCATCCCGTGAGGTAAATCAACGTTAATGATCTGGAACAAAATTAAGGAGAATTGTTCGTTGGTCTGACGTGTTATTCTTGTTCATGACGTTGTGATAGCACGATGCCACGATCGACGACAACGTTTAGTGTAAGTGGAAGAATTCAGCAAATGTTATGATCAAACAGAAATTCGTTCTTGACCGTTGACGAAATAAACGGCGTGGATGCTACCTGATACCTATACATGCTGTTGTCAGCCTTCTGACCAAGCCACCCTTCGATGATCCATTTTTTTTTTCGAAATTTATGGATGATCTAAACTTCATCAGGCTTCAAGAGCTGGATGGTCCAGACCCTATCTTATCCTTATGAAATATAATAAAAAATAGAAGGTAGAAGAAAGGGATATAATGAAATTCTTGATTCGATCTTCCGACCTAATTTATTTGATTAATAGATAAACTAAACCAATGACTATTCATGATCTCATCCATATTGGATCAATTCCCTATACCACTTTGCAATGAAATTAGAGGAATGTTTATTATGGTAAAACTTCATTTAAAACGATGTGGTAGAAAGCAACGTGCCACTTGAAGAACCGGAAAAAATCATTGGCTTATCAAATTCTCTATCGAGCCGTGAGAAAAGATTCAACAAAAGGCAGAAATAAATCCACTATTGATTTTACGTCAAGCAGTATGTACAGTAACTCTAGACGAAAAAATTAGCATACGTGATTTTCTTGTAAGAACATTTCAAACTATCAATATCTCACCACCCTTGATCCCCATCGTTGATTTCCGATCATAGCAGCACAGCTGGACAGCTGCTATTTTTTCGCGATTAATTGACAACTACTCATTTGGTTTCGAGTTTTTTTTTTCCCGGGCACGCATGAGAAATTTGGTTTCGAGTTTAGACATGGCCTCCTTACGATTTCAACACTCAAAATCCCTTTAAACAATGACCCTTTCAAAGAATACGATTCAGATGCCTAATTTCCCCGAACTCTAAAATGCAGGAAGAGAAAAATCTCTCATCAACGTCGAGCCATTCGAAAACTAGAAAATCTGCCGCGCCATTCCACGTTCTCTCTCGCGAACGAAAAGCCAAACGGAGGAGACGCAAACGACTCAAGAAAATCTCAAGAAGAGAGAAGACCACGAGAGTAATGCGTACTAACCGGCGAGGCGCCGAGGCTGTCGAGGCGCGACCCGGTGAACCCGTGCGAGAAGACGACCCTGAACCGCGCGCTCTCCTTGGGCACCCCGGACTCCTCGTACGCGAGGTGCCGCCCGTCCCTCAGCCGGACCCGCCGTGCGGTCACCGGCGGCCCGCCAGGCGACCCGCACACCCTAGGCGCCGACGGTTGTGTTGACCCAACTTTGAAGAGAACTTGCTCATTGTTTTTCTCCAAAACACACACATCAAGATGAACACAGATGAGTTTTTTTTTTGCTGTATAACTGTCTACAACTTTTCTTTCTTCTCTATTCTCTCTCATTAAAACACATCTAATTATACGTCATTTTAAAAACTACATAATCAACTTGCTAACCAAGCCAAAAACTAAACATAGCAAGCTCAACAAAGGAAACAAATTAATTTTGATCCGATCCTGATTGCATCAGGATCCTAACACCCTATTACTTGGCAAGTCCATATTAATTTCCAACAATCGCCTCCCTAATCAAGACTTGCCTTCTCACTACTCGAGCGCCTTCCCGAACGAACTTCAAAGTAGCGCCGGTTCACCATCCGCCACAGCGAAATGCGCAACTTCCTTTTTCGGCTTACGACACTTGTTAGCAAAATGCCTTTGGATGCCACAGTTTTAGCATTTGATATTCTTTTTGTTGAACTTGCGCTCACTGGTATCGGAGTCGATGTTGTCCTCCTCGTCGCCATGACCGCCACCACGGTCACCAATTTTACCACAACCACCGCCGCGGTCACTGTTCTTCTTTGCGTCGCTGCCTGACCCTTATCTATTCTTCTCTTTGATGAGGGTCTCCCAGTGCGTGCGTGTGAGCAAAAGATGCTCACTACCCTTCGGGTTGTCGAAACTAATTTGGATGCGCTCGTCGTAGGCTTTGTACTGCCCGACAAAGTCTTCAACGGTGAGAGTCTTCAAGTCCACACATTGCTCGATGGAGGTGACAAGCTGCATGTAGCACGTCGGGGCCTCACGAAGAAACCTGCAAACAACGGTAATCTCATCTACCATGTCGTCCAACGCGCAAATCCTGGTGACGACCAACATCACCCGACCAACGAAATATTCAACGGTCTCTCCTTCCTTCATTTTCAGTCCCTCAAAATCCTTCTTGAGGGTCCGCAGGTTGGTCTTGCACATACGCTTGTGCCCCATATGCGCCGCTTTGATTGTCTCTTATGCCAACTTTGTCGTATCTTTTCCGGCGAGGAAAGACATGACTTGTTTCGCACGGCCTAGTAGATGGCATACAATGCCATCCGATCCTTTTGGTACTCGACGGCACCAGGCTCCACTGCTTCCTACACGTTCTGTGCCTGAAGAGCGACACACATCTTCATCGCCAAATCGTGTAGTTCGTGCGGGTGAGCTGCGGGTACGACATCGTCACCACGCTCTCCCTCTTCACCACCTGCGAGGCGGACGAATCACCTCGTAGGAGGCGTCGCTCCCGGACGGAGACATACTCCTTCCTTCCCTCGGCATCTTCTCCGACACACAGAAATCACCAAAGCTCTAAAACCAAATGTTAGTCCAGCTCTCAGAGAGAACTTGCTCATTATTTCCTCTCTGGAATGCAAACACTAAGATGAACACAGATGAGTTTTTTTGTGCTACACAACTGCCTACAGCTTTTCTTTCTTCTCTATTCTCTCTCATTAAAACATATCTAATTACACATCATTTTAAAGACTACCTAATGAATTTGCTAACCAAGCCAAAAACTAAACATAGAAAGCATAGCAATAGAAACAAACTAATTTTGATCCGATGCTGATTGCATCAGGATCCTAAAGCCTTATTACTTGCAAGTCTAAATCAGTTTAGGAAATACGGTTTTGCGGAGTAAAAACAACACCGAGTTGGAGAGAATCTTAGTTATACACTATACTAGTGCTACAGAACTAGGAGTACTACATGATACTACGGGTGGAATTTTTTTACGTGTTATTTTTTTTTAGGAAACGGCAAAATGTCGCTATTGCATTAAAGAGAGTAGAAAATCAGCTATAAATTAAAAAAAACTAAAATAAAAATAAAATAAAATAAAGAACACAACAACCAATCAGAAAACAGAAGACCCACAACACAGCGCAATCAGATTTCCAAAAAAGGAGATCGGGGAAAAAGCAGGGATAATCTTACGCTACAACAGGACATCGTAAACCCTCTCCTCATAGACCGATGGTTTTCCTTCCTTTCCCTGTCTACGACTGTCCACTCACGTCAGTCTCCTCCTCGCCTTGCACGTAGGTCTGAAATTTGATTGTCCCGCTTAGCGTCTAAGCTCTAGCTTCTTCTTTGATGATGGACAATAACTCTGTTGGCACCTACCTAAGGTACTGAAAAATCCGTCTATTTCTTTCTTTTTATATGTACCACAAAATAAGAACAATTAGCGACGCTTGCCTTTTTTTTTTCTTTCTAGTTTCCTTCCCTGGAATGAAAGATGTCGATCCACCAATCAACCATCTTCAGTCGAGTTGTCCAATACGAGGGGTTTAGGTTATCTCGTTGCACCTAGGTAGCCACTAAAGATCAAATTTGTCTGGTATAACAACATTCCACGAACATGTGCATTTTCCGTGCGTTGCAGGCTTGCAGCAGCTATAGCATGAGTCTGTCTGTATTCGAATGGAACCCGCGCGTCCAGGAGAGATTGGCATGTTAACAATAGCAGACTCATGATCAAAATTTAGAGGATGTTAATGGGACTTGCTCACCTGCTTACAGCTTGCCGAATGCCAAGTTGCCAGTCAGCGGTACTCTGCCTGAACACGGGTGAGTTGTGGGTGCTAGGAGATACACCATGAGTTGATCGTCTGTAGAGGGGTACAAGCCCTAGTTGCCCACCTGATCCGCCCCTACATGTTAAATCATGCGATCACCAAGACCAAACGCATCATGGATAAGTTAGGGGGATCCTTCGTTGACTACGTAGGCGCGCCCTTGGTAGCCATGAGTGCACTCGCACACCGCCCACTTTTCTTCTCCGCCTCCGGCCGGTGTCCTTCATTTGGTTTTGAACTCTTTTTTCGTGTATTGCTATAGTGCAAAACAATGTCTATCCTACAGTGATTTTCGGCGCGATTAGTTTTTGCCTTTCTCTCTCACACACATTTTTCACTGTGCTTCTTTGCTACTATGCCCTCAAGACAAAGGATGCATGCGAGTCTTGACTAAGTGTTAACTGGTACAATATAATACAAGATGGGAATGTGGCGTTCACGATGAGACTTTTTGGATATGCCTTTCGATTAGTTTATTACTTATTGTTAGTTTCTCGGAAAGATTAGTTTATGGCACTTTTATTTAGACTAACTTAGCTTATGGCACTTCCACAAGTTGTTCGTTGGGGTCCATATTATTTTGTTTCGCCACGTGTTTTTGTTTGATTTGATTTGAAGCATTACTCTTTGCTTGCTTCTCGATGAAAGAAGGTTAAAAATGATACGGACAGGAGCAGCGAAACGTTTGCGTGCAAATGATATGCACTTACGGCTTACACCTACATAGGCAGTTTAGTCCATGCATGTGCACATCTCGAACTTGGACTTCGCTTTGGACAGCAGATTGAGCCCTAAAGATGCCGACTTCTGGGTTCTAGCTGTCCTAATTATCCTTTTCCGGAACCAAATTAAGTTTTAATGGTTTGCTACACTACATCAATGGGACTCTGGCAGACTAATGCATGTCTGAAATAGGAGCAAGTAGACCGATTTATAACGATTGCTGAAAGACAGCGGTTGCCTCACCTAACAGGTTCCCATTCAACAGCAACCTCGATCTCTCTTCAAAGAAGAGCAGAAGGCTACGTAATCCAAAGAACGTGATGTGCGCAGTGCAGTTGATGGCTTGATGCGACCAAAGATGCCGGAGAAGAAAGACTAACGTGCATACAATTTACATTTTCTAATTGATTAAAAAACAGTACTAATTATATTTGACAAGAGAAAATGGCATGTGTGCTCCCTATTCAAGAATATATGATGTTTTATACATTTATACGATCTTCAACATGCAACTTTGATCATTACTTTTTATATGAATATGTTAGTAAAATAATATAAAATTATTATATTATGAAATATTTTCTATAACTAATCTAATGATATTATTTTTATATGCCCAATATAATAATTTTTCTATATATTAGTGATCAAAGTTAAAAATGTTTAACTGCATGTTTTTAAAACGCCGTATATTTATAAACGAATGGAGTAGTTGTTAATCCAATGCAATGATATGCGTACAACTGTACATACCTCTGACGCGCGGAGGCTGTCGAGGCGCGAGCCGGTGAACCCGTGCGAGAAGACGACCCTGACGCGCGCCTTCTCCTTGCCCACGCCGCTCTCGCAGTAGGCGAGGTGGCGCCCGTCGCGGAGCCTGACCCTCGGCGCCGTCACGGGCGGGCCGCCCTCCGCGCCGCACGCCCTCGGCGCGGGCGGCTTGAGCACCGCGCGGTACAGCCACCTCGCCACCGACGACCCGAGCAGCGCCGCGCCTTCGTCCCCGGCCGCCTTGCCACCCCTCCGCTCGGACCCCCACGCGCGCGGCATTGCGTACGTGTTCCGCGCGTTTGGCACGTCCGCGCGGCGCACGTCTCGGACTCTCGGCGTTGCACGTCCGCGCGCGCGGCCGCTAGTACGTGCACCTATGAGTTTTTGGGGTGTTTTGTTAATTGCGAGCTAGCGTGGATCAATGGAGACTATCTGTAGTGGACGATGGCGTCGCTGGGGTTGGGTTGCCAGCCAAACCGTCTTGATTGGACCGGACCGTTTCTAGACTTCTAGTGATTAATGGAAGGTGTCGATAGTTTCTGACTAATTAGGTTGGCAGACAGGCAGGTAGGTGAGGGGTTGGAAAATGGGCTCGGCTGTACTTAGCTCATTTCATTCGTTCTTCCGTTTCATCTTTCATGTGTCTTTAATCTACACTTCTAGAGTAGTATTATAGTTTGTGAGGGAATAATGGTTCAGGTCAGGTATAGGGTCGCGTTCTGCGTTCACATGTATATGCAAATACAAACGTCTATCTAGTACAATATATGAGAGCGACTAGCAGCTGGACGTATGATGAGAGCGTTCCCTAGCCGTCTGATCTCATTTAGATGGATCACAATAAAAAATCTAGATTTGGTGCAACAAAAATTCATGAACCGCACAATCAGTTTCACAATTGCAACAAAATTCCCACTCCTATGTAACAAACACAAACACAAACTAAAAATTGTGCAACAAATGAGAACAATTGTGGCAACAAATACAAGAATCTATTGCAACAAAATTGAAACATTGTTGCAACAAAAATGAAAAAATCACTAAATCAACCTCAACATTTTTGGAGAGAGTGTTGCAACATTCAAAAATAATAACTGCAACAACTCGACTTACTGGTGCAACAACTCGACTTATTGATGCCAATATTTTAGATATGCTCGGAGTAGGAGGACACCGCCACCTCGCCGTCGGCTGGATCTAGCGGCCTCGGCACCACATCGTTGTCACCCCCGACCCTGATCGGGCTAATATTGAGTTTCCCGTCGGGGGCATGCCGCCATTGCTAGCAACGACGAGTTCTACCAGTGCTAGATCAAATATTTCGTAGTAGTGCGAGCGAGAGAGAGAGAGAGAGAGAGAGAGAGAGAGAGAGAGAGGCGGGGCATGGATTTGGTGGCGGGCTCCCGGGAGGCGAAGTCTGGCCATCAGTGAGCCACCAGAACGAATGGGAGCATTAGAAGTGGTGGAGATAGATGGAGAGAAAGAGGTAGTCGAGAAGGGGAATGAGATAAGATTATGAGTGGGAGGCTGGGAGCAAATATGATACGGAGGTGCCCGATCTTCACGACTTAGAATTTTTGATACACGTAGCACGATAACTTAAGAACAACAATGCAATCTGAAATTAGGGCAACCTTGCGTCAAGTACAAAACCTCCTCAATGGCGATGATCCAATCCACACAATCAGCACTTGGGCAATTGCATGGAGAGGTTGATCATGACCGATCAAACCAAACAAACTCAAACTCCTAAACGCACACAACTCAAACTCTCCTAAACAAAATAATTAATGTACATACCTCGCTCTTGACTTTACCATGTGTATGAAAGATGTTGTTTCTTTGACTTGTGCCGATGCACTCATCACCTTCCTTGTGTATATTATATAGAGTATATTGGAATGTGTATGATGAGATTTAGACTTATATTCTATAGAGTATATATTGGAATGTGCAAATGCAACCGGGTTCATGACATGCATGCTCTATCAAATTCGGGTAAGAGTGCCCTTTCTTCTAACTATGCGCGTTATGTTTGGATCACATTGATAATACGGATAAATGAAGAATATAATACTTCCGAACTATTTTAAACATATATTTTATATCTGTTGATGTTGGATAACTGTCGGTGAACAACAGACTAAGTATAGTACCGATATATTTTTGGATATTGGCACGGCCTCGACCTTCGAGGTGACACTTCAACAATTATTTTTTTTATAAAAAATATGATGCTTTAAATAAAAAAATTATGTATTTTATGTTGAATCTGATAATACTAATTTTATGTTGTCAATCTTAACCGTTCTTGATATATTGATAGTCAAAATTAAAAATGTATGACCAACAAGAATTTAAAACAGGTTACATTTGGAATGAGAACAGAAGGTAGTACTACTTAATAATATTCTACTGTGAAAAACTCCTATCCGAAGAGATCCAAATTCCAAGGATATAGCATATACATGGCCCCCGGGCACCAAGGGGCGGATTGGCATCCCCTGATATTCCCGTTGGAATGTCACGAGTGAACAGTACTGTGACATTTCTAAGATCTAAGCCATCAGATCGGAAATCAATGGACGAGATCGAGTGCTACATATCTGCTACAGTGTTTGTAAACAATACCTATGTCACAGTGTTTCGCTACAGTAGCTTGCTACAGTAGCTTACTACAGTGTTTCTGCCGTACAGATCTAGATCTCGGCCGTCGATTCCCGATCCGACGGCTGTAAAATAATGTCATGATACTGTTCACCGTGCCATTGCTGTGAAATATCAAAGGATTTGCTTCCCAAGGCGACAACTTGTGCAGATTATACTACTGTACCACTGTGTCGGGTAAAATCATCGCATCACAATTTACAGGCACCAGCTTGTTCTCCTTGGTCTGCTAAAATTATTTTGAATATGCCTCTTTGGTATATCAGTTTAGTCCAGTCGTTCACAAATAGATGAAATCATCGTTTACATCAACTTGAATCAACATCCTGGCAACACCAAGGAGGGAGAGTTCGGTGCTTTACAAAAAGCTAAGACATTCATAGTTCGCATCAACTTCAGCTTGTAAAGTGCAAAACTGCTTGACATTAGTGGCGGGCCCAGCATTTTCCAATATGGGTGTTTGGAGTTAGCAAAATATTTTTCAATAAAAAAGAGAAAATGTCAAAATTAGCAAATAATAATAATAATAATAATTAAAGACCAAATTATTCATATTAGAGACAATATCTTAAATAATTTAGATAAATTATAAAATAATTAAGAAAAAAATATAATTTAACTCAACGATTCTTCATAATTTGGAAGCACATGTGTTACCTGAACTCTAACATGCGTAGCCTTTGTGCGCCGGTACAGTCCCTACATGCCTCGCCCTTGCTAATCAAGGAGACTCGTCGCACTCGATCTCCTGCGTTAGCTGCCAGCACGCCACCCGATAGAAACTGAGAACGATAGGATGTTGTTTAGAGTTTGAACATTTGAGGTGGGGTCTTTGGATAGGCCAATGGACCAGTTCAGAGAGGGTGGATGGGTTGTTGTGACGCGCTACTTGAGTGAATTGGGGAGTGAGAGGTGTGAGAGGGGGCTAAAATCAGTTGGGGCTACAACTGTACAAATACAAAGTATTTTTTGCGATTGCAAGGTAGACACGCATGCACACACACACCCACATATACACATGCAAGTGCACCCACCTTAAGCCTTCGCACACTCCTAGGCATACAAATGACAGGGATAAATCCATGACTTGACAAAGTTTCTACTGAAACGCACTTGCGTGTGCGTAAAAGCGAGTATCAGGATTTGAATCTTGGTGGATGGAATCATACACTCACAACTCCACAACCCATCAAGAGGTACAAATATAAAGCATTTGATCTAATTATCACTATATGTATCTAATACACATAGTAAATAATAGGTATTTTGCCAAAAAAAAAAAATTGGGTGTTTAACACCCATTAACCTTTGTAGGTCTGCCACTGCTTTTATGTCACCGCGCTTTTTTTTAAAAAAAAAAAAGGATATGTCACTGCTCACATTGCAAGTGTTGGCCTGCAGAATTCTGGGCTACGCAATCTGCCCTCTGCCCAGACCCCCGTGCTATGCGGTTAGGTGCTTGTCAATTCAGTAATGATACACATACAACTACGGCGGAGCTAGTACAGGAGCATGGTTACAGCTGTAGCCTAAATTTTTTAGGAAAATGTCTGTTTTATATAATGTATATATATACATGTAATAAATTTGGGTATAACCAATGACATTTATGAGTATGTATAAGTATTAGATTGTATGTTAGTATAATTATATATATTATGTATTTTGTAGTAGAACATTTAGTAGTGAGTTAGTCACAAGTCAGTACAATTATGTGTTACTTAAGTTCATACCCTCAGCATGAAAATCCTCGCTCCGTCGCTGATACAAGATGTCCTTTTTTCAAGTCCCTACTGAAAAGAGAACGAGCACTTGCTCAGTTGGTTTGCTCACAGGTGTGCAAGAGGGCGGTCCTGACTTCTATGGTCCGGTTGAATAGTATACGCACTCGCAGGTACTTTCAATGATCACAACGTGTGCCCGCGCTTCGTAGAGGTCTACACGATCTCTACTCTAAATGTGTGTGTTAAGAACATATGTATGTGTGGAGAGTGTTCGGCGTGTACTTAAAAAAAGTCCCTACTGAAAAGAAAGTGTTCGGTGTGTACTCTAAAAAAAAGTAAGAAGTATTTGCATGACGTGTGCATGCAATTGCATATTTTTTACTATTACCCGACGCCGACGTATGTATCAATGCATTCATGTGGTTGCGGAGGGAGATAGAGAGACGGATTATCCTGAGCTCAAATGAGCTTATCTATGAAGATTTACGATCTGTCTACATATTTCGCAGGGATATGGGACTGTTGAAAAGGACCAGTGACTGAACACCAAACATTGAATAGATAGAGAAGCAATCGGATTGTGATGGATAGGAATGTATTGAAGGCCTTATTTTTCAGGTGAAGTCGTTGCTTGCTTCTGTAGCCAACAAACATAACAAAAGTGAGATGATGCAAGCGCCTTCACTTTTTACGCTTAGCAGGTCTGTGAATAGGAAAGTACTGATATCAACATCTCAGAGTAGGTGAACGTCGTTTTGAAAGGGAAAAAAAAGGAATTGAAACACAAATAAACAAAGTGGTTCCTACGCTCGTCAAGTTGGAAGGCATGTGTTTAGGTCGTGTTTGTGGTGTGTGCGTAAGTACGTTCGTCGTGTACTTAAAAAAAATGGGCAAAGCTGTTCCTTTCCACTTGTCATTAGTTAAAAAACTTTAACAGGATTAATAAAAACTAAAATAAAGCATACGACAAATAAAACACCACTGGCAAAACTGAAAGAATTTATAGAGGCTCATGTATATCAAAGGTTATTCTGGAAAGAGCAAATGAGCAATCCTTTAGGTCTGAAAACATCATACAGGCACAAACATATCATCACTGAGACATAAAATTGCCCACAATGTTTTAGTGGCTTCACGAACAAACCACAAGAGCAAGTGTGAACAGATACATCGGGATTGTTTCAGTCGCTCTATGACTTTTTATTTAGGCGCACAACTGCTGCACAATCCCTTTAAATCCATACTTAGCCATCATAAATTGAACTTCACATAGGTGTAAGCGCAAGCGTGCGCACAAGATGCCATCAAAATCCTCAAAATAATCTAGAACCACACTAAAATTTTCCTACACTTTCATCTACAACCGGAAGCATTCTGATACAAACAAATATCACTTGAAGCCACCAACCGACAGCTGCTACCACTAAACAAAGATACTTCTCGATGATTTGAAATATTGGTGTCACTGAACTACAACATTTTACTGCCTGGTGTCAATGAGACTCCCCAGAACTCCAGAGGAAGCAATTATTGTCATCTCAATCCTTGGAAGACGAACACCAAGGTTAATTATCGTAAGCTACTGAAGTTACATTTGTGTATAAACTATTCTGTCTATCAAAATTACTCTGGCTTATTCACTCAAAAAAGCAACAGCAGCCTCATATGATGAAAAAAGAATGACAAGCTCCTTACGCAGAACCTTCTCCCACCTACCCCAAGGCCAAAAGACAGTTTGCTCATTTAGGGCCCTGTGTGTCCACAATTTACCCGCGTCTCCGAGATTTGCCTCTGGATTTCACCTTCTTTTCAAGATTTTTGACCCGATAGCCAAGGGCAGCAGCATCGGGTTGCTCCAAAGTGGATCGCTGGGCTCCCATGATTGCTAAAGGTGACTCTGCTGCAGGTATTGCCTTGGATCCACCAAATAAATTGAAAGTTGTCTTCTGTGCAGATGCAGGCTGAGCTACCAAAGCAGGAAGATTAAAATACTTCCTCACAGCAGGTCGCCGGATAACTGATAACAATCAAAGTAACACACGTTATGAACTACTAGACTATGAAACAGAATAGAAGGTCCTATAGCAATCTTGTCTTAAAGCCTGGGACCATACTCACCAATACCATATACAAAGGAGAACATGTTTGACGTGATCCAGTAACAGAAAATTGCCTGGAGGGAAAAAAAGGATGAGTTTTGGAAAATGGTGTGAATACTGTGAAGATGGATGTATCTACCTTACCTGACTAGTTGGAATAACCAGTGCTACTGTCTTAACATTCCAGCCTAACTTTGTTGGAATAGCCAGTGCTACTGTCTTTAGCATTCCAGCCTACCTTTGTTCACTATGCAGACTAATGGCATGTATCTTTGTACATTTGGTATACGTAATGTATCGAACAGTATAATCCACCCAAGCCCTAAGCAAATAAGATTTTTAATTGGAAAAAAGATCTTGTGCATACTGACAAACTTCTAGTACTACATCATGACCCTTACTTCCTGCTGTTTTCTTAGCACCAATCCGAGCAATAGACTAGTATCTGCCAACACCGAACTCAACCTCAACAGCCACGTGAGACAATGTCTTACATAGTCTTTAGTTTTATCAGGCACATGCGACAATCTGTGTTATATTGTCATTAATTCTCAGCCACGTGAGAAAATCTGTCTTCCGTAGTCATTAGTTTTCTCAATACATTTTCCTCTTGATCAAAGTTTCAGTAGGAAACCTGTTGATATTCACAGAATTCCTAACCCATAAAACCAAAGGCCTAACAAAACTTAACAGAAGTTTCTGTAGTAAATAGTAATATTGTCATACCTTGGCAAAATTCATTGTGAATGGGACTGTCATAACAGCCATTCCTCTAGAAAAGTTCTTCATTTTACCGGCCATGGGATTTCCCTCCATTCCTTCTTGCAAGTTAAGCTGAAATAGCACGAATTTTTCGCTAGATATGACTGCAGTATTGGCAAACAAAATGGCCAACACAGTAGATGTTTCAAGTTAAAAAATTGGCAGTTTGAAATTTGGATGTTGAGTAAGGGCAAAGGTGCACATGAAAGCAGAATAGTTAACTAGATGCATAGTCGTAAAGAGTGTAATTACCTTCATAAATTTTACAAATGAATGCACAATTTGACAGTGATACATGCTTATGCGGACAAGATGGTATTAAATGGAAGTAAACTCAGGTTCAGATTATAAAAACAAATAATATGTTCACCCAACAACTGCTTATGGGGACAGTTCTATCACACTACCATTCTACAAATTTAAGCATTCGAGCAAGAAGCTGCAGTACACTATGTTATTTGCACAATGATGAACACAGAGACCACAATCGCACCAGACAAAGTGCATACCTCCACTGTAGCCAAGAAGGTCAGTGCTGTTAAAACAGGGAAGATGTAAAGAGCATCTGGAGTTGTCAGGTCAGTAAACCAAAATGCCCCACCTCCTTTCAACGACGGGACTTTCTCAACCATGTTTGATATCTACAATTGGAAGAAAATAAGGATAACATTACAGAAACTAAGGTAAATAATGTACAAGAGAAGAATTGGAGGGGCAGCAAGATGTGTGTGTAACTCACAGCAAAGAAAAAGCTCATGAATATTGGCCCTTGAATCAGGAGTCCTTTAAGTGGAGTAAATGGACTAACGCCATGCCTAAAGGAAAAATACCAAAAGAAGTTAAGAGGAACTGGAGGAAAAGGCTAATACAGCGCGTACAACAAAACAAAAACTATCTTCCATACAAATTTCATGAGTTCAACTGCAAGCACATAGACAGAGGAGTAAGAAGGGAAAAATGCTCTCCAACATTTTAACATTAGGTCATTCACACAAAAAGAATTCAAGATTCTTAATCCATCAGCAAGAAAAATCTAGTTAACAAATTTTGAGGCCATGGACAGTATGTATTAGCCGGGAAATACACCTCAGCATTTCATTGTGATTAAAATAGAGATAAGAATAATCTACTCAAAGTTACATACTTTTTGAAGAGTGCGGTCATTTTATCTTTCCCCTCTAGCGCTGATTTTGGATCCATAGTCTGCAAGAAATAAACTTGAAAGGTTAAAGTATTAGCTATATGATGCATTTAACTAACAATAATTAAATGACTGTTCTCCATGACCAATTCTCTCATAAGTCTAGACAAGCTAAGAATATAATCTCACATTCGTTCCCTCCTTAATGGCCTCCATCTCTGGCTTTATTGCCTGCAAAATGCAAAAGTTTGAAAGCAGCAAAGAAGCACAAGTCTGAAAGCAGCAAAGAAGCATTTGAGACTGTAGGAAGAGCAAATAGCTAAATACAGTGATCTCAAGTAACTTGCTAAAGATGCCTTCAGAAATACCATCTACCTTATGCATAGTCAGGTTAGCTGATTGGAATCCTGGAGTTAGAACCAAGGAGCCATTCTCCAGATCAAGGTATTTGGATTCAAGGATCAAAATCTTGGTACCGGCATAAATCCCGATTGGCGGCTGGTAACGGTACCGGCCGGTTACCAGAAAACCCAGGGAAATACCGGATGAAGTTCACAAACAAAAATTTGAATTTCAAATTTTGAAAACCGGTAACCAGAAAAACCGGTCAAAAAACCGGAGATCAATAGGCTATTCCTAATATCAAACTCCATTTAGTATGCCGTAGCGTTAGTACATGATTTTTTTTTGTTGAACCAACAAACCCTTGATCAAACCAAGGTTGTCACGACGACCTTGGTGACCATGGCGCCTAAGGGGCGCCAGGATGCCTAATCGTCCAGGCGGGCGCCTAGTCGTCCTCTAGGCGAGGCAAGGCGAGCTAAGTAGCAACTACAATTATATAACTAGCAAGTAGCAACACTAGTCAATACATTGGGAGCAGAAAATCCGGCTGCCCCGCTGCCCAACGCCTGCCCGCTGCCCCGCCTGCCCGTAGAAATGTCGTTCGGGCTCCCCATTCCCCTCCCTAATCCCCATCTCCCTCCCGGCGGCTACCGGGCTCCCCCTCCCTCCCGCCTCCTCGCTTCCCCCTCCCTCTTCGTTGCGGCTCGGGAGGCGGCGACGACTCGGTCCAGGCCAGATCCGGAGAAAGAGAGCCCGGATCCGGCGACGAGGACGCCCGAGGAGTGGCGGCGGGCCGCAGGAGGGAGGGAGATGGAGTACCTGGGGCCGGCGAGGCGAGCGACCGCGGCGTCAGCTCCGCCCCGCCGGGACGCCTAGGCGACGCCATGACAACCATGGATCAAACAATCACTAAAATGAATCCTGCCAAGTGCTAATTGCTTGTACATCAACAATTGACACAATAGATATCCTTCATGTGAGAATACTATAATTCAACATGCTTTCCAAGTCCAAAAAAACATCTGGGACTTGCTAATACAATAATTCAAGCATATTTAGCTCATACAATACGTAATCTAGCACAAAAAAAATACCTAAACCAACTTAGAAAGAGCATTATGCAGTCAAAAAATCAAATTCAAATTTAAAATTTTTCAGTCAGTTACTGTTAACCTGGTCCCCGCCGGTAACCAGCCGGGATTTTGATCCCTGTTTGGATTTTCACTTAACCACTTGATGCGCTAAAATCAGGAATTAGACAACTTACCCCTTATTTAAATAGAGTTTCAATCAAATTTCAATTGTTTTTCCAGCCATGAACGAAATGTCACCTGATGGTAGTGTAATCCAAACATCTAAGTGCCCTTAAGCATGCCACTATGCTTGAATCCAGTCTCTTGAATCAAGGCCGCTCAAGCAACATTTGTAAGTGCAAAAGAATTAGAGTTAGATCCATCACGCTGCTACACCACTTGGCTGCTTATGTGTTGGTCATGCAGGGAATATAGTGGTTACGTTTTCCCAAATGACACTAGTTACATGGTCCACATGTCATTTCTGTTATTTGATGTACGTAATGTATAGTAGTATAGGTAAATTTAAGTTCTAGAATACCCCTTTTGTTGTTTTAATTCATATATCACCAATATTTAGCATATATCACATAACATTATACATAAATTTATCTTTTTTATAATAGTTGAACCACATAAAAGGCCGCATACCGCAGGGTGGGGTGACCGCTCCCTTACTGCCTACCACTTTTCAGAACATTTTCAAGAGAACAATGTCACCAGTCAGCCAGCACTTAAAGCAGGACTGTGTCCTCAGCTCTTTGCAACACAGGCCACACACGGAAAACTACAAACCACAACAATGGAACCCTATGTTGCTAGCATTATCACCATATGACACAAGGATTTCACCTGAAGCTTTTGGCCCACACATACATTAAAACATCAAACAGACACTAGGGCTATAATTTATAAAATGCTAGTTAAATCGCATGAAGGGCACTTTACATTTAGCTTCACTGTGGCCCTCAGCTGGTTCATCAGCAGCGGGATCGTTGCGCTCCGGATCAGCACTGTCGTCAGCGCAATACAGGCCCACCTAAGCACACCCCGCGTGAGAACCGAACAGAGAGCAAACCAAGCATACGACCCAACGAAACAGATCCCAAAGCTTAAAAGCTGCATCACGATGCTTACCAGTTGAGCCCTGTGAAGGTATGGACGGCGTCGATGAGGTGCTGCAGCGCGGCGACGGGGAAGAAGGAGTCGGCAGCCGCCGCGGTCACCTCACCCGGGAACGGCGCCGGCACTGAAGCAGCCGCCGACTCAGCGGCGTCCGCGAGGACGCCCGCAGCAGCATCAACCTCACCAGATGGGGCCGCGTCGGGGGCGGGGGCGGGGGCCGAGGAGGAGAAGCTGCGGCGGGATGGCCCCGCGAGGTGGAAGGAGAAGGGGAGGAAGCTCAGGGTTCTGGAAGGGTGCGGAAGCGGGGAGTGGAATGGTGGGAGTGGGGTGGGGGTGGGGTGGCGGCGAGGGGTTCGGGGGCTCGTCGTGGGAGCGGGAGGTGAGGAGGTGGGGGATGGAGGGGTGGAGGCGGCGGGTGAGGTGGTGGGAGAGGCGGGAAGCGAGGCTTCTCCGCGCAGCGAACGCCATGGGTGGGTGGGAGCTGGCAGGCGGCGCGCGGAGGGGAGCGGGGGCTAACCGTGACGGCGGCGGGAGCAAGGAGGGTCTACCATAGTACCATGGGCTTTGGCCTCTAGAGTTCCGGCGCCTTTCTGTTTACGGGGAATTGATCTCAGATGCGTTTTGATATTATACCTTTATTTTTTTATTTCCGGCTTAGTCTGTTTCTTAATTAAATACCACGTTTTGGTTATTTTATTAGTACCCGACGGTTTCTCCGTTATAGCCACATGAAAAGACAGTCTTACCCTCAGTCGCACCACATTCCGTTTCCTCCCGATGTGGCTCAGTCGCACCACCATCAAACTCATATGTTCGGATTAGCCACACCACCAGCAAACTCAAATGTACAAATGGAATATTACAGCGGAAATTTTTATATGTTCAGATCAATGCGAATTTTAATCTCTAGTTGAAAAAATCAGGAAAACGGAAACCCTTCATATGTTTGGATCCGAAATGTACCCAGTCCCAAATCTTTGGGACAGTACAAAAAAAACATAAACATCTGATTCGCACAAATTCTGCACATTTAAGAACAATCTACGTTTTCACAAGTTCAAAAGAAAACTCATCGCAGAAACACACAATACATCGGGAATTTGTTCAAATATTACAGACCGGGACATAAATGCTTTCCACAAATTCCAATCTAAACATATGAGATAAGTATCGTGATGAATCATCTCAATATAAAATCCAAGGGATTAGAATCCTTGCGGAGGCAAATGGGCATAAAATCCAAGAGGTAGAATAAAAAAATCAATTCCAAATCGCTAAAATATCTGCACTAGTTCGATATGATCTAGACAAGATAAGACTCAAGAAGAACATATGGTTCAACAATAAGAACATCTGGTTCAACAATAACTCGATCTGATCAAGGTGACTCCGTAGATGGTCAGGCCGACGTCCGCAGATCCGGCAAGCCGACGAAGCTGTCCTCCATGCCGACTTCGGGCTAGTCACCTTCCTCAGCTTGCGGTGGTCTTCTCCATTGCTTATCGGGAACACCAGCGATGAGACCGCCAGATCCGTGTGCGATGAAGGATAGGGACATGTTGGGCTCGCCGGTCCAACCACCGGAGGCGAGGGAGATGTCAGATTCGGCCGTCCCAGACCATATCCGGCCACCATGAAGCCTCTACCTATCACCGTCAACCGCCCGTCGCCGTCTACGGCGGCTGGATCTGGGTCGGGGTCGCCATGAAGCCGTCGCTTGTTGCCTTCTGATGGTGGAGAGAGAGTGACATCGAGCCGACACCGCGTCAGGAGAAAACAGAACGTGGCCAGAGGGTAGTGCTAGCCAAATGGTCATGCCTGCTGGACCGGCCCGAGGCACGACACTGTAGCCCAGCCTAGGCACGGCACGGCTCATGAACAGTGTGGACCGTGCCGGCCTAGCGCAACGGTCCGTGCCGTACTTGGGCTGCTCCCGTGGCATGGTGGGCCGGCCCGGCCCGGCACGAGCCTGACCAGCCCGGACGGCCGACTTAGCCCGCCACGGCCGACTTAGCCCGCCACCGAGGGGGGGGCAGAGGTCGAGAGCATCGGGCCGGGCGGCGGCGCCGCGCCGAGGTGGGGAGAAGGAGAAGGCGAGGCGCGGTGCGGTGCCAGCGCAGAGGGTGAGGGAGGAGAGGAAGAGGACAAGCAAGCAGCGGCGCGGATGGAGGAGGTGGAGGCGAGGAGTGGGCTCGGTGAGGCGCCGCGCTGAGGCCTGAGGGAGGAGAGGAAGAGGCACGCGATGCAAAGGTGTGGGCGTGCGGCGCTAGTGTTGAGAGAGGAGGAGCCAAGGCGGTGGTGCGGCTGCGCAGAACGGAGGAGGCGGCGCCGACACGGAGGGAAGCACCGAGGAGGAGGGCGGCGTAGACTGCGGAGGGAGGAGGAGGGAGGAGCCTAGGAGGCGACGGCAACATGGACTGTGGAGGGAAGAGCCAAGGAGGCGGCGGCGGAGCGGACTGGGCAGGCGGGCAAGCGAGGCAGGAGATCGGGCGGGCTCGTGGGCTGTGCCTGGCACGGCATGGCCCGACGAAAATGGATCGTTGGGGCATTTCTACCTATTTTTTTGTGACCGTTTTGGTCTTAAAAAATAGCAAAAAAATCATGATTTTTTCCTATAAATAGCCACCATACCCCCCTCATTCAGCACCCCTCCATCACTCATTCTCCCTTTGAAATTCTGTTGTGCAAATTCAAATTTGTGTTGAGCTAATTTGGCAAAATTCAAAAACTTTGTGCCAAAAATTGAAAAATTCAATTTTCGATAGCAAGTCAGCGAAAGAGGTACAATACTATTTTTTGCATACTTTTATTGTTAGAGCTTGTTATGCTAAGATGAAAGTAGTAATAGTGTTAATTTCGATTTTGTAGTTTTCGTTATGGACAGTCCTTACGACAGCTTTGCTCTTGGTGAATATGGACTTTCACCGGCGGAAATTGCATCCATAGAGGCGGTTGCGGCTACCTCAAGCCAACTGGAGGTTTCACCAGAAGAGCAAGGTGGAGTTTCGTCATCAGGCTCCACGACAGCATCAGGCTCCACGGTAACTGGAGCAAAGAGGTCGAGACCGTCTACATCGGAAGTGTGGGAGAATTTTGACAGGACAACCAAGCAAGACGCAGCGGGAAATGAGGTACCATATGCTATTTGTAAAATTTGTCGCAATGAACTGTCTGCAAAGTCTACAGATTGAACGGGGCACTTGCTTAGACATGCTACAAGATGTCGAGCCAAACAAGGATTGTTGATGAGGCAGACGTAGCTACAGTACAACCCCGACGATACGGTACGTAGCTCGAACTACGATCCTCAGGTTGCCCGCCAATCTCTCTATCGTTTAATATCTTCTGATGATTTACCGTTAGGCTTTGGCGAGTGTACTTCTTTTCAAAATTACATTAGGACTGCGCATAATCCTAGATTTTCTTCTGTTTCTAGACAGACAATAACTAGGGATCTAGTAAAATACAATAATGAACGATGTAGTAAAATAAAGGAACTATTTAGTACGTGCACAGTTTCGGTGGCCCAGACCTCGGACATATGGAGTGGTCGGGCTAGGGAGGATTACCTTAGTATAGTTGCGTATTATGTTAATGACGACTGGGTAATAGATAAAATGATTATAGGTTTGAAATTAATTGATATAGCATACACAGGTGAGAATATTGCGAATGTATTATCAAAGCCGTGGAAGACTTTGGTCTTACAAACAAAATATTCGCAATTACTTTAGACAACGCTGCTTCAAACTCTAGGGCCATGGACATTCTTACTCCAGTGTTGAGTACATACGCCGATTCCTTCTTACTACATCAACGATACGCTTGTCATATTATCAATCTTATAGTTAAATGTGGTTTGAAGAGGTTGAGTCCGTATATTAAAGCTTTGCGCGATGCGATTTCTTTCTTAAATAATTCTAACGTAAGAATAGGACAATATAAGAACTTCTATAGAAGCGATGGGTGTACGTCCAAGAAAGTTCAATTTGGACATGGAGGTAAGGTGGAACTCTACTTATCTCATGCTTAAGAGTCTTTTACCACACAAGACTTTAGCATCGATGTGGAGGCGAGGTGGCAGTGCCACGTCGGTGCCGAACAGGGGCGGCGCTCGGGTTCCAAGGAACCGGTGACTGGCGGCGAGGGGTACCAAATGGAAGAGGAGACTCCACTGATCGCGGTGCTCACCTTGGTTGCTTAGGGGCGTGACCGGAACGGCGGCGGCGAGATTGGGTCGGAGGCGGTGCGGTGATTCGGCCGGCACTCCAGCGAGGCGAGCGCGCGCACGGGGTGTGCCGCGACGAGGCGGTGCCGGCGGTGGAGGCGGAGGTGACCGGGGAAGCTCGGAGGCGGTGCTAGAGGCGGCGGAGTACTTGCGGTTGGCGATGAGAAAAACTCCAAATTCGGCGAGGTGGGCGCGAGGGAGGAGGGGTGAGTTAGGGCGCTGGGATGCGTGCTTCAAGCCGCTCCTGAGGCTCCCTTTTATAGGGGCCGGGGAGGGGTGAAAGAGGAAATCGGGCACGCGGTGATTACGGCGGTCATGGCACGGTCCCGGTGATTTTGCGCGAGATGGAGGGGCAAATGGCCGGTGAAGGCGCGGCGTGATGAGGGGGGTCCAATGCGCACGATCCTGCGTAGAAGGGAGGAGGAAATCGCGGCCGTAATTGAGCTCCTGCGGCGCGGCAATGGCGGAGGTGTTTGCGGCGGGAGGAGGAAGATACGGGGGAGGAAGAAGGGCGTGAGTCGTCGGATTTTGATCCGATGGTGCGGAGAAGCGGGGTGGCGTGGGGGTGTGGTTGTCGTTTGATCACGATCCAACGACGTGGAGCGCATGCGGGGGAGAGGCCGGGTGGAGTGGGCTGGCTTGGTCCAACATGAGAGAGAGAGGGAGAGATGGGCCGGGGAGATTCGGCCCAAAACCAAATAGGGATTTAGAAATGATTTAACCTTTTAATTAATTCTGATAATTCAATTTGGTTTTAGAAAATAGCTAATAACATCAAAAATTATGAGAAAATTCACAGAAATTTTCTTATTTATTTTGGACTTAATAAAAATAGTTCCAATTCATAATTGGCTATTAATTCTGCAGAATAAATTGTTTTGGTTTTAAAATACTTAGGAAAAAGCTTTTAAAATATCAGAAAATTCTAGAAATCAATTAAAATTTTGTTTTTCAGATCAAACCAAATAAAACTTCAAGAACTTCAAATAAATTTTACTTTTACTTTAAAAAAAATCAAAAATTCAAATAAAGCAATGAAACTCTTTCCAAATTTAATAAAACAATAACTTTATTTACTTTACTTTGGTAACAGCACTTTGAGATGTTACAGTTCCGTTCGACCCAGTGTCGAGGGAACACCTGAGACATGGCCATTTCAGCACGGACCGACCCGACATGTGTACGACAAGTTCTGGCTCATAAACAAAACAGGCCGTGGTGGTCCACATGCCTTGTGGCGGCCTAAGCACGACCGGAAGGCCATTTGTGCTGGCCCGAGCCTGTTTGGCCCGATGAGTCATTTACGACCCACTTAGCCCAAAAATTAAAAAACAAAAAAATCTAAAAAATAATTAAAAATCAGAAAATTGGAAGAAAAAAAATCCAAAATAAATAAATAAATAAGTGTGTAGAATTCAGAAATACATATGAAAATTGTAAAAAAAAGATGAGATAATCATATTGAAAATATAATAAATAGCTCTATTAATGTTCAAATGGCTGCCCGTTAAAACTTTTGCCAAGTAAAAACTCAACATGAGAAAACCTTAGCAAAGGAAAAAGAGTACAACCTATAGCTTTACATACATCTTTGTTCTAAGTGTCATTGTCGAGGTACATATTTTCGAACACGTCCGACAACTCTGGATTTTCCACAGAGTGTTGTGTTCGTGAATTAGCTTGCTCCCAGTCCTTCACAGTTAGAAGTATCTCCACCATCTCACTCGTGAGACGTGTTCCTCTCCTCTCTCCTCCAATATTCTTCCTAAAATACTGAAAACAGACTCAAAGGAAACCGTCGAGACAGGAACAGTTAACACATCACATGCAAGTATAGATAGCACAAAATATGTTAACTTGTGGGCATGCCACCATTGCAAAAATTTGAAGCCTTCTGAGTTGAAATCATTGTATCGCTATCCAGATAGGTGGATAGTTCCCCACTCCTTGGGTGAGAGGTTGATCTTTGTTGAGTAGGCGACATTGTAGAAGGAGAAACCTGGACCTCGAGGAAGAGCCACCCCAGATTTTGCCCCATAGATTTGTCTTACTACTTGAGGTGGGTGCTATCGGAGGTCGTTGCCAACAAACTCTCTGGAACTTATTTTCATACCTTTGGTAAACTCATGTAATCGAGAACGAACTTCTGCAAAATAGTTAGAATAGTCTAGCCCTGTAGCATCACTAAGAAGATCAAAAACATTAACAAATGCTTCAATTTTAGCTCTAAGATTTAAAATAAATGCAAATGCATATAGAAAGGAATTTCTCTCCGATATTTAAGGTATTTAGTTTTCATAGCAACAATAGTCTCTCGTAAAACTAAGTTATTTTCATACATTTTCAATTGACTAGCAATTTTTAAAATACTATGCACAACAATAGGAGATGTTGGATAATAGACAACGAACAAAGCAACAGTGGCCTCATTTTTTTTCTTCTAAAAATAGTAGTATCTTCTCAGCAACGAACCAACGTTGCTCAGACAATAGTACAATACCGTTAGTGCTTGGATATTGTGTTTGAATAAAAACAGAAAAAATGCTCTTATATAGCAAAAGACTTTTAAACATCAAGTAAGTAGAGTTTCATCTTACCGGCATGTCCAAACTAAACTTTCTTGGACGTACACCCATTGCCCCACAGAAGTTCTTCTATGCTGCTATTCTTACGTTATAATTATTCAAGAAATATATCGCATCGTCAAAAGCTTTAAGATACACATCGCCTCGACCTCTTTGCTCCGGTGGTCGCCGACGAAGATGCTGCCGTAGAGCGTAATGACGGAACTCCGCCTTGCTCTTCTGATAAAACCTCCGTTTGGTTTGAGGCAGCCACAACCTCCTCCATGGATGCAACCTCCTCTGGTGAATTTTTTGTACTCAGTGAGAGCGAAGATATTGTAATTTTTCATAACGAAAACTGCAAAATCGAAACTAACACTATTATTATTTTCATCTTAGCATAACAAATAATAACAATGAAAATATGCAAAAACAATATTTTACCTCTTTTGATGATTTGCTACCTGAATTTGAAATTTCCAAAATTTGGCATAATTTTTTGAATTTTGCCAAATTATCTCACAACGAATTTAAATTTGCACAAAAAAAAATTGAAAGAGAGATTAAGGAATGGATGAGTGTTGAATGAGGGGGTATGGTGCCTATTTATAGAAAAAAAAACTAGGATTTTTTTGCTATTTTAAAAGCCTCAAACGTTCAAAAAAACATTCAGATTAAATGGGCCAAACAGGCCGTGTCGTGCTTGGCTCAGCCCACCGGGCCAAAATAGACCGTAATGGCTATATTCCCTCGAGGCCGTGCCTTGTGACGCGCGGCCCACGTGCCCTTCCTCTCCCCTTACCCCTACCCCCTTTTCCTCCCGTCCTAAGCCCATCGCCTCGCCTTCTCCTACCTTCACCCGTGCGCCTCGCCGCTTTCTCCTTCCTCATCGTCGGCCGTCGGTGCTGCCCTGTCCTCCTCCTCCTCCTCATCGCCGCGCCCATGCGCCCTTCGCCTCCCGCCGCCTTCTCCTCCCTTCACGCCGCCGCCGCACGCCGCCCCTCCCTCCTCCTCCTCGTCACCCCGCCGCCCCCCCTCCTCCTCCTCCTCCTCCTCCTCCCACCTCACTGGCTCGCCGCCGGCTAGCTTGCTCTTCCCTCCCTCACCGGCTCACCGCCTCAACCTCTTCGCACGCGGGCCAAACAGGCTGTGCCGGCTTCGTGTCGTGTCGGGCCGAGCCGACCCATCGTGCCAGGGGTACAACCCAAGCACGACAAGGGCTTTCATGCCATGCCGGCACGACCCATGAATAGTGTGGGCTGTGCCGTGCCTCGGGTTGGCCCAGCCGGTACAGCCCATCTAGCCATCACTAGAACACCACACAGGTGAAATCTTGGTGGTTGGATTGGGACTGTACGGAGGAGAAAGTATGATGAAATATTGTGGTAGTACATTGGAAGGGTTTTTGTTGCTTTTGGCTGAAATATCGATAATTTAGTTGTTTTGCCTTAAAAAAATAGATATACCTCCATAACAATTCCGTATTGTTCAAAACTACTCTCAGGTTTTCCCCGGGAAAATAAACTCTCACTAATGCAGCAATGTATGTGATGTATATCTATTTATTAGTAAAGCACAGTATTGTTACAAAGTTTTAGGCCCCATTTGGAACATGTTTATTCTATCTGATTCCTGCAGTAATTGAGTTGTTTCTTGTGAAATTTCCACAAAATTCCTATGAAATTCACATGTTCCAAATAAGGCCTTAATTTGATAATCTTATGCCCCATTGATAATATTCTACAAAATCCCAATTGCGGGGAAGCCATTGTGATGTCATCTGCATTCTTGCAAAGGGACTAATTTCATCGTGTGTTTCGTCCGATCTTCCACTATTAAGAAGATTGGGACTGTCATGAGTGGAGAAAATTATTTTTCTTCGGGACTGTCTATTCATAAGTTGTCTGAAATTTTCTTAAATTTAAGTCACTTGTTGTGACCATTGGATCAATATCCAATCATATGACATCCATTGGATCAATATCCAATCATATAACAATCATATGATACACCAATCTCTACACAAATTCAATGGTCACAAAAAGTGACTTAAACTTAAAAAAATTTCAGGCAACTTAAAACTAACAAAACTGTTTTTCTTCAGGATTAGGTTGAGAACTTCTTCATACCACATTCAGTCAAGGGTAGAAAAAGCACATGGTATAGTACCATGAAAACTCGAAAGGGCACAGTATGAAATCAATAGATATTTTTAAGAGGGTTAGGAATCAATGTGATTTGTATTACCTTTTGCATAAGAGAAAGAGGAACTCTGGGATAATGAATTGACCAACAAGGCCTCTTCGAAGCACTGAGTTTTTTTTCTTTCTTGGTTTACGTGGGAATTGAACTGTGAAATATATTGCGGTGGACTATAGTAATCTCTTTTGGCTGAATCGCTTTTGGATAATTAGGTGTTTGGCTAGCTGCTTTTTTACAATCAAATCGCAAACGGATATATTATTGCGTTCCAAAACTATGAGATGAAATGTTGGATAACCATTGGATAACAAAAAATCTAACTTTACCATGATTTACCAAACAGATTAATAGACTTTTAATAACTTGCTTTTCACATCAGCTTAAAAAAATACTCCACAACAATCGCAAAGTGAGCCCTATCGCCCCAGGTGAGCCCTTCAGTCCTATCTCTGTCTAATTTTTTTAGGGGGCCCTTCAATTGTTCTCAAAAAAGGAAAAAAGTAAGCCTTCATTTGGACCGGGTCCTGATTAGCAGGGCCATGGGCCCGTTGCAGCGTTAACTACTCGTTCATGGGCTGGGCCTCTTACAGGGCTTGCCTTCCCGGCTGCCGCATGCTTGTCGGGCCCAAAGCGAAGTGGAAGAAGCTGCGCGCGTGGGAGATGGACGGCGCGGAGTGGCGGAGAAAAGGGGACGCGGCGGGGCGCCGCGCACGAATCCCACGATCCCATCAGTATTCAGTACTCTCCTTCAATCCCACCTCCAAGATGGAGCACTAAAATAATCCGACCCGATCTCCTCGGCCCGTCCGCCTCCCTCGGATAAGCTCCACCGCGCCGCGAGACCAGGATCGTGACGAGAGCGCAGGGCACATGGTGGCGGCGTTGGCGTTGCCATGGGTAAGTCCCCATGTCCCAACCCTCTCCTTTTAACCCCTCTGCTTTGCTCGCGCTTCTGTAGCGATAGCATAGCATCTGGTCAGACCGTCCATGGAGTTTCTTGGATTCCCGGTTTTGGTTGTTGTTTGCTCTCCTTGTCTTCCCTCCGATCCGGGCAAGCTAAGTGCCCTTCGCTGTTTTGGCTTGACGGAGAGTTGGTTCTTTGTCTAGGGTGGGGGCTCGCCGGCGTGGATCGACGTGCCGGAGCGGAGCAAGAGCGCGTTCTTGGAGCTGAAGAGGAGGAAGGTGCACCGGTACGTGATATTCAAGATCGACGACAGGAGGGAGGAGATTGTCGTGGAGAAGACTGGCGCCCCCGGGGAGAGCTACGACGACTTCACGGCGTCGCTGCCGGCAGACGACTGCCGGTACGCCGTCTACGATCTGGATTTCGTCAGCGACGACAACTGCCGGAAGAGCAAGATATTCTTCATCTCCTGGTTAGTTTTCTTACCCCTGTTTCTCGTCACTTATGCTCCAGCGACATGTGCTAGATAGTCGTGTCTGATTCAGTTTGGTTAGGGACTTGAGAAGCTGTCTCCTTTAATATTTGTGCCTATATAAGTAATTATGTATATTGTTAGGATAACAACAAAAGGGTAAATACAAAAGCACAGATTCAGAAGAACTGTAGTGCAGCTGACAGGCTGATAGCAGTGCAAGTCTGCAACCTTTTCAGTGGTTAGAATGTTTGAACTCATCACATGTTGGTCTGTCCAATGAGGTAATGAGCAGTATGTTCCAAGCTCATCCAGCTGCCTATCAGTTTAATTCCTCATAAACTCGTGAAGTTTTGGTAGTTTATAGCAGTTATTTACTGACAGAAAACTCAGTAGACAAATGAAAGTGGTCTTTAAATTTGACAAATTGATGCCCATGGGGGATCCGGATTACTTGAGTCGATCTTTCATGGTGCTGAATAATTGATTTTTCGTTTCAGAATTTTTCAGGGTTACTCTGACAAAGAACTGGAACTAAATTATTAGAACATAACCATGTTACCGGTGTTCTCTTTCTTTTTAGGTCTCCTTCTGTTTCCCGCATCCGTGCAAAGACCATATATGCTGTGTCGAGGAACCAATTCCGCCATGAACTTGATGGGGTGCACTTTGAGATTCAGGCTACGGACCCTGATGACATGGATTTGGAAGTTCTCAGGGGCCGAGCTAACAGAACCTGATAGGTTGACTTTGCTAGCTTGCTGATATATTCCAGTGGCTTGAAACGCCTAGCGTGCTACAAATGCAGCTCAGGTGCACTGATGTGAGGCATGATGTATAAGCAGGCTGCTGATCATGCCCGAGCGTGCAGCGTTTCTTTTTCTTTTTTTTGAGATAGTACCTCTGTGATATTTATCTAACTATATATGTTCCCTCTAATATGATGTGGAAATTGTTATGTTTAATATCTAATTGGTCATGTACTGTCTTTCTGCTGCTAAGTCAAAGTGTTTTGTTGAGCTTGTTCTACTGCTGGTTTGGTTTCAGCGTTTTCGCTACTGAATCCTCACTGATGAATCGTGATTGTTACTTCTGGTGTTTTGTTTTTGCCTTTTTGGTCAATGCTATGCTGATCTAAGTATCTGGTCTACTATGCATAGTGGATAAGTGGAATTCTGGAATTTCCAATTTCAAAAGAATAGCATGTACTGTGATGTTCCCTGTTCTTAACATGGAAGCAGACTTGACAAACAATATAATTGCTTGTCTACTTGTCCTGAGAAATCGAATTATAAGCACTTAATTTTTACAATTCTCATCGACTCAAAGGTGGCAAATGGACTACAGAATACGAGGAGAAAACATCTTGATATTCTGCTCACAATGGCTGAATTGTACTCGGAGAACTGATTCTTCTCCGACACCAACCATCCGGTATTGGACCTGACTGGCGTCACGGCGGGCGTTGAGATTACATGAAATCACAGTGCTCAAGCTGCTTCATCTCCCCGCCGGCGACTGGATCGAACTGGCACCGGTAGAAGCTCCCACCCATGCGGACGGCCACCACGGTGTTGATCTGCGCGCCAAACGCCACGACGCACCGTTCGCCTTCACCTGTCCTGAACTGGGACGCGCTCATGTGGGAAGCATCAGCCTGCAGATCGAAGATTTGCACGGTCCCGTTATCCCCGGACGCGGCTAGGCACCGCGAGTTGCTAGAGAAGGCCAGGGAGTGCACTTCCGACGCCGCGGTTACATTGGCTTCTCGGAGCAGGTTGCCCTCGGCGGTGTCGAACACCCTGACGGCCGCGGCCCCGTCGCCGGCCGTCCTGCGACAGCGCGAGGCACGCGACGGCCGACGCGTGCGCGTCGATGAGCCGGGTGGTGCTTCCCTCCTCCCCGTAGCGCTCCACCCGCACCTGCCCCTCGCGCGTGCCGGGGCAGGCCAGTGCCTTCTGGTGGAGCGGCGTCAGGGCGCACAGGCCCCGCGGGTTCGGCACCGTCTCGTACCGGTGTAGCAGCCTCATATCGGGGAAGCTGTAGACGGGGGCATTGGACTCCAGGACGGCCACCAGGCAGTCGCGGCGGAGGCGGACGCCGCGCGCGGGGCAGCGGCAGGACAGCAACCAGACGTAGCGCTTCTGATGGTCGTCCCATACCACCGCCTTGGTTGGCGAAGGGTGCGGGTTCTCCCCGCAGCCGACGAGGGTGAGGAGCCGAGGATGTTGGTCCGGAACAGCATCTCCACAGCTCCACTGCCCCGAGCCGGCGGTTGACGACGTCGCGGCGTAACATCTCGCGGAAGCGGTCGCATCTGTAGATGCGGAAGCCGCCCGTGGTGCAGGCGGCGAAGCAGCGGCTATCCTGGTTGAAGGAGACGTGGATGAGCTTGTGTTGTGGGTCGTCGGGGTTTTGGGCGGCGGCGGGGTTGACGGAGCTGGGGTTATGATCCACGACGGCCACGGTGGACGGGTGGTTTTCCTCTTCCCCTAGAATAAAGTTTTTCTTCTTCTTCTTCTTCTTTTTTTGAAAATTTATGCTGTGTAATTGGCTTCGTCTCTTTATATTCTGCTCGAAACATTATCTGAGCTTTACTGGAATTGTACTTCGAAGTGTAATCGACGTGTAGATGCGTTGTACACCGTCAATTTTTTAACTGTCCTCTTGTAACTTTTTTAGAGGGAATTGGAGTTTGTTTCAAATTTGGACGAGGATGGATATGTTCCAATTATTCGAACTTCAGATTAATTAAACGTATAAAATAAGTCCTATAAGATATGTCTTTTATGTTGCATGTAACTAGTTTTTTTTGTCCTTTGAAACAACAAGCATGCTACCGTTATCTTTCCACAAGTGAGGCGGCCCCCCTTGCCGCGCACGCGCGCCCGGCTGCGCGTTCCTACACCGCCCTGCGCCAGCTTCTTTCCACGGTCAGCCACCGCGGTAAGCGGAAGGTGGCTTCCGCGCTCGCCCACCGCAGGAAGTCGCCGCCCCTTCCGTGCTCCTCCACCGCGGAAGGTGGCTTTTATCCTTAGTCCCGCGCTCGCTACGTTGGTGCCGTGCCCAGGCTACCTTCCGCGCTCGCCGAGCACGGAAGGGGACACACGGCCCTCCGGCGATTTCGCGCTCATATGGGGGTTAATTGTGCAAATACGGTGGAAGGAGGTCATTTTTGCAATTACGTGACGCTACATGGCCAAATAAAAAAAGAATTCTGTTTTTTCTTGCGCACTGAATGCAGGGCTTCGACAGCATAGGCTACCGGAGAGATTGCCAAATCCGAGATAAGAAACACTGTAGCTTATCCTTTTCTACTTCTTCGGATGCATCGAGGGGCAGGGGCGGGCCCATGTAGGGCTGAGCCGGGCCGTATGGCCCTACTCAACTTTGTTCTGTAATAGTATTAGACTAATTCTCACTGTTGATACACAAACTGGCCCAATAGAAGCACATTTACCTATAATGTTATTTAGACTTTTAACTATATAACTTAACTTACCTATATACATGATGTCCCTACTCAGTTTTTGTCTTGAATCGGTTTCGTGATGAGCGGAGGGAGTGATCGGACACACTAAAACTGATGTTGATGAATAATAGTTGATTGATGCCGAACTGCTGAATCTCCCTGAGCTGACCAAACGAAAGCGAGAATTGGTTCGGCAAAGTTATCAGAGGGCTGGAAACCCACGCATGCTTGATTCTTAGAAGCTTGAAAAGACTAGGTCTCAGCCAACACTCCCGGGCCCAATCACACAGCCTGGACCGGTGTTACTGCCCAGCGCAGGCCCATCTGGAAAATAAGTGCCTGATGACGGCCGACCTATACCATTCCGCATGTTATACTGGTTTGGTTTTTGAAACAAGACACCGGTTCATATCGGTGCACTGTTTCAGAATTAATATAATAATATATATAGTTATAAGCACGCATATGTTTAATTATATGCACACTAAATTTTATTTGTAATATTATTCCAAATATATAGTAGTAGGATCAAATATGACTTCGAATTTGATATTTCCGAGTTACCTGAATTTTCTTAAGTTTAAGTTAGTTGTTGTGACCATTGGATTTGTATAGAGATTGATGTGTCATATGATTGGATATTGATCCAATGGATAAAACATGTGACTTATGATTAATAAAATTTCAGTTACCTTATGAATAGTCAATCCCATATAACTTATATTTCAATAAGTACAATTAATAGATGATATTATCAATTTTGTCGGTATGACTGGTATCGAACCAGTATGACCGATATTGACCGTTGTCGAGGTCGATATGGAACGTATGGCTGCCTGTACCGGTTTAGATGATGAAATGGTTTTGCATATACCGAAATAGTACTGATAAGTTTGCTCACCTCTACACAAGCATGCAGCGTAACCTTTTCTTGGAGAGATTTGAATCTTAGCTCCTCAAAATAAAGCTCTTTCTCAACGAGCGGCAAGCCGGCAACTCGACATAATTAACCTGGATGTGCGAGAGATCCAGCAGAAAAAAAAAAATCCCGAAGCACCACTATCAATACTGCCTTTTTTTTTTTTGAGAAACCGAACCATCACCCAACAAGTTGACTTAACAGCTGCATCCTTAACTCTCACTTATTTTTAACCTATTTCTTCCGTCATTTTGCCTGTATCGAAATAGTATTGATAAGTTTGCTCATCTCTGCGTTTGTGCCGCGTAACCTTTTCTTGGAGAGATTTAAATCTTAGCTCCTAAAAAAAGCTCTTTCTCAACGAGCGGCAACTCGACATAATTAACCTTTGATGTGCGAGAGATCCAGCTGGATTTTTTTCCCGAAGCACCACAATCAATACTGCTTTTTTGTGGAGAAACCGAACCATCACCCAACAAGTTGACCTGAACAGCTGCATCCTTAACTCTCATTAGCTTTTAACCTATTTCTTCCCCCATTAATGACGTTGCAACCTGAGCGCCGCTAGGGCACTCCCAACAAGCAAATTTGCTTGTTACTATATCTATACCATGTCATATATTTTAATGAGGTGGAAGAGACAGAATGAACTTGTTACTAGATAGAGTATCAAGCCTTTTCACAATACAAAGAAATAAGTAATGACTAATGTTGCATTGGAGAGCTTGTTACTGATTTTTGTGGGCCATCCCTCTTCCTACCACATCATTCATTGGAGGACTTATTACTAATTAATTCATTATGGAAACCTCTAGTAGCAGGATTTATGCTGCTCTCAGTGCTCCACTTTGGCTAGTATATTAGCCTGCCATGTAGGCAAAATAATGATGTGGCACCATAGTTAATGAAGAGAGATGGTACTCTAGTATCTAATTTAGATACTGATTCAGCTCAAAATCCAACGCAAAACAGCCTCATACATGTAATTAAATGAAACAGCTTAAGATACTACACCATAAGAAACCATACTTGAAAAAATAATATCCTAACACTCCTCATACACTAAGATACTGCCCATTAGGAGCAGCCTTGGTAACCAGCTATTGGAGAACTTGTTTCTAAAATCCCATACAAACATTCTCTCATCAAGTAGCAAGCTAGAGTGATAAATCATTGCGAGTGCCCTTAGCATTAAGCATGGCGGCCGAACCTGCGCATGCATGCTGAGAGGACCCACCACCGCAATAATCCGGCTACAAGTTTCGTCAAAAAAAAAAATTAACGGTCCTCTGGTAGTACTTTTTTAGAGGGGAATCGGAGTTTGTCTCAAATTCGGACGAGGACGGATATATTTCACTTGTTTGAACTTTAGTTTAATTTAATGTATAAAATAAGGCATTTTGGAGATGTCATTTTATGCTGCATGTAACTAGGGGTTTTTTTCCCTTTGAAGCAACAAGCATGCTATTGTTATTTTTTCACAAGGTTTCTCTTTTTGCATGTTGCTTTGTCCCAAACTTCCATTGTGCTGCAACTTGCATGTTGGCTCAGCAGGCCAGTACCAGGGACATGAGCGAAGTGCTCAACCGCACAGACCCCCAAAAGTTAAGAGCTCCAGATTTTTATCTAATATTCAATTACTACTTGTTAGTATTTCAGGAAAAACTAATGCTCTATAGTTAATATTGGCATGCGATGGAGTTGAAGGGCCCATTTTTATCTAATGTTCAATTATTACTTGTTAGTATCTCAGGAAAAAATAATGCTCTATAGTTAATACTGGTATGAGATAGAGTTAAGTAAGTTGTTATATTCCTTCTTCCCATAGTTAAGTAAGCTGCTATATTCTCTTCCTAAGAATTTCCTCCTGATGTCTACCACTATCCCAACCTCTCTATAGTTTTCTTTATTCCCCTTTTAGAGCATCTACAATAGTCCACGTCACTTGTTACTAAGGGGTTACCACGTCAGAATTTAGGTAATATAGAGGAGAGAAGGTGAGGAGAGAAGGTGATGTTGTTTCTAGATGAAAAACCATCAAATTGTTAATACCAAGACACAAGAAACAACTAAATACTTTATTAGAGACTTACTTGTTACTTAAAAACGCGTTTTGTGGGTCTCATTGCCTCCAAGTAAAATATTCACTAGATCACTTGTGCAGCTTAACTTCATTATTGATATGATAAATGAGTTAAAACATGTAAGCTACAAAGTTGTACTTCATTATTGATCATCAATAATTATGCATACTTGTAACAATTAAAGTCTTAGACACCAGCTCAAAAACAATCCATTTGAAAAACTTGTTTTCTTTTTATTAGATTGAGTACTCTCTCTTCTCTAACAAGCTAATAAACAAACTATTATAGATGCTCTTACTACTGCCCAATCGCTATTCGTTTGAATCAACCCACTCTATGTTCGTCTGTTTATTGTGTGTTTCTTTGTTAACTCAACTAATTTTATAATTTTGTATGCATACAGGGTTATATGCACCGCATCAACTAGTTTTCTATACCCATTTTGTAGCCACTCGGCATTGCTAAACTAGAAGCCTGGAACTATTGTTGCGCTTTCTTGTATTTGTGCATTTGGGTGTTAGTTTTTAGTCATGTCTTCTACATTCAAGAGATGAATCTAGTTATGAAATGCGTTAAAAAAAAAAGAGAACCAGAGCTAATTTATGGCTAAATTTTAAATGAAATATTTTTTGATTTGATAATTGTCTTTTCTATTATGCAGTGACTAATTTTAAGTTTAATATAGAGCCCTCAAATTCTAAGGTACGGCCCTATGACTCGGCTTACGAATTTGTTCACCACACAACATACTATTATAAAAGAAAGATTTGTGGTGGTGATGGTGAGTCTATCATCTACCCTTTCTTGAGTTGGTAGGATCTTTTGTAGATAAATATGTACACACAAGTATAAGATATTGAAGGACTTTTTATGGATAATTAGATTATATATGTTCGTGGTTTGTGATAGAATTCTATATAGCTTGTTGATTAAATGCAAATTATGTATAAAAATTTCATTCGTAGGAATAATATTCTTATGTATATTGGTTATCTAAATTTATAACTTATATTATATTTTATTTAAAATCCGTTGTAATACAGACACTCGCTAGTACAAAATAAAACTCCACATCGATTCGAGCATGATCAACACATGGAATGTCGCGCTAATTAAACACGTTGGACCCTGATTAGATACGTGTTAAGCATGTCCAAACTCGCCAAGCAGACGGATAACCTCACCAGCTCATGGCGTCCATGGTCGGTGCCGTGCCGTGCCGTGCGCCCTCGAGCTGGCGACCTCAGCCGGCATCCCGCCGCGATGGTAGGATCGGTGACCACGAGCGACGTGGCCGTCGGCAAGCCACCCGTAAACACGCACACGAAAAAGCCCCAGACGCACGCGACAAGAATCAAAATCACCGATCAAACTGTCGAAGCGGTGCAGAATCCCTCCAACCGCGGGAGGGGAGAGGCGCCGCGCTCTCGTCGTCTTCCTCGCCGCCGTAACCGTCTCGAATCTAACCCTCCCCGCACGTCACGCATCGTCGTAGCCCCATCAACTCCACAATAAAGCCCTAATAAAATGTTTCCGCTTCCGCACCATCACCAGTTCACCACCTTCTCCTTCTCGTTCTGTTCCTCCCCTTCCTCTGTGCGATCCATATGGCGTCTACAGCAGCCGCCGCCGCAGGTGAGTCCGACGAGGTGCCCCCAGCGCTGCTCGGGCTACTCCAGCGGGTGCAGTCGGAGGCGCTGGGCGCGCTGGGGTCGCACGACTTCGACCCCAAGAACTACGTCGACCTGCCGCTCGCCACCGACCAGGGCGCTGCGGCGGCCGCGCTCGCGGCGCTGCCGCGTCCGAAGCCGTCGCGGGAAGAGCTGGAGGCGTTCCTCGCGCGGTACTTCGCGCTGGCCGGGTCCGACCTCGTGGCGGCCGATCCGCCGGACTTCCACGCCGAGCCGCGGGGGTTCCTGCCCAAGGTGGAGAGCGGCGAGGCGCGCGCGTGGGCGCTGGAGGTGCACGCGCTGTGGAAGGACCTGGCGCGGCGGGTGGCGCCGTCCGTCGCGGCGCGGCCCGAGCGGCACACGCTGCTGCCGCTGCCCGGCAGGGTGGTTGTGCCGGGCTCCAGGTTCCGGGAGGTCTACTACTGGGACTCATACTGGGTCGTCAGGTCCGTACACCATCTCCGCTCCCTTCCGCTTTGCTCCATTGTTGGTTGGACATTCCTTGTCACGAACATCTAACAGTACTAGACTCGTATAATTGATGAATCTTATTTTACGAGTGATTTCGGTGGTTTCGGGCGAACGTGGAATCTCCCATGTTGGAACTGGGAGTCAAGAAAACAGAGCAAGAGCAGTATTTTCAACTCAGTTGACTGCGTTGATCTCAAATCAAAGTTTGCTTACAAAAGATGAGTACATGTCCTTTTATAGGACTTCCAAACCGACATCACTAACCGACTCATACAAACTAATATTGTTTATTATTTACAACTCATCTTTAGCTAAGTACTAGCTATGGTGTACACCAGCTCTTACTTTATCTAACTAGTCAATTTGATTTCTGACTCCTCTCTTTATAAAACTACCAGTTGAAACTAGCGCATATCTAGAGCTTTCTTACTTTGAGTAGCATGCAAGTGCTCCTGGCTATATTATTTCCCAGCATGCATACACTTTACACTAGTCAAATGCAATATGACTTTATCATCTCAAGAGAATAAATTAATACCCAACATCCCAAGTTCACTAGTCTGTTTCCTGCGTCGTACGCTTCGTTTTCCATATGTTTGTTCTGTTTAGCTTGTCGCGTATCTATGCTGGGGCTGATGAATTTTCTATGGGCGGTGGTGCTTTGCTGGCCGGTGCAGGGGCGGTCGTGCCATTAAATTTATTACAAAACGAGGTTGTTGGTCGATTATGGCGTTGACAATTCCCAGGCTGATCTGTCCTCGATTCCTTCTAGAGGAAACTGCCCTCTTCGGAGTCCAGTTCTTGTCGTAGCATTTTCGTGGGACAGGACAATGTAACAGTGACTCCCACATCAAATGCTGCAGATCTTGATTTATACCTTTTTGTGCTTAGTTTTTTTAATTATACTGTACAGTTACGTGCAATCCAATATGCATCCCAGATGAAAAGTATTTGTTTCTTATGATACGTGTCTTGGTGGCTTGATGCAGAGGCTTACTGGTGAGCAAGATGTATGACACGGCGAAGGACATCGTGCTTAATCTTGTATACCTTGTGGACAAGTATGGTTTTGTTCCGAATGGTGCAAGATCGTACTACACTAATCGAAGGTGACAATTATCTCCGTTGTACTGCTGTTTGGTTTGTATCTACAGCACAAACTACAATTTATACCATATGGTCTATCCGCTGCTACGAAAGTTCATACCTTTATGTGAAGGTCAACAGACCTTGATTAATGAAAACTAATTGGAGTCATAGTACGTACTGCCGATGCAGTGCAGATAACTTGTACATGCTATATATCACCATATGGTCGTCATCTGATACATGCTTTTTCTGCGCAGCCAACCACCACTTTTAAGCTCGATGGTTTTAGATATATACACGGCAACATGTGATTTGGGCTTTGTGAGGAAAGCATTCCCCTCTCTACTGAAAGAGCATAGCTTTTGGATGTCAGGTAGCAGACGATAAAGCCATTTTTCAGCATTATTTTTTACATTTTCACATGATTAAATACAATCTCCCTTTACAATGATTCTGTCATGCAGAGGTTCACAATGTGGCAATAATGGACAATCATGGACGGGTACATAATTTGAGCCGTTACCAGGCTATGTGGAACAAACCTAGGCCAGAAAGTGCAACAACAGTAAAGTCTTCAACTTCTGGTTATGTTGTTAACTATGATGATCGCAGTGGAAATTTTGCCATGTCAAGGATGAACTAACCATAGTATGTTCTATTTTTAGGATGAGGAATTGGCCTCAAAGCTTACTTCTACAGCCGCTAAGGAAAAATTATACCACGAAATTGCTTCAGCAGCTGAATCAGGATGGGATTTTAGCTCTCGATGGATGAGGTTGGGTGTTCAATAACTTACAAGTTACCAATAAAAAATGTTTGCTGATTCCTCCTATGATTAAGATATGTACTAGCAAAAGACGACATTAGGAACTCCGATGATATCAAATTCATAATGTGTACCACATGTTGTTTCTAATGATTTCACTATTTTTTCGGGAACACGCGCTCGTCATCCTTGTGTTAGAACGAAAAGAATAAATTTTTACAAATCCTCCTTACAGTGGCCTACAGGGCCATCTCCCCTAGGACTAAAAGCACCAGAAAACTTTGTTGGGAGAAAAAGCGTAATGATTTCACTGTTTGGTGCAGCAATTCTACTGACATGACGACTTTGGCAACAACTTTCATTGTACCTGTCGATTTGAACGCATTCATATTCAAGGTAAGGTATGGAACTTGGCATGATATTCGAATTCTAAAGTTGAATGATCTATATATTTAGCATGATTTGGATGCACCAGTTTCAGCAATGTATTTAGTTCACTTGTTCAGTAGTTCGCAATAGCTAGGAGGCTTGTTGGGAGAAAAGGCTCTGATTTGGTTCAAGTCAGTAATCGGAAATGTGACATGGTCCTTCCCTTTATACACAATACAGATGGAACGAGACATATCGGTCTTTTCTAAACTCATTGGAGAGAATGCAACCGCAGAAATGTTTTCAGAGGCTTCAAAAGCACGCCATATTGCAATTGAGTCTATTTTGTGGAACTTTGAGATGGAGCAATGGCTTGATTACTGGCTTCCTACTGATGGAAACTACAAGGTGCTTGATCTACAATAATCCTATCCAATTGTGGTAAACACTTTCTGATGGTATTAACTTGATATATAATATTATTCCAGGGAGTCTACCAGTGGAAATCTAACTCACAGAACCACAACATCTTTGCTTCTAACTTCGTACCCTTGTGGTTAAATGCACATCATTCAGGTGCGTCCTGTACTCCTTTATGTGTTTGTTTTCTAATGCCTGAGGGTGCAATGATTTATTCTGAGAGTATCAAAAACTATAATATCTAGCTACATGTTTGTCATAACTCATATGTCTTGCTCTAAAGTTCTTTTTATGTCGACTAATATGAGTATTCCGTGAAATGAACTTAGCTATCAAAGGATTAGAAGTTGTACGGTCTCGGTAGGTAAATGACTTGGCTATCAACATGTTTATCGTAATTCATAATGTACGGTTTCTATCAATGATTTGTTTTCATTAGATCCGGAAAGAAAATGATAGCAAGTTATCAAGGAGAGAATTCTCCTGAGCACACTCAATATATATAGGCGCTGAAGGTATTTTTCTTGTGCAAGGAAGTACCAAGCTACAGCCTTACAGGCAATTAGATAAGCTGACGTCTTCTACCTCAACTACTAAGCTTGCCTTGCATCACTTATCAAACCTTTCTTAGTACTTGAACAACAACAATTACATCTGAAACTCTTGCTTATGATCTTTTACCCTTTATTGCATGTCATTGAGTATGTTGTCTGAAACTTAACCAGGCTTGGCGCGATTTGTCGATGAGGCAAAATTAGTGAAAGTCATGAGAAGCCTCCAGACATCAGGATTACTCCATCCCGCAGGAATAGCAACTTCCTTATCATATACAAAGCAACAATGGTTAGTTCCCTGAAATGGGGTAAAAGTCGACTTAGTGCAATTTGTACAGTAAATTAAACTTCCTTTTTTAAATAGGTGTGCTAATAATTGAACAGGGATTTTCCAAATGGATGGGCCCCACTGCAGCATCTGATAGCTGAGGGATTGTTGAATTCTGGTTCGGCTGAGGCAAGGATATTTGCGGAGGACATCGCTACGCGGTGGGTGAGAACTAACTATGCTGCCTACAAATCAACCGGCGCGATGCATGAGAAGTACAACGTGGAGGCCTGTGGAAAATATGGAAGAGGCGGTGAATACAATCCCCAGGTATGGTTAATAGTTATAAACTTATTACTCAAAGTAAAAGCCCTTCCACTTGTGCTCACCCACGATGATGAGCATGTTTCTACTCCTTGATAAATGATAATTACACAATTTACACTTAGGTAGCTTGTAATATTGTGAGCCTTTTTTTTTCTTTTCTTATATGATGCTTACTTAAACAGCAATAAAACCAGAGAACCATAATCTCCTATCATCCAACTATTACCTTTTATTCTAATTTGAGCTTATGGGCATCTTTTGGCAGACTGGTTTTGGTTGGTCCAATGGTGTTGTATTATCATTCTTGGAGGAATTTGGATGGCCTCAGGACAAGGAGATAGGCTGCTCATCATGATGGGGGTGAAGCTAACTTCGCAGAAGCAGAATGTGGGTAGGCACGTGTACGGCTGTACATATACGGCGAATGCGTGCGGTGTAATACACTAGGGATGTGCAATACGTGCAAAAATGCAGGATTCCTTCTGCTGGGTTTCATCAGGCTACTATTTGCATTTAGAACTTCACCAATTGTCTGTGTCGATTCTATTACTTGCTCTCTCTTGTTTCAAGGCAGGAGAGCTCTTCCTCTCGATGCATCTGAGACACTGTACTTATAAGTTCTGTGCCATTACTGTATTTGAAGTAATATAAGCCTATTTTACTCGTTCTCCGTCGCTGTTTTATACGATAAAGTCTATTTTACAACTCTGAATTTTTCGAAAAGTCCAAAATCAACCTTCAACTCTAAAACCGGACATCCTACATCCTTAACTATCAAAACTGTTTATTTTACCCTCTCAACCCAAACTGTGGTGGTTTTGTCTAATGTGACGCTGACGTGGATAGTAGGGCCCGCATGTCATCCTACTTTTCCTTTCTTCCTCTTTTTCTCACTCTCTCCCCTCTCCGTGTCTCCATAGCGCCGCCCCTCCCTCCACGCGCGCCCCCCGCCGCCTCCTCCTCCCTCCCTCTCCATGCCTCCTCCGCCGCCAGCACTGCCCTTCGCCCGCCCCCTCCGCCTCCGCCTCGGCCTTCTGCGGCCGCCTCTGGCTCCCGCCGATGCCATCGCCTCTCCTCTCCCCTCCTCCCAACCTCCTCCAGCTCGCCTCCCTCGGCCACCTCGGCCTACCACCTACCCCCACCGCTTCTAGCTCCACCCGCCTCGGCCTACCCCACAGCTGTAGCAGTGGAAGCGGTTAGGGAGCGCCTACGCGATGTCGTCCTGCTTGGCAGACGGCACGTCGGCGCGGAGGGAGACGACGTAGAGGACCTCCATGTCCTCGGGGAGGCCGTCGTGGAGGTGGAAGAGGAGGGAGTTCTCGTCCCAGCTGAAGCTCCACCCACGGTCGTCGAGCTCCATGATGGAGAGGGAGCGATGGCGTCGTCGTTGTCGGGGCCGGTGGAGGAGATGGAGAGGGGTCCATCGCCCGAGCCACGCCCTACTCCGGCTGCGCCTCGCCCAAGCCGCGCCCGACTACCACCTCCAGTTCACCCGTGTTCTGTTCGGGCCGCCGTGTCGTCATCACGCCGCCGCCGCCTCGACGAGCCCCTCTCCCCGCCGGCCGCGTCACGCCGTGCTCCGGCCCACGAGGATACTTTCCCCTCCGTCAATTGCAAGCTCCACCCACCGAAGAGCCGTACCTCGCCTTCTTCCTCTATCCTGACCAAACCCGCCGCCACCACCTCTTCTTCTCACTCGGTAAGCCTCCGATCAATTCCCTCGCAATGGAGCATCCCCGGACTACCCTCTCCTCTCCCCCACAACTCGCTCCGGCTCTCCCTCACTGTGGCGCCGCCCACACGGCGCTCACGTCGCGCCACCGCCAGCCCTCGCCGCTAGACCCGCTCGGCACCCCTCCACCGTCAGCGACCATTCCAACGGTCTCCCCTTGCTCTCCCGGTGCTCAGGCGCACGCTACTTACCTCCCCCTCCCACTCCGCCGCCGCCGCACTGCATCGCCTCCATGGCCGACCACCGCGAGCCACCCCAGCCCGCCACCAGCCACTACTTGTTATGCCTCCACCGCCCACGAGCTCACCTCGGCCACCCCCAGTCCATTTCGCCTGTGCTCGTCCGCCGGCGTCGACCCTCCCGTCGACGCCACCCTCGCCGCCCAAGCTCTGCCGCCACCCCTGTTCTGCACATCTGCTTGAACGAATAAGTTAGAAGCTAGCATGTGGGCCCACGAGCAAAACCATTGACACATCAGCGCCACATCACTCAAAACCACCCTTGTTTGGGTTGAGAGGGTAAAATGAACGGTTTTGATAGTTGGGAGTGTAGGATGTCTGGTTTTGTAGTTTAGGGTTGAAATCCAGATTTTTCGAATAGTTCAAGGTTGTAAAATAGACTTTTTCCTTTATATACTCTTATCCCACACCGCACTGCCTCAGCCGGGGGTTTACGTCGTCGCTGGATAGATCCGGTCGTCGCACCTCGCTGTGCCGGCGTCGCCACCGCTGGTCCCCAGCGCTCTGAACAGGGCTATCATCTCTATGTTACCATGCGTCGCCTCGATCGACGACCTACTTCCTTCCGCCGCTGCTCGCCGGAGCCGTCCACCAAATGGACGCGAATGAATCAGCCCTGCTCCAATTCGATGCGACGTGGCTAACAGGCCGGTGATGATTCAACGAACTTAAGCTGCCGATTCGCCGGAGCAGAGTTAGGGCAGTGGCACGGCGATGGGGAGGACACGTGAGGCCTAATACGGGGGTTCTTTCACAAAAGTGTCGCTCCCACTTTGCTCTTCCTCGATCGAGCCTTTTTTATTATTTATTTTTTTAAAAAATAAAAAGAATCTTTCCCAAACTTTATTTCCAATTCTAACCCTTTGGTCACGCCACAACTCGTGGTATGGCAAAAGCACGTTGTCACGCCACGGACCTTGACGTGGTAAATGAGTGTTGTCACGCCACTCCTCTTGGCTTGACAGGACTTAGTCCGAAAACAGATGCGTGTTAGCTCGGGGGGCTATCTGGCAGGTTTGATCATGTCGTGGTCGGTGGTGTGACAACACAATTTGGTCATGCCACGGGTCATGGCGTGACCAAATGAGTCAAAATTAGGAAGAAACTATCTTTAAAATATTTTTTAAAAGGATTAAAAAATAAAAAAGGCCCACCTCGATCTGAGCCACCTATGTTTGATCAGTGATTGGCCCAAGCCTTGAGATGTATCCCATGGAGAAGCTTCCTAGGAATGATAGAATGTTATAGGAAGTTTGTCAAGAATCGTGAAATTATTTGCTGACCCTTGCATGATATGTTGAAAAAGGGGGATTCGATTGGAAAGAACCACAACAGGAAGCCTTTGAGAAATTGAAATACAGATAGACCACAACTCCAATAATAGCTTTGCCAAATTTTTCTGAAGTATTCACATTAGAAACTAATGCTAGTGGGACTATGATTGAAGGAGTATTAGGGTGTGTTTGATTGGTGGGATGGGGTGGTACAGGTAGAATGAGATCGTCCTGGATGAGATCGTTTAAGCAATCTGTTTGGTTTGTTATATGAGATGATATACGAATGTGTTTGGTTGGTTGTATGGGATGATATGAGATTGTGTTTGGTTGGTTGTACAAGATGATACATGAATTGAGTTTAGAAATTGATTTGAATTTAAATTCAATTTTGAAAATAGTTTATCATTATCCGAAAGTGCAATCCAGTAGTTGAATGTCTACAACTAATTAACCTTTTAAAATCCTTAGGCTAATTACTTAATTACTAATTATCCTAATTAAAATGTATATATACTAATTTACAACATTGATTAACTTACTACTAACCTAATCTGGGTTTTAGTGCTAACTGGACTCTAAAGTCACCTCCTTAACAGAGTGGACCCACTTGTCATGTGTCCATAGGCGAAGGTGAACGGCGTGGTTCACTCGATTTCTTCGAACCAAGCGGTACAGTATTTCAATAGAATATTTCCTTCGGTGGAATGGTTTGGTCCTAAACCGTTTGGTTCCATTCAGGGAACCAAACGTGTGAACGACCTCATTTCCGAATCATCTGGTACAGGACCACATGATTCAATGAACCAAACGGATCATTAATGCAAAAGGGGAGGCCCATTGCCAACTTTAGCAAAACCTTGGGGGTTAGATCTGCATCACTGTCCACCTATGACAAAGAAGCAATAGCTATCATCGAGTCATTAAAAAGATGGAGGCATTATTTCGTGGGAACTCAATTGGTAATTAAAATAGACCAACAAAGCTTGAAATTCATGACTGAGCAAAAGGTTTCGGAGGGGATTCAACGTAAGCTAATGTTGAGGCTGCTTGAGTTCAACTATGTCATTGGATACAAAAGGGGAAAGGAGAACAAGGTGACTGATGCTCTATCAAGAAGGGGTGCTAATGCAATGCCAATTTCAATGGCAGTGCCTAGCTGGATGGAGACAGTAGAGAATAGCCATCTCACTGATACACACTGCAATGAATTAATGGAGAATTTGTCACTAGCCCCTAATCCTGAATCGGGCTACAAATATCATTAAGGAGTCCTTAGATACAAGGGCAGGATTTATGTAGGAAGTGATCCCAAGTTAAGGCAGAACATCATAAGTTTACTCCACACATTGGTTTTAAGAGGGCATTCAAGAAGGGTAGCAACATATCAAAGAGTGAAAAATCTATTTTATTGGCCTGGAATGAAGAAGGAAGTTCATACTTTTGTTCAGGAATGCACTATATGTCTTGAGCATTGTCATTATCCAGGACTCTTAGAGCCTTTCCCAGTTCCTGACATGGCATGGACCCATATCTCTATGGATTTTAGTGAGGGGATGCCTAATTCAAAGGGTAAGGAGGTAGTTTTTGTGGTAGTTGATAGGTTCACAAAGTATGCCCACTTTCTCCCATTATCTCACCCCTGTTCAGTTTAGTCAGTAACTCAGGCCTTTGTTGATAATATTTTCAAATTGAATGGATTCCTTGTGGCTATTGTGTCTGATAGAGACATGATATTCACTAGTAAGCTATGGCAAGAGTTGTTCAAGTCCCTGAGGGTGCAACTAAGATTCAGTACGGCTTATCACTCACAAACCGATGGGCAAACAGAGAGGGTAAACTAGTGTGTGGAATCTTACCTAAGGTGCATGGCAATGCATGAACCCAATAAATGGTTAACCTCTCTTAAAGTCTCCCCATTTGAGACACTTTATGGGTTCCCTTCACCCTTGATAAATGAAGTAGTTGTACTAGGGCTTGATGATGAAGCTAAAAATTTTCTAGAAGAGAAGCAGACCATGCAGAATAGGTTGAAGGAGAATTTAGCACAAGCCCAATCTAGGATGAAGAAGTATGCTGATTTGAACAGAAGTGAGAGGTAGTTGGCAGCAGGGGCATGGTTTACATGAAGATGCAACCCTATAGAACCACAACATTCAATCTTAAACAAGCATTAAAGCTCACCAATAAGTTTTATGGACCTTTCAAGGTTCTGCAAAAGGTTGGCTAAGTGGCTCATAGATTGTAACTTCCTGAAAATGTGGGGACACACCTAGTATTCCATGTCAGTCAGCTTAAGAAGCATTGTGGACCGAATGCAGTTCCTAGCCCTGATTTGCCATTAGTGGGAGAAGATGGAACGATAAAAACCGAGCCATTACGAGCGACTGAAACAAGAGCCATGCCCAGAAACACTGTTTTGGTAATGCAGTGGTTAATTAAGTGGGCTAATCTGTCTCTAGAAAACGCATCATGGGAGGACGCTAATTTCATCAAGGGTACCTTTCCTAAATTCTATTAACAAACTATTCGATCCTGGTTTCCAAATTCAAACACCTAAGGACAAGTGAAGAGTTAAGGGGAAAGAAATGTCAGAACCGAAGTAAACCAGGTTCAGAGAAGTTCAGAAGAAAGAACTCAAGTAGCGAAGCATTATGTGGATTGAACGGTGCAGATCACTTGATACCATTTCAGGTGAAGATCAATGGATTGAAGGTGTAGAAATATTTACTGTTTACGTCACTTTGTTTCGATTACCAGGATAGTTGTGAGCACGTGTAAAACTCCCGTTTAACTAAGTTGTAATTTCCTTTTACTTTAAGACAGCCATGTACTCCTTTATAGAGAAAGAGATGAGATGAAAACCGCAGCAATCGATTATGTGAAATATCTAGTTTAGTTCTCTTAGCAGTAGAGTTTCTATTCTTGCACTTCCCCTTTTCAGATCCATCTCCGAGTGATCTGACAAACCGTCTCAAATCTAACCCTCCCCGCATGACACGCATCGTCGTAGCCCCACCAACTCAACAATAAAGCCCTATTAGTTCAATGCACGTGCGTTGTTACGAAATAAAACAAATTGTATTTCCCTAGCACACCGAGACATTGTTCCTCTGCTACCCTAGTGCCCGGACAAGCTCCATCTCATGAACTCATACTCCCCGCATGATCACACTATACTACCGGACAACCACATGATTCTAGTATTGCGGTATTTTACTTTTGTATAATAATGTTTGTAACCTTTACAAACTCTAGTAACCTACAAGAGTTTAAAACTAAGCAAGAATTTCACACCTACAAAACTAATTAAGGTTTGCAAGCATCTACTGCTAGTTATACTTAATCAGAGAGTGATGCTAGTCCCATACAATCAAGTAGGTTCCATAGTTGACGAATGACTATGAATATAAAAAAGAACTGAAATAAAAAGTAAGAAACCGTATGATCAAGAACCATTTGAATGAGTATGTGTACATCGCAGTTGCACAAAATAGTTCAAACACCATTGCAAAAATAGTGATTGTCAAATCTTATCTACCACAAGCAAACATAACTTGCTGAAAAAGTACATACCAGCTGTTCATTCGAGAACAATATTACATAGAACTATTGATACAATAAAAGGAAGCAAGAATCCCTATGTAGCAAAATCTCCACAGAGTCAGGTCAACATTCCTAGATAAAATAATCACTGTAGCTCTCTAAGTACAAATTCAGATGACCTTAGAGGTTAAGCAATCAACCTTTTGTGTACCCAGGTTAACAACTCTAGCAAAACATTGAACACTCAACAAGCCAACGTAATCAATTAAATCTTAAAATACTGTAGCACAACTTTTGAACCATTGTATTCAACTATGTCCTGTTAGCTAACATTGTACTATATCTTACCACTCCTTCATGTCCAACCAACAAACCTCTACATCAAAACCTTTGTGCTGGCCCAAGTTGCTAGCACAGATGATATTTTTTTTTAGGATTAAGTCCATTCTTCGTCCCTCAACTCTTGCCCTAGTTTAAATTTCGTCCCTGAAGTTCAATACCGGGTATAACACATCCTCGAAGTTTCTAAACCGTGCAAAAACCGTCATGTTTTCCTTTGGAGGCCAGTTTTGTGCCACGTGGTCCAAATATTCAATTCCACTGTGGCACGTTTCCACTGTGGACGCTGACTGTGTACCGTCCCTACTTAGCCTCCGAAGAACGCACCGTCGCCGCACTCTGTCTCTCTTTCTCGCTAGTAGGGGATTAGGTTTTCTTTAGTATTCCCCGATGAGTGGAGGCGGCGCCATGGCGAGCTCTGGTAGCTCGAGGTCGCCGGCATGGAGTGTACCCTCCATCGGCATGGTCCATAGTCCCTCCACATCGCCTATCCCGTACAGAGAGCGTCCGCTAGAGTACGCTCCAACTATCCTTTGCCACTACGGGGAGAAGGCGGGTAGGTGGATTTCATGGAGCGACTCCAACCGGCATGGAGGTACTTGACATGCATGCGAGCGCGGGTTAGTCTTGAAGTTTTGGGTTTCCTGACTGATTTGTGAATTGGTTGATTTGTATATTTGAGGATTTCCTGATTTGTGATTGGTATTTGAAGGTTGGAGGCTGCAAGTTTTGGGCATAGTCTGACGATGAGACAACCCTGTTCCTGAGGCAAGTGCTACTGGACTTGCGCAATGTTGTTAGGGCTTTGAGGAAGGAGAAAAGTGAGCTCAGTGCAAGCTTTTTCGATGCAATACAAGAGTTGAGCGAGGTTAAGTCAAGGAATGGAGAGTGTGTTGTAGCACTGACCGCCAAATTGAGGGAACATGAAGCTTCCCTAGTTGGACTCGGTGCTAGGGTAGCAAAACTGGAGAAACATGTTTGGTGTTTTTGCTGTAATGTTAGTCAGTACTAGGATCCCCAGTACTATGTGTATGGCATGAAACTGAAATTGCCCAGTCATGTAATATCCTGCATGATGTATGAATGTATGAGAAACAGAGAAGGATTTTATTGTTCTTGTTTGGTGTTTTTGCTGTAATGTTAGTCAGTACTAGGATTCCCAGTACTATGTGTATGGCATGAAACTGAAATTGCCCAGTCATGTAATATCCTACATGATGTATGAAATATTAATGTATGAATGTTGATATATCCCTGTTCCATTGTCTGTCAGTTTGTCACGATGTTTTCATGCATTTTCCATTGTCTGTCAGTCTGTCTGTAATGTGGTATGTGTATGACACCAGAGTATGTACATGTAAGCATCCACAACCAGCACTGTCCAAGTACTTCACAACACATTGGATTGCATAAGTTTGGGAATGACATTACAAGTCACAACGGGTATCATTGAACATTACAAGTCTGGTAAATACATGCCAACACATGAAAATGCACCAAGTCTGGAAATAACATTTGTGGCTATGACATCACTGATTAGTTGGTATACCCAGAAGCTTTGCAAGCTTTGAATTACAACTTTTCTTCATCTTGCTTGGAGTTAGCTTCTTCCTTTGGCAGGGAGGTGCCTGGGCTTTGGCTTCACCAGAAGCTGAACCAGATGTGACTTGGATGTTAACACATGACTTTGCACATGGCATAGTTGCCTCCAAATTCATAGTAGCAGAACCACCATGAGTTGTATTGACTTTGGCAGAAGCAGATGTTTTGATGATCCTTTGAGTTGGCATGCCAGGCTGTAGGTACAGATGTATTCAGCTAGAGGTTAGTAGTTTGCCAAATGCAAGTAATTGGAAATCAAGCTATGTAATTAGGTACAGATGAACCCACATTCTGAATAGTTGTCCCTGTCCTCTGTGAGTACAAGATTCCTACCCCAGTGCAGCTCCTTTTGGACTGTAGAACTTCTTCTTGGAGGCAATATCCTTTGCAGTATCAGCTGGTGATATTGGCATGACCTCAACCACCTTGCTAACCTCATCATCATCTGTCTCGTCTGCATGCAAGCTTCAAACTCCTCTTCACAATCACTGTATTCAGCTTCTTTGTCATCCACACCATCTGAGGCATCATCAACTCCCACTGCCTCAACATAGATGTCCACAACACCACCATCAGTAATACAGTCACCCATTGTTTGGCAGGACTTGTCATCTGTTAGGATTCTCAATCTATTCTTCAGAACTTTGCCAGGAAAAAGCCAGTGCAGCAGTACCAACTCAACTTCCTCACAATGGTCCTTCAAATGGCCTTTAACCTCGGGCATCGACAACTTATCATGATCTATGTAAGACATACCCTCCCTGCCTCCGCAATAAAGCAATCGCTTCCCATCATCAAAGAAATCCCCATTGTAATGGAACCTAACAGCTAGCTTGTCCAAAATTTCCATAATCAACTATGGCACCTACATGACAAATAACATCCAACGATTCATACACTACCCTATCCGAAAAACATACGAAATTGGCGGCCACAAAACACAAAACCTAATCGCGCAATAGAAGCCACGAATCATGCCAGATCTAAGAATAAAGAACTCACTAGGGTTCACTGATGTAGCCGGCGGCACCAGTGTCCGCCTCTCCTCTGAGGGTCCGGAGGGGATCCGCGACGGGGATCCGGCGAGAGGGATCCGGTGACGGGGATCCAGCGACGGGGGATCCGGCGAGGGGGGATTTCTTCTCGTCGGGAGAGAGAGTGAGTGAGGGAGCAAGTGTGTGCGAGAGAGTGAGGGAGAGTGAGGTGTTCACAACATTTTGGACGTGCGACTTGGTCAACCACTTGCCAACGTGGACGCTACGGTGGCACGAAACCGAAATATTTGGACCACGTGGCACAAAACCAGTCTCCAAAGGAAAACATGACGGTTTTTGTACGGTTTAGAAACTTCGAGGACGCGTTATACCCGGTATTGAACTTCAGGGACGAAATTTAAACTAGGGCAAGAGTTGAGAGACGAAGAATGGACTTAATCCTTTTTTTTACCATGGCAGCTAGCTAACACAACTGATTTAATCCAACTATTTTGTCCTAGGCATCCATAAGCAGATGGCTAGCATATATTTAATTCTTAAACAGATGTTACACCACATACAATTTACAGTTATACATGCCTCTTAAAAAGGTAAAACATAGAAAAAAGATAATTGTTTATAGCGAATAATGGTAAGGAATAGTAAAGGTCATGCAACTTTATACCTCTGGTTCCAATCTTCCCTCCACACTTCAAACAATATAATGAGTATTGGGAGTGCAATTTCATAAAGCATAGCAGCCCAAATCCCTTGAGAATTGAGATCATAAGTCATAATCAATGTCAGAAAAATATATCACACACATTCATGTCTGCGTGCTACCATTTTCATACAGATGGTATGAAAAATATTATTATTTTCAATATAAATGACTTAAAGATGCAAAATATACATAATAAATCTGGAAGAAAAGAGCATTATCTTCAGCTGTCTAGCATAAATGATGGAATCAAATTTTGCATCATAGACTTGCCAATAAGGAATTAGGTTACCTAGGTAGTGAGCCAAGAAACAAATCTTGCAGCCTAGGTGAAATATGAATCAAGCTAGATGCAAGAGAATGGCTAAAACTTTGAGCTATTGTATTATTGTTGCAGTTCACATCACAAGGACCAAATTAACAGAATGAGAACACATTAAACTAAAAGAGTTATATTCAAAATCAAACCTTTGTTTTATAAAAGAAAAGATAATTCTAATGATCTTAAACTCTTGGATGCAAAGTCACTTCAACTGAGCTTGCTCGCTTGGCTTGAGGCGGCGTCAACCGCCCAGCCTGCCCGGGCTCGAGTCTTGGACTCAGCGCTAGGGTGTCTCACCAGACTGTGTAGGGTGCACAGTTGTTGAAGGACTGTGCAGGGGCACAGGGGAGCTTTAGACTCTCAGCTCGCTACGGTTCGAGCGCTGCTCCCGTGGACGCCTTCAGAGGTAGGATGCTTCTTCTTCTTTAATGTGGACCAGATGGGGGAAAATCCCGGACATAAAAAAGTCACTTCAATGTACATATGTCGTAGCAACGAGACCAGGCAGTGTAGAAAAGGGGACCCTAGTCACTGTGAGGGGAACCAGGGGATCCTTGGGAGCGGGGACCGACGCCAAGAGAGAAGTTAATGTGTATTAATTGTCTTGAAAATAGTCATCCTTGATTACATGGGGGGAGGCGGCTATTTACAACCTTCCGACCAGGGTACACGAGATTACAGTTCTACTCCTAGAAAGACCCTGCGCTTGTAGGGATTGCAGGGGGTTTTCCTTCTCCTACGCGTAGCCTCCAGTCCATGGCGGACCCTCCTGGTCCTGGTCCATCTAGTTGGTACGTGCGACCATTGGTACCTCCCCCCCTTCGCACCGTGCGAGGTGCCCCTGGGCTGACCCCAATGACATCCATACATCATTATGAAATATGTATCAGATTAGAATATCATACACAAGCCATCCACAACACAGTTCAAGGGGGGCATAAAGTGATTGAATTTCATGAATTCGTGCAAACCATGTAGTTGTATCCTCTTTCTTACGGACTTTTGCAAGCTATTTTTCGCTTTCAGACATCTTAGGATCCAAATGCCAATACAACACAGTAATCTTTGGAAAAACAGGATTTATAAGTGCACAACAAACACCAATGTACAAGAACTTATCAGATTCTCTAAACACCTTGTTCATCCGCTTTAGTTAGATTAAGCTCTAATTGGCATGTTGACATGGTCAAGAAGTCAAGAATCATGACCATAATATTTAGCCAATCTTTTTTACAGGGCAATTGCAGAATGCACTCATACATACATGAGTCAATTGCACATAGCAATGCATAATTTCCTAAAGAACTACAATTTGCAGCAAATAATGATATTGAGCATCGAATTAGCATTTGACTACATAGGCAACCAACATTTTGTTGATGCGAGAACACCTAAATCGATTCACATCCAAACCTCAAGGAAACAAATCAAAATGGATTAATCAATTGAATAAAGTGCCTCTCTCAACCAATTGTGAATATACTCTTGCAACGGAAAATATACCAACAATCTAAGAATTAAGCAAGTAGGAAAGTTCTAATGAAACTGTGAATCGTTACAGGACCTTCAAGATTGGAGAGGGGTAGAAACTCCCTATGGTTCTTGAGGTCCTCTCCATCTCCCCACCATCCATGCCTAATTGAGGAATAAATAAGACAAGCAACTAAGCACTACGTCAATTGCATCAAATAGATAAAGAATTCATCAAGCAAAATGGAAGCACAAATGTATCACATATTACGACCATATCTCACATTGGAAATCAATTTCTAGATTAAAAGAAAAGGAAGAACATGCATGGAATTGCAAGGAATTCAATTCATAATTGATTGAGCCGACCTACCCATGCCGAGCTCGCTGTCTCCGCTAGTGAAATCGTTGTCGTCGCCACCCGTGAGGACCCTTTTGCGGTCGCTGCTGGCCTCCGTAGCCGCACACAAGGAGCCGTGGCCGCTCCTCTTCCATGGGGCCACACCAGTTGTGTGTGTCGTTGTCGCTGTTGGCCCGCTCTCGGGTCACAATCGTCGCTGGCCACTCGTGGAGGCTGTCGGCCTTTGTCGCCAAGCCATAGGGAGGGCTGTGGCCACCCCTTTTCCACAGAGCCGCATAGGGTTTTTTGCCCTGCGCGTGTGTAGGGAAGCAGAAGCGAGGGTGGGGTGGCGGGGAGGGTAGCGATAGTGGCCGACAAACTGTGGCAAGACGAGGAGGCAGGTAGGGTGGGGGAAGCGCAAGGGGAGGAGGAAGCAATAGGAGGAGCGGCACATGAGACGAGAGAGTGGAGGAGGGGAAAGAGATGAAAGGAGAGGAGGTTGCGTGGAGGAGCTCACCTTGGAGCTCTAGATCCGGCTGTAGGCGAGGCCAGCAGGCTGCAAGAGCTGACGATGGCAACAACGGGCCATGGGAGCGATGACGCTAGAGTGTGGGGAGGAGAAAGAGAGGAGAGAGAGGGAGAGGGAGAAGAGGTGGCGCCAGTGGCGAGGTCTACCCATCGGCAAGGGCGACGGCGGTGGCATAGGCAGAGGGAGGGAGGTGGCGGTAGGGGTGAAAACGGATCGAATACGGACGGATAATGGCTCTGCCATATTTGTTTTCATATTTTTTTCGGATTCGGAAACGAATATGAATACCTCGGATACGAATACGGATACGAATAATATCGAATACGAATACGGAGCGAATACGAATCGAAACGAATACGGTCGCGGATATTTTTGAACATGAAAACCCCTTAAATTGTATACGAAATTAACAAAATATATAACTAGTTTATTTGATGCAAACATTCATGAATTGTTCATATTTTCAACAACTACGAACATTGGCACTAGCAAGTTGTATTAACTAGTTCATCACAAATAAAACACTTAGTTTACCATATTTAGCTCATAAAGTCATAAGTTATAACTCACAAAGTCACAAATCATCACGTATTCATACTTAGTTCATCACATCCATAAACTTAATTCACACTAACATCGATCGGGCTAGATAGTTAGTTTATACACAAATGACTATAACATCCCAAAGTATATTACCAAAAATAAAATTAATAAAGTTATTATTTTATTAGATTTTACGATATTTAAAAGAGTTTTCTTGGTTAAAAGAAAAATAATAAAATAAAGTTAATTATTTAATTTCCTAGTTTTTAATCTAAAAATAAAATTTATTGAGTTTTCTGGGATTTTATTTGATTTAAAGTGAAAAATAATTAATTTCTTGATTTTCTAGAATTTAAAAGGTTTTACTATTTTTTAGAAATTAAAATAATTTATGTGCAAAAATAAAAACCAATTTTAAGTTGAAATTAATTTTATTAAGTTCAAAATCATTCAAGGAATTTTGTGATTTTTCTAGAATTTTGAACTCTATTTGCTATTTTTCTAAAAGGCTATTTGATTTGTTGCATTTTCAAATTTAGAAATCAATTAAAATCTCATTTCTCTTTTGGGCCAAAATCCTCTTTTGGGCTGAAATCGGATATCCGCCTTCGTCTTATCCGGATAATCCGTATTCGTTTCAGATCCGCGGATAGCATGGCTACCGTATTCGTTCCGTTTAAGCAAAAATCCGAATTCGTTTCCGATCCGAGAATTATCCGAGAAAAATCCGATGCGAGACAATCCGAATCCGTTTTCGTCCGGATCGGTCGGAAACTATCCGATCCGTTTTCACCCCTAGGTGGCGGTGCAAAGCGCATAGGGTGTGGTTAAGAGGAACGCAAGGAAACAGTGGTCCAGGAGGGAGTCGTATGTGAAGTTTTCCGATTGTAGAGAGAAAATAGGTCACACATCAACCCTTGATTTTATCAAGAGAATGGACGACCATCCAACTGAGCCTTTTTTTATTATTTAATCCGTTTTAAAAAATTATTTTAAAGATAGCATCTTCCTAATTTTATTTAAATTCTGACCCCCTTTGACCACGCCACAACTCGTGGCATGATAAAAAACGTTCACACCACGGATCTTGGTGTGGTAAATGAGTGTTGTCACGCCACTCCTCGTGACGTGATAGGATTTAGCCCGAAATCGGATGTGTGTTGACTCGGGGGACTATCTGGCAGGTTTGGTCACGCCGTGGTCGGTGGCGTGATAACACAGTTTGGTCACGCCACGGTCATGGCGTGACCAAAGGAGTTAAAATTGAAAATAAAGTTAGAAAGATGTTATCTTTAAAATGAATTTTTAAAAAGGATTAAACAAATACAAAAGACTCCCATCTAACTTCAATTTTTAAGGGGGACAATTGTCAAAATGCCACATTTTACTTCTGCCTCAGCTGAAATGTCATTATGTTCGACGCAATAGCCAAAATGCCACACGTTATTTCCACACTTCGTTATTTTGTCCTTTTTGAATATTAAATTAATATTTTCGATTTAATGACCCTGGCCCACATGTGAAAAGACGCTTTTGCCCCTCTCTCCCCCTATTTCTCTTGGCCGAAAGCCCCCTTGAGTCAACTTCATCCTCCCCATTTTCTCCCCTCTCTCTCTCCAATTCTCCTGGGATTTGCTTGGCAGAGGCTCTCCTGGCGCCGCCTATGCTCTGCTCGGCCTCGGCTTGGCCGACGCTGCGCCCGACCGCTGGCGTCCCCTCCCCCAGTCCGGCTCACCCTGGTCCACTCGGCTCCCCCCTTGCCTCCCAGCTCGGTCCTTCTGTCTTCCGCGCCACGTGCGCCTCCTCTGACTCAGCCCAGCCTGGGTCTAGCTCCGCGTCGCCCGGCTCCCTCACCGCTCCCCTGCTCGGCTCGTGCGCGCGCGCCCTACTCCAAGAGTTTTACCGCGGTGGCATGCCGTGGTAGCTCGACGGCGCAGGCGCGAGCGCATGCCAACTCGGAGGCAACACCACCACCACCGCTGACTCGTCACCCTGCGCGGATGTCTCCACCTTCCTCTGCTTCTGTGGCCTCAGCGCCGCGGCCGCGCCAACAGTGGACAGCCAGGAATCGAGGCCCATGAGCGTCTCCATCGGCTCTGGTGGTCGGGTGTGAGGCGGGAGAAGGTGGTAAGGCCGGATAAGGCCCAGACGGGAGCCTACAAGGAGAGGAGCGGAGGGAGGAAGGGGGGAGACGGCACGAGAAGAGGCGACGCTTGCGGGCGAGGCGACGGTGCCAGTAAAGGAGGTGGAATAGCACGCAACCAGCGCAGCCGCCGCCGACGAACGACGACTTCTTCTCCACTATGGCCAGGCTGCTCATCCTCCCTCCCTGCCACCCTCTCCCTCTACGTCTGAGGCCTCTTCGTCTCCACTATCAGTCTCCACTTGTTCAGGTGGAATACTAGATGGAATAGGGGGCAAAAACATCTTTTCACATATGTGCCAGACTCATTAAACCGAAAATATGAATTTAATACTCGAAAAAGGTAAATTAACAAAATACGAAAATAGCATGTGACATTTTGGCTATTACGTCGAATATAATGATGATATTTCAGCTGAAGCAGAAGTAAAGTGGGGTATTTTTGACGATTATCGCTTTTTAAGGAGCTGTTTCCGCTAAGCACCATCACCACTTTCTCCTCCTCGTTCTGTTCCTCCCCTTCCTCTGTGCGATCCATATGGCGTCTACAGCCGCCGCCGCCGGTGAGTCCGACGAGGTGGCCCAAGCGCTGCTCGGGCTACTCCAGTGGGTGCAGTCGGAGGCGCTGGGCGCGCTGGGGTCGCGCGACTTCGACCCCAAGGACTACGTCGACATGCCGCTCGCCACCGACCAGGGCGCTGTGGCGGCCGCGCTCGCGGCGCTGCCTCGCCCGAAGCCGTCGCGGGAAGAGCTGGAGGCGTTCCTCGCGCGGTACTTCTCGCTGGCCGGGTCCGACCTCGTGGCCGCCGACCCGCCGGACTTCCACGCCGAGCCGCGGGGGTTCCTGCCCAAGGTGGAGAGCGGCGAGGCGCGCGCGTGGGCGCTGGAGGTGCACGCGCTTTGGAAGGACCTGACGCGGCTGGTGGCGCCGGCCGTCGCGGCGCGGCCCGAGCGGCACACGCTGCTGCCGCTGCCCGGCAGGGTGGTCGTGCCGGGCTCCAGGTTCCGGGAGGTCGTCTACTATTGGGACTCATACTGGGTCGTCAGGTCCGTACACCTCCATCTTCGCTCCCTTCCGCTTTGCTCCATTATTGGTTGGACATTCCTCGTCACGAACATCGAACAGTACTAGATCTCGTATAATTGATGAATCTTATTTTACGAGTGATTTCGGTGGTTTCGAGCGAACGTGGAATCTCCCATGTTGGAACTCAATTCTAGCGGGAGGCAAGAAAACAGAGCAAGAGCGGTATTTTCAACTCAATTGAACTACGTTGATCTCACATCAAAGTTTGCTTACAAAAGATGAGTTAATGTCCTTTTATAGGACTTACAAACCAACATCACTATCGGACTCATCTAAAACCGACTCATGCAAACTAATATTGTTTATTATTTACAACTCATCTTTAGCTAAGTACTAGCTATGGTGTACACCGGCTCTTACTTCATCTAACTAGTCAATTTGGTTTCTGACTCCTCTCTTGATAAAACTCCCAGTTAAAACTAGCAGCTCACATCCTTGCTGACATACATATCTAGAGCTTTCTTACTTTGAGTCGGCAACTATCAGCATGCATGTGCTCCTAGCTATATTATTTCCCAGCATGCATACACTTTACACTAGTCAAATACAATATGACTTTATCATCTCAAGAGAATAAATTAATACCCAACATCCCAAAGTTCACTTGTCTGTTTCCTGCGTCGTACGCTTCATTTTCCATATGTTTGTTCTGTTTAGCTTGTCGCGTATCTATGCCGGGGCTGCTGAATTTTCCATATGTTGCTGGTCGGCGCATGGGCTGTCGTGCTCATCATCAAATGAGGTTGTTGGTCGATTATGGCGTTGACAATTCCCAGGCTGATCCGTCCTTGATTCCTTCTAGAGGAAACTGCACTCTTCGGAGTTCAGTTCTTGTCGTAGCATTTTCGTGGGACAGGACAATGTAACAGTGACTCCCACATCAAATGCTGCAGATCTTGATTTATACCTTTTTTGTGCTTAGTTTCTTTTTTATATTATACTGTACAGTTACGTGCAATCCAATATGCATCCCAGATGAAAAGTATTTGTTTCTTATGATACGTGTGCTTGGTGGCTCGATGCAGAGGCTTACTGGTGAGCAAGATGTATGACACGGCAAAGGACATCGTGCTTAATCTTGTATACCTTGTGGAGAAGTATGGTTTTGTTCTGAATGGTGCAAGATCGTACTACACTAATCGAAGGTGACAATTATCTCCGCAGTACCATTCTGTTTGGTTTGTATCTACAGCACAAATTACAATTTCTACCATATCGTCTATCCGCTGCTACGAAAGTTCATACCTTTATGTGAACGTCAACAGACCTTGATTAATGAAAACTAATTGGAGTCGTGGTACATACTGCCGATGCAGTACAGATAACTTGTACATGCTATATATTACCATATGGTCGTCATCTGATACATGTTTTTTCTGTGCAGCCAACCACCACTTTTAAGCTCGATGGTTTCAGATATATACACCGCGATAGGTGATTTGGGCTTTGTGAGGAAAGCATTCCCCTCTCTGCTGAAAGAGCATCGCTTCTGGATGTCAGGTAGCAGACGGTAAAACCATTTTTCAGCATTATTTTTTACATTTTCACATGATTAAATACAATCTCCATTTGCAATGATTCTGTCATGCAGAGGTTCACAATGGGCAATAATGGACAATCATGGACGGGTACATAATTTGAGCCGTTACCAAGCTATGTGGAACAAACCTAGGCCAGAAGGTGCAACAAAAGTAAAGTCTTTAACTTTTGGTTATGTTGTTGACTATGATGATCGCAGTGGAAATTTTGCCATGTCAAGGAAATTTTGCCATGTCAAGGATGAACTAACCATAGTATGTTCTATTTTTAGGATGAGAAATTGGCTTCAAAGCTTACTTTTACAGCCGCTAAGGAAAAATTATACCACGAAATTGCTTCAACAGCTGAATCAGGATGGGATTTTAGCTCTCGATGGATGAGGTTGGGTGTTCAATAACTCACAAGTTACCAATAAAAAATGTTTGCTGATTCCTCCTATGATTAAGACATGTACTACCAAAAGACGACATTAGGAACTCTAATGATATCAAATTCATAGTGTGTACCACATGTTGAATGATATCAAATTCATATTGTGTACCACATGTTGTTTCCAATAATTTTTACTATTTTTTCGGGAACACGCGCTCGTCATCCTTGTATTTGAATGAAAAGAATAAATTTTTACAAATCCCCCTTACAGCGGCCTACAGGGCCATCTCCCCTAGGACTAAAAGCACCAGAAAACTTTGTTGGGAGAAAAAGCATAATGTTTTCACTGTTTAATGCAGCAATTCTTCTGACATGACAACTTTGGCAACAACTTTCATTATACCTGTGGATTTGAACGCATTCATATTCAAGGTAAGGTATGGAACTTGCCATGATATTCGAATTCCAAAGTTGAATGATCTATATATTTAGCATGATTTGGATTATATATTTAGCATGATTTGGATGCATCAGTTTCAGCAATGTATTTAGTTCACTTGTTCAGTAGTTCACAATGGCTAGGAGGCTTGTTGGTAGAAAAAGCTCTGAGTTGGTTCAAGTCAGTAATGTTCGGAAATGTGAATGGTCCTTACCTTTATACACAATACAGATGGAACGAGACATGGTGGTCTTTTCTAAACTCATTGGAGAGAATGCAACCGCAGAATATTTTTCAGAGGCTTCAAAAGCACGCCATATTGCAATTGAGTCTATTTTGTGGAACTCTGAGATGGAGCAGTGGCTTGACTACTGGCTTCCTACTGATGGAAACTACCAGGTGCTCACGAAGGATAGCAGCTTGATCTACAATAATCCTATCCAATTGTGGTAAACACTTTCTGATGGTATTAACTTGATACATAATATTATTCCAGGGAGTCTACCAGTGGAAATCTAACTCACAGAACCACAACATCTTTGCTTCTAACTTCGTACCCTTGTGGTTAAATGCACATCATTCAGGTGCGTCCTGTACTCCTTTATGTGTTTGTTTTCTAATGCCTAAGTGTGCAATGATTTATTCCGAGAGTATAAAAAACTATAATATATAGCTACATGTTTGTCATAATTCATATGTCTTGCTCTGAAGTTCTTTTTATGCGGACTAATATGAGTATTCCGTGAAATGAACTTAGCTATCAAAGGATTAGAAGCTGTACGGTCGCTGTAGGTAAATGTCTTGTCTAGCAACATGTTTATCGTAATTCATAATGTATGGATTCGGTTTCTACCAATGATTCGTTTTCATTAGATCTGGAAAGAAAATGATAGCAGGTTATCAAGGAGAGAATTCTCCTGAGCACTCTCAATATATATAGGCGCCGAAGGTATTTTTCTTGTGCAAGGAAGTACCACGCCACAGCCTCACCGGCAATTAGATAAGCTGACGTCTTTTACCTCAACTACTATGCTTGCCTTGCCATCACTTATCAAACCTTCCTTAGTACTAGAACAACAACAATTACATCTGAAACTCTTGCTTATGATCTTTTACCCTTTATTGCATGTCATTGAGTATGGTTGTCTGAAACTTTAACCAGGCTTGGCGCGATTTGTCGATGAGGCAAAATTAGTGAAAGTCATGAGAAGCCTCCAGACATCAGGATTACTCCATCCCGCAGGAATAGCAACTTCCTTATCAAATACAGGGCAACAATGGCTAGTTCCTTGAAATGGAGATAAAAGTCAACTTAGTGCAATTTGTACAGTAAATTAAGATTCCTTCTTTTAATAGGTGTGCTAATAATTGAACAGGGATTTTCCAAATGGATGGGCCCCACTGCAGCATCTGATAGCTGAGGGATTGTTGAATTCTGGTTCGGCTGAGGCAAGGAAATTTGCTGAGGACATCGCTACGAGGTGGGTGAGAACAAACTATGCTGCCTACAAATCAACCGGTGCGATGCATGAGAAGTACGACGTGGAGGCCTGTGGAAAATATGGAAGAGGCGGTTATTACAAACCCCAGGTATGGTTAATAGTTATAAACTTATTACTCAAAGTAAAAGCCCTTCCACTTGTGCTCACCCACGATGATGGGCATGTTTCTACTCCTTGATAAATGATAATTACACAATTTACACTTTGGTAGCTTGTAATATTGTGAGCCTTTTTTTTCCTTTCTTATATGATGCTTACTTAAACACCAATAAAACCAGAGAACCATAATCTCCTATCATCCAACTATTACCTTTTATTCTAATTTGAGCTTATGGGCATCTTTTGGCAGACTGGTTTTGGTTGGTCCAATGGTGTTGTATTATCATTCTTGGAGGAATTTGGATGGCCTCAGGACAAGGAGATAGGCTGCTCATCATGATGGGGGTGAAGCTAACTTCGCAGAAGCAGAATGTGGGTTGGCACGTGTACGGCTGTACATATACGGCGAATGCGAGCGGTGTAATACACCAGGGATGTGCAATACGTGCAAAAATGCAGGATTCCTTCTGCTGGGTTTCATCAGGCTGCTATTTGCATTCAGCACTTCACCAATCGTCTGTGTCTATTCTATTACTTGCTCTCTCTTGTTTGAAGGCAAGAGAGCTCTTCCTCTCGATGCATCTGAGACACTGTACTTATAAGTTCTGAGCCATTACTGTATTTGAAGTAATATAAGCCCATTTTACTCGCCCTCCCCGTCGCTTTGTCTTATATAATCTTATCCCACGCCGCGCCGCCTCAGCCGGGGGTGCACGCCTCCGCTGGAGAGATCCGGCCGCCGCACCTCGCTGCGCCGGCGTCGCCGCCGCAGGCCCCTTGCGCTCTGAACAGAGGCTATCATCTCTATGGACCGCCCGTCGCCTCGATCGACGACGTACTTCCTTCCGCCGCTGCACGCCGGAGCCGTCCCCCGAATGGACGCGACGTGGCCGACTGGCCGGTGATGATTCAACGAACTCACTTTTCTCTACCTACATCTGAGCCGCCCAGGTTCGATCGGACGGTTAAAACTTGACCGCAATTGCCGAATTGGATAGCGGACTTTATTTGCGATCCAAATTCGGGATACTTTTGAGCATTAGACTTCAGTATTAGGGTCTCTTTCGAAACATGCTCGTGCTGCGTTTCAGTCGCTCAATCCGAGCCGCTTAACTCCGATCGGACGGTGCACCGCCTTTGCAGCTCGTGTCACTTCATTTTCCACTCCCAATTCCTGAACCCTGATGCCCCCTCCCTCCCATACACCGATAGAGGCACACTGGGAAGCGGTCAGCTCTGAACGCCGCCGCGAGAGACATGGCGGCGGCACTGCTGCCGGAGATGGCGCCGCGGCTGCTGACGCCGGAGACCCTCCGCACGGCGGCCAAGCAGTCCCAGGGCATCCACCTCGTCCCCATCTCCCTCCGCCGCGCCATCAAGCGCTACCTCCGTGGTAACGCCCCCTCCCAACCCCTCCGCCCACCACTTGCTCGACGAATTGCTCACTACTAACACTTGCACGCCTAACGCGATGCTCGCGCAGACCAGGACAAGTCGCACATGAACCGCAAGGTGCTGCTGCTCTCGGACTCCTTCCAGCGCGCCAAGGGCACCGGCGCCGAGCTGGCCGCGGCCGCCACCCGTGGCGCGCTCCTCGACGACCCCCGCGCGCCCGCCGGTCCCGAGCAGCGGGCCGCGCGATGGAAGGTGCGATCTGCCTACGGCGATATCGGCCTTCGGTACCGCGAGGACGAGACGGTCGCGTACGTTGCCTCCCGCATGCCAGCCATCTACGCCGCATGCCACCGCGTGCTCCGCGAGGTCCAAGAACCACCAGCCCTCGTTACTGTTGTTTTTTTACCTCAGCGAGTTGAAGTCGTCTGCTGGAATGTTTTTATGGACTAATCCGTGGATTATGCAGGTTCGTCGGAGGTTGCCGTACTTTGCACCTACCAAGGTGTTGGATTTCGGAGCGGGGCCGAGCTCAGCGCTTTGGTGAGTATGGCCTAATTGATATCTCTTGCTAAGAGTTTCAGTTTGCATAAGCTTAACATGGCTATAAAAATGCAGGGCAATGAGGGCAGTGTGGCCGAAGTCAATAGAGAGGGTTAACTTGGTCGAGCCCTCCAAAGAGATGCAGAGAGCAGGACAGAGCCTTCTTGACAGTAAGCTTAGCTCTTTCTTTTGCTTACATGGTGCGATGCTGATGCATATTGGATGATGCGGTTGATTACCAGGTGGTTTCAGAGTAGCATATAAGTTGCAAGTATGTGGGAATGTTAGGTTTAACAACAATTTGATATGCAAAATTATATCATTACCTTATGATGGAGCCACCAACCATATGCCACAAAGTTATTTTAAACTTTGTTATGTAAATTTCATTCTTGTGCTTTTGTCTAGATAACTTGCATTAGTGGTCTTTGCTTACCATGGCCATGGTGACACTTCTAATGTGAAACACTCAAAACTGTTGGTTGCTTTGTTCATGCTTTTTTATTTTCATTTGTGAACTTGGTAATAAATGTTTGGTATGCTGTATACTCTGCAAATGTTTAAAGAATTGAATGTGCTACTTAACTTTCTACAATCAATACAACTTATTGATAAATGTTAATTATGCTGTTTACTATGCTATAGATTTGAAGGGGTTGCCACTTATTCACAGCTATGATAGCATCCAAGAGTTGAACCGCAACATCGAAAAACATGAGCGAGGGCACGATCTTGTAATATCGGTAAGTTCTATTGATTCTTTATTCATGTAGTGTTTCATGATGGTGGTTGAATGGGCAATGTAATTTCGAGAAATTACTTCAGATCATGCTGCATTATTATTGCCTTTTTTTGTTCTGTTGTAATTCCTTATGTTTCAACCTTTATTGAATATCTTCCCTCCATGTGTAGTCTTATGCACTTGGGGAGATTCCTTCTTTGAACGACCGTATAACAATAGTGCGGCAGCTTTGGGACCTAACAAAAGATGTTTTGGTATAATGACCCTCTTCTCTCTCTGTGTGTGCGCCCGCGTTCACCCACGCTTGTGGGGGATGTTCTTGTGACTCTTGTATCTGAAGAAAAGTTATTCGTTTTTTAGGTTTTGTTAGAGCCTGGAACTCCTCAAGGAGCAAAGATTATAAGCCAAATGCGCTCGTATATCCTTTGGATGGAAAAGAGAGTATGCTCTGACTGTTACCATTCACTACAGATATTTGACATATTTCCTGGCTATGTAGCAATTTATTTACATAAAATTTCTGCTTTCCAGAAGTGCCGCAAAAGTGAAAAATCCACAGGTGGTGCTCCGAGTAAAATGAAGAGCATTGTTGCTCAAGAAGCCTTGTTGAAAAATGGTGCTTTTGTGGTTGCCCCAGTGAGTTGAAGCTGCAAATGTTCAAATCTTAGTTTATGCTCTCGAGTAAGACTAAATGACTAATTTCATACTCCATATCAGTGTCCTCATGATGGTCTCTGTCCATTGGAGAATTCAGATAAATACTGCCACTTTGTTCAGAGGTTGGAGAGGACGTCATCACAGCGTGCCTATAAGGTGTGTTTTCTTTTTCATCTCTTATTACTTTTCTTATGTGTTGTATTCTATGCCTTTTTTTAGAATGCACTCTTGTCAAACAGTTGAGAAATAATTTTACATGTCATACATCTGAATCACTCAGGGTATTCAACAATATCACAACTATCCATTAGTCGCTGATAGAAAATGTTATGCTTAACATGGGTTGCATGATTGTTTGGTAATTGCTGTTCATATAGAATAGGTTTATGGTTTCCCAAAACTGTGCTTATCTTAAAGCGGTATTTTTGGTAGTGGATGGTTGCAAAATGCAAATCAAACCCTTAATGTGCTTTAAAAGCTGTGCTTTTTCACTTTTGAGGAGATCACTGAAGCACTTCCTTTTTTAATTTTCATAAGATATACAAAAACTATTTTACAGCTCTTAACAAAAAAACTGAACTTTGTAGCTGTTACCCATTTTAATTCCCTTTCTCTGATGCTTGCTGCAGAGGTCGAAGGGTGTGCCTTTGCGTGGTTTTGAGGATGAAAAATTTTGCTATGTTGCTTTAAGAAGGGGCAAGCGGCCAGAGTAAGGGCTTGTGACTTTGAAGTCCAGATTTATCCAATTACCGCTCACTCTGTACATTCATTTGCCTATGTTCATCTTTTTTAGATTATCATATGCTCCTGCAAGTATATGTTTGACTTAAATAACAATTCCTTCTTATCTCTGAACTAGGGAAACTTGGCCACTTGATGGCATGAAATTTGAGACGCTTAAAGAGCGTCATGCCAAGAGAAACCCCGAAGATCTTATCATTGACTATGGTAATCATCTATTCGGGACTATTCCTCCTGTCCTTCCTAATATCAGGATTTTGAAAATCATGTTTACTGCTTGCTGCTTTTGGCTCAGACGAACAATTTCCAAGTGAGGAAGATGAAGAAGCTCCTGTTGACATTGAGGACAGTTTGGTCCCATATGCTTCTGATGCACAAGAGTTAAGTTTATTCCATGAGAACGGAGAGGAGGAGGAGGAAGAGCAACCCATCCGTGCTGATCTTGGAGGAGGTTGGGGTCGGATTATATACAGCCCCATTCGAAGAGGAAGGCAAGTACAACTTGATGTATGCCGTGCCACCAAACGGGATGCATCCGAAGGCACATTCGAGCGTATAGTGGTCACCCAAAGCAAGAACCCTACAATGCATCTTCAGGCCCGGAGGTCACTCTGGGGTGACCTTTGGCCATTTTAAGCGATTCTTCAAGCTTGGTTATGGGAGCTCTGAAGCTGTTCAGCATTGTACTCGCTCGTTGAAAATGTGAATGCGGTGTTAGTGATTGCGTTGTCAGTGCTATTTTTTTTTTATTTGCTTTAGCAGTACGTTTATCTGTAACAAAGGTAGTTGGCAAACCTCATGTCAAATTCTCTCTATCGAGAACAAGAAGGATGTGCCAGAATTCTGACGTTGGAACTCTGCAGCATCGCACGCTCTCCACCAACAATGTAGCGTTGATCATTGTCTAAGAACAACCGGCAGTCTGGCACATCATAAGACGTAGTACTAAATGTATTTTTTAGAACGTCCATAACATCAAACTTTTATGATTAAATTTGTGTGAATTTACCTTTTCAAGTACAAGATCGAGAACTGAAGTGTCCGTGGCAACTCTCTCTCTCTCTCTCCAACCTTTACTAAGGGTTTGTTTGATAGGACTTTGCTCCTCATTTTTCAACTCTAACTTCTGATTCTTATAGGATACACTCCTTTGAGAATCTGAAACCGGCTGACGGAAGCGTTTAGTAAGAGGTTGGCTTCTAAAACTTTGAAAGTGAGGATTTGAGGTAAAAAGACTATGTTACCCCTGTTTTTAACGCTAAGTCTATTTGTATCGCACTCCTTTCTATTTGTACACAAATTCTGAAAATTTCTTAACGAAATTCTTTACAAATTTCCCAAGACTAATTCAATTTGAATGTGATACCCTAATTAGATACATCAGTTCATGGCAAAAGCATTATCCTTTCAAATACAAATACTCGCAGATCGACACTAGTACTACTAGTACTCATAGATCACAGGACATTGCACACTACCATGTGTTTTATTATTCCCGAGTTGACTCATTCATCCATCAATTACAAGAACAAAGCTACTAGTCCATCTCACAATTGATACAAGAATTCATCTCACAATTGATACAAAAGTAGACGCAGATTACAGAGAAACACATAAAAAATTACATCTTGGTAATGTTCATTCAATAAAGTATCAAACAATTTAAAGTATTGTGTGATGCATTCTAATGTGCTCAAGTGATGTAACAAAAAAACCATGAAGATTGACAAAAATGACCATCTAGTTCAGTAAGACCTTTCCAGAGGGGATGCTCAAGGTGAAGTCATTAAAATTTTCGCATGTGGATGGCATGGAACTTGAAGGTAATGTGCTTAAAATCAATATCACCAGTGACAACGTCCAAAATCAAACCTTCTCCACTACTGGAATCAATTTTTGATTTTTTATCTATGATGGTAGATATTGAAGTAGCAGAATCCTTTGCCTTTTTTTGAATCAGATGGCAAAGGTAGCTTTTGACACTCCAATCATCGCCAAAACTAAAGCAAGGTATGCCTGCATAGCAATGACTTTCAATAAATCTCCGAATGAAAATCCATATCAAGAGAAAGATGAATAAGACTGATGTCTATTGATTACCTTGAAGACACTGTCAAAAATGGACTTTCCCTGACTAACAAATTGTGCACCAATGTAGTAACAAAGAGCAGAAGTAGCATAGACCATCATATATGAGAAACCAAAACCAAGACATCCAGCTATTCCGGTCCGAATTCCCTGATTCTTTGAAGCTTTGCATTTTTTTACTGTATTATGTGACCACTCTCTTCTAAGCACAGAAAGATGCTATGGTTTTGATACTACTTACTGCATAAGCCTCAACTTGACTTGCTTCTTCATACATTGTCTACATTCACATATCGAGACGCAATGAAAAGGTAGCATAAATTGCAATTAACCTAAAAAATCAAGTTACTGACAAGGAAACATTGTTGATAACGTTGAGAAAAAGGGTGCTATTTTTCATGAAATTAGCTAATTCAGCTCAACAGCCCTATCATGCGGCATGCATAAAATAATCTACTTCTCGAATTGCATATCTTGAAAAAAAATTGATAAAAATGATAAGTTGATAACTCAATGCCTATTCAAAATAGCATAATTTAGCCAGTTTTAGCAATTGAAAAAGCTGTAGAACCATATAACATAAAAAGAAAGTCCAAAAGGCTATTTCTATAATAGTAACCTGATAACGAAAATTTATTGATATATTGACAATGAAAGTTTATTGATATATTGAAATAATGTCCTGGATTTTGTTTTTTTAATTGGTGTCTTTGTGATGCCAACAGCTTGTAATAAACATGGATGCCTTTGAAACTTACAATAAGTTAATCTATACTAGTAACTCAAAGTAGGTAAAACAGAAGGTTAAAGTAACTCTTGCCAACATTATTTTTGCCTTGAACTTAGCCGATCTGTATGAACCATCAAATGACGCCAAAAGGAGATTCAAAAAGGCTAATGATTACTTACAAATTGGTAAATGGTAGGATGCACCCATCCAGTAGTTATGGCTTTGACAGTGACAATAGCTTCTAAGCCACCAGCTGCACCCAAGCAAACTAATGTTGTAATGTAGTTGTGTTTCGAAATGCACTCAATTTCAAACTACCGCATTGCACATAACAAAAAAGGATCTTGCCAAGGGGTTCCACAGATGACCGGCGAGGAGGGGATAGGTCGGCGCGGAGGGGGGAGGCCGGCATGAAGGGGGGAGGCGGAGTCGTGGGAAGCCAACGCGGAAGAGGGGGGGGGGGGGGAGCCAGTGCGGAGGTGGGAGGAGATGGTGCGGGTGGAAGGGGAAAATGAGGGGGGAACAAGTTTATATGCAGCGGCAAAAGGTGAGTAAATACATCTCAACTTGAGGGGTATTTTCGTAACAGATGTACTGATTCTTGCGAGGAGTAGTCCAAAGGTCGCTCAGAGTGATTCTAATGTGCTCCTGATTCTAAAAAATGAGGAGCTGAGGTGTTTGGCTGAACTCCCGCTGCTCCGGTTAAGAATTCAGGAGCAGGAGTGCTCCCAAACAGACCCTAATAACTTAGATAATTGTTACATCGTCCACAAGAGTAGAAACAAAGAAAATTCGTCAGATCATCCACCCTAAAGACTCAGAAGGTACCATCGCCCAACGAGATAGCTCATGGACTGCTTTGTTCGCCTCTACCACCTCCATGGAATCTGAATCCATGACGATAATCACTTGTTTTTTTTTAATTATTATTACGTTGCACTTGTGCAGTCGTTCTTCTGAGGGAAAAAAAAGCAAAACTGTTGTAGAAGACTAGAAGAGCACAAGTACAAATTGACACCCAGGACCCAGTAGTCAAGCATCAAGACAATAACTTGATAGTTGATGCGAGAACTTTGTTTAGGGCATTTGATATTAGAACTGAGAGCAATACAAAGACACTGAGATGCGCACATCAGTATAAATTTGTTGATTTGATCCATTTTGCTTTTTTAGTTAGCTTTCTGTACAATGGATTTGCCCCTCCCAGATGAATCCCGAGAGTTGAGGTGAGATCACATCCTGTCAAAGGGCAGTAACATGGACAAACATACTGCTAATAATTACCCAGATTAAGAGGAAAAAATACTAAAAATTGTGGGAGTATCTGAACAGCATTGTCGTCCACATCACTGCACATATATGGAGGCACAGCAGCATATACATGGTCCTCTTCAGTATGGTTGCAAGAAATCCAACACATGCTCTGCCTGAAAGCTTAGTTCTGGTTGCCTCGCTTGTGCTTCTAATGTTGAGCTGAAAAGGTTTGTTGAGCAGATAAAGGATGCACAATTCTCTCCAAAGAGTTCCTTAAGATCCTCTTGCATATTTGAAATGGAGGTTGCATCACCCTTTTCGCTTGCACTTCCAGAGTAAAGAAGCAGAAACTCTGCACATTTTAGCCTGAAAAAGATGAAATGTGAGGTGAATATTGTATGGTAATATTATAATACAAACGTTAGACTAGTCTCAGTGAAATGTGTCTGGAGTATGGACAGACCTCACATGGTCATCTATATGCCTGTCCTTTACAAGATCAGCAATTTTATGTAGCCCCTCTTGTTCCTTGAAATCCTACGAGAAGACCAATACGAGATTAAGGGAGAGCTACGAGAAATCAAGCCATGGATGGTACAGATTATGGTTGCATATGCAATCAGCTGCACAAAATCCATTCTCATAGGCATACCGTACCATCAAATTTTCTGAGCAATCCACCATCAGCGCTAAAAGAGTGTCCAAACATGCTCGTTGTTCAAGCATGCCCCGAGTCAACAGTATATTCAAAAGTACCTGAGTAAGTTATATAATAAGAATGACATGACCATGACAATAACAATCTATATAGTTCTAATAAAGAATGAGCAACAAAACAAGCAACCATAGTACAGGTGACACAAGTACACAACCATATGTGCTTCCACACAAAGTTGAAATGGAAACGCATGGACATGATTGTTAAGTACAGATGCCATGTTTACTCCAATAAGAAAAGATGTCTTCTAGTTCTAGAAAAAAAATGCCTTCTAACAAATCCCTTCACAAGATATATAAGCACAGATCATATATATAGATAATACATATTATCAGTTTGTATGTATCAGTTTGTATGTTTTTTTGTCAAAAAGAAATCAAATGTTATCTTGAGAATGAGCAACTATACTCTTTTCCAGCAACTTGATCCTGCAAAAGCAAAGAAAATACAGCGAAACATTTGCTGGTATAGGGATATTACTGAACTGATGCAAGACAATGGTGAAGCAAAATCCTAAATTACAAAAATTTATTAGCCATTTGGCTCTGGTGGAACATGAACAGCTTTGCAAGTAAAATAACACAGGCACTTCTCTGCAGGATGTTCTCTGTGGTTTGCAGAGACCAGATAGTAAGCAAGAAATAAAACGATAACACATGTACTAATATTGCCACTGTGACACTGTGGACAACATAGGACTTCATGAATGAGCTGCTTTTTCAACAAATGCCTCCTAGACTGTGCCTGCCTACAACCAACGAACAAACAGACATAGTCTCCTTATCGTACAATAGTGCACTCATGTTCCTAAACAGCTTTGATGCCGTTTTAGGAACTGTATCATTCATTGTGACTGTACTTTCCAAGAGGCTGGGTCATTTTTCGTGCTAATAAGACCTGATTCCCTTGTCACAAATGAAGTAACTGGCTCTGGATGTAATAAGACACTTGCATTACTGTAAACATTTAACCTGCAGAATCACATGAGAAACCCTGAGTTTATTGCTACTGGTCCTCCGCTCTGTTCTTTGTTTTATTTCTTTTCCTCCCCAGTTCACTCTTTTTTTTTTGAACAATAAGTCCCCAGTTCACTCTTGTAATTGGCTATCTGTGCTACTATCTATTACTCCAGTGACATAATTTCCAGATGTTTCTTTTTAGTTTTTTTCTAAGACTCCTTTAGTTCCTAATAGACCAACAAATTTCACATCGGTTTAGTTTTGTTTTCCAAGTCTGTGACACACCACAGCCAGTTTCGCATCAGTAGCTGCCAAAGTAAGGAACCATGACTTTGTGTTCAAAAATCCAAAGCCAGTATCCAACCTTGTTAAGCATGTATTGGTTATTGCAAGTGTGTGCTCAGTGACATGAACTAGCCCCAGCTAGTTGGGCGCATGCTGTTCTGGTATGTCCTCCCTTGTACAAGGTAACCATAAAGATGAGTAAACTTGAACTGAACGCCTCCTGCCTGAGTACCTTGCTAGGAGTCCAGGACCACGGAATCCCTGTATGGTCCAGCATTTAAAGACTGTACTATAATTAACCCAAACCCTGAGGAAAAGCAGATGCCGAGACATGAACCTGATGTTCTCGACCCACTTCTCCATTGCTAATGTCCAAGTATCAACTCCCTAAGTGAAGCACCGTACAAATTGTACTGTACTCATTCGTACGACTCTATCGGATTCACCTAAGTGACAACAATTTTCCAACTAATGGTAATGGCACGCACTATGATCACTATGAACAATTAAATCTGTTGCTCAACTCTCAATGAAGTAAACCGTGCTCGGATTTTCCACGATGGAAGCAAATGCGGTGTTGCGCCGATGCGGCGAGTTTTTCTTTTACCTTGACGGCATTGTAGCGATGCGCGGCTGCGGCGCAGTCCCGGCAGAGGAGGCAACAGCCTTCGAGCACCCTGAGCGCGAGCACGACCTCGGAGTCGGTGGCAGGGTTCTTGAGCTTGACGGGCTCGATGCCGAGCACGTGCCCCACCGTCACCACCGAGTCGTCCTTCGCCCTGCGCAGGCTGTGCTCGAACAGCACCGGCACCACTGCACCAAACGCACACGATCCATTCGTCAATTCCATTCGCGAGATTTGGTCACCAAGCGGTGGAAGAGAGTCAGAGAGGCGGGGTCGCGAGATGTGTAACCTTGGATGTCCCGGATGGACTGGGAGTGGCGGAAGAGGCGCGCGGAGGCGTCTGCGTCGGCGTCTGCGTCGGCGGCGGAGCGGAGGGCGCGGAGGAGCGCGCGGAGGCCGCGCAGGCGCAGGAAGGAGAAGCCCGCCGCCGCGTCGCGGAGACCGCACCGCAGCGACAGCGCCAGGTCGCGGTACATGCGCCGCCGCTCGGACGCCGTCGGCTGCCGCCCCGCCGCCGCCTCCTCCACCGCGGCTGCTCGCGGCATCTTCCCCGCGGCCGTGGCGTGAGCGTCTCACTGTCCCCGCGCGAGCGACGCGCCGATTCGTTAATTTCGCGGCTTATTTTTGCAGCACGGGTTCGGTTGGGTCGATGCGGAATGGGACGACGGAGAGATCCCGTGTCGCGGTCGGTCGTGGTCGTGGGCGTGATTGCATTTCCTGGGTGGGGTCGGGTGGCCCGTCTAATCGTCCGGGATTTGTGGGCCCACCACCCCACCGCACCGCACGACCCACGTCATCATTTTGAACACCCGCCACAAGCTGGCAATTTGGCATTGGAAATCGATCGGGAAGTTAGACATTTCTGAACTGATGTGTCCCGTTCCAGCTAAATTTGGCAACCACTCGGAAGATTTTAACTTTTGATGGGCAGTGCAGCTACGACCGGAAGACTTTAACTTTTGGAGATAGGAAGGGGTATGGGATCCGATTTTGTTAGTTTTGGATGCGGAGAGAGACGAAGATTCGGAAATCGTATCGCTACGGGATTCTTTCCGTTGGAAATGAAGTTGTCGGACTAAGCTTCGAGAAGAAACAATGACGGCACGACCGAAGTTGCGCAAGGATGAAGCCGAAGGTTGGGGACGAAACTGACGTGTGGGCCCTACGCGTCAGCGAGGGTTTGCGGGCGCGCGCGAAGAGGAAAGGCCATACGGGCTGGGCCGTGAGGCGAAGGAGATGGGCCGAAGCAATGGGCTTCGGCCCATTGAGGTTTTATGATATTTAAATTATATTTTCTATTTTAGAAATACCAGTAAATTTAAATAGCAATTCAAAAATAGCAAATGAACTCGAAAAAATTCTAGAAAATTCTAGAAAATATACCAAGCACATAGAACTCAAATAAAATAGTTTTAACAATTTTTTATGTTGACATTAATTAGATTAAAGGGTTTTGATACTGAAAGTCCATATTAAGCTTGATTAAAAATTCAAGTAAAATCTTGGTGAATTTGTCTAGGAACTAAACTACTTAAAAGAATTTTAAAGCTCAGAAAAATTAAGATGTTACAATAATCTACTTTTATCATTCAACCTCCATCAATCATTTATTCTGTAATCCCATCCTTTCAAGTTCTAACTCCAAAACATAAGACATTCGGAATGATTCTTCGTACTATCTATCTTGACAATAAATGGTCATACATTGAAATTGGGAAATAACTATAAAGCTTAAAACGGGAATTTAAATTACTTGAATGTAAATACGCATGCAATAATAATTTAAAATAGAATTTATATAATTTTAAATATTGTGATTCAAATATGATTAAAGGATGTAACTTGCCTTGCTCATTTAGTGGTTGTTCTGAAACGGCGTCGAAATCTGACTTTCCGCGTCATGGCAATCTACATGCGAAAATAAGCCAAATTCAAATAAAATACAAAAAATACAAAATTAGTAGAGAAAGAAAGAGGCTAAATTTAGATGAATTTAGAAATAAGAATCGACGGAATTAAAGTTCGTATGAAGAAGAACGAATATCCAGAAGTTTGCAACCACATGAAATGGTGAAAATCATTAGGAAGAGAAAATACAAACATCAACAGTGGTGGCTTGGGCAAAAATGATGACACTAGCGAGGGAAAGGGACGGGAGGCTGACAAACTAGCAAAATAGAATCCCGGGAGCAAGACGGACCCAATGGTGGTGGTCGTGTCGCCGGCGGAGGTCCGGCGTGGTGGCGGAGCGCAAAACAGCGTCGGGGCGCAAGGAAGCGACCGTGCTCCAGCGATGCTCTGGCGAAGACGAGGGGATCACCGCGTAGAGCGTCGCGAGGAGAATCCAACGATGGTGATGATGTCGCCAGGGGATGGTCGACGGCACCGGGAATGGCGGTAGAAGGCGGTTTGGTCAGCGACGGGGGAATCGTGTTCCCGGCTAGGAGAAAGCGAGGGAGGGGGTGAATTCAGGGGATATAAGGAAGTGACCGAGGAGCACACGTGACATGGTCAGCGCAGCAAAGTGATCACCGGATAGGGAGAACGAGGAAGGCGGCGCATAGCCGGTGGCGGGGAGATGTTGGCGTCGGTGAGCCGGGGGTGCTTCGGGGAAAAGGAAGGGAGCACGACGTAGAACATCGCGAAGCAAAGCTAACGGCAGTGACGACATCGCCGGGGGATCAACGACAGCGGCGGAGCGTGGAAAAGAAGGTGGTTTGGCTCTCGGCGGAAAAACTTCGATTGCGGAGAAAAGAAAGCGAGAGGGAGGGACAAATTCAAGTGATGGGTAGAGGAAGCCAAGGAGCTCGCCATGACGCGGTTGGCGCGGAGAAGCGATTACCGGAGAGGGAGAGCAAGGTGGTGGAATTCACGGGCGAACTGCATTGGAGAAGAAATGGAGTTCACTGGCTACTGTGCTTTGGTTGGAGCTTCGGTTGGGGAAAAGAAATGGAGGAAGAGGGGAGAGGAAGGGGGAGGAAAGAGCTCATGGCCTCCTTTTATAGCTAAGAAAGGGAGGAGGGAGCATGGGGGAGGCACACGACAGGCATGGCAGCAGCAGTCGACGTGGGAGAAAATGGGCAGCATGGGGTGATGTGGGGAGAGAGAGGGCATGGGGTGGCAAGGGCATGGGGAGGCAGGACGTGGGCAGCATGGTGGTGCCAGGGCAAGGGAGAGGCAAGGTGAGAGGGATGGGCAAGGGTGTTGCACACGACTGGAAGCATGGGGAGGACAGAGAAAAGAGAAAACGAATCAGTTGGAAGATGACCAGGAAAAGGGAGGAGAGAGAAAAAATGAGAAAAGAAATAAAATCCAAAAAAATAAAAGAAATCCAAAAATTCAAGAAAATTTTATATAATACCTTGGAACCTGAAAAGATCAAATAAAATAATTTATATTTATATTTATTTGATGTTTGTTTTAATTATTTAAAATGTTTTTCGCTTGAAATTCAACATAAGTTTTTAATAAATTCAATAAAATGCAAAAACTCCAAAATAAATCCCTCTCTTTTAAAATAATTAATTTAAATTACATTTTACAACCAAGAAAAGGAATTTTTGGAAAAACATATAAGGAAATAATTTAACTAGAACTCTAAGGAAACAGTAAAAGAATTTGGAGAAAATCCAAGAAAGTCCAGAAAATCCAATAAACCAATTTTTATTTTAATTGAATTTGATTTATTCATATTAAATTGGTTTATTTTCTGAAATTTCAAATTAAACTTTAACAAACCAAGAAAATTTCAACTGGTTCCTTTTTATTTTTAAAACTTCAAAAAGGTTCTAAAAAGTTGGGATTGTTTTTTGGAACTTAATAAGATTATTTCCAACTCAAAGTTTGGCTTTTATTTTTGCACATAAAATTTTAATTCTGGAAAATAGGAAAAGCCTTTTAAAATTTCAGAAAACTCAAGAAATTAATTAATTTTTTATTTTCATCTTTAAATCCAGGTAAAGCCCATAAATTCAATAAATTTTATTTTTGACTTTTTAAAATCTAGGAATTTTGAGAAAAGTAAGAAAACTCTTTTAAAACTCAGGAAATCCAATAAAATAATAATTTCATTAATTTTAAAACAGTAACAGAACTTTAGGATGTTACATGCATCCAAGTATCCTCGTATTCTAGGGAGGCTATCTCAATAGGAGATGTCTCTGGTGTTTCGACTAGGGACGGTTTCTGGAGCTGTTCTAAGAAGACTCCTTGTGGTACTTATGATCGGGAAGAAGCTATTCTAGCTAACTGGTCAGCGAGGAAATTATCATTTCGATGGATATATTGTACCTCAAAACCGAAAAAATGCATTTCAAGCTTCCAGACTTTCGATAAGTACTGAGACATGGTCGGATTAGAGTATTGATACTCTTTTCCGACCTGATTCACGACCAGTTGAGAGTCTCCTCTCACAAGTAGTCGTCGAATCTCGAGCGCTTTCGCTGCTCGTATGCCAGCCAATAATCCTTCATATTCTACCATATTGTTAGTAGCAGAAAAATTTAATTGAATAACATAATTTAAGGTTTCTTTTATCGGAGATACCAAGACCACCCAACTCACAAGCCACTTAGCATAAGTGACCCATCGAAGTACAATGTCCACTAGTCGTGGGATTCGTTCGGGGGTCCCTAAATAGGTTCAGTATTTGTCCATTCGGCGACAAAGTCTGCCAAGATCTGGGATTTAATGATCGTTTGGGACACAAAATGGATGTTGAACTCTCCAAGTTCAATCGACCACTTTGCCATGCCCCCAGCTACTTCCCTGTTTCGGAGGACCTCTCCTAAGAGAAACTCAGGCGACACGATTAACTTGTGCGTTTGAAAATAAAACGATTAACTTGTGCATTTGAAAATAATGCCTTAGTTTCTTCGAAGACAAGACGATGGCATATAGAAGTTTTTGGACCTGAGGGTAACGCTCCTTAGGCCCATGTAAAATATCACTAACATAGTAAACTGGTCGTTGAATGTTTTCATGTTCGGCAACTAGTACTGCACTTACTGCTTGTGGCGTAGCAGTTAGATACATTAAGAGTGTTTCTTCTATTTTAGGAGAAACCAGAACTGGCGAATTCACAAGATATCTCTTAACATCCTCGAAAGCTTTGTTTGCCTGGTTCTTTGTTTGCCTCCTCTAACCACTCAAAACCCTCATGTTTTCTCAGAAGTTTAAAGAAGGGGAGTCTTTTTTTCCTCCTAATCGTGCGATGAAACGACTTAAAGTCGCCATGCATCCTACGAGTTTTTGGACTTCTTTCTTTGTGGTCGGAGGGCGTATTTGTTCAATGACCTTTATCTTTTCTAGGTTTGCTTTGATTCCTCGCGTAGAGACAAGGAATCCAAACAACTTTATTGAATAGACTCCGAACACATGCTTCTCAGGATTAAGTTTTAACTAGTATGTTCTGAGGTTGTCGAATATTTCCTGGAGGTCGAAAGTATGATTAAGATGTTGTATACTTTCTATGACCAGATCATCAACATAGGCTTCTAAGTTTCGGTCAAGTTGAGGAAGGAATGTCTTTTGTATCAAGCGTTGGAAAGAAGTACCAGCATTTTTAAAATCAAATGGCATTTTGACATAGCAAAATATGCTAAATGGTGTAATAAATATTTTTTATCAACTAAACACATACTTATCTAATGATAACCGGAGTATGCATCTAGGAAACTTAATATTTCACAACTAGCATATTTATAATAGTAAAGTCTAAACACATACGTCGTTTACCATTCTACTTCCTAACCATCACAGGGTTAGCCAACCACTCCGGGTGGTCGACCTCTTTTATGAAACCAGTTGTAAGTAGTTTGTCCAATTCTGATCTAATAGCATCTCATCGATCAGGTGCAAATCTCTGTAATTTTTGTTTTACGGGCTTCTTGTCAGGCCGTAGAGCTAGTTTATGCTCAATCACCTCCCTGAGGACTCCGGACATGTCGGATGCTTACCACGTGAAGACATATGCATTTGCTCGGAGGAAGGTGACGAGGGTGTCTTCGTATGCAAGGTCAAGAGCGACTCCGATGCGAATGGTCTTCAAAGGCTCATCTATTTTCAATGGAACTTATTTAACTTAGTCATTCGACTTTGGGGCAACTTTAGACTTCGACTGCTTGGTCAAAGGTTGTACTTTGTTTGCTTCTCGAGTTGGTATTTGGCCAACCATCTTGAGGGACTTACGGTCGTATGTAAGCACTATCTTTTTATCACAGTGGACTGTGATTACTCCTTTGGGAGCTGGCATCTTAAGACATTGATCACCATAATAAGCAGTCATAAGGAATTGTGCCAGGGTTGGTCGACCAAGAATGGCATTGTATGCCGTGTTGAAATCGACCACATCAAAAGAGATTTTCTCCGTCCTGAAATTGTTTGGAGACCCAAACGTAATAGGAAGGGGAACTTGACCAATAGGCTTGGCCGAAGACCCCAGTATGATTCCATGAAATGAATACCGTACTAGTTTGATCTTTGTCCTGGGAACTTGTATTTCGTTGAGGGTACTCGTAAATAGTATGTTTAATGAACGCCTACCATCAACTAACACGCGATTGACTCGATAGTTATTGATGGTGGACTCGACCACGATCGAAAAATGACTAGGTCGAGTTGAAGGGATCGTACAGTCACCTTTCTCAAAACAGATGGTGATTTTCATCCACTTCGATACTTATTGACAAGAGGAGGGTCATTGGAATTTACCTCATGTTCGACAGCTTTGAGCTGTCGTTTTGACTCATATGCTGAAGACCCCCATAGATGTGATCGATGATGTGTTCTGGATCTTGAAATGACATCTCCTCGTCATCATCTGACTGTTTTTGACCACTTATTTATCCCACCCCTTTGAGTGTAGGAAGCGGTCCCTTGCCGGAGTAGTAATCCTCGAGTTTCCATTGAAAAACTCGGCGGTTGCGAAAGTCGTGTCCTTCTTTTTTTGTGAAAAGGACACCACATAGGCTTGTCGTTCTTCCGTTCGGGGTGTTTACATTTGCCCCGATCGGAGTATGATTTGGAGCTCAGAGGCTCCTTGTCGCTCACGGCTAAGAACTCCTTAGAGCTTTTGCCTTGATATTTTTGGCCTTTAGTCTTGCTCATTTATTTCCTAGCCTTTTTCTTTTTCTTTTTGTTACCTTCGTCCACTCCTCGAGTGTTCTTATAGTCACGATCAGTCGTGCGATTCCACCCGACTGCTTCTGTTGCTGTTGCATAGCGGTCGGTCATTTCGAAGAGCTCAGCGATGGTAGTTGGTGGATTTAGAGTGATATCCTTCATCATCCCTCGATTACGGACTCATGCTTGAATGCCTTGATGATATAAGAGTCAGAAACTTCAGGAATTGAATTGCGAACCTGACTGAAACGCCTAATAAATTGTCGTAGGGTCTCGTGAGAATCCTATCGCATTCTGTGCAGGTCGTCCTTCTTTCCAGGGCAGTTGTAAGTACCATGAAAGTTAGCTAGCAGTAGGTTGCAGATGTGCTGTCACGAATAGATCGACTCTTGTGGCTGATTCAACAAGCACGATCGAGCGAATCCTTGAGCACCATAGGAAGGTAGTTGGGCATGACATATTCTCCTCCTCGTTCTACTCGAACTGCGGTGGTATAGATTTGAAGAAACTTGAACGTCAAGCAAAAATACCCGACATCCGGTAATGATATCATAACGCTTTATTTGCGGGAAAGAAGGGTTAACATCACTAGGTGATCGTACTTGAAGATACCCAGTGGTAAATGGGCCTGATCTAAGCACCGACGAAAGAGATGCTTGCATTGGAGGAAATGACTTTTACATAGGTGCTTGATGACGTGACTATATTCTCTTTCTTTAAACACTCGTATATAAGCATTTCACATTGTATATGCCCTTAGTAGAGCGAAGGTATTAGAGTTCCAGGCAATGACAGGAGGAGATGCTATTCCTAGGTTAAGATTGTAGACGACCAAATCGAACGCCTCGTCGGTGCAGTACAACTTTCCTCTGTGGAACGCGACGCTGCTAATCCTCGCAATCCCGATCTTGTGCGGCCCACTCCAGGCGACGTCTCTAGGCTGCCAGAACAACAACCTTTGCCCTATTTCCAACTGGCCCTTGCTTGCGACCGCCACAGTCCGACGAGGTGAGTGGGTCGCCGGAAAGGAAGACTTGCGCGACGAGGTTCATACTGTCATATAAGGGAGCGGGATCACGGTGTTGGAGAGAGGCTCCCACAGGTAGGGGCACAAACAGAGTGAATAGTTCTCGACCGTCCGTCCGTCCAAATAAATTCGGATCTTTTTCGGAGCCTAAAATCAGATATCTGGGATTTTCTTGGATTCAGAGCCGGATACTGATACAGATTCGGAGCTATCCGGATAATTTATTGGATAGTATTCAGTAAACGCTATTTTAGATATCCGTTAAACTCTAGGCCCAGTGGGCCAGAGAGAGAAATCGGCCCACGAGGATTTCCCATATTTAATAATTATTTTTTTTAGCAAAATAGATGAAATTTAAATAAACCAAGAAAAATAGCAAATTAACTTGAAAAATTTCTAGAACATTTACAAAAATACTTCGGAATATAAGGAACTTAAATAACATACTTTTGAATTTAATGGGTGTTTGATTTATTCATATTAAATAATTTCATTTTTGAAAAATATATTTAAGCTTTGTTAAATTCTAGAAAATCATGAAAAATTTATAAATCCTTATTTAAAGAAAATATTTTTTTAAAGTCAAAAATTGGGATGCTACGGACTTGCTACTAGTCAACATTCTGTGTACCCCTAACTAGTTATTGATACTTGTTTTTAGGCTTTGTATATGTTGTATCTGTCCTGTTATGTAGTTGACTAGTTACATTTTGGATATCTTTTGTACTGCTATCACTATGAATTGCTACTTGCTACTACTTTTTTTAACTAGCTGTCGGGATAGTGTGAAGTAGTTAAATTTGCTTGTTGAATTACTAATGTAGTTGTATTTTGGACATGTAGAATGGTTGATTGATATCTATATATGTGACATATATGGTTTCTGTTTTTGCGCAATAACCGGCTAAATATTCATGACCTAGACAATTTGTATTAGGTTCGACATGTATTCGCTCTGTATTTGTGACTGAGATTATTTGCATGTATTCGTATTCGGCATTGTCTGTGTCTCACTCTGATTCTGAGAAAAAAAAATGGAATAAGATACGGAATGAGCGATATCTATCTATATCCGCTCCGATTGCACCCCTACCCACAGGCCACAACACAAGCCGCGAGAGGGAGTGGGCATCGGCGTCGACGTTCGCCAGGGCGACCCAACCACGGGGGTGTGCCGCATAAGTACGGGAAGTCGGCCGAAGCGCTACCGACGTCTGCCCGCTGAGCGCCATGGGAGGCCCTGGCGGAGTACCCACCAATTGGGCCTACTGCGAAGAGCGCCGGGCGGGCAGCGACGACCCACTGGCGATAGGCGGCGAGGAGAGAGGTGGAAGCTCGCCAGTGGGTGCAGACCTGGTGGATGCGGAGGTGGTCAGCGTACCTGGTGGATGTGGAGGTGGTTAGCGTCGGAGTACAGGTGTCCGACGACCTGTTCAAGGAGATCAGACCAGCCACCAGCCATCGCAACGACAGGGTAAACCCACTACACGCCGCGCAACTTCCACATATGCAGGTATGCAACAATGATGGCTAGCTTTTTTAGAGTACACATGGGACGCACTCACGCACACACACTACACGCACGCTCACGTACACGTGGGTGCGTTCTTAACACACGTCTAATCTAGAGCGGAGGTTAAACCTTACGAAACGTATGCACACAATTTGACTACTGAATACATATATATATATATATATATATATATATATATATATATATATATACACTATTCTTAACCACTGAAATGGCTTAGGTGAGACGCCTTGGACAGATTCCCAGGTCGGAGGCCAGCGCTTGCTCACGTGGCGAGCAAACCAATTGAGCAAGCTCGGTCCTCCCGATGATGGCTAGCTCGTAGCGTAAAAACTCCGACCCATGCTAGTACACGACATGGCCCATTTCCAGCCCAAATAGGGCCTGGTCTGATTGAGGGTGTTTAGCCCATTCCACTTGTAAAATCCAGGCGAAAAAATTTGTACTACAGTTGGGCTATGGGCCTGAGGCCTATTCCCACCTGGTTGTCAAAGTCCTTAGGCTGCTCCTGCCTTCTTCCAGCGTCGAGAAAACTCCGTGCCCGTGCCCGTGCCCGTGCCGCCGCACGCCGGATTCCACCCAAAACGCCCGCGCGTGCCGGCGAGAGAGAGTGAGAACTGAGAAGAGCACGAGCAACCGCACAGCGCCGGCGATGGAGAGGGACGTTGTGGTCTCCGAGCACGCGGCCGCCTCGGTTTCCTCCTCCTCCTCCGGCCCTTCTTCCTCCTTCGCCGAAACCAGGGTCATCTGCCGCGTGTGAGCCTGGGGGCTACCCCCATGTTTTCCTCTCTTCTGGCGATGTAGGTGTAGACGTGTAGTTGGTTTGTTGATTGATATTTGCTAGCTTTTGTGTGTTTGGCGTTCGTGCAGATGCCAGAAGCAGTTCGCGCAGTACACCTGCCCCCGCTGCAACTCCCGCTACTGCTCGCTCCCGTGCTACAAGGTGCGCGCCCTGCTCTCGTTTCCTGTGCTCTCTATGGTGCCTTACAGCTTGTAGAACGGTGCTTGAGTTGAGAGGTTTCACGCTCTTATTGTACGGGGTGTCCTGCGCCGACGCCCACAAGGTGTTTGTCGAATTGCTGCTGTCAAGTTTGGAAGCTGTTGGCACTAATATCTGTGATATAACCGTGTTGGTTGCTTGTAAGATCTACAACGGTTTCTTTGGAAACCAGGCTAAAAAGCGGAGAAAAAAATGTTAGTTTCCGTGTGTTTATCTGGTCTTCTAGTCACCTCATACAGTGCATTTTTTGGTGCTAATTGGGCTGTAGAAAATTGCCTCTTTGGCCTAGCTGATGCAATTTCCCAAAAAAGGTTGCAGAATGGGGTGCTACACCGGCAATACTGGGTGTTGTACTAGATTTAAGCAATGTGCATTTATCAGATTAGAGGAGCAATTCGCTAGAAAGGACAATAGAAAGAATTAAGCGAGTGCACTGTTTCCCTGTTTCAATAGCATGGTTATTTGGGACTCAAACAAGCACAGCTTGCATCTGTTAACATTTCAACTGACAATAAGGTATAAAAGTTTTGAGGAGGGTGGGATTTGGGTCACATGCAATTAGATACCATAGTTCGCATCAACTTACAGGTCTGAACTCTGAATATATCGATATGTTTATGGTTGAGACTGCTGATCGATATTTGGAAGAATATGCTTACACGTTCCTACACAAAACATACATCCAATTTAAGCAAACCGGTTGTGTGGGGTTATATTATGTTATTGTGCTCACTGCTAACACATGTAATTTTCCATTTCTTTCACTTAACTAATGTGAGATGTACTGTTTTTATTATTTCCATAATAAGGTGTGGAATTTGTATATGTGCTTTGTATGCATGTAGGTATCGAGGAAGATTGGTATTTGCAGTGATTGCTGTAAGTTTTGCATTGTAGGGCCTTTTTGCTCGGTATTGCTTGTAATATTTTGTTTGATTCTTGTTTGATAGGGGCATAGTGTTCAGTGCACTGAATTGTTCACGCGTGAGAATGTTATGGAGGAGCTTAAGCAGATGCAGCCTGAAGATGAATCAAAAAGGCAGATGCTCGATATACTCAAACGTTTCCACTTGGAAGAAGAGATGGAGTCAGATGGTGAAGATGGTATGTGTGCAAGATTTTGTGTGTTATGCTTGACAGTTCATAGGCCATAGTGTATCCCTTGGCTTATCATCATTGATTAAGTGGAAGCTCTAGGAGTTATCTCCTGGCTGTCAAACTTGTTAGTAATAGATATGGAGGTTTAGAATGTAGATGACATTATAATTTATAAGTTTCCTTGGTTTAAGATGCTCGGCTGATTTCTGTTTATTCTTTTATCATCTAATGGTCATGAATAGTAAACTAGACGATAGCTTCTCTAAGTAACACGATAACTGACAGATGGTACAGTGTCTACTTGGTGCTTATTACTAGTTATACTAGTTGTAAGAGTAGTGTTCACCTCAGCAGGAAAAGTGTTCGCCTCAGCAGGAAATCACTCGCTTATGTCATTTATTTATGTCTAATATTTAGAAGGTAGATAGAAAATATTGCTTGCAGGCTGCAGTTGCGAGCTAATTAAATTCTGTTACATCAAAATAGTTGAAAATGAAAGTTACTAAGAATAAAATATGAATTAATTTATACCCTTAGGAAAAGATGACCCTCTTCCTTGTTTTGTGATACATGGATTCCAAAATTTATGTAATAGCTGCTCAGATGGCCAAATCTTGGTCCTAGATTCCTTTTGGTGTACAATATGCTATACTCATGGTTTGGCACATCTAGTGTAGCTAATTTCAGTTATGGGGACCTGTCTTTTGTAAAATCATTGTATGGGTCCTTTGGATGATTACGAATAAACCATAAGCTATCTTTTAGATGGTTGAGCGCATATGTGGTATTTTATACCGGTGAGGATTTTATTTGACATGCTAAACTTTTTTTAATCCTGCAGAGTCAATGTTGTCAGGGGAGCTTATTCAGAAAGTCATGTGTGGTATGTAATATTTACTTCTGATGCCTTTATAATTGTGACAAAACAGTAGCTTTTTGTAACACTATAATAGGTTCTTTCGCGTTTATGCAGCTATGGGGTTATATAAACAATCTTGTTTTTTATTCTTAGCATTTCAATTTTTTTATGTGACGTTTAAGTGTAGTTCAGATATTATCAATATTAGCCAATCATTTCTTCTTAGCATCTTTCTTTGTCTACGCTTTATTTAATATTTAGTGCTTTGTCATTTTAGATTGGATGTTTGATCGAACCAGTACATTTGCATGTTCATCAAGTTTTGCATTGAGTTCTCATTTGTTCTTTCTACCAAACAGGATACGAGATCAAGCTTGAAGACCTCTCTGATGATGAAATCAAACGATTTCGTCAAGCTTTGGCCTCAGGTGAACTCAGCAAGATGATCGAGCCATGGACACCATGGTGGAAAAAACCTTCTGCTAAATCGATATCTCTTAGCCCAGATGGGAGTCAGCTTATCAGACAAATAAGTGTAGAAGACAATGCTTTATCAGATCGAACGACTGCTTCAGAGTCTAGCATCAATGAAATCCCAGAAGGGCCAGAATCTCCTCTCCCATCACTCAAACAGCTAACCAGGGCAGAGCCATCTCCTCAGCTTGCTGTTCACTTGGTTGATGTTCTGTACAGTTACTGCTTCACACTTCGCCTCTACAATGGTGATTGGCACACTGATCCTTTTGGTGCTTCAAGTGTTGCCTTGTCTATGTCAAAAGTCATGGGAGAGGATGCTAAACCTGAGACAGCATCTGAAGTGCTCACGACTTGCATAGAGGAGACATGCTCACCAGCTTACAGGCACACTGGAGGTGTCAGGTTTGCTATCGGACTCGTTGATGATATCATCACCATCCTCTCCTTAGGACACAATGTGCTTGTTTGTGCACTCTGTGACTTCCGTAGGCTCATTCAAGCTGGTGAGAGGATGCAGAAGGCAGAGAAAGTGGGTAAGACGGAGTGTGTGCGGAGCTCTCAAAAGCTTCGTGGCGCGGCTAGGAAGCTATACTTCATGACTTGTTGGGTTCATGAGCAGCCAAACGAGGCCTGGGCATCTTTAGCTCGCCTCGTTGAGGTGCAGAAAGCATTTCTTGAGGAGTTGAACAGTGGGAGCCAACTGCGAAAGGCAGGTAGAAAGAACAACTCCCAATCCAAGGTTCTTATTGAGGAGGCTTAAGCATATGATTGTACTGCTGGAATACGACACTTTGTTCCCTTGGTAGCTCAGGTGTATGTACCCTTTGATCTTCGTTAGGAACTTTGGATGTATTTTTCTTCACCTTCCAATGCAGTGGTTCTATGTATAAATTCTGATCCTTTAAAGATAACAGTATACAATTATGAAGTTCTGATATAATGGCCCTGGTTGATCAGATCTTGTGCTAACTTTGTCCGTGACTATTTTGTCTCGTCTCATTGGCTGAACAATTCTATGTCATCTTCAACTAGTCTACGCTTTTCTTTATCTTTCCTATTTAAGAACTTAGTACCTACTGATTTGAAGAGCATGATTCTGATCTCTGAATCATATTGGCAGTTATGCCCTCATATTAAGCTGTTATATGCAGTGCTAATTTTCAGTTTTAGCAAAAAAAAAAGTTCATGACTGTGAATTGCAATCTTTGTACGAAAGAACAATCCGGAAGAGTCACGATCTAGTCCCCACAATATCATCACCATAAGACCACACAATAGACAGCAAACACGCAGTAGTTCGTGTCTTCGTGACACTTTTGGTTGTGGGCGCTGCTGGCTGATGCTGATAACCAAGCTTCAGCCGGCTCCGATCGGCTAAATGTCGGCACGACACCATATTATACGAACAATACGATCCTTTGGCCTTTTGTATTAGCAATGTGCAAAGCATCGTAACAGAAAAGCTAGAAAACACTGTAGCATTTTTATCGCATCCAACGGGATAACAATCTATCGTTGCTTTGCCCCTACGCGATGTACTAGAGCCATTCGATTCCATATTTGCTTTACGCACATCCACTGCAAGTTTTCTTTCTTGCGTACGTCACGCATTTGCATCTCGCTTCCCCCCTCTTTCTCCCCCTTGATTCACTAGCAACGGTGGCCACCATGCAAGAGATGCGAGCGGGTGCGATAGCAATGACCGGTGTGCGGTGACAGCGAGTGGGTGTCGTGTGTGGGACCGGTGGTGAGTAGGCACGAGCAGCAATGGCTGGTGTGCGGCGGCGAGCATGCCCAGCTCGTGGCGAAGCAAACGAATGGGGCAGTGCCCTGCGGTGGCCGCGGGTGTGACGCGTGCAGGCCTACTGACGGAGACTGAGGAGTGAATTAGCCGGTGGAGGCCACGACAGGTGCGTGCACGGGCGACAGTCGGTATTGCAATGTAGGCCTGACGGTGAAGGCCGAGGAGGGCACAAAGGACATGCTCGCCGCTGCACGCCAGCCGTTGCACCATAGTTTGCAAAATTTCAGGTTTATGTTTGAAACTCCTCGAAACCTGCTTAAACCTCCATGAAACTTAAAACATACTAAAAAACTTTCCTGAAACTTCTTGAAACCCACTTCAAAAGCTTTAAGTTTATGATTTGATGGTTTGAAACTAAGTTTCTATTTTGAAGATTGAGGTTTCATCGAAATTTCAGTTTGAATCTAGAGTTATTGAAATTTTAGTTTTTAAAACTTGAGGTTTCATTAAAGCTGCATCGAAATTTCACAGAGTTTTCAACTAAAATATCATGTAACTCAAGGAAACTGCTATACAATTGAAATGCATTCGAACAGTATAACATGGGCTAGTAACTCCCTATAAATAAAACTTGAAATCTCGTGAAACATAAAACTTGAAATGTCGTGAAACTTGAAATCCGATGAAACCTATAAAATGACAAGGGAGATATCAATATTCTATTACTCGAAAGAACCAAGCCTTGTTTAGGTGGCTAGTGGTGGTGGTTGTACCCCCAGCCCACTAGAGTTCAAACTCCAGGTTTAGCCCTATGTGTCTTATTAAGGATGATTTTCTTTCAGTAGGAGGCGACGTACCCCTCGCAAGTGAGGTGCCGGTGGTGACTTCGTCATTTCTTCAAACTCCGCTCGTCCGGTCTTCAGTAGGCGTTGTGTGTGTGAGTGCGTGCGTGTGGTGGTGTGCGTGTCTGTGGGTGACTATGTGTTGTACTGGGTGATTCGCAAAAAAAATATTCTATTACTCGAGACTATGTTGACGTCAAAAATGACTGAAGGAAATATTTGCTAATTTACACTGGTACATTGCTACCAACTCTCCAACTCATAGTAGTATTGTTCACTAATTCGTGGTTCAAAAAAAAAGTACGGATGCTCCCGTCAAAATACCGTAGCGCACCACGGGCGTAGTGGTTCAATGTTCCGTTCCATCTCGATGGCAGCTTTATTTTTGGAGTGCACGGCTAAAATGACATTATTGCATGATAAAAATAGTAAAAATAGTCCATCGTAAGTGAAATTGCAAAAATAGCACTGATTCTGTGCTCAAATGCCACGATAGGGGACCTAACGCGCACAGTAGGCCACGTGGCGAACTCCTGTTCGGTAGCAGCCGGCCTGCCGTGTGTCCACCGAGCGGTTGACTGCCTCCCACATGGTGGAGGCGCGACAGGGGGATCCGGACAGTGAGAACACAATAGGGGGCACGTCCACGGTGCTATTTTTACACTTTTGCTCGTGGGAGAGCTATTTTACTATTTCGTCGAGCAACTGTATCGATTAAGGAAAAAAACCCTTATTTTTATCTTGACTCCAGAGGAAGAGGAGACGTCACCATTGACTCGTCTCCTTCCTTGCTCTCGCATCCAATTAAGAATGGGAGCTACTAGCCCATGCTATATTGTTGAATGCATTTCCAACGGTATAGCAGTTTCGTGAAGTTTGAGTTGTTTAAAAGTTTCAGATTTCGAGTTTAAAGTTTCAACTAGGTTTCAATGTGTTCCGAATTTTTAGTAGTTTTCAGAAGATTCTAAGAAAGTTTCAGCCCAAGTTTCAACAAGTTTCAATTTTAGATAAGTTTCTATGTTTTGTTCTTCACTATGTCTGCAACTTGACTATATGCAAAAGATTTCATGAAGTTTCAAGAAGTCTCGTGAAAATATTTTAAAAGTTTCAGGTTTCAGTGAGTTTTGCGTATTTTTATAAATTTTTCGAAGATTTCAAGAAAGTTTAAAGCCCAAGTTTCAACAAGTTTCGGAAAAAAGAGTTTCAGCAAGTTTGAAGAAGTCTCATGAAACAATTTTAAAAGTTTTAGATTTCAATGAGTTTCGCGTATTTCTAGAAGTTTTTAGAAGATTTCAGAAGGTTTCAAGCCCAAATTTCAACAAGTTTCAGATTTTGAAAGTCGAGTTTCAACAAGTTTCAGACAAAAGAGTTTTAAGAAGTTTCAGGCAAAAGAGTTTCACGAAGTTTCAGCGAGTTTCACACAAGTTTTATAAAAATCAAACAAGAGCAAAATTTCCCGACGTGCTCACGCGCGACCGCTTGCCACCACAGCTCCGCGCTCATCGAGCTCGCCCGTGGCTTCGTGTTCACCGGTCTGCTGTGGCCACTCACCTCCCCACACGTCGTCGGGTGCGCCTCCGATAGTTGCCTCTACTCGTCTCGCTCCAACCGAGCCCGCTCGCCGCCACTCCCCACCGTGTCAAACCGTGCCCTCCCACATGCTTGCGGCCACATGAGGCACAAAGGACCGGCCCACATACAGACGCGACCTCCGCCGCTAACGTGGTTTCCTCTATGCACATTGCAGGCTTAAAATAGATAGAAGAACTTGTTAGAGCCAGATCTGCCATGGCAAAGCTCAACCAGAGCCATGAGAGGAGGGAGATGGCTATCATGCAACTTGTTAGTGGCGATCTAGTAGCTACTAGGCACCAATGTTATTGATTTGGTAGTTTTTCTGAGATGGATTGGTGATCTTCAGTTCCTAAAGAGAGAAGCTTCTCGTCACAGGAAGCTTTTTGAGTCATGTCCGCATGTGTTAGACGTGATCGAACTTTAGGATTTATACATCAGGAGTTAGATCAGATGGTAAGTAGTATGATGATATCGATTTTTTTTATTTAATCTTTTTTAATAATATTTTAAAGTTAACCTCTCGCCAACTTTATTTTCAATTCCGATTCCTTTGGTCACGCCATTACCCGTGGCATGGGCAAACCATTATGTCACACTACCGACCTCGCGCGTGGCAAAACCTGCCACGCAAGCCCTCGTTCGCGTGCCATGTCAACGTGGAAGGCCCTCGTGGCTGTTGTCACGCCCGCATCCACGGCGACGGGGAGTGGTAGTACGGCCCACAGTCTTACTTGTAGGAGCCTTCCCTGTGCCCGTCGGCCGCTTGGCCTTGTCGTACTCATCTGTTTTCTTGTGCTCATCCGATGCCTTTTTAGTTGGGTCAGGGTCGGGGTACGTAAGGTGTCCAGTGAGGCTCACCACGAAAAGTTCAATATGTATTTTTGCTGGATAAACACCCTATCATACATCTCCGGGCCATCGATCCTTTAGAAGAAGTTGCATTGTATCTCCGGTTGCCATTATACACGTGTGTAATAAGGGATTTGTGGAATGAAACGTATGATGTGAAAAATCTTTGTGTGTGCAAGATACACTTATGAGGTGGTGGTCGCACATGTAGTACGCCCGAGTGGATGTCGTCGGGTGTGTGTGGACTAGATGATATTTGCCGGTTCTTCGCACACACATTGCGGTCGTGGGAACTCTGGTGGTACCGGCGCATCCATCATAGAATTATCCGGGTAGAGTTTAGCCATCTCAGCTAGCCACTTGCGTTTCTGCAGTATCCTCTTGTAGAAGTTCACCGAGTCCTCCATCTTCTTCCTCTTAGTTATGTGAATCAAGCTCTGATGTAGTGTTGGGTTTAATTGTGTAGTGTTCTCTTTTAGATCTTTTCACCTCTTTTTATAAGGGCATATGGTGTAATGCTCATGGTGGAGTGAGAATACGTAAGAAATTGATGTGTGTAGTGTATTCAATTCTGAAAAGATTGATTCCATGTGTGTTGTCTTTTTGATCTGAAAAACTGACGAGGCAAAGTAATGTCACGTCTCTCTAAAAAGTTTAAACATGAGATTTTTCGAGTCTACAGATCCATTAAGACAGTAACTGACCGGTTAAATAAGAACTTGGTATCTGCCTATTATGACAGGAGTGTGGCAGCGAGAAATGTTAAGGAAATGGGCAAGAAGGGAAGTTGGCTCACTGCATCGGCTCCCCTTATACTGAGTTACATGTCATACTCAGGATAACATTTGCATATTTGGGATCCCCTTATACTGAGTTATAAATTGATTTATAATCTTATAAATCAATACAATACACAAGTAACCTCACCAAGCTTAGTTCCTCGAGCTCCTAACCAAGCCAGAAATCTTTAGTAAGAAAATTTAGATACTCATCAATACAATACACGGAATGCACATGCCCTCAGATACCCTCAAAATTTTCTTGCAACAAAAGCACGAGACATCCATTCCGGCCATCACAATCCACAATGTTGCAGTAAAAGTAACACCAATAATAAATTAATTATTGACGTAGGCTGGGCTGCAACCAGAATACATAAGCCTAGTAGCCGTAACCCAAATCCGTAAACCCTAATCTCAGAACAAATAGCCCTCGCAAAAAAAAAAAATATCTAAGAATCAATTGGCACTCACCTGGTAGCATCGGGACTCGAAAAATCACGGCACCGAAGCCGGAGCGGCAGCAGATCGGCGGGAGGGAGGCGGCCTAGGCGGTGCCCCCCACTTGAACCCTGTTGGTGAGAAGATGAAGCTGGGTGGTGGTGGTGGTTGGGGGAGGGGGGCAGAGGACCGACGGAAAGCTAGGGCGCGGAGGCGAGCGGAGAGGAGAGAGGGTGCGGAGGTAGGAGGAGAGGATAGAGGACGCTCGGGAGAGGATAGGGTGGGGAAAATGAAGAACTGGGTGAGCGGTTGGCACTAAGTCATCACTGTCACGCCAAATCACGTGGCGTGACAAAGGCTTGTCACACCACGAGTGCGGACGTGACAACGGCCACGTAAGCCCTCCACGCAGGCACGACGAGCGGTCGAGGGTTTGTGTGGTTGGTTTGGCCACACCGGGGACAATGGCATGACAGAGTTTTAAAAATAAAGTTAACGAAAGGTTAATTTTAAAATATTATTAAAAAATTAAATAATAAAAAAATTCGATGGTATCTCCCTATCCTGTTGATAAGAGGAAAAATGCTATACGTTTAATAGTTGTTCTCGTTAAGAATTAACTCGTCTGCCTTCTCGCCTCTTCCTCCTAACCACCACCGCCCCAAAATCCCCAAACCCTAGCTCCACTCCGGCCTCGCCGCCGGTCGCCATGACCGATACAATCGACGACAAGGTTAGCTACTTCCAGGCCGTCACCGGCATCTCCGACCCTGACCTCTGCACCGAGATCCTCGCCGCACACAAGTGGGACCTCCAGCTCGCCGTCTCCTCCATCACTGCCAACCCCTCCTCGCCCTCGGCATCCTCGCCCGAACCGGCACCGTCGGCGCCTCCGCCTCCGCTGGAGGCCGATTTGGTCGCGCCCCCACGCCCGCCCCCGCCGCCTCCGCAGCAGCAGCAGCCGGGGATCGCGTGGAAGCTGGTGACGCTCCCCTTCTATGTGGTATCCGGTGGGGTTGGCCTCATCGCTGGCTCCATCCGTCTCGGTGCCTGGGTCGCCGGCGGCGTGTTGTCCCGCTCCCTCTCCCTCCTCGGCCTCGCGCAGGGCGGCGGTGACCGGCTGCTCGAGCTGCCGCCGTCCGCCGCGGAGGCGGTTGACTTTGTGGCGGAGTTTGAGCGCGAGTTTGGTGCTGGCCGTGGCCCGCGGTTCGTTGCCGAGGGCTTCACCGATGCGCTGCAGCGTGCGCAGCGCGAGTACAAGCTTCTCTTCGTGTACCTCCACTCCACTGACCACCCAGACACCCCTGCGTTCTGCGGTGGCTGCCTCTGCGCCGAGCCAGTTGCGGCCTTCATAGATGAGAACTTTGTTGCGTGGGGTGGTAGCATCAGAGGGACTGAAGGGTTCAAGATGAGCAATAGCCTGAATGCATCAAGGTTCCCTTTTTGTGCGGTAGTCATGGCATCTACGAACCAGGGAATTGTACTATTGCAGCAGGTATGGTGCTGGTGTGTCACTTAGGTTTGGGAAAATAATTTAATTTTTTATATAAGATTTAGCTTCTGTGCTTCTAGATTTGGGGTTTTAGGTTGTGTTGATTGACGTATTGATGATAGTGTCGGTGTTTGTGTGAAACCATTATATTTGCTGGATTTACGATAGGTAAAGCTTACTATGTGTTAGATCATGTTATTAGAGTATGCGGGTTACTTGCAGTTGCAGGGGCTATTTGTTAGAAAGCGCTTGGATTATTGATTAGGATGATTTGATTAATTATGATGTGCCCATGCGATAGTTTAGAGCATTTAGTTGCGGCCTTGCTGGAGTTAGGCTATTGTTATGCTTGTGGACTCAATGCTGGTTAAGTGTTTATAGTAAGATTCTCCCTCACCTGAGAATATTATTGCCTCCTGACAGAAAGTGAAGTTTAATTGTTTTGGAATTGTTTGTATTGTTGTAACTATTTCAAGGGTTTGGAATGTTTACAGTTTGATTTCTTGAATTAGATGTTGCCGTTACTATTCGTGGTAGCAATCATAACAAGTTTAATGTCAACCTCTGTAGAGAGCACTTTATATCCTAACCGTTTTTGTTATGTATATCAGTATATGTGCATATCATAAAGTGATCAAGAACGGGAATGTCCACGGCAACCTTCACAAGTTTTTTTTTCTATCAACCTACTTCTAGTGGCATATATGGTTACATTTGCTACGGGGAATGGGATTTTAAAGTGGAGCTGGGAGGTGGGGTTGGGAAGGGGAATTTAGTTTTAACTCCCGTTCTCTTGTTTGATCGCAATGATATTTTGATAGGGATTTAAGTTGGAGTTGTTTTTTTGTACTCAATTTCAATTCCCTTTCCCCTTAAACAATTGATATTTGACAAGGTCTCCCTAGGTATTAAATTGGTGGGAGTTGGACCCTCAAATTCCCAACCCCAAACTCCCTCAAATCCTGTACCCAACAACCAAACAACCCCACATTTCCCATTTCCGCCCACCAATTTGCACGAACTCAACACACTGTGATGTTTCCTTGTAGTCCCCAAGGAAATTGAGTTAACCCAGATCCCAAACGCACCACAGAATCAAGAAAAGAGTACTGGAGGTTTCCTGAACTAAATGGTTCTTTTGGGGAAAAAATGTTTTTCTAATGGGTAATCTATGTCCCACTCTCACCTCATTTTCCATGCAATCCATTATAGTTAGTTTTTGATAGACTCTTGTGCTGATTTTGCACTATCATGAATTGTTATGTGCGCATTCACAAATCACAGGTCCTTCCATGATAAATATTCACAGATATACAATGGTATGCAAGTCTTTTTGCTTGACTTTGCACCTGATTACTACTAGTAGTAGATGCATTTTTTTTCTACATAACCACATTGATAGTTGGAAAAAAAATCAGGTTCATCCACTTAGCCCAAGCAGCTAATTATTGGATATACTGTAAGCCAGTAGGTTGTCAATAAATATGTGTAAATTACTTCAGATTCGGTATACTTGCCTTCCACTACTTGTCTATATTGTAGTCTGTAGAACTCATAATGCATACATTTTATCTCATTATACAATAATACAATCGTCTGCTCTGATGATTCAACGTTGATTTGTTCCCATGGGTGATGCTACAGCTGGTTAGCACAGGTGTCATTTTTGTTAGGGCTAATGTCGTGTTCTAAAAATTGTATGATTCTAGAGTAAGATGGTGTGATACCGTGATATTCTTGTCTTTTCCTTGCCTGCATTTGTGCATCATGCGCAGTAACACCACTGGAGCTTAAAATTTTAATAGATCTCACATCATTTCTATAGTAGGTTGCTCTCCTTACCTAACAGTAGAGTGAAATAATTCATCTAGTTAACATTAGTCATTAATTGATCCAAAGCTCTTTAGGTTTTGCTACTATTCTGCAATATGTTTCCTATATATTTGGCCTATGACAGCATCAGAATGTTTTATTATGTCTTTTGTACAGTTGGTCATTATTGCTCATGCATTTTCATTTTATGTTCCAAAGATTGAGGGGCCCAAATCACCTGAAGAGATGATAACAATTCTTCAACGGGTGGTTGAAGAGTGCACCACATCACTTGTTGCTGCCAGGATTGAAGCTGAAGAGAGACTAAACAATCAACGTTTGCGTGAGGAACAAGACGCTGCTTACAGATCTGCACTTGAAGCTGATCAGGTATGTTAAGCCGTTAAGGTGTTAAGCTATACAGGCCCTATCCATCCTTATATTGTTGTTACTTTGATAGAAGAGTATGTGTCCCTATGTAATACTCCCTCTGTTTCAAAATTTAAGGCATATAATTTTTCCAATCTTGCTTAAAAATTGCCCTCATTTATCCTCCCTCTCTTCAGCATTTATGTGTACACCTTACACAAACTATATATCTCTTATTCCCAAGACATTAACACAGGGATATCATGGTCATTTTCATCTACCATTCTCTTGATCGAATAACCTCCTTAATCCATAGGACTAGTCAAAATACTCCTTATAAAAAGAGACAGAGGGAGTAATCGGAAAGTAAGGTGGGTCAACATGTTGTAAATCCTTGGTTTTCCTTCAGTAAAGGGCGCTGTACCTTCACTAAGTATCGTATTTGTGTATGGTATACTGGTACAGTAATACATCAATTAAGGTGCTGATTCCAGCAGATTGTAATTTCCTGCTAGTATTTGAATGTTTTAAACTTTTAATGATATGCACTAATTTAATCATGCAATTCTTTTTATAAAATTACCAGGCTAGGGAACGCCAAAGGAGAGAGGAACAGGAAAGACTTGAAAGAGAGGCTGCAGAGGCCGAGAGAAAGCGTAAAGAAGAAGAGGAAGCTCAAGCAAGGGCAGCCCAAGAAGCAGCTGAAAAGGAAGCTGGTCTTGCAAGGAGGCGGCAAGAGAAGGCTATGGCTCTTGGAGCTGAACCTGAGAAAGGACCTGACGTTACTCGAGTATGTGTAATGTTCTTTGTTTATCTTTCTTTAACAACCTTTTACCAAGTCTTACTCTGGGATAATATGCTTAGAACAACATATTTCTGCTTTTTGAAGCATTTTCTACTCTTGTTGACCACCAAGTATAAATGTTGTACCTGGAACTTCTATGTTTCTTATAGCATATCTTAGACTGCATTTTCTACTGATGCATAAAGCTTTACTGAGATTCCCTTATTTCTCTTGAGTTACTTGTTAGCTTTGAACAAAAGGTTTTTTAGGAACAATAGTGCCTGAAATTGATATGTCTACCTACACACGACCTGCATTCTCTGAATAGGAATTATATGTTGTCAGTAGTACTAGTGCCATAATTTCATCAGTGGTCTTGCTATATAGCATGTAATGCCTTCTCTCTGCAAATTCTTTGAAACTAACTGGGAGCCATGTTGATAATTTTGCAGGTTCTTATAAGATTTCCAACTGGAGAACGCAAAGAAAGGAGATTCCATAGTTCCACCACCGTCACCTTCCTATATGACTATGTTGATTCCTTGGATTGCTTGAAAGCAGAAAAGTACAGCCTAGTTTCGAATTTCCCTCGGGTAACATATGGTCCAGAAAAGCATTCCCTGACACTGGAGGAAGCAGGTTTGCATCCGCAAGCGAGCCTGTTTATTGAGATAGAACAATGAATGTCTTAGATTTTGTATGTTATGAAGTGAAACTTGCAAGTATAGGTGCTCCTTTTACATTTTATTTAACAACAGTGAGTCAGTGAGGGACTTCTGGTTGTATGGCATTATACTGAGAGATGACTTTGATGCAAATGCCTCTTTTATGCTTTTTTATTTAATAAATTCACCTTCACCCAGATCAATTGACTGCGGCAATGTTTTATATCTGTTAAGTTTGTGACTATGTTCCTATCTTGTATTCACATAGTTCTGACTTCTGAGAGGTAAATCCTTGTATTCAAGTGATAATTTGAAGAAATAGGTGAGATGGTCGAGCGGTGAAATTGGTGATTTTGGTCAGCAATTTTGCTGGTCCCTGTAGTTTAAACGGGCGATTGCTTTTACTTCAGTAAACGGTTGCGCTTCCTCGAAGTACTCGGCTACTAAGCGGCCCCGCTATTTGTTCTGTTGATCAGGTTTGCGCATTTGAGATGCAATGGCAGCCTATATTGATGTACAGGAGTTGCATTTAAAACCATAGTCTGCGGAGAATGGAGCTAATTTATCAGAGTTTCCATGTGACATGTTACTAATTACAATCATCAACCGTATTGCAAATATATTTTTACCGAAGTGCTAACAATGTGGTAGATGAATCTCTCCCGCATCAGGCGATTTCTCAACTGTTGATGCACTTCGGTCCGTGCAGGGCATGGACCGGATCAAGAAAAAAAGGTCACCAGATCATTACAAACTTGTTACACTAACTTGTGGTTTGAAATAAGAGGGTCACATATTTATATACTAAGAGAACCGTGTAGATTGGGTTAGAGGACGTTGGTGTCACTTGATCTCGGTCCATGCACCGTATGTAGATCTGCCTTTGGGTCTGTGCTCTGGTGGTGGTGAGCTTCATCACCGTTTAGGGTCAAGATTCACCGAATTTAGGTTTTAGGGTTCACCGGCGCAGGTGGGGGTTGACGGCGGAGGTACAACAGTACAAATGAGAGGAGGAAGGAGTGTCGGTATTAGTTTTATTAGGGCTCATGAATACCAATGGTTGAAAATATATATGATATTTTTTGGGAGAAAAATGTATCAGATGTCTAGAGAAACTGATATGCGCAACTACGGCTCGGTCGTACGATGGAGATTTTCCCATCGTACGGTCCGATGCAACATATGAGAAAAACGGTGCAACATATCAAAAATTTCAGAATCAAAATAAACATTTGGAAAAATGACACATTAAAAAAAAACTTGCAACATCACCGTGAACATGACGCAATATTTTTTTCGACAGTCGCAACATTTTTTTCATTGGGTCGTAACATTTCTTTCAACGGGTCGCAAAATCTCAAAGAACAGCATGCAATATTTTTTTTCGAAGGTTGCGAGATTTTTTTCAACGGATCGCAACATATTGAAGTCCAAAGAGCAACAATCAGACACTGACAACAAAAAATTTGGTGGGTTGCCATGAAATTGCCAAGACGGAGTATAAGCATCCAGTAGTAAGTTTTGTCAAGTTAAGAGCGTCAAATTTGTGACCAGTGAAAATCGGAGGTACCCACCCAACAACGCCACAGCCTGCACCGAGCTCGACTGCCCGCGCGCCGCAGAGGAGGGGATGGGAGTCAGCAACGTGCTCCAAGAACTTGGCGAGGACGATGTTGCTATCCTAGACGACGCCATCGGTCACACCGGGAGTGACCATGGACAAGGGTGACTGGGGTAAGGAGAGGCGCCATCCGCAGGTCTTCTTCCCCTCCCGACGTCGTGAACGACGCCAACGTCAACTGAGTAGTGTGGTTTGGCTTAGGAAGAAAGGGGGGAGAGAGAAAGAGAGTAGAATGAGGAGGCAGTCCTAAGGAGTTAGGGAAGTGGATAGATGAGAAGCGAAGGAATAAGTCAGGAGTGATTGAACAAGAAGCGAAGAGGTGATGTTTGTGGTCAGGCTCGTGGGTAGAACATCCAGGAGAAAGTGCTTTCTCCTGACGTCTGTGTAGTATTATTTTCCTTAAATTTATCTACCGGCATCTGTCTCACACAAATTTAGCATTCAGAAAAATTGGATCAAATCACACCCCGTACAAGTTACAACATAGGTTTTTCTATTCAGTTTTGACAAAATGTCTTTTCTTAGCAACGTATAAATCCGGACTTCACAGTTCACCCGTCATAAAAACATCTCTAGAACCGCCTAACCAAAAAACACACGTCAGCCGAGTGCCGGAATCCATTCGGCCATACCTCTTTTCTCGCGATGGCCGGCGGCTGGTCGTCCCTCCCCGGCGATCTCCTCGAAGAGGTCTTGGACCACCTGTCCTCCGACGCTGACCACGTCCACATCCACCAGGTCTGCAACCACTGGCGAGCCTCCACCTCTCCCCTGCCCGTCTCCCGCCCATGGATCGTCGCCGGCCGCTCGCGGCGGAGCGGATTGGTCCCACTCGGCGAGTACTCCCTGTGGCTCCCCCGTGGCGTCCGCCGGATGGACGTCGGTGCCCCGGCCGGCCTCCTGTACTGCTGCGGCACGTCGCGGGGTTGGCTCGCCCTGCTTGACGACGACCAATCCCCCACGCGGCTCGTGCTGTGGGAGCCTCTCTCCAATACCGAGATCCCTCTCCCGTGCCTGAATCCCGTCACCCAAGTCTTCCTGTCTGATGACCCGCTCACCTCGTCGGATTGGGTGGTTATCGCCGGTCAGCTTAAAGGTGAAATACGGCAGAAGACGCTCTTCTGGCAGCCTGGAGACGCCGCCTGGAGCATGCTGTATGAGCTAGGTACTTCCGCAATCGACACGGTCGCGTTCCATGGAGGAAAAATATACTACATAGACATGTTGCGTCATGTTGTTATCTGTGATCTCAACATTGGAACAACATCTCCTCCTAAGTGTGTCTGGATCTTACATGTTTGCAGTGTAGTGATCCGGCTCTGCAGGTGTGATCGTGACGGGCTTCGCCCCGTGCGTGGGGCGCACCTGGTAACCTGCAATGGTGATCTGTTGTTTGTGGTGTTGCGCTGGGGAAGCCACCTGTCATTGGCTGAAGTCTACAAGCCGGAGTGGACTCCGAATCAGCGCTTGGAGCTCTGCGAGAGGGTGACAGACCTTGGTGACTACTCACTTTTCGTGGGCAAAGGTGATGCATTTGCCCTCTCTGAAAAGGAGTTCCCTGCGATTAAGAGGAATTGCGTCTACTTAGCGGATAGAAATTACAAGCAACAGTATTGGATATCTGTGTTCCATTTGGAATCGGGTGTTTTAGAAGAAATTCCATACCCAGAAGAGCTCAAGAAAGACAGAACCAACTGGACGCCGTATGCCTGGTTTTGCCCTAGAAAACCGTTCTTAAAGCAGCAGGGAGCTTGAAGCCAGTATCTGTGAAAAAACTGTTAGCTAGATGCATTCTAGGGCTTGTTTAGAATGCAGGAATTTCCTTATGAAATTCAATTCCTTTAGTAATTGTTTAGAATGCAGGAATTTCCACAGGAATTCCTATAGTAACTGGAATTTCCTTATGGAATTCCTTTAGTATCATGTTTGCATTGGAGAAAGTTGCCAACCCTCTTGTGCCTCCTTCATAATGCTATTATCAACCTTTGTAGATTATTTAAATGTCCATTTTGTTATTTCCATGGAATCCTCTTCTGAGTTATATTTTGAGTACCAGTAAATGTGTTTTTTCTCTCTGTATTTTCTAACTTGCCATTTGTTTCCCTCGTCTGCTTATCAATATGCACCGGTATTGGTTTGTGTACTTGTGTTGGATTTGTATACACTGTTATGTCGAAGAAACGACACATGGCATGCTCATGGCATCAACAGTTTGGAATTGGATCAGGGAAGGCCAGGTTTCAGCAGACCTTCGGATTTTCTCATAAGATCTTAGAAACTTCTTATTCCCCTTCAACCACTTCTTTTGTGGTGATCAATTTTTTCTCCACCAGTCCCTTCTCTCATGGGGAGTTAACCCTCCTTTGATCTGAACACTCCAGCACTATCCTCCTTCCTTGCTCAAGATCAGAACCTACAAATAATGATTACTATGCCAAAGTTTCATGTCCACCGTTTATTTCCTGCAGTGCTGCCTTGTTTTCAGGTAAGTACTGATTGACCTTCAAATGATCAAATCAAAGATATCAAAGATGAACGAAAGCTTTCATGTCCACCGTTTATTTCCTGCAGTGCTGCCTTGTTTTGAGGTAAGTACTTATTGACCTTCAAATGATCAAATCAAAGATATAAAAAATGAACGAAAGCTTTCGATGTATCGGAGAAGTGCAGAGCAGTCATTACCGGCCAAACTGGAGCAGCGCTGCCCCATGACCCATCAAAAGTGAGAATCTTTGACTGATTGAAACCTGTGATCGACTGCACATGTTGTGCTTATAATATTTATTGATCCAGTTACTTTTTCTCAAAAGATCTTGGGAACTTCTATCCCCCTCGATCCATTTGTTTGTGGTGTTTTTTTTTTCCCACTACTCCCTTCTCTAGTGGGCAACTAACTCTCCTTCGGTCTGAACCATTGCAGCACCGTCCTCCTTCCTTGCTCAAGATCAGAACCTGCAAACAATTATTTTGCTAAAGCATTAACTCTGATGTCACACCCAAGGATCAAAGAACCGTTACCGGGCAAAATCCCGCTCGGGGCCCGGTAACGGTTCCCGGCCGGTTATCGGAAAAAAACCGGGCAAAATTCATCAAATGAAAATTGAATTCAAATTTGTCCCAGCCGGTAACCGGATCGGGAAAAACCGGAAAAAACCCGAAAAAAACCGGAAAAACAAAGAAAATTGGTAATTAGCAATTTTAGATTTTACCATGGCTTGAAATGTCTAACTCTTCGATTTTACCATGGCTTGAAATGCCTAACTAATCGATATGAAACACAAAAAATACTTAAACCAACCTAGGTGGTGTATTTTGCAAAAAAAATAATAATCCAAAATCAAATTTGAAATTTCCCGGCCGGTTAGTGTTCACCCGGACCCCGGCCGGTAGCCGGTAGCCGTAATCGGCGGTTACCGGCCGGGAATTTTTTCCCTGGTCACACCATTCATTTCCTACAGTGTATACTTTCAGGGTAGTAGTGGAGGGTAGGCCCCTGTTTCTTCAGGTCTAATATATTTCACATGAAGGGAGGCTTTCAATATATCGGAGAACTGCAGAGCAGAGATTACCGGCCAATCTGGAGCAGTACTGCGCCCATCCAAAGTGAAAATCTTCAACTGGTTGCTAACTTGTGATGTTTGCTCACAAGATTTCAACAATTTGCGGCAAATATGGTATTAATTGAGGAAGATAAGTAAATGAGTTATGTTCCGCCCTTCAAATCCCAGGGCAAGTTAAGCTAATCTTGATCCCAGACTCCTGATCTATCCTATATAATCTGGAAAAGAGTGCTGGAGGTTTCCTTAACTGAAGGGTTCTTTGAAACAAACTTTTCTTCTAAAATGAGTAATCAATGTTCCAGAATCAAACCTCACTTTCCATGCAACTGTTGGCTTTTTCGATAGACTTGTGTGCTGATTTCATGCCATTTTCGTGAATTATTTCGTGCACATTCACAAACCCTTCCATGTGGATTAATGTTTGTAGATATACAAAACGATATTGATGCCTGTCTACTTGTAGGTATGGAAAGAATCAGGGTCATCCGCTTTGCTGAAGGAGCTAACCATAGTTACTGGGTTCGCATAAAACCCTGCGAATCGCGAACTGGATTCATCGAACCCGAACCGGTTTAGGGTACAGAATTCGTGTTCGCTGTGGAAATTGGAAGAAAATTGACGAACTACGAACCCGAATCCTGTACGGCAACTTGGACGAACCCGAACTGGTTTAGGATATGTTGTTGGTCATTCATAAATTCGCGCATTGATACTTAGAACTTGGTATACTTGCTTTTCTGTGAAGTCTCACTTCTCATCTGTGTTGTGTAGTTTCGTATTCTATCTCATTAAGCAGTAATATAATTCTCTGATGTGATGTCAGATGATGCAATGTTATCTTACTCATAGGTGATGCTGCAGGTGGTTAGCAACTTAGCATAGGTGCCATTTTTTCCTGGACTAAAGCTGTGTTCTCAAAATGTCTAATTCTAGAGTAAAATATTGTTTGGGATTTGCATTTTCCTCCCTTGCATTTGTGCATCATGTGAGATGTTATCACTGGAGCTTGAGACCAAGGATCAAAGAACCGTTACTGGGCAAAATCCTGTTCGGAGCCCGGCAACGGTTACCGGCCGGTAACTAGAAATCCCGGTGAAAAATCGGAGAAAATTCGCAAACCGAATTTCGAACTCTGGTTTCTGGAAACCGGTAACCGGAAAAACTGGTTGAAAAAACCGGGAAAACCGGTCGGAATTTTGAATCGATAAATTTTGAATTAGAAAATGTTTAATGAAGTGCATATTTAGCTCATACAATACGTAATCTAGCATATTTAGCTCATACAATATGTAATCAAACATATTTAGCTCATACATACATAATTTAGTATATTTAGTTCATATTTATCTCATACAATACGTAATCTAGTATATTTAGCTCATACAATACCTCGGAAATGCATTACGAATTCAAAAATTCAAATTCAAATTTAAAATTTTCCGGCTGGTACTGTTCATCCGGTCGCCACCGGGAAATCCGGTTACCGGCCGGGATTTTCCCCCCTGCTTGAGACAGTTAATAGATCTAACATCATCTCCTTCATAGATTGCTTGCTTTCCGAAGAGGGGAATGAAATAATTCATTTACTAAACATCATTCAGTAATGGATCCAAAGCACACTTTAGGTTTTACTATTATTATGTTATATGTTTATTATATCTTTGGACTTTTAAAGCATCAGAATGTTCTGTTCTGTTACCCTATACAGTTGATCAGTACTGATCATGGATATTTTTCCTTTTCATATTCCAATGATTGAGGGGTGCAAATCACTTGGGAAGATGATAGCAATTCTCCAACAGGTGGTTGAAGAGTGCACTGCATCACTCGATGCCGCCAGGATTGAAGCTTGAGACACTAAACAGTCAATGTTTGCATGAGGAACAAGATGATTCTTACAGACCTGCAATTGAAGTTGATCAGGTATTCTTCTATAAAGGTCAAGTCTACCTTTATATTGTTGATAGTAGAAGAGTAAGGGTTCTTATGTTATAAAAAGAAAGCAAGGTGGGGTTGATTTACCCATTTGTAACTCGCCCCAGATTTTCCTTCAGTAAAGCCACTATATTTTCATGAATGTTGTATTTGTGCATGGTATACTGGTGCATTCATGAACTAAGGTGCCGATTCAAGCGGATTGTAGAAACATGCAATTCAATTTTCTTCTAGCATTGGAATATTTTGATGATAGCACTAACTTATCATGCAATTCTTGGTAAAATTACCAGGCCAGGGAACGCCAAAGGAGAGAGGAACAGGAAAGACTTGAGTGGTTGCATAGGCGGAGAGAAAGCGTAAAGACGACGAGCAAGCTCTAGCAAAGGCAGACCCCAGGGAACGCCAAAGGAGAGAGGAACGGGAAAGACTTGAGTGGTTGCAAAGGCGGAGAGAAAGCGTAAAGACGACGAGCAAGTTCTAGCAAAGGCAGACCAAGAAGCAGACGGAAGCTGCTATTGCAAGGAAGAGGCGAGAGAAGGCCATGGATGCAGCTAATGGATGCGGACCCTCTATGCCTGCAATGGCGAGGTGTGCCACATGCTGTTATTTGCCCTTCTTCTTAGACTAAAAAAAAACATCAATAATGTGCGACGCACGACTTTACCCTTCTTGCTCATTCTCATTCGTGAGAGGCTTCATCACCTTGTAGCTACTAGCAGTGGCTTCATGGCCAACATTGCTACTAGATGGCTGCGAGATATAGTTCTTTCTTAGAACATCATCTTGAGTTTCTGCAACTTGCATGATGTCAATTAATTAGGCATCGCATGTAGCCATCTTGACGATAGTTGCGTGCGGATTGCACCGCATTCAGGTGAAAGGTAGAGAGTATTCTCCATCTTCTTCTCATCTGTGATTACATTACCACAGAATTGAAGACTGATACAAATTTTATACAAAATCGCCATCTTTGGTCGATTCTTGAACTCTTGGTTCGTGATGCCAGTCATATTCATCTTCATGCAAAAAGTTCAAAAGATTACTGCTAGTAATCTGCATAAAATGGTTGCAAAATTCTCATAATGCTCTTCGAACTCACGGTTCGTGATACCGAATTTTTCTATGCATTTTTCATGATTTACTGCTATTTCCAGTGATTAAAAGCAATATAAACAATTACAGATAATCAAAACAATAAATACAATAAATAAATTGCATAGAAATAACAATAACAAGGTTAAATATGCTTCAAATGCAAAAATCGATTCAAAAATTGAATTCACGAGACCCTTTTCCGCTGGAAAAAGACTTTTCGGCTAAAACTGCAAGTTTCAGAGGTTAACACGCGAAATCTCAGTTCTGAGAGAATTTGCGCGCAATTTTAGTATTTGTGGAGGGGTTTTCCGCAAAATTCCTTATTTGCGAAAAAGTTTTCGTAATTTTCAGAATTACAAGGGCTGTTTTGCAAATTCTCCTTTTCTTTTCTTTTCAGTGTTTTTTTCTCTTCCAGGAAAACAAAATGGTGACCTTCATGGCGGCCTCCTTGGGCCCTTGCGGTTAAAGACCCAAAGGGGGCACTAGGTTTCCGCCCTTTCCCAAGAGGCGGCGCGCGCTTCTTCGTGGAGCGCGCGCGCAGAGGCGGAGGTGGGCGCGTGCGTGGCGCGGCGCCGGTGGCCGGCTTCGGCGCCGGAGGTCGCCGGCGGCGCGCGTGACGCCGGTGGCCGCTCGGCACCGAGGCCGCCGCGGCGGCGGCGGCGTCCGGATCGCGAGGATCCGGTGGCGCGGGCGGCGATGCGAGGCAAGCCGGCCGCGGGCGGTCTCAAGTCGCGGCGGCGGCGGCGCCGGGCAAACCGGCCGCGGTGGTCTCAAGCGCGCGCGCGCGCGGTGGCGCCGGGCAAGCCGGCCGCGGGCGGTCTCAAAGCGCGGCGGCGGCGCCGGGCAAGCGGCTGCGGCGGTGCGACGCCTCGGCTTCTTTTGCTCCCCCCCTTTTTTTTCTCGAGTGATGCATGGCCGGTCGTCACGAGAGCGCGACGGCGCGCTACAGGCGCGGTCAGGGGCGTCGCGGTGCCGGCGGTTCGGGCGCTTCAAGCGCAGCGGGGAGGCCTTCGGCGCTACGAGCGCGCGCAGCAGGAGCCCGTCGCGGGCGGCGGCTCGCGTCTTCGGTCATGGTGGCGCTTATAGCTCCGTGCGCGCACGGCGCATGCATGCAGCATGCGTTTGATATTTACGTGATGCAGTTGTTCCTGCTATGGATGCTATTCATGCAATGTATACTGATCATGTATATGATACAATGTGATATAATACAAGATTGTAACAGAGGCGCGGCTTCATGCCGTCATGTGCGTGCTTGCCGCGTGCTAGCGGCGTGGCACTGTCGTTGCCTCCGTGGCGAGACGTGATGGCGGACTATGCCGACCGGTAACGTGTCGCGGAGGTAGCAACAGTCGCTTGCAGGCGGTGCCGTGCACATGGTGCCTTTTCATGCGATTGCATATACAACCTACGGTGCAATCATCATCTACTCTTTCATGCAATCCACCGATCGGCTTGGCCGGCGACTTCAAGTCGGCTCGCGGTAGATTAGAGCGGATTTGCACCATAGGAAACCAATCTAGAAAGCCAAATTTGCAGAATTGAAAGCAATCTAGAAAACGATTCAATCTACGAGTGTCGTTCATCGACGGTTACCTTTTCGATGCGAGGAGAGTCGATCGTGCTGATAACGTATTGAGGAACCGTCGCTGGCGAGTCCAGTCCGAGCGATTACCTCGTAGACAAACTCAGGATCGTAAGAACAATGCAAGAACGCAATCCTCGCCATTGCAGGCATAGAGGGTCCGCATCCATTAGCTGCACTTATGGATGGCACTTATGGAGAATACTCTCTACCTTTCACCTGAATGCGGTGCAATCCGCACGCAACTATCGTCAAGATGGCTACATGCAGTATGCCTAATTAATTGACATCATGCAAGTTGCAGAAACTCAAGATGATGTTCTAAGAAAGAACTATATCTCGCAGCCATCTAGTAGCAATGTTGGCCATGAAGCCACTGCTAGTAGCTACAAGGTGATGAAGCCTCTCACGAATGAGAATGAGCAAGAAGGGTAAAGTCGTGCGTCGCACATTATTGATGTTTTTTTTTAGTCTAAGAAGAAGGGCAAATAACAGCATGTGGCACACCTCGCCATTGCAGGCATAGAGGGTCCGCATCCATGGCTCTTGGAGCTGAACCTGAGAAAGGACCTGACGTTACTCGTGTATGTTTAACGTTCTTTGGTCATCTTTCTTTAACAACCTATAGCAAATTCTTACTCTAGGATAATATGCTTAGAACCAAATCCTTCTGCTTTTGAGGCAATTCTCTACTCTTGATGACCATCAAGTGCAATGCTGTACCTGAAACTTCTCTGCTTCTTATTGCATATGTTAGACTGCATTTTTAGTGATGCAAAAAGCTTTACTAAGGGCGTGTTTGACTAGACTCTGCTCTAGGATTTTCTCTGCTCCTGCTCCTGCTCCTGCTCCTCTCAGGATCCACTCCCCAATAGAATCAGGAGCAGCCCTGATAGTGTTTGGCTGTCAGTTTGGCTCCTGAAACATGGAAAGAGGCGGGATTCTAGGGGGAATAGACCATACTACCCTCAGCAGCTTGGTGGCTTTCCTAGCAAACAAAAATCACGATTAGCTTCTGCGTACGTGCATGTAGTGCACATGTTAGCGCTTGACATGAGCATGTTGTAGTGCATACGAACATGTTCCTAGCAGCCAACACAGGCTCGTCTCCATTTCCCCCCCCTAACGTGACCTCGTAACTAGTTTCCCCCTAACGTGACCTCGTAACTAGCAGTACTTACGTGCTGTACTACAAGATCGGATTACATGAACGTGTTTCTTGTGTATGAACGTGTGCACCATAAGGACGTGACCATCAGGAGAGCCCCCACACGTGTTAGGACCTCACCGTCAGCATGTATACATTATTCCAATTTCTGAATTTATTTATTGAGATTGGCATAAGTCCGAACCACGAAACAACATATAATTGTTCAAATGATATAGTGTGCTAACATAGAATTTACTACATATAAGTATTCCAATGGTAAATGAGATCTAACAAAAGACCGCGAAATATCCTAATAATATGTTCGACAATCATCTAGATTGAGCAATTGCCCTTACAAGCTCATCACGGAATTAATCTATCCATTAACCAATCGTTCGATTCTGGCGTTGATGCATCCGAAGTATCTTGAGATATGACATATCTTGCATATCTCGAAGGTATTGTGTGCACATAATCTGGATCCCGATCACACCTACGGAAATGCATGTCCGACGTAGCATGATCACATATGAAGTTATGGAGACACATGGTTGCCGTAACAATCATCTTTTGCTTTGACATTGGAAAGCTCGACATCTTTAAAAGAATCCTCCATTTCATATTCCATACGCCGAAGGAGCGCTCAACGACATTACGACCACTTGAGTGCAACTGGTTGAATATCTCTTTCTCACCACTTAGAACGGGACCCCTTCGAAAATTTGGAGCATGGTACCTTTGCACCTTGTATGACGCTAAGTACTCTGGCATGTTCGGATAACTAGCATCGACAATATAATATTTCCTATAACATAGGTAGCATAGGTCACTTGAGCATTATGAGTAAAGAATGGCATACATTATAGCACCAAATATTTGCCTTGTGGAGGATGTGGAAAAACATTTCTATCAACATGCAATGCATGATACAGCACACTAGTGTCATGCATAGACCTCGGCTGACCAACAAATGCATATATGAAGCGCATGTCAAAATCAACCACATCCATCACATTCTGAGTTACACTTCCTGACCTACCAATGTATCTAACAAGATCTTTTAGGGGTGGAGTTGCAAGAATGTGTGTTTCATCAAGGGCTCCTATGGCATCTTTAAAATGTGACCACAACCTCCGATCACCTCTAATCCTACTATGAACAGTGGAGAAGTTAGGATCTTTAGGTAGTATATAATCGACAGACATCCTGACCACACATTGTAATACTTCATCAAATTTTCTACTAACTGTTTCACTAGAATACTTGAACCGATTCTGTGCTTTTTAGTTTGATTCACACACACACACACACACACACACACACACACACACACACACATATATATATATATATATATATATATATATATACACACACACACACACACCAAGTGTTTCCATTGCACTCATATGAGGAGTTGACTTTAGACCATATGTACTCACTAAAAGGTCATTTAACCAGTAAAATGGCGAGGTATTCATGTGAAACATGCGATGACTTTCTCCTGGAGTCTTCAAAGTTTCCATCACAAAACCAAATCCACTGAGCTTAAGTCCTAGGTTCATTCTTGTTATAATAGGTTGAATAGTACTTCTCCATAAGACATGCAGTAGTAGTAAGATTATCTCTCATATGTCGTTATCGACGCATCATTTCTACAACATACCCATCTACTCTCTCCGAATCACTCCTATCACTTTCACTTTCACTCGAAGGCATCTGAAAATGACAACACAATGTAAGAAATCAATATGGTAAATACAGAAGACCTGCCAATTACAATGGCATCCTCACATTGCAACATAATTGAACAAGGTTAAAGGAAAGGTTCAATGTGATTGATCACACATTAAAATCTTACAAGCCAATTAAAGTCTTACGAACAAATTATGAAAATTCATCTAGACTGGAAAAAAATAGCCTAATGGAAGGCAAACTACTTGTGCCTTCAGGTTACAAGCCAAGTTTTACCATCTAGTGGCCAGTTTTACCATCTAGCGGCCAGTTTTACCATCTAGCAGCCATACTTGCCACAATTACAATGGCATCCTCACATTGCAACATAATTGAACAAGGTTAAAGAAAAGGTTCAACGTGATTGATCACACATTAAAGTATTACAAGCCAATTAAAGTCTTACGAGAAAATTATGAAAATTCATCTAGATAGAAAAAAAAAGCCTAATGGAAGGCAAACTACTTGTGCCTTCAGGTTACAAGCCAAGTTTTACCATCTAGCGGCCATACTTGCCAACATACTTCCTACTAAGCCATTCCAATCATTCTTAGGGAGTATCCAAGGTCATAAACATTTCCCATTGCTCCCTCTTGACAAACAGTTCAGAAGCAACGTAGTGCTCATTAGTCCCAACCATAGCACCACAATCCTTTACCAATGCCATGACATCCTTGATGGCAAACCCTGATAGGCCCTCTCTTTGGCAAATGATTCAAAAGAGACTGTTGATTTGTCATTCATATCAACAATACACTTGATTTGGTCTAGCATCCATTGTCCTACACTCTTTGGGTTTTTTCCCCTTCTCATTGCTAGGACCACAAACTCTCTTTCCCTACCTACTAACCGGGGATTCATCTTCCTGTTCACTATCATCATTGTCATCCTTTTGTTCTTCTAGATCAATAGTAGCCGATACAAGGTACTTATCATCATTGTCATCCTTTTGTTCTTCTAGATCAATAGTAGCCGATACAAGGTACTCACCGTTGAGTCCAATGATCATCACCAGTGTTACGAAGGTCTTCAAACATCACTTACAGCAAGCCCACATTTTGTAAACTAGCTTTACGAAACTTACCACATCCTGGTATGTCCTGTTAAATTGAAGAGAAAATGTTAAGACTTGAAGGGACAACTGCGAGTGAAAAATTTATGAATGCAATACAATTTGCCTGCTTCCACCAATCATTGCTGGCAGAAATAGTACCCTTCGCATTGTCCCAACCTAAACCTGTCTCCTTTTTCATTAGTCTCTTCCAAATGCCATAATCGATCTTCATTTTATCCCATTTGTTCTTAAATTGACTCTTCTTTGTGCTGCAAGCCAGTCTTCTCGTCAAATTTGGCAATTACAGTGTCATAACCAACTTTGTTCAAATGAGTATTTGAATGATTTTTGCAGCTAACTTGTTCAGCGAACAACTCACAAACTATCTGTGTATCCTCACTCCACTCAGCACTCCCTGCCATCTACACTTTGCATTGACTCAAGTTGGATCAATAAACGGTACTAATGACAAGCTCATGGCGTCAACATTTTGGGTCAAGGAACAAACTATCCAAAAAACATATTTTGTAGCTATATATTGTCGGGCGGGCCAGACCGGGCTTGACAATCCAAGCCCAAGACCGACAGGCCGGGCTGGGTGGCCCATGACAGGTACATTCATACATGCGGGGTTGGTTTAACAAGCGTTCCAAGAGAATAGGGCTTGCTGTTGTATGCAGTTGCATGCACGAGCTAATAGACCGCTGCATGTATGATGTCACGCACTTCGTCCAACTACTAACAGCATCCATCTCAAAACCCCTCTCACTCTGAACAAACACTTCATGGGCTTGGCGACCTCAGTTTTACCGCGTCATGGCTGATGGCTCCGGATACCACTCAAGCACGGCGGCGCCCGACGGGGTGTCGACGGCGGCGCCAGATTGGGCGTCCCTCGAGATAGGTATAGTAGAGCAGATCTCGCGGCGCCTCCCCGTCGAGGCCGACCGTGTCCGCGTCGGCCACGTCTGCCGCCACTGGCGTTCCGCCGTCTCCGGCGACCGCGGCGTGATGGGGCGCCCGTGGATCCTCGCGCGGCGGTGGCGCGGATGGTGGCGGTCGTACGCCTTCCTGCGGCTCTCGTCCAGTCACCAGGACGTCGGTACCTTCAGCGTCGGCGACCCTATCCCGCCCGCCGTCGACGTCCTCGGCGCCTCTCGCGGCTGGCTCTCCGTGAGGTACGGGGACCGCGTCGTCCTCGTAGATCTCATCTCCCCCGCCAAGGTCTCGCTGCCCCCCTTCCTCCCCGGATACAGGGTCAAGGACGTCTTCCTCTCCGGAGATCCCTTCACAGCACCGGAGTGGAGGGCATTTGTCATCGCCGCCGCCGCCAACGGCCACAACGACGCGCTGGCATCCTGCCGTCCAGGAGACACGTCGTGGACTCTCATCGACGGCGACGGCCACCCAGCCAGACGCTACAGTAGCCTCGAGTTCCACGGGGGGCGTGTCTTCGCCGTTGACGATATCCACAAAAGGATGATCTGTGTGGACGGCACCGCCGTCACCTCACGGACGCGGATCCCAAGCCATCCGCGAGGGGACAGAGGCAACTCCATGGCATGGCTGGTGGAGTGCGCCGGCGACCTCTTGCTCGTCCGGCTGAAGCACGCCTTGGCACGGCGCCCTGGTGGCGCACGCTGCGTTACCCTTAACCACCGCCGGGTGGGCTACGACGGGTACCTCGGGTTATTCTTACTCGTATGCAAGTTGAAATTCACGGAAGACGGCGTCCCGGACTCGTACTCGACGGTCAGGGACATCGGCGACCACGCGCTGTTCGTGGGGGAGTCGGGCCATGCTTTCGCCGTGCAGGCGAGCGCGAGTGGGCTTGCCGGTGTTCGAAGCAACTTCTTGTACTACGTCGGCCATATGGAAGAGAGGATGGTGGCGTTTGACCTGGACGCCTATCAATACGAGGCAATGCCGTATAGCCGCCGTGGAGTTTCAGTGCTGGGCAGACGGGAGCCGTTCTGTTGGATCTGCCCGCGCCGTCCCGTCGTCAGGACGTGAGAGCCTGGGTGCTGGAGCTGGACTGCTGGTGACACATCCCCTCCGCTTCTATATGCTTATGGCATGCATTTGCATCAGCATAAATAGATATAGCGTTTTTAATTTGTTAGGCCAATGTCAAAATAATAATAATGGACTCGAGTGATATCTCTTCCATTTTAGTTATAATTTATGAATGCTGCCATATATTACTATGTGATCTAATGAAATATTTTACATTCGCATGAGTGCTTGGATTTCTTTCTTCTTAAGTTGATTCCATTTATGTTTGATTTGGAGTTGGATGTTTTCGAAGCAATTCCATTCCATTCGCGGAAGAGGTGGACCAACTGTGCCATGTATGTACCTGGTTTTGTCCCAGAAGGCCCCTCTTGTAGACTGTAGCAGGACTGCAGGAGCAGCAATGAAGTTGTAGCTAGTCTTAGGAATAAGCTGTCAGGTGTATGCACTTTCAGGCCATGTTTAGAATGCATGAATTTCCTAGGAAATTATTATAGTAACTGTTTAGATTGCTGAAATTTACTTGTGAGATTCCTATAATACTATGCTGTGCATTGGAGAAATTTTTCCCTCCCGCGTGCCCCCCTCGTGATGCTATTAGCAATCTTCGTAGATTATTTGGATGTTTGTTTGTTATTTTGATATTTCAATAGTGTTATATTTTAAGGAGTATTTTGAGCAATAAATGAGTTCTTCCCGTATTCTTGTTTCTCATTAGTATGCACGGCAGTACGGCACGGCATTTGGAAGGGATCTACAGTGCTGCGTATCACAAGATGATCTTTACCGTCCGATCGAAAAATAAAGTTTAAATTAATAACTACTGTTCATCCACACATATCACTGTTTATACAGTGATCCAACGGAAGATCCGGATTTTTTTTTGTTTGCTTGCACGCTACCGACTATCAATCAAAAACGTTTATAAAAAACATGAGAACTGCTATACATCTTTCAATTTTAGTGCTATGTGATTGGTGAGAGAGAGGGAGAGAGGATGGGAAGTGAGATTAGATTAGGGATATAGAAGTGGGGGTGATATCTGAAGCATTGGATCTTCATCGATGGCTCAAAAGTTGATTTCAAGAAAAATCTCGCATGTTGTATAGACACTCCCAAAAACATATTGGTCTCACTAGCTTGATCACCTCTGCGTAGCCTGCGCTCGAAACACGTTAATGCTGGCGGAGCAAAATCCACTACTAAAAAAAGTCTTCATATAGGGTTCGAAAACATCAACACAGGTGATTTTGTGAGCTGTCTGAGTTTATGGTCAGTAATAACATGAGATCATCACAGACAGTTTTGATACAGACTATAATAGACGGTTATTAACTCAGAATTGTCTCTGATAGTTGCCTATCACATACGGTTTGTAGCTTAAACCGTCTGTGATAACTTATGTATCACAGACGATTTGTAGTTGAGACCGTCTGTGATATATGATGTATCATAGACCGTCTGTGATGATTTTTCTCTATAAAGTATCCAAGCAGTGACTGTTTGTGTCTTTAAAACCAACTTTTTAAACCAGCTTTTTATATATATCTCACTTCCAATAAACCATTTAAACGCATATATTATACTTCTTTATCACTTTCAGTATACTTAAATACCAATTATAAGATACTCTAATACGACTTGATTAAAAAAATTCATTGGAGCCCTTTGTTTTTTATTATATACCCTTTTTCATATATAAAAGAAGTATATACACAAAATTTGCTATAAAAAGTGAACTTTAATGAAATTTTTCATGAAACTCACTTTGGAGTATCTTATAATCATTATTGAAGTATGCTCAAATTGATAAACATGTATCATCATACAATTAAAGTGGTATATGAGAGGTGGGAGTACGTACTCCCAAGAGTACCATACTATATTATATATATATATATATATATATATATATATATATATATATATATATATTATTCAGTAGTCCTCGACCACTTTGGGTCGTCCAAATAGCATGAGGAGGATTGGACAACAACCACGGGCAACCTCATCGAGCCCCTACCAGTTCAAGAAGCATGGCTGCCAGGAGAGCGTGTGGACATCCAATTACCTAGATGTCGTCGATAGGTAATTAGACGTCGCTATGTTCAGAAAGTGACGTGGACGCGCAGGTACTCTGACTAAGAAGTGGCATAATGTATTAGTAACCAACCATTCCTCGATGTCAAGTCACCTCAGAACTTAGATCAAAGAATTGTTGGTTACTGATACATAAAGCTACTTCCCAATCGGAGTACCTGCGCATCCATGTCACTTTCTGAATATATAGGGACGTCCAATTACCTATCGACGACATCCAGGTAATTGGATGTCCACGCGCTCTCCTGGGCGCCAAGCTTCTTGAACTTGCAGGGGCTCGATGAAGTTGCAAGTTGCCTGTGGCTGCTATCCCATCTTCCTCATGCTGCGTGGATTCCCCCGAAATTGGCTAAGGGAGAGGCAGATGAAGAGGTGTTATAGTAGTTTTTAACTCATTTGGTTTTGTTTTGGAATAGAATAGAATTTTTAAAAGGCATAATTGACATATAAACATGTGAATCCTTTAAGTCATTTAAAAGACACAATATCACATCCAATTGTATTTGTGACATCAGTTAGCAACTCAATTGTATATTAGAATGTATAAATTTGTATGTGTACAGACTGATAAACTGAAGATCAAAGTGACAGTAGTTAGCAATTCATTAGAGCTCAAATATGAACTAATTATCACTTCAATTTCAGCATAAGACTATTCACATCATTGAGCAATTCTGGTCATTTAAAAGACACACAATCTATACACAATATCACATCCAATTGCATTTGTGGCATCAGTTAGTAATTCAATTGTATATCAGAATGTATAAATTTGTATGTGTACAGACTGATAAATTGAAGATCAAAGTGATAACAGTTAGCAATTCATTAGAGCTCAAATATAAACTAATTATCACTTCAATTTTAGCATAAGACTATTAACATCATTGAGCAGTTCAACAAAGCATACAAATTTGTAATACCTCCCAGTGCTAGGCACAGACAAATCACACAGAGCATACAAAAATCAGTGATTGTGCCAGATTAACACATGGAGTATGGATCCATTCGTCGTCGTGCACTGGCGTGGGGAGAGTAGTGTCTCCGAAGCTGGCATCTCTTGTAATCCTGCACGGCTTGGGGCGAATTAGGTTTTTGGGAAGCGTTCGCGCGACTGCTCATGGCTTCCTCCTTCCTCCATCATTTGCTTCACGTCGTCTTCATCACATCAGACTCTACCACAACTTTCGTTAGAACGATTCTTTGTAAGTTGCGGTGATATCATATGGCTAGGTCTTACTTCCTAGAAATTAGACATATGATGATGATGATCCATACTTGTATTAGTAGTGTTCTTGTTTTATGCTTTGTTTCGTTAGCGCATATATATGAGATATATGTATTTGAGTTTATGATCATACTAATGTTCATAGTTTCAAATATGGCTAGTATATATGTTGTTGTATCGATTATTGTTTTAAAAATTAAAATAATAATAAAAGTATGCATTTTTTCAAACAATTAGTTGGTTCATATGATACACATTTTAGATGGGCCGCGAAAAGACAGCCAAAAATTTAGTTTATTAGGACAGGAAAGAATAGAGTACAGAAGACCTTGATCGGTTAAAAGGAGCAGCTACAAATGAGAATCGCTTTCCCACATGTACACGAATATTCACCTGCTATCATCACCATTTGAAGGTACATCGAGTTGGTGCAAGATTTCAAATTTCAAGCAAACACCCTAGCTTCTAATAACTAAAAGGGTACAACTAGCGTTCGGACATACGACGCTCGAACACAACCTTACATAAAAACATATGCAACAATTTAATTTAGGGAGAATTGGCTACAGGGCACTGCAGATTGGTCACATTTGCCAATGAACATCCAAAAATCGTGGCTATGCCAAAACACACTACAAAAACATGTAATTTTTCCACAGGACACTAAGCCCCATATTTTATCATTTCCGAGTGATTAGGAGAGAGAAACATTGTAAAATGTCCAAAATGCCCTCAATGCACTGGCTTGGTCTGGTGATTGCGGCCTCTCGGGTGATTGCCGCCTGAGCTCGCCGCCGGCGAAGGGAGGCTCGGTGGCGGTCATCAAGGACCAAAATGAGATGCTCTCGGCGAAGCGGAGCTGATGGTGGCGGTGGCGCGGCCGGCGGCTCACCGGAGCGACGGCGCGGCGAGGGAAAGGCGGCGGCGGCACAGTTACGGTGGAATAGGAGCTCCGGCAGTGCATTGAACCGGGGAAGGTGAGCACAAGGCGGAGCTTGAGGAGGCGAACTTATAGGGACAAGAATGGGGACCAGGAAGGGACGGTGGCCGGAGAATGGTGGTGGAGAAGGAAGTAGCCGGAGGCGGAGAAGAACGTGAAATGCGGGCACTGCGATGGACCAAAACCAAATCGGTTTTAGGGGACGGATCCTTGGCGTCGGGGCGCATGGTGACGGGGTCGACACGGCGAGGTGGTGGTGGGCAGCAGTTGCATAGGGCGGGCCGAGGCCTAGGGGAAGAGCATGGCCATTCGGCCGCACAAGCCGCCGCACGCCACCTCGTCTCCCCGCTGCTCCGACGAGCTCCGCCGTCGACCGACAGTGTCACGCCGCGCCACACGACTCTGCGAGCAAAAGCCCCCAAGAAATTGGGAGTTTCCTCCACCGGAGCGCGCCGCACGGTCATCTTCACCGTTTCCGGCCGTTTCCGCCGCCGGCGCCTCCGTGCCCTATCCAGTGAGCCCCTACCCAATTAAACCCGGCGGGAGCACCTCCACGCCTCCCCTAACCCTCCTCCGTCATCCATTCAAGCTCTCCCTCTCCTCAACCTCGCCGCCACGGCGCCCTCACCGTGCCGCCGCCGGGCTGGCGTCGCCAGGCCATCCAGGCCCTCCTTCGTCGCCGGCGACCACGCCAGTGGGTTCCCCACACCCCGCCAGAGCCCATGCGTGCGCTAACTCCTCTCTCCCACACCCGAGCGCCATCGCCTCTTATCTCCCCCACGGCCGGCCGCCTAGCTTCCCCGCACGACCGCCACCGCCCTTTTGAGCTGCGCCGCTGAAAGCATCTAGGCCCCTAAAATCTGGTTTTGGTAATTAATGATGATATGTGTTAAATGGACTTATGTGTTTGTTGAGTATTTGCAAGGTTAAGTCCAAATGGTAAGTACGATCGTGAAGCTGCATGCTAAAGGATATCGTGAAGATCAAATTAGTTCAAAGTCAAGGTACAAGTAGATTAAAAATCTTCTACCTTTTACCGGTCTTAGGAGATATGGTTGGAAGACCGGATTATAGGATAAATACCGTACTATTAAGAGGGATCATGTCCAAGTAACTTGATAGCAATTCATGTGCTTTGTGGATCAATTTAGGATCATACATGAAATTGATTTTTTTTCCTATAAAAAGCATCTGTTGCATTGTCTAGATATTCGGTAGTACCGGCGTGTTCACGCGGTACTACCGGCGAACGGTACAACCGGGATTGTAGTGCGGTACTACCGCACCCCGGTCGTTCCGCATAAAAGACGGTATGTTTTTTCCAGAGAGCATGTTGTCTGGGATCTCGGTGCAAATCCTCATAACGGTAGTACCGCTGTTGAAACGCGGAACTACCGCACACCTGCAGTAGTACCGACTTAGTGACGGTACGTTTTTTCCAGAGAACATGTTTTCTGGGTGTCTTGGTGTTACCCCTCAGAACGGAAGTACCGCTGTGCAAACGCGGAACTACCGGTCACCTCCGGTAGTGCCGATTGTTCGACGGTACGTTTTTTCCAAAAGCAATGCAGTTTGGTTTTTCTCGTGGAACGGTAGTACCGCTGCCTTTAGGCGGTATGACCGGGAAAGCGGTAGTACCGCATGTTCGTGGCGGTAGCACCGCTCTGCATTTCAAACGGCTATGTCAGTGCATTTATTGTCTTCTTTTCTAGCCGTTACTGTGCAAGTAGGTAAAGTGCGGTAGTACCACATCTACTTGGCGGTAGTACCGCGATTCGCTGTTTTCTGGGGATTTCCTCTCCAACGGTTATATTTGTTGGTGGGTGGTATTTATACCCCCACCTGCTCAAGGACGCTGTGCTAGACCACATCTAACATCCTTTGAGCCTTGTGCATCCTTTCAACTCCTCAAATTTACTTATTCACTCTTTGTGAGGTTGTTGAGCTCATTTAAGTGCATTCATCATTCTAGTTGATCCTCTTGCACTTGAGTGTCGTCAAGCGAAGGTCCTTGATTTGTTACTCTTGGAGTTTTGCCAAACTCCTAGACGGCTTGGCGGTGATTGCACGGTGATCTCTTTAAGAAGATTGTGAAGAGGCCTGGTGCCCAAATTGTGAGTGGTTTGGTGTTCACCATCTCCGGAGTGGAGGAAGAACAACCAATAGTGATCGAGGAAATGCTTAATACGTGGAGCCGGCTTGATTGATTCAAGCTCCCTCAACGTGGACTAGTGAAGACCGGCAAGTCTTCGATACCACGGGAAAAACATCGTTGTCTCATTGTGGTTATTTCTAGTCTTTACTCTTCCGCATTTATATTTCTAGCTTGATCTTTGTGCTTGTTTTGCTTAGCTAGAAGTATAACTTGTTTAGACTAAGTTGTTAATTAACTTATCTCGTAAAATTGTTTAAAAGTTTTAAAACCTCCTATTCACCCCCCTCTAGTCGGTTATCCTTGATCCTACAAGTGGTATCAGAGCTTGGTCTCTCAATTTGTTAGACTTTACCGTCTAAGAGAGAAAGGATGGCTAGTGAGGGTATGCATATAGGAAATGCTCATTTGTTTGATGGCTCAAATTATTCTTATTGGAAAATTAGAATGTCTATTTTCTTAAAAGCCATGAGTCCCAACATATGAAAAATTGTAAATGAGGGTTATGTTATGCCTCTTGATCCAACAATCCTCACGGTTCAAGATGAACGTAATGCTCATTTAGATGCTCATGCAATGAATGCTCTCTTTGGTGCTTTGAACGCGGATGAGTTCAATAGAGTGAGCAATTTGGAAACCGCTCATGCTATCTGGACCACCCTCTCCGAAATTCATGAGGGCACATCCACGGTCAAAGAAGCCAAATTGCATAGGCTTCAGATTAAATATGAGACATTCATAATGTTGCCTCATGAAAACATCACCGAGATGTATTCAAGACTCAACAACGTTGTGAATGAACTCAAAGGTCTTAGTACTAACCTTCTTGATGTTGATGTTGTGCGCAAAATGCTTAGTGCCCTCCCGGATAAATATGAGACATTGGTGACATTATTTCTCAACTCTCCCGAGTTGCCAAGAATGACACCAACCGGACTTTTGGGCAACCTCATCACTAACGAGCTATACAAGAAGGACAAGGAAGAGCTCTTGGAATCATCTTCATCCAAGAAGAAAATTACGCTTTCAAGGCTAAAGTGGAGTCAAGTGACGACGAGGATGAAGAGGAAGACTCAGATGAAGAGTAGGCTCTTCTTGTGAGGAGAATGAAGAAATTCATGAGAAGACGCCCACATCGAAACTTCAACTTCAACAAGTTCAAGAAAGGGCAATCCTCAAGTGACAACAAGCGATATAGCAACATTCGTTGTTATGGATGTGATGAGAAGGGGCACATAATCTCAAATTGCCCCAACAAGAAGGATGACAAAGATAAACCATTAAAGAAGAAGGAATTCGATGGAAAGAAGAAGCTTTTCAAAAGACTTCACAAAAAGGGCAAAAATGAAGCTCACATAGGAGAGTGGGATTCCGATGAAGAATATTCGGATTCCGACTCCGAATCAAGTGATGAAGAGTCTTCTAAGAAAAGAGGACTTGTCGGCATCGCCATAAAGGAAGCTCCTTCACTCTTCGCGTCTCCTACATGTCTTATGGCAAAAGGAGATAAGGTAAAATCCCTTGATAATGATGCTCCTTCATATGATGAATTAATGGACATAGTTGAAGATTTAAATGAGTATATTGGAAAAGAGAAATCAAAATTTAAAGTCTTAAAGAAAGAGTATATCTCTATAAAAGACTCTTATGAGGGGCTAAAGGAAGCTCATGATTCTCTCCTTCTAAAAGATATAGAAAAATCTCATTCAAACATTGGTATGCCTTGTGATTTAATGAATGAGATGCCTAGAGAAGAAAATATGTCAAATGAAAAATCCATGTCTAGTATTTCTACCTCTTGTGATGATTTGCTATCCATATCTTGTTGCTCAAATGATGATTCAATTACAAATACTTGTGATCCTTTACTAATTGTTGAAAACAATGAGTTGAAGGAGCAAGTCACCAAGCTAAGCAAGAGCTTGGAAAGATGCTTCAAGGGTAAAGCAACCCTTGACAAGTTATTGAGTGAGCAAAGGTGCTCATTCAATAAGGAAGGACTTGGGTATATGCCTAAGAAAGGTAAGAAACCGGTAAACAAACATCCAAGGTTTGTTAATCAAAGTGGTAAATATTGCAATAAATGTGGTAAGGTAGGACACTTATCAAATGCTTGCTTGAATACTAATGTTAAAACCTATGACATTTATGATTCTTGCTACATGCTTAAGAAATCTATAGATGGTAAAATAATTACAAGATTTATTGGCACTTCGATTTTAGGCGCTAAAAAGAATGCTATTTGGGTGCCTAAAACCTTGGTCACTAACATCCAAGGACCCAAACAAATTTGGGTACCTAAAAGAACTTGATTCTTGTTTTGTAGGTGAACTACAAGACCGGTGGAAAACATTGGGTGCTTGATAGTGGATGCACTCAACACATGACCGGTGATAGAAAAATGTTCACCACATTCGAGAACGTAAAAGGAAGTGACAAGATCACATTTGGAGATAATAGTAAAGGAAAGGTAATAGGATTGGGTAAAATCGCTATCTCAAATGACCTTTCCATTTCTAATGTATCTTTAGTTGAATCTCTAAATTTTAATTTGTTATCCGTCGCTCAAATTTGTGATCTCGGTTTAATTTGTTCATTCTCTAATGAAGGTGTTTCAATTTCAAATGAAAAAGATAGTGCTTTAGTTTTCAAAGGTTTTAGATTTAGAAATCTTTACTTGGTAGATTTCTCCTCAAATGCATCATGCTTACAAACTTGTTTAATTGCAAAAACTTCTTTGGGTTGGCTTTGGCATAGAAGGCTAGCTCATGTTGGCATGATTCAACTTAAAAAGATTTTCAAACATAATCTAGTTGTTGGCTTCAAAGATGTGAAGTTTGAGAAAAATCGACTATGTAGTGCTTGTCAAGCCGGTAAACAAGTCGCAAGTTCTCACCCGTCCAAGAGTATCATGTCAACCTCTAGATCATTGAAACTCTTACATATGGATTTGTTTGGGCCAACAACCTATAAGAGTATCGGGGGAAATAGCTATTGTTTAGTTATCGTGGATGATCACTCTAGATATTCATGGGTGTTCTTTCTAGATGACAAGAGCGAAACCTCCGGAATTTTCAAAAGCTTTGCAAAACGGACTCAAAATGAATTTGATTTCAAAATAAAGAAAATCCGTAGTGATAATGGTTCCGAGTTCAAAAATACTAAAGTTGAAGACTTTTGTGATGAACTTGGAATAAAGCACGAACTTTCCACAACCTACACTCCGGAGCAAAATGGAGTTGTAGAAAGGAAAAATCGTATATTAATTGAAATGACTAGGACAATGCTTGATGAATATAATACTTCCGATAGCTTTTGGGCGGAAGCAATTAACACCGCTTGTCATGCCATAAATCGTCTTTATTTGCATCGCCTTTTGAAAAATACTTCCTATGAACTCCTTGTTGGAAGAAAACTGAACATCTCTTATTTTCGTGTATTTGGTTGCAAATGTTATATTTTGAAAAAGGGTGTTCGTCTTTCAAAATTTGCAAGTCGGTGTGATATTGGTTTCTTGCTTGGTTACTCTTCAAATAGCAAAGCATATCGTGTCTTTAATCCAAACTCCGGTTTAGTTGAGGAAAGACACGATGTTCAATTTCATGAAACTAACGACTCTCAAGAAGGGCATGAGAATTTGGATGATGTAGGTGATGAATTGTTAAGAAAGGCTATAGAAAATATGCAAATTGGCGACATCAAACCTAAAGATGAACCGTCATCCTCTACTCAAGTTGAACCTCCTACCTCTTCCACAACAAGTCAAATTCAAGTGGACGAAAACAATAATGAAGATGATCAACCATCCAACCTACCACCAAGAATCCACAATGCGATTACAAAAGATCATCCAATAGATCAAATATTGGATGATGTAAGTAAGGGTGTTCAAACTCAATCTCGTGTTGCTTCATTTTGTGAACATTACTCTTTTGTCTTGTGCTGCATTGTCTAGATATTCGGTAGTACCGGCGTGTTCACGCGGTACTACCGGCGAATGGTACAACCGGGATTGTAGTGCGGTACTACCGCACCCCGGTCGTTCCGCATAAAAGACGGTATGTTTTTTTCCAGAGAGCATGTTGTCTGGGGTCTCGGTGCAAATCCTCATAACGGTAGTACCGCTGTTGAAATGCGGAACTACCGCACACCTGCGGTAGTACCGACTTAGTGACGGTACGTTTTTTCCAGAGAACATATTTTCTGGGTGTCTTGGTGTTACCCCTCAGAACGGAAGTACCGCTGTGCAAACGTGGAACTACCGCTCACCCCCGGTAGTGCCGATTATTCGACGGTACGTTTTTTCCAAAAGCAATGCAGTTTGGTTTTTCTCGTGGAACGGTAGTACCGCTGCCTTTAGGCGGTATGACCGGGAAAGCGGTAGTACCGCATGTTCGTGACGGTAGTACCGCTCTGCATTTCAAACGGCTATGTCAGTGCATTTATTGTCTTCTTTTCTAGCCGTTACTGTGCAAGTAGGTAAAGTGCGGTAGTACCGCATCTACTTGGCGGTAGTACCGCGATTCATGCTTTTCGGGATTTCCTCTCCAACGGTTATATTTGTTGGTGGGTGGTATTTATACCCCCCCACCTGCTCAAGGACGCTGTGCTAGACCACATCTAACATCCTTTGAGCCTTGTGCATCCTTTCAACTCCTCAAATTTACTTGTTCACTCTTTGTGAGGTTGTTGAGCACATTTAAGTGCATTCATCATTCTAGTTGATCCTCTTGCACTTGAGTGTCGTCAAGCGAAGGTCCTTGATTTATTACTCTTGGAGTTTTGCCAAACTCCTAGACGGCTTGGTGGTGATTGCACGGTGATCTCTTCAAGAAGATTGTGAAGAGGCCTGGTGCCCAAATTGTGAGTGGTTTGATGTTCACCATCTTCGGAGTGGAGGAAGAACAACCAATAGTGATCGAGGAAAGGCTTAATACGTGGAGCCGGCTTGATTGGTTCAAGCTCCCTCAACGTGGACTAGTGAAGACCAGCAAGTCTTCGATACTACGGGAAAAACATCGTTGTCTTATTGTGGTTATTTCTAGTTTTTACTCTTCCGCATTTATATTTCTAGCTTGATCTTTGTGCTTATTTTGCTTAGCTAGAAGTATAACTTGTTTAGACTAAGTTGTTAATTAACTTATCTCGTAAAATTGTTTAAAAGTTTTAAAACCTCCTATTCACCCCCTCTAGTCGGTTATCCTTGATCCTACAGCCGCCATCGTCCCTGGGCTCGCCATCTCTAAGCCATTCCATTTTGATTAATCTCGGCCGCCGCCATCGCTCCCTCCGCCGGCGCCACTCACGGCACCCGAGCCAAGGAGGAGGAGGAGCTGCGCGGGATTGAAGAAGATGGAGGGTAAGACGGACTTTTCATTGCCTTTCTCTCTCCTCTTCTAGCCGAAAATAATATAATAATCGACTTAGTGTCCTGTGGCAAAATTACATGTTTTCGTAGTGTGTTTTAACATAACCACGATTTTTGAATGTCCATTGACAAATGTGACCAATCTGCAGTGCCCTGTAGCCAATTCTCCCTTTAATTTAGCATCCACACCAAATTTTTAGTGAGACGTAACATCAATCAGATGTACATGCAGACAAAATTCCTCACGGATGCAACAACCCATTACACCCAAAATGATGCAACATCTAGCAAACCCACTACAACAGGAACATAAATTTTTGTGCAACAAATCTAGAACCCAACCGCAACAAAAAAAAATCTTGCGCAATAAATCCGCAACCCCATTACAACAAAAATCCTCTCGCTACAACATTTGAGAAGACATGTTGCAACAGAATGAAACACCTCATGCAACAATTTGATAAAGTTGTTGCAACAAATTCATATGCTTGCAACAAGGATACCAGGGGATCATGCATACCTGCTAATGCTCAAATACAGATCACGGCTGACCGGCCCGGAGACCCCGCCTGGCAAGTGCTCACCCTCGTCGCCCCCGGAGGCATGACTGAAAAGACCACGGCCGTCCCGATGCACGTCAAGGTGCATGCGCTAAACGGTCGTCACAACCCAACGCCGACGGTGTCGGTGGCGGCCACGAGGTCGTCACCGCCGTTGGAGCTCTTGTTCCATGACCTCAGCTCGTTGACCCTATGCGGCACAGCGACCAAAGGCGAGGGCTCCTTGGCGTCTCCTCGGCTCCGAGCTGGTTGCACCACAACAGTGGCTGTTTCTTGAGCCTTGCAGAGCCGAGGTCGGCGACGGGCGCCTCCTCCTCCTCCCGCACTGCCTCTATAGCTGTGATGTTGTTCTCCGGCAGAGGCGGAGCCAGAAATCCGACATAGGGGGGGCGGCACAAATAACAAGCAAAATAGAACCAAGTTTGATTCACCGATCTCATAGTTATAACCATACATATCAAGACAATAATGCTATGCAAAATACGAATAAGATTACATCTGTATTAATTTAAACTTAGATCTACGACTACCGGCACGATCATATTCATTAATGATATCATCATTACTAATCTTTTTAGCCATTGCCTTCTCAATATAAATTACCAAACAATCTCGTGCAAATCCATCTCCCATTGTAGTTCGAAGACGTGTCTTCATAACCTTCATTCCTGAAAAGATTCTCTCGACAGTTGCGGTTGATATTGGAAGAGTTAAAACCAATCTTAACAACTGTCATCACTCCACCCCTAATGTCAGTATTAGCGTGTTGTTGGGAGGCGAGCCCCCAGCCCCTCCTCCGCCCCTGTTCTCCGGTGTCATGACCCAGGCCCCTGTGGCTGACGATGAAAACTAGCGGGGAGCGGTCGTGACCTTGGACGAGGAGGATGACTCGAAGTGCCGCATCTTCTGTCTGCGACCGGCGAAGTAGAGCGCAACCGGATTTGGGGGGAATCTAGAGATGGGAGAGAGGGGGTTAGGGTATTTTGAGGAGAAAAGTGTTAAGACAAGAAGTAGATGAGGGAGTGATGCGTCTAATACCATCATACGTCTGTCCGTAGCGTTACCCTAATTTTAATGTCCTGCAAATATGGTAGCACTTTGGATGGAACGGTTAGTTCATGGGCATCCATACATACGTGGAGCTGCATTTCTCGCTACAAATATGGATGGAACGGTTAGTTCATGGGCATCATACATACGTGGAGTTGCATTTCTCGCTACAAATACATAGAAATGCTACAAGCAGGAGAACAAGCCTCCCAAACGATATCTATGATACATCATGCATCACTTTGAACGAGTAGAACGTAGAGTACTTTGAACTAGAAAAATGGCGAAGGAACAGGGAGGGAGTCCACGAATTCTTTTTTAATTTGGCACCGTGCTGCTACCATAATTACAAAACTAGCTCCTTTAGCATAAAAATAGCAAATTGGCCTTCTACCGAGCGCGGAGGCAGGCCCAGCGGTGCGGAAGGGTGTGGGCCCAAGGGCCTTCTACGCCACCGGAAAGCGGAAGGGAGCCGGTGGCATTCCGCTCGACCGGAGCGCGGTAGGGAGTATACGCAGCGAAAGCAATGTGTAGCAATGCAATTAATGAGCCATTGTGTTGCTTTTTGATTCACGGTAGTGAAGTGCTCCTTCCCGCGCTCTGGTGACGCGGAACAGGGCCGAAGCCGTGACATTCCGCACCGCGCCTCTAGTTCCCGCACTCGCTCGGCCTGCCACGCTGCGTAGGTCCATTCTGCCCCCCTGCCAGCGCGAAAGTGCCACGTGTTGAGCTCGGTACTTCTGCGCTCGGCAGAGATGCCGAGCACCAAATTTACCAAGAGGGCTGTTTTTGCCATTAACGTGGCAGCACGGAGTCAAATTTAAAAAATTTCGGGAGTCAACTATTTCGAACGAGAAGGGTGGAGAAGGAACAGGGGAGTTGGCCGTCAACTATATCAATAGCAAGTCAGCAAAGTTGGTTGGATCTGATAACTTCACCCAAAAAAATCGTTGGACCTAAAAACCAAAACTGAAGGATTGTTTGTAGGCATTTGTTTCAATAATCAAAATTTTCAGCGCAAAAGATGCATAGGCAAATTTGCAGAATTTCAGTGATGTCAAAAATTCCTTAACAAGCCTCGGAAAAAAAAAACTAAACAAGCCTCGCAAAAATCAAAATCCTTTACAAGAACATAAGCAATATTAAGCACGGTGGTTCTTAAAAATAGAACATAAGCATGGTGATCATATAAATCAATCCTCCAAAACAGATGTCATAAGCATAGTACCTCACAAAATCATAATTAGAAAGCATAATGTTGAAATTATCACAGCTAATTAATGGCTTAATAATGCGTAGCTAATAGCTGGGGAAGAACCAGCCACGGCGCGCCCACCCGGCCGACGGGGCCCCTCGCCGGCCGTCGTGGGGGGAGATCGTCTCCTCGCGGCGCGCCAACCGGCTCTCCATGTCCACCATCCTGACGAGCCCGTCGGGGTGTCCCTGCCTGTCCACAAGATACACGCAGTTGGCGCGGCACGCGGGGAACTCCACCGGCGAGAGCGCGAACGCGCGGTTCCGCCCCAGGAACAGCGCGTGCCGGCCGAGGTCCTCCTGCCGCACCAGCCGTACCGCGCCGTTCCCCACCCACTCCACCCTGTGCACCTCGACCGCGCGCGCGTCGCCGCCGCCGCCGCCGCTGGTCTCGCCCTCGTCGACACCAAGGCCCATGTCCATGTCGTTGTCCGAGTTGTACTCCACGTCGTCATGCACCGACACGAGCAGCAGCTCGTCGTCGCACTCCACAAGGTGCGTCTCGACGACGCGCCTGCCGGGGGCCTTCTCGTCGTCCGAGCCGTCGCCGTCGATGTGCTCGAGCGGGATGACCGCGGGGGCGTCCCCCTCGAGCTCGCAGACGCAGATCTGGGATTTGAAGGCCACGTAGAACCGCCCCTTATAGTGCTCGACGCCGGCGTAGCCGGCCGCGCTGAAATCCAGAGGCGTCCACGCTCCGGTGGCGGAGCTATAGTACGCGAGGCAGTTGGCCGGGAACCCGGCGGCCACCGCGGCCCACTCGTCGGCCGTGCCCGGGTCGGCCGACAGCACGACGGTGGCCACGTCGTGCCACTTCTTGAAGAAGCCGATGGGAGGGAGCGGGATGCGCCCGCCGGTGACGGGGTTGACGAGGGTGATCGCCTTGCGGCTGGCCCTGGGGTCGGAGAGCGCGAGGTACCCGTGGGACGATGAGAGGCACTCGAGGTCGTGGGGCACGGCGGCGGCGAAGGGCACGAGGCCGCCGGCGTGGGAGAGCCAGAAGGACGACATGGCGGCGCCCTGGCCGGAGAGGTCGGTGCGGGATCCGACGAGCCAGGGGGGCGGGCGCCACGCCTCGGCGGCGGCGCTCCACCTGGCGCAGACGGCGCGGAAGCGGACGCGGTCGGCGTCGGAGGGGAGGATGGAGAAGACGGCGAGCAGGAGGTCGGTCGGGAGCGACGACCAATCCATGCTGCTCCCGCACGCCATGGGACGACGACTGAGGCGCCGAGGAAAGTCCATGACTTAACTCGTCTGCGCTTGTCTTTTTTCCCCCCACTGGATTGCCTGCCTTTGAAGTAAAGAATTACAGGAAATCAAAAAATTCAGTATGGAATGGACGGATGCGTTCGGTCGTTGTACGATCTGAATAGATCGATCGTCTCCAGGGAAATTTCATGGAACGTGTACTTGTTCAATGCCATTTTCACGTTCTTTTTGGTGTTATATGATATGGGGAGCTCGACACGGTGGGTTTGTGGATTGTAATATGGGACGGACAGATATTATCGGTTTCTTTTGCATCTTTACACAAAACATTAGATAACAGGGTGTAATCAATGTGAACATGGAGAGACTAATCGCTGAGATATTAAAATAAAAACACTTTGTAGTATCCCCTACCTGCTCAGATACAGCAACCCACAAATATGTTATACTATTCCTAAATGAAGTCACAACACGCTTTTCTCATAGCACCTGATATACGGATACATATGGACAAATGTTGTTCATCATGTATCCTATTATGCATTTTTTCCTCAAAGTTGAACACGAATAATGTCGAATAACCATTTATCTCTTCTGTATTCATTCCGTAACATTTTGGTTGGTCGGCCGGTCTAAAATTATCTGCTTTGTTTGCACCCCCACCCCCAACACCCTTCAGAGTTCAGGCTAAGGAGGGTGCCATGCATTTTGAGGGTGGAGACTTAGAATTCGACCCATACGGCAATGTTTACAAACGGAGGAATTTCACATGAGTTGTGCATGATTTGTGCTGATTTCGGCGGTATCCATGTTAAATTTTTGTGTTTTAAATAGAGCCAAATAAATGAGTTCAAATCATCAGTCGAGCTAGGCCAAGCGACCGGGCTTATCTAGTTCAGGTCTACTTGGAGCACAGATTAAGAAAGAAAAAATCATACATACACATGGTGGTTGATAAACAATGCTGGGTGACGTTCGGCGTGCCGAAAGGAGATTGTCACGGGGCATTGTGATACATAAGGACGATTAGCTATTGACTCGCAATGTTTATGCGTCTTGCGTCAATTAATATACGTACCACTAGGTCGCAATGTCCTTGCGCTTGCACACATCACAAATCTGTTGAAATCTGATGAAGTAATTGCGGATTTAGTAAATATTTTAGAATAATTTCAGAAATAAATAATGACAGAACAGCATAATTCCAGTAAGCTTTATATAATATAAACTATAGAGATGTCTTTAACACCATAAAATTATTGCTTATAACATATAAACATGAAAACATGCTCAAGAATTTAAAATTATAGGCAATATCAATTAACATAATGCACAAATTGATATTTAATCATTTGCTATCAGATGTCGGCTGCTCTAGTTCTGAACTAGGCCTTCTCGATATCATTAGACTGTTTCTAAAAAACAATTAGAGTGATAATTACTTGACAATAGACTAGGTTTTAAGCTCTATTTTTTTTTATCAATATAAAAGTAAAGATTGTTTAAGTAACTCATATAGAAAATAAAAAGTGACTTTTAATAAGTGAACAAAGCTAGTAACACTACTGCTAACAATATGCTTCTTGAATTTGAGTTTAAATGCCAGTATTTTTTTCAATTTAGACTTTTTTCGTAAAAAACGCACATTTATACCCCTGCTAGTCTTATTTCCAGTTTTGGACCCAGGGGGTCGGTGCCGTGACTCACGGCGAGAGCTAACTGAAATGCTCGGCGCAGTGAGTCACGGCGCTGAGGTCCCAACCCTAGCCACCGGGCAACCGGCGTGGCCACCGGGCTAGGGTTCGGGACCTCGGCGCTATGACTCACGGCGCCGACCTCCTGGGTCCAAAACTGGAAATAAGACTAGCAGGGGTATAAATGTGCGTTTTTTACGAAAAAATGGCTAAATTGAAAAAATTTCGGTTTAAATGCTATCAACTATTTACTGAATCATTGAACTAAATGAGATTGACTCAATGGTATCATTGTAAGATTAGCAAATTAGTATCCCAGTAATCAATGGTATTATTGCAAGATTAACAAATTAGTATTGCAACAATCAATGAAATTACTGCAAGTACTCAATGTTATTATTGCATGATTAACTAATCAGTACTGCAACACTCAACGATATTACAGCAAGATTAACTAATGAGTTCATCAACAATAATCTAGGTCGAGCTCAAAGCCTAATCTATGATTCCAAATTATCACAACAATTTACAAGTTCAAAATCATCATTGAGCATTCACAAATAGCCCACAACCTATCATGCAAGTCTCCCCGTACTAGTATATACAAATTCAGAAATGAACAATTGCAGGAACATTAGTACAATACACTATGTAAGATAGATGAATTAAAAATCAAAGATACTCACATAACCGATGGCAATCAAAGCCACCGAGAAGGCAAGGCACGTCGATAGGATGCTGACCCAGAAAACCTATCGTCGCTGTTACACCACGTTTTTTCTCGCGAGGACGTTGGAGATACAATTCCACCACCATGAATCCAAGTGTACAGAAGCACGTGATCAAAATTGGGGAATTGCCACACAAAGAAATAGAAGAATTGCGCACTGGCCATGCACACGAACCAGCACCCAATTACCCAATAGTCGTCGAATCAAGTATAAGACTCACTATAGAGCAAGTCCTAGAGATCAGCCAGGTTGAGGTGATTTTTGATCTCAAGGAGAAGAGAAGAAGTAACTTATGTCTGCACTTTCCCAAGAGGAATGATGGAGAGTATATAAGGTGGAGGACGAGACGCCGTCGTCAAAACGGCTGCTCGAGCTTCTCGCAGGAGCCATGACGTGAGGATCGGATCGATCCCCACGACTTGTTCGGTCTCTCTGTCAGCAGGATTAGAACACAGGACTCTTATTCTCTCACTCTCTTTCTCTTACATATGTGCCCCGGGAATAATAAAAGAAAAATCCCCAAAATGCTCATGTATACAACAAAATCTTCCCATGATTCGCATCAACAAAGGTCACTTTACGCAGCCTCTGACTTATGCACGCTGATTGCAACGTGTCAACAAGTGCCAACGTCCGACATTTTCAGCTGCTCGTGGACGCGGAGAGGCGGAAGTCCGATTATTGTAGCTTGGAACCTACGAGCATAACACCAGGATGGATATACGTATGTTAGTTGTTAGGAGCTTTTGCAGTACAGATTTGAGGAGAGTTGACGTTTAGTATCTGTCAGTATTCAGCACTCGCTCTGTTTAACTGCGATGTGAACCTCTTGAAATTGAATTTCTGTTCATTCGGTGCCTGCGATGACCTTGATCTAACGAAATCATATGGCTTTAGTCACAAATTTTTCTTCCATACAAAAAGTTCTAAAGAAGAACAATAAATTGTCCTCAGCTCGAGTGTTCCAGATACTCGCAAGAAAATATCAGACACTCTAGGGACCTCGTCGCAAAGGGCGGCTACCTAAAAGGCTAAAACGGTAAAGCAAAGCCAGCTCCATTCTTTCCCCGCCTCCCGCTCCGCGCATTTCGCGACCGACCACATCCCCAAACCCTAGCCCTACCGCCGCCATGGCCGACCCGCGGCTGTTCCCGTCGGGATCCAACGCCTCCGACGAACGCGCCACAGGACGCCGGCAGTACAACCCCTACCAGGACCTCAACATCCCCTACAAGACCCTCTACGACCTCCCCACCTCGCCGGAGTTCCTCTTCCAGGAGGAATCCGCGGCGCAGCGCCGCTCCTGGGGCGAGAACCTCACCTACTACACGGGCATCGGGTACCTCTCGGGCGCCGTCGGCGGCGCCGCCCTCGGCCTCCGCGACGCCGCCGCCGGCGCGGAGCCCGGGGAGCCGGCCAAGATCCGCGCCAACCGCGTGCTCAACGCCTGCGGCAGCTCCGGCCGCCGCGTCGGCAACACGCTCGGGGTTATCGGGCTGATGTACGCGGGCATGGAGAGCGCCATGGTCGCCGCGCGCGACCGCGACGACTGGATCAACAGCGTCGCCGCCGGGCTCGGCACCGGAGCGCTCTTCCGCGCTGCCAACGGGCCGCGGTCCGCCGCCGTCGCGGGCGCCATCGGCGGGGTCCTCGCTGGCGCCGCCATGGCCGGCAAGCAGTTCGCCAAGCGATACGTGCCCGCGATATGACATTTTGCGGTATCTCTTGTTCACTCAGATAAAATGATCGAATCAATCCGTCGCCAAGAATGGTTCTTTGTTTGTCAGTAGTTCTCCAGGTTAGCTACTCCATTTGAGAAGGGGTTTGCCTTCTCTACATAATCCTATCTATGCTATGTTAGTCATATGTATACGATTGGAACGGAAAATTTTGGCCTGTGTTGCAATGTAACACCATGTTTAATGTATTAATAACATGCATTTTGCGGGTGTTGATGAGCAATAAGAGTTGATCCAAGAGTTCGCGGCAATGTTGAGTTGTGAAACATAATATTGTAATGTAGTATAGTTTTTGCTTAAGTAGTAATTTGCTTATTTGTTTGATGAGGAAAAGGTACATTATGGATTACTAGCTTTTCAGGTTTGTTCCATGTGTTCTTTTGTCTATGTTCTAATGTTGTGATTGCAAGAACCGGAATTTTGTAACGTTGTTCTGAGTTTTAATTCGTTACTCGTTACTGTTGTGCCTCAAATGTTTGAGCGGTCAAGCACAGATGTCCTAGCTATGATCCCCCTGCGTTCTACTTCTGCCACTTCGCTACCTGCATCATTGGAGTGCAGGCAAAACCATTGTATTTTGAGTTGAGGCCGTCTGATCATTTAAAAATTTTCAGTAGTCCGTTTGATCCTAACCCCATGTTCTTAAGCCTTTGCAAATGCATTCCTTGTATCCGCGGTTACCATCGTCCAGACTCCTGAGTTCTGATTACTGTCCTCTATGATGAAAATGTTTGTACTTTTTTTTTCTTACGGTGGAGTCTGGAGTAATAGTGTGGTACAACGGAGTTCTGCTTCTGTGGCCTGATGTTCTCCTGTCACATATGAGCGGTGTGTTTCCCTTCATATGGTATGAAAGAGTTTATATTCGAGGATGTAATTCATTCCAGTGTGATGGTTGTGTTCTGTTTCAACTTTCAAAGGAGGAGGTGTGGAGCATGATCATGTTATGCTTATGCAACTATGAAACGAGCTGCACTGGTTCTGGGTAGGAAGGCTGCTCCTTCATTCCTGTGCAGACAATAATCAGCAGAAAAAAAAGCCATGGCTATGAAGAGATTACAGGCTGCCGTTACTGACACAATGTCTGTCCATGCTTGAACAAACTGTTCACATCCCACAGCTCTTTTGCTGGCAGTAAGACCAACTAATTACCACTTGTACAGCGTTCAATGACCGCAGCTCGAACAAACTGTTCAGCCGCTTCTCAGATTAACATACCGCGCTGCGATCAAGCCGAGAGCACAACTGAGGTAAGGCCGAGGAGAGCAGTGCTAATCAAAATTCGAGAAGCGTATCTCTTGGAAGGTGCCTTCAAATAAAATTCAAAGCGATGGTTGAAAACAGGTTCAAAACTAGAACTGGGCCTAATCACAAAAACGTTAGCTCCATACCAATGTTTCTGATTCTAAATATTTGATTTGCAAAATGTGAGCTGTTCAGTAAATTCCTTGTGACAAAAAATGGAGACAATCACCAGAGACTCCTGTTGTTACATTACTCCACGTTTGCATTCAAAATGGAGGATACAGGCTACAGCTTTCCATCAAGAGACTTGTGAAATTTAAATACAATTATACAAATATGATCCTATTAGCAAACACAAGAAAGCGGGAAAAAACTGGGGATACTATGCCAAGCTCTAATGTGCCGTGTGTAGATCAATACTTGCTGAACCGTGTTCTCTCTCCTGACAAAACTGAATACTATGAGAGCACCAAACCTAACAAAGCAAACTAAACTGGGTTTCATTCCATCCTTCTGATTTCCATCTTATTCAGCAGCCCAGTGGAACGCAGTTGAAGTTGGATGCTGTTTTGATGTCCGATCCGCGTCTATGGTCTTGGTGTCTTCTAAGGGTTTAGTGGCTCATCTTCCACGGTCATCTCTACAGCTTCTGCAGCAATTTTACCCACAGTTAGCAATTGAGAAAAACTGCATCTGATTTGAAGACAGAAAAATAGAATGAAGAGAACATAATCATTGATCTGTGAAGATCAGAGGCAACCATTAGCCGCCTCTGCAAGATTGCTGCCGTGAAAAGGAAAATAGAACACATGCCAAACATGACAGTGATTGGGAATGCATTCATCTGCAGAACAACATTTGGAGGAAAAACATTATTGGAATGAGTGATGTTAGTTTAACTCCTTTTAGTGGAATCTCTTCTTACTTCACATACTTGGTTTGAAATGAGTTTTGACTTTTTTTTGTTGGTGTGCTAAATTTTTAAAAATCACAAAACTTGGAATTAAGAAGGCTTTGCTGCTTACATTGTAAAGTACCACACAAACGAACAGGTTGAATGGTATGCAGAAGAAATTCATGATCGTGCTTCTCACCTCCTCAGGAATATATTGAGATCTCATCTTCATAATAGATGGCCAGAATACGCCAACACAAGACTCGAATATACAGAAACCAAGGAACTGTAGACAGCCTCCAAATGAGATGCTAACACCTTTCTCTGAGGAGGGAGGTACTACCGTACTAGGAACTGTTGAATATAAACATATGATATTAACATTCAAATATTAAAATGAAAAAAAGAGAGAGAAAAGAATCTAAGTGGTTATAAGCAACAGACTTACATTGGTGACAACAGGGAGGAAAAGAGCGAAAGCTGATATTGAAAACACGATCTGCATATAACCTTCAACCTTCAGCTTCCGAGCTAATAGATGCGAGGCAATTGAGCTACCCAACATCGAGGAGAGCATGAATGTAGCAAATATGAAGCCATGAGGAATTTCTTCATCATTTGGGCTCAAAGCAGGAGTCCACAGGAAAACAAAAGTGTACATTGAACCCTCAAAAAATGACTACATTGAACCCTCAAACAATGACTATGGCTCCAAGCAATGCAATCTTTTCATCTGAAATTTCATGAGAAGTCCTTCAATTATCAATGTTAAATTCAAAAAATTATTATGCCATTTCTTATGCCGAGACAGGCTAAACTACCTGAAGCAATGGCTTTAGCTGCAACCTTGAACTGGGCCATCGAGTCCTTGCTGTCAGATGGATCTCCATAGTTCTCACTCCATGACGATAAGATGATTGCCATGCCTATTGCTAGGAAGCAAGCGGCAGCATCAAATGGAGCAACAGGGCCAAAACCCAAGTTATCAGCCAGTAGATTTGCAAATAGCCCGGCGATAATGGCAACTATGCCATTCCCAAGAAATATAGCCTTTGAGAATGTTATCGACAACCATTATGGATCAAATCCTCTCTGGACAATACAATGCTAGGTTTGCATATTGTCAGCCAATAATCACAGACCTCTTAAAAAAGAGTAAATAATAAAGGGAAATCCCCAGAGGCATTTACAAAATATGCAGTCATCCTGTCATAAGCAAAATAAAACAGTGGATTGTATTGAACTGCACACAACAGACTTCTCGTGATACTTGTACGTATCAATTAATTTCTACAGCAAATGGCTAATTCTCAGAAGGGTCATCCTTTTGTTGGGCAGGGCCATGGTTTTAATTGTTTGTCTGTTCTGACCATGTCATGGGAACACCAGATCTGCCGGCACAAGGACTTAATCAAACAAAAAAACTTGGACTGCTGACAGGATGGCTGCAAGATAGTTAATCGGTGATGAGAGTTCAACCAGCAAACGGCAGATCCTGATGTAGTTTGCATGTTTTACTGTACACTGTACTTCATTCTATCATCATAAATTTATTCTTACACAGATTCCTTCAATTTTATTTACCTCAAAGTCATTTTATATATAAGTCGTACTAGCAGTCAAACCTCCCTAATCCCTTACATTTTGATTTTGTTAGCTTCAGCACACTCAACTTGTATACTGATTACTGACGACAGAGATAGACAATAACGCATAACCAAAAGCAAAAGAATTCCAAAGATTTAAACTTTATAAACACCAGCTATTTCTAAGGGGCAAAAGAAGAGTTTTTTTTAATATTAAAGCTAAGGCCAAGCAGCATGATGGACTGATGGGCACACAGATCTGGGCTACTACCTTGTTGTGCTCAGCGACGAGCCACGACTCGAACGCCGAGAAGAGCAGTGATGTGACAATGCCTCCAAGCACACGCCCAATCATCAGAATCTTGTACTCGGGGGAGTGCTTCGTGATGCAGCTTAGGATATAGCTAATGCTGTAGGTAATGCACGCCCTCTTCCGCCCCCGGTGACCGCCCAGAATCATCAAACCTCGTCAGGATGTCCAAGAAAACACAACAAAATCAACACAATTCGCCCAAGAAACGGACGAGCACGCACTGCTTATCGGCGAGGGATCCGACGATGGTGCCGAAGAGCATGGACGAGCCGAACCCGGCGATGAAGAAGTGGCCAATGCTGCCCTTATCGAAGCCGTACCGGCTGTAGAGGTAGTACACGTACGGCCCTTGCAGCCAATCCCCAGCTGCATCATCCAGCGATTCACCACGACACCAACATCAGAAACTTGCCAAACCAACCAGCATTGCGCCCCCAGTTCAGATCTGGACGAGGCAATGCCGTAAACGTACCAAGAATCCAAGATTGAGAGGGATGGAGGAGAAGGAATCTCGATGCGTACACATCATGAGGGAGTAGACAAGGATGTAGTTGTTCTCGAAGGAGTTGAAGACCGGAAGACCGGGGAGGTGGCGACGCGGTCCTCGCCGGACTTGCCGAGCTCCAGCGCCGCCACGACGGCGGCGAGGGCGCCGAAGACGAGGTAGTAGAACACCTCCATGGCGAGGTGTATCGAGGTGTGTGAGAGATCGCGAGTCGAGGGTGGGTTTGGGGGTGGCGATTGGTTCGTAGTTACCAGTAGCCCTGCGCGCGCGCCGGCGCAAGGTGAACGAAGAATGGTAAAAACTGGAAAGTACTTGACTAGACCGTAAAGAAAAACAAAAACAACGTAAAAGAAGAAGAAAATGCAGCAGATGAACTGGGACTATAAACTAGCCACTCAAACGTCACATCAGCAATATCACTGTATGAAACAGCTGGAGAGAGTAGGTTGTCCTGTTTTGCAACTTAAGGGTGTTAAAGGGGTGATTTTTTAGTCAGATGGTTAAGTGTCCATATGTCGATACTTGAGCGCGTAGAATGGACTTCTTCCATTATTTTTCGTTGGAATTCATATAAAAATCCAACTATTAATTTTTGTTTAATTTTTATTCTAAATTATATCTATTTAGGGATATTACTTAGGAATTTGTATGAAAATCAAATTACTTATTTTATTTTATTTTTTATTAGAATTTGTATACAAATTCGACTGCTATTTTTTTAAAAAAATTATTCTGAATTATATTTTATTTAGAAAATCATATGAAAATCAAATTGCTAGTTTTATTTTATTTTTTATTCTGAATTTAAGTTATTTTTGGATTGTACTTAATAAGCACTCTTTCTTTTAATCTAGACCAATATAATCTGGACACACCACGATCAATGGTGTAGATTTTTCTCTTTTTCCTCCTATCAACATGAGAATTTCTAGCTCTTGAGAGCAAACGTGGTGGCTTCTTTTGCCTTTGCTTTAATAAGATAATTGTCGATGCTTTAATATCGATCTTATGAAATAAATACTAGAGTCACTATAAGCGAGATTATGTAAGAGGAGACATGAGCTTTTTAAACAAGTTTAAGCCTTCTTCGGAGAGAATAATAACTCTACTTATGTGTTCTTGTATTGAATGTGTTTACAGAATGAAACAAACCACTGAGACTAAGATTAATGAGACTAATATTAATGACTTCTGAATTGGTCACTTGATCGTCCTCTCTCTCTCCACCAGTGTTGCCCTTTATATAACCTCAGAAGGAGTGACAGTTGTTATGTGCCAGGAGGTGCCTTGACGGTTAGCCAATTGCGCACATTAGTGGCGGTTACTGTCAGAGAGATATTCTCTTATATGTTTGTCATACGGTTACGCTAGGGACAGAGAGAACTATGTGCAGTTATGTCAGAGACAAACAACACATGTATTAACTACCATGCGTGAATGAGCGCAGGGTATAGAGTCCCTAGTCGATTAAGTCCATATCTATGGGTTCTATCGACTATAGGGTGGTCGTAGCAAAACTTACGAGTATAAGATGATCGTAGACGACCTTATGACTATAAGATGACTATAGTAGATCTTACGACCATTAAGTGGTTGTAATCTTCCTTTAACATTATAAACTAATGACAAAGGGTACCTATGATGGCTGTTAAGGATACCATTATTGTTGGATTGATCTCAGCCGATTAGCCCAACGGCTAATCGGGCCTTGATCGCGCTCGATCGGGCGCCCACCAACCACTTGGCCGACGGACTCGTCACACTGCAATAATAAATAGAGGGCTGGGGCGGCTCGACTCACGAGGTTCGCCGAGCCGCAACCCCACCGACAAACCCTAGACCGATCTAGAGAGGACGCGCGAGCCCACGGCGGAAGCTCCATCGCCGCCACCGTCACCGGATCTACGCCGCGCTCCCTTCCCGACCATCGTTGCTCACGATGGCCAACTCCTCCTCTACCTCCGACGGTCAAGATCCCTCTCCTCTCTCTTCCTTTCGGATCTAGAACCCTAGGCGAAACGGAACACACAACACCGGTATCGAGCGGGCAAAGGGATCGAGCCTCACCGGCTTGCGCCGCCGCCGCCACCTCGCATGAGCCGCGCCGCCACCATGCGCGCCGTCGGAACCCTGTGCGCCGCCGCCGCCATGCGCTGCGTCGGCGCCTCGGCCCTCTCGGCCGACCGCCGCCTCGTGGCTCGCCTTGCGCTCGTGTGCGAGGGCGCGCCGCCGAGCGCTGTCGGGGCCGCCTCCCGCGCGACGGCCGGATTGCCGCCGCTGCTGCTGTGGCGCAGCTTCGCGAAGTCGCCGCCGCCAACCCGCGTAGCCCGCCGGCTGGCGCCGCCGCCTCGCGCGCTTGCTCCTTGCGCGCGCGCCGCCGACGTCTTGATGCGCGCGGAGCCCGCCGCCGACGCTTGGCGGCCGCGTTTCGTCGCGGTCGGCGCCGCTCGCCCGCCGATCCGCGGTGTTCTCCTCTCTACGGACGCCGCCGCGCCGGTTGGGCGCGCACCGCCGCCATCCGCTTTTCGGCCGAGAGGAGCCGAAATGAGGGTTAGGTTTTAGGTTGGGTGTTATCCGTCGGCCGCTCGCCGACCGTCCGATCAGATCAGAACCGTCCGATCAGATCGGACGGTCGTCGTTCTTGCTGGCCGCATGGGGCCTTTTGGGCCGGCCACGCGAGCGTGGGAGCTGGCCGCCGTGGGCCGCGGTTGCACAAGATGGGCCAAATGGCCATTTTGCACAGTAAATTCCAGAAAATGAAAGTTAATTATTTCAGAAGCATTTATGAGTGAATTTGATTGAATTTTGATCCAAAATCTCTGTAAATTTTTGCACCAACGTGTTAATTCTTTCAGAGATTAAATGTGTACAGTATAATGCTTCTGTATAATGAATTATTTTAGAATAATTACGATTTCATTGCAAAAGTTAATATTGATTGATTTTTATTATTAAATTGAACCAACGGAGAATTTAATTTTGGAAAAATAGATATAATTTCGAAATTTATGATATAGTTATTTTTCTGACCAACGTTGATAATAACAATATTATAATTTTTAATTGATGATTTTATGCATTATTTCTATTTCTGCCCAACGGTGATGTAGATTTAATGTATAGATAAATTTGATAAAATTGTATGTCGTATTTTGACCAACGTTGGAAATAAGGCATATAATTATGTTTAAATGTTCTCACTGAATATGAATTGTGTTTTCAGGAGGATACTCCTTGATGGGCTACATCAGGGATATCCCGGTTCTCAAAGGAGATAACTACGGTGAATGGAAGAAAAAGATTGACCTGGCCTTCATCTTGGCTGAGGTGGACTGGGTAGTCACCACACCGTGTCCCACAGAGCCTGTGGCACCGGTGAGGAATGAAAATGAGGCTGATGCTGCTTGGCAGACCAGACAGAGGGACTATGCTCCCATAAAAATGGCATATGATCTTGATCATAAAAAGTGGGTCACTGCCAACAAGAAATGTTTGGCTGTGATAAAGAACACGATTGAGCCCGCAATTGTGGGCTCAATCGCAGAGTGTGACACTGTCACAGAGTACCTTGAGAAAATAAAGAGTCAGTTTACTGGTTCTTCAAAGACATATGCTACACGGTGATTAAGCGACTTGTGTGATGTAAAGGTACTCGTGGTGGCAGTGGCATAAGAGAACACATACTAAGGATGAGCAACTTGGCATCCAAGCTTAAACCAATGGATTTGGCTCTCAAGGATGAGTTCCTTATTCATTTGATTTTTGCTTCCTTAGGAAAAGTTTGACACCTTTGTTGTCAACTACAACATGCGCCCGAGAAATGGGACTTAAAAAGTGCATAGCTATGTGTGTACAAGAGGAGGAAAGATTTAAATCCTCACATGGTGGTTATATTAACTATGTGAAGGACAACAAGAAAAAGAACTTCAACAAGACTTCTCCTCAAAGAACAAGGAAAAGCCCACGTCCATCACCTCAACAGAATAAGATTGCAGAGACAGAGATCGTTGTCTTCATCTGAAGAAGATGGGACACTACAAGAAGAATCGTCCGATTACTTAAAGATGATAATGGCAAAGAAAGGTGAGGACATTATTACCTTCATAAATGAGTCCTGTATGTACAATATTCAAAATCTACTTGGTGGATTGATTCAGGAGCAACTGTTCATGTTGCCAATAATATGCAGGGATTCCGTTCGACGAGGAATACACAAAGAAAAGAAAGATGCATTAAAGTAGCAAATGGAGTCCAAGCTGAAGTTGAAGCCGTTGGCGATCTTTCATTAGAGCTAGCTGATGGCTTCACTCTTTTACTTAGAGATGTTCTTTATGTTCCCTCTTTACAAAGGAATTTGATTAGTGTTTCATGTTTGAACAATGATGGTTATGATTGTCATTTTGGAAATGGCAAGTGTGAAATAATGTTTAATAAAGAATGTGTTGGTCTTGCCATCTTACAAAATAAGCTTTATTTGTTATCATTATGTGATGATGTGAATGTCGTATGCGATAATGGGAACGTCGCGTGCGAGAAAGTGAATGAACTCGCTCACTGAATGTAAACAGAAACTAAAAGAACTCTAGATGCGTTGTCGAAATTATGGCATCGTCGTTTAGGCCATATTTCGAGGGGAGAATAGAAAACTAGTTAAGAATGATATTCTTCCTCCATTAGAGTTCTCGGACTTAGAACAATGCAGACCGCATTAAAGAAAAATATGTAAAGAAAATTAAGAAGGACGCCAAAAGAAGCACATGAATTCTACAAATTATTCACACAGACATTTGTGGTCCTTTTCCGTGAAAAGTGTGGATGGATATGACTCGCTCATAACATTTACTGATGATTACTCCGTTATGGATATATTTATCCAATCAAAGAAAGAAATGAAGCATTGGATAAATTCAAGATATTTAAGGTCAAGTTGAAAACCAACACGATTTAAAGATTAAGATAGTCCGATCTCGAGTGTGGGAGTACTACGGTCGACATACCCCATATGGACAAGTTCTGGACCTTTGCAAGGTTTTTACAGAAAATGGTATAGTGGCCCGAGATTCTACAGGCGAACCTCAAGAAAATGGAGTAGTGAAAGACGCAACCGCACCTCGATGGATATGGTGCGAAGCATGATGAGCTATTCCACACCGCCATTGAGTCTATGGATGGGGCGTTAAAAACCGCCATTCATATTCTCAACGAGTTCCTAGTAAGTCGGTGCCCAAAACACCGCATTTGCGAGTTGTGGATGTGAAGAGTTCCTCACTAAACCACTTACGTGTGTGGGGAGTCCACTGAGGCTAAAATATTTAACCCAAACCTTGGGAAGCTAGATCCCAAAGCGATGAAGTTGCCATTTCATTGGCTATCTTGAAAAGTCAAAGGTTTTCGCTTTCTCCGTCCGCATGGATATACAAAGTTTGTAGAAACGAGACACGCTGTCTTCTTAGAGGATGAAATGATGAGAGGAAGTATGGTAGCTCGTGAGATTGACCTTGAAGAGAAGCGGTGTATGCGCCCACTCCGATGATTCAAGAGCCATTCTTCACACTACTGCTTGTCGCTGCACCGGTGCAAGACATCAGTGGTGCAAGACTGTTATTGTTCCTCCGTGGCAACAATGAATGAGAATGAGGAACCTGTTCTTCAGATCCTATAGAACCCATTGCCACGATGAGGAGGAGCAACAACAAACCTCAAACGTAAGATGTACCAAATGAGGAGGCCCTAGGAGGTCTCAAAGAGTAAGAAGATCACTATTTCGATGATTATCGATTTATCATCTGAGGAATTTCAAATGGAGGATGATCCCACCTCATTTGAAGAAGCCATGAGAAGCGAAAATTCTTCAAAATGGCTTGAGGCCATGGAAGAGGAAATGAGGTCCATGAAGGCTAATAAAGTCTGGGACTTGGAAATTATTCCTAAAGGAGCCAAAACAGTAGGCTGTAAATGGGTCTACAAGACAAAGCTTGACTCCCAAGGGAATGTAGAAAGATACAAAGCGCGACTTGTGGCAAAAGGCTTTACGCAAAGAGAAGGGATTTATTACAATGAGACCTTTTCTCCAGTCTCATGTAAAGATTCCTTCAGAATCATAATGGCATTAGTAGCACATTATGATTTAGAGTTACATCAGATGGATGTAAAGACGACATTTCTTAATGGGGATTTGGAGGAAAATGTTTACATGGCACAACCGAAAGGTTTTGTCATGGAAGGAAATGAAAGAATGGGATGCCGCCTAAAGAAATCGATTTATGGGTTAAAACAAGCTTCAAGACAGTGGTACTTGAAGTTTGACAGTACAATAAGAAAATTTGGGTTAAAAGAAAATGTAGAGGACAACTGTGTTTATGAAAAGTTTAAAGATGGGAAGTTTATCTTCCTAATTCTATATGTGGATGATATCCTACTAGCTAGTAGTGATGTTAGTCTGCTACTGGAGACAAAGAAGTTTTTGTCCTCAAATTTTGATATGAAAGATCTTGGTGAAGCTTCGTTCGTTCTAGGGATCGAAATTCACCGGGATAGAAACAAAGGGATATTGGGACTATCGCAAAAGACATACATAGAGAAAATCTTAAAGAAATTTGGTATGCATAAATGTAGTCCTTCACCTGCACCTATAGTCAAGGGCGACAGATATGGGGATTTTCAATGCCCCAGAACGATATGAGATCGATCAAATGAAAGCGGTTCCATATGCTTGGTGTGTCGGAAGCTTACGGTATGCACACACCCGACTTAGCATTTGTTCTGGGTTACTTGGCGATTCGAGCAATCTCGAATAGAACATTGAAATTGATAAAGAAAGTCTTGCGTTATTTGCAAGGAACAAAAGGCCTCATGATGACATCTACGAAGATCGATTCACTCCATATAGTGAGGTATCTGATTCGATTTTGCGGAGATGATAGAAAGTCTACATCCGGATATGTGTTCACTCTCGCTGGAGGAGCTATATCGTGGAAAAGCTCAAAACAAACCGTCACTACATCGTCCACAATGTATGCCGAGTTTGTAGCATGTTATGAGGCTACGGGGCAGGTGAACTGGCTAAAGAAGTTCATACCCGGTTTGAAAGTGGTTGACGACATCAATAGACCACTTAAGTTGTACTGCGATAATGAACCATGATAACGTATGCACACAACAATAAGTCAAGTGGTGCCGCCAAACACATTGACATAAAGTACTATGTTGTGAAAGATAAAGTTCGGGATCAAATTATAAGTCTTGAGCATATAAGTACACTAAAAATGCTAGCGGATTAAACACTAAAGGTTTACCACCCAACGTGTTCGAGAGAACATGTAGCGGCATGGGTTTAAGGAAAGCCTATGATTCCTGGACTAAAAGATGGTCCAAAAGATTAAAATAACTATTTCAAAACCAGAGAGGTGTATTGTAACTGTTAAATATATCGACGAATGACCGTGACGATGAGACATGTTACGTGCACTAATCTATGATGGAATGAGTAAAGTCAAAAGTAATTAAAGTTAAAGCATAGATTGAGATCAAGGGAGAATGTTGGATTGATCTCACCGATTAGCCCAACGGCTGTCGGGCCTTGATCGCGCTCGATCGGAGCGCCACCAACCACCGGCCGACGGGCCCCGTCGCGTAATAAATAGAGGTGGGGGCGCGGCTCGACTCACGAGGTTCGCCTGAGCCGCAACCCCCCACCGACAAACCCTAGACCGTTCTAGAGAGGGACGCGCAGTCAGCGGCGGGAAGCTCCATCGCCGTCACCATCACCGGACCTACGCCGCCGCTCCCCTTCCCCGACCATCGTTGCCCACGATGGCCAACTCCTCCTCTACCTCCGACGGTCAGTATCCCCCTCTCCTCTCTCTTCCCTTTCGGATCTAGAACCCCAGGCGAAAACGGAACACACAACAATTATCTGTAATAAGTACTACATATAAATAATTATATTAATGGAGGATTATTGAATCCTCCACAATTATAATAATAGAGAGATATATATATTCTGGTAAATTTACTCATGCCTGTCCTTGTGTGGCAAGGTGGCAAATTGGCAATGGCAATATACCTCTCTTTCGACCAAATAATAGAAGTTTTAAGGTTGATGCTGTAACGTTATTGCTATTAGATTTGTTAAAGTGCTTTACGAGATATAGATAGTACTTCATGACCATGGGAAGATCTGGAGTAGTGAATAGCCTGGGAAGGAGCCTGCTCTCCTTGCCTCATGCGCACATCGTCCAGGCCATGTGGTGCGAGGGAAACCTCCATTGGCCTATTTTTTTTTCTTAGGCACTTTGCTTGAGTTCCTCGACAGATTAGAGAGGAGAGGAGTGACCCCAAGAGGAACCAAAGGCACCAGAAAAGTTCGCATCCCCACACTCGCCGAGGCTACGACTCTGTCTCGATTGGTCCTGCCAGTTTGGACTTAGCTCGGCGTGCAATACACACGTAGAATAGTCGGCAGATCGGCCTGCCTAAATGAGTTGGTAAAGCCAACTTGTGTCAATGACTTCGAACATGGTACGAACTAATTACTACTGCTATCTCAACATTAGTGGAGAGTACTTGCTATGCTGATTGGAAAACTCGCATCTTGTCAGTCAATAAGGAATTTCGTTTGGAATTGTGTCACTTTTTTTTAAAAAAACATCATAGACTCGTGGTTGTAAACAAGGTAAGGCCCAATGTAGCATTCCTAGAAGAGAACCTGGCGTAGCGTGCTATGAAACTGGGCCTACATTATTGGGCCACACATAGATGGCCTGTAACTCCTGAAGTCAGAAGATTTGTTTTTATTTTTTGATGAAGAATGTTGGCCTGTTGGGTATTCAAATAAACAAGTCAAATATTCTTCAGCAATGACGGCAGAGTAAGAACAGAGGAAGCAATCCAACCACTTTTGGATTAGTCATAGAATAGCACTAGCACAAGAGTCTCGTCTGGAATCTTGCTACTGGATACAGTACTTTTTAATGTTAGGTAAGACGAAAACTTTTGTACAACTAGTCTCTCAATCCCCTCGCACTCACCAGCCATTCTCAGTCTTCAAATTTGGGTGTCTCATCCTGTTGTACATATGTGGATAAGACTGAGAAGTCAGAAGTGACCAGGTAGCATTGGCCGACACCTACACATAAAGCTCTCTTTACAAATAACGACTTTTGTTGCATCAGCATCACAAACCTGTATAATCTGCGCCGGTGTCCATGTAATTAGGTCCCAAAGCAAGCTCCTCCAGAACCGGTCCAAATTAGCGCATGCGATTATGCATTGCCTTCGTATGAACTTTTCGTCGATTATCTTTCCAAGTTGTTGTCACGACATGCTTATCCTGATTAGCTTATGGCATGCTTACCTATGGGGTGACTGCTTTTACCACTTCCCTGCCTGCCAATAACACCATTATTCTGTCCTAGTTGATCAGTATTCTTTGCTTTTGTCTGAAGCCATTCTTGGAGAAGGTATCTTTCTGCCCTCCCTGTGAAATGCTTCAATAAAATAAGAATAAGTATATATTAGGTCACTCAACTCTTTGCTTCTTCACTTCATTTAATTTTAGTCCTTTATCTGCAATACCATGTAAAACGCGTCCCCAAAATGTCGATATCGTGCCAAAGCAATCATTTCGTCCGTTTGATAGCTGTTTTGTCCCAAAAAGGAATTAACACACTAACAATCTACCACACACCATCTATTTCTTGAGATTACTGGACCAGAACAAAAACAAGGTACTCACTCCATTTCAGAATATTTTGTTCCCTTTGACTTTTTACGGTCTCCAGAGTTAAACTTTGCCTCTTAATTTTATACATTTATGAAATATTATGGGAGTATAATATTATGATAGTATTTATTACGACAAATCCAACAAGACCATTTTAATATGACCAATCTAAATATTATTGGTAGAAGATTACAAAGTTTGACCAGACAAGTAAAGAGTGAAAAATAAGTAAGTTCATTACTAGCATCTCAGGCGGAATCGAATCATCTGATATTGTGTAGCAATGTCATGGTGCTACAGTATCATAACATTGCGTACGAGCTATTGGATCGAGAAAGAAAGGATGAGACCGCGTGTTGCAATTGCAGCAAAATACATGAACACTGCAACATCACTGTAACAATTGATCTAAACCATTCTTCTCGGAGCAGACGGCTCAGATTTGCCGAATACCATAGCACTGTGACATTGGCAATGGAATAGCAGAGGATGTCAATCCATCTCAGGCTTTCTGTCTTGTGTAGTTTTTTCATTAGGAAGGATTGCGTGTCTCGCAGTTGAGGGCTTCCAATACTTACATTAGCCACCATGGCCAATATTTTCTTCAAGTGGCCTGTTAATTCCTTCGTCTGACGAGAAATTGAAATCTGTTGATTTCTTAACATCTAAGATTCAAAGGTCTCTTTTTGAAGCGAAACTATAGCGCATTATCATGCTCTCATAAGGAAAAAAATACACATTGTCAGTACGAATATGGCATATGTGCATACGTTGACGATGCTTCACAGATCATGTTAGACCATCGATCGTAAGCATCTTTCCTTTCTCTTATCTAATCTCTACAATTTTGGACGGTATGTGGCAAAATAGGACGGTTTCTAGGTTTGCCAACGCGAATATGTTATTGCAAAGCTCATGAGTATGTGATCTTTCAGAAAAGCTCCTAAGTGAGTAGCCATTTAGGAGACTCAAATCTGTCAAGTGTATTGCTTTAAGCCGCTGTTTTCTGCTGTTGCAACGTAGATCAATCTATGAGCAAATATTTGGTTAGGAAAAGCTTCGATGCATATTACGCTTTCCGGTGTGTCCAAATGCAATTCCAGCTGCAAAGCTTGCTTTGTTTTGCTGTAGAAATCCGCAGAAAGCTAGACGTGTGGGCCGGCTTACCTGCATTAGTGCATGCTTGGTTAAAGTGTAAACATATTCCCAACTTGAGCTTTCGGCGGATTAGTTAGTGCACGCATAAGATTCAACTGTTTTCTGTCGATTTTATCTAGTGGTGGACTTAGGGCTAAATCTTAGGTAGGGCGGCATAGATCAAGCCCCAAGCTGCCTTCGCACAGTAAGACTCGCCACCATCACTGCCTCGCTGGACGCTGTGCCCCTAATTCCACATCTCCGCATCCGCAGTTGTTCCACATCTCTGCTCTGCCGCCCACTACTCGTTATTCACTAAGTGGTCAGCATCTTCTAAGTCATATACAAATAGTCAATTTCTACTTGCAATGACTACTGATTACCTTCTATGACTAATTATCACACGTTCACACTTGGCTAATCTATCTAAGCATTGATAATTTGGCATATCACCAATCAGATAGTCTGCATTACACATGTTTTAAGACTGTAGCACATAAATCAAGAACGAGTCAACGAAACAGACAAATTAGACACGAACCACACCAAAAAAGATTCTACTTAACGCAAGCCGCATAGGACGGTTCGCCCCGTGCCACTTCAACCCCTCTAGCCCCATCCCGAGTACCATTGCCTAGCTCCTTCACCTCCTCTGCACGATACCGACGTCGCTGACTACAACCCTAGTGGAACTGTCCCGACAGCCAAGCTCGCCAATCCCACTCACCTTCTCTGGCTAAAGCGCCATTGTGTGAAGCATCAATCCTTAGCCAACTAAAAGGCAGGCTTATGTGTAATCACACCATCCAACTGTTAGAATGATCTCAGGGCATTTGGCTCAACGGCCAAATGCCCCCTCTTGTTTGCATACGATCGGGCGCCCATTAATAGGTGGTGGGCCCTGTCGCATGACGCCACATAAATAGAGGTGGGGGCCGGGGCGGCACAGACACCAAGGTTCACCGTGCCGCCACAAACCCCACTGACAAAACCCTAGACCCGATCTAAGAGGGGGCGTTCCAGCGACGGGATCTACCACCGCCACCTCTACCTCCCTACAGATCGCCGGCCACCCGCGAAACCTCTCGCCCGCCAGGGAGACGCCACTCCTCTTCCCCGACCGTCGCTGCCCGCACGCAGACTTCACTGACGAACCGCGTTGGCCAACTCCTCCTCCTCTACATCGGACGGTTGGTACCTCTTTTCCCTTATGCTCTCTCCCTCTCTGTTTCTCTCACGAACCCGAACAAAAGAACCCACTAAATCTAAACCCTAGGAGATCCTAAAGCAAAGCTAACAATGGTATCAGAGCCACCTAGGAGTCGATCTGGACGGAAAAGGAAAAGAGAACGAACCCCCCTAACCCTAGAAAATGGCAAAAGAACAGAAAGGGGAACGGGTCAAAACCCTAACCCTAGATCTGAAAAGACACTTACCTGGCCGTCGTCGCCGGGCCGTCGTCGTCGCTGGCGTGCGGGAGACCGGCCGAGCCTTGGGCTCACCGGCGCTCCACGTGCGGGGCCACCGTCGACGCGTGGGACAGGGTGCCAACACGGAGCCGCTCGACGGTGGGGCGCTCCCTCTCGGGGGAGCGCGCACGCCGGCGAGAGGGCCCGCGGTGGCGCCGTCTTCTCCTTCTCTGGCGGCGTGGACGAAGTCGCCGCCGCCGTCGCTTCGCGTTCGCTCGGGCGCCAGGCTGAAGAGGGGAGAGGGAGAGGAGAGAATGAGCTACGGTTTCGGGGGCGTCCGCCGCGCGCGGGGTTTTGATCGGGCGAAAACGCCGCTCAGCCGTCGGATGGCGACCAACGGCTGAGATCTCGCCGTGGTCCCTCAAGCCACTTTTGGCCCAGGCGGGGTTTTGCTTTCGCGGCCCAGGCCCAGGTTGCGGCCTAGGTGCGGGGGAGCGAGCGTGCGGCTCGGTTTGAGCAGGCCGCCGTGGGCTATGGGCCGCGCTGAACAGGCCGAATTGGCATTTTGAACAGTAAATCCAAAAAAGAGATTTAATGATTTTCAAAAGTATTTTTTGATGAATTTGAATGCAATTTGAATCAAATTTCTGAAAATTTTTGCACCAACGTGTTAATTTTTCCAAAGATTAAATGAGTACAGTAATAATGCTTCTGAGTATGAATTATTTTAAAATAATTTCTTGTTTCCGCTGCAAAAGTTAATGTTGATTACTCTTTCAATTAAATTCGAACCAACGTGAGAATTTAATTTTTGAGAATTGTTGTGAATTATGATATTGTTATTTCTGACCAACGTTGATAATAACAGTATTATAATTTCTATTTGATGATTTTATGCATTATTTCTATTTCTGCCCAACGGTGATGTAGATTTAATGCATAGATAAAATTGTATGTCGTATTTTGACGAACGTTGGAAATAAGGCATATAATTTTTGGTTATTATGTTTAAATGTTCTCACTGAATATGAATTATGTTTTCAGGAGGATACTCCTTGATGGGCTACATCAGGGATATCCCGGTTCTCAAAGGAGATAACTACGGTGAATGGAAGAAAAAGATTGATCTGGCCTTCATCTTGGCTGAGGTGGACTGGGTAGTCACCACACCGTGTCCCACAGAGCCTGTGGCACCGGTGATGGATGAAAATGAGGTCTTTGCCGCGGACAGCACGGAGGGACTATGCTCCCATAAAAATGGCATATGATCTTGATCATAAAAAGTAGGTCACTGTCAACAAAAAAATGTTTGGCTGTGATAAAGAACACGATTGAGCCTGCAATTGTGGGCTCAATCGCAGAGTGTGACACTGTCACAGAGTACCTTGAGAAAATAAAGAGTCAGTTTACTGGCTCTTCAAAGACATATGCTACACAGCTGATTAAGCAGCTTATGATAGAAAGGTACTCTGGTGGTGGCAGTGGCATAAGAGAACACATACTAAGGATGAGCAACTTGGCATCCAAGCTTAAACCAATGGACTTGGCTCTCAAGGATGAGTTCCCTATTCATTTGATTTTTGCTTCCTTGCCGGAAAAGTTTGACACTTTTGTTGTCAACTACAACATGCAGCCCGAGAAATGTGACCTAGAAAAGTGCATAGCTATGTGTGTGCAAGAGGAGGAAAGATTTAAATTCTCACATGGTGGTTCTATCAACTATGTGAAGGACAACAAGAAAAAGAACTTCAACAGTAATTTCTTCTCAAAGAACAAGGGAAAAGCCCCTGTCCATCAGCCTCAACAGAATAAGTTTGCAGTAGACAAAGATCAGTGTCTTTACTGCAAGAAGACGGGACACTACAAGAAGAACTGTCCCGATTACTTAAAGATGATAATGGCAAAGAAAGGTGAGAACATTATTACCTTCATAAATGAGTCCCTGTATGTACAATATTCAAAATCTACTTGGTGGATTGATTCAGGTGCAACTGTTCATGTTGCCAATAATATGCAGGGATTCTGTTTGACGAAGAATACGCAAAGAAAAGAAAGATGCATTAAAGTCGCAAATGGAGTCCAAGCTAAAGTTGAAGCCGTTGACGATCTTTCATTAGAGCTAGCTGATGGCTTCACTCTGTTACTTAGAGATGTTCTTTATGTTCCCTCTTTACAGAGGAATTTGATTAGTGTTTCATGTTTGGACAATGATGGTTATGATTGTCATTTTGGAAATGGCAAGTGTAAAATAATATTTAATAAAGAATGTGTTGGTCTTGCCATTTTACAAAATGAGCTTTATTTGTTATCATTATGTCATGATGTGAATGTCGTATGCGAAAATGGGAACGTCGCGTGCGAGAAAAATGAATCCTCGTCTACGAATGTAAACAGGAAACGAAAGAGAACTCTAGATGCGTCGTCGAAATTATGGCACTGTCGTTTAGGCCATATTTCGAGGGGGAGAATAGAAAGACTAGTTAAGAATGATATTCTTCCTCCATTAGAGTTTTCAGACTTAGAACAATGCAGAGACTGCATTAAAGGAAAATATGTAAAGAAAATTAAGAAAGACGCCAAAAGAAGCACAGGAATTATACAAATTATTTACACAGATATTTGTGGTCCTTTTCCTGTAAAAAGTGTGGATGGATATGACTCGTTCATAACATTCACGGATGATTACTCCCGTTATGGATATATTTATTCAATCAAAGAAAGAAATGAAGCTTTGGATAAATTCAAGATATTTAAGGCTGAAGTTGAAAACCAACACGATTTAAAGATTAAGATAGTCCGATCTGACCGTGGGGGGGGGAGTACTACGGTCGACATACCCCATATGGACAAGTTCCTGGACCTTTTGCAAGGTTTTACAGAAAATGGTATAGTGGCCCGATATTCTACAGGGCAAACCTCAAAAAATGGAGTAGTGAAAGACGCAACTGCACTCGATGGATATGGTGCGAAGCATGATGAGCTATTCCACACGCCATTCGATCTATGGATGGAGGCGTTAAAACCGCCATTCATATTCTCAACAGAGTTCCTAGTAAGTCGGTGCCCAAAACACCGTACGAGTTGTGGACAGGAAGAGTTCCCTCACTAAACCACACGTGTGTGGGGAGTCTCTTGAGGCTAAAGTATTTAACCCAAACCTTGGGAAACTTGATCCCAAAATGAAGTTGCCATTTCATTGGCTACTGAAAAGTCAAAAGGTTTTCGTTTCTACCGTCTGACAGGATATACAAAGTTTGTAGAAACGAGACACGCTGTCTTCTTAGAGGATGAAATGATGAGAGGATGTATGGTAGCTCGTGAGATTGACCTTGAAGAGAAGCGGGTGTATGCGCCCACTCCGATGATTCAAGAGCCATTCTTCACACTACCTGCTGTCGCTGCACCGACGGTGCAAGACACTGTGGTGCCAGCACCTGTTATTGTTCCTCCTGTGGCAACAATGAATGAGAATGAGGAACCTCCTCTTCAGGATCCTATAGAACCCATTGCCACAGATGAGGAGGAGCAACAACAGCCTCAAACAGAAGATGTACCAAATGAGGAGGCCCCAAGGAGGTCTCAAAGTGTAAGAAGATCAGCTATTTCTGATGATTATCAGATTTATCATACAGAGGAATTTCAAATGGAGGATGATCCCACCTCATTTGAAGAAGCCATGAGAAGCGAAAATTCTTCAAAATGGCTTGAGGCCATGGAAGAGAAAATGAGGTCCATGAAGGCTAATAAAGTGCAGGACTTGAAATTATTCCTAAAGGAGCCAAAACAGAGGGTCAGTAAATGGGTCTACAAGACAAATCTTGACTCCCAAGGGAATGTAGAAAGATACAAAGCGCGACTTGTGGCAAAAGGCTTTACGCAAAGAGAAGGGATTGATTACAATGAGACCTTTCTCCGTCTCATGTAAAGATTCCTTCAGAATCATAATGGCATTAGTAGCACATTATGATTTAGAGTTACATCAGATGGATGTAAAGACGACATTTCTTAATGGGGATTTGGAGGAAAATGTTTACATGGCACAACCGAAAGGTTTTGTCGTGGAAGGAAATGAAAGAATGGGATGCCGCCTAAAGAAATCGATTTATGGGTTAAAACAAGCTTCAAGACAGTGGTACTTGAAGTTTGACAGTACAATAAGAAAATTTGGGTTTAAAGAAAATGTAGAGGACAACTGTGTTTATGCAAAGTTTAAAGATGGAAAGTTTATCTTCCTAATCCTGTATGTGGATGACATCCTACTAGCTAGTAGTGATGTTAGTCTGCTACTGGAGACAAAGAAGTTTTTGTCCTCAAACTTTGATATGAAAGATCTTGGTGAAGCTTCGTTCGTTCTAGGGATCGAAATTCACCGGGATAGAAACAAAGGGACATTGGGACTATCGCAAAAGACATACATAGAGAAAATCTTAAAGAAATTTGGTATGCATAAATGTAGTCCTTCATCTGCACCTATAGTCAAGGGCGACAGATATGGGGATTTTCAATGCCCTAGGAACCAGTATGAGACCGATCAAATGAAAGCGATTCCATATGCTTCAGCTGTCGGAAGCTTACAGTATGCTCAAGTATGCACACATACGACTTAGCATTTGTTCTGGGTTACTTGGCGATTCGAGCAATCTCGGAGCAGAACATTGGAAATTGATAAAGAAAGTCTTGCGTTATTTGCAAGGAACAAAGGCCTCATGATGACATACTGAAGGTCGATTCACTCCATATAGTGAGGTATCTGATTCGATTTTGCGGAGATGATAGAAAGTCTACATCCGGATATGTGTTCACTCTCATTGGAGGAGCTATATCGTGGAAAAGCTCAAAGCAAACCGTCACTACATCGTCCACAATGTATGCCGAGTTTGTAGCATGTTATGAGGCTACGGGGCAGGTGAACTGGCTAAAGAAGTTCATACCCGGTTTGAAAGTGGTTGACGACATCAATAGATCACTTAAGTTGTACTGCGATAATGAACCCGCAGTAACGTATGCCAACAACAATAAGTCAAGTGGTGCTGCCAAACACATTGACATAAAGTACTATGTTGTGAAAGATAAAGTTCGGGATCAAATTATAAGTCTTGAGCATATAAGTACCGCAAAGATGCTAGCGGATCCGCTTACTAAAGGCTTACCACCCAACGTGTTCGGAGAAAATGTAGCCGGCATGGGTTTAAGGGAAAGCCTATGATTTCTAGACTAAAAGATGGTCCAAAAGATTAAAGTAACTATTTCAGAACAGAGAGGTGTATTGTTGCTGTTGAATCTATCGGCGATTGACCGTGACGATGAGACATGTTCTATGCACTAATCTGTGATGAAATGTGTAAAGGCAAAAGTAATTAAAGATAAAGTATAGATTGAGATCAAGGGGGAGAATGTTAGAATGATCTCAGGGCATTTGGCTCAACGGCCAAATGCCCCCCTTGTTCGCGCCCTGATCGGGGGCGTCCAGCCCAATAGGCTGGTGGGCCCCTGTCGCCAGCGCCACATAAATAGAGGTGGGGGCCGGGGCGGCACAGACATCAAGGTTCACCGTGCCGCCACAAACCCCACTGACAAAACCCTAGACCCGATCTAAGAGGGGGCGCTCCAGGGGGGCATTTAGCCGTTGAGCCAAATGCCCTGAGATCATTCTAACACCAACTGCCCACAAGCAAGCACACATCAAGAGGTAGTGCCATAGCTTTTTATGTGAAATAACTAGACACAAGAACAAGCGAAATAAATAAACACAAGGTCAAGCAGTGACTCGCCGATCGTCTCGGCCTTGACTTGCCTAACAGGTAATGCCTCCTGGCCACGTGGCGGCTTTCCATGCCACCACCGAGCGGGTCTCGCGCGGTGGGGCGTAGTAGGCCTCCTGCCGTGCATTTTGAGCGTAGCACGGGTGCAATTTTTGTCAATTTTTTTGTGGGAGTTATTTTTGCTACTCCGTCACGAAATAGTGTTATTTTAGCTAATAACTCTTTGTATGCTGACACGTCTAATCTCAAAACTATTCTTTGGCACTCGGTGATAGGTACGAACTGGTCATCGTTTTCGCCCTAAAACTGCGACGATGACGGCGCGGCCGGATCTCTCCGGAATGCAGATTATATTCCAACTTGCGGTGCAAGTTAGATTATATATCGATCACCTCTACACATCTTCATCATCGGATGGCGACACGAGCTCATAATAACCGTGAAGAGTTCGCTCAAAGAATGCAAACCACTAGAACTCTGTACACCTGATCTCCACAAAATTATAGAGATTTTTTGCCAGTAGTTTACATATGGCGTAAGAAACCAGAAGCTTGTAGGTTATCCTACTCCATAAGGTGTAAGTAGGTTACACGGCTAAGCAAAAAAGCTCAAAATTGCGTGTAGCATTTCTAAGCTTGGCTCATTTGTTTGGGTTTGGCAAGAAAAAGATGAGGCTTACGCCAAGGAATTCCTAGCCATCTTAGTAGGTTGGTGCATGTTTCCCTCGGCAACTTGACATTTGAGCTTGCAGTGTATGTAGCAGTCAATAACCAAGTGTACTACCTTTATTTTGACGATTTAAACCGGTCCATTTGGCTCTTACCTGATTGAATGACCTCGTACGTCATCCTATACCAGCCCAAACAAAGTGAAAGCTTACTCGTATAGCATCGAGTCAAGTGTCCATTCCCCAATCCCCAAGGAAACGGTATGGATGAATGGATCCGTCATGTAGAAATAAATCGCCACACTTGATAGTCTCACGAAACTACACGGGAACGAACGAACCAGCGAACAAAGCGATTGAGGCGTCCGGTCTGCCTGCCAACTGCCAAGATGGACGGGCGTGCGTCTAAGACCAAACTAGGCAAAGATGTCCCGGGAGTGACGATTCGGCCGTGGGCTGCGTTGGATTCGCGGGGAGGGAGAAAGCGACCGGAACCTGGACGTGGCAGCCGCGGTGCCGCAAGAGCCTGGACTCGCGCGCCGCGCCGCGCCGACGCGGCATTCACCGGTTTGGACCACGTTTTGTCCCTCGGTTCGGCCGCGCCGCGCCGCGCCGCGCCGTCCAACCCCACGCCCCGTCTCGTGTCACCGTTTCCGCGCGCCCGTGCCGATTCGTGCAGGGTTGGCCGCTGCAGCGGCCCAAAGCTGTCATTTCAACCGGATTTGCATGCCGTTGCGTTTTTGCCCCGTCGCTTCCTTCATCTCGCATCCGTTAGTTTTCTGCTTTCTGGGGGAGTTTACGGCCAAAATGACACGGTTGCACCGTAAAATAGCAAAATGAGTCACACGGACGAAATGGTAAAAATAGCATTCGTGTCGCGTTTAAAGTCCACGACAGAGGGCCTCTCATTCGACAGTAGGACCCCTACTGTGCATTTTGAGCACGACAGGGGTGTTATTTTTATCATTTCGTTAGGAGATATACTATTTTTGCTATTTCACTTCAAAAGGAGACTAAATGCTCCATTCTCACACGCATCAGTGAACCGCACGAGCATAGTTTTCCTCTTTTTGACCAACATAAGTACACTATATAGCAGTGATGTGACGTGATATGTTGCAAATAATGCAGCAAAAAATAGGAACGGAAGACACAAATTCTACGTGAAAAGTCCTTGTGGGAAAAAAATCATGGACGTACGAAGGCGGTATCACTATATGAGGAGATATTTACGATGAAGCTCTTGCTATTGCCCAATGGACTACAGGACTGAATTTATAGTGGTACATAAAAGACTCTGTACAGGAGTAGTCCCATGAGTTGAAGTAGTACACGAAATTCATATCACACTCAAACTCAATTCGTATCACACTCAAACTTAACAATCTGCATCTTGAGACGAATTCGTGATGAATACCTTGTGCTGAACGCCCGTAGAACTACTCTCAGTAATTAAGATCGGAACAATCTTGTCAAAAACACTTCTCATAAAGCCAAATTGAGTAACCAAATGGTCAGTCATATAACGACATAAGCCAAGACATCACCTATGGTGCTGAATAACTATAGTGAAGAAAACAACTCATGGACTTGAAATTGCTCCACCTGAAAGGCTGGAGCACGTAACTCGGCAATCAACGCCCACTGAGGATCAACTTGTACATGTAGCCATCACCTACGTCAAACCGCCGATTGTAAAAGTAACTGAATTCCATGAGATTGTCAAAAACTACTCATGTAGAAGAACATCCGGGTGAAAGGAACCTCAATGTGCCTTCAATAGAGTAGAAACAAATTCTGCAATAGACCCCTCATATTGAGATGGGACAGCTAGAACGTACTGCATTGCAATACCAAACGTTGTAGTATCTATGCGGATAATAAACTCTATCTTGCACTTAAATCCTTCATCTCAAATTGGAACCGGAGTAAAACTTTCACTTTCAAACAGCAAAACTCTCGAGAGTATTATGCTAGCTACCATCAAGGTGTTATCAAATTCATGAGAAATGTTGCCAAAGCCTCCACAATGATCAACTAAAAGTGATCCAAATTGCAACATATCCAAATGGTGAATAGAACACCAAAATCAGTTGTCTCCATAACTGACATTGTTTTTTTTTTCAAAACATAAAAAATTTGATACCTGCAAAGCTCCACCTTGGACCCCACATGTGCGGATCTTGCCGCAATAACCCGTACAAGACGACAGATCATCGAAAAAAATCGTCAGTGATTGCTGACGGAACGAACCGCCGCTGGAGCTGTCATCGGGGTAGAACACGGGTTGGTGCCGAGACGGAGTTGAGGTGAGTTGAAATCACTGAACGCCTAATCGGAGTTGAAGTTTGGTACACGGTTGTGTACGCGAAGCATATCTGTTCAGAATCTCACGTAGCAACGCAGGTCTTTGGAACTTCCTGGGTGCTCTTTGGTGTGCACCTAGCAATTTAGGAGAAAATCACAAAAGTGATTCACAGGACACATTCGCCTGTGCTCTGGACTCGGCTGCTTCTCGGGAATCAATATTTGCAGGACGATGGGACCTTAATCACGAAGGCACCATTCTGACTTTTACTTCAGATTCGGCGACTAGAACTGAGTTTTTTTCTTCATACTAGTATAGTGCCCGTACTAACGTCACGGTTTCATTTCAGGGATGCACATGAAAACAACCAAACGACGATATTTTTTCATAGTTTAAGTCTCATGCAATTGTATATGACCATGTATATAATCCGGAAAACACTCATGCATAACAAGGCATAATAAAGTCATGTCTCGCATACTACAAATAATAGTATAGTGCTCGTGCTAACGCCACGGCTTCATTTCAGGGATGCACATGAAACTCGTGCTAACGCCACGGCTTGATTTCAGGGATGCGCATGAAAACAACCAAACGACAATATTTTTCTATAGTTTAAGTCTCACGCAATTGTATATGACCATGTATATAATCCGGAAAACACTCATGCATAACAAGGCATAATAAAGTCATGTCTCGCATACTACAAATAATTCATGAATTGCTTAAGTTGATCTTGGAGTTCTCCAGGGATAATATCTGTACATTCATTTGCACTGCTCTTCAAAATGTCCACCAAGAATTCCGTCCTCAGTGAATGTGATATCTGTGGATGACAGATAATAAGTTAACTTATTAATTTGCTATGTAGTCTACAAAATATACATAGAGAATATATATGCTCACAGTGTTGATAAACGACAATCTTTCGCCATTCCACGTCTTTAGGAAGTTGTATACAAGGAAGCCTGCCAATTTCCTGGAGAAGAAGAGCAAGTGTTTATTTGTTGTAGATAAATCAAATGACTATTTGATAAGAAAGATGAAACATATTATATGTTTTTACCAGTCTCCAGTTTTTGGAACCCCTTTTTTGAATTCACGACGCCAGCCATAAATATTGTCTTTCCATGCAGGATTCACCAATTTCATGGCGAGATTGAAATGATTGAAAATATTATGTAATGTAGTTATATATGGCATACTTGGATCATTACCCATGCACCACAGATACCACAGATTTGGAGAATGCGGATCCATAATGTAGACAATTTTGTTACCCCTGTCTATTATGAATAAAGTGTAGAACCTATCTCGATAATATGGCAATAGAACCTGTAAACAAACACCCAGACTATAAGTGCAAAATAAAATATGTTTTTAAAGGAGTTTACAGAACATATCTTACAGTGCTGCAATCTTTAATATCGTACTCCATGTCAGGCCAGCATTCAAGCAATTTTGCTAGTTCTTTGTAGTCTATCTTGTCACAACATCACGGATATCGTCCAAACTGAGTTATGGCCTGTTGATTTTTGCAAAAAATTATAATTATTTGATTAATTATACAATTATATACACAAGAAGGGAATAATTATATCAACTTACACAGAACTTGAGGTCCATGAAGTGGTATTTGTCTTCTATAAACAACCTAGCTATGTTGTACGTAACCGTTCGAACAACCATGTTGAAGCAATCATGATCCATGGGTTTGTTTGCATCTAAAATATCTCTAATTGTTCTGAGACTTATAGAGATTGGGTGTGGTCTGGTGCTTTGGACCCATTCTTTGCTAAAAAAAACAAGGACCATGAACGTATTAGTTGATCACATCTTTTAGTATTATTATTAGTAGTAGTATATTATGCCATTAATATGAAAAAAATACTTACTCTAAACACTCCATATCGTCTATCGGCCATATGTATGTGCTCACCGATGCATGATTCCTTTTCGTAAAGTGAATATTCGTGTCGAACCGGGAGCGAAAGATCCGAATTCTCTGTGTTCATATACCGGTCCAGATTTCCAGTATACAGTCTCACAAAAATGAATATCACAATCATATCACGAATTGAAAATGACATTAATTAATAAAGGGTTTGATACAACGAGTCGAATAACAATTAACAAATATCCAATGAAAGACAAAGCGGAAGCATAATAATATATGGGGCCACACGATGCGCCACGTGCAATCGTGCAGGTCAAGGCCTACTCGTCCAGGTCCTCACCGTCGGGGAACAGATCTTCTCCTGAATAAGATTTATTCAGCAAGAGTGAGCACTACTACCGTGCTCACAAGCTACACCCAATATTGAACTTAAATGCATGCATAAGGTAACAAGTGAGTATAGCAGGGGTTATTTTGCATAAATGACATTTTACGGTTAAATATCAATAGTAATTTCAAGGCGTTTTCATTATATAACTCAAATCAGATTTTCATTGTCATTATGATAACATGGATAACCTCCAAAGAATTAGTGAAGGATACCCTCCTAACACTTGGCTTCCCGCCCAATTTTTCATAAGGATAAACCATCCTAGCCATGTGATAAAACAGTTTTAAAACCAAAAACAATTCTAACTTTAAGTGGCATTGCTAGCATGTCCATGACCGCGGACGCGGCTATTCGAATAGTTTCTACTCTGCAGAGTGTGTACAACTTTACCCACACGAGATGTCATGCTCGATATGTCGGCCACTTCACGCTTCCGTAGGCGTGCGACTGAGCATTTATCATGAGGCCTTTACGATGTTTTGCCCTAGTATACTCATGCCCGCTAAGGTTTCGCTCCTTTGGACTAACCGTCCTCCGGAAGCCCCCTCTTGCGCCAAGTGGGAATAAAACGTCTAACCGACACCCACATAAACACATAACATAAATACACTAGAACATCACAAGTTAGTTAGCCAAATCCTGCCCATACAAGACGTGTGGTAGTACGTTTAGGCATAGCAATTAGCGGCTCAAAGACCGGTCCTCAAATGACTTGGCGACTTTCAGACAAACCACAGGTCTTAATCTTAACAGATTAAACCGTGCATAAACTCGCACCCACCTTTACAACCATTTCGCTTGAGTCCAAACCCATTTTTGATTTTAGAGTAAAACCCTCCTTTTTAAATCCATGTGGTAAAACAATACCACAATTTCAGTTTTGGAACAATTTATAAGAGATTTGGCTAAACCTTCCCAAAATTTGTAAGTGTGAACTAAGCCAGGCTAAGCATTTGACTAATTTTGATAATTTTTAGTCTATGGTGTCAAGGCAAACAATTATAATGTTCAAATGGGTCATACAATGGAACATGGGAATAACTATGTAAAAACAGGACACCAAAATATTTATATAAACATATGCATGCATTAAATAATTTAAAAACTGAAAATACTTTAAAATACTGGGGGCAATATGGTCAATGGTATAACTTACCTTCGTTGATGTCCTGGAAGTCTAAATCTTCAGTGGGGTCGAGCTCTCCGGAGTCGTCAAAGTCTAAACACGAAAATACGATAAATTCAAATTCAAATTCAAATAAATTCAAAAACTCAGCTCAAATCAACTCCAAATTGAAATATTTTGGTTTAGTTAGCTAGATTATAATTTTATATAAATTTTGCAATTTGAATCACCCAATTTGGAGTTCGTATGCAAAAGTTATGAATTTTTGAAGTTTATAACTAAATCTGAAATTTTATTGAATTTCCAGAATTATTTTCCTACTGAAAATCCATTTATTGCGCAGTGATTACCTCAGCACAGTATTTCGGAAAAAAAAGATTTAAAATTCATTTATGACAGGTGGGCCCCATGAGTCAGTGACTCGGCCCATGTGGACCAAGTCCACCGTGCTTTGGAAGGACTGGCACGTGGGCCGCGCCGCGTGTGCGTGTGCGTGGCTCATCGACTGGCGCCACACGGTGTCTTGGCCGAGATGGCGCCCAGGTGGCACCACGGTGGCGGCCACGTCGGCTTGACGATGGCAACCGTGTCGGGCGCGGCCGACAACGGCGATCGGCGGCTCTCCGGCGAGGGTGAGTGGTCGCAAAATGTAGGGGGAAGTAATGCGATCACGATGGTACCGTTTTGGGCGTGAATGGTCGTCGGAGCTGACCGGCGGCGGGTCTTTGGCGGCGGAGAGGCTCGGGTGTCGACGAGGTAGGAGTTCCGGCGGCTCCCAGGCGAAGTGGAGAGGACCACCGTGTTCGCGAGAAGGTGCTGATGCCGAAGGTGGCGACGAAAAGGATGCGGCGGCGTCGCAGGCGGCGGGAACGAAGCTCCAAGCTTCACGGTCGCCGGCGATGGAACTTCAATTCCGAGCACTAGAGATGATAAGCGTGGCGGTGGGTGGTGGCTTCGGGATCGGTGGAGGAATGCGCACCCGAGGCTGCCTTTTATAGGCGCCGGGGTGCTCTGGTGCGGCGTGGAGGAGGTGGGGGTCATGGCGGCAGTTTCGGGAGACGTGGGTGAACTGCCGCGGAGAAGAGGGAAGAAGGTGGGGGAAAAGTGGCGGAGGTGGACACGGTCTCGTGCGCACGTCGCGGGGAAGTCGGGGGCATGCGTGGTGGCCGTTAGCGGAGCTCGGGCGCGTGCGGAAATGGCGGGCGACTGTTGCGGCGTGAGGAGGAAGAAGAGGCGAGGAAGACGACGACTCGGAATCGTCCGATTTCGATTGGACGGTTGATAACGAGATGGAATGAAGCGATGCGTTGAGATTGAGCACACCGTTGGATTTTGATCCAACGGTGGAAATTAGATCGTGCGAATCGGTAAGTGGTTCTCGGGCGCAGCCGTTGGATTTAGATCCAACGGTGGATGGGGAGGGAAGGCGCGCGAGCGCGGCCGTTATGGGTGGTGTGCGGGAGATTTGGGCCGAGGCCAATGGGTTTTGGCCAAAAGCCATTTCTGGATTTTCTTTTGCTTTTCTATTTGTTTAAATCCTGATAATTCATAATAGCTTTAGAAAATAGCAAAATACTTCCAAAATTATGGAAAAATTCACGAAATTCCATATTCTTTCGGACTTAATAAAATTATTCCCAACTTTATGTTGGCTTTTAGTTTTGTAAATAAATTTGTTTTAGCCTTAACTTAATTATAATTTTTTTAGAAACTCCAGAAAAACCACAAAAATAATTTAATTTTAAATTTTACTGAAATTGAAAATTGGGCTGTTACAAACCTACCCCCCTTAAGGGAATCTCGACCCGAGATTCAGGATTGGTCAGCAAAGAGCTCGGGGTAGTTGGTCTTGAGGTCTTCTTCTTTTTCCCATGTGGCTTCACTTTCTGGGTGATGACTCCACTGTACCTTGTATGATCGAATTATCCTGCTCCTGGTGACACGTTCTGCGACATCTATAATCTTGATGGGTCGCTCCACGTAGGTGAGATCTTCCCGAAGATCGAAGCTTTCCAGGAAGGTATGGTCTTCTGGTGCTTGCAGGCATTTCCTCAACTGGGATACATGGAAGACATCGTGCACTGCTGACAAGGCTTCGGCACTCAGGCGATATGCTACTTCCTCTTTTGGCGAATTTTGTATGGTCCCACAAATCAGGTGCGAGTTTTCCTTTGTTCGAATCTTCTTACTCCTCCGAGTGGGTGACTCGAGATAGACCAAGTATCCTACCTCAAAGTTTAAATCCCTTCGACGGTTATCGGCATAACTCTTTTGTCGGGTTTGTGCCACTTCAGTGTTCCCTTATAGCTTTGACCTTACTTTACGCATCTTTGATTATCTCGGGTCCAAAGAGCCGATGTTCTCTAATTCATCCACGAAGTGGAGTTCGCATTTTCTTCCATACAAAGCTTCAAATGGAGCCATTTGCAAGCTAGCTTGATAGCTATTGTTATACGAGAATTCGCATACGGCAAATTCTTGTCCCAACTTTATCAAATTCGAGGCACAGGCTCGGAGCATATCTTCGAGGACTTGATTGGTGCGTTAAATCGACCATCCGTCGAGGATGATAGGTCTGATCGAAGTTGAGTCGGTGCCTAAGGCTTCATGCGACTCGCGGAATCTTGATGTGGCGAGAACCTGCATCGGACACGATCTTCTTGGGTACCCCGTGTAGACAAACAATCCTAGCCACATATAACTCTGCCAACTGGCTGCTTCTGTATGTAGTCTTGACGGGAATGAAGTGAGCTACTTTGGTCAACCGATCAACTATCACCCAGATAGAATCATATCCCGATTGGGTCCTAGGAAGTCCGGTGATGAAATCCATGCCAATTTCTTCCCACTTCCATTCTGGAATTGGTAGTGGCTGCAACAATCCAGCTGGTCTCTGATGTTCTGCCTTAACTCGCTGATACACATCACAGCGAGCAACGAACTCAGCGATCTCTTGCTTCATACTGACCCACCAGTAGTTCCTTGTTCATCTTCAGCGAATCCTGGAGCCTTGCCTCTTTGCATATTCTTCTTGATCTCCTTGATGTCATCATCTTCTAGTTGTTTTTCTCTGATCTGACCTTGAAGAGTTGGTTGTACTTCCAAAGCATTCACACAACCTTGACTGACAATCTCCAGGTTTAGACGCTTCAACTCCTCATGTAGCTCTGGCTGATCTTGCTGCACCATCATGGTATTACAATAAACCTTTCTGCTCAAGGCATCTGCAACTACATTTGCTTTGCCCGGATGATAGTGGATCCCCAGATCATAATCTTTTATCAACTCTAGCCACCTTCTTTGCCGAAGATTTAATTCTGACTGCGTGAAGATATATTTCAGACTCTTGTGATCCGTGAAAATCTCACAGCGATTACCGATGAGATAATGCCGCCAGATCTTCAAGGCATGCACAATCGCTGCTAACTCCAGATCATGCGTTGGATAATTCCCTTCATGTGGTCTCAACTGTCTGGATGCATAAGCCACTACTTTGCCTTCCTGCATTAATACACATCCGAGACCTTGACGGGATGCGTCGCAGAAAATCTCAAAATCCTTACGGATATCGGGTAAAACTAGCACAGGTGCTGAGACTAATCTCCTCTTCAGATCTTGGAAACTTTCTTCACAGGCATCTGTCCATTCGAACTTCTTCTCCTTCTTCAGAAGTTGGGTCATGGGTTTTGCAATCTTAGAGAAATTTTCTATAAACCTGCGGTAATAACCCGCTAGTCCAAGGAAACTTCTCACTTCGGTGACTGTCCTGGGTTGCTTCCAATCTGACACTGCTTCAACCTTGGCAGGATCTACTGCAATTCCTCCTGCTGACACAATATGTCCAAGGAATGCCACTTGACTTAGCCAAAATTCACTTTTGCTGAATTTAGCATAAAGCTGATGCTCTCGGAGCTTGTCCAGTATCATCCTGATATGCTTCTCGTGTTCTTCTTCATCATTCGAGTAGATGAGAATGTCATCGATGAAAACAACCACGAACTTATCCAAGAATTCCATGAACACTTTGTTCATCATATTCATAATTTTTTTGTAGTTAATTAGTCGTAATTAAATTTACCGTAGTTAATTTGTTGCAATTAATTCAATCTTAATTAATTTAGTCGTACTTAATTAATCATAATTAATTCAATCTTAATTAGTTTAGTCATAATTAATTAATCATAATTAAATCTGTCGTGGTTAATTAGTCATACCAAGCGGCCAGGCGTCTTGCAAGCTTCTCGCCCACCGCCGCAGCAACGGTTTTTGCTCGGTTCAATCTCGAAACGAGTGCGACGCACACATTTTGCCGGAGTTCACATGAAATAATAAAACACCCGAGGGACCGGGGGGGCAGGGCAGCGGGGATGGGCACGCAGTTGGTTAATTAGTGTCCACCTTGCCTCACGTCTCGACACCCGCGTCCAAGCGCTTTGTGCCAAGCGGCGGGGGTGTCTTGCAAGGTTCTTGCCCACCGTGGCGGCAACGATTTCTACTCAGTTCAATCCAGAGACGAGTGCGACACACATATTTTACCGGAGTTTACATGAAATCATAAAACACCTGAGGGCCAGGGGCGAGGCAGCTGGGACGGACGCGTAACCGGTTAATTAGCGTGCATCGCGCCGCACGTGTTGGCACCCGCGTCCAAGCGCTTCGTGCCAAGCGGCGAGGGGGAGGCGTCTTGCAAGCTTATCACTTGTCGCGGCGTCAACAATTTTTGCTCGTTTCAATGCTTCTCGCCCACCACCGTGGCAACGGTTTTTGCTCAATTCAATCTGGAGACGAGTGCAAAGCACATAGTTTATCAGAATTCATATGAAATCATAAAACACTCGAGGACCGGGGGGAGGGGCGGGGCAATGGGAACGCACGTGCGGTGCGGAGTTCGGGCCCCGGACGTACGGAGGAGGCTTGTCTGTGCCTCGGGGGCACAGAGGAGGCAGCACCAGGCCTGGGGGTGCGGACTTGCTAGGTTGTGCATGGAGGAGGGGTCCGGCCAACTAAGGCACAGACTCGACGACGTGTCAGGCAACGGAGGATCCGCGGTGCCATTTTTGCATTTGATGTCAGGAGGGGCTAGATTTGCTGTTGAGGGCGTCAACAGTGCCATTTTAGCAAGAAACTCGAACTCCGCTTAGGATCACCCTCGAACAAACAGACCACACGTTGTGACGTCTACGTAGCTCCAATACACAGATTCAAGCAAGTCGTAGCTCCCAATCTGCTTTCAGACGACGACTTGGTATAGAACGATCCAATCCAACCTGGACACTCTTGATATTGGTTTAATGCCGCGCGGGTGATGCCCACGAGAGTCACCGCCTCCTAGGGGCAGCAGTTTGAGTTTCGAACCTAGAGCTCTGATACTACTTGTTGCAAATCATGCACCGAAAAATAAGAATGAGAGACATGAATTTTATGTGAAAACCCTTGCGAAAAAAACAAGGGCGCACGAAGGCGATATCACTATATGAGAAGATGTTTACAATAAAGCTCTTGTTCTTGCCCTATAGACTATAGGGCTGATTTTATAGTGGTACATGAAAGGCTCTGTATAGATGTAGACCTACGAGTTAGAGTTGCACATGAAATTTAGACCTCACACAAACTTAATTCGTATCACACCCAGATCCCCCTATCACGTGCCAGGCAACCCAACCTACCCCTGTCGCGCCCCAAACGCCCCTCTACTGCGCGCTAGGGGCCTAGATTCCCCTATCACGTGCCAGGCAGCCCAACCTGCCCCTGTCGTGCCCCGGACACCCTTCTACCGCGCGCTAGGGGCCTAGATCCCCCTGTGCCATGCCATCCAGTCACCCAATCACCTCGTTGTGCCCTGGATTCCCCATTGAGGGTTGTTTACTGATTTGCACATATAAATGGATTACAATATGTACAGGCTATACAGGGAAATACACAACAAATATGGTGCGGATTAAGCTATTTTTTGTACATGTGATAATACATAGAAAGTCAGACATACAGGGAAGCACATGATTTCATACGCCCTTTATCGATTTGTGCATATAATGGAGCACAATGTGTACAAGCTATACAAGAAAACACACAAAAAATATGATGCAGATTGGACTATTTTTGGTACATGTGTAATACATAGAAAGTCAGACATACAACAAATATGATTTCATGTGCCCTATTTGGAATGAGAATTCTTGGCTTATTAGGCACTGTTTGGCACCGCAATAGCAAAAATAGCCCCCCCGGAGCGAAATGACAAAAGTATTTTGGTTTAGGGTTGGTACACACGCTGTTATCATGATTGTAGTGTTTGCAGAACCGATTCCTTTCGAAAACGAGAAGGAAATTTGAAATAGGCAAAATAGTTGTGAATTAAATTTGAAAGATTTCATGACATAGTTGCAAATTACATAACACACAGGGATTGATTACGTGCATTAGAAACGACAGCATGCACGAATCAACAAACAAAAAAATACCTATGATACATGATACGGGAGTGCTCGATCTTCTCGACGTAGGATCGAAGATAACTTGCATGCTTGACTTGACCAATCGTAGTTGCTCACCCGATGTCAATGGATGAACTTGCAATTCTTTAATTCGCCCAATATCATGTGTACTCTACCCGACCACCAATCATAGTTTTATCGATCTCCCAATTCCTGACGGAAAACAGAACGATCTTTGGAAGAATAACTCCATATTCCCTTTCAAGTAGTTGGCTTCACCAAACTTTTTGGAAGAATTAAGTGTTGAACGCTATTGATACAAAAGCAATCAAAATATTTAATCGTGGTCTCAGGTTTACAATGGGGTGTACCCTTGAATATATAGTGCCCTCCTCCACCTCATGGCTGGCCAAGAGGCCCTAGTCCTAGTCTATTTCGGCCAAGGTGCCCTCCAATTCGGATTCAAACTAAAACAAAAAGGAAACTCTGATTTTATAACTGTCACATTATTTCAGACATATCAGCTGGAACACATCGAATATGAGGCCGAGAGAGGATCCATTGCATTGAGCTTGAAGTTATCTTTTCAACAAGTAGAAGAACACCCAAATTGGACTCTACCTGTAAAAGTTAGTCTTTTCAATCCGAGGCTGCTGCTGATTCCGAAGCAAATCCGGGTTGAATCTAAACCTTCCTATCTTTAGTCTGCTTGTTTGAAAACATCTTGAATCCATGAGAGACATTTTAAAGTAAGCCATTTAAACCTTCGGAAAGTCTTAGGATAGTAGATCACTCATAGGTGCCCAACAAGCCACAGACTCCCTTGTTTAGCAATCCTCGCGCGATACCCTGACAACATGTGCAACCTCTAATCAAGTTGTCATAGCTTTGTGTAGAAAACTCCAAATCACATACCGTTTGATCCATTAGAAACTAGACTTGATAGGATTTCTAAATATAAATTTTGTGTGCATTGGAAACCTCAGAATTGGTGCAGAAAGCTTCATAAACTTTGTGGATAGAACAACGAGCACCATGTTGATTGAAACTTGATTGATCTTGTTTCCTCCTCTTGGTTTGCATGAAATACTTTTGTAGTTAGGATTAGGAATCAAATCCTATTAGGATTTGTAATCCTGATGCAATTCGAATTTTAGAAATTCTTGACTTCGCCCTCCTTTGGTTTGTGTCCCCATGCAGCATGGTGTGTGTCTGCTTCTTCATTTCTCTTCTTGCTTTCTTGGTTTTCTGTCGAAAGAGATTCTCTTCTTTCTAGGGTTTGGCCGAGAGGCTTGTGTTTCCATTCTCCTTGTTTGTTCTTGGTAGCAATAAGGCTAGAAGTTGTAGGGATGTCCTTATCAATACATGTGCGTAATTTTGGCATCGGAAAAAAAATGTGGATCAGAACAAAGTTGGTCTTGGCGGCCCATCAATGCCTTCCCATTGTATCCTACAGGCCCGCGGGCATGGCCAGTCCTGAAGGTTGCCCACCAATGCGCTTTGAAGATTTCCTCAGGACTAAGCAACCGCTTAGCAGGAGCATCGGGAACTCAGCCAGCCCCCGATGGGACAATCAATGTCTTCCTCTTGTCTACTGTAGACCCACAGACACGACCAATTCTGAAGGCAGTCTTGTACTGGGAGACTGGCTAGAAGATAGAATGATGTTAGCAGAACGTAAGGCCAAATCAATTAGCAAGACACAAATTGAACATAACTTATCTCTTCTATCCGTAGTGCGCCCGGGCGACGGGGAGTGCTAGGATGGCCGCCGGTCTCACTAGCTGGAGCCTTTCCCTTGTCCGCCGCACGCTTGGCCCAGCCGTCCTCTGTGTGCTGTTCGACACTCTTGGGCTCCATCGCCACATTTCCCTTGTCTTACCCGTTTTGGGTATGTAAGGTTTCTAGCGTTGGAAGAACACTCTATCGTACATGTCCAGGTCGTTGATCCATTGGAAGAAGAAGCAATGCTCTTCCGGCTGCCATGCACGGATAAAGTTAGCGATATGTGGAATGCAACATAAAAGGCAAAAAATTGATGTGTGTGTGAGATTGTCTTACGTGTGATATCCCCACACGTGTAGTATACCTGGGCGGTGGTTGCCGAGTGTATGGACTGAATGGTCCAAGTCGGGTTTTCACAGTCGCATTGTGGTCGTGGAAACTTCGGTGATACAGTCACATGCTTCATCGAACAATTACGACTACTTAATTATGACTAATTAACTACGACTAAATATTTAAGACTAAATATTTATGACTAATTAATTATGACTAATTAACTACGACTAAATAAATATGACTAATTAATGACAACTAATTATTTACGACTAATTAACTACAACTAAATATTTACGACTAAATTAATTATGACTACTTAATTACGACTAGTTAATTATGGTAAATTATTTATGACTAATTAATTATGAATAAATTAATTACCGCTAAATTAATTATGAATAAATTAATTACGACTAATTATACCATTTGTAACACTAATTACGCAGTTAATAAATCCTTATGCATGACGAAAAATTACCTCTTCTAGAATATATTCGCTTGATGTCGAACTTTTTCTACTAATACGATAGCTAAACATTGCTCTAAACACTCTCAAATAGGCAACTAAATCTAAACTAATTTCGCTCGATCGCGCTACCTCTCGCTCGCTCAATCCTCTCTGACTCTCTACGCTGAGCAAAATGGTTGGTGTGGAGGATCAGAGCGACGCACGACAGGTTTTATATCCGCAGGAAAGAACTCGGCCGACCGCAAAGCGACACGAGGGCGACGGACGGGGACACGACGTGCGACGAGACAACACGTGGTAATTTTTACGCATGAGGGGCGGTGAGACGATCGAGCGACGGACGGCTCGGCGAGGTAGTCGGACGCTGGCATGTGGATGAGGGGTGCAGGCGCCAATCGCGACGAGGGAATCCATGGGGATAGTGGGGCGACCAAGCTACGGGACGACGTGGCATGGGAGAATCTGGGCCTCTAGAACGTGGCAGAGAGGTGTCCGGGCGCCTGGCGCACGGCAAGGGCGGGTCCAGGCGCCCGCGGCGCTGCAGGCGACATGTTTGGAGTGTCCGCGGTGCCAATTTTAGGTTTTCTCTTCCGAGGAAGCTACATTTGCTATTTTGACGGCAAGCAGTGTTATTTAAGGTGAAATCAGTAATGCATAATTAACACATGGCTAATGAAATGGAGCACTTTACCAAGTCATATATGTACTCCTTTTGTCCCTCCAATGCAAAACAATCAAAAGAATGTGTGACTCTAAGCCCACTTGACAGGAGGGTGACGTGATCATCACAGAGAAAACCAGCCAGGGAAAGAAGTGTCCAGCATAGCAGGCAAGCTTGTTTGAAGCTTCTTGCGATGACCATTCTTTTGATTCTTGAGCTTGAGCCATTGACGCAAATCATTTCTTCTTGTCGGGTCTACCACTACCCATAGCATCTGGCAGAAGAATGTTTCTTTTGCAGAACAATAACATTATAGGGACCTGTGAAAAATACGTTCACTTTTTTTTTCTCACCATTTGACTTTAAAATCGGACCCGAAAAAAGTCAAACACGACAGTGAGCGACCGCACTGAAAATTACTTTCATGGTTGCAACTTGTAAGAGATGAAGGGGACGTTGATCGCATATATATATTCACAGTAGTCATTGGAAAATGCAATTGGTGAGGTACTTTGTCAGATTAGTATATGATTCGGAAGTTTGTCAAAATCATACTTGTATTGCTGGTAGTTTGGTGTATCCACCGATAAATACCATGTTGGAAATTCAGTAAGTAGATTGTCGCAATTCATTTTCAAACCAGACAACCTAACGATGAAACAAGCTGCTCTGGAAGCTCATACGCGGTATGCGTCCTAATCAGTAGCTTCTATAAACACCCACATCCAAAAGAACTTTTAGGACAACTATACGCAACTTCCCATTGGTTGTTGCTAGAATCATATCATATCGAATCGATAATAGCAGCCATTATTGAGCAATTTTTGTCCAGACACTATGCTGATTTGAGGAATTTTTTTAAAAAATAATCCATTTTTTATTCAAAATTACAAAATTATTCCAACAACTTTTTTTTTTTACAGAAATATACTCCTGTCGCTCAACCATTGAGCGACTGGTTCAGTCGCTCAACCGTTGGGCGACTGGAACCAGTCGCCCAACGGTGTACATGCATGCCCTGAGCAACCTGTACACTGGGACCAACCGTTGAGCGACAAGTGACCCAGTCGCTCAACAGTTGAGCTACTGGAACCAGTCGCTCAACGGTTGAGCTACTGGAACCAGTCATCCAACAGTTGAGCGACAGGAGTATATTTCTGTAAAAAAAAAAAAATCGATGGAATAATTTTATAATTTTGAATAAAAAAATAGATTATTTTAAAAAAATTCCCTGATTTGAGTATATTAGCTCTTGTTTGGGGGAACATCCCTCAAACCTTTGAGCGGAGATGTCACAATCCATCTAATTTACAGACGGGTTCTCCTCTGAAAAAGATTGCAGCACGTTGTACTTAATAAAATAAACAGATAAACTTCAACACTTAGACCAGAAAAGGATGGGAAATTCAAATGGGTACAAGTTCACTAGCGCCGGTACAACTACCTATCGTACGCTCCAATACAATATCAGTAAATAATTTATACAACAATTGTAATAATTGTATACAACAAAATGCAGAATAGCAATGAAAAAATAATGAGAAAAATCTGGAAAAAAAAACTTGTCACCGAAAGAAGAATGTAAACCATGAGTATATGACTTAACTAAGTGTTAAAACAAGATCAGAAACTCCAAACAAAAAGTTTACGATCTTACGACATTTGAAAATAATAGTGGCAACATTTTAAAAATACCGGTGCAACAACAGAATTAAATATCCGTAACAAAAATTGAGAATCGCAAGCTCTATTGCGACAAAAAAAAAAGATGACCATGTGTAACACAATTTGAAAAAGTTGATGTAACATTTAAGAAGACGCATTGCAACAAAATAAAACACTCTGTGCAAAAATTGAAAAAAGTTGCTGCAACAAATAAGAAGACCTACATCATCAAATAAAAAAAATTTACTGCAACAAGTAAGAAGATATGCTACAATAAATTTCCAAAGCATTTGCAACAACCGCGCCTGAACATCTGCAACAACAGATTTGTGCGACGGTGGAGCTCACCGAGCAACGAAGGTGGATCTCTTGGTGGTATGACAGTAGATTGAAAGAAGTTCGTATCTATTGGTTATCTCCGTCTGCAACCGGCTCATCGAAGGAGGAGGAGGAGGCGATCTCTAGCCGACACCAGCTCACTGGAGCTCCGGTTCGTATGAGGAGGGAGGGAGGAGGAAGAGGATAAAGGAGGAGAGGAGGAGGTGGCGGTGCCAAGAAGAGGACAGCGACGACCACAAGTTGGAGCAGTGCCGGTTGCTAGATGACCATGCCCACCAATCCAGCACCATGGTTGCTTTGTTGTTATTGCCTGTTTTGCCTAATGAGTTGAGGACTTGTATGGAGAAATGGGGATTTGGTGAAAAATGTGATAGATGAAGACGGATGAGTTTTGTGTAACCAGCGGACGGTTGATGTGCCGTCCGATGGATCAGAAAGCTTCGTACGTATGCACCGGAGCATTACCCAATTCAAATACATCAGCACGTATAGTGCTGGAACTTGTCGACCGCTTAGCTATTCCAATCACCTCCACCACACCAAAACACTAGAAATCTGAAGAAACAAAAAAACAAAGGATAACCCAACGAGTCCGAACTCAAACAGTTTGAAACCACCACAAAAACGAGACAATATCAAAACCAAATCCTTCTCCGCTAAGCCTACGTAGCAGCCGCGGCGCCTTCTCCAGCAACCCACTCCTTTTATCCCCCCGCCACGTTTGACCCGCACCACCGCACCGATCCCGACCAAATCCCCCCTCCCGAAAAACGCCGGCTCGCACTCGGATCGGACTCCCCCTTAAAACCCACGCCAACCTTCCAATCTCTCTCTCTCTCTCTCGTCTCACCGAAACAAACGAACAAACCGAAGCGACCGAATCAAAGCGCGCAACCGCACAACCCCTCCGATCCTTGGGAGGCACGCCGCCGCGATGCCGCTGGACGGCGGCGGAGCGGTTGGGCTCCTGGCCTACGCGGCCCTCGCCGTGGTGGTGCTGCGGCTGGTGCTGTCGTACAAGTCGGCGTCGCACGCGCTCAGGCGGATGTGGCGGTGGGCCGACGAGTGGGCCCAGGCGTACCAGTACTACGAGGTGCCGCGCTTCGGCTGCGACGGCGCGGAGAACCCGCTGTTCCAGAAGGCGGCCGCGTACGTGGCGTCGCTGCCGTCGCTGGAGGACGCGGACGCCGCGTGCGTGCTGTCGTCCGCGTCCAAGACCAACGACTTCTCGCTGCAGCTGGGGCCTGGCCACACGGCGCACGACGCGTTCCTCGGCGCGCGCCTCGCGTGGACTAACGCCGGCGCGGGGGACGGCGCAGGCGGCCGCGAGCGCCTGGTCCTGCGCGTGCGCCGCCACGACCGGACCCGCGTGCTGCGTCCCTACCTGCAGCACCTCGAGTCCGTCGCTGACGAGATGGAGCTGCGCCGGCGAGATCTGCGGCTGTACGCCAACACCGGCGGCGATGGCGCCCTCGCGCCGCGGTGGGCGTCGGCGCCGTTCACCCACCCCGCCACGGTCGAGACGGTGGCCATGGACCCGGAGCTCAAGGCCCGCGTCTGCGCCGACCTGGAGAGCTTCCTCAAGGGCCGCGCGTACTACCACCGGCTATGCCGCGTGTGGCGCCGGAGCTACCTGCTCTACGGCCCGCCCGGCACCGGCAAGTCCACGTTCGCGGCGGCGATGGCGAGGTTCTTGGGCTACGACGTCTACGACATCGACCTGTCCCGCGGCGGCTGCGACGACCTCCGCGCGCTGCTCCTGGACACCACTCCGCGGTCGCTCATCCTCGTGGAGGACCTTGACCGGTACCTGCGCGGCGGTGACGGGGAGACGTCGGCGGCGAGGACGGCGAGGATGCTGAGCTTCATGGACGGGCTGTCGTCGTGCTGCGGCGAGGAGCGCGTGATGGTGTTCACCATGAGCGGCGGCAAGGAGAGTGTGGACCCGGCCGTGCTGCGGCCGGGGAGGCTGGACGTGCACATCCAGTTCACCATGTGCGATTTCGAGGGGTTCAAGGCGCTGGCCAGCAACTACCTGGGGCTCAAGGAGCACAAGCTGTACCCGCAGGTGGAAGAGGGCTTCCACGCCGGCGCCCGCCTCAGCCCCGCCGAGCTCGGCGAAATCATGCTCGCCAACCGTGGGTCCCCGAGCCGCGCGCTCCGCACCGTCATCAACGCGCTGCAGCACGTGGCTTTGCCGCCAGTGCAGCCGCGGGCAAGCTCCGCGGCGCGGCCTCCCAGGCTGACCTCGAGTTGGTCCGGGCACCTCGACGATGCCAGCGCGGCGGAGGCCAACGCGACAAGCCAGTCGCCGGTGGGCGGGGGTTTCAAAAAGGACGCGCCGATGAGGGAGTTCAAGAAGTTGTACGGACTGATCAAGATCAGGAGCCGCAAGGACGGCGGTGTTGTGCCGGTGGACGACACGGCGTCGGTGACGCCAGCTCCGAGAAGTACTGGTGATTAATTAATGGAAAACATTTCGGTTTTTCTTTCTTTGTTTTCACACTTGATCACCAAATTTTTTTTTAATGTTTTTTCTTCTCATTTGTATTTGGGGTGGTTGTACATTGTAGTATAGTAGCCAATTGCAAAGGATGGCGCAAGTTGTGCACTTCGAAAAAAGAATCCAAAAACAATGGAAAGAAGAAGCACAAGGGAAATTGTGTTCATAAAAAACTACTGGCTACACATGCTTATATATCTCTTAAAATCACCAGTATACAATGTACAGTGCTGGTTCTAGCATTCGGGGCTTTGATTGGGATGCATAAATTTTGTAGGAAATAGTGCAAGTCTTCTTGAATTTCCATATGTTTTTTGCATTCCAAACAGGACCTCAAAATTGCATATGCGATTTAAGTGGTAGGCAACCCTAAATTCTCTAGTCCACGTGTGGAAATAGTAATTGCACATTAGGCATTTGAATTACAAGTGAGATTCTATTGCCATTCGACAGAAATCTTAATGAACTTCTAAAGATTATATGATCAGCAAGGAGGGCCAGTGTTTCTGTGTTTGCATTTTGTAAAGCAATGCTCAATTGCTCATGGTCCCAACTCCCAAGCCCACACCAAGCACCGAAAAAATCAGCAAGTACCACTGCTCTTAAGAGCGTTTGTTGGAGCATCTACAATAATGCATATCATTTATTACTAAAGGATAAATATATTAATATTTAGGTGATGTGAAGGGGAAATGGTAAAAAAAGAATATAGCCTTATTTCTATACGAAGAAACTAGCGAGACACAAGAAGCAACCAAATAGCTATTGAAGACTTATTCGTTACATAAAAATTTGTTTTGTGGGTAGTAATTAAAATCTTAGATACAAACTCAATAAAATAATATATTAGAATGTTTATTTTTTATTATATTAAATACTATCTTTTTTTAGTAACAAGCTAAAAAAACAAACTACCGTATGCTCTTAGCGAGATAGCTGCTGTCTAGCTTCGAGATCCACTATGTCCAGCGCGGTTTGCACTATCGGCACCAGCCAATCCTTTGTCATCAAGCCCGCGTTTAGTGCTAATCTGGACCACCGCCACTGGTCCCGGACCTCGCCGGTAGGCCGGCCGGCCGGCCGGCGGCACCCTCGAGACATTCGCCGCCCATTCCGTTGGCAGCTATGTGCCTCTGAATGTGGGCCACGGGCTTGTTTTCTTTGTTTTATGTATCTCCCATGATTGATTACGGAAGGGAAAAGAAGTACACTCCAACCAATTCTCCAATTCGCGTTGATTAATCATGGTTGTGGTTGCAACTTTGCCATCATACTGGTTTCATGTGTCCAGCTTGTTTTGTTTGGAGCTTAATCTAAAGTGGCACTACAATACTTCTTTAGAAAATGTGGTACAACATGACTCCGTTTGAAACGTGGAATTCGTAGAAATCATGCTAGAGTTACACCCCTTCCTCGAAAATTCATGTGTACTATGGGTATCTCCATGTCTCTAATTTTTCTATATCAACTTCACGTCACCGAAAGACAGAATTAGAGACATCATCTCCAATAAGCTGTCTCTAGCAAGTTGTCTCTAACATTCATGCCACTTATAATATTTCCACTCCTTCACCTCTCTCTCATATACACTAGTTGTTTTGTCTTAATTTGTATGTATAGATGGTTATTTGAGGAAGAGACGGTTTCCCTTCTCCCTTATGCTTCTTTCTCTTCTACCTAGAATTTTACTGATATGGAAAGGCTAACCGACGACTGATATGACACTATCGAAGATGACCTAAAGGAGTCTTGTACTTTGCTTAAGCTCTATCGGTACTAGCGAGCTACTAAATGTGCACAGCTGGGAAGCGCTTGCAATTTTAAACAATGTGCTGAAATTAAGTAATTAACAATGATTCGTCAGGCACTTCGGTTTAGCATCTAACTAGTGATGATTAGGGGTATAGTTTTTGCGAGCTAACGATGGATCGATAAACCTACCGCCGTTTGCGAACCTCCTGATTTGAGGCGTTGAGTTGGGCAGGGCGGTGCTGCCTTTTCGGTTTTGTATTGTTGCATGCAGCAACCAGTATGCTATATCGAGGAATTTATTTATTTCATTCACAAGATTGTGCACTGCACGGCTAGCTCCTGGTGTGTTGAGTTAGGAGTTAGGACCAGCCACTCACTGTACAGGTGTCCTTCAGTTGTTCCAGCTTTTGCTGGTAGGTGTGGTGGACGCATCTCTGGGTAAGACGTACCAGTGCCACCGGCGCAATGGAGCCATGGCATTGGGACCGGCTAGTAGCCGCAATGCAGATATGGAAGGAGATCAAGTTATGGCAGGAGATCAAGTTATTTAGTAAGAGATAAGTCATATTAATTAGTTGCCTTCTTAAAAGATAATTTGTTACTTGCTTTCCTGTAAGAGATAAGTCATATTAATTAGTTGCCTCCTTAAAAGATATTTTGTTAGTTGCTTTCCTTATCTTGTGACTTCTAAATATGAGTTGTCTAATCTATAAAAGGCAACCTTGTGTGAGTTAGAAAGATCAATCAAGAAATAAACTAAACTTCCTTACCTAGTTTCGGCAAGATCAGAGCCTCCTAACTGGCCAAGGACAAGTCCCGTCATGCCTAGGAGGGCGATCATTCGCCTTCGCCAGTTATCCCCTCCAAATCTCTTTCCTCCTTCCCAACGTCAAATTATTTAGTATCAGAGCCCTCACAACCACCCTTCCCCATGGAGAAAAGCAAAACCCTAGATTATGTGTTCCAAAAACTCGATCGGCTAATGACGGAGGTCGGCGACATTAAGGCGCAACAAGCCGCCCATGGCCAAGTCCTCGCTGGTTGGAAGACAAGCAACTCGGCCGTGTTTCCAAGGGCGACCAGTGGGATTGACAAGGGCAAGCCGCCAGACCCATGTCTCGCGACAAGGAAGACAGGCACATCGTTCCTCGCTTCCACAAGCTTTTGTTTCCAATCTACGGCGGCAAAGAAGACCCTCTTCCCTGGCTCAATTGGTGTGAGCAATATTTCTGCGGGCAACGAACCATGGAAGAAGAGAAAGTGTGGTTGGGATCCTACCACTTGACCGACGCCGCCCAGTAGTGGTACTACCAACTTGAACGTGATGAAGGCGTTCTATCGTGGGTTCGTTTCTCGGACTTCGTCAATATGCGATTTGGACCTCCCATCCTCGGCAATTCACTTGGTGAATTGGCACAACTTCGACGAATGACTACGATCGAGGCATACCAAAAGAATTTCTTGGCTCTTCTATGCCGCACCGAGCCACTCTCGGAGCTGCAACAAGTGCAACTTTTCATCGCCGGCCTTGGGAAACCATTGCAGACCAACATCGAGCTTCAACACCTGACTCATCTCCATACTACCATAAGTTTGGCCAGGGCCTATGAGCAGTGCCTCGAGGAGTCTCCGGTGGATCCGAAACCACCACTAAAGACCCCCCAGCTCCGCGCTTCACCCAAGTCCAGCACGCCGATGTCGGGCAATGTGGCGGCGGCTACACCGGTGACTTTAGCAACCATAGGCACGGCTATGACCCCTGTCTAATGGTTCATGCGTATTTCCATTGAGGAGATGCCCGATAGACTTGCCAAGGGACTGTGTAACAGCTATCAAGAGAAATTCTCATGGAACCATCGATGTTCCATGAAGGAAATTTATTTACTGAAGCTTGATGAAGAAGAAGACATGGAAGATGACAATGACCATGTCGAGATTTTGTTGCATGCCCTCACAGGCATACACACTGGCCGTACTATGCAGCTATCGGTCAAGATCAATGGACGGGAGTTGTTGGACTTAGTGGACTCTGGCGCCACCCATAGTTTCCTTGCTGAAGTTGTGGCCTAGCGTCTCGAGTTGTCACCCACACCGCGTCCGGGCATGGGAGTCACTATAGCAAACGGCGACTAGGTTTGCACTAATACCCGATTCGCTATTGATCAAGAAGAATTCTTCTCTACTACTACGAAATTCCCCTCGACAAGTTTGACGTGGTACATAGAATTTAGTGTGGCTCCGTACTCTGGGACCTATACTATGGGATTTCATGAAGTTGACGATGTCGTTTTGGCAGGATGATCACTGGGTGACATGGACCAGCCTTGATGTAGAGTTGACTGATGCTCAAGCATGCGCCCTCACCGGTCGAGAATTGTTGGCCGACCTCTTGGACGAGTTCATTGACGTCTTCGAGGTGCCACGAGGGCTTCCACCACAGCGCCGACACGATCACTACATTCATCTCCTACCGGGTGCAATTCTAGTAACATTTCATCCATATCGCTATCCTCAACTATTGAAGGACAAGATCGAGAAGCAATGTGGTGATATGCTGGAGCAAGGTATTATTTGAGAGAGTACTTATGCGTTTTCATCATCTGTTTTGCTTGTCAAGAAACATGACGAGTCTTGACGTTTTTTGCGTGGATTATCGTGCGCTTGATGACAAGACAATCAAGGATAAATTTCCCATACCAGTTGTCAATGAGCTTTTGGACGAACTCAACGGTGCCCGTTTCTTCACCAAGTTGGATTTGCGTAGTGGCTGTCATAAAAGTACTGATGCATGGTCCTGATGTTGAGAAGACTGTTTTTTGCACGCATCAGGGTCATTTTGAATTCTTGGTTATGCCTTTTGGCCTGACAAATGCCCCGGAAACATTCCAGGTTCTCATGAATGACATCCTCAAGCCTTTCATTCGCTGCTTTTTCTATATATTTTTTTATGATATTTTGGTCTACGGTTCTTCTTGGGCACAACATCTCCAACAGGTCCGTGCGTTACTTCAGCTCATGCATCACCACAAGCTAGCTCTCAAGAAGTCCAAGTGCCTCTTTGGCGAGGAGTCCATGGCCTATCTCGGCCACATCATCTCTAGCCAAGACGTGGCCACGGATTCTGACAAGGTGGAAGCAGTCCAAGCGTGGCCGAAGCCTCGAACCATACAGGCACTTTGTGGTTTTCTCGGTCTCACCGGGTACTACCGCAAGTTCATCAAGGAATATGGCTCGGTGACGGAACCCCTCACCAAATTGCTCAAGAAGGAGGCCTTCTCATGGACGGTCGAGGCACACAACATGTTTGCAGCCTTGAAAGCTGCCCTTGTGTCGACTCCATTGCTCCATCTTTCGGACTTCTCCCGACGCTTCACGATGGATTGTGATGCATCTAGCGCGGGATTCGGTGCAGTGCTACACCAAGATGGTGGTCTGATGGCCTTCTTCAGTCAGGCGGTCGCCCCTCGCCATGCCAAATTGGCCACCTATGCGTGCGAGTTGATCGACTTGGTCAAAGCGGTGCGAAATTGGTGACCGTACATTTGGGGGTGAGCTTTCTTGGCCCGGACGGGCCGCTACAGCTTGAAATTCTTACTCGATCAATAGCTCTCCACTATTCCCAAACATATGTGGGTGAGCAAGCTGTACGATTATGGTTTCTCTGTGGAATTTCATCCTAGCCAACAAAATGTTGCCGTAGACGCATTATCCCATCGTGATGAGGAGATCAACGCCGTTTGGGCACTTTCCAATCCCAACTTTGCCATCTTTTTGTAGCCCTTCAAAAGGAGGTTTTTTTTCCATTCGAGAGTTGGTTGCACTACGTGATGAAGTATTGGCCGGGATAGTCGAGCCAGCTTGGACTTTGGTGGATGGGTTGATCGTGCACAAGGGGCACATTTTTGTGGCTGATTCCTCGCTCCTTTGGGCCAACTTACTGGCAGATGCCGACGGCACTGGTCATGAAGGCATTCAAAAGACTCTGCATCGCTTTCGGGCAACTTTGTTCAACTCGGGCGCTCACAGGAAGGTATGAGATTATGTCAAAGGTTGTATGGTTTGTCAGAAAAATAAAACAGAGCATTTGCATCCAACGGAACTTCTGCAGCCTTTAGCAGTGCCGACTGCGGTTTAGGAAGACATCTCCATGGACTTCATTGAAGGATTTCCCAAGGTGGGTAGCAAGACAGTTGTGTTAACAATCGTTGATCGTTTCTCCAAATACGACCACTTCATTCCTCTCGACCATCCCTACACCGCCAATTCGTTTGCCCGAGCTTTCTTCGATGATATTGTTCGCCTTCATGGTATTCCCTATTCCATTGTGAGCGATCGTGATCCCGTTTTCACAAGTAATTTCTGGACATAGCTCTGTAGCCTTGAGGGTGTCAAGATTCACATGAGTTCAGCCTTCCACCCGCAATCTGATGGTCAGTCCAAGGTGGTGAACTGCACCATCGCCTTATACCTGTGGTTTTTGTCAGGGGATCGCAAAAAGTAGTGGCTTCCTTGGGCGGAGTTTTGCTACAATACTTTGTACCACTCCTCACTACGCACCACACCTTTCCGTGTTGTCTATGGTCGGGATCCTCCTACCTTATTGACTTATCAACTGAATACGACACGTGTGGCGGCAGTCAACCGGCAAATGAGAGACAATGATGAGTTCCTCGTCGACATTAAGGAGCGTCTACTCCAAACCCAAGATTACACGAAGCAACTATATGACAAGCATCACCGAGCAGTCGAGTCTGAGGTGGGTGAATGGGTGTGGCTTTGTTTCCAACACTGTGTTGCGGCTGCCATCACCGATCAACAATGCTCCATGTTAGCTCCCTGTTTTTACGGACCCTTTTCTGTTTGATGAGCGCATTGGGACCGTGGTCTACCGTCTTCATCTTCCCACTAAGGCTTGCATACAAATGTATTACATGTTGCCTTACTCAAGAAGTACAAGGGCCCACATCTGCTATCCCTGGTCGACTGCCAGAAATCATCCATGGTCGTGTGGTCCCCTCGCCTTTGTCTATTGTCTGGGCTCGACTGAACCATGACACTTGGGAATTGTTAGTTCGGTGGGTGGGTTTCTCTTTGGCGGATGCTACGTGGGAGCAATTGGAGGACTTTCGGCAAAGCTACCCCTATTCCAACTCGTGGACGAGCTGTTTCGTGGAGAGGGTGGTAATGTTGTGGACGTATTTGTGGGCAAGACGTACCAGCGCTGCTAGTGCAATGGGGCCATGACATCGGGGCCGGCTAGTAGCTACAATGTAGATATGGAAAGAGATCATGTTATGGCAGGAGATCAAGTTATTTAGTAGAAGATAAGTCATATTAATTAGTTGCATCCTTAAGAGTTATTTTGTTAGTTGCTTTCCTATCTTATGACTTTCTAAATATGACTTGCCTAATCTATAAAGACAACCTTGTGTGAGTTGGATAGATCAATTAAGAAATAGACTAAACTTCCTCACCTAGTTTCGGCAAGATCAGAGCCTCTGATCAGCCGGGAACAAGTACCGCCGTGACTAGGAGGGCGATCCTTCGCATTCGCCAGTTATCCCCTCCGAATCTCCTTCCTCATTCCGAACGTAATGCCATAGGGGTATTTCTGTTTGACGAACTGGGTGGAGGTTGGCAAAGGGGTTGGCAGCCTCACAGGATGCATGCACAACTGCACGTCCATCATCGGTGCATCGCATGATAGGAATATCCTAATTTATGTCAATTTAAAACTTCAGAGTTGGAGAATAATAAAAGAGATATTCCATATAGCTGTTTTTTTTGTGATTTGAACATTATCCCAAGAATAATGTTTGAAAACTCAAATATAAACTTGGGGAGAGTCCATCGTGTGCTTCTTTATCTGAACCTGAAGAAAGAGCAGAAGCCCTGAAGTCCTGAACTCAGCAGCGTGCTACGTAACCACAGCCGCGTCAAAGTCGGCATGTCTGTGTCGTACAATGCAAGAACTAATTTAGTCCAAAGGCCTTATCTTAGACGAAGAACAAAAGAGCTCCAATGCTGGCCTTTCGGGGAACCTTTGCCATGACGAGCAAACAAACTCTCCTGTCTAAACTCGAAATCCGTGATTGTTTCATGCTTCTGCTTGCAAAAGAAGCCACGCATGGTGGCTAAGCAGCGGGCCAGCGTGCTTCATTTTGTCATTTTTGTGTGACGTTTTATTAGGCTTTTGGTTTAGGGCATCATCATCTTGCTACCTCCATGTTCCCTAGTAAAAAAGATAGGGGAAATAAAAGGTTTTAGGCTCCTTTGCAAGGTAGGTATTTCACGTGAATTTCATGAAAATTGATCTTTTGCGCGCAAAATTCGTGCTAAATCCTAAGAAATTACTCTGTTCCAAAAACACAATCAATGTTTTGTATATTAGTCTGACAGAACCAGTGACATAGCCAAAAGTTATAGATAAAAGGATCAAATAAGTCATACAATGCAACGATTTTTATTAAACACGCAAAAGGCTTGCACGCCATTTCATTCAAGAAGAAAGGGGAAACAACACAACAAAACAAACGTCTTACACACAACGCGGAAGCTGTAAGTTAAGGTTCCGCCAAACAGAGAACAAAAATCCAGAAAACATCAAGAAAATACAACCAACTAATGTATGAACAATATTTGATATCAGGGGTCAAATAGTATTAATACTCTCAAATATTGTTGAAATCTAAGGAGTTAAAATGCAAATTTCCCCTATCTTTATTTGCCCTGTCCTGATGCGTCACGGATGCTGCGCTGAACTGAACCGAACTGGCTCCTCCCACGGCACGGCGCGCGCGCGGGTACTAGGTGTTGGAAAACTATGGGTCTGACACTGCAGTCGGCCCATTAGTGGGCGCCCCATCCCAAACCCTAGCAGGGTCGTAGCCTATAAATAGGGGGTGCTATTCATTGTAAAGGATCGATCGATGGATGAAGGAATAAAGAGAAGCAAGAAGTCCCCCTACATCTCTGTGTTCTATCTCTTATTCTGTTCTTGTGTTCATGCATTGTTCTTACGATTCTACGCTTGTCTACGAGGTAATCGCTCGGACTGGACTCGCCAGCGACGGTTCCTCAACACGTTATCAGCACGATCGACTCTCCTCGCATCGAAAAGGTAACCGTCGATGAACGACACTCGTAGATTGAATCGTTTTTCTAGATTGCTTTCAATTCTGCAAATTTGGCTTTCTAGATTGGTTTTCATCGTGCAAATCCGCTCTAATCTACCGCGAGCCGACTTGAAGTCGCCGGCCAAGCCGATCGGTGGATTGCATGAAAGAGTAGATGATGATTGTACCGTATGATAATATATGCAATCGCATGGAAGGAACCATGTGCACGGCACCGCCTGCAAGCGGCTGTTACTACCTCCGCGATACGTTACCGGTCGGCATAGTCCGCCATCACGTATCGCCATGGAGGCAACGACAGAGCCACGCCGCCAGCACGCGGCAAGCATGCACATGTCGGCATGAAGCCGCGCCCCGTTGCAATCTCGTATTACACCTCTTTGCATCGCATACATACATAAATGAAAAGTAATCGTGCGCGAACAGTAATTGCGGATGAACAGATTTGCACGCGTGAGCGAATCGCGGTGAACAAGACTCGTGTGTGAACGAGAATCGCAGATGAACGAGATCGCGGTTGAACAAGACCGCGCGTGAACAGTAATCATAGGTAAACAGTACTTGCGCGTGAACAGTAATCACGGATGAACAGTACTCGTGTGTGAACAGTATTTGCAAGTGAACAGTAATCACGAGTGAAAATCGATTACATATGAACAGTAAAAAACTCGCGGCGCCCGCATGCGCCGTGTGATGTCGGCCCGAAGCCGTGCGCCTGCCGGAGCGGCAGCTGGGCCACCTCGTCAAAGGCACCGTCCCCTCGGTTCTTCGCTGCGGCGCCGTCTATGGCCTGTAGCCACCTTGCACCGCACCGGCCGCATTGCGCCATGGCATGAAGTAAAGGAAGGAGGGAAGAAGGCTCCGGCTGTTGCACGGCCGCAGCCGCATGAAGCCGGGCCTTGAAGCGCCGCCGGCCCTCCCACCCCGCATGGCGCCACGCCTCGCCCGCCGCCCGGCGCGGCCGCCCTCCCGGCCGCAAGACCGCCGCCGCGCGCCGCGCGCCGGTCCACGTAGCGCCGCCTCCCGCCGGTTTCGCCGCGCGCGCCGTCGCCGCCGCCACCCGCGTGATGTCTCGACTCGCGGCCGGGTAGCTGCGCGCGCCGAAGCCGGGTAGGCGGATACAATCGGGCGGCCGATGAAAAAAAAAAAAGGGGCGATCAGAGCGAAAAGAAAGGAAGAAGCAATGGTGGAAAAGAAAAGAAAGGGGGCGCGGTGAAAAATCTGATTTTTTGCAAAAGGGCCTCGGAAGTCTTGAAATTACGCGCAAATTATCTCGAAGCGATATTTTGCGTGTTAACCTCGAAACTTGCGCTTTTAGTGAAAAATCATTTTCCAGTGAGAAAAGGGCTTGGGAACCCAAATTTTTGCATATTTTTGAACTTTGAAGCATATTTATCCTTGTTATTATTATTTCTATATAATTTATGTATCGCATTCTTGTTTTGATTATACGTGATTGTTTATATTGCTTTTAATCACCGGAAATAGCGATAAATCATGAAAAATGCATAGAAAAATACGGGAACACGAACACGAGTTCAAGAGCATTGTGAGAATTTTGCAACCATTTTATGCAGATTACAGCAGTAATCCTTTGAACTTTTGCATGAATATGAAGATGGCGGCATCACGAATCAGAATTGAGAACTCGACCCGTATGGTGTAATTTGTCTGAATTTATACGATCTTCAATTTCGTGGTAATGTAATCACGGATGAGCGAAGATTGAGAAGACTCTCTACCTTTCACCGACGCGGTGCAATCCGCAAGCAACTATCGTCAAGACGGCTAAATTAAGTATGCCAAATTAATTGACATCATGCAAGTTGCGTAAACTCAAGATGATATTCTAAGAAAGAACTTCATCTCGCAACCACCTAGGAGCGATCTTGGCCATGAAGCCATCGCTAGCGACCTACAGGTGATGAAGCCTCTCACGAATGAGAGGAACAAGAAGGGTAAGGTTGTGCGTCGCACATTATTGATGTTTTCGGTCTAAGAAGAAGGGCAAATGATAGCATGAGGCATACCTCGCCATTGCAGTAGCACGGAGGATTCACATCCATTAGTTTCACTTATGAATGTGAACACCCGAGAGTGACCCCATCATCCCTCCTTTGGACATCGCAGCGTCGCGTGTAGCTAACCAAGAGGAGAAGATCGCGCATGGAGTCGATTTAGGCAGAAGTTCCTGAATACTTCGCCTATTAGATCCAGTGCACGCATTGCACTCGAACCTTTTATAGAAACTTGCAGTTTGTAATTGAAGCAGAATTTTGAATTATTGAATAATGGTTGCAAGCTCTAGAAGAGCAAAGCATTAAATTCTTATTATAAGTCCTGCAAGGCTTATTTTCCCGTCTTTATAATAGCAAGTTACGTTCTGATATCTGAAGTATTTTATTTATGTGTTGCTTGTTTTCTGCTACATATTAATAAAGTACATTATATTAGAACGCGTGTGACGCTCTATGGAGGAAGTGTGCTTAGCATGTAGCGGCACAACGAATATCATCTGAGATAAGCGAAATTTTTCCATCGATCAAAGAAGAATCTTTGGTAGTCTTACGACGATCGCAGCAATGATACTTGTATAATGAGGCTCGGGAAGGGTCATAATTATACTCCCAACGGCACAACTTTGGTCATTAAAGAAGACTTATTGTACCAGAATCGACTAGAACTCTCACGATATTTGCGCTAACGGTTTCCATGTAGAGACCAAGAAGAGTATGGTACAAAATGTCCGCTCATTACAAAGCGTGAAGAAAATGAAAAATAGCATTAGAATATCTTCCTTCATATGAAATTGGGCTATACTACACTAATATTAAGGCACCTCTGACCTATTCTTTCCGAAACCGTATTTAGAAGCTCGAACTTTTCTATCTACGGCATGATAGATTGTGCCGTCTAGGTCTTAGGATGATGAGAGATATAATTAACAATTCACAGGACATGATATGAATATTAAGAATTTCTCGAATCGGGAAGATTTTGTGTGCCCGCATGTGCCACCGGAAATTAATTATTAGACCTTTTGCTCAAAGCGAAGGATGAAGTCCCGCATTCTGGACCGTATCTAGGAGACTTTGCGGTCCTATACAACCCCGTAAGGGTCAATTAAGTATTTTATGGTGCTCATCGATGCTTCCTCGGAATGGTCGCACATATGTTTATTGTCTATGAGAAACTATGCTTTTGCAAAGCTAAATCTTGCGAGATAATTAACAATTGAAAAATAATTTCCCGATCATCACGTGAAGTCCATCGAATGGACAACGCCAGAGAATGTACTCCGAAGGCATCTGATGATTATTGTATGAAAATGGGAATTAAAGTTGAGTATTCTATACTGCACATCCGCACCAGAATGGACTAGCGAACTTTGAAGAATTGTAATTTACCAACTATATGTTGGGACACGTGATCTGCTCGTAGCAGCTCTCATCAATTTTAGACCGTCGGTCTATAACATCCATCCAACTAGGTAACTAGCGCAAGGGTCAGCACTGAAAACTATTCATCTTCGCAGGTTTGGTTGCAAGGGTTATATACCTATACCACCACCGCAGCGAACTGCAATGGGTCTTCTCCAAAAGTGCGGGATATCGTTGGTTATGAGACAGCATCCATAATCAAGTATTTGGACCATATGACTGGAGATTTGTATAATGCCCGATTCGCTGATAGTACATTAGATGAGATCAGTTTCCCGTCATTAGGGGGAGGAAATCAACCCTTGATAATAATGTCGGAAAATAATTGAAGTCTAGAAGACAATTGAAATCCAGAAGATAATTAAAAATCTATGCATATGACCCGCGCACTAGTGAAGCAAATAGAGAAGTCCAGAAGATAATTGCGATCGTAAGATAATTGAATTGAAGTCTAGAAGACAATTGAAGTCCAGAAGATAATAGATTTGCAAATATTAGCAAATCAACTGTCAGACCACTTTAGTGATTCGAAGAGCGTGACCAAGTAGCATTTGCCTGTACGCAATGCACCGGAGAGGGTTGAAATACCAATGAAGGTATCCCTAATCCCGTCCAGAGGCCTCAGAAAAGGACGAGAACTCCGGCCCCTCGAATCCGAAGTAATCGGGGACGCGTGGTGAAAAAGGATAAGAAGGACTTGACACAGCCGATCACCGAAGTGCCCCAGAACCAAAAGGGGAGCCAGTTGAGACCTGGTATCGGTATGGAACCTTCAGAAAAGGCATACCAGAATTGAACATCCCCATGAAGGGAGACATCAGCATGGATGTGTGCGCACACATCGGAGCTGAAAAACTAAAGGGACTTGCCCTGCAATTGGAAGCAGCAGTGAGCAAGTAGAAGCATTAGAAGAATCACCCCTTGAAGAAATAGCTATAAAATTTATGACCTCGGGAGAATCTTTGAATATGACAACAGCCAATGTCGACATATACTTTGCAAAGAAACTTGCCACAATCATCAATCTTGATTCAGAGCCTGTATCGCTCGCTGAATGAAAAAGATCGGATTGAAAGAAGGCAGTAGAAACTAAATTATTCTCTCCGAATAAAAGAAGGGCGTTTGGGCCTGTAAGCCGTACGTCTCCCCTTGTGCACCCTGTAGGGTATAAGTGGATATTTGTTCGAAAGAGAAATGAAAAGAAGCAAGGCTCGTTGCATAAGGTTTTATTGAACATCCAGGAGATGATTATGAAGAAACCTATTCCCCGGTCATGGGTGGAACTCCTTTTAGATATTTATCTCAATGGCAGTGAACTTGAAGTTAGAATTGAAATTGATGGATGGGGTACCAGCATACCTTTATGAAATATTGGATTCAGACATTTATATGAAGATACCTGAATGTATCCCTGTCCCGAACCAAGATAGAGCAAATAGAAATATGTACAGTGTGAAACTCAGAAAGTCATTGTACGAACTTAAGCAATCAAACAGAATGTGGTATAATCGCTTGAAGCGACTTTCTATGCAAGAAAGGCTACACGAACAATGAGAATAAACCCTGTGTATTTATACAACAATCCCAGAATGGATTTTGTATAATCTCAGTGTATGAAGATGATCTGAATATTATCGGAACCCTGAAAGATATTAAGAAAACAAACTCTTACCTGGAGTTGGAGTATGAAATGAAAGGTTTGGGTAAAACCAAATATTGCTTAGGCTTGCAGTTTGAGCATGCCCCTGAAGGAACATTATTGCATCATCACCTACACTCGAGAAGGTGTTAGAAAGGTTCGACTTGGCAAAGACATACCCTTTGAAAGTGCCAATGGTCGAAAGATCTTTGCAGACAAGACAAAGACTCATACGAGACCTAAAGAAGAGGGGAGAAAGTCACGGGACCGGAACTCCCACACCGAGGTGCAATAGAAGCACTAATGTATTTAGCAAACTGTACTAGAACGGACATTGTATTTGGGAACCTACTAGCAAGGTATAGTGCGAGAACCTACCAAAGGCATTGGCGGGAATAAAGGATATCTCCGATACCTCTAAGGAAGCAAAGAACTTGGTCTTCTCTGAGAAAGAACAAAGACTTAACTATGAATGACAATGCAAAACGGTACTTGTAGGACCCGCATACGATAAATCGCAAGCAAGGCTATGAACTCCTATGTGGTGGAAGCGCAATTCCATGAAAATCGTCTAAGCGAGTCTTGTACCGACTTGACGAACCACTCGAAAACAATAGCATTATACGAGGCCTCACGAGAATGTACTTGGGCCGGCGGATGATTCACTACATCAAGCGATTATGTGGATTGAATACCGCACCAACCCCACTATTATCAATGAAGATAATGCAGCTTGTGTTGCACAAGTGCAGATGGGTTATTGTGAAGAATCCTCTCACAAAGCATATCAACCCCAAGTTCTTCTATGCTCATGAATTGCAAAAGATGAACGTAATCAAAGTACTGCATACTAGGTCATGTGAGAATCTTGCATATTTATTCAGTAAGTCACTTCCAGCGTCTAGCTTTGAAAGATGCATATGTGGAATTGGAATGATGAGACTTAGAGAAGTCTGAGATCTGGGGGAATCTTCACAAACTCATTACTAAAGCTTGATCATGAAGATCGAGTACCCAAAAGGTAAATCCTGGAGATTAAATGAAATTGGGTGGATTGTACTCTTTTTCCCTCGACGAGTTTTCCTGAAGTTTCTCGGCTAAGGTTTTTAATGAGGCAATTCGTGCAGCATAGCAGAACATGATTCATGCACTCTTTCTCCAAATTTTTCCCTTTGGGTTTTATGGAGTTTTGACGAGACATAGACATGAAGGATGGGTGCCCAAGGGAGTGTTGGAAAACTATGGGCACGACCTGCGATCGGCCCATTAGTGGCGCCCATCCCAAACCCTAGCAGGGTCGTAGCCTATAAATAGGGAGTGCTATTCATTGTAAAGGATCGATCGATGGATGAAGGAATAAAGAGAAGCAAGAAGTTCCCCTACATCTCTGTGTTCTATCTCTTATTCTGTTCTTGTGTTCATGCATTGTTCTTACGATTCTACGCTTGTCTACGAGGTAATCGCTCGGACTGGACTCGCCAGCGACGGTTCCTCAACACTAGGCTGACCGTGTAGCGTGCATTTCCCCTGAAAATCACACAGAAAGCCCCCTATTTTTGACGATTCGGCCGGGTCTTGCTGCCGCCTCGCGTGCCGGCCTCCTCTACCGGCAGCGATACGTCGCGCTCGTCCAAGGATTGTTTGGGTGCACCGTGCGCATGGTATACTTGGCACTGTTGAGATGTCACGACGGCTACGCACGGTCCGGCCGTGAGTGGTTGTGTGGTTGCGTATGAGACGTGTGACGTATCAACATAAAAACGTGGTCCTGGATTGGGATTTTGTGTGTGATTTCCCCCCGATACTGTCGGAAGACGGGTTGCATGCGTGCGCGAGACTGTGGGGCTGCGCCATGTTATGTCTTATTGTAATCTACATCAGCAGCAAGATGCTACTAAAATGTTACTTAAAGCATGCATGGGAGTAAGTTAGGAGAATGAGAACCGAATCAAACCATACAAAATGAATGAATGAGTTGTGGAAGGACGAGTTCTCAAAAAAGAAAATGTTAGGAGGATGGATGGTTCCTTCACCATGGGTCTAATCAGAAGAGAGCTACAGCATTGGCGATAACAGGACAATGCACTGATATGTAGGACGATTTGGTGACATGGAGATACCGCATGGCGATAAGCAACGACAATTCCCCCAGATATCGACGTAGCCATATATTAGTATATGCTTTGTAATAGTTCTGAAATTAACAAAGCTCTCCGTATTAATCGTCCGGTGTACATGTGTGCTGCTGTGATCATGTTGTGATAAGCACGATTTTTTTTTATTTTGGCCCCCAACGCCACTCAATGGCAAAAATACATTTCGTCCCGTTTTATTTGTAAATTTAGTCCCCCTTCCTCTCCTTCCGCGGTCGGGGAGTGGGGAATGTCACTTTCCCCACTCGGAGAGCGCGAAAAGGCACGGGAGGGTAGCCTAGCGCGGGAGCGGCCACTTGCCGCTGTGCGTGAGCGCGGGAAGGGCCATCCACCTTCTGCGCTCACCGACCACGGTAAGAGAAGGAGGGAGACTAGATTTGCAAATAAAATGATATGTAACTATTTTTGCAATTGAGTGGCGTCAGAGGCCAAAAATACATTTGCTTCTATAAGCACACGCATATGTACACGAGTTGTTGAACCATCCATCGTCCTCACCGCCTAACCCTATTACGTACCCGTCGAATCGCTGGCGTTAGCTGAGCTATCAAGTGTTCGTGTATAGCTGCAACTACCCAAAGGATTAGCGAGCAAACGGCCTCTTCATTTTGAAGACACAAGCGTCAGGTGCTGCGAGAGTGTAAACCAACCATTAACAAGTTAGTCCAGTAATTAGAAAATAAGAATTTCGCAGATACTTCCTACTGAAACATGTTAATTTCTTCGGAGGTCTTGTAAAGATCCTGCAATGGTAGTATGGACAAAAGACAAACATCATTGTTACTATACAGCCCTATTTTAGTACTGAGGGAAAAAAAACAGCAGTCCGACTCAAAAGCAAAACAGGCCGTCCCTACCTCGTTGCTGTTCTTTTTTTTTAGAGGAAACGGCGAAGCCGTTATTTCATTAAAGGGAGAAGAGCAGGACAAACACAAGAAAGAAAAAAAACAAAACAAATAAAAACGAGCCCACACACACAGGTAATTCCCCCAAGGGCAACGAAGCGTTGCTACGAATACGAAAAAAAGGAACGTACAGCCGACCTCCACCTAAAGGCCGACGCTGCTACCTTCGCCTAAAGCCTCCTACTTACAAGGCCCTCTGCCGCGAAAGAACCTAGTCGCCTTGAAGGTAGATCTGCAGCTTGGTCGCTCCGCTTTGCGTCCAAGCCAGGCTTCATCCTTGATTACCGACAGCAGCCCTGTCGGCACTTGCCTGAGGTACTGAAAGATTCATCGATTCCTCTCTTTCCATAAGTGCCAGAGGATCAACACAAGTAGGGAAGCCTTGCCTTTTTTTTTTGTAATTTTCCTCACCTGAAAGGAGGACATCACTCCACCGGTCCACCATTGCTGTTCTCGTTGCTGTTCTGAGTTCTGAGATTTGCCGTGTTGCTCTTTCTCCTCCCAGACTTTTGGAAATGTGCACTAACTCTTGGAATCACACGCCTTTTTCCAACGAAAGATTTCGGAAACGTTCTTTTCCCTCACTAAGCATCGAACGCCGGCAGAAGTACAACAACCCTTTATAGTATGTTCATGTTCTCAAGCAATATTGACATTTCAGTTTGAACTTTGGACAACCTAACTTGGACGACCTTAATAAACGGTTGTGCTTGTGTTGCGGTCATAACTACCTACACTACAATCAGTAAACTTAATGGAGTTACTAGCAATGTCAGGCCCTTGACTTTGGTTAGCTGTACGACTCGAAAGTTGATATGTATACATGGTCCCCTCCAGAGGCGGAGCTAGGGCAATGGCCCGAGACTCAGGATCCAAATGCTACATAAATCAACAACTCCACGGTTGTTCTGCAGTGTAAGATGATGTACAGTTCAAGCTCCACGGTTGAGCGACCTGAGTCCTAGTCATGGTCCCCTCACTGACCGTCTCTGCTTCAAGCCACTCAAACTGTACGTCTGTGCATCCAATGCAAGAAATCTATTGCTATTTGCTAGTGCTGTGGTGACGACGTCTCTGCAGTGCATGCCCAAGGCGCAGCCCACAGACGCCCGTCGTGCTGCAAACCACACACCAGATGGCATTTTTGGACCTAAGGGTCCAAAGCTTTCGTCGCACCATACTGCACCCAGGCTGCTGCTGAAAACCAGTAGCTAGCTGGTGACACATGGTACGGGACAAGTGGAAGTGGTGTTACATACTTACACGCCGAAACATAACGTCTCCATACCATACTGCTCTGCCGTCTCCGTCTCTGTTACGTGATATCGCACACATGGACAGAGACAAAAACATGCTGAATCAACAAGAATCGAGAGCCAGGAAGCAGAAATGAGCTCTAAATGGAACAGACTGGCATGCCGATCAACGAGCCGTGCGCCACCAACTTTTCAGACGTTTTTGAAAGCTTTTCACCGTCGGTCCAATCATCCATCACCATCAGGATCTACGCCACCTGCCTGTGCCGCTCGCTCGCCGCCGCGCCGGTGGCACTAGACACGAAATGGAAGACACTAAACCGGCCCATGCGCTTTCTCCTTTCGGACTCGCATGCACAACTGACTCAAGGACGGGCTAAATTTCGGCTCATGGGCCTAAGCGGGTCCAGCGATCGAAATACAACGAAAAGGCGACTATTCTCTCATGTTACGCATACTGTATCGAGGCGACGGTCATACCAGTTGCTGCAGGTCGTCGCGGCCACGTCTCTCCGGCTCCGCCATGGATGGAGAGCAAGAGCGGCAGGGGCAGCGGCCGGAGCCCGGCAAGAACCTCATAAAGATCCCCTCCTACCAAGAGGTCTTCGGCCATGACGCCTCCTCCACCTCCTCGATGCCTACCTCCTATAACCCTCCTCTCCCCAGCCCCGCCGCCTCCTCCTCTTCGTCGTCGTCGTCGTTCTCCCAGGCCTTCTCCTTCCTCAAGTCCTCCGAGTTTTACTCCCCTCCACCGCCGCCTCCCCAGCCCACTGCCCCCAGGTAGGCACCCCTCCCCCTCACCCTCTTCTCAAATTTTCTCATACCTCACCTCTAAGCTCGGTTTCTTGGCACAGGCCGCCTCAGGCTAGTCCCTCCACGCCGGCGCCCCAGAGCAAGAACGCCATTGTTGTGAGCCATAGGCAGGTAATGGGGCGATTATTGGCACGTTGACATGATTTTGCTTGCTTGGAGATTTGCCCTCTCGTTTATTTATGATAAATTTCGAGTCTTTGTTCGTGTCTTGTTCGGCAGAAAGGGAACCCCTTGCTGAAACACATCAGAAATGCTAGGTGGACGTTCGCCGACATCGTGCCGGACTACCTGCTCGGGCAATCGTCATGCGCACTGTACATAAGGTTCTAACTCTGCTAAGGTTTAGTGCTTTTGTCTATTTCACTGGTTGTATTGTATCATTGGGGCAATGATTAGAATTAGAACTACGTTATATTAGTGTGTATCTAAGGTTACATTTCGTCTAATGCCCTGCACTACCAGTCTATTAGACAACTGCATGTGACATTAACTTTGTCTGAGAGTAGATTCCAGGTCGCAGCTGTAGTCTATTGCACTATGTAATGCAAATATGTAATCTATTGTTAGGAAAAGTATTGTGCCACACAGCCACAGTAAGTGTGCCGTGAGATGGTGGCATTTTGTGATTCTTACTATGTTGTTAATGTTGCGGTTGATGCAGTCTTCGCTACCATCTTCTACACCCCGACTACTTGTACTATCGAGTAAGAGAGCTGCAGAAGAATTTCAAGCTCCGTGTCATCTTGTGCCATGTTGATGTTGTAAGTTTCAATAACTTGACAAACATATTTTGCTTTTCCCAGGACATGCAGTTACAGACATCTCACAAGGTAAATTAGTAACCTCCATTTTATGTACTTACTGCTTAGGAAGATGTAGTAAAGCCTTTACATGAAGTTACAAGGATGGCGCTGCTACATGACTGCACCCTCCTGTGCGGCTGGAGGTGTTATTCTGTAACATTCTAATATGCTGGGGTTATGTAACGTTCATGTTTGATTTCTGTTCTCTTTGTTCAATACATGTTCCTAATCATGTACTGTTATAGTGTTATATGAGTTCTCTATAACTATAAATGTAATTATGAGATCTTGTTTTGGCTCTTTTGCCTCTGAAATAGAACTAGGGTTGTGTATTGCTGAATGAGAGTTAGCTAATACTTGTTGGGCATTTTGCATACAAAAATTTAAAATCAGCAATGGATGCACGTATGTAATGGTTTTCCATCATGCAAAGTGGAGAATTCTATAGTAACAGTATGATGGTGTGCTGATATGCTTTAAAAGGTTTTTGAATTTGTTCTCTAACCAAACTGTTCTCTTGTAGCCTGGAGGAATGTGGTCGGTACTTGGAGACTATTAAATTGTATGAAAACAAGTCAGCTGACACCATTCGCGAGCACATGGATAATGACTATTTATCACGGGTATGCTTGCTTCCTAGACACCCTTGCTAGTACTACGTAGTTTGATCTATTTAATTGGCTGGTCTAGGCAAAATTGAAACTACATTGAGTAATTATGGTTTACGAGAAATATTTTCCCACAACTTCATCAATGGTATTTATTTTCATTAGCAAGTTTCAAGCATTGCAAGTGGTTTCAGTACAAAGTTTTCTCACCACAATTCCTTTTAGTTGATTGTAATAGAGTCTTATTAACTATTAGAAGTTCAGTCATTACTTTCTGTTCTGAGTATTCATTATGTTAATAACGATAATTACTTCATTAGTTGATATATTACTCATTGATTAAATTTCAGAAAACCCCATGTATTGAGGCATTGGTAACTTCACAAAGCCACAGGCTTTGAGGCACATGGTTACATTGAACCCAATTTCATCCATATCCCCTCATATCCCACATGTCCGACATGTTGGGCCCACAAAGAAGTATTGAGCTAGCAGTCGAAGAGCGATGTGGAGGCCGCATGTTCGCCCGGTGCCACGACTGCACTCAACAACGTGGCGAGGAGATCCGAGCATAGGGCCTTAAGGAGCGAAGCGATGGCTTCCCTCGCACAGTTCGCATGTGCAAGCGGGTCTTCGTGGCGCAACCAAGGCTGAGCGACTACAGTTGGGTAGCAATCGATGTCGATTTCTTTGTGGACCCAACATGTCAGGCGGGTGGGATATGAAGGGATATTTGGTTAAGTGTAACCAAGTGCCTTAAAACCTATGGTTTTGTGAATTTTTTTTGCAAAACCTGTGGTTTTGTGCTGCCAATGCCCTAATACCTAGGGTTTTCTGAAATTTACTCTTACCCATTTGTGCTTTTGGGTATGGTTTTGCAGTTGACACATGCTCTTACATCGATTCGGCGTGTTAACAAAACAGATGTTGTCACACTTGGTTCGTCTTTTGGGGTAAGATGGATAAGGAATCCCCTGATCTGGAATTCTTACATTGTCGTCCTCAATGTATAGTATACTTGTTTGATATAGTGTGTTCTGTTTTGTCTGTCAAAAAAGTAGTATTTGACGTGACAAATCCATCCAACAAAAGGTGCACAATATAACCAAATGCATTTGGTCTTGTACTTGCAGTCACTTTCTCGAATTATGGATGCTTCTATGGAAGAACTGGCTCATTGCCCAGGAATTGGTGAGCGGAAGGTACTATCTTTTGTTATGGTTCATTGGAAATATTGCTAAGAAACTTGCATATTGGTTATCCCTTGAACAGAAAATAGAACCACACCTCTTGCTTGTATTGTTTTGCCTTTGTGCTTAATACCAGGAAGGGTCATGTTTCGCTTGATTAATATGTAGAGTTTGTTCAATTGTTGTAGGTAAAGCGACTTTATGATACTTTTCATGAGCCATTCAAACGAGTTTCCACCCGCCCAAGCATTGTAGTACCTGATACTCCTGACAGGGAGAAAGCGTCAGGTCAACCTTCGTGGACAAACGATGGCGCGCAAGATGCAGCGGAAAAGCCAGGCGCATCCAAGAACAAGAAAGGTTCTGATGTAAAATCAGCCCTTACTGCCGCCTTCTCCAAGTATTCAGAAAAGATCCGCATCCAGGGCCGCGATTCAACAAACAAGACTGGTGAAGGTACTAGCAGCGCGAGCGTGGAAGATGACAAGACCAAAAATTAGATTAGTAGTAGGAAGTTAGCAGTAGTGGGAAATGGCGAGTCCAAATGTTCTGCAGTGATTGTTGTTGTACTCGCAAAAGTTGACTTGTGTTTTCCCTTAAGAAAACTGTATTTTTTTTGCTTTGTAACATAGCCCTGGCCTTTTCTGACCAAGCAAAAGTCCCTCAACTAGAGGTGGCCAAATAAGCTTTATCTGCCAGGCCGGTCCGAGGCACGGTACTGTTAGCTTGGTCTAGACATAGCACGGCCCGATGTGTCATGCCGTGCTTGGGTTGTGACCTCGGCCTAATGGGTTGACACATCATGTCACGCATAGTATTGAGCCTGGCATGGGTCATGGGTCAGCTCGGGGACAACACGGCTAGGCTAGGCACGACCTGTTTAGCCCGTTCGGCACGGCACAACAGGGTTAAACCCGTTTAGCACTGTTAGGTTCGTTCAACGTGCTTAGGCACGGCACAGCACGGCACCACCCATTAGGCATAGTAATGATCGATTTTTTTTATTATTTAGGAGCTTAAAAAATATAAAAAGAAACCTTGATTTTTTTTTTCCTATAAATAGGCAACATACCCTCATCATTCAGCTACCATCCAATCTTCATTCTCTTCTCTCACTTATGTTGTGAAAAATTAGACCTCTTTTATGATAATTTTGTAAAATTTAAATTATCTTTGCTAAATATTCAAAATTTCATTGCCCCCCCACTCAAACGGAAGAGTAAGTAATAATATCATCAGGCTCTATGAGTGCCTCCACGTCTGCAAGTGCCAGGGCAAAGAGATCCAGGTTGAGTATATAGGGAGTCTGGGAAGATTTCAATAAGAAATCCAAGCCAAACGAAATTAGAGTTCATGTAAGATATATTGTTTGTAAAATTTGTAGTCATGAATTGTCTGCAAAGTCTTCAATTAACGACAACTAGGAAATAGAAAAAAACAATAATTATAGGATTTAAACTAATTGATGTAGTACACACGGGTAAAAATATTGCGAACTATATTATCAAAGTCGTGGAAGATTCTAGTCTTACAAATAATTTTTTTGCAATAACTTTAGACAATGCCATCGCAAACTCTAGGGCAATGGATATTGTCACTCCGTTATTTAGTACATATGCTAAATCTTCATTGCTATATTAGTGATCCATCTGCCATATTATTAATCTTATAATTAAATATTGTTTAAAAAGGTTGGAACAGTATATTAAAGCTTTCCTGTGATGCAATATTTTTCCTAAATCATTCTAACCAACGAATCGTGAGAATGAATGTACGTCCAAGAAAATTTTGGGAAATTTTGGTTTGGATAAGCCAGTAAGATGAAACTCTACTTACATGATGCTTAAGAGTCTTTTACCATATAAGAGCATATTTTCTATTTTTATTCACACACATAATCACAGTCATGGCAGTAATACACTATTGGTTGAGCAATGTTGGTTTGTTGCTGAGAAGTTACTATCATTTTTAGAGCTTTTTATGATTCCACTCTTGCTTTTATCTACTGTGTATTATCTAACATCTCCTTTGGTTATGCATAATATTATTGAAATTGCTAGTCATCTGAAGGCTCATGAAAATAAAATAGTGTTAGGAGCGACTATCGTTGCTATGAAAGCTAAATATTTGAAATATTAAAAAAAAAATCCTATATGTATTTGAATTTATTTTAGATCCCAGAGCTAAACTTCGAGGATTTGCTAATGTTCTCTAACTTCTGAGCTATGCTACATGCATAGATTATTCTAACTATTTTTAGATGTTCGTACTAAATTTTTTAATGTTTATCAAAAGTACGAATTAAAGTTTTAGGGAGTTCGCTTGCAATGACCTCCAGTACCACCCACCACAGGTAAGAAGACAACTGCGTGGGGATAAAAAATGGGGTGCAAGTTCTTCCTCCAAGTCTAGGGGTTTAGGTTCTATAACGTCAAGTTCTGAAGCAAGACACAGCGCCCACCATAGCAGTAGGGAACTATCCACCTATTTGGACAGTGATATCGTAGATTACCAGGAATAGCGCTTTGAAATTTTGCAATGGTGGCAGGACCATAAGGTAACATATCTAGTGTTATCCATATTACCACGTGATGTGTTAAATGTTCCTATCTCTACAATTTTCTTTGAGTCTTCTTTCAGTCTTTCTGGAAGAATATTGGAGTAGAGAAGAACAAGTCTCACGGGTGAGATGGCTAAGATACTTCTAACTGTGAAAGACTGGGAACAAGCAGATGCACGAAATCAATACTATGTAGAAAATCCAGAGTTGACAGACGTGTTCGAGAATCTTTACCTAGACAACGACACTTAGAGCATTGATGTATGCAGAGCTATAGGTTGTACTTTTTTTCTTTACTAAGGTTTTCTCATGTTGAGTTTTTACTTAGCAAAGTTTTTAACGAGACAGCCAAGTTTTTAACGAGACAACCATATAAACATTAATAAAGCTCATTATTACATTTTTAATACATCTGTCTCTTTTTATAGGTATAGAACTCTTTTTAATTTTAATTTATATTTATGGACTATATATTTTTCTAGAAATTTTCCAATTTTTAAATTTTTCGAACTAAAATGGGCTAAACGGCCCAACCCTAACCCGGCATGGCGTGAGCTCGACGTGTCGTGCCTGAATCGGTGGTTGAGCCTACGACCGGCACGATACAACCCATTTAGGTAGTCATACCATCCGAGCTATGTCGTGCTGCCTATTTGACCAAGTCTGCCCTTATCCTTAGCTTGAAAAAAGAGAATGTGTTCACTCCTTGACAACTCTTTTGAGCCATCCAAGAGAAAACGGGACCAGTCGATCCACTATATGTACCTCTTTCTTTTGTGACATCATGCTTTATTATTATGGGATTGTCTATTCATAAGTTGCCTGAAATTTTCTTAAGTTTAAGTCACTTGTTGTGACCATTGGATCAATATCTAATCATATGACATCCATTGGATCAATATCCAATCATATGACAATCATATGACACACCAATCTCTACACAAATCCAATGGTCACAACAAGTGACTTAAACTTAGGAAAATTTCAGGCAACTTAAAACTAGCAAAACTGTATTATTATCTTACTCAGCAACTGAAGCAGTAACTTACATATGTCTTAATTAACTCCAGATTCCAGTGGTAATATGAACCAATCCATCCTGCCACCTCTAGTCATTTAGTGTAAGATGGTAAGTAGAGATGCCGCTCATGTGCTATACTCCAGTTGTGCGTGCAGGCCGTCCCCCACCGGCAGCGGCAATGAGCCATGTACGAGCCACGGAATGAGTCGAATGAGTAGGCGTGACGTGCGGCCTCGCTCAGCACGGGTGAGCTCTCCAAATTGGCCGGTGGTGCCGAACTGCCGCCAACTGCGCGGGCTGTACACTCTGTTTCCCTTAATTTGCCACGGCTGACGTTATCCACCACCTCCTACCACGCGCTTGGCAGTAGACAGTAGTCCTATTACTTACAAAATGGATGTCCGATAAACATTAATATTCTTTAATATCTTATATCGTTTTCTAATCATTATGCGAATTTACATTTGATTAATAGGTAGTAATTTGATACCTTCGTTTGTGGAGTTACATCTTTTCTTTATGTGTACACTATTCATCAAATTATCCGTGACCCATTTGAATCCGATTTGCATCCGTTTCGTGCTCATATCCCGAAAAATCTGTATGCAGCTCTGAATCTGGAGTAAAAATATGAGTTAGGATATGGAAAGAACGATAACCATTCGTATACAACGAACGTTTTCTCCCCTAATCAGAAGCGACAAGACTCGTTGTTGTACTGTAATGTTCAGGTCATTCAGAGGAGAGTCCTACTAGGAAGTAGGAAAAAGTTTCCTTTCCGATCGCCAAAGCCTTATTGGGGATAGCATCTACCGCACTGGGCTTTTACCGATACTGGAATGGAAAGCCAGTGCTTCAAGACCGGTTCTTCATCAAGCTCCGCTCATCCAGTCTTCCGTAGGCATCGCGTGTGTGAGTGCGTGTGTGTGGTGGTGTGCGTGTGTGTGGGCGTCTATGTGTTGTACCAGGTGATTCGAAAAAAGAAGAAAAAAGACCGGTCTTCGGTCTTCAGGGTAGCCCACGCTAACCAGTAATTGCTATTGCTCCCGCCCTCCCCGTGCTCTTTGGGATACGGAATTTGTTACGAATTATTTGACCTCAAATCAGACACAATTGTCCATGAAAAATAAATCTTCAGGGGAGAGGTCTTCGCGAGGACCCCTCGATCTCGTTGCTCATCTATAAAAGGTGTCGAGGGGGTGGGGAGATCGGACGGTGGGGCAGGGGAGAATTTGCTTCCATCGTCCATTGCTCATGTTTGATTTTGTCGTGCTTCACAAAGTAGACGCAATTTGTCCTAATCGCGGGGAACTCCTCTGCACAGACAGCGAACGCTTCGGCCCCCGAAGAGCGAGTAACGGGAGCTTGTCTCTCTGGGCTCGTCTCCGCCGTCCAGTCCGGCTTGTAGACTTCGGCAAGCGTCGGATGGCATCTCCAGTGCAGCACAGCAAGCAACAGGTCGCCATTGAAGGCCACCAACTGCACTGCACGCAAGCCATGGAGCAGTCCAAACTTGCACAACTCTTTCACAACAGGGTAAAGGTACATGCTCCGGACAAGCTTCGGCGGAGGTGCTTCAAGATCGATTTTTTTTTAAATAATATTTTTTATTTTTATTTTTACAAAACTAGATAGTCATCTCCAAAAATTGCAAAAATAGGTCTCTGTCGCTTGATTCATCAGCGGCAGAACTCCGAACGATGCTGAGCGAGTTCTGTCGCTTGATTCAACTGACGATAGGATCTAAGAATTTTTAAATATAGTAAATAAACTCAAACAATTACAATTTTTTTTGTGGAGCTTCCTAATACAATTTTATTGCTTGTGTAATTTTTTTCATAATTTTATCCCTTCTGAATTCGTCTCCAAAATTCATTTAAGTATATGATTTGTAGGAATTTTTATATATACCAAATGAGGTCCAAAAATTCTGAATTTTTTTTTTATGATCCTTACATAGTTTAATTGTTTGTGTAGTTTTTACAGAATTTTATATGATATAAAATTGTCTCTAAAATTAACGGTTTACACAATCAAGTACACTACATCAAAAACCTAAATTAAAAATATTTAGACAATTTTAGATTATATAAAATTATATAAAAACTATACAAATAATTACACTATTTAATAAGCGTACACAAAAAATTCATAATTTTTGGACCTCATTTGGTATATGTAAAAATTTCAACAACTGGTATACTTAAATGAATTTTGAAGACAAATTCAGAAGGGATAAAATTAAGAAAAAATTACACAATAAAAAACATTGTATTAGGAAGCTCCAAAAAAAATTCGTAATTTTTGAGGTTTATTTACTATATTTAAAAATTCCTAGATTCCTATCGTCAGTTGAACTGACGACAGGAATCTGCTCTTTTCCTGTCGCCAGATGGTACCTATTTTTGTAATTTTTTTAGACGACTACCTAGTTTTGTAAAAATTTTGAAAAAATATATTATTTTTTAAAAAAATTCCTTCAAGATCGTAGATGTAAGGGACAACGACATTTCGGTGAAGTAGAATCTCCCATGGTGAAACGCAGCGCTATCGATTCTGCAGGTTGCTCGCTCGAGCTGCATGGTCCAGGCAGCGTCTCCAGGCCGCTAGAAGAAGAGCTTCTGCGCTATGTTCGAATTTGAGGTCTTCTGGCTCGCAATCGCCATCCAATCCGACGAGGCGAGCAGGTTTTCGGAGAGGAAGACTTGGATGACAGCGGGCAAACAGGGCAGCAAGATCCCAGCTTTTGAGACGGGCTCCCAGAGGATGAATCGCGTGGGGGATCCCAGACAGTCCGTCAGAGCGAGCCAGCCACGGGGCATGCCACAGCAGTACGGAAGGCCGGCCGGGGCACGGGGTTAGATCCTTTTGCCGCCACGGGGGAGCCAGAAGAAGTCGTCGCCGATCGGGGCAACCCCGCTCCACGACTCGCGGCCTGCGACGATCCACGGACGACAGACGGCCAGCGGGGAGGTGGAGGCGTGCCAGTGGGTGCATGCCTGGTGGATGTGGAGGTTGTCCGCGTCGGAGGACAGGCAGTCGGAAGCTTCCTCGATGAGCTCTGCCGGCAGAGACGACCGGCCGGCGGCGGCTGCCATTATTTGGAAAAGGAAAAGGGCTAAAATCGAAAGTGTTCCGAAGCCTTTTTCCTTGCTGTAAATCTATCGAAATTGTTGTTTTGTAGCCTGGTACTCCCGTACCATTGTATTTTTGTAAACTTGTTCTTTCGTCTACCTATAAGGGAATTGTTATATAACTTCCGACAGTTTTTTAAAGCCAAAACTATCACTTTTCTGTTCGTTAGATATGCTATAAGATTTGTGTTGTTGATATGCTGTAAAAAAAATCATAATAGTTGAATTTTCATTCGTTCGATATGCTTTGAGATTTGCATTTTTCCCCATGCTCAACCTCAAAATACATGTGAGATTTTGAATATCTGATGGAAATATAAGTTATTAAGACTTTTAAGAATAATTAAAGTAATCAAGAACCAAAATTACATAAATAATTCACTATAATTTATATATAATGGAGTTATAAATGAACTTTCAGAATGTGACAATTTTTTATGAAGAAAATAGTCAAATTATGTGTAGAGAGACTCTACTTATAATATAAGGCCATTGTTGGATCTTTCAAAAAAAAGGTCAAAAAATACCACAGCCGAACTCGATTGATCGAATCCAATAAAGATTGGATTGGATTACCTGGACTAGATCCCGGTCCGACACGGTCAATTAGATTGGGACAATACAGCCCAAAAGAGTTCTTTTCTTTGTACGTGGCACAAAAGGTTCTCTTCGAGTTCCGATACGTTCGTATCTAAACTTCGTGAACTGCATAGGTTGGATACGGTTGGTAGTACAATTCGGCCGATCAAAGTACTATTTGATCTCACTTTTACTCTCTTGCAAAATCAATTCGATGCTTACACCTACAAAAACGACATTCTCTTTGGAACCAAAGGAGTCATTTGGACACCTCATCACTCATTAACTCAATCCGATCACGTTCATCGAAAAATCGTTCTCCTTAAAAGGGGGCTATTCTGCCCGAGTTCCATCCTAAGAGCGACGAAGGTGCCACACTAGTAAGTCTTTTTTCTCTCTCGAAAAATTCATCGGGGAGAGGATGTATTGACTTCAAAGTTTTTTTAGTAAATTACATGAAAGGACGAAGAGAAGAGAGATTTTCAGGTAGAGATCACATGCCAATCTCTAGATAGTGTTTTTTTCCGCCCATAGTGTTACATTTTCATGTTACATGCCCACTTGAATGAACACAAACAAACTCAACTCAATAGCTTCAGTACCCAAATTCATCAAGTCTTTGGAGATACAAATTGGGTGAATTGGAAGTAGGAACTATCAATTGGACTGGAATACAGAGATCAAGATCGGGGAGTAGAGAACTGAGACTGGGAAGAAGAGAGCATTGGGGAACTGGGAATCAGAGAAGAGGAAAGGGGGAAGAGTAGCAGTGGGGAAGAAGGGAGCCTGTGGTTGCTTGGATGATTTCTTCGATGGCTGCCTTTGAAGCGTGTTGTCCCTTTTAATCACACACCTTGCTTGCATGGGCTGTAGCCCATTGTGAAACCCAGCCCGAGGTGGAACCCGGCCGACTGAGGATTCCGCGACATTCTCCCCTCCTTCAGTTTCGGCTTGTCCCCAAGCCGATGTCATGAGGTCCTCAAGGTTAAGCTCAAAGCCACCAGGATCCCATAGAACTTGTAACTTCTTGATAGCAATACGCTTACGTTCACTAACACCAAACATTGTCCACTCCTTCACTGCCACTACCATATTCAGAACACTCATCGTCTTCAAGAAGTTTGGCAAAGTGCTTGCATCAACTCCATAATGTGCAAAGATAGCAAATGCGTGCAACTCATTAGCAGCATTGTCATTCTCCTGAACTTCTGTAGCAGCAAAATGAAGGAACATTCTTCTGTAGCAGCAACTTCCATTGTAAAGCTCATCGGGCTTCAGCTACATGAATAACCACTTTGCTAACCTGACTCCCTTGCCACTGTCCATAGAGATTTCATTGGCAAATTGCTCCACTTGGCTCTCATCAAACATTGTGGACTTCTTTAAAGCAACCACTGTCTTATACGGGAGGATGCCTTTGTACAGTATGCCATGTCCAGACACAAGCAAGCTCACATCTGACTGAACCATATTATACTCTCTGATATCAATACCATTTTCAGTCATGTAGTTCAGGATCTCAGCTGTTACTTTTCTCTTATCCACATAAAAGAAAGCACTGTGCAAGGTTACAATAGCATAAGAAAGCACATAATGCACATAGGTATGGCAACACACAACCTTATGATAGTTGTTGCTATGCCCCCTTGCAATTCCTCACCATGGAAATCTTGCCACTGCACACAATTGAGGAGCACTACACAAGAAAAATCAGAACAGCACGCCCATTGTTTCTTGCTCACCCTGCATGCAAAGTCAAGAACTCCTCCACGCTTTTGTTGTACTAATATAAGAGACCAGTTAATCTTTGTTTCATATAGATCATCTTGCTCGTAGTTGTCGCCATCCCGAATAGCATTTGAATTTAGCTTCACCAATAATAGAGTTAGTGGTGGCCAAAGTTGTAGCCTCATATCCTCCTTGCTGCTGTTCATTGTGTGGGAGATCTAAGCAGCAATTTCATTGTGTGGGAGACCAGCAGCAGAAAATAAAGTGTTCTTCTGACCATGAGCTATAGAATTCATGACATCGCTTGTAGATATGCTAGTCTGAATCATTTCTTCAAGGTATGTTTGCTCGCTGGGATTGAGCATATCCAGTGACACTGGAGTGTTTAGAACCTCCCCAGTGAATTGCACAGTTGTGTATTTGTTGTCAATACCAGAAGTTCCTTCAAAAACCTGAACTACAGCTTTCTCTTCCTTGACTTCAGGCACTTGGCTAGGCCTAGTTATGCCATCTGCTAATTGGATGTTGACAATTTCTTGGTATTTAGGACCCTTCACTTTACCAAGAATGACAAAAGGACCAGTAACTCCAAAAACTATCCTGTACTCCATCCCAATCTCAAGGGTTCCTTCCTCCATACTTGGATATTGCCAAGTATGGAAGTTAAGTATACATGACTCAATAGATACTCTATAACCAAGAGAGAGTTCAAAAGACTCACCAATTGACTTGATAGAAGTATTGTACATGACAGTATCAAGCTCAACTTTATCATGGAAACAACCACGTATGATGCCTTCTGCCTCCAGAAATTTCCCATGCTTAATCAGGTAAGTGACAAGTATGCTAATTGTCACAACGTCTCTATCATAGCCCTGGTCAACCATTTCCATGAAAAGATTATATGACTCCACAGTTTTGTCGCATTTACATAATGCATCAACCATGGTATTGTAGATAGGTCCTACTGGGAATGATGTCGATGCTAACTCGAACGGTTCTCGAGCTTTCCCCAACTGCTGGGCCTGACCATATTGGATAATCAAAGTAGTTATTGCAGAATCGTCAGGCTTGGTTCGCAATTCAGTAAGCAATTCATAAAGAACTTTTGCCTCATCAGTGTTCCCAATTAGTTGTAGCATTTCAGTTTCTGTTATGCCCGCTTGAGCGAAGGTTGTTTCCCTAGACTTGAATAGTACCCCCTTGACAAACACGGGCAGAACAATTGCATATCCGACAGATGGTGGCCCTAGAGGCTTCAGTTGCACCCTGCCTTGTTCACACTTGAACGACGACTATGGTGTTGGTCGTGGCTCGACTCGGTTACTTATGCTTGGGATTCGAGAAGGAGGTGGCCAGGGATTCCTCTCAACCCACTTTGTCGCGGGTGGCCACAGGACCACCATATTCGTCTTGGGTATTTCCTCAAACACCTGCTGAGCACCACCTGAGGTGAGGCCAATTTTGGAGGCCAGCTGCTGCTGCTGCACCACAGACTGCTCATGCCACTCCTCGTCAAAATAGGCGACAATGACGTTGGGGTCGGGGCCCGACGTTGAGCCCTTGGTGAGCGTCACGGTGGCGAGGATGGAGTCGGTGCATGGAGTGGCTTCTGTCTCGGCGTGGTCGACCTCAGCGTGTGGTGGCCTTTCGTCGAACGGTTGGTGCACGGTGATGATGCAGGTGTCAGCACACACACGAGGTGTGCCACTGGATGGAGCGGGGTTGGTGATGACGACGTCGAGCAGGGCGACGATCGAGGGAGGACCCGGGGCCGTGTCCAACATGAAGGTGGACGTCTGCGAGGCGGTGTCGTCGTCAGAACACATCATCGAGCACCTGGCGGGCATCAAGTTGTCCAGCTCGCCGGTGGCGAATGACCTCGGCGACGAGGCCTGCGCCGGCGTGGTCACCGACTGGGGCGAGTCTTGGACTGGCGAAACCAGACGCTGGAAATCAGCTTTGATGTCGACGAGGGTTGTGACCTCATCACGGCGGCCGCTCGGCCCGAGACATTGGTCTGTAGTCGAAGGGTGGGATGCTTACGTGCGAAGAAGTGGGTCGGAGAGGAGAAGACTAGCGCAGCCGGCTTGGTCTCCGTCTGGACCTCCGAACGTTTGGCTTCATAACCTCTACCGAGACCTGGATGGCCGCGCACTGGATTTGCAGCTGCTTGAGCAACTCGCCTCGCGCTAAGATCGCCTGGGTTAGCTTCTGGAGTTGTTGTTCCATCTTGATTGCGGTGTGCTGGTTTGTTAGCGTGCGCGTTGCGGATTGGAACGGCTCTGATACCAATTGTTACATACCTACTTGGATGAACACAAACAAACTAAACTCAATAGCTTCAGTACCCAAATCCATCAAGTCTTTGGAGATACAAATTGGGTGAATTGGAAGTAGAAACTATCAATTGGACTGGAATACAGAGATCAAGACCGGGGAGTAGAGAATTGAGACTGGGAAGAAGAGAGCATTGGGGAACTGGGAATGAGAGAAGAGGAAAGGGGGAAGAGCAGCAGTGGGGAAGAAGGGGGTCTGTGGTTGCCTGGATGATTTCTTCGATGGCGGCCTCTGAAGCGTGTTGTCCCTTTTAATCTCACGCCTTGCTTGCATGGGCTGTAGCCCATGATGAAACCCAGCCCGAGGTGGAACCCGGCCCACTGAGGATTCCATGACACTTCAGTGCATGATTTCATTAGACAATGGAGTGATGGCTCACGCGCCCTGAAAACGACATCATGTCGATTATTCCAAATATGTCGCATACAGAGCAATAGGAAGGTGTTGTAGTTGGTCTCTAGAATGCACGAGGAGCGCGGGAGGCGGGGCAGAGCAGTAACACAGGGGGTGTTGAAGGAGAAGCCCAGAGCGTGCTAGAAGAATCGCGCTAAGGAGCAGCCGAAGAAGAGATGGTTGGCATTTTCTATACGGGTAGTGCATACCTTGCAGGTAGCATTGTCAACCAATGTTCTATGGAGCAAGTTGACTTTCGTGTGCAAACTGTCATTGTGAGGAGCCATGTGAAGAACTTGCCGAGGTACGGCGCTGTGTTACACCGGACGAACAGCTAGTTTGGGCAATCATGCTCAGTAGTGGTGTGGAGTCGGTATAGCGCAGATGTGCTTTACTCAGAAGAGAACTTAGCGAGAAGGGCACGAAACGTGTATGCAGCCGCAGAGAGCACGGCATGTCATAAAAAATAGCAGACCCTTAACTAAGGAGACGTGTTTGGCTCGGATGATGCCGCTAGGCTCCTATTCACTTTCAGATACCGCTCTGAGTTAACCGGTTTTGCGGCAACCCTTTCAGTAAGAACATTTTCTCCATTAACGAAATGCCACTATTCCATAATTCTTCTTTGATTTATGTGTAGAAGCGGTGGTAGTGAAGAAAATGGCAGGTAATCTTTGTTAGATATATGCAAACAGCTCTGTAGGTCTGTAACCCGTAATTGAGACAAGTATCAAATAATAATATGCCAATAAAAAATATACATTCTACTACTAGATAAAATATACTTTATTTGCAGTCTTCTGCATAGAGGCAATCTACAATCTACGGAATAATCGCAGCTATTTCAACGCTAGGTGTGGCCAAAACAATAAAATACACGAGACCGCAATTTTATGACCACCCAAACCCCATTGAAAAAATTGAACCGAAAAAGAAAGCAAAATATATATATATATATACACACACACGCTGATGGCAACATGCAAGGCCAAGGGCACGCCGACCTTCAAAGAACTTTTTTTCTTTTTCTTTGAGAGCACCTGTACGAGCTAGCTTCTATGAATTAAGCAACTACTTTGTGATTATCACGCGCAGGTGGTACATCATTGCTTCTCTTGCAGTCTTGCTAAACTCATCGTCGCAGGAAGTTGGCCAAACATCGATGCAAAAGGCAAGGCTGGTTTTAAAATCAGCCGAACTTTTCTGGTGTTATGTTTCTTCATTGTCCTCATCCCTAATATCTTCTATTTCTTCTCGGCAGTACAATGCATTTAGCTCTTGCTGCAACTGAAAATGATGTAGGAAAAAACATAATGAATAATTATTTATTTAGCCATGAACGATAGTACAAATGCCAAGATATTGTGAGAAACTAAAAAGGAAATATTGATACCAACCTGAACATGTTTTAGCTTAGCTGCAATTAGTTCATCAGTCAAATTAATCATTCTGCAGGGAATAAAAAGGAAATTACTAAATTTGATCATTCAGTATTCAGTAATCAACGCCAGACTTAAAAAAACAACAATAATTCCTGCAAACAGTATATATGTTGAAAATAAATATATTGTCTAACATCTATTAAAAAACATTAAAATAGTCAATTCAATTTGATAGTAACAACTGGCAAAACAGCATCCCCGGTAAGTTCAGCTACTCAAGTGAAGTTGCCAAAGTTAAGACATGATAGTCATTAAAATAACAAATTATGTGGGACAACTTGTAAATATGCCATAAGCCCAAACTGTTGCAGTGATGTGCTAGTGGAATTGTTTGTAAAATCACTCGCAGAACAGTGGGCCTACCTAGATTGCAATTCTGATATTTTAACAAGTAATGACAGATCCTTCTCAGAATTAGCTGTTTCAGCCTGCCAAAGAATGAGGAAGACAGTTTTAGTGATAATAAACAAACTTTTGGAGGTAGGGCTATTATTGGGTAAGGGTAACTCTCATCAATACTTAAAATCATATATCAGATTGCTGCTTACCACTGTCTCACTCTCCATAATTCGGACTTGTGACGATATTCCAGGCTGTGCTCCTGAAGAAAAACAAGACATTTAAGTTTTAACCAAAGAAATAAAGGAAACTTGAATAGCCACAAGGGGAAACATTTACCATCAACTTTGTCATTCTGTTGCAAGTTACTTAGTAGGTTCATGATCAGATCCTGAGGTAAAGAAATAGAAATACAAATGTTAGTTAAAGTCCATCATATAATTCATCGTGTATTACCACATTCTTAAGCATATCAAAGCTTCCTCCATACTTGCTGAAACATAGTCTGTTGGACAAGGTTCTCAAGGTGGGGAATTAGAATTGACGATGATACTGAGCTATTGCAGAGTTCCTTCAGATGATGACTGTTAGACTGCACCATCCATACAACAACAAAAAAAAACTGATTAGCTATGGCAGAAGTGGCAAAAGGGCAAAAATGGGTGGATTTGATCTTCCATATGGATATCTCTCGGGTTTATTCCCATTTTGAAAGGTAAATTATGGTGCACTGGAGGTACGTAGTCTTCATTTAAGGAGATTTTTTCCTCATGATGTTTTGAAGAAATTAAACTAAGAAAATAATCGTGAGAAAAAAGAAGAATAATACCATTGGCTTAGCGTTGACCAACCAATCACCAACGCTAGCAGATTTTCTTAGCGGTGAACCCTGAGAAAACAAAGTATTAATCACAAATTCATGACTGCCTTATGTTCAATGAATGTAGACTGTAACTATATTCTAAATAAAGGCTGCTCATATAAATGTAATAACAATCTTACCTGTGGTGATTTGCGTGAGAGGTTACTCAATGGACTTTCCTGAACCTAGAAAGTAAAGGATTTATTCACCTTTTTCTTTGAAGTAATTCTGCTCAGTTTAGGTTACCTTAAGTTGAAATGTATCAACCCAATTCACTTACCTTTGCAAGATCGACATTCTCAGATGTCACAGAAAAACGGCCTTTAATCTCCACCACATTACGTTTAGACTTATCTCCCAATGAATCTACATATCCTACAGTGATCAAAAGAAATTCCTCCAGTTACATTCATCCAGAAAGCACATATGTTTTCCAAAACAAAATCAATGTTCAAAGGCCACATTTAAACAGGAGAAATAAAGAAACCCTTGCATATGCTGCTGTTCTACAATAATGCTAGTGAAAACCATGGATGTTTGCAGTGAAATTTACTATAGACGACTTATACCTCCTGAAGATCGAATAGGAGCTGACAGACTGTTTGCAGAAGCACGAGTTGGCAGTGACAATGGACCACTAAGATTCATGGCTTTTCTCGTATCAGTTCTATGTTTGTCAGATAACAATTGAACAGTTGAATCCCTGTCATAACAAACAAGAACAATTAAATGAACCCAGAAGGCTTAACGGTCCAATCATCACATTCAGTGCTAGTACTCAACAAATCAAATGCAGCAAAATTATTCTATTTATTTGTTTTCAAGAAGAAAGCTTGGTTGAGATCTATAAACAAGTAATGCCATAGCCAGGTTAAATAAAAAAAAAAGGACTACTATACCCAGACAAACAACTAATTCATAAGATTTAAGCAATAGAGATTAGTGAGAAAATAGATTAAATTAAACTGCCCTACCCTCTTTATCTGCTGGGCTTAATAAAAACAGGTCAAATTTACAGTGTTAAACTATAATTACCTAGTAGCATGTACATCATAATAACTCGAATGATCACATACAGGGGGAAAAAACCTGGCCGGTTACCACCGGTAACCGGCGGTTACCGGATTTCCCAGTGGGGACCAGGATCCAAAATCAAGGCCAGAATTCTTCGAATTCAAAATCTCGGTGGTTAGATCCCAAATTCAAATTCCATTCTTTGAATTTCGGCCAGCATTTTTTCAGGATTTCCGGTTACCAGCCGGTAATGGAGAGATGGCGCCGGGCAGGATTTTGCCCGATTCCGATTTCTTGATCCTTGATCACATATCAGAACTAAACAAGCTCATTAAAACTGTTACGCAGATACATAGTTACCAGAAACGCGGTTCGTCCGAGTCATGGTACGGGATTCGGGTTCGTAGTTCGTCACTTTTTCTTTCAATTTCCACTGCGAGCACGAACCCCGTACCCTAAACCGGCTCGGGTTCGATGAATCCAGTTTGCGATTCGCAGGGTTTTATAGCGAATCCGGTAACTATGGATAGATAACAAACCTCTAAAAACTGTTTCTATTCACCCATTGAGCTATTATGCCACCAATCAGAACAAGAACGTGCAAAGAAGAAATTGTTGAACAGATAACAGACCTTTCAAAACCATTGCCCCTTTCAGTTGTTGAGCTATTAACCCCACCAGAATGGAAAACTGGACCACCGGAAGTCTGTTTTTTCTGTCCAACATTACTTTTCCAATATTTTGACTCTGGATCCTGCTTTGATGTAGAGGGCATTGAATCATTCTCTGATCTAGAATTTTTATATCCATCAGGAATCCTTTTACTATCAGCATTGTTGACATCAAGATCAACAGCATCATTTGCTATAGGACCTTTTCCGCCTGAATTTACTGCACTTGTACATGTTCGTCCACTGAAATATAACAGGTGACAATACATTTCACTACCAGTGCTGTAATAAAAATCAAGAAAGTAACAACATTAAGGTTACTGGTTCTTCTCTATCTCTACCATCCTGCTTTGATGCGTTGAATTGGGTCAGCACTTCAAAAGTAATATGCAAAACCAACAGATAGAAAGATAAAAAAAAAAACCCACATAAAGTCATAACCAGAAGATGGAGACAAGTTTAGCTTAACCTGCAGTTATTTTCATTTAGAGATGACGACTTTCCCAAATGGTTCCTAGAATATGAATCCTGTTGATGGAACAAAAAGTGACTTACATCAGAAATATGTAATGTCTTTTTTCATATAGTGAAATTAGTAACTTATAAAACTGACGTATAAGGGGGTTTTTTTTAGCATGTACGTATAAGGTTGCAGTAGGTGTCCTATACAACTATCACAAGGTACATTTATTAGGTATCTTGGGCATGAGATCTGTCTTGATCCAGAAGGATAGATATGGAATCAAGTAGCAACGTGTTATGCAAGTCTCTTTTTTTCCCTCCCATGTCAGCATGACAAGCCTGGTGTGTTGACGCTGTCACACCCATAGTTAACCAGCTTCGGTGGGGACATTCCAAACTGCTGGCAACAGTTTGATGCTTACTTGAATTACCATGGGTGTGGCTGGCAGCACTATAACTGGCGAGCCACGAAGAGTGTGGCACATATTGACGTGGCTATGTTTGGTCAGCAAGAAAAACAAGGAGATCAATATTCAAATTTAAGCTATTGCAGAGTTCTACTGCAACGATGGGCAATATGCCAACTCTGCAAGACTGCAACATATTCTGCATACTTGGAAGTAACTTTGAAGCTTTCTAGATGATTGTCAAAGAACCCTCTTGTGAAAAAGAAAGATCATCAAGAATCTACCAAACCTTTTCAACTTCAATGATTCTGGTAGTGTCATCATCTTCTTTTATTTCAGGTGGTTCATCATCACAAATCTGGAAATTTAAGCAGCTTAACAATCAGGTTACATGCAGGTAAGGTAGAATGAAAAGTTAAGCTAACACATAAACAAAGAACAAGTAGCTTTACTAGTGATGCTTGAGCCTTTAGGTCTTCAATATCAAAGTTCCATGCACTCACACCTCGTTGATATTCACTCTGTTGGATAAAACATCAAGCACGAGAAGCAGTTAATTTGACCGGAGGATGATTTCACAAGCATGCTTATCGAATAAGACAGAAATGACAGTTCACGTTGTAGATGATATTCCCCTCAAATGACTTTTGTTTACATTTTTCTCATGAATCCTTTTAATTCCATAATGTTGAATAATTCATAGAAAATTTTAAGCAGCCTACACAAAGTGCAATTTACCCCCAAAGTTGTACAGCAAGAAAAAACACCTCTGCTGCAAATACACATGACTATTTACCAGTGTTCACAAAATCGGCGGAGGTGGCCGCCCAGCCTACACAAAGTGCAATTTACCCCTAAAGTTGTACGGCAAGAAAAAACACTCTGCTGCATATACACATGACTATTCACCAGTGTTCACGAAATCAGCCGAGGCGACCGCCTAGGCATCCGACTTTGGCCCCCACCTAGGCGTTCCTAGGTGCTCCAAGGCGCAGCGGCGGTGGGTGGATCGCGATGGCCGCCTTGGCCACCGAGGCAAGGGAGGCGGTCCAAGGCGACGGAGAGGACGGGTGAGGAAGAGGGCAGGGAAGAGAGAAGGGGAGAGGAGGGCTTGCCTCACTTGTTTAGGGTTGTAGGAGGTGAATCCTGATGAGGATTGCCCCCGCGTAATGACATACATACCAATAAATGAAGATTCAAAACACTATCACAAGGTTAAACCTAAACTTAAGGTTCATAATTATACTTCATTTGAAAGAATGCGACTAAAGCTGTGCATGTGTGAGTGTAGGTATTATGGACGTCCCAAAAATAGTGCGGGCCAGTGAGAGGAGAAGAAGGCCAGCCCAAGAGAGAAGGTCCACGATAGAAGAGCAAAAGAGAGCCCATCAAAAGAGAGGAGGCCCAAGGCAAGGAGCAAAGCCCACCTACATGACCAAGGCCCAAACTGCATGAAGCAAAGACGTGAATAGTGTTTGTCATGAACAGTGCACATGAACAGTGCATGCATGAATAGTACTACCATGAACAGTAAATCCGAATAGCCCTAGGACGAGACTGTATATTGAGGGGTAGACCCCTATTGTAATGGAGACCACGTTTAATAAAAAAGATAGCAGATTGCTCTTGTTTCTTCCGAGTATGGCCGAACCAACTTGAGAGGAATTGGGAGTTCCAAAAATCAAGATCGTTCAACCTTTCTGCTGGGAATTGGGAGCACGATAGGGTTTCGCTTGGTGGTCGTAAAGTCCAGCGCATGTGTTCTCGTGAATTAAAGAGCCTTCGTTCTTGCACTGGCAACGGAGGATCACTACGATTTGAATGACTACACGTGAGTATCTTGATCCTACTTCGAGAAGATCGGGCGACCCCGTATCAAATCCCCCGCTACCCCCGCCGATTCTGACTTGCCGCCAGTCAAATCGGCTTCCGCCACCGCCGGATCTGCCATCCTCGCCGCCGGATCCACCATCCCCGTCGTTGGATCCGTCTAATCGCCGTCGATTCCACCTTCCCCGCCGTCGGACTCACGTCGGGCAGGGAAGAGAGGACGGGAGAGGGAAAGGGCAGGGAAGAGAGGGGATGCGGCAGCAAGGGAGCCCTATCTCCTCTCAGTCCTCACGTCGGGCAGCAGTGTTGGGAGGAGTAGAGAAGCAACAACTTGGGCCTGATGGGCTGGAGGAAGATGCTGGACTGGGCCACATAAGCTAAGTTTCATTTTTTTTTCTCTTTTTTGGCTTTCTCTTCTCTTTCTTCTACACTTCTCTGCTCCTCTTCTTCCGCACTGCAAGTCGGCCGCCTAGGCGGGCTAGGTGCTAGGCACCGGTCTACCGCCCGATTAGTGCCTTGGTGAACATTGCTATTTACAGAACAGGATATAATGCCAATTACTCAGCACTATGCAGTTGTATGAGGCATGAGTGAAGGGTAAGAAAGAGAAATGCGGAACTTAAGAAGGTTCCCTTGATGTTCTAGGGGCCTAGTTTCCCTAGTACCACAAAGACTATTTTACAGTCATTCTCCATTTCAATATGAATTGTCAAGTTGCGAACTTTGTTGTGTTACTTCATGTTGATTGATCTATTTCAAACAGGTCCTGTTATAAGCTAACATTTTGTTATATGATCAATTGATTCCTAAATCATTAAACAAATTAGTATTTTGCCTTGTTAAGTTGATATCTAGTCCAGGTGGCCATAAAAACACCAATTAATCATAAGGTATATCCAACAAAAAATGTCAACCAAAAGGTGATCTCAGTGACCTTGTTTAGCCATGTGTGCTATGAGCCTATGACTATACAACGGTCTTTATTGTAGATCTCACTTACCAAGGCAGCACCGATGAATTCTAATTACTAAATATAGTCCATAACAAATGAATCATAATTACTAAATACAGTCCATAACAACAAAGTAGAAGGTGTTACAATGAACAATTTTTAAATCAAAGCCTGTTCTAAAACATTCACATTAATGAGGAACTGTTTGAATAACTAGAATCTGGAAATAGAAAAAATAGAACCCCGCCTGTGTAGTTTTCTACGTAGCCTGTCCCAAGCTAAGAAAAAGGAGGAGGATTGTGTTAGGCCCGACGAGCCAACGTAAAAATCAAGTCACCTTTTCATGGAATAAAACCCAAAATTGATAATTCATTGGGGCGTAACCCTCTCAGCAACGCGCCATATCGGAACCCAGGTGTGGTGATAAATGAGCAAGGGTCAGGACGTCACTCCCTTAGTGACGTGCTATGTCGTCGCCCGGATGTAGTGGAAAATGTGCAAGGGTCTTCGCACTTTACTCGACGAGTGCGAGAGGCAAGGAAGCTAGCCGAGGAGAATAGGATCCATCTGGGTAGTTGGAATGCAGGGTCCTTAACAAGTTAAGAGAGTTAGTTGATACGGCGATTAAGAGACGTATAAATATCTTGTGTGTTCAAGAGACTAAATCGATAGGTCAGAAAACGAAGGAGGTGGAGCATACTGGCTATAAGTTGTGATATACTGGAACAGAACGAAACAGGAATAGAGTGGTCATCTTAATCGATAAGCACTTCAAGAGTGGAATTGTCGACGTGAGGAGACAGGGGGATAGGATTATCCTAATCAAGCTAATCTTTGGTGACTTGGTTTTGAATGTTGTTAGCGCATATGCTCCACAAGTAGGTCTAGATGAGACTGCTACGAGGCAATTTTGGGAAGACCTAGATGATATGGTTAGAAGTGCCTAATAGTGAGAAGCTTTTCTTAGGAGGCGATTTCAATGGTCATGTTGATACAACTATTGGGGGTTTCAAATGGTGCATGAGGGTTTTGGTTATCGTGATAGGAACCAAGAGGGAGAAGATATCTTAAACTTTGCCGTAGTCTATGATCTCATGATAGCTAACACCTTTTTTAGAAAGAGACATTCCCATTTAGATACCTTTAATAGTGGTCAGCATTCTAGCCAAATTGATTTTGTTCTTGTTAGGAGGGAAGACAAACGAGCCTGCATAGACTGTAAGGTTATACCTGAAGAGTGTGTTGTCCAGCAACATAAGTTGGTAGTCTCTGATTTTCATTTTAGGACACGAGTTCGACAGGCTAAGGTCGCCAGAGCCACGAGGACAAAGTGGTGGAAACTCAAAGGGGACGCCTCGCAGGCGTTTAAGGAGAGGATGTTCACGGAAGGGATATGAAACGTAGGAGAAGCGAATAGTATGTGGACAAAGATGACATCTCACATTGGGAAGGTGGCTACGGAAGTGCTTGGAGTGACCCGAGTGACAAGATGTGAACCTAAAAACACGTGGTGGTGGAACGAGGAAGTGCAAAAGGCTATCGAGGAGAAGAAGACATGCTACAAGCATAAACATCATGATAGGAGCGACGACAACATACAGAAATACAAAGCAGCAAAAATAAAGGCAAAGAAAGCGGTGAGTGAGGCACGAGGTAAGGTCTATGAGAAAATTTACCAGAAACTAAGTACAAAGGAGGGCGAGAGATTTCAACCAAGTTAAATGCATCAAAGATGACATTAATAGACTTTTGGTGAAAGACGATGAGATCAAGGATAGGTGGAGAGATTACTTTGATGAGCTGTTCAATCATGACAATGACGATAGTGTTATGAATATTGTGTGTATATTGAAGAGGCCCAATGGGCAATATATATAGGAGTACAAGAGTACAGATAAGGAAATATAAAAGACTCCCTATTCTATCTCTAACATATCTCTAACACCCCCCGCAAATGCAAGGCGTATGCAATAGCATTGCATTTGGAAAGGGTGACACTAAAATATGAAAAATCCAAAGTCCGAGTCTTGATAATGTCGCCAGTAGCATGCGGCTCTTGGAAAATATGTCGATAAAAGATCTCCTCCCATCCAAGGTCCGCGACGAACCATAAAACACAATGTGTAGGAGCAAAGTCGACCGCGGCAACATGACGAAGAAGATGATGAAACCGACAAAACGATAAAACTGTCAAGTCGAATAGGAATAGATAGAAGCATGACAGCGCAGATCGAAGCCCAAGACGGCGGTGCGCGATACGTGAAGCGCAACGAGACGCGGTGCAGAAGCGCAATGAGACGCGATGCGAAGCGCAGCGAGGCGAAGTGCGCGAAGCGCGCGCGAGACGCGATGCACAAGAAGCGTAATAAAAACGCAGAGAGCACAAGAAGCGCAACGGATGCACAGTGCAAAAGAAGCGTGACGCAATGCACAAGAAGCGTAACAGAGACGCAGTGCAGAAGAAGCGCGGCGCAATGCACAAAAAGTACACCGGAGACGCAGTGCGGAAGAAGCGCAGCAGCCTAAAAAGCGGGGCGATAAATCTGCAGCGGTTCGAAGAAAAGAATAGTGACAGCTGCCATGCAAAAGAAATTCCTATGCTTTTACGACAGACAATAATTTTGTGGACTCACATGGCTAAGACGAACTCACAAATAAAGAGTTACGGACTTGGATGGACGCAGATGGAAGACTCAAAAGGAAGGACTTAAAGGTAGCGAATTATAGCAGCAGCAGTTTTTTTTTTTTTTGGTTTTGGGCCGTAACCCGTCGGCCCAGCAGACCCATCGGCCCATTAGAAAAAAAAGGAGGCACGGGGGAGGATTAGGATTCCTCCCCCATTCTCCCAATCCGGCGGCGACGACGCGCATGGCTGGCCAGGAGAGCGGCGGCGACAAGCTCGGCGCGGCGACAAGCTTGAGGCGGCGGAGGCGGGAGCTTCGCGCGCGAGCAAAAAGAGCTCGAAGAAGCGGCGTCGGCGTCGGCGTCGGTGAGCAAGCGGATGCGTCGGGAGAGACCGGCGAGACCGGAAGCGGCGCGCGGCGGCAAGAAGCACCAAGAGAGATCGATGAAGACGAGCGCCGAGGCGGCGGCCTCGGCCTCGGCGTCGAGATCTTGAGCAGTCGGCGGAGACGGCGGCGACCCTCCCGTCCAAAGCCCAAGCAAAGGAGGAGGCGGCGCGAGCGAGCGGCGGCAGATCCGGCGAGAGCGGCGCGGTAGGAGGCGAGAGAGATCCGCGCGGCGACCTCCAAGCAAAGCAGAAGGGGCCACCCGGCGCCGGATCCAGAGGATGGAGGCCAAGGCGGCGCGGATCGAGGCCGAGGCGGCGCGATACAGGCCAAGGTGGCGGCGTAGACGAGCTCCCACCGATGGATCTCGCGCAGAGGAGGAGCGACGCCGGATCTCGCACTCGCGCTTGTGGATCCGGACGGAGGAGCTCCAGATCCTGCCGGATCCGGTGAAGTGAAGGCGAGGCGACGAGGATCCGGAGGAGGAAGCGCGGGCAATCTTGTGTCGAGGCACGAGGGGGACGCGCGGGCAAGCTCCAGTTACCAGTGAACAAGAGAGGAGTAGCCGGGTTCGGCCGAACGCCCGAACCAATTGAAGACGCTACTGCTAGGAGTTGCTACTGCTGCAACATGAGATGGCCGCCAATGAAGATGAGGCGACGCCGGGCGAGGAAGATTGCTTCTCAGAAGGCCACCCCCGGGAGCGAAGGTAGATCCTCCCGGGGGCAGCGGCGGCTGTGGCTACAGTAGCGTTAACCCTAACCCTAATCTTTGCTCTGATACCATGTTATGAATATTGTGTGTATATTGAAGAGACCCAATGGGCAATATATATAGGAGTACAAGAGTACAGATAAGGAAATATAAAAGACTCCCTATTCTATCTCTAACATATCTCTAACAGATAGTATGATTGAACTGGATGATGCTTTTAATGACACCGATAGGCGGTTTGTTCGAATAATCCAGAAGTCAGAAGTAAGAGATGTCTTAAAAAGGATCCAAGTGGGTAAGGCGTTGGGGCCTGATAACATTCCAATCGAGGTGTGGAAATGCCTAGGAGAAGTGGCGATGTTTGGCTAACTAATTTGTTCAATAGCTAGGTTGAACAAGATTCCTAACGAGTGGCGGAGGAGCACATTAGTACCAATTTTCAAAAATAAAGGAGACATTCAAAGTTGTACTAATTATAGAGGAATTAAGCTCATGAGCCACACAATGAAGCTTTGGGAATGAGTGATCGAGCACCGTTTAAGAAGAGTGACTAGCGTGACGACAAACCAATTTGGTTTTATGCCTGGGAGATCGACCATGGAGGCAATTTTCTTGACACGATAGTTGATGGAGAGGTATAGGGAGGAAAAGAAGGATCTTCACATGGTGTTTATCGACTTAGAGAAAGCCTATGACAAAGTGCTAAGGAGGGTCATGTGGTGGGCGCTTCAAAAGAAAAAAGTCCTAACAAAATATGTTACTCTAATTAAGGATATGTATCAAGGTGTTGTGACTAATGTTAAAACATGTGGTGGTGATACTAGTGATTTCCCTATTAAGATAGGACGACGCCAAGGGTCAGCGTTGAGCCCATACAATTTGCCCTAGTGATGGACGAGGTCACGCGGAACATACAAGAGGATATCCCTTGGTGTATGCTTTTCACTGATGATGTAGTGTTAGTTGATGAGAGTAGGATAGGCGTCGATAGGAATCTAGAGATATAGAGGAAGACCTTAGAATCGAAGGGCTTTAGACTTAATAGAACTAAAACTGAGTATATGAAGTATGATTTCAGCGGTGCCGGAGCAGATGATGGAGATGTTAGGCTGGACAGACAAGTAGTGCCTAGGAAGGACACGTTTCGATATTTGGGATCGATGCTACAGCGAGACGGAAAGATTGATGAAGACGTGAGTCACATGATTAGAGCGGGGTGGGTGAAATGGCGTCAAGCATCGGGTGTCCTGTGTGACAAAAAAGTCCCTCAAAATTTAAAGGGTAAGTTCCATAGGACGACGATTAGACCTGCGATGCTATATGGAGCAGAATGTTGGGCGACTAAAAGACAACATATACAGAAAATGAGTGCAACGGAGATGAGGATGCTGCGGTGGATATGTGACCACACAAGGTGAGATCGAATCCGCAATGAGGATATACGTGATAGGGTGGGGGTAGCACAAATTGAAGAGAAGTTTATCCAATATCGCTTGAGATGGTTTGGACATCTCCAACGGAGGCCTTCTGAGGCACCGATACAAGTATGGAATTTTAAGACGTACTGAAAACGTAAGAAGAGGCAGAGGTCGACTAAGACTAACGTGGGAGGAAGCAGTTAAAAAAGATTTGAGGGATTAGAATGTAGCTAAAGAACTAGCTTTGGATAGGAGCGCATGGAAGTTAGCGATTCATGTACCGGAACCATAAGAAGGTTTAGGGGCTGTGTTTTAGGCTCTCGGCTCAGATGGCAGGATGCACGGCTTAGGGTTTTAGCCTTGTGGGTTTTTTTATTATTATTTTATTTAATTTGCAAGGCTCTCATCTCTTTGACCTTGAGGAGGTTTTATTCCTAGCCTACCCTAACTTTTTTGGGACCAAAGGCTTTGTTGTTGTTGTTAGAAATAAAAAATAGCTACCAAACGGTCCAAACATAAAGGGAGTTATACACTATACAGGACCACAGAACATAAACATGAAGGTGTATGTCACAAACCATGGAAAGTGCCTCCTGTTCAGAAGAAGGCATTCTCTTCAAAGCCAACTGTGCCGCATCTTGAAGCTGGAAATATACATAAACTTCAGAGATCAGATACATTGTTCCGACCATCAAGACAAAAAAAGGAACGTAGTAAGGCAGTATACCTGGAGTGTCTTAACACGGTCCCATAGAGGAGGTAAATCAGTCAAGATACTCTTCATTGTCAATTCTGGGGGTTTTGCATTTTTGAAAAATGAATGCTTTAGCAACTTCTCAGCTGTTGGCCTCTTTGCTTGATCTTTAACCAAGCACATTGCAACCATCTCCTTAAATGACTGTTTACAACTGAAAATGCTTAATTAGAAAGGTAAACGGTAGAATATAATATATGGTAGTTCGTATTCACAGAAATGGATCATAGCCAATAATTAGCTGAAAGGATCAAAACTACCTTCGAGAATCTTCTGTCACGGTCATAGTCAAGACCAGGTGGTGCATTCTGGAGAGTCATGAGTAGAACCTGCAACCAAAAGGAAACATATTTAATAAACATGACCGTTCGCATGGATAAGCTGCCCTTGCCCAATGGCCAATATAATGATACAACTGCTGAAGTATAGGTAAATTGTCTGTCTTTCCTCATAAGCTTAAGCTTTTAAGTGAATTAGTTGGTACATGCAACTCAATATGGTATCAGAGCCAAGATGTCTTGAATTGTCTTGAGTTCAAAACCCGGTTAGCACAATTAAAGAAAAAAATAATTGTAGCCAATTTCTATTCCATATCTTAGGCCTGAGAGAGCCTACACGTGAGAAGGAGTATTGAAGTATAAGTGAATTGTCCGCCTTTCCTCATAAGTTTAAGCTTTTGGGTGAATTGATTGATGCATGCAACTCAATATACTTCTTCATCATCGGCAATTCTACTTTGACAAACTTCACCACAGGCTCACATGGCACTCCTCGTCGGCTTCTACCCCAACTTGAGTGCAGACGCTCCCGCTCGGACTGTGGGGGGATGTTAAGAGTACATGTATGGCAAGATTATAAGAGATAGGATAGAATCAATTAAGATGATTTGTATCCGATATGGTTCCTTCCATAGTTACCGGATTCGCTATAAAACCCCGCGAATCGCGAACCGGATTCGTCGAATCCGAACCGGTTTAGGGTACAGGGTTCGTGTTCGCAGTGAAAATTAGAAGAAAAAGTGGCAAACTACGAACCCGAATCCCGTATCGCGACTCGGACGAACCGTGTTTCTGGTAAATATGGTTCCTTTCATATCTCTAGTAACCTTCCATGTCTCTAGTAGATTGACTTGATCTCACCATATATATATATATATATATATATATATATATGCTTCCAAGGCTCAAGCAATACAATTTCAAATATTCTGGCTATTCTATCATCCTTCAACAATTAGTCGAACCACCAGATCATCTCACATGGCCATTGAGAGTCAATATGACATAAATGAATAGACCTTTGGATTTGAAATCACTGCTTATATACCAGATACTGCCATAATTTACAAGACAAATGAATAGATTACAGACTAGATTATAGTGCAATAAGTTGCTGACTCCAAGGTAAATATAGTGCGATAAGTCGCTGACTCTAAGGTATGAATAATTTAGTCATTACGAGATGAAAAGAACAAGGTGAGCATTCGAAATATTATTTGAACAATTACCAAAGCTACCCATAGTCCCATACACTAGCAAAATATCCAAAACAGAAGATTCACATAAATAATTAACTACTTTACTTAGCAGTTTGCACAAGATCAGATCATTACCTTCATAGGGGGGTACTTCGAAAACGGAGCATGGCCATGTGCTAGTTCAAGTGCTGTGATTCCAAATGACCATATGTCAGCTCTGTACAAAGATGGAAATTGGCTGTGAGTCCATCTCAATTAGTAAACAACAACATACACACAGTAGAAAACATTGGAGTCTTGGCAACTCATCTAATACAATGTGAAAATATAAGTTTTAAAGCATCAGGTGGTTGGTCTCAATTTCATCATCATGCCATCTCACGTGTATCTTACAATGAGCAGATTGTACCCACTGGGCAAGTTTGATGAAGATTTGTTTTTCAGGAGTACCAAAAACAAGCATGGCATCATTATGAAACATGAACATAAGTGCCGTAGGTTTGAAATCTCAATGACAGGCTAGCCCCACTTATTTGAGATATGATATGATCTGACATTCTTGCCAGCACATTATCCTCATTCTATTCCGGATTGTAGTTCCTAATGAAAAAGATAGCTCCATCCTTGCCTATAAGATGATTAAATGCAATGCAAGAATCCTAAAAGACCAGGGCCCTATTAAAAAAAAAAAAGACCAGGGTCGGGTGATTACCACCTTCAGAAATATAATTCTAATAAATTTCATTTTTGGCTTCAACAGGCTAATGATTGTTAAAAAGAGTGATGACAATACATTCATAAAGAAAAGAAGCATGTATGGCACAATAAGAATACAAATGTATAATGCATAAAAGCAATTCATGGTGAATATGATGGTGGTCTTTTTCACAACAAATCAAATAAAGAACGTGTGCATTCAGGTATGTGTTAACACCCACCACCCCCCCCCCCCCCCAAAAAAAAACTGTAAAAGTGTATGCACAACTAACAACATACTTGAAGTTATATCCAGTGCCTGGCTGGAGCACTTCTGGAGCCATCCTAAAATACAAAATTAGAAAGAAAAAAAAAACATGTCAAAACATTATGTAGTTCTATAATATTAATTTGATCCCTAGCATCAGAAAAATTAAATATGCGCTTACCAGCATGGTGTTCCCACAAATGTGTTCCTAGATCTTTGCCTGTCACCTCTGTCAAACATGCAAGCAGAAACACCAAAGTCCCCAAGCTTCACTACACCAGCACTATCTATAAGGATATTACCAGCCTGTGTAGTGTCATATTGAGCAAAAATAAAGAGATTGCAAATTACATCAAACGACTACAAGATTAACACAAAAATCTTCTACAGAAGTTAACCTTGACATCACGATGAATTTGCCCTTGCCTGTGAAAGTACTCCAAAGCCTTAAGTGTTTCCTTTAGAATGGAGCCAATAACAGGCTCCTCAAAACCATCAGGATATGCAATCTTCATTAGGTGTAAACATGAACCCTCTGTCATGAATGGCATTATCACCCAAAGGCTGTGCTCCACAACAAATGAGCAGTAAGCCCTGATGACATTGGGGTGATCTATCAAGCTCATTATTTGAGCCTCCCTTTGTATTTCATCCTACAAATTATGTACAGTTGTTAGACATATGTGCGATATCAATTAACTTAACAAAGGTTTTCACAACTTCAACACTGCAAAAGCAAGTAGTCTAGATGACAACTTAGTCTTTACTGTGGATTTCTTTTGAAGGAAAATGTATATATGCCACTTCAAAGTTATGTCTTAATGGAAGTGCCACCACAAAAGTAAAACAAATTGTAAAAATGCCAATCTGAAACAACTCATTGGTGTTGGGGAAAAGGTGCAGTTGGTATTTAAGAAAAAAAATGACAAGTTTTTTTTGTAGTGAAGTAATAATTAAGCACCCCCCTAAAAAACGTAATGGCTAAAAATAGAAGGTCTTCGCATAAACATAAGAGGCTTTTTTTAGCCTTAGTAACCCTGATACTTCAGTTTGTTGCCATACCAGTATCACGATACGTACTGTTATACCGATACGAGTAGAATAAAGACATCCCCCAACTCCCAAGAATGAATAATGGCAAGAACCGCATAACAAAAGCTGAGGTGACACTAGAAAAATCTGATCTTTAGATTACCTCCAAGAAAATTGAGATTGTGAATTTTCCATCGTCTATTTAGGACAGGTGAATTCTTGCAGAACTCATTGTTCCCCTTCTCCTAAGCCCTCCACCATCAACACACACACACACATGCCCGCCCCTGCATACACATACGCTGCTACGCAGAAGCACCAACACAAGCTCGACCCCTGCCCGTGCACACAAGCATGCAGACTTAACTACCTCTCCCCGCCCTCGCAGGGTGAGCCAGCAATGCTGTGAAGGCAGTACCCACCTTGCAAGCCATCCGGCCGATACACTGGCCAAAACAAATGTCCCCCGCAGTGATTGACTTATTTTAGCTCACCATCTCAACCAGCCGCACCGACAATTATATATCGATAAGAACTGCGCTAAAATAAATATAAAAATGCAAGCGTACGCAGGACTCAATTGATCGTTTCAACTTAGCCTTAGACTTAGCAACGACCAGTACTGTACCGATTAAATGCTAAATCCATCTAAAAAAATAAATGCTATATTGTTAATAGTATAATGTAAAAGTAAATCCTGAAGTATCAGAACCTGATAGGACGTTATACAAATCAAAATTCCACCACAATCTCCAAAGCTACCAAATCAACAGGATCCATTGCAATCTACCTATGGATCTCTCGCTAGATCAAACAGTAGATAACGCCCGTAACCAGACCACGACCGAAACAATACGAGAGGAGGAAGGGAGTAGGGGATGTAACAGATGCTCACGATGCTATTATTGAGCTGATCGAGATCCAGGCACTTGACTGCCACAATCTCGTTCCTGGGGACGAAGACCGCGCGGTACACGACGGCGTGCGCGCCGTAGCCGACCTCCTCCATAAGCCGGTAGTCGGCGGGCTTCACCGTAAACGCCGGCAGCGCCGCGGCAGCAGCCGCCGAGCGCCTGGAGCTCCCGTTCCTGCCCATGGCCCCCGCTCGCAGAGGCACCACCGCGCGCTGTCTACCCTCGCGATCACTGGAGCTCGATCCCACGGCCGTTGCCGGCGACTCGGCCGTTGACTAGCGTCTCGCGTGTGGGCGGGGCGGAGAGAGAGAGGCTAGAGAGAGAAGGGGGAGAGAGAGAGGGGGGAGAAGAGGAAGAGGAGATAGTGAACGGAAGGACGCTTAAGAAACGAGGTCGTAAAAGGGCGGAAATAATAATTTCGGCGGTGACGTGGCGGGGGCGGGGCGGGACCGAGTGGACGGATAGGTCTATGACGAAGGGGCCCGGGATAGGTGGGCAACGGTTGTCAGTGGAAGCGCGAGGCGACGACTGCGAGAGAGCGGCGTGCAGCCGACTCTGACACGTTTGAGCCGACTGCTTGGTAGATCTCCGCCTCCCGATGCTGGTTTTCGAAGGGGATCGTCTGCGAGAAGGACTCGGAGTACTTTGTCTGCGTGAGTTACGGCGACTTTAGCAATTTGGGAAGGGAATGTTTTCCAATCACAATAATCAATTAAGGTAAAAAAAAAACTGATCCAAATTGCAGCGCATAAGAGAATTCTTTGGAAAAAAAAAAAGAAAATAAGGAATATATGAATAATCAATGTAGTCCTTAAAAGAAAAGATTTGGTGTAAATTGTGTATATATGGGTAATCTAAATATCTTAATAATCAATGTAGTCTTTAAAGGAAAAGATTTGGTGTAAATTGCATATATGTGGGTAATCTAGAATTTTTTTATTATTTAATTATTTTTTAAATTTAATTTTAAAGTTAATCATTCGTAAACTTTATTTTCAATTCTGACCCCTTTGGTCACGCCACCACCCGTGACGTGACAAAATAACACTGTCACACCAGTCCATTTCTGATCAAAGTCTTGTCACGCCACTGGTGGTAGCATGACAGTGTTGTTTGGTCACGCCACCACCAGTGGCGTGACAAAAAGTACGATTTTGGGGACTTATCATGTGGCGTGACAGTGTTGTTTTGTCACGCCACGGGTGGTGGCGTGACCAAAGGGGGTCAGAATTGGAAATAAAGTTTGCGAGGGGTTAACTTTAAAATTAAATTAAAAAAAGATTAAATAAAAAAAAATCGGTAATCTCCAAAAGATGTTACTATTTTTTATTCAAAACATGTTACTATTGATATTGTATTTTGACATTGCCACAACATTGCACCATAGGGAAAAAAATCTTATTCTATTAGTATAATGTATAATTACATGAAAATTCAATTTACAAAATGCAAAAATTATCTATCATGATATGACCTCACCTTAAAAAGGAAAGTAAATTTAGCATTGTGGCCTTGCACCGCGTACTTATTGTCACCAAAAACTAACTCATGCTAACCTTTCAAAATTACAATTAGTACGAAGATAGACTGACGAAATTCTAATTTTATATAGCTTGGCCACCGGAAATGTTTTCTGTACGTACGTTTTTTTTTTCTAGACAATAACTAGAGTTTACTTTAACAGTACCAGCAATTTCTTTGGTACGACGGCCATATGCAGCACCGTACCCTAGGCAGCAGTGCCCAAACACAAGCAAAAAGGCCGCCGTGGTTACTTGCCAGAGAGAATCTGCGCAACAGTTCCGGGCCAGCGGCCGCGTGTTGTGTTCGGCAGCGCGCATCCTGCCAAGCGGCTAGGCAGGTAGCCGCAGCCGGTACCACGGCCGAGGACGTACGAACCGAACCAAGCGGAAACACGGGGTCGCGCCTCGTGGCTCCGCCCGCGGGCCATGCCATCCGCCGCGCGTCGTGTGCTTGGCGCCGTGTGACACGGGATCCCGCGCGGCCGAGCCGTCAGAGCGACACAAAACCAAACCGAAGCAAAAGGGAGCCGAGCCTCTCGGCACGGTGTGCGTAACAGCGCGCAGCGCGGTGAGCCCGTGCCGTGGGGCCGGCCGACGGGCTCCCTCCCTGCTTGTCCCCGTGGAGGGGGGACGCGCCCATGTGCAGGCGAGGTAGGCTTTTTGCGTGGGTGGAGAGAATAATTGGGTAGACATGTTTGTTTACGTGGTGGATTGGTTGGTGGGATTGACCCATTGACATGAGCTTTGATCAAACAGAAGCAGCTGTGGCATTATTTGTGCTGATGGAATGGATCATGAAAGTAAGTGCATCATGTACAAGGCAGAGAGATCTGAATGTTAGGGTCCGGTTAGATGAGTTAATGGAGTGGTCATGTATTTAGAAAATAGACATGTTCACTTGTGTTAGTTCGCTGAATTGAACCAATTAGTTCATGACCAAGCCGTTCGATCGGATGGAATATTTGGCGCAGATGATGTACCATGTTGTTCAAGAAAAACTCGCAAACCACATGGTTCAGCTTCTCCTCACGAACCACGCTGCGTGCGCTCACTCTACTCAACGCATTTCACTCATCTTCCCCGCCATTCCCCTCCTCTTCCCCTTCTCCACCGAACGCAAAAGCACGGTGAGCCTCGGCCACCTCCACCGGGTCATTTCCTTCGTCTCGATATCCTCGACCTTGCGCTCACCTCCCCCTTCTCTCTCCACAACTGAAGCATTGAGGACACGCCCCTTCCCCTTCCATCCGGCGACACCCCGTCCGCGGCCGCCGCCCCCACACATCATTCTGGCCAACAAGGTGATTCCTTTCCCGAGCTACTCGTGTTAAAATATGTTCTAGGACCTCCTCCATCTCCTCCCCTAACTAATTTTGGGTTTCCTCGACCACAGCTTGTCGATGGCCTCATCTTCCCCGCGTGCGGCTAAAACCGCACCCATCGTCGCCCTACTCCCTCCGACAAGTCCTAGGTCAATCCTTCACCATTGGAGCAGCACCTCCCCTGGCCTTCCCCTACCACCCTCTTGGTCTCTCTCCCCCTGTACCGGCGCCGCCCCACCAAGCCACCCGTGTCGCCTCGGGCTCACGCCGTCGGCCCGCCAGGGCTCCTCCCTGCCGCTGTTGACGTCTCCGATGGGTTCCCCGCACATCACCAATGCCCGTGCGTGCCCCCTCTCTTTCCTTCCTTCCCTCTAGCGTTGCCGCCCTGTTCCTCCCCTGGCTCCGACCGTCGCACGTCGCAGCGCGCCCCACCCAGGTGCTTGCCCGGCCGCGACGCCACCACCGATGGCGACGCCTTGGTCTCCCATTCCATTTTGCCCACCCACGGTCACCATCGAAGCCCCCTCATTGGCATTGTGCGCCGCTCAAGCCGACCTAGCGCCTCCTCTGTTTTCCTTCCCTCTCTCTCTCTCTCTCTCTCTCTCTCTCTCTCTCTCTCTCTCTCTCTCTCTGGATGAGTCAATGACAGAGGGCCCCACGAAGTCAGCTGGCTGGCTAGCAGATGTTGATCAGTTTTAGTAGACATTGCAACATGTAATTTGCGCGTGATTGATGAATTTGGTGATAGGTTAATTTTTTCCATGGCCTGCACCTCTAATTCTGCATCTGAAGATTTGTTTTGTGAACCATGTATGGACTTCTTTGTATGCCAATGTTGAAAATCTTTGCACCTGAAGATGAATGCTTTGGCTCTACAAAATTGACTAGTGAGCTCCTCTGAATTGCAAAAGTTAAAAGTATCAAAAGTTAAAATAATTTCCTTGCTTCAAATTCGGATTTGTAAAAATATAAAGTTAATTGCGTGCAAAACTATTTCCAAACTTGAATTTAAATTCAAATCAATTGTGTGCAACTCCACCTGTGTAGTTTTCTACGCAGCCTGTCCCTAGCCAGGAAAAAACATAAGGGTTGTGTTAGGCCCGGCGAGCCAACGTAAAAATCAAGCCATCTTTTCATGGAATGAAACCTAAAATTGTTAATTTGTTGGGGAGTAACCCTCTCAGCGACGCATCATATCGGAACCCGGATGTAGTGATAAATGAGCAAGGGCCGAGACGTCACTCCCTTAGTGACGCATTACGACATCGCCCGGATGTAGTGAAAAATGTGCAAGGGTCTTCGCACTTTACTCGACGAGTGCGAGGGGCAAGGAAGCTAGCCGAGGAGAACAGGATCTGTCTGGGCAGTTGGAATGTAGGGTCCTTAATAAGTAAGTTAAGAGAGTTAGTTGATACGACAATTAAAAGACGTGTAAATATCTTGTGCGTTCAAGAGACTAAATGGATGGGTTAGAAGGCGAAGGAGGTGGAGCATACCGGCTGTAACACCCTGGCTATTCGGAAGCCAAGATGTCACCTAAAACATCTAACATACATCCATATTGCGGAAGAATTCGAATAAAATCAACTAATGATAGTATCAAAACAACCAAGACATGATGAAGGTATCCTACCTTCACCATCTAATCTATTTATTTCAGTTCATTGATAATGAAAGTTCATATGCAGTAATAAATCAACCTCAATGTGGAGAAGGTATCCTTCCTTCACCAATTATAATTTAATTATTACAGTTCATCATTAACGAATGTAAGATAGAACTAAATTTAATCTTGAATATGAATAGGATGATGTGAACGAGTAGTGCGTGTCTACTCCCTCCCAAGTGAGCCAACATCAGGGGTTACCTAAAATAAAAAAAACAACGCAAGAGTGAGTCCATGACTCAGCAAGTACATATATCAATAAGATAATCATTCAATATGAATAAGACAAACTCATCATCAGGTTCGATCACATCACAACTGACTACATATGAAGACATGATATGAATGCTCAAAATCAAAGGAATGGACTGCACACATGCATATACCGGTATAGCCGGTGAAACACCCGTCGGTGTTCACTCAAGCCCGCATCTTAACAAAAATGCGGGATCCACTTCCGTATGAAGAACGTTTCACGGGTGTCCAACATTGCCCATCTTGGAGTTAATGGGTCTTACATGCCCATTCGGAATTAATGAGTCTTTCAAATCCACTCCGTGGACGGACATGACAATGTCCAACACCGCCACACTGGAATGGTGGGACTTGCAATCCACTTTCGTGGATGAAACATGCATAATGAATGCATAGAATGAAATACGAATATAGATAGACATGATAACAAAACATGGATTCAACACATATGAAAGAACATAGACAATCCATCTTCTCTCGTATCATACAAAATCACAAGCATGACCATATAAACATTCATCAATCACAATCATTAAGGGTGGCAATGTACTTGCCTTCGCGATGCGACGCGTTAGTCGGCAAAGGTGATACTCCTAAACCCGAGGCTTCACCTCCTAAACAAGTAAAATAATTTCAATAAAGACATAATATACCCAACACTACTAATCGGCGTTTTACCCCGCTTTCGATGACTCAAGTCATTCTTACAAAGCCTAAACGAAAACAACGATTTACGCCATAAACCGATTCGACAGCAGACGGAAATTAACATAACTCAATGTCTGGAAGTCGAAAAATGGTAAACCCAATTGCTGTAGCTTCTTAACTGACTAATCTACAATACTCTAGTTGACGTGATAAACCAATTTGGCCAATTTAATGGGTTAATAAATGCTTCAACTTTCAGTACAGAAACTGTCAACAGAATGAACAGCAGAATTAAAAGATCATAACTTTCATTAGGTAACTCCAAATTGAACGTTCTTTACCAATCTGAAAAGGTCATCGAATCCTCTACAATAACCTAGTTGGGTGAACTTTCAGTTTCGACCAATTTCCCTTTCAAAATTAGGAAATAACCAGACAGTTTATTCTCGTCAGATTTCTGGCAGCAGGTACTAAAACATCCATAACTTTTGACTCAGACCTCGGAATCAAGTAAACTTGGTGGCCACTGAAACTTAAGAACGAGGCCTACATATCTCTAGGAGACCAAACCTTCATATTCTTCCTAAAAATAACCGAAACAACCCCTCCAACATACTGGACAGAACTGAACGAAACGCGGACAGACTGGAATTTAACAAAACTACTCGCTCACTTAACGAAAGACTTCTAGAAATCCCAAGAACACATCGTTACCCTTGACGACGTGGGAGATGACGCTGAGTGAGCCTCGAAGAAGAAGTTGGTGGTGACTTCCTCTTCTTGTTCCACGACCACGATCGTCGTCCCGATCCTCGCAAGACCGGCAACGGAAGGAGACCAACACCGCAGTGGGAAGAAGTCTTAAGGGCAGCACCATGGAGGAAAGACCAGGGAGGGGAGGAGGCAAGGCGCCGGAGAGGAAGGCCAAAGGGGCGGCCAAAGGGGAGAGGAGAGGGAGAAGTGGGGAAAATTAGGGTTTCCCCCTTTATGTTGGTGGCCACTAGATGGGCCTATGGGCCTCTAGCCCGAGCCCAGGTTGTCCAAAAACACAGAAAACCCTTCTAATCTCCCGATTAACGTTTTCCAAAAGAAACCTTCTACCGATTAATTATTCTCTCCCGAAAATTAATTCTAGCACTATCTGAGAATTACACTAATTCTCTCTCAATTTGTATTGCACTCTCAAATGAAACTCGGGATATTACACCGGCTATAAGTTGTGGTATACTGGAATAGAACGAAATAGGAATGGAGTAGGCATCTTAATTGATAAGCGTCTTAAGAGCAGAGTTGTTGACATGAGAAGACAGGGGGATAGGATTATCATAGTCAAGCTAATTTTGGGCAACTTGGTTTTGAATGTTGTTAACACTTATGCTCCACACGTAGGTCTAGATGAGGCCGCTAAGAGGCAATTTTGGGAAGATCTAGATGATATGGTTAAAAGTGTGCCTAATAGTGAGAAGCTTTTCTTAGGAGGCGATTTCAATGGTCATGTCGATACAACTAGTGGAGGGTTTCAAAGGGTGTATGGGGGCTTTGGTTATAGTGACAGGAACCAAGAGGGAGAAGCTATCTTAAACTTTGCCGTAGCCTATGATCTCATGATAGCTAACACTTTTTTTAGAAAGAGAGATTCTCATCTAGTTACCTTTAGTAGTGGTTAGTATTCTAGCCAAATCAATTTGGTTCTTGTTAGGAGGGAGGACAAACAAGCCTGCATAGACTATAAAGTTATACCTGAGACTGTGTTGTCCAGTAACATAAGTTGGTAGTCTTCGACTTTTGTTTTAGGACACGAGTTCGACAGGCTAAAGTCGTCAGAGCCACAAGGACGAAGTGGTGGAAACTTAAAGGGGACGCCTTGCAGGAGTTTAAGGAGAGGATGACCGCGGAAGGAAAATGGAACGTGGGAGAAGCGAATAGTATGTGAACAGAGATGGCATCTCGCATTAGGAAGGTAGCTACGGAGGTGCTTGGAGTGACCCGAGTGATAAGATGCGAACCTAAAGACACGGTGGATATGTGGTCACACAAGGCGAGATCGAATTCGCAATAAGGATATACGTGATAGGGTGGAGGTAGCACCAATTGAAAAGAAGCTTGTCCAACATCGCTTGAGATGGTTTGGACATCTCCAACAGAGGCCTTCTGAGGCACCAGTACGTAGTGGAATTTTAAGACGTACTGAAAACGTAAGAAGAGCCAGAGGTCGACCAAGACTAACGTGGGAGAAAGCAGTTAAAAGAGATTTGAAGGATTGGAATGTGGCTAAAGAATTAGCTTTGGATAGGAGCGCATGGAAGTTAGCAATCCACGTACCGGAACCATAAGAAGGTTTATGGGCTGTGTTTTAGGCTCTCGGCTCGGATGCAGGATGTACAGCTTAGGGTTTTAGCCTTGTAGGATTTATTATTATTATTATTATTATTATTATTATTATTATATTATATTTACAAGGCTTTTGTCTCTTTGATTTTGGGAAGGTTTCATTCCTAGCCTACTCAACTTGTTTGTGATCAAAGACTTTGTTGTTGTTGCTGTTGTTCTAAACTCAATTATGACAATTGTGAAATGTGAACTCACCACCTGTAGTGAGAGGGTTACAATATCCAACTTCATCTATCAAACCAAACAACAGATTGAATCATACAGAATTATCCTATCCAACCAAACAAATAAAATCATGTATCATCACATCTGACTAGGGATGGCAATGGGGCCCCATTCCCCATTCCCCGATGGGGAATTCACCTATTAGGAGACGGGGATGGAGCTACTTCAATCCCCACGGGGATATTAATATGAAAAAAACATTCCCCATCGGGTTTGGCGGGGACGGGGCTATTCCCCTACTCCCCATCCTCGTTACCCGATGGGGCCCCGATAACACAGTACATAGCCCAGCCCAACCGAGTGCATAGCCCAGCCCAACAAGTCACTACCTCATTATATGATTTGATGGATGAATACCTAGTAGCTAACAAAGAAGATAATACAGAATCATCAGTCCCACTATCTGCAATGTGGGTATGTGATGTCTATTTGCTCATATGAAGTTATCAACTGAGTGTGTATTAGACTATCAGACTATTAGTGTATGTCTCATTGTCTTTGTTTGGGAGGTTTGAGAAATTTATGTGTATGAGTGTATCCATGAATGATGAATTCATGATTTAGTTGTATGTGTATGACAGTCTGTATGAGTGTATCCATGAATTCATAGCTTGAGAAATTTCTCTTTGTTGTAGCCGAAATCTAGAAATGGCAGTACCGATGACGGGGATGGGGACAGGGATGGGGCCCCGATAACCCGACGGGGACGGGGAACAGGGAAGAATAGTACCCGATGACGGGGATGGGGATTTTTTCTTGTCACGGGGATGGGGATGGTCCACCACTCCCCGACGGGGAATGGCCCCGTTGCCATCCCTACATCTGACCAATCAAACACCCTACTTGTATCATCTTATTCAACTTCATCCCACCCATCCTGTACCATCACATTCCATTCAACTCCGTTCACCCCATCCAAACACACCCTCAGTTAGTTTGTTGATTCTGAACAGAGAGATGGTTGGAACAAAGTATGCTACTAACCAATCTAAACAACTAACACCTGTACTGTTCCACTATTTAGTAAAGAAATTTCGCCATTTTTGTGAACCAGAAGACAGAGGGAGAAGTGTACAAAATTGCCAAGTTGCATATCAATCTCTTTTTTTGGCATAAAAGTGCATTCTTCTTCCAACTTTCCCACGACACTATACGAGGATGAATTCAAACAGACAACAATACTTTACATTTTGGAGAATATATATCCCTTTGACTTTGTATACTGAGTGTATTTAACGAGTTTGACATGTCTTCTCTTTCAGGAGGTTGGCTGGTCAACAGACGGAAATGTCAGCAGTTTTCGCATTACCATCAAACCACAAATTTTGACCAGAATTTACAAAGAAAAATACAAGCAATGCATGCTCGAAGACGCGACATTCTTGTGATATACTATACTACTAAATTAGTTGTGTGTTGCTGCTTGCTTTTCACGTGAGGACGACGACTGTCCTAAATTATTTGTTTGCTTTCCTGGGAGAATATAAGAGGCGTCCAAATGGGCCAGGCCAGCCCATGGCATGGGACTGTTGGCTCGGCCCAGCTATGGCACGGCTCGACACTCTAGTCGGACTAGACCCCCCACGGCCAGACCGGACATGTCGTATTTGGGTTGGCAACCTAGCCCAGCGGGCCGACCCGGCATGGCATGATTAGCCCATTTAGAGTTATTGGGCCCGGTTAGGCAAGGGAAGGCACGATAACCATCGGAAATTTCAAAAGTTTGACCTTTTTAGCCTTTGGAGAGTTTTAAAAATACAATTTTTTTTCAAAAATCCCTAATATTTTTTTCTATAAATATGTACCATACCCCCTCATTCAACACTCATCTATTCTTCAGTCTCTTCTTTGAATTCTGTTGTGGAAATTTAGATTCCTTTTGTAATAATTTAGCAAAATTTGAAAAATTTGTGTTGAATATTTGAAAATTCAAAAGCCAACTACAAATCAGGAAAAGAGGTACAATACTATTTTTATATTTATATTTTCTTATTTGTTATACTAAGATGAAATAAATAATAGTGTACTTTTTATTTGCAGTTTTCGTCATAAAAAAATTACGATAGTTTTGCAATTAGTGTACGGAATTTCATCGGGGGATCATGCATCCCTCAAGAATCTCGAGGCCCCAACTCAACTGCAAGAAGCGATACCATCATCAGGCTCTACGAGTGTCTATGCATCTGTAAGCACCGAAGCAAAGAGATCCAGATCAAATACACCGAGAGTCTAGAATGATTTTGATAAGACAACAAAGCCAGACGAACAAGGAGTTCAGGTAAAATATGATGTTTGTAAAATTTGTAAACATAAATTGTCTGCAAAGTCTTTAGTTGGGACGGAGCACCAAGCTTAGACATGCTGCAAGATGTAAAGCAAGACAAGGATTGGTCTTGAGACAGACGTAGCTGTAGTACAACCCCAACGATACATTTTATAGCTGGGACTATAGTCCTGAGGTAGCTCGTTATTATCTTTATCGTTTAATTGCTTCAGAGAATTTACCTTTAAACTTTGGGGAGCCTAAATCTTTTAAAAATTATATTAGGACTGCACATAATCCTCAATTTTCTACCATTTTTAAACAGACAACAACCAATGGATCTAGTTAAATACAATAATGAACGCCGTGATAAATTAAAAGAATAATTTAGTACTTATACATTTTTGGTGGCTTTGACCTCGGACATATGGAGTGGTCGGGCTAGGGAGAATTATTTTAATGTAGTTGCTCATTATGTTAATGACAACTAGAAAATAGAATAAAATTATAGGGTTCAAATTAATTGATATAGCACACACGGGTGAAATATTGTGGATTGTATTATCAAGGTTATGGAAGACTTTGGTCTTACAAATATTTTTTTCAATAACTTTAGATAATATCACCGCAAACTCTAGGGTAATGGATATTCTCACTCCATTATTTAGTACATACTCTCAATCTTTCTTGCTACATCAACAATGCTCCTATCATATTATTAATCTTATAGTTAAATGTGGTTTGAAAAGGTTGGATCCATATATTAAATCTTGCCCCTTCAATCTTTGCATGATGCGATATCTTTTTAAATCATTCTAACCAACGAATAACAACATATAAGAACTTTTGTAGGGTAATGGCTGTACGTCCAAGAAAATTTAGTTTGGACATGCCGATAAGATGGAACTCTACTTACTTGATGCTTAAGAGCATTTTACCATATAAGAGCATATTTTCTATTTTTATTCAAATGCACTGTCACAGCAACGACGATAATACACTATTGACTTAGCAGCATTGATATGTTGATGAGAAGTTACTTAGTTTTTAGAACTTTTTTATTCAACTGTTGCTTTATTCATTGTATATTATCCAACATCTAATTTAATTGTGTATAATATTCTAGAGAATTGCTGATCACTTGAAGGCTCATGAAAATGAAATAATCTTATGAGAGACTATCATTGCTATGAAAACTAAATACTTAAAATATTAGAACGAAATCCTATTCCTATATGCATTTGCATTTATTTTAGATCCTAGAGCTAAAATTCAAGAATTTACTAATGTTCTTCAACTTCTTAGTGATGCTACAGGTCTAAACTATTCTAACTATTTTGTAGATATTAGTACTATTTTTTTGAGGTTTATCAAATGTACGAACATAAGTTTCAAGGAGTTCACTTGCAACGACTTCCATTACCACCCAGCACAGGTAAGCAGACAACAAATGTGTGAGACAAGATATGGGGTTTAGGTTCTTCTTCCAAGTCCAGTGATTCATATTCTACAACATCAGATTCAGAAGTAAGACAAATCGCCCACCCAAGGAGTGAGGAACTATCCACTTATCTGGATAATGATATAGTAGATTACCACGCAGATGGTTTTGAAAATTTGCAATGGTGGCATGACTATAAGGTAACATATCAAGTGCTATCCATATTAGCACGCGATGTGTTAACTATTCCTGCTTTGACGGTTTCCTTCAAGTTTGCTTTCAGTCTCTTTGAAAGAATATTAGAGGGGAGAAAAACAAGTCTCAAGAGTGAGGTGGTAGAGATACTTCTAACTGTAAAAGTCTGCGAACAAGCTGATGCGCGAGAACAACACTCTGTAGATAATTCAGAGTTGGCAAACGTGTTAAAAAATCTTTACCTAGACAACGACACTTAAAACATGGATGTATGCAGAGATATAGGTTGTACTTTTTTTTTGCCAACGTTTTCTCATGTTAAGTTTTTACTTGATTTTTTTAATGAAGCAACCATGTAAACATTAATAAATCTCATTATTATATTTTCAATATATTTGTTTCTTTTATGGGTATAGAACTAAATTTTACAATTTTAATTTGTATTTTTTTAATTATGTACATTTCATGAAAAGTTTGATTTTTTTGAACCGAGATAGGCTACATGGGCCAATCCTGTCCCGTCGGGCTTATCGTGGTTAGACCGACACGGCCCAAGAGCTCGACGTGTCATGTGTGGGTCACCAGCCAAGCTCTCAGGCCGGCACGGCACGACGCCCGGTTAGTCTGTACCGCTGTAGAGAATATGAAGCGAAAGCAACATTGCATCTGGTCTAACTTAGGATATACACTAAATTAACAATGATTATCTGTACATATGCAGATACGTTCCTAAGATAATCACGATTTTTAAGGATTTTTTATCCAATGAAACCTAGGTGCACGAAGCGTTTATATAAGTTATCTCCTTTGTCCGCACACGTTGTACGTTCCACGTACGAGCGTGCCAATGACGAAGAAAATTCCAGGCGCGAATGTGAAAGCAAAGCGATTACCCTCCACGCGCTTGTTTGTTAATCTCATGAGGCTTAATATAGGTAAGATTCATGTCCCTTCGAGGCCCCTTCGCACTATGTGATACTCGAGAGGTACGACAGACGACAGACGTCGTCGCATTTAAAATATACGTTGTTTTAGATGATATGCAGTTAAAGTTTTATAACTTTGATAATCGCCACACCCCGAATCTGGATCGCTAAACCCTTCATAACCGCCGGGATGTGCAATTCGCTGAAGCCAATAGTATCTCAAGCAAGCTTCCGATTGCAACAAAAACCAGACTTTTACTAAACAAAGTTAAGGTTTAACAACCTGTTTTGACCTGACACGGGCATCCAAGCCCAAAGTTAAATATAATACAAGACAAAAGAACTTCAAACCACAGGTACGCTTGAGCGCAGTCGAGACCTAATAACCGTAGTCATTGCCTTCTTGGGGTCCACCGAAATCTTGTTCATAAGGATCCTCTTCTGTAGATGTTTTGCAAATTGCAAGAATGAGTACTACCACTGTACTCAACAAGCCGCATGGAAGTGCTAAATAATTACATGCAAGGAGTTCAATGGATGGTTAGGGTTTTCCATATCTGGCATATGTGGATGCACTTTGCAATTAAAACAAGTTATAAAACAGTAAAACAATAGTAGGTAATAGCATCAGGGGTTTATCAACAACCTTGATTACCAACTTAACATCTCAAAAACTCTACTTATGCCTTTGTACTGGAATCACCCATCAACACAGCTTCATTAACCGGAAGCACGGCGTATTCGAATACCTTTGATTATTCACTCTGCAGAGTTGCCCAACTTTTCCCACAAGATATCTCATGCTCGTACTGTCAGATCATATACACGCAACATGTTAGCGTGCGACTGAGCTGAGATAACAAAGCCTTTTCACTGCTCAACCTTTCTAGTTCTACACAGTAGGTCTTAGTTCATACAGCTCGGGAGACCACCGGCCATTCGTGGAATTCGTACTCCGACGCTGATGGGCCCATACCGAGGCGGAAACCAGCGAGTGACCATTTCTGGCCATTCCCGTCCCACACCTAGCTCATCTGTCCTATCGGACAAGCAACAGATGATACTTGTAGGTATTCAATCGGAAGAGCAGTGTACTAAGCTAGGGAGTAATGACCACGCTTGTGGTTGAGCGGATTCTATGTCTGTTACTTTGGTACAAGGTTCTTGTCCTTACCAGTCATCCAGTGAGGCGATGACCCAACACCAACTCGTGGTTGACCACCTCCAGATCTCACTGATGACTCACTTTTAACCCGAGTTTATTGGGTTGTCCAACTTCCTGGATCCAGCCCTCAACTCACCACCAAAACCATTGGCAAGAAGCCAATGCTCTCTTTTGATTGATGAACACATTTTTGGTGACAAAGCTACCTTGTATAGATAATATTTTATGTGGACTAACCTTGTCAAGGTGAATATGGCCTACAAAAGTTGGGTGGGTTTGTCTGTGGGGTATTTAGGATTTAACTAATTGTCATGGCATTCTAAAATATTATTTCAATATTTAAAGTAATCGGCACAAATACAGTAATGAAAGTAATAAGTACATGTATGAAATGTAGGTTCAAAATGATCAAAGAATGTGACTTGCCTTCTTGCACACAGTCTTCTGGATTCTGATCTTGTCCTGCGTCTTCCGGAGTCTGGTCGTCAAAGTCGTGACCTAGCGCGAAACAAAACAATAAAACAATTCAAATAAAATCCGGCTCGACAAGGAATGAGCTGGGAACAACATGCAAGTAAATAAAACCAGAAAAGAAACACAGAGAAAGGTGGGTTGGAGTGGTGGAGATTATTTGGTATTGAATTGGACTGAGCGGATCTGATGAAAGGATCCAAGTACAACAAAAATATTGTAAATGGATAAAGAATCATAAAAGAAGGTGGTGTGTGGGATGCTAGAGATTTATCTGGCACTTGTTTGGACTGAACAGAGTTGAGATTTGGATTCACGGGTTCGAAACAGTCGAAAATAGTATAAAGTGTCTAATTAGGGTTTTGGACGGGAGAGGTGTCAGATAATGAATAGTATTATTTTACTATTCATGTATGACAATGGGTCAGTGAATAATGACTGGGATCAGTATTTCTGGTTTGAAGTGATCAGTAAATAGGGTTTACTGTTTTCGGGTGGAAATGAATAGCACCAACCATTTTCGGGTAATGAACAGTAATGAGTTTACTGTGCAATGGCTAGTGTTTGGGCCGATTTAATAGAATAGACAGTGAAAGTGGTTTTTGGGTTGAGGCGGTCAAATTTGACATGTGATGTCAAAATTAGGGTTTTGGGCGAAAATGGTGTCGGATAATGAATAGTATTAATTTACTATTCGTATATGACAACTGGTGGTGATCAGTAATTAGAAGTTTCTGTTTTTAGCTGGAAAGGACAATAATGGACTATTTTTCAGATAATGAACAGTAACTAGGGTTCACTGTTCATTTTCTCGATTTGAAACAGTGTTTTCGTTTTTCGGAATGAACAGTAAAGGAGTTACTGTTCATTGTACAGTATTGGATTTCGTTGTTCACGTGTTGTGAACAGTGTTGGGCTGAGCCCGATGCTCAAATGGGCTTCGGCCCAAATCGCCGAGCCTTAAGGCCCAAGCTCGGGCGCTGAGCAAGCGGCGCATGAAGGCAGCGGCGCTCCGCTCTGAGCCGCGGTAACGACGCTAGCGACGGCGCATGGCGGGCCGCGGCGAGCCCGGTGGTGCGAGCTTCGCTAAGCAAGGTGAACCCATTTGGGCTTTGGGAGGACGGAGGAGTGCGCGGAATGGGGTGGCGGCGAGAGGGCCGGTCGAACAGTGAGCGCTGGCGGGCGCTCCGCCACGCTCCGACCAAAGGAAGGGGAGGAGCATCGATGCGGAGGAGGAGGTCGGGGGTGGTGAAGTGGGTGCTCGGGGATGACCGAGGCGTGACGGCGGCGGTGGCCGTGAGAAGGCGGCGGTGGGCTCGGTGCTTGGCGAGCTCTGTAAGGAGGAGGGTGGGAGGTTAGGGAAAGATGGGTGGGCGAGAGGAAGCTAGAGCCGGTGAGAGGGAGGAAAGAATGGGAAGGTGAATTTCACCGAGCCTCGTCGAAGAAGAGGAGGCGCGGCGGAACTCGAGACCCGCCTCCGTGTGACGCAGAGCAGGGAGGTGGTGTGGTAGGGAAGGGTCGGAGGCTTGCCCGGGTGGCCTTTATAGGTCGAGAGAGGCGGGTGCAGCAGTCTTGCGGCAAAGAAGCATGGCGGCGGCAACGTGCGTGGAGAGGAAGAACGACGGGGAGAGAAGGTGGCGAGGTGAGTGGAGCGCGGCGGCGTGAAGGCTCAAGCGCAATGAGTGGCACGATCCAATAAATGCGGCGCGCAAATCGCAGCAGAGCGCGGCGTGAGGAAGACGGAAGGAGAAGGAAGAAGGAAGAAGAAAGGAGGCGCTCGGGAAGAAGACGCTCCGGTTGTGAAGACAGATTTCCCAAAGGGAAAGCGAAAGGGAGGAGGATTTCGAAAAGGAAAGAAATTCGAAATTCAAACCAAAAACTTCTGAAATTTTAAAATCCAACTTTTTGGGTTATTTCAATAACTAATATATTAAAAAAATTATTCTATTTGTATTGGTCATGTAAAAATCATGAAATTTGTTTGCATAATATAATAATTTTATATTATTTTATAAACATATTTATATAAAAAACAATGATCAAAGTTACGTATATTCTCGTATCTCGTAGAGGGTGTATCTGCCAACGAGCGAGTGAGACCGTTCGTTTTTCGTTGAGCCCCAGTTGAAGAAACAGTATTAATAAAGCAGCAGCTAGCCCTTGTGAGTTGTGATCACGCCGTGTTGGCCAATAGAAACGTTCCACATCGCTTTCGTGATTACGATAGGCGTGCATTAGCTCATATTACATCGCTGTCACACGGCGACAACAATTTTAAAAAAACTCATCTGGATAAACGGGTCTCTGAAATGTACTAGCAGTGGTGGAAGAAGCAACCATTTTGTTCGTTCAGCGCTGCACTTATGACCACGGCGAATCTGAATATCTGATGCGTGTCCTGTATGTGTGTCTCGTCATGTCCTTCGCATGCGTTGCGTGACCCAATACACGTCAGTATCGATCGATCCGTCGTGTCGCGAGAAAATTTGTAGACAAAAAACAACATCATCTTCAAGCTGTTGCATTGGCATTTTTGACCCGCAAAATGCTACCGAAGAATATTATTGGAAGATTTGGTGATCTTTTCTTTGTTGGAAAGCAGATCCGTCGAAAGCTTTGGCTGGCTCCGTCTTCCAACTCGCTGCGAAAGAGGGCTCCACCGTAGCAGCTAGTACTCGACTTGCCTATGCCGTAAAACGCATGCGCGCACGTGCTCAGCTTCCGGTTTCGAAGGAAAATCTACTACGCATACGATCTTTTTCAATTCGACGCTCGTATGCCTCCAACTCACGTGATTTGAGCCAGGTAGGTGGGGCCACTGCTGTCTTTGCTATCGAGCTTAACGAGTTGTTATCAGGCTTTGTTTGAAATGGATATAATTTAATTTAGAATTATTTTATTTATTATTTAGGTGGTTATTTTAAAAACAAACTAAAGCCTCGTTAATTTTGATTCTAAATTGATCTATTTTAATTTTAATTAATTAACTACTATAATTGAATTAATTTTGATTCGAACACGGACATTTTCGCCGGCCGTACGTAAGCGTCGTAGAAAAACGTTGTGTGTATAGCAGTTCTCGGTTAGGAATAGGAAAAGGTCGCCACTAGACTGTCGTACTGGTCCAGGAGATAGGTTCGTAGAGCTGTGGATATACCATGCACGTACCATGTATTCTCTGTACTATATTATTATGCTATATCCCGCCATCTTATAGCGAGTTAGCGACCGGTCTGTGTATCTCCGTACTTTACGTCTTTGTCAAGCGCCCATAATTTGGCTACAATTCGTGCTTATTTTTAAGTTATACGGCTAGCTTGTTGTTAGTTGACGGCGGCTACTGCAGGAAGGAGGCTCGGATTAAGTCGTGAAGATACGACTTCGAAAACCATTAACTTGTTGCAGCAGTGACCTCGGAGTAATTGGCCCGACGTCTTGCTTTGCTCCGTTTGCATGACATGTAGGATTTTTAGGACGAAAATTGGGCCGAAACAAACGAGAAGGCAAAAAGACCGAAACAAAAAAATCGGACCCGCGAGGACCGAGCGTAGCTCGGTTGGCTCGCCTCCACGTCGAGCGGGCAGCCCGCCTGATCTCGGGTTGCCTCACCAAAAACCATTTCGATGGTTTAACCAGTACACGTGGATACGTTTAGTGGTCAAAACGTGTGTTTTACTCTGTAGAATTCAACATCCGCTCTAGATTAGACGTGTGTTGAGAACAGACCCACGTGTGCGTGTAGTGTGTGCAGTGAATAGCGGTACTCTAAAAAATCAGACCCGCCCATTACACTTCAAGCCCCAATGCGTAGCCCAGTTGTGCCTCAAATATAATGTAACGGGCCAGCCTGTCGCAGATGCCAAATCTGCGAGCTATTGACTATTGAGCGGAGCCCAAGAGTTGGATTCCGGAGCCACAAACCGCATCACGTATTCACGTCGTTCCCAAAACACAGAACGGTAAGGGGAAAAAAGAGAGACGCTCGTCGCTCACCAAAAGTCAGAAGCGATGATACGCCGCGGCGGGAGCAGAAGAGGGGAAAAAAATGCAGAGCCGGATGGTCTCCCCGCGCCCTTCGTGGAGGAATCGACGATTGTTTGCGCCTGAGTCCGATCAAACCCGGTGACCCGCCCCAGCAAAATGATCATTGTTGGAGTGTCCAAACATGTCAAGCGAGCCAACGGCCTAGGAGTCGAATTCCCCAAATGATGTTGTTGTTTGTCGCGGGGATTGGACTTGAGAGTATGAGGAAGGGTTCGGGTAAGATGTCACGCCATGGCTTGCACACCAACCTCATCGGAGAAGTGCTTCGGAGCGAGACCCGAGTTGGTAATCTTCAATAAACTAGTCGTAAGGAGGGGTGCTCCAACCCATGGTCACGTCTGTAAGATCGAGGAGGCCGCGAGGGGTGAATAGATAATTTTTTAAAAATAATTAAAATCGAGTTTTATGCGAAATTATAAATCAAATCAGTTTTGCTTAATTAAAACATAAATCAACTAGTCTTGGCTAAGTGCACCAACAAACTAAAGAGACAAACAAGAAATTTAATTTTATGAATATAAATTGCAAGAAAGTTAAGCTCAAAAAAGCAAACAACAAGAACACTTGAACTTTTCATGTGGTGTTCGAAAACTTGTCGGTTTCCCCTAGTCCACATTGAGATAAGTCTAAACGAGTTAGACCAACTCCACAAATTAAGCCAAATACTTTGAATCCACTCGGGGTTACTTTTCCTCCACTTCGGAGATGGCGAGCACAAAACCACTCACAACCACCCGGTCTTCTCACTGCCTTCTTTGAGAAGATTACTAGCGTAACTCTTCCAAACCGTTTAGGTGTCGGTAAACACTAAGAGTAATAAGTCGAAAATGCTCACTTGAATAAGTCAAGTGTCTAAACTCAATGGATACTAAATCAAACACCTAATGCAACACATGTACTAGGATTTTTGCTCTCTAAACTCACTAAGTGCAACACATGCACTTAAAAGAGGAGAGGCTTGCTCTTTACTCTAGGAGAATAAAAATGGTACCAGCCATCCTCTCACAACCACTACAAAGGGTATTTATACACCAACATACAAAAACTAGCCGTTAGGGGAGAATCTGTGCAAAAACAGGAAGGCTAGTCAGACCAGACTATAGAGTAACAGTAAACTCTGCAAGCAATCATTGCTACAGAAACGATCCGTTATGCCAGGTCTGGTCAGTCCGCCCACTAAGGTCCGGTCAGACCGGGTTCAAAAAATTTCCCAAATCAAAGAAAACAAGCTACTCAAAAAAGCTGACCGCACTAGCAACCCGGAGGTCTGATCAGTCTGGACCTCCAACCGCGGTCAGTCTGGCATAGAGAATTAGTAGCAAATTGCCAAAAATAGCCCTCTCTGGAAAAGCTGACCGCGCTAATGAACCGGAGGTCCGGTCAGTTCAACTCTCCAACTGTGGTCAATCCGGTTACCAAAACAGAGAAAGGTAGAGTCTCCTTGGAAAAAGTTGACTGTTTGACATCGTCCGGTGGTCTGGTCAGTCCGGACAACCCACTATGGTTAGTTCGGTCAAGGCTATCAAACATTGATTTTGAAAAATGTCTCAACTCAATTTTGCACAGCCCATGTGCAAATTGATGTGAGATGCAAACAAACTACAAAAGCGTGATTATTGACAAGTTGCAAAACATATTTATTGACTTTTAGAATCATACCACACGGAATTGGTACATGGACTTAAACTGTTTGCAAAACACATTTGCAAACTAAAGTCACATGCTACAAGGATTATGCATGAGACTCAACTATTTGCAAAATACATTCACAAACATCAGCAACATGCCAAAAGAGAAGGTGTATGGATTTCAACCATTTGCAAATCAAAGTCTCATGCTACAAAGAGTTAATGCATGAGCTTCAACTATTTGCAAGACATATTCGCAAACAATAGAGCTAGAGCAAGCGGTATTGAGCTATCAACACATGATGAGACTCAAGCTAATAAACAAGACCCTTTTTAATAGTACAACAACCTATACTGGCGATTCGGTCTTCCAACCAAACACTGAAACTGGTAAAAGACCAAGAACACATCCTTAGCCTATGCTAATCATACATTGCCTTGAACATCCATCTTAGAGTGATCACTTGATGACAGACATCTAAACTCTAAGTCCGGGTTCTTGACTTGATAATCGTCAATACATAATGATTTCCTTTACTTCGGGATCTTGTCTTGATGCTCATTAACACATGATTATATCCTCCTTCCCGAGTCTTGACTTGATAACAATTAACTCACGATGCCACCCAAAGTTTTCATCATCATGGGACTCAACCTGTTTCACCAACTTATAAAAAATATTAGTCCGCATGACGATTGTTATTAATTACCAAAATACTCCATTAACTTATAATGGCGAGTCAAAATTATTCAACGTCGGAGCTTGCGGAGGAGGTCGGCACAGAGCCACTCGATGATGACGCCACACCTAGTGTGTGTCCCTAGCTCTTGTAGGACAACATCATACTACCGATGTCCCTCGCCGAGATTCCACACATGACGATCATCACAATGAGCGACCGCGAGATGGTGCTCCGTCCTGTGGCCACCTCGGAGTTCGCAGAGGAAGATGGCATGGAGCCACTCGGCGACGCCTCCGCCACCACCGCCGAGTGGGTGGAGGTAGTTGTAACACCTTGGTCCAAAATCCACTCAATGCCCAGCTCAATGTAGGGACGGACCCGCGCACACATAGCACCCCACTTACACTTTTTTCATCGCTTCATGTAAAAGGGTTAATCCAGAGATGCTAAGTTTGAACCCAACATGTATTATATACTACTACAATTCACTTTAGACAAGCAATATGGGACTAATACCACTACATGACTCTTTATGGGTCACATGGGCCGCACTACGAGTAGACCGGGGTACTACATTTACCCCCCCTTAAGGGCTGACACACTCGGCAGCACACCGCATACGCGGCAAATGCCTAGAACCACTCCTCGGGACACATCCATGCGTCCAGTGCAAGCATATATGCCATACCGTGTGTCCACTTTGGGACCACACGTGCCATGCGCCATATGCCCGCGCCCCTATCCCGCACGCGCCTGTGCAGTGAAGGTTGATGTTCTGATACCATCTGTAACACCTTGGCCCAAAATCTGCTCAATGTCCAGCCCATCGTGGGGTGGACCCACGCACACATAGCATCTCACTTACACTTTCGTCATCACTTCGTGTAAAAGAGTTAACTTGGAGATGCTAAGATTGGACCCAACATGTGTTATATACTACTACAACTCACTTTTGGCAAGCAATATAGGACTAATACCACCACATGAGTCCTCATGGGCCACATGGGCTACACTACGAGTAAACCGAAGTATTACAGTAGTTGAGTTTGGGGAGAAGGTGGAGGCGGTGGAGTCTGGAGAGAAGGTAGAGGCGATGGTGTTGGGAACACAAGGAAGGAGGAAGAAGAGGGAGGTCAAATAGTGTTTTTGAATTTTCAGGTGAGAGGCAAGCGTTCTGCTGTCTAAAAAAACTATATATTCTGTTGAATGAGATGTTGCAACAAAGTTGCAAAAAATTAGTATATGTAGAAGAATATTTGAAATACGACAGGATAAAGCTTTTGGTGTAAGAAATAGAAATGCTTCACATATACATCCAAGACTAATCAATGAAACTTCATGCATATTCAGGACATATGACAGTGTTACAAAAGAGACATCAAATAACTTCTTTCAAGTTGTTGATATGTGTTAAAACACAACTAAACTTCATAATCTCCAGTGTATAGCTCCACGAGGAAGTCACATTATCTAACTTCTGTGGTATCTATCGTTAACCAGGAAGCTTTAAGCAGCAAATCATGTCAGCATTCACCCCCTCCTTGATGACCATTTCTCTTGACATGCATGCCTCTTTGAAAGAGATAACTATCTCTGGCTCAAAGCTTGGAAGGATAAATTGCTTGCTTCTTGTGATATGTAGTCTTCGGACTGGTTGCCAGCAAAAATAAGGTATATAAATGCACAAGATAACCTATACTTCATTTACTGAAACAAAAAAAGATAAAATATTGTGGTCTTTGGTTGGGTATGGGTCCAAGAACCGAGGGTAGGGCATTGGCCCTCATCTAACCGTCGGCAGAACTCTTCCCTGGCGAGGTAGAGAGACTTTGAAGCTTAGTTGAAGAAGAGGGAAAGAGATTAAAAACTTTATTCATTCATTGCTTGATTAATAATGGATACATGCTATCTCTTTTATTGAAGCGACTCGACTGGACCCCTAAAAAACATATCTCTAATATTGAAATAGACAAGCCTAACAAAGTAACAATCCAATCTAAATGATATGGAAATAACTAAAGATAACATTCTTAAACTTAAGAGATAGATGAGGGGGTTTTCTTGGCCACCAAAGGGAAGAGTTGTTGTTGTATGCTACAGTAAGCTGTGCTACAGTGCGTGTTGCTTTGGTACATCGCCTGGATATTGGATCATAACATCACCCCCTCGTGGTGAGATAACTCATCCTCGAGCTGCGATGGTTGCCACGGTTGAAATCCTTGGCGGCCCCATGTTGATGAGAGGGTACGATAACGACGTTGTGTCACATAGAAGAGGATCAACAAAGCCCCCGATAAACAACATTGGGGACAACAACCGTCCAGCATTGGTTGACGTTGCAGGAGTCGCTGGCGACAAAGGCAACTGGCACGGGGTAGCAGCAACAACATCCTTCTCACCCTGAGATGCAATGGTTGTAGGAGAGAGGCGATGACGTTGCTAACCCCCACACGACAGTCGTTGTGCATTGCACCTTCGAAGGCGCGACATTGGCTGGCAGCATGGAGAGGACATCCCATAGACGACGGCAACCTTCTTTCTCAACAAAGGCACCAATAGTGCAGCCAAGGGCAGCGGAGCCTAAAGAGAAGTCATCGATGGTGAGGGTGGTAGCGTGACCAACGTTGATGACGGGGATAGGGAAGGTGATGGCAGCGCCACCATTGCAATGACAAGCGTCGCCTCCTGCTGCTTCTCAATCTTGGCCAAGGTCGAACCGGCGGTGATGGCAACTTGACTAGCGGTGGCGGAACAGAAATCGCAGCCTTAAGGGATAGATGAGGGGGTTTTCTTGGCCACCAAAGGTAAGGGTCGCTGCTGCATGCTACAGCAAGCTATGCTACAATGCATGATGCTACAGTACCTCACTCGGATATTGGACCATAACAAAAAGTTACTTGCAAAAACCTGTAGGTATCCGAACTGCTCTGATTGTAGCCAAAACTGTGGTTGCGTTGACATGGGGTGCAATGCAAAGTAGTTTTGGATAGCTTGGGTATGACTTGCTTCAGCCTGAAAAGAGTGTTACAAGTGATTTGAATTACATGTGTTTTGAACACATAACACTGTAAAACATAAAACATGAATCTATTGCAGAAAGCAATTTCCTACTTTCCAAATTCAATACATGTTGCAAGGAATTATCAAGGCTAATATCCACGCAGTATAATTTCCTCAATAAACCACCTTACATTAAGGCACTAAATAGAACAGTAACTAGTAAAAGCAATATAGGAAGCACATTTGAGGAATGCTTAAAGACTACTTATGTACTTGATATTATTGCCATGAAACAATTCTACACGGTCACATGTATCACTTTTTCTCAGTTGTTACTTCTCTTGCTAACTTTTGTCAATGCTGGAAAATAATGTCCTGAGTTTAGGCATGTAAAGAAGGGCAAATCAACAAAAACCTATTAATCACATATCAGACTGAATAACAGTTAGGTTGATGGGAACAAATCTACTCCGCAAAGTCCTCAAATGCATCAGAACAAAGAAGCATTCCATGACAAGATATACAGTTGTTTGCCACCGCAAGCAGAACCCAAGTTGTATAAGACCACAGAGGAAAGTTCTGAAACTCCCAAATCCCAATGGCTACAAGGTATGACATCTAGAGAGATAGCCCCAACCCTCTGCTGCCACCCACAGCTCCGGCATTGCAAGACAATCGCTGGATTCAGATTTCAGGACATAGGACACTCAACCTAACAATCCAGCACTTGGGTCGAGTTTGTTTCACTTTGGGGGCAACTAAGACGTGTCTCACTAGCTTGGAGTTCAAGATGAGATCACATGGAGTCTCACCATGAACAGAAGCTGCATAATCAAATTAGCTTACCATAATCATATGACTCTCCGGCGACCCGCTCACCTCGTCGGATTGGTTGGCGATCGCGAGCCAGAAGACCTCTCAGTCCAACATAGCGCAGAGGTACGGAGCCATGCGGCTTGAGCGAGCAACCGCCAGAATCGACAGCGCTGCGTTCCACCAAGGGAGATTTCTACTTCACCGAGATGACGTGGTCCCTTGACATCTACGATCTTGAAGCTTATCCGGTGGATATACCTTTACACCGTAGTGAAACGGCTGTGCAGGTTTGGACAATTCCATGGCTTGCGCGCGGTGCATGTGGTGGCCTGCAACGACGACCTGCTGCTTGTCGTGTTGCACCGGCGACGCCATCCGACGCTCGCCGAAGTCTGTCTACAAAGCCGGACTGGACAGCGGAGCATCTGGAGCTCCGGGAGAAGGTGACAGATCTCGGCGAGTACTTGCTATTTTTGGGCCGTGGCGATGCGTTTGCTCTCTCTTCAAACGAGTTCCCTGCGAATCTGCGATCAAGAGAAATTGTGTAGCACGATAAAGTCATCCATAAGACCTAGTTGAAGAAGTTACCTTCGACTTTGATTTGAATTATTCGGTTGTTCAGGGCACGTCAATACTCATTGTACCACATCTCTACCGATCGCTGGAACCAAACACCTTAGTAAACCAAACAAATTAGGTGATCGCCCATTACACCACCAAATTTTCCTGTGCTCTCATTCCACCACGTTACCATTAACATTTTTGAACCTAACACCACCAGATTATAAAATATACTCACTCGTATGCAGTTGATTGCCGATAAACACAGTGTAATATGTTCGTCTTATTTATATAAGCGGGGCCTAGAACCATAAGAACCAGGAGAGCCCAGCTATTGTCTACTGAACTAAACTGTAAAGTCCATAGCATCTTAATATAGTACATCTGCTATAAAGCCTATTTTTACAAGAAAAAGGCTTATCACCTACCAGTGGGAAGAAATGAGTTACAAATCAACATATACTCTACATCTACAAAACATGTGAGACACGGCAAATCAACATGTGGCATTGAATTTGACAAGGATGCTGCGCAATCTCTGCGCCTCTATTCATTTGTAGTCTTGCACTCGCAACAAGCGATTAACCAGTAATAATGCCAGCAAGGACATCACTTTTTCCTCTTGCAAATATAGTGTAGACTAGGCGTATAGTGTCTAACCAACTGTCGAGAGCCTCCCAGTTATCAGCAACCTGTCACAGACAATAAATAAATAAGAAAAAAAAGGAAAGAATTATGCACTCGAAACTATACACTCAATTTTTCGTCATTAATTTGACTTAAGTGATAGCGAAAGTGGTTATAATAGATACGGCATTGCATTTTCTACCCACTGAAAACGAACAGGGAATCAAAAGGGTTGAATCAATTTATTTCGAGAAAAAAAGAGAAGACTGGGTCAATTTGTAAATAGTGGAAAACATAAATTATCCATTTCAATAGAACAAATGAACAATAACAATGATCTGGCAAGCACATACCAAGAATCTAGGCCCATGAATAGTATCTATACAAAGGCCAGCACCAGGTGGCAGCGTTAGATCAGTGCATGCTGCCACAGAAACAATATCTGCAACATCTATTCTGACAGGCTTTCTGCCTCTGTCCATACGCCCAAGTGATTGTGATGCAGGTTGGTCAGAGGCATCCGCCTACGATTTACAGTTTCAGAGAACAAGGACATGACAAAGAGCGGAAACAGACATCAGTAACATCAAACTGCAAAAGATTATCATCTGGAATAGGTGTGCAAATAACAACAAAAGAACAGTAGAAGAACTACCTGCTGGAGTCCCTCATGGTTCAAAATAAACTGTGATCTCTCCCAATCTTTGTGTGGTGCAATGGCATTATTTGCTGGAGGAGCAGTCAAATATCCCACTTTGAGATACGGCAAAGGTAGCTGCATGGTGTAGTATGACAACAAGAACAATGTTACTTCTGAAAGAAACCATCTAGAGAACAGAAAGACGTGTAAGACTGTAGACCAATCCAAAGAAACGAAATGTAAGCAGGTTCGAAGCCCGAGGGTAAGCAACCTTTTCCCCCTCAGGAATAGCCGAGACAAGAGACAAAACAACAACAAAGCCTTTGGTCCCAAACAAACAAAAAAACCATCTCCCAGACACATCAACTTTTAACTATTGCCGCGTAACAACAACAAACAAATAAAAGAATTTAACAACAGAGTTTGTCAAGAAATAGAATAAATGACTCCTACCATTGAGCGGATTAGTCGCAAAGCACTGCGATAGACCTGCATTAGACCAAAAGATCAGACCATCAGCTCTCAAGTTTTTATGCAAAGCCAGGAGAGCAGGGCAGGTGACAGAGAAAATTGACAAAAACAGATACCGAGTAATTTGGCTTCAATGCATGGGCAGCTGCAACATAGATAGCAGACTGACTGTAAAGCTCGTTAGGGGATAGATCTGGCCTCCCAGATCTCATGGTATCCTCAGCTAAGCCGTACTGCAACATTAAAAGAGATAAAGAACACATATTCTTCATTCTTGTTATTATCATGAAATTTAATCAGCTAAGGTATTCAAACTGAAGCAGTCATGTCAACCAAATTTTTTTAAAAAAATCACGGACAAAATGATGTCTCATTATTGATTTATGGAAGAAAGCACACCAAGACAGTTCCAAGATTGTATATTGCCCGATGGAAATCAAATTGCAACTGAATTGCAGCACGAAACTGCCAAGACAGCAGAAATGGGTGTCAGTGGTTTATCACAGATATATCTTTTAGCGAGCATATCAACAGAAATTATTCACAGAAACAGTAATTCGAAAGTGTAACTACCTTACTTATAGCTGTTTTTATGATGGTTTGTTTCTCCCGAGCAGGAACAATAGCACTCAGTTCCTGTATTGCAAATCCATACTATTAATAATAAATGAACATCATAGGCAGATACAGCTCGAGTCAAGAGCAAAGAGTAAGGAATATTCCAGATTGAGAAGGCTAAGATAACAAAAAGTCATATGATAGTGTACCTGTAGTCCAAGACCCCAGTTATTGAGAGCCTGCAATCAAAGAGACAGCCAAGCTATGTCAACAATAACACTAGCTATTAAGAGAGAAATGAAAATAGGGAAGTGAATGTTACAAACATAAGATTAAACTTCAGGTTGAAGTGATCTGACACTATTTCATATCTTTCCGCACAATGCAGAATGAAGAGAAATAAAGAAAGAAAAATGATTGTTTATAAAAGTTCAGGTACTAAAAGGTGGCAGGAATTGTACACAATTAAGGATGAGGTATAGCATGTTTTGGTTTCTTGAGCGGTAATAATTTTTGCATTTTCCTCAGATCTGTTGGAACACTTGATGGAAGGGTGAATTTTGATGATGACTTTTTCTTCAATGGACATATTAGGACATAAACAATCAATTTTTCCAAATAGAAACCTAGTACCTCTACAAAAGGTTGCCAACACGTGCCATCATGCGCACGTATGATGGCACTTTTACAGTTCAAACATGTGTGCAACGTTAATCCATATTTAACTTCCTCGCAAGGGGAAATTTTCTTATCTTTCTATGTCTCCTTATAATGTGAAGTTAAGATAAAGAAAAAGATTCAGCACTGACCTGTGGGCTATTCCATTTTAGCTGGACAGCCTTCTCATAATTCAGTATTGCCTGCAAAGAAAGAGAGATGTAAATAACACATGCCATCAAACTTCATCAGTTCATTGATAAACTTTAAACAATACGGCAGTGCAACCGGCATAAAAATGAATAATTACCGAACTTCTGATTTAGTGAATTAAACCCTAGTAAAAAAACAGGAATGGGATCTATCGTGGATGAGTGTTGACACAAGTTCAGCTACTGCAAATATTGGATGAGTGAAATTTTGGTTTTCATTTATTTAGCACATGCCAAAAAAATTAAGAGGTCACTTAGGGTAGCAAATAAGTACTTCAACAAAGAAACCAGACATAAGAACAATCGATTCCAAGACTATTTGGACAAGGTGGATTAGGCCCAATCACCACAAAAGCACACCTAGGAATCAGAATCCAAATCCAACATATAGCTTGTTTGGGTTGAATCTGTCTGAAAGCAAACAAGGCCATTGAGAGGAAAAAGACATGGGGAGATTATTTTCTAATCCCATGGGGTTGGTTTTGCCCCCAAGTATCACAAAATGTTGCTTTCCTAATTTTCAGCAAGGCCAAGGTAAAAATAGAAATAATCTAGATACAACTAAGCCTGAAGCATCGTTAGCTCGTTATATTATTTGGGCTAACAACTCAAAAAGAAAATTGTACAAAATTTGGTAATTTGAACAACATAATCAATTAAATTGAGTCAGTGAATGAGCATCACACTTATAACACACAAACTAATATCAGCTACAAATATTGTATCTGGGTATACTAGCATAAGAAAAACTTAACATTTAACATAACAAAACCTATAGATATGTGAGACATGTGACTAAACCTGCTTCCAAAGTTCTTCAGCTTCTTTGGTACGACCTCGCATTTTAGCCCGATCAGCAATAGCAATAGCCCAGTTATAATATGCCTGAAGGAGCATCAATAGTCAAATGTGGATATCAGAGACAATAATAAGTGATTGACAATGAGAAGTTATCCATCAGAACCATGCGATAACATTCTGCAATGATTTCAAAGCTTTTAATAGACTATTGGTATTGGTAAATAATGACCATGCATTCCTTTTCTTTTCAATAAGGCCAAAAAAGTAAAAAAAAATCTATCAATTCAAATTCTTCAAATCAAACCAATGTGAGAAATGAGAAACTTACATCATAAAGAGTTGGGCAAACACGGGTAGCTTCAGCATACTTTTTGCAAGCCTCCTCAAGCAATGCATCTTTAGAGGAACTAGAATTTGGATGCACATTGTCTCCACTCTCCTGAAATAGTATTTAAAAACAAATGCCATTTATCATAATGTCCGTTTAACGTTCATGCTTTAAACTGGAAAAAAAAAAATCAATTCTGCATTGGTCACAGTTAAGTGTTAACAACATAATGTCTGTTACGCCATGTAACTGAAGGGATGTAGATGTACCTGGAGGACTAGGGCCCAATTATAATATGCATCAGGGTCATCAGGATTTCTTTCAATTGCACTTACATATCTGCATAACAGATCTATAAGACTTGACAGTAACAAGTAATTACAAATGAGGTTCATTGAAAGTGTTAGCTAATTAAAACATTAGGATAAAAAGGTTAATCAGGTAAAATAACCAAAACCTTTTGGCAGCAAAAGAAAGAATCCTTTGGCGAGAACGGCCTTCCTCATCAGCTCCGGTGACACCATTTATCAAGTCCATGGCTACATCATGATGGGATGAAAACTGCTGCATACTCTCTTGGCTGAAATGGATTGATGAATTAATAAAACTCTTACCATTGAGAGCATTTTCATGAGAACATTTTGGCTTAGTCAAGAGAATACACAGTCAGCTAGTTCCTTAATGGCAGTAGATGTATTAATGATATACAAAATTACAGTGTTTAGGCAGATAAATGCATCCATTTACAACCATCTGATACCCAGTTACCCATATACCGAAAAGAGACAGCCCGATGTCTATAATGAATATTTTCTAAACAGGCTTCCGTCAAAATGCACATCACAATCATCAGCCACTAAGGACCCAGAATGCTTAGCGCTACCCTTGGCAAATGCTTTTCAATGATTATGCAATTGAATTGCAATTTGGTCCGGTTATGTGATCCAACTTTGTTAGTGCCTGAAAATGGAACACTTGCCAACATGTATGGAGAAAGACTTGCACTATCCATTGTACACTACAGTGTCTATCCATGATGTTGCAGAGTTGCAGTGAAATGCCACCATCCTAATAAGGCCCAAGTCATGACAAGAGCAACTCATCAATCATCACCGGGCAAGGTGATGATAAGCTTCTAGTTGCCTTGTGGCAGGGAATACAACATATGATGAAAAGAGTAAATGACAAACAATTTAATCCTGCCGTGTTTTTTTTTTCATTTGACAAGCTCACAAGCAATATATTATCCATGATGTCGCACAAGGGTGTTAGCTAGCTTTCCGGAGTTCAATATTAGTGCATGCAGATGAAAGTGCTAGTCATTTGTTATGAGATGTATAGATTTTTTCTTTCTCTCATTATGTGACCGCTTGACTGGTATCCATAAAGGAACCCATCATCGTCCACATCAAACAACCAAAGAATATGACGAGCCAATAGTATTCAACAAAGAATGGCTACACACTATTTTGTCATACATTACATAACACCCATTTGTAATCTAATCATCATGTTGGGGAAAACATTTCGCGATTTTTCCCCAAAAGCAATGTGCTGAGATGAAAAGTGACTTCCATATCCATACTTAACCAACAAATCAATCCTAACAGAAGGTGGCTAGGTGAGAGTTCTGCTAGACTCACATGGTCGCTAATTTTGCTTTGCTGAAGTAAGGTGACTGTTTTCTCGATAAGCTATTACCATCAAAAGAAAGAATTATGCTTGCAGCTAACCAGTCTAATGCAACAACTATCATAAGTAACCAGCAGCGCAATTCACGTTGGCGAAACAGACCCAAATATGACTGTAGAAATCTTAACAATGCAGCAGCAAACCATCAAAACTAAGCATCAGCAGCAGCAGCACAATTCAGTAATTCACGTAGGTGATATGGATCTAAATTGAAGCTAGAAGTCTTAAAAACCCAATGAAACAACTTAACCAATCGCGGTGATATAATACACAGAGTGAGATCCGATTATCCAAATGGCTTGGCGCTAAAACCCAACGTGACCAAGTCGCAGTGATACAGTACGTAGAGTGAGATCTAAAAGGCGTGGCTCTAAGGCGTGCATCTTCACCAACCTGTACGAGGAGCTCTCGGCATCGGCAGATCCAATCCCGTTCCCCTCCCCGAACGCTGATCTGACGCCACCTCCGATCCCAGACGCCGCCGCCGCGGCCTCGCCGTCCTCCTTGAGCTCGCCGAGGAGCTCCCGCATGGTGAACGGGCGGGACCCCTCGGTGCCGAGCGCCGCCTTCGCCTCTTCCTGCTTCACCGTCGCCGATCGCGGCGGCTCCTCCTCCACCACCTCCTCCGCCACCGCCAACTCCGGCGCCGGCGCCTCCGCCTCCGCGGGCTCCGCCGCGCCGTTCGGGAGGTCCGCGGCGTCCGCGGGCCTGGGCTGCGCGGGCTCCTCCATGGTACGGACGGATCGGGGTCGGGTTTGCGCGGTGGGATCTGGGAGCGGAGGCGCGAGCTGGCGGTGGTCACTGGTCTCGTCTCGCCCCGCACGGCCGCGTAGGACTGGGCGAACGAAGGGAAGCGAGAGGCCGAGGCGGGCGTAACTTCGCCGAGGGGAAAGCTGACGTGTCAACGGTTAAGTCACCGCTTGGCGCTTGCCCTCACGGGCTAATGGGCCGGCCCTGGATATTCAGCACGAGGAAAAGACCCAGGAGAGAGTCCAAGCCCATCCAAAGCCAGTTAACGAAGGGTATTTTGGGAATACCACCGCGCTTGGCGACGCAGGGAGTCAGGGACCGGACGCGCCGGGCTCAAATACTGCAGATTCCGGCGCCACCGAGCGCGGAGCGGAGGCCTGTCCAAATCGCGTGACTCCTCTTCGCAGTCAACCCAGCCAACAACAACCCAACCGCTTCCCTTTCGATGTTCCGTGGATCGATTGGGTACGGTATTAGGTGCACAAGGAGTGCTGATTTTTCATTTTTTGGGGGGAGTTTTTTTTTTCCTCAGGGCGTGGGCTTCTGCCGCCATGGCTGGTGAGAAGGTCTTTGGCTTCGAGGAGGTCGCCAAGCACAATGTCACCAAGGATTGCTGGGTCATCATCGCCGGCAAGGTGCAGTTTCCTGCTCCCCCATCTTGTGGTGTTATGGAATTTTGGATGGCTGGTGACCTGCTTGTGTCTTCGTACTCTCTAGTCCCTAGTCATGTGAGTTCTTAGTGTTCGTGTTGGTCAGTTGGTGCATGATTGGTTTCCCCCCTGGCTACCAAGTTTGTAGAGCTAGGGACAATTCGAGGTGCTATCTGTTAGATAATTTTATTCTTGGAGGATAATGGATGCTAGGCTTCTTGACGAGGTAGAATTGAATATGTTGGGCTCGTATATCTAAATCTCGAGTGTATGACTATGTGTGGCTTTCAACATATTCTGTGGTTGCTGTTGACTTGCAGTATTCCTCCGATCAGATCCATTCATTTGCTTATGCTCTACTGGGATGTCAGCAAAGATGTTTTTGGATCAAAACTTAGTTCTATGAGGGCAAATAGGGGGTTATTAATACGGTGACCACCTTCTATGTTCTAGGTCCACTTCATGTTGTTCCATGTACCTTGAACAATTATAGGACTTATTAAATCCACTTCGTGTTGCACAATATCAGGGTTTTATTCTGAATGGCATGTTGATGTATCAAAAGTCAAAAAGCTTATCAATTGGGCACTTCTTCCGTATAATGAAATTCAAATGTGGGGAAACAATAACGTCAAGCTGCTTCCTCCCCCTCCTGCAAATGTGCAGTAGCTAGTCATGGTTGAAGGAAACGGGGTTGTTAATTCATATGGATGTGGTTAATCTCTGGTAGTCCCACTGAAACTAGTTGGTCTGTATATTCTATACCTGCACACAAATAGAAGAGGTTCTGTTAAAGTGAACATTTTGTGTGCTACATTTTCCTGCCCAAATTTGTGACCTTTTTCTGTTTGTTCCTAACTACAAATTCTTTATGTTATTATCTTCAATGCTTTTGCAGGAAAAATGCACGTCATGTGTTATTTTCTACTGAACCATCGCATTTCTGCTTGTCTTTGGTTCTGATAATGAATATTTTGCTGTTGTTGACTGTGTCTAGTCTTAACTGTCATGCTAATTCGGGATGTTTATGTTAGCCTAAACTAGCTTTGGAGTCACCACTATTCTCTCCCTAGTTGTGTGACGACTGATGATCACTGGACTGATATAGAGAAGACTTTTGTGAAAATTTATGCAAGGACAAGGTCTAATGCCTTGGTTTAACTAACTATGACTGACAAAACTATGCTTGTTCACCTTTTCCATGAGATTAGGGATGGTTAAAAAAGGAGTGAAACTTTTTTGTAAGACAGTGAAACATCAAAACTTATGATTCTCCCATCTTTAATATGTCTTATGTCACTTACCCAGTTACCCGTCAGAAATTCGGATAAATGCCTGAGGATAACATTCTTGAGCATATCATCTCATGCTGTTTAATTTAACATTTCAGGTGTATGATGTCACTCTTTTTATGGATGAGCATCCTGGTGGTGACGAGGTATTGCTAGCAGTAACTGGTGAGTTATATTTCCGTTGTATTTCATTATTGGCGATGAGACTAAGTTTCAGCCTTGAACCATGTCATTTCAAAATGTGAACACTGATCTCCAATGCAACCAGGGAAAGATGCAACTAGCGATTTTGAAGATATTGGCCACAGTGAATCGGCAAGGGAGATGATGGAGAAGTACCACATCGGGGAGATTGATGCTTCAACCATCCCAGCAAAGCGTACCTTTGTACCTCCCCAGCAAGTGGCCCACAGCCCAGACAAGGATAAGGACTTCCTCATTAAGATCTTGCAGTTTCTTGTTCCCATTCTGATCTTGGGGCTTGCATTTGCTATCCGGCAGTACACCAAATCTGAGTAGGTCTGTTTTTAGCAATTTACTTGGGAAGTATTGTTTTCATGTGAAATAGTTTGGATCAAAACTACTCAATAATGTCATTCTTGTTATCTCATTGATTATATACGGTACTATGTATTCTGAACATCCATGCGTATGCCCAAGTATGGTTTGTTTTCATGGACTGAGATAAAAGATGCTACATGCTCTTTCTTAGTATAAAAGACTGAAAATCGATACTAGATTAGCCCAACTCTGTTTTTGTGTGTGTATGCATCAGTTATCAGAAAGTGCTCTCTCTCTCTCATAAAACGTTTTCTTTAATTTAGACCAACCATGGATGGCCTCCGTTTCTGTAGTTCCAGATAATCTACCTTTGTTTCAAACTTTCAATTTTTGTTAAGCATTCTTGCAGTTCCTTTTTGTTTTGTTTTTTAAAGTAAGCATTCTTGCAGTTCTGGTTAGGGTAAAAATGCATGACTCACAGTCCATGCAAACTCAGCAATTCCAGCAAATTTTTGCATCTAGTGATGGCGGGACCAGTTCAGGTTCGGTGATTATCGGAAATTCTGAATTGAGTGGATGAAAGCATAATACCTTTCTGAACATACGTTTGCATAGTTGCATGGACGCTGATCATCTTTCAGGACAGGAAGCTATATTTGCCTCCGCGCCGTGAGTATCCACAGAAAAAACCGGCCAAAATTCGAAAACTAAAATTTGATTTTACCTAAAAACCAGCCAAAATTCAAAAAATGAAAATTAAATTTGCTAAACTGGAAAAAAAAAACCGACCAGCTTTTTAAATCCCAGTCCCCACCGGGTTTCCGGTCTCCGCCGGGATCTTGAACCTTACTACCGCCCACCGGTGTGGCATTGAAGCAAATCACGCCCCCCTCAAGTACAGTTTTTCTGGCTACAAATCCACCAACGAAACCACGCGATATCAGACTTATCATCCACACTCCAAGAAACATGACAAAAATTGTACAATACAATTGCAGAGGCATGACTGAAACAAAGGACTTATAGAGCGAGCAGCCACAAAAAAAGCTGCATCCGCCACATCCAGTATGCTGGCCAGCTACCTCCATCAACGTGTATCTATCCATAACTTGAACGTACATGGAGATTGGGTATAACGAAAGTGTGATAACGTGAAAACTACTACACAAATCGTGCAAAATAAGCATGAGCAGATCACAACTAGTCGACCCTATCGTGAAGGGTCACCACCAAGTCATGCGCGTCGTCCAGGAGCTTCCAGATGTCCAGCTGCCCAGCCATACTGTTACACTCCCTAACGATCTCATCCATACTGCTATAGCTCTCTATTATCAATTTCCTCTTCTGCAACACACTAGCTGCAATTGCATACAGTAGTAAGTCATCCGTTGGAGGGGCTCCTAACCGCAATTTTCCCCAGGATGATTTTGCAATCCCAGCACGGTGCGCTGCCTGATCAGCCCACATCACCTCCCACAGACTGAGGGAGACGCTCAAAGGTGAGCTCCCTTCGGAACATTACAACCACCATTCTGTAAACGAAAAAGCAGTCTTCAGCTTGGAGCATTTCCAAATGTCTGTAAAGATGGAAGTCCTTGTGTTTGATTATCTTGGACACCATATTGAGTTGCCGGCGATTACCCACTTCATCAAGCCTGAAATTGTTTACGGGCTTTCCTCATAAAACGAGCAAAGCACCAGAAGGCTTCGTCGTCTTCCTCCAGCACAGCAAGGAGAGGTGCAAGGAGGTCACTCATGCCCTGGCTATATCCAATTTCTGGGTCATAGATTGCATAGGCCTCAAGTATTGCAATTTCCGTATTTCCTCCTGTGTTGGAATATCTGGGCATACTTTCTTGTTCATCCTCAACTGGAGACTGGTGCACTAAGGCCACATCCTTATGAGATACTTCTACATGAGTCACATCACTTTTCTCACTCTCAGCCTCAACAGATGAACTAGATGAATAGAGATTTTCATCCATCTGCTTCTCTGGGATTGTTTTAGATGTCTCATCCTGCATTGCTTGCTCTGAATTGACACAAGGATTTTCTTCCTCACTCGTGAGATGCTCTTCCACACTAGGTTTTTCAGGTACTTCTTCAGATCCAACGGGACTAACAGATTCTTTGCCTTTTTCAGAACTTATGCTCTCTTCATGGTTGACTCCAGCTGTTTCATTTGATTGATTGCTCGCTTCATTGTTGTACACAGATTTTCGCAAGCAATGTTTCCTCAATAGCAGACATCCCTTCCTACATAGAATCCTCCACCATTGTCAAGTTCAACTTGCAAAAATAACAAACATTTACCGTTATTTAATTAAAGAAGCAATGCGTTTCTGTAGTGGTCAAAACAAACAATAGTGGAGACTGGGGACACCATATTAAACTATAAGCGGAAAGTTCCTCTGGAAAATTGTCCGATCAACATCAGGCAAGTATATGGAGTAAAAAATGAAGAACAGAGAAATAATAAATACAAACACTGTTGTACCTGTTCTGGGCCTTAATTGCTTCTCTTCCAGCTTCTGAACTGTCAAAGCTATAACTGCGTGAGAGCTAAAAATTCATATTACTTGGAGGCAATCATCCTGATTACTGAACAGCCACATACATGTGTGACACACTATGAAATTTCGGCGAAGTATCTCTTACTGGAACAATATATCTAATCATATTGTGCCCGTCAAAAGAAAAAAAATTATCACACAAACAGTACTTAGTCAAGGTTGAATCGTGTGTACAACTAGCATATTCATGAATGTTTTTTTTCTCATCTATTTAGCCTGAAAGTCTAAAACTGTATGCATTAAGTCCAACACTATGGCCTATAAGCTTCCCTGAAATGCAGGAACATGATCCATCACCACGGGCAAGGTTGCAACGATTGAATCCTTTGGTGAACCCAATCGGCACCAAACACAAGCTACACCCCAGCTAAAACCGAACATTATTGCCTGCTTGGTGAGCTAACCAAATCATAGCCGTCTCCCCATTACCGTTAGCTCAACACCCCGTCACCTGCTAACTCCCACCACCCCTATAAACCACCTTCCATTCCCCTCTCACTTGCATCGCAATCGCACCATACAAGCGTACGCATCCAAGCAAGCAACAACTCCCATAAGCAAGCCACATCGATCGAGTGATCGATCAGTTCCGAATTTCCAATCCACACCTACGTGCGACAACGGCGGCGATGGACTCTCTCACCGTGTCGATGACGGTGGCGGCGGCGGGCGGCAACAAGGAGCGTGAGGGCGCGGAGATCATCACCGGCGCGGAGGAGTGCTACAACCATTCAAAGGAGCTCCTCAGGGCGCTGGGGTTCCCGGAGGGCGTGATGCCGCTGCGCGCGCTGGACGAGTGCGGGTTGGTGCGGGAGACGGGGTTCGTGTGGATGAAGCAGAAGCAGCCGTACGAGCACTACTTCCGCGGCACGGGCACGCGGACGCGGTACGACGCCGAGGTGACGGCGTACGTGGAGGAGGGCCGGATGAAGCGGATGACGGGCGTCAAGAGCAAGCAGATGATGCTCTGGGTGCCCATCGTCGAGATGAGCCTCGACGGCGCCGACAAGATCTACTTCAAGTCCTCCATCGGGATCGGCCGCTCCTTCCCGGCCGCCGCCTTCGCCGAGGAGGAGGAGGGCGCGCGGGGCGCCGCTGCGAACAAGTAATTTGCCTTTCAGCTGCTCCCCGTGACGCCCCGTGAGTTCTCTCTCTCGCGCGCGCGGTGCGGGACGTGCGTACGTGACCGTGCAACGTGCATGGTTTTTGGTGGTGGCGTGTGATGATCAGTACATACGCATGAGGACTCGACGCATCCCATGCGTGACTGCGTGAGGATGCATGTATCCATTTTTTCCCTTTGTGAGTTTGCTTCTATTACGACGATTGCTACATGAATAATCGATTAAAGTCTTTGTTATACAAGAACAAGATGTTGAACATGCTTTTCTCGCCAAAAAAAAAAGAGCATGGGTGGAACGAGTTGTATTACTATCTTTTTTTTAAGGAAAGCTCTCGGTATTCATCAGTAAGTGGGTACAACCACAAGAAGTCTACAGAAAGGAACCTGTGAAGATCAAAACTTACAGAAAGATCCAGGATGCATACAAGAAGGACTAAAAAGAAATAAAAATTACAACTTGGCTCTTGCATTATCTCCAACTGGTCTTCACGCCATTGATGCCCAGCACAGAGGGCAGCTGTTTGGGTGGGCGGAAGACGGAGGACCTCCTTTGAGCGGAGGTTGAGATGGGTTCCAAGGATCTACGACGGCTTCAATTGATGTTGAGGTCTTCAATCCCAGCGGCGAGGATTAAAATATCTAAATATTTCTTTAACATTTAATTAAAGATCATATAGTCTTTATGGTCGTAACCTCCGTGTGGTTAACAACCCCTGTGGTCGTAAGAATCACAGGGGTTGCTCTACGAGTACTCTGATCGGAGAGGCACTGTACCTATTGCCCGACCAGATAACTGTTCTTTGGACTGGTACTTGGACCCAATTTCAAGTATATTCCTTCCTTGTAATGAACGAGACACGTGCCTTATCTGTTCCAAACCACATGATGTTTTTCAGCCCTAAGTCATAGACAATAACTACTATACAATTATTGCTCATATTCGTCTCCCGTTAACACCAACCGGCGATCAAATAATAACAACTGCCTCCCCGACCAGACATGCCACTTCCAAAATGTGTCTTCTCTAGGGATAACTGGCGTCTTTTCGCTAAAGGTAGATGACAAACAGAGGAGGAGGATGATTTGAAGAACAATTGAAGCACAACAAGCAAGTCGAAGGAGTAGACAAGTGATTCAATATCACTATAGACAATTCACTTTCTGCAAGCAATATATTCAGTGTAATTAGGGCTAGTCTGTCGGCTTGCCAAAAGCATTCCTATAAAGACCATATTAACTACACATATTAACTACTGCAGTTATGTCAGGGACAGAGGCTTAATACGTGCAATTATCCTGGAGAATTTCAGCACATATTAACTACTGTGTATATCAAACACAGTGCATAAGTGTCCCTAGTCGACCGGGCCTACATGTCTGTAGACTTTGTTGACTATAAGGTGGTCGTAGTTGATATGATCGTAGTAGAGTTTACGACCATGAGATGGTCGTAGTAAGACTTACGACCATAAGATGATCGTAGTAAAGCTTACAATAATGAGGTAGTTGTAGAAGCACTTACAACCATATATGGTGGTCGTAAAATAGTTTACGACCACTTGGTTAAACTTCTCTCTTATTAACGATAAGGGGTATCCTTATGAGTAACATTAAGATATTACTATCTATAATAACAATTACAGATAAATAATTAAATAAATTAAAAATTATTAGATCCTCGTTATACACCATCACCAAGAGGAGAAGCGAATCCATGGCGACCGACGGCTCCTAGCTGCCCCCACCCCCACCCCCAACGCTAGCTGCCAAAGGAGAGATAGGGGAGGGGAACCGGATCTGGAGGGAAGGGTTTGGGGAGGACCGTTGCACCCAATTACTCCTAATTAAACTCCAGTATGGGAAAGTACTATAGTACCGCTAAGAACAATGACCAGCAAGTTATGGTTGAACAGTGTTGTATGCGAGGAGGTGAACAATGATCTGCGGTGAACGACAGCAACAAACAGTGTGGTCTGTACTGCATCGAAAAGCACTGTAATGATTGATTTGGACCTTCACTTTTTGATCGGACGGTAGATATTGCTCCTTCCTAATACTAGTACAATATAGGTCTCTTCATTGACTACTTCAATACAAACGATCAAAAAGGATCCCATGCCGGTCACTTTCACAGTAGTGCTACGTTAATAAATAGACGTAATCACGAAACTGCGAGGAGTTTACAACCTTTTTCAAAAGACTGGCGTACATATAACGTGCGAGGTCAATTGTTCATTTGATCCCCACAAGTTTTATAGTATATTAAATTGCATGAGCCATATATTAAAGTTTCTGGAACGACCGCTCTTGCAAATTCACTGGGAAATGCTGGAGTAGAAACTTGATTTAGATGCAGAATGCATGCTTCTTTCTTTTTTTTTCTCAACTTCTTTGTTTTGGTTTAGTGCTCCTTTCATCATATGTACACAAAACAGGAAAGGTACACATATGAAAAAATAAAAATTGAATGACATGTCTAATTGAGTTTACACATAGAGACTTGCAAAGTGCTACTACATTAGAAATTAAGCAGAGCACAGCCCAACTTGGCCCACCTGACTGATCAGGGTAGAAGCATAGATAGGGCCGATAAAACATATCTGAAAAGCCCAGGATATTTGATAGCCCAACTCAAACATGGCCTAGTTTAGAAAAAAAAAAAGTCCAGGCACCAACAAAAGAGAGCAAACTGTTGCTGGTGCTCCGCTCCGGTGGTATGTTCTTGTTGTAGTCTGGCCCATTGTTCTTTGTTCTTACGTTCGAAATAGCCATTTCATCGATGTTTTGTGGTCAGCAACATCAATCGCAGCAAATCGTCGAGAGTTTTGAGCAATGTTTAGGTCTGATGCTAGAGCCAATATGACAATTCTGCACGTACATCACGAGTCGTCTGCTCTGTTGATGCCGAAAGCTACGTCGATTTCTCGACTTATTGTTTTGTTTCGTGATGAAAAGTTGAAACCCGCGTCAGGGCGTACCCCTCAGGCACGCGAAAATGACGGAACGGAAGGGAGGATATTAGAGTATTAGGCACGTGAATCTGCACAACCTTCATCGGTAGAACATGTTTTTTCTTCTTCTTCAGAACGGTAGAACAGTAGTTTTTTAAGACCGGTAGAACATGTTGAGAATCGTAGTTCTATGTAGAGCCAAAAGGATCAACATTTTGACAGGGCGATGTGATGAGACGGCATTTTCGTCTTTCTTTAGTCTACCAATAGTCGTAGTTGGCGTCTAAAATATCCTGGGGGTCTGTGTATCTCCGTGTGGTAAAAAGACAGGAGTAGTACAATTATTTGGGGTGAAACCTCGGGTGAAATGGCTGGAAACAACACAAGAATCTGCCCAAAAACAAAAGGTCCAGATCGAATGCTTATTTGGTTACTGCGTGGTGCTACACTTGTACCGTCGTCGTTGATCTGGTAAGCATGTGCTCAAAAACTCACCATCGTTCTCACGAAAGCAAGCTGTTTGGCTAAAGCTAATTTCGAGAAAACGAATCTTGAAAAGATTGAATTATTGACTCGGCTAACCAGCTCATCTCATAACGAACGCCACTTTTTACCGGTCATACATCCGGCGGTGATCCGGAATCCTGGAAAGGGAGTGAAGGATCGAACCATGCCAAGTCTATTCCATCCAAAAACGCCGTAGGAATATGCGTAGACGAGATACAAGTGGCAGGCTCAAAAGCTCGAATCGATAGAGACAAGATAATGGAGCCGGTCGGCATTCCCTTCCTCGACCAATCAGTGAAAGTGAAACAGCCAAGAGATAAGATTCACAATTGCTTTGAAAAGGACGAGAAAACTGTAAGCTTTGAAAAGGACGAGAAAACTGTAACACACAAAAAAAAAAATTACAGCCAAAATCTGGAACATGAAAATGTGGGATTTTTAAAACTTTTAATGCATGTTGGAGCTATTTGAATTTTCGGTGAATTATTGGAGTATTGTCATGTTTTGACTTTTGCAAAATCAATTAATAAAATACAAATTGGTTAAAGTTAAGAACCTTGGAATTAAATTAAAGTGATATTTGAATTTGAATCACCAAATTAAAAATTGAATTGGAATTTGAATTTAAAAGGCAAAGGAAATTAAAAACATCAAAACTCGGTTTGGACCAAATTTTAGCCGCCCTAGCCCATGTACCGCCTGTTGTGGGCCATCGCTGCTCTCGCCGTCGATGTCCTTGGGGTCGCCGAGGACATGGGAACCCATTTTGGGGCTCCCGGGTCATTCCCGAGGCCCGGCTCGTCGGCGTCGAGCTTGGCTCGAGCACACCCTTGGTGCCCTCCCCTGTTGCGGTAGGAATTAGGGGAGAAGGCTGTAGCGACACTGTAGCCAAGTCATTAGGGTTAATGACATAATTAGTAGATAGATCAATTATTAGATAATGTTAGTATGACATGTGGGCCCAACACGATTAGAAAAATCTAATTAAAACCTAGTTTAAGTTTTGAGTCTATGACACGCGGCCCCACCCTTTAAAAACACACTATTTAAACTCGGTCCGTAGACATATGTCATTGACATGTGGGCCCACGCGGGTACTTTTGCGCTTGCCGTGGACCGATTCCATGCGGACCATGGTCCCACCTGTCTATGACTCATGATTTTCTTTAGGAAAATAATTAAAATAGAAAATAAAAACTCTAGTGGCACCACCTGTTAGTGAATGTAGTCATTTTCAATTAGAAAATAAAACCAGAAAAGAAATTAAAATACCTTGGGCCCCACCTATCAGTCACATTAAGGATTTCTAACTAAAAATCCTTACTTAGAGAATATTTTTCAAACAAGAGCTCAAACACTATTTTAGACTTAGGCGGATGGTAAGTGGGGCGCGTGCGAATAAGAGCACGAGGATTGGTAATGTGGTAGCTCTGCCCAAGTTAATTAAGAACTGAATCTTGTGATGACCTCTCGGGCACTAATAGTGCAACCGCAAGTCTATAATGGTATTGAACTACCTAACCAATTTGCTTCGCATCAGCGTTGGTTTCACCATCAGGTGGAATGTTGCAGTGGTTGGAGCCACTATCCCACACGACGCAAGAGGGGCCTTTGGCAGGGTTGTACCCTCGATGGTTGAAACCATAGTGGCTGGAGCTGTATTAGGGTGGTGCATTGTAAAGACCTTGTGATGATTTTTGTTAGTCACACATCTACGATAATATGTTGATATTACAAGATGATCATCTCTTGTGGGTAAAGTTATACAGCCTCTGCAGAGTGAAAATTGTCTGGATAGCCGTACCAACGGTCACAGGTGATGCACAAGAACTTACTTGGTTAGTCTCAACTTTTATAAAATAATTTTGTGGGAGGGATGAAATGTCGGGTTGTAGTCCGGGGTATTGATTTGTCCTGGTTGTAGCCAATGGAAAGTGCGGGTGGTAGCCTGAGACTTGATTTGTCCTGCTTGTAGCCAGTGGAAGATGCGGGTTGTAGCCCGGTGAAAAAGGTTGGAGGTGGTTGGAGCAACTCTATGGTATTGGGTGGTTGGAGTGACTATAATATTTGGAAGTTGAGGCCGTCGCCAATATTATACATTAATTTCATTAAAATTGGTCTAGTCAAAATGTTAGGTCTCAAGACTTCTGTTTAATCTAATTCAAATGTGACTTTCTACAAATAAAAGAACCTTGAACCTTCCCTTGTTCAGCCTTGCATCTATTGTAACTGTATTCTGTGTGTTGACTCGCAGAGTACGACTGTGTACTCACACTCGCTCATTATAAATGAACTAAGAGCATTCTGATCAAGACCCTTAGGCCTACTTCGCTGTGACCGTACCAGATGGGGAAGACAATGGCGGGATATAGGCTGGGACCCCATTTGCTTGCCTGTGGGCAATACTGATGGATCCACCTTTTGTTATCTACTTCTGCGCCTACCTCTACTTTCTGTGTTGAACTTTGTGCTAAGTATTTGGCTTGCCCGACCTGTACTATAAAACAAATGATCATACAGTCTATTTATATTTATGTTATGTAATATTAAGTATGGTGTAGTCACGTGTGATTGTAGGACCGGGAAGGCGACTAGAGGGGGGGTGAATAGGAGCACGCTCAATTTTTCACTTTGATTGGGTTCAACACAAATATCACTCCAATAACTATAAAAGCTATGAAGATCAACATACAACTACTACAGAGGACTTGTGTTGAACCCAAATCAAAACCCCAAACAAAAGACCAAAACTAGAGATCAAAAACTCAGAGGGCCGGACTGACCTCAGGCAAAAGTGCGGACTGACCTCAGGCAAAAGTGCGGACTAACCTCAGGCACAATGATCAGGAAAATCAGCTCGGGTTCCAAAATAAAAATCGGTCTAACTTTTGATCTACACGACCAAACTTGACCAAAATTGGAACACACCTTCCTAAGGTTATTAGGAACCTATTCCAAGCAACGATTGAGTAGATCCACGTCAAAGTTTTGACATTTTTCCATTTTACCGAAGGAGGGTTCAAAACCGAGCAAAAACGAAAAACTTGATCCAAAACTTGCTCGTAGGAGATTGATGATCAAGATGATCCTAGATGGGTTCCCACATGTCATAGCAAGTTAGATCAACGCAAGAAACCAAGCAAAAACTCGCGGATCAACAAAAGACTCAAAATCACCAAATAGAGAGAAGGAAAGTAAATAGACTCATCTTGAAGGAATCAAGCCTTGGATTGATTTGAGATTGTAAAGAGTTTACAGCCATTCAAATCAGGAGGATAAGAGCTCAATCCAAGAGCACACCATCAACTCATCTCTCTAGAACCCTAAGTCTCTCCTTTCATCTCTAAGTCCCTAAAACCAAAACTAGGGTTTTCCAAATGAAGTGTTTGGGGGCTGTTTGACAACACCCCCTCCTATTTATAGTGAGGCCTAGCTTCTAGAAGAGTTAACCCTATTAGGCTCCTGTTAAGGCCCAACACAAATGGGACACATACGCACGTATTTTAAAGCACCATCTTCATCTCCACTTGACCTAAACCGCTTCATCATGCGCCGTCCCGCGCCGCGGTTTAGCCAAGAGATCACAAATATGGTATTTGGTGAAATTACCAAAATACCCCTTCTCGATCCTTCTCATGGAACGAGTCCAATCCTATCAAAGCAATCGCCAGCTTCACCACGTGTAGGTTGATCAACGGCTCTCATCATGTCGGCAAGTCTCTCCCGTCCGGATCCCACCGGAACCACCAAGGCACTTGCACCGACCCCTGCACCGCTTGATCCAACCACCTGGCATCGAACCGCCCGTTCAATCACCCTCGTCCATTCTGCGCCACGCTTGAGTCACTTGACCTCACCCGGCATCCATGATCTTTCTGGACCTTAGCTCTCCAAGCATAGTCCCGATCCTCCTCGCCATTGATCGTCGTTGACCTGCAAGCCACCTGCACAATAATAGATAGAGAAATCGTCTTCAGGAATAAGTTCTTTACAACTTGACCCACATTAGCTCAAAACATACAATATGCAACTCTTATGCAAAGAAAAACATGGATATGATCTATTCCATAATCAATTCTCTAAAAGAATCATCGATCAGCACAAAACCGGTCAAAGCCGCGTTCAATGGCGTTCAATGCAGGTCTGCTCGACGCGCAGTCGGCTCGACCGGTCCTTGAACACCGGTCTGACCGCCATTGACCTGATAGCCTTTTAACTTCGCCGAAAACGCGTGATTCGACAAACCATCAAAGCCATTGCCAATTGAATCATCATCCTAAGATCATGCATATATCCCCATGGTATCCACAGTGATGTATATGTATGATCTAGCAATGTATTTGTGTGCACTATCTACTGATCCAAAAATAGTGTGGTATACACAGAGGGTTTCGGATAGTAAATCTGGCCCCAACAAAAAACCATGCCTCGGAACTATATTAGCAAAGAATGACGATTGCAGGGATGTGATTAGAACTGTTATTCCCTAAACTAGAATTGTTTGCTTAACATGCACAACACATTGCACGCATTCCGTCCGAATTTGATTATGAGGTATCGAGATCGCAAATGTATATATCTCGTGAAGAATGGCACGAAAAGCACGCACGCTTTCCATTCGAATTTGATTATGAGATATTGAGATTGCAGATATATATATCTCGTGAAGAATGACACGAAAAGCACGCCTTGATTGGAAGATACTATACATGTGATCATTTTTGTCGGGAAACAGGCACCGGTACTTGTTAAACTAAACACGCAATAATGCAGGCTGTGAAACACGCCTGGCTATTTGTTCATCTACCTGTTCCTGTACAAATACTGGCATTTCAGATAAGCCCTGTGGAAATTTGAGAGAAGCAAGAAAAATGAATATATAAGTCAAATATGTGCTCACGCAGATGACTGGACTGTCCTAACTGCTGATGCGATACGATAAATCTATGGAGTTCCGGGCCTCTGCCACTGGGCCACGTCGGATTTTTTTTAATAATATTAATTTAAAAGATAAATTAAAAATAGTCAAAAAAAAAAAATGCCACTATTGTCTTTTGGAATGGCAAAATTTTCCTGACATTATTTCAATTAGCGATAATACCCCTGTTGCTAATCAGAACGGTACGAAAAGGTTCCTATCACCAATTGGACTGGCGACAGGACAATTTCACCAATTCAATTGGTGACAAGACCCTATCGTCAGTTTAATTGGCGACAGAAACCTGTCACCAATTGGAGTGGCGAAATGACCCTATATTTAATTTTTTAAATTTATGTGTAGATAATCTAGCCTAAAGATTAGTATATTTCATGAAGTTTTTTTGGTAATACCTTGAAGTGTCCGCGTAATTCGGAATCCAAAATTGGAGAAGATAACGAAATGTGAAGTAGAGAATGCAAGATCGGCGGAGGCAATTTGGAATGCGAGTTCAGCGACGCAATAACACAAACAGCTCATTCTAAGCAAAAAAAAAAATATTTGGGCTTAGGGTTGTCGTGCGCATTGTTGTCCCAATTGTATTGTTCGTGGACCCGATTCCTTCGAGAAAAGATTATATAATATTTAATATTCAAAATATTTAGAAAATAGATTTAAGTTTAAAATATTTCATAATTTAATTGTGAATTACATGACACGCCAGGTGTAAGACCCCGGGATTAACATCCCAGATCTTCTGTGCATAACTGAACTAGTCCCATGATCAGTCGTTAGTTCACACAATAAACAAATATGGTAACAAATTCATATCACAACTTTATTAATAAACAACAGAGTTGATTACAAAGGAGGCTTACAGGCCCACAATAAAATAAACACAGCGGAAGACAAAGGTGTAGTAGGGTCCAGCAATCTGCCACAGACAATCGACTGGGGTAGCGGCCTAGTCGTCACGATCCAAACTTGTAGTGAAGTCCTTCTCCTCTGAAATTTTGTTTGCATAAAGCAAGTATGAGCACAACTTCCGTGCTCGCAAGTTACACCCGTCAAATAACAGAATGACATGCATATATGGATGTAACAAAGGATGGCGTAAAGTTGATTTGCATAAGCAAAGATTTTCTTTAAATACGTACTAAGTTCAAACGCTCAAGTTTTTCGATAACTAAAATTGATTTTGAAGTAATAAAGATAGTGTAGGCATCAACCTAACACTAACATAAACACGGGCATCAACCCGGAACTTCAACCCATAACTTTTCTCATGGACACCCATCCATGTAATAAACCGTTTTGTAAAGTATTTTGAAAACAAAATCAGAGTTTAACTTTGAGCAGTTCTGCTAGCATGTCCATGACCGTGGACACGACTATTTGAATAGTTTTACACTCTGCAGAGGTTGTACAGCTTTACCCACAAGACACGACTTCTCCAGTTTGTTCGGCATCCATCGATACCACCGCTTACTACCTTAGGTAAGCAGTCTAGAGCACGTGACAAGGCTTTTACAAAGCGTCATTCCACCGCAGTCTACCCTCACTAAGGTTCCGCTTCTATTGGCTACAACCTTTCGGAAGCCCCCTCTTGTGCCAGGTGGGGGAAACATAGTCATGAAAGACGACCCACCGAAATAGTAGAATCGACCGCAATGGAACTTTGCAAATTAGTCAGCCAGGTCCCGACCCATACTAGGGACATGTGGTGGTACGGTATGGCTTAGCATCATACACCCGAAGACCGGTCCTTAACTAACCTGAGTAACTTTCCATCAAAACCCATGGGCCTCAACCATACCCGATTGAGCCCGTGCATAAACTTGCACCCACCAAACATCCATTATGCCTAAGTCCAAACCATTTTCATTTATTTCTTTTTTTCAAAGTCGTAAACTTCCATAACATACCGATGTCATGGATACCATCTAAACAACAATTGATTTCTGGCTGAAATTCCCAAAATAAACATGTTTGGTCTATAAGCATGGCTAAGCATGATTTTTCTCAAAATGCTCTAGTTCATACTATCGTATCAACTAGGTTTTATCTATGGTGACAATATGTTTGCTTCAATTATCAAAGTTGGCCATACATAGGATTTTAGGCATAACTATACATTTAAAACGGGAATTTAAATTACTGATATAAATAAGCATGAAGTAATAATTTAAAACAGAATATAAATAATTTAAAATAATGGGATCAATATGATCAAGGGTATAACTTGCCTTGCTTGATGAGGTGACGTTGTTTTTCCTAACAGATCACCTTCACAGAACGTCTGGTGTTGAGGTGACGTTGTTTTTCTTAACAGGTCACCTAGTACTCACAAGTACTATCTTCAGGTAGTTCAAGTGTACGATCACGATGATCATACAGTCAAAATCAATCCTCTTATGTTGCTCTTCAATCGGCGTCGAAATCTGATTCTCCGAAGTCGTCGAAATCTAATCGCGAAATAAGCCAAATCCAACTCAAATTCAAAAATGCAGATCAAAATAACTCCAAATATAAATATTTTGGATTAGTTAGCTAGATAATAATTTTATATGAATTTACAAACTTGAATGGACTAAAACGGAGCTGGGATTCAAAAGATATAAATTTTCTAAGTTTGAATTTACATGGAATAATGAATTAGGGTTTAAAGGAAATACTGATCAAATGAGCTCAAAATTAAATAATTTTGGTTTAGTTGGCTAGATCTTGAATTTATAAGAATTTAGGAATTTGAGTTGACAAAATCGGAGTTCGTATGAGGGAGAACGAACCCCGGGAAGTTTTTAAATATCAGAAACCCTAATTTTTAGATTTTTATGAATTTCTTGAATTATTTTTCTAAAGGAAATCGAATTATTGCGCAAGATGACGTCAGCAGCTGATTTTCAGGATTTAAAATAACCTCTGACGTGTGGGCCCCACGTGTCATAGACACGGCCCACGGTGGATGAGTTCCACCGAGCCAAGGGGAAGTCGGTGTGGTGGACTGGTGGCGTGGGCATGCCCCGTAGGCGGACACGCGAGCGGGGAGGCGACGTGGCGCTGATGTGGAGGGTGAGGTGGCGGGCCACGTCGGCGCCGGACGGGGGTGGTGCTCGAGGCCCAAGGCTCCAGCGATCGGCGGCGCGTTGGACTCCGGCGAGGGTACCAGAGGGAAGAGGGGAACGTAGGGAGTTTGGTGCCTACCTAGGCGGCGCAAGGGCACGGTGCGGTGGCCGGCGGCGAGTTGCGGCTTGTGGCGGCGATGAGGCTCCGGCGGTGCTCCGGTAAGGGTGAGGTGAGCATCGGGTTCGCTGCGATGCCGCGATGCTGTTGGCGGGGTCGGGGTGGCCGGGGAGTCGACGACAGCGGCGCTAGAGGCGGAGGAAGAGGTGGCGGCCGTCGGTGAAACCTTGAGAAATCCGGCCAAACGGAGGTGGGAGGAGGAGTGGTGGTCGGTGTTGGAACGAGTGAGGAAGGGGGCTCCCGGTGCTCCATTTATAGGGGTCAGAGGAGGGCAGGGAAAGAAGATCGGGCGTGGGGATCACGGCGGTGACGCGGCGGTCTCGGGGATTACGGCCACGAGAGAGGGGGAGATGGCCGGGAAGAGTGGCGGCGAGATCAGGGGAAGTTAGTGCGCGCGATCGTGTGGAGGAAGGGGCGGAGATTGCGGCGTTGATGGAACTCAACGCGGGCAGCAATGGCGGGCGTGTGTGGGCCGCGAGGAAGAAGAAAGGTGGGGAGAAGAAGGAGACGTGGCCATCGGATTTTCATCCGATGGTCGGGAGGAGCGGCTTGGCGTGGATGGCCCGGATGCCGTCGGATGAAAATCCGGCGGTGGGAGGGAGGTGCAGCGCGTGCGGAGATGGGCCGGTTGGGCTAAGAGCGGGAATGAATAGGAGCGGGCCAAGAGGGTTTCGGCCCAAGGGCATTTTCCGGGATTTAAATGATTTTCAAATTTCAGAAATGGAGTTAAATCAAATTAGCTTCTAGAAAATAGTAAATTAAATCCAAAAATATAGAGAAAATTCACAGAAATTCCCTGAGGCATTTTGGTTTTAATTAAAATATTTCCAACTTAAAGTTGGCTATTAATTTTGCAAATAAATTATTTTGGCTTTGAAATACTTAGGAAAAAGCTTTTAAAAACTCAGAAAATTCTATAAATTAATTAAATTTTATTTTCGAGATCAAGCCAAAAGAAACTTCAAGAACTTCAAATAAATTTTTACTTTTGACTTTCAAAACTTCAGGAATTCAAATAAAGTAAATAACCTCTTATCAAATTTCAGAAAATCCAATAAAATACTAATTTTATTTATTTTTATTTTGGTAACAACACTTTGGGATGTTACACCAGGTTTGGTTACGTATATTAGAAATAGACATATGCACAAATCAACAAACCGAAATACACCTACGATACATGTGCACCTTTTTGGAATTCAAAAAATATTGATTGAAACAAAATCAATCGATCGTGGTGGCCCGTCGGTCCCTTCCCCTTGCCTCTGGACTGTCTGTGATGGTGGCTAGTCTCGAAGTCAGCTATGTTCTGCGAGACGGTCTGGACGATTAAATGATGTTATGATAGCACAGCATAGGACCAAATTAATAATTAGGATACAAACTGAACATAACTTATCTCTTCGATTCGGACTGCGCACGGGCGATAGGGAGCACTAGGATGACCACCGATCTCACTAGCAGGAGCCTTGTAACATCCCTGTTTTTGAGAGCCTTTTTGAAGTTTTCAAAATAAAAATAACCATTTGGTTTTGTGAATTGCTAAAACTTAACTCGGAGATTTTGGAGATTGGAAGCATCTTAATATGAATTAATCAAACACCAATTAATTCAGTTTGGTTTATCTTGAGTTGTTGGAGTTCTCTAGTCTTTAGTTTCCCCCTTTCTCTGTTCGTTCCTCCTCCCGCGCGCCCGCGCCTTCAGTCCTTGTGAGTCGTCCGATTGAGTTTGAACGACCCAATCTCGTTTACGCATTCGCCCAGTCCGAACGTCTCCAATCCTTGTGAGCCATCTGATCAGAATCGAACGGTCTTCATCCCCTCAACCTTCCTCTTTGGTCGCAACCGCCCTTTTGCAAAGACCACCCTCTCGGTCAAGACCACCCCTTTTGCAAAGACCACCCTCTTGGTCACAACCTCCCCTTTTGCATAGACTACCCTCTCGGTCAAGACCACCCTCTTGGTCATGACCTCCCCTTTTGTAAAGACCACCATCTGTCAAGACCACCCTCTTGGTCACGACCTTCCCTTTTGCAAAGACCACTCTCTCGGTCAAGACCACCTCCTCCTTAGGACCACCCTTTCGGTTGGACCCCCCTCTTGGTCACAGCTTCCCGTTGACCTTGACCAACCTCTATGTTTCCAACTAGCCCTGCTCACCTTCTCCTTTCTGCACATTTGTTGTATAAGTTTTGGCGCATTAAATGTTGTTGTGTCACATTAAATGTTGTCACCTCCGTTGTACCAATCTCCTCCTCTTGTCTCCTTCCTTACCTACTCCCGTCCTCTGCTCACCTACTGGCCCTGTGCCTGTGCTGCGCCACTGTGAATCCTGTCGCTACATCCTTTTCACCCAGTTCTCCTACCTCCTCTGTAAATAATGCCGGGGAGCCTTTTTCCCTTTTCCACTCCATACATTTTTACCTCAACACTTTTCTTTCTTGCTCTTGTTCTGCAGCTTTCCACCGTTGGACCTCCTTGTGTTGGACCTTCTTCTCTAGAGTTTTTTGAGTTGGATTTCATTTGGATCTTTATTTGGGCTTTATTTGATCTTGCTCTATTCTCACGTGTAGAGTTCGACGACACCGGGGAACCAGAGTTTCTCGACAAAGTAGACCCTCAAGCTCTTGAGCAAGGCAAGTCATACTCTTGATCATATTGCACCCAGTATTTCAAATTGTGTACCTTTCGTTTTAAATTACTACTGCATGCGTATTTTAATTCAAGTACTTTAAATTCCTGTTTTAACTTGATAGTTATTCCCAATTCCTTTATACACCCAAACTTCAACGTCTTCCGGACCATCCTTGATAACTTAGTTAAAAGCTAGTTGGTACATTAGTATGAACTAGAATGTGTTACAAAACTCTATGCTTAGCCGAAGCTTAGCTCAAAAATATTTGATTTTAGGAAAGTTAGTCAAAAGCTCAACTGTGATTTACCATAGAGTTTTTCTGAAATGTTTTAAATATGGTAAATTGAAGTGAAAATCGGTTTGGACTTGGGCAAAATGAATGTTTGGATGGGTGCATATTCATTCACGGGATCGATCCATTTCTATGGTCGAGGCCCAGGGTTCGTTTGATTGTCGCCCAGGTTAGTTAACGACCAGTCTTCGAGTGTATTTTGCTATGCCTTCTTGTACTACCACATGTCCTGAATGGGCAGGACCTTAACTAATCTGCAACACCTCAATGTTGTCGTGCCATTCGGTTGCGTGGGTGTTTTTCACGACTTGCTTTCATGTATTCTCACTTGGCACAAGAGGGGGCTTGAATCCAGCAAGTGGTTAGCCTAATGGAAGCGAAACCCTAGCGAGGCAGGACTAAGGTGGGATGGCGCATTGTAAGGGCCTTACAACCTCTGCAAAGTGTAAAACTATTTGAATAGCCATGTCCACTATCGGGACCCAAAATTACAATTCTGGAACCCTCTGTGTATACTGCACTAGTCCAGGATCACGCTAGTGCACACAGGATTAACATAGGTAAATATCGATCCACACAAGCGATAAATAAAGTAAACGATTAGTTTGAATAACAAATAAGGGTTTTGACCTTATGGTTGAGTTTACATTTAATAAGCCACGCAGGCTGACAGCGAATAAAATAGCAGCAGAACCGAAATGACTTCAGTGTAGATCCCATCAATTCACCACAGGCAACCGACTGGGATCCAGACCTTAACGATCAGCAACCTTCGGCGAACTCCTCCTCGAAAGCAGGCGTAGTCTCCTCCTCTTCTGTAGGTTTGGGCGTGAGTTTTACAACAAGTGTGAGTACACAACCGTACTCGCAAATCATACAACAGAATGCAATTTATAGATGCAGGCTTATTCCAAAAGAAAAGGCTTCTGTGGTTCCTTTGCATAAAAGCAATATTTGCAATTGAATACAATAATAGATTGAAAACATAATTCAAAACAAATAGACAACATTAATTTAACATTTGTTTTTCCACAAAGACACAAAGCTAAACAGATTATTTCACATAGCCACATGACTTAGATCACATAGCTCCAATCCCAAACATTTTATGAAAAACTACCCCTCGTGTGAAATCCCCGAGCATGTCCATGACCGCGGACGCGGCTATTCGAATAGATTGATTTTAACACTCTGCAGAGGTTGTACACTTTACCCACACGATACAACTAGTGTTGCAAGCACTAATCATAACAAAACAGTTCAGAAACTTCATCTTAACATTGACACTCCTGATGTGCTTACAAACCGCTATGCCAACTCAAACGGAGTGCTTTGGCATAACACACACCGCTGGACAGGGACACGACGAACCGCCCCGTGATGCGACTACCTTGTAGTACACACCTCCACCCATAACCTAACCTACCACCTGAGTAATCAATGCCAAGAATCCGTAACCTACTAAGTTAGGCCCGTCCCATACCAGGCATGTGGTCGTACAGTAAGGCTCATTTCAATGGCGCACAAAGTTAAGTCCTTAATTGACCAAGACAAGACTTCCATTTTCTAACTAGATCACAAAGATTATCGTTCCCATTCACAAAGTCCACCATATCACAAAGTATTCACCACTTACCTCAGTCTAAGTCCTTTCTCACCCAGTTGGTTTTGGTGCAACACATGCTATCACAAAGTAATAACACATAGCACACACAGTTTTACACAAAGTTCCATAGTCACTTAGTCAAATTGAATATTTGCAACTTACATGAAATGTGAGACTCGTAGCATGGCTAAGCAATTGTACTCGCTTCTAACCAACCCACGTTGGTGTTACAATATTACCAACTAATAACCAATTTAGGGTGACAAGGAATTATGGCATACAAAGTCAAGGTGATGATAGCAATTTGGATGATAACTATGCCCAAAACATTTAAATACATAATTAAAGTAGAATGCAATACTTTGAAACAAGGTATTTTGAAAACTGGGTTCAAGATGATCAAAGGTATGACTTGCCTTGGAAAAGTTCTATGTACTAATCTTGATCTTGGGGTGCTCATTCTTCTCCAAAATTTCCCGACGAATCGATGTCTACTCGCAAACGAGATAAATAAACAAAATAAATAAATAACAGAGGTAAAACCAACTCCAAAAATTAAATAAAAATCTCAGATAAATAGAGCTCGAATTTAGATAAATTTAGGAATTTGAATGGGCTCAATTGGAGTTAGGATGCAAAGGTTATGAGCTCTGGAAGATTAAAAATCTAAAGAAACCCTAATTTTGGATTTTCCAGAATTTCTGAATTATTTCTTAATAGAAAAATCGGATTATTGCGCATCATCGACGTCAGAACGTTCGGACGGGCGAAAAAGGGTGACAAGTGGGACCCACATATCAGAGACACGGCTCACGGTGAGCCAGTCTCACGAGCCTCGACCTAGGGACCGGTGTCTTGAGCCGCGCGGCGCTGCGTGGCGCCGGCGAGGATGCCGACGCGCCACACGGGATGATACGCAGCGTGCGCGAGGTGGCGACCACGTGGCGTGACACGCCCGACCGACGGCGGCGGCACGCGGAACCGGCGGCAACGGCGACGGCGGGGCCTTCGCGGCGGTGAGTGGTGCCGGCGTGTAGAGGCGCTATTGCGAACCTCAGGTGCAACTCCGGCGATCGGGAGGGCGTGGCGGCCGGCGGCGAGTTGGCGGCGAGCGCCGGGTTTTGTCGACGGGGCTCCGTGAGTTTCGGCGGCGGCGAAGGCTCTGGAGGTAGCCCCGTGACGCTGAACATGGTGGTGCGACCACGAGGCGAGCGGCGTCGGTGGCGGCGCAAAAGCGGAGAAAAGACGTGGCGAAAACCCTAAATCTCCGGTGCGGCGACGCTAGGGCTCGGGAGGAGGTGAGGTGGCGGCTGGGTTGCGGTTGAGAGGCGAACAGGGGTCCTATTTATAGGTCCGGGAGGGCTAGAGGCGGTGTCTGCACGCGAGAACCTAAAAGAGTCCGAGGCGAGCACGCGGGAAAGCGGAGATAGAGACGGAAATGAGATATGATTTTGATCCGGAAGGATGCGGTGAGGTTGGGGATAAGATTCTACGCGTTTTCTAGAAGGGGTTCTGTTGGAAAACTCGCGTTGTCATACGAGCTTGAAGCTCTGACCATGGCAGGCGGGCGCGGCCGCGCGCGAAGACGAAGCCGGGCGTGGAGGTGAAGACCTGACGTGTGGGGCCCACACGTCAGCGGGTGCGAACGGGCGCGCACGCGAGTTGGGCTGCGCGCGGGTTTGGGTCGGAACAGAGAAGAAATGGGCCGAAGGAAAGGGATTCGGCCCAAAGCGTTTTCTGAGATTTTAAATAGCTTTTCTATTTTGTAAAATACCATAAATTCAAATAAGCAATAGAAAATAGCAAATGAGCTCAGAAAAATTCTAGAAAAATCTAGAAAATATATCTGAGCACAAGGAACCCCAAATAAAATAGTTTTGGCTAATGTTCATGTTGGGATTATTCACATTAAGTGTTTTTGATTGTAAAGTCCAATATTAAGCTTTTGAATTAATTCAAATAAAATCCAAATGGTGACTTTTTCCCTACTAACTATTTAAAAGATTTTTAAACTCAGAAAATTGGGATGTTACATCCACGGTCATGGACATGCTGGCAAAGCTGCTCCAAGTTAGATTTCTGGTTTCGTTTTCAAAAGACTTGTTTAAACAGTTTTTTGATCTCTATCCAATTGGGTTTTGGGCGGGCAGCCTGGTGATAGGAGGGTATCCTTCACTACTCTTGTGAATGTTATCTGACTATAACACTTGTGTTTAGAAAATAAATTTTAGTATAGTATAACTGCTTGGAACTTAGTACAAGTAATTGCAAAGAAACTTGGCTTTGTGCAAATCAACTCTATGAGCTTCCTTTTGTTATACCCTTGCATGCATCAATCTGTTACTTGATGGGTGTGACTTGCGAGGATGGTTGTTGTGCTCACTCTTGCTTGTTGATAAGCAGGTGAAGAGGTCTACTCAGAGGACCAGGAGGTCTTGGACGACTAGGATGCGCCCTCAGCCGATAGCCTATGGCGAATCGGGTGGCCCTGGCCTGTTATTTTGTTTTCGCTGTGTTTTGCTTTAGGCCTTGTGCCCTTTTGTAATCAACTCGACCTTTTGTTAATATAGTGACGCTGCATGGATATGTCATCATCTCTTGTTTGATTGCGTACACCAGCCACTGATCATGGGACTAGTGTGTTTTACACAGTGAGGTCCTGGGGTCTTCTACCCCCGGGCCGCGACAAGCCTTCTCCTTATGCACCGCGTGCTCGGCCCGATCGTACTCAACTTCCTGTTCGAGGGTCTTCCACCACCACCCTGCTTTCGTGGGCTCCTATGGTGTCTTTTCAGTAGGGTCGGGTACGTAAAGTTTCTAGCGTTTGAAGGTCTCAGCTTGTATCGTATAGTTTAACATGTACTTCTGCTCGATGAACGCCCTATCGTATATGTCCGGACCGTCGATCCAATTGAAGAAGTTGCATCGCATCTCCGACTGCCATTATGCACAAATGTAGTTAGGGATTTGTGGAATAGAACGTGAGATGTGAAAAATCTATATATGTGAAAGATTCACTTACGAGGATGTTCTCGCACGCCTAGTACGCCCGGGCAGCCATCTCGGGTGTGTGGACTGGATGAACTTAGTCGGTTCTTTGCACACACATTGCGGGCGTGGTAACTCCAGTGGTACCAGTGCATCCTTCATAGCACAATTAGGGTAGGGTTTAGCCATCTCGGCAAGCCACTTGCGCTTCCATAGCATCTTCACATAGAAGTTTGCTGACGAGTCTGATATCTCCTTCCTCTCGTTGGGTGAACCAAGCTTTGGTGAAGTATTGGGTGTGGTGGCATAGTGTTCTCTGCCAACTCTTTTTTTTCTCCTTTTATAATGGGTCTTTTTTATCTAAAAAGGTGGCGTGGCGGAGTGTGGTCTTTTCGGTCTACAAAGGTAGCGTTGTAGTGTGTTGTCATCTCGGTCTGCAAAAATGACAGTTTGTGGCGTGTCGTGGTGCGTTCTTTTCGGTCTGAAAAAGTGGCATGGCAGAGTGTGACCCTTTCGGTATGAAAAGGTAGCGTCGTAATGTGTTGTCAACTCGGTCTGCAAAAGTGGCAACGTGTAGCGCGACAGGGTGCGATTTTTTTGGTCTGAAAAGGGGCGTGGCAGAGTGTGATCTTTTCGATGTGGAAAGGTAGCATTGAAGTGTGTTGCATCTCGGTCTGCAAAAGTGGCAGTGTGTGGTGTGACCATGTGTGGTCTTTTCGGTCTGGAAAGGGGGCATGGTGGATTGTGGTCTTTTCGGTGTGGAAAGGTAGCATCGAAATGTGTTGTCATCTCGGTCGGCAAAAGTGGCAGTGTGTGGCGTGACCCAGTGCGATCTTTAAGGTCTGAAAATGTGGGGTGTCACGAGGCTGACTCCTTCACATGGTTACCTATACAAACAAGAACAAACAATATCGAAACACGAGACTAGCATAATTTAAGTTGTACAAAAATTTATATTTACATGATATGACTAATAGTTACAAGAATAAATATCTACTCATAGGCCCTCTTGGGGCGTCTCCCACGTGTGGCTCCTGGCCTCGTCCGGGGCACCTACAGATGCTGGTATAAGTAGGTCAAAGGCTCAGGCGGCCGAGGCACCTTACCGGTGTGAGTATCTTGAGGGGGTGTCACGAGAGGGTGCTGCATTGGCTGGCTCACTCCGGGTGCATCGTGAGGCTGTGAAATCCCCACGGAGACCTGGCTACTCTCGCCGTGCGAAGGCCCACCGCCACCCTGCTCAAACAAGAAGTCCCGAAATGTGACTCCTTGTGCGACACCACCTCCTCGTCCCAAAGGGGTGTATGAGATGTGAAACAGTACATTATGCATGTAAACATGGTGAAAATGATGAAATAGTATGTTGTGCATACAAACAAGATAGACATACCTCGTCGCACGAAGGTAGGGGACCGCTCCACATACTCCTACCCCGTGTATGGGTGAAACTCAGAATCTGTCAGAGAAAATTTTCGTTAGTAACTATTGGAGTTCAAAATAAACAACCAGACATGAGTGTTTCATGCTGACCTGCGAACTATGCTGGGGTACTCCCAACACAGTGCCACGAGGACCCACCCACCACGTCCGGTGAGGAGCCGTGGGGCGTGACACACCGTGGCTCACTCCCCATCCACGCACAGGTGGGTCCATGACCTCTCTCAGCCTACGACAAGACACCAGTTAGATGCCTCGCCTCGTCTTCTTGATGAACTGGTCCATGATCTCTATAATCTCCTACGCCGTCATGTTGAAGCGCTGCCTGAGCATCATATGATGCATGAAGGTCGCCAACTCGTGCATCTCCCATTGTAGATCGACCTGTATAGATAATTAACAAGTTAGAAACCCAAAACTTGTGAAGAAAATAAGATGTACTAACTGTTCAATACGTACCACGCGATGGAATGCGGTGTCCGGCTGGGTGGGGTACATGTCGGACGTCACAGCCCCGTGTCGTGGTGGGTTGTCCACAACCTTGACGCATCAAACCCTCGTCCGACTGGAGTACCACTCGATGTACTCCCTGTACGTCCCGCGGTCATAGAGAGCATCCTGTCCGCCCAAGAAGTCATAGTAGGTACTCCCTTTTTAGTGTACCTGTGGAAGGCAAAACGATAACTTCATAGGTATGTAAGGCAAATGGTATGGTAGAAACAATATGTGACCTTACTCATGGATGTTTGGCGCCAACCACTACCCCCAGGGAACTGGGACCTCCTATCGCAGACTGAACTGACGCATCACCCGGTGCACGTGGTACTAGCTCCTCCACGAAGACATCATGCACCGAGCTCCTCTGCGTGTACCAGAACACGTGGTCTCGTGTGCATAGGCTTGATAGGTCTCAGGGTGCACGCGCGTACACCGGTCGGGAGTGTACGGTGTCCAAATGACATGGTCATCCGTCAACTGATTGAACATCGCAATGTAGTCCAGGTAGTATGCATGCGTGGTGATTGGAGTGAAGGTGATCTGTGGAATAGACCAACGAAAATATAGCACAAGAAAAATAATTACATTACGAAAAAGAATAAATGTTCAGAAAACTTGCCCGTCGACGACATCACACCATACCCATGGTCAACTGGTCCATGTCATCGTTATTGGCATACATGGCGGTGGTGTAGGCTCCCAAGTCCAGCTGTGGTCGTCCAGTCTGGAAACGCTTGAAGGACCACAGCTGAAGCAGCGGACATCCGGAGAGGATGGAGCTGTCCAAAACTGGTGGGATGCAATGCACAGGGCACAGTACATCGCGCATAGCACCGCCGGGCCCCGGGCGTACGGCTGGATAGCCTCTACCTCTAAGTCCACCAACTCACGTGCGTACCACATCATGTGCTTGTTGACGCTGTCGCCATGGGACTGTAGGAACATTACCCACCTGAACATACACAACAAGTAGGCTTTGAAGTGCCTCCTCACCATGTACTCAGGTGCGTCATCTGCCATACACTTCAACTGTAAGGAGACAGAGACACATCACTAAGTTGCATAAAGCAATTAAAGCAGAAGGACAAGTTATAAAAATTATGCGAAATTGGCAAATCCACTTTAGCGATGGCCCGTGGGTGCTACTGAACTCCCTGTAGATGGTGTTGGGTGGCAGCACCCCTGGAACCTCACGAGGAACTTCGTGCGTCACGTGGCTAGGATGTCATGTGCCGCTAGGGGGAAGCCCGCGTAGGGCAACCCGGTCAGGAAGGTCACATCCTGAAGCATCGACGCTATCTCCCCACACAGGAGGTGGAACATGTGTGTCTCTGGCCTCCACCGATCAACCAATGTCGTCAGCAGGCACCAGTCAGGCAGGAAGTGCCTCGATGTACGATTACCGCCACGCAATCCTGGTCATTCTCCCACATCGCATTTGCCATCATCGCTAGTAGAAGGAGGCCTGCCTCTCTCAACCTTGTCAAAAAGGATTAAGAAGAAATGTGAGTCCACCCAAAATAATCAGACTGCAATAGAGTACACAAAGGTCACAACTACACATACGTCAGAACCCAATGTGGGTCCACCCTCCATGCCCCCATGGGCGTGCGCTGCCGCAACGTGCCAAGCTCAATCGATGTCTTGCCCTCCTGGGGGAGGATGGTACTAAGGTGGCTACAGTGATGTGCGTCAATGGGCGGGTCAGGCAACTCATACGGCTACTGCAAAATATCTCCTGGGTTCGCCATTCCTGAAAATTCAGTGCATACATTATAAATATTATGAAACATATACAAAAAGTAATAAGAATCGATATATTTAATTAATTCAATTATTGCACGATTAGCGACACATAGGAAATTGATCTGCACACAACTATATCGACATACAAATTTTTAGAGGTATCTTATCGTGTACAGATGGAAAGTAAAATTAATTTCGTAATATTTTAATTAACATCTACATCCCTATTTGGCTACTTTGAAATTTTTATAGAATTTTTAAAGGTATCTTGCTATTTTTCTTGTTTGCAAATTATTTACTGTGCACGAATGAAAACAAAAATTAAGTTGGGATACATGCCCTATTTATCTACTCTGCATTTTTATAGATTTTTAATAGGTATCTTGCTATTTTCCTTTTAAAAAAACTATCTCCAACATTTATAAAATATTTATCGTGTACAAATGGAAACAAAAATTAAGTTCACAATATATTGTTTCAGCTCTACATACCCTATGTACCTACTTTAGATTTCTTAGAGAATTTTGAGAGGTGTCTTGCTATTTTCTAGTTTAAAAGGTATTTTTGGTATTAACAGAATATTTACCGTACACAAATGGAAACCAAAATTAAGTTGGAATTATTTTGATTAAGCTCTTCAAACCCTATTTAGCTACTCTGCAATTTTTATAGATTTTTAATATGTATCTTGCTATTTTTCTTGTTTAGAAAGTGTCTCTTGCATTTATGAAATATTTATCATATACAAATGAAAATAAAAATTAAGTTCATAATATTTAAATTCAGCTGTACATACCCTATGCACCTACTCTAGATTTCTTAGAAAATTTTTAGAGCAGTCTTACTATTTTTCTAGTTTAAAAAGTATTTTTGATATTAATAAAATATTTATCGTGCACAAATAGAAACCAAAATTAAGTTAAGATTATTTTGATTAAGCTCTACATAACCTATTTAGCTACTATGTAATTTTTATAGATTTCTAATAGGTGTCTCGCTATTTTTCTTGTTTTAAAAGTGTCTCTATAATTTATAAAATATTTACCGTGTACAAATGGAAACAAAAATTAAGTTCATAATATTTTAATTTAGCTCTACATACCCTATGTACCTACTCTGGAGTTCTTATAGAATTTTTAGAGGTGTCTTCTATTTTTCTTGTTTAAAAAATATTTTCAGCATTAACAAAATATTTACCGTGTAAAATGAAAACCTACAAAGTTCTCTTAGTATTTTTGTAGATTTATTCTAAATCATTCGAGTACTTCAACCTAAATAATATCTATACGATGAACAAAGTATACACAGCTAAAATGATATACTACATCAAACAACAATATAGCTAATTTATCAAATCCATTGAATTCTATGTCACTATTTTTATTTGCTAACCTACGTTTTGAATTTATGTACAAAGTTGCAAGAACATTTACCTGCAAAATGGGTGCTCTCTCTCCTCTGCTAGGAATCGACAGGGCTTCGCTACGTCTCTTCTCCCCTTTCCTCCTCTCTCTTCTCTTTTTCGTGGAATTAAAATAACTTTTCAACCTAATTTTGGGTATATAAAGCCAGTTCATGTCGCCATTTTAACTGGCGATTTGTACACTCTTCAATGCAAATCGCTAGTTGAAATGGCAACAAGTGGAACGACGACCGGGAGCGACAAGAGCCTATCGCCATTTGAAATGGCGATAGGAGCATGTTGCCAGGTCAAATGGCGACAGACACATATTTTGTAATTTTTTTGACTATTTTTAATTATATTTTAAGTTAATATTATTTTAAAAAAAGGTTGCGTCGTGGATTGACACTGTGAATTTGGGATGGATGTGTTAAGAAACCTTGGATTAAGGGTTGATGGGTATAATACTGAAACTACCCTTGGTGGGTTTTAGCTTATAAATAGGACTTCCCTGTACACAGAAAGAGTTAGATCAATGAATAAAGATGTTCCCCCATATTGTGTCTTCATCTATTTGTCTCTCTATCATTTGGCTATTGTTTGGTGATTGGTTGATTGTTTCATACAATTACTACGTCCTTCAACAGAATGAATGGATGCGTGGATTCCTTTCGGATTGCTACTGCCACTCGAGGGCAGGCCCCACTCGTTTTTAGCCCTACGAAGGCGACGTGCACTTTGCTTTCCTAGTTCCATCTAATGTTTTGAGTTTTTGGCTTAAATGGTACTGTTTGGATGCAAAATAGCAAATCTAGTCCCATCCAAAGATCAAAGTCAAAAATAACACCGCAGACTCGCTGACAGGCGACACGTATCCTCGTCCGTGTCATGGGTGCACGGATACCCTTGTCCCCTCCCGTGCGGCTGGTACAACTCACGTGGAGAGGACACGTGTTGCCTATCGGTGAGTCCGCGGTGCCATTTTGGCTTTGATCTCCGGAAGAGACTAGATTTACTATATCGTGTGCAAACAGTGTCATTTAAGCCAAAAACTCCCAACATTTCAGGGCGTGTCATCCGTGTCATCTCCATGCGAGCTGTACCAGCCGCAATTGCTACTCGATTTTTTTTGCACATGGCGTTAAGATAGATGATGGACTTCGAACTCCTGAGACGTGGGATGCAGACGGTGGGGCTAGTTCATGGGCAAGGGCACACAGCAAAGTAGCAGCTAGGGAACACATGACTTGCCGACACAGAGGGCGTAGCCAAGGAAGGTTGGCGCAGTGAGGGAGCAAGGCGGTTCTTGATTTCCATGCTCTAGAACTACTAACTTGTGCCTCAATCTCAATGTTTGTTAGAGTTGTAGTGCATTAGTCATTTAGCCCTCATACCCTCTTAATCTCTTACACTTAGTGGTTTTTTATTTCAATGGTTTTAGGAACTTTGTAAGAACAATGAAATCAACACAAAATTATGTTAGAGTTGTGACAGTTGAATGTTGAACTGAATTTTACCTATGGTAAATTTTTGCCCCGGGTCTCTTAACTTTATGGCTCCAAACTATGAAATCACGTCGTGCGGTATTGTAATTTTTATTATATAGTTTGTAATATCTTACCCACGTAAGACCATATCCGAACTATTTATATTGTACTTTTGCCAACTTTCAAACTTATTTATATTAGACATAGTATTACGAATCTATTGTACAAAACTTTACACTTATGTTAAATATGCACAGCCATCGAAAATTTTCTATCTTCGCCATTGGTTTCAACTTTCAAGTGAGGTTTAATTCATTGGCCGGGATGTGGGATCAATCTCCATGCCTATGCTGACTCACAGGGCCACTTATTGGATAAGGTTGGCAAGGGCTTTATCCGCTTATTGTAGATACACAGTGAAATTTTCTGGACAAGCTTGTGTAGTCTGCGGATCGTTAAAAAAGAAAAGGAAAAAATGTTGCGGTGACGTGGCTACTACACGCTGTCATGCATACCGGCATATTTGGAAGAAGTTCGACACAATTTTGCCTTCTTGATCCATGGGTTTTAGTCAAACACGTGTCACAAAGCGACGAATCACCTATATCTACAAGTGGACAGTCCAGAGGCAGATACAACGTCCTAATTCAGCTTGGCTTTCGGACGCTCCCTTTTGCTGCCAGATTTGGGAAGGTTCGCGGCAGATTCATTTGAGATTTCAAGTAAGGAGCTGACGGTGATGTCGTGTGTTTCGAGTTCTGGACACTTTTGGCCCCCTACGCCACCTTAATTCCTAAACTAGTCTTTTCACCCACGAAATTCCAAATTTAACCCCGCGACCACACCTCTGCGTCGGGCGGCAAGCATCAATTGCTGCGCATTTGCTTATGGCGGCGACAACATGCTACCATGCCACATGGCGGCAACTTTATTCTTTGCCACCCAAGCGCAACAACTTAGAGAGAGAAAAGAGGAGAGTAGAAAGAAAAGGAAAGAAAAGGTGCGGCAACATGCGCCAAGCTGCGGCAGCGACACGTCGGTGCGCGGATGTCTGGCGCGAGGAGGTGAGGTCTTCTTGTCACGACGCAGCGACACGCTAAAGAGGGCTAAAAATGGAATTCTGGAGCTAACGGGGCTACTTTAGGAATTATGAAGCGTTAGGGGCCAATTGAGTCCAAAATTCGTGTGTTTCAGGATGTACATAAATAGGAGTTTACAAATCCGCTTTCCCTAGCTGTTACGTGATCTGCCAAGGTTAGCAAGCACGGTGCCCAATTTTTAGGAGTTTACAAGTCCGCTTTTCCTAGCTGTTACGTGTGCCCAATTTTGACTAGTATACTAGTGGTCATTGCAGGAGGCCGCCTGTGAGTTTGGTTCATTGAACATGCCCGTCTTTTCGCCACAAGTAACCGAGCAGGTGCATCGGGTCTGGTTTCATCCGTGTGTACATTCACTATGGCCTGCCGGTTAAATTGTCCTGACATGCTGTTAATAACGTACCAACAGGTAAGCATGATGCATAGCTAGCATGCATTAATCAGAGTATATCCTTACTGGCGCAAGTCGATAACTATCCACGTAAGCGCGGAACGTTACACTTGACATGAATTTGAATTGAAGTAACAATTTACGACGAACCTGTGAAACCCACAAACTGGGAAGACTCTTTATCTTGTCGCTTCTCCCCTGGCCGTGGAAGGACCACGGTTCATCCCGCCCTTCCATCCGCCGTCCGTCCGTTCGTGCACGTACGGTTCACAGCTACCCACGTCACAGGAACGCATCTCCCATCTCCCAGCCACAGAAGATCCCCGCCCTCACCTATAAATTGCCCCGTCCCCTGTTCCCCTCCCCTCACCGCTCTCCGATCTGCCGCTCTTTCTAAGACACCCATCCCAATGGCCCACGTTATGGCCGTCTCCGAGCTCGTCACCCTCAAGCGCCCCCCGCCCCAGAACAACGGCTACGGCGACGACAACGGCGACGCCGACGAGAATCCGAAGGCGCGCCGCCGGGAGGCCGACCCGGCGGCGGCACTGGCCGCGGCGCGTCACGAGTTCGGCGAGCACGGCGGCGTGAACATGTCCATCGAGGCGTCCGCGACGTTCACGGTGATGGAGCCGGACACCATGCGCCGTCTCTTCGCCGGGGAGCTGGGCCCGGACCGCGGCGACATGTACATCTACAGCCGCCACTTCAACCCCACGGTGCTGGCGCTCGGGCGCCAGATGGCCGCGCTCGAGGGCACCGAGGCCGCATACTGCACCGCCTCCGGCATGTCGGCCATCTCGACCGTGCTGATGCAGCTTGTGGGCGCGGGGGACCACGTGGTGGCGTCGCGGTGCCTGTACGGCGGCACCCACGCGCTGCTGTCCAAGTTCCTGCCCCGCACGTCCGGCGTGCGCGCGACGTTCGTGGACACGGACGACGAGGCGGCCGTGCGTGCGGCGGTGCGGCCCGGGGAGACGCGGGTGGTGTACGTGGAGACCATGTCGAACCCGACGCTGGCGGTCGCGGACATCCCGATGCTGGCGCGGGTGGCGCGCGAGGCCGGGGCCAAGCTGGTGGTGGACAACACCTTCACCCCCGTGATCGTCTCGCCCGCGCGGCTCGGCGCCGACGTCGTCGTCCACAGCGTGTCCAAGTTCATCAGTGGCGGCGCCGACATCATCGCCGGTAAGGATCCTACCCTGACTCGATCCGCTCCTACATGTGCATGCATGCGAAACAAGAATGCCTAACAATTGTTCGTGGAATTATCGGACAAACGAGCGTTCTAGACGCCTCATTATCGTGTAACATACACACATGCACATATAAACACACACACTTTAACACTTGCAGTTAAGAAAGAACACGTACTCTAGCTAGGATCGAACAGATGCTACGTACGTCGTGTGGTTTGTCGTGTACATACTCGTGTGTTACGTTCCACTCAAGCTGGAGCTCAATACCGTCCTCACATATGGAAGGGAACGCCCTAAGCCTTGGGGACTAAAGAAAAGGCTAGGAGCCTTGCCGTCGTCAGATGGGAAAAGATACTGCCGGTCTAGTAGATTCAACAACTAGTGGAGCACTAATAATTAGCAAACCATACAGGGATTATGACAAGACTCGTTATCCTTTCTTGTCCACTGATTCCACATGCCTGTCAATGGATTATTACACGTGCGATTTGGAGTTCATTAATTTGAAAGTCATATCGTGATTTTGTACAGACGAGTATGTCTAGCTCTAACTAGATTGATCTGCACTTTGTAACCAAATTTTGTAACAGCACTATTGCTCCGGTACAATTTACTCCGTAGTTTTACCGGGAGCACTGCGTCCATTCAGCCGCAATGGCACGTACTCTCAACTCTCAAGTTTCACCATCCCAGCCACGTACATACGACAACAACTCTTGACCGCTGTCGTCGATCCACGCATGCCGTGACAGCACACGAGGCCGAGAGGACAAACTGATGAGTCAGTGGCCTGGCCCCACCCATCTCGATCCTGGCACACGAGGCCGTGAGGACAAACCAGTGAGTCAGTGGCCTGGCGCCATCTCGATCCTAGCACACGAGGCCGACAGGATAAACCAATGAGTCAGTGGCCTGGCCCCATCTCTGATCCTCAGCTGTACGTGACGTGGTGACTGGCCTGACACGCGCCATGTGTTGTCGCCTGCCTGCTGCACATACCATCTTGTCCCATCTCCAGGCCGTGATGGATGGATGGATGCATGATGCACGCGTCCGCTTTTGCGTTTTTGTGAGCAGCAGCGCGCCTTTTTGCTCCGCTTCCTTTGCGCCTTTTTGTGCTACCGTCCGGTTAATAATTGTGTGCACTGGTGGCAAGCACGTACACGAATAAACGTAAGTGTATGATCTGTGTACGCACGTACGTGCTGATTTGTGACCGATCAACGATTTTTCAGGTGCGATCTGCGGGCCGGCGAGCCTGGTGAACGCGATGATGGACCTGCAGGACGGCGCGCTGATGCTGCTGGGGCCGACGATGAACGCCAAGGTGGCGTTCGAGCTGTCGGAGCGGCTGCCGCACCTGCCGCTGCGGGTGCAGGAGCACTCGCGCCGCGCCGCGGAGTACGCGGCGCGCATGCGGCGCCTGGGCCTGCGCGTCACGTACCCGGGCCTCCCCGACCACCCGCACCACGCGCGCCTCGCCGCCATGGGCAACCCCGGGTACGGCTTCGGCGGCATGCTCTGCGTCGACATGGGCACCGAGGAGCGCGCCAACCGCCTCATGCACCACCTGCAGAACACCACCCAGTTCGGCCTCATGGCCGTCAGCCTCGGCTACTACGAGACGCTCATGTCCTGCTCCGGGAACAGCACCAGCAGCGAGATGCCGCCCGAGGACCGCGCCCGCGCCGGCATCTCCCCGGGCCTCGTCCGCATGTCCGTCGGATACAACGGCACGCTCGAGCAGCGCTGGGCGCAGTTCGAGCGCGCGCTCGCGCTCATGCAGCAGGCCGACCGCGACGCCGCCGCCGGCAAGTACTGCAAGGTCTGACGAGCTAGCGCGCGCTGCCATGCGATGCATGTATGGATCGATCGAGTGTACATGTTGAGTCGTTGTCAAGTGTACGCGCGCTTGTAGGCCAAGTGTGGCACGGTGGCAGTGTTGGTGGTGTATTGGTGTATATACTCGTAGCTGCGTAAAGTTAAGCGCCGTCTGATCCCTCAGGTTCAGATGGATGGCAATGTTAAGCTGCTTAATCTCTGGGGAACTTGGAAATGTGTATTGGAATAAGTTGGTGAAGTTTGCACGTGTATATCATCGCCTTTCCGTTCTTTCACTTGCATACTTCGATTCTGGTACTGTGTCCTGTAGCCTATATAGTGAGCCAAAGCCTGAACACCAATCTTGCTTCAGCATACAGTAGTGCTCATGCAGTTTGGAATATGTTCTGGATCATTTTCTTCGGAGATTCCATTGCTGCAGCTTCGAGCTCTGAAATTTCAGCAGGACTCAGCCTCCAGCCGAGTGCACCTAAGTTCTCCTCGACGTGTTTGACTGTTTTCAGGCCGGGAATAGGGATTGTACCTTTGCAAATGCACCAGTTTATGGCCACCTGCATGCGTTGAGATCGTGATCATAGTATCAAGGTGTGGGAAATTAATGGAAATGAAGTAAAATGAACTTGGCTACCAACATGGCAATGTGGTCTGACAAGTTAAGCAAGAACTATGTATGTGCAAAGAAAAATTCACTTGTTATGCAGAAAAACTTCAAACTTCAAAGTCATTCTGCTCAATGGAAAGCTCTTACCTGAGACATGGTCTTCCCTTTCTTTCTGCCATACTTCCCAGGAAGAATTTGCCGGAACAACACAGACCTACAGTGAAGAGAACAAATAAACTGAACCTAAAACATGCACTTGTCAACTGACATAAAGTTCGGAAAAGATATATATTGCACCCATCACCTAGGTCCACTTGGAAGGTAAGCATATCGTACTTTCGGTTGAATTTCAGGGAATGTGATATCTCATAGACTTCACACCATTTTATTTATAGTGCTAAATATTACAATTCAACTATAAAACAACTCTCGACCATTTTTTTATAGTAACAAATATTACAATCTGACTCTAACACAACTCTCGACAATGAGATAACAATCATGACCGTCTTATTACATATTGCAATATCATTACTAAACTTTACCAAAACCTACCGTCCATCAATTCCATAGCCAATACTATCACAAAGACCAAAAGTTGCACACCAGCAATACTACCAGGGATGCCAACTGTAGTTCTCAATTCCATTCCAAAGGTTGTTCCGATTTGCCTTTTGGTATGGAATACGCCAGTACTGATCCATTCTGGCATACCTTTCCGGATTTTAATATAATAATATTTATTTATTTATAAACATATATGTAATTATATGCACATATAATTTCACTTGGAACCCATTTCAAATACATAACCATAGAATAAAAATAACACATAGTTCAATGACTTTATAAATACAAAGTTAGTACCTAGTTAAATAATACAATATGAGTTCATAACTTCATATGTTTTACCATAGTCTAATATACTAGTCTAGTATAATTTCACTTACTGAAGGATTAGACTAAGCCTTCCAAGCTGATTCAAAGGAGTGGTTACTTCCATTTTGCCCAGTACCGGAACGACGGATATTGGCGGGATTGAGGCTACGGTGTGCCAGTTTGGGTGCTGGTATGGCATGTTCTGGCCACTCCGGCCGGTACCGAAATGGAATTGATAAGTATGATGTCAACAAATCCATCTCTATCATCTACTAGCTGCCCTGGCCTCGACCTCCTCCTCCTCTACCCACATGCCCCCAGCCACCCCCGACCTCCACTACCTTTGCCCACATACCCCCAGTCTTAACCTCCACCTTCTACCAGCTTGCCTCTGGACCTCTCAGCAACACCATCTTTGGCACCCATATCGATACCACCGCATGACACCAATACGATCACCATAGCCTCCATTGGAGCTACCCCCAAGGTACCACCAGATCTTGCTTCGTCATCACCATCGTCGAGCCCATTCAACACTTACCACCACAAATCAACCCCCTACTAGTACCAACATCAACTCCAACGAGCACCTTCGCTACCAACTCAAACGTCAACACCACCTTCGAGAGCTCCACCAATTCCACAATTAGCATAACAACAAAAGTCACTGACTGAACAGTCTTCACCCCCTGTTTTAGGGCCTCTCTACTTGCCCTAAAACTCCACAACCATCATGCCTTCCATCGTAACCTCCGAAATTGCACTAATTTTCACCGTAGCAATCAACAACAACCTAATAGAAAACTCCACCACTAAGCAACACAAAACTCAGTCACATCGGATCTCAAACTCTTCTCCCACCTCTCCCTTCTTCTACTGCAGCAGAACACCCTTCTCAACAGCAAAAAGAACATCATCTCTCCTTCCGCCAACATAGCACACGTGGACTCAAAGCAAATCAACAGGAAAAAGAACACCATCTCTCCTTCCCCCAAGCTTTGCCAATTTGGTTCGTCCAATCAACAACCGATGGTAGGATGAAACTCTGTTACTATGCAACTAGCGTATGCCAGCATCATATCCTAGCCACGACACGACCTTATCACCAGCAGTCGCTCTCCATCCAGCAAGCTCCGCCGATGTTTGCCCCCAGCTTCGACCCCCATCCCCATCACCACCATCTACAAGCTGAGGCAGCAAGGCAATACTCGTAGCACGTCCACCTCGACCTAGTCTCCCACCTCGTCCATGCACGCCGCCTCCTCGCCTCTCTTGCCCGCGACCCGCACCCGGCCCGGTGCTCCTCTCTCCCCTCGCCAAGCGCCGCCTCCTCATCCTCCTCAAAAACTCTACCTCCGACATTCTCCTCACCGGATCTCCTCCTCGCCAGATCTCCTCCCTCTTCAAGCCGCTTCATCATTTGCTTGTCTCCTCCGTCGTGTAGCCGCCCGCCGCCCCAGGCCGCGCTTCCTCACGCCGCCCCAACTTGCCCATGTGGCCGCTGGCTCGAGCGACGGCAGTGGCGGCTAGTGGTGACGACGATGGTGATGGTGGTGGTTGAGCGGATTGGATCTGGATATGATGTTAGTTCACGAATTAGGGTTATGGTTCGTGGGATTGGGATGACTTGATAGTTGATACCACGTTGAATTTCTAGGAATAATTATGTGTTTTCTCACAAAACCCCGCACCCTTTATTTATAGTGTTAAATATTATAATCCGACTCTAACACAAGTCTCGACTTGTTCATGACTTGAACTCTTATTAAACTTAGTACTAACTCTCCAACACTTTCCAGCCAGCATTCCCAATCCTAGTGGACTATAGCAATCAGACGAATCCCCAAGGAATCACAAACATTTCAGCTCCGTCTGCTCATCGCCACGCTCAGTAGTGAGTAGGGATGGCAATCGGGCGCGGCGGGCACGAGTAGTGCTCGCCCATACCCATGTCGTGACCCCAATGTCCCCCCACAAGCATACCCGTGAAGGATGACAGGCGAAGAACCTCGCCCATGCCCGTCACCCGTGGGTACCCGTCGCCTGCGGGCATGCCCGTGTACCCGCGAACCTCGCCCATGCCCGTGAAGTGACTGAGGCACCGAGCTATTTTGCCTACTCTCTTCTGTGTTGGCAATTTGGACTTTTACAACAAATTAAGCATACTCAATATCCATCTCATCGGCATTCGTTGCCTCCAGATGAGAAAATTGCTCGTTAATTAATTCCGCAGCTAGCAGGAGGCTACCCAAAATTTCAACAAGTGATATATTCGACCACAATATATATGCATTACAAAATTAGGAGTTGACAAGAATCAAAGCATGAAAGCATCAAGAAGTATAGAAAGAATGACAAGATGATAACATCAAGTTAAGCAAATGTCACTCATATCTTACAGCGAAGAGTCAAAGAATTAGGAAAATAGCACATACATACCGTGAATCGCAACGAACAATCACCAAAGAAATAAGTGGAATGTAATGACCTACCACCACACCAACTCCAAATCAATCCATCTCTAGCTAGCAGTTCTTCTCCGCCTTGGCGAGCTTGCATTTCACCTTCTGGACACACCACTGTAGTCGTCCCAGGTGGCACGAGCTGCAGCTTGAGCGGGCAGGTCACCTCGAGCTTGCACTTGGTGTAGCGTGCCGTGTACCTCACCTTGTCGGACAGCACCACCTCCACCTCGAACACCCCCGTCGCGCTGGTATGCCCTGGTCTTCCTGGCAGGGTGCTTGTCTCCCTTGTCGGCAACCTTCACGCAGTCGAACTGCGGGCCATCGAACTTGTACGCAGCCTTGAACGGCTTGGTGTTCTTGGTCAGTCGGGAGGTGTTGAGGAGGAGGTGGCCGAGCTTGAGGAGGCAACGGTTGAGTGAGAGGCAGCCAAGCGGATCTAGATCTAGAGCTTCGGCGCTTTTGTTAGTGGCTGGCGGTTGGGAATGGGGACAGGGACTGAGTGAGTGACTCAGGGATTGGGGAGACCGGGAGTGACTGAGAGATCGGGAGAGTGAGTGACTAACCCTACTAGGGTTTTAGTGGTATTTTTGACCTTTGGCCGACCTGTCAATGTATGTCGTGGGTAAACGAACGAGACGGGTACGTGTGGAGCTCACCCATGCCCACACCCGTTTACCCGACAGGCAGAGAGTTTCCCCCATTTTCATACCCGTGGGCAAAGAAAACAGCACATGCCCGGCTCCATTAGGGTATTTACCCATGGGTACGCGGGTAATCGGGCACAATTGCCATCCCTAGTAGTGAGAACTGAACTTGCATTTCATAATACGTTCAGGTACAACTTCACTGAATCAAGAACATATCAACTAGAGATATATATCTAACCATTTTCTGCAGGTACCCGAGCTGAGCTCAAGGGAACACCTCTAGACGTTAGATAGCTGCTTTGGCCCGTAATTGCTGACACCGACAGCTCGAACCAGACCCTTTAAAACACAACTTATAGTCAAAATTCGAAGAAATCAAACTCACAAAGCTGGAGAATATAACTGATGATACGATATGTAGCGCTAAATATACAAAGAGGAATTCAGTATCCTTGAACAATGACATTAGAAGATTTAATTTGAAAGTGTGGTGACCTTTTCATACATTTCAACTAGACCATTCCAAAGATCGCGCTCCAGCAAAGGTGCATAGTTTGCAGTAGACCAATGCAACTGCCCTATCCGAGTAGATCAAGCTGCAATCTTTCCAACGAAGACCTGAAAATAGACACTCCATAAGTCAAGCTAAAGGTCTTAGTTATCTTCCATACTCAATGAGCTATATGCTTTTGTCAGATCATTTATGCTAATAATATGATGCTCCACACATTCAAGGCATTAGTGTAAAATCTTTACACTGAATAAAGTGAAATATGGCTGATATACATTAAGCAAACAAATTGGAAGAATGCTTGCAGGCATTGACAAACTGGCCCGATGTTAGTCGCCAAGGATATGCAGCAAACTTTGTTGCAATGACCACATCATCTGGAGATTTGATCGGCCCTGGGACATAACAAGGACACAGAATGAAATCATTTTAGCTAATACAAATGATAGTAAGAGCATCAGTTCATACTTGCTGAATTCATTTTGAGTGATTAAGGTATCCAATCTCAAACTCATGGATAAATTTTCTTAACAGCCTTTCGCTCTGACCATTCAACCTTCTAGTTCCACAAGAGTCAGCAGTGTCAAAAAGGTGTATGCCATTCCTCATAGCCAAGTTGAAACACTCTAAAGTTCATTGTCCATGCTTTCTTGATAGCCCCAAAGTAGCTGGTTCCCCCATGCCCATGTTCCAAAACCCATGGGGGAAACAAAAAGGGGACCAACTTTCACCTTAGATTTGTGAACAACATTGTTACCTTAAGCAAATGTCATTGAACAAGTATGAATGAAAACTTCATGCACCAAGATACACTCTAATTTCTCTAGATAACCCTTGAAAGTTACAAAATTCACCGAAAGTCATTTTTCAGCAGAAAAGTGCCTCGAAAATTCAAATTTTTGCATATTTTGAACTTTTGAAGCATGCTTAACTTTGATATCGTTATTTATATGCAATATATTTACTACATTTACTATTTTTGATTATCTATGATTGTTTATATTGCTTTTAATCATTGAAAATAGCAGTAAATCATGAAAAATACGTAGAAAAATATGGAAATATTATGAGAATTCTTGCAACCATTTTATGCACATTACCAGCAGTAATCTTATGGACCTCTTGCATAAATATGCAGATTACTGGAATTACAAAACGGGAGTTTGAGGAGCTGGCCAAGCATGGCCAGAATTATTTGACATGGGCATCAGATGTCGAAATTGTACTTGGAGCCAAGAAGCTTCGTGCTGCTATTGGACTCGGCGCCTCGCATGATGCCATTCCAACTACTGAGGAGAATTATCAAGCACTTCATTTCCTCAGACACCATCTCTGCCTAACACTCAAGAACGAGTATATGGCAGAGAAGAGCGCACTAGCTTTATGGACCGCCCTGAAGAAGCGGTTCGAGAAACTGAAGTACACCATCCTGCCTCGGGCAAAGCAGGAGTGGATTCAACTACGTTTTGCTGACTACAAGACCGTGGGGGAGTACAACTCTGTTTTGCACAGAATTTGTACCAGTCTTCAGCTATGTGGTAAAGTAATCACAGATGCGGAGAAGATTGAGAAAACTCTCTCTACCTTTCACCCAAATGCGGTGCAATCTGCACGCAACCACCGTCAGGATGGCTACAAGGAGTACGCCAAACTGATAGACATTATGTAAGTTGCGGAAGCTCAAGATGAGGTTCTCAAAAGAACTACATCACAGTCGCCTAGTAGCAAAGTTGGCCATGAAGTCAACGCTAGCAGCTACAAGGTGAGAAAGCCTCACTTAAAGCAAAGAGGCAAGAAGGGTAAGGTCATAGGTCACAAGACAAAGCAGAATGCTCAAGCCAAGAAAGGCAAATAAAAGAAGCGCGATGAGAAACCCTATGGTCAGCATGACCAAAGCTGCTACAAATGTGGCACTTGGGAACATTGGTCACGTGTCTGCCGTGAACCACAACACGTGATTGATGCCTTCAAGGCTAAAAAGAAGGGCAAATGACAGCATGAGGCGCACCTCGCCATTGCAGGCACAAAAGATCTACAGTCATTGGTTGCACCTATGGATGTGGACAGCCCTACAGCAACTCCCATCACTCCTTCTTTGGACATCGCAGTGGCTGCAGTCGTAGTTGCCGAAGAAGAGAAGATAGAAATAGACCAGATTCATGCAGAAGTTTCTTCATACTAGTGCATGCATGACACTTAGTTTTTGCAGTCATTTGCAGTTTATGGTTGTAATAGAATTTTAAATTATTGAATAATGGTTGTAAGCTCTAGAAGAGCAATAGCAATAAATTATTATGATGAGTCCAGCAAGACTTTTCCCTGTATTAATAATAGCAAGTTTGTTCTGAAGTATTCTATTTATGTGCGGATTGCTTTCTACTCCATATTAATAGATACTTTATATATCAGAACGCGTGTGACGCTCTGTGGAGGAAGTGTGCTTAGCAGATAGCGGCACAACCTTCACTCCTGGTCGCGAGCCTTCACATATTTAGGCGCGGTCTTGTCCGTTCATCGATCTCCTGATAAGATCCTTGTGTTTTTCGTTGCAGTAGCGGTTGCCTGGCATATGCACCAACGCCCATGCTCTGCTGTTTTTCTACTAAGTCCTTGTCTTCCTCTGGATTTATGTGCAAGCCAGTGATGGTGTTAAAGCCTGGCAAAATTAAACTAGATCTGGGCTAAATTATTGTGGGCAGTCGGCCATCTAGTGGTGGGGATTCGGTTTTTCGGTATAAAAATATTTTGGTTTTCCAACATTGACAACCGGAATTACCACAGGAAAAATAAAATCGAACCTTAGCCGAAATAATTCGTTTCGGTATATTGGTCAATCACCAGTTCACAACCGATATGGTCACTTGTTCATTTTAGACAAACCCAATCCAACACATTAAAGTGATTGAACCGAGACCGAGAGGCAAGCTTGGCGCGGCACTGCTTGAACCTACCACTGTTTGTTGTCCCCATCCGTCGCAGCTCGCGCCATCGTCCACCTCGTCGACTTGCTGCTCGCCTCTTCGTGGTGTCTCGCAGCGACGGCCTAGCGCCGCGGGCAATTGCTGGTGGGCGGGCTATTGGGCAGGAGAAGTGGAGAACTCGCCGAGTCGCCATGGGGACTGGGGAAGGACCATGCGCCCGTGTCAAGTGTCGATTGCAGATTGCTGAGATGAGGGTCGGGTCCAGTGGGGAATGGGCAACGACTAAGGAGTAAGGACCTAGGTTAGACTTACTGGGTTAGGGGGGATGGGGCGGCACGAATGGGCCTATGGGCTTCGGTAGGGACTGAGGGAGTGAAGGTTACTAATAGGCAAAGTTGGCTACAGGGCACTAAAATGTTGTGTCCTTAGCTAACCGACACCCAAAAAACGTGGCTATGCCAGAAGACACTCAAATTTTGTGGATATTGGCTCTTGGACACTGAGGCTATTATATTATTATCCATTGTGAGAGGAGAGAGAATGCATGTGAAATGTCGATTTTACCCTTCCGGCCTCCTTCTTTCCTATTGGAGCCAAGGGAAGCTCGCCGCCCCGCCACTCTAAGCGTGTTCCTCCCTCTATAAAATGCGCACCAGGACCACATCGCCCTCCTCTTTGTTTTTTCCCCAAACCCCAGCCTCTACCTCGCCGTCATTCGGCTGGAACACGCCGCCCCCCTTTGTTCTTCCTCTCCGGTCATCGTGCCGCCCTCGCCCTGATCTCCCTCTCCGATGAGCATCTTCCAAGTTCTTTGTGTCACACCGTGTTCCCAATCTCCCTCTACCTTTTCCCCATCTCGGTTCGGCCAACCCACCACCGTAGCACCCCCCCGCACCACCACCCTCTTCCCCGACGTCGGCCAATGCCACCCCATCGCCACTGACCACCTCCGCCCTTCCCGTATGACTCGGTGGCCTCCCCTCTCCGTCGTTGTCGTCGTGCCCATGCTCGTGCTAACTCCCAAAGGGCGTCGCCGGAATAGCATCTCCACTGTCGCTCGTGTTGTCGTGCATCTGCCGCCGCCTAGCTTGCCGTTAGAGCCGCCGCCGTGCATCCTAGACCATGACGCCGCCTCTTATCGCCTCCTCGGGACCCCTCCAACCCATTTTGGCTGCCGCTCGCGACTCCCGCGCCGGCGGCGAGGCGCCGTCATCCATAACCGACCACCACCTCCTCTGTTTTCTCTCTGAAGTTCAGCTCTATTTCCTTTACGCGGCCCCAGTCGTTATAGAGGGGAGAGGGTATAAATGTCATTTTGAAGTGTTTCTCTCTCCGAAACAACGGATAATAATAAAATACTCGCCTCAGTGTCTGAGAGCCAATATCCATAAAATTTGAGTGTCTTCTTGTATAGCCATGTTTTTTGGGTGTCTGCTAGCTAAGTATATAAAATTTCAGTATCCTGTAGCCAATTTTGCCTTACTAATATTTCAATATTTTTCGCTAACTCGGTTTCTTGGACCTAGAAACTGCACTATACACTGACTACCGAATAACAAAAAACAAAAAAAATCTACCACACCAAATACCGTATACCAAATAAACCACAAATTTGGTTTTTTTTTTTTTTGTGGTTCGGTTCTGTGTAAATATGCCCACCCCTACGGCCACCCCCGGATTAAGAAAAAACCTATAAATTAAATCCATTCCAAACTTTACGGTTGCCTAACATACCACTTGATATCTGAGTGACGTGTGGTCTCATATGTTAGTGATACATTTCATGATATTTCACGAAATTGTGATTGTTGAAGAGATTGACTTTTCGGTGGATATCCACCCTAAACAAACCGGTGAATGACTTTGTCACCGTTTGATCTCGATGCGTGTCGTGAAAAGTCTCCAGGACTAGTCGATCTAGATGCTAGCAGCCTGCTTCTCGCGTTATTTCCACACGCGCGTACACCCCTGTTGGTCTTCTTCAACCTTGGACACCAGAATCATCCAAAGCGTAACCTGCCTGTAACTCCAACATTTCACGAGAGCTGAGAATGGTGCGTGGTTTTTCTTCTCTATAGTGCTTCATTTCTTGGGCAGTATTTATACGGCCGTTCACAAAGAACCGACAACATTAGATGCCAAAGGTAGCAAAATGCACTTCTATGGTGCTGCATGCAGTTCTCTTCATCTGTTCCTTGTTCTCTTCATGCATATGTGGTAGAACTAGGATGTATCGACCCGTAGTGCAGATAACGACTTCGGATCATTTGGCTACGGAGTAATACCGTGAGTTTTTCCATTGAACAAACTATATATGCAAAGTGCGCAAGTGCGACCACCCCAAGGTTCTTTTTAACAAATTCGCAATGGTGAAACCAAAAGCCACAACAAATATATGCTACCCGACTATAAATTGATTGTTCAGAACAAACTTTCGTTCACATAGACCAACAAAAATGCAAAAACACATGTATAGTACATGCTCTTAACCCTTAAAAGTGACTCAGGGTTCACACAAGGGGCATTCAATTATTAAAAGTTGAGACGGTGTTTTGAATTTTTAAAAGTTTGAATCAATCTCGAGGCATATCCGACCACGGTAATAATACATGTACGGATGTACCATACTCAGAAAACCCACGTTCCGTTGTTGCCTAAGCTAACTTGTGAGTGAGGGAGGGCCCACAAAACCACCAGGGCACTGTCCTTGCCGGGGTGCTCTTCTCGAGAACGGGGAGGGGAATCGAGGTAAATTAGGGCACAGCGCAAAAATTGAATTCGCGCCTTTATGGCTCCCTGCTTCTTGCATTGGTGCAGGCCTGCGCCCAGGGCCGGGCCATCAATGCTGCATGGTGACTCCTCTTTTTCCTCGCACAGGTCGTCGTGGCTACTGACTCACTCACTCACTCACTCACTCACTCACACATCCGCTCCTAGCTACTGCAAGTCTGCAACTCCCATGGGGTACTACTAGCAGCAGGATACTAGTATAAAATGCAGCAGCAGTTTATATGCACAAGTACGTACATATATATGCCGCGCGTGTTTCTCATACGTATAGTGAAACTTACGCTTGTGGAATTTCCTCAAATATACTGTTGACCAGAAGCTGATACGGTGATATACTGATCCCAGTAATGTAAGCTTGACGGACGCTGTAATTTTATGCATGCTTTTTTTTTTCTTTGGCTGCAATTTGGCAAAATGGCAATTAACCACCGGGCTCGTGAACTCACTTCTGTAACAAACTAGCGGCAATTGCCAAGTAAAGGTTATTTGCTAATGAAGTAATTAGTAGTAATTTCAGAGTACAGATGATCTTTGCAAGGTTGAACTTTACATGCATATATGTTCAACTCTTCAAACTTAATTGGCAAAGATATCTATGCACTTAGCGCAGGGCTAGCTAGTTAATTGTCAAAAAGAACATTAGGATATGGGCAAAGGTTATAGTCAATGGATTGTTCAACCCTACAAAGCTACAACTAGGAACAAAAAAAGAGAGACGAAGTGCCCGACGTTAGTAATACGGGGAAGGTAGCATTCTAGGTATCATGCAACGTCTTGCTATATATATGCACCCTACATTATTTTCCGAGAACATTTTGGTGGGTGCTAATATTAATAATTTCAGAACTACATCTTAGATTCGTGGAGAAAGAGTATTGAAAAACAGACAAAACTACCATATTGTGGATCAAATCGAACAATATCATCTAATTTGGCTTCTTTTTCAGCCATGTGCTACTGCAGATGTTAAGGATGACTTTTACATGCTGACATGCAACACAAATTATATATCCCAGCCAAAGGTAGTTGTGCATGAATCATGACTCATGACTACACATACATAGCTGCAGTGGTGGAGTCAGGAATTTTTCAAAGCCTAAGCAAGCTGCAAGCATCCTTGTTTTGTCTGGGCAAGATGTCATTTTTCGGTCGTGGTCGCGTGGAACTTGAAACTTCACCGGGGCAACCCATGCATATCTGTACAAATTGATTCCAAGATTCCGCCAACAATATGTGGTGTTATGACAGATGAAAGGTTCGCTGGATTTCATCTCTCTATATAGAAGTAACCTAGGAAGATGTCTTGAGATCAACTTGAGCCAATGATCAGGATCGATCAATGTGAAGAAAACTGAAGAACAGGAAACAAGAACCAATAATTAAATAAGCACAGATGCAGAATCACTCAGCATGAAATTGAAAATTAATTGGAAAAGGTTTCTCAGGACTTCTGTAAGATCATGACATGCCAAAACCCTAGCTAGGAGAGAGCATTGCGTCAAACATAGATTGGACGAAAACTATAGCAAATTAATATATGAAATACGTGTTCACAGGAACAGAAGGGTACATACAGGAAGAAAATACAGATTACACACAGGACTAATAACTACTACTAGCATAGTACCATACACAGTTTGCCTTTGCTCAAACGAAGTATCAAGTGTTCAGCAAACAATCTTGCTAGCTAAAAAATATATATACAGTAACACAAAGCAGTACAATAATCTTCTCATATTTCTTCTTTGATACGCTTCCTCTCTATTTCAAAGTCTCCATACATTCTAATTGAAGCCAAAAGATAGATTGAACTACTCAAATCTACAAGAGAAAATGTGCTTCACAGCTTCTAAAACACACTGAGATTCCAATGATATATTACAACTGAGAAGAACAAACACAAGAGCACTACATGGATCGATGTTAGCTCGAGAAATATAGAAACTTTGTACTGAAAAAACATATATATATACACCTCTGCTCCTATATTACTGAACAAAATATCCACAAATGTATACTGCATCTAGTCCTGAGAACTAGACGCTCCAACTTTGAAGAGCCAGCACCAAAAAATTAAACTATCCTCCTACCTAGAACAGAGAAATTTCCGAAAGCAAGAATAATCAGATCCAGATAAATAAGTTTGCACCAACTTGGTTAACAAGATCAGTACATCTCTCATGCATAAAAAGAATGTAAAAGAAGAAAATCGAAAGAGAGAAGCAAAGCGAGAAGATGGGAGAGAGAGGACAGACAGGCAGAGATAGAGAGAGAGACAAGATCCTCCCAATCAAAAGGTAATGATGAAAACTTTCCAGCACCTGCCAGAGAGGCAGAGAAAAGAGGAGTCAAAGAAGCCATCATTACACCAATCTTCCGACTTCCTCGGTTCTCAACAAACAAACAAAAAAAATGCAGTCATGTGTAAGAACTTCCTCGGTTATCCACAAACAAACAAATAAAACGCAGTGAAATGCAAGAAAAGGGAGAGAAAGTACTACCAAACTCTACACCTAACCAAAAACAAGCATCACATGGGGAAAAAATCCTCAATAATATCTCAAAAGAATAGTTTCTAGATCTCATATTTGAAGCTATCTCTGAGGGGAATGAAGCCTGGTCCGAGATCCCGTAGATTAGAGAAAATGATAAATCATGTGATAAATCATCCTCAAATGACAAGCAAGGCCTTGAACCAGACAACATTCCACTCAAGCAAATAGTTTCATATCCTTCTCACCTCCCTCTTCTCTGTTTCTCATCCTCACATCTCATCCTTTGCAAGAAGCTATGGGTGAGGAGCATGGGTATGTATAGACACAAGCGCACAAGTGAGATGGTCCAGTGAGTGGTCATGATATGTGAAATGATTACTGCTACACACATCATCACCTAAATTTTTTGAAGTCACCGAATTGTTCAGAAGAAAATACTCAGCATGCATTTATTGAACGAGACATGCACTTACATAGTCGCCGACAAGTGGACCATGCCGCAACCGTAGTACCGCATGTGCCCACCTGTCAGCGGCACCGGACACGAAAATCGACACATTCGAACGGCTACAAGCAAAACCACGTGGAAAAAAGAGAAGGCATTAAACAACCATAAATGGAGGAATGAATGGTGACAAAGAACGCGGCGGCAGAGGGTCGGACCTACAGCTGTGATCGCTGGTGTGGAGACTTGGGGCGCCATCGCAGCCGTCCATCATGATCATGACGGGTGGGCGCGATGAGAGGCCGTGAAACCCTAGAAATGACGAGGGGGCAGCCAGTGGGGGGGTGGTTGAGTTAAATGCGCGGCCCAAGATTTGGAATTTGGTGTCCTTGCTCTTGTGCTGCCCTAGGGCCATGCATTATTCATATTTCATATTGCTTGGAGCACACAGCTAGCTATGGTAGAAAAAAAAATCTCCCTCTGTGTGTACTGTGTTATCACTGAGTCACTGACAGGGGACATATGATATAATACCTGCACTGTAGAGTCTGACTGCATGGTGGAGTTAAGGCATTTAAGGAGTTTTAACCTCTGAACAGTCGCAAACCAGAGGGCACATTTACACTGGGAGCGGCCGGATCAGACCATATGCATATGCACACATCCTCAGTGTGGTGGTGTACTGCATGGTTTAGCAGCTGACAGAACCACCTTGCTTCAATCAACAATAGAAAAGATGATCCTATCTTCCTGATGCGGCCAAGACTATTATCCCAGCTAATGAACTTAATTCTTATGTATAAATTGTTTCGCATGAATTAATTTTAGAATTTTTTAGAAGAAAGAAGAGAAGGATGCAATGCATCAAGCTATCATGTGTATGGGTGTGGCGCTTGAGAGCCAGGAGGTTGAGCAGAGCATGGACAAACAATGCATGCGGCGTGTAGGAGACCGAGTCCCTAACCAAATTGGTTCATATTTTGGGTGGTTTGGCATGTATGCAGCAGAAGTTCATGTTGCACACGTTTCCAACCAGGAGATCAATTTTGATTGTTTGGAAATTGGCATGAGGTTAGTTTAATTCGGTTGGTATTAGCCGGAAGGATAAAATCTTTAAACCAAAATACAAGGAAAAATCTCCAAGGAAAACTGGATTGTGCGTAAAGAAAGAAAAGAACGAAAAGATATATGGATTCTCAGCGCAATAAAACAGGAAATGAAATTGTATGTGTGGGAGATTTGGACCTCACACATTTCTTTCTCTCTGTGCTCTAGGTTGGGGTCCACCCATCTACGGTCGACTACAACAATATGGCGCACCAGAAGTTCGATTCTATTTACTTTATTTCTTTAGGAAACCGAGTCGGTTATGTAAAGCTCCGAGATGTAAAAGGAGTATTTTACGTTTGTTTTTGTGTGGGCCCATTTTAATTAGCTTTCGGTTTTTGTGAGTTCTCTAGTAAACCAGAAAGAATCCAGGTTGAGCACATTAATTATGTATCCGCATGAGAGTCCTAATCGACCTTAAGTTGTGGTGTGCGAGTGTGGCCTACATGCCAAGGTTTTGTACGTGGTATTGTCTATATAAGCCTATAGGGCACATCCAATTTAAAAGGGAGGATAGTTGAGTTATGAATGGAAAACATGTGAGTGTTTTGATCGTGTGTCATTAGGGTTTATCCCTGTATCGTGAGTGTTCTTGAGGGATTCATCGAGGGTTCTTCTTCGGGGGCATGGGATTCGGTTGTGGTGACGATTTTCATCCATTGGATCAATTGATCATATATCTCTCATTCACATGTTGTGGTGTACGTGGGTTGGGGAATTCTCTCAAGGGTTTCGGTTCCAAGCTACCAAAATCATATATCGAAATCTATATGATTCAATCTTGTAATTCGTGATCAATCCTTTGTTCATGGTTTGGAAGGCCACAGCTGATCGTTACTACTTCAGTTCTTGTTGATCTAGTGCGATTCAATCATGTTATCAAGCTCGTTTTACTGCACGAAAGATATCGTGTTACTACACTACCGCAGGAGGGTTACTACACGAAATACTTTATGTTACTACACGACCGTGGGAGTGTTACTGCACTTTTGCCACTGTTCCACTGCGAAATATCAGACAACCTACAATATTTAATCTCATCTTGAAGTTCGATCGCATCACTTTCTTTACGTTTCTCAGATATGTTTGATTAATGCCCATGTCTTGTGACATAATGAAATATTTTATTAGCAAATTGTCTTATTAGATGCATAGTCATCTTGATCATGCCTGACCAGCATTAGAAAAATATGAACTACGTACTGCTGATATGTCGCACACGTCGAACATTACATGCATTTGAGTTGCTGCAGGCCTGCAGCAGAGCCCCCTTGTTTCATGCGTGTCGCAAACCACATGTGATACGGCGGATACACTGTCGGTTTTTGTTAATATGCGCGCGAGCAATTTTCTGTCCATGTATTGGGTTTGTTATATGTGAGGTGTGACACACTGACGCTACAACACAACTTTACACACAGCAAAAAATAGTGTAGCATGTCCAACTACTATTCAAAGCCTTGCCCATGGCACAGGTCTGCGAGCCGGGGTTCATATGGGGTCGAGTGTATCAACATGGTCGGCCTTTTGCCCTAATTCAAAAGGGTTAGGCCAGCTTCTCATGTCATCATCACATACTACTAGTACTACACAGTACGTTGTACAAACTATACTCTTGCTAACCAATCATTAGCATGCATGCAGTAGTACTTCACGCATTTTTCTTTCCACATATATAATCATTAACATATGCATGCACGCAGTGGTACTTCACACATTGTCACGAAACATCTAATCATGTTTACCAAAACAAAATATCATGCAGCAAATGTTGACTATATATATAATTCATTCTCCAATACATTTCCAAGGCCTAACTTCTTTGTGCTCACATAAACATTTAAGAGATCCATCAATTAAAAGAGAGCACTAGACACTAGTAAAAATATAAGAGAAGCAATGAGGGGGGAGGCCATGCAACATGCATAAGTGATAAGCTCAGTTGCACATGTGTGGGCCTTGCTGCGACTTACCCATCTTGATCGATCTCTGCCTACTCTCCTGGCCTTCATCTGATCCAGATGTGGGAGAGCTGGCCATGCATAGGGTTGCCAAACCATTCCCGATTTCAACAGCATAGGGTCTATCCACTCTTGACACGTACGTGTAAACACGGCATACGCACACCAGAAGCAACCGAGGCAGAAGCTATTTCCCGAGAAAAAAAAAGCCGAAGATATCATGGCAACGAGACAAGGATCGAGCTCTAGCTAGGTCTCTGATCTAAGAATGTAGGCTGCAGCTAGCGAGCGCCCGTAGCTTCAGGTCGTCTCTCCAGTAGCGCCCATGTCTTTACCCCCTCCTGCTCTTGCTGTTTAGGTTTAGCTACTTGTAGTGAAGGAATCAAGGAATAGACCACACATGCTAGCTACTCGATTCCTTGTTCCTTTGCGTGTTTTGGTTCGTTGCTTCGGTGAGGAGCTAGCAGCTGGCTGGCCACGCGTACTCCCGTGTCTTCCGTAATTACGTGCATGCACAGTACGTGGTAACGCGTAATTTGTTCACGCGTTGGTTATTCTGTGACTGAATTCTGTGGCCGAATTGCATCTCATCTCATCTCATCTCAGAGAGAGAGAGAGAGAGTACACGTTACAAATGGCTAGGTTTGTCTAACTGCGATGACTGGCCAATTAGGTCACTCTGGGTCAAGGCCTGGGCCGGTCAGTGCCGTGCCGTCGTGCCGACAATCACCATGCCAAGTGTAAAAAAAGTGGGCGCGCGTAAGAGCATCTCCAGCAGGGCTTCTACTTGAGCCCCCTAAAATCAAATTTGAGGGCTTGAGGTAAAAACAGAGGTCCAGCAGGGCCCCTACTAGAGCCTCAAATTTGAGGCCCTAAAATCCCCTCAAGCCCTCATTCACGGGGCTCTAGGCCAAGCCCCAAATCACGGTTTCTCGCGCGCCTGTCCCGATTCTTCCTCATGACCTTTTCCCCTCCGCGCCCGCTCCTTCCCCTTAAATTTGATGATTATGTCATTTGATTTGCAGAGATGTTATGAACTATGTTATCATTAAATTCGGACCAAATTTGTCTTTGAATTTAAATTTGAATATTTGTATTTTCATTCATAATTTTAAGTATAGTGCTTTAGAGTTATAGTTTAAATAAATTATTATATAATGTGATGTTCTCAAATACATATGCATATAGTGTGTGAGGAAATAGAGGAATTAAGAAGTAGGGGTTCTGTTTTGAGAGCTCACTGAGTGCGATCAGAAAGCAGCGCTCAAAAGAGGAAGCCCTCAAATTAAAAGTAAAGACTCTGTTTTGATGACTCCCGCCGGAGATGCTCTAACAGCAGAAGTCGAGCCGCCGACTCGCGGCCGCGCTGCCTACCCCGAAGGCCGGAAGCCCACGTGAATACGTGACGCTCCGACGGCCGAGGCACCGAAGCAACGGGCGAGCGGACGGCCTTCGCTGGCTTGCGTGCGTTTTGCCGATTTGAAGCCCGCAGCGGCCACTTTTGGGAGGCCCGGTTGCACGTACGTCGCGCGGGGACTCTTCGGTGCGAGCGCGCGGTGGGATCGGGGGCTGAGCCGAACGCACCGCTCCACCTCTCAAAGGACACGTTTTTGTGGGTGAAGCACGCACAGGTGGTCCGTGGGTTGACACTCACGGACGGTGCGCGAGCGTGGACCGTGAGTTTAATGGACCGGGCTGGTTGGTTTTCCCTTTACGAAGAAGCTTTGGTAGCCTCATTCTGGAAAAGTGGAGTTCTGAGTATAATTATTTTGTACAAAACCATTCTGTTAAAAAAAATTGTGTACATCATTATTTTGTACAAAATTCGGATTTGTACAAATTTATTATATTTTCACCATTTTTACAGTACATTTGTTCGAAAGTTTCATCGCAAGAAAATGGTTGAAAGAAAAACGACGTGGACGTCAAGCATCTTCAATCATTCGGCAAGAAGATTTTACATCTTGACATTGCAAGGGACATTTTTTTTTTAAAAAAAAATCCCAACTCGTCATCAACAACCAAGAACAAGAAGAAAACCAAGAATCAAGCCCCCACGATCGGCGGTGGCAACGACGGGAGCACGACGGGGTAGAGAAGGGCTGCTCGTCTCTTCCCCACGGTTGCTGCCCGAGCAGCCGGGCCGGTGCAAGATCCAGCAGCCCCCGACTTCGCCTCCGCCTTCCCCAACTCGGTCGGTCAGATTCGATGGCCTCCCCAAAGGATCCAGCAAGCACAGGGTTGGATTCGACGTCCTGACGGCCAGCTACGACCACCTCGATCAGCACCGCGCGCCATTCTTTCTTGGGTCATCGCGCGCTGCTGCTCTTCGGTGGTTTTGGGGGCAGAGAGGGGAGAGGATAAGATAGGAGGTTTTGGCCGAAATGGCGAGTTTTCGTTTGGTATTTACAGAAATGGTAGTCGTTGGACGGTATTTGCAAAAATAGCCGGCTGCCGCACGGCGGCCATGCGGTAGGACCTGCCAGGCCACCACGTCGCCCACTGCCGCACTGCCATCGTGTTCGTGCCTACGCTAAGGGTGTGTCCGTGTCTTCGGCAAAAATGATGTGTCCGTGCTTGCGCCGAAGGGCACGGATGATCTTCTAGTGAATCTTAGAGCGTGTTGGATAGTAGACAAGTGGAAAACCTGAGTTCAAACAGGCAATCATGTTTCCATTTGGCATTTGATGATAGGAACTGAGCGAAATGGGTTTACAACGATGGGAGCGTGCGAGTATGTAGCTTTCTGACCTACTACGTTTCATCTCAGCAAGAGGGGGTTGAAAGACACCATTCGGCTGGAGCCTCTATGCCACCGGCTTCAGGAGCGCGCATGCCATTGTCATATCTCCAATGGAGCTGTCGTGCTCAATAAATATCCACTTTGTTCGTCGACATCTTTCAGACCAAACTGATCAGACACTTAACATTGTTTTCTTTGTGCGGCTATTCTACCAAGTAGTGAGATTTCCTTTATGGTTAGTGGGAGGATGCGACTAGCGCTCGGACATACGATCCGAATGTTATCATTGTACATCGCGCCTTGTCGTTCGATCTCGCGCTATGAGGTTCAGCCGTCCGATTTCGATGTGTTTTTCCTTCTTCTCGAAACAAGCGAAAGTAACTCTATGCAACATCACGCACCCCCAACGCAACAAAAAAAACTCTTCTGAAAAAACATTAGGAAAAATAATATATTCTCACCGAAATTGCATGGAAACCATCAGTATATAACCTAGCTGCTCTTAAAAACTAATTCAAATATACCAATCAAACAAATTTCGATGTTACAATATTGCAACATTTGAAAATAATAGTTGCAACATCAAAAAATTTGCAACATTTAAAACTAATTTATGAAATATTCTGATTTCATGTGTGCAACAATCAGCGACAATGGTTGCAACAAAAAATCTTTTCCTACAAAATTTCAAGAAGATATATTGTAACAAACCAAATCACTTTCTTCAACAATGGAGAAAATCTATTGTAATAATTCGAGAGAATGCATGCAATATTTAAATAGTGTATGGACTACAACAAAAATGTTTACTCTTGTGCAACAAATCAAAAACATCATTGCAACAAAAAATACCTCTTACTGCAGCATTGTCTCCATGGACTTGAGGAACTCCGCGCAGGAGGCGTACGTTGACATCGAGATTCACAGCACCGCGTCATCGTCCTCCTCGCGGGCGCGCAGGGCCTTGGAGGCAGGGCCAGTGCTGGCGCCTCCCGACGCTGAGGACGCGACAGAGGAGATTGGAGGGCATATCATAGAGGAACATTTGGAGCTCGTGGAGGTTGCTGCCCCGTGGTGGTGGAGCTCACGAGCAATGGCAACCTCCTGCAGCCTTGGACGGGACACCCGTGGTAGGCCCTCACGAGCTCGAGCAGCAACAGCGAACTTGGAGCTTCCCGAGAGAGAGATATGTGGGGAGTCAGGGAGAGAGATGGGAGGAGACAGTCCATGAGAGTGAGTGAGAGAGAGAGAGAGAGAAAGATGTGGGGAGTCAGGGAGATATATGGGGGGAGGTAGTCATGGACTGATCGTGCAAGATGCTAGTGGATAAGAAACGAGTGGACTGGCGGCGTCTGATTTTTCTCGGGAGTTTGGGGGCGACGAATGGTGGAGAATGCTGTGAGGTGTAGGACAGCTGGAGCAAGGCTTTGGATGGTGTGCCGGTGCACAAATGGAGCTCTGCATCTCACGCGTGGACTGCAGGTTGTGTGTGCAAGAGGAGCTCTGCGTGGCGTACGATTTGTCACTTCCTATCATACGCACGAGCCGAAGCGTTATCCTTAGTGGGAAGTGGAAGTTTCTATAGGCCTCTATATACAACTAATTGAAATAATGATCATTGCATAAAATATTCAAGGGAATATGATCATCTTACTTACCAGTCTGTCATGCATGCACGGTCGAGCCCGATGCCACCTTTTGCAAAACTATTTGCACATATAATTCTATTGATATTGATCAGTTGATCTCCCATCCAAACTAATTAACCCGGTGTGTGGCCAATATCTTGTGCCGATTCGATCTGCAGAGATACAGTAGTAAAATAGCATTTAGCTTTGTGAAAAGACGAGAGGGAGCAGTGGATACGAAGAGGGAGGAACCTATTTTCTAATCCAGGTGCGACGTTATCCCCTACGGAAAAGAGACGGAGATGGATTAGAGATAAGCGAAGTGGTGCCTTTCTTTTTCGATCGTGTTCGTGTTTCTTCTGGAGGTTAAGGGGATTGGTTTAGTTAAAGGGAGAACATGAGGTGAAAGCTAGTTGCCAGACATGCCGCTGAACGAGCACTACACGACCCATGCGATTCATTGGCTAGAGTAGCTAGGGAGGGAAACAACGAACACCATGATCGACCGGCTATTGCAACAACAACCTGAGCCGAGAATTCCCCTAAGGCGTATCTTTCACACATCATTGAGCTGCAGACGCCAACAGATTTGGCTTTTGAGGATACTCTGAGGGCACACCAAAAAATTGATATTTTGTTTTGACGATTAGTTCGGTAGTTGAATCCTATTCGTAGTATAGGGCCTTGGTGTGCACCCCTTGAAAGCTCAGCCGCCCAGGAGAATCCTCAACCCAACGCCCACTCACGGCTGCCCCCAATCCCCAACCCAAAGGCCCACTCGCGGCTGCCCCCAATCTCACAACTCCACAGTCCACAAGCCCCCACTACACCCAATCCCATCCCTAATCCTCTCCTCTCCTCCCTGTCCCTGGCCCCCCACGACGGTGGCTCGGTGGGTGACAGCGCAGCATGGGAGTAGGCGAGCAGCGCGCGGCGCGCCGATGTGGCACGGTGCGGGAGCAGCAACCAGCAGAGGGCGTGGGAGTAGCAGGGACGCAGCCACGTGGGAGCCGCAGGGGTGTGGGAGCAGCGCACGGCGTCACACAGGAGTAGCACGGGCGCCGCCAAGTGGGTCCACGGGAGTAGTAGGGGGCGCGGCATAGTAAGTCATGGCTTGATTTCGATTTGGAATTTGGGACTTGTGGAATATTGTAAATGGAAATTTGAAAAAAAAAATATTGTGATTTGTCAATGTAGAGACATGAAGGGGAACAGAGACATCATTTCTTTTTTTGGGGAGGGGGGATCGAGAAGTGAAGGCAAAGAAGATTTCATCTTCTTCATCACCGGATAAAGGGGTCCAAGGGGTGGAGGAGACTCAAGAAGGAAGAGGAGGAACTCAATTAAGTGGGAATAATTGCCTTCTTTTCAGACGGAGAACGTTGATTATGTGATTAATATTGTGGTTGCTATCAATGCATAACCCCAACCCCAACCCCAACCCAGAAGTGCGGGAGCTTCAAATACACTTCTTCACATTGAGAAAAACATTTATGATGTTGAGCTTTTTCCACATGATCCGGAAAAGGACACCCATCACGAGCTATGTTGTATGATCAAGATGCAGTGCAAAGAGGATATATTATGAAAGGGCCATGCCAACCTTATACACATGATTTCTTCCATCAGGGAAATATCAGGTAAAAGACATTACTTCAATCTTAATTGATTTGATAAGTACCATTGGATTGAATATAGTGTCGAAAAGGATACTACATTTTGCTTTGTCTGTTATCTGTTCAAGGAGAAAACTATGGGGGTGATAACTTTGTCAAAGGTGCTTGAAGAAATTGGAATAGATATGATGCACTTGACAAACATATGAGTGGTATAAGAAGTGTCCATAATCAAGTTCAAGAGAAATATAACTTCTTTGTGAAACCAAAAACTTCAGTTGCTCATGTTATTGTGAAGCAAACTAAAGAGGACAAGCGTCTTTACTAGGCCATGTTCACTTATTCACTTAGATGTCTGAAGTTTATTTTGCGTTAAGGACTGACATGTCGTGGACATGATGAAAGTGAACAATCTAGTAACAAGGCATGATGTAATCAATCATTTGCAAGGCATGAAAACACGTAAAGTAGTATTATAATTTTCATTGCTTATTTTGTAATTTTCTATTAATGTAACACCTTATTTGAACTATTTGCATTCTACTTTTGACAAATTTAGAACCTATGTGTTGGATTTATAATGTTATAAAACTATTGTACAAACTATAGAATTATGAGTGTGAAGTGTGCACCCCATTGAAAAAACTCTAGCTCCGACACTGTATAGTTGGCTTATAGCTTTATTGCACTTGTAGGTTCTTTAGAGTTAATCACAAGGCCGTGTTTCCGACAACGAGGGTACTGCTCTCGTACCACCTACAACTCTCTAAAAGATATATGGCCAACCGACCCACACCATCACTTGGCTCTCATTCATGCTTTACTTAAAGGTGTTGCCACATTGGCATTACATATTATTAGTCTTATAAATGCCATAGAACTTGACAAATGACCAATTAACTCTACATACTACATATAAAAGGTCTAAGTCACACACACTTTCATAAAATTTAGTGCATGTAATTCTTGTTTTGATTAATCTTTATGTTGAGTATCTACTACTAATATTATCTAGCAAAAGCACGCTAGATATGCCATCCAAATCAATCAATTATACAACAGTAGACACCAATAATAGCTGATACTCGGATTATATATACTAATAATACTGTAAACACCCACCACGCACACAAGCTAGCAAACTGTATCGGTGTCACATCACATGTACTTCCCCCTTTGTTGTGGAATTGTTCCACAACTAACTTCGATCCACCTGATGGTGTTAAAATCATTAAGTGCAAGTGGGTTTTTAAGAAAAAAGATAGATATGAATGAAAATGCTCACATTCATAAAGCACGATTGGTGGCAAATGGTTTCAAACAAATTCAATGTGTTGAGTATGATGAGACCTTCTCACCCGTTGTTATGCTCAAGTCTATCCAGACCATTCTGGATATTGCTGCATATTTTAATTATGAGATACGACAAATGGATGTCAAAACGGCTTTCGTAAATAGAAACCTAAGTGAGGATGTGTACATGACACAATCTAAAGATTTTGTCGATCCACAAAAAGCTAGGAAGATATGCAAGCTTCATAAATCCATCTATGGATTGAAATAAGCATCTCAAAGTTGGAATATTCGTTTTGATGAAGTAGTCAGAGGGTTTGGCTTCATCAAGAATGAAGAAGAACCTTGTGTTTACAAAAAGGTTAGTGGTAGCGCACTTATTTTTCTGATCTTATATGTGGATGACATATTATTGATCGATAATGATATTCCTCTGCTTGAATCTGTTAAAGCTTTGTTAAGAAATAGTTTCTCTATGAAAAACTTAGGAGATGTAGCATATATTTTGGACATAAGGATCTATAAGGATATATCTAAGATGCTAATTGGATTAAGCCAAGATAAGTATATTGATAAGGTGTTGAAGCGGTTCAACATTAAAGATTTTAAGAAGGGTTTCTTGCCCGTGTCACATGGCATTAGTCTTAGCAAAGAGTCAGTATCCTTCGATACCTTATGAGTGAGACAGAATGTGTAAAATTCCATATGCTTCTACTATCAGATCTATCATGTATGTCATACTTTGTACACGCCCAGTTGTGTCGTATGCTCTAAGTGTTACGAGCAGATATCAGTCAGATCCAGATGCAGGTCACTGGATAGTAGTTAAGAACATCTTGAAGTACTTGAGAAGGACTAAGGATATGTTCCTTATTTATGGAGATGAGGAAGAGCTGGTTGTAAATGGTTACACCGGTGCTAACTTTCAAACCGACAAAGATGATTTCCGATCGCAGTTTGGGTTAGTGTTTTGTCTTAATGGAGGAGCAGTGAGCTGGAAAAGTTTCAAGCAAGGTACAATTGCTGATTATACAATAGAGGTTGAGTATATTGCGGTTTCGAAGCCACATGGGAAGTTGTTTGGAGAAGGAAGTTTATTTATGAACTGGGTAAGGTTTATAGTGCTTCTAGTACGATGGATCTCTATTGAGATAATAGTGGAGTCATTGCATAAGCCAAAGAGTCTAGATCACATCAAAAGTGCAAAGACATACTTCGGTGATATCATATTATTCATGAGATTGTTGAAAGAGGTGATGTGAAGATATGCAAAGTGCACACAGATTTGAATATTGCTAATCCATTGATAAAGCCTCTCCCATAACCTAAGCATAAGGTGCACACAAGAGCTATGAGTATTAGATACTTGCATGATTGATTCTAGTGCAAGTGAGATATTGTTAGTGATATGCCCTAGAGGCAATCATAGAAATGATTGTATCGTTTCTATGTTTATGAACTTTTGAATAATATGTTATTGTCCCTTGAATGAAATATCATTTATATTGATAGGAAAGTATGCGACTTGTTTGTGAAACTCTCTATTTATGTTTATGATGTCATTCTAAACATCCATGATGTTATGCCGTTATGTGGGACACCTATAATTTATGGATCAACACGTGTATTGATTAATGATCGCGTTTCACGGATCATAGATATGAGATATCAAACCAATAATGTGAACATATGTTGGAGAATATAGTATTGAATTGACCTGCCTTGAGACACTGCGAGAATTGTTATATTCTTAAGTATCATCAGTTTGTCTCATACATAGTGTATGTGGGATTCTTAGACCTAAGGTTGTCATGGTTTCCTACATGTGTAATAGTTTACTTAGGGGTTGTCAAACGCTACTCCGTAAATTGGTAGTCACAAAGGTAGCTTTCGGGTTTACTATGAAACATGCGGGTGAATATGAGCGATCAAGATGGAATTTGCCTCTCCTATTTAATGGGAGAGATATATCTGGGCCTCTCGATGTGGTTGAATTAAGAAAGTGCATGATCATGCAGAATATGGTTGAGGAGTCAACTACAACTAAGTAATATACTACAAGATCGAGTGAAGGATCGAGCTATCACAGGATGTCACGTATCTCGCCTTGAGTTGAGTTCGATATGGTATCATGAGGCAAAAGGATCAACACATGAGCTTTATAAAGGTTCGCCCAATATGATCTTTATGTGTATTTGTGAGTCACTATGTCCTGCTAGGAACCGCTACTGATTTGTGGATCGGAAAAGAGTTACTGGGTCACGGCCAATTATACATGAACCTACATGGTCACACATTTAACGGGTTGAAACAAACTAGTTCCAGTTGGATACGTTAGAGGCTTAAATCGGATTATAATACGTGCATAGTTAAGAGTCCTAATGGGTTTCTAACTTAGGGATTCGTTAGGGACTCTTTATAAAGGGAGGCATATAGGCTTTTGAGAGAATGTTGTACCGCCCACCGAAACTCTAGCCGCCACCCCGAAGGCCCTACCGTTAGCGCTGGTGTTAGCACACCGATGTTCGTGTGGATACTGATGTGCTGATCGAGGACGATCCGCGACGTACGTAAGGAACGCGAGAAGCTGCTGGATGAGATGATCGGCGGTCAAGAACATTAGATGATCAACTACTTCCATTACATCGACATGCGTTGGACCGGACTGCTCCAACTCTTCTTCCGCTGCACTACGCATCTAGTGATAATGATCTATGATCTCTTACTCGCATGACTTATTGGTTTGCATGGTATAAATTTTTAATTGCACGCTAGTGTAACCTACCCATATCCCAACAAGTATTACATATTATTAGTCTTATAAATGCCATATGACTTGAGCAATGGCCAGTTAACTCTACATACTACATATAAAAGGTCTAAATCACGCACACTTCATAAAATTTAGTGCGTGTAATCCTTGTTTTGATTAATCTTTATGTTGAATATCTACTACTAATATTATCTAGCAAAAGCACGCTAGATATGCGCGTCCAGATCAATCAATTATACAACAGTAGCCACCAATACAAGTTGATACTCTGATTATATATACTATCAATATTGTTAACACCCACCACGCACACCAGCGAGCAAACCGTATCGGTGTCACATCACATGTACTTCCCCATTTGCTGTTTCGTCAATCGTCACCTCTATATTACACGCGCGCGCGCACCAAGCTAGCAGAGCAGTCAGTTTGTCACCTCCCAGGCGTGTAGAAACAGAGAGCGGCCGGGCAAAAGCGAAAACCACTCCAAAGAGAGAAATGGCTCGTAGAGCAGCTGCTGCATGCACTCTCGTGTCTCGGCCTCTCCGCTTCCTCCTCATTCTCGTGGCCACTCTTACCGGTAAATCTCTCGGCTACGGCATGCATGCATGCATTGAGTGTTGCATCTTTGCATGCATGTGTGTGTGCGCGCGCGCGCGATTGATCGATCTGACCCGTGCGCTGCGGTGTTTTTTTGCAGTGGTTTTCGTGGCGCCGGCGCGGTCGGCGTGGGTGGACTACCCGTCGGGCGTGCCGTGCGGCGTGACGATCCCGGTGGAGCAGTGCGACCCGACGGACGCGGCGGCGAACAACGCGTGCAGGGACGTGTGCCACTACGGCGGGTGTCGGCGGGGCGGTCAGTGCGTGTCCCTCGAGCTCGGCAGGGGCCGGGGCTGCCATTGCAAGTGCTGAAGTGCTGGTCCGTCGAGTTTTAATCAGAAGACGCAGCAGCAGGAGGAAATAAACTAATGGGAAGGCAGCAACCAATCGAGTTAACCAATTAAGCTGCGGTTGTAGATGGTAGATGCATGCTTGCTTACTGTCCCATTGCTGTTGTTGCTGTTCTTGCGGTTTGCTGTTCCCGGCTTTTTCATTTTCCTTTCTTCGCCCCTTTTCTTTTCCTTCTCTCTTCGTTTGAGTTGGTAGGTGTAGTACGCTAGCACAACATATGTGTATTGGGTCTTGCACATTCTGTTGCTTTTGTTTGTTCTGCCTTTTGTCCACAACCTAACGTGAGTTTTGAGAAAAAGAATCGTCAGGTGCCTTTTGTTTGCTTGCGCAGTTGCGCTTGCCTTTTGTTTTCCTTTAATACAAACTCGTGTTGCCAACTGTTTAGTGTTTGCCAGTGATGATGTCTGTATCTTAAGTTTTTTATTTTGGTAGCCAGAAGCATACTGTTTGTCCATTATTCTCTTCCAGAGTGCAGATTGACCAGTAGTTACTGGGGTTGTATGATTATCTTTGAGGCAATTGTTGTCACAAACTACCCATTCACAGTCGGTATCCACGGATTTGCTTGTTGGTTAGGTATTCCTCCGTACAAGATATGTATGCTTGCGGAGTTGCGGGAATACAAAAGATACAACTATGCCCCCAATAGGCATGCGAACAGAGCCCTCAAACTATGCTGCTTACACACATCAGCAAGTTTATCTTCAAGAAGAATTATGATCCAATTCGTATGGCAGACAATGTGCACAAATTACAACTCAATACATCACAATTCACAAAGAAGAAGATTTACAAGGGAAAAAGGGAGCATCACTACAAATATCGTCTGTCTTTTTTGTTGTTGAAATCCTATACTGTACTGGGAATCCAACAGGACAGAAGTCACAGGGACCTCCAAACAACCACACAAACAGGGACCTCCAAACAACAGCATATACCGGGGGTGAACACTGTGTAGTTCTGAACCCAAGTACACCGATCAGGATGGCTCTACAGTAGTTGTATATTAGATATCAGCAAAATAAAAACGGCGAAACCAAGAGATGCACAACAGGCTGCAGTCCAGATAGGCTTTACATTGGGATAAATGTTACCACCCAGCACTTTTGCTCATCAAGCACAAATGTACATCTTTGGAGCAACGCGTCAGCAAGGCTGTTCTGACTTCTGACTATAATAATGGATGTGTGGACGCGGACAAAAAATCCACAGCTTTGCCGGTTGTACAGGTGCAAGATTCTGGGCAGACTGCAGACTAATGAATTTACAGCTACTGTACAGGATTTTTGGCTGGCCTGCCGATCAATGGGCATTGCTGAGGTAGCAAACTACAGCGAACTTGCCCCTTGACATGGAGTAGTTCACCATCAATACCACATCCGTCGTGTGTATTTGGGCCTGCTTTAAGTCTCACAGACTTTACCTGAAATTTAGCACAGCAGTGAACTAACGAAATAAAAAAGGTTATCATCAAACTTCAGGATGAACAATACAAAGATCATGATAGGTCCAGGCAAAACTATGGCAATTTCCAACATAAGATCAAACTTTCTAGATTTTCTTTTTCCATGCAAGGTGTCAGCAAATGGTTTGAGAACATGTGGAAGAGAAATAATATCATTACACACTTTACTTTGAACCATGTTATGAAGTAAACCCAAAGAGATTTGTAATTAAAGAATATGAGTGAGTGACAAGAAACATATGATATGAAGCAGGCCAAGATCAAAACAACAGTTCCTCAAAATGAATGAAAGACCAAAGTAAATTTGGATACTTTTTTTTCTGCGATGAGTAAAATTGGATAGTTGACCAAGAGAAGGAGCCTTATCATACCTTTACACATTCCACATTTGGAAGAGAAATGTGCTTTCCAAACTGCAAAAGCACCAAAAATCTCAATAACCTCAGCCTTCCACTTCCACCAACCAACAGTAGGTCCAGACAATTGTCATCATATTCAGCCTTGGGAGCAACAACCTGAGAGCTTAAACTCTGCACAGTCTTGCATGAATGGTTGCATACCAATACACCAAGATAGAGTCCTTTCCTAACTATCCATCTTTCATCTAAGCTTGGTACTAGTTCCTTAGTCAGACCAAGCTCGATGTCATCTGATGGATCACGTAGCTCAATGGGAGTTTCAGGTTCCCAGTTAGGTTGATTGTCCCATTTAGGTTCCACATCCCACTTGGGTCCTGCATCCCACACTGGCCCAGGATCTGAAACTGTGGACGATGTGTCTTCCTTATCATGTGTTGTGGTACCCCTAGAAGATTTTGTATCATTTGTAGCAGTCAAGCCTGGCCAAGCCTTTTCTGTCCTTGACTTTGATTTGGATCTACGCCAGCTGGGAGTCGATGAAACATGAGCCTGAGATTGAAGCACTTCTTCTGGTTCTTTGAAAGTACTCGTTCTCCCTAATGACAAGCGTTTTGATTTTGGGTCAAGTGCACGGACAAGTTCTGAGGGTTCATTATTAGCATGTGGACTAGAAACCTCCAACTCTCCCCCAGACATTATGCCTGTAGACGTGATTGAATCAATACTAGATAAACTTGAGGCGCGTGGTAAACATTCTGCTCTCGACCTCCGAACTACATCATCGTAGAGGTCTGATGTGTCAACCTTTTCTTGCCCTTCCACAATTTTATGCTCTGCACCATCAACATCTGATATTGGAAGATACTCCAATTCAAAACTGTACTTGGGCAAGCACAGGAATTTCAGAAAACCAGCTACAAAGTAACGAAGAGGACCAAAACGCTTCTGGTATTTCTCTGAGAGTTCAAGAACTGCAACATATACATACAAAGTCACTTTTGTTGTTTCCATTCAGGGAAAAAAAACTATAAGTCATCCTACAAATCTACAATGTAGGCCAAGAAGCTAATTTAGATAACCAACAAGAAAAAGAGAATGGTCTAAACTGTCATTTATGTGGTTACCATCGCTAACAAAACCAAAATATGAGACAGTTGTGCCAAAATGGACAGTCCCACTTTGAATCCATTCAACAGCAAAAACATCAATAGGCGTAAGACCTCCCTGCAACCAACAAACAATTCAACGAACATTTATGCGAAACAGAAAAAGGTTGATAATTGACAATGAAATTGCAAGCAGTTAAAATAAGTATAGGGTAGCATCTCTTAGATAACAAACTATGCAATCACAAATATTGTATACTTAACAGATTTTCACCTTATATATGATATATGGCCATGTCAGTATGTCACATTTTTCTTGCTATGCAACAATTAGACTTGCTTCATCAACTTTTTTTCAATGTTGTAAGCTAATTCTTACCAAAGGTAAAAAAAGTGCTTCAAATGGCTGGTTCTTGTCTGGATTTGCCTAATTAATAAGAGGAGTATCAAATTTCCCTAAGAAAATATGGCATATAACATGTGCTTTCAAAATCGTATATGGTAACAGAAGTCCTTTTGACATAACTGACATTACCTTACAATCAAAATTTAGAATACACCAGACTTGACTCTCAATCACCATCTCTGATGATGTGGTGAAATAGCAGCCAGCATCAATAAGGCAAGGTTCTAAAAATTGCTCCTAGGGCCTAGGCAATCGGCGGCGGCCGGCCGCCGCGACTTCGAGGCAGTCGGCCGGCTAGGCGGGCGGGGCCGCCTAGGAGGTTTGGCAACTTGCTGACACTGAAAAGCCCTGCACAAAATGGCAATGTGCTAGCCACTGGACTACGCAAAACAACAGCATTGGAGAAACAATGTGCCAACGAAGGGTGATACTAGGACAGCCCAGTGGCATACAGTATAAGGCAGATTTGGATATGACAGGGTGATCAGGAGCAATGCACAAAGGAGTCTTAGGACCGCACGGTGGTGGGCTGACCACAGAGCCACAGGAGAAAATTTCAGCAAGGCAACCCAAAGGCAAGAAAGCAGGGGAACCTAATTAGTGCACAGCAGTGTTAAGACATGGTTGAAGGTGATGACCGCAAGATAGCAATACAGTAATACACTATTGCTGGAATGCAACATGGACGTGCAGTAGGGCAGTGTTGTAGGCCTGTGTGAGTGCATGGTGGAGGCATAAAAGGGAAGCCTAATGAGTAATGACAACAGGTAACTCAGATGTGCAGCGGATTGGCCTACTAGGGATGGTAGCTGGTCAGATAAAAAAAAACTGAGAAAAGAGAAAGATGATAAGAGAGCATCAACAATAGGACGCTTTGTAGTCATGTAAATTTGGGGTGAAGGTCCAAGAGAGAAGCATATGATAGGATGGTGATAGAGGCATAAAGGTCCAGAACATTGGAACCGCAGGGAGGACAGCCAATTAGAAATGGAAGAAGAATACATGTAATAAAAAAAAAGCAAGATATAAGGGATGCTTGTGTCTTCATAGTGCACAAGAACCATTAATCACAATTGTTGAGATTTAGCAGAACCTAATTTATGATTAATTTTTTTACAGCAGGGAAATGAATCACCATTCACCAAAGATGTGTCTAAGAAGTAAGAACACAAGGCATCCTATCCAGCATGATAAATAACATTTAGGATCTTCAATAACTACTTAACTAATAATATTTATGATAAGTAAGAACACAAGGCATCCTATCCAGCATGATAAATAACATTTAGGTTCTTCAATAACTACTTAACTAATAATATTTATGATAAGTAAGAACACAAGGCATCCTATCCAGCATGATAAATAACATTTAGGTTCTTCAATAACTACTTAACTAATAATATTTATGATAAGCTATATGCAAAGAGAGGGAATGCGAGACATATACATAAAATTGAAAATAAAGGTGAACCAGTAAAATGTTGTGTACCCTGACAATCGACAATGCTGCAGAAATTGGATCTTTAACACCCAAGACTGTCCAAATAAGCGAGTTATCAGACCCCGCAGGTATTATACCAATTGGAACAGAGACTGCCTCATTTTGATCATCTCTGCACAGAAGACCATTGAGCACCTACAGAATGAGTTGATTACCGCATCAGAACCTGTAGTTGCCATATGAATATCCATTTCTCTAACATGTAAGGAGAGAATGACTTCGGAAAAGTAACACTGTAACAAACAAACAGGTCCCTCAAGTGTTCATGGCGATATACAAGGTTTGATAGTAGCAAACAAACATTTTATTGGTCAGTACTCAGTAGTACCACCAAAACAATCTGAACCTTTTGAGTATTAAAAAATCCAGTAACTTATTTGATGAAAACTCCAAAATGTTAGGGCATAACAAAGAGGAATATGATGTGTGCAAATTGTTTTTGTCCCCGTATAAGCACCTTGAACTTAGTAGTTCCCAATGGAGTAGGTCAAGTTGGGGAGCTAAAAAGGCTGGTTACAAAATAAAGGTGCAAGGAAATTCCCGGAGTTTATTGTGTCATCCTCTTTGTTGTTGGCTTGTTGCTATTATAAATAAAAATGAAATTCACAAGAGCTGAGACGAGATGGATAAATCTGTCATTAAAATTATCTTTTCTAGTCGGTATATCAAATACACTAAAGAAAAAAGATAGCGCGCGGTAGAGGTCAACAAAAACTCAAAAGGAATATGCATGGAATTAATATAGACTAACCTCATTAACAATTCCATCGCCACCAACACATACAATTCCTAGCAAGTAAAGGCAAAAAGTGAATCAGAATATCAGATGATAAATGTAAAATACTAAAATACTCAGGAAAGATGTAGAGACGTATATACCATCTGGACAGGTACTAAAATCAATAGTTGATACAAGAGATTTTGCATGACCAGCATGTGTAGTTTTAACAACTTCCATCTTGAAACCTGCAAGCTGCCGCTAACACTTATTATTATTATTAAACCAAACACAAGTACTTTAAGATACCAAAAACAAGCGGCCTGCGTTAACAAGCATGATGGTATAAATATTTTTATGCAATTGAATGCCACTTTTAGTTGTTAAAGATTATACAGAAAATCCATCCCTAATAAATTCAGTATTATACAACTGACAAAATATATCAAGACGACGACAACAACAACAACAACAAAGCATTTGGTCCCAAATAGAGGTGTTCGTGGGCGGCCCGGCCTGAGCCCGAGGCAGTCCGGGCCGGGCTTGGGACTGCGTTTTCGGCCCACAAGCCCGGCCCAAAAGCCGACAAAATTGATTAAAAAAATATATAAAAACTGTTTTTAATTTCAGAAATGAATTAAATATTATTTTTATTCCAAAAAATGATTAAAATAATATATTTAAAAGGAAAACTCAACTTTCGGGCCGGGCCTGGCCATTTCAGACCGGGCTTTTCAAGCTCGGCCCGGCTTTTGAACAGATCTAGTCCCAAACAAGTTGGAGTAGGTTAGGAATGAAACCTCCTCAAGATCAAAGAAACGAGAGCCTTGCAAATAAAATAAAATAATTAGAAAAACCTATAAAGCTAAAACCCTAAGTCGTACAACCTGCCATCTGGGCCGAGAGCCTAAAACACAGCCCCTAAACCTTCTTATGGTTCCGGTACGTGGATCACTAACTTACATGCGCTCCTATCCAAAGCTAATTCTTTAACTACATTCCAATCCCTCAAAATATGTCAAGAATAGTCATAAAAGACATGGCACGTGAAGGAGCAAGATGACAAGTAAGGCATTAGAGAGGATACTATCTAGAGATATATAAGTGCTAAATAGTCATTCCATCACATGCATCTACATGATAACACCAAGGTCTTGATTCAATTAGACCATCGAGGAAGAGGTTGCAATAATGGCAACGCAGCAACACCTCTAATGTTTATTCAATTATATAATCCATGAAGAGCATTTTTTATCAGGACACCCCGACTTCTAAAGAAGTCTAATAGGGTTTATTCAATTACAGTGTTGAACAAAGCAAACGCGAAACAGGCAAGCATGCCTGCTCCAGCAAAAACAGAGCTAAACAGCTAGACTACAAAAAAAGAAATAAAGGGACCATAAAGAGATTTCAAATTCCGGAAACTTCAGGAACATTTCCCCCAAACATACTAACCATGCCAACCACCACGCCTTGACAACTATATGAACTACCAGAGCCCGGGAAGCTTCATAATGGCTCCTGGCAATAAATGGATATTCAGACAATATGGGCTACATTGGTGCTTCTAAAGTACAACATAGACTCAAACTTGAGTTTTATACGTAAAAAGTCATCTCGGTAAGATACTGACACCATAAACTTTGCTATGGTGGTCTACTACAAATGAAGTCATGTTTAAACAAATTGACCAATAAACTATACATGATTCTTCGTCTATCTATCCGAGCTTAACATTACAAGGTTAACATTCATGTTTGACTGCTATTTATGTTAAGATAATGTCAATGTGACTTGGTAATTTTGTAATCATCACTTTCTCAGCTAAACTAAATTGTTCAATAGTCAATATAACCAGTACAAATAGTAAACCAGGAAACATGAAACACAACCATAGCAACAAGTTTTTAAGTTGAGTGAAGATTATACTAGTGAATACCTTTGAACATGAGAGAGATACCCTACTAAATCTAATCCCGAAAGCATGCTTATAAGTTGAATTAAGATTGTCAACCGCCGAAGTAGATGCAACAGACAGCATAGATGTGATCTCGAGATAAGACACATGCTTCTACTCAGCTAGACATACCTTAAATATGGGTTCCACTTTTCCGTGGAAAACTTTGCTAGATCTACCATGTCCAGATCGGGGATTCAAGATGACAAGCATCTTTGGTGGAGATCGACATTTAACATAAGGATCAAACATGGCATCAAATGGAATGAGTTCAGAAGAATGCTTCTTGCTAGATGCCATGGGGTGAGGTAACAGATTTACATAGCATTGTTGAACTGCAAAACCATTAACCCACCGAAAGGCCTCATGCGGAGAAGTGGACAGGAAGCGCAAGTCCTTTTGGGTTCTTCTAGGCTTCATAAAGCAGGAAAGTCCACTGGATCTTTTATCAAGAGTGCATGCATGCACAGTGAAATACCGGAGGCCGGAATTATATGATACCTGTGAGGTTAAGTTGAACAGATCTTAGAATTGCTCTGAAGTGCTGTGGACTTGAAATGAAACTGAGAAATATATAAATGCAAGTTACAGACTAAAGTCAATGAGCTAACAACTTACAGATACAATGTCCTCAAGCTTAAGGATGTTAGGGCCCCATACCAAGGCTTCAGTGGTGAGCCTAGCATCAAAACAACTGCTACCAGACCCTGATCGAGACTGTTCGCCTGAAACACTTTTAGCTTTGTTATCTAAGGTAAGCTTCCCAGAACAAACTTCATACCCTAACAGATCAGATTTCTCATCTTCAATTCTGTTATCATGTGTGTTCGCCTTCTCTGGATCCTTGATGGCATCATCTGCATCCTTTTGCTTTAAGAATTTAGAATTGTTTGTTTCTGGAAATACAGGAGAAGGGTCTTGCTCTGCTGCAGTTGGAGAACGCCTGCTATTTGTACGACGAAGCACTTTATGAATTAATCCTCTTGGTGAAGTAAGATTCTGCTCGTGATGGTCAGACTTCTGCATCTCCGTCTTCTAAGGGTAAATCCAGTACAGGAATAACATCGGGGGATGCTACATATTAAGAAAAACCCTATAGCAATAAAGGCATCACTCTCGGAAGCTCATGGGAAGCCGCTTATAACTGTGAGCCTGCAAAATTTATGTAACAGAACATCAAACAGATAGTGATGGAAGAGAAGTGCCTAAGTGCCTTAGTATGTAGTATAAGAAGAAGCTACTGGTGATAATTGATCAAAGTGCAATATAATCGGAAACAGGGGCGGAGGGACAAATGCTTGGTGCACTCCAAAGCAGGGGGACAAAACCCGGCCGGTTACCGCCGGTAACCGGACTTACCGGTGGGAACTGGGATTCCAAATACCGGCCGAAAAACTTCAAATTCAAATTCAAATTCAAAATTCCGGCGGATACATCCCAAATTCAAATTTCTTCAGACAAATTTCGACCGAGTTTTTCCCGGGTTTTCCGGTTACCGGCCGCCCAACGGGATTTTACCCGGTAGCGGTATTTTGATCCTTGCTCCCACGTGTACAGTTGCGTTCCTTTGCTTTAGACCTGAGATTGTAGCCGTGAGTTGAATCGATGAAGTCGTCAGCTTCCTTATCACCGCTCGGCACTCCTTGCCTCGCCGTGATTGAAACTGGATTAGAGAATCAGGAATAGAGAAAAGACTGCTTTATTTCTTTCCTGCCCCTTCTGCACAAACGCAGGGGCTATATAAAAGGTTCAATGCCGCAGGAATAGTCCTATACGGTTACAACTCTTACTTGTTTAATTCCTATCCTATTCTTGCTAAAGATAGAAAAACCTTCCTAATAAAATAACTAATTTGTAGTGGATTCGGATTGTGGCTTTGACCTCCTCCTGTAGAATCTGCCCCAATAAGAATCCGTAACACACGTGTACACACCAGTTTTCCACAACAATTAGTAGAAAGTAGAAAATTTAGTATTTGGGCCCCGCTAATAGATAACTTGCAAGTACTTAGTGGTGGGTTACATACCAACCTATACAGATATAAAGAAATGACCCAAAAAATGCTAGTACTTGAAAAATGAGGATTGAGGACATATATGTTAACTCATAACTGACCCTACAGGTGAGCGCTTCTATATCCACCACAGCCAGTACCCACCCTGCTCCAATACTTCATCTCTATTTGAACTAAGCCAAATATATACAAATATTCATAAATGACACTGAAATACTGCATAGAATAATTAACTTATATGGCCACTTTTTTCAACAAACAATGTAATTTATAAATGTATATGTGTGACAATATAGCTTGCATTGCAAGGTTCCAATGCTGGCCAGCAAAGATGATGACAGAAACTTAGTGCGTGTACAGATGCATGGTATACCATGCTGCTGCATATAGCCTTTGACAGTCCATATAGCATTGATTGGTAAATCTATGCATCATAAAATCTATACAAATACAGAGCAGTAGGCAGTACTTGTCTTAGAAAAAAGGTCTCAAAGTAAAGAACAGGATTCACATAGTGAACACTTCAGTACTTCACAGCAAACCTAAAAAGGTAAAGTATGACGAACTGATGGGCAAGGAGCCAAGGAATCAGGGGAACATCTGGTGTTGTTCTCCAACATACCAAGCATGTACCACGAATCAGTCTTGTCGTGACATACTCATCAGGTTAGCATGTTACTCTATGTAGTGCATATCTTACAGCACATTGTCACATGATCGAAGCAAGAGATATAGATGTAACTCTGGTCAGTCAATGTGGAAAAAATAACTTCTAGACGAAATGGTAATATGGTATAGACATGTAACCCAACATAGTAATATATTCTAAAATATGAAACAACTATCCAATAGCATTTACATGCTCCTGGTTTGTAAAAACTCATCAAGCCTGGACATTTATAATCCTATATCTTAAGGGTCATGAACATAATACTGGAAGCGCATGAGGTATATCAACTGGAATCAACCACTCGCTAGAAAAGAAAGGCAGAAAGCAGTTGGGGAATGCTTCTAAGGATCTCTAACCAATAGACAGTGACTAAGGAAAAGACTACAAAGCAACCTAAGGGAACATCATGTTAGGTACAACATGGCCTGGTTCTTGAAAATGATTAAAAAAGAAAAACTTCTTGTACCTAACTTCAAAAATCAGAAGGCAAAAGTTTCGCATTGGAAGGTACCGAGCAACTCCTAACAGTACATAGTGTGTCCCACTCCAGCTTTAAAGGTGTCACTAACAACTCTGGTACAAGACAGCTGAACTTGATCCAATCACAGCCAAAATATAAATACTATTGTTCGAAAACCACAAGTACAAAATATCTTCTGGTTGGAGAAACCATAAAACCAGAAGGCTTTGCGCTAAATTCTCACGACGATCCATAATTCAATATGGTAGGAGCAAAAGGATTCACACACACAATAAGCACTAGCACCTCACAATTCACTAGCTCAATTCAAATTGAAGCCCTTCTTATTCTTACTTCTGAGTAAAACTGGTTTAAATTTCTCCCAATTTGATCACGCAGGCATAACTCATACAATTTGCACTATAATAACTTATCCAAGCCCACAAATTATGTTGACTTAGGCCACAGTATCAGGTCAACTAACCCAAAATTTAAAAACCACTCACTGTAACATCTAGATTGCAGCATTAGCTCTCATCAGGATTGCTACACGAACAACGCAAGGAATCATCATGCAAAATTCACCAGAATAGGAGCCTAATTCCATATGATTCAGGCAAATTCGCCGAAATGGGACTATTAAACACCAACCTGTGCGGTCACCACAGAACGCGCAAGCAACCCAATCCCTTCCCGCGAAACAACGACGCCGAAAGGCACCAAAGCCAAACAATTCGAGCGAATTCCGCAGAGACGCGCGTCCTCGCAAGCGTCCAATCCGAACCGAACACCCAGAGCAGGCAACTCGAGGCGCTCGCGGATCAGATCGAACCGGAGGCCGAGCCCAATCGAAGCCTCCCGCCGCCGCCGCCGCCGCGCCCAAATAAAATCCCCGAGCCCCCAAGCTCGATTCGGCGCGGAAACCCTAGCTCGCGGCCTCGCGCTGGTCGGTCGGAGCTAATGGAGGCGAGGGGAGGCTAGCCGCTGGAGGAAGGAAGAGGCGATAGAGGAATGGAGAGGAGGGGAAAATTTATTAACGGGGACAGACAGCACGGCAACGATATAGTGGGTTTTGCTTTGCCACAATTTAATTTCAATTTCGATTTAAATTAGTTAATTAATTAAAGCTAATCCTGCCTTTTTGCGTCCTAATTATGGCACGGAGCTATCTTCCACGAACAAAGCAGAAAAGGGCCGGACGCCGATTGCCCCGGCCCTACCAGCGCGGCAGCGCCTGCTTTCCTTCGGTTAATCTGCTTGCCTCCCGCTGGTGGTGGCCAGATGGGCGTCACACTCGGCACGGCACGGGCACAACCACGAGCACGCCTGCAAAACAGATGGGTCCTGTTACGTCGGTTCGAGTTATTTGGCTTGATGGGTCGGTTACGGTCTATTTAGCACGTTAAGTTTGAAAAATTAAAAATTAGAAAAAATATGTAGAATTTAGAATTAGATATAAAAAAATGTAAAAAAAAATAAGATAAACATATTTAAAATGTAATAAAGAGCTTTATTAATGTTCAAATGGTTGTCTCGTTAAAAATTTTACTAAGTAAAAACTCAATATGAAAAAACTTTAGTAAAAAAAGTACAACCTATAGTTCTACATACATCCATGTTCTACGTGTCGTTGTCTAGATAAAGATTTTTGAACACCTCTGACAACTCTGGATTTTTCACAGAGAGTTGTGTTTGTGAATCAACTTATTCTTAGTCCTTCATTGTTAAAAGTTTCTCCACCATCTCACTTGTGAGACGTGTTCTCTTCTCCAATATTCTTTCAGAAAGACTGAAAGCAGACTCGGGGGAAACCGTTGACACAGGAATAGTTAACACATGATATGCTAACTTATGGTCATGCTACGAGTGCAAAATTTTAAAGTTTTCTGAGTTAAAATGCACTGTATCGCTGTCCAGAAAAGCATATAGTTCTCCACTCCTTGGGTGAGAGGTTGGTCTTAGACTTTGTTGAAAAGGTGCTGATGTAGAAGAAGAAAACTTGGACATAGAGGAAGAGCCTGCGCCCCAGATCTTGCCCCACAGATTTATCTTGTTGCTTGAGGTGGGTGCAACTGGAGGTCGTTGCAAGTAAACTTCCTGAAACTTATTTTTGTACCTTTGAAAAACCTCATCTAATCAAGAATGAACATATGCAAAATAGTTAGAATAGTCTAGCCCTATAGCATCACTAAGAAGATCAAGAACATTAGCAAATCCGTCAATTTTAGCTCTAAGATCTAAAATAAATGCAAATGCATATAGGAAATATATTTCCCTCCAAAATTTAAGGTATTTAGTTTTCATAGCAACAATAGCATCTCTTAAAACTGTATCGTTTTCATAGTTTGTTAAATAACTAGCAATCTGTAAAATACTATGCACAATAATAGAAAATGTTGGATAATAGACAACATACAAAGAACAGTGAACTCATAAAAATTTCTAAAAACTGAAATATCTTCTCAATAACGAACTAATGTTGCCCAGTCAATATTATACTACCGTCAGTGCTCTGATAGTACATTTGAATAAAAACAGAATATATACTCTTATATGGTAAAAGGACTCTTAAGCATCAGGTAAGTAGAGTTTCATCTTACCGGCATGTCTAAACCGAACTTTCTTGGATGTACACACATCGTTCTGCAGAAGTTCTTATATGTTGCTATTCTTATATTAGAATTATTCAAGTAAGATATCGCATCACGAAAAGCTTTAATATACGGATTCAACCATACTTGATTATAAGGTTAATAATATGACAAGCGTATTACTGATGTAGCAAGAAGGAATCGGCGTACGTACTCAGCACTGGAGTAAGAATATTCGTGACCCTAGACTTTGAAGTGACATTGTCTAAAGTAATTGATAATATTTTGTCTGTAAGACCAAAGTCTTCCACGACTTTGATAATACAGTCCACAATATTATCATTCGTATGTGCTACATCAATTAATTTGAAACCTATAATTCTTTTCTCTATTACCTAGTCGTCATTAACATAATAAGCAACTATACTAAGATAATTCTCCCTAGCCCAACTACTCCATATGTCCGAGGTTAGGGTCACCGAAAATATGCACGTACTAAATAGTTCTATTATTTTATTACAATGTATATTGTAGTATTTTACTTGATTCCTAGTTGTTGTCTGTCTAGAAACGATAAAAAATCTAGAATTATGCACAATCCTAATGTAAGTTTAGAAAGCAGCAAACTCCTCAAAACCTAACGGTAAATTCTTAGAAGCAATTAAACGACGAATAGATTGACGGGCTACCTCGGGATTGTAGTCCCAGCTACGTACTGTACTGTCGGGGTTGTACTACAGCTGCGTCTGCCTCATCACTAATCCTTGCTTGGCCTTACATCTTGTAGCATGTCTAAGCAAGTGTCTCGTTCTACCTGTAGACCTTGCAGACAATTCATTGCAATAAAATTCTATAAATAGCATATGGTACCTCATTCCCCTGTGCGTCTGGCTTGATTGTTCTATCGAAATTCTCCCACACTCCCAATGTAGACAGCCTCGGCCTCTTTGCTCCGGTGGTTACCAGCGAAGATGCTGTCGTGGAGCCTGATGATGGGACTCTGCCTTGCCCTTCCAGTAACAATTGAGGTTGGTTTGGGGCAGCTACAGCCTCCATGAATGCAACTTCCTCCAGTGAAAGTCTGTAATCACCAAGAGCAAAGCTATCGTAATTATCCATAACAAAAACTGCAAAATCGAAACAAACACTATTATTACTTTCATCTTAGCATAAAAAATACTAACAATAAAAGTATGCAAAAATAGTATTGTACCTCTTTTGCTTATTTGCTGCCGAAAATTGAATTTTTCAAAATTTGGCATAATTTTTTGAATTTGCCAAATTATCTCACAATGAATTTGAATTTGCACAACAGAATTTCAAAGAGAGATTGAGGAATGGATGGGTGCTGGATGAGGAGGGTGTGGTGTTTATTTATAGAAAACATTTAAGGATTTTTTTTTGGCTATTTTTAAAGCTCCAAACAGTCAAAAGTGGTAAAAACGGTCAAAAACGCCCAACGGGCCGAGCCGTGCCAGGCACAGCCTACCGTACCAACGCGGTCCACTTGGGCCTCCCCCATTTCTCCCTGTGTCACGCGCCCTACTACCTGCCCCTTCACCCGTCGCCCTCCACACCACCCCACGCCTGCTCCACCCCCACCCGGCCTCCTCCCTCCGCGCTGTGCCCCCTGCACCTGCCCCTTCCTAGCCTCCTCCCTCCGTACCTACCACATCCTCCCCTCCCTTCCTCCCTCTTCTCCCTCCACTCTGGCTGTCGGCCGCGCCGCCTCCTCCCTCTTCTCCCTCCGCTCCAGTCGCGGCCATGTCCCCTCCTCCCTCGTCTCCCTCTGCTTCGGCTGTCGGTTGCGCCACCGCCTCCCTCTTCTCCCTCTGCTCCGGCCGTGGTCCCGTCCCCTCCTTGGCTCCCCCTCTTCTCTTCTTGCCCCGCACCGGTCCCCTCCTCCCTCTTCTCTTCTCCCCCTGTGCCGCCCGCGCCCGTAGGTTACAGCCCCGCACCGGCCTCCTCAGTGTCAACGCCCTCCTCCTCGTCGTCGCTCTCTGTCGCCTGCCACCACAAGTTTGCCCTTTGGCTTCTGGCTTCCTCCCTCTCCCCTCACCTAGTCAGGCCAGATGGGCCGTGTCGGGCTCGTGCCATACTTGGCACGGCCCGGCGCTGTACATGTGTAACACCTCGGCCCAACACGGAGCCCAGAATGCCCACTAATCTAATCTAGCTATCAATTTTAACAATAATTAACACAAAATTACAGCAAGTATATCAAAGATAAACCCGTCTACGAGTCACAATAACACAAGGATAACAATAAAGAGATCATGGATAATTTATTCATAGGAAGCATGCCAAAATAATAAACCAAGATCAACGCAAAACCAAACTAATCAAGTCTATTTAATGAATAATCAACTAAGGCTAAGCAATAATATCAGTTCCTAATTATAACTTATCACACTAATAAACTGTCCACGATCAATAGTTATTGAAATTGAGTGAATGACATGATTCCAAGTGTGTGCTAGCCCCTCTCATGAGCAACATCGTCAATGATCACCTAAAAACAACAATAGAGTAAGGATGAGCCCACGACTCAGCAAGCACAATAATAAACAATGAATAATGCTTAATCAACGGTAAACAATATCATCATCAACATCAATTATTTCTATTTTCTTTATTCTCATATTCAATTATTCAATTCTCTTTTCATTATGTGCATTCATATGCTACATGTTCACATGCACTTCTTTCGCGTATACCGGTATATCGTGAGTGAACACTTGCGATATTGTTCACTCTCAAGCCCATCCTCCTCAAGGATCGGGGACCTCCTCTACTTTCATAGAGTTGTGATCACCACGATCACCTTCTCATATGCAATGATGTTTATTAATGCACAATTATTCATAGATTCATAATTATTAACATTATCCAACATTCTTATATCCATCAATACGAATAAAATCATGACCATTCACATTACTTGCAATTAAATAAAGTAAAAGCACAAACAATATAATGGTAATGAGTGGTAAAGAATACAATGATCAACCAATGAATACTGTCTACCATGCGCTTGCCTCTTTATCCCCATAGAGTTGGATAGCAAGGCGGCGGCAAAGCGCTAGAAACTGCACTCCCTGAACAAACAATTCAAAACACATCTCAAAATCCCGTCATCACAGCACCAAACAATACACTTAATTGCCCTCACACTTTTATGCCAAAACGACACAATTAACCCAATTCTACCAGAGGCACTACTCGCTGTCCCAGTAGTAAAAACGCTCTAAATTATTCACTCTAACTCCAAATTCAACCAACCAAGACTTTCTGGAATCCTCACAAAAAAGTCTACAACTTTCTAGTTGTGGCGAACCTCTCATTTTATCATTTTCTACCCCGTTTTTTTTTTACCCGAAGACCGTTCCAGAATCTGTCAGAACAGTTCATTTCACAATTTTATAACTTTAATTCTAAAACTTGAAAATATGTTAAACTGACCCTTCTAGAAACTACACGAGTTCTAGAAACTACAAAAAGTTTTCTACATTATTTAAGTTGTCACTATAATTTAATTTTACCATCTACTATATAAAACTGACTTTTCTTCATAACGTCTACCAGCTACGTCCAAAATCTAAAAAGCGACCTTCCCGAGATTGTACCTTTTCGCTTGCTACTCCGATTATAATGTTCCAGACCTTCCTGAAAATCTAATGTGATTATCTAACTTTTCTCTAATTAGACTGACATCTGAATCCAATTCTAAATATACCTAATCACCCCCGTAAGGTTGTACACCTAACCTTGACAAATTATGGCAGATTGAAAACTAACTTTTGCCTAATCGAAACGACCTATAAAATTAACAACGACTAATCAAAGGCAAAACCTAGGGATTATCTGGCGTTACCCTTGAAGATCACGATGGATCAGAGAAACCCCGCGAAAAAACCTTCCCTTCTTCCCTCTCCTTCCTTCTTCCTTCTTCTTCTTTTCCCTTCTTCTTCCTTTGCAGCACAGGTAGTAGCACTCTTTTAGCATAGAGAATCACCCCCCATGCCAACACATCACGCACGCATGCATGCAACAACTTCTTTCTTTCCGCCCTCTCTCTCTCTCTGCAGGACATGCCCAAGGAATAAAGGCGGCAAAGCAGCGCATGCTTGCATGCAGGCAAGCTGTTCGTTGGCACATTAAGTATACTGCATGCAAGGCTCATAGCAGGCTGCAGAAAAAAATAATTGGCGCATGCAGGAAAAACAACACATGCATGCAGTCGGCAGAAGCTATGCAGGGCAAAGAAGATTGGCAGGAGCGGCAGGTAGATGCGGTGGCTTTGCATGCAGGGCAGGTGCAGAGGGCGGTAGAGGGCCAGGAAGACGCAGGCATAAGCGGCGATCAGCGCAAGGGTTGTGGTGAAGGCTGGGCACACAGGACAGTCAGCGTGAGGCGGCGAGGGAAGGCAAGGCGACGGCTAGGGTTTGAGGACGGTCGGCCTCCTAGTCCCTCTTATGGCCGGCTCCCCCCTTGGGCCCAAAAGTCGTGGGTCGAAGGCCCAAGGTCCAATTCTCTCACAAATTGTGAATTTCCTTTTTTTAATTCCTTTAATTACTTATTTATAAAATGAGATATTGCATTCTACCCCCTTAAACAGAATTCTACCCGTCATCCTACTTGAAAGAACACCAAAAACTAAAATTAACAATAGTTAACACGTATCCGACGTGAACAACTCTGGATACCGCTCGTGCATGCGAGACTCCAACTCCCAAATCAATTCTCACTCAAACAGATGCGACCACAAAACACTGACATACTGCAATGCCTTATGCATCAACACCCTCTCCAATTACGTAGGTACACGTATCGGACGGGTCTCGAAGGTATGGTCTTACTCATTGGCCGACGACTCTAACAAAAACTCATGCTCCAGATCTCTCAAGTACTCTTTCAACACCGGATCATACAAAACGTTTGTACCCTGCGCTTGGACTCGAGACGGTCCTAGCGATACGCCATCTTCTAAATCCCCGCAATTATCGGGAATGATCCAACATACCTTGGGCTAAACCTCCCTTTGGTACTAAACCACACAACCCGCACAAATCACACGAAACTCTTATTTCCTCTCTCAATCAATCACTTCACCTTTGCAAGAAGTCTCCTTTAACAAGGGACACAAACAACTCACCTTAAACCATCCCTCTTACAAAAAGAACCCAACTGAAAAACAAAGGATGCTCATCACAGCCACGCATTACCAACTCCCCTCCAAAAGAGTCAAATCCAAAATCGAAGACACATCATGGAAACTTTTCCACTTTTCAAGTAGGCAGTTTGCCAATAAACACCACATAAACCAAAAACGAAATAATTCGAATATCCAAATCAATCATTTTCTTTGTTTTTCTGAACTAGGAAAAACCACACATACCAACATAAAGCCAACTCAAATTGCAATTGTCTTCTGTCATAAACACACAGCTCAAACAAGAATTAAGAGAGCATTTCACTACCCGAGAAAATATTTTTTTCTCAATCTTTCTTTTAGGAATAAACTTTCTCTCAAATCATGGGATTCCAAATCATCACACTAACTCATTCCTCTTAACCGGGTAAACTCAAAGCGATTCTCAACCTGAAAGCAACAATCACACTCATCTATAGGGGTTCTACTAATCCACAAAAAGATACTCTAGTCCACTCCTCTACCAAAGGAATTATTTTAACAAATGATTCTCAACAACTCAATAAAAGATTACACCTAAAATCCCATCACCTCAATCCCTTAAGAATAATCAACTTCAAATTTCCAGCACACACTCCTGCCACAACTAAAATGAATTCTATTATTGACCATCTCAATTATCGGAATCCAACCTGTTCCATTTTTTCACCTAATCGTGAGTAACCAAGATGCTAGTATAACAATGCAAAGCCCAAATTCAACCTCTAAGACTCCTACAATGAACTTGTGGTATAATTGATAGAAAATTCTCAGATTCGATGGCTAAAATTCCCACAATCCAAACAATATTCACAATCATTAATATCAACATTCCTTACTAATCAATTAACTGCCCCAAAATGATTAATTTCACTAATCTTGGACCCTCACTAAACCACACCATACAATTTCACCTGCACAACCTTGTAAATTACACAATCGCAATACCCTAACTATTTGATAATTCTAATATTCCACCAACATGAACAAATATTCTTGGATAACCATTTACTATAGATTCTACTAGTTGTAACAATATAACCAGTTTTACCACAACGACCATCATTACTTTTAGATCTAATTCTCTACAAGATTTATATCACAAAATCAATTCATCCTCCAATGCTCTTCAAATAACATGCAACCCAAGGTCTCAGAACATCATGTGCTTGACCACTACTAATCAGTTGCCACTATACACTTTATAAAGTTTTGTAAAATAAAATCGATTATTCCTTTCTCAAAAGAAGAGGCAAATAAAACAATTTTCAGCACCTAGAAAAATATTTACTACTTACAGTAAATACAAGACCAAGGGAAATAGTCAAATAGCAATTATCTCAGAAAAGTAAAAGACGAGACCATAGTTGAGGGCATATGTTCCAGAAGAAAAGAGAATTAAACCTCAACAAACAATAGTAAAACATTGCTATTGAAACTCGATAAATTTTATAAACTTTTATACAGTAAAACAGAAAGGTTAAGCACACTCTAATATGCTGCAAGTCATAAGACTTGACTCCAGCCTTAAATACCTCTACTACACACTTTATTTTAACAAAGAAAACGATTTTCTTTAACTACCACAATACTTTGCATCTCACATGAATAACTTAAGAACCAATAAAAATTTTCAACACATCACTTTGCTCAAACCAATTTCAGCTATTACATAAATTATGAATTCTAAATTATCACGAATGCAAAACTCAAAAAAATTTCATTTAAATGATATCACAAAAGGCGATCAAATTATTTCCTTTCCAGAAGAATCAACACCGCCCTCACAACCCTTTACTTACAATCTTACTAACACCCATATAATACACTCTTGGTAAGAATCAATGTACCTTACTACCCCATCATAAAATTTTCCAAAAACACAATAAATTGCTTCATTTTTTTTTTGTTCTCAATAAGATTGTAATAATCAACTTGATCTAGCGACAACCTAGTGCACAAGGCATAAAGTTGAAACAAAACTCTTTTTTTTTAACAAGGACATACTATCATATAAAAATTTCGCAAGGCACACTAATAAAGATCACTTATCAAGTTTCATCCATTCAATTCTTAGTGATGCTCAACATCAATTTTAATGTATACTAATTCTACTGTAGAGATTATCATTAACAACTAGCGATCATATTAATCATGGAAATATTTATGGTCCCATCTCTATTTGCAATCACACAAGCATACAAACACATATTCAATATTTCATCTTATGCTTAGAAACTAGTGCAAAAATATTATTAAAAATTTACTAACATAATCTCAATAAGACAAGGTTTCACAAAGCGTTACATCAATATTCATTTAATCATTTATGCATGTTTTGGTCATTTTACCATGGCAAGAATCAGGTAAATCTAGCATTTATATAAGATCATCAAATAGCCAAATAGAAGACAAATTCAAGATTAATATCTACTAAGGCAATAATCTAGCACATCCTTAACTTAATCATCCCGAACGGTCAGATTAATCATAACAAGACCAATTAATCCAATTTCTCCAACCAATTTAGCAAATTAAACAATCTTAATGATTAAAGTAGTTCATCAATGTTCCACACTTCTTAATAACTCTATTGATTCTAATTAGGTACAACCATACTCTTAATCACAGTTCATCAAGAAACTACTACAATACAACATCAAATTAATCAACTACACTTTCGATGGTACTAGTTAAGATTAATTATGCACCACATCCAACTTGATAACTCATACCATATCAATTAATTTTCTACAATTACAACCTCTCACTTAATCATAAAAGACATTATAAAAAAGGTTCTGACACTATCTTTCATAAAAAGAGGTATTAAACTTCAACACACAAAATACCAAAAAAAAATACATAGGGTCAAAGCTTCCACAAGTTAAAGAACTTGCAAAAGAAAACTTTCATCATCCAAAATACCAAGCTAACAAATGAGCCGCGTTTCCCAACAAGAAAGGCATAATTCTCGTGAAAAGATTAATATTGCAAATTAACAACGTTCACAAGAAACATCAACGGATCAATAGTCGGGTGAACAAATATTGCTTTATGGAACCAATAAAGACCAATGGAAACCCATCAACTGTATTGTAACCACTAACCCCAGAAAAAATTCATCAACCACAACTATAACAAGGATAAACAAATGCAAACTCAATGAAGAGAACAACTTTTCTGTAGAAACTCATTCTCAACACCTGTAATTAAGTTACCCGGGGTAACCACTTCACTATCCCCATACCATGAACGATGGTATAACCTGGACATACCCATAGCCACAACCACGATCTCTACATCTCGACATTGACTATCATCACACATAACAATCATATAATCAAATCATAAGCATTCATAATCAATTCATATTAGTAATCATCAATACGACATAACAGAAACGCAATTGCAATGCTTGACCCATCCTATCCTACTATGCACAGTGTATCAAGTTTTAAGTTAATTAATAATTAACAAATTTTAGTTAATTTTACTAGTCCTAAAATAAATTTTAGCAAATTAAGTTTACATAAGTTGTTAATCTATTCACCACGGAACCTAAAGCCCGCTCTGATACCAACTGTAACACTCCGGCCCAACACAGAGCCCAGAATGCCACTAATCTAACCTAGCTATCAATTTTAACAACAATTAACACTACATTACAACAAGCATATCAAAGGTAAAACACGTTCACGGGTCACAATAACACAAGGATAACAATAAAGAAATCATGGATAATTAATTCATAGGAGGCGTGCCAAAATAATAAACAGAGATCAACGCAAAATCAAACCAATCAAATCTATTAAAAGAATAATCAACTAAGGCTAAGCAATAATATCCATTCCTAATGATAATTTATCACACTAATAAACTGTCTCATGATCAATAGTTCTTGTAATGGAGTAAATGACATGAATCCAAGTGTGTGCTAGCCCTTCCCGTGAGCAAGTTCGTCAATAGTCACCTAAAAACAATAGTAGAGTAAGGGTGAGTCCACGACCCGGCAAGCACAATAATAAACATTGAGTAATGCTTAATCAGCAGTAAACAATATCATCATCAACATCAATTGTTCTCTTTTCTTTATTTTCATGCTCAGTCATTCAATTCTCTTCTATTTATTCGCATACACAGTCATCAAATACTTTTCATTCAATACATCTCGACACTATATGTCCACATACACTTCTTTCGCGTATACCGGTATAGCGTGAGTGAATACTCGCGACAATGTTCACTCTCAAGCCCATCCTCCTCAAGGATCAGGGACCTCCTCTACTCTCATGGAGTAGTGATCAACATGATCACCTTCTCATATACAATGATGTTTATGAATACACGACTATTAATAGATTCATTATTATTAACATTATCCAACATTCTCATATCCATCAATACGAATAAAATCATGACTATTTACATTGCTTGCAATTAAATAAAGTAAAATCACAAATAATATAATGGTAATGAGTGGTAAAGAAATACAATGATCAATCAATGAACACTGTCTACCATGCACTTGCTCCTTTATCCCTATGAAGTTAGATAGCGAAGTGGTGACAAACCACCGAAGACCACACTCCCTGGACAAACAATTCAAAACACGTCTCAAAATTGTAACATCACATCACCGACACTTTATTCTAACCGCCCTCACACTTCTATGCCAAATCGACCCATTTAACCAAAAAACTTCCGGACACACTACCCGTTGTCCCCGTAGTAAAACAGACCTAACTTATTCATTCGAACTCCAAACTTCACCATCCAAGACTTTTTGGAATCCTCACGAAATAACCTACAATTTCCTAGTTATGACGAACATCTGATTCTACCGTTTTCTACCCTGTTTTTTTACCCGAAAACCATTCCAGAATCTATCAGAACAACCCGTTTCACAATTTTATATCTTTAATTCTAAAACTTGAAAAATATAAGAACAATATAAGTTCTGGAAACTACACAATATTTCATATATTATTCAAACTGACACCAATATTTAATGTTACCATCTACTACACGAAAAGAACCCATCTTCACGACGTCTGCCAGTTACGTCCAGAATCTGGATAGCAACCTTCCCGAGGCTTTCGCTACTCCGATTCTAATATTTCAGACCTTCCTGGAAAACTAACAAGATTATTTAACTTTTATCTAATTAGACCGATCTCTGAATCCAATTCTAAATATCCCTAATCACCCCCGCAAGGTTTTGCATCTAACCTCGACGAACTAGGGCATACTGAAATCGACTCTTCCCATTACCCAAACGATATACCGAATGAACAACGACTAATCCATGGCAACCTAGGGATTATCAGAGATTACCCTTGAAGATCGCGACATCGATCACAAAACCCCGTGAATTTTCCTCTATTCCACCCTTCTTTCCTCTCCTTCCTGGCCTTGGTTTCTCCTTGTCCCTCCTCTGATGGCAGCAATCCACACTAGCAGTCCATGTATGCAAATAGCTTGAAATCATGCACATGCAAAGCTAGTAGCGGTAGGAGCAACATGTAGGCAGGACATGCAACGGTTGGAAGCAGCGGCAACCAGGCGGTGGCTTGAGCAAGCAGGCAGATGGGGAGGTGGCTTGGCGCCAGCAACTAGGAGCAGGTGGCGAATGGGAGGAGTTAGGCTAGGGTTTTGGTTAGCCCCTCTCCCCCCTTACTTATGTGGGTGGCCAGGCCCCTCTTAGACCATGGGCCGAAGGCCCACCACTATCTTCCCTTTCCCACTAATTCAGATTATTATTAAAAAAAATTAATTCATTTATTACTCATTTATAAAATGGGATACTACAATCTATGCAGCAACTGTCATTGATGGCCGATTTCTAGAATTTCACAATGAATTTGAATTTGCACGCCAGAATTTCAAAGAGAGATTGAGGAATGAATGAATGCTGAATGAGGGGGTATGGTGGCTATTTACAGAAAACATTTCAGGATTTTTTTGAATTTTTTTGCTATTTTTAAAGCCCTAAATGGTCAAAAGCGATAAAAAAATTAGTCAAAAAGCACCCAACGGGTAGATTCCCCCAGGCCGAGCCGTGCCAGGCGCGACCCACCATGCCGACGTGGCCCAATTGGGCCTCTCCCTTTTCTCCTCGTGCCACGCACCCCTACCGCCTGCCACTTCACCCACCGCCTTCCACGCCACCCCATGCCGGCACCCCCAACCGGCCTCCTTCCTCCACGCCGCTCGCGTCGCCCCGAGCCACTACACCTGCCCCCTCCTGACCTCCTCCCTCCGCATCGGCCGCATCCTCGCATCCCTTCCACCTTCTTCTCCCTTCGAGCCGGCCGCCGCCTCGCCGCCTCCTTCCTCTTCTCCCTTTGCTCCGGTCGTCGGCCGTGCCACCTCCTCCCTCTTCTCCCTCCCCTCCGGCCGAGACCCCGTCCCCTCCTCCCTCTTCTCCCTCCACGCTGGCCACCTCCTCCCTCTTCTCCCTCCGCTTCGCCCGTCGGCCACGCCACCGCCTCTCTCTTCTCCCTCCACTTCGGCCGCGGCCCCATCCCCTCCTATGCTCTCCCCTCTTCTCTTCTTCCCCCGCACCGGTCCCCTCCTCCCTCTTCTCTTCTCTCCCCATGCCGCACGCGCCCGCATGCTGTAGCCCGCACCAGCCTCCTCCTCCTCAGTGCCGGTGTCCTCCTCATCGTCGGCACCACACCGCAGCTCTCTACCACCTGCCGCCGCTGGTCTGCCCTTTGGCTTCTGGGCTTCCTCCCCTCTCCTCACTGAGTCAGGCCGGATGGGCCGTGTTGGGCCCATGTTGTGCTTGGCACGGCCCGGCGTTGTACATACCGAGCCGCCCAGCGTGCGTGGTGCCAACCAAGCATGTCGTCGTTGCGCCGCGTCCGCCCGGCCGTGTACAATGTGGGTCGTGCGTGCATGGGTGGGCCACGATTCGTGCCTCGGGCCGGCCTAGCGGGCACAACTCATCTGGCCACCTCTACCTCCTGTGGCGATGGATTGGGATCCTCTGCATCGAAGTTATGGATCTACAGTGGCATGGTATTAGGAGTGATCTCTATCGTCCGATCGAAAATTAAAGGTCCAGATCATTTGCTACAGTACACTGCAGAGTACTGTTTATCATCTCACAAACGCATTGTTCGGATATGATAGCAATGCAGAGGATTCAGATCCCGGAACGATTGTCTGCTTTATTTTATTATTTTTTCGGCTTGGCCCAGACGCGCATGGACGGCCCACTTGTCGGTCACTGTGGGTGACAAGCACAGGCAGGAGGAGGTGGGTGTTGTTGCACTCAGCTCGGCCCATTTGGAAGGAGCTGCATAGTTGGCCTCCGCTTACATTTTGAAGTCTGCAAATATTAGCCCTTGGGGTAGACACTGCATCCTTTTGCACAGTAGCGCGGAAACTTTTCTCAGCGAGGAATTCTTCCGGGCGTATGACTGTTTTTCACTGAGGGGGTGGATCGAAGCGATTGAAAGCGAAGAATTGACCTTAAACGAAGCACTTCGTCTGTTGGCATTGTGGAAGGAATGCAAAAATCATATGAAAATTGTGAAATTCCTACCTTCATATGTGAAATTCCTACCTTCGAAATGGGCCTTAGATGGCCGAATAACTTCACCTCTGGGATTCATTTCACCCTGTCCCTGCACTCCCAGTAAAATCCAGCATTCAAATCTTGCCTAGAAAGTGTAAGCTGGAGCAGCAGAGTATTTTTCAGACCCTACTTAGGTCAAGTCAGGGTTGTTTAGACCACGGTGTGTGGAGCCAATTGTAGCAAGCCCAACGTTGGTGAGCCCATGTTAGATTCAGATCGAATCTAAGTTTGGTTAGGCCAACCCCAAATTATTTCCCTTTCAGCGCCTATTTAAACTAAGCCCGGCCTTGCTTTTGTCTGGGCTCTGTGCTCAGCTAAGTTTGAGCTTGGGCCTTGGCATGGGCCATTCTTACGGGTCGGTGTTTGTCTAAGGGTATATATAATATACAGACAACTGCTGTTTATAACAACTCTCCGTATCACTTATAGAAAATACTAAAGATAATTCATACAATGGTACAAATAACTGTTTGTCTTTATAGAACACAAAATCTTTTAATGTTTTTTTTTTGTTTCTAGTGTTACAGTCGGTTACAGGATTGTAAACACCATCTTTCTCTTTTTTCATTCTCTTTCATCTACGTCAGTAAAAATCCTATGTGGCAGGGACTATAGATGACTGGCATAAACCCATGGTACATACTCTAAGCATATTAAGTCCGGCCGAAAATCCATTACTCACAATTTTCTTTTGAGAGGGGTTTTCTTGTTTCTATTCTTTTTTTTTTGCAATGCGATCAAGGGTGGGGCTAGGTCTCTAGTACAATAGCCAGAGGTCTAGGATAAAAAGTCCTTCTATTTTTTTAAATTTTTTTAGTAAAATACGACTTTAGACCAAAAGTAGTCGGACCGGCACGTGGCCACTCCGCCCCGGAATGCGATTACTTTCATTTGGATATGTGGTGTACCGGTACAATGCTACAGAGTTTATCAAGATATGGATGCTACTGACCTCAAACAAAAGATAGGAAATCCTTAAAAAAAAAAGACACGGAAGACCTCGATGAATGATATTAAATCTCGAAAATAAAAAATACTCTGAAAAAAGAGAGAGACATGGATGGAGCAGAGGAGCAGATGATATCACTCCATACCTCTGTGAAAATATTTATGCAGTTTGCAGACTTTTTTCTTCTCACAGAACACAGTTAACACGTTAGGAGCATGTAGCAATGAACTGCTTGTAATCGGCAACTGCTTGTCGTTTTATATTCAGTTGGAATCCAATTGCTGCGGCCTTAAGTTGCTTGACAAGTACTCTATGTTCATGAATATATGATATTTTAGACATCGATACGATCTCTAATATACAATTTTGATCATTACTTTTCTATATGAATATGTTTATAAAATAAAATAATTATTATATTATGAATATATTTTTCATAACTAATTTAATGATTTCAATTCTCATTACCAATACAAATAGATTTTTATATATTAGTGATCAAAGATAAAGAAGTTTAACTGTATCCTTTCTAAAATATAATGTATTTATGAACGAATGGAGTAATTCCCACTGATTCCAGGTAGTTGCTGTAAATTCAAGCCGACCAGGTCACGTTGCAATAACCAAATTTCGACGACATCGGAACAATGATTGATGAGATAGATTAGAGAATATATTCCACAGAGGTCCCTAAAAAATTCTTATATTCGCAAGACACATGGCACAACCTCACCATCCCAGCTTATAGCTCACTACAGCAAGATATTATTTTCTAAAGCATACAAACACCTAGGAGGCTACACTGCAAGTAAAAAATTCGTAGAATCGTAATCTATCACCGAACACTGAAGCCATCATCCTCCACGTGCACGTTTTAGATCTTAACCCCTTAGTTAATGACACTGCGATTCGAAATTCAAATTCAAATTCAAATCAAACCACCTGAAAATTATTTAAAAGACCCCACACGAGCATGGATTCAAAGGAATTATTAAAAAATAAAATTCGAATGCTGCGCTGTTACAAGTACAACCGCAGGTGAGCCACCCACGGGTCTCGCACCGTCCATCCCTAAAAGATCGCCACGTCCCGCCACCCCCCAACACCCCCCAATGTCCGTCGCCACCGGCGGAGGCGTCGTCCCCCGTGCCCAATGCCCAAGCCCCACCACGCCCCTTTCCCTCCGCCGCCGCCGCTCCCGCTCGCCATCCTCCCGCCGCGCCACTGCCCGCTCGCCACCGCGCTCCTCGCGCTGCTCTCCCTCCTCCTCGCCACGGCGCTCTGGCTCCTCCTCGTCCTGTCCCCGGCCACGGCCCCCGTCGCGCGCTCCGCGCTGTCATATGCGGCGGCGGACGCGGCGGCCGAGTTGCTCGCCGCCAACGACGTGTCCGCCCCGCTCGCGTTTGGCCACATCGTCTTCGGAATCGCGGGCTCGGCGCACCTCTGGCCGCGCCGCCGCGAGTACGTCCGCCTGTGGTGGGACCCGTCCTCCATGCGCGGCCACGTCTGGCTCGACGCGGGCGCCCCCGCTGCGCCGGGGCCCAGCGCTCCCGGAGAGGGCTCCCTGCCGCCGATCCGGGTGTCGGAGGACACCTCGCGGTTCCGGTACACCAACCCCACGGGCCACCCCTCCGGCCTCCGGATCGCGCGCATCGCGGCCGAGGCCGTGCGGCTCGTGGGCGGCGGCGGAGCGCGGTGGGTCGTGCTCGTGGACGACGACACCGTCCTGTCCGCGGACAACCTGGTGACCGTGCTCGGCAAGTACGACTGGAGGGAGATGGTGTACGTCGGGGCGCCGTCGGAGAGCCACTCGGCGAACACGTACTTCAGCCACAGCATGGCGTTTGGAGGCGGCGGCGTCGCGCTCAGCTTCCCCCTCGCCGCCGCGCTCGGGCGGACACTCGACGTGTGCATCGAGAGGTACCCCAGGCTGTATGGAAGCGACGACCGCCTCCATGCTTGCATTACGGAGCTCGGCGTGCCCCTCTCCCGCGAGTATGGATTCCATCAGGTATGATGGAGCTTATTCTTCAATTTTTTGCGGGCATTTATTCAAAAAGTTGGTTGTTTGCAGTGCTTATCTTACTGAGGAATCTTATCAAATAGTTAGTCTTATCGAGCAACTGGAGCGCTTAGCATGTCGTTCAATGTAGAATCTGCATGTAGATTAGTTCTCAGCGACATGATGACATGAATTCGAGGACTGTGCCCTCTTTCCCCCCATTCCATGCATGAATTAGTGCAAAGTAACATGCTCTCTATGTTCACGAAAAATATGGGGATTGCTGATGAATTAGCCCCAATGTGGAGCTTGCTTTAGATCCTGATGCATTGTTTGGAACTTTACTGTTTGTATCATGCTTGATTCGCTATGACAGAAAGAAAGTTGATCCTTACTACTGTTGGACCATCCTAGCTGGGCTGTTGTCTCGTTGATTGTAATGCATGAACAAAAGTAGGGTCTTGCCAGAGTGTTTATGATAATGAAAGGAAGTTTGGTAGGCCTTGAATGTTACTTTCTTTTGGGTTCTGTTCTGAACATTGTACATTTTTGCTAGGCTTTGCTTGGTTGTTTTACAGTACTATCTCTGTATGTCTCTCTCTGTCAAGTAGTAGTGCATGTGTTTGAAAACTGATTAGCAAAAATTGTTCCCTTTTCTGCGAACTTCCTGAAACAACCTAGATTGATTTTATTGTTGATTAATTGACTATGGATTTTGATACATCCATCTAACCCCCTGCTTACATCTTCCTAATGTTGTTTTTCCCCTGGTGTCATATCAGTGGGATATCAGAGGCAACACCCATGGTATATTGGCTGCTCATCCAATTGCTCCTTTCATCAGTATCCACCATGTAGAGCTTGTGGATCCCATATATCCTGGACTGAGCTCTCTTGAGAGTTTGGAGCTCTTTACAAAGGCTATGAAAATGGAACCCATGAGCTTCTTGCAGCGCTCAATTTTTTATGATAAAACACAGAAGCTTACATTTGCTATATCTTTGGGTTATGTTGTTCAAGTGTACCCCAATGTTCTTCTGCCTCGTGAATTGGAGCGATCTGAGCGGACTTACATTGCTTATAATAGGATGAGTCATAGAAGTGAATTCGATTTTGACACTAAGGATATTCAGAAGTCTTTGTGCAAGAAGCCAATCTTATTTTTCTTGAAGGATGTTTGGAAGGATGGAAACATAACTAGAGGCTCTTATATACGATCAAATGGTCGGGATGACCTCAAAAGGAAGGTGTTTTGCTTCTGGTCACCCCCTTTGCCTGACGTAGACGAGATCCAAGTTTCTGCTTCCCCATTAAGCAAACGATGGCATCTGGTTTGTTCTAACATTCCTAGCAATATCTCCTTTCCTCTTTTAACATTTACAATTGCCAATTACCATTCTGCTGGTATAGGCACCAAGAAGGTTATGCAGCGCGCTGGAAGGATCTATTAATGGTACTCTGTTTATGTTTGTTCGGCAATGTGGACGTGGGACGTTTGGCTCAGCTTCTGATTCTCTATGATTGATGGAAAACAGAGATGTATATTTCTGTCCAGATGATACCTTGGAAGATGTAGTTACCAGCCTACATTCTTTGAATCAAGTGTTCTGGGGGCTCTTTTTCTGCCCCCAGCACTTGGCAGTAATCGACTGCTTGCTATACTTGGTAGTTGTTGAAGGTAGTTTCTGTATCTTCTCTGAGTAATTACATTGGAGAATAGATTATTAGTGTTAATTGTGAAAAAATCCTCTTTTTTTTGCCAATTTCTAAGGCACTTCAGGATAAATTTGGGATGGTTTCTCATGCTAGTATCATGTCTTGCTCGATCATTGTTGATCTATCCTGTGTGCAGTTCACGCTTATTAATGTTTCTTCACCCTTTTTGCCTACATTTCGTCAAGTGCAATGAATAAATTAATTTAGTCATCATCATGCATGTGCTGATACTTTTAACATCTTCAAAATTCAATCTGTAGGTTCCCAACATAATTATGAACACTCGTTATTACATGAAAACAGCCTCATGCTTATGTGTACCCTAATTACTTTGATTTGTTAAGAGTGTTGTACATTCTCATTCTCTCTCCCTCTCTAGCCCATGAGGCTCATGTAGCCCATGAGGTCTATGCAGCAATGTCTATATATACCTCTCAATAAATGAATAAGATGCATAGTTGTGAATAGCCAAACCCTAGCTTTGTCTTTTCTAACATGGTATCAGAGCTCTCTCCAACCCTACCCCTATTTGCATAGACGCCGCCGTTGCATCTGAGTTTCCTCCGCTGTGGGCCGGCGGGCCAAAGCCGCTACTCGGCGGCATCTCATTCCATTGCTCGTTGCTTGGCATCGCTTCTGCTTCTTCACTCGCTAGCTTCTCGTTCCACTGCTCATCGCTCGGCCCGAGTCTCTGCTTCTTCGTTCGGCGCTCGAAGTTCGCTTATCGGCGATCAAAGCTCCCCTCGAAGCTCGTCTATCGGTGCACGGCGAAGATCCGGCTCCAGCGATGGGGAAGATCTTTGCCCTATCCACACCGCCGACGAAGATCCGGCCTTCCCGACATCGCCGTCCACTACGACAAATATCCCGAGCGGCGCACGACAAATATCTAGCCTTCCCCTGTTCACATCACTGGATCCACACCGGATCTACTACGGCGCTTCGTCCACGACCGGATCTGCTACGGATCTGCAACTCCTCTTCATCCTCTGCTCCAAGAACTTCATCCTCTGCTCTAGCGACTTGTACTCTGCATCGACGACAACATCTGATCCAGCGACTTCTACTCTGCATATGAGTGAAAGCATCTCTGCATATGAGTGAAAGCATCCTCTACTCCAGCGACTTGTACTCTGCATATGAGTGAAAGCATCTCTGCACTGAAGGCTGCAACTTCATCCTCTGCTACGCTACTGAATGCTATTGCTCTCTCTGTAGGGTACTCTCTCTGTTCTTTGTACTGATATTGTGTTGATTGCTTAATGATTGGTGATTGTGGTCCATCAACATGGCAAAATCTAACTCGATGTTTGGGGGTAGTTCATCTCTTGTGTTCATGGACATCAAGCTAGATGGGTTGAATTACCAAGCATGGGCCTTCTCAGCCAAGACTACTCTTAGGGTTAGGGGTTATGGTTTGGCCTCTCATTTGACTGATGATCCTCCTAATCCAAAGAAGGTTGATGTTGAGGTAATTAAGGCTTGGCAGAAAGAGGATGGTCGTGTCATGACTGATCTTGTTCTGAGTGTTGATGTTTCTTTGAGGATGACTCTAGAGTATCATACTTCAGCTAAGCAGATGTGGACATACTTTGAGAAGAGATATGTTCAGTCCAGTGGTGCTCTTCGCTTCATATTGCTCAAGAACCTTCATAGTATTCAGCAGCAGCAGGATCAATCAGTGGAGGAGTATTACGGTGCTTTCACTCATATCACTGGCCCTCTAGAGTCTATGACACCGAAGGCTGTTGCTGCTTACCAGTCTTATGTTGCCAAAGATGAGTATGCTCAGCGGACGCTCATGTATTAGTTTGTCATGGGGCTTCGATAAGAGTTTGAGCCTGTTCGGACTCAGTTACTCAACTACCACACTCTATGGACTTTAACTGAGGTGCTCTCTAGTTTGATTGCAGAGGAGACTCGTCTTCATTCGTTTATGTCTACCTCAGGATCCTCACCACATGCTGTCCTGGGTATCTCACAGTGGTCTGGATCTATCAGAGCGACACCCACAGGAGTGCTGGTATGTTCTCATTGCAAAAGGACTGGTCATCTTGTTGACAAGTGCTTCAAGTTACATCCAGATAAGCTTATTAAGTATCGTGCCAGACATCCATCCGATAGTCATCGTGGAGTACCTACTGGGCCTCCGAGAGCACTTACTAGAGCAGTCACTGCTGCCACACCCAGACTTCTGGATCAGTGTCTACTATGACCTCAGTTGCACCTTCTACTCCTAGCGCTGCATGTCCCTGGGTTCTGAACTTGGGTGCCTCTTTTCATGTCACATCTGACAGCTCTCAGCTTATTGCTCGTAGGCCCGTGACCGATGCTGCATATGTTCACACTGCTGATGGTACACCTTGCTCTATTACCCATCAGGGCATTCTCTCTACATTTCGCTTCGTTGTTCCTGATGTGTCTTTTGTTCCTTAGCTATCTATGAACCTTTTTTCTGTTGGTCAATTCACTGATATGAACTGTTTCATTGGATTTGATGATTCTTCTTGTTTCATTCAGGATCATCAGAGCAGAAGAGTGATTGGTTCTGGCCATCGCCGTAGAGGCTCTCCTAGTCTCTATGTCGTGGACACCTTACATCTTCCTTCCACTAGTACGTCGATGGTCTTAGTGTCTTCTGCTATGTCATCATCTCAATCTCCTGTTGGTTCTTCCTTCCGCAAGTGGCATTATAGACTTGGACATCTTTGTGGAGCTCGCCTCACCACTCTAGTTCACTAGGGTTCCTTAGGTCATGTCATTGTTGAGTCTAGTTTTCATTGTACTGGTTGTAAGCTGGGGAAACAGCTACAACTTCTATATTCCAGTAGTACCTCTCAGTCTTCTGGTCCTTTTGATTTGATGCATTCAGATGTACAGGGTCCATCTCCTTTTGCTTCGAAGGGTGGTTATAGTTATTATGTCATATATGTTGATGATCACTCTCGATATACTTGGATCTATTTTATGAAACATCGCTCTCAGTTGATTTCCATTTATCAGTCTTTTGCTAAGATGCTTCATATACAGTTTTCTTCTTCCATTTGTGTTTTCCGTTCTGACTCTGGGGGAGAGTATCTTTCATCAGCCTTTCGTCAGTTTCTTTCTTCTGAGGGTACTCTTCCTCAGCTCTCGTGTCCTGGTGCCCATGCTCAGAATGGTGTTACTGAGCACAAGCACTGTCACATCATTGAGACTGCTCGTACTCCTCATCTCCTCCGTTGTTCCCTCTCTCTTCTGGGGGGAAGCAGTCTCTACGGCAGTCTATCTCATCAACCCTCAGTCCTCTTCCAAGCTTTAGGGCAAGTGTCCTGGTGAGGTCCTATATAGAGCACCTTCTCGCTATGCTCATCTACGTGTCTTTGGTTGTGTCTGCTATATCCTTCTAGCACCCTGTGAGCGCAACAAGCTGAGTGCTTAGTCGGTTGAGTGTGTCTTCCTGGGTTATAGTCCTGAGCATAAGGGCTATCGTTGCTATGATCTCTTAGCACGTCGCATTCGTATCTCATGATGTGACTTTTGATGAGGGTCGACCTTTCTTTTGTCATCTTTCTACACATCACACTCCTTCCACAGATTCCATCTCCTTTTTGTGGCTACCTCCCATTTCTTCACCAGACTTGCCTTCTCCAGATACACCTTTTCCACCAGTTTCACCTTCTAGTGTACCTTCTCCACCAGTACGCTTCCACTTTTCCCTTTCACTATAGTCACCGACAGAGAATTCCTTTTGATCCTCAGTACTACTCTCCTCCACTTGATCCTCCGTCCAGTACCACCGACTCTGATGATCGTTCTACTACATCACGATATGCCCTACATGATCGTTCTTCTATCCAGACACCAGAGAGATGGGGTTTTTCTCGTGCAGGTGCAGTAGCTGAGCCGAGTACCTATCAGGAGGCTGTCAGTGTCCCTGAGTGGCAGTTGGCTATGACAAAGGAGCTCACAATATTAGAGTGTACAATCATAACTGTCTTCAGACTCGAGAACATCATCGACTTCATCTACTCAAACTCAGTGCATCAGATCCTCCTGATTCACCTTGAGTTTGAATGGGGGTGTTAAGAGTGTTGTACATTCTCATTCTCTCTCTCCCACTCTAGCCCATGAGGCTCATGTAACAATGTCTATATATATACCTCTCAATAAATGAATAAAATGCACAGTTGTGAATAGCCAAACCCTAGCCTTGTCTTTTCTGACATGATTATCTTCATGTGCACTAATGCTTATCATGGTATTCTTAATGTTCTGTGTTGCATGTGACACTTTCACAATTGTACTCAGACAGTTGCATTTTTATTGCCTTTTCATATGGATACAAGAGGAGTTCTCCATCCTTAACTTGTTCTAACACAGTAGGTGAGCTAATAGGCAGTTAGACATCTGTATCAAATGGTCAGTACTGTCAGTTATACTGGGCAAAGGACTTGACCACAATGAATTAGAGAATTCCATCATTTTGATAATTTTTTTGATGTCTAAAAAGATGCTGCTGCTGTTTTTACTACTTATACACAAAAATGTTCATTCCATACAATTGTTAATCCTATTATCTTTGATCGTGAGGTCTGCAATTAATATGAGCAAGATAAACCATTTCTTGGTCCATTTTTAAAAGTTTTACTTTGCCCTTGATACATTATGCTTGTTTTGTAGGAAGTAGGAAACAAAGGTTCTTTGAGGGTATGTAAATTGTATCATCCTTTTCATAAAAGGATAAAATTGCAACTTTGTTTAAACCTTGGAGCTCAGTCAAATTGTTGCTAATTTTCTTTTCTTTTCAAAACAAAAGGACTTCAGAGCGATATATGTAGACATGCATGTTGTTGGAAAGTGAAAAAAAGCAGTGTGCCTACTGGTTGGAGATATGACATAAGAGGGTACTTCTGTCCGTAGAATAACAACCTGATTTTTATAATTCTAGGATTTTTTATCTTAAAATAGGCTGGCAGACTGTTTAGACTTCAGTGTGTTACGAAGGCTGAGTCACTGTGAAAAAATCTGGTTGCTTCGCATGATTCAATCCAGTTTTCTAATCTATGCAGTCTTATAAAAAAATGATCATTGGTTCATGTGATTGATCAACTAGTATATTTCAGTTGCAGAGCATCTTGAAAAAAAAAACCCTTAGGAGCTATTCTACTATTTAGTTGTAATAATGCTTGTTAGAGGGATTCATGCAGAATGCGCTGGACACTGAAGTTGCATTTTCATTTCTAGTTATATGTTGGCAATATCAAATTGCAAGCACATGTTCTTTTTCTTAAGCTGAACTTACTGAAAAACTTTGTGGGAAGCTAGTGATAGATAGAAGCATAAAATGCATGAGTAACTCAACCATAACTGTCTTCAGCTACATCTATTCGATTTTATGAAGTATGCTTGTGTCATGTGGGGTAAGTATTATAGCCGTAGACCACGCAAGATAGCAGCAGCTGCCCCTGCGCCAAGAGTTGAGGAAGTATCCGACTCCGGAGAGGATACGGCAAGCAGAGTCAGTTGAATAAGAGATAGGAGTCCATTAGGAACTCAGTCCGAGTCGTAGTTAGTTTCTATAATTAAGAGTCTGAGTCGTAGTTCGTTTCTATTGATGAGCACTATATAATGTGCACCGGCTGTAATAGTTTCGGCAAGCAAGAAGTAATCAACTTATCTCTCTTCTTCCAATCCCGTGCTTCTCCTCTAATCCCGGTGCAACCTTTCCCCCCTGCGCTTTCCTTCTACTACCGAAGCTACATCACAGCTCCCGGCCGAGGCCCTAGGCCAAAACCTCCTATCTTCCACGACTACATGTTGCGTTCCGACACGGGACGTGACAGCTTGAGTGGGATGCATATCTGGCCACAACCTTGTACAGCGTCAGTGCACAGTATTTTTCTGATTAGTAGATGGTGTTCATGCCAATTGTTGTTAACCTATATTATTATTTAATCAATGTTTATTTGAAAATTGGCATGTGCACATCTAAGTGAGATTTTGTTTTTTCTTTCTTGAATTTTGGGTTCAAGATCCTGTGTTTGAATCTGTGGGCTTTGATCGTTTTCTACCTTTTTTTACACCCCATTTTCTACTTTCATGTTTCCACATGATGTTTTGCTATAATCAGTGCTTCATGCTGTGATTGCAAATGTTCCAACTTTTGACCAAAGCTCAGTGGTGTATTCATTAACTTTATTGGCAAGATTAATCTATCATAGTGCAATGCAAAAGTTTCCGGATTGACTTGGCATTTGGAAATTGCCTTTTGTAGCAGTTGCTGACAGAAGAATCTGCTGAGGAACAAAGCTAAATAGGAATACTGGTGGCTTTTGTTGCGGAATCTTCTATTTAAGCCACCCATGTATGATACTCGTGGACGGAGGTTGGGTGACGAGAGAGACCTTTTGACTAAAGCTGCGTTAGTCTGACTGAAATGACTGAAATAGCTGTCCTTCTTCATTCTTTGAGACCTGTATGCTAACCTTGATGGATTCTCCTCGAAATGTGTGAATTCAGGTAATAATGATACTCCATTAGTAGTGGATTAGAGAGTCGTAACCTTTTCCCATACCCTATTTAGAATTGTGAATTGGTGTAAGCACAACACCCATGGAGGAGAATCCACTCCCATCTTATTCCTTTCCAGTTCCATGCCAAAGAACTTTATCTTCTCTGACCCCTACCATCTGTAAAAATGGAGCAATACCAAAAGGGGACGGCAGCATATTATTACTTAACTTTAAGTTTAGTTCGTTTTAGTTCATAAGGTCCACTTTATGCCCTCAACTCTGATTGCAGCAGCCTTAAAACCACTTATTTTTATTGAGGCATGTCTGAAGTTTAGGGTTTAAAATGGAAAAATGGATCAGAGTCACCCGACTCCCCTTTCCAAATAAATTAGCTTAAGCTATATCCTATCTGAGCTAGTACTCTACTTAATCTCGTCTCTAATGTCAAATGCCTACCAATCTACCTTTTCTTTGTCAACAGATTATCTGATCTAGTCAATTTTATTTGAGGGTTGCTGCTCATTGTTCTCCCAGTTTTTTCCCGTATGTGTTGATTGTCGAAGAAAAACCTGCTGCTAAATTGACATATGAACTATGATGCTCTATGCGATGTGCTCTCCAAAAGCAAATAGTTAACCTGCAAAATTTTGGCAGTGTTATTTTCAGTAGCATGCTGTTGCCTGGAGCATGGCATGACTGTGGTCACTTGTGAAGGCCCCAAGGCCTCCAACAACATATCTCCGACTCCGATTGCAGGTTCGTTCAGATCCGACTGCAGTTGCTGTGCTCGTATCATCTCCATATATCCATTGCTTGTTTCATCGCTACGCTCTTCATGATCTAAGATCTCTTGTACTCTGCAAATGCAACATTGACAACTGGGCTATAACGCAGTCAGCATGCCTCAACTTCAACATCCTAGTCTGTTGACGCGGTCAGTATTTTTTTTTTTTTTTGATGGTGAGAACAACTGACTAGTTCAATCATCGTAAAGCTCACAACTCATATGTCACGGCTTCAAATCCCAGAAAATCAAAGTGGAAAACCTACACAAATAACACACCCAACCACCCATGGTTGATGGGGGTCGACCTTTGGTCATCCGACAGTGAGATAAGCTAACACACCGCTAGACTATCCTACGGGTTGGAGACGCAGTCCGAACCAAGCTTTGTTTAGAACACAAAATTTGCACGAAACAAAACAAATCATCCAAAATTCCTTTGCCAATCCTCCAATCCAAAAGACATCCTCTTAAAGCTTGCTCTTGAGTCTGGACTCTCGGGCTTCTCCTTGTACGATTGGACTGTTGCCAACTAGTTTGGTTGCTACCAAATCCTCCGTGATCATGCATTTACGCGATGTAGGCCCCTAACAAGTTATTCGATGCCGTTGCGAGTAGAGAGCCTAATTTTTTTTTGGATCAAGGACCACACGAACGAGAGTTCCTGTGTGAAAAAAATTCCTCTTATTTCTTCCAGGGACTCGCAGGCTTGCCACTTGTCTTGTGGTGTGGATGGCTACGCTTTGTCAATTCTCTACCAAACTACTCCTTTCTCAATCTTCTCCTATGCCCCTCTTCCTCCTGCTATTATGCCCCAGTAGGTAACCGATTCCAACGTAAAAATAAACGCTGTTTTGTTGCGTGCAGCCGGGGGAGTAGTGCTGTTACTGTCCACAACAGCAATGCCACAGTAGAGTTTGGTTTTACAACTTTGACCAGCGCAACCCTAGCGCATGTTTGGAACGCATGAATTTCGCAAGAAACGATAGGGCTCTTGCAGACGAGTCCGATTGCAGTACAGGGTTTTGCCATTTTTTCTCTCGTTTCTTGGTCAGAATCTAGAGACAAGTGGCGTTAATAGTTCGTCAGTGTTTTGTGTGAAGAAACATGTTTTGTGTGAAGACAAGGCGGTTGGAACTAACATCGCTGGCAAAGGGGGAGATGATGCGTGCCGCAAAGGAAAAGCTTTGGCTTCGTTTCGTATCGTGGATGCGCCCCGTAAGCAACGAACGATGACATCGCCGAGCTGGTGGTCTAGGCCGGATCTAGATCCTCTGCGTCACCGAAAGCATCACGGAAGAGGTTCATTGCGCAAACAATGTTTTTGTGAGTTTTTGCGAGTACGTAAACAGAACCTTGCTGTGCACTGTAGCAACAGTGCAATATTTGCCGCTTTGATTTTGCTGTAGTGGAGCGCCATGCTCTGACTATTGGCCTCGACCTTTGATTTTTAATCAGGCAGTGGAGGTCGCTCCTAATACCACACACCGTAGATCTTCTGCATTAAAAATACTTGAATGCATAGGATCCTAAATTCCTAATCCCTCTGGGCGGCCTTGACGCCATGCCTTGCGCAAAACAGCGACAGCTGGTTAAGGCTATGTTGCCAGCTGATTTCTCTAGATCTTTGTTGAAACTGAACTATTTTCTGTAAAATTGTTGTGAAGTTCCTGTATGACCGACAGGCCTTCGATTGACCGTTCACTCTAGTAATATATCGCAAGATTAGTTGACCTTGCTGCGAAAAGAATTGAATGCCCCGTGGAGCTCATAGGCAAGTGGTGGCCTTGGCAGTCAACAAATTGGCCAAGAACTTGAGCTCTGCATGCACGGAGGCTTGTTACAGAGTGTTTGAGCTTAAGTTTGAAGTCACCGAAAGCTTAAGTCCTTTCAAACGTGGAAGACTTTGCCACTGTTGAGAGACCAAACTCACACGTTTCTTTACGGTACACCAACTGTGATGGGAGCCGTTGGATTCCTTTGATCGAATGGTTATAATGATCTATTACCATGTAGGGGGTAAGAGATCACTTTGACCTTCTAAAGGTTAATGTTGTCCTTGCACATCATTGGATAGAGTCAAATAGAAAGAATCAACGTATGAAAGGAAAGGGAGCCATTAGAGTTAATACCTTCTTTTCAAAACTCCAACCGGTCGGTCCGCAGGTTATTCCACACCGTCTGTTCCTTTACGCAGACGACGTGACTGTCTTTCTCACCCCGGTTGCCTCTGATCTGCACGTCATCAAACAAATATTACAACTGTTCGGGGTAGCATCCGGACTGCAAACAAATCTCGCCAAGAGTTCCATCTCGCCAATCCGGTGTAACAACGACGAAATTGAACTCATCACCAAAGAATTGAGTTGTGCAGTTTCAGCTTTCCCCTACAAATACCTTGGACTGCCGCTGTCCTTGAGAAGACCATCCAAGGCAGATTTTCAACCACTAATCGATAAGGTCGCAAGTCGTCTTCAAGCTTGGCAGACTGGGATGCTTTCCCAAGGAGGTCGGCTAGTGTTGACTAGGTCAGTGCTGACTTCTATTCCAGTGTATAGCTTCATGGCGCTTGACCCACCTATCGCGGTTATAAAAGAAATTGACAAAAGGAGGAGGGCATTCCTTTGGAAAGGTACATAAAACGTTTCGGGAGGCCATTGCCTAGTCGCTTGGCTGTCAGTCTGTCGACCTATCCGGTATGGTGGCCTCGGTCTACACAACCTACAAGTTCTAGGGAAGGCCCTCCGCCTCCGTTGGCTTTGGCTTCAAAGGACTTGGCAGACTAGACCTTGGAAGGGTCTGTTGGCGCGAGGTGGTCGTATAGAGGAAGACATGTTCAATGCCTCAATCATTGTGCAACTCGGCAACGGGGTTGACACCTTATTTTGGTCTGATCGATGGCTAAACGGTCGTAGCATATCCAACCTCTTTCCGTGTTTGGCTAAGGTGATCCCCCCTCGTCTGCGGAGAACAAGATCGGTCGCCCAAGCTCTTCACGATGACACCTGGGTCTCGGACATTAGGGGCCCGTTTGATGCGCGCTGCGTTGGCGAGATCCTTTGTCTTCATGAAGCTTTGCAAACCATTGATCTCATCGCGGGTCGGCAAGATAAGATCACCTGGTATTGGGAGGCCTCAGGACTTTACTCCACCAAATCAGCATACAATGCTTTCTTCTTGGGTTCGTGTTGGTTCCCGAGTGCGGAGGCTATCTAGCACGCGCAGGCCCCCCTGAAGTGTAAATTTTTCGTGTGGTTAGCAATCCATCGTCGTTGTTGGACAGCAGACCGCCTTTAGCGTCGCGGGTTTCCAAACCAAGGGGTCTGCGTTTTCTGCGAACACTCCCAAGAGACTATTGATCACCTCCTTGTTGGGTGCGCCATAACCTCCCAGGTCTGGGCGCATTTCCTCTCGCGTGTGGGTCTCCCGGATGCAGTTCCGGTGGGGCAACTTTCCTTCCAACAGTATTGGCTCTCCGCGCGAGGCAACCTATCCCCTCAAGCAAGAAAGAAGCTAGACTCCTGTGTCATCCTAGTTTCTTGGATGCTTTGGAAGGAGAGGAACAATAGAGTTTTCAATAACGAGTCGAGTTCCTTTCCTCTACTCTTACAGCGGATTCAAGATGAGTTTAGCCTCTGGAGCTTGGCAGGGGCTATCGGTCGGGTAGCGCCTTCTGCCAGGAGATATTCCTCTTAGGTCATTCTGGTTTTGTTTCTTTTTTTGGTTCTTCCTTCCTGTCTGTTTTAGTTTCTCTGGGTTTTTGACCCTTGTTGTGTGGAGTTGTTTCCTTTAGTTTGTATCCATCTTCTTCTACTTAATGAAATGATGCGCAAGGCTCTTGCGCGTTCTTGATTTTTTTTTGCATTAACGGTACTAGAGATTAAGACATGAGGATTTGTTCATGACGGGATTCATGTTGCAACAAAGGAATACATCTCAATTATTTTTGTATAGAAGGAAATATATTTCAAATTAAATTTAATATAGTTATATTATGCTGTAACTTTTAAATTTATGAAATTTGATAGTTAATTTATTCCTTTCTAATCACCCATTATTCACAATTCAAATCCAATACTTTACTTCAACCTGTTATAGAATTTGAAGTCAACTGTTATTTTCAAAATATGAACCATTTTAATTTTTAAATTATTCTGGAATACACATCTCAAATTCAACAAAAATATGGCTTGCATATGTATTTTCTTTTCAAACTATTTTAAATAATTGAGAAAAATCAAAGTGCCACGCGGCTGAAACCATTTAAATATTTTTTTAGAACTGAAACTATTTAAAGAAGTTTGTCATGGTTCGGAAGGGATGATATATGCCAGTTAATACTTTCCTATCTTAAGTGTGTAAATTAATTAGCTATTGTTAGGAATTTTGTGGAGAAGGATACTTGAATCACGCCAGAAGCGCTTTCTAAAGCGATATTTGCACTATATCTAATCGCTTCAAGGGTCTACTACAAATAAACTAGTAGGATATGACAAACTTAGACGAAGTTTGCACTAAAACAAAGTGAAAACTCATTGTGAACAGACCCAGAGTATGGGATTGCGAATATTGAAGGGCTTCTCATTATATAAAGTTTGATAGGATACGAAATGAAGAGACATGACTCTTCGAATCGAAAGTGAAAACAAATGGCAAATGTCAATCTTAAAGCCGGTTCCTCCAAGGCAAATGCTGTAAGTGACAGTAAGCCTAACAAGAAAGGCGAAAAAAATGTTTTAATATCGGACCCAAGAAGAACAAAGGCACTTTTAAGAAGAAAAGTACATAAGAAAAAGTTGGTATGCTTGTGGCAAGAGCGGGTATTTTGCTCGTGATTGCAGGTACCACAAGGGTGCAAATAACAAAAAATACAACATATGCAACTAAAATGGATGATGATAAGATCATCGCCGCTGTGAGTGAAGTCATGGCAGTACAAGGTAAAGTTCCTCGATGGTGGTATGATACATGTGTCACTGTTCATATTTCCTATGATAAGTCTTTATTCAAGACTTATATTGATGCTACCGATAGACAAGAAATTCAGATAGGAAATGAAAATCAGTCTAAGGTGCATGGGAAAGGAAGCATCGAACTGAGCTTCACTTTTGGAAAGAAGATTACGTTGGCGAACGTTCTTCATGTGCCAGATATGAACATGAACCTTGTAAGTAGTGATCTTCTTGGGAAGCCGGGTATCAAAAGTGTGTATGAATCGGGCAACTTAATCTTGACTCATGGTGGTATATTTGTAAGGAAGGGGTATTCATGTAATGGGATGATAAAACTATGTACTGTTGACAACATTGATGTTACAGCAATAAATAAATCTTCTCATTCTGCTTACATGCTTGACTCTGTTTCATTATGGCATGATAGATTAGCACATGTTAGTATAAGCACTATGAAAAGATTGGTTAAACATGGTTTGATTTCTCGCAAAATTGATGAGTTCAATAAATGTGAAATTTGTGTTAAATCAAAGATGGTTAAAAAAACCTTTTCATAGTGTAGAAAGAAGTTCTAACTTATTAGATATTGTACATTCAGATATATATGAACTTAATGGCATATTAACTAGAGGTGGAAATAGGTATTTCATTACCTTTATTGATGATTGCTCTAGATATACTTATGTTTATTTGCTGAAACATAAAGACAATACTTTTGGTGTTTTCAAAGTGTACAAAACAGAAGTGGAAAATCAATTAGGATGAAAATTTTAAATCCTGAGAAGTGACAGAGGTGGAGAATATTTTGGAAATATATTTGATGTATTATGTGAAGAGAATGGTATTATCCACCAAAGTTCTCCTCCAAGAACACCACAACAAAATGGCTTGGCAGAACGTAAAAATAGAACTTTTATTGAGATGATAAATGCTATGTTGATGCATTTAGAGTTATTTTTTAGTCTTTGGGGTGAAGCATTACTTGTTGCTTCTCATATTTTAAATAGAATTCCTCGAAAGAAATGTCAAGTTTCTCTATATGAGATATGGAAAGGAAGAAAGTCTGTAATTAGGTATTTTAAAGTGTGGGGATGTCTTGCTTACTACATTTTAAAGTGTGGGGATGTCTTGGTTACTACAAGAACCTTGATCCTACAAGGACCAAGTTGAGTCCTAGAGGATTAAATAGTGCTTTTGTAGGCTATGCTACAAACAACAAAGCTTATACGCTTTTAAACCTAGAGTCCAATGTAATTGTTAAATCCAAAGATATTGAGTTTTTTTGAGAATTTAACCACTACAGGTAAAACTTTTCAAAACCTTAGAGATTCGCGAGAGGAGAATATCTCAAAGGGTGTTCAACAACAACAAAATTTAAACTCTCAAGAGGAGAATTCTTCTGAAATTGTTGAACAACAACTCGAGGTTTGGAGGAGCAAACATGCTCGTAAGGCTAAGGTTTTAGGACCAGACGAAATAGATTCTTAGCGTATTTCCTTATTTATGTTATTTCTAGTTGAAGGAAATAAAGAGAACTTTATTCGAAGGGTACCTCTTATTCTTCAAGTGGAAGATGATCCTAGTGCTTATAATGAAGCAGTGAATTCTAGAGACTCAGTTTTCTAGAAAGAAGCCATTCAAGATGAAATGGATTTTATAATATCTGACCAGACTTGGAAGCTTGTCGATTTACCATAGGGATCTAAAACCATTGGATCCAAGTGGGTGTTTAGAAGAAAGTATCACGCGAATGGTACACTAAATACTTACAAGGCTAGATTAGTAGCCAAAGGATTTTGGCAAAGAGAAGGAATTGACCATTTTGACACTTATGCACCGGTGGCAAGAATAACTACAATAAGAATATTATTCGCTCTTGCTTTGCTGCATAACTTACATGTTCATCAGAATGGAGATCTCGATGAGAAGATTTACATGGAACAACCAGAAGGTTTTGTTCTATCGGAAATGAACAAAAAGTATGTAGACTTGTTAAGTCATTATATGGACTAAAACAAGCGCCTAAGAAGTGGCATGAAAAAATTGACTCAGACATACTTTAAAACGGATTTGTTCACAACATTTCTGATAAGTGTTTATATTGTAAATTTATGGGAAACATTGTGATTTTTGTGTGCCTTTATGTTGATGATATGTTAATCATTAGCAATGATGCCAAAGGTATAATAGAAATAAAGATATTTCTGGGTTTTTTTTCAAAATGAAAGATCTTGGAAAAGTGGACACTATTTTGGGCATCAAAGTGAAACAAAATAGTGGGGGTTTTGAGCTTAGTCAATCTCATTACATGGAGAAAATTCTTGACAAATTCAAACACATAACTTTAAAGAAGTAAACACCCTATTTGATTCAAGTCTCCTTCTCCATAACAGTTGTTAGTTTCCTTACCAACAATATTTACATTTGGCCGAAACTAGCATCACTCAATCAACCGTTGAGATTGAAAACTACCTCTAAAGTGGTAAGTGGTGTAACCTAAAAGAGCTCAACTAACACACGTAAGAAGAGCTAGCTACCTATGGTGGCCGTGTTGGTGTGCAACTCTGTTGCTTCTCCCGTTGCACAAAGTAATTTTCTATTCGGTGGGCTCAAATTAAAAGGGGGCAATTCGTTATATCACTACTACAAAACAGAATACACTAGACGCCTTATCACTGACGGTTCTTTTGGAACCGTCTGTGTTGTAGTTATCACAGACGGTTCCTTAAGAACTGTCTGTGATACGTAATTACCACAGATGGTTTGTAAATAGAACCGTCTATGATAATTCACAGACGGTTCTTAAGAAGAACTGTCTGTGATAATAGCAGAGATCACAGACGGTTATTGTTAAGAACTGTCTGTGAATTATCACAGATGGTTCTATTTACAAACCGTTTATGATAGTGCAACATCTGTGAAGTATCATAGACGGTTTATATCAAAAAATGTCTGTGAAGTATCATAGACGGTTCGTGATACGAACTGTTGTGATATGTCATCACAGACGGTTTTTGTCTGAAACCGTTTGTGATTTGCAGCTCGGGAGTTTAAAAATTTTTGAATGCGTGCGCGGGAGGCAAAATATTTTGGCGCTGTCCTTATATATTATAGCCGAGTCGAGGAGGGACGCACTGGGGCAAGGCTCCCGCGTGCTGCGGCGGCTGCTCAACTCGGCGGAGGTGGAGCTCGTCATGAGGAGTGAGTGGAGGTGCGCTGCGAACCTGCTACAGCCGGAGCTCGTCCTAGCTTCTATTGGTTTGATGTTTCATTTCTACCCCTATTTCATGTAAGATGGGATTGTTTAAGTAGTTATTGGGTCATGCAATTGTATTTGTTCATTCTTTAATTTCGTTGTTTGGGGATTTTGAATGTTTCACAGTTGGTACCATCATAGAGTCATCTCAAGTCCTCGTGTGGCCTAGAGTCATCTCATCGACTCATCTCCCCCCTGTCGCTCCGCCTCCTCGCTGTTGGCGTCGTCGGGTCGTCGCATGCCTCCTCCCGCATCGGTAGCCGCATCGCCTGCTTTCACCCCGCCGCCTGGCCTCAACTCCGTTGGATCCTCGTCGGCTCCCACTCCTCTACCCTACCGCGTGCGCAGCTTCTGGAGGGGAGTCTGTCTGCTGGATTGGCTGGCGTGGGGTGGACAGGAGATCTACCCAGGCTGATTTCTTTTGTTAGTACGGAAGCCCTAACTCTTGTTGTTATTAAGGCTAGCGCCTTTTGTTCTTTAAAGTGACCAATCAAAATATTAAATTCAAATATTTCTTTCTTACTGAGATGCTCCAATCCAATCCATCCAGCTAGTTCCGTATTCGAATTGATTGTTCTAACACCAGCGACTTTCTTACCCAGATTGCAATTATGTTTGTACATTCAAAATCCGATTTTTTTTTTTTGCAATAGAAAAAACTATCACAGACGGTTCTGAATAAGAACTGTCTGTGACAGAATCGTCTGTGAAAATAGACTATCACAGACGGTTCTGAACAAGAATCGTCTATGATAATTACTATCACAGACGGTTCTTGTTCAGAACTGTTTGTGATAGCTTTTTTACAGACGGTTTGAAAACCATCTGTGATGACTGCCTATTATCATAGACACATAAATTCAGACGGTTCAGAAACCGTCTGTGATGACGGTTTAGAACTATCTGTGCTGACCCTTTGTGTAGTAGCGTATGTCATTGAAGAATTTTGAATCTTCACAATATGCTACTGGTGTTTCGCTGCCATGTGGGTTCTGGACCCATATATCAGTCTCACAACAAGTGATATATTATGTAGTTATTCAGTGACATCTTATGAATTTTATCAATTAAAAAGCATATGTAGTTCTGGAATTACTTCCAAAACCCATCAGAAATACCTGTTCAAGTGTCTAACCTAACATAACCTTTTATTTCCTGTAAGAGTCATCCAAGATGGTTAAAAGACAGGATTAGAACCTTAACAGCTATCCAAAAGGGTAAAGAGAAGAACAGTCGCATCATTGTGGGGGAACATCACGTTCGTTGAGTCATTGAAGTGGCATGCGGGATGCTTGCAGCGAGTCATTCCTGGATGCTGTCGAACTGTCTTAGTGGTGTGCCTTTTTTCATTCGTTTCAACGTCTCTTAACCAATTGACTTACATGGTTACAGCTCTATTTGGAACACTTGAATTTCACACAAAACACATGAATTTCACATAAAACAGTTCAACTCCTGTAAGAATCAGAAAAAGTTACCGTGTCCCAATAACCAAGGCCTACACGTTCATGCCATTCATTCTTCTAATTCAATTACTACACATTATATACAGCTCTCATATCACGGAGAAGAGAACTATTGTTATTGGTGGTTTCAGAGGACAATCCATATAAATCCAGAACACATATTCAGGGAAGTGTCTCATTTCACCAATAATTGTGCAACGTTGCGTACAATCCAATCCAAAACGAGCATGTAGAGCTGGAATCAAACCGCGTACACGGCTACACCTAATCTATTTTTAACGAGTCATGCAGTACTTACAACGGGTCATTAATTAGTTACTCGTAGCGATCACCAAACGTGCCGCGGCTGTTCATCTTTGACTCCGAACAATCCAATTGCCGAATCGCAGACGCGCACGACACTGAAGCAGCAGTAGCGCTCGTCGTTTCCCACCGGCTCAAACAACCGCAGTTAAAGTAAGTAAATGCTACCCGACTTACGTGAAGAATCGAAACATTCATCCATTCACGCAGATCGATCTGGATTTCTAGTACCAAATTCCCTCTCTGAAACGTACTTACGCCGAGCTAGAGTCGTGTGCTGTTATTGCTCTGAATTTCTGATAGCTGCGGCCACTACGGACACTGATGGTTACGTATGGGTGCCGGCGCCAAGCGAATGTCCTTAGTCCTTACTTGGCACTTAATACCAGCCGCACAATTAGAAACAACTGAACAGATCAAGTGCAGTGCTGGCTCTGGCTCTAACCAACTGGCTATAACTTCACATGTGACTTGCAGTACCATCTGTCATCTGAACATCGAAAGTTCAAGTGCTCAAAGATTGTGTAATGCTATATGTTATCATGGAGTCCGGCTAAGTTGCAGGGCTTTCAGGACCGTACCTTTTCGCCGTCGCGTGAGTTGCAGTGTCAATCTCGAAAGAAAGAGAGAGGCAGAGGAAGAATCGTATGCTTCCTTACATATGACTCAAAACATTGCTACTACTGCTGTGTGGGGTGAAGATCTGGCCTTCACAATCTGATGCCCTGCTGTTCTAAAATGGACCATTTGTGTCTCTGTAATCAGGTGCCAGCCAGTCAGTGTCTGTAATTCCTGTCTGAAATATTGAGATAGAGCTCTCTCTCTCTCTCTCTCTCTCTCTCTCTCTCTCTCTCTCTCTCTCTCTCTCTCAATCTCAGTCTGCTTCACCTCTCTGTCTCTCTCCCTCTACGTGAGAAAGGAAAGGGGCTTCCTCTCATCTGAGGCTTGAAAATCCAAGCCGGTCTCGTTGCTGCCGTCCGTCCCTTTCTCTTGGAGGCCCCGTGGCTGCAACCCGACGGGAGACGCCGTTCTTTTCCGCCTTTTCATTCGTCTCCGGCGTGTCCACGAAAGGGAGATGTAAAAATTGGCTTTGGCTTTGGCGCGCGTAATCGCGTGATTCTTGGCGCGAGGAGAGCCACATGTGTGGCAGATTAGGCTTAAGCTGAGCTTGCCGTGCTGCTGTGAGGGTGGCCAACAGCAATGCCGTGCGCCCGTGCCATTGGCATGTATGCTGACAATACGATCCTTTCGGTTGTTCTTCTTCCGGGAAGGCATCATTGTTGTGGCTGAAAAGAGGAAGGTAACTGTGACCCAGGAGCTTGGTTAACCTTAATCTGTCTGGTTAAATTTAATTATGAAGGGTAAATTTTGTGATCGTTTTTTTTTTAATAAAAGGGTGAATTTTGTGGGTCCCGACTGTGACATTATTAGGTCCGATATGCTTTTGCTTACCCATCCCTCTACGGTGGATAAATTACCATGTTCTTGTGTGAACATATTCTTGCCTTTCGTTCTCGTTCGTCCAAGAGAATCAATTCAGAATTAGTCCGGATAGTTCAACTGGATCGTTCTACGCGCATGTAAAAACTAAACCACACACTTAGTTTTGAATCTCAAAGCAAAATACAATTCGCCATTGAATTTTTGCACGAGGCGTCCAAGTTCCACAAGAGGAGGTGCAGTAGTACTGGACATGAACAGGGGGGCGAGGGACAAGGAAAGGGAATGCCTTAAAATGGAAAATGACAAAGCCAGGTCAGAGTGACAAGCACCCCGGTCAAACGCCATGGAAAAATGGAAAAACAGAGGCGCTCTAGCTGCGCGTGCACGAACCGTTCATCGCCTCTCGAGTTCACATTTCACGGCGGTCACTGGCTAACGACATGTCGGCCTCGCCCGTGCTAGTGCTACTACCAACTGACAGCTGCATGCTACGAACTCGATTAGTACTAGTAAAAGACCAGTTCTTACTGACGCGTGAAAGGAAATTTTCCATGTGTAGTGCCAGTAATTGGCCGGCTTGAGCAGTGTATTTGACTTCAAAAGTAGGGCAAAACACTTAATCACCTGTTCTAACAGCTTTCATTTGGACCTGACCGTGTTCGCTTAATTACCGTCTGTCTGCTAAGTCTGTTCCTAAACATATGTCATGTCAGACATTTGACAAGGTCTTTATCCTTTCACCGTTACTTTCCTTAGTACTCCAAAAATTACACTGGAATCTGTCAAAATAATAATAACGCGGAAGATTTTTTATGGCAAATTATTTGCATGTAACAAATTGAAATAGTTTAGTACGGTAGTATTTGCTAGAGGTCAAAGTAGTAATACTACGGCTGTACACATTGCAAAATCTGAAAATATCGTCTCTTTAGGGGCAAAGGGAGTAGCATCGTTGCCAATGGATATGCATGGATATCTGTCCATACGATCACCACTAGTCAAATCAGCCAATTATTGGGTACTTTCAGAACACATCCGCACTAGATTGATCGTCACAAATTCCTCAGCCGAAATCTCGCCATCTCTGACGTACGTGTACACCTTCTGAAAACGAATTCCAAATCTGACTTTTCTATATAAAAAAAAGAAGATATAAGAGCTTGGCGATCGATGCTACACTACAGTGAAAGTTTGGAGCAGGAGACATCGACTGCGCCGGCCGCGGCCGCACGCACGCACGCACGTGGGAGCCGGGCATGCCGCAATTTGTCCTTCGCGCACGTATGGTTGCGTGGGAGACGACACAAGCTCGGAGAGTTCTTGCACGCAACAAACGCATGCACAGTTGCAGAGCCTTTTATCCATGAGCAGCTGACAATTCGGCAGCTTGGAAGCTACAACTTGCGGCTACTGGCTAACTCGAGTTCGGATTTTCGGGGATTGAAAGAAAAAGAAATAGCGTTTGGTCAAAACTCGAAAGTGAGTCAGATTTCATTGGCATCGTCATCTTCATCAGCTAGGTTGCACTCGCAAGCAAATACAGAGCATCAGGGGCGGAGCCGGACTTGAGATACGCCCTAGGCTGAGCTAGCTTTTTCCTTGGCTGAGCCCATTGTATTATGTTTTTTTAGCAATTTCTTCATAGGTTTTGGATCCAGTCTCAGGCGGAAGCCTAGGTTACCCTGGGCCTGGATTCGCCTCTGCAGAGTATAGCGGTACAGACAAAACACATAAAAATCTTATCGATGAGTTGTTGATGGACGGACTTGTTGGAATATATGAATTTTGCAGGAAGTTCGTAAGAAACTTTCTATAGGTATAGCGTCTTTTGTAGGAGTTTTGTCCAATCGACACGTACTAGTTTTTTTGTTTTCACCAGCCGCATCCTCATTTTAGTTTCTCAACTGCAAGTTTGTTATCCCAATGCATGAAAAGAGATACTAGTATAGCCGTAGCTTGCAAAGAGAAGCTACAAAAGCATGAGACAGTTCACCAGAATAAGTTGGGAATCTCAGATCTGGTGCTGTCGCTGTTGCTCGTGTCGGTTTTGATGATACAACGCAACGCGAGTCCAAAAGTTCGTTGTGAAAGTAAACAGATGTACATGTGCATTTTATTATTGTATGAGTTGCTAGCTTGTTCAGCATAAGCATCTCGCATGGACGTTGTAATGCACACGGACCAGTGGTCGAACTGAGGCTAGCTTGTTGATAGCAACGTTGCCAATTGTTATATTTTTACCTGCTTGCAATCTTGGACAAGATAAATTGCTAAGTACAAAATGGCTCTGGTTTTTTTTTATATTTGTACACACAATGTGCTCCTGGTCCTGGGACAGGAGCATGTACTGCAACCTGTCTTGAGCCGGGTGTTCATTTAATTTAATCGGCAAACTATGGAACTATCTCCAAATGTGAAGGACTGGAGGCTGGTCGGCGCAAGCTGATGATCCCTGCACTGTCGCACATTGAATTAACTAGGTTTTAGGTGTCCTCTTTGATGTGAAACCCTATGTCATTTAACCCACAGTGGTTTGCCATTTGGAAGGATTTTAGACAAGGATCGTGTCCTTACGAATGGATCAAACGTAGCTGAATTCCCCAAGGAATGTAGTGAACCGCTAACGTGTACAAATCATAAAGAACTCAAGTATAATCGATCGATACCACAAACGTACAGGACAAACGTGCAGGAAAGCAGATAACGCCACCCGCGCGCGGCCAGCAAACGCATGATACCGCTTTTTGACGTGCGGACCGTGCGTTTCACGCGTTTCAGCGCTCCACGAGGCCTTTTTTTCGCAGGGCAGCGGGCAGCGGCGGCCGGGAGATGGAAAAACCGGCGCGCAGATTAGGTGGCCGCAGCTTTTCCCCCCGGCCGCCTGCCGCGCTCTCGCAGGAATCATCAGGGTGCGCAGATATATCGATGCGTTGCATCGTCGTCAGCTTTGTCAACAACGTACGGATTTGGGAGCATTCCGGTGTCAGCTTCGTTGCGCTGCTGCATGCTGCGATGCCCAAACTCCAAGGATGCAAATGCAAATGCAAATGCAATGCCCTCGGTCTCAGGCAAAGCTGCTAAGGCCTAAAGGTCTCTGCATCTGCACGTACGTCATGGCGCCGGCCTGCTTCAACACTGATTGCTAGAATGCTAGTGCTAGCTAGCTAGTGGGTTGTTGTTAATGATTTCAAACCTTGGCCATTCCTTAGTGCTAGCTAGCTAGTGGGCAGTTGTTAATTATTTCAAACCTTGGCCATTCCAAATAAAGGGTCTGGGTTTTAGCTCTTATCCTTTCTTTTTCTTTGTCTAAGGTTTGTTTATGCTTGGAGAGATATCCAAATTAAGTAGAGTGCGTGTTGGGGATGGGAGCATATTGTATAGGTTATGTTTTTGGAAATATGCGTTAAAAATTGTTTGGTCCATGTGCATCGCATGGTAGCATGGGTGTGAATAGGACATGCATGGAAGGATCAGATGCTGTTGTTGTTTATCAACGCTTAATGAAATTAGTAGCCTTAAAAATGAAAGTAGTAATTCCTTGAAAGGACAAATTAAGATTTTTTAGACCTGAAAAGACAAAGAAATTGACGAGCAAGGACGGTCTTATAAGATTTTTTTTTTAGAACTGAAGGAGCTGCGAGGGATGCTTAACGCGGGAGAATAATTTGATTGTGATTTAACACAGCATCTCTGCTTTCTTTAAAAAGCACATCCAAAGTGAACCAAAAGAAATTAGAAAACGACGACACTGAGAATTAAATTGATCAAACCAGATGGTGACACGGATCAACCTCATGTTGATGCGCAAGGGTTACCCGATCTTTCACGGTACAATAAAAGTATAGTAACACTCCGATGGTGATGTAGCAACACGATGTCATTCGTGCAATAGCACTCTGGTGGTAGTGTAGTATCACTTCGTCTGGCGTGTAGTAACACTCCGGTTGGCGTATAATAACACTCCGACAGTAGTGTAGTAACAACACTTTCGTAGCGTGGTAACGAGTTTGATAAGTTGTTGAATCACCCTAGATTAGCATGACTCGGAGTAGAAGCGATCAACCGTAGCCTCCCAAACCGTGAATAAAGGATTGATCATGAATTATAAGACTGAATCGTGTAGATTCCGTGAACAATCTCAAGAGCAACACATTCTTGATCTGCGCCAACTCTCACAAACTCTAGATGAGAAAATCTCAAGAACACACGTACGACATGGCCACCAAAACCACCGGCAATTTTCTGGTATTTTCTTCAATGCAAAAAAACACCCCCCCCCCCCTTGATATAAGAGGCATCGGCCTGGGTTATATATCCCCATTAAGGAAATAGATCGGATTTAAAGGAAACTAACTAACAGATAAGGAAATAGATTAAGAACTCAGATTGGATTCCATTTTAGTAGTTGATTAAGACTTTTCCCACCCAGAAAAACTTCTGGCTTGCACACATAAGCTCCTATTGCTCATGCCTCCACACACTCCTCTCGTTGCACGCCCATGCACACGTGCACTCACACTTGGGGCCATATCATCCTCCCCCTTGAAACAAAACTGTCCTCAGTTTTGGGGTATTCTTAACAAGCAAGACTTGCTGGACACCACGTACGGTGTCACATTTGATCTCTTCTTCGGTTTTGGGCAACAAAGCTTAGAATAGTCCCTTATGCATGAAAGTATACCTATTGGACCTCCCTTGATGAGTAGCATTGCGACCAAATTGCCAGGGACGTCTCAACAGTAGGTAGCATACATGCATCGGCACCACGTCACACTCCACCTTATCAACATAGCCATCAATAGCGTAATTTTGAGCTTACCAACGGTGTGCATCCATTGCATGTAAAATGGCTTAGGATGCCTCCAAGTGGTCAACAAGAGTGCATCAGCGACATCCTTGCTGATAACGTTGGTGTAGCTTCCTCCATCAATCACAAGCTTGCATCTTTTGCCCTTGATCTTGTATTCAGTTTGGAACATTCATCAACGTTGCCCCTTCTCCACAATTGTTGTGTCATCACGGTCAACATTACAGGTCATCAAACTAGCGTCGGTCTCATAGTAGCTATTGGCAACATTCTCTTCTTGTACCTTCTGAGCTAGCAGATTCTTAGATGCTTCAACTTGATCAAAAGTAGGGCCCAACACAAAAGGAGTGTCCCCATACTCTGTTTTTTATTTTTCACTTCCCTCACTCTCTGAAATATAATTTCCATCATTAGTAACCAGCATTTTCTTTAAATTTGGACAATCCTAGAGAACACACTAGAATAGACTTTGGGTGCCTCCATGCCCACTGTACTTACTACCCTTGATGCTTCCTTATAGTAAACCCCAACCGGTGTAGTGGATGCACCTGGTTTGGAACTTGAACCAACTTCTCCCTCATGTGAATTGGTGCACCTCCAATTACTAGAACTGGTATGACCACCTCGAACTTGTGTGTCCTTCATCCACTGTTCAACATGCTCGCTTGGTGAAGTAAGTCTTGAACGATATTGTATTGCATCAAATCCACCCGGTTTCTCACATCATCATTCAACCCTTCAAAGAAACGTGTCGTAATCGCCTATGCGGACTTGCGTACACCTGTACAGATCATAAGCACATTCATCTCTTGATATTACTCACCATCTTGGAGCCTTGGTAAAGTCATCGCAATTGTGTATGCAACATCCTTATATAGTACGCAGGTACGAACCTCTCACGTATGACTCGCTTCATCTCCTCCCATGTGCGAGGATGCTCCCCCTGCACAGTTTAATTGATCCCACAAAAAAACATATTTGGTTAATTCAATTGAAGCCACACGAACCTTTTTCTCCTTGTAGTGGTGGTTGTCGAAAATCTGATTAACACACATCTCCCACTCCAAGTAAGCCTTCAGATCATCTCCACCCTTGAACTCCGATTCGGTTATTTTGATTTTACCAAGACCATCGTCATCACGTTAAACACCTCCTCCATGGTGTCCTCCATGTCCAGCATCATGGCGGTCAAAGAAATCCCACCTCGGATGCCGCGGAAAGCCTCCATGGTGGTCGAACACATTGTCATCAAAATCAACACCGTGGTAGTGGTCATCGTCGTGGGACATAGCATGTGTCCCTAGCATAGGTTCATGTTTCCCCCTGTACGCTAGCCCCTCCCTATGGCGGTAGTCTCTCCTCGAAGTGATGAATCACTTCACGCAATTCACGCATGTTCGCAGCCGCCAACCGATCGCTCTCTGTGATATGATCTTTCAGCGTGTTCTGGACCTCCTAAATCCGTATGCCCAGAGCGTTGATGGCTTTATCAAAATTAGAGCGCATCACCTCCTCACGACGACGGAAGTAGCTTGTGGTAGTGTCGAACTAAGCATGCACATCTGGTGCTAGCACAACATCGTACACGAGCGGCACCACCTCCTCCGCCTGATCCGAACCATGGGTTTATCCATGATTGCTCGCACTCGAGTTAACCACCTTATATATGCTTCAATTACTTCCTGAAATCAGCAAACAAAAATACCGTGTACCGTGAGCAACGACACTCTGATACCAAGATGACATATATCAACCACCTGTTGATGTGCAAGGGTTGCCTGATCTTTCACGGTACAACAAAAGTGCAGTAACACTCCAACAGTGGTATAGCAACATGATGTCGTTCATGCAATAACACTCCAGCGGTAGTGTATTATCACTCCGTCTGGCGTGCAGTAACATTCCGGCTAGCGTGCAATAACACTCTGGCGATATTGTAGTAACACGATATCTTGTGTGCAGTAACACGACTTTTATAGCGTAGTAACGAGCTTGATAAGTGGTTAAATCACCCTAGATCAGCATGACCCGAAGTATAAGAGATTAGATGTAGCCTCTCAAACCGTGAAAAAAGGATTGATCACGAATTAGAAGATTGAATCGTGTAAATTCCATTGACAATCTCAAGAACAACACATCCTTGATCTGTGCCAACTCTCACAAATCCTAGATGGTAAAATCTCAAGAACGCACACACGACACAACTGCCAAAACCATTGGCAATTTTCTGGTATTTTCTTCAATGCAAAAACGTCCCCCCGATACAAGAGGCGTCGACCTGGGTGACGAGGATTCTTGACCAGGTCAATATTTTTTTTATCAAAATAAAAGTCTATGAAAGTAGGCCCATATATTAAGGGACACTTTATAACAGTTATATACATACGACCACGATTATACTATTTTGAGTCATGAGATGACCAGTCATACGGTTTGAGCCATCTCGACCAGGAAAACTGGTCGGATGACATGGCAGTTTCTCATGTGTCTAATGTGAGAGTAGTTATTGGCGTATCTGACAACTTACGACAGTTTGGCTAAGAGACGCAGCAGTTCAAGACTCAACGAAGTCACGTGTGTGCAGAGGCAAGCTGGGCCTCAGGCCTCTAGGGCAATGGGCCGAGGCCCAGGATGGAAAGCCCATGTAAAAAATCCTTGAAAAATTAGTTAAATACGACTCTCGGCCAAAAACAGCTGGGTTAGCCTGAGGCTTGGCCTGTGGCCAGCTCCTCTCCTGTGTGCGTGAAAACAAAAGGCGCCTTTAGCGGTATTAACTGCCATCTCTTAAATAATTGTAAACAGGGTATCAATCAATCTCATTCTCATCGCATTTTTGTAAAAATTCTCATCGTGCCACAGCAATAAAGGTCTCTGTTTCGATTGTACTCTCACATTTTATTTCCCTGTAATCTCAATAAGAGACCCTGGGTCCTTATCATCGACACTAAGTTATATATCCCCGTGCACGCACATAAAAGGGGAGTTTTTGGCTTAAATGACACTGTTGGCGTCGTTATTAATAAAATTGGTCGTCCACACGTCGTAATGCCAAAAATGGCACAACAGACGTGCCGGCTGCCAACACGCGTCCAAATCTATGTCCCCTGCGCCAGGACGCGTTCTCCATCGCTCCTCGGGGAGGGGGGACACCCCCTGTGCCGCCACGTCGTCGCTTCCGCGCCCTTGAGGACCAAAGCAGTCGAGTTGTGCCCTGAGGCCACGATGCCCTTCCCCGTGCTGCCACCTATCTTCTGTCGCTCCCCCTACCTCGGACGCCCACCATGTTGCCACTGTCGTGCCCCTGGTGGCACGGTATTGCGCATGTGAGTGCCCCCAGGGCACGGACTCCGCTCTCTAACGTCGCCCGTCCCATCCATCGCGCCCATGCCCCTATGCAGGCAAATGATTCCCCACATGCAAAAACATCGCACGGGAGGGAATCTGCGGGGATTACATACGCGCGGCTATAAATGCCAAAGTCGCGCTCACTCTTGCTCTCATTCTCGATTTCATTCTCGTTCTTGCGTTCGTCGCTGAGCACACAGAGAATTGAACTATTTTTTTCGGATTACGCTGTGGATTAAAGAGTGTTTAGAACAGTGCTTAGGACCGTATTAGTAAAGAAAGGTCGCCATCAAGATAATGTATTTTTTTTTCTCCCATGCATTAGTCGTAATTACTTTAGTCGTAGTTAATTAGTCTTAATCAATTAGTCGTAATAAATTTAGTCATTACTATGTAGTTGTAAATAATTAATCGTAATTAACTAGCCGTAAGTAATTAAGTCGTAGTTTATTAATGGTAATTATTTAGCGGTAATTAATTAGTTATAATGAATCTAGTGGTAAATAATTAGCGATAATTAATTAGTCATAATTAATTAGTCATAATTAATTTAGTGTTAATTAATTAGTGGTAATTGATTAGTTGTACTTAATTTAGTGATAATTAATTAGTCCTAATTAATTATTCATAATTAATTTAGTAGTAATTAATTAGTGGTGATTAATTTAGTCGTAATTAATTAGTCATAGTTAATTAGTGGTGATTAATTTTGTGATAATTAATAAGTGGTGATTAATTTAGTCGTAATTAATTAGTCATAGTTAATTAGTGGTGATTATCATTTAGTCAAAATTATTTAGTCGTAATTAATTAAGTGGTAATTAATTTAGTCATAATTAATTACGTATAAATAATTTAGTTATAATTAATTAGTCATAGTTAATTAGTGGTGATTAATTTTGTGGTAATTAATAATTGGTAATTGTTTAGTCGTAATTAATTAGTCGTAATCATTTAGTCATAATCATTTAATCATAATTAATCAGTGGTAATTAATTAGTCAGACTTATTTAGTCCTAATTAATTTAGTGGTGATTAATTTAGTCATATTTAATTACGTGTAATTAATTAATTGATAATTAATTACAAGTAGACAATAGATGCTTTCGACGGAATGTGAAAATGTGCCCGTGCCCTAGCCGTAGGGTGATCCGGGCAAGTGTTGGCTTAGGATTAAATCCGGCCCCTAGGGGACCGGACTTGACACGTGGCCGGCGGGGAGGGTATCCGGTCCCCAAATGACCGGACGGGAGGAGTCCTGGCGCCGGAGGAACGACAGCGGCACATCCGGGCGTGGGGGGAACGGTGGAGATCACATCCCGGCACTGGGGGCATGGATTTGGTCGCGTGTCGGTCGTCGGTATGTCCGCTGTGCCATGTTTGGCATTACGGCGCGTGGATAGCCAATTTTGTTAATAACAGCATCAACAGTGCCATTTAGGTCAAAAACTAAAAAAAAATGAACTAGCAGATAAAGAAATAGATCGGATTTAAAGAAAACTAACCAATAAATAAGAAAATAGATTAAAAACTCGGACCGAATCCCATTTTAGTAGTTGATTCAGACTTTTCCCACCCAGAAAAACCTCTGGCTTACACTCCTTGCTCACGCCTCAACGCACTCCTCGCATCGCACGCCCATGCACGCATAAGCTCACATTTGGGGCCTTATCAGATGGATCCATGAACGAAAAAAAGGAAGAGAAGATGGGATGACGCATGCAAGCTGGGGTTACAGATTACTCTATATACAAATATTTTATTTTTCATGGGAAATATCCCTGTTAAATTACTTGGCCTGCAGATCCAATCGAAGTATACTTTTTAGCTAGAGGTTACCACTGTCATTCACAATCTGTTAGATCTGAGTTGAGTAATTATGGTAAACTGCCATCGACGTGCATGCATTCCATCAGAAAGTGACGCCGCATCACACCTAAGTGGATGAGTTAAAAAGAGGCGAAGTAGCTAGAAAAAAAACCAATTAAAGTGACAACAGGTGTGGATTAACACGCCGCCAGTATGGTCAGGAAAGTTGGGCATCTACCAGCAAATGAGTGGGGCCCACATTTGACTAATGATAATTGGGATTTCCCTGCTGTACATGCGACGTTCTCACCTACGATGCTTGTACGTACGACGTAGCTCAGCGTGCCTCTGGTCTGGCCCCACATGGCATGAGGGAATCCACGCCCACCTCCCCTCGGCAGTGGGGTCCACCTACCTGGCTCAAATCACGTAACGTAAGTTGGAGATCGTACGAGCATCGTATTGAAAAAGATGGTATGCGTAGCATTTTCCTAGACATTATTACCGGGCGACGGTGATCTGACAATACTGAGGAATGCAAGTAAATTTACCTACCAATTTACTTTATGTGTTTTCCTGAATAGGGAATAGAATGCATGATAATATTGAATTTTTTAAAATAATATTAATTTAAAAGATAATTACAAAAAATAGTCAAAAAATTTTTTTACAAAAATTGGCTACGGTCACCATTTTGGAATGACAATATTTTCCTGTCACCATTCCAATCGGCGACAGTATTCCCATCGCCAATTGAAACAATGAGGAGACGTTCTTGTCGCCAATTCGAACAATGCGGAGAGGTTCCTGTCGCCAATTGGAACAATGCGGAGATGTTCCTGTCGCCAATTGAACTAGTGACATGACAATTTCGTCATTTTAATTGGCGACAGTACCCTGCCACCAGTTCAATTGGCGACAGGGATACTGTCGTTAATTGGAATGGCGATAGGGTCCTATATTTATTTATTTTTAAATTTATGTGTAGAGAATTCAACCTAAAGATTTAGTGTATTTCACGAAGTTTTTTGGTAATACCTTGAAGTGTTCTAGCAGTTCGGAATCCGAAATTGGAGAAGATAACGAAATGTGAAGTAGAGAATGTGAGATCGGCGACGCAATAACACAAGTATCCCCCTTCGGAGCGAAAAAAATATTTGGGCTTAGAATTGCCATGTGCGTTGTTGTTCCGATTGTATTGTTTGTGGAACCGATTCCTTCGAGAAAAGATTACGTAATGTTTAATAGTCGAACTAAGTTTGAAAGACTTCATAATTTAATAACAAATTAGATGGCGTGCTGGGTTTGGTTACATACATTAGAAACACCAACATGTACGAATCAACAAACCGAAATACACCTATGATATATGTGTGTCTTTTTGGGATCCGAAAAAAGGTTGATTGGAACATAATCAATCAGTCGTGGCGGCCTATCGGTCCCTTCCCCTTGTCTCTGGACTGCCCGCCGCGGTGGCCAGTCTCGAAGTCAGTCATGTTCTACGAGACGGGCTGGACGATTGAATGATGTCAGGATAGCACAATGTAGGGCCAAATTAATAATCAGGATATCAACTGAACATAACTTACCTTTTCGATCCGGACTGCGCCTGGATGACGAGGAGCGCTAGGACGGCCGTCGGTCTCACTAGCAAGAGCCTTCCCCTTATGCGTTGTGCCCTCGGCCCAATCGTACTCAACTTCCTGTTCGGGGGTCCACCACCACCACCACCCTACTTTCTTGGGCTCCTTCAGTGCCTATTCAGTAGGGTCGGTGTGTAATGTTTCCATCTTTTGAAGGTTTCGACTCACATTGTATAGTTTAACATGTACTTTTGCTTGATAAACGTCCTATCGTGCATGTCCGGACCGTCGATCTATTGGAAGAAGTTGCATCGCATCTCCAGCTGCCATTATACGCAGATGTAGTTAGGGATTTGTGGAATGGAACGTAAGATGTGAAAAATCTATGTTTGTGCAAGATTCGCTTACGAGGACGTTCCCACTAGTACGCCCGAGCGACCGTCGTCGGGTGTGTGGACAGGATGATCTTAGCCGGTTCTTCACACACACATTGTAGGCATGAGAATTCTGGTGGTACCAGCGCATCCTTCATAGAATAATCCGAGTAGGGTTTAGCCCTCTTGGCAAGCCATTTGCGCTTCTGCAATATCTTCGCGTAGAAGTTCATCAACGAGTCCGACATCTCCTTGCTCTCAGTTGTGTGAACAAAGTTTGGGTGAAGGATTGGGTGTGGTGGTGTAGTGTTTTCCCTCAGCTCTCTTCTCCTCCAGTTCTCTTCTCCCTCCTTTTATAATGGGTCTTTTCAGTCTGAAAATGTGGCGTGGCGGAGTGTGGTATTCTCTGTCTGCAAAGGTAGCATTGTTGTGTGTTATCATCTCGGTCTACAAAAAGTGGTAGTTTGTGGCGTGTTGTGGTGTGTTCTTTTCGGTCTGAAAAGGTGGCGTAGTAGAGTGTGGCCTTTTTGGTGTAAAAAGGTAGTGTCATATTGTGTTTTCAACTCGGTCTGCAAAAGTGGCAGCGTCTCGCGTGACATGGTGCGGTCTTTTCGATCTGAAAAGGGGGCGTGGCAGAGTGTGGTCTTTTCGGTGTGGAAAGGTAGCATTGAAGTGTGTTGTCATCTCACTCTACAAAAGTGGTAGTGTGTGGCGTGACCGGGTGCGGTCTTTTCGGTCTGAAAAGGGGCCGTTGGCGGAGTGTGGTTTTTTCGATGTAGAAATGTAGTATCGAAGTGTGTTGTCATCTCGGTCTACAAAAGTGGCAGTGTGTGGCGTGACCCGATGCGATCTTTAAGGTCTTAAAAGGTGGGGTGTCGTAATGCTGACTACCTCACATGGTTACCTATACACACAAGAACAAACAGTACCGAAACATGAGACTAGCATAATGTAAGTTGTACAAAAAATTATATTTACATGATACGATTGATATTTACAAGAACAAATACTATTTACAGACCCTCTTGGGGCGTACCCAACGTGTGGCTCCTGGCCTCGTCTGGGGCCGCTGCGGGCGCTGGTACGAGTAGGTCAAAGGCTCAGGCGGCCAAGGCACCCTACCGACGCAAGTAACCTTAGGGGGTATCGCAAGAGGGTGATGCGTCGGCTGGCTTGCTCCGGCCGCACTGTGCAGCTGTGAAGTCCCCACGGAGACCTGGCTATTCTTGCCGTGCGAAGGCCCATCGCCACCCTGGTCAAAATTGAAGTCCTCGGAGTGTGACTCCTCGTGCGACACCAGCTTCTTGTCCCAAAGGGGTGTACAAGCTATGAAGCAATACATTATGCATGTAACACATGGCGAAAATGATGAAATGGTATATTGTGCATGCAAACAAGATAGACATACCTCGTCGCACGAATGTAGCGGACCTCTCCGTGTACTCCTACCCCATGTACGGGTGGAACTCAAGACCTATCAGAGAAAATTGTTGTTAGTAACTAGTGGAGTTCAAAATAAACAACTAGACGCGAGTGTTTCATACTGACTTGCGAACTGTACCGGGGTACTCCCAGCACAGTGCCACGAGGACCTAAACGCCACATCCGGATGAGGAGCCGTGGGGCACGACGCACCGTGGCTTACCCCCGTCCACACATAGGCGAGTCCACCACCTCCCTCGGCCTACGGTAAGTCGCCAGCTGGATGCCTAGCCTTGTCTTCTCGATGAACTAGTCCATGACCTCTCTAACCTCCCGCGTTGTCATGCTTAAGCCTCCCCCAAGCGTCATACGACGCACAGAGGTCGCCAACTTGTGCATCTCCCTTTGCAGATCGACCTGTACACATAATTAACATGTTAGAAACCGCAAACTTGCGAAACAAATAAGATGTACAGACCATTCAATACGTACCACATGATGGAATGCAGAGTCTGGTTGGGTGGGGTATGTGTCGGCTGTCGCGACGTCGTGTCGTGGTGGGTCGTCCACGACCCTGACGCAGTGAACCTTCGTCCGACTGGAGTACCACTCGATGTACTCCTCGTACATCTCAGGGTCGTAGGGAGCATCCTCCTGGACGACATCCTCCAAGGCGTGGAGCTAGCCCTAAACCCAAGGGAGCATCCCGTCGGCCCAGGAAGTCATAGCAGGTATTCCTTCCTAGTATACCTGTGGAAGGCAAAACGATTATTTCGTAGGTACGTAAGGCAAATGGTACGATAGAAATAAAACATGAACTTATCTATGGACGTTCAGCACCACCCGCTGCCCCAAGGGGACTAGGACCTCCTGTCGTAGGCCGAACTGGCACATCACCTGGTGCACGTGGTACTCCTCCACAAAGATATCGTGCACCAAGCTTTGTTACTAGCTTTAACAATGGGAAAAATGACCTCATTACCACAAGGAAAAAGAACAAAATAAAAAACTTTCTCTGAAATCAAGACCAAGAAAAAAAAAATCCCATACACACTTGTTTTTGAAGGGACCGATACACATATCTAGTTGGTAGGACGATGTAATGTTCTTAAAGAGGATTATATTGTGTAAGAAACTTTTTTTTCTACGATGAGCGTAAAAAAGTTTACTGCTGTTCAATTCAATGATTATATATATATAAATGGGAGCAACTTGTGAAGGGCTGTTCACCTATCAAAGTTACATACAGAGTCAAATCCCATATAATTACTATTTTCTAACGATTATATATATAAGATCACTGAATTTACTCCATGAATTGTTTTTTTTTAAATGAAGGCAGGAGAGTTGTCCAATATATTAATAAAGCAAGACAAAACAGAGAAAAATAAAAGATACAGTCACCGATCCCAACAAAGAAAACACCACAGACAGAGTATGAACCCCTCCAGACACCTAAGTGAGCAACTTAACACACATGTTAGGGCAAACACCAGCTAGCCACGACAGACTCCGATCAACTCTAACGTAACCAGACCACACACCACAACCAAAGGAAGGACCACGCCCTTGCCACTTAGCACGCTGAAGTTTATAGTAATCAAGTTAGCCATGTAGGGTTCATCAACACAACACATAGTGACTGAGAGAAGACTAGAATCAAAGGCATACAGAACCAAAGCTCTGCCATGACACTCTATCTCCCTGACAAGACGACCTTCAAACTTCATGAATTGTTTGTTCCTCTCCGGCCGCTAAAGGTCTAAGATATTCGAACAACCTATTTCAATAGGTAACATAGTTGTTACCAACTTCAACGACGTCATGTCAGCAATGTTCATAGCTGGCCGCAAAAGCTCGACGAGAACAAAAGTAAAATAAGATATGAATTAGGAACCCTAACAAGTCTATGAAGTACTAGTTCGAGTACTTTATTGCAATAAGATAGCATTAGTAGTTTAAATCATTAATTAACTAATGTGGTGACTTGGGAGGGTGGCTTTAGGCATCATCAATCATTATCCTCAGCCCGGCAGATCATGGGTGATGCAGGTGGGATCGTGTGCCACCTGGAGGGAAAGATTCCTCTTCTCTCCCCGCTTAATTTCAGCATATTTCCAGCCTAGGGTATTGCTGCACGCACACGAAATGTTACCAGAATAAGTAACACCCATGATCCAGGGAGGCAAGACCAGATAGCATCGATGTAATTAAGTTTCTATACCGCAGGGGTGCCGAGCATTTTGTACCATTGTATGTATTACATCTTGCATTAACTTATACGATTGGATATAATATATTTTCGTAGATAAATAGATGATGAAATTAGGGATATAACTCAAAGTTTCAACCACAGAAGCGTGCAATGCGCTATTCAACAACAAATGAGTCGTGAAACCAACCATGTGAGGTTCAAAATTTTCATTGTACATGAGCACCCATCACTTCTACTGTAGTTAGGTCATGCATGCATTTGTAGACAATTAAATGGATGGTCAAATTGGGGCCATTCAATATTTCTACGAGTTATATATGCAGTTGCGTAGGATTGCTATGCCCTACACCCATACATGAACAAAAGGGAAGGTGAAAGGAACCGGTATAAAGTTTTCCCGTAAAGGAGCATCTGTCGTTTATAAGGTTGGTATAGTGTTACATCATGCATGCATTTACATACAAATTAGTGAACAAACGGGTGGTCAAACCAGGGGCACCACACAAAGTTTTACTACATAGGAGCGCCTTCACTTGTGCCGATGCATAGAACGCTACACCATATATGTATTCACCGACAAAGGGATGATGAAACTAGTGGCGCGATTCAAAATTTCTATTAGACATGAACACCCATATTTATACATCTGGGTGTAATATACTCATTTATATACACCCAATCTTTATTTTGGACGAAATCAGGGCGTTTACTCAAATTTTTTATTCAATATGAGTGAATATAATTTACTCATTTATATACACTCAATATTCTTTACTATTCTAATTCTAATAATCAAATCTCTCGTTAGAAAATAAATTTACATGAGGCACAATTTTTCATTGTTCTGGTACGAACAGATTGTGACCATAGCAATGCTCCAATTCAACTCCCTGGCCCCGCAAGTTCTAAACTTTATTTCCATGTGTAACGAAATGCCAATCCCCGTCTTGCCCATACATTAACTTAAGCAGGGGATAATAATTGTGGGTGATTAGCTTAATTAATCACCAAGATTTTTTTTTGCCTAATCATTAAAAAAAAAGGGCCACATGGCCATTTATTACCTGGAAAGGGAGGGATTAACCACAACAAGCCAATGCATGGCCATTTTTATACTCCTATGCCCATTCCAAGCACACACGTAAATCGCCACTCAACTGACATGACACGTGGGTCCAGGCCTATAGTGGCCCCACGTTCCAGTGCCGTTTTCTGGTGCGCTGCCGGGTCGGTTGGCCTGGCGAGTGGGGATTGGGGTCCGCGTTAATCGCCGGGCACGTTCTGTGCCTCTTTCGCTATCCTGAAGGGCCCACGTTACAGCTGTTATAATGTGGTCTTGTCTGCCTCCTCGTCTCACTCCTACTGCCTTTATTTTGTTTTGTTTTTTCATTTCTCCTAACCAATTTTGTTCTATCCTGTATTTTTTTTTGGCTGTGGAGAATTAATCTATTTATGGTGAATTTTCCACTGCTGCAAAGCAAAATAAATCTTGCTGTAATTGCTTTGCTGCCCCTTGGATCCTCCAATGATCCTTGCTCCTTAGCTAAGTCTAGACCACCAGTGCAGCCAATTGCTTCTAACTTAGCCCTCTTCATTTTACTTTTTTTTTCTTCATAAAAATGTTGTGATGGTGATTAGAATTGGCAAAGGTTATGCATCTAAAAATTACAATTAACAAAAGGTAATCTTGTTGATAATATATGACTCTGGGAAAATAACTAAGATCGATCATCACGGAATCCAACATATTCCCCCATGGGGATTGAGGTGGGGGAGTTTGTAGAGGGGTATTTGTGCTTTTTTCCCCTTTTATTACAAGCCTCCCCTTTCTCTCTCATCCCACAGTTTCCTACTCTCAACCCTTTTCCCTCTCTCCTTGCTCGCCGGTTTCTCTCTCTACCATTTCCCTACACTCCTCTCCCTCTCCTCCGTCCTTTCGGTTTTAACTAGTAGTATTAGGCAGGAGGTAAAGCCCCCCCCTGACAGCGCAGCATCTCGTTTGTTTTATCTCCCATCCCCTCATCTTCTGCACACACACACAACTCTTTCTTCTCTCTCCTCTCCTGTACTCAACATTTCTCAACTTTCACTTGTCCTCCTTCTCTCTCCTTCACCCTACCTATCTTCCTCCCCCTTCACAGCTATCATATTCTCTCTCCTCCATCCACCCTATTATTTATCGCAGGCTAGCTTATGGATGGTGTCTTAATTGCTTTTTCGTCTCTCCCTTCTTCTCTCTTCTTCCTCTCCTCTCCCTTGCAGGAGTATATATTTTTTTGCCAGCCTTCTTGTACTAGTGCTCCCTCCCCTTCTTCTTCTCTTCCTACCGCCTCTTCTCCCTTTCTTTCCTTTTCTTTCCCTCCCCTCTTTCGCTTCTCTCTCTAGCTTATCTTTGCAGTTGTCCTTGCCTCCCATCTTTTTCACCTCCCCTCATGTACTTATCATTCCATCACCTCCATTCCCCAGTGGTAACACTCGGCTACGTGCACGAGTGCGTGTGCGGGAGCAGGAGGGGGAGGTATTAGCATGCAGCAGCACGGAGGAGGGGGAGGAGGAGGCGGCGCGGCTCAGCAGTTCGGCGTGCAGCCGCCGCCGGAGATGCCGTCATTCCCGCCGGCCGGCGGCGCCGGGCAGCGGATCTCGCTGGCGGAGGCGCCGTCGCCCATCAGCAGCCGACCGCCGGCGCAGCAGTTCGACGAGCTGGGCGCCAGCGGCGCCGCGGGGGGCTTCGACGCCGAGGCGCTAGCGGTCGGCGAGGAGGGCGCGAGCGGCGGCGCGGCGGGCAACCGGTGGCCGCGGCAGGAGACGCTGGCGCTGCTCAAGATCCGGTCGGACATGGACGCCGCCTTCCGGGACGCCACCCTCAAGGGCCCACTCTGGGAGGAGGTCTCCAGGTAAAATTCAAAGCCACGAACCCTCCCCACCCCACCCCAAGAATCACCACACAACACGCCGGCGCCGGCGTCCCGTCGCGCCGCCACGGCGGAATTTTCGTCGGCGAAATGCTGCATGAAATCTCGGCGACCTCCGGGACTGGCTGATGTGATTTGTTTAGGCTCTGGTAATTAATCACCAGCTAAAAAACACAAACACTTCTTTTCTACTTTTTCCCTTAACCATCCTTCACGAGCACAGTTATTTTTCCATTTTAAAATAATACGGGTATCGCTCTCCTTCCCCACCTTTTTTCCAGAATTTTTTTGCCATCTCTTCGGCAAGAGATGGCAGTACAATACTAGCAGTAGCAGTATTCCCTTAAGCTTCAGATCCGGGGGCATCAATCCCAAGCTATCCGTTTGGCCTCTGAATTTTGCAAACAAAGTTGCACAAACACAAGGCAAGATGGAATTTTTATTCCCGGTTTCTTTTTCACCTGTGCATTCTTCTCGGGATTTACTATACTAGCTAGTGCTGCATGTATGTGTGGATGTATATGCCTTTCTTTATCTTTTCCATGGGTGCCCAAATCGAGTAAAATTCTACATGCATGCAACTTTTTTTTTGGGAGGGTTACAGTTACATGTGCAAATATGTGTGCAATTGTGGTGGTGGTAGCACAGCACGCCCGCCATTGACGAGGTTCTTGTTGCTGATGGTGTGGTGGTGGTTGGGTGCAGGAAGCTGGCAGAGGAGGGGTACAGGCGGAGCGCCAAGAAGTGCAAGGAAAAGTTCGAGAACATGCACAAGTACTACAAGCGCACCAAGGAGAGCCGCGCCGGCCGCAACGATGGCAAGACGTACCGCTTCTTCACGCAGCTCGAGGCGCTGCACGGCACCGGAGCGGCGGAGGCGACGGCGGCAGCGGTGGCTCCGGTGGGGTCGCTCGCGCCGCCGGCGACGACGGCCCTTGGAGTGTCCGGGATGGCGGGGCCTTCGGCTGTGCGGGCCCCCGCCGAGCCGCCGCCCGTGGGGCCTACTGCCATGGCCGGAGTCGCCTCGGCGGGCATGCCGCCGGTGGTGGTTAACACGAACTTCTCCACATCCAACACGGAGGAGTGCTCGGACGAGGACTCGGACGACGAGGACACCGAGGAGATGGGCGGCGCCGACGAGCGCGGCAAGAGGAAGAGGCTCTCGGAGGGTGGCGCCGCAGCTGCCAGCGGCGGCGTCGGGAGCGGGAAGATGATGAGGTTCTTCGAGGGGCTGATGAAGCAGGTGATGGAGCGGCAGGAGGCGATGCAGCAGCGGTTCTTGGAGGCCATCGAGAAGCGGGAGCAGGATCGCATGATCCGCGAGGAGGCGTGGCGGCGGCAGGAGATGGCGCGCCTCGCGCGCGAGCAGGAGATCCTCGCGCAGGAGCGCGCCATGGCCGCCTCCCGCGACACCGCCGTCGTCTCCTTCATACAGAAGATCACCGGGCAGACAATCCCGATGCCGTCCATCGCCGCCCCCGTCATCACCGTCATGCCGCCGCCATCGCAGCCGCACCACACACCCAGTGCCTCCGCCGCGCCAGCGCCACCACCCTCGTCGCAACCACCCGCATCGTATTCGCAGCCTCCTCCGCAGCCACAGCCCTCACCACAGCCGCAGCAAAAGTCGCAAATGCCGGCGACGCCGCAGCCGCCGCAAGCACCACCACCACAGCAGCAAAGCAGCATGGACATCGTCATGACGCCCGTGGCCGCCGAGCTGCACAATGTGGCGGGCGGCTCGGGGTACGACGGGTCCGGAGGCGGCGGACCGTCGTCCTCGCGGTGGCCGAAGGCGGAGGTGCACGCTTTGATCCAGCTGCGGAGCAACATGGACACGCGGTACCAGGAGGCCGGGCCGAAGGGCCCCTTCTGGGAGGAGATCTCCGCCGGCATGCGGCGGCTGGGGTACAACCGGAGCGCGAAGCGGTGCAAGGAGAAGTGGGAGAACATCAACAAGTACTTCAAGAAGGTGAAGGAGAGCAACAAGAAGCGCCCCGAGGACTCCAAGACGTGCCCCTACTTCCACCAGCTCGACGCGCTCTACCGCAACAAGGCGGCGCTCAATTCCAACTCCGGCGGCGGCGCGGCGAACCTGCCGCCGGCGGAGCACGCCAATGCAGCTCCGCAGGAGCGCTCGGAGGTGGTCACGGTCGCGGCGCCGATCTCGCAGACGGCGCCGCAGCCCCTGCAGCACGTGACCAAGAACGGCGGCACCAGCAACAACGCCGGCAACGGGGGCAGGAGCGGCGGCGGCGGCTCCGGGGGCATGCAAATGCAGGCGACCAACGGCAGCGTTGCTGCCGGCAGGTTCTTCGGCGAAGGAGGAGGCGGCGGCGGCACGGCGGCGAAGAAGGTAAGCTAGCCTACATGTGCATTCTTGGTGTGGCCGTAGCCAATTGGCACGTACATGTGGTACCTGCTGTTCGTTTTGGTGATCCAATGCTGATTGCGTAACACTGCGCATTTAAAGCCAGAAGACATTATGAAGGAGATGATGGAGCAGAGGCAGCCGCAGCCGCAGCCGCAGCAGCAGGAAGCGATCAATAGCTACAACCGAATCGACGGCGGCGCGGACAGCGACAACATGGACGAGGACGACGACGACGACGAGGACGACTACGACGACGACGACGAGGACGACGTCGACGGCAACAAAATGCAGTACGAGATCCAGTTCCAGAGACAGCAACAGCATCAGCAGCACCACAACGTCGTCCGGCCGAACGCCGCTGCCTCCTCTGGCGGCGGCGACCCCCCCGGCACCGCCGCTCCCGGCACGACGGCGGCAGCAACGACAACAGCCGGATCTTTCTTGGCCATGGTCCAGTGATCGATCCCTCATCCGGTGACTCTCTACCCATACATCAATCATCAATGTCTTCTTCCCCACCTCTCTCTCTCTTGTACCATCTGTATCTACCTACCTGTCGCCTCCATGCTCGTCCATATCTCCACACCTGAAAGCCTAAAACCTCAAGAACTCTCCTCCTCCTTCAAGCTCCGGCACTTCTCCATTGATCATGCACGTAGCAACATGTCCATGTCAGTATCATTCGCCATGCATGCATGCACATCGTCGTCGTTGCTACTCCGATGGCGATATATCCTCCATGTCCTAGCTAGCTAGAGCTAGTAGCTGCATACATTTCTTGATTCGTTGCTGTGTTAATTACAGTGGTCGCGTCCTAGGCGTTAAAAATATTGGTGGCGTGGTTATTTATTGATTTGTTGTGGTAATTAATAAGAACCCTTCTTGGTGGGGGGTTCACCGAGAGGTTAAATTGGTGCGGTGAAAACGGCACACAGAAGCGGTAATAAGAGCTCGCGCCGTTAAAATGAAGAAGAGAATATGCAGATGATGTGGTGCGTGTGTATCTGTTACTCTGGTAAATTTGGTGCGTGCGGCTACTGCTCTACAGTGGTGGTATGTTGCAAAGGAGCGGTGAAAAAAAATGAACAAGATGTCCTCGCCATGTGGCAGAAACAGGAGCTGGAGCTGGTGCTGGTGCATGCGGAAAATTCTTTTTTCCCCTTTCATTTTTCCTTTTAAGTTTCATTTTTTTCCTTTTATATTTTCCGATTACCTAAATTGTCCATTATGTATTACCTAAGGTTTTTTCTTTCCCAAACTGTTGTTACCGAACTTTTACAGTGTATACTCGCGACATATTATATGTTATATTCTTGATATTCTTGTACCAGCATTCTTCTAAGTGTGATGCTTCATGTCTATTGTCTCTGAGTTTTTTTTGTGTGAAAAAAAAAATCTAGAGGCAGATGCATAGGTTAAACTTACATGTTCAGCTCTGGTTATACTCTAGGATCCAATGCTTAAATTATTTTAAGCTTTTGGTTTTAGGTCCCATAAGGGTCTCTTCCAAATATTAATATTACCATGCCAAGATTAGTATAAGCCTTGGGAGATAGCTTTTCACATGCCAAGACTAGTATAAGATTAGTAGTATACATTCATCACATGCCAAGATTAGTATAAGATTAGTAGTATACATTCATCACATGCCAAGATTAGTAGTATACTATGAATGTAATAGCAAGTGGAGGGCGTAGATATAAAAATGTTACTAGTAAAATTCTCAACAATGGGGAAATTAATGGGAATAAAAAGAGGAAGGGATAGATACAAAAATGTTACTAGTAAAATTCTCAATGATGGGGAATTAATGGGAAAAAACCCTCGAAAAATAACTTTATTCCCATGTTATAATACACATTACAAGTTTCAAGTTTCACAACAGCATCCAAGTTAAGATGTGCTACAATCTTGTAAGTTGGGTTGATGGTAAGGCTGACTATCGAGCTTAACGAGCTATTATCGAGTTTCATTCGAAATTAACTCAGTTCAACCTAAAATAATTTTATTTATTATTTAAATAATTATTTTAAAAGCGAGCTAACGAGCCACTAGTACAACACGAAAACGATCCTACCCAGTAGTACCGTGACAAAACAAAAATTCTTGATTATTACTAGTACAAAATTCTTACTAAATCACGCTTTATACCGGGCCAGCGCTACTTGAAAATGTTGACCAAACTTACACCTAAAGTGTGGCAGCAAAATCGCACTTGTGACAAGGTTTGGCATGAAAATGAGTCTATGACATGTAGGGCTAGAAAGTGCTTATGCTGGCAATGAACCAAACATGCTAAAAATCGTGCATGACTAACTTTGGCAAGTTTGGTCACCAACCAAACAGGCTCCTAGTACGTGAGATACCCTCTCTCTAGAGTTGGATGCCTCGGAGTTAGAGCCAGGGGTCTATAGTATACTGATCCATTTGGCAAGCTTACAAAATTAGTTTTTGGTCAGGCCGGGGATCCGTATAAAAAACGGTTGAAGTGTGGGTGGTGTGTCGTCTGCCATAAAAGGTTAAAAAGAAGGGAGCTGTGGGATTGATGCCTCCTGTTTAATTATGGGAGAACGTGGAGGTTGCAGCGGCGTTCACTACGGATACATCAGGCATGCCGTTCGTCTAGCTACTCTTGCATCTCTCTCATCAGTCTGAGATGCCATGAACCATCCATATGTGCATCCAAATGCAACATTTCCACCATCATTCTCTCTCTCTCTCTCTCTCTCTCTGAGCTGCTTGGGCAATTGGCATGAGAAGGGAGGGCTTGGCTCTACTTTCTTCTGGCTGCAGGCTGAATGATGCACATGGGAAGGTGAGAAAGGTGAAAAGAATGGGAGGGATAGAGTAGGAAATTAGGATTCAGACAGGTCCAGGGGAGCCCACATTGGCCATCTTGCCTCCAATTTTGCTCCCTTTTGTATTTTTACCACTGGACCTTTCATCTTGTCATGGTAGTAAATCACATGCACAATGAGTAGGGAGGACCAATTCAGTTGCCAACCTGTTGGATCTCTGTGAAAATTTACACATGGCATGAGTGTGTGATGTCCCTGTGTTTAGCTTGTGTACATGTAGATATACTGTAGAGTACAACTGGAGTAGTACTAGTACACATCAGTATGTAACACACACCCACAGCTTTTATAATGATTAGAAGAAGAGGTAGCCAAGCCAATGCTAAAGGCACTGCACACAAACCTCAAAGACTGAGACATTCCAAGTCCAATAAAATTTTCATTTTGTTACTTGGGTTGGTAACAATCTGCAACAGGCCCATACACTGAGAGTTGTGCATGGCAAAGGCAAACTCTCATGCAGAGCTAGCTGCAGAAGATTCTTTTGGAGAGAGAGAGAGAGAGAGAGAGAGGAAGGAGAACGTTTACTCAGGTAAAAGATGGCAATTGTACAGGGTAAACGGGTAGTAAATATGGAAGCTGGGCACACTGTATGAATTCTCTGGCCGGCAGCATGTGCGGTGACTCCACGGTTCACGAGGCGCTGTTACTTGAGGGCTGGGCAGTACTGAAAAACCTCAAGAAACTTCGCTTGGTCAACACCCAGTGTTACACACGCTTTTGATGTTGCTAGGATTGATGGGTGTAGTCTAAAGTTGCAGGTTCAGGTCTACTTTGCAACAAAAGGTCTACGATAGAATTTTCGTAGGAGTTATTTTGATTCTTGCAAAATTTTATATTAAAAATACTATTTTGCTTTGTGAATTCAGGTTACTTTTAAGACTTGAGCCCCTAGCTTCCATTCTTTTTAACTTGACGCGCTAGAATCCGTGTTATCGAACTATCAAAAGTTTAACCGTTAATATATTTAAAACTATCTAAATTAGTTATATAAAAATTATATCATTAGATTTATCGTTAAAAAAACTTTCATAATATTATAATTTATTAGTACATCTTAAAATAATGTTGTAAAAGGTAACGACCAAGATCGCATCTCAGATACCGTAAAATGTAAAAAAACGTCAAGTAAAAAAGAACGGATGAAGTACTCCAACAAGCATAAGCATGATGTCTAAGAGGTGAAATCGATACAGATATTTCGTTGTGTCCGCTTGTCTAATACAAAACTATAAATAGTTAAAACTAGCATTTGCCAAGTAGTGTACTTGAAGGCATCTAAAATTGCAGTGATGTTTTTTTGCACTATTAATTAATTTCCTAATACAACGAACATCATCACATGCATCATGTTCATGTATGTGGAGCATTCTAACTTCAGTGTTATATGTCGGGTTGCCATTTTTGTTGTTTGCATAGCTTTATTAGTGTGCTGGTTAGGTAAGAGGGACGGCACGGCAGCAAGCGAAAAAAAATGAAGTGCCAGCACGTACGTACGATTGTCCGCGCCCACGCATGTCAGGGAGATAAGAGCTAAACTTTGGATCTACTCACGGCGACGTTGTAAACCACAGTGCCTGTGTCTGGATCGATCACTCATCGATCAGTTGGGGTTGAGGCAGAGGCCAAATTAAACACACCAGGTAGATTCAGAATTTCAGATCCTAACCATGCATACTTCGATTCAAATGTTTGTGAGAGGTGAGAACTGAGCGCAGCTCAGATGGCAACGGGGACGTTGGCTCCGTCCGTCTGCGTTCGAGTGCTAGTGATCGGTGCACGTGTCTTGCTGTTTCTTCTTTACTGTAGCTAGATGACTACAAAAAAAATGTTTGTGAGAGGTAGACGGGTAATACATTTTTAAAAAGAAAATTTTCATCTAAAAGTACATTTTGTCTTACGGTGTGGTATACGAATGAATGGCCTGTATAGATCGTTTCGAAATCCACCCTTTTTTACACCAGGTGTGGTTTTTTTTCACACTCGGCAAGCTAATACAAAATCCACATTATGAAGTGACGGTAATCCTAGAAGATCCAAATCCACAATATACATTTTTCATGCTGCTTCTGTCGCAACTATAATTTGCTAGTAATTGGGAGGAAATAATCAAAGTACGTCGACTGAATTTGTTCATAGACGTGCATATAGGATATTTTGCATTCGGTGGTTGTCTCTATGTTAGGTAATGCCATTTAATTAATCTAGGGACCCTTTAAATAAATCATCGGTGTAGTTACCCTTGCATGTCTCTAGTTGAAGGGGCATCCCGTTCTGATTAATGCCACACAGTTATTTGAAAATGACACACCATTGATTGCATTACTAGCAGCGTTTTGCAAGGAAAAAAATTATAATTAGTCATCTCTCTATAGTACTCGTTCACTTAATTGCCGCAAATAGTAGTTGAAGTTTTAGTCCAACGCAAAACTATCCCGTGCTCTCTCTAAATTAAATGGTTAAAATTAAGCAAACACCAAACACGGTCACACCAACACAGTGTTCTCTACATCGTATCATGTATCTATAATACTGTATTGCTACCATATTTTCTAAAATAAAATTTGATGGATTTTATGCAAACCAAAAAAAAAAAAAACTAGAGGAATATGCCAACAAAATTTAAAAGCTATACAAGGCTGGGGTCAAGTGACCCAATGCTATTTAGTTTAACCCATAAAGGAATTAATGCTTACGATGCTATTACAAAATATCATTGCTAATTCATATCTATAATGATCTTAATGTGCCTACGATGACCCCAATGACTTATTTTTTCTGGATCCGCCCCGGCTATGTCGGTGCAAAAACATGCAACAAAGTTGTAAATGTGGAGGCATCATCCTAGGGTGACAAACCGGTAAAGAGAAAAAGGCATCCTCCTAGTGCAAGAAAAGGTGATGTTAAAATGATTGGGTCGCAGTCTCGCAGCTCAAATGATAAGAACAAGGGGAAGTGTTTGGAAGCGGTACAAGTATGCAAACCTAAATTATTAATGGCTTAATATGCCGCCTGATAGCGACATCATGATGTGCTAGTTTCTTTTGATCTGTTGCGTCCACTATTACTTTTCTCTCTCTCTTTATTATTATTTTAACCGCACAGAAGAAGAGAGGGGAAAAGAATAAAAAAAAAAACTCGGGAAAGTTGCGGCGATTCCAAGCACCTTTTCCAGTGCAGCAACGGCTGAAAAAAAAAACAAAAAAAAGGGGGGAAAGAAGTAAAGAAAAGGTTCCCTCCAACGTCGGGAGCTATATATGTGTGTCGTGTTCTGTGGTGTCAGCGTCACACAAAGCTGCAAGGCTAGCTTAGTTATGCATGCGTGGCTGCATGCACCAAGAACTACCAAAAGAAGACTCCCTGACGAACATCTCAATTTACCCGTTAAAGGCCCTGTCGCAGGGGAACCCTTGGAGTTTTATTATCGGAAATGCTGAAGAATAGGCCATCAGAATATTTATTTTTTTAAAAAAAAAAGTATCCAAAAACTTGTTGCAACAGGTCAACTGAACTATCTGGCTAATGAAATTATTAAAATGTTTCAGTGGTGATATGATTTTAGAAATAGTCATAATAATAATTAAAAAGATTCGACACATTTTTTTTATTTGCAGCGCGTGAATTAAATTGCAACATTTCATATGAAGTTATGAACTAGTGCATGTGTCGCATCGAGTTTTTTCAATAATTTTAACTAATAAAGGAAGTAGTTTTCCTCGCGCGGTGTGACAATGTCATTTCTCTCATGTGCGTTGTTGGTCTCTCCCCTCCTAAATTCCTTATCGAGGTGCACCAACATGTGGACCCAACCTGACAGAGACAAGGTCTCGCCCTGTTACCCACCTGTGACTCGTGAACGCATCTATATTTATTGAGTTGCATGCACCAATCAGTTCACCCAAAAGCTTAAGCTGGTGAGGAAAGACGGGCAATTCACTTATACTTCAACACTCTCCTCACGTGTAGGCTTCCTCAGGCCTAAGACGTGGAATAGAAATGGACTGCAATTATTTTTTTAATTGCGCCAGCCGGGTCTTGAACTCAAGACCTCTTGGCTCTGATACCATATTGAGTTGCATGCACCAACCAGTTCACCCAAAAGCTTAAATTGATGAGGAAAGACGGGCAATTCACTTATACTTCAACAATACTATCACTTCTTCCACAACCACCTAAACCGTCGCAACGCCACTTCTTCTTTACATGCGCATACACCAAAATTCGTCATTGTTTTACTCCTCGCACTGTGACTCGCCACCTATGCCTGTCCGGCATTCGCTTCGTGCCTCAGAGATCCCGAGCCTCTCAGGCACTCTCATTCTGTAGGTTGCAACGACGGCGTGCACGAAGATGAGGGGATCGACAGCGTAAGAGACGGTGGCACGGGGAGGGGAGGAGGTGACGGGGACGGGGACGGGAGAAAGCACCGAGAGGGAAGGGAGAAGAGGAGGTGGCGGCGCCGGAGGGAGGCAACAATGGCGCACGAGGAAGAGGCAGAGACAAAGGTGTCCTTCCCTTGCCTCGCCGTTGTCTCGAGATCACCACACCGCGTTCTCTTCATCCTAATCCTCCCCTGTGCCACCGCCTCATGCTCCGTGTCGGCTAAGCAAGCATCGTTGTTTCCTCGCTTACCACCGCGGCGCTGCCACCGCCTCCTAACTGGCCTCCCAACTCCTAGCTGCGATATGTCTGGCGAGGTTGCAGTGGCCAATGGCCGTGAGAATTGAGTCGTGACTTGGGTTTAGGGTGGAAGAAGGTGACCATCGACACGTAGCTCTCTTCCTTGTCAGCCGACAATGGTTGGAAATGGAAAGCACATCGGGGAGAGAAGTCGGCATTAACTTTAACTTCCAAAGGTAAACAATCCATGCGCTCAAATTTTTAATTTTCGGGTAGTAGTAATTGGTGATGCAATATGCGGAGTTAATGTTTCTGTTTATATGTGTGTGAAAGAAAATTAATATTTATTATGCAGTTTAAGATCCCGTCTGTTGATATATATCACTCTTTTTGGGATTCCGTTGCAACGCACGGACACTCTAGCTACTAGTTATCTGCAAAGTTGGAGCTAGGGGTTAGACAAACTTAATTCACTTTCCACCACTAATTAATCAACAAGTTACTAGAGAGAGATGCATGGAAGGAAATCCGAATGGTCCCTAGCTATATACGTGATGTGACTATGGTCCAGCGCGTGGCTCCTACCGCATGCCGGTGAGCCGCGGCGATCGATAATGGTCCAGCGAAACCCACACATCTCATGGTCCCGGCCGTGTTGCTGGAGACGATCTAAAACATCTTTCTCCTTTGTCATCTTCAAGTTTGGAAGCAACTAATTAAACAGATCCTTCCTTCCTTGCAAGATAAATCACTACAAATCTACTTAGCTTGTGCATCTGGACCACTAGATCATCAGCTTAGTTAGCCACAAATCTTGCAAAACTCCGATCGATCGAGTCACATGCCAAGACGTGACTCTGAAGCTCGTAGAATCATTAGGACTTGCCCCTGAAGAAACAACATCGATCCCAGCAGATCAGAGGCTGGATTCCCTCCCTGTCTTGAACAAAAGCCAAATTAAACCATCGATCGACAAGCCTCTCCTCCCGCTGTATATAGTTTAGTTAACCACAGATTAGATTAGCCTGGCCTTGTTTGTTGTAGCCGGACTCGGCTACGGAGGTTGTATGGGTGATCCATCGGAGGACGTGGCGTCGAGTCAGCACCGTTGCCGGCAATAGAAGGATAATGGAGATAGAGTAGAGAATTTAGATGGCTAGGGAATAGCAATCGGAAGAACAGAAGTTTTTATTCCACTTGACCCCAGAAGAAATTACACGGCTGCTCTTTTAAAGAGCTAGAGCCTGACCTACTCGTATCCAACTAAACCGACTCGTATTCTAACTCTAACTGCAATACAAACTCTTTAACCTACTCGGAAACCACTAAACCTACTTTACAGACTCTAAGGTGTATGCTATATACAGATAAGACAATACAAAAGGCAGATAAAGAAATACACAAGACTTTCTATTCTAACACACCTCTCAAATGCAAGTCGTATGCAATAGTATTGCATTTGGAAAGGGATAACACTAAAATATGGAAAATTCAAAGTCCGAGTCTTGATAATATTGTTGTAGCGTGAAGCTCTTGGAAAATATGTCAAGTATCAAAAAATCTCCTCTCATCCGGGATCGTGCAACAGCTCATAAAACACAAGGTGCAGGGCTAAGAAAGTAGAGGTAAGCGGGAGCAAAGTCGACCGCGGCAACACGACGAAGAAAATGATGAAACCGAAAAAATAGAGAAAGTTATCAAATCAAGCCAAAGAAGAATATATATAAGCATGGCAACGCAGATCGAAGCTCAAGACGGTGGCGGTGCAGTGCATAAGAAGCGCAACGGAGGCGTAGTGTGAAAAAGCGCGGCGGCTTTAGAAGCTCGGGGCGGTGGCTAAGAGAGAAGCGACGACATCATAACTATTTCTATGATCTGCAGCGGCTTGAAGAAAAAAGCGACGACTGCTGCCATGCAAAAATAATTCATATACTTCTATGACTGACAATGAATCTGTGGACTCGCATGGCTTATGACGAACTCAAAGATAGAGTGTTATGGACTTGGATGGACTCAAAGGAGCCGCAGATACCAGCAACACCATTTTTTTAATCTTCTCGATCTTTTCTCGGTCTCCACCGACTAGACATCGATGCAAAACACACCTTCCGTTGCACATGCGTAGAGAGAGAAACAGAGGCTTCACCATGGGCAAGATGCAGTCGCTCTTCTCCCGCAGCCGCCGCACCAAGTCGCCGCCGACGCCTTCTTCCACGTCCGTCGTGGGATCCCTGAGGGCGGCGGCGAAGGACGAGATGGAGTGGGTGTTCAGGAAGTTCGACGCAAACGGGGATAGGTGGATCTCGCAGGCAGAGCTGGCAGCACAGTTCAAGAGCGTGGCCACACGGCCACGGACGACGAGGTGGACATATGATGGAGGAGGCCGACGTGGACGGCGATGACTACATTAGCCTCGCCGAGTTCGCAGCTCTTGGGCCCTAACAGCGGGATCCGTCGTAGGCGGTGCGGATCCGGCTCTGGCCGCTGCCGCTACTCGCACGAGGAAGCTCTGCTGGAAAACATAGAAGGATCCAAAAAGAAGACCCTGATGGAGCTCTTCCGTCCGCCACATGATCTGACGTACAAGCCGACCAAGAAGAAGACGAAGGCGCATGGAGCTCGGGAAGGCGCAGATCCAGCGGCCCCTCCCTCGGGTTCCTTCTCCCCTACGCCGCGCTCGCTTGTTCGCCGAGTTGGCTGTTGGTGGAGGAAGACTACGACTAATGTGGCCGCCCCTGGGAGCGGAGATCGCTCCTTCCGGGGGCAACGAGCAGCATAAGCTGTTGGAGGCTAGGTTTGAACTTTAGCTCTGATACCATGTTATGAATATTACATGTATATTGAAGAGGCCCAATAGACAATATATATATGAAGTACAAGGGGTGTATGTCATATACAGATAAGAAAATACAAAAGGCAAATAAGAAAATACAAAAGAGTTCCTATTCTAACACTCTATTCTAATAGTTGTAACTTCTACAGATGAAACGTCTGTTGGCGTAACCTCTTCGGTTCCTGGAATCGCTTCCGAAGCTTCTCCCCCCGAGCATGCTCTGATCTTCATGAACCTTTCTTCTTCACTGATATTGCCTTCCCCAATATGAGTCAACAATATTTCTCCCCTGGACAAACAGCTCGTCCTCGAGCTGAAATTTAGGATACAATTGTTTAAATTGGTCCAATTGCTCCATGTTGCTTCGTCCGCTGCAAGACCTTGCCACTGAACTAGCAATTCCCACTTATCACGTCTTAGATGAGTTTTGTCAATTTTGCTAGAGTTGGAACCACCCGGCTGTGCATAATAGGGGCAAAGCTGGAATCTCATATGGAGGATCGCCATGGAACGCTTGACAATTTCCACATGAAATACATCGTGAATCCGAGCTCCTACTGGCAGCTTCAATCGATAGGCCACCTCATCAATTCTTTCCAGAATTTGAAACGGTCCATAGTAGCGAGGAGATAACTTTGAATACTTACAGACAGGTAAAGAAATTGCTTGGCGATGCTGTAAACGCAACCAAACCCATTCGCCAACCTTAAACTCCATGTCTCAATGGTTGGTGTCGTGCTGTTCCTTCATGATCTGCTGTGCTAGGTGTAGATGTTCCTTGATTTCCACCAAGAATTCATCTCGAGCAAGCAGTGACGGATCCATCACTTCCACCTTAGCCATACTTGGTTCATAAGAGTTGATTGTTTGCAGCTCCCTGCCATACACAACACGAAAAGAATTGGTCTTGAGAATACGCTGAAAGCTTGTATTATAACAATATTCCGCCCATAGTAACCACTTGATCCAATCACTTGGTCGATCGCCCACCAAACACCGAAGATACATGACAATGATCCTATTAATTACTTCAGTTTGACCATCCGTTTGTGGGTGAAAGGCTAAATTGAAATTAAGTTGAACTCCTGATAAACGAAAAGCTCTTTCCAAAAATTGCTTGTAAAAGTAGGGTTTCGATCACTGACAATGGAGGTTGGGTAGTCCATGAAGATGCACAATTTCCAACAAAAAATGTGGTAGAAATCAAACTTGTTGTATAAGGATGCAACGAAGTTATGAAATGTGCATACTTTGAGAACCGATCCACAATCGATAAAATCACATATTTACCACCAATTTTAGGAAGGCCTTCAATAAAATCCATTGAAATATCTGACCAAACTTGACTAGGAATCTCCAGTGGTTGGAGAACCCTGCTGGATGCAAGTGCTCAGTTTTATTACATTGACAAATTACACAACTACGAACCCAATCGGCCACCAATTGTCGATCACCGGGGATACTGAAATCGATGAAATCAAAACCAAACAATTCACTCACCCATTGATGCTGCGGAATAGTAGAGAGACGTTGGTCGAGGAGGAATTTCAAACGGTAATGATCGGTTCGAATGAAAAATTGTCTGCCCCAAAGGTAAGGTCGCCAACGCCGTACCGCCTTTACCAAACCGATGAGCTCTCTTTCATAGGCTACCAAATTTGAAAATCGTTGAGCTACCGGCCGACTAAAGAATGCTATTGGTCGAAAAATCAGGTAGTTGCAAAATCGGGCCAACATCAAGAGCCTTTTTAAGCACATCAAAAGCTTGTGAGGCTTCTGCAGACCAAGAAAAAGCTTGTTTCTCCAAAAGGCGAGTAAGAGGTGCTGCAATGATACCATAGTCCTTGATGAATTTGCGATAACATCCTGCCAGTCCGAGAAATCCACGCAAAGTCCGCACAGAACGCGGAGTAGGTCAATCCATCACTGTGCGCACTTTGCTAGCATCCATGGCGACCCCCTCGGCTGATATGACCTGACCCAAATAGGATATAGATTCCTATCCAAAGAAGCACTTTGACTGCTTGAGGTGGAGCTGATTGTCTTGTAATAAGCGAAGAACCATGCGCATATGTTTAAGATGCCCTGACCATGTCCGGCTGTAAATTAATGTCATCAAAAAAATACAAGCACAAATTTCCGAAGATAAAGTCATAGAACCTCATTCATTAATGCTTGAAAGGTGGTTGGAGCATTTGTCAACCCAAATGGCATGACCAGAAACTCGAAGAGACCCTCGTGAATACCAAAAGCCGTTTTCTCAACATCTGCTAGATGCATACGAACTTGGTGATAGACGGAGTGAAGATCCAATTTAGAGAAAAAATGAGCCCCTTTTAGTTCATCAAGGAGTTCATCGATCACTTAATTGGGAACTTATCTTTAACAATATTCGTGTTAAGTGCACGATAGTCCACACAAAACCGCCATGAATCATCATGTTTCTTCACCAACAAGACGGTGAGGAATAAGCTGAGTTGCTACAGCGGATGATTCCTTGTTTTAGCATTGCCTAACATTGTCGTTCGAGTTCCTCCGTTTGAAGCATTGGATAGCGGTATGGCCTGACCACCACTGGAGGTGTTCCTGGTAACAAGTGAATCCAATGGTGACACGAATGAGAACGCGGTAGTCCTGAGGCCCAACAAACATATCAGTAAATTCAGTCAACAATGTTGCCATCAAATCTCGTCCCTCGAAGCTCTGTACCCACGCCCGTGGCCTTGTACCTGGTACACCCTACCATAACACTTGATGATCATCGTGCCAAAGGGACATCGTGAGTAAATCAAAGTCCCAAACGATTGGTCCGAGACCGCGAAGCCATTGGATTCCCAGTACCATATCAAAACCATCCAATGGTAGAGCATAAAAATATGCGTAAAACTTTTCCTGACTAATCTTAATTGGTAGCCCACGGATCATGCCCACACTTAAAATTCGTTCGCCATTGGCAACAGTAACTTTCAAATCACGTCGAGGTTGCAATTTAATCCCAAGTTGATTCACCAACTTATCTTGAAGGAAATTGTGTGTGGAACCCAAGTCAACAAGCGTCAGCAGTTCTGTTTCTCCCACGCGAACTCTAACTTGCATGGTTTGGCCTGCACATATTCCTGAGAGCATGCAGTGAAACATTGGGATCCTCCCCATCAATTGGTCCCTCTAGAGGAACATCTTCATCATCTTGCACCACCTTGAGACAGTATACACACCGGTGCCCGTGTATGATTTTTTTGTCACAAATAAAGCACAAGCCCTTCTCACGACGTTCAGCCATCTCAACTGATGTCAACCGGCGAAACTGACATCCTCCTATACCTTGTGCACCTAGACCTCCTTTGGACGGGGATGCTGGCGGTAGTGCCCCCCGACCCGTGGCGTTTGCTCCCTTGATCGACTGATTAACACGTTGCCACGATCGTTGATTAGATGATGTCGCTATTAGCGCTCTTTGTTCATATGCCCTAGCAAAGCTCATCGCGACCTGCAAATCCATTGGATTCTGTAACTCCACATCAATGCACAATAGGTCAGTCAACCCGGATGTAAACAATTGCACTTGTTGTTTACTTGATAATGGTCCTGCGCAGCAAAGCAAAACCAGAAACTTCTCTTGGTAATCTTCAATGGTGCTAGCCATCCGTAGTCGCGCCATCTTCCCAAGCAGGTTTGAACGGATTGGGGACCCAAAACGAAGGTGGCATCGCTCTTTGAAACAAGGCCATGTCGGCGTTCCTTCGTCTCGTTCTAGTTGAATGTACTATTGTTGCGCGATCCCCACCATGTGATATCCAGCAAGCCAAACCTTATACCCCTCATCGGTGTGTTGTCCCCAAAAGAACTGTTCACAACGATTTAACCACCTGAGAGGATCTTCCTTGCCGTCATATGTAGGAAAATCGAGCTTGTGATACCTAGGAACTCACGCCGTGTCCGCGAGGTGCGGTACTACAGCTGATGCCTATGGGATGGACAAACTCGGAGGTAGTTGTTTGGGCATGAAAGGTAGGGATGCGCCTATCGGCATCGACTTTGCAAATGGTGGCACGACAACAATTGAAGTCATCGAAACCTTCGAAAACGATCCAGCAGGGAATGACACAAAAGTAATTGTTCCCGTAGATGGTAGGTTCAACGATTCTAGTTTTGCCCCGGATGTTGACATCTCAAGCATACTATTAGTGGCCATCAGTTGCGGCTGGAAACTACCCAGGATGCCTGAGTATCCTGGCTACTCTTCTAATCTTTGGATACGCTCGTCCGGATTGGATGGATTCTTTTCTAGAGCAATTACACGAGCTTCTAAGGATGAAAAACTGTCTCTTATCTGCTTGCTCAATTCTAGCTTCAATTCGGCGATAGCTGCCATCACTTCAGATGGCTCGCTGTTCTTATCCACACTAGAAGCTATGGTGATCGGCTCTGATACCAAATGTTGTAGCCGGACTCGACTATGAAGGTTATATGGGTGATCCACCGAAGGATGTGGACGTTGAGTCCGACGAGTCGGCGCTATTGCCGGCAATTGAAGGATAACAGAGATAGTGTAGAGAATTTAGATGGCTATGGAATAGCAATCGGAAGAATATAAGTTTTTTATTCTTGCTTGACCCACAAGAAATTACACGGGTGCTCTTTTTAAGAGCTAGAGCCTGTAAGGGTGCAAGTGGGCGGGTTGCGGACAACCCGCACCCCACCCCGCACAGCCCGCGACAGGCCGCACCCCCACCCGCACAAGCCACTTTGTGCACCCCATCCGCACAGCCCGCAAGGCTTCCCCTCCCCTCCTCCCCACCAGCAAATCTGGAATCCAAATCCATCCACCCATCACTATGGCCGCAGCTTCCCCTCCCCTCCTCCCCACCACCGACGCCCCCACTTCGGCGGACACCAACCCCGCAACCACGCGCCCCTTCCTGGGCCGCCTCCTCGACTCTGCCAAGCGCATGCTCTCAGAGGCGCACCCCTGGCCAGAGCTCCTCGATCGCACCGCACTCTCTCACCCCGAATCCCTCTCCGACACCATCGCCCACCTCCGCAAGAACCTCCCCTACTTCCGCGTCAACTACGCCGCCATCGTCACCCTCACCCTTGCCGCTTCCCTCCTCGCCCTCCTCGCCGTCTGCGCGCACAGTGCCTTCCGTGTCCCCGAGGATCTCTTCCTCGACGAGCTCAACCAGGCCAACGACGGCGGCCCATCAACCTGCTCTCCTTCATCACCAACGCCACCGAAGGACGCGTCTAAGGTGCTCTATCGCCCGTCACATGTCTGTTCTGCTCTGCTCCGCGGGAGACACCCTTGAGCTCATTGAGGTTGGCGAGGCCCCGCGGCGTGTTGACGTAGAGCTCACCAGCGACGCAGTAGTCGGCACCTGGGAGGTTGAGGAAGGGGACGTAGTAGCATGTAAATGAGCGGAAGGAGCGCAACGGTGGTGGCGTCGCCGTCGCATGGTAGGCGCCGCTCGACGGCCAGCGGGTGAGGTATGACCCAACGGGCAATGTAGGTCAGCCTACTTTAGAATACTATGATTTGATGGGTTGTTTTTGCAAGGTGGGCTAGCGGCTTAGCGACAGGCCCACCCCACTTACAACCCTAAGAGCCTTACCTACTCGTATCCAACTAAACCGACTCGTATACTAACTCTAAGGGCATGCACAATGGGTGATATCAATAGTCTATTATCTTTGCCACGTAAGATTTTTAGTGATGTGGATGAGAGAGAATAAGAGAGAAAATGAAGTTGTCTGACATGCAACAGACAGTCTATAAAGCCCTTATAGACGACTGTTTTGTTGTTGTATCTATACCGTCTGTAACCCACAAGTTTTATAGCTTCATTTTATGAAAGATATATATAGATAACTTAGAGACAATCCATTGTATGAGTTGTGTTTAGTTTTATTTATAGATGACATGGAAGGTACTACAGATAACCATTGTCTATACCACTGCATATGCCCTAACTGCAATACAAACTCTTTAACCTACTCGGAAACCACTAAACCTACTTTACAGACTCAAACGTCCGTTTTCGTAACTTCTACAGACTGAAACGTCTGCTGGCGTAACCTCTCCGGTTCCTGGAATCGCTGCCGACGCTTCTCCCCCGAGCATGCTCTGATCTTCACGAACCTTTCTTCTTCGCTGATATTGCCTCCCCAAATATGAGTCCACAACATTGTTCGAGAAAAAGGAAGCTTCTTTCTTCAGAGAAAAGCTTGAACTGGCTTTAGCCTGTGAATGGGGGCAGGACCATTTTCTGTTACAGCAAAAATCCAAGATTGTCATGTCCAAGATGGGAGCTGTCATTGGCTCAGAGTGTTGTTAATCTTTGCCAACTGTTGCGCCTCCATAATCGATCCCTTGTGTGGTGTGCGTCTGTACAAAGTTATATGGTGCACCTCCATTAACCTTTTCAGCAGCACCTACCTAACAAGTGAAGTTAGGACCAACTGTTGACAACAATACTTCAACGACCACAATGAAAGACAGCCGGCCAATTTGGTTGCCCCTGTGTACACTTGTACGCCATAATACATGTTTCCTGATGCCATCGGATTATAGATGTTTACGCTCAAATATACGTCACCCGTAAACGGGGAAATGCAGTGGATGCAACAGAAAGATAGCAATCATGTATAAAAAGGTTGACGTGTAATACCTGGAGATTTCTAAAACTGATGTCAGATTTATGCCACTCGACGGTGAGGAAACTGAAGAGCTGGCAACTGGGGTGGAATTTAACCAAAAACTGATGGAAGTACTGTACATCTGAGCTGGACCAAAGCAATCTCCCAACTTACATATCTGCTTTTAATCTGCAAGTTCTTGTCCTCGACATCTCAGACCTCTTGCGGTGACAAAATTGGCCATACTCAAATAAATGGCTTGCCCATGTGATAATCAGAACTGCTAGCTTCCTTCTCATTCGGTTAAAGTGCCAACATTTCGCTTGCACATCATGGTTACAGCAAAGATTCCCCATAGTCTGTTTCACAAAAGGTACCATCGCCTAAAGCACATACTTGAGTGTTACTGTTATTAAAGGGCAGTAGAAAGTGACCAAACCGCAGAATTGCCAATCAGAAGTCCATTTGACCTTAATGTGCTCAGTTACAGCCTTACAGGTAGAGTAGTGAGGTGAAAATTGCTGGTGCGGCTGCTCTGGTTGTCTAGCCTCATGATTCCGCGAGCGCACCGAGGATCAAGTGCATACGAAGCTCTTTCTGATATCTATTTCGTTAGAATGGTGCAGACTGCAGAAACTTTACGCCATGAGTAAAAGTTTCTGGCAATATGCACAATCTTTCCTCCATGACCTTAGCACGCGAGGCCTCCCCTGCAACTCATTTTGGTTCATTCGGCAATAATAGAATGGCAGGATCCCCAAATACTTCAAACTCAAAGCTCAGTCAGCTGACTACTTGGTAGCTTTCGAGGAATCAATTTTGTTCACTTTGTCAAGAACCCTAACTCAACAAAGCATCACATCTGACTGAATGAATTCTCTTACACATTCACCATAAGGATGACCGCCAATTGGAATCGGATCTGCAAAAGTAAAATGGAAAAAGAGGAAATAGTAAAGCTTCCATTTCTTTTGGTTGCTAATAGAGGTAGGAAAAGGGTAAGAGATGTAAAGTCGAAGTGGGGGGATTATGAGTTGTTGGTAGTTATTCCCTTGCCAGAGGAGTCCAGCCAAGAATGAAAGCTATACACAAATACACACTAGGCAACATGGAGAGACATGGCTCCCATGTTATCCCGTGCAACCCCTGTTCCCCACTTGTGCCCTCCCGTTGCACATGGCCTCATAACCAACCCTTCCTCCCATCTCCGATAGTTAACATTGCTATGGGACCCCCTTCCTATACAGAACAATTATCACCACCTTCCTTTCCCCACTCCTTGGTACCCTAGACTTCTGCATTGGAACAGTGTTTTATTATAAGCATTGTATAGTACAGCAATATCTCTACTATTATAAAAGCAATTCGTGAGGGAATCTGATTGCAAGCTTTTATGAATTATTGCATGCACTAACTAGCCTTCTTACAAACAGGAACCAAGCTACAGGGTAAAGAAGTTCCAAGCAAATTCATTAATTCGTACATGCTAAAAATGCCCAACGATTGCAAGATTAGGGGATCTTTAATGAGCATCCTGTACTGCGTACAGGACTTGAACTCAGCTTGTCCACAGATGAGGTAGAAGATAAATATTCCAAATTGGTGGAGTCCAAGTTCTTTAGAAAGGGACATGTTTTATCATTTTACTTCGATGTCCATGTACACCATATTTCATTGTCAGGCCAATTTTGGAGGTGTGTCATTATATCATCTACTAAGATATGACAAAAGTATTTGGGCTAGCAGGCCAGGTGATTAATTAGATAACTACAGAAGTCGCTTTAGAGCCCACAAGGAAATTGCACACTACAGTACGTACTGCAATAAAGAATCCTGATGCCATACAAATACAGCAACCTTACTGTTGACTGCTAGGAACATATGACTATGAGCATAAAAATTCTTTCAACTTTCCAGTCATACGAGTGAGTTGGCCTTTGAGGGGTCATTTTCACCAAAATAGGGAGATTCTCACAAAGTTGGTCCTCATGGATTAATATGCCCGAGTTCTGATAAGAGCCAAGCAGCTACTCAAACAGCAGATGCCAGTCTAAGATTCTTCACCTGAAATAAACATTTTGACATCATTGAAGCATAAACTTCACGAGAACAGATGAAATAGAAAGGATTCGGTCCAAACAAGTCATCATATCATAAAGCATAAATTCTTATGAGATCATTACATATATCTGTCTTGACTCTTCACAGAGTCTACTGAGTTATTGTAAAGATGTTTGACACTCAAAAGCTTAAGAGCAGAACAATTCAGCACCAATATACTCAAGTAAATGTGCAATGGATTCTGAATGGAATCAGTACTCGTAACCAGGCTATGGCTTGAACAAAAAAAGTGGTATCACATCTATGTTAATAGTCATGTACATTCTCTCTCTTAGCTCATGTAGCCCATGAGGCCTATGTATCTTATGTCTATATATACTCTCTCGATAATGAATAAGATGCACAGTTGTGAATAGCAAAATCATTCTCTCCTAATTCTAACATGGTATCAAAGCTTCTCCACCCAAACCCTAACCCTATTTCCCTCACCGTCGTCGTCACTAAACTCTTCTTACCACCGCGGGCCGGCAGGCCCGAGCCATTGCTGCTCCAGCTCACCCCTCTGCTATTGCGACCTCTGCGCCGCCACCCAAGTGGAGACGACGGATCCGGTGACCTGGAGCCTGTCGACGCCGCCTCTGCGACGGATCCGACGTCTGAAGCTCGTCCTCGTCGACACCACCTCCTCTGCTTCGTCCTCGTCAGCCAAAGCTCTACGCTCTGCGATAGATTCGGGCATCCAGCGCTTGGAGCTAGTCCTCGTTGACGCCACCTCCTCTGCATCGTCCTCGTCGACTGGACCTCTGTGACGGATCCGGCGATATAGAGCTCGTCGACGCCGCCTCTGCTCTGCTCGGCCTCGCGCTACTATTGATGCTTTGCTGCTCGGTACTACTCTTGCCCTTGGTACTGCTGTTGATGCTACTATTGTTGCTCTGTTGCTATTGATTGCTATGCCTGAGTGTTGTGTTCTATTGCTATTGTGTTGCTGCTTGGTGATTGTGGTCCATCAAGATGGCCAAGTCTGACTCGATGTTTGGGAGTAGTTCATTTCTCGTGTTCACGGACATCAAGCTCGATGGGTTGAACTATCGAGCATGGGCTTTCTCAGTCAAAACTACTCTTAGGGGTTACGGTTTGGCTTCTCATTTGACCGACAATCCTCCTGATCCGAAGAAAGTTGATGTTGTGGCAGTAAAATCTTGGCAGAAAGAAGACGATCGTGTCATGACTGGCCTTGTCCTGATTGTCGATGTTTCTCTGAGGATGAGACTTGAGTATCATACTTCAGCCAAGCAGATGTGGACATATTTTGTGAAGAGATATGTTCAGTCCAGTGGTGCTCTTTGCTTCACATTGCTCAAGAACCTTCATAGTATTCAACAGCAGGATAGTTCAACCCGTCGAGCTGGATGTTCATGGACATGACATGTCCTGCTGCTGAATACTATGAAGGTTCTTGAGTAATGTGACGCAAAGAACACCATTGGACTGAACATATCTCTTCTCAAAGTATGTCCACATTTGCTTGGCTGAAGTATGATACTTTGTTGGACCGGAACGACGACTAGGGGGGATAGGAGCACTACTATTTTTCGACCCCAACCGATTTCAACTTCTTCTCCTCAGTAGCTATGGAAGCTATGAAGATCAGAAAGCACAACTGCACAAGCACAACGAAAATCTTGCACTGAAATCGATGAACCTCGAGACAAGAACACACAAACACCTCACAAGGGCACTGGGCCTGTCTGACTGCCAGGTAGGGTCGATCTGACTACCTGTTGCCTGGGAGCAACCCGAGATGATCACACAAAGATCTAACTTCCTACACCGTAATCCAAATCCATTGAAACTTCAAATATAGCTCATCAAAAGGTCAAGAACCTGTTCCAATCGACGATTGGGACGATCGAAGCCAAAGTTCCACGAATTTCTTGGATGAGGTCAAGAAGGCACAAAAACTGAGGAAATTCAAACTTTGACCCAAAAACTTGCTCATGGGTGCATGATGATCAAGATGACCCTAGATATATTCTCACATGTCCTAGCAAGCTAGATCACAGCATGAACACCAAGAAAACCAAATGAACAAGCAAAATCTCAAAAAGCATAAAAAATAGAGCAAGAACAAGAATAAACTCATCTTGAGGAAATCTTGCTTGGATTGATTTGAGAAGATTGTTAGTTTACAGCCACTCCACCATGAAGAACAAAAGCTCAACACTTGAGTACTCAATCAATCCATCTCTCACAAACCCTATATAAGGTGCTTTACAAAATAATGAAACAAACCTTACATAACCTATAACAGTTTGACTATTGACCTAAATAATGTTGGACATGATATGATGCAAGCTGGGCATGATGAGTGAAAGATTGTTCAAAAAAATCATTCACTTACATTGATGTCTCTAATCACTATCCCAGACAGAGTTGCTAACATTTTGAAGAGTTTATGCAGAGACTGGAAAGGTGTGCAATATCGGATCTGCCACCGCAAATTCGACCATTTCATTTATGCCACTGAAATTTTGGCTCCATTTCGTTTTTCCATTACCGCCAATATCTGTTAGTTTAACTGTTACCATAGATCGTTTGACCGCTATTTTGTTGTCAAGTTTCTCCAAAAAGACATCCAATACCCCTGTCAGCTTGTGGGCCCCACTATCAGTCCCTCATTTCTCTTTATGCCCACTGTTAGCTCCGACAAAGGGAGGGAGGCAGAGGTGGGTGTGCGGGCGAAGGTCGGCCGGGAGGGCCACCACCGACCCCCATGCCGCTTCCCGCACCGGACGGCGACAGCGGCGGCGTGAACGATGACCCTGGCGAGGACAGCGGTGACATGAACGACAACCCCGGCGTGTGCGCGAAGAAGCAGACCATGAGCCGTACACGGCGGTGACCATGAGAGGCCTCATGGGCCGCGGTGAGGAGGCAGGGGCGTGGCAACGGGGTGGAAAGGAGGAAAACGGGGCCGAACAGAAGCAGCGCACCAACGATGGAACAGAGGGGAGATGGAGGTAGCCGGGACTGAGGAAGGCGGGGAGGGGAGGCCGGAGGCAGGGGCATGACGCCGATGAAGGGGGCGCTGCGGTGGGCAGAGGAGGCGGGGGTGCGGCCATGGAGAGAGAGAGGTGGCGACGAGCAAAGGAGGGGGCGCGACAGAGGCAGGGGCGTAGCGGGGTGGAGAGGAGGAGGCTGGAGGTAGGGGGCACGGCCATGGAGGGGGAGAGGTGGTGGCGGGCAGAGGAGGGGTGTGGATTGGGCGGCGGTGGTGAAGAGAGAAGAGATGGGGGAGAGATGGAGAAGAATATGAAGAGCAAGAAGAAAGGGTAAATAAGTCTTTTCGCATACAATTTGACAGTCAAGGGGCTTTGACTGACAGTAATGACAAAAACGAAATGGAGCCAAAATTTCAGTAGCATAAATGAAACGGTCGAATTTGCAGTGGTAGAACTGATATTGCACACCTTTCCAGCGACAACAACAAAATTTTCCCTATTTTTAATGCTTTAAGCAGATTTTCAAATCAGGGAAAAAATAATTAAGGGTGATACTGAATATCACCTAAAATTTGTCTTCCATTCAACCCTTTAAGAACACAGTTTCTATCATGCAGCCCTGCCAGTTAACTGTTACTTCTGACAAGTTACTAACTCCCCTGTTTTCCTTTTCCAATTAATGTAAACTCTTTTATTTATTAAGTTCAGCATAGAAGCTGCCCAAACAAAGATGTACTGTATGGCAGCTGCAAATCACTAAGACATCTGACATGAATTCAACTGACAAGAAACATGAACAACTCAAACTCAAATGCTTATTATACTGGAGAGGCAGCCATTAGAATGCTTACTGAAGGACAGCGTTGCAACATCATTCATCTAGTGGAGCAAAAGGGTTTTATTTACGACTAGCAAAAGGAAATTGAGTTGGACAAAAGTGAGCCACTACACCAAGGAAGCAAAAATCAACAAAAAAAAAAACTGAACAGAAAATGTTTGTGTTCAAGTTACACTGTAAATGTAACTATTCCCTTGATTGAATATGCCAGGATATTGTTATAAAACTCGTGTCCAAGTTAACTACAACATATTGGAGGAGGTTATAAATATATGTTTGTTCCAGCTGTCAACTAGGACCTTGTTAGGTTACATGGAGCACATACAGAGCTTCCATGATTACTGAAGGAGTATAGCATTAATACCATAATGTTTGGGCGAGCGAGCAATGGGGGAAAATGCTAAGGGAAAGGATGCATGAGAGAGCACCAGCCTAGCCCGTAATGGCGGCCACTACCTGGTAGGTGGCTGGTGCGCGGCCGCGAAGATGGCTAAGGGGTGGTCTCCTACTCTCCTCCTCCCTTCCTCTCCGCCCCCCTCCGAATCGAGCCGCGTGGAAGGGGGCGGTGCCGGTGGGTGAGGAGCGGAAGGGACGATGCGCGCGCGGCCTCCCTCCTCTTTCCCTTCGCCGCGGGGACGCATCGCAAGCCGTCGCCGCAACCCTCTCCGCCTCTCTTCTCGGTGGAGGGAGTAAGAGCTCCCCCTCGTGCCGGTCGCCCCCGCCAGTTTGTTCGGCCGGCCGCGTGCCCGCGCGTCGGAGACTCGGAAGTCGGGACGCTTCGAGCGGGCTGCGAGAACGCCGTGGAAGCTGTGCTCTTCTCCACGGGCCGAACAAAAAGAAATCCTGGTCTGGCTGGCGCCGAACCGGCCGGGAAGCGCGTGCTTGGATTGGCAGTTTGGCACCGAGAGCCGAGCGTGCAATGGCCCAGCAGAGATGGGTCCTCCCGTCCTGATGGGATTTGTGCAGAACGGCTGCACCGGCCCGTGCTAGGGACAGTGTGAACAAGAACTGAGCGATGGCTTAGTGGTCGTGCAGGCCGCCCACTCGCGTTCAAGTCACTAGCTCGGTGCATATGTTTCTTTTAGATTTATTTTTTAAAATAGTATACACATATATGGACATATTCAATGATCAAAACGTGTGCTTGGATTATCAGTTTGGCACCGTGAGCCGAGCGTGCAAATGCCCAGCAGAGATGGGTCCTATCGTCCTGGTGGGATTTCTGCAGAACGGCTGCGCCGGCTTGTGCTAGGACGATGTGAACAAGAACTGAGCGATGGCTCTGTGGTCGTGCAGGCCACCCACCCGCGTTTAAGTCACTGGCTTGGTGCACGTGTCTCTTTTAAGTTTATTTTTTTAAAAAAAAATAGTATACACATATATGGACATTTTCAATGGTCAAAGCACGTGCTTGGATTGTCGGGCTTTGTATCGCGAATTTGGCGTGCAAGGCGCCCAGCGGAGATGGGTCCCTTTGTCTGGTGGGATTTGCACGGGCCGTTTGCGGCGCATTTCGTGCTAGGGCGGTGTGAACGAAGCGGCGATGGCTCTGTGGTCGTGTAGGCCGCCCACCCGCGTTCAAGTCACTGGCTCGGTGCACATGTCTCTTATAGATTTATTTTTTTAAAATAGTATACACATATATGGACATATTCAATGATCAAAGCGCGTGCTTGGATTGTCAGTTTGGCACCGCGAGCCAAGCGTGCAAAGGCCCAGCGGAGATGTGTCCTACCGTCCTGGTGGGATTTCTGCAGAACGGCTGCAGCGGCTCGTGCTAGGACGGTGTGAACGAGAACTGAGCGATGGCTCTGTGGTCTTGTAGGCCACCCACCCGCGTTCAAGTCACTGGCTCGGTGCACGTGTCTCTTTTAGGTTTATTTTTTAAAAAATAGTATACACATATATGGACATATTCAATGGTCAAAGCGCGTGATTGGATTGTCAGTTTGGCACCGCGAGCCGAGCGTGCAAAGGCCCAGCGGAGATGGGTCCTGCCGTCCCGGTGGGATTTCTGCAGAACGGCTGCGCCGGCCTATGCTAGGGACGGTGTGAACGAGAACTGAGCGATGGCTCAGTGGCCATGCAGGCCGCCCACCCGCGTTCAAGTTACTGGCTCGGTGCAGTGTCTCTTTTGGGTGTGTTTTAAAAAAAATAGTATACACATATGTAGATATAATCAATGATCAAAACGTGTCTTCACGCACTCATAGGGTTCAATGTACGTGTGCGTTACTCTTTTAAAAAAAGGACGGTGTGCACTGCCACTTGTCAGAGGCAGTACGTATAGGTACCCGTGTCGGCTGAGCGGGCTGGATGCGAAAAGCGGAATAAGATTGGCTTCCAGACCAGGTGAGGAAAAATACGGGCCGTGCTCGTCGGCCTTAAACGAAAACCAACTTCAACCCTGGTAGCACCAAGGAGTTGTTGACGGTAGATAGTGGGCCTGAACTACTAGGCCTAACAGAGTTTTATTTTGCTTTTTCACTTTCTTTTTGGTTCTTGGCCTTCACAGAATCACAGTGTCCTATACTAGACACTTCCTTAGGTACGCGTCATGAAACATGATCCTCGACAATCTACTTTCCGATGTAGTGATCGTCGGTAATCGTGTAGACAAAGCTAAACCACAAAATAATAACCCTTTGGAACAATTTCGTTAGTTCACTTAGTGGTGTGCTCTTCTGCTCTCATCTTTATTTTGCCACTTTTATTTCGCCTCTTGAAATTTTGATTTGCGTGCTAGGGTGTGACCAGTTAGGAATCTTGGTTGTAAAAAATGAACTTGATCACAATTCAAAATCAGAATATGCTGGACAACTTTGTTGAAGAAAAATGCTCATACTTTCAACAATCCAAAAATCTTATTCTAGGTATTTTTCGTCAACTGGTTTTGCCGCTGCGCTAAAACCCTCTGAATTCGACGGTGCGAATTACAAGAGGTGGTGCACAAAGATGGTGCTTTGGCTAACTGCCATGAACGTTTTTCATGTGGCAAGTGGCAAGCCTGAAGGAACACTTACTCCTGAACAGGAGCAAGCGTTCGAGGCTGCTGATAACCTTTTTAAAGGTGTCGTGATTAGCGTTCTTGGTGAGAAGTTAGTCGATGCATACATGGTGATTACAACTGGGAAGGAGATGTGGGATGCACTCGAAGCCAAATTTGGAGTTTCGGATGCAGGCAGTGAATTGTATCTCATGGAGCAATACCATGACTATAGAATGGTTGGCACTGCTCAGAAGTTGAGCGAGCTCATGAGATACAATCCATGGCCAAAGAACTAGAGCACTTCAAATGTGTGTTACCGGACAAGTTTGTCGCGGGAGGCATTATTGCCAAGTTTCCTCCTTCTTGAGGAATTTTGCTATTTCCTGAAACACAAGAGACAAGAGTTTTTCTGTTGAAAAAATCTCATTGGGTCTCTTGATGTTGAAGAGAAGACGAGGCAAAAGATACACACATTAGAGGTAATGAGGACATTCTAGTGCCAATGTGGTGCAGTAAAAGAATGGCCAAGCTCAAAAGTTCAAAGGTAAGAACAAGATCGCACAAACAACTAGCTTCAAGAAGAAGAAGAAGAACACAAAAATAGCCCTTGCTTTGTGTGTGGCGAACCCAGTCATTGGGCCAAGAATTGCGATCCAACGCAAGAGTGGGAAGAATCGGCAAGGGCGTAATTCTAAATCGCTAATGTTGTTGTTGGTACTCACTGAGACGGAACATCGTGGTATGGTAATTTACCTCTTTGTTCTTTCCGTATGTCAATCTACCGATTGGTGATAGATAATGGTGCTAATATACATGTGTGTGCTGATATTTCATTGTTCTCTTCTTACCAGGTCACTCGGGATTCAGCCGTTCTAATGGGGAACGGGTCACATGCCACTGTTCATAGTGTTGGCACGGTCGATCTGAAGTTTACTTCGGGGAAGATTGTGCAACTGAAGAACGTGCATCATGTGCCATCTATCAATAAGAATCTCGTGAGCGGATCTCTTCTGTGTAGAGATGGCTTTAGACTGGTATTTGAGTCCAATAAATTTGTAATGTCCAAGTGTGGACAATTTGTTGGTAAAGGCTATGTGTGCGGAGGCTTGTTCCGCCTATCTCTTTCAGATTTGTGTAATAATATTGTGAACCATATTTTCAGTGGTAATGAGACTACTATTTGATATTCACGACTTTGTCACATAAATTTTGGTTGTATGACGCGGTTTGCCAGTTTATAGTTAATCCCGAAATTCATCCTTGCCAAAGGTTCTAAGTGTTAAGTTTGTGTTCAATCAAAGCAGCCCCGTAAGCCTCATAAGGCCGCGGAGGTAAGAAACTTGACACCATTAGAACTCATACATTCAGATCTGTGTGAGATGAATGGTGTGTTGACAAAAGGTGGTAATAGATATTTCATGACTTTGATTGATGACTCCACTAGGTTCTGTTATGTGTATCTTTTGAAAACTAAAGATGAAGCTCTTCACTACTTTAAAATCTATAAGCGGTGTCAAACCCAACTTGAAAAGAAAATCAAAAGGGTTAGGTCCGATCGTATGCGAGTACTTTTCTAATGAGTTTAATTTATTCGTGAGGAACATGGTATAATCCATGAGAGGACGCCTCCTATTCACCCAAATAAACGGGGTTGTTGAAAGAAAGAACCGCACTCTAACGGATTTGGTTAACGCCATGTTAGAAACAATGGTCTTTCCAAAGCATGGTGGGGAGGCTATATTGACTTCATGTCATGTCCTAAACAGGTTCCACAAAGAATAAAGAGATAACCCCATATGAACAATGGGAGAAGAAAAGACTATCACTTTCATACTTGCGCACTTGGGGTTGTTTGGCAAAGTCAATGTGCCAATTTCCAAAAAGCGTAAGCTTGGACCAAAAACCGTGGATTGCGTTTTTCTAGGCTATGCACATGTGAGGACCCGAAATATTTAACTAGTAACACTTAACCTCCAAATGGTTCTAGCATTACTAATTAAACATTCTAAGCCTCGATGGACATATGCTTCCTGCACTGCAGACATGCACATCATCACAAAATTACACATCATTTCCATACAACATACATTAACAAGTCTAGTAAAGGACATAGATAAAGTAAGTTATTACAAAAGAGAGCCGACCACCAAATGGAACAATATACAAGAATAACAATGAAACAAAGGTGCCATAAGATGGCTAGAACAAAAGTCGACAGGTTAGCCACACAACCCACAAGGCAACCGACCGACCGCTAAGCTAGACGCCTCTCAAAGCTACCACAAAGACAACTCACGTAGTGAGGCCCTCAAGCACACATTCTTCCTCTGCAACAAATACATTTAAGTAAGAATGTAAGATAACTGAGTACACAAAGGTACTCGCAAGACTGACGTGTGGAATAGCAGACCTATTCATAAACTACATGCAAGCTTATTTAGGTGGAGGTTGTATGTCTCATTTTGCACAAAGCCATCTTTATTTACAATAATGTAATACACTTAAAAGCAAGTGTGCAAATTTGTTTTAATGTCAAAATAACAGTGAAATAAAGATACATACAAGTAACCACCTGGAAGTGACTATCCCAATAGCCACCACAACATAGCACGAATCCCCGATTCGTACCACCCATCAAGTTTTAATTAAAAGGTTGTAGTCTAACTCTTGAAAGCTTACCCAAGCGTGTCCATAACCTAGGACGAGGCTATTTGAATAGTTTTAACCCTGCAGGGGTGTACCAATGTACCCACACTTCAAACCACCTTTAAGCCACAAAGCACACTTCCGAAGGTATGCCGGCACGGCTAAGTCCTACGAGACGCTTTCCAATATTATGCATTGACTACGAGCCGCTCGTATGGATAGAAACCCATACGCTTACATTGCAAGCTGAAAGACAACAAATCCCATCACGGGTGAAATCTTTCGGACACTACAATGCTCCCAACACCATCCCGCCTGCGACCCCCTGCGACCCGAAGCCAATACACGCCAAAGTACTAAGTCAAGAGAGGTCTCATACCCTCTAGTGTGGTTAGCACGCACAAATTGCTCGGATAACAGGTACTCACAAGATGTTCGGTCCTTAATTGACTCGGGCACCATTCCAGCCACACCCAAAAGCACACCAATCATACCATTGTGCCCAAGTCTAAATCATTTTGTTTTTACTTTTAGTTTTCATAAGTAGACATGGCACAAGGTGGAAATCATAATCATAATAAGTTTTATGTGATCAGGGTTATCGACAAGTCGATAACCACCCATTTCTACCGGAAGCTAAGCATGGTTAAGCAATTAATTCGTAAACTACTAAGCGACAAGAGCTCATCCACGAACTCTAATCACAGCAATAACCTAGGCTCACGGTAGTAGAGTATAAATATTTGCCTATGGAAATGCATCTACTAGGTCAACTAACGATAGTAGTTTAACACAAATAGCAATGCATACATAGAATTTGTAAACAACATAAATACTTAAAATACTGGGATTATCATGATCAAACTGCTTGCCTTGCTGGGATTGGTCTTGTCAGAGAGGAGTGCTCAGTTCAACAAATTCTTCGAACCTAACGCGAAAGGCAATAAAACCGATAAGAACGAAGAACACCAAAAGGAACCCAACAGCAAAGAACATCCAAATCCAATGAAATTTCTACAGCAGCTAGATATTGATTTTAGACAATTTTAGAAATAATAATCACTTCATTTGGACTTAGAATGAAAAAGTTATGGCTAAACTAAGTTCTCTCAGCCTGAAAAATCCTAATTAAATTAATTACAGTTAATGTTCATGGCAAAAATTTCTAGAATGATCTGGAACTTGAAATTTTTATGGTAGGTAGATATGGTTATCTTAATAACAACAAAACTGAGTTTGCACAATTTGGAGTTGAATTGAATTAATTATGATTTTTTTAAGTTCTAAAACTAGTAGATCACTAATTTCAGTGGCAAAGATCACATGAAGACCTATTCTATATTACAGTACATTCCTAGTGGGTTTTGACAAAACTTAGTTTGCTCAGTTTGGAATAACAGAGAATAAGTTATGCATTTTACAAATTTTCAATGAATTTCTAAACAACCTTTTTCACTAAATAAGATCATGCAGTTAAAGTCATTTTCTACTATATAACAGTGCCTAAATTCATTCTCAAATTAAAGTTCATACTCTAATAGAGCTATGCAACTGGAATCATTCAAAAAGAAGCTAAAATGACAAAGTTGTGCACTTTTGAAATTTGAAACATTAAAAGACTTAGAAAATGTGAGCTCTCGGGAGGTCCAAATGAACTGAAGGAAAAAGGAGAGGTCGTGGGCGTCGATCCTTCATCGCACGCCACGGACCTCAAGCACGCGCACAAAAGACCTCCTCCAGACTGGGAGGTCGGGCCGTTGAGATCTGATCCAACGGTCACGACCAGTGCATGCACAGCGCACACAAAGGAGGTTCTCGCGCCTAACAGAGGTCGTGACCGTCAGATCAAGATCTGGCGGTCCCGAGCACTAGGGGAGGTCCTAAGGTTAAACCTACGGAGGGAGGTCTGGACGGCCAAGATCTCACGGAGGAGGTCTTCGACGGTCTAGATCTCCAGAGGGAGGTCTTTAACGGACACGATCAAGCGAGGGAGGTCCAGCCCGTTAGATCTAAATCTAACGGTTGAGACCTGAGGAGGAGGTCCTAAAGCTACGGATCTAAAGGAGGAGGTCCTAGACGGTCAAGATCTCCAGGGGGAGGTCTTGATCGGCTGGGATTTACACGAGGAGGTCTTGGATGGCCAAGATCTACTCGGGGAGGTCCTATGCGATAGGGTTTTAACGGGAGGAGATCTGGACGGCTCAGATTAGACCTAGGGAGGTCCTGAATGGCCCAGATCGACGCGGAGGGAGGTCCTGAGACTAAGGATTTTACGAAGGAGATCTAACGCTCAGATCTAAATCCGAGGAGGTCGTGAACGGCTAGGATTGAGCCTAAGAGGTCTGGCGGGGTTTTCTTTGTAAAAGACCAGGGGTGGCTTTTTACCAAGAGGATCCCGAGGGTGGTCTAAGGGTGGTCTTTAACAAAGAGGACCTCAAGGAGGTCTTTTGCAAAGAGGACCCCCAAGGCGGAGGTGATCCTAACGGTGGGATTTAACCTCGATGGTCTTAGACGGCCAAGAACGTACCGAGGAGGTCCGAGGACTTGTCGAAAATCCGACAACGCCCGAGCACCACGATTTGCTCACCGGCACGCCGCCGACGACCACGGCCAAGGCGGAGCTAACTAAAGGTACCAAAACGAGCGCAATATAATTGCGAACCTAACTGAGGTATCCTCGACTACAGAGAGCGAGCTCGAACGCCGCGAGCGGAGAATGGCGGAGAGCAAGTTTTCGACAAAAGCCGAAAACAACGAAAACGAGCGCAACCAGCTAACTACTAGACTTAGAGCTCTAAGGGACTAAAATGAACTCACCCGAGTGTAGGGAAGGTCGAGGAAGGCGGAGAGACCCGCGGTGGAGCGATTCACGGAGTCGAGGAGGAAGACAGAAGAAGCCTCAAGAACAGCTTCTCCCGGGGACTTCTCTGTGAAATCAACCACAAAAAGTTAGGAAAAGGCTCCGGGTGGTTAATTGAACAAGCTGGCATTCCAAGTTGCAATTAAAACCACTGGAGCTCCAAGACCACCGGCGGAGCTCCCGACAACACTGGTGGATTTGGGAATCTCAGGAGCTTTGAGTTCCACACACAGGAAGTGAGCTGGGAGGGCGGTTGAGAGTGGAAGGGAAGGGTTCAAAAGAGGACCTCGGAGGAGCGCTCATGTAGTCCGGAGGCCTACTGAGCACGAGGACGCTGGTTTAATGGCGACGGGACAAAGGGAGGTTGCCGCGCGAGAAAACGAGGCGAGGCGGGTAAGGTCGGGGCAAAGCGGCACGGTTGACAAAAAGAAAGGCTCCGAAGTCGTTGCAGGCCCCACGAGGTGGCTGGAGCTCGCATCGCCACCTACGACGCGCACGCGGAGGAGGAAGAAGAACGAGAAGAGGAGCTTGGGGAGGTTGAGAGCCCCACGATTTCAATCCGACGGCCCTGAACAAGCGCGCACAAGACCGAGCCCTAGCTCGGCTGAACTTGACTCGACCGAGCGATCGGTGGAGTCGACTGAGTCCGAGTCGGACTCGGACTAATTTGAGTTTTAAACTAACCTGAGGTTTGGGGATTTGTTTGAGGTAGCAAACTTACTCCAAAAATTATGAAATTTTTACAGGAGCTTGCTAGCTGAGCTATTGACCTTGTGTAAATTTTGTAGAGGTTTTTGTGCTATACTTTTTCCTCCAGAAATTCCACAAGGTGCTGGTCCACAATTTGACCAGAATTTGAATAGGTTTGACTGACCTCCAAAATATTCAAACAATTTCTAATAATTGTGAAATTTTTCAGAGGGGTCACATACCAACCCAAGAACTCAGGAAAAATATTTCCAGGAGATGATTAAGAGGTTTGACAAGATTGTTTTTGAAGGATAAAGATTTAACATCAAAAGACTTGTGACTATGTATTTCCATAACTTCTTGTACAATAATTGTTCAGCACAATTAGGAAATACATGATGTAAGAAAAAGTTTTAATTTCTACTCATTTTCTTACATTTGAAACACAAGTCTAAAATTGGGATGTTAGAGCACATCATAGCGTTGGATATAGATTTCTAGTGGTGAAATCTGGAGTACCTGACGTGCATGTCGATACAATTATGGAGTCCAGAGATGCTACATTCTTTGAGGATATTTTTCCGATGAAAGATATGCCTATTTCATCAAGTCAGGAGCCTGATACAACTCCTGAACCTGCCATTCCAATGGAATATTTTGAGCAAACCCCTGAGCAAATTCCTGAGAAGGAAGACAATGAAATTTTGAGGAAGAGTAAAAGACAAAGGACTGCAAAGTCTTTTGGTCCTGATTTCATTGTGTACCTTGTGGATGATACTCCAAGTACCATTTCTGAAGCATATGCTTCTCCAGATGCTGAATACTGGAAGGAAGTAGTCCGTAGTGAAATGGATTCCATTATCTCTAATAGAACTTGGGAGATCACCGGCGTCCTTATGGTTGTAAACTCAGAGGATGTAAGTGGGTATTCAAAAAGAAGCTTAGGCCTGATGGTACTATCGAGAAGTACAAGGCACGGATTGTGGCCAAGGGTTATACTCAAAAGGAAGGCGAAGATTTCTTTGATACTTACTCACCTGTGGCTAGATTGACCACTATTCGAGTACTACTATCTCTGGCTGCCTCACACGGTCCTCTCGTTCATCAGATGGACGTTAAGACAGCTTTCCTAAATGGAGATTTGGACGAGGAAATTTACATAGAACAACCAGATGGATTTGTAGTAGATGGTCAACTGCCTTGATGCATAAGCTACTACCTTGCCTTCCTGCATCAATACGCATCCGAGACCTTGACGGGATGCGTCGCAGAAGATCTCAAATCTTTATGGATATCAGTAAAACTAACACAAAGCCGAGACCAATCTCCTCTTGTGTCTTGAAAACTTTCTTCACGAGCATCCGTCCAATCAAATTTCTTCTCCTTCTTCGTGGTTGAGTCATGGGTCTTGCAATCTTAGAGAAATTTTCAATGAACTCGCGGTAATAACCCGCTAGTCCAAGGAAACTTCTCACGGTGTGACCGTCCCGGTTGCCTCCAACTGACACGGCTTCAACCTTGGCAGGATCTACTGCAATTCCTCCCGCTGACACAATATGTCCAAGGAATGCCACTTGACTTAGCCAAAATTCACTTTTGCTGAATTTAGCATAAAGCTGATGTTCTCGGAGCTTGTCCAGTATCATCCTGATATGCTTCTCGTGTTCTTCTTCATCCTTCGAGTAGATGAGAATGTCATCGATGAAAACAACCACAAACTTATCTAGGAATTCCATGAACACTTTGTTCATCATATTCATGAAATAAGCAGGGGCGTTCGTCAAACCAAATGACATCACTGTAAACTCGTACAGTCCATATCTGGTGGTGAAAGCTGTTTTCGGAATATCTTCCGGTCTGATCTTCAGTTGGTGATAGCCTGATCTCAAATCAATCTTCGAGAAGACACTTGCTCCTTTCAGCTGATCGAACAGATCATCTATCTGGGTAAAGGATATTTGTTCTTGATCGCCACCTCATTGAGTGATCCGTAATCAACACACATTCTCATGCTATTGTCCTTTTCTTGACGAACAAGATCGGTGCTCCCAAGGTGATGAACTGGTCGGATGTAACCTCGCCGCAGCTTCTTCAATCTGTTTCTTCAATTCGGCTAACTCATTAGCCGGCATTCTATAGGGTCGCCGATATTGAGCCGTCCCCCGACTAAGTCAATTAAGAACATGACGTCCGATCCGTGGCATGCCGGTAATTCATCAGAAAGACATCAAGATATTCTCGGACTACTGGTATGTCTTCAAGTTTCACTTCCTTCATGCTGGTGAGGATAGAACTTCCATTGGTGCAGTCTTGGGTTTGAACTCCTTTGAAATTCCTTCTCCATTTGTGAGGGTGATAGACCTATTGGCACGATCTATCCATCCATGATTCTTGGCTAACCATCCATTCCAAGAATAACGTCCGGACCTTGGGAATGCAAGACTATCAAGTCTGCTAGGAAGGATACTCGGATATTTCAGGGTGAGGTTCGGCATAGAGAACTAGTTCTCATTTCGAGCCGGGAATGGATTATCATGGGATTTGCTAAGGAAGATATTGGTAACCCATATTTACCCACAAATTTATTTGACACGAAAGAATGCGAAGCTCCGAATCAAATAACACCGGCCGGTATTGAATTGACAAGGAACATACCAAGCACAACATCCGGTCTTGCTGGCTTTCTCGGCGTGGCGTGGTTCACACGCCTTGATGAACGGCTCGACGGCTTTGCGCGCCGCCGATGGGTCGTGGCTCTCGGTGTTTGGCTTGGAAGACGCCGCTTGTCGCTTCTTGGGGCATCTGTTGGCATAATGGCTCGCCTCGTTGCGGTGAAACAGTCACCTGCGGTGAGGGGCTAAGCTCTTCTGCTGAAATTGTCCTCCGGTTGGTGCGCTGCGAAGTTGGAGGTGTTGGGGCGCCGATTCGCACCGGCTCGGATGTGGAAGACTCGAACTTCCCACGCCGCGTGGTGGCTGTTTGAATGAAACGAGGCTTGGGAAAGCCTCTGCGTTGATCTTCGGGCGGCCATCCTCCGCTTGCGGTTCTCCATCTCGTGATGTTTGGCTTCTGGCGGATCGCCTTGTCCACCAAGCGTTGGAAGTCGGTGAAGTTCGGGAGATGAGTTGACGGAGATATCGCCGTTGAGTCCCTCCAGAACCTTTCTTGCCGTTCTTCATCTCTCGCCACATCAGTAGGGGCATAGCGAGCTAGCCGGTTGAAACGGTGGAGATACTCGCCACCGAAGCGATTGCCTTGGCGAGTGCATGAAACTCCTTCTTCTTGGTGTCATCATGCCGGCAGGATGTGGGCATGACGGAAGGCTCACAAACTCGTCCCACGAGATGGCCTGGGCATTGGCGTGGGAGATGCAGAAATTGTCCCACCATTCTGAGGCTGGTCCGTTGAGCTGATGAGTGGCGAACAGGACCCTCTCGCGATCTGTGCATTGTGCGATGTCCAGTTTCTTTCCGATGGCACGAAGCCAATCGTCAGCATCCATTGGCTCGGTGCTACTGGAGAAGGTCGGAGGACGCATACGCATGAACTCCGACATGGTCACCCGTTGAGGAGGGTGTGCCGGTGCCTGAGTTGCGGCGGTAGCTGCTGTTGTTGCCCGGTTGTTCTGAGCGTTGTTGAGCGACTGAGCCAACAATTCAATAAGGTGAGTTTGATTGGCCATCATCTGTTGCCAATCCGGTCTGTCATTTGGCGGGGGGAAATTCCGAACATCTTGTTCATGGTTGTCGGTATTCCATTGTTCGACACTGGATCTTGCCATTTCCTGTGCGGGTGTTCACCATCTGCTTGAAATTTCCAAAGACTTAGGAAAGGGAAGAAAAGGTTGCACTAAGGGGGAGTAAATTTATATTAGCCCAAAAAGCACACAAAAACAAGGCAAAGAAACAAATTTCTCTTTTGCAAGTAATTCTTTATTTTATCCATCCGATTATGGCTACCACAAAGGTTAATAGCTCATAATTCGCACTAATTGAACAACTAAAGGGAAAGCAAATATCTAAAATGGTGGAGGTAAACATCTATGGGGTGGATGGGGTGTAGTCGGGGGAGTTGCAGGTGCTGCCTTGGCCCTTTTTGTACAGAGCCAATTCAGCTTCTGCTGCCTTCAATCTCTCTTCTGCAGCTTCTAGCCTCCCCTGAACGAGATACACTGCGTCTGTGGTGTTGCCATAGGCGTAATCCATCGCCTTGGCTAACTCCACCTGGTGGGTGATCTCCGGCATATCCTCATTCTCGACTGAGCTGAAGGCACTGCCTAGTCGAGTGGGGATGTGCATGGGATAGTCTTGGAATGCGATATCCGAAATGGGCGTCGTGAGGTGTAGCGAAGTCGGCGACGGCTTCTCTTGCCGCATCTTGGATGCCGCCTCGAAGTCTCCCGACGCATTGGGGCGTCGAAAATGTGGAAGGATGTATCCAGCGCTAGGTTAGAGTAGAGGATAACCTCCACTCTCCATAGCTCTCGTCCCACGATATACTTATATCCTTGGTATGTGGGTCTCTTCGTGAAACTCAGATGTTGCATCATCTTCCATAGGATATCCGCCATTCTCCAACGAGACTCCATGGGAGATACTGGGTGGTCTCTCTACCATCTACAATTTTTAGAAAGACAAGAGTTTAGAAATCTTTTAATAGAGAAAGGAAGAGTAAGACTCGGGAGACAGTAAATAGTTTGTAAATTTTTGAAAAATAGTCCTTAATGGTTTTACCAATTCTCACAGTGAGCACCGACCTCACGATCGATATGGCTCGATACCACTTTTGTCGAACCCGGGAACGAATGAGTATGGGAATTTCTGTGAATTTTTCCATAATTTTTGGAAGTATTTTGCTATTTTCTAAAGCCTAAATGAATTAGCAGAATTAAAACAATTGAGAAATCAAAAAGAAAATCAAAATTCAGTTTGGGCCGAAACCCACCGGCTCCGGCCCAAACCTTCGCAGCGCGACCCGCGCCCGCCGCCGCGCTCCGCCTCTCATCTTCCCCCACCGTCCGATTTAAATCGGACGGCTACTAGTTACCCACGCCTCTGCTTCTCTTCTGACCGTTGGATCATGCACCGACGGTCAAGATCTTTCACAGCAACCGCACGGTCCGAATGCCATCATCAACGTGAGCCGCACGATCTTAATCCAACGGCCGCGCCAAAACGCACTTACCGCTTCGCTCGGTCTAATCTCAACCATTGATCTTAATCCAATGGTTGCGCCCGAAAGTCACTTACCGCTTCGCGAATCTAATCTCGACCGTACGTTGAAAATCGGAGGGCCCTGAGTCGTCGTCTTCCTCGCCTTCTTCTTCGCAGCGCCGCGCGAAACCGCCGCCATGACCAAGTCTTGGAGCTCCGTGTTCCTCGCGGTGCGCTCGCTCTTTCATCGGCAATCGTGCGCAACGGCTCCGCCATGTCACACCGCACTCCACTTCCTCAACCCTTTATCCTCGTGCACGTTTTGCCGAAACCGCCACCGCACCAAAACCGCCGCGCACGACCTCCACCACCCCCACGCCGCCTCGAACCTTCCCGGCGCCTATAAAAGGGAGCCCCTTGAGCCCCTTCTCCTCCTCAACCATTCCCTCACTCACTCTTTCCTCCCGCCGTGAGCTCGTCGACCCGAGGTTTAAATGCGCCGCCAGCCTGCGCTGCCGCCGCCAATTCCGTCGCCGTCGCCCACGCGCGTCCTCACCGCCGTCACCATCGCGTCGCCGCCACCGCTGGCCCGGCGCACCTTCGTTCACCGTGGGGACCATCGCAGCGCCTTCTTCACCGACGACCCAGTCGCACCGCCGCTCGAGCTCGTCGCCGACGACCTTTCCGCCGCATTTTCTCGCAACCTCGGTGAGCACCACGTTCAGCATCGTCCACTCTTCCTTTTGGTATCAATCACACCTCTCGCCGAGACCTCTAGCGCCGGCGAGGTGATTGCCGAGCCACCGCCGGCGTCGCACTGACGTGGCCGCCACCGTGGCGGCACGTGTACGCCACCTGGGCGCCATCTCAGCAACACGGCCCGCGTGGCGCCGTGTCAGCGCCCACGCACACACCCACGTGGCCGGTCCACCGTGCCGTTTCTTCCAAAGTTCGGTGGGCTAGGTCCACCTTGAACCGGCCCACTGACATGTGGGGCCCGCATGTCAGAAATCTTTTTAAATCTTTTAATTTCCGAAAATCCCTCGCTGGCGTCAGCATTGCGCAATAAATGGATTTTCAGTAGGGAAATAATTCTGGAAATTCAATAAAATCTCAGATTTAGATATAAACTTCAGAAATTCATAACTTTTGCATTTGAACTCCAAATTGGGTGTTTCAAATTGCAAAATTTATATAAAATTATAATCTAGCTATCTAAACCAAAATATTTCAGTTTGGAGTTGATTTGAACTATGTTTTTGAATTTATTTGAATTTGCATATTGAATTTGTCGTATTTTACAGATAGAATTTTGACTCAGGAGAGTTCGATCAATCAAGATTTAGAATTCCAAGACATCGACCAAGGCAAGTTACACCATTGACCATATTGCCCTATTATTTTAAGTTATTTTCAGTTTTAAATTCTTTATTGCATGCATATGTTGTTATAAATATTTTAATATCCTGTTTTACGTATAGTTAATTCCATATGTTATTGTATGGCCAAATTTGAATATTGTATCGACTACCTTGATACCATAGGCAAGATATTACCAAAATTCAAATATATGCTTAGCCAAGCTTAGTCCACATTTGTAATTTGGGAGGTTTACACGATTTCTACATATTGTTTTCAAACTTGTTTTTGTGGTATTGTTTCACCACATGAGTTTATAAATGAAGTTTTTATTCAAAATAAAATCAAAATGGGTTTGGACTTGGGCGAAATGGTCGAATGGTGGGTGCGAGTTTATGCGGGTTTGATCCGTTAAGATCAAGGCCCATGGATAGAAGGAATGACGCCAAGTCAATTGAGGACCGGTCTTTGAGCCGCTTATTGCTATGCCATAACGTATCACCACATGTCTGTATGGGCGGATTTGGCTAACTAATTTGTGATATCCTAGTATATTTATGTCATGTGATTTTGTGGGTGTCGGTTAGACGTTTTATTCCCACTTGGCGCAAGAGGGGGCTTCCGGAGGACGGTCAGTTCAAAGGAGCGAAACCTTAGCGGGCATGAATGTACTAGGATAAAACATTGTAAAGGCCTCATGGTAAATGCTCATCCACACGCCTACGAAGCGTGAATTGGCCGACATAACGAGCATGTCACCTCGTGTGGGTAAAGTTGTACCAACTCGCAGAGTATAAACTATTCGAATAGCGCGTCATGGTCATGGACATGCTAGCAGGCCACTTAAAGTTAGAATTGTTTTTGGTTTTTCAATGCTTTATTAAATGTTGAGGATGGTTAATCCTTATGAAAATTTAAGGGAAGCCAAGTGTTAGGAGGATCCTTCACTTTATCATTGGAGGTTATCCACATTATATCATTGTCATTTCAAAATATGATTTTATCCATAGTATAAAATTGCCTTAGAAACTACTATACTTATTCAAACTGAAAATCTGTTTATGCAAAACAACCCTACCATACTCACTTGTTTCCTTATGCATGCATTTAAATTCAATATTAGGTGTGACTTGCGAGCACGGTAGTAGTGCTCACTCTTCTTGAATAAATCTTATTCAGAGAAGACGCTATATTGACTGGTGAGGACCGGACGAGTAGGCCTTCGACCTGCACGATTGCTGTGGCGCATCGTGTGGCTCCCACTATTATGTTATTTCCGCTGTGTTTATCATTTGACATTTGATGTTATTATTCAGACTCATTTGTATTAAACAGTTATTTATTTAATGCCATTTACGTTTTCGTGATATGAATGTGATATTCATTTTTGTGAGACTGTGTACACTGGAAATCCTGGACTGGTGTTTGAACACAGAGAATTCGGGATCCTTCGTTCCCGGGTTCGACAATTATCGCCATGGTGGGGGCGAGGGAATCATTCTATGTCTGTATGTTGATGACATACTGATTTTTGGGACCAACCTTAATGTAATTAAGGAAGTCAAGATTTTCTTGTCTCAGAATTTTGAGATGAAAGATCTGGGAGTAGCTGATGTTATCTTGAACATCAAGCTGTTGAGAGGTGATGATGGTGGGATTACATTGTTGCAATCTCATTATGTGGAAAAGGTTTTGAGTCATTTTGGTTATAGCGACTGCAAATCCTCTCCAACACCTTATGATCCTAGCATGTTGCTTAGGAAGAATAGGAGAATAGTCAGAGACCAATTGAGATATTCTCAGATAATTGGTTCACTCATGTATTTAGCTAGCGGTACTAGGTCTGACATCTCGTTTACTACGAGCAAACTAAGCCGTTTTGTTTCTAATCGGAGAGATGATCATTGGCATGCTCTTGAGAGGGTAATGCGCTATCTAAAAGGTACTATGAGTTATGGCATTCACTATACCGGGTACCCCAGGGTACTGGAGGGTTATAGCGATTCAAATTGGATATCTGATGCTGATGAGATTAAGGTCACAAGTGGATATGTCTTCACACTTGGAGGTGGCGCTGTTTCATGGAAGTCTTGCAAGCAGACCATCTTAACGAGGTCAACAATGGAAGCAGAACGCACAGCATTAGATATCGCCCATCGTTGAAGCCGAATGGCTTCGTGAGCTCTTGATGGATTTGCCGGTGGTTGAAAAACCGGTACCGGCTATTCTGATGAACTGTGACAATCAGACTGTGATCGTCAAAGTGAACAGTTCTAAGGATAATATGAAGGCATCAAGACATGTGAAGAGAAGACTGAAATCTGTCAGAAAAATGAGAAACTCCGGAGTAATAGCTTTGGATTATATCCAAATAGCTAAGAATCTGGCATGTCCCTTCACAAAGGGTTTATCACAGAATGTGATAGACAATGCATCGAGAGAGATGGGTTTGAGACCCATGTGAGTTATACCATAGTGGTAACTCATCCTATATGATCGGAGATCCCGTCAAGTAGGATTGGCGAAACAAGCTTTTGGTTAACTGGGAGGAGAGTACTTTTATAGACCCACTCCATTGGAGATGCAATTCTCTCCTAAATCTGTATGGCAGGTTGATTATTATCTTAATGTGTTCTGTGGCTTGTTTAAGCAAAGATGCTATCCTACAGAGCAGTCTTGAAAGAACACACCTATATGAGCCCGACTGCTAGTCACAGTCTATGAGATAGGGTAATCTCTAGGAAGCTCATGAATAGGCCAGGAGTATGACTCATATGCTTCAACCATGGGATGCCTGTAGCCTGTATCGATTAAGGACTTAAGTAAAACTTATTCACACAAACTCACAATTCAAGGCTCGGTCCATTGTGCGGTTGTGGATAAGTGTAACTTCATTCTAGGTGGATGTTCAACCTTAACCGGTCTCCATCAAAACACTGGTATATCAAAACAATACTGTGGATCAAGACATTTGACATGTGCCCTTGAGATCTGGTGGGGGATTGTTGGAATTAATACGGGCTGGGCCCATGTTTAATCCTAATCAATTCCTGGAAAATCCCAAAGGCCCATGTGCATGTGCTAAAACTATTTAGTCCCATATGGAGAGTTGAATGAGAGTTAACACCACTTTAAAAGGTGGAACGTGGTAGCCCCCTTGTGGAATTGGAACATAGCACTTGTTCTTCTAGCTGATGAACACTCTCCACGAAAGACAATAGTATACCAATTGTTGAAAGTATGAGCATTTTTTGAATTACTTTAATCCAGAAATATAGTAGATAAATCATGAGAATTACTCTAGTTATTTTCACAAAGTAAATGAACAAGAACACTATAGCCATACTAAGATCCAGAAGGACATAAACTAGTATACCTATCTCAGTGTTCAAGTTAACAACAGATAAGAAAACTAACCAACTAATATATGTAAGATAGACATACCGGATGCGTGAGAAGGAGTAGCAGCAGAGGAGTTCGGATCCGAGCAGCAGCAGAGTCTTGTCGTTTGTCATGGCGTAGTGGTAGTAGTCGTGCGATTGATGTAGACGTAGCGTAGAAACGAATGAAGAAGAAGAAGCGAGCAATGCACGAACGCCTCCCAAAACCTTATTCGCCGCCGCCGTGCAAGCCTTCGATGACGATGGTTCCAGAGGCTCGCTCTCCGGTGCAACCGTACACGCACCTCGCCGGGATGGAGATCGCCAGAGACAGCAACAAAACCAGTGGTATACTATTGTCTTTCGTGGAGAGTGTTCATCAGCTAGAAGAACAAACGGTCGTCATTACCCACTGATAACTGCAGCCATTACCCAGTCACTAGTAACCGCAACCATTACCCAGTCACTAGTAACCGCAGCCATTACTGCTACCGATTGCTGAAACAGAGCATGTTCTACTTAATGGCAAAAACAAAGAGACTAAAAACGGTCACCATTACTCGCGGTAATCGAACCGTTATGCGGTACCGCTTGTTAATGCCACTAACTGCGAGTCAGTGCGTTTCGATTTTCGAATAGATAAAGAAAAATGCGCACGCACCCAACACGCTTGCGTACGCGCGCACACGCACCGCACGGCTCGGCGAGGCGTGGCGAGGCGAGCGAGCGAGCGCGCGCGTGTATTGGCTCTCTCCAATTTCACAAGGGGGCTACCACGTTTCACCTTTTAAAGTGGTGTAACTCCCATTCAACTCTCCATATGAGACTAAATAGTTTTAGCACATGCACATGAGCCTTTGGGATTTTCCAGGAATTGATTAGGATTAAACATGGGCCCGACCCGTATTAATTCCAACAAACTTTTGTATTCGTCACATTCAAAAGTATTCTTTCTATTAAAAAAAATCGTCACATTCCTTTTTTCCTAATGAGCGGAGTGTTCACAAATTCTTCTCGCTTTCCACTGATTCAAGAACACACACCACTAAGAACCGAGCGCTTGCTTGGTTGGTTTGCTTGCTAAGTTCAAAACCCAAACGTCTCACCTATCGGATATTTATTCTTTTACAAATAGTACACGCACACATAACTGTGTTCAATGGTTAAAACTTGTGCTCACGTTTCGTAAAGTCTGGAAAAAAAATTCTCTGGGACGGGGCCTCGCACCCTTCCTCCCGAGGCCCCGTCCCGATTCCTTCCACGTGTGCTCCCAGAGTTCCATCTCAAAGCAGCAAGCAACCCGAACCCAACTGCCTCGGGCCTCCTCCTCTTCCCAGTTCCCTTGCGCACAGACTAAACCTTTCCCCGGACGGCGGTGCGAGGCTCTACTCGGATCCCAGCTCCTCCGCACCCTCCACCTTCTCGCCTCCGCCGCCTCCTCCTCGCCTCGCTTCTCCCCGTCATCCCCGCCCCTGTCGATGGAGAAGCACTGCATCCGGTTTACAAGGGGAGAGCTCGCGAGCACTACGGCCATGGGTCGGCGTGCAGTGTGGAGTAGAGCGTCGTTTGCCGGTGTGGTGGGCGGACGGTGCTCGCGTGACTCCCTCCTCCCCCCCGGCGGCCGCGCGTGCGCTGCTCGCGCCCTGCGGTGTGGCGGCTTGGACGGCAGCACAGCTCCTTCTACGGCTTCCACGGCCGCAAATCCCGGCGATGAGGAAGGCGGAGGAGCGACCCCGTCCTGCACTGCTCCGACTACCCTGCATCTAGATTTTGGTGTTTGTGAAGAAGTCTCAGCCCCAAATGAATGCATCTCTGAATGTTTGTCCAGAAGTCTCAACCCCAAATGAACTTGTTTATCTGAATTACATGTAAATTGTTTCTCTGAAGTCTTCATGATTGTTTATATGAATAAATGAAAACATCAGGGTGTTGTCTCTGATTGTATGCATGTCCGAATGAACATGTAATGTCTTTCTCTCTGAATGCATTGTCGTTGAATGATGGTCCTGCCCTGATGCTGGGACTCAAATAGTTGAAATTTTCAAAATGCCTGATGGTCGTGCTCTTTCTGGTTGGTCTGCACTTGTAACTCAGACATACTTGGTTTGGTCAATTCATGGTTAAAATTGTTGAGCCACTATACATGCTTGTGTGTTCATGTGCTCTAAGCAGTAACTGAAGTCTTCCACGTCTTGGGTATAAGACCAGAATTGGGGGCCTTCAGGTTGCAAGCCCAGATTCCAGAATGCCTTTTTACAACCAGATTCCAAATTGCAAGGTTGCTTGAGAAAAGGTTGGTGAAAAAAATGACAATACTTCAGGTTGAAAAAATGACAATACTTCATGTTGCTTGACAATGCCTTTTTACAACTAGATTCCGAATGCCTTTTTACAACCAGAACTCCAGGTTGCTTGACAAAAGTTTCAGGTTGTACAACCATAATGGATAAATATTATGGAACATTTATATGACATATCAATCTGGGCCATGGAGATTGCACATGATCAAACAATCAGAAGTTCAAGAAAATAGCTATCCAATAATCTGTAAATCCAACATAGCAAGAGGAATGCATGGAAGAGAATTGGGACATGTCAGAAGTTCCATGACACACAGAAATTGGCTTCTTCTCACAGGGCATCCAATAAATAGAAAAGGCTGGACAACAATTCATCTTTTTGGATATCATTGGAGTTCAACCATATAGTAAGAATAAAAAGAGTACTATCAAATATGCATTAATCATCTGCATTACAAGTCATGATAACAGTACAAAAATCAAAATAGTTCATTGTCCTGGTTCCAAGCAAATGTAGAAGAATGCCTACTCCTTGAATATTGTAGGATTCACTACATCAAAATCTAATCTTCGAGAGGTGGACAGCAATTCAATATCTTGACCAACTCCAAGTAAAAGATTTGTATATTCTCCTCGGATCAACGGATCAAACATAGTCAAACAAACATCAATCGAACTACTATTTGTTACTTCCTTTGGAGCTTCTCCTACAGGTTGTACATCAACTGAACTACCTTTTTTGTCACACTATTTGTTTTCTTTCCTTTATTTTTTTCAAGTGCATTTCTCATTCTTTTAGACTTTGGACCTTTTAACACTTGTGGAATTCGAAATGATACTTTTCCTTTTGTTATATCTTCACCACACTCATTACAATTTAGAGACACACCACAATGTTTGATAGGTCTTCTTTGGCTTAGTAAATTATCTGCTTCTATATCTAGCTTATCTATAGATTTCTCCAAACTTTCAAGAAGTTCTTTCGATACAGAGCACTTCATTGCAATAGATGTTGCCTTTCGAGAGATGCGGGCAACATGTGTTTGTAAAGTTTCCTTCTCACATCCTTGTTTTCCAGAAAATATAGCTCTTTTGGCATATTTCGTCCACCTATGCAGTACATATCGAGATGGCAAGATGAAAACTTCATTGATATTTAACACTCGAATAGCATGCCTGCACAACAAACCTATAAGATAGAAAAAGTAATTTAGAACCAATCAGCATTATGAAGTAGTAAATTGTTAAAATCAGCATTATGAACTACTAAATTGTTAAAATGAGCAAGTGTACTTATAGATTCGTACTTTCTACAGGAACATGATATGCTCATATCCACATAGTTAAACACTACTTGTGCCTCATCTTCAAATTCCATAGGCATCACCTGGTATGTTTTGATTGTCCCCTCACTAAGTGACAACTTGCATGATATTGAAAATTGCTCTTTAAACTGCTCCTCAAAATCAGAATAAAACCTCCTTGTATATGATTCAGCAGCAGTCTTCAACATAGGTAAGTTTCGAATGTAAGTAATTGGGTCAGAGTGTCGTGATTTATAATCTGCATCCAACTCATTTTCACGGAGATTAGTGGCGCATTTCTCATATTCTACTAGGAGTTCTGAAAGAGATAGCTTCTTACGAAACCTTTTCTTGAACACATTGTTCATACCTTCGCTCCTTTGAGTCGAAGTCATGTCAGCAGAAAAAGAATCATGGCGGTAGATAGCAGCCCACTTCTCACGCAAATTATATAGGTTTTTGAGCCATGAGTTCCCCTCAAGGTTATAAGTACTCAACAATTCTTGCCATTTCTTATTAAAGTATGCCACTGGCCTTTCTTCATAGACACATCTCTTAAAGTGAGAAAGAAATTGAGGATGGTTAGGAATTACATGACTTAGATGCTTAGCAGTATTTTGATAAATGTGCCACAAACAAAGACGATGACTTGTGCTTGGGAAAACAATGCTAATTGCTTTGGACATGGCAGCACATTGATCTGTGAAAATTATCACAGGTTGCTTCCGGACATAGCTGTGAGAAATATGGTAAAGAGCCAAATAAATGATTCAATAGTTTCATCATATAACAATGCAGCTCCAAAAAGAATCATCTGCTTATGATGGTTGGTTCCAATGAGTTGAGCAAAAGGCATTTCAAACTTATTTGTCTGAAACGTTGTGTCAAATGACATAGCATCACCAAAGCAAGCGTAGTCGATGATAGCTTGACCATCTGCCCAGAAGAAATTTGCTATCCGGCCATCCTCCTCTTCTAATTGTATGGCATAAAAAAAAGAAGGATCTTCTAATTGCTTGTTCTTTAAGTATTCCAGTAACATTTGCGCATCATTGGTCCCCAAATACCTCTTGCGCTCACGACCTACATGATTATTGCAATCCATCCGCAAGAAAGGTACATTCTGAGCTCCTCCGTACCACTGCTTGAAAAAGTTGTACACTTCAGCAGGCTTTATTCCCGCTTCTCGCATCTGACTAATCATCAGTTTATCAGCCTCTAACAAACGACGTTGTGATATGAGCATGTGTCTCTTATCTGGACTGGCAAGATAATGATTGTGATCAAGTATAACCTTTTGCACCGTCCAAATGCCCTCGCGACAAATACTTAACTGAACACGGGCACCTCAATAAGACCTTGTAGTAGCATTCTCTTTCATGGTGACATGTTTAGAATGAGTACCTCGATCTCCTTCATTACTGCAAACTATATGCTTCTGATATATAGTGCCATCTCGTCTCAACTTTGAGTGGCTCTTCCAAACACTGAACTCAATCTTTCCAGCATAACAGTTATAAAAATCATAGGCATCCTTCTCTGACTTGAAAGTCATTCCAACTTCAGGAACTTGTATAGATTCACCATTTTTATCATCCACCTGCAAGTCATTCCAAGAGGACGAAAATTATAGTTTGCAGTAATCGTCTCAACTTGAAAGTCATTCCAACAGAGGACAACTAAATCTTGGATTACCTCAGTAGGTGATACTGATATAGTTGAATCCACCAATATGGGCATCGTTGAATCCAGTGCAGGCACTTCGTTTTCTAAAGTTGGGAGCAATGGTGTCAATTGTGGTGACAACATCAAGGATGAATTTTCGGATGGTATGGAATCAAAGTTTGATCCTGCTGCATGTGCAGTGGACACAGCCATCGTGGAAACCGTCGAGCTCGCCGATGAATGCATCACCGTCTCCACCAGAGGTAATCGGGGCAGCGGTAGGGTCAGTGAAGACGAAGGGACAAGAGGAGCCGTGTCACTGGCGTCAAAGCCGCGGGGAGTCGCGTCGACGCTGTCGAAGGATTTCGCCATGTCGCTGGTATCAAAGCCGCAGAGAGTCGCGTCGATGCCGTCGAAGGATTTCGCCATGTCGCTGGCGACGAAACCATCGAAGCCGCGGGGAGTCGCGATGCCGTCGAAGGAGTTCGCCATCGACGACCGACGGCCACCGCCGGATGCGAGCGGCGCACGAGATCGTCGGCGCGGGCGGAGGGCGGTGGTGGATTGAACCGGGTAGCGTTGGCGCGAGCGCGAGCGAATGGAGCAATCTTCGCGCTCAAGGGAACTGAGAGGAGGAGGAGGCCCGAGGCAGTTGGGTTCCCGAGGGCCCGTTCCTGGGAATTTTTTCCGTAAAGTCTTAGCCTTCTAAGAAAAAAAACACACGCCACTCACACCGGCACGGTGTACAGACTGTATCCAACTCCACACAGGTCATGACATGAGGACTTGACGAGCGGCGACTAGGAGTCTAGGACTAGGAGACGCCTTCACCGAAGCACATGGCTGTCCAGTCGCAAGCGGCCCACGCCGCATGCCGCACACCTCTTTTCTGCATCCATCCCGCGACGCGGGCCACCCCCAGATGTCCACGCGGCGGCCGCGTTCCGTCCCGTGCGGTGCCCATCCAATCCCCGCGAATCCCACGGCCGCACACGCGCCGGCTCACCGCCGCACCGACCTCCCCGCGGCCGCCTCATCCTCTCACCGGCAACCCGACCCCACCACCCACAGCCTCGTCGCTTCCCGTTCCGCGATCCCCGTTCCTCCCAGCTGTCCATCCACCCCTATTGACAAACAGGTCCTCCATCTCACTGACGCATGGGCCCAACATTAGGACCCACATCCCATGGTCCCACGCGTCACTCACGTGAACGCACGCAGGGAGCCTTATTTTTAGCGCACCGGGAACGGCCATTATTTCTAAGGCTTCCTCTTCGCCATCACTTTTAGCCCCACCTCGCCTTCCCAATCTCCCCGCACCGACCATTAAAGCCCAGGCCACCTCCGTTCCCCGCCCCAGATCCCACCCCAAAGCACACACACCACCACACCGGGCGGCGACGGGAACAACGGGAATCTCGGGAGCCATGACGGTGTCGCCGCTTCTGCCGTCGTCGGAGCCGTTCCGCGTGTTCGTCGGGTACGACCCTCGGGAGCACGAGGCGTACGAGGTGTGCCGCCGCAGCCTGCTCCGCCACGCCTCCGTGCCGCTCGACGTGCGCCCCGTGCGCCAGCCGGACCTCCGCGCCGCGGGGCTTTACTGGCGCGCGCGGGGCCCTACCGAGAGCACCGAGTTCTCCTTCACGCGCTTCCTCACCCCCTACCTCGCCGGTTACCGCGGCTGGGCGCTCTTCGTCGACTGCGACTTCCTCTACCTCGCCGACCTCGCCGAGCTTCTCGCGTGCGTGCCCGCCGCCGACGCCGACCGCCTTGCCGTCGTCTGCGTGAAGCACGAGTACAAGCCCGCCGAGGCCACCAAGATGGACGGCGCCATCCAGACCGTCTACCCGCGCAAGAACTGGTCCTCCATGGTGCTCTACAACTGTGCGCACCCCAAGAACGTCGCCGCCCTCACCCCGGACGCAGTGAGCACCCAGACCGGCGCCTTCTTCCACCGCTTCGCCTGGCTCGACGACGACGAGATCGGGGAGGTGTCCTTCGTCTGGAACTTCCTCGTCGGCCACAACAAGGTCAACCCCGCCGACCCGACCACGCAGCCCAAGGCTATACACTACACCTCCGGCGGGCCGTGGTTCGAGAGGTACAGGAACTGCGAGTTCGCCGAGCTCTGGATCAAGGAGGCGGAAGAGCTCAAGGCCGATAAGGAGAAGCTCAAGGCCAAGGGCGAGCTCCAGGAGGAGGGCGACGAGAAGAAGGGGAATTGAATCATTGATGGTGGACAAGAAGTTTACTGCATTGCGCTACATTGCATCGCATTGGATTGGTTCTTTCTTGCAGCTGGTAGAGCGGCGCTTATGCTGAATTTTTTTTTCTTCCTCCGATCTATTCTCGCACTTATGTAGCTTCTTGTTACTGATATGTTGGTTTCTTGGTTTAGGGAGGTAGAGACTATGAGTGGATAGCTCGAGTATATCGGTACTATGCTCTTGTGTAGTTGCAATCGATCTATGAATCCTCATTGTTAAGGAATTTTAATTCTTTAGGCTTTGCGCCTATGATCAATTGATTCTGCTGCTGTTGTTTCTGATCATGCTAACCCTTCTCTGATATTGGAGTAAGAAATTTGGTTGCATTTTGGTGCGCCATGAAGGAAATGTGATACTCTTCTTTTGCTGCATTCCTGCAATGACAATTTGGCCCCAATTTCGCTTGTTTGCTGGCAACATTGTGTTGTTTTGCTTCTTGCCTTGGTGCGTTCAATTGCGACCCTTTTGCTTATTACAGTGATGGACAATGTTCATTTTGATTCAGGAGATTGAATTCTCATGCTGATTCTAGTAAAATGGTTGGCTTCTTGTGCTCCATTGGAGAAACTCTGGTGATTTTGGTGATCTTGCTGTGTACATAAGTCCGTTTTGGTTGCTGAGAATGTTGTTGGATAGATAATTTAGGAGAGATCTCTGTTTTATTCTTTTTAATTAGACAAACCTCAATGACAGAATACAGATGCATGGTCTTCGCAGTGGGATTAGTGGACAAACATTGGAACTGTGTAGGACCAGACAGGTATACGGAAATGCGTCCTGGTGTCTGTACTGTCGGTCACGTGTAAACAATGGAGGAGCAGGTCTCAATAATTCATTCTGCTTCACCTGTGATCGTTCTATTTTGGACCCATCGGTGGTGAATGTATGGAGCTGGAGCTCCCTAATCCACGCATATTCTTTCGATGAGAGAATCCAATGTCTGTATGCGACTGCTGTTCACTGCTCATCTAGGTCACTGAATGTTCAACATCACTCGCAGATAGCCTAATAGATGTGATGTGTCTTAGAATTATGTTGTTTTACGATGTATCTTTGTTTTATTTGGCACTTGATCCTACGGTCTATGGACAAAGCGATGCCTTAATTCTCTTCAAGGAAGCAAGTAAAGCATCGTGTTGAACTCTTGGACTTGGACCTGCTTCATTGGCTATACCGTTGTGATTTTTTCACTCAATGTTGCGACTAGAAGGCAAAGTATCTGATTCTTCTTCTTAAGCCGGCAACAACTTTTTTTTTAGAACAGCTGCTAGAACTTAGCAGCTGTGTGTACCGATACCGAAGCATTCTTCATAGGCTAGTTTTTTTTTTCTTTGACTTGCGTTGCGTGTGTTCTGTGAAGATACCATTTTCAATCGCACCATCACGTGTAGTTACATGTTGCAATTGACTACGAGCGCTAAGCTGTCCGGCCGTAGAATCGTAGCACATCTCAGCTGCGTGAATTCTCAGTTTTTCACGTTTGCTGCTCCAGAGCTAGTGCCGGTCTGCTATGCCCGGTGGCAGCGCTGGCCATGGCTTGCTAACGCAGCGCTGTTGCCGGATCTTCGCGACAAAAATTGTGGGGCTAATTGCTCGATGAGCTGCACGACGCATGCCTGCCTGCCTTCTGCTGCGTCGAGATGCCTGGGAGAAAAACCTTTGCATCAAGTGTAGGTTTTCGTTCCAGATCCCCATCAGTCCGCGCGGACGCGTTCATGTGGATTTTTTTTTTCATTTAGTATATTTTTAAATGAAATAACAAAAATAGCATCATGGTGAGCTCTTAGTCGGCGGCAAGCGGTCTGCCGTTAACCCACTCCGCGATAGGTCGGCAAGTAGGGGCGTAGCCAGCCCATGGTCAGACCTCGGGCCGGCCCAGCCGTGGCCCATCTCGTCATCTCTTTCACGTGGAAAATTTTAGTCTTGCTCATCAATTTCACATGGAAATTTGAGACTGAACCCCGGGCCATTGCTCTGGAGGTCCGAGGCCTAGCTCTGCCACTGTCGGCAAGCAAGCGCGGTAGGAGCGTGCGTGGCGTGACCTGCCGCGCCGTTTTCGTGCGGTAGAAGTGTTATTTTTGCTATTTTATTTATAGAGAAGGAGGTTATTTTTGCTATTTCGTTTTAAAAATAGACTAAATGAGAAGTGAAAAAAACTCGTCTACGTGTAGTTACAAACTTTTACAGTAGAAACCCGTTAGCACGATAATATTTTATGATCGACAGACGGCAGCTGACCACAGAACAGCTCGAACATGCACAGAAGATGGTATCGCAAATTCGCAATGGATGTACGCACTATGCTTGAAATAATCTCGCGACGAAGTTCATGCTCTATAAGTACATTTCATGATTATTGTGCCATTGACATTGCAACTCTCCTACGGCTATAATATGTGTAAATTTATCGTGAAAAATGCTTTCATAATATTATAATTTTGCTAGGTAATATGTTACAATATAAACTAGCAAAATTTCGGTTTGGAGACCGTGTACTTAAGAACCAACAAGGTTGCTCAATGCTGCTAATTAACAAGCGTATCAAAAGTGGGCAGCGGTGCAGTACTAGGGATCGATAGTAATTATCTAGTAGTGGTACTCGAAGCTCACTGCTTCGAGACCGGTCTTCGGGGACAAAACCACAATACGCCAACCGGCAATGGCTACTACTGCTCGCGTCGTCCTCCCCATGCTCTTCGGGATACGGAATTTGTTCTCAAGCATGTGAGCCCGACATTCCAAAATCAAGGGCTGCGAGTTTGGACCTCCGATCAAGGGCTCAAAGTCTTTAAGAGATGGTGTACTTTAATAGGCACATAATGGTGTTGACTGTTTTGACAGATACTCCCATGCTTCGTAGTTCCTAGCGGGAAAATATCCCCTGCCTTTCTCTGATGGCGCCAAAGCAATGAGACCTTCCGTATTCATTCAGCTACATTGATAAACCTGAAGTGCTATCTTTGAAGAAAAAGAAACCGGAACTGTTTGCTTTTCTAGATCTAATGGAAGATAGCAGCACAAAGAACCGTGACTCAATCCAACATGATTCATCTCTTCAACAATCTTCCATGCCAGCCGTTACTTCTATTAGTAAGCAATACAGTAGTTTCGATCTTGTTCTTGTATTATCAATGCAACAATCTCTCTCTCTGATGTGCAAAAAGAAATTTGGTCTGGCTAACAGCAGTGGCGTTCTCCATTAATATGAAAAATGGATCGTTTTCACTTGTTACCTGTTTACTGCAGAGACGACCCCATACCTAGTTGGTACCCTAGGTTGGCGTTCTCCATTAATATGAAAAATGAGGCTCAGAAATTTTGGAACTACTATGGGATCAAATTGGTTGCGATGTTAGGAAGAGATTTCAGAGTACTTGTAAACTCGATGGCAAGGTCACATTTGTTGGATTAGTCTGTGCGAAGGAAGGTTTTCGAACAAAGGATAAAAGAGACCACTTGATCAAGAATCCTAGAGCCAAGACGAGAACTGGATGCAAAGTTCGCATGGGAATTACCTTGAATCGAGTGTTGGGAGTCTTGGGACTAGTGGGTCGTGGAGGAGGCAGAGAGAGGCTAGACCGTGCGGGAGTCGCCTACGGCAGCATGTGAGGCGGTGGCGGAGATTCTTGATGACGGCGCCACAAGGAGGCGGCGCTTGGGCGGCTTGGCGCGGCGAAAAAAGAACAGCCGATGGAGGCAGCTGGCTTGGCGAGGCTGCCAGCGTCGGCGGACGTCGCAGTGGATGGAGCCGGTGAAGCGAGCGTCGGCAGCGTGGCGACCCGAGAGAGAGAGCAGGAGCACAGGGGAGGATCGGGGAATTTTTCCCTTGCTATGGTGGGCTTACGCGGTCTAAATTGGTAGCCCATGGTGAGGCCTAAACTGACAGCCTTGATTTTGGAATGAATGGGCTGGATGGAGGGAATGGCACGTGGTGACATTGACGATGCGGATCCAAGTCGAAGACAGTAACCCAATGCCCCTGCAAGAATCTGCCGTGCCCCTGCAAGAATCTGCCGTGCTCCACGTAGTAGATGCAGTGCCCCGCCCAACAAAAGCGAGTACTGGCCGAGGTCCTTCACCGGGACCTTCTCCGGTGCTCCAGCCACGGCTGATCCGCGGTCCAGTCCGGCTTGTAGACTTCGGTGAGATTTCATTGCAAGAAAACAAGCAGCAGGTCGCCGTTGCAGGCCACCGCGCGCAAGCCATGGCACAGTTCACACGACTCGCACACGGCCACCCGGTCCCCAATAGGGAGGTGCATGACCCGGACATGCTTCGGAGGAAACGCTTCGAGATCGTAGATGTGGAGGTCCCACGACGAGTACCATGTCTTTTCGGTGAAGAAGAATCTCCCTACTCAAATTGAGCGGCCGGAGAAGATGAAGCGAGGTAGGTGGTGGAGGGGAAAGAGGGCTCACGATCGCCCGGGTGGCTTTTATAGCTCGGGAGAGGCGCGCGCAGGCAGTGGAATTCAGGCGCGGCAAGCGGCGGCGACGGGTAAGCGGGAGAGACGAACCGCGCGGAGGGGGAGGTGGCAAAGCAGGTAGCGGCGTGAAGGCGCGGGAGGCTCGACGCGACGAGGTGGCACGGCAGCCAACATGCGCGCGCGAATCGAAGATGGCGCGGCGCGCGAGGCGGAGGAGAAGGAGGCGCGGGAGAGAGGCGCCCGCCGGCGAAGACGGGAAATGCCAATGGAAAGAGAAGGGAAGAGAACTTGCCGATTGGGCAAGTTTTGAATTCAAACAAAAGCTTTCAAAATTTTTGAAATCCTCGAATTTGGGGTTATTTCAATCTACCCTCTTTAAAGAATCTCGACCTTAGATTCACTCAAAGCCGTGGACAGATTGGAAGATTACGCCGCATTTTCGATTCTTTTTCCATCATGTTCTTTCTGTCAGAGGATCCTCTAAGGCAACTTTGAACAAAACCAACACCGATCTTACATGAAAACGCATGCGTCAGTAATATATGTGGCTTCGACCTTCATTGGTAGTAATATAATTGATCTTGCCTTGAGCTTGTCCTCGCATTGAAATTTTGGTCGTTTCTTGGGTCGTAGCATACCTCCTTTATTAACTCGCACTTGTTGATATGTGATTGACCTTTCACCGAGCTTTGGTCGTCACGGCATACTTTAAGGGGCATCAAATTTGATATGACCGATTGTCCATAGTGGTAATAGTTTATTGATTTTGTGGGCAATCCTTTGATAGTGATTTTCTCCACATGTGTAGCAATCGAATCGTGGTTATGTTCATATTGTTTTGTGGTCTTGGAACTGATTGGCAGGTGGTCCTTGCTGAAATTAAAATCGTGGTGGTGCTATCATCATTCTTTTTCTTGCATTTGGTTGAGGTGTCATCTCGATTGCTCTTCTTTTCGCATCTTGTACCTCGTCGCTTCTTCCGATATTAGCGCTTATTCACCATAGCCGATGTGTCCTTGAAATTGTGGTAAATATGATATTTCACGACTTCAGAATCCTTCGTAAAAATTTTTCCATCTTTTTCTCTTCAAGATAACATCGCTCCGCATATCGCCGTAGTTGAATTGATGTAGATATTCGTCACATTACTTCCTCTTTGCTTGAGAGCAAGAAACTCTGGCTTGGAGGCAAGCACGCCGGTGGGACGTAGCCGTATGAAATGCTTCCTTGAATTCTTGCCATGGTATCTCTCTTCCAGGTGGAGTGTTTGGTGATTCATCCACCATGCCGCAGCTTGTCCTCAGAGTGATGGGAGGCGAAAGAGTCTTCTCTTGATCTGCATTGGATAGTATCTAACTTTCTTTCCATATCTCTTATCCAATCATCCGCCGCTAGGGTTCTCGTGCAACTGTAGGTTGGTGGCTTGCGTCAAAATCGCCCATCTTGATCCCGTGGTAGTTCCTCCATTCATTATTGTTCCGGGATGAGGTCCTGATGGTGCCGTGATCCGTAGCTATTCTGTTTCTAGGAGTCTAGTGTGCCGCTCCATCATTCTCGATTTGATTTTGCTCAGCCTTGGTATCTGCTCTTTCCATCATGGCCATGACTTCGCCAAACTTGGTTGTCGCCCCATTCAAATTCTCATTGTTGTTGCTAAGACATCTTGGGAATGTATTTCACAAATGATTTTGACCAAATACGTATAGGTGAGTAAGGTCCATTGTTAAGTGAGAAAGATTAAGGTAAGGTTAAGACTAAAAGGAGGAATTGAGTTTTGACAAGGACTATATATGACACATGATAGAAAAACAAATTATCAACAAACAACATAGCTCGATATCTATACGAGTTGTATACGCATTACTTAGAGTACATAATACAACTTGTTTTACAACCAAAGATCGTCTACTTAGGGTTCACTCTATTTAACACTATTCTAGCGTATTCTAAACACTCATGCAACTTCTAACTAAAAGTTGAAATTAGTTGAGAAAGAGACAAATTCTTTTATAAAACAAATCAGGTTTTGTAAATCTAAGTTTAGATAAGATAGCAGAGAAGGAAAAGACAAAGAATAATACTTATATTTTTGTTTTTGAAAGTCTTTTATAGTTTTTCAAACTAGGATTTTAAAGGTCTTACTTCCTAAGTCCTAAAACCAACTTAAGGTCTCAAGCCACGCAAGCTTATGCTCAAACCACTCACACACACTCCATTCTTGGGATCAAAACCCTTCGCAACCGCTCGCAGATGCGCACAGCTATGGTAAATAGTATCTCAAGCAAGCTTTTCGATTGCAACAGAAACTGACTTTTATTAAACAAACTAAGGTTTAACAACTGTTTTGACCCGACATGGGCATCCAAGCCCAAAGTTAACTATAATACAAGGCAAAAGAACAACAAACCACAGCACGCTTTCTTGCGCAGCTTGAGACCTAATAATAGTAGTCGTTGCCTTTCGGGGTCCACCAAAATCTTGCTCACCGATCCTCTTCGTAGATGTTTTGCAAATTGCAAGAATGAGTACTACCATCAACTCAACAAGCCGCATGGAAGTGCTAAATAATTACATGCAAGGAGTTCAATGGATGGTTAGGGTTTACCATACTGCATATGTGGATGCACTTTGCATTTAAAACAATTTATAAACAAGAAACAATAATAAGTAATAACACAGGGGTTTATCAACAACCTCGATTACCAACTTAACATCTCAAAACTCTACTTATGCCTTGTATATTGAATCACCCATGAACACGCCTTCATTAACCTAAGCACTGGTGTATCCGAATACATTTGATTAATCACTGCAGAGTTGCCCAACTTACCCACATGATATCTCAAGCTGCATCATTGTTATAAACACGCGAACACGTTAGCGCGCATCGAAATGAGATATCAAAGCCTTTTCATCGCCAACCTTTCTAGTCTCTACATCAGAGGTCACTATCCATACAGCCTGAGACCACCGACCAATAGTGGAATCCGTGACCGAGGGTCGACGGGCCCATACAAGTGCTTCCACGATATTCAATCTAAGAGCAAGGTACTGCTGGGGAGGAATGACCACGCATGTGGTTGAGCGTTTCTGTTCGCACTTGGCACAAGGTTCTTGTCCCCACCGTCATCAGCAGAGGCGATGGCACACCACCAACTCGGGAGGGTCCACCTCTGGATCTCACCGATGACTCACTTTCAACCGAGTATATTGGGTTGTCCAACTTCCCGTGGCCTATAGCCAATACTCTGTTTTAATTGATGATCAAATGGTGACAAAGTTACTGAGTATAGCTAATATTATGTGGACTAACCTTGTCAAGGTGAATATGGCCTACAAAAGTTGGGTAGTTTTGTTTGTGGGGTATTTAGATTTAACTAATTGTCATGGCATTCTAAAATATTATTTCAATACTTTAAAGTAATTGGCGCCCTGCAAGAATCTGCCGTGCTCCACGTAGTAGATGCAGTGCCCCGCCCAACAAAAGCGAGTACTGGCCGAGGTCCTTCACCGGGACCTTCTCCCGGTGCTCCAGCCACGGCTGATCCGCGGTCCAGTCCGGCTTGTAGACTTCGGTGAGATTTCATTGCAAGAAAACAAGCAGCAGGTCGCCGTTGCAGGCCACCGCGCGCAAGCCATGGCACAGTTCACACGACTCGCACACGGCCACCCGGTCCCCAATAGGGGAGAGGTGCATGACCCGGACATGCTTCGGAGGAAACGCTTCGAGATCGTAGATGTGGAGGTCCCACGACGAGTACCATGTCTTTTCGGTGAAGAAGAATCTCCCTTGGTGGGACGCCGCGCTGTCGATCCTGCGGGTTTCTTGCTCGAGCTGCACGGTCTAGGAGGCGTCTCCAGGCCGCCAGAAGAAGAGCTTCTGCGCTGTCTCGGAGTAAGAGGTCTTCTTGCTCGCGATCGCCTTCCAGCACGACGGGGTGAGCGGGTCGCCGGAGAGGAAGACTTGGGCGACGGCGCGCAAACAGGGCAGCGAGATCTCAGCTTCGGAGAGGGGCTCCCAGAGGATGAATCGCGCGGGGGGTGGCATGTCGTCGTTCGTCAGAGAGAGAGCTCCTTCGCCAGAGCGAGCCAGTCAAATCGCCTGAGGTGAGGTATGGCCGTATGGCATGTCGTTCGTCAGAGCGAGCCAGCCGAGGGGCGTGCCGCAGCAGTACTGGAGGCCGGCCGGGGCACAGGGGTTGATCCTTTGGCCGGCATGCGGGAGCCACAAGGAGTGTTCGCAGATCGGGCCAACCTCGCGCCACGGCTCGTGGCCGGCGACGATCCACGGACGACAGGCGGCCAGCGGGGAGGTGGAAGCGCGCCAATGGGTGCAGACCTGGTGGATGTGGAGGTGGTCCGCGTCGGAGGATAAGCGGCCGGAGACTTCCCGGAGGACCTCGGCCGGGAGGAAGGACCAGCCGCCGGCCATCATACGTGGAAAAAGAGGAGGGGTTCGATGGTCAAAACAATGTTGCGTGGCAACACGTCGAGGCTTCAAATGCATGTTGCGGTTGCATGGCTGCATGCCAAAAACAAACTGGAATCCAACAAATATTGTGATGTCCTCGTGTCTCCGAGATGTGTTCTTATATTCTTGTATCTTGTGTATGTCCATTTCAGCGTTGATCTCAGTTTCGATTTCGATTCTGAGCTCATGTTTTTCCCTTAAAAAATCGATTCTTTTTTTGGTTCGTTTGTTTTCGGGAACACGGGATAATGGCGTCGTGGCAGTTGAACCGCGTGTTTCTTTTTTGGGAACACGGGATAAACGGTCATCGGAATAGCTAGGTAGTATATGTTATGGACTGCCCATCCTCTGCCATTGCATTGTCAATTACCATTGCATTGATAATGACAGATGAGCACACATTATGACAGTAGGACAATCTGAGTCATCTGATTTGGGAAAAACGGCTTGGATCAACAGTTACAACGTTTTTCTACTATGTTTGATACAGTGCTGGCTACAGTGCAGGATGGGTCCCATGCGTTTTTTCTAATCCGGTACACGAGAATAATGATACCCTGCTATTGTTGCTTAATGTCAAAGGATTTGTTTCCGTTATGACTGGGCATCTCATTGAAACTGGGCTTTCTCCCTTCTCGAGTCTCTCTTGCCGTCTTCGCTGTTTCTCTCCTGTTCTCCCCGTGCCTCGATCCAATCTGGGGTATAAATTCCGACATATCGACATAATCCATCCTCCAGCTTTCACTGATGCAATTGTCCATCAAGCTTCTCTAAACAAAATTTACCAACAGGATAATAATCAAATAATAAAGACCCTGCCTTCTCTCTCAGAAAAAAAGAGACTAGTATGACAGAAATTGGACTTTGGAGGCGAAAGAGAATTATTATAGTTGATCGCTAAAGAAATTTTTGCAGGGATTCAAAATTTTGTTTTTCATATAGTGACTTTGTATATAAACAGCCGAATTAAATCAGGTAGCAGTTGGCCAGTTCCCATATAGTGTTTAGAGACTGCCTGGAGCACACATCCGGTCATACTTCAACTGGCCTAGATGAATAAATTACGCTAGTTTTGCCATCAGAATTTTCGTAATGTCTACATTACTGTGTAACCAGGTCCGCCTCCACCTTCTGGAAAAGTCCATTCGATATTTTGCTTTGGATCTTTGATGTCACAAGCCTGCATATACCGTCAACAAATCATTCAGGTCGAGGAAACACGAGCAGAGGCTCAAAGGAGATACAGAAACGAGGGTACATCTCAAGAACTTTGAATTGGTTGAAATCTAGATCACGAAATGGACAGTGTCGATTTGTACATTAGTATAACCATCAATATCAAGAGGTACCATCCATTCTGTCCATAGTAGAGCTAACGAAGACAATATGCTTTTCGGCCACTACCAATTTTCAATCAAATGCATACTACAAATTCATCAGGAGAGATGCAATGCAACTCATGCACAGACCTACAAGAATGCAAATCCCCAAACCACCGAATGAAGAAAAAATAACTTGCAATGAAGACAATTTTGAGCATTTATGTGAAGCTTTGGGTCACCTTTCTCGTCAGAGACATACCTGCATGAGGACAGGCATGGCCAATAGTGATCAGTAACTTCTGTTTTGACCACAGAGCACTTTCTATTCCATGGTGGAAACGAATAATTCAAGTAGGCATAACCAATTTACATACTCATAAACTCGAGCTGGACAATAACGTGACTCCAGTCCAGCATACAGCGGAAGATTTACCCTTTCAGGTACTGTAGGATCCCTCGAGCGGAGATGAGGAGGCTGATCATGCTCGTGGTTTGCGTTGCTCCTGTACAAAAGAAATGATTAATGATAAAATTACAGATTGAGAAGGTACTCTACATTGTGTTCATGGGATCTCTCAGGTTCAAGATAAAGAAAGGAGAGTGCATAACTGTTCACCCACCAATTTTGACAGTGCATCTCCAGTTACTATGCTATTTAAAATTTGTGGAAGGAAAAGCACCCCAGATTTGGGTCATCAACTCTAAGCATTTCTAGATACAGCTATGGCATTTGTCATACTTGTAGTTTTAACCTGATGCATAGCAAAGAACCATTGAGGTATTGGACAGTGTGGAAATAGTTAAAAAGAAGAAAGAATTATGGAAAAGTTATAGACTGTCATAATACATGCTGCAGGCCTACCTGTATAAAGAAGTTGGGACGTCAAAGGATATCTGCTCATCTGGTTTTGGAAATTGAATAGGCAAGTGCAGATTGGCCATCTGTCCATAAAGAATTTTTCAGTCAGTCTCACTAGAGAACAATGCTGTGCTTTTAATTTTTGTTAACAAAGAATGCCAACATTATCTACTAGCAACAGCAGCACTTCACACATAGTTATCGGGTTCACTATAAAACTCCGCGAATCGCGAACCCAGGGCGTGGTAGATGGAAGCCGTCGTCGGAGGGGGGCTCGCCGTGTCGATGGAGGACAGTGGTGCGATGGGGGCGACGGCGCAGATGGAGGAGTCGAGAGGCGGCGGCGGCCACAGGTGGCGCGGCGGCGGCACTCCCTAACCCTAGCTCAGTAGCTCCTGTTTGGGGGGAGATTGAATGGAAGGAGTCACTCGATGGGAGGAGTCGATCGATGGGGGAGGAAGGGAGGGGATGGGTTGGTGAGAAAAGTCACAGGGGATTTTCGCCAAAGCGCCACAAGTGGGGAGGTGGGAACGCCGTCTCGATCTTGCCCGCCAATTTCGGTTCGGATGGCCACAATCGCGTATGTTTATATGTCCACAAAATCGCCCTTATGCACCAGATATGTTGCCATGAACTGTAGGTATTCTAGTTATCTTGCCACGTCACCTCAAAAAATCTGGCCGTCGGATTATATGTTTGTGACCTAGTTTTTTAGGATGAATGGCACGATTATCATACACACACTTGCTTATGAATGCAAGCTATAGCTACTCTTTTCAGAAGAAGATAGGATGCCTGAAGCAAAGGGCAGGGAGGAAGTGCCATAACCTGAAGTAACATTCTGTATGGATGCTTTTGCACGAGCGTTTGTGAGCACACCTATGATTTATGCGACAAAACCATCTAGACAAACGAACAAACACTGCCTCAACTCACAAGAAACACCTCCTCTTCTGTCTCCCGATTCCTGCACAAACTGTCCGGCATCTCTCGCTCGCCCCTCATGTTGGAGTCGACGACACAACGGGATCCTTCTATCAAGTGTGCAAGTTAGAACCGGATTAACAAGCTAAAGAACCAATTAGTAGTGGTTTAACTAGTGTGTCTCCATGGGCGCTAAGTGCTTAACTCCTGCCAGATACCAGGCCCCATCGCAAGTATACTACTATTGGTACCCGACATTTCAGTACACTATGTTAGGAAATATAATACTTTTGTGATTATTTTAATTCCTAAAATGATAATCGATATAAAAGCAGCATATATATAATAGGCATATTTGCAACTACAAACAACAACATGATCATCAACTCAAATACACATATCTCATATATATGCGCTAACAAGGCAAAGCTAGAACAAAAATACTACTAACAGAAGTAGGAATTATCACCATCACATGACTAATTTCTAGGAAGCAAAGCCTAACCATGTCAAGAGAGATCATCACGACTCAAACAGAATTGCTCTAGCGAAGATCGCGGTAAAGTCGGGTGCGAAGAAGACGACGCACAACAGATGACGAAGGAAGCCGTGAGCAGTCGCGTGAATGCTTATCAAAAACCTGATTCGACCAACTCGTGTATGATCACGAGGGACGCTGGTTTCAAAGACACTGCTCTCCCTGTGATGATGCACACCGGCATTGGGATGGAGTACCTCAGTCCTCGGTTAGCGCAACACAGAGGAGTTCAGGGCAAAATTACAGAGGTTGATCTCTACATCCTGTATGAATGAAGACGTCTCTCTCTCATACAGAATCCAGCGGTATAGAAGGAGATTTTGAGGTGCAAAAAGAAGCAACAACCTCACACCCAACCAGACGCAAAATCGCCAAACCATTGCGAGCGAACGTGCGCTTGTGTTCTCCTTTTGTTTGCTTCAACTAGGTAATACCAACTCCACCTTATAAGGCGACCTCCTCACACCTAGACTAACAATATGATACTAAATTTCTTACCTTCCACCATGCATAAGCAGGTCTTTGGGATTTTTCTAGAATTTATGAAGAGTATTATTTGGACCAAGTCCATAAACTCCAACACACTACACTCTGAGCTGCTCGCATGTAGGGGTTAGAATCGAATCCGAATTATCCGGCATCCGAATTCGGTTGGTAGCGAATATGATTTATATTTTTTCATCTGATTAATAATTTCTCCACTATTCGTATTCGTATAAAAAAAATGGAAACGAATATGGTATGGACTTTTGCCATCGAAATGTTATTTTATCTGCACTATTCGTATTCGAATTCGATAAAACAATATACATATTTTATTGCAGTACAACCAATTAGTTGGATGAGTATTTTTAATTTAATATGAATTCACGTTTTTACAGAGGAGTTCGTCAATTGGCGCTTGGCGGGACTCCGTTGCTTGGAGGCGCTGCCATTTCAGGAGTAATTGCTTCCTGTTTTGGGGAACCCCACAAATGTGTTTTTCCTTCCTTTTTTTTTTTTTTGCAATCTTTCTCTTTGTTTTACCTTCGTTGTTTTCGTGCTTGTTATTGTTGTGTTCTCCATTTAATGAAATGACACGCAAAGTTTTTGCGTGTTCTAAAAAAAAAATCACGTTTTTAGGTGAAATAGATAAACTAGAATGATTAGGTGTGCTATGTACAAAGATAAAGTATCATAAATATTTTGTAATTACGTAAGTTATGAGAATATCCGAATCCGACCGAATTGAGCAGGTATTCGATTCATATTCGTATTCTTTACAACATTCGATTCGTATTCGTATTAAAAAATATTTGAATTCGTATTTGTTTAGAAAATACAAATACGGAAATACCACTATTCGATTTGTATTCAATCCGTTGACACCCCTATTCGCACGTAGCTTCCTTTCAGCACTTATCTATACATTGGATGTCAAACCAAAACATTTGTCCCAGCTAGGTCAAGCAACAAGAACAGCATAATCGACATCTGTACTACTAATATTCAGAGAGCCTAGAGCAAGTCTCAGTATTTAAAAATAAATAAAAAGTACTACGACTTGCCATAGAAATACACAAGTGTGCAGCTCCATCTAAGAATACACAATTGCGTACTTGCAACTCAAGAAGACGAACACGTTTTCGGTACTTGAAATTGTCATAAGAAATTCTCATACAAGATCGCAGTAGAAAGACCCAAATCGCGGCGACCTACGATTTAGACGACAAATTGTTCCTGCCGGCAACCAACCGGATTAGCAATGTACAGCCCGCGTCCGGTTGTTGCACTCACAGGATTTCCGACGCAAAATCCTCCACACGGGCGATCGGTTCGTGCATGCACATATAAACTCCGAATCTGGCAGTCAACTGAACTAAACTTCAGGTGCGTGTATATATTTTCTTCAGCATTGCTATTCCAATCAGGACGCATACATAGGACCCATGGGTAGCGTTATTTTACAAGCTCTTTTACTGTATATTAAATTTAATATGAACCACTATTTGTTTTATCTAATAGTTCATATTAATTAGGATTTTGTTATACTATACCTGGTAGTATGAGTAGTAGGATTTTAAAGGAGTAGAATTGTAATAGTTAATGTGGGGATACATGGAACAAGAGTAATATTTTCAACTTTAGTTGAAAAAATTCATAATACCCTACGAAAAATTGTAAATACAAACAAAAATCTATATGTTCTTAACAAATCAATGGTTAGAATTGATTTATACTTCCACCATATATTACCGGTAGGCCCCCATTTTTTTCTAATCCATTTCCACTGCATCAAAACTGAATTGGTACGGCAAGCAAACAAAAGACACGGCATCGTATTCAATCATCGGGCATATGTATGCATTTCGTAGCCGCACGCACGGGTTAGGAATATAGTTCTTGTCTGGTTTATTTGATTCTCTAGTACTCCTACTCCACTACCTCCTTTACAAAGACACATACATCTCCTTTGTCTTCAGGTTTCTGAGTGGCTCGTGAAGCTTCTTGCTTGCTTCACGTACGTTCTTATTTTGCGCAATGAATACAGTCACATCGACCTCGATTGGGTTCTGAATATAATTTGATTTTGAGTGATTAATTAACCAGTCCTGTTCTTGATTGATTGGGGGCGGTGCGATTTTCAAAATGTGATGGAATTGGGAGGAGGAGCCATCAGCTATGCATGGCCCGCAGGAGATTGCACTGTATTGTGTTCTTGTTAAATTGGACAGGAGAACTAAGTGTCCACTGTGTTAGGACGTCGTCTTCTACGTTGGACCCCAGTCGCTGTGCCTGTACTACTCGCCATGGACTTCAATCCATATCCTAATGTGATCGCCGCGATGATACGTTTTACACATCTGAAGCCGACCTACGATCCAACGACGAGCAGCCTCAGGCTATAGCATTTTCATTAATCAGCTGTCCATCCCCCTACAAGCAATGATTCCAAATCCTGCAGGTCCTGAAGCCACCATTATTCAGATGATAACTTTCATCTAGTAGTATGAATTGATTCGTTTGAGAGAGAAGGTTTTTGGTGCCAATGAGATGTAAATCGCAAGAACAGATTGGTGATCTAAATGTTTTGTTGATCACATGCAACGGAAAGTTTTGTTTTGTTTCCATCTACAAGTTTCATTAAAGAACTGTTGCTTAATTGTGGAAGCAAGAAGTCGGGCACTTTACGGTACATTGTCGACAATTAGCAGCAGCTTTCATGCATTTAAATTGTTCACAAGCTCTCTCCGTCAGCCATTACCATTGCCATATAGTAGTAGTATATTTACAAGTCACAACCAAAGGGAAACAAACTGACGCATAAGTCTGAAACTCTATACCAAGCAGAGAAGTGGAGCACAAGATAGTTTCAGACACGTGATGCACAAGGTGCGGTTCAGCGTTGAGCACCAAACTGTGACATATAGCTTTGCCTCATAGCTTTCGGTGTTAGTTCTTTTGGCATCCTCCCCACTGTTCCGAGACAGCCATCAGTAACCAAATCAAGTGCCTGAGAAAATGACTGTAACCTGCTGAAGAAGCTGCAAATTGCCTGCCTATTTAACTGTGCAACTAGCTTGACCCTAATTGCTGGTGCAGATTAACCTTCACATCTTTCTCAGGCCAGTTTAAAAAATTATGTAAGTATTTTTACTTGTAGAAAAAGTAATTTACCTTTTAAGTATTTGGGAATTCCCATTGATAGGAAGAAAAAATAAAGGAAGGGGCTGAGGATAGGATGGAGAAAAAGTGTAGTTGCTGACAGAGGAGGATGTTATCCAATGGGGAGACTAATTCTGTTGAACTCATGCTTAAGTAGCGCTCCTATTTACATCTTGTCCTTCTTTAGAATTCCTAAGGGTGTGCTCAAGAGGATGGATTCGTCAGAGCAAGGCTTCTATGGCAAGAGGATTCGGGTATTAGGAAATACCATTTGGTTAATTGGCCCACTGCTTGTCAGCCAAAAGATCGGGGAGGGTTAGGTGTGCTTGATCTGAATATTATGAATATTAGTCTGTTAGGGAAATGGCTTTGGAACCTTGAAAATGGGGATGGTATTTGGCAGAGTTTACTTAGGGCTAAATACTTAGATAATAATGGTATTGTAAATAATTATTCTTCTAAAACAGGAGTATCCCATTTTTGGTCTGGTCTAATGGGTATCAAAGATATAGTAGAACTCAAGAATAATTGTGTCATTTGTAGGATCCCCACACCCTTTATTTAAGGGGAAATTGGCTCAGTAGCATCACATTCAATGTATTTAGAGAAATGACATTCCCTTCGTGAGGCAGTGCAAAATAATACCGCACCTCTGGCCACTCTCTAGCGCCGCGCCACCACCGTGGGGTAGGTAACCCCTATGGGGTTCCATTTTGGCCATGGGCCGACGCCACCACGCAACCCCTCGCCGCCGTCGCCATGATCGAGCCCCTGAAAGCTTCTCTGTTCTAGCCTTTGCTCTATTGACTGTGCTTGACTCTATGACAGGGAGGTCCCACCTGTCATTGGCTCTCATCCTTTCCTATCTATCTTCTTTCTTTCTCTTGCTTGTGGGCCCTTGATGTCATGCTCACAATTGCTTTGCTCTGTAAAAAGAAATCAGCAGAGAATCTCATGAATATTCCCTCCTTCCCTTTTTTTATGATTTCTTGTGATATCAATCTTTCGGACGTTCGTTCTCCTTCATACGAACTCCGATTCTGTCAATTCTTGTTTTTAAATTCAGTATCTTTCTTTTGGTTCTAATTTGATAATTTTTGAATTTTATTTGGAATTTTTGTATTTATTTAGCTCTTTTTGCGTATAGATCCCAGCATTTCCGAAGCATTCCTAGACTCGTCTACCAAAGCAACTCAAACCTTCAACGAAGGTAAGTCGTAGACCTTTGACCATGTTGTACCCATTTTTATAAAATTATATTGTTTATATCAACATGCATTGCTAATTTTATAATAACTATTTTCGGGAATAATTAAAATCCTATTCGACATTATGCCACCTTGAATACTTGCAATTGACATGTACCCTTGGTCACTATATGTAGATCGTGTATGCTTTTCAAACTCACAAGCATCAGACACAAGTTTACTTTTATCTACTTTATTGAACAAATCAAGGTATATCTGATTTATACTATCAAATGACGGATGTCCTAAGCGACGATGATATAACAAAACTTCCCCTCAACTTCTCCTATAGCCACAGCCAATGCAACATCAATCTAATCAATATACCACATCCCATTACGCCTTATTCTTATCCCAATCCTCTTTTCAGTTGTCTTCTGCTGGAACAAACACTAATTCTCATCAAATGTGGTAGTGCATTTGAATTGGTCAATAATAGAACTAACTAAAAGAAGATTAACTAAAAATGAGGAAACATGCAAAATGGATGATAAAGCAATGGATGATGTGCACTCTATAGATCCTACACCCCGAATAAGTTGGGAGGTTCCATCAACTGTTTGGACAGTTTCAAAATGAGTATATATAGTGTAAGATGCAAATGCACTAAGTAAACCCATGACATGCTTGGATGCCCCTAAATCTGTGATCCAATCAATATGATAGTACTTATATGTGGATGCAAGTGCATGTGCCTGAGTACCTTCGCCCACGTATGCGTAGTTGGCAAAGTTACCAAAGGAGGTGGTAGTTGTTACAGTGAAATCATGAGAAGTTTCTAATGCCTTTCTCTGCTGCCACTTCTCCCACAGCGTAGCTTGCTCGCCTGTCAGAGTAATAGGCGTGCTCTCCTCTGTCAGTGCCATATTAGCCCTGTGGCCAACTCGGCCCCTTCCTTGACCTCCATAATCTCCATCTCTGCCTCCACGACCACCACGACTTCCACCTCGGTCTCCATAATCTCCAATTCGATCTCCACGACCACCATGACCTCCACCTCGGCCTCCATATTGTGGAGAAAGACAAGTACGACTCAGATGTCCTCTCACCCCACATTTGTAACACTTCCTATCATCAAGTATGGCATATGCGGACCTAACAGGGTTGTTGTTCTCTATTACTCGTAGTCGAATCTCCTACTATACCGTAGTGGAAATAGCCTCCTTCATAGTAGGCAAGTTTGCCAAGTGAAATATGGCAATCCGTCTACTCTCGAACTTTGTGTTTAGCCCTTTCAGAAAATTTGTAACTCGTTTGCATTGTAGCCATACCCTGTCAGCCTCAATATCATCAGCATATGTTAATTGTAGTGTATCATAGTGATCTAAATTTGCCCACAACTGTTGTAGTTCACTAGCATACTCTTGGACAGTCTTCGGTCTTCTCCTCCTGTTTTAGGGCCTCCACCTTGCCCTGGACCTCCACCATCATCATCATATTTCTTGCCCTAGAGTACATGTTGCTCAGTGTCTTCCACATCGTCGGTGCACTCTGCATCATCTCCACCATTCGAGCGATCGATGGAGACATCTAAGTTAGCAACCAAGCCACCACCACAGAGTTGGTGGTGTTCCACAGCTTCCAATTCATGCTCGCCGTGTCTGCAGACTCAACATAAATCTCCTGCAGGTAGTGCTCCACCCTCTTTATCCTCAGAATTAGCTGAGTCATTCTAGATCAACTTAGATAATTCTTGCTCCCTTCCAACTTTATATCATTCGACATCAGCTCCAGTTTCAATTCAAATGACCCTACACCAACCCTCGGACCTATCATACCCATCGCTAAGAGGTTCTATAACATGCTTCTCATGTCACCTTGCGTGACCAGCGGGGAGCTAGTCTCAACAATTGTCTTTCTCTTCTCTTCTACTGCTCTGATTGCAGCTTCTTCCTCTTTCCTCGCAGCCTCAATCTCCTCAGGGATCATCTTCTCAAAAAATTGGAGCAATGTTAATCACTACCAAGATATGCTGCGCGTATCTCCCACGATCATGGCAATACTTGACGCATCAACATTCTATTGAACCTTGACAACTGATTTCACGGTTACCAAAATCTTGCACAACAATAACATCAATAACTCCTCTGCCGACTTCTTTCTATCGTTTCCAACCCTCTGCCGACTCCTTTTCTACCGTTTCCAACTCCTCTGCCTCTGTCTCTGCCAACTTCTTTTCTGTCGACCGACTTCTTCCTCTCCCCTTCTCCCTCCTCGTTCTCTCTACCGACAAGCTTCTTCCTCCTCGACGGCAACAACCAGCCCACCAACGAGGAAGCGATGGGGTCCCCGGCTCACCGCTAGGGGCAGCGAAGGTTCTTGGCTCACCATGAGGCGCGGCCCGAGCAAAGGCGGCGGCCCGCTTGGCGGATTTGGACGGCGTCGACCCGAGCGCGGCGGATCTGGACGGCGTCGACCCGAGCTCGACGGCAGAATTTGAGGTAATTTTAGGGCTTTGATGCCATGTAGAACTCGAAAATAATTGTGTGTGTTTCCCATAAGATCCCCACGCTCTTTATTTAAAGTCTAAAGATCAAAATTGACTCCAATACAACTTCTTAATTAGACTCCGATACAACCTCACCGACAGGTATTTTCTATGACTTTTGCAGCAAGATTGTTAGTGATGGGTAGACAGGTCTACAGTGGAGGCAGTTTCTGTTTGGTGTTAAGAGTGTTTGGTGGCTAGTTGTGCTCATTTTTAGGTTGTAGTTGTGTTGAACGTTCTGGTTATGTCACCGTGGCAGTTTAGTTTCCTGGTAAGAAAGATAAGCTACTCTGTATTAATAGGCTTATTGTTGGAGATATTAGAGTTTATATAAGAGTCTAAGTCGTGTGTGAGTCTAAAAATTCAAGTCGTATACGAGTCAGATTGTAATATTTAGCGCTATAAATAAAGAATGAGGTCCTAAGGGACACACACAGTTATTCTCTAAAATCTTACGCTTATCAAACATATGTTTGTCATTCGGAACATTGTAATGTCTTCAGCTTTGCTAATAAAAGCTGGGAGCTCGCCTCCTGCATCTAAAAAAAGCCAGTTTACAAAATGGCATATGTTCAAAATCCTACTAACAATAAAAGGAGGCACTTTTTCAGCGGCTCAGGACACCGAGCCCATTTCTTTGTAGGCATGTCATTCCTGTCCTTCTCCAAGACACTATTCTACTTGCCATTCCAGCCAGCTGTTTCAGACTGAAAGTCTATGGCAGTCTGAAACAGTCACCAAGCTGCTTAATTAGGCCTACAAATCACAGTACCATTGCTATGTCTCCTTAATGAACATTTCGATGGATTGTCTCAGTGCAGATTAGCCCTCTTTCTGGTCAGTGAGCCATCCGAATCAGCATCCAATGATGAGCCATCCGAATCAGCACCCAATGATTGCCTATTGGCCTACAATTAAGCCCCAAGCCACTCACTACTGTACCTAATGACTTAGCCTCATCGACTTTCTGTTCCCAGTACAGGTTCTTTGTGCCGCAGCAGCTGCTGTACGTACCCTCCCAAGAACAAAATGGCCGATAGATGCGCGGCTGATTGCTGCGTGGCACCAAAAGTTGCGACGCCGGCAAGGCGACGAGCTGCTGGACCTTGATATTGATTATCGCGGACCGACGGTCCAGATCACGCGTATAACCTCGATCCGACGGTTCCAAACGGCGCGGCAGAGGATCATCACCAAATTTGGCTTCTTTTGCAATGCAGATGTATACTACTAGTACTTCAGGTATGTTTGTTCGTTTCAGTATTCAGATGTAAGTATTACTCTGCTTGAGTTTCAGTATTCAGATGTGTCTGAAAGGGCAATGCTTTTTCAGGTGCAGCTTGACGAGCACACTTACTCCTGGCTTGATGACTTGGTTACTACTACTTCCACTCTGTCACTTTTCTGTGTCTTGTGTTGTTGGATCATCCTACTTGGACGCCCTTGCATTGCAAGGGAAATTATTACGTTTCATCCATCCTGACTAACAGAGAGGCCAGGCCAGCGCAGGATGGCTAGCCAGCTTGAAGCAATAAATTTCACCTTTAAAACGCTCGTACGCGCCCATACAGGGGTTGAATTCAGTGAACGCGAGCGTAGAGTTCATGTGAGGTTCAGGAATCCGATGTGTGTACATGTTCCCTTGCAAAGTTGTTTAACCTAGAACACACTGCACAGCTTTTGCCTTCCAGATTCCAACCCAAAAGGTTTAACCAAGGAGTAACAGCAACAGGCAAGAAACCCGAAGCATGTGTACAATTTCCTGCGTAAAAGGGTGCTGCTGCTGCTGCTACACTACTCATGGATTTGGATTTGGATTTGGATGGTGAAGAGTGAAGAGCTAGCATAACTAACTGTCTATTTAGCCAGGATTACAAGCAAAATGTTGCTTTTGCTGATGTAACCTCGTGAAAAACCGAAACCTTTGCCTCTTAAGGTTGGCATATCCAATGGTATTACGAGTAGCATTCAGCACACCACACACTTGTGTCCATCTATGGAGATGACTTCACCAGCATTGCTATCCAGTACATGTATTCATGAAACAACTTGACATTGTAAACTTTGCTATGATGGCTTAATTGAACACCTACCGGATGCATGCATCAACACCAGAAACACAAACACGCAAGCACAAATTCGTCGCCAGATCCCAATTGAATCATCCGAAGCAACCAAATCGCATTTACCACGACTACTCTCTCAGTCAGATCTCTTCTTCCTCCTCTCCGACGCACCGCTCGCTCTGTGCGTGCGTGCCCACAGCTCCCGCCGCCTCCTTGACCACCGCCTCCTGTTCCACACGGACCACAGAGCCACTGCACCACACCAAACCCCAACCAAAACACATCTCACCTCTGACACCTTACGAGCTAGCGAGGCAGGAAGCTTCACAAAGGAATTAAGGAGCAATTAACTTACCCATGTAAGTATCATTAATAGCATTATTAGGGTTATTAGGGCTATCTTTTTTCACCTAATAATGGTTGTAAAAAAGGTAGTAGTAAGACCTTAATTAGATGTCCGTGAAAGGAATTTCAGTGAGTGGTCAGGTTCCTTTCTGATTTGAGCTGATCGGAGCTCGGCAACGGCAAGTAAATGGCATTGCTGAGCTATTTTTTCCCCTTCTGCTTTTCCACAGCTGTAGAGAGCATCATCATCATCACGTACCTTACCTAGTCATCAGTGGTAGTTGCGAGATCCTGGATCTTGAAGGAACTATAACGTTCAGGGTCGCATATCATGGTGTTTCAGCTGTAATCTAATCTAGCTCCACATATCCTCGCAAAAAAAAAAAAAAAAAAATCTAGTTCCACATATAATGGGCTCACTCACTCACCAAAGACATGTTATGATCCATGTATTGATCGAATTATCTGTTCATCTTAAAAGGGCCATAATTACACTGTAATATTGAACTTCAGATACAATGGATGATGAGCTACTTCCTCCGTTGAGAAATATAAGATCTATAGTTTGAAAGCTCTAATTGATAAATATAAGGCTTGCATTTAGATTTAATGAGACTTTTGCCCCTAATTATTTTTTCTCTACCATATGCATTTATTCATCATCACCCACACAAAGTATTCCCACTGGTCTTTCCAAGACAATTACGAAGGGCAGCTAAGTCATTTTCTCACGTACCTTTCTCAATCTCACCACCTCCTTAATCCTTATGCAAAGTCAAAATACGTCATATATTTCTCATTGAAGGGAGTAAGAGATTTCATGTAGTATTCCTCGTATTCCAAGTATAAATTATTGAGAACTGTTATACATCTTGCGATTTTAGCACTCTGTGATTGGTGAGAGAGAAGAAGAGAGGGTGGGAAGTGAGATTGGGTTAGGGATATAGGGGTGGGGGTGATATCTGGGGCATTGGATCTCTATCTGATGGCTCAAAAAGCGACTGATTTTCAAGAAAAAATCAGTCGCATGTTATATAGACACTCCCTAAATTATTTTGGACATTGATATGCTTTCTAAGATGACACTTTGACCATCAATTTCTATGAAAGTATATTGATTGAAATAAAAAATAATTATACATTATGAAAGTATATTTCATGATAGATCTAGTTATACTAATTTCATGTTATCAATCGTGGTAATTCTTTATATATTGATGGTTAAATCTAAAAACATTTGACATGCGCAGATTTTAAAACGACTTATATTTAAGAAGCGTATTAGGTGGGTGAGACTGCATACTAGCAGTGAGTAAGGTGGCCCCACATGTCAGCCACCGAAGGCCTGCTACCACTGCATAATTTGCTTGCATACTTCACAGTTCACACCCCTACCAAATCCAAATTCCCCACACCCTCCTATATAAGCCTACCCCAAGTACACACACAATACATAACCCCTTCTCTCCTCCTCTCCTCGTCTTCCCTTGTGTGTGCAAGAAACCCAAGGGCACAAGCTGAAAGCAAGGAATGATGGGGCAGAGGTACAGGTACTTCTGCTGCGGCTGCGGCGCCAATGCGGCGGCAGGCGACCGGGAGGTCGAGGAGGAGGCGGACTGCGGCGCCGGGGTAACTGACGGGAATAAAGGGGGCGCCGCCGGGCCGCGGCGGCTGTCGTGGGCGCAGGTGGAGGGGATGACGGGCGGGTTCACCTCGGCAGTGGTCGGCGAGGGCGGGTTCAGCACCGTCTACCTCGCGCGCCTCTCCGGCGCCCTCGCCGCCGTCAAGGTCCACCGCAGCAGCGAGCGCCTCCACCGCGTGTTCCGCCAGGAGCTCGACGCGCTCCTCCGCGTCCGCCACCCCCACATCGTTCGCCTCCTCGCCTTCTGCGACCAGCAAGGTGGGTGCTTATTTTGATTTGTTGCGCTCGCTCGCCGCCGCCCTCCGGCATTTGTTCGAGGACGTTCTGTGCTACCATGTTACGCGTCGTGCTGAAAGGTTTTGGCTTTTGGTCGATGCAGAGGAGGGCATGCTGGTGCTGGAGTTCGCGGCGAACGGGAACCTGCACGAGAGGCTGCACGGCGGCGGGAAGGCCGCGGGGACGATGCAGTGGGCGCGGCGGGTGTCGGTGGCGCTGCAGGTGGCGCGGGCGCTCGAGTACCTGCACGAGCGGTGCGAGCCGCAGGTGGTGCACGGCGACGTCAAGGCCTCGAACGTGCTCCTGGACGCGGCCATGTCCGCCAAACTATGCGACTTCGGGTCGGCCCGGATGGGGTTCTCCGCCGCCGTCCGCCCGCGGTCTTCGGCGCACACCATGCTCGGCTCCCCGGGCTACGTCGACCCGCACTACATCCGCTCCGGCGTGGTCACCAAGAAGAGCGACGTGTACAGCTTCGGCGTCCTGCTCCTCGAGCTCCTCACCGGCATGGAGGCCTTCTGCGCCGAGGACGGCCGCCTCCTCACGGCCGTCCTCGCGCCGAGGCTCAAGGCTGGCCCCGCCCCCTGCGACGCGCGGGGGCTGGTCGACGAGAGGCTTGGGAGCGCCTACGACGCGGCCGAGGCCTCGGCCGTGGCGGCGCTTGCCACGTCCTGCGTCGGCGAGAACCCCAGCCTCCGGCCGTCCATGGCCGACGTGGTGCGCACCCTGGAGCAGAGCGCGCAGGGCTCCATCTCGACCGTCAGGAAAAGATCGGACGGCCACAGAAAGTTGTGATTCACGAGGAGGTCGTCGCATCCCAGGCGAGTAGATCTGGCTTGGCGGGTTTGTGATGATGACGTAGTCTGCACACGTGGAGCCCTTCTATTGGACAAAGCGGTAGTGGGCGAGCCTATAAAAAAGGAGTCGAAAAAAGGAGAGAAAAAGTGGTGTGTGTGGGGGGTTGATTTGGGAAAAGAAAAGATTTGGAGGTAGGGTTTGTGTGCGCTAATGGGGAATTTCGATCACATTGTGCCGAAGTGGCAGCGATTTGGGAGGGGGGAACTAGAAGAAAAAAAGGATCGTCCATTTTACGATTCTAAAGATTTTGCTGGTTCTTTTGTTGTTGTGTAAAGTAAATCGAGTGTTATTGCTACTGTTGTTCTAATTTGCTCGTGTTTTTTCTAGTGTTTTGCTCGTGTTGTTTGTGCTTATAGAATGGAGTATGATTCCGATTTGTGGTGGATTTGAGATTTCGAGGGCATGTTCTGTGGAAATTGTGTACATATTTGCGCAAAAAATTGCTTGTGCAACCTTTTCTTTTGAAAGCAAAAATCGAGTGTAACTTACTTTTCACTGGTTGACAGTAGGGTACGGTGTAGTTAGATAAACAAACAAATCTAGTAGTCCTTGACTCCTTGTTCAACAAAAAAAACAGGGCATTATGGCCTCTTAATACGACTTTATCCCGCTGTCGTGCAGAGCCAATTATTGGATCCTGGCATCCACATTTCAAAGTGCATTTTTTTATTTTTGAACGCACATATTCGCCTCTTCTTCTTCTTCTTCTTTCTCCATGACAACTCAGTCCATGCATGGTGCTCGTTGACAGAGTATAATACCCCATAATACTAGTATCTCGGTCAAACAAATGTATACTACAACTCCGTTCCGCATTCGTTGCTCTTTTCAAACACGATTCATCATCGCAAAGAATCAAACTACTATGTCAGACGAAGCTGAAAAGATCAGTTCCCATTTGGCAAAATGGAAAATTTCGCATACTAGTACTACTACTAGAGGAGAAGAATTCCAGCCCTAATAACGCAAGCCAAATGATTAGCGTGCTTCGGACAGCACCGATGGCTAATCAGGAAAGGCTTGACTTTAAACGGATCCTTTGAAAGGGACACATGTGCTTGCATTGCTCCCAAACTAACCACACAATGACACACATTGAATAGCAGGACACTGGACAGGCACAGGCACAACCCTCCCGGGTGAGGGCTGAGCGTAGTTCAGTTGGTGATAGCTCGATGATTTGCTTTCATCCGCCAACATTTGAAGCTTGGCTTTGGTGCTTGTGCTCATCCGGATTTTAGAAATAGTGTACTCACACGTGGGTAAGTTCAGTTGTCAAAGTACATGACCGCGCTTTATAGGATTTATGTTTCCGCTTTAGATTAGATGTGTGTTAAAAACGCACTTATATGTATGATCGTACGTGTGATATATACGCATGAGTACGTCGTACGTGTACTTAAAAAAAACCCGGAGCAAGGCAAACTCTGCTTACGCAAAGCCGAGCAAAACCAAGCAAAAAAAAACGCGGACGTTGACGTGCCCCCCGTACGAAAAACGCCGTCCGCTTGGCAGCTGCGGCTGCTACCGGTGCCCTACATCGCAGTGCCAATTAAGCCATGTATGTGTGTGTCGCCGGAGCCGGCCGGTCACGGGCCGGGCGGGGCGACGCGCCGGTGGCGCGTCCCGGTCGTGATTGCACGCGCAAACCTCCGTGAAATTGGCCTCCCGTCTCTTTCAGGCGCGCGCGTCCGACGCGACGCGCATCCGCCTGACGGGTTAGCGCTGTATGAGACCTCGGTTAAATCTGGCCTAATTTAGCCGTTCTTTTCCACGCATACAAATACAATGATTTCTTGTTGCGGTTTTTTTCCTTTTTGTTTCGTTTTTTCCCCTGTGTAACGGGCAAGGGACAAATGCCACGGTCATTGAAACAGTATATCATGTCGTGTTCGTGTGGTGGCGGATACAGCCGATATTTAGTATCATGTACACTGGCCGGAAAAGAAAGAACAATTGAACGCATGACATGATAAGGCTGGTTTAGTTATTGGAGATAGGCAGTAGTAGAGTTCTTTGCAACAAAGGAAGAGGGTTGAAGCAACCAAAAAACACTATGTTCCTTGATGGCTCTAGTGAGCGTCTTCCTCCTCGCAGTGCTTGGTGTACTTGGCCGGGTCCAGCAGGGAGTCCAGCTCCGACGGGCTGCTCGGCTTCACCTTGATCATCCACCCATCTTCGTACGGGCTCGAGTTGATCTGGTAAAATTAACATTGCATTACTGCTTTGCGTTACGTTAACATTGCAGCGAAGAGTCCAGCATCGAGGTGTTGGTAGTACCAGGCCGGGTGTCTCGGACAGCTTTGCATTGACCTCGACGACCTCGCCGGAGATGGGGGAGTTGACGTCGCTGGTGGCCTTCACACTCTCCACGTTACCGAAGGGTCCTCCCTGGCTCACCTTCGCGCCGGCCTCCGGCAGCTCGACAAACACCACCTCTCCGAGATGGCCCTGCAGTAAGTGTAACAGTAATATTCCACTAGAATTTTTTTTTTTGGGGGTGACTTTATAGTTAAGTTGATTATGTAGCACAGTGTGATATTACTACTGCAATACAGCAATCACAAACTGACCATTATACTCGTGCTAGTTCTTTCGTAAGTCAAGTTGATTAACACAGTACTGCATATGAACGGCATGGAAAAACTGTTGCTTGTTCACCTGAGCATGGTCAGTGATGCCAATTGTGGCCACGGAGCCATCATTCTTGACCCACTCATGAGAGGAAGTGTACTTCAACCCATCAAGAACTGCAACACACATCAAACATGACCATGGCTTAATCTACAGGAGCCTCAGTTACAGCATGCATTGTTGAAAGTTGAAACTAATTTACAGAACAAGTATTCTGCTCTTTTGTAGGATTTTCTGTTCTAAGTGGAGAATTTTTTTAAAAAAATCCTTCCTTTTGCCAGTATAAGATAAGACTCTAGAACTACAGCAGCAAGGACCAGTGCATATATAATAAAATACAGATAATTAAAGAAGCCACAATGTCTTGAGTGCAAAGGGTTAGTCTGAGGAAGTTAGGTTAACATGACACAATGCAAGAATTAATGTACAGGAGCAAGAACATTGTGCATATGCTTTCTTCCAAAAAGAAAAGCATCTTATTGAACTCTACTTTAGCTAGCAAAGCTATACCAGTGGAGAAGTATCTGGAGATAGAATAGGCAGGGGCAGCCCTGGCTCCACTGCATGAAATCTTGAGGGCATTGGCAGCTGAGCTAGCCCACAGCCTCAGAGCCATTCTGTGCCAATGCTTGTAACCAAAGCAACAAGTATACTTGTGTTCGTCTTCCCCCTCTCCTAGTAGGCTAGTAGCAGCTCAGTGGTAGTAGTAATAGTAGTAGTGGAAAGAAGCAGTGCGAGGATAGGGAATTGTTTGGCTCAGGAAGAGGGGGGAAATAAGAGGGGTGTGCAGGGATAGGATTTGTATGGTTGGTGGGTGCTGATAGCCTCATCCTTGTTTAGACCAGAGCCATTAATTCAGCTCTGCTTGATCCAAAACCCAGGGGTTAGGGTTAATCAAATGTAAGTCCAAAAAATTGGCGATAATTTTTTAATACTATTACACTAATGAATTAAATTTCAATTGTCAACGGTCATAGATTTGGGATGCTGCGACTCACTATCCTTAGTCCTGACTCCTGACACACATAAAAGTGAAGTTTTCTGTATCACCTGGTAGAATAAAATAGCATTTATACCTGGATGATTGCTCCTAACTATTTCACAAGAATTTTATTTGTAGTTTAGCGTCAGGAACTTATTAATATGCGAAGGCAAATAAAAAGAGTTCTTTTACTGTATACTCAATTTAATACAGGTTATCTATTATTTTTTATCCAATGGTTCAGATTAGTTAGAATTTAGTTATACTACGTCTGGTAGTATGAGTGGTATAACTCAATAAAAAAAAGTTCTGAAAAAAGAATTCCCTCCAAGGAAGGTGAAGTTATTAATGTGGATAGCAAGAATCGCCTTTTCTTAGCATGAAGAGAATGCTACTTTACAAGTTGCTTGCGATTCCGGCCTGATTTCGATACCCTAAAAAGGGGCACATCACATGCAGTAGACCTGAAAGAGGTTTAGGTGCGATTTTGTTGTGGTTACTAGTACTACTAAATAATTAGGGGACTTGTAGTATGCTATTATTGAGTCCGAGAAAGAGGTTTGGCTTTTGCAATGTTAAGTTAGTGAAATCGTTATCTGTAACACTACCTGAGAATCATATCTTGTTAACTGTCATATAATCATCAGTACACCTTAGAGATATGATCGATCGAAGCAAGTACTACCACTGAACAATAAACATGCATGCTATCAACTGCAGTACAGGTTGTCCATGAAAAGCATCAAGAACCAGCAACCATCAGGTCCAGATTGTACTACTGGCCAGTTCACGGGGTGCAAGGAAGAAAAAGGAGGGGGCCTTTTGCATGCACTTCAGGAGAACATTAGTTAATCAGCTAACTAACTGAACTATGTCACATCCACCTACTAGCAAACGTCATTCAGAGATTCACAAAGATGGAGGCTAACTAAGTTTGTGTCATCACAGAGCACATAACACATGCCAAATGCTAGCATGATGTTGACATACGCAGAGGCTAACTACCATCACCACAGCAGCAGGCAGCAGCAGCAAAAAGAAGAGGCCAGAGGAGCTAACCAATGCGAGAAAACAGAGTACTCAACTACTGCTCCTTACCAAGTGAATGATTCACACCATTCATTCATATCCTCATGGAATGCACAGGACAGAAAAAAAAAGGGTTTCTGGTGGCCTAAAAGGAGCAAGATCAGAGACCCACTTCTCTGATCAACCAACTTATTATTCATCCTAACATGCATGCTATCCATTCATATGTGTGCATAATGGAGGTTAATTAGAAGGGAGCATGGCACATGCCACACACTTCGCATTGGGGCAACGCTGTGGTTGGCATTGGCATTGGAGATAGTTATAGCCAGCCATACGGGGGACAGGAGCGAGGCAACATCCTCAACATATTGGTCACTTCATCGATGGGTCAACCCATCAATAGTACTATGAAGAATATATCAACATTGCCAATTAACGATCTTGCACATCTATACTTAATTAGAGCAGACATTCTCAAAGATTGATCACGCGCATTGATCAACCAACCAACCTCTCAACTTCTGGTTAAACAACAATCACATCTATCTATTATATATTAAAAAGCTCCTGATATGTAATTAACAGCTTTAAGAAAAAAGAGAGAAATTCAAGAAAATCTAAGAAAAATTAGAAACGTCCGACCCTTAATCCGGTGGACCCTAATTACAACCGCCATAGGATCTTTCTAAGAAATAAAAATAAAAATATACAAAAAGTTCTCACAAAAAAAGATAAACATCCTATCCTCAATTTAGTGGACCCTAGACATGATTAACCATAACCATAAGATATATGGAAATCTGGGGCCATCCAGCCCTCAATTCAGTGGACCCTAGACATGATTAAACCATAACCATCAGATATAAGCCAACCTCTATGTGAACTCAAAAGATAAAAATCCGAAGCCTCGTGGGCCCTTGTCTGAATCCAATTTTTAACATAAAAAACAACACCAGGAGGTCTGATACTCCCAACAGCAGGGATCATGTCGTGGAATGGTCGATGTAGAAATAGTCATTGCATCAGCACAAATACAACTATTGTGGTCAAGTTAAAAATAAAATTGGCTTGAATTTAGTTTCCAGAATACTTTGGTTATCATTTATACATATTGCAAGGTATTATAGCATGTAATACAATTTTTTTTATCGATCGCAAATTACCTCCACGGTGACAAAGGTGTGACACAGGTAGCGACACAGCTCAGCTGGTCGTGTTAGTGGAGTCGATGACACGACGCAGGCCGAGCACGGAGGAGAAGACGTGATGCGAGCTACACTAGAGCTAGGGTGGGCGTGGTGGCAGAGCCAAGAGCACGGCGTACGATAACATGTTTTTTTTAATCCGTAGGAAAGCATAGGCATATATTAGATCTATTATAGCTATATAAGAAATATGACTATATTCTCAATAATTGCCATTAGATTTGTGTTTTAAAAATACAACTGCATTTTAAATATAATTATATGTATTGCAGTGTCTAGCTTCGCTATGTTCTTTAAGGGGCTCTCGCACTGATGACAAGTCAAAAATCTTAGTCTACACAGGGGACACGGGCTGCTGGCTTCACTATATGCGGATATGCCACCTTTGTCAAGCCGAAGGTGGCACCGTCAGTGCACTAATCTTGATGCAAATCTGATGATAAAAAAAATCAATTTGAATCTAGTGATGTATAACAAACTCATACTTTTATCGGCTAGGTTAAAATACCTTATTATATGGACATTTTTCTATAATATGTTATTAAGATAACTAACCGTATTTTGTTTCACTAAAATTTCATGGGTTATTCAGCCACTTCGGCCCATTTAAATGCAAGAAGTGAAAACACACGAATAGGAAACGCGAATTGTGTATAGGATTGCCAATGCCATCCTATAGGGATATAAAATTGAGGAATGGTTCAAGAGATGTGTTTGGATGCTTCACATGAAATTTCCAAGAATTTTAAGAGAGAGAGAGAAACTTTTGTGTCCATAGGTCATTCCTTAGGAATTTCATAGGAATCATATGAGCTCATTCTTATGTTCCAAAGGGCTATATATATAAGGTATTTTTTGTTATAAAATTAGATTCCTTCAAAATTCCTCTAAAATCCTATGTTCCAAACGGACCCTTCAAAGTCCAGATTTGACTTCACGTGCATGGGCTTGATTGTATAAAACAATCACGTTTCCAACTCCAATTGCATTTATACGTGGGCCAACTAATTTAGCGTTCCAAAATATACTAATATAGAATTACCAACTTATTTGTATAAAACTATATAAGTATAACAAAATCATATACAAGGAAGCTAGCCGCACAAATATACGAGCTGTCTCGCTAGTTGTTATAATTGTCGTTGTTAACGATAATCGAGTGCTAGCTACCGCACCTAGCCTAGCTGGCAGTAGATGCTTCTGGATATTGATCAGCCAATAAGGCGCTGCGTTTTTCCAGAGCATAATTCTGCAGGCTTAATGTGCTGCATAATGCATGAACTCCATGTAGGCGTTTCTCCGAGAATAAGAAAGAGGCATGCATGCCTTGATGAGCACATCACATAGTATGCACATCCCCCATGGTGGATTAGGATCCCAAAACACAGATGATCTACAATAGCACGGCATTAGGAGCCATCTCCCCTGCTCGTCCGAGAATCGAAACTTCAGAACAATTGCTACAACAGTTGCTACAGTGTGATTGTATAGTGCTTTTCTCGGTTCTACTACAGTGTTCAGTTCTGCTACTGTGTTCAAAACATTGTTCGCATGGTGGGTACCGTGGAGGATCCAAATCCCCCATTGTTGGTCACCTTGGAGAGAACTTTTTTATTAATTAATCTTTTTATATTTTAAATTTAACCTCTCGCGACATTTATTTTCAATTCTGATTCTTTTGGTCAAGCCACCACCTATGACGTGACAAAACAACATTATCACGTCATAGGATAAGTCCGCAAAATAACACTTTTGGTCACGCCAAACAACACTGTCTACGGGCTGGCGTGACAGTGTTATTTTGTCACGCCACGGGTAGTAACGTGACCAAAAGGGTCAGAATTGGAAATAAAAATCGCAAGAGGTTAACTTTAAATAAAAATAAAAAAGGATTAATTAATAAAAAAATCCCTTGGAGAAGGATAAGCCTTGTGCAATAGCTCAGATGCTCTGGACCTCACCTCATCCATGACTCCCCGGCGCATCATTGCGCCCATGAGAGGTTGTGTGGGATGCGATCAGCAGCAGCAACCTGTTCTTGGTCCCCCAAGAACATTCTACAATCACTATACTATTAATCTAGCTAGACTTTGTTCTCGAGAATAATTCATACTACATTGTTCTCGAGGATAATTCATGGATAGTCTCGTAGGCGTACGTAGCTACTTGTTTTCTGTTTATTTGCCAAATGATCGATCGTCAGCTCGAGACCTGATGAAGCGACTGTGCGTGTCGTCGTCGATGGGCGATCATCGGGGCGGCACGCCATGTGAGCTGAGTACAAGGTCCATGGCTCCACGCGTGAAGATTCTGAAACCTGAATGCGATGCGACTTCCCTGTGTGCTACCTCTTCTCTCCACAGTGTCCATGCGGCGGCGTATTCGAACTGGTCGATCGACGACACAGACGTTATAATCTATACCTCTTCTCTGATCGAATCAGAGTTTGTGAGAAACGGCACAATCGTGTATGATATTAAGAACAAAGTAGATGAATCCCGCAGAAGAATCAGATAACGCCAATGAAATATCCCGATGAGATAGAAATATTTTGCAAAGCCGATCGCAAATTTCTTAAGTACAACCCTTTCGAACCTTTTAGACTATCGGATCATTGCCTTATACAATAATCTAGTGTTAAAAAATAATCTAGCATCTAGTTTTCTCGTACACCTTTTGCTTTGAATAAGTTGATTTATGGTTTGTGTTCTCCATAACCACCCTTATAATTTTATATACTGTCCTTATTTCTCCTGTAAAGAAGTAAAAATCTCCTAATGCTAATCCTAGTAATCTTTGCAGAAGATATCTCTTAGTCCTAGTAGGGATTTCACACACGTACTTGCCGTCCGGCCCGGCCGGTGGGGGTAACTCCGCCGCGCGCGCGCTTGTCGTACGTCGCGCTGCGTTACGAACGCTGTTGCGTGCGAGCCCGCATGTGCTGCGGCCGTCTCTGTTTGACGAATACGCCGAGAAAGCCTCCTGCTCCTGCTCGTGCTTGGTCGAGCTCGACAGTACGACACCGGAGACGAAGACAACACCACGCGTTCGTTTCATAGTAGTACGGAGTACCCGCGAAGATAAGCTCGAACAATGTGTAGTGGCAGACACTGCCTTAACTAGCCTTCATTCAGCTTACCAAACATAGCCATTAGCCGTAGTTAATTGCTGCAGTAAATTTATCGGCAGTGCATGATCAAAATGTCCTGTATTCGGATCTCTAAGTTACTACGAGGTTTACAGTGCGAACAACGGTTTTTGTGAGCGCATGAACAAGTACTATGGAATCAGCAAAATATTTAGGGACTGACTATTCATAAGTTACCTAAAATTTTCTTAAGTTTAAGTCACTTGTTGTGATCATTGGATCAATATCCAATCATATGATATTCATTGGATCAATATCCAATCATATGATAATCATATAACACACCAATCTCTACACGAATTCAATGATTACAACAAGCGATTTAAACTTAAAAAAAATTCAGACAACTTAAAACTAGCAAAACCGAAATATTTATTGTATCAATTTACCCTAACAAACCGTTATAGCTTTTGATCTTGACCTTTCTATTTAGAGGATCTCAATCTGCCTATAGTAGCATTAACTACATTATGGCAGTGAAAGAATTGTGTGACTACGTACTACTTGTACGTGACACCTGTGTCTCTGCAAAGTGCCGCCTCCTCCTCTCCTGTCATTGTGCTGGACCTCTGACTTCTCCGGGCTGCGCATAATCATGACAGGTGGGCCCGCCCGCGCCGCAAGGTTGGACCGCCAGTCCGCCAGCCAGGCAGGCACCCCTCCACCATCCCCCTTGGATCCGGTCGTCGAGCTGCTATGTCTGCTCTCCCATGAGGCCATGAGGGTGAGGCCACGATCCCATCCTCCCCGAAATTTGAATTCTGGCGCTCGCTCTCGCCACGTCGTCAACGCGCCCCCCGCGCCACGTAGGACCGGGCGTGCTTCGGATACATTGGACCAGTGGCAGATCCACCATAGGGGCTGGAGCACCGGCCCCGCTCCCTGCACCCATAGTACCTCCTAGTGATTTTTATCACTAATCTAGTTAATTTTTTTCACAAGATTGCTACTTGTGTATATTTTTAGGTTTTCGGAACACACTATCAATAATCAAGATATTATCTTTAATGTATCTACCATTTTAACATTGTTGCTCATGAATTTATATATCAATTTATATTACACATAAAATTTAAATATGGGTTTGCTACATTACTCATAATAGCTTTATCTCATTAGACAATGGAAGAGAGAAAAATTTCGACCTCTACATCAAAGATGCATACAATCCATTTTATTAAAGAGACAAGAGTGCACCCTCTCTATTTCTATACTGCGTACGCTGCTACACTAGACATGCATGCATGGGTAAAAAAAAACAGCACAACCAGCTCAAATACGGGCATAAATACGGAAATACAAGGGCCCATACTTGGCTCCAGCCTCCGTGAATGATAGAAAACTCAAGAACCAACAGCCTACACTACATCTAGCTAAACCGTCGTCGTCGTCGTCCATCTCACCGGCAGGGCCCGCGTGTCAATGATGCCGCGCCATGTGATCGACCGGGCCGCCCTTTACAGGCAGCCATGCTGGTGTGTGCACCCGCCACGCTCTCGATCCAAGGGCTCGGCGATGAGCCTGAGCGACCGATGCATGCAGCGGAACGACTCGACATGGCACATGCGTTGGTTTCTTTGTGATCGGTCGATGCGATTGGCTGGCTATCTATGCTATTGCTAGGGCTAATCGCCTTCAAGCCTGCACGAAAGGGCGTGCAGCTTTGCTATGCTCTGCTTTGCTTCGCTTTGGTTTCACCTTTGCCTTTGACGACTTTAGCATCTGCTCTGCTCTGATTTTTTTTCCCCTTTGTTTTATTCTTTTGTTTTTGTTTATGGTGAGAAGAGGGGAGATGTGTCGATTTGCTAGAGGTTTGGAGGGATGAGCCAGTGGTTGAAATATAGATTCTATCCCTAAGTCGATCGCACACGTACGGTTGTAACACGCTGGCTGTAGATAGCTGCTGTCGGCTACTGTAGTATATCAGGCAACAACCCATGTTGATACGACGGATCGATTGTAATCGTATTGAAACAAACTACTTTTACTCGAGATGGTATAAATACAACAAGAACCCTCGAGGGTTCCTTGCGCCAAACACATCTAAATTTTACACCCGTGACCGTGATGATATATATACTTACTCATACTTATCACGAACCATGCATCTCGTTCTCTACTCCTGTGCAGATCATGTCGGCACATGTCTGCAAACGAGAGGTGGTTGATGAATGATGATTCAGTCAGGCTGCCTTTGCAAACGAGGGCGTAGCAAAATTTTAACCTGCTCTGCACAGTCGCAATCATTGGCTGCACTGCACAGTCTGCACTCGGGGTTGCCCTGCCTTGGGAAGACAGCAGCACAAATGTCTCCGTCTGCTAGCAGTGGTCCACGTAGATCGCACTAGTGATGGTACACAGCTTTTCTTGACGTACTGAAGCTGGTACAGCAGAAAGGATGGGCAGGTCCGGTGTACTTACTGCACAGTTTGCCCATTCTGGCTATATCTCTTTTCGGCCGGCCCGTCTGGCTTGAGTGTTTATATAAGACGGTCCAACACGAGCAAGGCCACCGTGTGAGTGACCAAGCCGTGTTTGGGCCTGGCCTAGCGGTGGTCGCCGGCGAGGAAGGCTGGTGGTTCATCTTCAGACTTCAGAGCTGCTGCTCCTTTCGAGCATGGTGATAGCCTGATAGGAGCGTAGCAGCCCAGATCCTGGTTGGCACCAAATGAACCAAGCGAAGTTTGATGACATGGTCTCGACTTTCGACTCTCGAGTCTCAAATAGACTGGCGGACCGGTCGGAGTCAGAGGAGGAGGCAGTGGCCAGCGGGCCCATCGGAGTAGGGAGGCGGCACATGAAGCCGATCGGAGGAGGAGGAGGAGAGCGGAGGCGCGCAGGCCAGTCGAAGTCGGGAACGGTCGGGCGGGGGCGGCACGGGCATACGCGAAGCATTTCTCGATGCCAAATGGTGCAAACATTGCAATATTCGCATCGCAGCACAAATTGTGAAGACCAAAGGATGCAGAGTTATTACGTGCTTGAACCACAAACTGTTCACGTTTCCTATTGAGTTGTATGCACCAACCAGTACACCTAAAAACTTAAGCTGATAAAGGAATATAGACAATTCACTTATACTTAAACTGATAAGAAATACAGACAATTCACTTATACTTTGACGCTTCCCGCCTCATGCTTTCCGAGCTCTCGCGCATCCGTTTCAAACAGCTCCATCAATCTCAGCTATAGCAGATGCAACCGGGCAAGCAATCTACAGTAGTGCAGTCTTAGTTGCTCATTGCACCAACACATGAGGCTGGGATTTCACCACAAATTTGTTGATAGCAAACCGAGAGAAACTGAACATGTATCGCTGAGCAATTGGATATATGTAACACTAATTGCAGCTCCGTTTCATCTCAATCACGTAGTGACACTAGTAATTTCCGTTATTTACTTTTAGTTGATGGTGGTATAATAGCTATGTGTATATCTAATTGGTGCAGATGCTGGGAATTGTACTTTCATTATCTATAAAAAGTAATTTCCGTCATTCGGAACCATCCATACGAACATCGTGGGAGCTGGTCCGTCGTACACACCCAAGGACCAAAAACTAGCAAAGGAACAACTCAATAGACGAATTGAACAGAGGAGGAAGAAGGGAACAAAAGAATCGGGCAATTTTCGGACTTCTTACTATTCACCGTAAGTGGTTCTAGCTACAACTGAAAAACAGAGAGCAATAACTCTGAACTTCTTCAGAGAATAACTAACTAACTTGCTGGAAAAACGCCACAACTAACTTGATCCACAAACGCCGGACTCCACCAACACATAACGTGGACCGACTGACTAGGACGTGATGAACTGCACGTTTACAAACTTACTAAACACACGCAACACAGAAAACTTCAGAATCGGCTGACAACTTCAGCGGCGACCTAAACTTCAGAAATTGCCTGAATATTTTCCAGACCGAGTCCGGCTTATTCTCCAACAAACATGAATTAAACTAAGCAAGAAACATTCGAGGCGATCGAACTACTGATTAATGTGATGAATTTCTTGCTTAAGTCCTTCGGGGCACGACGCGCGGGCGGAGCGGCTTCGCCATGACGGTGGTGAACTCGCGCTTCTCGGCGAAGTCCACCTCCTCGCCGGCCACCTCCTTCCACTCGAACTCCCTCACCACGTTGGCAACGAAGTACTCCAGGTGCAGCATGGCGATGCCGAGCCCGGCGCAGATCCTCCGGCCGACGCCGAACGGCATCATCCTGATCTCCCGGCTGCCGGTCACGTCCACGCCCGCGCCGTCGCCACCCTCCAGGAACCGCTCCGGCTTGAACTCCATCGGCTTCTCCCACTCCCGCCCGTCCCTGCCCATCTCGGCCACCATGAAGTTCACCGCCGCGCCCTTGGGGATCAGGTACCCTCCCACCTCCATGTCCTCCGCCGCCTTGTGCGGCAGCACGAAGTGCGCCGGCGGGTGCTTGCGCAGGCCTTCCAGGACCACCGCCTTGAGGTACGGCATGTTGTGCAGGTCCTTCTCGGAGACCTCTTCCTGATCGTCCCCGGTGTTAGCTTTGATATCGTCGTAGAGCTTCTCCTGGATGGTCGGGTTCTTGACCAGCTCGGCCATGATCCACTGCAGCCCGGTGGACGTGGTGTCGGTCCCGGCGTCGAGGAACTCGGAGCAGAGTTTGATCGCCTCGTCGTCGGTAAGCGGACGGTTGCCGTCCTCGGAGAGCCTGATGTCAAGCAGGGTGTCCACGTACGAGTGCTCGAACGTGGTTTCCTTCCTATGCTCGCCGCCACGCTTCTTGTGCTCCCGCCGCGCGTTGATCAGCGGCATAAAGAGCTCCTTCTGCCGCCGCCGCAGCGCGTGCGCGGTCTGGAGGCGCCCGCGGAAGAGGTGCTTGGTGACCGCCGGGAAGAAGGCGAAGACGGCCATCTTGCTCGAGCTGTAGAGAAGCCAGTCCCGCTGCGCGGCGGCGATCGCGCGCACCGCGGCCTCGTCCAGCCGCTCGCCGAAGCACATGAGCACGAGGAGGCAGAACATGGCGTACTGGAACGTCTGCAAGACGCGGGGCGCCTCGCCGGACTCCCGCAACTTCTCCACGAGCACGCGGCGCACCCATGCGCGCGCGGGCGCGAACAGGCGGACACGCGACGGGTGCAGCGTCTCGGCGACGAGGTTGCGGCGCAGGAGGCGCCACACGGGGCCGTAGCTGGCGCGCGTGATGGTGTTGTCGTTCTCCCCGAGGAGCCTGACCGAGGTCAGGCTGGGGCGGTCGGCGAGCGCGGCCCCGCGCTCGACGAGCGCCGCGTGCGCGAGCCGGCGGTCGGCGACGAAGATTGACAGCCGGGACCCCACCCGCAGCGACACGATGGGGCCGTACAGCGCGAACAGGCGCTGCAGGAGCGGCTCCACCTCGGTCAGCGAGTTGGTCAACCACACCACGCTCCCGAGCACCGGCACGGCCGGCGGGCCCGGCGGGAGACGCCGGCGGCCGCCGCTCTTGCTATCACCCTGTCCCGCGCGGAAGAGGAGGAGGGGGAGGACGACGAGGATTGCACCGAGAAGGACGTGCCACGTGTCCATGGCGCGTGCTGTGTTTCTGCGCCTGCTGGAAGCGGAGGATTGCGCTGGTACTGTGTGGGGGCGAGTCCTTGTCTGTCGTTCTATATGGGGGCGGATTCCACGTGGAGTAATTTGCAAGAAAATGTGGTGTGATTAAGATTTTAATCGAGCTTGGGTCAACGCGATGGTGGTTGGCTTGGAGAAGAAGGCTCGGCGTGTGTTAACGTCAGGGGTGATGAATCGTTTGGTGACCTTGGCAGAAAAGGATATTAATGGGACTGTCAGATATCCTCTAATGACATTTTTAATAGTATATTTATTATCATCTCTTATTTATTATCATGACATAGAGGATTGGTGGAGGACTGTTTGCCACGGAGGTCATCTACCGCAAAAGGCAACGTCTGGGATGGTTATCTTAATCTCATGGGAGATCTGGTCAGAGTGCAATGCCAGGATCTTTGAACATCGCTTTTCCTCGCCTTTGGAGCTGGTGGGGGGATGCTGGGAGCATTTATACCTTTGTAATTAGTCCTTTTTAACCTTTCTCAAGGCCTCAGTCCTAGTTTTGTATTAAAAAAAAAGAGAACTGCTATACATCTTTCAATTTTAGTGCTATGTGATTGGTGAGAGAGAGGGAGAGAGGGTGGAAAGTGAGATTAGATTAAGGATATAGAGGTGGGGGTGATATCTGGAGCATTGGATCTCCATCTGATGGCTCAAAAAGTGACTAATTTCCAAGAAAAAATCAGTCGCATGTTGTATAGACACTCCCTAAAAAAACAAAATTCTACGTGAAGGAAAGAGGGGGAGGAAAGAGAGCACAGATCTTGTCGTGCACGCGAAATAAAATATGATACATTAATTTACTCTAGTTGACATTGAGACTCGTTTCAAAGGAAAATTATAAAATATAAATGTCGAAGAGTGTGCTATGGACTATATATTGACGATGTTATTTCTAAAGATGATATAGTATATATTAGAGATAATGTTATCTCTAACTATTAAAAAAGCTCTAAAGAAAGGTGCATTTGCGTCGCTTGATCATGCCCTCGCACATCCCCTATGGAAAGGCAGCAATGGATGATTGAGTATAAACGCCCATTGACAACAAGACATGGCATTTGGTTCCAGCAAGTCAGGGAATGACCTTGATCGATTGCAAATGGGTGTATAAAGTCAACTAGAAGGCTGATGGGTAGGTTGGCAGATACAAAGCACGACTCGTCACAAAAGCAAGCAATGGTATGATATTAACTATGCTGACACGTTTAGTCCGCTTGTGGAGCCAGCTACAGTCAGCTAGTCTTGTCCATAGCTTTGTCTCACGGTTGGGATTTGAGACAAATAGATGCTCATGATGTCTTTTTGAATGGCATCTTTTTTTTATATATAATAGAAATATAACTCCTGACCTCTACATCAATTAGAAATACACGTAGCTATTACACCATCATCAACTAAAAGTTTAAAATAAAAAATGCCAAAAGCCAACAATAACGGACAAATTGTCATACAAAGGCTAGCCTAAAAAAAACCACCTAGCCCCGCCTCCGAGACCAACCAGGAAATCGTCCACATGCGAACAGCAACTGCGCAGCAAAGATGTGATGATGGAGCAGTCTCCGTAGAGACGCCTCCAAAAGGGATACGACTCATGTCGTCGTCGGATCCAACCAGCAAAGGTCAAATCATGAGTTTTCACTCCGGAGCTCAGGTACCGGTGCTCCAAAGCAATACCTTCAAGAAGGTAATGTCGCTCAGGTCGACGTCGTTGCCAGATTCAACCAGCGAAGGCCAGATCAAGAGTTTTCACCCCGGATCGAAGGTACCAGCACTCCAAGACCACATCACATCACAACCTCGTCACTGGATCCAACCAATGAAGGCCAGATCGCCAAGACGACGACCGCAGCATCCCCAACAGCCAATCGTCCACCGTGGTTCACGCGTCAGCCGGTTAGCAACCGTCCACCGGGGAGGAGCCGAGCGCCGCACAAGCCACCGCCACCGAGCCGCCGCGATCTCTACCAACTGCATCAAATCTGGATCTGTACCGCACCAGCTCTATCGTCATGCCATCGACGAAGCCGCGCCGCTGGAAGAAGCCGGTGGAGAAGGGCCCCGGCTCGCCACGCCCGAAGACGAGCTGGTGGAGAAGGGCCCCATATCCAACCCCGACGAAAGTCCACATCATTAAAAATCGGCGGACAGAAGTCGGGCGTCGGGAGAGCGATGCAAATCAAACGCCACCACCGAGAAGAAGAAGCTCCGCCACCGCCGCTGGCTGCCGGCGACCGCCGACAGCGGCGGAAGAAGGGAGGTGGAGAGGGGGGGCTTTTTTGGTGGCGGTTAGGGTTTTTTTGGTGGAGGAAGGGAGGAGGAAGGGAGTGGCTTCAATTCCAAACCTGTCGTTCTTTGAATGGAGTCTTAGAAGATGTATACATGTGACAACCTCCGGGATATCAAGATCAAAGGCACCCACATTATATTTGCAAGCTTGACAAGGCTCTCTACAGATTGAAGTAGGCACCGAGGGCATGGTATTCCATGCTAAGTTCAAGATTACATAGTTGGGTTTTATTTCATCCAATAATGACACATATTTGTTTATTCTGAATGTGCCTGGAGTTCTTATGTATATGCTAATATACGTTGATGATATGATCATTGCAAGCTCATCAGATCATTCGACTGAGAGACTTATCAAGAAGTTGCAGCAGGATTTTGGCATCAAGGACCTAGGTGGACTTAGCTATTTCCTAGGAATTGAAGTTGTTACTCAAAGATGGCATAACTCTGACGCAGAAAAAATCTGCAGCTGGTCTTCTTAAACAGGCGAATATGCATTTGTGCAAACCGTTGGGTACACCGATGAGCAATCTGAGAAACTGTCAAAGACTCAAGGGACACCATTCAAGGGATCCGAAGCTTTTCAATACAGAAGTACTGCTGATGCATTGCAATATTTAACTCCCATTCGGCTGGATATTTCATTTGCAGGGAATCGAGTGTGTCGGTTCATGCAGTCTCCAACCAGTAATTGTTGGATGGCAGTCAAAATAATAGTGCGTTATGTCAAAGGAACAATTACAGTTGGGCTTCATCTGAAGAGATCAAGTTCTGTGCTTCTGAGTGCGTTTACTGACAAAGACTGGGCAGGATGCCCTAATGACAGGAGGTCGACGAGTGGTTTTGCTATTTATTTTGGCCCTAATTTGATATCTTGGAACTCAAGGAAGGAAGCAACAATGTCGCGTTCAAGCACAGAAGTAAAATACAAGGGATTAATGCTACAGCCGAGCTGATTTGGGTTCAAGCAGTGCTAAAAAGAACTCAGTTTTCCATGCACGCACAAAACATGGTGAGGTGTACTTTCACTTTGCACGTGAATGTGTAGCTAGTAAGGCATTGAAAGTACGGTTCATATCTTCTGAAGATCAAGTGGCAGATTTGTCTGCGAAGGCGTTGTCAAGGCAAGCTCTAAATCAGCACCGCTGAAATCAGAACCTTGTTTCAACCGGTTGAGATTGAGGGAGATACAGATTCTATCCACAAGTCAACCGCACATGGTTGTAACACGCTAGTTGTAGATAGTTGTTGTCGGTTACTATTGTATATCTTGCAAGAACCCATGTTGATACGATGGATCGATTGTAATCATGTAGTAACAAACTACTTTTACTCGAGATGGTATAAATACAACAAGAACCCTTGAGGGCTCCTTGCGCCAAACGCGTCTAAATTTTACACCAGCGATGATATATATCCTTAGTCCTTACTCATCACAAACCATGCATCTCGTTCTCTACTCCTGTGCAGATCATGTCGGCACATGTTTGCAAACGAGGGCGTAACAACATTTGGCACGCCCGGGCCCGCTGTGCTTCAGGCCGCGTCGTGCCGTGCCGGTTCGGCCCAGTCATCCCGCCGTGTCGTGCCGTGCTGGCCCACCTCGCCTCCGGCTAGGCACAGGCACGGCCCAAAACCCATCGTGCCAGGGTCGTGTCGTGTCAGCCCAAGCCCAGCTCTAAGTAACTATAGACAATGATGGCGGCGGCGACAGCAGCGACCGTCATCTTCATTTCTCTCATGTCCGCCTCGTTAAAATCCTAGTCCAACTAACATAGCAGAGGCATTAATGCCAAGCAGTCAGGGGCTCAACTCTCAAGTCTCATGTGAGATAAGGTGTGTCGTGTACTATGTACTCCAAATCTCCAACACTCAAATAGTCCAGTCAAATCCAATCCAATCCCATTCATTCCCCCTCTCGATAGCACTGCAATGCAGTACCCCCATCCCCAACTCCATGACATGTTCTCCATCCCAACTCTGGGCATCGTCGTCGATCTAACAAGCGTTGGAGAGGGGAAACTAGGAGATGAGTCCAGTTTAAAAAGTGGGATCATCACCCCTTGCGTGGCTTGAATGCTTGATTAAAGAGAGATGCATTGGAGTTGTGGTATTTGCACGGATTCTAACACGTGTATGGTACATGAAATTTAGTTAAAAAAAAGGAGCCAAGAAGAAATGTACTCGGTACAATGAAAGTCTCTTTGACGACCTTCTGCGTATAACTTGGTAGGTAATTTTGTCGTCTCACATTTAGGGTAGACAGGATGATATCATGTTCATGTGGTTATGCTGAGGCGTCTGCATTCCTATGGATCTTATGACGAAAAAGATGAAGGGTGTACCGTACATGGTAGATGGTGTAGACTTGTGGGGCTGTTTTTCGGTTACTATGAGTTTTTATGGCTAAAAAGTTGAAGCATATATATGATCTACCATGTGTGTACTCTTATGTTTGTCACACTCTTCTTTTTTAATGTATGAAAAACGGTAAAAAAAAGAGTACATATAAGTTGAACAACAATAGCTAAATGCTAGGACATACAACTTAGACTACTTTTCAACTAAACTTCAAAAATATATGCTTCATACGTGGATAAACAACTCTTAAAATAATTATTTATTAGTATTTAACGATGCCACAATATTATTACTAGCTATCATTCCAACCTCCCCAATCCCCATCTCCCATTCTATTTCTCCCCATCCCCCAGGCTTTGCGCCTCTGCTCCCGGCGTCCCCCAATCCCCATCCCCCCACCGCCCCGGCCTCCCCCTAGATCCCCTCTCCCCCAGCACCACCCCCGAGCTCCGTCGGCACCGCCCCCGGCCTCCCCCTGGATCCCCTCTCCCCCAGCGCCACCCCTCTCCCCCATCGCCACCCCCGAGATCCGCCAAGATCGCCCGGCTCCCTCGACCCTCTCCTCGGCGCCTCCTCTCCCCATCGCCGCCCGAGTTCTGCTCGGCACCACCCCGCCTCCCGGACCCCTCTCCCAACGCCTCCTCTCTCCCCCATCGCCGCCCCGAGCTCTGTTGGCACTGCCCCGACACCCCCTTCTTCCCCACCGCCTCCACCGGCCTCGGCTCCACCTCCCCCACCGCCCCTTCCACCGTTCCCACCACGGGCCTTGCTCCACCGCTCCACCTCGCGCGCGAGCGGGGACGACGACGTAGAGGCTTGGGCGGACGCGAAGATCGCCAGCGGGCGTGGAGCGCGAGGACGAGCACGCAGCGCGCGCGCGGCGGCGCGTGCGCGCGCACAACGTTAATGGGCGGGGTTGCACAAAGGCGTCGCGTGGTGCATCGCGGCGGGGCTTGGCTGGCGCGCGCCGTCGTCGCGGGCGGCTGAGCACGACCCAACCCCGCGCCGCGTCGCGCCGCCTGCCGTCGTGCCGTCCTCGAGCCCAAGACGGCCCGGCCGTTCGTGCCGTACCGGCTCGGCCCACCACGTGTCGTGCCGTGCCGTGCTGTGTTTGGGTCGAACCGTACCAGCCGAGCCTCGTGACAGCCCGAAAAAGCCTGACTCAAGTCCCGGCTCTACTCGCGAAGCAGGACGGATCCAATAATTTTTGTGGCTGACCAGCCGCAATCATTGGCTGCACTTCACAGTCTGCACTGGGGTTGCCCTGCCTTGGGAAGAGAGCAGCACGAATGTCTCCGTCTCTCTGTATGTGGCTAGTTCGTATGGAGTACTCGTATGTGCTAGCAGTGGCCAACATGGATCGCACTAGTGATGGTACACACTACACAGCTTTTCTTGACGTACTGAAGCTGGTACAGTAGAAAGGATGGGCAGGTCCGGTGTACTTACTGCACAGTTAGCCCAGTCTGGCTATATCGCTTTTCGGCCGGCCCCCGTCTGGGTTGAGTGTTTATATGAGACGGCCCAATCCCAGAAAGGCCACGGTGTGGTGTGAGTGACCAAGCCTAGTTTGGGCCTGGCCAAACGCTAGTCGCCGACGAGGAAGGCTGGTTCGTCTTCAGACTTCAGAGCTGCTGCTCTTGTCGAGCATGCTGACAGGAGCGTAGCAGCCCAGATCCTGGTCGGCACCAAATGAACCATGCGAAGTTTGATGACATGGTCTCGACTTTCGACTCTCAAGTCTCAAATAGACTGGCCGGGAAAAAAAGAAATCCTCGACTGTAATACCAGCAGTGTAACATCGGACCTCGTTTAATATACATATCATAGCTGCCGCCTGCAGGCGACCGACTCCTCTCGCTCCAAATGCCAAACAGTCATGCTATAAACACGGCGATTTTATTTCGTGTACGTACGATGTATGTGGCAGCTGGGCAGACGCTCGAGAATGGAGGAGGCGGGTGCTCAGGGGCGGCACGGACGGGTGGCTGGGGCCGGTGGGTGGGCTGGTGGAAGGAGGAGGAGGAGGGAGCGGCCAGCGGGCCCATCGGAGGAGAGAGGTGGCATGCGAAGCCGGTCGGAGTCAGAGGAGGAGGTGGTGGGCGGGGCCGGTCGGAGTCAGAGGCGGAGGCGAGGGGAGGCACACGGGGCCGGTTAGAGAGAGAGGCGGAGGCGAGGAGAGGTGTGCGGACCGATCGGAGTCGGGAGTGGGCGGGCGGACGCCGCACGCAGGGCCACGGTTGGGCTCAGGCACCGGCGTTCGCGAAGCATTTCTCAATGGTGAAGATTTCTCAATGTGCAAACATCGCAAAATTCGCATCACAGCACAAATTGTGAAGACCACAGGATGGAGAGTTATTACGTGCTTGTACCACAAACTGTTCGATGGACACGTCTGCTGGTTTTCTCTCTTCCGTTTCTCCTTCGAGTTCGTACTCGAGTATCGTAGACTTGTCGGACAGAAACACACGCGGACAGTGTCTTTTGCTGCTTCAGTTCCAGCCGCATGCTTGGTTCAATCAGTTCAGCTAAATACTTAAACTGATGAAAAAAACAAACAATTCATTTGTACTTCAACGCTTCAACGCCTCATGCTTTTCGGGCCCTCGCGCATCCGTTTCAAACAACTCCATCGAGATGCAACCGGGCAAGCAATCTACAGTAGTACAGTCTTAGTTGCTCATTGCACCAACACACGAGGCTGGGATTTCACCACAAATTTGTTTATAGCAAATCGAGAGAAGCTGAACATGTATTGCTGAACATGTATTGCTGAGCAATTGGATATATGTAACACTAATTGCAGCTCCGTTTCATCTCAATCGCGTAGTGACACTGTTAATTCCATCATTCAGGAACCCCCCATACGAACATGAATTAAACTAGACAAGAAACATTCGAGGCGATCGACCTACTGATTAACGTGATGAATTTCGTGCTTAAGTCCTTCGGGGCACGAGGCGAGGGCGGAGCGGCTTCGCCATGACGGTGGTGAACTCGCGCTTCTCGGCGAAGTCCACCTCCTCGCCGGCCACCTCCTTCCACTCGAACTCCCTCACCATGTTGGCCACGAAGTACTCCAGGTGCAGCATGGCGACGCCGAGCCCGGCGCAGATCCTCCGGCCGACGCCGAACGGCATCATCCTGATCTCCCGGCTGCCGGTCACGTCCACGCCCGCGCCGTCGCCGCCCTCCAGGAACCGCTCCGGCGCGAACTCCATCGGCTTCTCCCACTCCCGCCCGTCCCTACCCATCTCTGCCACCATGAAGTTCACCGTCGCGCCCTTGGGGATCAGGTACCCGCCCACCTCCATGTCCTCCGCCGCCTTGTGCGGCAGCACGAAGTGCGCCGGCGGGTGCTTGCGCAGGCCTTCCAGGACCACCGCCTTGAGGTACGGCATGTTGTGCAGGTCCTTCTCGGAGACCTCTTCCTGATCGTCTCCGGTGTTAGCTTTGATCTCGTCGTAGAGCTTCTCCTGGATGGCCGGGTTCTTGACCAGCTCGGCCATGATCCACTGCAGCCCGGTGGACGTGGTGTCGGTCCCGGCGTCGAGGAACTCGGAGCAGAGTTTGATCATCTCGTCGTCGGTAAGCGGACGGTTGCCGTCCTCGGATAGCTTGATGTCGAGCAGGGTGTCCACGTACGAGTGCTCGAACGTGGTTTCCTTCCTCTGCTCGCCGCCACGCTTCTTGTGCTCCCGCCGATCGTTGATCAGCGGCATGAAGAGCTCCTTCTGCCGCCGCCGCAGCACGTGCGCGGTCTGGAGGCGCCCGCGGAAGAGGTGCTTGGTGATCGCCGGGAAGAAGGCGAAGACGGACATCTTGCTCGAGATGTAGAGCAGCGAGTCCCGCTGCGCGGCGGCGATCGCGCGCACCGCGGCCTCGTCCAGCCGCTCGCCGAAGCACATGAGCACGAGGAGGCAGAACATGGCGTACTGGAACGTCTGCACGACGCGGGCGCCTCGCCGGACTCCCGCAACTTCTCCACGAGCACGCGGCGTACCCATGCGCGCGCGGGCTCGAACAGGCGGACACGCGACGGGTGCAGTGTCTCGGCGACGAGGTTGCGGCGCAGGAGGCGCCACACGGGGCCGTAGCTGGCGCGCGTGATGGTGTTGTCGTTCTCCCCGAGGAACCTGACCGAGGCCAGGCTGGGGCGGTCGGCGAGCGCGGCCCCGCGCTCGACAAGCACCGCGTGCGCGAGCCGGCGGTCGGCGACGAAGATTGACAGCCGGGACCCCACCCGCAGCGACACGACGGGGCCGTACCGCGCGAACAGGCGCTGCAGGAGCGGCTCAATCTCGGCCAGCGAGTTGGTCAACCACACCACGCTCCCCAGCACCGGCACAGCCGGCGGGCCCGGCGGGAGACGCCGGCCGCCGCCGCTCTTGCCATCACCCTGTCCCACGCGGAAGAGGAGGAGGAGGAGGGGATGACGAGGAGGATTGCACCGAGGAGAACGTGCCACGTGTCCATGGCGCGTGTTTTTTTTTCTTCTCCTGCTGGAAGCAGAGGATTGCGCGGGTAGTCTGGTACCGTGTGGTGGCGAGTCCTTGTCTGTCGTTTTATAAGGGTGCGGATTCCACGTGGAGTAATTAGCAAGAAAATGTGGTGCGAATGTGATTAAGATTTTAATCGAGTATGCGTCAACGCGATGGTGCTTGGAGAGGAAGTGAAGGGAACGGAAGGTTCGGCGTGTGCTGACGTCAGGGGCGATTAATCGTCTGGTGACTTTGGCAGAAAAGGATACTACAAGACTGTACACGCGTGAAAGGCGTTTGTCGTGCATGTAGTGCACACAAGCGCGGGGGTGCAATACGGCAATTCTCCTCTGATCGTCCTCACAAGTTGTGATGTTTCTAGAAGAGATCTTGTTCTGGACGTCTATACGCGTATTACAGCTCTGGATAATGGATACCTTTTTTTTTCTCGTTTGAAACAAGTAAATGGGTAATGGATAATTAATGGATACCATTGAAATTGGATCGAGATACAATGAGACATCCAGAGAGAAGCAGGCCAAGCCCACCCGGCCGCAGCCACACCCACCATCCCAGCGCTCAGCGCCCGCTAGCTCTCTCTTACGAGTGCTCGCTGACAAGTGGGCTCTTACCCCACCTGTTAGGCCGCCCGGGAGAAGCAATATGCTTCTTCCCCGCCAGCTCGCCCTCGCCCGTTACGCCGTACGCAAGCGCGTATAAAAGGTATGGCACTGTATCAATTATTATTGCAGTGTATAGGTTTATTTGGGGGAAGTACTGGTTTCATCATCAATTTTCTACTCTCAATTCCTTCGGCTCTTGCCAGATGTACAATGATCGATTCAAAAGCTCACAGTTCAATAGCTAACAAATTAACAAATTATCTCAAAATTAAAACAAATAATTTGTCAGTTTATCACGCAAATTTATCTCACTGCTTAACTTTCATACAATTTATAACACACTAATTTCACGATTCAACTATTCAGGAAGACAATAACTCAGTTTAACAAACCTACTGCAGTTATACTTTTAACACAAATGTAACTATCTTTAATTTGAAGAACTCATCATCATGATTATCATCTAGGAAAACTCATCGTGTAGTCTCCTCCAGCCTCAATGCCAAGAAATGGACAGCCACATTGATCATCAACATGATCATGCCGCTGGAAGCTGAAATAATCTGAATTTCTGAAAAAATTGAAGTTTTTGAGTTTTTGGCTTGAATTTGATTTCCTTTCCCAATTCGGAAGTTTTCCTACAAAATCCGCTTTCCCCTTTCGGCTTCGTGCTTTCCTCGCTGAAGACGCTTTTTCTCCAGTGCGTTTTCTCCCCTGTCTTCTTCCTCCTCGTGTTGCCAACACCGTACCGCCTTGATTCTTCTTCACCTTCGTCCCCGTCAACGCCGTCCCCGCATCGTGCCAAAAGCTCGCCACCTCACCATGTCACCTCACCGCCGGTCTCCCCCATTCCCGGCGCCGATCACGTGCGGTCGCACACATCGCCATCCACGTGCCTCAACTCAATCACTCGCGCCACCGCCTCCTCGCGATATAAAAACCACCCGATCCTGCATCACATTCATCACAAGCACCTCCCAAACCCCATCCCATCACTCTTTCTTCCCCAATTCCGACCATCGTCCTCAATTTCACTGCCACCTTTCTTCTTCTCTGGTGAGTCCGAAGAGCAATTAGCCGCCACTGCCCCTCCCTCTTTCCCCCAACCCTGTCACCAGTGCCGCCTCATCACCCTGAATCTTTCCCCTAACCTCCCCACCCCTATTCCGACCGTCAGCCCGCCGGCGCCATCCTCCACCGCCACGCCATGAACCCCTTCCGTCGCCAACACGTCTCGGTGCACCCCAACCAGCACCACTACAACCCACGAAATCTCCTTCACCCACTGAAGCTAGAGCCTCGGCCAATTTGGACGGAGCACCGCTGAACCGCCGCCACCAACCTCCCCTGTTCCGGCCTTGCGCCACCACCGTCGTCGCCCCATCTCTAAGCAAGACCATCGGCGCAAAAAACGCAAAAATGTGTTGCGCACGTATCAGTGATGCTTGATGCACCACCCGACGCTATCGCCCACCATCACCGTCAGTGAAATCCTCACTGCCGTCCAATTTTTTGCTCAGCCATCAGAGAGCGAGCTCCAGCTCGCTTAAAAACAAGCTGGGCTACAAGCTCCTACTAGGTCGCCAAAGCTGGGCCAAAAGGCTTCTGGCTTGGCAGGCCAAATGGGCTGAGCCAATTTCCCTCTGCCACTGCGCGGTCTGTACTATTGGCAGGCCAACCCAACAAAGCTAGCACTGTTCATAGAAACCCATTACTGTTCATAGGATCCAACCCGTAGTGAGCAGTGTAAGCCTGACACTGTTCACTAGTCCTGATACTATTCATCTAGGCCCATTTCGATGTAATATGTCTATTTCGACCGTTTTGAGTCCATGAATCCCATTTTCAACTCGGTTCAGCCCAAACAAGCACCCAATAAATCCTTTTCACCACACCACCTTTCTCTTTTATATCTTTTTCCAAATTTTTTATTTTATGTTGTTCCCAGCTCGTTTCTTGTTGAGCCTGAATTTTTATTTAAATTATCTTATTTTGCGTTAGACCCCAACTTCAACGTCCAAGCTCGGAAAATGCCGAACAAGACGAGTTAATAGAAGACTTTGAGCTAGGAGGCAAGTCGTATTTATTTGATCATTTTGACACAATATTTTATGTACTTATATTATTACTTTTATTACCGTATTTTTGCCAATTACTTTTAATATTGAAATAATACATTGGAATGTCGTGATCGATAGATAAATCCATCACCCCACACACAAGCCCTCCTATTCCTTGTAGGTCATATTCAGCTAGACAAGTTACATAAAATAATAGCTAAGTATTTAGCATTGTCACAAAAATACGTTTGTAAATTCTGGAAAAGAGTATTGACTAGCCGCTAATAGTTTTGGTAGAGAGTTGATGGTTGAGACCAGGAGGTTGGACAACCCAATAGACTCGATAAAAGTGAGTCGAAGGTGAGGCCAAGAAGGTGGAAAGCCACGAGTTGGTTGTTAGTTCACCTCCCCACTAGAGACAGGTAAATACTAGAACCATGTGCCAAGTAATAGACACAGAAATCGCTCAACCACATGTTTGGTCATTCCAACTTGGCCTAGTATATTGCTCTTCCGATTAAATATCTACAGGATAAACACCTGCTCTTGTGTGATAGAGCAGCCGCAGTTTTAGGGGTGGGACAGGATTGGGCCTGAAGGGACACTCACTTGTCTACACAACAGTAGGTACCGTCAGCATCGGGCCACGAATTTCACTGTTGGTCGGTGATTTCCCGAGGGCAGTATGGTCCAAGAACCTACCGGGTGGAGGCTAGAAAGGGTGAGCAGTAAAAATGCCTTGTTATCTCGGCTCAGTTGCACGCTAACGTGTTGCGTGTGTATGGCCTGACAATATGAGGTTGAGATATCTTGTGAGTAAAGTTGGGCAACTCTGCAGAGTATAATCGAAGGTATTCAGATACGTCGTGCTTCCAGTTAATGAAACTGTGTTCATGGGTGATTCCAATACATGAGGCATAAATAGAGATTTTAATATATTAAGTTGGTAATTAGAATTGTTGAGTAAACCCCTGATGTTATATTAGTATGATTTTACCGTTTTAAGGATAAACTGTGTTAACTCAAATGATACATCCACATATACTTATTATGGAAAACCCTGCAACCCTAGCATGTAGTTAATTAGCTTTTCCATGTGGCTTGCTGAGTACGGTTGTGTACTTATACTTACTAAATCAACTACAGAGGAAACCTGGGAAAACTCTGAGGAAGGTTTTGGTGGACCTCCAGATGGCAATGATTACTGGTATTATGTCTCGACTGCGCTCAAGCGTACCTGTGGTTCGGATGTTCTTTTGTCTTATAATATACTAACCTTGGGCTTGGATGCCCGTGTCAGGGTTAAAACTGGTTATTAAGTCTTAACCTTATGTAATAAAAGTTTGGCTTTTATTGTAATCAAAAACTTGCTTATGATGTTTCTTACTTCACAGCTGCACATTCTGAGTGGTTGTGAAATGTTTCACGGTCCAGAAATGAGGTCGTTACAGCAGCGGCGCCGTAGATCGATCATGGGCTATAATGATTTTGCAAAACTCTAGGCAACTTCTGTGGTTTCTAATATTTCATAACCGATTAGCAGCTCAGAACTTTCGGACGCCGTGGGGTTGTCCGCCTCCCACACGACTTTCGGACCTGTTAGCAGCAGACCAACAGGGCATAACCGATCAGCAACTCAAAGCAAACTAGCTGCATAGAGCAGTCGAGCAGAACAGTAGTGCAAGCTACTAGTGCTGAGCAGGCGAGGCAAACCAGCTCGAGAAATTACCAACTCGTGGAACGACCAGCTCGTGATGATTCGGCGACGATCCAGCCACGGCAGCTCGAGGACGACCAGCTAGAATTTGGATCACATAATCAACATCACCAATGTTGCCAACTGTGACATCTGTGTATGAAATCCAACTGTGGTGTAGCGTAGTGCAATACGGCGCCAGCAGCACCATTTAACTCCGCTTCTACGCATCAACCACGCGCGGAGCAGCCTCTTCATGACAGTGGTGAACCCGCGCTTCTCAGGGAGGTCCACCTCATCGCCCTCCACCTCCATCCACTCGAACTCCTTGACCAAATTGGCCACGAAGTATTCCAGGTGCAGCATGGCAATGCTGAGCCCAGCGCAAATCCTCCGGCCGACGTCGAACTGTATCCTCCTGATCTCCCTGCTGCCCGTCACGTCCACCCTCTCACTGACGCCGCCTGCCAAGAACCGCTCTGGCATGAACTCCATCGGCTGCTCCCACTCTCGCTCTTCCCTGCCCATCTCGGCCACCATGAAGTTCACCGTCGCGCCCTTGGGTATCAGGTATCCGCCGACCTCCATGTCCTCCGTCGCCTTGTGGGGTAGCATGAAGTGTGCGGGCGGGTGATTGCGCAGCCCCTCCAGGACGACAGCCTTGAGGTACGGCATGCTGTGCATGTCCTCCTCGCTGACCTCGTGCTCATCTCTGCACGTCGCTTTGATCTCGTTGTAGAGCTTTTCTTGTATGCACGGGTTCTTGACCAGCGCAGCCATGATCCACTGCAGCACGGTGGACGTGGTGTCAGTCCCGGCGCTGAGGAACTCAGAGCAGAGGTTGAGGATTTGCTTGTGCACTTAATTTTGATATCCCTTTCTGCACACTTTAATCAGTTCAAGGTGAGTTATAACTGTCAAACAGACAAATGGTCCCTTAATGAACTCATCTCCTATTGTGTGCAAGAAGAGGATAGATAGAAACAAGATAGAACAGAAAGTGTTCATTTGACTATGACCCCTAAAGTCAAGAATATAAAGAGGGAGGTCAAAAAAGCTGCAAGTGTGCTATCTATAAAGAAGAAATAAGGGCCTAAATTGGCTTGTTTTTTTTTTGTAAAAGGACTGTACCAAATATCATTCTTGGCGTGCTAAGAAAGGTATAATTCTTGCTATAGTTAGCTCTGAGGTTAATTTAACTTCTGTACCTGAACACACTTGGTGGTTAGACTTCGCTGCAACATCTAACATCAGTGTGTCAGTGCAGGGTTGCCTGAACTGTCGAAAGCCAAGTGATGCTGAAAGATTCATCTATGTGGGCGATGGTAAGAAGGTGGAAGTTGAGGCTATAGGCACATTTAGATTGCTATTAAAGACATGATATTATCTCAATTTGAAAAGACTTATATTGTGTCGTCTTTTATGTGGAATTTGGTTTCAATTTCTGTATTGGACAAATCATCTTATAATTGTTCTTTCGGAAATGGTTTATTTAGTCTTTTTTTTCCAGAATTCCAATAAAGTTGGTACCAGTCCTATAATTTGGCATGACAACCTGTATTTGCTTGATACTATTGCCTCATATAATGAAGTCTTACATACAGTTTCTCGCGGTATAAAGGGGAAACAAACAAACATGAGGAAGTAAGGTGCTAATAGAGCTTCAGATGTCTTATAACTGATACATACGGATATCTGTAGCCCATTCCCTTTGGCTTCTTGGAATAGCCAAAGGTATTTTATCACATTCATAGGCGACTTCTCGCAATATGGTTATATTTAACTTATTTATGAGAAGTCACACTTCCTGGATGTGTTCAAAAACTTTAAAGCTGAGGTGGAAAACAAAATTGGCAAAAGAAGTAAGGTCGTTCGATCTGACCGTGGTGGAGAATAATATAGCAGAAATGACAGATCAGGTGAACAACGTATAGGACCTTTTAATAAATTCCTAGAGGAATGTGGGATCGTCCGTCTATATACCATGCTGGGATCTCCTAGACTGAACGGTTTTGCTGAGAGGCGAAAGGATATGGTGAGGAGTATGACTAATCATTATACCTTACTAGAGTCTCTCTCGGGAGAAGCATTGAAAATTGTAGCTTATTTACTCAACAGAGTACCAACTAAAGCGACTAACAAAACACCGTACAAACAATGGATAGGCAAAAAGCCTAGCATCAGGCATGTACGTACATGGGGATGTCCATCTGAGGTAAGGCCGTACAGGCCTAATGAGAGAATATTGGACTCAAGAACTATAGTAGCTATTTTATTGGTTATTCTGAAAGATCCAGGGGTTACAAATTCTATGATCCCACTACTAAGACAATTTTTGAAACGGAAAATGCCCGGTTTCTTTGAGGATGTTAAGTTTGAAGGGGGAGATATGGTTAGGAACACTAATTTTGAAGAAGTTTCTGAAGGAGATTTATTTTCTCTTCCCTTAGTTATTCCTAATAATGATCAGGATCAGGTTATTTTACCCGGTATTATTGAGGAAAATGCAAATCAAAATAATGTCCATGAGGTTCCTCCACAAAATAATGTTCTTACAGAAGAACAAACTCATCAACCTCAAGAACCAGTGCTATTAAGGAGATCCACTAGAGAAAGAAGAAGTGCAATTTTTTATGATTACATTATCTTTCTTCAGGAAAATGAGGCTTATAATGAAATTTTGGGAGAATATCCTATCAATCTCCAAACGGCCATGCAAATCCCAAATTCTATTAGTTGGATCAATGCTATGAATGAAGAGTTAAAATCCATGAAGGACAATGACGTTTGGGATCTTGTCCTGTTGCTAGAAAGAAAGAAACCCATTGGTTGCAAATGGTTATTTAAGACCAAACAGGATTCGAAAGGCAATGTGAAAAGATATATGGCTCATCTTGTTGTTAAAGGACTCTTTTAGGGTCAACATGGCACTTGTGGCATATTTTGATCTTGGGTTTCATCAGATGGATGTAAAAATAACGTTTCTAAATAGAAACATTAATGAAACAATTTATATGGGGCAACAAGAAAACTTTGTGGTCGGTGACCCGAAGCAAATGGTATGCAAATTAAAGAAATCCATCTGTGGGCTCAAACAGACTTCCCGGCAATGGTACCATAAATTTCATGAGGTTATTATCTCGTTTGGTTGAGGTAAATACAGTTGAAGATTGTGTGTATCATAAATTAAGTGGGAGTAAGTTCATTTTTTTGGTTTTATATGTTGATGACATATTACTTGCATGTAACGATATAAGTTTGTTGCATGAAACCAAGAGATTTCTCGCTAAAAAATTTGAGATGAAGGATCTTGATGATGCCTCTTTTGTATTAGGAATTCAAATATACCGAGATCGCCCTCAAGGTATACTTGGATTATCACAAAAGAACTATATTGATAAGGTATTGCAAAGATTTGACCTTCAGAACTGCAAACTTTTAGATACCATTATGGCCAAAGGTGGAAAATTTAGTCTTAGCCAATGTCCTAAGAATGATTTTGAGGCTAAGAAAATCCATAACATCCCCTATTCATCTTTGATAGGGAGCTGCTCAAGTTTGCACAAGACCAGATATAGCATATATTGTTGGAATGCTAAGTAGGTATTTAAGCAATCCAGGATTGGATCATTGGGTCGCAGCAAAACGGGTGTTGCGGTATTTGCACAAGACAATGGATTTCATGCTCACATATATAAAATCGGATCAGTTGGAGATCATTGGGTATTCCGATTCTGATTTTGCTGGTTGCCAAGATACTCACAAATCTACTTCAGGTTACATTTATCTACTTAGTAGAGGTACGATTTTTTGGAAAGCGTTAAGCAGTCACTCGTTGCCCCCATTCACAATGACAGTTGAGTATGTTGCTTGCTATGAGGCTTCAAATCATGGGATATGGTTGCAAAACTTTGTCACATGGCTACGAATTTTGGATCAGGTCGACATACCACTAAAGTTATATTGTGACAAGTAGTCTGTAGTTATGCATTCTAATAACAACAGGAGCTCGTCAAAGTCTAAGCATATAGACATGAAGTTCCTAGTTGTGAAAGAAAGAATTCAGAGCAGTAAATTGTCAATTGTGCATATAGGTATAGACTCCATGATTGTGGATCCGTTCATTAAAGGGTTGACACCTAAAGTGTTCTATGAGCATGTCGCTCATATGAGTGTTGTTTCTCCTAAGGGATTCAGTTATAGTGGGAGTTTGTAATTTCTTTTATGCTTATGTGACAATACCAGTTTAGTGTAAATACCTTTAGTTATATTCTCTAAAGAAATAAAGTTTATGTTTTTTTACTATGAATTCATATCATCTCATTTGGTTATGAGAAGATATTTTGATCTCATAAGGTATAAAGTTGGACCGATTGAAAATAGGCGTGTTATGATCACATCTCATGTAATTTTAATGCTACACATCCATATTTTGATCCATGTCATTCTTTTATGTTGACATATGTGACCATTGATAAGTTGAGTTACACTTTGATCCTATGTTAATATAGTTGATGGACCGGATTGGTTTAAAGACACTCATGACATAGATAGCAATTTTGGAGCCCATAAAGTTTTTTATATGTATTTACCTATTTGTCTAGGTGGGAGATTGTTAGATTAATTTTCTATTATGTGGACCTACACGAGTTTAAATAAATATCAGTTATCTATTTTTGGTTGGTTCAAATATATAAAGTGATAAAATATTTATTAAAGAACCTGAGTATCTATTAAGGAAAATATGGACTTAGATTTTAAATCTGTGTGGAGACCTAATTGGAATTTATCTCTATTGATGGGCTGGGATAGGATTCTATGCTAAAGGCTATAAATAAGGGCATGGTCATCTCATCAGGGTAACTCATGCCATACCACCTATCCACATCCATAGTTGGAATTTGTGGCTTACCTCCTGGTGGAAAAAACCTAACCTAGGTAGACAGAGCAAATTGTTCATCTACTACTTCAGATCAATTCTTCATTGATTAACGGCATCGTCATCTAGTATGTCTTCTGTTTACATATTGGATTGTGTGTTGCACTAATTGCATACAAGATCTGTGCAATCTGTAAACAAAAGACATACCAGATGATGATACCATTGATCGATGAAGAATTGATCTGAAGTAGTAGATGAACAATTTGCTTTGTCTACCTAGGTTAGGTCTTTCCCACCAAGAGGTAAGTCACAAATTCCAACTATAGATGGGGATATGTGGTATGGCATGGGTTACCCTGATGAGAGGACCCGACTCTTATTTATAGCTTTTAGTATAGAATCCTATCCCGACCCATCAATAGAGATAAATTCCAATTAGATCTTCACACAGATTTAAAATCCAAGTCTATACCTCTCATCAAGGTAACTCATGCCAGGCCACCTATCCCTGTCCATAGTTAGAATTTGTGGCCTACCTGTTGGTGGGAAAGACCTAACCCAGGTAGATAGAGCAAATTGTCCATCTATTACTTCAGATCAATTCTTCATCGATCAATGACATCGTCATCTGGTATGTCTTCTGATTACATATTGAATTGTGTTTTGCACTAACCTCATACAAGATCTGTCCAGTTTATCACGGTCCCCCTCGTCGGGGAGCTTGATGTCCAGCAGCGTGTCCACATACGATTGCTCGAACATTATGTCCTTCTATGGCACCACCGCTCCGTCACCTTGGTTGATCAATGGCAGGAAGAGCTCCTTCTGTTGCCACCGCAAAGCGAGCCCCATCTGGAGGCGCCCGCGGAAGAGGTGCTTGGTGACCACCGGGCAGAACGCGAAGATGCTCGTCTTGCGGGCAACGTACATGAGCTAGTCGCGCTGCGCGGTGCCGATGGTGTGCATCGCGCCCTCGTCGAGCCACTTGCCGAAGCACATGAGCACGAGGATGTCAGCGAGGAGGACATGTTGTACCTCATGGCCGTCGTCCTAGAGGGGCTGTGCAAGCACCCGTCAGGGCACTTCGTGTTGCCGCCCTCTGCATCTCGCCTCAGCCTCCCGCCCTCCGGCCTCCCACATCAGTCTCTCACCTCCTGCCAACGGCTCCGGCCTCCCGCCTACCCCCTCCGGCCTAGTGAGCCAGCTCGAACCGTTTGACCTAGTTGAGCCGAGCTGGTTGTCCTGCTTGTTTGGTTAACGAGCCGAGCTGAGCCAGCTCGTCATCCACTCATACTTACAACTAGTTCGTAACTCCTTACAACGAGTTCGTATCTGGCCACGACCAGTTAGTAACTCCTTATGACCAGTTCACATTTAGCCACGACCAGTTCGTAATACCTTACGACCAGTTCGTCGGTCAGTTTGTGATCATGTACGAACAAATCACGACCAGTGTGTATCCCCGTGCGACCAGTTCGTGTTTGATCAGACTAAGCGACTTGCTTGCATATTATCCTTTTGTCTCACGATACATGGTTGAATTCTAGGTGAGCTATATGTCATCTATGGATTGTTTAATATTTTCTCGATCTAGTAACAGATAACTCTGTGTGGTCCACTTTTCGACCATTTGTGACATGACCATGCACTTTCTTTATCCGAGCACATCGAAGGGCCCAGAGATATCTCTCCTGTTATGCTAGGAGGGGCAAATTCTATATCCAACCAGTCACGTCTCTTCGCATGTTTCATAGCATACTCGAAAGCTATCTCCATAACTACCTAATTACGAAGTAGCATTTGGTAACCCCTAAATGTATTGTTACACATATAGAAAACCATGCTAATCTCAGGTCGTCTAAGGATTATACATCATCATTGTTTGAGACCAATTCATGACACGTAGAATCATAACAATCTCAATAGTATTTTAAAGTGAGCCAATCTAACATCATATTCTCTAACATATGCTCACACTATTAATTCAATATCCTCATATCTATGACCGTGGGACATGATCATTTATCAATACATGGGCTAGTCACTAGTGTCCCGACCAGTGACATCCGATTAAGGATTCTTTTATAATATCAAACAACAAATAAAAAACTTCACCAACAAACCATATATTTGCTATTTTTTTATAAATTATAAACAACCCAAGGAATATAATAATTATTATTTTTTAAATAGTAAACATATACTCCCTCCATTCTTAAATACATGACGTTGGCTAGTTATGATTTTAATTACAAGACGTCAAGCTTTGTAGAACGGAGGGAGTACATGAGAAGATCATCTCCATGATTCTGGAGGATGTCGTTCGACGTTGGGAGGAGAATTTGCGCGGGGCTCGGCATCGCCATCATGCGCCTGGAGTACTTCGTGGCCAATTTGGTTACGGGGTTCGAGTGGAAGGAGGTGGAGGGGGAGGTGGACTTCGCCGAGAAGCCTTAGTTCACTACTGTCATGAAGAAGCCGCTCCGTGCGCGGCTGGCGCGCAGGAGCAGGAGCTAATGCAAGCTATCTCAGACAAAAATATATGACCTTTGTAATGCACTTCATCATTAATTCTAGCAGTACACTTCAGCATACATGATATGATACAGTTACTACACTCTGGCGTCTCGCCGTTATACATCAATTCCACCGGTATTACTATATGATACAACATTCTACTTCTACTTAAAAAAAGTGAAGAACAAAAGGACTATATAGAACCAACAATACATCCACAGCTCCTCATGGTATGGATTACAGAAGATTTGTGCAACACAACTAGCAGACAGGACTATGCACAGTGCGGCTGAGATGTGGCCCCAGCTTAGTTTTGGTGGGGCCGAGCGGGGGCCACATGTCAGAAGCGCCATGTATAAACATGTGCTGCCGAGCTGTATATACACACATTACACACCAGCCTCGGAAGAAAACATTACATAGCATATTAAGACCTGACCTCGGCGACCTTGCTTGTGGCATCTGAGATCCTAAGATTGCAGAGCAATGCGTCACGCCCTGTAAGCACAATCTGGAAGAAGTCCCCTACTCGCGTAGACAGGGAATCCAACCCGAGCCGGAGCCCCTCGGCGCTTTTCGACATGCTGGAGATGCAGTTCAGCAGCTCTTCTCTACCTTCCAGGACACTGATTCTCTCAGGAATGGTAGCGTCGTTCTCATCACTGATGCCCTTGTCCTGCTTTATGTTATTATCTTGGCGCCCTTCGTCGCTTATTCTCTCAAGCATTGTCACTTCATTTGCATAGTTGATAGTCTTGGTATCCTGCTTCATTTCAGCTTCTTGTGTTCCTTTTTCTGTAGTACTCTCTGACAGCATCACTTCACCGTCTCGGGTAGAGCCATCGGCCAGCTTATGTTTATCCTCATGGTCTCCTCCCCGTGCAGTGCTTTCTGACATGACCACTTCCTTTGAATGGCTAACAGCACCAGCCAGGTTGGCAATTTCTTCTTCAAACTGAGCATTGCTAGTCAAAACATGCAGCCTTTTAGCGCATGCCTCAACTTCTTCCAGCTCTTTTACAGCTGCAACACTTCCTCTGGATAATTGCCTTCTGAGTTTCCCACTGATGTCAGTATGAAGATCATTGAAGGCTCGAGACCAACCAAACTTCTCAGGGACATGCAACTCCACTAGTGGCTTGGGGCTACCTGACAGTGCAGCCACAAACACGCTGCAGATAAAGACCGTCATAGCTTCGATTCCATACAAAGCTCTCATGAGCACCTTCCCCTTAGCAGAATTCTTGACCTTCATCAGACAAAGGTTCCCAGCAAGCTCTTGCAAGGCCGTCGAGCAGCTCTCGAGCCTCGGAGACCTTGCGTCCACTCGTTCCACCCACTCCTTAAGTGGCGCATCAGCTCTCTTGAGCTGCTCCCGTGACGGTACACCACTCCCAGAGTCCAGCACATGCAGGACGTACTGCACGAGCAACTGCCCTTGATCCAACCGAGCGAGCTCTGAGCTCAGCGCGATGCAAATGTCCAGCAGCTTCACGCTGTTGTTCAAGTAAACGTCCACCCACCTCTCGTCCCAATCCGAGACAGGCAGCTCGAGCTCGGTTATCAGGGTGCCTATGTTGGCGTGCAGCACCGACAAGCAATCAACCGCAAGCCTCATCCAGGACAAGGTGAGGACCTCCGAGGTGGCCTCCGGCTTGAGCTTCCTCAAGCTCAAGGCCAGGGAGTCCTCATACGAAGTGAGCAGCTCCTGGAGCTTCCGGGACAGGTGGGGTCCTCCCGGAAGGATGATCCGGAAGGGGTTCCCCATGGGGAAGAACGACCTGTGCCCGTCGTGCGCGCGACTCATCTCCACTGATGCACTGCAATCGAAGCAAAGCCTCCAATCAGCGCAGACACTATGAATACAGGCATTCAAGCAATACACAATTAACAACACAAACACTACACTCTGGATAGAAGCAAGCAATACACATGGTGTTGGTAGTACTTTGCAGTGTGAAAACAGCCCACGCTTCATAGAATCATTTTTAGAATATCCTTTTCCCGATTCACTCCGCGGGTAAGCTTTCACTGAACTGAAGATACAAACCCTAGCGGTGCCTCACTCTGCTCACTGGACCGCACTAACAGCAGAAATCGCAAGACATGGTGAGACTTTTTACTAGAGCATCTCTCATAAGCATCCCAACCATACCCTAAACAAACTAGGCTACCAAAATTTTGGGGAAATCGTAAGAACAGCTCCTCAATGGTGTGTTGACATGACTATAAACCGCAAGATCCATGACTCTAGAACAACAAACAAATTAGAAGCTGCCGCCCACCTGTTTGACCCCAGATCCACCGAAATTTCCCCCTAAATTTTGGGCGAATCTATTCCTCACGAAACCAAACAAGCAGCAGAACGGGAGTAAAGTGGTGCGGGCTGACGAACCCCCTTACCTGGATTGCGATACGAGCGCGGATTCGACGCGAACTCGACCGGGGGTTGCCGCGGCGCCGGATGCTGCGTCTGGCGAAAGCTGTGTGCTCGTTTACTTTTTCTGCGAGACTGAGGAAGGAGGCGACCTGGGCTTGGGAGGACGAAGAGAAAATAAAAGGAAATGGAAATTTGGCAGCGCCCGAAAGTTCAAGACGCGCAATTCGGAGGTTGGGGTTGGGCCGCGCGGGCGAGAGCGACCCGTTGGTTGGGCTCGGGTTTTCCCTTTTCTTTTTCGTGGGGCGGGCGCCAACTGGCCGTCTGATTGTCGTTGGTCGGCGTACTTGAGGCGCTTGTTTATTTCGATCGATGTCATTTTCTCTCCGGGATTCGGTGGTGTGCCTCCATTTGTCTGCTGGTTTAAGGAGAGGGTGATCCAATTTGCAGGTTTTCTTTTCTCCGGGGCAAAATATACGGACGGACGTGCATCATATTTTGTTTTTTTTTTTCGGAATCGTAGCGAGACACGGACATCATATTTCTTCATCTTATATTCGCTCAGCGAGCCTTGGTCGATCGGTCGGACAGAAAGTATCTGTTTTTTTTTGCATTTTTGCACAGAACATTAGACAGTGCAGGTGCAATCAGAGTGAACACGGAGAGACTAATCGCTGAGCTATCAAGGAAAAACACTCAGTATCCTCTATCTGCTCAAATGCAACAACCCACCTATTTGTTATCATGTTCATAAGTGAAATTACAATAGGTTTTCCTCATACCAACTGATATACAGACACATACAAACGGATATCGTTCATCCCCTATCCTATTCCATATTTTTTCCTCGGAGTCAGAGTCGAACACGAATAATGCCGGATATTTATTTATCTCTTTCGTATTCGCTACGCAAACATTCGGTCGGTCGGATATTATCCACTCTGTTTGCACCCCTAAAAATATATCACCCATAGCAATTAAAGTAGTAGTATTTACACATTTGTTCTTAGCTTTCGATCCTCTCAAGTGTCTAGACGGCTGCATTTATTTTCAAATAGTAGGTATCCACATGATTTTTTTTATCTGATCATCTTTCTCCGGCATACCTGTGGCAGTTTGTTAGTGGTAGTATTGGAAGAGATCGATGTCTGTCGTCTAGATTGCTGATTTGTTTTGAGGCAAATGGTGGCCAGAAGTGTGCTTAGTGTTGAGGAACCGTCGCTGGCAAGTCCAGTCCGAGCGATTACCTCGTATACAAAATCAGAATCGTAAGAACGATGCAAGAACACAAGAACACAACAATAGATGAAACACAGGTATGAGAGGGGACTGCATGCTGCTCTTTATTGCTCTTCCAATAATGAATTGTGTACAATGTTTGGGGGGTCCCCCCTCCTATATATAGCCTAGGGTGGATGAGGTGCCCACCCGGACCCGGACTCCTGGCCGGGCCCGGTTTCCTAATACTCCCCCTTGGGCTCTCATCCTTCATGTCCATGCCTCGCTAAAACTCCATAAAAACCCAGTGGGAAAAAATTTAGAGAAAGAGTACATGAATCATGTTCTACTATGCTGCACGAATTGTCTCATTAAAAACCTTAACCGAGAAACTTCAGGAAAACTCGTCAAGGGAAAAAGAGTACAATTCACCCAATTTCATTTAATCTCCAGGATTTACCTTTTGGGTACTCGATCTTCGTGATTAAGCTTTAGTAATGAGTTCGTGAAGGTTCTCCCCCTGAATTCTGTACTTCTCTAAGTCTCATCATTCCAATTCCACGTATGCACCTTTCAAAGCTAGATGCTGGAAGTGACTTAGTGAATAAATCTGCTAGATTTTCACATGACTTAGTATGCAGTACTTTAATTTCGTCCATCTTTTGCATTTCATGAGCATAGAAGAACTTGGGGTTAATATGCTTTGTAAGAGGACTCTTCACATAACCCATCTGCACTTGTGCAACACAAGCTGTATTATCTTCATAGATAATAGTAGGGGTTTGTGCGGTATTCAATCCACATGACTGCTGGATGTGGTGAATCATCCGCCAAGCCGAGGAGCATTCACGTGCGGCCTAAATGCAGTGCTATAATTTACGAGTGGTTCGTCGAAGTTGATACCATGCTTTGCTTAGACGATTTCCATGAAATTGCGGTTCCACCACACGTAAAAACATAGCCTGCTTGTGACTTAGCCGTATGCGGTCCGATAGGTACCGACATCCGCATAGCCCATCATTGTTAGGTCTTGATTCTTTTCGTAGAATGGACCAAGATCTTTACTTCCTTGGAGGTATCGGAAGACGCCCTTATTCCCCGCCAATGCCTTTTGGTAGGTTACGCACTATACCTTGCTAAAAGATTCACTGCAAAGCAATGTCAGGTCTAGTGCAGTTTGCTAAATACATGAGTGCTCCAACTGCGCTCAAGTATGGGGATTCCGGTCCCAGGACTTCTTCCCCCTCTTCTCTAGGTCTGAACGGGTCCTTGTCTTGCTGCAAGGATCTCCCGATCATTGGCACTTTCGAGGGATATGCCTTTTCAAAGCCGAACCTTTCTAACACCTTCTGGATGTAGGTTGACTGATGTACTAAAATCCCTTGAGGGGTATGCTCAAGCTGCAAGCCTAGGCAATATTTGGTTTTACCCAAATCTTTCATTTCGAACTCCGACTCCAGGTAAGAGCTTACTTTTTCAATATCTTCCAAAGTCCCGATGATATTCAGATCATCTACATATACTGAGATTATACAGAATCCATCCTGGGATCGCCGTATAAAAACACAGGGACAATCCTCACTGTTCGTGTAGCCTTTCTTACAGAGAAAGTCGCTTAGGCGATTATACCACATCTCGCTCGATTGCTTCATCCATACTGGTGACTTTCTCGAGTTGCACATCAGATAGATTTCTATTTGCTCTGTCTTGGTTCGGTACAGGGATACCTTCAGGTACCTTCATATAAATTTCCGAATCCAAGTTCCCATAGAGGTATGCAGTTACCACATCCATCGAGATTAAATATCTAAAGGTAGTTCCGCCCATGACCGGGGAATAGATTTCTTCATAATCGACTCCTGGTCTTTGAGTGAAACCTTGTGCAACAAGCCTTACTTTATATCTGACAACTTCATTTCTTTCATTTCTCTTTCGAACAAATACCCATTTATGCCCTACAGGGTGCACATGGGGAGGTGTGCGCGCTTCTGTGCCCAAACACCTCTCTTTTATTCAGAGATATTAATTCTGCTTCTATTGCCTTTTTCCAATCTTTCCAATCTGATCTTTTCTTGCATTCAGCGAGCGCTGCAGGCTCTGGATCAAGATCAATGATTGTGACAATTTTCTTTGCAAAATAGATGTCGACATTGGTTGTTGCTCTATTCATAGATTCTCCCGTGGTCACATAATTTATAGCTATTTCTTCATAGGACGGTTCTGCTAATGCTTCTACTTGCTTACCGCTGCTTTCAATTGCGGGCAAGTCCTTTAGTTTTTGGCTCCGATGTGTGCGTACACATCCATGCCGATGTCTCCTCTGTGGGAATATTCAAATCGTATGCCTTTTCTTTGAAGGTTCCATACCGGTGCAGTCTCAACGGCTCCCCATACATTTGTGGGAACTTGGTGATGGTGTGACAAGTCCTTCTTATCCTTTTTCTCCAGCGCCCCGGTTGCCATTTGGGATTCGAGGGCGGAGTTCTCGTCCTTTTATTCCGAGGCCTCGGACGGGATTAGGATACCTTCTATTTTCTTTGGTATTTCAACCTCTCCGGTGCATTGCGTGCGAGCACATGCGACTTGGTCACGCTCTTCAAATCACTAAAGTGGCGAGCGTTGATTCGCTAATGCTTGCAAATCTATTATCTTCCGACTTCTATCCGCTTCACTAGTGCGTGGGTCATGTGCATTAATTCCGTGGCTTGCCACGTTATTTCCGACATTTTTATCAAGAGGTTGATTTCCTCCCTAATGACGGAAACTATCCTCATCAAATATGCTATCAACCGGTCAGTATGCAAATCTCGATCATCGGGTCCAGATACTGATTATGGATGCGATCTCATAACCAACGATATCCCGGACTTTCGAGAGGGCCCATTGCGTTCATTGCGGTGGTGGTATAGGTACATAAACCTTGCAACCAAACCTTCAAGATGAGAGATTTTGGTGGTGACCCTTGCGCTAGTTGCATAGGTGAATGGATGTTGTATCTTGACGGTCTAAAATTGATGAGAGTTGTCGCATGCAGATGCGTGTCCCCAACACGTAGTTGGTAAATTACACCAAAAGCGGTCGGGCAATGAATTTTATTCGCTTAATCAATGCCTCTGCTAGTCCATTCGGTGTGGACATGTGGTACCGAGTGCTCAACGGTAATTCCCATTGCCATACAATAATCATCAAATGCCTTTGAAGTAAATTCTCGGCGTTGTCCATTCGATGGACTTCACATGATGATCGGGAAATTATTCTTTATTTTAATTATCTCGAGATCACTTTGCAAAAGCATGGTTTCTCGAGATAATGCATACATGCGACCATTTCGAGGAAGCATCGATGAGTACCATAAAGTACCTAAATGGTCTGACGACAGGCTGAATAGGACCGCAAATATCTCCTGGATTCGGTCCAGAATGCAGGATTTCATCCTTCACTTTGGAGGAGAAGGTCTAGTAATTAATTTCCGTAGCACATGCAGGCATACAAAATCTTACGGATTGGAAATTCTTTACATTGATATTATGTCCCCGAGAATTGTTAATTATATTTCTCATCATTCTAAGACCGGGTGGCCTAATCTATCATGCAGAGAGAAAAGTTTGAGCTTCTAAAAGATGTTTTCAGATAAGATAGGCCGCAGTGCCTTAATATGAGTGTAGTATAGCCTGATTCATATGAAGGAAGTCGTTCTAATACCCTTTTCCCATTCTCCTCACGCTTTGTAATGAGCAGGTATTCCTTACCATACTCTTCTTCAGTCTCTACATGGAGACCGTTAGCGCGAATATCTTTACAACTTAAGAGAGTTCTAGTCGATTCTGGGTACAATAAGGCTTCTTCAATGACCAATGTCGTGCCCATCGGGAGTATAATTGTGGCTCTTCCTGAGCCTATTATACAAGTATCGCTGCCAGCGATTGTCGTAAGACTACCAGCATTCTTGCTGATAGACTGGAAAAATTTCGTCTCTCTCAGTATGGTATTCGTTGTGCCGCTATCTGCTAGGCACACTTCCTCCATAGGACGTCACACGTGTTCTGATATATAAAGTGTTTATTAATATGGAGCAGAAAACAATCCACACATAAAGCATACTTCAAAACAGAACAAACTTGCTTCATTAATACGGGAAAAGTCTTGCTGGACACATCATAAGAATTTATTGCAAATGCTCTTCTAGAGCTTACAACCTTTATTCAATAATTCAAAATTCTAACATAAAGCGCAAACGATCAGAAACTAAGTGCCATGCATGCACTAGATTGAATCAGCGAAGTAAGAATTAACTTATGCCTGAATCCGGTCTACTTCTATGTTTTGTTCTTGGCAAGAACTGTTGCGGCACTGCAATGTCCAAAGAAGGAGTGGTAGGGTTTGTTGCAGGATGTCCACATCCATAGGTGCACCAATGATCGTGGATCTTCAATGCCCGCAATGGCGAGGTGCGCTCATGCTGTCCTTTGCCCTTCTTCTTTGCCTTGAAAGCATCAATCGCGTCTTCGCGGTTCACGGCAGAACACGTGACCAATGTCCCCAAGTGCCACATTTGTAGCGACTTTGGTCCTGTGACCATAGGGCTTCTCATCGCGTTTCTTTTGGTCGCCTTTCTTGACTTGAGCATTTTGCTTAGTCTTGTGGCTCATGACCTTACCCTTCCCGCCTCTGCGCCGAGTGAGGCTTTCACCTTGTAGTCGCTAGCATTGACTTCATGGCCAACTTTGCTACTAGGTGGTGCGAGATGTAGTTCTTTCGAGAACCTCATCTTGAGCTTCCGCAACTTGCATAATATCAATCGATTCGGCATATTCCTTAAAGCCATCCCGACGATAGTTGCGTGCGGATTGCACCGCATTTGGGTGAAAGGTAGATAGGGTTTCTCAATCCTCTCTGCAGACTCGTGATTACTTTACCACAAAGTCAAGATTTGTACAAATTGCAAAGCGAGTTGTACTCCCCACGGTCTTATAGTCAAGAAACGTAGTCGAGTCCATTCCGCTCGCCGGGGGAGATGGTGTACCTTTTCTCGAACCGCTTCTTGAGGCGGTCCATAATGCCGATGCGCTCTTCTCTGCCATATACTCATTCTTGAGAGTTAGGCAAAGGTGATGTCTGAGAAAATGAAGTGCCTGATCATTCTCCTCAGCAGTTGGGACGACATCCTGCGAGGTGCCGAGTCCGATAGCAGCACAGAGCTTCTTGGCTCCAAGTACGATCTCAACATCGATGCCCAAGTCAAACACTGCCACATGGCGGCTCCTCGAACTCGGTTCAGTAATTCCATCATCTGCATATTCATACAAGAGGTGCATAAGATTACTACTGGTAATGTGCATAAAAGGGTTGCAAGGATTCCTATAATGTTCCCGCATTTTTCTACGCATTTTCAAGATTTACTGCTATTTCAGTGATTAAAAGCAATATAAATAATTACAAATAATCAAAACAGTAAATACATAAAATAAATTACATAGAAATAACAATAGCAAGAATAAATATGCTTCAAATTTCAAAAATATGCAAAAAAATCGGATTCGAGGCCTTTTCACTGGAAAAGTTACTTTTAGTAAAACCGCAAGTTTCGTGGGTTAAACGTGAAATCTCGGTTCGAGAGAATTTATGCAGAATTTCATATTTTCCGAGGGGTTTTCTGCAAAATTTCATTATATGCGAAAACTTGCGCATAATTACGAAAACCTTCAAGGCCCTTTTTGCAAAATTCTGATTTTTCGCATGTTTTTTTTTTCTTTCGGCCCGTGCGCCAATTTCTTTGGGCCGGCCTTCATGGCCCAGCCCAGCCGAATAAGAGAGGGAGAGGTGGGGGGACCTCTAGGGTTTCCCTATTAAGGTGGCGGCGGCTCCTAATGGAGCACGAGGGGCGGGGCCGACGAGTGGTCGTGCGGCGCCGGCGGGTTCTTGCCCCCATCCCGTGCGGCGGCGGCTTCTTGCCCCCATCCCGTGCGGCGGCGGTTTCTTGCCCCCATCCCGTGCGGCGGCGGCTTCTTGCTCCCATCCCGTGCGGCGGCTTGCCCCCCATCCAGGCGGCGGCGGGCCGACCGGCGGCAAGCGGCGGCGGCGGCGCAAGTGCCGGGCATGGCGGGCCGGTGCCGCCTTCAAGCGGTGGCGGCGAGCGGCGCGGCAAGGGCGGCGGGCGCGCAAGTGCCGGGCATGGCGGCGCGCCGCGCCCGCCATGGTGCTCCTCCCCCCTTTTTTTGTTTTGGATTGAGGGCCGGCCGGCCGACCATGCGGGGCTGCCGGCGGCTTGTTCGTGCGACTGTGGAGGTGGCGGCCTCATGCAGCGAGGCGGCGGCGCCATCTAATTTTTTTACTGTTCATCCATGTGGATGTATGAGATGCAATACGATGTAAAACAGTACAACTGACATCGGTTCTTCCATGCAACCTCCGATCGGATTTTCCGGCGACTTCAAATCTGCTCGCGGTAGGTTAGAACGGATTCGCAATTTTCCAATCTACGGTACAATCGACATCCGCTCTTTCATGTAATCTGTCGATCGGCATTGTGCCGGCGACTTCAAGTCGGCTCGCGACAGATTAGAGCAAATTTGCACCGTAGAAAACAAATCTAGAAAGCCAAATTTGCAGAATTGAAAGCAATCTAGAAAAACAATTCAATATACGAGTGTCGTTCATCGACGGTTACCTTTTCGATGCGAGGAGAGTCGATCGTGCTGATAACGTGTTGAGGAACCGTCGCTGGCAAGTCCAGTCCGAGCGATTACCTCGTATACAAAATCAGAATCGTAAGAACGATGCAAGAACACAAGAACACAACAATAGATGAAACACAGGTATGAGAGGGGACTGCAGGCTGCTCTTTATTGCTCTTCCAATAATGAATTGTGTACAATGTTTGGAGGGTCCCCCCTCCTATATATAGCCTAGGGTGGATGAGGTGCCCACCCGGACCCGGACTCCTGGCCGGGCCCGGTTTCCTAATGCTTAGCAACAGTGACGCTCTTTTTTCTTCATTTCGTTTCGTTCATACCAGGAGAGGCCCATCCTATCCTACATGGGCTACGCAATTGGGCTAAATTGTAGTACCTTACTAATCGTACCGTGCTAAACTTTTTTTTTTTACAGCAGTGGTTGCTTAACTTGTAACAAAATAGGCCCATCCGCTACTGACCTCATACAGTACCCATGAAAGATTGGCCCAATATCACAGTTGAAACCAAGTTGTAAATCACAGTTCAAACCAAGTTTAAGACGAAGGCGAAAAAAGGGAGATTCAATTATTTGCGACTATCAAAGATATGCAAATTCAGAATTTGTCACTTACGTGTCTATGACATGTGATCTCGGGACCCAGATGTCATTCACACATAGAGCGACAAATCCTGAAATACACAACTTTGTAGTGGCAAATAATTGATTATCCCCGGAAAAAAAGAGCTTACTGTGTCCTCTAAAATAACGGCTGAAACCAAGTTGTAAATCACAGTTCAACTCTACTAAATATACGCTAGATTGGTTTGTTTTTGCGCTTTCTAGAATTTGATCTCGTGACCTATAGCTAAGCGTGTTTAAGACGAGACTATTCACCGTCGTCTTCGTGTCGTTGGTTGCCTGGCCGGGAGGCCTCGGTCCCTTCACAGCCACGGGAAGGAATCAAAGAAAAAGGAACGAATGGCCAGTCTACCCCACTAGTTTTTTTCCCCTTCTGTAGCTTTTTTTTTTAACGAAATTGCAAAACTAATCTACCTGTGAACAAATAATAAAAATGTCATTCCTACCACGCAAAATCACCGCGAAACCGACCTGCCACGCACCCTTACTGCGGTAGGTGGCCTACGCACGTTCCTGCCGCACGTTCCTGCCGCAAAACGAGAGCACGGCAGGAACGTGCGTATGCCACCTGCCACGGTATGGGTATGACCTGCCGTGATCTAGGTTCGAGGAATATCGGTTCCGCGCTGATTTTGTACAGTACAAGTGTTATTTTTGTGATTTCATCCACAGTGAGTTAGTTTTGCTATAGAAAAAATTGTCATTTTAGCTGAAAGACTCCCCCGCCCTCGATCATTGTCGCGGATTGATGTTGCCGTATCATTTGATTTGGTCGCCTGCACAACTGTACTGCCTTTCAAACCCGCGTCATTTCTCGTTGGATCATCGCCTCTTCTCGGCCTCGTATTCAGACGCCACCGAAATGTGGCCAAAATCTTCGCCATTTCACCGCCTTCCTGATTAAACACGTAGTAATCGTCCAATATGATCCAAGAGAAACTTCACGTAGGTAGATGAAAAGGCACCGGTCGCGAAGGCTTTCTGCCCGGCCTGCCTGGCTAGCTACGAGAGTCTACCAGACCTGACTCGCGTCACATCACCACGGTACTGACATGCATTGCCAAGATCGAAACGCAATCAACGGAGTGCGATAGAGGCAAACGAGCGACGATTAATCACCGACCGTGATCTGACACATCGGTAGCTCGTTGTTAGCTAGGGTTCTAGATTAGAATGCCGTTTCAGGCTTGGCACCATCTTCTCTGTGCTATACAGTATACACACGTTTCAGGCTCACTTTGGAAGTGTGTGGTGCTGCGATTATCTGACGATCGATGCGATCTTACTTGGAAATCGGAATCGAGATGTTGGCAACGGATTGCCTTGCGAGGGACGAGTAGAGACCGATAACATTTTTGTCAGGTGCTTTGAACGATCCTGAGGACCATAGCGCCTGGTTCTTTCTACCTCAAAACATCTCTCTCCCTCCTGCTGTCTCCCACTACCACATGATCGATCGATATAACCTGACGCTGCTAAAGGGAAAAAGGCAGACAGGGCAACGACGACCACTGTACGTACTGCGTGGTTTGTTCGCCATTGGAGGCATCTCATCTCGGCGTGAGGAGGAAAAAGGGTAATCTAGAGGCCAGCAAAGCTCCAAGGCCGGCTCTAGCATCCTAGCTAGCTCCAAATGATGCTCTTCATCCCTGGCCTCAAGTCTTGCTATGTATTGTTATGTACTTATGCCAATTCAGTTCGTGTGTAGATGCATGAGCATGTGACCAACCTGTCAAGAACAAATGCTCTGTTCAATCGAATGATCAATTGATCATCCCTTTTAGTTTCTGGTCCAGAGCTGCACAGCTGGGGCTTCACTATTTCAGGCTTACAAAAGACGTTCATGTTCCTGTTCCTGAATTTTTTACTTCTCTCGCTCGAGGTCTCCTTGCACAGTGACAGCACCATCACCTCACTGAATTGCACCCCATGAAAAGTACAGGCAGTGTGTGACTGTGTGTTGTCTTGCTCAATGGATCTTCTCATCAGCAAATCACAGAGCATAAACAAATGGATCAGGATTCAGAACTCTCTTACCCACCCCTCCTCAACTGCCATTCTTGCAAGTTGCACCACCAGGATATGGCTAATTGTCCATACTAAACACAGCATCTGGTGTCCTAATCATGTGCTGCATGCATCATTGACACACTACATTCCATGTGCCTCCTAGTGGCACACATGGCTGGATTGCTGCTGCAGCTAGCCATTGGCATCGGTCACCAGATGGCCCCTCCCATGAGCACAGATTTTCTCCTTTTTCTTTCTCCCATGGGCATCGTTTCCTGGAGGAAGATTGTAGGTGACAATTGACAATACACTGTCATACAAATTTTCTCCTTTTTCTTTATCGGCGACTTTACGGTGGTTGCCCATTGGCGTCTTTCCCAGCTTTTGATTAATCGGGCCGCACGATTTGTCACTGTCATATATTTGACAATGCTAAAGCAAGAACAGCTCTTTTCTTAATGAATTGGGGTTCCTCGGTGAGTGACCATGCCTGCTACATGCCGTGAAAGTAAAGAACTAGAGATCGAACGCATTGTATTGTACGCATGCTTTTCGATCGATCGATTGGACGTGTCGATCGAAGGGAAATGCGAGGTAATTTAGAGGGGGTACAAAGTTGAGGACAAGCTGTCAGATGTGTTTGGTTGCAAAAGGAGCCAGGTATATGGTCCAAAGCAAGAATCATGTAGTACTAGAGAGAGCCTGAGATTAGCTGATGATAGTGGCACGACGAAGAATTATGATTGATGTTTGTCGTCTCCATGGTCTCACCTCTGGAATGTGGTAGGAAAAATAAAAAAGAACAGGAATGACAAGTGCGATGGTGATCAATTATAGGGTTGTTTCATAGGTTGACCTCCATGAAGAATTTACTGCTTTACCGTTTGCTGGAAATATGCGCTGTAGTTTTCTTGATGCACCATGTGAATTTGAGTGTGATACAAATTGAGTTTGATATTCTAACTCCAGCTTATAGTTATATTCTTATACAAAGTCTTTCATGTGCTACTATAAATATATCCATGTAATTCATAGAGAAAGCAAGAGCTTCATTATAAACATCTTATATAATAATATTGTCTTTGTGTGTTCGTGGTTTTTTCTGAAAAGATTTTCCACATAAAACCAGTGTCTTTTGTTTCTATTTTTCTGTGCATTATTTACAACAAGTGGTATTAGAGCACACACGGCATCCGGTCAACAACGTTACGACGTTTTGTCGTGGTCACAACGGCTTGGAAAATCGACGTATTGATCTTCAGTCGTTCGTTGAATTCAAAGTGGAGTCTACACGCTCCTTCGCGTCGAGCCCAAAGCCAAGTCCTTGTTTGAGCCGAAATCGGAGTCACGTAGAGCACTTGGTATGTCAACCATCTAGAAAAGCTGCCACACACGCGACCAGAGTAGAGCCAAGAAAGAAAATAGCAAAAAGTTGTACAGCATCAAACCCGATGTGAACTTGTTGCTTTGAGACATCATATAGCAAATTGACCTTCTTTTCTTCATGTACATAGAAGGTGTATCAAGGAAGCCGCAAATTATTGCTAGGTACACACATATTTGGACCAACAAATTTAGGATTTCTTCCGCATGGCAACTTTGAAATATAATCTTCCTTTGTTGGATTGAGACACAAGGTTTTCTCTAAGGGTCCGTTTGGTTGGAGGTACCAAGTTGAACCGGATGGTTAGGTACAAGAAACAAGGTGATACAGGCGTTTGGTTGGAGGTATTATACCAAACCATCCCGGATCAAACCATCCACATTCGGGGAATATTCCTCAATGATGTTGCATGCGTTCGTTCAGAAAATTTGGGCGAACCACGGCGTTCACTCTCACTCCTCCTCTCGTCTTCCTCAGCGGGCTCGAGCCAGGGGGAAGCCGGGTGCAGACGAGTGGCCGTAGGCACACCGGCGCGTGGGAAGGCGACGGTCCCAGGCGCGCGGGCCAGGCGCGAGAGGGAGCAGGCGGGCTGGGCCACGGGAGCGCCGGGAGGAGCAGCGAACAGGGGCCCAGAGCGGCGAGCGACGGCGCCATGGGCCGAGCCAGAGGAGGAGCGGCGGCGCCGTGGGGAAGGAGCGGCGGCCGGCGGCGCCATGGGCCGAGCCGAAGGAGGAGCGGCGGTGCCATGGGCCGAGCCGGAAGAGGAGCGGCGGCACCGTGGGGAAGGAGCTCCGTGGGGAGCTCTTTGGGAAAGAAGCATGGTTATAAGTGAAACGGAGAGAGAAATAGAGAATATTAAGGTGAAAGGGGGATTAGAAAATTTTGGGCATCATCTCATACAACTAACCAAACACAATCTCGTACCACTCTATTCCGCCAACCAAACAGACTGCTTGAACGATCCCATTCAGGACAATTTCATCCAGGACGATCCTATCCATACCATTCAACCACATCCCACCAACCAAACGCTACCTAAGGCAAGCCAAGATGCGAGATATTCTTGCACGGCTCGATTTGGATGACGCTTTATTGGGGATCAACAAGATGTCCGCTGCATGATCTCTTGAGGAGAAGCAAAGAAAAGATTGTAAAACCTTATCTCAGGTTCATCTTCATCTTTCGATAATATTATGCAGTAGGTTGAAACTGGAGCAGATTTGCATAACCAAAAATCTTACTATTAAGATGCATTTGAAGCAAAAGCTTTATTTGCACAAGATGGCAGGCAGGTCATTATTGAACCACCTAACAACGTTCAAAGACGTAGCCTCGGATCTCGAGTTTACAGATGTAAAATATGATGATGAAAATTTAAGTCTTATTCTTTTTTGCTCGCTGTCTAGTTCATACTCTATGTTCAATGATACTATTCTATATAGCCAATATACTATTACACTTAATGAAGTCTATGAAGTACTGTATGCGAAGAAAAAGATGAAACTCATGATTTCAAATGAAGGTTCAAGTCTGCATGATCCTAAACCCTATGCAAAAGGTCTGCTTGTCTATGCAAGATAACAGGAGAGAAGTTCAAAGGGTGGTTCAAGAGGCAAAAGTTGGAGTAGAAATTACAAAGGCAGATCGAAATCCAGAAGCAGGTACAACTCGTGCAAGTATTACAAGAAAAATAGATACGACATATCCGAGTGCTGGTTGGTAAAGAAAAAAAGGAGAAAAGGAATAACAATTTAAGAAGGATCGGATCAACAAGAGGATAATACTAAATCCACTATTGTTACTAAGCAAAATTCTGATAGAGATATTCTCGTTGCCTTTGCTGATAATTCTAAAACCAGTGATGAGTGTATTCTTGATACAACCTATACTTTTCACATGAGTCCGAACCAAGATTGGTTCATGAATTATGAAGCTACGCCAAGTAGTTCTGTGTTGATGGGTGGTAATTTACCATGCAATATTGCAGGCATTGATTCTATTCGGATCAAGATGTTTGATGACACCATCAGAACTTTGTTAGATGCTCGACACATTTCAGGTTTGAAGAAAAAAATTATCTTGCTGAGTACTCTTCATGCTAAAGGATACAAGTATTGATGTGGAGGTGGAGTTCTGAAGATCTCCAAAGGTTCTTTTATTGTAATGAAAGGTGATATGAAGGCTATCAACTTATATCATCTGCAAGGTATTACAATTTTATATAATGTTGTTGTTGCCTCAAATAAATTATTTGATTTTAATGCTACTAATCTTTGGCATATGCGTTTGGGCATACGAATGAAATTGGCATGATGGAGTTATATAAAAGAAGACTCTGTCATGGTCAAAGCATCGACAAGTTGAAGTTTTGTCAACATTGTATCTTCGGCAAGCAAAAGAGGGTGAAGTTTAGCATAGCAATTCACTCTACAAAAGATATATTGGATTATGTTCACTCTGATTTGTGGGGGAGAATCTCGTGTTCCATCCCTTGGATGTGCTGGCTGCATGCTGACCATTATTGATAATCAAGAAGAGGTTTTCCATATTTCGTGAAGCACAAATCGGAGTGGAAGATCCTGATTGAAAAGCAAACTGGCAAACATGTCAAGAAGCTACGTACTGATAATGGCTTGGAGTTCTGTTCTAGAATATTTGAAGCTTTATGTAGATCAGATGGTAGTGTGAGACATTACATTGTCCCAGGTACTCCTCATCAAAATGGTATGACCGAACGCATGAACAGAACCATTATGCAGAAGGTATATTGCATGTTATCTAACTCCAACTTATCTAGGAATTATTGGGCTGAAGCCGCATCCACTGATAATTATTTGATCAATCGGTCACCCAACCTGGCAATTGATAAGACGACTTCAATTGAGGTATGGTCTGATTCTCCGGTAGATTATTCAAACTTAAGAATATTTGGTTGTCCTGCTTATGCTCATGTTAACAATAGTAAATTGGAGCCTAGAACCGCTAAGTGCATTTTTCTTGGTTACAAACCTAGTGTGAAAGGATAGAAATTATGGAATCCTAAAACTAGAAAGTTGGTTATTAGCAGAAATGTTACTTTTAATGAATCTGCTATGTTGCATGATAAATCATCTATTGAAGTTTCAGTTGAGAAGCCGCAGAAATCAAATGTGCAGGTACAACATGTTATTGACTTAAGATCTACGCCAAAAGCTAAAAAGGAAGACATACTAGATGTTCTTGTTGTCTTTCAATCACAAATAATGTTACATTGCAGCCGACAGACCTAAAAAAATATTCAAGCTCCCAAGATATTAATAGCAGAAGCTGATGTTGTTGCTTATGCTTCCAATTATGAAGATGCTATCTCTTCTGGTATTTCAGAGAGATGAATGGCTACCATGCATGATAAAAAAGCAATCTCTTGAGAAGAATGACACTTGAGAGCTGATCAAGTTGCCAATTGATAAGAAGGCTATTCGTTGCAAATGGATACAGAAGAAAGATGACATTTCACTAATCGAAGATGTTAGGTACAAGGCAAGGCTCGTTGCTAAAGGATACAACCAAATTCTATGTATTGATTTCACATATGTCATTTCATCAGTTTCGATTGTGAAGCATAGTTACATTTGTACTTTACTCAGCATAGTGGCTATGCATGATTATGAGCTCAAACAATTGGAAGTTAAACTTGTGTTTTTACATGGGAAATTGGAGGAAGGCATTTTATATGGAGCAACCAGAAGGTTTTCTCATTCCGGGAAAGGAAAATTATGCTTGTAAGTTGAAGAAATCTCTTTATGGTCTGAAACAATCACCCAAACAGTGGTACAGGAGATTCGACTCTTTTATGATCTCTCAGGATTTCAACAGATCCGATTACAATAGCTGTGTTTATTTGAAGATTGTTAATAGTTCAGCTATTTATATACTCCTATACGTTAATGAAGAGTTGATTGCTGCAAAAGATAAGACAGAAATTTCAAAGTTGAAGGCACAATTGAGCAGTAAATTTGAGATAAAGAATATTGGTACAACAAAGAAGACACTTGGTAGGGAAATTACCAGAGATAGACGGTTTAAAAAATTATACTTAAGTCAGAAAGAGTATATTGATAAAGTTATTCATCGTTTGAGCATGCATAAAGCAAAATCGGTGAATACTCCATTAACTGCATATTTTAAACTTTCTTCAGTGTCATGTCCACAGTCAGATGATGAAGTTGAGTATATGTCTAGAGTTTCATATGACTATGCAGTTGAAAGCATCTAGACCCCTAAAAATAATTTTGATAATTAATATTAACAATATTTTATTGGACTAACATGTGTGCTAAGATGTTTAAAGGTTTAGTCTCAGTGTGTGAATGATTACATGGATATGGCAATGCAAAGATGTATTGCAACATGTTAATGCTCCAAGAGCAGCAGCCTACCCTCATTTCAGAATTTCAGCGCCTCAATTTGGGTTTGATCGAGCACGGTTCTCTTGCTACCTTGGTTGTGCAACCAACCTTGGTGGACCGAATCAAGGCTGCACAGCAAACAGATGTTGGTGTGAGCCAAATCAAGCAGAACATCAAGGATGGGACAGCCAAGTGCTTTTCAGAGGATGAGCATGGAGTTGTGTGGTTTGGGCAGCGTCTTGTGGTTCCTAAGGTCATGGAATTGCGGGATCTGATTCTCCGCGAAGCCCATGACTCTCATTTGTCTATCCACCCCGGGGCTACCAAGATGTATCAGGACCTTAGTTAGAGATTCTGGTGGACTCGAATGAAGTGTGAGATTGCCAAGTTCGTTGCCGAGTGCGACGTGTGCTGTCGCGTAAAGGCCGAGCATCAGCGTCCAGCAGGTCTTCTTCAGCCTTTGCCTGTGCCAGAATGGAAGTGAGATTCCGTTGGTATGGACTTCATCACCGGATTGCCCCGCTCGCCCAAGGGGAACGATGCCATTTGGGTTGTCATTGATAGGCTAACTAAAGTGACACATTTCCTTCCTGTCAAGACTCAGCTCTGTGTGGGACCTCTAGCTGAACTATATGTATCGAGGTTTTGTGAGCTTGCATGGTGTGCTCAAGACGATTGTGTCTGATCGGGGAGCGTTGTTTACCTCCCGATTTTGGCATAGTCTGCAAGAGACCATGGGGACTCGTCTTACCTTCAGCACGGCTTTTCATCCCCAGACGGATGGTCAGACGGAGAGAGTCAACCAAGTGTTGGAAGATATGCTCCGTGCTTGTGTCCTTTCCTATGGGAAGAAGTGGAAGAAGTGTCTACCATTTGCTGAGTTCTCCTACAACAACAGCTATCAGGCCAGTCTTGGCATGACACCATTTGAGGCCTTGTATGGGAGGAGATGCAGAACCCCATTGAACTGGTCAGAAACTGGTGAGAGACAGTTCTTCGGCCCAGATTCGATCAACGAGGCCGAAAGCCAGGTCCAGTTGATTCGCGAGCATCTGCGCACGGCCCAGTCCAGGCAGAAGAGCTATGCAGATCGTCGTCGCCGTGAGTTAAGCTTTGAGCCCAATGATTTTGTGTATCTCAAAGTCTCACCTTTGAAGGGCCATCAGCGTTTTGGCATCAAGGGCAAATTAGCTCCTCAGTATGTTGAGCCTTATCGCATCATCGAGAGAGTTGGGGCTGTGGCATACAGATTGGAGCTACCAGCTACACTTGAGGGTGTGCATGATGTGTTCCATGTATCCCACCTGAAGAAGTGCCTCCGTGTCCCAACTGAGGAAACTCCGTTGGAGGTTCTCGATGTGCAAGAAGATTTGACCGACCGCGAGCATCCTGTTCGTATTCTCGAGGAATCTGAACAAAGAACAAGGAACCGTGTCATCAAGTTCCTTAAAGTTCAGTGGTCAAACCATTCTCAAGATGAAGCAACTTGGGAGCGGGAAGATCGCCTTCGTGCAGATTATCCATCCTTCTTCTCCGAGTAAACAGAATCTCGGGTTGAGATTCTTGTAAGGGGGGAGAGTTGTAACATCCCAAGTTTCATACTTGTGTTTCAAATGTAAGAAAATGTGTAGAAATTAAAACTTTTTCTTACATCATGTATTTCCTGTGTGTACTAAACAATTCTTGTACAAGAGTTATGCAAATACAAAATCACAAGTCTTTTGATCCGAATCTTGATCCTTCAAAAATAATCTTGTCGAATCTTTTGATCATCCCCTGGGAATATTTTTCCTAAGTTCTTGGGATGGTATGTGGCTCCTCTGAAAAATTTCATAATTTTTAGAAATTGTTTGAATATTTTTAGAGGGCAGTCAAACCTGTTTGACCATCAGTCAAATCATGAACCAGTACCTTGCAGAATTTTTGGAGAAAAATGCACTGCATAAAAACCTTTGAAAATTTTACACAAGGTCAATATCTAAGTCAGCAAGCTCCTGTAAAAATTTCAGAATTTTTGGAGTTGTTTTGCTACCTCTAATAAATCCTCAAAAGTCTCTGTCCATTTTAAACCTAAAACCTGGTTCACTGTTCCTTGGGTTCGAGTCGGACTCGGGCTCGAGCCACTTGACTCGGTCGAACCCACTAACCGCACCGAGCCTCGTTTTAAAGAGCGCGTCCAATCTCAGCTGTTGGATCTTAATCGCTCGGCCCACGTTCGCGTGAGCATTCGGACCGTGCGGATACACTATTTAATTTGGACCGTTGGATCTCAATCCAACCGTCCAGATTTATGAGGGCATTCGGACTGTCCGGCGGACCCATTTAATCGCAGTCGTCCATTTTCAATCCAACGGTCGCCGTTTTCTTTTTTGTTCTTCTTCCTCCTCTGCCTCTCCGTGCAGTGCGGGTGAGCAATGGAGAGAGAGAGAGAGAGAGAGAGAGAGAGAGAGAGAGAGAGAGAGAGAGAGAGAGGGCGGCTTCGTTGTGTCACTTCGAGCTTGCTCACGTCAACGTCTCTCTGTGGGGCATTAAATGCGCCCAGGCTTTCGGCTCCTCCATCCCGAGTCTCACTTGCCCCCATCATTTCTTGGTCCATGGCCGTAGCATGAACCGAGCTCACCGTGAACTCTTGTTCTTGCTCGAAACCCTAATCCTTTCCCTATATAATAACCCCTCTAGGTCCTCCTGGTGTTCCTTTACACCACCCCTAGCTCTTCTCTGTGTTTTGAGCTCAAAACCATTTCAAATCCTCAAAACACCATTGTTGACCCGAGAGCTTCAATGGCGATCTTGGTGTCCAGTGGTTCACCTTCAATCTTTCTTGTACCCTTTTGAACTCCTCAACTTACTTTATATTTCCCCTAACTTAATTTTGGGTTGCATTAACAGGAATCACTCCATTTTTAAGTTTGGAGATTTTCGGCTGATTTCACCCCCCTTTCTTCTCCAACTCCGGTAAGTGGTTCGTTTTGCAATTACTTGCTGTTAGAGTTTCTCTGAGCTATAATGAAGTTATGGTAATGAGTTGGTTCCACTCATTTTGCTCAGAACCTCATTTTCTACTTCGTCTTCCTCGGCTCCGGTGGACTTCATCGTGTTCAAGTCTTCCCCGGCCATCTTTGAAGCTCCTCTCGGTTAAAGTAGCTTCTATTTAGTCCCTAGTAGTGTTGGCACTCGCTTTCCTGGACTGCAGCGGAGCATTTTGCTGTTTTCATGTTTTGCCGAAATGGCCTCATACGTGTTTCGACTCGCCGGCGTTCTAGACCCCACCGCATGGCGAGGTCATCACCATTGGGTCCGCATCGCTATTGCGAGTCCATTTTGGTATTTGGTTGCGCGCCGCGCCGGAGTCGCCGGCGACAAGCATTATTCTCGCCGGGGTTTCTTTGGCGTAACCTCCCGTTGTCGTCAAATAATTAGGACACAGTCAATGCTTAATCATTGCCAATCATTAGAAGTATTAATTGTGTCCTAATCCGGCCTAATGTCTCACTGACATGTGGGTCCAACTCCCAGTAATCCCCTCCGCTGGCGCTAATCAGTGCGTTTAGGACATCATTAATATCTAATCATTGATTAGTTAAGTGTCGGTATAAAGGGCTGTCGAGAATAACCCCCTGTGCCACTGCCAGGTGGGTCCGTAAGCTTAAAACCAAAAACCAAAAGTCATTAGGGCTAATTTTGGGTTTATTTATTGCTAATCATTGTTAGCAATAAATGTGTCCGAAGCTGCCATACTGTGCCACTGCCAGGTGGGCCCTCAGTCCTTAAATCACCTCTGCACAAAATCTTTAGGACACATTAATTGCTAATCATCACTAATCATTGGTCATTAGTTATTAATTATCTGTCCTAAAATCTCCATGTGTCTCCCTACCATGTGGGCCCCGAGCCCTGTGCACATGTGTTAGAGCTCGTGTTTCTGACTCGCAGTCACTGACATATGGCCCCACGTGTCAGCGCTCCATGTTGCACTTCGATCAAAGGCCACCGTCCATTTTGCGATCTGCGGCCCAGATCTGAGAAACATTCGGACCATCTGGTTCCCCTCTTCATTCTGGACCGTCCATCTCACGATCTGCGGCTGAGATCGTGTGTGCAATCGGACTCTCCGATTAGAGGTGTGCTCAGAGCCGTTCATCTTTAGATCTGCGGTCGTGGTTGGCCAAGGCAACCGCACCGTCCGGATGCATCCTTCCTCGTGAGCCGTTGGATCTTGATCCAACGGTTGGCTCCTTTTTAGAGATCGTGCGCGTGCGCTGTTCTCGGCGCTCGTGGGCCGTAGGATGTTAGATCGAGGGCTCTCGAGCGTCCACGTCATTTATTTCCGGTTGAGTTGGATTTCATTTCTGTAAGTATTTATTTATCAACTGAAAATTGTGTCAAAACTTTAGAAACTCATAACTAATTCGTTTTAAATCCTTTTTATATGTTTCCAACTGTAATAGATTTCTGTGCCTCTGTAGTTTTATATAAAAATGCGTTTGGGCATGTTTCTGTCACAGAAAATTGGGTAACTCAAATAACTTGATTTCTGCCAATTTTGAATATCCCAAAAATAGAATTTAACTTGTAAAATGCATATCTTTTTCTGTATAACTCCAAATTGTGCAAAATCAATTTTGTTAGATTCCTCTGTTAGTGTGCTTTAATATGAAATAGGTTTTGAATATGTTTATGTTTCTGGAAAATGTAATGTGCTAGGTTTACAACTTAGAAAAATCATAAGTAAATCATTATAACTCCGAATTTAGTAAACTCAACTTTGCTGTCATTAGGATATCATAATCTACCTGCTATAAAAATTTCAGACCTTAGATCATTCTAGAAATTTTCACTATGAACAGTACCAATAATTAATTTAGTTGATTTAAATAGGCTGAGAAAGAGTATTTTGGCTGTAACTTTTGCATCCTAGATCCAAATTGCATGATTCTTGTTCCTAAAATTGTATAAAATCATCCTCTAGCTGCTGTGTAAATTTCTTGGGATTTGGATGTATTTTGCTGTTGAGTTTTATTTGGTGTTCTTCGTTCTTATTGGTTTTATCGTATTTTCGCGTTAGGTTCCGAAGAATATATTGAACCTGAGAATCCTCCTCTACAGCAAGAACAATCCCAGCAAGGCAAGCAGTTTGATCATGTTAATCCCTGTATTTTTAAGTATTTATGTTGTTTACAAATTCTATGTATGCATTGCTAAGTTTGTGTTAAACTATTGTCGATAGTTAACCTAGTAGATGCATTCCCTTAGGCAAATGATTATCCTTTACTACAATTGAGCCTAGGTTATTTCTGTGATTTAGAGTTCGTGGATGAGCACTTGTCACTTAGTAGTTTTACGGATTAATTGCTTAGCCATGCTTAGCTTCCGGTAGAAATGGGCGGTTATCGACTTGTCGATAACCTTGATCACACAAATGCTTACTATGTATCTATATTTCGGCTTGATGCTGGGTTCAAAATTGCAAAAAGCAAAAACTAAAAGCAAAAGGATTTGGACTTGAGCACAATGGTATGATGGTGTGATTTTGGGTGTGACTGGAATGGTGCCTGGGTCAACAAGGACTGAACATCTTGTTACACTAAACCAAACATTCTAGCGTGCTAACCACACTAGAGGGTATGGGACCTCTCTTGACTTAGTACTTTGGCGTGTATTGGCTTCGGGTCGTAGGAGGTCGCAGGAGGGATGGTGTTGGGAGCATTGTAGTGTCCGAAAGACTTCACCCGTGATTGGATTTGTTGTCTTTCGGCTTGCAATGTAAGCGTATGGGTTTCTATCCATACGAGCGGCTCGTGATTGATACACAATATTGGAAAACGTCTCGTAGGACTTAGCCGTGCCGGCATACCTTCGGAAGTGTGCTTTGTGGCTTAAAGGCGGTCTGAAGTGTGGGTACATTGGTACACCCCTGCAGGGTTTAAAACTATTCGAATAGCCTCGTCCTAGGTTATGGACACGCTTGGCAAGGTCTCTCAAGAGTTAGACTACAACCTTTTAATTAAAACTTGATGGGTGGTACGAATCGGGGGTTCGTGCTATGTTGTGGTGGCTATTGGGATAGTCACTTCCAGGTGGTTCTTGTATTTATTATTAATTCGCTGTTATATTCAACGTCAAAACAGATTTGTAAACTTGCTTGGCTTTGTGCAAAATGAGACATATAACCTCCACTTAAATAAGCTTGCATGTAGCATATGAATAGGTCTGCTATTCTACACGTCAGTCTTGCGAGTACCTTGTGTACTCATTGTTCTTGCTTAAATGTAAATTGTTGCAGAGGAAGAAGGTGAGCTCGATGGGCCTCACTTTTGTGAGTGTGTTGTGGTAGCATGGGCGACTAGCTTAGCGGCGGTCGGTTGCCTTGTGGGTTGTGCTGGCTAACCGGTCGACTTTTGTTCTTAGCCATCTTATGGCGCTTTTGCTTCCGCTGTCATTCTTGTATATTATGCTATTTGGCCGGTCAGCTCTTTTGTAATAACTTTACTTTATGTTTGTCGTTGTTGAACTTAGTATTAATGTGTATGGAAATGATGTATAATTTTGTGATGATGAGCATGTGCTGCAATTCTGGGAAGCATATGTCCATCGAGGCTTTGGATATTTGATTAGTAATGCTAGAACCATATGGAGGTTAAGTATTACTAGTTAAATACCCGGGTCCTCACAGAGTTGGTATCAGAGCCATACTGACCGTAGAAACCCCTAGCTTGGTCGCCTTTAGGATATTTTGAAAACTTACTTTCAAATGGTTCATGAAGGTTTAAGTAAGTTCTCAGATTTTACTCCTTACCTATCTTAGCTTGCTTATCTCACCTTGCTCTTGATTAAGTTTTGAAAAGGTTGTTCCTCTCTTCCTTTCAAAAGCTAGTCACTTATCGATTAAATTTGGTTTTTGGAGAACCATGAGTGTTGTAAATTGAAAGGTTGGCCGTCCATTAGTGAGATTAGGAGCTCCTGGAGATGAAGAATTCGGCCAGGAGAGGGAAGGCAAAATCTGGACAGCTAGCTATTACTAGTATATAGTGCTGAAAATGATAGGTTAATTCCACTAAAACTTGTAGGAATAAAAGGGTAAGAAGTGATATGAAATTAGCTAAATGCCTATACTCTATTAGGTGGTTATACCTTGATCTTTGGGCTGTTTAGAGCTAGATTTGAGTTCTGAAATTTTGGTCTTCTCAAACGATTACTCGTTCTTTCCATACGGGTTAGTCGTTTCGGAAAGTTGATTTGGTGACTTATGGTCTTATGCTTTTGTGGTTATTCTTGAGCCCTTTTAATTGAGTTTGGATTTCCGTGCTTTGGGTCTCGAGTTGTAGCTAACTTGTCTTAGTGAAACAGGATGGCAGGAGGAACTCGTAGTGGTCGGAATCAGCCGGGTAGTCCCGATGAGGAGCTTCCACCTCCTCCGACCATGGCGGAAGTCCTTATGCAGATCGAACGCAATCGTTCGGAGGACCGCAGGGTGTTGGAGGTCATCGCGAGGAACACCTCCACTCCCTCTGGTGCCTCCGGATCTGGAGGTGGTGGACATCAGGCGCGTGGGGGGCTTGCGGAGTTCCTCCGTACTCAGCCTCCTACCTTCTTCAGGTCCGAGGATCCCCTTGACGCGGATGACTGGCTGCGTCTGGTTGAGCGGAAGCTCAACGTTGCTCAGTGACAGGAGCGGGCACTTTTCGCATCCCATCAGCTGGAGGGTGCGGCACTCTCATGGTGGGAGAACTTCCTCGCCATGCAGCCCGCCGGACACGTGGTCTCGTGGGAGGAGTTCAGGTCAGCTTTCCGTCGGGCCCATGTTCCCGCCGGCCTGATGAAGTTGAAGAAGAAGGAGTTCCTTACGACAGTTGACCAACGGATGTGACAGTTCAAGACTCTCCTGGTGAACGTGTGTGAAGATCAGAGACGCATTTAACGGCATTAACTGCCACCCCTTCAAATACTATAAAGGGGGTAGCCCACGTTCTCTATAACATAAGATATGTTTAATAGCATTACTTATTCAATCACGATCATTACGATCATTTTATTACACTTTCTGCATTCTAATACAAACATCTAGTGTGTCTACATCAATACATGGTCGTCATTTGATAGCGTTCTTACATTACTTCCTGAGTAAGTTCGATAGGGAACCTTGTGTTACGATCATCGACAGCCCCGATTTATCTAAATCATGAAGTGTTGTTAGTATATGTATTGCTAATCCTGGCAAAGCGCATTGGAAAGTTGTTCAATGGATTTTCATATATTTGTAGGGTAGATTGGTGCTTGTTTACAGTTTGCGTAGACCAAAGATAGATTTGTTGGTTATGTGGATTAAGATTTTGCTAGAGATTTAGATAAGAGAAGATCTCTTACTAGTTATGTGTTCATCGTTGGAGGGTGTGCCATTAGTTGAAAACAGCCTAGAAGCTATTGTTGCCTTGTTCACTACATAAGTTGAGTATATAGCTATTTCCAAAGCTTGCAGAGAAGTTGTTTTGGTAAAAGGTTTGTTTAACTAGCTTTGTAGAAGTACGTCTTGCACTACAATGTTCTGCGACAGCCAAAACGTTATTTGCCTTACGAAGGATCAGATATTTCATGAGATAATGAAGCACATTGACATCAGATATTATTACATTCATGGTGTTATTGCTCAAGTTGATATTAAACTCGGCAATATAAGTACTCATCATAATCTAGTTGATATGATGCCAAAGTCTGTTCATACCGCTAAGTTTGAGCTTTCCTCAGACTTAGTCGGTATCATTCAATAATTCTATGGATGTTCGGCGCACAATGTGTCTATGCTAATCTGTTTCAAGGAGATCACGTTTTGTTATGGCTAGAGGAGGAATTCATCTCAAGGTGGAGATTGTTGAATTTAAGTGTGATACTAATTAAGTTTTAGTGTGATACAAATTTTATTTATACTCTAACCCATAGTTCAACTTCTACAATAGGGTCTTTCATGTACCATTATAAATATATCATTATAGTCTATAGAGAAGCGCAAGAGCTTCATTGTAAACAACTCCTCATACAGTGGTATTGCATTCGTGCGCATGTAGTTTTTTTCAAAAGAGTTTTTCACGTAAAATTTATGCCTCATATTTCTATTTTTATGTGCATTATTTACTACCGGCCTTCCTAAACGGCCAAATTAAGACGTCAAGATCACACGACAAAATGAATAATTAGTTCACGCTTTGTTGGTTTGAAATGCAGATGTCACATCACTATTATCTCCACGACTATGACATCGAGTCTATGATCCCCAAGAAAAGACAGGCTACACGTAGATCGATCGCCATGTTTTGTTTCCATCCGCACACCTGCCCTGCTCGCGTTACTTGCATGTCAATCACCTAGAAATGTTGCACCTTTCCCTGCTCGATGCAGCGCAATGAAAAGGCCTCGAGACTTTCTTGCCCAGCTCGATGATTTGGGTGCAGGGAGCGAGAAAAAAAGGACAGCCTCAAATCTGAGCCTCACGTTGCAGCAAAATCGTTACACGCTGCGAGCTCACGCACTGGCCAGGACACTGTCATGTGGCCCCGGGCACTCCGTGGCCCACATCCCAGTGTCCCAGATGCCAATCTGCAGAATGCATGGTGACCACGGTCTTGATTACAAGAGTTCATCAGGGTTTAGAGTCCTCCAATTCCTTCCATGTCTGTTTGGGACACCGAGATCGAACAGGAATCTGACCTGATGGTGTGCATCATTCTCCTGCCTCCATGCGGGCATGATCGGCAGAACTGCCCAGAAGCGACTACCTGAGAGGCTGAGACGAACACTTCCCCGCCACACATTTCGTTGCAGGGGGGGTCCCTTGGTGCTGCAAAGGTTGAGTGGACTTGGTAGTGCTCAGTGCTGGTAGTTTCAGCCATGGTCAGGTCAAGAGAGAAAATGATGCAGCTGTAGCCTGTGGGAGCCGCTGTTTTCACATGCCACTCGTGGCTGACGGATCATTTTGCAATGGCTAGTTGCTTCCCCTTTTTCTGACTCTTGGTGATCGAGGCTCTCATGACACTTGTAAATTGGATGTTGCTCGCAACATGCTGAAACTCTGATTGATTTCTCGTTTAAAGGAAGATGTAAATTGGATGCTCCTCGCAACATGCTGAAACTCTGATTGGTTTCTCGTTTGATAGATAGGAATTGGAGGATAAGTATCCCATTTTTTCATAGATATAATGCTGCATCAGGCATCCGGTGAAATGACCAGAGGAGCGAAATCTACCATCGGAGTAAAGTTCAGAGATTCTCCTTTCTGGCATGCGACGCACCTGGACTGATGGCTCGGAGCAAAAGTAGTTACCGGCTTACTGCAGGAACAAGTGCTGCATTCTGCTTTGATCCACTGTTACAGTGCTACTGATACGTGTAGACGGTGTAGTGCAGGTCACAAAAGCGCTAAATCTAAGCTACTGTAGGGTTTTCGACGAAACCTAGACTGATTTTGTGGAGGCTATCGGTTTACCCTCTATTCTTCTGTATTTTTTGTGGTATCACTTGCAATTGCATTATGAGGCTAGAGGGTAGAGACCTATTTATAAACTCCACTTCTATGTGTTATAAAGTGACCCACTATTTCCGGTACACCGTGAGACTCCTGAACTATGTCACCAACCACTATCAAACATGCGAGTTTTATGAGTCTAAAATATATTTGTTCCTAGTACACATATGTGAGTCACGCGGTATGATCAGAATATTTACGAGATCAATTCCAATCTAATCATGTGGGTCAGCAGCCTGCAGAGTCGATCCTACAAAACAAACCAAGTTATTCCGCCATGTGTTGTATCCGGATTAAATATATATGCATGTATATTAAATTCCAGTAGACTCGATCTTCATAAATATATCTACCATATTCCAGCACAGTCATCCTCAGCACCTCGAATATTAATTTCTTGAGTTAAATTCTGCATCAAAATATTTCCTATCACATACATCAATAATACGAACAGTTTTATATTGAGTTAAACAGACAACAACCATAACAAATATTGAAAACCACGTAAAAATCCAACAGCTAGCAAAGCAGCTGTTGGACTGGAGCACGAAACGGAAGCAACGTACGTGAGGTTTTGCTTGCTTCTGAACTTTCTCACGGTCACGGCAAACACATCGTCAAAAGCTGCATGAGATGAGATGAGATGAGATGAGAATCTGTCTATCTGCAGACTGCAGCGAGCCAGGGTCCCTTGTTACCCAGGTAATTCGATCTGCACCAGGCGCACGGTATTCAGTATTCTTTCTTTCCTGTCTCAAAGTGGCATTCAGGACGCCTAAGGAAGGCATCGTCTGAACGTGCTGCCGTCGTGTGTTCATGCGAAGGCAACCTACGTAGTGGCCATTGAGAACGATCAAGAACAAATGGCACATGCATCGAATTATAGATGGCCCAGGGCGTCATATCCTGGATTAAAAGAACAGATTTGTTAGTTCTTTAAAAGAAAAGGATCAAAAGCTTACCTCGTACTGCAATTCATAGTATTAGTAGTTTATTTACCTTGTTTTTATAGTGTAGGGTCCCGCCGTTTACTAAGACCACCTCGCCGCTGCTACAGGAATCACTTTTGCTTTATTTTTTTTTCAGATTCTTAAGACGCTCTATTCACCTCACTATTGTAGTAGTGGTAATGTCGATGCAACATAACGTGTAAAGCGCGGATCAGTGGGGAAAAATATTGGTAGGGTAGCGTGATCTTGGTCTAATTTGAGTACTGTCGTTTCTGCGAGAGCTGCTGGGCCACGTTCCCGAGCACAATCATTTAATCTCAGTGTTAGCAGCTAACCTAGGTGAACGCATATGCCGGGCTCAGAGAAAGATTTCAGTGTCAAATCCGGGCGTCGCTTTATGCACATTTTGCATAGATGGATGGATGATTCTTCTGGCTCCCAAAGCAATTAAGCGAGAGGCTTTTGCAATTAATTAGCCACTGGCTGAATGATTGGTTTTGTTTGCTTTTGCTGTGCTGTTCTCTGTTCAGACTTCAGACCGAGGGGGTTGATTTGAGCCATTCGTCTTGCATTGTTCAGGCAATCATTTGGAGACTAGGAACTACTCTCCCACTAGAATATTTGTTCATCAATCATCAATGCAAATGGATCCAGGTTTCCATCACTGGATTCATTTTGATGGTGCAACCTCACATTCATGGACGAATTCAAAGTTCCACGTACCCTAGACTGAGACGTGGAATGGAGGTAGAGCATTAGTGCTACTGCTATCATGCAATGTGCATGCTCATTTGTCCATTCATCTGATGCTACTATTGGATGTTAACACCGATCTGAACGAGTGGAGAATGTGAACGTGGAAGATTTGACCTGACCAAACCCACTTACTAGCTGCAAAATCAACCATGATAGAGATAAAGACAAACATGACAAGATCAAGTGGAGTGGACTCAACTCTCAGGGCAGCAGGCCGTATATCTAGCAGTAGTAGGACGGATCTGGTTCCTCTGTATTACGGCAAGTTCCAACATTGAATATTGTTTCGTAAGAGAGTGAACAGTGATCTACTATAGTACTATAGCAAAATGTTGTTGCAACAGTGAAAAGTATTGCAGCTATTTTATTGTGACGAAAAACACTGCAATTGTTGATCTCGTCCTTCGATTTTTTATCGGACGGTGAAGACCACTCCTAATGCCCATGCACTATAGACATCTGCATTGAATCCTTCGATACAGAGGATCCCAATGGCACTAACCAAAATGATGTAGTACTCAAATAGTCAGATATGCTGTAGTGGGAGATATTGGAGACCGGACTACTCAGTGCCATGAATTTGAGTACAAAAGAACTAGATTGGAATTGTGCTCATAAGTGTAAAGGCTTATTTATTTTTAAAATTCCAAAGTATATATTGTTTAATTCTATATTGCCTAGCCAAGGAATTTTTTGCCGATACGGTCATTTTATGAAACGTATTTACACATATGGCAACTTTTGAAGTGTATTTGCAAAAATAGCACGTCGGACGACGCAGTGACCCGCGCGCGCTCCCATTCGACACTGCGCTCGGGCGCAGCTCACCCCGCGCCCGCCGCCACCTCAGCTCCGCGCTGCTCTCACGCCCGCGAGCCCGCCACCTCACCGCCCCACGTCGGCCTTCCGGCGCAGCTCACTGCGCCAACCCAAAGAAACTCGTCCTCCGGCGCAGCTCACCGCGCCAACCTCTATCAAAAACGGCGAAAAAAAAAGGCAACACTGTGCCCCTAGTTAGCCGGCCGGTTAGGTTAGGTTTAGGGTTAAGTTAGGTTTAGTAATTAGATTAGGTTAATTAGATAGTTAGATTCTGAAATTTAAAAGAATTTTAAAATATAGGAAATGAGTTCTAAAAATTATGAAAATTTTTATGTAGTCTGCTGACATCGTGTACTTATTTGTGTAAATTTTTTGTAATTTTATCTATTTAGAATTATTATCGCTACTTCGTATCAATTGTTATCCGTATACTCGCTTGTTTCGGAGATTAAGGTTTCATAATTTCATGTGACTTGAAATGTATTTGAGATTTGTGCATCGCCATCTTTTCCACCGTCCCTCCTCCTCCTCCGCACATCCGTCGCCTCATCCGTAAATTTCGCGCCAATGTTTACGGAATTCCCGGCGCCAACGCCGCGACTCCTTCTCCACTCGACTATAAATACCGAACTCTGGCACTCGCTCTTCGCTCATATCAATTGTGTTTCGATTCTTGTTCTTGCGCTCGTCGCTGAGAACTCAGAGAACGTAACATAATTAATTTTATTGGGATATTAAGCGCTTTTCCTTCTTCTTCGTCGCTCGCGTTGATTTATTACTTCCAAGAAATAATTGATTACTTTCTTGAAGAAGCGTGTAATTTGTGTTATGCTTTTGTCATTTCTCGGTCAGCTAGTCGTAATGAGATAATTTAGGGGTAATTAATTAGTTGTAATTAGTTAGTTGACTAGTAATAAATTAGTTTAGTGCTAATTAATTAGTCGTAATTAGTTTAGTAGTCATCATTACAGCGTATTAAGTAAGTGGAAATGAAGTACTAATATTTTTTAGTGGTAATTAATCAGTCGTAATTAGTTAGTTTAGAGGTAATTAATTAGTTGTAATTAGTTAGTTCACTAGTAATGAATTAGTTTAGTCGTAATTAGTTTAGTAGTCATCATTACGATTATAGTAAGTAAGTACAAATAAAATACTAAGTAATTTTGTAGTGGTAATTAATTAATCATAAGTAGTTAGTTTAGATGTAATTAATTAGTCATAATTATTTAGTGATTGTTGTGGCTTTAGGTATTTTCGAACATGCAAGATTTGTTGGTGTTTTCGGCGATGGGCTCATGCGGGCGGACACGATGGGTTAGACCTATCGAAATGCCGGCAAGGTGGTCCAGCGAGAGGGCTCCACACGATGAATATTCACGAGCCGCGCCGTGCATCCGGAGGAGTTCGTCACGAGCCAACGACGAAGAAAGTTATGATCGAGGCGATCACCGCACGATTATGTGTGGAGCTCGAAGGTGAATGGAAGCATAGCATGGAGGCAATACATGGAGATTGTCTCACCGAGGCGCCATTCACGGAAGCCTATGGTGTACGTAAATTTCGTACATAGGGCATCGGAAACTCGATGATGCCGAGGTCTCTACAAGCCGCAAACGCGATCAGGAGCTCAAGATGGCAGCACGGAATGTGCCGCCTCGGGAAGTCCGTGCCTAATTTTGTGCCAAATGAGGCGGAAACATGGTGGTCGGCCCGCATCGATCGCCACAGTATCACCGGACGAGCCTCTCGGGTTGAGTCCGACGAGGACACCGACCCAAGCTCGGATGGTACCGACGAGGACGCACACGGCCGGTGGTCCCACGTGGCATCAAGACTTGATGATATCGCGGTCGCGTTCGCTCGTACTACCGCAAGAAGAAGGCTCCTAGTGGGGTTTGAAGCGACACCCTCTTAGTTGGGCGCTTCCCGACAAGGGGGTCGCTCAACAAGCTATAGCACGGTATGCCCCGTCCATCACCGTGTGTACCGAGTGCACCGGTCCAACCTGAAGAAACGCAGATGAAGTGCGTAGTAGAAGGCCGCCTGGCAAGATCGGCGCTTCGCGAGCAAAGATCTTGGTCGATCTTCACGATCAAGGAGTTGATCGACCACGATTGCGAGCTTAGTGAGCCCCTGCAAAGATCGGAACGTGACTTCGCATATGTTGCAAACCTCATCACGCACCTAGTTGAGGCGACGTGTCTATCTCCCCCAAGCTGTTGATGTCGGAAGTCGCCAATAAGGTTGGCTATCCAGTTAGCTACAGCAAGGTCCGACGAGCCAAGCAGAAGGTTATCGAGACTATGTACGGGACATACGAAGAGGCGTACAACCTTGTGCCGAGATTGCTTCACCAGATTGCCGAATCAAACCCCGGCACGTACATAAACAAGCTTGACCGTGAAGATGCTAGCAAAGGGCCCAACCGCTTCATACTGGACCGGGTGTTCTGGGCTTTCGCTCAGGCCATCGGGGGCTTCAAGTTCTGCCATCCCGTGCTAACCATGGATGGCACTTTCCTTCTGAGGAGGTACAAGGGCACCATCCTCACCGCGGTGGCAGCTGATGCGAATGACCAGCTTCTCCCGATGGCATTTGCCATTGTGGAGAGTGAGAACACATCCAGCTGGCTGTGGTTCTTGAAGAACGTGAAGAGGCGGTGGTGGAGACCGGCCCAGGTCCGCTAATCACGCATCGCAATCTTGGGTTGTTGGCGGCAATCAAGACCATGCGAGGTTCGACGGATCCATCTCACCGGTGGAACGACATGCAATCAAGGAGGTGCATGAGGCATCTTGCATCTAACTTGTTCACGCGTTCCGCATCAGAACTCATGAAGACGTTCAAAGCATTGTGTCCGCAGTAACCGAGAGCGGAAGTTTGAGTCTATTTGGAGAGACCTCGAACAGGACCACGAGGCATACAAGGGAGTCCACTCGGAGGGTGCAACCCGAGAGCGCCATAAGCTTCTCCGAGTGGATTAACGCCACGCTCCCGAATTGGAGAAATGGTCCTCCTCTATGACATGACGGTGCGAGATACGGATTATGACGACCAACATGTCCGAGGTCTACAATAGCGTCCTCAAAGGTGTGCGCGGCCTCCCTATCACCGCGATCGTTCAGAGACATGGACTCGCATCGTTGGTTATTTCGTCAATAGAGCCACCGCACCAAGCGGCAGATGGACGAAGGCAAGCGGTGGTCGAGAACATGCGAGACACATGGACCGGAAGATGGAGAAGGCTCGAATGCACGACATCCGGTGATCGACGGCCTCGGGAGAAATGCGAGATCAAGCTTCGGCGTAAATACGCCAACGATCATGCAAGGGGAAAGAAAGCAGCATGCACCACAGGTGATGTGGCGACATGCACCGCAACAAGCCGAAGCTCCTCCACAAGCCATGCTCGCACGTACAAGGCATGTGCACAAATGCGCAGATGGCTACACCATACATCTCACGAGTACTACGACATGCGGCACCTATTCGGTACATGGAGTGAGAGTTTCACTCGCACGGCTTGGAAATGAATTATAAGGATCTTTGGCCGGACATGGTGCAATGGGGTCCCAACAGGACTTGAAGAGAACGAGGAAGGGGCGACGGCAGACGCGCGCTTGCATGACATGGATGCTAGTCAACGTAGCGATAGCCGCACAATCAAGTGTAGGATATGCAAGACCCTGGGCACTCAATGAAGGATTGTCCCAATAGACCTAGCTCGTCCTGGTCGTTATTCGAGGTCGTAATTTCAAGTTTTCCGTCTTCCTTGTTATGTCTCGATATTTGGATTTTAGGTTTTGGATATTAGGGTTTCATGGTTCCAAATATGCTATACTTTCCTTACTTTGAATGTATAAAAATGCTAAATTGCAAGTCCATTGGAGATGTCGACATGCAATGCACGCGACGCATCCATTAAGCGATCCACTCGATAAAAGGCAACGAGAATGACATGAAGCAATCCACTCGATAAAGGCCACCACAATGATGCATCGACCATTAAGTTACATGGTTCACGAGATTGAACATAATTGCGTAAATAAGGGACGAGTGCGAGGTACAAGCTTCTGCGGTCGTGCCTAATGGTAGATGGTGTCTCGCGCTACCCACATAGAGTGTTGTTCACGGGGCCGCCTCGGGCGTGGGTTGCCGTCATTGTAGTGGCACACACATATGCGGCTAGGGTTCGCAGCAGAAGATGTGGGATCATAGGAACTTCCTATGTTTACGACCTCCTCGTTGCCTCTCATCGCTGCATCTGTTGGCGGAGGTCATCGTTTTCCTCGTTGAGATCGCCAATCCGTGCCTCCAACTCAAAGATTCGGTTCCACAATCTATCCACATACACCGCAACATGTCGCTCAAGGGAGGATCGATCCGGCGGACAAAGTCGCATTTCACCATCTTTGGAAAGGAGGGTTAACGGGGAGGCTCTATTCGCGATGCGTAAGGAAACAACACTAATTGTACCCGAGTGTGGGCATCGGAAGAAACGTCGTCCGCCATCGAAAGGGCCATCCAAGACCGCACGACAGCGGCCCCGCTCAGTGTCCGCATTTCGCCATACCGGTTGAGCACGCTTGTTCGGCATCAGCAGTAGTTAGGCCCAAAGTCCTCCCTCCTTTGAAGGAAGGTCTTGCTTTGGCGACCCCGGTTGGAATGGTCCTATTGTTTCGCCATGGTATGTCCTACTTTCGTCGCGTGGGGCGTGCATTTTATAGCCCGCGGGGTGAGGCTTGTAGATGATGAGACCAGACGTGACTGCTCCCTACAAAGTAAGACGTGACAACACTCTGCCTGCTCAGCTTTTCGGATCGAAAAGACAAGACTCTGCAAAGTAGGACATGACGTTTGCACGCAAAGTAAGACGTGATAACACTCTGCGTCCTCGGCACTTTTCGCATGTAAAAGACAAGACTCTCCAAAGCAAGACGTGACATCTCTGTAACATCCCAAGTACACACATAACAACCAAAATACGTGTACAAATATAGTAAAATAAAATCGCATAACACGCGATACTACACGGCTCACTCTTTCGAAGTCACTACTCTCACGCGTGCGCGCGTGTGCGGCCTTGTTTTGCGCCGAGCATGACTCGTGAAAATCGTCCACCGGTCCGGAGAGCACGTGTCGGTGCGGAGGGGTAGGGAGACCGTTGAGGCGGAGGTGGACCGATGTCGACTGAGGCGGTGCACGTAGCCGTACATGTCATCGTGATCGACCATGCCGACTGGGACAACTCAGGAATTGATCCTGCGGAGGCTATTAAACCACTTTGGGGTTGCGATGCCTGCAACTCTGGTTGCGCGGATGAAGTCAAGCCTTCGACGTAGGGGGCTCCGCGTACCCGGAGGAGCTCTGGCCTGGAACATACTGTGGGGCACCGAACCCAGAGGAGCTCTGGCCTGGAACATTGTGGGGCACCAAACCCGGAGGAGCTCTGCCCTGAGTACGCTACAAACCCTGGCTGCCATTGATCGTTCCCTAGCGTCGTGTACTGCTCCCTCACATGAGCTGGGAGGCCCGTATCCTCGTCATCAGTCGACGTGAACTGGCCGTCCCCCCCACGGGCAACTGAAGGCGCAAGACGGAACAATGTTAGTACAAGTAAGCACTCTGGACGTAAAGTAACAACCTCGTACCTCCCGGATATGCACTGCAGATAAGCGAGGCGAATCACGATCCAGTATCGGTCGGGACGGCGAAGTGATTCATCCCGACGAACCTACCGCGAGAGAACGACATGATGTTAGCGGCATGTATGGCATAAACCAAAAAACAGAACGTAAATTTGCACATAGCGACTTACCCCCGCGGCGACCTGTCCCGCGGATGACCGACGGGAAACGCTACGACGCCTGCCGGACTCGCTAGGTAGTGCTGAAGACCTAGCGGGTGAGCACGGTCCCCCCAAGCCACTTCGAGCCCGATGCGCAGGGTGTCGTCCCTCGAACGACCGCAGCTCAAGTTCTTTACTATTTTCTTCATCTCCGCGCGAGATGTGCTTCAAAACTTTTATACCCGGGGTTCTATCGAAATTTCTTGAGGGCGTCGTCCGATACGCTCTCGGACGTCGGCGCCGCTCAAGCGCGATGACATCGAATGAGTTCATTAACAAAAGGTGCGAATGTCGTCAATGAAATCGCGAACGTGAGGTCGTAAGTGCCGTCTGGCGTCGTCAAGTCGGGAAGCGATGTGACGATGCGTGCATGCGCGAGGCTCTCCTCGTGGTGCGTCGGTGTGTCACCTCCTCTGGCGCCCGGAGGAGGAATAGTCGATCTTCGCGCGCGTTCGGCACGTACCACTCCATATGCGCACCATCGACTCATGGTCGTGCGGACGCCGCTCATGCCGATATCCACGCGCGCCGTGTTTATCCATGTCATAGTCCACTTCTCCCGATGCATTTGCGATCCGAATCGCCCACCCCACCTCGCTTGCTCGCATTTCGGAAAGATTAATGTTAGAAAAGAAGATGTAAGGATGCGAATATTACTCGGATAAAGTTTGACTCACGGTGTATCTTTCGCTCCGAGAGCACGCCGTCAGGGGCACGATCGGTACAGACTAAATCGCCGCATTCTGCGCGCCACGCGTAAGGCTCCACCATATGTGAGAACACCGGTGGCATGTCGTCGCACTGTGAGACGTCCGGATGCATTGGATGGACGGCGCGCGCGCTTCGTCGGCAGAAACCAAGATGCCATACACACCGATGATGTCGCTCTCGTGCAACGACTCAAACTCGTTGTGGTACAACGAGTAGCACCTCGCCGGTCTTGCGCTGGCCCCGCGCAGACGGGCACCAGTCCACCGTAAGCCCATGGTGGGCGCGTCTACGGCGTCATGTGGGGGGGTCCGACTAAAGGGTACGGGTGCACCGCTTTCTCTATGGTCGGCCGCCCAATAGGGAAGTGCTCCCAACTCCACAGCTGCAGGAGCACGTAGCAGACGGCTAGGTTGGTAGCAGTGCTACCGTGTCGCGAAGCGTCACACAACCCCCGGTATGTGGCGCAAAGGGCGGTGATCCCGGCTATACGAGGCATTGGCGATCCGCGTCAACCAAAGACTCGGCGATGGGGATGAAGGGGTTCAAAACATCCCCTTTGATGTTGGAAACATGACCCAACCAAAGAGTAGAATGTAAGCAACGAGTGCGTCCTAACGACCTCGTCGGTGCACCCTCGGGCATTTCTGAAATGCCTCACCAAGTCCGGGATGCCACGTGCACCCTCCGGATAGATTGGCCAAAGCGTTGCTCCACTCGCCTTCCATCCGCACTCGCAGGCCCGGAACAAGCGGCACACGCCGGATCGGAGACCGGTCGAGAACGACACATCCCGTAGGGTGACCGTCATCTCACCCCACCGAAAGTGGAAGGTGTGCGTCTCGGCCTCCACACTGCCGACAAGTGCGGACAGCGAGCTACCGTCGATGGTGAACCCGCGTCCAGCGAGACCATCTCGCAAAGGGCAACAAGCCCGCTCGTGCGAGGATCGGGGCGTAACGATCGTCGAAGCGCCACCGATCCCTCCCGCCCAAGCGCCCGGCGGAGGGCCATCGCGTCGGCGGTGAGCCACTGACTTGCACCGGTGGTCCTCATCGTAGAATGGTTCCAGAGCTCCGATGCAGACATGCCTAGCAACACATGCATAGAGAATATTAGTCGAATATAGCTAATGAACATAAATGATTGTAAATTAATTTCAATTCCAAAATTTTACGTGGTAGTAACAAGTTTCAAACCTTGTGCATGTTCTTAGCCATAGTGCATGTTCGCTAACACCGAGTGCATGTTCTAAGCCATAGTACATGTTACGCTAACACCGAGTGCATGTTCTAAGCGATAGTGCATGTTGTAAGCTATAGTGCATGTTCGGCTAAAGTACAATAAAAAGAAACCAACACAATTCTAAGCCATAGTGCATGTTACGCTAACACCAAGTTAAAAATTTAAAATTTTACGGTCAGTTCAACACTAACTCTAACAACAATAAGTCCGCTAACACTAACCCTAACAACAAGAAGTGCGCTAAGTAGACTAATTGAAAAGAAAAGGCTTTGCTAAGTCCGCTAACACTCTGTCTCCTCGGTTTCATTTCAATTCTAAGTCCGCTAACACTCTATTTCAATTTTGTTTAACGACCTCTAAATATTTTAATATTTTACATCAAAGCTCCTCACACTATGTAAATCACCGAGTTAAAATTTACAACACTAACAACAATAAGTCTACTAAGTCAACTAATCGCGTTGCTAACTACTAAGTATTCTAATTACGTGCTAATCACACTAAATCTTCCAATTTTATATTCGAACACTTAGTCAAAATATACCGACTACATAACTATAACTACTTAGTTTCTACAATAACAAACTACAATTCATCTAATCACATTCTAATCACATTGCTAAACCTACCTAAAACTATAGCCGAATGCGAATGACACCTACCTTTTCTAGGTGCTCAGACGATTTCAACTTCTCTCTGGTTGGCCTCTACCTTCTCTGCCATGAGCTCAGTGCGATATGAAGTGAACTATTAAAAGAACGAATGAGCCACTACGAATGCAGTCCCGCTAGCTCTCTCCTCCACTGCTCTTAAAGAGAATCGTTACCCCGCGCGCAAAATAAGCCATAAATTTCGGCTCACAATTTGAGACAAGAGGCAAGAGGTGACAGATCAATGCTTTCGGTGGAAAATACAGGAAGTGAGGGCCTCCTTTGCATCTTTTCATAATCAACACATGGCCAGGGCCTGGTTCAAATGTGTAAACAATCAACACCTGTTGCAAATGGAAGGAGTGAGGGCCTTCTGCAAATAGTTCAAATGTGTAAACAATCAACACCTGTTAGGGCCTTCTGCAAATGGTTCAAATATGGAGGCCGGGAAGGGCCTACTGCAAATGAAGGGCACTCATTCAAATCTTTGCTATCAACACATATTAGAATAACACAATCATATCGATTAACAATAAAATATCTAAAAAAATAAAATTATACAAAATTTATACAAACAAATAAAATTTCATTACACTACACAAAAAAAATTCGTAATTTTTTCAACTCATTTTTATATTTTAAAATTACCACAAATTTTCCCTAACCCTAACCCTAATTAACCTCTCACTTAATCTCTCAATTAACATTTTTTGCCTCATTAGTAAATTGGCGCACACGAGGAGGCGGCGCAGCTCACCCTGCGCCGGGAGGGGCGATGCTGGCGTGGCGTGCAAGTGGCGGCACAGGAGGCCGGCGCGAGCTCACCCTGCGCCGGGAGAGCGATCTGTGGGAGGCGGGCGTGGCGGCCTGCGTGGCGGCGCGTGAAGCGAAGCGAGGCGAAGGCGGCGCGGCGCGTGGTGGCGGCGAGGCCGGCGCAGGTGAGCTCGCGCCGGGAGGTGGCGGGCGCGTGGCGGGGCGATGCGGCGCGAGGTGGGCGGAAGGCCGGCGTGGCGGGCGGTGGTGGCGGGCTCGCGCGGCGTGAAGCGCGCGAGCTGAGGTGGCGGCGGGCGCGGGGTGAGCCTGCGCCCAGGGCGCAGGTGTCGCAATGGGAGCGCGGGCGCGGGGTCACCGTGCGCCCGACGTGTTATTTTTGCAAATACACTTCGAAAGTTGCCATATGTGTAAATACGTTTAATAAAATGACCGTATCGGCAAAAACTTCCCTAGCCAAGTGGTCGGATAGCAATTTATAAGGTGGAGTCCTTGTCACCTCTTGAAACATGTGACATATGGCATGAGGTGACATGAGGAGGACTATAGCTAAAGTCACACACACGCACCTAGTCCACTTTTGTTTTGCTAATCGTGCATTTCTCTCTATTGAAATAATGTGCTCGAAGTCATAGACCGGTGTGGTCAAAGCCATAGACCAGTGTGGTCGAAATAAAGTGGTTGAAACACTGTGGTCGAAATAAAGTGATCGAAACACTGTGGTAAAAAAATAGTGGTTGGATCCATAGATAAGTGTGATCGAAATACACTAGCCGAAGCTGTAGACCAGCGGTCGATTCTGTAGAGCAGTATGTAATTAGGATCTGATAAACAATGATTAATTATCATTAATTGATTTTGAATTAGCAGCACCAGTAGTTTAATATGTGCTTTATTATGCAGTTACTGGAGAGTAATTGTCTCGAACTTTAAAAGTTCTGGAGACGTCCAGACCTGAGATCGATTGATTCACCTTCATTTATTCTTCTTTCTCTCTGCTCTACTGTGCTGGAGAGTTGTGCTGTCGAACCAAGCCGTCACTTCTCCTTGGCGTACACCAGGAGGGAGGGTGAGCGGGTATCTTCAAACCATTGTCGTAGAGTTCACCTGCACAGGACGGTAATAAGGTTTCTGTGCAGCGCATTTGCACGACCGCTCGTTGTGCTACTTCATCTACGTTCTGCACTACTTCGAGTCTACACTGCTTCATGTTCTTCATTGTACCAGACTATAAGTTGGTTGTGTGACCAAACTATTCTGATATAATCCTATTATTATGTATGTTTAAAAATGCAATGAGTTGCTTGTTGTTAGTATTGCTTTATGATTCTCTAATTTTATGTGATATTTGTCTGATAATAAGATTTGGAATTAAAATATTGTCCATATTTTTAACAACTCTTCATGCTATTCAACTGCTAGGTGCACCAGATTTCCACAAACCTTGGTAATTTTGTACTACTTTGGTTGACATTCTCTCTCTCTTTTTGCCCGGACTTTGGTTGACATTCGGTGTGTGTTCATCCTCTGGAACATGGGTTCGATGTTATTTCCTGCGGAAACGCTACGCGTACAAATGGTCTTCTACGAAACGCGTACGAGTAGTATAACTGAATGGCCACTGATCACATTCGAGCCCCTACCCCCATGAGTTTCACCCAGTCGTTGGGTCCCACTTGTCGGTGGGTGCACACGAGGAGTCCACACACATGTAATGTAAGAAGAAAACTCGGTAGGTACGTGTAGCAATGCTCTTAACATAATTTTTCGTTGGGACGTAGGACTGTAGGGGCAGTACAAGCAGCTAGTATACTAGCTAGCACAGAAGTTTGCTGGCACGTGACATGCATGCAATTTTATAGTGATCCTATGTGTGCGCGCTTAGGAATCTCCGGATTCAGCAGAGTGAATTAATGCGCTTGATCTCGCGTCCTACACGTCGAACACGGGAACTTCTTTGGACTGGGCTCCGATTAACCAAAGCGTAACGATTAATGTTTGCGTCAATAACGGCTGATACTAACATAGATGTCTCTATCTCTAGTAGTACTTAAATATTAGAGTTGGTGATCGTTCGTTCTCCCTCTACCTTCCACGTTCGTTGGATTGACATCTCAGCAACGGACCAGATCAACAGCGCACAACCCTAACGTTAGCGCCTCCTGCTCCCATGCCAGCGTCACAGACAGCCATCTCCAGTCTCACGCCACCCTCACTCCCTCTCCCCTCTCTCTCTCTAGTTACCTAGTCCCCACCCGCGCCGCCCTCTCCTCTCTCTCAAGCTCCCCACCAGCTCTTGTGCTGGCCGCCGCTGCCCCCCCCCTCTCCCGCGTTGTTCGCCTCCCACACTCACCACCAGCGTTGTTCCCCTCCCACGCTCCTGACCTCGCCGACACCGCCCTGCCACACCGCGTGCCAGATCAACCCGCGCCGCCCACCTCTCCCCACCTGCGTCGCTTGGGTGCGTGCCTGCACCGGATCTGGGAAGCCGAGGAGGAGGAAGAAGCTGCGTGAGGGGCAGTTGGGAATGGAAGGGGACGAGGACACGGCGGCGGCACACCCGAGCACCTCTCCCCACCCGCGCCGGATCTGGGACGCCAAGGAGGAGGAAGAAGCTCTGCCAACTGCCCCCCCCCCCGCCACACACACACCACGATGTTGAATGCACCACAGTTGCATTGCAGTCAAGGAAGCATGCGTGCTCTGGCGGATGCCTCCTTCCAAAATACAAAAGGTTGCTCCTCTTCCACATGACCTCCTTCCTGCACTTGCTCTTCCCTTTCTCCACACAAAAGAACCAGGTAAATAATTCGCTTTGCCCCCCTTGATAAAGTTTGTGTTCTTAGATGTGGTATTTCTATTGGTAAGTAGATTTAGATTGTTTTGGTATGCTTGTTAGGATACATATCTTTAGATGCTGTGTTATCATTTCTCTTTGTAGGTCTGGGTGCATCAATTAATGTTGCGAAACCGCCAAAGGGTTCGACGGTGGCGATATTTGGTCTACGAGCTGTAGACCATGTTGTAAGTATCCAAATTATTCTCTTGTATTCTTCGATCGCAATGAGGATGCATGTTGGGCTTGCGTTTAGTTACCCTACATATTTACATGATTAGGCTGTGGAAGGTGCAGGGATCGTAGGAGCGTCGAGGATAATTGGTGTTGACTTGAACCCCAGCAGATTTGAAGAAGGTAAATAATCTTGATTTTACCAATCATCAGTTTATTTCATGATTTCCGATACTCTGTTAGCTTATCTCACTACTACAGAAAAGGTTATCACAGACGGTTCAAAATCGTCACCACAGACAGTTTTCTGAACCGTCTGACCTTATGGGTCTGTGATAATATGAGGTCATCACAGACGATTTTTGAACGATCTGTGAAAAAAAAGCTATCATAGACGATTATGAACAATACCTATCTGTGAAAATAGACTATCACATATGGTTTTTGTGGAGATCATGTGGATATGATCCTAATCTTAGTGTGTTGAACAATTGGCAATAACGTCGAGGTGTTGGGAGAAACCCTCGTTTTCGGTGAAGTTCCTGTGCTGTCAGGTTTGAGGCGGTCAGACCGGCCTTGGTGGCGGTCAGACCGGCCGTGTTGGATTGTTTTGCTTCTGAGAGGCTGGCGGTCCGACCGGCCAGGGCGGCGGTCCGACCGGCTACCGCTGAGCGGTCAGACCGGCCATGAAAGTGGCTTTGGATTTTTTAGCTGGGCCAAAAATAGAGGGTGTAGGTAAGTGAGGAGATTCTACTACACTTGGTATCATATTTTTGGAGCCTCCAGGCAAAAGTTATATTCGTTTGAAATTTTCAGAGAGGTTGCGGATTTCCGAGCTGGAATTTGGTTAAGTCATGGACTGGCGGTCAGACCCTCCTTTGGTGGCGATCCGGCCGTGAGGGAAGCGATCGGGCCGCCTTGGTGGCGGTCTGACCGGTTTTGGCTTGGTTCGTCGTCCCGCGTGGCGGCGATGTGTGTTTGTTAGGTTAAATTCATGTTCATTAGTGCATATGTGTTGCATGATGCATGTTTTGGCTAACGTGGGTCAAGTTGTGAAGAACTTGTTCCGGATTCGTGTTTGCTAGTCTATTGCTGTGCAGGTGGCCTGCAGGTCTATGACGGTCAACGGCGAGGAGGATCGGGACTAAGCTTGGAGAGCTGAGGTCCAGAACGATCAAGGATGTCGGGTGAGGTGAGGTCAGAGGACTCAAGCGGGGCGCGGAATGGACAAAGGTGACCGAACGGGCAGTTCGGTGCGACTGGTTGGATCAAGCGGCGTAGGAGTCGTTGCAAGTGCTCAGTGGTGCTAGTGGGATCCGGACGGGAGAGACTTGACGACAAGGAGCCGTTGATCAACCTACACGTGGCGAAGCTGGCGATAGCTTCACCAGGATTGGACTTGGTCTTTTGGAGAAAGATCGAGAGAGGGGTATTTTGGTAATTTCACCAAATACCTCCTTGGTGACTTTTGGCTAAACCGCGGTGCGGATCGGCGCATGGTGAAGCGGTTTAGGTCAATCAATGATGAAGACATCGCTTTAAAATGCGTGCGTGTGTTAACCCATTGTGTGTTAGGGTTTAATGGGTGCCCTAATGGTATATTCCCTAGATGCTTAGCCTCCATATAAATAGGGGGTGTTGGGCTGGTTGCTAAGGCTGCTGAAGCCAAAGGAGAGCCAGTGAAACCCTTTGCACTTGTTGCCCTATTTGGTTTAGGGTTTTTGAGGAGAGAAAGAGAGAGCTAGGGTTTAGGGATTGGATTGAGTGTGTGCTCACGTGGTGAGCTTTGTCCTCCTAGATTGGAGTGGCTGTAAACAACAATCATCCATCTATCCAAATCAATCCAATAGATTTTTCAAGATGAGTCTCTATTTCGTTTTTGTGTTCATCCTCTCTATTTGAGATTTTGGGGGTTTCTTTGATCCGGGAGTTTTCACTTGGTTTTTCTTCTTGATCTTGCTTGCTGGGATATGTGGGAACACATCTAAGATCATCTTGATCATCAATCACCCACGAGCAAGTCTCTATATCAAGTTTTCGTTTTTGCTCGGTTTTGAACCCTCCTTCGGTAAAATGGAAAAAGGTCAAAAATTTGATGCGGATTTACTCAATCATTGCTTGGAATAGGTTCCTAATATCCTTAGGAAGGTGTGTTCCAAATTTAAACAAGTTTGGCCGAGTGGATAAAAAATTAGACCGATTTTAGTTTCGGTTTTCGGGCTGATTTTCCTGTTCATCGTGCTAGAGGTCAGACCGCCCATCTGAGAGGTCTGGCCGTTAGGCAAAATATTCGACCCGATTTCTGAGAGGTCAGACCGCCCGAGACTCTGTGATTTGAGTTTTTGTTGATTTTGCTTCGGGGTTTTGATTGGATTCAATACAAGTCTTCCACTGTGCTTGTTGATTGATCTTCATAGCTTTCATAGCTATTGGAGTAAACATCGTGTTGAATCCGATCGTTTGTGAAAAAGTTGAGCGTGCTCCTATTCACCCCCCCCCCCTTTAGTCACCTTTCCGGTCCAACATTTTTTTTTAGTAAAAACCGTCTATGCTAGTTTTTTTCCATTGCATTTTTTAAAAATTTTGAGTCAAACCAATCAACTGCTAGACAGTAGTTTCCATATACTCTTTCGATAGTTTACAAGAAGTTAATTAAAAGATACTCTCTCTCTCTCTCTCTCAATGGCCCACTCTTTGACAAGGACGAGGTCGAGTAGAGGCGTCCATCTCGAACCGAATCGGCCTCTTTTGTCGACCATAGATGAGGGTCCTCACTGAGAACAAAATCTGACAAGATAGAGGGGACGAAATCAGAGTGAGGAGAAAACCTGGATGGGGATTTGGGTGGCAAAACTTCGTGCTCACCTAAGGACAAGATGGGGGCGGCCAGATCTGACAGTACTAGTCAAGCCGCAGCGCCCCGCTCATCGGAGGCGTCGTAGCAGGCTGCGGACGCCTGTCGGCCTCCTGCGGCAAATATGGAACTCTTGCGTGTCCCTCCTCCTCCTCCTCCTCCTCGTCGGCCGTGTCTCCTCGCCGAACCACACTGGGGAATCAAGGGCGGTCGCCGAAGCTCGGCGTGGGGAGGGGAGAGGGAGAGACTGTTGGAAGACAAGGCGGGGGTGGCTATAATATACAAGGACAGCGCCAAAACATTTTATCATAGGATTACAGATATTGAGGAGGCATACCATTGTTGAAAATGTTAGAAATCTATCTTAGTAAGTTGTACAAGCACGTGACTATATTTTAGCTCCAAGTTCTGAAAATTGTACCATGACAATCCCATACTTTCATGTTTGAATTTTTCTTGTGATGGATGTCTTTGGTCAAGTGTAAAGGAATTTTTTTACCTAGACTCACAGATGCATGTTCATTTCGAAAAGAAGTGGAATTCTTTTGTAAGGATAGCATGAGATGTCATGTAAAGGATGTTTTCCCAAATTGAATTTGCTCAATGCTCTGTTTTTCATATTGCCTATCTGTCTAGATGTAGGGCTGAATAGTTGATTTTCTTTGGGAATTGTTTGTGATTGAGATAATCTTTCCGGTAGTTCTATCTAATATGCATGTGCATGTCTGAGGTGCTCCCTTCGTTCTTTTTTACTTGACACAGATGACTTTTTACGGTCTTCGAGATGTGACTTTGATCATAACTTTTACATTAAGATGTACTAATAAAATTATAATATTATAAAAGTATTTTCAACGATAATTCTAATGATATAATTTTCATATAGCCAATCTAGATAGTTTTAAACCTATTGGCGGTCAAATTTTAGAAAGTTTGACCATAAAAAGTCAATTGTGTCAAATTAAAAAAAAACGGATGGAGTATTTTTAAAAAAACTTGGGTCCATGCTTCCTTGTGGTGTTCTATCAAAAAAAATTGCTTGTTCCTTACTGTGTATGTGCTCCAGCAGTTATATAGTTATCTTACTTTGTTCTATCAAAAGATCTATTGCTGCAATGCTCTCACTTTATTTGAGTAGCCATCAATTTTTTTTGTTTCACTGAAACTGTTAAATTGAAGCAAGTCTCTCCCATTTTTGTCATTCTTTGTTCATTCTCTATATGTTATTTCCTCTTTAAGCATTAGTTGCATACAGATCTACGATGTTGTCAGTTTGGTCTTATGATTTTACAAGTACAATGTGCATCTCTTAACGTTGTATGTTTCATGTTCAACAAATTGCATCTCCTGTTAAGTTTGGCTACAAGGGAATTTTGTTAAGCATTTAGATTCCACTAATAGCAATTCAGCTTCATGTTTTACCAAACTTGATTCATAGAGAGGGCGCAGTTAAGTTAAAATATAACTGTTAAGCTATTTGTCCATGTTTTCTAATTGCTAATAGCTTTTAAAGAACATGATTATGTTCTTGATGCATGCTCGTGCAAGGATTGAGATCCCGTAGCAGCGCATGGACATCTAACTAGTGGTAAACAAAGTGCCAGTATATTTAAACGATTTATACATAGTCAAAATAATACTGTCATGCATGGGTCGATCGATGTGAAACGAAGGCATCAGAAATATGGTGAATAGCACCATTCATATATACCCTGATGTGACATGGCATTACTGTCCAAATATATCTGAGTGCTTTCTCTCTCTCTCTTGCTCTTACTACATCCCCTGGGCAGCTACTCCATAACAGTTCGTTTGATTGGCTTAAACTAACATTACTAAATTAATTCAGGTACTGATGATGATGCGATCCTCTAGCTTTTAGTTGGCGTGTGCATTATTCGACAGCAGTTGGGAGATGCCTCGAAGTGGAGAAAGCCATTGACCTCGATCCATCGCCTCATGTGCGCCTATATACACAGCTCCATCCACCCATTCCATCTCTCCCCCAAGCCCCCATCTCACTGCTCCTTCCTCCTCCTCCTCCTCCTCCTCCATTGCTCTTGCATTTCCTTTGCATTGCATCGATCTAGCACTGCTCTTGCTCTTCCTCTTGCTATTTTCATGTGTCTAGCTCTACTCCTCCAATCCTAGAGAGATCAATCTTGTTCTTTGTGAGAGAGCTGGATACCACTTTCGTCCCCATTCCTTAGCCGAACCTTGATAAAAAAACCTGTGAAGCATGTAAGAACACCATCTCTAGTCACCATCCAAATCCAGAGAAAAAAACACAAAAAAAAAGAAGTCACCTCCAAGTCCGAAAAGCATATTGCTAGTGTTGCATATCTAGGCATAAGTAGGCTGGATATACCCCCACTGAGTCCTTAGCACAAAATCTACAAAAACCTCCAGATCATGTAATTTTAGCCACCATCTTTGCTTGCCACCCAACTGAAAGAGAAAAAAACCAAAAAAAAAGTAGACAAAAATTCCAGCATGTATCGTTAGTAGTAGCCATCATATCAGTCGTGGTCTAGTGATCCTGGAGCCAATCCATCCATTGTTGTAGCATTACCTTTGCAAAAACCATCAAATCATGTAATTAGTACCCTCTCCTAGCTATTTCTACCACACCAATCCTCTCAAACAAAACCAAAAAAAAAAAAAAAGGAAAGAAAGAAAGAAAGAAAGAAAGAAGGGGAGTTTGGCTTAGCTGCGTGCGTGCACGCGGTCGAGGCGATGGAGACGGAGGGGACGCCGAACGGGTCGGCGCCGGCGACGCCGGCACCGCTGTTCGCGGGGCCGCGGGTGGACTCGCTGTCGTACGAGCGCAAGTCGATGCCGCGGTGCAAGTGCCTGCCGGTGGCGGCGTGGGCGTCGCCGCACGCCTGCGTCGTCGAGATCCCCGCGCCGGACGTCTCGCTCACCCGCAAGGTACGCACGCATGCACATGCGCACGTGAAACATTGGTCCGATACTGCATATATCTTTGATCTTTCTGCCTAGCTAGCTCTCTATACACTTCTATTTTTCTTCTGTTTTTGCGTTTGGAATTTCGATGGTCTTCTTCTTTGTGTATTTTTCCTTCTTTAAGTTTCTAAAATTGGGCAGGAGATGTTTTGAAAAGTTGAGTTGAGTATATAATGCGTAGGTAGTACGAAGGTACAACGGTAGTGACATGTACAGATTACAAACCGGCAGTTTTATATGCAGTAGTACTTACTGTACAGGTTGTACTACAGTGGCACCGTTGGCGTCGCTTTTTGCAGAAATAGTTGTTATTGCGCCGTATTGCAAAAATGACACCACGGATATGCCGACGGCAACACGTGTCCAATATCCCTGGCACATGTCCAATATCGTGTCTCCCGCACCCGGATTTCATCTCCGTCGCATATCCCTAGCCCGGACTTCCCTCCTCTCGACACGTGGCTGACGTCGTGTCCATGCGCCCACCGCCCGGGCTCGCCCTTGTCTGGTTGTCCTTGGCCCTAACGAGCCATGTCGGTCGCCCCTAGCCCAGATGAGGGGCTGCCACACCCATGGCGCGCGGACACGTGGCTCTGCCGCCCCACCCCCCCGGCACCACCCATCTTTCTGTTCAATCCAACACTTTTGCACTGCCACCTGCATGCATGCGACATGCAGCCCGTCGCTGCGTTGTATGCGGGAATTGCGTTCGCACCGCTATAAATACCGGAGTCACTTTCGCTCTCAGTCATTCTCAATTTCATTCTCGTTCTCGCGACAGAAAGAATAGTAATAAACTAATTGGAGAATAGTAATAAAATAATATCTAAACACTTTTTAATCTCCTATTAGATTTTATTAATATTCTTTGTGTTCTCTGATAAGCGCGAGAACGATAATGAAATTGAGAATGACTGAGAGCGAGAGCGACTCCGGTATTTATAGTCGCGCGTACACAATTCCCGCAGACAGCGCAGCGACAGGAGGGGAATTAGGATTCCCTCCAGCACGATGTTATTTTGAATGTCGCATGCATGCAGGTGCAGTGCAAAAGTGTTGGATTGGACAGAAAGATGGGTGGTGGTGGAATCCGAGGCGCCTGCGGACGCGGGCGCGGCGAGGCGAGCCATGTAGCGCGGTGGCGAGGGGCGGGTAGCTGCATGTCCGCGCGAAGACGCGTGCGGCAGGAGGCGATGCAGGCTAGGGAGGTGCAGACGTGGCCCAGGTTGATGAGGATATCATCCCTAAGGATGCAACCACTATTTCGACCCGCTGCACTGCATCATCTACTTCAACCACATCTTCTCTGATAGAACTTTTGGCTACTGCACTGCCATATTCCCTAGTTGGACCGAGCTACGTCTACTCATACGAGCTGAGCTTCGTCTACATGCCATAGTGTCGCGTCATAAATTATTGGCCCATGAGCTTTGTAATAAAGGGCTGATTTGGCCTATATGGCTGGCCACCTAGGGTTTTGGTACTGTTCATATGATACTATTCATATGTGAAAAGTACCCACGACCGTCCTCCCTTCTCCTATACATATTGGCCGCCACCCCTCTAGTTCCTTGAGTTTGGTTGATTGAAGTTTAGTTTTGCTACTTTATATTTTGTCCTCTTGTTCGACGAGATTAACAGCGACATCGTCTTCGGAACCCCACTTATCAATACACTTTCAATTCATATTTGCAATACATCAGATTGCGTTTTACCTTGTACTTGCGTACTTCTTCGGTGTATGCAGGAATTTATCTTCGTGATCAGGTTATCTAGGTATTTGTGCACGGCTGATAACGACTTGTCGAGCAGTTCAGCAATTGTGTGGTTTCGGGCCTTGCGGGTTCGTAGCAAGGATCGTGAGAGTTGAGTGACTTTTACCGAATTTACCTTCTCATTGAAAGATCAGACCAAATTAGGACCTTCGTGGTTCATCACATGTCGGCGCGACAATTGCGTGGTTTCGGGGGGGTTCGTGTAAGAGATCGTGTCCGCGCGCCATGCGATCGCAAATTAGGACCCCTCGTCGAGCTGAGCCATGCGGCGGGCGTGTCCGCATGACACGTCCGTCGCCCGGCAGAACGTCGGGACGAACAGCGGGACAAGGGCGCGTCCGGGCGGTGGGTGCAACAGACAAGGCATGTCCGTGCTCTAGGAGAGTGGCGCCGACCATGTGCCGGGAGGAGGGAAGTCCGGGCTAGGGTATGCAGCGGAGATGAAATCCAAGCACGAGTTTGGACACGTGTCGGCCGCCGACACGTCCGTGGTGTTATTTTTGGCAATACGATGCTGCAACGGCTACTTCTGTAAAACGGCGCCAATAGTGTCATTTAGGCTAAAAACTCGTCTGTTTCTGCCTTTACACAATGTCCTAAAAGTACTTAAAAATGTTGGCAAAAGTAGTGATCCTAGTGGGATTGGGATCCTCTGTATTTAGGTATTGAATGCATTCAGTGCAGAGGATCCACGGTGCGTGGGCATTGGGAGGGATCTCCATTATCCGATCAAAAATCGAAGGTCCAGATCATTCACTGTAGTGTTTTGCTGCAGTGTGAAAGTGCAATGGCAATTAGGGGTGTACATCTTGTAAGTTGCTTGAATTTATATTCCAGAATCTAGATGAAGGAAGACAAAATTTGAAACACGATCTTCAAATTTCCTCGCGATATTGTAAAATTCAATCTGCATTGATGAAAGCTAGTGGTAGCCAAATGGGTCACCCGGCCCATGCCGGCACGACCCATCCTAGCACGCTTGTTAAATAGGTCATACCATGCCGGCAAGGCAGCCAGAACGCCCATCGGCCGTTTGGCCCAGCGGGCCAAGGACGACGCCCATCGTGCCCCTTCGCCTCCCCCGCTTGGCCTCTTCTCCTCCCTCTCGATTCCCATCCGCCCATTCTCCTCCTCCGCCCATGCGCTTCGCCTCCTCAGCCCGTGCACCCCTTCTCCTCCCTCCGTCCCGCCCCGCCCCGCCCTCCTCTTCCTCTTTCTCTCCTCCTCCTCCTCGTTGCCGTCGGCATCGCCGCACCCACGCCGCTTGCACCGTGCTCCTCCTCCTCCTATCTCATCGTTGTCGGCATCGCCCCGCCCCCGCACCACCCTCCTCCTCTCCTCCTCGTCGCCAGTGATATCGCCCGCCGCCCCGACGTCCTCCTCCCTCCCTCGACGGCTCGCTGCCTTAGCCTCTTCGCACGCGAGCCAAACAGACTGTGTCGGGGTCATGCTGTGTCGAGCCAGTCCACTGTGCCGAGGGGGTAGCCCAAGCACGGTCCATGCCATCGTGTCGTGCCGGTTCGGCTCATAAACAGTATAGGTCATATCGTGCCTCGAGCTGACGGTGCTTCAGACAACAACAACCATGCACAAAGGTACGTAGTTCCAGCCACACGACAGATGACGCAAATCCAGCGTCCTTTAGGTACTTTTTAAAGCGGTGCTGCTTCTAAATTACTTCTCCACGCATGTAAGAGACAAATTAAGGAGCACAATCACACTGCTTGTTTGAAGTTACGTTTAGCGAACGTGATTTCAGTAGAAAAGTAAGCTGTGAGCCTGTGATGTGGTGCTTCAAATTTTTTCTCTGAAGATTTGCTGCTGCTAAAATTATTCATGTGGCGTGGAAATAAAATAAGTCCATGAATCTGACGCAGGCAGACAATTGGTCCATCTTACCGCACTTTTGGCACTTAATTTTACCATCTCGGAGATAGATGTCTACGTGGCCGTACTTTTTAACACCAGTATGCCATGACCTTTGACTTTCGCTCCTCATTCTTGCATCCGAATCCTTGGGAGTTTATTTTTTTCGATTAAGGAATCCTTGGAGTTAGGGTAAACATATTCACGGTTTAGAGTACTTGACATCAAAAGACAGTTAATTATAGACCAATGTATCGGTAGACTTAGTACCAGTACTAAAACTTTGCAAATTAGAAGTCTGATGATCAGAAGCACTGAATTGAAAACGAACAAGCGAGGTCGCTCGGCTCTCAGCTCGCAAAGTTGACAAATTAACTACCTCCATTCAGACAATGTGGTCCAACCCCAACCCATCTCGTGAGCCTATTTCTATCACAGTATCACCGAACTCGTCAGAATATTGGATCTGATGCTGGTTGTCATGGCGTAAATCCATAGATACGAATTCATATATGCAGAGAGTAGCGTACTACTTAACTGTTCATCTAGGAATCTCAAAGGTATTAAAAAAACATCTGCCAGATTAGGTAGCATATTGCGACGTTTAGATGGGAAATAATATAAGTTTGGCTGCTGTCCGCCTCGCCGCCTGTAACCTCCATCATGCTGTTTGGAAATTATACAGATCACAGAGATGCTGAAGTTTCTGGCCTGGCTCGGCGGGATTGAGATCCTCTGACCCCGTGAAACAAAGTCTACCGTGCCTTTGCTCTAATCTCAGACATCGGTTGAAAAAAATGGACAAGCTAGATTGGATGCTACAGTATGTGGTACAATACCACAGTATGTGGACCGGTACTCCGCCTTCGACTTTTGATCCGATGACTAGAAAGTAACGTTATATTATTGTAGCACCGTGACTTAACTTCTTCACAACGTAACACACTCCTAAGACGGCGTAATCGGGGAGATCATATGGCTCGTAGCATCCCCGTGCACGTCCACACCATCCTGTCCCCTAACCAACCAGCATTAGCTTGGCACGTACAACCCGGAAAAGATATTGTCTTTAATTGGTTCTTTTTCAGATCAACATAAAAGTCGCATTTGTTTGATATTAGAATCAGAGTGGGGAGGGGGTCCTTGGGAAGAAAGTTGTGGCAAAGTCTATCTAAAGAACATAAGGACATAGAGTCGGTAGATCAATCAATGGTTTTTGAGTGTGAGATAGGTTTTTTTTGTACATCTCATGCATGTTTAATCCGAAACTTAAGACCGGTTTAAACATGCGATTTTTTTGTAGCTCCTACGAAAATTGAACTGTTTTTTGAAATTCCTGCAGTCCAGATCGATCAACGAAGCAAAAGAACAATTATTTTTGTGATAAGGTTATTGGACGTGACATAAGAGGACCATGTCCAAAAATCAAATAGTAAAAAAAAAATCGCTTCGGCCCTCTGTGACGAGAGTCGTTTCCTCGTTTTGGCCGCCTCGGCGGCCATGTCCAATCTGTCTGCGAGTTAAACACACGGTAGCGTGATTAGCATACATGTGGACGACATCGACGTGATGGATGAGACAGGAAGAAAATGACGGGAGAGATGTTGCTTTCGGCGCCTAAAGCAACCAAAAGAGAGCACAAGCGGATGAGTTAGCGGCGCGTCCGGGTCAGGGAGGAGCGGTGCTGCCCGCGTGGCGCGTCGTTGCGTTGCCGGCATGGAAGCGAAGGCTGCCACGAGTGCTTGTCCATGCCAGCACGGGACAGAGGAGGGGCTACATGGCTTGTCCGACCAAGGGGCGAGACGAGGCGGTGATGTGGCGGCTCCATCCCTCCCTGAGACGGGCGAGGCGGTGATGTGGCGGCTCCGTCCCTCACTGAGACGGACGAGGCGGCGACGTGGTAGCTCCGTCCCTCCCTGGGACGAATAAGGCGGCGACGTCCGCGGATGGTGCGGACGAGACCACGTGGCTGTACGGCAGCCGTCCGTGCCATCTAGGGACGGCGTTGAGCGCTAATTTTGCAAAAACAGCGTCTAATAATGCTCCAAGCAGTGCTATTTTGACAAAAAAATCTAAAAATTCAATGGGATATTGCCATGTGATTGAGTGATTCTCGGACGAGTGAGACAACGACCTGTCATTTCAGCTTTCAGTGCCGCATGACCAGCCTGCTTTTTTGCCGATGGCCAAAATCTCGCTAAACTCGAAAGTGCAGCACGCCACTTTTGTGCCTAACACCTTTCGTTTGATTTACTTTCCCATTTGATTGTTCATTCGCAGAAATCAAATGATCATGAGAATGCTAACGCAACGCCTGATTATTAGTATAGTAGTTATTTCACATGCAGGTATTAGACCTGCACAGTGCCTAGTACAGTGTTATCAGTATCTGAACACTTAAGTTTATTGAGTACGTTAACCTGACATGAACAATGCTGAATGGTGAATGGCATGGAATGCATGCATGCAGCTTGGCGCGGAGTTCGTGGGCACGTTCATCCTCATCTTCTTCGCGACGGCGGCGCCGATCGTGAACCAGAAGTACGGCGGCGCGATCTCGCCGTTCGGCAACGCGGCGTGCGCGGGGCTGGCCGTGATGATCATCATCCTGTCCACGGGCCACATCTCCGGAGCGCACCTGAACCCGTCGCTGACCATCGCCTTCGCGGCGCTCCGCCACTTCCCCTGGCTCCAGGCCCCCGCCTACATCGCTGTGCAGGTGCTCGGCTCCATCTGCGCCGGGTTCGCGCTCAAGGGCGTCTTCCACCCCTTCCTCTCCGGCGGCGTCACCGTCCCCGACGTCACCGTCTCCACCGCCCAGGCCTTCTTCACCGAGTTCATCATCACCTTCAACCTCCTCTTCGTCGTCACCGCCGTCGCCACCGACACCCGCGCCGTACGTGACTAACCATGCATCCGATCCCTGTGCTCGATCAGTTGCATGCCCAGAATGCTATGGACCGTTCAGTTCTGATTTCTAATTCTCTTTCTGTTCTTGCATGCAGGTGGGTGAACTTGCCGGGATTGCCGTGGGAGCAGCCGTGACGCTCAACATCCTCGTGGCCGGGTAAGTAAGCTAGCGTCGTCATATGCATGCATGTGTCACACTGATCATATACGTGTTCAAGTGAAACGTAGTGAATGTGTCTCTGTAAATGAGGGCATGCAGGCCGACGACGGGAGGGTCGATGAATCCCGTGAGGACGCTGGGGCCGGCGGTGGCGACGGGGAACTACCGGCAGCTGTGGATATACCTGATTGCGCCGACTCTGGGCGCGGTGGCCGGCGCGGGCATGTACACGGTGGTGAAGCTCAGGGACGAAAACGGCGAGACCCCGCGCCAGCAGACCAGCTTCCGCCGCTAATATACACAAACTTCGCGCGTGTCCGGTTGCTGATCGATACCACTAGCGATTAAGCAGCAACTACTGCGTAAGATCAGGTATAAGCGTTACGGTTTCCATGCACGGGCACATTGTGACTGCTAAATTGTGCCCCGTTGGTATGTAATAAACTCCGTTTTGCTTCGTCCAAAACGGCGTAGACCTGTTGGTGTTTGGTCGTGTCGTGTCAGAACAAAAGCCACGCCGACTGATGGCCATCTGGCTGTGTGAACGTACGTAAGACTCCTTAACGTTGTATCCATCTACAGTTTGTCAGTTTCCCACTCTTTTTACTTCTCCCTTTACCGGTCGATTTTTGGGTCTGAAATTGTATCCGGTGTTTCACCACACTGTTAGTGTTACCCATCTCTATGATCTTTTTTTTCAGATTTTCTCGCGGCGATTTGATTCGTAAAACGAATCAAATATGACTGTCGGAGTTTGTATTACCGACCGCAAGAGCCCGAAGAACATTGATCGGTTAACATCCCAAGACGCCCGTTCTTACTGGAGAGGCCTACGCGGCTACGCGTACACCCTCCCCCGTCGCCTCGCTGCATCCGAGACCCCAACACAGCCACACTCGCCGTGGCCGGAGAACCCAGCCTCCGCCGTTGACTGCTCGCGGCGCCTTCGCCGGTGTAGTGCTGCAGCAGCGCTGATCACAGCGGCAGCCGTGGCCCGTGGCCGGCATATCACACTCGGCTCGACATGGTTGACATGCATTGAATTGGCATCTTTAACAATGTTTTAACTTGATTAAGTTTTGCCATGCATCAGCCATTTTCTTGGTCCGATCTCCACCACCATTTGCAGAGCAAACTTATATTTAATTTCCTAAGGTCTTTAATTCCCAGACCTCCCTTTTTCTTCAATTTACAAACCCTTTTCCATTTAATGAGGTGGTATCTTTTCTTTGTCCCTCCCCTTAAACAAAGGAAGGTTCTTCTTGATTTATCAATGTTGTCCAAAACAGTTTTAGGAAAGGAGTACATGGACATGTGATAAATGGGAGCACTAGTCAAGCAAGAATTTATCAAAAACATTTCTCCCCCAATGGAAAGAGAAGATCTTTCCAAGGGTCTATTTTTTTTCACCTTCTGATCTACATAATCCAAGCCTTTAACATGTAACTAGCAAGGTGGCCCACACACTTGTGTGATATCATCATCATAGATTGCTAAACTATTTTGTGTAAATGGCTTTTTAAAATGGGAGTGTCTATACAACATGCGACTGATTTTTTCTTGAAAATCAGTCACTTTTGCCATCGATGATGATCCTAATCTAATCTCACTTTCCACCCTTCCTCTCTCTCTCACCAATCACAGAGCACTAAAATTGAAAGATGTATAGCAGTTCTCTTTAAAATTCCCTTTTAGTGTTGATGATTTATTACTATTCGGACATGCCTTCAATCATGTTCGAACAAGGATGTACAACGGATACGAGTTATCCATATTATTCGCTACCATATTCAACAGGTGCGAATATAGTTAAAATCTATCCATCTGATTATTAGTTTCTCTCCTATTCGATTAGGGAAAAATATGGATGTGAATATGGTTTAGGGGTTTTCATATGAGATGTTATCCTATTTGATGTGTCCAAATTCGAATTTGCAGTACCCATAGCATATGTGCGGCTAGTTCATACTATTTTTTATTTATATTTCTATATCAATTCTAATTATGGTTTGGAAGTTGGATATTCATGTTTTAATTGAGATTTTTTTTACTTGAAAATGGATTACAAGTAAGCTCGTTGTTTGAAAGATACTGTTACTACTTTGGGTCACAAAATCTTCGAGAGTAAAGTCGATCTTTTTATTTCTAAAGAAATAATCTCCTTTTGAGTATTGATGTTCAATGCGCACACGTGTCTTGTAGTTTCATTGGCTCCTCGTTGCTATGCACTGCTAGCATGATGTGTCAAGATTCTATGCATGTATTCTTTCTATATTTCTTTGGGTACCATGTCATTTCTAGCCTCAAAGCTAAGAAAATAGGCTCAATTATATTTGGTTTTCGGCTTATGGGATAAGCTGCTTACAAGAGCTTACCGGCTTTTTGGAAGCCAAAGCTAACTTTAAGCTCCACCCAAACAAGGCTTTAATCTCACTGGTTCATAACATAATGCTTAAATCAATCACAATTTTGAAGGGCTTGCTATAATTGGTTTGACAAATAATGGAAAACGTATCGGGGAAAAATTATTGAAAGTATGAGGAGAAGGTAAAAAAGGAAAGTAAGGAGGACTTGACCACAATAATTGGAAGCTAGCGTTAGCATGTGTGTGTCATGGATGAGTATATTTTTGTGATTATTGTGGAAATTTCTAACACTTATAGCTAATAAATACCTTCATCTTTACCAGAATTCACAATGAGACTTAAATCATCAGAAAATTTGTATAGCTTACTAAAATGGTTTAATAAAACTACACAAAAAATCATTAAATACCTATTGAGAGAAAAAAAAAATGGAAGTTGGACGGGAAAAAAGGTTAAGAGCACCACCATGCATCTTAGGCTCGTGCACGACACAAGCAGGAGGCGCTACTTTTTTTGCGTTCGTGGCTCATTAGTTAGCTAGGTCGGCCTCTAATTCCTTTTTTAGTAAGATTATCTTTAGATTTAGCTTTAAAATTACAAAGTAATATATATCTCTAATAGTTTTGCTACTTTTAAGTCGCCTGAAATTTTCTTAAATTTAGATCACTTGTTGTGACCATTGTATTTGTGTAGAAATTGATGTGTTGTATGATTGGATATTGATCCAATTGATAAAAAAGGTAACTTATGTTTAAGAAAATTTCATTCACCTTATGAATAAACAGTCCCTATCTCTAAATACTAACATCCAATGACTCCTATATTTCATCTTAATCACCATATTAAGGACAAATATTTTGCTTTTTTAAAAATAATTTTTAGCATGTTTTTTTAAAAATAGCATCGCAGCTATAGGTCAAATTTAATTAGAGTCCACCTACTCAAGCGTCGGATGTATTATATATATATATATATATATATATATATATATATATATATATATATATATATATATATATATATATTCTAGCATGTCTCTATTTTTTCTTAGCAGCCGTGAACTACCAACGACGAACGAGCCTGAGATCGCCTACCAGTCATTCCGAGATGCTCTGTCCCAAGTTCTTGAATTTGAAAGTGCCTGCCCCCGCAAGCCCAGGCCCGACCCGGCTGCATTCATGAGTCGTTGTTCATCTGTCCCTCGGAGACACGGTCGAGAAGGTCCTCCGACTTCCCGGCGGTTTTTCTTTTGGGCTGCTCTGAACCCTTGGATCTCTGTTGGCACTTACATGCGGATTTAGATCATCTGACGTTGAAAAAGAAATAGTAGATAACAATAGTGACGTGATATTACGACGATTTGAGCCATCTGATTCAAAAGAATGACTAAATCACTGTTGCAGTGACATGCAATGTCAACTACAATACTTCTGCTACTGTACCAGCCATGGGCGGAATTAACAGGGTTCATCCGGTGTCACAGGACACCATGTCCCCCCAAAAAAATACCAGATATCATCATATATATACTATACGTGCACCCCTAACTCAAAAGTTGTGCATCCTGATTCAGTCTAACCTCCGGTCTTTTGTAGTCTTTTGCCGTATAAATTACAATTTAGTACAGTGTTGTTTGAAAATTATATATATTGTTATATGTATGGTAAAATGGTGAACTCTGATCATTTTTGTTCTAGTTCTGCCCCTGATACCAGCGCCGCACACTATCTTGTCTTTCGCGTTTTGATCAGCGGCCACGAACCATTGTTATGGCATTATAGCTTGTGACATTGTTATGCGTCCCTCACGGGCACACCCATGTATGTAATAAGAAAATGACCAGTTTGACATTGAAAATCTCAGAATATAGTGAAGTAGTGCTATCATCCCCACCAACCATTATGATTTCACTTTTTAAGAAGTCTATTTTCGAGCCAGACATAAACTCATACATATATAACAAAAGTTTCATGTTTCTTGCACATTCAGAGTCATGTTTCAGGCAAACAATAGTATCGTCCGCATATTGTAACACAGACACCGTGATCTTTTAGGTGGGGCACTAGGCCACTCCATGATTACCCTGTCTCGCTCTTTGTAGCTCTGGAAGTATGGGCCCATGCAATTATTTAGTTTGACATTCAAAGTACCATCTTTAAGGTTTACTTCTCCCTTTACAGATAGTGTTTGGCTCTGAAATTTTGTATGGTGTTTCATCACACTATTGCCCATGTCTCCGATTTTGTTTTCAGATTTTCTCGTGGCGATTTGGTTCGAACGAGTGAAGCATGACTGTCGGAGTTTGTATCACCGACACCGACCACAAGAGCCCGAAGAACATTGATTGGTCAACATCCCAAGACACCCGTTCTTACTGGAGAGGCCTACGCGTACACCCTCCCCCGTCGCCTCGCTGCATCCGAGTTCCGAGACCCCAACACGGCCACACTGGCCGTGGCCAGAGAACCCACCCTCCGCCGTGGACTGCTCGCGGCGCCTTCGCCGCGCCGGGGTAGTGCTGCAGCAGCGCTGCCGCTGATCGCAGCGGCAGCCGTGGGCCGTGGCCGGCGTGCACGCTCCACGCCCGTAGATCCACGCTGCGTACGCACAGAAAACAAAAAATGACGGCGGCTTATGAGTAACGAGGCTGCAGCTGGGCGTCCGCCGAGAATACATTTTAACGGGCCTCAACTTTACTCTGCATGCCAAAATCTGGCCTTTCAGTTCCGGGCAATCTCCCGGCATTGCGCTATCATGATTCATGGGCCTTTCTTGGCAAGACAAATCATGGCCAACTACTGGTCCAGATAATCAAATAAATCCGATGGAACTTAGCCCACCAGATACTAGTTCTAAGTTTTTTCCTGCCGAGAGCTAGCGGCGGAAGCTAACTGCTGACGTCGGCCGGTGACGGCGGGAACTGGGGAGTAAAAGATGCCATGTGCGGCATGTGCCAGTGCAGCATTTGGAAGCTAACTCGTCAGTCGTCAGTCCCGTTCCGTTCGATCGCGTCAGTCGACTTTGCCGCCGGCCGGCCAGGGCCAGTCGCGCCCACCTGAAAAGGAGAACGCCGAGGCGGTCCGGCCCGGTCTCACTTCTGCTGCCTTAACTGCACGCGGATTTCGAGTGGCATCAATGCCTGCCTGCCCAGACTAGTCACTACCACGAGTCCACGACTCACGGGTCACGGGCTTGTCGCCAGCCGGCCGGTCTCCTGCACACAGCACGGGGCGGCCGGGCGGCCTCGCGTTTAGCGTGAGCCTTGTCAGGCCTTCTTTGAACCGCGTATGGTAGTTTAGGGTTGGAGATATAACTACTAAATATTGCAGTTTACCTCTCACGGGACAATCGTCCCACCCACCCCTCACGCACTAAGCTTCTCACTAAAAAAATCGTCGCCCAACCACCCTCGCCTCACTACCTCAGCCACGCCCCTACCCTTCTTCCTCGCGACAACCGGTCGCCTCGTCTCCTCCTCCCCACCCTCGTTTGGTTCGACCACATCGCCCCTTCTCCCCCACCTCTCCCCCCCCTCTCCTTCCCCCCGCCCGCGCCTAGCCACCGTCCCCCTCCCGCCACCGCCGCGCTCGTGCGGCTCGACCATCTGATCCCCTCCCTCGCCGACGCCAACGATCGTCTGATCCCCTCTCCAGCCGCTCCCGCTCTCCTTCTCCTACGCACACCGCAACAACACCTTCAACGTCCGTCTCTAACTCACTTCCGCGTTCATCTCTGTGCCCTCGCCACGCCACACCGCCCATGTCCTCTCAACGACCATGCCCTCCAATACCCAGTGTCACCCTCTCAACGACAACTCCACCCACTCTTGGCACAGCTAATTGGATGTGATTTCGATGGGAGGGGAGGCTGCGGGGTCTCCGACTAGAGTTCTTGAGGATACCTCACATCCGAGCGGCATGGACTCAAGGGAACGGATCGTCTTCTAGCTGCCTCGTGAGGGTGGTGATAAGCGCCTCCTCTCATCCAATCTGCTCCCGCCGCTTCCCCTCCTCCTCGGGTTCTCTCCTCCTCCCTTTGTCTGTGTACACGTTGATCATGTCCTCTTCTTCCTCATACCTGCTTGCTCCCCAGCTCTTCCCCTTCTCTCCTACGCAAACCAGGGCGAGGTGCTCACAAAAGGTGGGTTTTTTCTCCGACGAAGTTCATGATGTTTTGGTGTGTGAAGAATGCTTCAAGCCTCAGAGCGATGGTTATGGGCCAATACGTCCTACGCATCTTCTTATGCTATTTATCCTCTCGGTTTGCTGGTAAGCTCCATGATCTTGTTATGATATGTTTGTTTCTCTTCTTCTTAATTTTTTGTGTTTCGAGGATTGCGATCGGTGATTGTTTCATCGTGTTTCTAGCAGATGCATATGACCCGATGGATCCGAAGGGGAACATCACGATCAATTGGGATTTTAATAGCATCGAGAGCGTGTACACGGTGTGCATACCTGCTTTGTGAGCTTAGGATCACCATTTTTGCTGATCGTAACATCCCGGTCGATGAAGGGAAATGCATCAGAAAAGTATTCATCTCGACTATTGCACACATAATGCCTTGTTTAATGGATTTGGTGAAGGCCACATGCACCATGCAATTTAGTACTTGAAGAATGTTGTTTTTGGTGCATAGATAGGTCTTTGAGAAAGATGATCATGTTGGCCTTGCCTGCGGAAATCCCTGTAAGAACTTTCCCCTAAATTCATATCTCTCTTCATCAGTTGTTCTTTATTTACCTATGCTCATTTCTTTCATCATATTTGTGCATGAATAGCCACATTAATATGCATTTACCTGTAGTTTTTCTATTCATTTGTTGAACTCAAAGTAAACAATCTGAACTCCAATGTTTGCAGCAAGGATGTAGGTGGAGAGAAGGATTTTCGAGGAATGTATTTTGCAGTGTTAACCACAAGGTGACCAAAATAAACTTATGATGGTTTGGTACTTTGGTTTACAACTTGAGTTTTTTTAATAAAAAAAACAAACGAGTGCTTACATTCTATATGTCTCTTATTTAGTTGGTATTCTTATATATTTTTCCCTTTTGATTGTATTGCAGTATGCTTGTTGTGTCCACTAAGATTCTAAAAGTGTGCAAAGAAGAAGTTGCTAAACTTGTCCTTATCGCTACACGAAATAAATGCAGGAAGAAGGTGGGAATGAATTTGACTGTACAATCCATAGTGAACTATGTCAGTTATCTGATGCAAATCTAATTTTGCATATATCTCTATATAGACAAAGTGTTTTCACTTTCCCTAAATTCCTAAGAAGAATGATCCTCTTGTATCTAATCATTTTTGCTCAGCCAAAGCCTTTTGTCCCAAAAGACTAATTCTATTGTTGCCCATGTATATGATATTACAGTGAAATTGAATGTATGCCCCATTAGCTCCAATGTCACACAACAAGAAATGTTAAATATATGTTTATTGAATTACTAATATCTCTACTACTTAAAATGGGACTTGGTGGTCGTTTGTTCTTCCCTCCCCTACTCGAGGTTATATGGTGTGCGAGCTTGATGGCATATGTGTGAAAGGGATTGATGAGAAAAGGTTATCCATGAAAGAGAGTAAAGTGCCTACAGTGGTAATGATTGTATATGAACTTCGATGCAATTTTGAGTGTTCATTCTCTTTTCATGTATGCAGTCTTCAGCTATTCGCATTGTGCTAACGTCGGATCAAGTGAGGACGGGAATACAGTGGCAGAATTCCATGCCTCAAATCATTTTTTTCTTCCCACTTTGCTTTTCCTCGAAGTAGCAATGTGAAAATATAATGGCACACACATTCACTTTTTATATACACATGCATACATTGATGTTGCTTTATATGCATAAAAATAATATTTCTATAACAAAATGAACCAATATGTGTCTGACAAAAAAAATATTTATTGTATGGTTTATGATCCTGTCTTATACTTATGTATCACCATCTTTTATGATTTCGTTGCAACGCACGGGCACCTTACTAGTTAGAGCTTAGGTAGGAGTCTAAGTCGTGTGTGAGTCAATGAGTCTAAGTTATGTAGGAGTCGAATTGTAATTTTTAGCGATATAAATAAATGGTGTGGAGATCCTAAGGGACACACAATTATTCTCCGAAAACAATATGGTATCAGAGTCAGCCCATCCCAAACCCTAACCTGAGCAAAATCCAAAATTCTTACCTCAAACTAGCCACCGCCACCGCTCCTCAGTCGATCCGCCGACCGTCGTTGTCTCATCACACCCACAAGAGTGGACCGTAGTTGGTCGGGTTGCATGTGAGCCCCGTGCGCGCGTGGGAGGTACATCGGAAAGTGAGGCACGTCCATGAGGCGCGATGGGTGACAGTGGAAGAGGAGAGGTAAGGAGAAGATTGAGAAGGAGGACGAAGACTTCGATTCGAGCGTGTAGGGGGTGGGAGACTTCGATCTGAACTATGTAGGTTTATATATGTGCCATGCCCACATACATTGGAGGTTATTTGTGAAGCGCTATATAAAAGCTTGCGAATTGGAATCTTGATTGCAAGCTATCTACTTTGACCTTGGACAATTGCTCAACAAATAATAAATTGGTTGAGGCAATAGAAACAAATGTTGGTCAATCTAATCTTTTATTGGGTGGAAAGGTGTTATATATGCGTTGTTGTCACATATTCTGAACTTAATTGTGAAAGATGGTTTGAGTGTCATGGAGCATGGCATTAAGAGAGCCCGTGACAGTGTTTCCTATTGGACAGTTACACCAAAGAGGTACAAAAAATTTGTGAAAGCAGATCGGTTTGTAAAGGTTGAACTAACTAAAAAGTGTGATCTTGATTGCAAAACAAACATGGAATTCAACCTATGTTATGCTTGGTACTACTATTACCTATAAGAAAGTCTTTGAAAGGCTGAAACAACTTGATATACAGTTTAATTGTGCACCAACCGCTGCTGATTGGAATTTTGCCTCAGCTGTTTATGAAAAATTAAGCCTCTTCTATGAACTCACTTAAATATTTTCTGGAACTAAATACGTAACAGCTAACATCTTCTTTCCAAAGATATGTGAGGTCAAAATGCATATGAATAAATGGCTAGGACGTGGAGATTCAATAATTGAGGCTATGTGTGTTGAGATGATAAAAAAGTTGGACAAGTATTGAGATGATATTCATGGTTTGATGGCTATTGCTATTATTCTTAATCCATGTAGAAAAATGACAATGTTACATGCATGCTATATTGCCCTCTTTGGTGAAGAAAACTCTGAAGAGAATGCCACAAAGAGTTCTAATTGCTTGTGTGAGTTGATGAATGAGTACCAAGTGCATAGTAAAGAAGAGGGTATGGCTACATCATCTAGTACTAGTGTTGTAATTGGTGCAAATGAGGTGCTTTCAATATTTAAAACACTAGCTACTAGTAAGAAAAGTACTGGTGCAGTAAAGACCAAAAGTGAGCTAGATTGCTATTTGGAAGAAGAAACACTTTCTTGCATAAATGAGGAATTTGATATACTAGGTTGGTGGAAGGTGACTGGGACAAGTTATCCTACATTGCGGATGATTGCCTGTGATATATTGGTTATTCTAATAACAACAGTAGCTCCTGAATCAACTTTTAGCACTAGTGGTAGAGTGTTAAGTGAACATCATCGTTGTCTCACTCCAGCTATATTGGAGGCATTGATGTGCTCACAAAGCTGGCTTTGGAATGACCTTAAAGGTATGCAACTAGTGATGTAAATATTTTAAATTTTCTATGCGATTGGAAGCTAGTGATGTAATGCAATGTTTACATTGCAGGTGAAGTAGGAGTTGAGAGTTTATGGACATGCCTTGAAGACATTGAAGAGGAGCTTAAAGATTGTTGTTCAATCTCGACCATCGACTCTGATTAGCTATTTGTTGAATTGTTGAAATTGAACCATTTTCATATGTTCTACTCTTGTTGCAAACTTAATTTGTTTATGTGTGAGGAACTATATTAGTTTGTATTTTTATTTTATTTGTTGAACTTGATTAGTTGTCTTGTCAAACTTGATGTGTGAATTGTGATGAACTTTATTAGTTATTGAATGTGTGATGCACTATTGATGTATAAATTGTGTTGAACTTGATGTGTGCATTGTTTATATGTGACGATCATGCCCGCGGGCAATGGGTACCCATAGGGCGACGATGCATTGTTCGCGGTAGCGCGCATGCCCGTGGGTGACAAGCATGGGCGAGGTTCTTCGCCTGTCATCCTTCGCGGGTATGATGGTGTGTTTGTTGAGAGTTCTAGCCGCTGTGTTGCTTGGTGGTGCAGTTTTCTATTAGATTATTGCTTATTGCTATGGTGAAAATTAATGATGGTGGTGGAGGAAGCTTAGGTGGTGATTGTATTGGAGGTTACAACGGAATGCATGGAAGACATTGGAGAGAAGATTGTTTAGGTGTTGGCTTTGGTAGTTGTGCTAGTGGTGAAATTGGTGGAGGTCTCGAAGGTGGTGCTCGCTGGAGTTGGTGTTGGTGCTAGTAGAGGATGTGTTTGTGATGGTAAGTATTGGATAGTGGTGGTGAGTTCAATGGTGGGAATGAGCTCGACGATGGTGATGATGAAGTAGGAGGTAGTGGTAGCGGTAGCTCAAGTGGTAGCGGTAGCTCCGTGGAGGCTATGTCGAGCGACAGTGATGGTATTGGTGTCATACGGTGGTGTTGGTATAGATGCCGGAGATAATGTTGTTGGAGAGGTCCGAAAGAGGATTGAGATAGGAGTTAGACATAATAGTTTATGGCAGAGGTAGAGGTGATGAAGGTTGAGACTGAGGGTGTGTGGGTAGAGGTGGTGGAGGCCGGGGGTGACTGGGGGCATGTGTAGAGGGAGAGGAGGTTAAAGTCAGGGCAACTGGTAGATGGTAGATATGTATTTGGTGACATCTCTAGTAGTATTGGTGGTGAGTAACTTTTAGTCTTTGTAATGGTATTAGCTATGGAGTCATTGGATAGTAGGTTTTGGTAGATTCTAGTAATAGTATTGCAATATGTAATAAGTTGAACATGATTGTTATCTCATGCCTATCTCGAGAGGGAGTGTTGGAGATATTAGAGTTTATGTAAAAGTATAAGTCGTGTGCGAGTCTAAGAGTCCAAGTTGTGTGTGAGTCGGATTGTAATATTTAGCACTATAAATAAAGGTTGTGGGGGTCCTAAGGGACACACAATTATTTCTCGAAAAACAACATTTAGTATAATTGGATTTAACTGGGTCTCTTTGCTTCCGTTGGATCCTCTCTTTGCTAGCAAAAGACTGGTTCCATTTCCATTTATCTATTTGATGCTCTCTTTTTTTTAAGAAAAAAGGCACGAGCTCTACCATTTATTATAGGAGGATGCAAAAAAATATTTAGGCTATAATGGTCGAAGCCTGCCCTCCCGCGGTACTACCAACAAGCTACATTACAATAGAGAAGAAATCACTATATGAGGAAGAAAAACACAAAGAACCAGGGCTTGTTTGGTTGGTGCTTTGGGCTCTATGTCTCGAAAAAAGTGGTGCCTGGAGGTAACCTGAAAAGTACATAATTTTTGCCTGGCCAAACAAGTTTGAAGATGGGTTATTTGGTTAGAAACCTGTGACTGAGACTGATTAATGAAAACAATGACGATGAATCAAAGACTGAGACGATAGATCAAGTCGTCTGGGAACTAAGTGCTCGTTTTGATCGCCTAGGCCTGGGAAGAACCAGAGAGCAAGCCAAATCGCCAACCAAACAGCATCAACACGAGCTCCCAATTGTGTCCTTGCCAGACAAGTTGGCCCTAGGATGCAAAGCAAACACGCCCCTACTCCGGCTGCTCGGTTGCTCTCCGCCTTTGTGAAATTTTTGTCGATTTGGCCCTGTAGTGTCACCCTAAATGCAAAACTAGCCCCATTTAACCGTATTTCCAAAAGTAGCCCCCAAACGAGCGCGCAATTGCCGGGGAGATGACGCGTGTCTCATTCCGCGGTCGTCGAGCGCGGAAAGGGCGCGACCGTGGAACGCTCGGTGCGGGCGCGGTACCGCTAGCTCCCGCGGTGGCGGAGCGCGGAAGGAGGGGCAACCTCCTGCGGTGGCCGAGCGCAGAAGGTGACGGAAGGAGGGGCGACCTCCTGCGGTGTCCGACACATTCCAACACATACAACATGATAACGCCTAACACATTACAACAAACATCTAGCATACATATATGGCTGATGAAACTTCGTCGCTACAGTGTGTTGCTTGACCCGGGCCTGTTTGGGCAGGTGGCGAACGAGTGGCCAATCGTCTTGCAAAGTCTGCATCTCTGGCGCCTAGCCCGTTGCCCATGTTGGCTTTCATCCATGTCGTTACGGATGCGGCGGGACTGTCGTCTGCCACGGCCGGCCTGCTTGAGTGCGTCGTTCGGCACCCACTTCACGTGCCCCAGGCCGAGGTCCCTGTAATGCATATCCACCCCGTACGAATTGAACTCGGCACTCCAAGTGCCGTACAAGTGGTGAATGTCATAGAACTCAGACACGTATTGAGCCGAGGCCTGGCGCCACGCTGCACACGCCGCGTACACATGGGAGCACGGCTTGTGAAGAAGTCGCGGCTTATTGCAGGTGCAAGACGCTTCATCATCGATCGAGCAGACTTGTTTGCGATCACCTCTAGCTTGACCCGTGACATACTTCTACCTCAGATGGATCTGAAACTTCTTTCTAATGCCATCCATGGTCCTAGCAGTGTGCGAACGAGCCTTTTGGATCTTCTTGTCGATGTAGGCCTGCGCCACCTCCAAAAATTGCTTGCCTTCGTCCATATGCTTCTTCGCCATCATGGCTCTGTTGACAAAGTATCCCACGGTACGGTTCCAGCTCTCCTCAACAATTGCGGTGATCGGGAGGGATCGGACACCCTTGAGGACACCGTTGTACACCTCCGACATGTTGGTCGTCATGATTCCGTACCGTGCACCACCGGTGTCATGCAGCAGATACCATTTCTCTAAGTCGGGTGTGTGCAAGTTTACCCGCTGCATGAACTCCCCAACTCTGGCGGAGCCGCCTGCCGCTTCCCCTGCCCCGGTGTCCTGAGAATTTCTAACATGCTTGCCAGTTTCCTCGTCCAACTGTCTCCACACGGCGTCGAACTTTCGCCTTTGGTTATGCATGCATAGCTTCTTGAAGGTCTTCATCAGGTCCTTGTTTCGGAACCTTGTGTGGAAGTTCGCCGCGAGATGCCTCATGCACCATTGGTTTGTCAGGTCGTTCCACTGGTAGGGTGGCTGCGTCTCGTTTTGCATCATTGTAAATGCGAACAACAACCCTGCATTGCGGTCCGAGATGACGCACACACCTGGGTGGTCTTGAACCACTGCCCGCTTAACGTTTGAAAGGAACCACAGCCAACTACCCATGTTCTCGCTCTCAACAATCGCGAAGGCCACGGGTAGTAACTGGTCATTCGCGTCGGCTGCAACCGCGGTGAGGATGGTGCCCTTGTACTTGCCAGTGAGGAAAGTGTCGTCCATCGACAGCACAGGACGACAGTACTTGAACCCTCTACTCGCCTGGGGGAAGGCCCAGAATACTCTGTCAAGGATAAAACAATTCGGCCCCTTCGTAGGATGCACCCAGTCCAGCTTGTCAATGAATGTCCCGGGATTCGATTCTGCAATCTGATGGATCATTCTTGGAACAAAGTCGTAGGCCTCTTCGTATGTGCCGAACATACACTCTAGGACCTTCTGTTTTGCCCGCCACACCTTGCTGTATCAAACCGGGAAGCCCACCATATCGACAACATCTGCCAAAAGCAGCTTCGACGAGACAGATACATCACCTACGACGAGGTGGCTTATCAACTCTGCAATATATGACGACGTCAGTGCCTATGAAGTGGCTCTGCAAGATCGCATGTGTGATCCTTCAGCACTGTTATGCGGAAGTCCGTGGCGGCACTCTTGAACCGCTGCGCACGAACCTTGCGAGGGCAAGATCCATCCACACACTTCACGATGTACGTGTCAGGGTTGGACCTGTGCACCGATACGTCCGGCTAATGTTGACGGTGTATCTGGCAATGGCTTGCTGGGCAGCGCTCTTGTTGGGAAAGCGCTGCCCTAAGAGCAGAGTGTCTTCATTGAAGCCCCACCCCGCCTCCTCCGGCTGCGGCAGAACAAGGGATGTCACTGCGATGTCGTCCAATCTAGACGAGTCATACGCAACGTCGGTGGTCACAACACCACCTAATACACCTCCCGCAGCAACTTCTCCATCAGGCTCCTGTCCAGAACTAGCTGTATCCACAACCTCCTCCTCGCTTTCAACTTGCTCGACAAGGTATTCGTGGCAGTCAATACGGGCTGCCCACCACCTTTCCACACCTTGGTTGGGCTCGAAAGCCTCCGCACGCCTCCTCAAATCTCCATCACCCACTTCCTCGCCCACATCTTCGCCAACAGCAACATCTGCATCAACTCCAGCAGAACCACCCATCGCAGATGATTCCGTCCTCTCCACAAACTGGACATACACCATTGGCCTGGCATATTTTGCCGCGGCGGGGTTGCACACAACCTCCATGTAGTTGGTCCACGGCGCCTTCGCCACCTTCATAAGTTGTCAAAGGTTTGACCTTCATCACCCACCACCGAGGCATACAATGCCTCGATGCGTCTTTCTTCCTTCCGGTGTCCCGATCGAACGCGGAACGCAAACACCTCCTTAGCTCGCATAGACTCATGTCCTTCAGGCATGGTGCTCGGATTTGGGTCCGGTCACAATTTGACAGGTCCACTCTGTACGGCCCATCGCGTACGAGACCATCGCCATAGAACACGAACAAGTCTTGAATCGATATGTTCAGGGAAGACGGCGCTGTGTTCTATGCACAAAACGAGAAAAACATAAATAAATAAATACACTTCACTACGTGAGTATTAACCAATAGACAAAAATAGCAGAAAGGACTCTACTGTATCAAGAAACCATGTGATGTTAGTATCAAACTTGAATCTTAATAGATTATATTAATTTTGCTCCTACTAATTCACATTTAGTTGAGTATTACAAGATTCAATTTTATATATGGAGTTGTAAATAAAAACACAGGACTTAAATGGGTAATCAAGTAACAAAAAATATTATTATATTCTGTAGTTTGGCTATGTGACTTCTTCTGCTCTTGATTAATCTTTTCTAAATGTATTTCATACTTCTATTTCAATACTAAATAATATCCCACTAGGTCGAATAACTACACAATGTTATTTTATTTTTTAAAAAACAATTCAAACAATTCGTTTATTTACATGGTTTCAAAATAGAGATTTTACTTCATGAAGGATTACCATATTAATCACTATGTGCTAAATTCATCAAATCCTAATATAGACAGAGATGCATGCATACAATGAAAGTACAACGTACTACCCGAGTACCACAGTTAATTACCTCAACAAATGTACTACTTAACTACGCTAAAGTAACGATCAAATAACACCAAACACATTATTTTCGTGACTAAGACGACATCAACACAACTAATTAAACAATGATATCCACATTAACTAAACATTTACGTTAACTAAGCATGGCTACCTAACACATTCTACACTCTAAAGAAACTAGTACGGTAATAACAAATTCACTACGCTCATTGCATGTGTATTTACGTAATTATTACGAGACTACTAAGCTAATTACATGCTAATCACCTAGCTAAAACTATAGTCGCATGTAGATAAAAATTACCTTTTCTTGATGCTCGCAAGCCGACCAACAACTTATGCACTTAAAAATCACCCAAAATACAGCTGAAAACCACCGAAAATCCAACCGATAAGAACCAATATTCTTGCCTTCTTTGCCTCTCTCTCGCTCTCTTCTCTGCCTCTTTGCTTGAACCGAAAATGGAATACGAAGGAGTGAAGTTTTTCACTCGGTCTGTTTTAAAGCCATCGAGAGGGAATGTGCACGTGTCACACGCCAGCGCGCTGCGCAAGGGGGTCGGGCGAGCGTGTGGCGCGCGCAGCGTAGGGGTTGGGCGAGGCGGCCAGCGCAGGCCAACGCGTGGTGGGTGGGCGAGCTGCGGCCCGTGAATGGGATGGCCACCTCCTGCGGTCGATGACCGCGGAAAGGGTGCTCGCTTCCTGCGGTCCACCAGCGCGGAAAGCTGGCCGGTCCCGCCACGTCCCGCGGTCGTCGCTCGATTCCGCGCTGGGTTGGTTGCCGCGGTGCATTGCTCCTTCGCGGTCACCGAGCGCGGAATGTGCCACACGTCAACATCGGGTTACTCCGCACTCGTTTGGGGGCTACTTTTGGAAACACAATGAAAGGAGGGCTAGTTTTGCATTTAGGGTGGTGCAGGGCCAAATCAACATAAATTTCCGCCTTTGTTCGATATCTTGTTTCTGAAGTGTTTGAGGCTTCTATGTACAAGAGTATCGTTGATCGTGTGAAAGAATAAACTTCTTGTTGTGCAGTGTACAATGTGTTGCCTTCCGACAAATGTATCCGAGCGTACCACTGTACTGGAGAATTCCGGGCCGACTGAGCGAGTACTATTAGCCGGTACTGCGCCTACGGAATCCTCGTACATACAGGCAGTGAGGCAGCCAACGCAATCCGTTCTTAGCAGCGCTCGCTGCCATAGAAGAATCATACACGTACGTACCTTGGGACATCGGACACCGGCTCTTCTTTTGAGAGCAGAGTAGCTTGTAAGGCTAGGAACACTCGAATTGCCCAAGAGCGTGCGGAGGCCGATGGAGTTTTTTTCCCCCCTCTCTTTTAGCATGTTTTTAATTGAAATAACAAAATCTATACTAGAAAAAGGTCTCGCTTAAGATGGCAAATGCTAGTACATAAATTTCTAACCGGAAGAAATCAAGAAACTCATAATGTCCCATTGTCCCATAGATAACAATTTCAGTACTGATTAAGGGGTATCTCGACGAGTTTGCATCAATCAGATCCATCTCCATGGGAATAATTATCCACGAATGTAGGGCCTTGATCATGGGGGTTCGGTACAAAAAATACGCTCCATAATTAGTCTGTTGAGAAGAACAATTAAAGTACGAGATCAGAATATATAACGAGGGCTTTTGGCTTGGCCTGTGAGAATAATGGATTTTGTTGCGGAATAATTTAGTATTTATTCTAATAAATAAATAAATTTCAGATTTTACCTCTTATGTCATGTCATGTGGGTTCAGTTCTGTTTTCCCAACACGACTCGAGAACGCGACGGGGCACTGCACGTAGGAGAAAGGCAGTACGGTTTCTCTCGTCACCGAACAGTCTGCGACCACGTGCTCCTCCTCCTGGCTTTCGTGCTCCGGTCAGTGCACTTTATTGGCTGGGCCTCACGTCTCTTCGCCTTGGAGACTTCCTGACTTGGGAATTCAGATCTACTACGGCCGTTTTGCGTGTGGTGCTGCCCCTCCTTGTTCGCAACCTTCTCATGTACAGATGTACTACCGGTAGTTGTGCTCCTTTGGGTGCGGACTCGGATCTGTGAAGTGAAATTATGACCGTCGAATGTATTTTTTAGGTTATTTACTGCTCCATCAGGTTTTAAAAAAAGTTGTTTTAAATATCGATATGGTCTCTAAAACGTAAATTCCACCACTAATTATTATTATAATATATTTGCAAATTCAATAAACTTATAATATTATAAAAGAACTTTTCACGACGAATCTACATATATGATTTTTATACATCTAATCTAAATATTTGAAAATGTATCGATAGTCAAAGTTTTTAAAATTCAATTACACGTATTTCAAAACAACTTATTCATGTGAACTGAAGGGAGTACGTGTCAAGCGAAATTGAAGTTATACATCATCTTTTGTACATAATTAAACCACTCGCAACAACTTAGAAGTAGTTAAGTAGACGTATGCCAATAGCTTCAGATCCCTTCAGCTGAGATGTACATTTACCAGAAAGAAGAATGGTAAAATAAACCTTGGAAACAAGAAGATAAACGGGAACAAGGGAATTTACGCGAAGGTGTAAATACGCTGTAGATTATTACGCCTGCAGGAAAAGTAGACCAAATTTATGCGGCAATAACGTTGTACAACTTGCAAGCAAGCAGTAAAGGTTTAGCATCTCCATGTCCACGATAATCCATCTCTACATTGTCCTCCTGCCCCCGTGGTCCCACTGGGCCACTGCCCCGTGACGCTACCTGGCTCCATGCCAAAATCCTCCAGGCCCACCATGTCCCTAGTGCCTTCACTCATAAAATTTATGTCTTCTTCTAGCCAGTGAAAGTTACACATCCTACTTAGAGCATCTCTAATGTGTTCTTTTTACCTTTACCAAGAGGAGAGAGAGAAACTTGGTACGATACTTCACGCTGAAGCTAAATTTTGAACCGAAACCAAGTAGAAGCCCGGTACCTTAGTTGGTACCGGATCAGGAGAATAAACAATTGGGCAGACCCACCTATTAGCAGTCCGGATCGAGGAAACCACGTGCGCCGCGCCGCCGCCGACCGAGGTAGACGACAAGGAAGCCGGATCTTGGTGGAGGTAGTCCGCCACCACCGGATCTTGATGGAGACGAACAAAGCCACACCTTCACCACTGTCTTTGACAAGGATGAGGAGGTCGTCATCGTCGCTAGATCTTCATGCCCTCCGTCGCCTCCAGATCCACCCTTCCTCCAACCCTAGCAGTCACCACCTCCACCACCCGTCACCATGGTTGTCGTAGGAGAAGAGGAAGGGGAAGGCTGCGCGGGCGACATTGAGGAGGTGAGTGTTGTGGGGGGCGCAGAGGTTGGATCTGTCGCCATGGCCACCGGAGGAAGACGTGCATCAGCTGGATCCAACGGTCACCACCAGATCTAGTCGCTGAGAAAATAGGGGACACATGCGGCAATGAAATATGGAGGGAGGTCAGCACGAAGGGGGAAGGCAGGGGAGCATGGCGCGGAGGCGGAGGAGGCCAACGAGGAGGATGGAGGCGGTGGTTGACAGAGCCAATGGAATCAACGACGTCTGTGAGGTTGGTGCTGTGCGCGAGAGAGAAAACCGGAGGTAGGGGATGGTCTTAGCACCTGGGTTAGTGTCCCACGTTGTGAGTGCTCTTAAAGCATCTACAAATAGCATATCACTTGTTACTAAGGGATTAACACGTCAGCATTTAGGTGATGTGAAGGAAAGATAGTGAAGAGAGAAGATGGGTTTGTTTCTAGATGAAGAAATAAGCAAGTTATTGATACCAAGACATAAGAAACAACAAAATAATTATTGGAGACTTGCTCGTTACATAAAAACTTGTTTTGTGAGTGGCAATTAAAGTGGCAATTAAAGTAACAATTAAAGTTTTAGATACAAGTTCAAGAAACAATCTATTAGAAAACTTATTTCTTTTTATTAGATTGAGTACTCTATCTTCTCTTAGTAACAAGCTAAAAAACAAACTATTGTAGATGCTCTTACGTTCCAAACAAAACAAAAATCCTATTGCTACATGGACATGGAGTAATGTTCCTGAGATAATATTATCCTTTTACTACAGTCCATGGCCCAAGATATTGGTATTAGCCCAATCTACCTTTGTTTAAGTTTGAAGTTTTGCAGAAGATGACACAGATTCTCTGTTTATTCTATGACATGTGGCTTGCAGGTCTATATTACCCTACAGTCTACAGACATGCCTCCATCTGTGGAAGGGGATTTGCAGTGGGTGCAGAAAAACTGAATATGCTTCCAAGGTTAAAAAATTGGAACATATACTTGTCATTAGTTTACTCATTGTTAATTAGGTGGTAAGTTTGGAGATTGGATGTTAGTAGACCTGGTTGGCAGTGTGCTTGGAAGCCTCATATGATTGGTGCTGTGCAGTTGTCTTGGTCTACTGCTCAATTTAATACTGCCTTTGCCTATGTGGTTGCTAGTTGCTACCTAACAAGTTAAATTAGTGTACTACTGGATGTTACTTAATTAAGTGGCAGTGATGGAGATGGCTAATACGGGAGGGACTCTCCATCAGATAAAAACTGCAGCATTCTTGGAGGATTGCAGAGCTTGAGCAACCAGTGATTGGTACAACTACTATCAGTTCAGGAACCAGGAATCCATTATCCTGGGACCTATTTTTCACAGCTGTGGGAGTATGAGATCAAGACATACAATTCAGCTTCGTGTCTGGACACTGTCCTGTACAGATGTTGTAGTAGACAGAGTTTCCATGTGGGGGAAGCCAGTAGGATCCAATGCATGCACACTCTGTCTCCATGATAACAACTCGGTGAACTCACCACAGTGAATCCACTGTGCACACAAACAATTTTTTGTTTGGTGAGATGACAATAGAGGCATAACCACATTTGGTTGGCAGCATGGCGTGTTGCCCACATATCGGGTGTGTGTGGCCATGTAGGGTTTCTAGCATTATGGCTAAAGACAGAGCTCAAATTTTGGCATCAGGATGACTTGCCAACAACCATGCTCTCTGTCATGTCCTAATGCTGATTCCTTCGCCTTCCACATGCATATGCTTGCACCGAAATCCACTCAAAATGTTACAGATGATTTGATGGGATTGTTGCGCTTTTTGGATGACAGTACCGTGATCGAGAATCCCCAGCATGCTGCATGCATGGTTCGTTGTTGTCTGCCACTGTGGGAAAAAAATCACTAATATTCAAATTGTGTTATTGTGAAATTCTTGTACATCCCTAGGCCCTAGCAAAAAAAAAAAGTACATCAATTTTACCTTTGTAAAATGCATAGTTTTTTTTTAAATATATGTTAATCCATACAGTTGATTTCTTGATTGATCAATTTTAAAACGCCCATAATCGCACTTTGCAGTTGCAAATATGATGCACCTGATCATTCTCTTATATGTCACCTACCACACGGTCACGCTCTTCTTGTGGACACAACACATAGAAATTGTACCTCAAGGTGTCGCAACAGGAATGATTATGACTTTTATAAGTCAATGTCAATGCTCCTGCAAGGGTGTACAAATTTTTCATGTGTTTGATAAGAGTGAAACAAACAAATTTGTATAGGAACTAATGCAATAACACTTCTAGAGCAATTCTAGTCACTCGTCAGTCGTCATCCACTTTGCTCTTCATCTTACTCATGGTTCCAATGACCCCCCTGCCCACCGCTAGGGGTAGATAACGAGCTAACTCGGCTCGGCTCGGTCAAACTCGGCTCGTTAAGCAAACGAGCAAAAATGTCTGCTCAGCTTGACTTGTTATAAACTCATGAGCTGGCTCGTTTTGCTCAGAACCGCGGGAGGGCGCTGGGCCAGACGCAGAAGAAGAGGGCGCGGGGTAGAGGTAATATACTATGTGGATAGGAGAGTGTTGCGGCTTGCTAGACTAAGCTGTTATGCTTAGGCTGGGCCTATTCTAGTTGGGCTACTAGACTTGTTGGGTTGGGTTCTAATATAAATGAGCTTAACGAGTTGCTCGTAAGCTAGCTCAATTTAGCTTTTTAAGATAATAAGCAGAAATGGTAGCTCAGCTCGGCTCGTTTATAACCCGAGTTTGAGTGAGTCCTTAACGAGCCGAGCTGGCTCGTGAGTTTTGAGTTTTTTTTTTCCACTCCTACCCACAACAGCCTCTCCATCTCCACGGTTGTGGTTTCTGGCATGGCCACCTGCGCCTTCTCTCTTACCGTATTTTTTGTCGCTTTGTAGTTGGCCATGACTCCACCCCTCGCTGCTTGTCCTCCTCTTCCTAGCGACTACCACCCCAAAATCTAATTTGACTCTCAGAAGGCATGCCTGGAAACTCGCACAAGGTAATGCCAACCATACCCCCTTATTCCCAATATGCATTGCTCAGCACCAGTGTTCTCCTTACATAGCTCCAAACACAAGTCATCAAAACAAACACACATTTTACATCAGCTAATCTAAAATGATACACTTCCGCCTAAAAAGCATTTCCTGGCACCGCTCTCCCTCGTCCCCATCGGAAAAAACTATAGCCTCTAAGCTGCGGTCATTATCAAAATTCAAATTTGTATTTCAAATCGCATCGAAAACAACAGACCAACGGGTTAAAAAAAGTACAATAAACCAAGCAAAGCTGGTGTGCCACCGCACCAACTCGCCCTGGAGCGGCAGCGGCTAGTGCCGCAGTGGCGGATCGCCTGCGTCTGCAGGGAAGCCGCACGGTGCCACACCGCCACGACCTGTTCCCCCCTCCGCTTTTCCGTTTTTTCACCTCGCCTCGCTGCAGCCTGCTCCCACCACTTCACTTTTGCCTCCCCCGAAAATAAAAAAACAATTGCCGCAAAAAAAAACTAAACACGCCGCAGTTATTCCCGCCCACCACACGGGCCCGTCTCCGCGTCCATCCATTTCAAATTACCCAGCCCCACCGCCGACACTGACCGGTGGGTCCCAAGAGCGTACGAGCCCCGCACGTCAGTGTGACTGCGCCCGCCACGTGGCCGCCGTGGTCCCCCTCCTGCCGCCTCCAGTACGAGACTACTAGTACTAGGCTACTAGCCTAGCCTCCTCCTCCTCCCCACACTTCACCTCCCTCCTGCGCTGTGCTGCGCGTGGCGTCTCGCTTTAAAAACTCGCAACGCCGTGGCCTCTCGCCTCTTTTGGAGCAGGCCATGTGAAGCCTCTGACCTTCCGATACCTTCCTTCCCTTCCCCTCGCTCCCCCCCCGTGCATTGCCCCCTCCGCCGCGTGGCCGGCGTCGCCTTGCGGGGAGGAGGAAGCTTCCAGCGAGATCCGCCCAGCCGCGATGTCGTCGCGGCCGTCGTCGTCGTCGTCCTCGTCGCGACGGAGCAGCTCGCCGTTCTCCGCGGGGCACCGCCGCCCGCCGACCTCCTCGTCCTCCTCCAGCTCCTACTTCACCGGCCGGCTCATCCCCCGCTCGTCCCCCTCCTCCGTTTCCTCCAATTTCTACGGCGGCGGGGGCGGCGGCAGCTCGAGGTCCACCACCCCCGGTCGCAGGGGTGGCTCCGCCGCCGTGGCCCCGGCGCCCGCGCCGGTGCCGTTCCCCAGCGCGGACGAGCTCGTCATCGAGGACACCTCCCGATCCGGCGACAGCATCTCCGTCACCATCCGCTTCCGGCCGCTCAGGTGGGGATCTGGGAGGGGGTTACGCGGATCTGTTTGCGGGGCGTTGTTGCTAGGGGCTTGTGCCTGGGCACGGTTGCGAGTGTTTCGACTGATTTGAGCTGGATTTGGTGTGGTTGCAGCGAGCGGGAGATCCAGCGCGGCGACGAGATCTCGTGGTATGCTGATCGAGATCGTCTTGTGCGGTGCCAGGACAACCCGGCGACGGCTTATGCTTATGGTAAGTAGCTACGCTTCAGTTGCATATTCGGTCAATTTTGCAATGTAGGTTGTGGGATTGCTGATTTGGTTGAATTAGGTATTCGAATAATACTTTAGAGCTTTGTGTGATTTCGGGGCTTAGAAAAAAATTAATGGATTCGGACAATTTGATGATTGTTTTAATTCGGCTGTTGGATGCAATCCTTGTTGCATTGTTCATTGGTATAATATGTTACATGTTCACGGATACAGATTCTACAGGATAACTGGATAAGTGACGAACTGCTAATATTTGTGCTGAGTTGACTAAGAGTGTGTACCAAAACAAGTGCATTAGAGCTTAGATGGGGCTTGATGATGAATTGAAAATGTAGGTCCTGGCTTGCATTTTTTATAGGTATTCAGAGGCAGCAGTTACTGTGGAGTTGATAGCTAGTCATTCTTTACGAGGTTTACACTGCTTTGTTAGCTTTTCATGCTGCTTGCAGAAGACTGCTTGTTCTCGATTGCCAATTTTTAGGTATGTTATGAATTTCTGTTATCCAGATTGCCCGAGATGACGAGTCATACTTTACATTGGCAGTGTTAGTTCAACTGATGTGGCCCAGTTTGTTTCCAGGATCAATCGATGTTTGATAGCTTGGCCAAAGAAATAATCGCGGAGTTAGTTAGAAAGGGAAAAAACTGGCGTTGAGGGACAATTTAAGAAATGGCACATGTTAAATAGCTGGACCAGTTGGGAACATAGATAGCAGCAATCTGTGCCTTTGTGGTGCATGAGTCATTGTTGTCGGTACTGCATGGTATACCTGCGAAAAACGTTTCAACTCTCAGCGTATCATTCACTCATGTATTATACATCATATATGTATATGGACATTTTGACCTTATCTTTCTTGGATGTGCACTTATTCAGCTAATGTCGAGTACAGCGAATAGTCTGGAGTATATTTGCTGATCAATGTCAACATTAAATGAGGCAGTGATAAGAGCCAATCCTAGCGTATAGGAGACAATCGTACGCCCATGCATTAATGACTGGCCATTTTGAAATGCATACCAAAGGCGGCACACTTGCACATAGCTTAGGAGTCCTACGATTTAGATGGGCTTTATCAGATTCTTCTTTTGCTCACTGGAGTGTACATGCATGAAACCCTACTTAAACTTATTCAGAGGCAGGAATGCTATTTCCTCTGAGATGTGGGGATGTGCTGAACTGGGTACCGCAGATCCCTGAAGTTTGTTAAAAGTCTAGACACTGATTTATGTCAACATATATGGATAGTGTTTGTCACTATTGATGTGTGGAGTATGGACATAGGTGGTTCCTATGTTCATAATTACACAGGGCTTTGTGCTCTGCAACGTTAGTCTTTAGGTATGGTCACCTGCTGAGCTGTAGATACATTCAAAATTCAGTCAGAAGGTGCTACAGATGCATCCGTTTGCAAAGAATTGTGGTTCATTGGTAAACTGCATTAGAATTTGTAAGAGCCCACAAGGTTTTATGTGGTCTTTGGTATGGCTCAGAAATTCTCCACTAACATGAACAATGGGAGATGGATGAGCCTGAGGCCTTGAGGTGCAATCATCATCAATGGGAAGTGGATGCATATGCTTCAAAAAGGGGAAAGTTATTTCATAGTGATATTGATGGCAATGATTTTTTGTTTTGATAAGTTTCACGGATTCTTCCATATCAGTTACTAAACATGTCCTAACGCTTTCTTCTCATTAGCACAGTCAATAAATCTCACTGAATTCAAGGCACACCTTTCATGTTCATATTAAGATCGATCAGACAGTTTATGATGAATTATCTATTACATCATTTTGGTTTCTTTTTTATAATTAATCAGTTTCTCTCCCTTTGTTCTTTTTCTTTTTCAGATAGAGTTTTTGGGCCTTCGACAGCCACCGAGGCTGTCTATGATGTTGCTGCCCGACCTGTTGTGAAAGGTGCTATGGAAGGCATAAATGGTATGATACTTCAGCTTATTTTTGTTATGAATATTGTGTATGTATTCATGAAACTTAATGGACAATATATATAGGGAGTACAAAAGGGATATTACAAGGGAATATGCCATACACATATAAGGAAATACAAAAGGCATATAAGGAAATACAAATGAATTTCTATTCTAACAGCCCCTTCTCAAACTCACGGTGGATCACACACACTTGATCCACCGTGAGTTTGGAGAGAAAATACAAATGTTGTACTCTAGTCTGTGGTTTCGTGAAGAAGTCAACAATCTGTAACTCTGCGAGCACAAATTGTAAAGTAAGTACAACCTCTTGTACCTGTGAGCGAGTGTATGAAGCATCCATACCAATGTGCTTGGTGAGCTCATGCTTCACTGTGTCATAGGCAATACTGATAGCACTTGTATTATCAGACAAAAGAGTCGTAGGTCCCATCACAGGCACGCTAAAATATGCAAGTAGCCACCTCAACCAAGTAACCTTTGCTGTCACTGCTGCTATAGCTTTCAACTCAGCCTCTGCACTCAAACGGGAAACTGCAGTCTGCTTCTTTGTCTTCTAGGCAATCAGGGAGGAGCTAAGAAAAACACAGTAAACAGAAAGAGAACGACGATCAGAAGGATCATTAGCCTAGGTCGCATCGGAGTACATCTGAAGCTGTAATGAGACTGGTGAAGGACGAGGACGCCTAGAGTAGTGAATACCAGATAAACGAGACGGTGGTGCTGCAGGCAAGGTTCAAAATACCAGTGGTTACCGGTTACCGACTGGTGGGGACCGAGATTTAAAAAACCGTTCGATTTTTTTCCGGTTTAGCAAATTCAAATTTCAGTTTTCGAATTTCGGCCAGTTTTTAAGCCAATTCAAATATCAGTTTTTGAATTTCAGTCGGTTTTTAAGCAAATTCAAATTTCGGTTTTTGAATTTTGATAGGTTTTTTTTCGGTTTTTCCGACACGTTGGTAACAGTACGGTTACATATTTTGCCACCTGTCGTTTTTCCTCCGTTAGAGATTTTGATCCTTGGTGCAGAACAAGAGGCGGTCTTTGCGCAGAGGCAAGACCTGATGCGAGGTCTGAAGGAACAATTGGAGACAGACCAGCGGAATACTGTGATAGTGGAGAAATAGGTGAAGAGTTAGAAAGAGACAACTATGAAATTGTCTCAACGGCGAAAATAGGACAAGGAGTCGAATCTCGATAGAAGGTCGAGATTCGTCAAAGACAATGTCTCATGAAATCCTGATCCGTCGATCCGAAGGATCATAGCAGCGATAACCCTTATGTTCAGAAGTATAACCAAGAAACACACACTCAACTGACTGAGCCGATAGTTTGGTGGCTCGCGAGGCTGCAACAGAACAAAACAAGTACAACAAAAAACACGAATGTGAGTGTACTAGGGGCTCGAGAGTAGAGACGCTCTATAAGACTGACACTCTTAAGAGCAGTGGAAGGCTGCACATTGATGAGATATGCAGCCGTAGAATCAGCCTTAGCCCAGAACTGTGGTGGGACATGAGAGGCAAGGAGAAGAGTACGGGCAGTCTCAATTAGATGACGATATTTTACGCTTAGCAACTCCATTCTGAGCATAGGCACCAGGACAAGAAGGCTAGTAAAGAGTGCCCTACTTAGAAAGAAATTGTCTAAAAGCGTCAAAACAGTACCACCAACAGAATCACAATGAAAAGTACGGATGGGAGAATCAAAATGATTACGAACCATCGTTACAAAGCTAAGATAGATCGCCAGAAACTCACAACGATTAGATATAGGGAAAATCCATGTAAAACGAAAATAATCATCAATGAAGATCACATAAAATTTATGCCCGCCTTTAGAGATAATAGGTGCAGGTCTCCATACATCTGAATGAACTAAGTCAAAAGAACGAGAAGACAAAAACTCACTAGAATGATAAGGAAGTTGTAGCTGCTTGCCCAGCTTACAACCTTGACAAAACATGACCGTTACAATAGTAACACGTCCAAGAACACTCTGACGAATTAATGAAGAAAGGTGAGATCCATACAAGTGACCTAGATGATGATGCAACTGCGCAAAAACTCCAGAGGTGGTGGCAGTAGTGGCGGTGGAGGTAGACATATAGGTGATAGGAGCAACTGAAGTGGACGGAAGGTGAAGGCGGTCAAGGATGTAGACCCTGACGATTCCTACGGCGCCGGCCAGTCTAGGGGTGTAAGTGGGCATGGGTTGCCCGCAAGCCCACTTCACCCGTCCTGCGAAAAACACTAAGTGAAGACCCGTGGGCTAGTTGAAAAATTAAGTGGCTATTTGCAGACGCCACTATGTCCACATACCCACATTGCTCAGAAAGGAAATAGTAGATAGGGAGACACTACCATGGAGGTGAGCTTAGGTTCTCCAGATCGCTCGTTCGGCGGCCACGTTGATGGAGGAGGTAGGGGAGGCGCTGCCATGGAGAAGGTGAGCTCGGGGAGCTCCAGATCGCTCGTTTGATACTTTGATAGCCTTGCTCAGACTCCCCCAATTCATCGGCGCTGTGATGGAGGAGGTAAGAGAGGTGCAGCCATGGAGAAGGTGAGCTCGGGGAGCTCCAGATCACTCGTTCGTCGGCCTTGTCATTTCGACGACGTGGCTCAGACGCCCCTATTGATCGGGGCTGTGATGGAGGAGGTGAGAACTTGGGGAGCTCTAGATAATCTTGTCTGGCGGCCTCGTCCATTCGGCAGTGTGGTTCGAATGCCCCCATTTGGTGGTGCTGCGATGGTTATTCTGTTTGTTGTGTTGTTAGGAGCCAACGAATTGTCAGATTATGTATGTGTAGGAGTGAGATTTTGTGCTATTGTCTCCCTTTAGTTGTGGGCTAGCGGCCATCGCATATACCCGCGTAATGCTTGGCGGGCTGTTGCATCTATCCGCGTAACATTTGGCAGCTAGTGCGGGCAAGTGCGGGCTAGCCGCAACTTGTCCCACTTGCACCCTAAGTCCCAAGTACCGTCCCTGTCTGTCAGTCCTAGATGAAACAGGAGTGAGAGTCAACACCAACCCTACAGTTGAGATCGGTAAGCTGACCCACCTAGAGAAGCTGCATGGTAAGCTGGGGAACATGGGAAACAACTGGAACAGAAAAATTAGTGCACAAAAGATTGCCCTGACAGTTGACAGACAGAGGAGTACCGTCAGCTGTCTGAATAGAGATATGAAAAACAGGAGGTCCTACTGAAGTGAGATATGGAGTCCGGTGTCATGTGGAAAGAGGCACTAGAATCAAGAACCCAAGAAGTACATGGGGGGAGACTTCTGAGTTAGACTAGCAGAACAGTTGTGGGAGAGCTGTTAAAGTAGAGCCTGACAGAACTGCCGAATAGAGTCACCTCGCTGAGAAGGTCCTGACGTGCTGGTTTGTCCTTCCATTGAGGAAGGGCCTCCCTGTTGAGCCCTGGCAGGCTCAAACTTTGGTCGAAAAGGCAGACAAAGTCATAAAGGCGAAGGTGGTCACGATCCGCCTTCTGCACCTTATGATACTCCTGACAGAGCGGAGAAGCCAGAAGCCAGCTCGTCCAGCTGGCGCCAGAGATTGGCCAGGGTTCGGAAGAAGTCGTCGACGGAGGAGTCCTCCTGGGGAAGAGTCTCCAACTCACGCTGAAGCGAAAAGAACTGAGCATCGTTGCTTTGCGGTATTGTAGTGCGTTGTTTTCCATGCGTGCTGATTTGTTACCTAGAATAAAGAATAGTTGGTTAGGTAAATTATTTTGGAATTCCTTATCTATCTAATTATTGTTTGCAATATGATCTTATTTATTAGAAAGGTTATTTTTAATAGTTGGAAAGATTAGATTGGATTGATAGATTTTCTTATAGATTATTTCTTAGGCGTCAAGTCGGACTGTCTCTATAAAAGAGATAGCATGTATCTATTATCAATCAAGCAATGAGAAATCAAGAGTTCAACTAAGCCTCAGAGTCTCGCTACCTCGACAGGGAAGAGCCCTGCTGGCGGTTAGATGAGGGCGAGTGCCCTACCTTCGGTCTGAAGAGCCATACCAGCGATTAGATGAGGGCGAGTGCCCTACCCTCGGTCGTTGGTTGGACCGAGGGTAGTGCACTCCCCCTCATCTAACCGCCGGTAGGGCTCTTTTCTATCAAGGTAGCGAGGTTCTGAGGTTTAGTTGAACTCTTGATTTCTCATTGCTTGATTGATAATGGATACATGCTATCCTTTTTATAAGGATAACCCGACGTAACGCCTAAAAAATAATCTACAAGGAAACCTATCAATCTAATCTAATCTTTTCAACTATTAAAAACAACCTTCCTAATAGATAACATCTTATTCCTAGCAATAACTAGATAGATAAGGAATCTCAAAATAATCTACTTAAACAAATATTCTTTGAGCTTGGAAACTCATCAGCCACGTACGGAAACAGCATGTACCGGTGGGGTACTGTTCAAGTTTTACTACAGTAACCCATCACCGTTTGATTGTCGCTACAGTACCCTCGTTACCGTTCACGCGCCTGTTGTGGTGCATCGCGTCTTGCTCCATAAGAGTGCCCTAACTCTAATATCATGTTATGAATATTATGTGTATTCATTAGACCCGATGGACAATATATATAGAGGGTACAAGAGGATATTACAAGAGAATATGCCATACACATATAAGAAAATAGAAAATGCATATAAGGAAATACAAAAGAATTCCTATTCTAACAATTTTGATCATCACATTTCTTATGATGATTTTCCATTTACTTATATCATATCATTAGGGAGGACTTTCATTGATCAACATTCACCCTATGTCCATATGTAATATTACTGACATCATGAAGGCACATGGTCCATTTCAAACTATCCAATTTTTACCTTTTCAAGCAATTTTTTTGTACTTTATTTACTGCTATCATCCATATGATTTTGTTCAGTGCTTTTCTGGGGTGACTGCAGTACTGGCATTTATTTGTTACAGAATTTATGTTTTACCTTGTATAGCGAACTGTTAGCTTATAAAAGTAATTGCATTTCTGAACACAACTTTGTACTATCTTGTAGGGACCGTTTTTGCCTATGGTGTCACAAGTAGTGGGAAGACCCACACAATGCATGTAAGTTCTTATATCCTACTGGGAAAATATCCAAAATATGTTGGAATGTTATCAAGATATTCTTCTGGGAAAGCTGTGCAAGACTGTAGTTGGTGATTACTGGTTCCCTGTTGAGCCGTCCTTAATCCTCACCCTAGCACATTCCTTCCAATGTAATTCATACTTTAAAAAATATTTTGTACACCTGCTACCGCAAGTGATAACAATTACGATTGTGACATCCATTTTCATGAATACAGAATACTTTTGTCAAATATATGCTCCTTTGTGATCTGTGAAGGCAAGATCAATGTTTATACCTATTCATTTGTTTCTCTAATCTTTTGCAGGGTGACCAAAATTGTCCTGGAATAATCCCATTAGCTATCAAGGATGTATTCAGCTTAATCCAAGATGTACGACAGTAAATGCTTTAGTTACATTACATTATATTTAGCCATCCTATTTTTATCAAATATTTTTGTCTGCCATGGTGGATTTATTTTATATTTGTTTAAATGGAGACACCCTTTATTTTGGCTTCTAGTTACTAAAGAGTACCTCTGCAACAAAGTTCTCTGGGACCAGTCATTTGTAGGGATCCTGCTCCTCGCACAAGGCAAATATGTGTATAGATTGTACCGAATGGCATTTAGAACACTTTGTGTATTAACCAAAGCAAGCCATGTTTATGCAACTTAGAAGTGTGATGTAAATATGTTTTGTTATGGTCCAAGCCTGCTGACCATAATAAGATAAATTTCCAACTGACAAAGCTTAAGACTGAGTCCGTATAACCTTGAGTGGTGGCCTTTTCTTGAAGATTGGCTGCCTGGAAATATTATGAGTTAGGAGAATTTTTAGTTGGTTTTTATGTAAGAAAGAACTCCCTGGTTAGTTCTTGTTCAGCAAAAGAAAAACCCTTGTTCATCTGGTTGACTTAAGAGCTGTGAGAGGCTGAGAGGGATGGTTGACAACTCCCAGAAGGTGTGGTCATAAAGCTCCATTTTATGCAAATGCAGTCCTCAAGCATATATACAATTTCTTACATATTCCATTTTCTTGTAAATCTTACTATTTGTCAACTATACTGTGTACCATTTGCTGCTCAATTCTACCCTGTATTTTGTCATCTATTCTGGATGTTACTTAACTTCAACCCTTGTTTTTCCTATCTTATTAACAGACTCCTGGAAGGGAATTTTTGCTCCGTGTGTCATATCTGGAAATCTATAATGAGGTATACTACCTGAGACAGTTTCATTTTGTAAATTCTTTCAAGGCATTGCTTTTGGTCTCACTTCTTGATTTGTTGACAACTTTCCTTAAGTATCACTCCATAGTTGTATCTTGACAAAAGGGTCTTAGTTGATAACCCTACCCAGAATGCACACCCACCAATTGCCCTCATACATTCCTTTTTTTTGCTGGTTGCTGTCATCACTGCTGTCACTGGCCTTGCCATCCACAATTATTTCTACTGGTTATATACTTCTGGTTCCAGCTTTGCAGTTTGTGACCGTCCTAGTCTCAGCCTTCCAATCTAATGCTTTACAAATACTGGCCAAGTGGTACTATGATTTGTGGGTATTTTGACTATTGCGTGTCCTTTCATTTAGAGGCCTAAGTAAAATTTTGAGGTCATATTCTTTTGTAAGATTACATGTATTCTATATGCACTTGCAGCTTGTACTATCTGGATACATTCAATCTGTATATCTCATTGCAGGTTATAAATGATCTACTTGATCCTACTGGCCAAAATCTGCGCGTGAGGGAGGATGCACAGGTTTAAGCCTCTACAGCTTTTGGGCTGTCTTATTGGCATGCTCTTGTACCTATGCTGTTAATTCCCTATTTTAGTTATTTTGTATCTCCTCCTGAAACCTGTTTTTTCAATCAGATTTTCAGTACTTCATTTTTTAATACAAGTTCAACTTTTCTTCTGTTGTTATAGATATTGTTCCTACCAATTATCTTCCTTTAAACCGCGTTGTTTCTCATGATATAGTGGGTTGATTAATAGTTCCGAAGGAGTATTTTGAATTATATGTTATCAAATAAAAGATCTGATTTGTGTTATCACTTGTGTAGAATGTACCAAAACATTAAATCTACTGTTGAATTTAATGCTTGTATGCAGTTTGTAGCCCTCTTTTGGTAGTTAAATTGTCAAGTGAACATTTACACTGTGTTTGTGGAGTGCCATTTGGTTCTGAGAGTGATTAACGTGACAAGATCTTATTTGGCTTAGTCATTGTGCATGTGATAATTTTTTTTCATATCTAACCTGGTTAGTTTGTTCCTTGTTTATTTACAGCACTAGCTGTAGTACATGCAAATATAGCTTTATGCCTTTATCTACTGCAGTGACTGTTTTATTTATGAGCTTATGACGAGTTGATTCCTTTTTGCTCTAGGGAACTTATGTAGAAGGAATAAAAGAAGAGGTTGTTTTGTCTCCAGGGCATGCTCTTTCTTTTATTGCTGCTGGTGAAGGTGATTCTAATATATTGCTTTCCTGTTGTTATCATGTTATTAGCAAGATGGTTATCTGGAGGCATGTTTGATGCTATCTTGTGTTTACTGAAGATAATTCTTCTTGTTGTGGCCATTTGAGGGGATCATATGTTTTTGGCAAGGGTGTCATGATCACGATCCATATCATAGTATCTTTCGATCCTATGATCCTGCCGGATCATTCCGATCCTTATTCTATGTAGGATCCTGATTATAAAATAAGGGCTGAGATCTTAATTCTTAAGTCTACTCGATAGAAATTAAGCTTCTTCCGGCATTTCCATTATATTTGTATGCGGTTCGTGCCCACCAATTGGTATGGATATGCACTTATGTTGTTTCTGTGAGACATGTGCAATTAGCCATGTGACATATTATTTTTCTAATATTTCTTTCTTTAAGTATGAAGTCCTGTTTTATGAAATCGACGACTTCTGGTTTTACTCGTACTTGTCACTATTCATCCTGTTACCCCAATGTTTTTGATAGTTTAGGAGTTAAATGATCTAACTTGTATTAGAAAGTTAGTTTGATTTATCTGAAAATTTTGACTTATAAATTTAGTCTTACCAGATAGTGAAATGACTTTTGCCATTTTGTGATATTGAAACTAATGGTGCTTAACATGACAGAGCATCGGCATGTTGGTTCTAACAACTTCAACTTATTTAGCAGCCGAAGTCATACTATTTTCACTTTGGTGAGTTCATAAATTCCTTCAGCATTTAATCAATTCTACAAATATTGCTCTAGTGTTCTTTCTTGTACTATAAATACTTCTGGGTTAACCTGCATTATCTTTTTGAATCACATATGTGATGTGATATGTTGCATTCCTTTATTTGGCCCATAATATTTGTTTGCTCTTCTGCAGATGGTTGAAAGCAGTGCCTGTGGTGATGAGTACGACGGAGTCATGTACTCACAGCTTGTATGTTGTTTTCCTGATAATCAGTTATGTTTTTTGAGCTCCTTCTTTCTAGTCTTACTTTTATATGCTTTTTTCTCTCTAGAATTTGATTGATCTAGCTGGCTCAGAGAGCTCTAAGACAGAGACTACAGGGTTAAGAAGAAGGGAAGGATCATACATTAATAAGAGTCTTTTGACTCTTGGAACGGTAAGTTATTTTGCTAGTCATCTATCACAACTCAGGATTGCTGTTTTAGGTGTTATGGAGAAAGGCGCGAGGCACCGCCGCAGAAGGTGCATAAACAGTACCATGGGGTACTGTAGCGACACGTTCTTTTCGATGCATGCTGATTTGTTTCCTAGAATAAAGAATAGTTGGCTAGGTAAATTATTTTAGGATGCTTTATCTATCTAATTATTGTTAGCAATATGATTTTATTTATTAGGAATGTTATTTTTAATGGTTGAAAAGATTAGATTGGATTGATAGGACCGAGGGTAGGGTACTCGCCCTCATCCAATCTAATCTTTCCAACTATTAAAAATAATCTTCCTAATAAATAAGATACTATTCCTAACAATAATTAGATAGATAAGGAATCCCAAAATAATCTACCTAACCAATTGGTCTTTATTCTAGAAAACAAATCAGTACGCCTCGGCGCCTCGCGCCTTTCTCTGTAACATCTATTATCATTAGTTTTATAACTCATAAGCACACCTTCTTGAGAGTTGAGATCCTGTCTTAGAACTTCAGTACTACCAAGTTTAGGGAGTAAACCTGAGCTTATATTGGAAATCACCCGGTGGATGTCTTTTTATGTTGCTAGCAATTAGTAGTTGGAGCTGTTGAATATATGGCAACATGTTTTGTTAGCTGATTCTATGCAACCTCCTACAAAAATGAAATGGTGTGCCTTAGAAAAAGTTACTCATTTCCAAACAACTTCCTTTCTTTTGAACTTTGTATGAGGGACACCTACTTTTTTTTTTATTCTTAATCTTAAAACCATTGATTAGATCTATTGACTTTAAAAACTCAAATTCAAAGGTTATTGGGAAGCTCAGTGAAGGGAGGGCAACACATATACCCTATCGTGATTCTAAGTTAACTCGTCTGCTGCAGTCATCATTGAGCGGCCATGGTCATGTCTCAGTAAGTATCAACCTTTTTTTTGGGATCTGTTCTATTTGGAATTCACTCCATGGTACTGGTGGAGGCCATTCTTGCAGTGTGAAGTGAAACCTGATTCTCAATTTGTTGAGTGATATACTAACTTATTTTATGCAGCTAATTTGCACAATTACCCCAGCATCGAGTAACATGGAAGAAACCCATAACACATTGAAATTTGCAAGCAGAGCAAAGCGTGTTGAAATTTATGCCTCTCGTAACCGGGTAAATATCCTAGGCATACAAAACTGACTTCTGGTGCCACTGTTTTGGAGATACGAACTAACGTGTCATGATTTCTGCTACCCAGATAATTGATGAGAAGTCTTTGATCAAGAAGTATCAGAGAGAAATATCCTCTCTAAAGCAAGAGCTCGACCAGCTAAGGAGAGGAATAATTGGTGGTGCTAGTCACGAAGAAATCATGAGTTTACGCCAACAGGTCAGTTCCATTTGCTTTTTGTGGGATGGAACCATGCAACATAACCTTTTTTTTGAAGGGATCTATGAAATAAAACTTTAGCTCTGTGGGTATGTTCTGCTTGAAAATTTTGGTTCTTCTCTTTAAGGATACCTATACAATGATTTTATGTTGGTAAGTTGATAAATGCCTGACAAGTTACTCTTCTTTGCCTTGTTTAGTTGGAGGAGGGCCAGGTAAAAATGCAATCACGCCTGGAGGAGGAAGAGGAAGCAAAAGCTGCTCTTATGAGCAGAATACAACGCTTGACAAAGTTAATACTTGTTTCCACAAAGAACAATATTCCTGCCTTGACAGATTTGTCTAGTCAACGTCGCCAAAATTCTGTTAGTGAGGAAGATGTAAGTGTTAGTTATTGAATTATTGCGCCATTTTCTACATATATTTATGCTTTTACGATTCTGTACTTATTGGTTATTAGCCATGCCTTTTAACTTGAATGTACTTATTCTGCCTTTTTCAGAAGTTAAGCACTTCGCAAGATAGTTCTACACTTGCGCAAAACGACAGCACAGGGAAAGATACTCTATCATCTGCTTTGCCAGATCCATTGGATGAGATCAATCAATTAAGATCTGTTAGTGGAGAGCATTCTTCAGTTACTGGTTCAGCACCAGATGAAATGCAGGTTGGTGATGGTGACTTTCCATGCTGCAACTTTGCAATGAGTAATGGCCTGTGGTTTATTCCTAAGGTGTTTGCTCTTGTATCGCCCAAAATGTTCTTAATTGAATATGTTTCTCTACTTCGCATCAATTTGATGTTGTAATCAGGGTTCACAGCTTACTCTCGATCGTTGTCTTTTGCTTCCAAAGTGCAGTCATGCCTTGAGTTCTCTATTTGATCGTATTCTCACTGCCAAATGTATTTTTTTTTCTTGAGCACTATTCATTTTTTACTGCCTCCATCTCACAATATAAGGCACTATGGTTTTATGGTATACATGGTCAAACCTTTTCATCTTTATTACTTATTTAGAATCTATACTGCTATTTTACTGTATGAAGGCATATCTTTTCCATATACAGCCTGTTTTGTCTACACAATATATTCTGGACTGGCCGATGGACCATATCCAATGGCTTATAATATATTAAAAGTTGGTCCTGCCTTCCGACTGAATATGCTTTGATGAGAGATATTTAATAGACAGTACAATGTTTATTAAATTGGATTTTGTTTTAAAGTGAACAAGATAAATTTATGAATGATTATTGGTTATAATTTCAAGTACTTTGCTTATCAGGGGGGGATCACGGCATCAGATCAAATGGATCTACTGATTGAGCAAGTTAAGATGCTTGCTGGGGAGATTGCGTTTGGTACCAGTTCGCTGAAAAGACTAATTGAACAATCTATAGAAGACCCTGAAGGGACAAAAAATCAAGTAATGTTTTCCCCTTATTCTTTAGCACTTTTTAGTTTTTACCTTTTGCTCAATATTCAATATTGTTCCATTTGAAGCAGCAGCAGCCACTAATAATACATTATGCATTATGATTTACTGCTGGACACGATTAATGGCTGAACAGATAGCAAATTCACTGGAAACTTGTAAGCAGTGAACTGACATGCAGTGATTCAACAAAATCTTGAGAATTAAGACCCTATTCTGGTGACTTGTATGGCAGGCAAAATCATATTCTACATAGCTGGATGACCTTTTTATTAAGACTCAGGAGTGGACCTCCCTGGTTTCCAGTTATTGAAACCAACAGTATCCATTACACAGTAGTTTACAATAACTCAAAGGACAAAGAATATAGGAGCAGCTGCAGAACGCAAAGATTCAGTTCAGTGCAACAGAACAGAGATTTTGCCTAAACCACATACATATCTATTACAGGCATGTAACTTGAGATAACTAAAACAGCTAACAACTTCAGACGAGGCAATAACACAACATGTCTGAAGTGAAAAAGCTGTCCTATTTCTCAAGTACAAATAGCAGATATTTTATTATGTATTACTTAAGGACAGACATGTGGAGTGCTTGACAGTTGTATACAACACTGATCTCCTGCCTAATTTTCTAGCATTCTGAATATCCTCCATGTCTTCATGGTTCATGGTTCATATCTTGTGTTGCCAGTTGCCACACTTCCCTCACTGTAACTATTCCATTTCAAATCTGCTACTTGTGATAGATTGCCCCTTAACATCCCTTTTTGGTAGATATATCACCATTGTAAATCATGTTCTTGTTGTAGCTCTTTATGATATCCTGTTGAATTCCTACCTTCTCTATCTTCATCATCTTGGTGTAACAATGCACTGTGCGATATTTTAATACTCATATGCATATATCTTCTGATAACAGATAGAGAATTTAGAGCGTGAAATCCAGCAAAAGAGAAGGCATATGCGAGCCCTGGAACAACAAATTATGGAAAGTGGTGAGGCATCAGTTGCTAATGCTTCCATGGTCGATATGCAGCAGGTGATGTGTCCAGTATACAGATGCGCCTCCTAATAGTTTGTGTATTTTTTTCTCCATTCACAGTAACATGTTTGGTTTTGTGAAAACAGACTATTACGAAGCTGACAGCTCAATGCAGTGAGAAGGCTTTTGAGTTAGAGGTGATCTTTTTGAATAATCAGTTTGCTTTCCACAAAACTAAAATCTTCAATACCTTTTTAAAATAATTCTAAGTGTTATTGTTTTTTTTCCATGGGACAGTTAAAATCAGCCGATAATCGTGTCCTTCAGGAGCAGCTACAACAGAAGGTTCTTTCTTTTCTTTGTTCCTTTTTGCGTGGCTAGTTTCAGTTGAGAATGTTTGTAAAAGGTAAAAGTTCAATTTGGGTTTAACGCAAAAAAATGTGCTACTTGCAGAATGTGGAAATCAGTGATTTACAAGAAAAAATTCTACGCCTTGAGCAACAGCTCACAACAAAAATCGATACATCCCCTGAGCATTGCACACAACAGGATATTCTTGATTTGAAATCTAAACTCCAGTCCAAGGTTATTTACCTGATCCTTGATGTGCACACAACAATTTTATGGCATGCTGCTGTTATACTATAGGAAAACCCACGATTTATGAAATGATTTGGTGGGCTGACCTTTATATCACTGCTTGACCTTTTGCGAAATTTCTGGCTACATTCTTCCCATAAGTATGATGGACATGAAATAGTGCACATGTTCATTTGATGGTTGCATATAATAATTTTTAGACCTTTTGTCTTCTCATCAATTAGGCCAACCAACTTTGCTGATATACTTTGACAGGTAGCTGAAAGTGAGAAACTTAAATATGAACATCTGAAAATCATTGAAGAAAATCGTGACTTGGTCCATCAGACCCACAAATTAAGTGAGGAAGTTGCATATGCAAAAGAATTGGCATCTTCTGCTGCCGTCGAACTTAAGAATTTGGCTGAAGAAGTTACAAAGCTATCTGTACAAAATGCAAAGCAGGCAAAGGAGTTATTACTTGCTCACGAGATGGCACATTCCAGGGTTCCTGGTAGAAAGGGCCGCCCAGCCAGCAGGGGCAGGGACGAGGTTGGGACTTGGAGTCTTGATTTAGAGGATATGAAGATGGAGCTACATGCCAGAAAACAGAGGGAAGCTGCTCTAGAAGCTGCTTTGGCAGAAAAGGAGCTTCTTGAAGAGGAGTACAAGAAAAAGTTTGATGAGGCAAAGAAAAAGGAACTTTCTTTAGAAAATGATCTAGCAGGCATGTGGGTTCTTGTTGCTAAATTGAAGAGAGGAGCTTTAGTCATATCTGAGTTGAATGTTGATGATCGATCTATCAATCTAGCTGATATAACTAACGGTACAAAGGAAAACAAAGATGACAAGAATGCAGCTTTAGTTGAGAAACAAGTTTTAGTTGAGAAACAAGTTTCAGATGATACTGTGAAGTCATTGACCGCAGAAGAATATAGAAGTCCAGAATTTGAACCTCTTCTTGTTCGTCTCAAGGTATATTAATTTTTTTTTGACAAAAATATATTTATATTTTCCATTCATATCATGGTATGTTTTTACTTTTTAGGAATGGTCGCATAGTCTGTCTTTAACTTCATGTACCCTTAGCCCCTCAACAGCTGGTCTTGACAGTCTGAAAAATCTAAAAGGGGATTGTAGGAAGAGCTGTGATGCCTTTGTGGTTTATGTTTGTAAAACTTGGTGTCCAAAATGAAGTAAATGAAGCCCTTAAGTGCCAAACTGTTGAGCCTGGCATGAGGTTTGCCCGGTAATGGTGATCCAAGTTTAGCTAGGTAGACAAATGTTCACAAATAGCCAATAGGTAAAGTAGAGGCACATAGCTCATGCTGGCAGATACATGAACTAGATGATCTATTTGAACCACTATTTAGACTTGTTAAATCCAACTGCAATCTTCATTCCATAATTGCAGGCGAAAATCAAGTGATTGTTGCTGCTTGACTGCTGATATGTTCGACTTGTGAGTTTTATAATTTTTGCTGCATGCAGGCAAAAATTCAAGAGATGAAGGAGAAGGAAACTGATTCCTTGGCCGACAAAGATGGAAATTCCCATGTCTGCAAAGTATGTTTCGAATCTGCAACTGCTGCAGTATTGCTTCCATGTCGGCACTTTTGCTGTAAGAGACCGCCTCTTCTGTTTAGAGAATCGCGTTCATGTGCTAAATTCGCTGATCTGTCATGTTTGCTAACGCTAAGACTTCTTTTCAGTGTGCAAGCCTTGCTCGCTTGCCTGTTCAGAGTGCCCTCTATGCCGCACAATAATTGCAGACAGGATAATTACCTTCACGTAAAGTACATGTTAGCCCAAGGTACCAAACACTTCGACACTCGCACGTCGGTAACTACTTATACTGGCCTCTGAAATTTTCTGACACAATGCTGTGCATCTGCCAGGTAACTTTGAAGCACCCAATCTCTCCTTGTAAAATCATCAGCGTATATGTTTCTTTTCCCTGTAGCAAAGAAGGTGCCTTTTATGTTCCTTCTGTGTTGTATTGCCATTCTTTCGATTCCCCTATAGCTTCTTCACCCTTGGTTCTTTGTTGTATCGAGAGGTTACAAGTGATAGCATCTCGCTCTGCAATATGTATAGATACGCGACTCAGCATTGTATTACATTTCGATTTTTCTCGGAAGTAAAAAGCAGCGAAGAACATGCGACCCAGAAACTCTTGTTGTTTGATCATGCAGTGCAGTTCGATCGCATGTAATGCTGTACAGGAACTGTACGAAAGGTTGGGGCATCAAATCAGGGCCAATTCCCTTTTGTTGTCCGTGGGGTGGCATGGTGCATGTGTGAGTTGTGAAGTCCAGTTCGTGGGTTGCACGGCACCTGCCATCATTCTACTGCGTATCTGACGTCCTACCAAGGGAACCTTACAAGCGTCACGGGCGCGTTCGATTGCTTGTATTGATAATTTGTTCGAGCATGTGGTATGTCGTACCTTCTCGAGTCATGCTTGAGTGCGTTGGAATTTCACTATCTTCCCAGAGAACTTGAAATGGTTGATTCAAAACCAAGAGACTTTCTCCCCCAAGATTGATACGGCCCTAGCTACACCAACAAATTCAGTTCAAGAATTTGCACCAAATCATGAGTTGGCTGATGTTCTTGATGTCCCATCTACTGTGCCGCAAAGGAGACTGAGGCCGAGAGGGTGGAGAGGGAGGCCGGCCAAGGGGAGAAGGTTGTGGCATGCAAAGCCCTAGCTACTGGGTGCATGGGAACCAGAGGGAAATCCTAGTGAACGGCACAGTGCATTGGCACATGGTGCAACACAGGGCGCAACAGCTCACGAATCAGATCCTAAGGATTGACTGCTTCTTTCTTTTGTTACTTATTTCATTTATCCAGGAACATATTGTTGTACACAAGGGGCCTTATTGTAATTTCTCAATTAGAGAAAAGAATAAAGTGAAAAATAAAATAAAAAAAGCGGGGCCTACCTGTCATAAGAAGAAGGGTAAGAGATAAGGTCCAGCAGCGCACGGGAAGGGGATCGATCCCCTCCATGGCGACGCAAGCGCATGAGTGGGCGGCTCAGGGCGAAAATATCGCCGGCCATTGGCAGTGTCGTGGTGCTCCTCCTCTTCTTAAGGGCTCTTCCTTCTTCTTTTCCCCGCACGGTACATCGAGTTGTCCTGATTTTGGTTTTTCTCTCCCCTCTTATGTTTTAGTTTCGGGCTCGGGTCGTGTGAACTGCTACGCCGCTATGGTTGAGCATGGCGCCGCCGCCGGTGAGGTTCGGCCTCCTCCTCCTTGCGCACTCCCTGTCTGTCTCCTTGCGTCACCTCCTTGTCAAGGTTGCTGAGGTGCTAGTGCTAGTTTCATATTATATTTGTTTTATTCTAGTACTGGGGGACTTTGCATGGTAAAGTTGTGGGCTTGATTTATGCTCGATGAGGATATAAGGTTACTATGAGATTGAATACGAACAATTTGGTTGTAAATTTGGTCTTGAGCTGGTAGATTGCTTGCTTTTTACTGTTTTGTCATGTATTTATGCTCGTCTGTTCACTGTGAGTTATCTCTTCCAATCACTGTTATATATCGTTGTCAATTGATATCTTGTTACCTTGTCTAGTTGGCTCAATTGCTTACTGTCCAATGAACATTGAATTGATAATTGCTTTATATGACCGGTTAGTTCAGCAAGATTTTATTTGAGTTCAAAGCCTAATTTATTTATGAGAAATTGTCATATTTAATTTGTGATTGAAACTTGACCTAAGTTGCGAGGTCGCCAAGTATTAATACTTGAGTAGATCGACACATGAGAGCATTAAATAACTATTTAAATCTGAGCAATATGCTGTTTTTAGTTGCCCATATGTTCTTTTGAGCATATTATCTTGTTTAATTGACATGGGAAGTTTAGATGCTAAACTCAATGTTTATATATTGTTTATGTCATTTATATGCTGCTGAAAATATGCTTTTATGATTATAATTATTGTTAAAATCATTTTTAAATATTTGCTAAAACCGTATATTTTGCAACACATATTAGGTAATTTAATTTTATGAGTCGGTTTTATTTAGGCTTGAGTCCAAATTGGTAAGTTAGGAGGAGAATTGGTAAGTTACTAGGAGAATCGGTAAGTTACCAGGTTCGGTTAGGGTCATTTACATAGTTGGTGTGTCAGGTGCCCGCGTTACCATCATACCATGTAACATAGACTTGTTATTCTTAGTTTTGAGAAGGGCGCGACTAGCGCTCGGATGTACGGTCTGAGCGCTAGCTATGTACGCTTCTGTTGCAATATGTTTTTTTTACTTATTGCAATATATCAAAAAAAAATATACGCAACATTATCTCAAAAATCTCAAAATCAAAACAAACAAATATCAAGTAACTTATTCTCTCCGACGGGTGCCAACATATAAATAAAAGCAATATCTTAGAATTCATATGCAACATTTCCCCCCTCGTGCGCAATATTTTTTTTAATGCTTGCAACAACAAAAACTTGTTCGTCATGGGGACATAAGAAACCAGATGCAACATTTCAAAAGAAAACATCTCAAAAGAAACATCTCAAAATATCTCAGATGCAGAAACATCTCAAAAAATTTCAAAAGAAGAACAGCGGTTGGTTTTCAACATTTTTTTTCAACGGTCGCAACATTTTTTTCAATGGTCGCAATATTTTTTTCAACGGTTGCAACAAAAACAAGAACCCAACGTCACCTGACCGCACCCGAGGACGGCGCCACGTCAGGACTGTCGAGTCTTGCACCGCTCGTTGTTCTTGTCATCGCTGGTGGCTTCCATCGAGTAAGCTCCGCGCGCTCGAGGTGTAGTCCATCGCCCTCCATGAGCTACAGATGTGCTGCCTTGTCTTCCTTGCCATCAGTGCAGCTCCCAGCGTCGCAAGCTATCTCCTTGCCGGTTGGAAAGACGCCTCATAGATTTATAGAAGGAACTAGGGAGTACGGCAGGAACTTTATCTTCCACGAAGCTTTGGGAAGCCTGGCCTGATCCCTCTGGAGAGGAGAGGAGAGGTGTGGCTCGGTTTGGTCATTTCTGTTTGGTGATAAGGAGAGAGAGAAGTATTAGACTATTGGGTGAAGAAGTGCGGAAGAGTGAGTGGAAGTGTTTGGGGAAAATGAATTGAATAGAGCGTCCGATGTGACTGGACGTCTGCATAGTACTATTGTCCTTTTGAGAAACATCAGAAAATCATCGAGATGGTTTTGTGGCGGCCATGACTATTCTTGTTATTTGAGCAAAGGGTAATCTAATATAGGGTTTTCTGGAAGGCACATCAAGTTGTGTTCGGATCCTTGTGGTTCTTCCCCGTGTTACTACTATCTATCACATATTGGTTTGGGATTTTATTCTCTGAATTGCATCTGTTCGGCTGCCCCAGCTGTTCTAGTGTAATTAGGAGGTACAGTTATCAATTGTTGCTGCGTTGGTGTGAGGAAATTGCTGCTGAGTTCTTGCAAGCAAATACTTGGTTGCATCTACTACTACGGTGGACATCGAGCTACGGCCTAGTATATTGTTTCCTGCCGCATACACTTGTACAAGCGAAGTTCTTGCAAGCAAATGAATTTGAATTAAAATCTTAGGTCCATATTTTGGTCCAAATAAGGCCTTAGATTGCAGTTTTTCCACTTGTGCCGACCTCCCAGATTCGTGCTCCTTCCTCTCTTCCCTTTCTCCCTTGCACGAATCTCAAAGCAAAAATCGACGCTTCACGATAATGCACGCGGGTGCATTTATAAGGGGTTTTGATTTTTCCGGAAATGTACGAGGAATCCACGAAGCTTTATGGTTCGAACCGCAAACCAAAACGTACCAAGATTGAGTCGTGTACAGTAGTTCTAGACTTCCAGTACACTACACTAGCGCACTCTATTAGAGCACGGGGCACAAAAGTAAATGCTCGAAAGCAAAGTACAATATACGGGAAACACTTGACCGTTGACACGGACACACAGCAAGTTCCAACTCAGAACCCAGCCATCTCACCGTCCGATCGTTAGCACGAACACACGCGCGCGCACACCCACAAAAAAAAAAAAATCAAACAAATGAATCGGGAAAAGGGGGGAAAGAGAAAGGAGAGCGGAGCAGGCCGGAGCGGGAGCCTCAAGCCACCACCGCCTCCTCCCCTCCGATTCAGATCTCGCCTCGCCCCTCGCCCTCCCACTGATCGGATCCCCTTCCGCTCCCGTTCCATTCGTCCCCACCTCCGCCTCTCCCGATCCCGTCGACCTCTTCGTCACGCAGGGAGCTATCCGCGGCGGAGGCGGTGGCCAATGGAGGCCATCCGGAAGCAGGCCTCCAAGCTCCGGGAGCAAGTCGCCCGGCAGCAGCAGGTGAGCGCTCGACACCGCTCCCACGAACCCGCAAGGTTTCCCCGATCCGTTCCTTGGGTCGCGGCCCCGGATTGGTTCCCCTTCTGCTCCTCCGGATGCGGCTCCTGGCACGAAGACCCCCCTCGAGATCTTGCGCCGTCGCTAGGCTCTTAACGGCTGTGTCGTGTTTGCAGGCCGTGCTGAAGCAGTTCGGGGGCGGGTACGGCGCGGACAACGTGTTCGCGGACGAGGCAGAGGCGCAGCAGCACTCCAAGCTCGAGAAGCTCTACATCTCCACGCGCGCCGCCAAGGTCGGTACAGGGATGGTTTCCTTACAGTTCTCGGTTCTTAGCCCCGCTTAGAAATGCGATGTTTTTTCCCATGTCATTACAGCACTTCCAAAGGGATATAGTTCGCGGGGTCGAGGGCTACATCGTCACAGGGTCGAAGCAAGTCGAAATAGGTAAAAACTGTCTTCTTGTTCTGGAATGACACTTAATGTGTATCCAATTTTGAATTTTGGAATGCGGCGTGTAATGTGTGTGGTGGTTTCACAGGGAATAAGTTATGTGAGGATGGCAAGAAGTATGGTGTTGAGAACACCTGTACCAGTGGTAGTACGTTGTCGAAGGCGGCATTGAGTTTTGCGAAGGCACGATCCTTGATGGAGAAGGAGCGGGGGAACCTACTGAAAGCCCTGGGCACCCAGGTATTACTTGTCGGTTTCATTCTGGTAATGTATAAAAGCATGTGGTTATGCAAGATGAGTTATGATGCGTTACGCTTGGGTTAGTTCTGCATTTATTTAAGTCGACATGGGTAACGGCAAGGAGCCGAGGATCTACGTGCGTCATCATTTCAATGACTAGTATTTACGTTAGTGGGGAACAGAAACACTACCATCTTTGCTCTTTTTTTTTGTGTGTGTGATGTAGTGTACTGATAGGGTAACCATATAGATGTTAGGATAATTTGTAATTTTGTGCTAATGGAATAGCCTGGTAACTTTCTGGTCATTTATGAAACTGAGGTTACAGTGCCTTTTTCCTAGTTTGTTGTTCTTTTATTTGAAAAAAAAAAAAGGGGCAAAAGTAGAAGATAGAAAAGGGGAAACACACCGTATGTGGGGTGGCCGGGTGGGTGAGATGATTTGCTCTGTAAGATTACAACTGTAGCTAGTCGTTAACAGAGAGTAGTGACTTGTGAAGATGCCCTTTTGACCTGTGTTTTCTACTGGTGATATTATAACTTGATGGTTTTCTTTTTAATTCACGGTAAACCTCATATCTGTCAAAAATGTATCAAGACTAAATTATTCATTACCTTGTTCAGGCTATTAACTACCTCAGCTTAGCATCCTTGCAATCTTGTCCATTTATGTTACTCAATCTGCATTAAATTTTTTGTAACTAATGGCTAATATTATCAGGTGGCAGAACCACTGAGGGCTATGGTGATGGGAGCTCCTTTGGAAGATGCTCGCCACCTTGCTCAAAGATACGACAGAATGCGTCAAGAAGCTGAAGCACAGGTAATTAATTTCACTTTGAAACATACTATCTTTACCTTTATCTGTTGCCTCCATATTGCTTAAACCACATCCATTGTAACTATTGTATTATACACATAAGATCTCACATGGTAAAGCAATAGAACTGCTAGAATAAAGCAGATAGTTTGTAAAATTTTCTTTGGTGACAAATGCTATATTTATTTCACCAAGTGAAGTAGTGAACAATTGTTCTACGAGGAAGATACTGTGGATCACCACCCTGTGCAACTCATCATCAGGTCAAATCATGTAAAGCAATAATATAAGTTATTTTCAGCCAGCTAGACAGATCATTATCTCACATTCTGTCTGTCGTGTGCTAAAATGTGATAAATTAAAAGTTGAACATTTCACTTTTCAACTGACTGACTTGTACATAGGAACCAGACGAAATATGTGAGATACTCAACTAAATTAAACAGTTGTGTAGCGAGTAGCAACTGTTTTAGTTCATATTATTTTTTAATTTGATTTGCCATGTGAGGGTGATGCACGAACCCCTAAGAAACTGCATTGTTCAGAAACAACACTCCCCCCTTAAATCAACTTTTCAACTGGTGCAGAGTCATTTGCTTTTCCCATTAGTTTCTTTCCATTTTTCAATTATTTGTACTATAAATTTGAGCGCCACTTTGTTGTGTTATACCGCCTTCTTTTTGTTTATCCTTTAAGAAACTTTGCAAGGTATCCATGAGTTCTGCAGGCTATTGAAGTTTCAAAGCGCCAAATGAAATTAAGAGAGACATCTGGAAATGGTGATATGATTTCAAGGTTGGAGGCTGCTGAGTCAAAGCTGCAAGAGTTAAAATCAAACATGGGAGTTCTAGGCAAAGAAGCTGTTGCAGCAATGACTGCTGTTGAAGCCCAACAGCAAAGGCTGACATTGCAACGACTTATCGCGATGGTATATTCTATCTTTGTTTAGTTTATCACTTGATTATTTCCTTGTTTGCTTTAAGCTCTACTATTGCTTCATATGAAACTTGTTGACTTTTTTTTTTTGAGAACTCACTTGTTGACTTAACTGAAGGTTGAATCTGAGAAAAGTTACCACCAAAGGGTCCTGCAAATTCTAGATCTACTTGAAAGAGAGGTACTGATGATTTTGTAGTGTGTCCTGATCATGCTTATACAAAAAAAGAAACCTGTACATCATCGAGAAAGATCTGGTTGGTTTTGGTATGCTGATTCAGCAAAAAAAAATTCAGATGGTATCTGAGCGCCAAAGAATTGAAGGAGCACCTCCTCCAGTTGTTGAGAGTTCTATGCCGCCGCCACCTTCCTATGAAGAAGTCAATGGCATATTCATGAGGACTCCAACAGTTGCAGAATTGGTGGAGACAGTGGAGTACTTCTTGGCTGAGGTAAGCAAGTATTGCTTCATCATAATGCACAAGTTTGTAGCTTACTACTACTTCGTTTTACCCGTTCAGATTTTCTCGCTGATTGCTATGTATGGCCATTATTTTGTCAGGCCATCCAGTCGTACCGAGCTGAGAGCGAAACTGAGCTCAACCTGTCAGCTGGTGACTACATTGTAGTCCGAAAGGTACTGTCTTCTCTTCTCATAGAACATGTTTCTTACCTTAATCCCTCGTGCAACACTCTGCTACCAGCAGCTTTGAACTGATTGCAGGCTGAATTTCATTAATTACCGTCTCATATACTTCTTACCTTGATTCGAGATGCAACAACTCTGCTACCAGCAGCCTGAAATTGATTCCTTGCTGAATTTTCTTAGTGTCTCGACCTCATTGTAGGCAAATTTGGCTATGCTAAACTTCTGTCGAACTTGCTTAATCAGGTTTCAAACAACGGATGGGCAGAAGGTGAATGCAGAGGGAAAGCTGGCTGGTTCCCTTACGACTACATTGAAAAACGGGACCGTGTACTGGCAAGTAAAGTTGCCCAGGTCTTCTAGACGTTCATTGAGCCATACACATATCTCAACTCAACATGCATACTTATTTCAATGGTTCATTGTGTTGCATATGAGAATATAAGATTATTATTATTACTATATTGCTGTAAAAGTTAAGCATATGTCTGAGTACAACTACATTGAGAAAAAAATCCTTTTGAATTTGTACTTGATTTTTATCCAATTCGTATGCAAATATGAAGATATAGAATTTGTATCCGCACTCGACTTTAACATATGGATTTGAATATTATTTTGACTAATATTCGATTCGTATACGATCTGTTCCCACACTACCTCTGTCCGTACTACGCAAGACCAATCTAACACACGATGCCACCCACTTTGTTCTACTAGGACTGGACTAAGGCCAGCCTAAAATAAGTGAATATGCCATGTATTGTGGAAGGCGTGCTTGATATTGATCCAGGAATATAAGGTGATCTACCATTAGTTGTTTGATCAATCAAGTGGCCTACTAGTCAGGAATTGCACCATGTTACTTTGGAGTGCCAGTCCTGCATGCAGTCCATAGTACAATTAATTACTGTATCGATCACACGCATGCAAGGCATCTTCACCTTGCCGTGTAGCAAGAACAGTCAATCTAGTTGCAACAATCGAGTTAATCTTGGAAGTATTTGTTTGTTTAAATCGTCAAATAGTATTTGTAGCATGAACACAGCCGCAGCTTGCATGTGATCCTTTAGGTGTTGAACTTCTAACGTGCACACATAAGAATTTAGATTTAAGAGACATGCATTTAAACATATATAATAAGGAAAAAAAGTTCATTTCACATATCTGAACTACAAAACCGGACACCCGACCCCCTCAACTATCAGAACCATTCACTTTACCTCTTCAACCCTTCAACGTGAAAAACGGAAATTTGATCATATACCCTCCCTTAGATGGAAATTGGATTTACCCTGTCCACATGTCATTGACCGATGTGACCATGTCAATGAGGTTAAAACGGTTCAGGAGGGTATATGATCCAATCCCCCATTTAAAACGGTTTTGACATAGATGCCTCATGAATGCCACATTTTCTTCTTTCTTTTCCTTCCTGACTCAAGGCCCATCTTCCACACCATCGCCTCTCTCGTCGCCGCCTCTTGCCCTCGCGTGCACCTGCACGAGCACTGCCGCTGTCGTGTGTCTCCTCCACCTCCAATTGCCGCTCGGCCTCGGACAGTCGTCTCCATGGCTCCTCCCATCCTCCCTATTTTCCTCTCACCTTCTCTCATCTTCTCCGCCACGTCGCCATGTCCGGCCGCTTCGCCAAGCTCGCCTCCGACCACCGCGAGAAACTCCGCCTCCGAGGCTTCCTCTACTTTGCCTCTGACCACTCCGGAATCCTCTCCAATGCCCCTGTCACCTAGAGTTTAGTGACCATGGCGCCACCATCCACGGCGGCTGGCAACCTCACGGGTGGTGTCTTCTCCGATCAACCAGTGCCTTGTTCTTCACTCCCCTTTCTTCAATTTCGTTTCTATTTCACTATATTCTTTCCCCTCAATCCCCATTCGCCACCCCTCACTTGAGTGCCACCACCACGCCAACCTCTCCCGCGAAGTACGCAGCGCCAAGCGTGGCGGACGCGGCCCCGGAGGCGAGCATGGTGGTGGCGAAGAAGCGGTGGAGGTCGGCGAGGTGCCCCATTGCGAACATGGCGGTGGCATAGGCTGAGAGGAAGGCGACGTCGAGTTCGCTGAGGCGGTGCGGCCCACGGGGCCAGAGAAGGGCGCCCAGTTCACGGAGAGGACGTCTTTGACGATGCTGGGCGGCTTGCGGGAGGGGTGGAATGCGGCGTACTCGACAAAGGTGAGCGCTAGCACCACGTACTGGCGCGACCGGAGGCCCCGCGCAGCGACGGTGGCATGGCTGTCGTGAGGGATGCGCCATCCTCTAAGAAAGAAAAAGTGTGACCACGTGGGCGATACATCGGCTATCCCTTCCAACATGGCATGAAGACAAACCCAAACCATCAATTCTGGTGATACTTCAGCGCCACATCATACAAAATCACCTTAATGTAGGTTGAGAGAGTGTAAAGTGAACGATTTTGATAGTTGAGGGGGAGTCGGGTGTCCGATTTTATAGTTCATGGTTGATTTTGAACTTTAAAAGAGTTCAAGGGTATCAAAATAGACTTTTTCCATATAATAACCAAATCGCATATTACACACTAAACGACCACAGTGATAGTCTATGGCCTCATTTGTGGCACAATACATTTACTACAGCATGGAGCCCTTTATTTGCATCAAACTAATGAAAACGGAACAAAATAAAGGAAAAAAAATTGTACGACATCAACCTGAAACACATAAGTTGGGCTCCATCTTTGAACCAGTGGAAATTTTAGGGTTGTGCATCACCGTACCCAGATCCACCACCTTGGCCACCACCGCTTCCCACCATTTTGGCCGTAGCCTTTGCCACCACCATTACCATTAGCATTTGCATTTGCAACACTTGGTCCATACCTTGGTCCATACCAGTAGTTATTAGCCGAGCTAGAGCCGGAGCCAGTTCCACTACCATACCCACGGCCGCTAGATCCATAGGAACCTCCGGCTTGTCCTCCGCCACCGCCGCCGCCGTTACCACCAGCGCTAGAAGATCCACCATAACCTTGGGATACTCCTTGGCTATATTGACTAGAGCCTGAGCCTGAGCCTGAGCCTGAGCCTGATCCGCTACCATACCCGGCTCCATCGTATTGGCTACTACCACCACCTCCGCCTCCACCTCCACCACTTGCATGGGCACCATTTGCACCACTCTGACCGGAACCAGTGCCACTCCCGGACCCTGAGCCGCCACCATTCTCATACCCACCACCACCTCCTCCTCCTGTGCCAGTTCCGTCAGCACTCGAGTATCTAGCCACCCTTGCGGCATTGACTAATCCAATGCTCAAGAGGACAATGAACCCAAGAGCCGCAAGTTTAGTGCCTGCCATTTTTGTGAGCTTATTACTAGCTAGAGCGTAAGATGAGATGAGTGCTATGCCTAAGATTGCATGGGTATTTATAGTGCCTGAGGCCATGCAACGATTGATTATTTACATTATCCTGTTAGCACATTGCATTGGTGGTGTGAAGTACCCCAACTAGCCAACTTCTGTATAGGAGAACAAGTGGAGGGTTTAAAAAGCTAGAGTAATTAATGGAGCTTGTTGACTTAGACTAAATCAACCAAGTAGTAATGAAGAGATTACCACTTGTGTTGTTTCACTGTTTTTTTTTTCCTTTGTTCTTAATTTGGATGCTGCTCTTCTAGCTAGCTACCTAGCTAGTTAGCGCTATCTTCTTGTTAAGAGAATTTTTAGAGAGGTTGTACTTGTTTGTTGATAGATTCCTTTTTTTTCCCAATTTTTGTTAGAGATTTTTTAGGAAGGTGGAATGGGGAGTTTGGGCATGGAACATGACACGCACGATCCACATGTTGGTGCCGACGTATCGATTAGAAGGGGGCAGATGGCAGAGGAGTGGGTGGGATTGAGATCCCAGCAGAAGTCCATGGACTCGTGCGGCGGCAGGCGTTCCTCGTGATAGGAAAAGCGTGGAAGGTCTTCAAGAGCACGCTTGTCACTTAATACATGAACAAGGATCGGACGTCCTTCACGAAGTATCCTTTTGTGTCATCGGATACATGGGATGCCTTTGTGCGGATGAAAACGATGACTGAATTTCAGGAGCAAAGTGCGGCACACAAGCCTATTCAGACACAAAACACTCACCCCCACAGACTCGGCGCCACTGGGTACGCGGGTAAAATCCCGCAATGGAGGAGGGAGGACGAGGAGGCAATCCGGTGGGAGGCCTCCCTGCCATTTGCCGGGATCACAGACGAGTGTGCCCAAAACTGGTTAAGAGCGAGGTCATCAACCACATCTTTGGGCGCCATCTCTTTCATAAACCCGACAGACGAGGAAGTGTCCCAACGTCTAGTAAGATATGTCAAACTACCTACTTGTTAATAAGTCCATAACTTCATGGGATTTAAAATAACATGATGACCTTTTGTAGCAAACATTGAATACCGAATCTTCCCAAGGCTCCTTCGAAGCAGTCAGGGAGAGGGATATACTATCCATGGCCCTGGGAAACAAGGAGCGCTCGGGTCGCACGCGAGGCCTTGGGGTTTATGTATCTTGGAGGCAGGGATTCTCACACGACTCCGATACGTATATGTAGCATCCCAAAATTTGGTCTGTTTTTGAAGTTTTAAAAGTAAAAATAACCATTTGGATTTTTTCTGCTAAAGTCAAAGCTTAATATGAATTTTTAGAGTTCAAAAACAATTTAATATGAATAATATCAACATCAATTGTTATCAAAATTATTTTATTTGGATTCTATGTGCTTGGTTATATTTTTCTAACATTTTTCCTAGTGTATTTGCTATTTTGTAAGTTTTATTTGTCTTTTCTGCTATTTTCTAAAAAGAAAACTAATTAAAAATCTCAAAAAATATTTCGGGCCTAATCCCTAACCCTTGGCCCAATTCTCTCTCCTTTCGGCCCAACCCGAGCTGGCCCGCTCTTTCTTTTCTTTCCTATTTTCTTTCCTTGCTTTATATTTTTCCCAGCCCGTTCCTATTTTCTCCGGAGCCCAGCCCACTTGGCCTCTTTCTCCGCTGTAGCCCAGTTTGCGCCTCCCTCTATTGCTCTCACTGCTAGGTGGGGCCACCTCCTTCACCACGTCATCTTCGTCTTCAACGTGAACTCCCCCCTCGGGTGTCTGAGTCGGATTGGCGTCGCGAACTCTCCTCTCCCGTGGTTATTTAAGGTCCGCGATCACGTCAGAATCTCCGCGCTGCCCGCATCCCTCCTTTGAAACCCTAAGACACCCTTTGGGATCTCGCAGCTGTCTCGACGAATCAAGCTTTGGAAGCCCTTCGCCGCCGAGACCTTCTCCACCGTGTTGTGCCTCCGTCAGTGAGCCATCGTCCCCATCGTCGCCAGCCTTGAGATCGTCGTCGCGTGGTCTACATGTTACGCATCTCTTCGTGTCTGGAGAACCCCCGCATCGCCTCGCTACCGTTCAACCGAGCTGCTCCACTGCTCTTCCTGTCGCCGCCGCCTCTGTGGCCGTCGTCGGTACCTTTTGGCCGCGTCACCGAGATCCTCGTCGCCTAATCTACCTAGCGCCCCGCTCCGTTGACACCAGAGAGCCTCCAGCCGCTAGGACCGAGTTCGCCGGAGTGTGCCGCCGTTGAACCTCCGTGTCACCCGCCAGCTCAACTGCCACATCATCCCCTCCACTCGCGTGTCGCTTCCGTGTCGCCCGCGTGGCAGTCGCGTCAGCGCCTACGCGGTAGGACCATATCCAAACCGAAACCCTTGCTCGGTGAACATAGTCCATCGTGAGCCATCTCACCGTCATGTGGGTCCCACATGTCGAAATTTCTTTTTATTCCTTTTCGGCCGAAATTACAGGGCTAACGTTAGCTGACGTCATAATTCCTTTTCCTTCAAAAAAATAATTCAGTAAATCCATAAATTATGATTTTCGGTATTTTATGCGATTTCAATCTTCTAGAGCTCATATCTTTTGCATCTGAACTCCGATTGAATCCATTCAAATTTCTAAATTCGAGATCTATTTATTTGAGATTTTTATTTAATTTTTAGAGTTTGTTTTCTCTCAGTTATTTATTTATTTGGTTTATTTGCTTGTTTGCGAGTAGACGTTGATACTTCAGAAAGTTTTGAGCAAGAAGGAGTTCACCAAGATCAAGATCAATCCCAGGATTTATTCCAAGGTAAGTCGTGGTACTTTGATTATATTGAATCTATGATTTTAAAAGTATATTATTTTATTCAACAGCATGCTATCTTTATACAAATTGCTTTGGGATTAGCTATTACCTGTTGTCATCATGCCTCCATTGAATATTTGGATGCCATTAATTCTTTGTCACCTTAGCATGGGTAATTTTAGTTGGACATATTTGTATTACCAACATGGGAATCGTATTGATGCTTAGTTTTGCTTTGTTACGATGGGCTTATCATCACATGTGTCATAATGTTTAACCTTGACTTAATGAAATATGGAACCATGGTGGTGAGCCACTCTTGTTAAAATTTGTGTACCATGAGGGGGTGTGTCATTGGTTTTGGTGAAACAAAATGGTTTTCGCTCAGGTGAGTGGATGGTGGATATGGAGGGTACGATGAGTACACTATGGGTTTGTGGTGGTCTCGCCTGAGTAACTTATCAAGAATTTAATCTTGTGTGCCATTAAACTAGGCCTTCTCGTACAACCACATGCCTGATGGGACGAGCCTAATTTATTAAGTGGTGGAGTTTTGGCATTTGACATCTCAGATAGTTTGTGGGTGGAGGTGTGTATCCTTTTCTAAGGTCACATCGCGGGACGGTTCGCGCTTCCCTGTCCAACATTGTACGTCAACCACGATGAGGTTTTGGATGGCTGTAGGTACAACATGAGAGTCAATTGTTGAGATAAAATTGCTGAAAGGTTTTGTTATGGTCAACTCTGATCCGATTGATTGTATCTTGTGGGTGAAGCGTACAACCTCTGCAGAGTGTCAATTGATCTATTCGAATAGCCACATCCTCGGTTATGGACATGTCCGAGATTTCACACGAGCGGTAGAGTTTCTTATAAAATGAGGCAGGGTGTGAATGGGAAATTCACTTGGTGGTTTGTCTTGGGAAGTGGATGGGTAGTTCACTAGTTGTTTCAAAACACTAGTTTACTTACTTACTATTGTTTTCAATTACGCACTTCAATCTATTTATGATATTTATTGTCAATGCTGCTTTCTGCAAATGAGCCATACAACTAACCTTTGTTCAAGCCTTGCATGAATACTATTTGAATACATTTCCCCACGACTTGCTAAGTGCTTTATGTACTCACGGCTTCAATTTCGCGATTCAGTTGCAGAGTATCAAGCTGCTTAAGAGTTCTTCGTCCAGGAGCATTATGAAGGTTTTGCAGATTAGGATGCATTCTCCACTCGATTGTTTGTGGGTATGTTGATTGGCCTTTTCAAGAGTTTCGTTCCGCTGCAAGAGTTTATTTGTTTCTTTAGCCCTGCATGGCAAGTTAAGTAAATATTGACCATAAGGTCCAGTTATTACTATTATTTGTTACTTTGAGATCTTTTTATTTAAATCGAATAAATGGATGATATTTCATCACTGTTTCCTGTGTGAGCTAGCTACTGATCTAGGACTAGTTCATAATACACAAAGGGTTTCTGAGATGTATTTTCGGGTCCCGATAGTATAGGAGTAGGAAGAGATCCAAGGCCAAGCGCAGAGAACGGATGAAAAATGAGATTCGTGCAGAATTTCAAGGACATATATTATCATTGGAGGAAAAACTGAAGCAAGTCCTCAACCAGTCGCAAGCAACCCTGTTATTTTTGGGAGCCAGTCCCCCTCAACGTTGGAGTAGCTATGTGTCCACGCCACTTTCTGAACATCGAGATGTCCAATTACCTATCGACGACATCCAAGTAATGTACATCTCTTGAATGCTACATAGATAGACCTGTTGGACGTCTTACCTAATCGCGTATCGTTATGTAGGAGCCCACGCCGTGCAACCGCAGAGTCAGGCTTGTTGGCTCCATTCCCGTTGAGGCTGGGTGGGGGATGGTGTATCCATGCCCGCTAGGGACGCTAGTGCACGATGCCCAGCTAGGGATCGATTTTGTGAAGGTCCAGGTGAACATGGTACATGATGTTTTCAGGGCCATCCCACTGGAGAAGCCCCCAAACGATGAGATCATGACACTAGGGGATGTCGTCTACACATTCGTCCAGTGGCCCAAGAGGGGCATTGCCCTGGACCCTTCTGTGCCGGCATCTACCTAGCATGAACAGCTAGCCTCTTCACATGACTATCTAGAGCCTGCGGCCTCTTCGACCCTCCCTTAGATGTCCACACGTGCACCTGATCTACGTTGGCAAGCCACCATATCGGCTCCCATGAAGACCACACCGAGCATATACAAACAGCGTGCCCATTCGTCTCCCATGAAGAAGACATACCAGCATGTCAGCAAGACCAAATCGAAGAAAATCAAGGCGCCACAAAAGAGCTAGACATACTCGCTAGGAAGCCGCTGGTCCCGCTACGCTCTTAGTCAACCTTGGAATGGGTGTTGCTTCTTTGCATGTGTGGTACGTGGAAAAGACCAATGAGACTAGGACACAACACCCTATGGGTTTCACCGTCAAGTACACGACAGGGAATTTCCCCAGAAGCCTGGCTTCTTCGTGGTGGGCTTCGACGACTTGTGCGATCTCTTCAACCTCGACGCCTCGATGCTTCACTTTTAAGATGCTGGACACTGTAGGTGTATACAATTACGGTCTGTATTCATGTAATATCGATAAATACCATAACTCCTTACTTATGTATAGACACATGATCCTAGAAGCCAAATGAAGAAAAGAACCGGTCGGTTTTCTCGACCCACAATTGGTCTGTGAGCAATGCATTCTACGTTGAGGATTACATAACAATGGGACTGCACACTCACAATGACAAGGAGTACATACTTGTACCCTAAACCAGGGGTAAGTGCTTCACTCATTGCTATACTCATTCATTTGTACTTCATATGCAACACGAACTTAATTTTAAGGACTATGGCGGAATACATGTGTAGGTGGCACTGGATTCTAATTGTCATTGTACCAAAGTGGAACAAGGTAATATACCTTGATTTCCTAATCAAGAGCTAGCATGACTCCACACTTGTGTAACAATTAATTGACAGGTAAACTTATTTCATCCATAAATAACGCTATGTACTCTTCGTTTGCAATGGCTGAGGCTATTTTTTTTTGAATTACGTAGGTCGTTCGCCGCGTACATTGCCAAAGGAGGGAGACACGTGAAAGAGAACACCACACAACGACATCTGACGCAATTTTTGGTACACACTAGTACATAATAATCCTATATCACACTTCGTAATGATGTCTCTCAAGCTGAACAAACCTATGCATGTAATTCTATTTTTGCAGTGCCACCAGCAGCTACAGGGCAACATATGTGGATTCTATGTTTGCCGCCATATGCAAGAAATCATGGATGGTAGGACCAAGGATCCAAAGGTTTGTCAATCTCACAATAATTATTTTGTACTTATATATATATATATATATATATATATATATATATATATATATATATATATATATATAAAGTGCTTACGACTTTACTCTTCCTAGCGACAGGGTATCAACATCCCTTTAAGTACAATCCAAATGAATGAACTCTGCGAAATTCAAGGACGGCTCGCCACCTTCTTAATGACAGAGTTCATTCACCCAAAAGGAGAGTTTCACGCGACCGAGACTGGATAAAATTTTTAGTGACAAATAATGTTTTCTTATTGTATCTGTAAATATGTTGTAAAAATATTATGACAATTCATCTACAATCAATTTGTAAATTTGTTTATCTGTGATATATATGTGTATCTGTGATCAATATATGTGTATCTATGATATATCTATGTATTTGCTTGTATCTGTTATCTGCATATTATTTTCAGAGGGCATGACTAGCATTTCATGAGGCTAACCAAAAAATAGAAAAAATTATATATAGAATGAACTACCACAGATGATTTTGTGGTATAAATCGTCTGTGAACGCCTTCTACCACAGACGGTTCTGTGCACCAACCATATGTAATATGTAGCCCATCATAGACGGTTGGTAAGCACAACCGTCTGTGATGTTTGACATATCATATACGATTTCGTGGTTGAATCCGTCTGTGATAGTGGAGTTCACAGACGGTTATTTATATGAACCGTCTGTATTGTGACTTATCACAGACAGCTCAAAAACCGTCTATGATAATCGTATATTATCACAGACACAATAAATCAGACGGTTCAGAAATCGTCTGTGATAAGGGTTTAGAACCGTCTGTGATGACACTTTGTGTGGTAGTATAGCCAACTTCCGTAGGAGAACAAGTGGAGGGTTAAAAAAGCTAGATTAATTAATGGAGCTTGTTGACTTAAGACTAAATCAAACAAGTAGTAATGAAGATATTACCACTTGTGTTGTTTCACTATTTTTTCCTTTGTTCTTAATTTGGATGCTGCTCTTCTAGCTAGCTACCTAGCTAGTTAGTGCTATCTTCTTGTTAAGAGAATTTTTAGGGAGGTTGTACTTGTTTGTTGATAGATTCTCTTTTTTTTCCATTTTTTGTCAGAGATTTTTTTTTAGGAAGGTGGAATGAGGAGTTGGGGCATGGAACATGACACGCACGACCAACATGTTGGTGCCGACGTATCGATTAGAAGCGGAGGCAGACGGAAGAGGAGGGGATGGGATTGGGATGAATGAATGACCATCACCAATAGGTTCTTTCTGAATATGAAAGAAAAGTATGAACGTTTCTTAATATGGTTTGATCTTTCCTCGTAGCGATGAGTTGAGGTGGCTAGAGTGTGACTTAATAGGATCGATCAGGGTCTTGATTGAAGCTTCCACTAAGGACTTCGCTCTTTCGATTTGTACATCCATGCATTTGAGAGTTTTTTTTTGCTCATTTAGTGCGGTGGAGCGCAGATCCCCTGCCATGCATTTTAAACATGACAAAAGTATCATTTTTGTCGATTTGTTTGAAAAGCACTATTTTTCTATTTCAATTCAAAATCATGAAGCCAAAAAATCTGCATTTGGCTATGCCACGGTCCACCGCTGTGCATGGACAATTGGTGAGGCTGGCCGCGATACCAAAAGAGCTCGATCGCGAGATCGTTGGTGAAACTGACAATTAAACAGACGAAACACTGATCAACCAACTACCACGCTCGATAATAGCGAAGTAATAGCGAAGTAAACGACGACCCGGATTCTCTTAATTGCATGTAAGTATCAAAATCCACTCACCAACAGCACAATCCTAGCTAGTTGACATTGCAGAGGGGACCTCGATGTTTTCGTAATGGACTTTGGCATATTTGCATATGGGCGTAGCAAGCGGCGTCGACCCAAGCCACGCAGACTAGAAAGTTAAATTCAGAGCCCGATGCATGCGGAGACTGGGGCCAGCGGACCAGCGATGCAGCTACTAAATTGGCGAGATCGGCGATGCAGAGTACTGTATGCGTAAGCAACTTAACTCTGCAATGTGAAGTACTGTATCTTTGACAAATCAGATTTTTTATTAATACTGATTGATTACTCCGTACTTAGGTACTGTACTACTGCTCTACTTGCTGGCATACTGCCTGCGATCTCTGTCTCTGTCCTCTGGTATGTATGCTAGAGCCGTATAGTTCCTGTATATTTTACCCTTCCAACGGTGTACCGTGGGCTAGCGCTCTGGCAACCTCCAAATGTTTATATGCAACTTGTTGCCGGTTGATTAATGAAGGCATAATCGACTTGGTTGGTCGAACGCACAGTATGCGCGCCCTCATTCCTGCTAGGGAAATGAATCTAACGCAGAGAATTAGAGTGACATTATGGTATTGTTTTCACCGTACTGGTTGGTTCGGAGATCAATTTTCATATCAGTTGTGCCTTGGCTGTGGCTTAATTTATGTACAATTTGCTGGTAATAGTTCTAGGCTTGCAATAGTAATTTGCTGTACAATTTGCTGGCTTAATTTATGATCGACCAGTCGAATGATCTAGTCATGTATTGCACACCATGCTATCAATTTCGGAGTACCAGCCCTGCAGGCCGTAGTATCATTCCTGTATCACACAAGTACTGCATGCATCATGGCACCACCTTGCGTAAGCGGATCGAAGAACAGGTGATCTAGATTTGCAATAGTAATCGAATCATCTGGGAAAGTATTTGTTTTCTTCTAACATCAAGTAGTGTTTGCAGCTTCTAGCACGTAGGCGATGGTTTGTAGGTATCCAACTTATTTTTTTTTTTTTTGAAACTGGCAGGAGAGCTACCTTTTAGATTAATAGAGCAGATCAAAAAACAAGATTTCTAGGGCCGAGACCCTGAAAAGCGAATTAAACTCTAATTACAAAGGTATTTATTGCTCCCAACATTTCCTCTATGCCTGGGTCCAAGCTCTTCCTTCTTCCTTGATCTTAGCAACCAGCTTCATAGGCGAGGAGAAACGTCGGTTGAAAATTCTGGCATTGTGCTCTAACCAGATCTCCTAAGTGATTAGGATGACCGTCAAGGCCGTTGCTCTTCTCGGCAGAAGGCTAGCATGGAAAATTTTCCTCCACCATTCCTCGATGTCGTGACAAACCGGTCAGTGGAGTGGTCTAAGTGGCGCACATCCCACCCAGTCTGCCATAGATTGCCAAACTCGACGAGAGTACCTGCACTCCGCCAAAAGGTGCATGACCGATTCTAGGGCCTGTCTGCAGAGGGGGCAAAGGGTCTGATTTGGCCAGCCCCGCGCTTGTAGTCTGTCAGAGGTCCAGAGTCTGTTTTGAATTGCAAGCCATGCGAACTGTTTGCATTTAGGTGGCGCCGAGGTTTTCCAGATGAGACTTTTAAACTCCGTTGTCGTTGATCCTAGAAATTGCAAAGCGTAAGCTGATTTTGCTGAGTATTTTGCCTTTGATGATTGTTTCCAGGTGATCTCATCCGAGGCCGATGGGTCCAGGGTGATTTGGTGGACTTTTTCCCAGAGTCGTAGAAATTGATGGGCTAGCCCATCTGGAGCTACGCCTTGTAGGTTTATGTCCTGTATCCAACAGTTTTCCTGCAGTGCCGTGTGGACCGTTCTGTTTTTTTCGGATGGAGAGACGCTAGATCTCCGGTGCAATGTCCTGAGGGGAAATCCCATTGAGCCAAGCTGAAGTCCAGAACTTCGCTTTTTTTTTCCGTTGCCTAAAGTGATTGAGGTGGCCGTCGCAAAGAGTCGTCTGTCAGTCTCGTTGCAAGGTATGTCCATGCCCACCCAAGGTTTGTTTTCGGCTTTCCATTCTTGCCAGAGCCAACGAAGCCTGAGGGCCCTTGCAAACCTAGAGAGACTGAGAATCCCCAATCCACCTAGCTCTTTTGGTCGACACACCATTTCCCAATTTACTTTGCATTTCCCACCTGTTAATAATTCTGACCCCGCCCAGAGGAACCTCCTCCTAAATCGATCCAGAGTTCGAAGGATGGATTTTTGTGCTTTGAAGGCCATAAGGTAGTAGGTCGGCATTGAGGAGAGCACCGATTTTACCAAAGTACAGCGGCCCGCAGTGGAGAGCAGTCTACCCTGCCAGCCCGCTAGCCTACGCCCGACTTTGTCTAGCAGAGGTTGAAATCAACCTGACGAGGATTAAAACCTCTATGTATTATTTTTAAATACATAAAGACCATACGTCTTCATGGTCGTAACCCCTGAGGTTCACGACTTTACTAGTCGTAGAGATTCCAAATGTTACACAATGGGTACCCTGGTCGGACGAGGTCCTGTGCCTAGCCTCCGACCAGGGAACTGCTTGTAAAAGGTATGAACTGATGTTTGGAATTGATTCCAGGTATATTCTCTACCGTGTGATGAATGGAACACGTGCGTATATTCCATACCACACGATGTTTCTTATCCTGAGACACTGATGAACAACTACCATGTGGTTAAGTATCTCACAAGCATACAACCGCTGAACGGTTGATACTCTATCAACCGTCATCTCGCTCTGACCAGTCGCGACACCTCACAACAGACGTCTTCTCCAGAAGTAACTGCCACCTCTTCAAGAGCTATTTAAAGATGGAGCATGGACGGAGCAAGGAGGAGGCCTCATCGGACTAAAGCATAGACATCAGATTTATATTTTAAGTCTGACATTGTAGCATAGTAAGCATTATTCTCAGTGTAAACAGAATTAGTCCATCACCTAATCATAAGACATTCTCTGTAAATTCCAGTTCATATTAATTAAAGAACAGTCCCATTCTCTCCCCAGAATTTTCACGTTATTCTCTCCTATTCATTTCTTAAGATCGACGTCTTGATCGTCGACACAACCTTTCTGAGTTTTTTGTGATGTAGAGGGTGCCCCAGGTATCCAACTTATTAACACACAAAAAGAGTATTAAGCACATTTAGATTATTTAAGAAGAAATATATTAATAAATAGTGACCAAATGACATATTACATCCTCAACAACCACAGTCACATGATCTGCTCACCAGTTACACACTTACACTACTACATGTACTCAAACAGAAGAGCTCTTTATTTGTTGGTACCTAATTAATTCATAAAACGAGTATAAATGTAAGGAAACAAATTCTACAACATCTACGTGTAACATCGTATGTTGGACTCTATCTTTAGCTAGGTTGACTGGATGAAGGTGTTAAGAGATAAGATTCAGTAGTTGATTTGTATACAAACTTATCTCCAGAGGAGATTGTATGTGTAATTAAGACAATTGTTGCTGGACTCCTGTATAGTGTCCGACAACTGCATATATAAAGCAAGGTCGTCACCTCTGTTGAGGTGTGTGAGTCTTTCCAAATATTCTCAATTCTATGGATTAATTTTCATGGTATCAGAGCCTTCTCCACAACAGCCATGAGTGCAAATCCCGCTCTTGCTTCTGCCACCTCTGGTGCTCTTTTCTCTGCATCAACCGGCATTCTTGCTCCTGCATCCGCCGGCTTGCTCCCATTGCCTACTCCTTCTTTTGGGCATCTCGTCAATGTTAAATTGACTCGTGACAACTATCTGTCAATGTTAAATTGACTCGCGACAACTATCTAACTCTTGCCCTATCTTTGAGGGCAACAACTACTTGGATACGATGATGGCACAAATCAATGTCCTCCCAAGATCATCGCCCATACCATCGACGTCGGCGACGTGCAAGTTCCCAACCTGGCGTATGCAATTTGGATACAACAAGACCAACTTGTCTTGAGCACCCTTCTCCCATCTCTCTCGGAGGGTGTTCTTGGGCACACGTTTTATTCATGTCGTCATCGAGTTGAAATCTGGACATGTAACACCCCGACCCAACAAGGAGCCTAGAATGTCACCACCACACTTTCACTCTAAATTTAAACCATAATTATTTACTATTACCGCAATTATATCCCTAAATAAAACCCTATAATAAGTTATCCTACAACAAACATAACAAGATAACGTAAATAAGGATAAATATTCACACATAACTTGGGATCTCACACCCAAGAATACTCGGGACCACGTGCCTAAGAACGCCCGAAACTATGCGCCCGGGAGCAATGACTAGCAACATTACTATTAACTAATCCATTACCATAAGCGCATCCATAACTCATCATTACTGCACGCACTAATCCTACTCATGATCCACGACACTACCATAGAGTATCCAATGTCCACTAATCAAGTTCCAAATAGATGAACAAATTTTCTAAGATATAATTGAGGTAACTAAATGTGATAGATTCATGGTTGATTGCATGTGATGTATAGGTGCTACTCCTATCACATGCATGTCGCCTCCAATGGTCACATAAAAACAACAACAAAGCAATGGTTGGTCCAAAACTCAGCAAATACATAATAAAATAATAAACATACACATATGAAGCTTATTATTCATATATTCCATCATCATCACCTTTTCTTTTCATTAGTCTAATGCAATTCTACACTACATACTCATTTGCTCATTACAAAGCTTATACCGGTAAAGCTGAGTGAACATCCGTCAGTGTTCACCCTCTCAAGAGCTCATCCTCATCAGCCTGGGGATCTCTCCACTCTAGTGGATTACTACCAAAGTAGTTCTTACATTGTTGGGACCCAAATATGCAAATTTGGACTTTATGTGTATACTGCACTAGTCTAGGATCACGCTAGTACACACAGTGACAACATCGATGAAATATCATTCTATATACAAAGATAACTAAGAAATAGGCAAATAACAACAATTATCAGAGTAACAACCTTAAGGTTAAAGCTTGCAATTAATGCCCCAGAAGGCGAATATCTCAAATAAGCTACAACGGAGGGAGACATGATATCTTTAGTGAAGCACATCCACATGCCACATGCAATCGACTGAGATAGCACGGCCTAGTTCTCCATGATCCTTGAAGATGACCTTGTTGACAAATGATGAACTGATGTAGTCTTCATCAACTGAACAACATTGTAGATAGCAAGGGTGAGTACATAGAGTACTCAGCAAGTTGCACAACAGAATGCAATTATAAATGATGGCTTATTAAAAGGATATGGTATCTATGGTTCTTTTGCATAAAAGCAACAGTTGAATATGAATAATAGATTGAAAATATAATTGAAAACAAATAACAATAGTAATTTAACAAGTATTTCACAAAACTCATATATCCTAATAAGTTTCTTTCACATAGCCATATGAGTTAAACACACAGCTGTCCCACCCAATTGTTTTATGAAAATATACCCCTCGTGTGAAATCCCTGAGCATGTCCATGGCCGCAGACACGGTTATTCAAATAGATTGTTAATACTCTACAGAGGTTGTACACTTTACCCACAAGATGCAATTAACTCGTCATGTCAACCATGACTCACCATACGAAAGTATGCGATTGAGTAATCATAGTAAAGTCTTTCAGAAACTTCATCTCAACAATGACCCTCCTGGTGTGCATACAGCCAGCACCAAACCCCACAGAGGTCATTGGCCTGATGCCTACACCGTTGGACCTGGAGACAACAACCGTCCATAAACACGACCCTACCAAGTAGTCTACACCCCCACCTTGTCACAAAGCTAACCTACTGCATGAGGTAGCCAATTTTGAGACTCCATAACTTAATGAGCTAGGCTTGTTCTATACCAGGCATGTGGTCGTACAGTAAGCCTCAGTTCAATGATGTACAAAGTTAAGTCCTTAATTGACCAAGGTGAGATTGCCAATTTCTAACTAAGTCACTACAATTCACATTTCTCAATCACAGAGCTTCACCATATCTCAATTCTTCCCACTCGCCCCAGTCTAAATCTTTTCTCACCCTGTTGATTAAGCCCATCACATGACATCAACAGGTGACAACATACAAACACAGCTTTTGCCAACATGTTTCATAATCATTTAGTCAAGTATGATATTAATATTTGGAATTCCTTAATATTTCAAAATGATATCAATGACCCATTGTAAGGCTATACATACTAATCGTGTCTAACCAACCCACGTTGGTGCTATGATAATACCAACTAGTAATTAACCAAACTAGGGTGACAAATGATCATGGTAATACAATTATGAAGGTGGGCATAATCAAATAGGTGCATAGCTAATCTCAAAGTATTAAAGAATTTAATAATTGAAATAACATACAATAATTTGAATCAAAGTAATTTTGGAAAACTGGGTGCAATATGATCAAAGCACAACATGCCTTGCTATAGAAATGATTTTGTTCTTTATCTTCAATCTTCAACTTACTTGACCTTCAGCTCCTTCCAGCGATTCCAGAACAACGTCTAACGAGAGAGAAGGCGTAAAAATATATAAAATTCAAATTAAATAAACTCTAAATTGAAATTAAATGGAATAGGAAGGTAGGGTATGATTTTATATGAATTTAGAAAGTTGAATGGGTTCAATCGGAGTTCGTATCAGGGAGAACGAGCTTTAGAAAGTTTGATCGGGAAGAAAATGGTAAAAAAACAAAAGAGGAAAGAGAATGTGAGACTGACAAGTAGGGCAGAGGGAATATTCATGAGAATATTTATTTTTTGGATTTTTGGAAAATACCAAGAGAATGACATGTGGGACCCACTAGAATTAAAAAGGATTTTTGGAATTAAAAGAATTCCAGAAAATGGGATGAGGGATTGACACATAGGCCACTGGTCCATGGACCATGTCCACGGCAAGGGAGAGGTTCACGATGAACCGGGTTCATGCAACTAGGGTTTGACCAGGGTTGACTAACATGCGGGGCCGGCATATAATTGAGAGGTGGGTCTTGGGTTATGACTTGGGTGACTAACGTGTGGGGCACGTACGTTAGAGAGAGAAAGGCGAGATGGTGCTGAGGTGATGGCGATGTGGTGGTCGACAAGAAATTGATGTGGCAAGGAAAGGAGATGAGACGTGGAAAGACCGACCGGCTATGCGGAACAAGGTGGCTGTCATGCGATGCTGATGAGGCGGGCACGTCATGTGTGTAGGCGAGGTGGCCACGACGAGACGACGACGCTCGGGCCCTACGGCTTGCTAGCAGCAGCGGCCACGACGACGTGAGTGGTAGGGTGGAACGAAGAGAGGAGAGTGTGGTGAAGACGATGACACGGGTGCGGCAATGAGGAATGACAGTAATCACCAGCGGCGAGGAGAAAGGCGGCGACGTGTGCTTGGCTATTGTTGCGACATGGTTCTAACGACGCTCTGGGGAAGGGGGCACGTGCACGGGGAAGAACGCGGGATGACAACCTCGATGTGGGGAAGATGAAGGCAGGGGATCTTCAGTAGCGGCGGAACAAGGCGACAAAAAGCGATGGCCGGAGATGGAAGAGAAGGAGGGAATCTCCACGCACGGTGAACAATTCTCGAAAACAAGAGATGGAAAGTGTAGATCAGGAGGTGGAACATGCGGTGACGAAGTAGGGACCGAGAGGAACTAACCAGCGTGGCAAGGAACACAACGGAGATGTTTTGGGCATCGCAGGTGCACCAGAGGTGAAGAAGACAAAGATTGCACTGGAGCTAGGAGTCTCGGGAGCTCCAATGAGTGTACGCGTCGTGTAGAGGACAACTAGGCCATTCCGTCGGTGGAAGGAACTCGACCCGAGGAGCGGTGACAATGGAGGAACGGGTGTGGCAAGGGTGGCATTATATTCGGGGAAGAGGGGGATGGCAATGACGCATGTGTTGGTGATATTCCCTAGAGGCAATCATGGAGATGATTGTATCACGTCTATGTTTATGAGTTCTTGAATAAATGTTATTATGTTCCTTGAATGAATCGTTAGTTCTGAAGATCAACGAGTATGTGACTTGTTGGTGAAACTCTTCGACTTATATGATGTCGTTCTAAAAGTATCCCTGGTCGAATGTCACTAATCGGAACACCAGTGACCATACGACCAGTACATATATTGATTGATGATCATGTTTCACCGGTCATGGATATAGTAATATCGAATCAATAATGTAAACACATGTTAGAGAACATGAGGTTGGATTGACCCACCTTGAGACACTATAGAGATTGTTGTGATTCTGTGTCATTAGTTGGTCTCAAGAAATGATGATGTATAATCCTTAGACCTGAGATCAGTATGGTTCTCTACATGTGTAATAGCACTCTTAGGGGTTGCCAAACGCTGCTCGTAACTGGGTAGTTATAAAGGTAGCTTTCGGGTATGCTATGAAACATGTGGAGGGATGTGACTGGTCGAATATGGGATTTGTCCCTCCTAACATAACGAGAAAGATGTCTCTGGGCCCCTCGAAGTGATCGGATAAAGAAAGTGCATGGCCATGCCACTAGTAGTCGAAGTGTTCAACCACATAAGGTTATCCGACAACTCAATCAAGAAAGTATTGAACAGTCCATGGATGATACATTATCTCACCTGGAGTTCAAACCAGATATCGTGAGGCAAAAGGAGAATACTAGAGTAAGTCGCTTAGTTCGGTCAGATCCAGACAAGTCGTATGGTGATACGAGCAAGTCGTAGACCGATCGAACGAAATCACAGAGTGGTCGAAACTCGTCGTAAGGAGTTACGAATCGTCGTGACCGAAAGCGAATCGTCGATAAAGATAGGACTCGGTCGTAAGTGATGAGGACCTAGTCGTAGATCATATTGCATTAAGGTTCATCGATATAATTTGTGTGTATTCGAGTCGCTATGTCCCGCTAGGGACCGCACGACTCGTGGTCGGAAAGGGTTTCCAGTCACAACCGATACACATAAACCTAACGGGTCACACACTTAATGGGATGGAACAAACCAGTACGAATACGATTCGTCAAACGTGCTCGGATAGGATCCGACACGGGGCACTATATATAAGGAGATGCTTGAGGCTAAGAAATGGGACGTGAGTTGTTTCCACCGAAACCCTAGCCGCAATCTTCTTGAGAGAGCCTTCCCGTGCGACTTGGTGCTAGCACACCGGCGTGCAGTTGTTCCTTCTCTGGATGTGTGGATACCGTAGAGGCACTACTGCGGTCGCTATTGCGCTGAGGACGATCCACGATCTTCACAAGGAACTGCGGAGGCTGCTGGAGGAGACGATCGACTACGATGACGTTCAACGATCATCTACGACCACTACATCGGCACGTTCATTCATTGTCGGACTAGACTGCTCCGACTCTTCTTTCGCTGCACTGCGCGTCTGGTGGTAATGATCTGTGATCATCTATCTTGCTTGGCTTCCTGGTTTACGTGGTAGAAATTTTGAATTATTGCTAGTGTAGCCTACCCGTATCCCTTCAGCATGGCTGTGTCTCCGACGATGGTGGCTAGGGCATGAGGGACGGCGGAACGGGGCGAAGCGAGGGCACACTGGGGCGTGCTATTTATGGCCTTAGGGAGGCATGCGTGGCACAAACACCAAAGGCAGCGCAGAGGCAGAGTCCAGAGCACACACATGAGCGGCTGAGACGATGGCTGGCAAGTGGCGAAGATGGGCTGGGGCGGCGAGATGATTAGCTTGGGGCGGAGCTGAGTGAGATGGTGGGGAGGGCAGCGAGTGGCGGGGCGATGGAGCAGGTGGGAAACGAGACTAGGCTGAGTGGACAAGGTGGGCCGGTGGAAATCGAGAGAGAGATGACTAGGATGGGAGGATTTGGCCCATGAAGGATTTTCAATTAAGAAATGATTTCAGAATTTAGAAAAAGGCTGAAAATCCAAATGGGCTCAAATAAATAGTAACCAAACTAGGAAAAATCCAAGAAAATTCAAAAAAATTCCTTGGAACACAAGGAACCCAACTAATACTATTTTTTTATTTAATTGAGGTTTACATTAGTAAAATTAAATAGTTTTAATTTCAGAAATTTCTATGTAAACTTTATTAATTCAAGAAAAATTAGTAAAATTTTCTAGGAACCTAATCTACGCAAAAGATTTTTTTAAAACTCAAATTTTGGGATGTTACATACATGCCCACCCGAGGCGAGTCTTTCTCTTTCATGACATGAATGTGCACATGATGCCAATGTAAATTATTCCATTATCCATTAACATTTTCCATCATCATCATATTACCATTATTATCATATTATCATCATTAGCTTGTAGACAGTGTAATAAGCATGGATAAAACATAGAGAGATCATGGTAAAGTAATCATTAACACACAAACCGATGTCTACTGCTCTACCATGCACCTACCTTTTAGCCATAGAAAACGAAGTGATGGGTAGATGGCACCAAACCCGAAGCAACACCCCCCGGATAAAGCCAATACTCACCTCAAAACATGTGACAACAGTACAAAAGCGTAAAGTAAATTGATATCACCCTACACGCAAACTTGATATAATTAACCCCCTTCACCGGACAATCCACCCATTGTCCCGGTGATCAAACAATTCTAACTTCCAATTATGGAATCCAAACATAAAAACCCATATGAGTTATAGAATCTACACAAAATTTGCTACGCTTTCCTACTTATGAAAGTTTCCTAATTAAGTCGTGTAATCCTTCTATTTCAACCCCAAAGGTCATTCTGTTGCGTTACTGAATAACAGACTTATCAATTTTGTATGTATTTTCCTACAACATAAAAAAATAGAAAAGCACACCACTTATAGAAACTATGGAGAATTACCTAAATTTTCCTAGTTATGAACATAATTCTATCATCTATTGCATATAATAAGGCAAACAACACGGCTGCAACCAATGGCGATGTAATTTTGGACAGCAGCGCTCCTGATGCCATAACTTTTACATCACTTAACCAAATCTAATGTTTTTGCATTCTATAGAAAGCTTAAACAATAGCCTATATTATTATTAATATAGCAGAGCTATGAAAAATGTCGTAGATACTACAAAACCCACTCACAAGGTTCAGCAACACACTAAACCGAATCATGGAAATATTCAAACCACCTATCTCACTACCGATCTACCTTAAAACTTTAATAAAGCACTATTCTAATATCGCAGTAAAGGTTCTTAGGTCATTACCCTCGAAAATGGACGACGAAGATGACAGGAGCGTGAAATCCTAATTTTCCATTTTCTTCTTCTTCTCCTTCCGCCTCGTCCTTTCTTCTTCCTTGCTTACAATGGCAGCCCTCCTTGGCCGCAAAGGGTGGGATGGCAGCCCCACCAACGACAGCATCCACGGCCTCACATCACAGCAACAATGCAACAACGGCGGCGGCGACGATGGCATGCGACGGTGCTAGGCTAGGGAAGGAGGCGACGACTGCGTTGGTAAGGAGCTAGGGCAGGTGATGGTGCACATGTCCCCCCTTTTATACATGCACACAAACGACACACATGCCGAGTCCGCTTGGACTCGGCCCAAATCCCATCGAGACGGTTTCGGATGGTCAGACCACCGGACTGGGCCAATCTGATCGGTCCAGCCAAGATCTTTTTTGACTTGTCAAACCAATGGGATATTACATGGCAACATTGGAGAGTACATACTCTTCACCCTCCAAGGCCAGGACAATGCAGATTCACATCCAATAGGCCAACAACAAGAAGAAAGATTCCTCCATCACCGACTAATTCAGCAAGTTCAAGTATCTAGTGGACATACTAGCAGCTGCAGAGAAGCAACTTCAAGGCAAGGAGATAATCTCCTATCTTTTGGCCGGTCTCGATGCCGATTATGATCTAGTGGTGACGTTGCTGACCACCCAGTCATATGAGATCTCGTTGAGCGATGCATTTGCATATCTTATGATCCATGAGCAGTGCCTATAGCAACGCAATGTCGCACTACAACTTGATGATCACAATGCTAATTTTGTGTTGCGCAACAGCAACTGAGGGGAGCGCGGACAGAATCAAGGGTCCTGAAGACGTGACGGTGGCGGTAGCCGCAACAGGAACAACTCAGCTCCAAACACATCACAAAATTGTGGTAACAACAACAATTCGACATATAAATCTAATCGACTGATTAGTCAAGTGTGTGGAAAGGCACGTCACGTAGCACTAAAGTGCTATCATCGGTTCGATCACTCCTACTAATTGGAGGATAACCATGTGGCGCACTTCTCTTCTACCCCGTCGTACCAGATTGACTCTAACGGGTAAAATGACACTGGTGCAACTAATCACATAACTAATGACTTGGACAGACTTGCAATGAAGGAGAGGTACATTGGCAAGGATCAAGTTCACATTGCGAACGGTTCATGTTCGTCAATCCATCTTGTTTGTCACTCTTTGATTCACACTCTTGTTAGAAATCTCAATCTTAAACACATCCTTCATGTTCCTGAAGTCACTAGAAACCTCTTGCCAGTACATCGGTTTGCATTTGATAACAATGTTTTCTTTGAGTTTCATATTGAATTTTTCTTTGTGAAGGATCGTGTCACAAAGATTCCTCTGTTCAAAGGCAGATGTGAAGGTGGCCTTTATCCCATAGCATCAAAACAGTCCAAGTCAGGCATGCTTAGCACCAAGCCATCTCGAGATCATTGGCACTATCATCTAGGGTATCCTTCTTCTATAGTCATTCAACATGTCATTCAACAAAATAATTTATCTTGTTCCTTTAATAGTAGCAGTTTCTCTATCTGTAATGCTTGTCAGATGGCCAAGAGTCATAAACTACCAAATTCAGATTCCAATAATAAAACTTATGTGTGCATTCTGATGTGTGGGGACCAGCTATAAAATATGTATGAGGGTTTAGGTGTTATGTGAGCTTTGTTGACTATTTCAGCAATTTTACATGGTTATACCCTATCAAGCATAAATCTGATGTTGAACAAGTTTTCATTCATGTCAAAAATCATGTTGAACGCTTACTGAATTGTAAACTTCTTCGTCTTCAAAGTGACTGGGGTGGTGAATATCAGAAAGTTCACAACACCTTTCTCACCAAACTTGGATTTCCCATCGTGTTTCATGCCCACACACGCACCAGCGAAATGGTACCGCCGAGCGCAAACATAGACATATATTAGAAGTTGGTCGACGAGGAGGACGCGGGTGGGATGGAGACATGGAGTCGACTTGCACATTTAGAAATCAACACGAGCATCGGCTGATCGAACCATTCATGATCCATCCATAGTATAAGTCGGGTTGACATTGTTGCAGGCGGCGATGACCTTGAAGTTCGTGCATGTCAAGTTGAGTATACTTGATACTACATCTACGGTGATGCCTTCAGACTTAAGATCGACTCCGTTGCATCCAGGGATTAGGATAAGCGCGAGTGTCAGACATGCAATATTTGTAGTGGAAGCAAACAAGTATTGTGTGCTGCTGCAGACCTGCAAGGACATCCATGTTGGGTTGATCTCGACCTTAAGCTAGCATCGATCCATGCATATCTTCGACGATCCCGCTACATACCTTCTGACTTAAGATCGACTCCGTTGCATACGGGGATTAGGATAAGTGGGAGTGTCAGACATGCAGTATTTGTAATGGAAGCAAACAAGTATTGCGTGCTGCTGCAGACCTGCAATGACATCCATGTAGGGTTCTCGACCTTAAGCTAGCATCGATCCATACATATCTTCGACAGCATCATCAGCTGGCTAATTAAAATTTTGAGCCAGGATATTACATGATAGTTGCTTCATAGAAAAGAGTAGAAACGGATAGAAACAGGGAAATAAATTAAGCAATGAAACAAGTAGTGCAGACATGAAGCGCAAGTTAAGCTAGCTTGTTCTTTCCAAATTTTGCTACCGTGTATGTTAATGCAGTGGTCACGGGATCAGTGTAGGCCTCCTAAATCGTAGGTGATACATCTCATTGTCCGTACATTATGTCTTCGTGCAATAGCGGATCCAGAACGAAAATGATTAGATCTCCACTTCCCATACATATCACATGTGTGCAATTTTTTGGCTTAGGGTGTTCTCTTATCTTAACCTAGGGGTGTTCATACTATATATACATAGTTATATCTAAAAAAATGATTTTTTGACCCGGTGTTCTATGCACCGGGGTAAAACATTGTAGATCCGCCCCTGCCTTCGTGGACGTAGTTGTTAGCAAAGTAGTCAGAGTCGAGATACTATGTTGGATCGTTTTGCTTCCGGTAGGATCGAATAGTAGAATCAACGATTCTACGGAATTATAAAAATACACATATTTAACATCTATACTATAAGTTTGTATGATTCTTATATGGTTTACCACTTTTTATCACACAATAGAAAATCATAATGGTACTGACATGATGGGTGATATAGTTCTGAACTATAGGAGAAAAGTCAATGACCATGACTAGTTGACTACAATTACATGAGAAATGTTCACAACTTTTGTTAATCAATATCTAATTGCAATGCTTGCATGTTCCTTAAAAGGAGCTAGACATACTCCAGAAATAAAAATAGTTTATCATTATCAAGCTCAAGATTGCTCATGTCATAATAAATAAATTAGTACTAGCATTACCACACTGATATAATATTTTGCATGCTCCTTGTTTATTTATAGTTTCATTATTTGAAATTAATATCGACAAATCTTGCTCTAAAATAAAATATCAGCAAAGTCTGGCCTTAAAAAATTGCAAAAAATGCAATTTTTTTTGCTCTAACGACTCTACCACAATTCTACACGATTCTACGCTTTGGATCGTGACTCTACCACGATTCTACCTGATTCCGATTCACAGTGCGATCTAGATCAACAGGATGTTGTGGGATCGTAGAATCGTAAGACTCTACAAGTAGTATCCTGATTTTTAACTACCTTGGTTGTTAGGGGTGCAAACGGAGCAGATAATTTCTATTCAACCGACCGACCAAAGACTCACAAAGCGAATACAAGATGGATAAATGGGTATCCGACGCTATCTATGTCCGTCCATAGTAGGTCCAATCATTGACGAAAACATAAACAGATGTGCCATCGATCGTTAGGAATCACTGTATACATCTTTCTTAATGCAAACATGAGTGGACACTCTAACTAAACATGTAGTGATACATATGGCCCAGTATCATTTTTTTAAGGGAGGCCCCAGTATCGTTCTGGTAGAGCAAGTTTTCCAGTCTTATGGAAGGAGACAACGAGTTCGCAACAGGCTCACTTACGCGATAAGCTGGGGGCCCGGGACCATAAAGCATTACAAAACCAGGCTAGAAAGCCCAATATGTTCCGTGTACATGTCAAGAGCCTCAGTCACTTGGTTAGCACTACAGAGGGTAGACTGGTTATTCCAGGTTCAGATAACCCCTTCCTAGATACATTGTGTAGGTAATAAGTCTTATCGCTGTGCACGGTGTAGTGAAAGAGGGCTTCCTTGTGGTGTCCCCACTTCTTTATGGTTGTAGTCCTCTCCTCTCGAGTCTTGGATTGGGTTGTTTTACGAAGGCTTCGATTAACTTATGGAAGCTTTCACGATTCCAAAGACTCCTTGAGCATCTAAGAGTAACTCATGCCTGATTCGGTCGAAGCACTTAACTACATCACATTGGATGAGCCTTATTAAAGGGGGCCATTCTTTTTATTCCCGAAAGAAGGTTTTCGCACCTCGACTTAGGCGGTTAGGCCTGAATCCGTGTGAATACTCGTTTTCCGTGTATACATAGGCTTAAGTCCCGAATAAAGTCCAATTTGAAAATGACACGACAGCCCATTGCCGGCCATGCATGCATCAACGGCCTATTAAACGACTTAAGAGTAAAAAAAGCTTAAAATGGCCAATCCGTCAAAGAGTGGGCTTATTCGACATTTCTACCCAATTGCACTATAGCGCAGCGGCTGCCACCTACAGCCAGGGAAAAAATCCTATGGTGTTGAAGAACGCAGTAATAGCCACGATACAATCAACTAATCATCGTACAATAGACAATTGATAGAGATAATAGATAGCCTCTTTATTCATTGATCAATCTCTTTATGTGTACAGGGAGGTCCTATTTATAGACTTAAACACACCAAGAGCAATTTCGGTATTTTTTTTTTATTAGAGGGGTGCGCTTATCTCTCCCGATTTCAATTAATGAAACAACAACAGTATCTTTTACAGTGTATAGCTACAGTACACAGCTACAGTACTTTCTTCCCAGATGATCACCCATGCTGTTTTTCTCTCCAGCCAGCACGTTTAGCCATGCAAGACCAGCACGCTCATCATGCAACCTTGTTGCTACATCACCAATCTCAGAACAAGTCATCTTCGACCCATTCGTGCGGGGACTCCTCTATCTGCCCGCTCCCAAATCTCCGTCAGACCTAAAAAACTTCTCCATCGAAGCTACGACTTGTGCCACCCTCGATGCACCGCCGCAACTCCACGCTGCCAGCGTCTCTGCGCGAGGGCGCACTGGTCAGGCGAAATACTGGTGGCGCAAGCGCGACTCCATCACCCTACTCTTATCCCTCCCGGCCAAGAGCAAAAACCTACGACATTGCAAGCTCTCCTCTTCTTTGCTTCGCTGCTTCCTAATTAAATCGCTTTTCTTGATCTGCAATCGAGCACAGAGCAAGAAATCCACCAAGCAAATTCTCGTCTCAGATCTGCATGTTTCTTAGTTGCCTATCTTGTACTTGGTCTCATGTTTCTTATGTCTAATCCAATCATTATTGAATAAAATATAGCCTTGGTGATTGATTAGCCGGCTACCAGATATGGGCAAAGGCGGAGCTGTCCCCTAGCAAGAAGCACCAACCGGCAACCGCTGTCGCGCCCTCGTCGCGATCCCGCGGCCGCCGTGCCATGCAAACCGCACGGGTCCACACCTTTCTCGTAGATCAAATCTAAAAATAACACCGTGGACTCATCGACGAATTACATGTGTCAAATCTATGCAACAGGGAAGAGGATTTCCCGAGTCCGTGCCCTAGAAGAGGAGACTTCCCTCGTCCACACGATTTAGTTGCAACCTAAGCCCGAACATGGCAGCGGCGTAGGCGAAGATGAAGGCGATGTTGAGCTCGCCGAGGCGGTGTGGCCCACGGTGCCAGAGAAGGGCGCCAAGTTCGTGGAGAGGACGTCTTTGACGATGCTGGGCGGCTTGCGGGAGGGGTGGAACGCGGTGTACGTGACAAAGGTGAGAGCCAGCATCGTGTACTGGTGTGACCGAAGGCCCCACGTAGCGACGGTGGCATGGCTGTCGTGAGGGACGTGCCATCCTCTAAGCAAAAAAAAGGCGTGACCGCATGGACGACACATCGGCAATCCTTTGTCAATATGGTGTCAAGTCAGCCCAAAACCGCCAATTTCGGTGCCACATCAGCGCCACATCAGACAAAATCACCTTAGTTTGGGTTGAGAGGGGCAAAGTGAACGATTTTGATAGTTGAGAGAGGTCGGGTGTCCGGTTTTATAGTTCAAGGTTAATTTCTGAATTTTTGGAAAAGTTCAAGGGTATCAAAACAGAATTTTTCCATACAATAACCAAATAGCATATCACACACTAATAACAACCACAGTTATAGTCTATGGCCTCATTAGTGGCAAAACACATCACTACATTTACTACAGCATGGAGCCCTTTATTTCTATCTAACTAATGAAAACGGAACAAAATAAAGAAAAAAATTGCACGACATCAACGTGAAACACGTAGGTTGGGCTCCATCTTCGAATCAGCTAGTGGAAATTTTAGGGTTGTGCATCACCGTACCCGGATCCACCACCTTGGCCACCACCGCTCCCACCATTTTGACCGTAGCCTTTGCCGCCACCATTGCCATTAGCATTTGCATTTGCAACGCTTGGTCCATACCAGTAGTTATTAGCCGAGCTAGAGCCGGAGCCAGTTCCACTACCATACCCGCGGCCGCTAGATCCATAAGAACCTCCAGCTTGTCCTCCGCCACCGCCGCCGCCATTACCGCCAGCGCTAGAAGATCCACCATAACCTGGGGATACTCCTTGGCTATATTGACTAGAGCCTGAGCCCGAGCCTGATCCGCTACCATATCCGGCTCCACCGTATTGGCTACTACCACCACCTCCGCCTCCACCTCCACCACTTGCATGAGCACCATTTGCACCACTCTGACCGGACCCAGCGCCACTCCCGGACCCTGAGCCGCCACCATTCTCATACCCACCACCTCCTCCTCCTCCTGTGCCAGTTCCGTCAGCACTCGAGTATCTAGCCACCCTTGCGGCATTGACTAATCCAATGCTCAAGAGGACAACGAACCCAAGAGCCGCAAGTTTAGTGCCTGCCATTTTTGCGAGCTTATTACTAGCTAGAGCGTAAGATGAGATGAGTGCTATGCCTAAGATTGCATGGGTATTTATAGTGCTTGAGGCCATGCAATGATTGATTATTTACTGCCTGAAAAAGAACCGAGAGATTATCCTGTTGGCACGTTGCATTGGTGGTGCGAAGTACTCCAACTAGCCAGCTTCTGTAGGAGAACAAGTGGAGGGTTTAAAAAGCTGGAGTAATTAATGGAGCTTGTTGACTTTGACTAAATCAAACAAGTAGTAGTGAAGAGATTACCACTTGTGTTGTTTCACTATTTTTGCCCCCTTTGTTCTTAATTTGGATGCTGCTCTTCTAGCTAGCTGCCTAGCTAGTTAGCGCTATCTTCTTAGAAGGTTAGCTCATATGTCCATGTGTTTGTAGGAACAATTCACTACTACAAAAGTGTTGGAACAAACTGAAGAAAAACTTGCTCTTGGAAGAAACACACGTATTCAAGAAAGGCAAGAGATAATTTGGTGCTGCACAAATCAGCTTTTCTATTGTTTTGCTTCACGTTACATTGCTAGCTCTCATCTTCTTATAAAGGTTGAATACACTCATCCGACTCGGATACAGCCAGTACGAATCAGTCTTGGATACGGCAAGGAAAAACTAAAACGGAAACTAACTCTAACAAAGATTACCTAACAATCACTCCATAATCTTTGTGTACTTATATTTCGCGTGCTGCCAGTTGGACACAACTTCAACATGGCTCCCACACACTCAGCTGAAGACGGTGGCACAACTCAAATACGTCTTGGGCTCCAAGTTGGACACAACTTCAACTTGGCTCACACTTATTTGTCCGAAGACGGTGGCACAACTCGAACACGTCTTGGACTCTTACTCATTGAGGCAGTCGGTCTCAACTACGACTTGCACCCCAACTCGTACTCAGACTTCAAGTTGGTCACAACTTCAACTTGAGTAACACACGGATTCGACTCAGGACGGCGAACACATCTTATCAACGTTCCTCGCCTTTGCCTTTCGATGATCGGCACTAAGATGCATCATCGTCTTCAACGTCTTCTACACAGCTATGGTCGTCTCCTTTTCGACCAGTAGGAAAAGCGTTTCCTCCGAGATGCCTCCATAGATAGCCACCAATGCCATATGATCCTTGCGCACATAGACGTTGCCTCGTCACCGGTGACACAACTTCCTGGAGAACGCGACATAATCTTAAGCACAAATCAAAAACTCAGTCTCCTCCTCGTCACGAAGCCGTATGCACCATACAGTGCATCGGTCTTGCCGCCGCGCGAGCACTTCCGCCGTATATGCCACCCCGAGAGTCGAGATCAGGCCTCCCGGGGCAGCAGCTAGGGTATTGAACCTGAAGCTCTGATACCAATTATTGGAACAAACTGAAGAAAAACTTGCTCTTGGAAGAAACACACGTATTCAAGAAAGGCAAGAGATAATTTGGTGCTGCACAAATCAGCTTTTCTATTGCTTTGCTTCACGTTACATTGCTAGCTCTCATCTTCTTCTAAAGGTTGAATACACTCATCCGACTCGGATACAGCCAGTACGAATCAGTCTTGGATACGGCAAGGAAAAACTAAAATGGAAACTAACTCTAACAAAGATTACCTAACAAAAAGATGCAATACTGGACATCTCATTACAGACGATTCCTCAGAAACTGTCGGTGTTGTAATTATCGTAGACGGTTTTAAAATCGCAGCCGTCTATGTTACTAGCGATGGGTAGAACCGTCTGTAATACGTCAGATATCAAAGACGATTCTTAACAAGAATCCATAAACTTATGTCATTACTGACCCATAAACTCAGACGGCTTACGAAACCGTCTATGATGACGTTTTTGAACTGTCTGTGGTGACCTTTTTGTAGTTGTGAGTGTAATATTAGACCCATTTGGCAATTAAAGATAGCCACTCCTTTGTTCCAAATAGATGTTGTTTGGACATCGACGATGCAGTCTCCAACACTTACCTTTATGTTAAGAAAAATGATATTAAAAATATAATTCTATAAGTATTTTGAAGTAAAAAAAACTACTAGCATTATTTCCATGTGACTAGCCGAGTGCTCGTACTTTGCTCATACTACCCCACATGTTGAGTCGACGTCGTCAAGATCGGCCTGGCCAGCCCACGCCCTCGGGTCCACCTCCCAGCTCGACCATGTCGCGCCTCGATATGCTCGGCTCCACTGCACGCCTAGTAGAGCTTTATTGTGTTTTTCTTGTTAGAGAATTATTAGGAAGGTTGTATTTGTTTGTTGATATATTCCTTTTTTCCATTTTTTTTTTTGTTAGAGATTTTTTAGGAAGGTGGAACCGAGAGTGGCATGGAACATGACACGCACGCATTTGGAACTTCTAACACGATGATCCGTCCGTTGCTACACTTCGTTCCAATCGACCATGAATATATATCATAAAAAATTATTAGGGTGTGATCAGTACGCATGACTTAATATGGCTTGATCTTTCCTCGTAGCGATGAGTTGAGGTGGCTAGAGTGTGACTTAATAGGATCGATCAGATCCTCTCATATATTTTGAGAGCGGCAGAGGTACTATTTTGTCAATTCATTTGAGATGGTTTATTTTTGCTATTCGAATTTAAAAATCGCGCTAAATAAACCAAAAACTCTGCATTTGACTATGCCACAATCCACCACTATGCATGAACAATTGGTGAGGCCGGCCGCAATACCAAAAGAGCTCGATCGCGAGATCGTTGGTGAAACTGGCAATTAAACAGACGAAACAACGATCAACTACCACGCTCGATAATAGCGAAGTAAACGACGACCCGGATTCTCTTTAATTGCATGCAAGTATCAAAATCAACGTACACGCATCCACTCACCAACAGCACAATCCTAGCTAGTTGACATTGCAGAGGGGACCTCGATGTTTTCGTACTAGACTTCGGCATATTTGCATATGGGCGTAGCAAGCGGCGTCGACCCAAAGTCCCAAACCACGCAGACTAGAAAGTAAAATTCAGAGCCCGATGCATGCGGAGACTGGGATCAGCGGACCAGCGAGGCAGCTACTAACTCTGCAATGTGAAGTACTGTATCTTTGACAAATCAGATTTTTTTATACTGATTGATTATTCCGTACTTAGGTACTGTACTACTGCTCTACTTGCTGGCATACTGCCTGCGATCTCTGTCTCTGTCCTCTGGTATGTATGCTAGAGCCGTATAGTTCCTGTATATTTTACCCTTCCAACGGTGTACCGTGGGCTAGCGCTCTGGCAACCTCCAAATGTTTATATGCAACTTGTTGCCGGTTAATTAATGAAGGCATAATCGACTTGGCTGGTCCAACACACAGTATGCGCGTCCTCATTCATGCTAGGGAAATGGATCTAACGCAGCTACAGTGACATATATTAGGATATTGTTTCCATGGTACGATCTAAAATGAACAAGATAAACCGGGCATTGCAGTACAAAAGAGGGCTTTGCTACGGTACTAATACAGACTCAAAACATTGTTTACACATTATCCGATCCTTCTGCTATGTCATATTTACAGGGATAAAGCGCATTTCTTTGCCAATTGCACCCAGGGGCTAGTTCGGTAGTTCCTGTGTGACAGCCTGACAGGCTGAAAATATGGAGAGTGCTCACGGTCCGCGAGCCTTTTTAACTTGCCTCGCGCCGCCTCCCGTATTTCACGCGACCATCGTGTCGATCGGGACGCCTCCCTGCTCATCGCCGGCGACGCCGCCACCTCCTACCTGCTACTTGCCGTCGTCGGCGTGCATGCTGCCCGCGCCCGGGGCGAGACCATCGAGCGCCTCTACAAGGAGACCCGCGCTCCCATGGCCACACGTATAAGTCAGCACGTACATGGCGACATGGTGTTTACCAGTTTACAACCAGATCGTCAGACTCGTCCCCGCAAATTTTGGACAAATCAACTTGCTGCACACGCCGTCCCTGTTCGAAATGCAGGAATATCTCCTCGTAGTTAGACTATTTCCCGTAAAATTTTCGCACTCCAAAATCCAAAAGACCCTTTATTATATATTATAAGTAAGATTGTTCATGCGTGCTATTTTATATTATAGAACATGAATTTTGTGTCTAGGGGAACCAGCGTCCCATTAGCCATTTCAACCTGATGCAATGTTTCAAAAACCCAACAAAACTTCATGGATATAGTCCACATAGAGTTATGCGAACCTGCAAATTTTCAAATTCAAATTCATCTCTGGCATCAAGAACCAAAAAGACAAGCAGTCAATCATGCATTGTTCATATGCGCTAGAAGTATTGCTTGCCTTTTTTGTTTTTTGATACCTAGGACGAATTTGAAAATGAATTTTTGCAAGTTCGAGAATGGGAGCTTCCACGAAGTGACGAAGATTTCAGTAGTACATTACACGGTCAGTAGTAGTACTGCTCCCAAGGATTAATTTGACCATGAACAGCTTGCTTGAAGTTAACAACGGGATTGAAGCGATCGCCGTTTTCGGTGCTAAGCAAATGAGTGAGCCAAGTAAATGGCGATGACGACGACGCGGATGGGATGGGGACATGGAGTCAACATGCACATTTAGAAATCAACGCGAGCATGCATCGGCTGATCGAACCATCCATGATCCATCCATATATAGAATAAGTCGGGTTGACATTGTTGCAGGCGGCGATGACCTTGAAGTTCGTGCAAGTCAGGTTGAGTATACTTGATACTACATCTACGGCGATGCCTTCTGACTTAAGATCGACTCCGTTGCATACGAGGATTAGGATAAGCGCGAGTGTCAGACATGCAATATTTGTAATGGAAGCAAACAAGTATTGCGTGCTGCTGCGGACCTGCAATGACATCCATGTTGGGTTGATCTCGACCTTAACCTAGCATCGATCCATGCATATCTTCGACGATCCTGCTGCATACCTTCTGACTTAAGATCGACCCCATTGCATACGGGGATTAGGATAAGTGAGAGTGTCAGACATGCAATATTTGTAATGGAAGCAAACAAGTACTGCGTGCTGCTGCAGACCTGCAATGACATCCATGTTGGGCTCTCAACCTTAAGCTAGCATCGATCCATGCATATCTTCGACAGCATCATCAGCTGGCTAATTAAAATGCTATCGCAAGAAATCATGCAAATATACAATTCCAAGAAGATACTCCGGCTCTAAAAGTTGTGATATGTAATACCCCGCCCGTTAGCTAGTATGGTGACTTGTGTGACCCATATAGAGTTGTAGTGGTGGGACTAGTCTCGCATTGTTTGGGATTAGTCTTGCATTGTTTGTCTAAAGTAAGTTGTAGCTAGTAGTATATAATGTTTATTGTGTCCAAACGTAATGTCTTCAGGTTAACTTTTTTACACGAAGCGAAGATAAAAGTCTAAGTGGGTTGCTATGCATGCGTGGATTCGCCTCACGATGGGCTGGACATAGAGTAAATTTTGGACCAGGATGCTACACGATAGTTGCTTCATAGAAAAGAGTAGAAACGGATAGAAACAGGGAAATAAATTAAGCAATGAAACAAGTAGTGCAGACATGAAGTGCAAGTTAAGCTAGCTTGTTCTTTCCAAATTTTGTTGCCATGTATGTTAATGCAGTGGTCACTGATCAGTGTAGGCCTTCTAAATCGTAGGTGATACATCTCATTGTCCGTACATTATGCCTTCATGGACGTAGTTATTAGGGGTGCAATCGAGCGGATAATTTCCGTCCAATCTATCGACCGAAGGCTCACAGAACGAATACGGGATTGAGAAATGGGTATCCGACACTATCTGTATTCGACTCCGATTCCGAAGAAAAATATGGAAAATGATACATCATTAGCGATATCCGTCCGTATTTGTCCGTATATCAGGTGGTATGAGGAAAGTCTGTTATGATTTCACCTAGGAAGAAGATAACAGATAGATGGGTTGCTACATCTGAGTAGGCAAGTGATACTGGGTGTTTTTCCTTCGACATCTTAGCGATTAGTCTCTTCGTGTTCGCTCTGATTGTACTCACACTGTCCAATGCCTTGTGTAGGGGTGCAAAAGAAGCTAATAATTTTCATCCGACCAACCGACCGAAGGCTCACAGAGCGAATACATGATAGAGAAATGGATATCCGACACTATCCGTGTCTGACTCCAACTCAGAGAAAAAATACGGAATATAATACATAATGAACGATATTCGTCCGTATTCGCTCCAATTACACCCTAGTAGTTATAGATACACGCAGTGACCAACTGCCCGAGTGACCGGCCGCCTTGTTTTCATTTCAGGGGAAACAAAGATATATACAGTGACCATCTAGAGTAGGTCCAATCAATGACGAAAACGTGAACAGAGGTGCCATCGATCGTTAGGAATCACTACGTTCAGGGAGTGCTTACCAGTTCGATAACAGTGAAGTAAACTACAGCTAGCCAAGTTAATGCAAACATGTCTAGTATACTAGTAGTATAAATCGGCACTCTAAAGTAAGCTTATCCATGAGTTGACAGTGCAGTGCTGACCTAGAAGTTCGTAATTAGTGGCACATATGGCCCAGTATCATTTTTTTTAAAGGGGGCCCAGTATCGTTCTGGTAGAGCAAGTTTTCCCCTGTCTTATGGAGGGAGACAATGAGTCCGAAACAGGCTCGCTTACGCGATAATCTGGGAGCCCGGGACCATAAAGCATTACAAAACCAGGCTAGAAAGCCCAATATGTTCCGTGTACATGTCGGAGCCTCGTTCACTTGATTAGCACTGTAGATAGTGGACTGGTTAATCCGGGTTCAAATCCTTTCCTTTTAGATGTGTGAGGGATAAATCTTATCGCTCTACGTGGTGTTTTCGGTGTGTACGTGGGCTTATGTCCAGAATAAGGCCCAGATTGATAATGACACGACAGCCCATTGCTGGCCATGCATGCACCAACGGGCTATTAAACGAGTTAAGAGTAAAAAAAAAGCTTAGAATGGCCAAGCCGTCACAGAGAGTGGGCTTATTCCACAATTCGACCCAATTGCACCACAGCGCAGCGCCTGCCACCCACAGCCGGGGAAAAAAATCCTATGGTGTTGAAGAGCGTAGTAATAGTAGGGATACAATCAACCAATCATTATACAATAGACAATCGATATAGAGACAATAGATAAAAATATAATATGGAGAAGTCTATTTATTTATTGATCAATCTCTTTTTGTATACAATGAGATCCTATTTATAGACTAAAATCCACCAGAGGCAGTTTTCGGTATTATGTCCATCAACCCTTAACCCAGAGTTTCTTAACACCTCCTTGGGCGAATACCGCGTCATGCACATGTCTCATTAAAAACCCATCCCAAAACCCAATGGGAAAAAGGGATCAGAGAAAAGAATACATTGCATCCGCAAGCTGTATTGCATGTTGCCTCGTTAAAAATATTTATGTGAGAAATCTTCAGGGAAAACTCACTAAGGGAAAAAGAGTGTAATCTCTCTACCTTCTGGGTTAATCTTCATGATTAAGGTAAAACTTCAAGGCCTTAAGTAGATTATGATTCAAGAGATTCTCCCCCTGATCCCTGTAACTCTCCAAGCCGCTTCATTCCAGTACCACGAACACGTCGTTGGAAACTGGACATAGGCAAAGACTTAGTGAATAAATCAGCCAAATTTTTACAAGATCTAGTTTGGAGAATCTTCACATCATCGTTATTCTGGAGTTCATGAGGATATAAGAATTTGGGAGCAATATGCTTTATGATATTACTTTTAAAATAACTCATATGCATTTGTGCAACACAAGCAGCATTATCTTCATATATAATTGTGGGGGTATCGACGGTGTTAATACCACATAACTTCTAGATATGGGTAATCACACGTCTGAGCCAAACACATTCACGTGAGGCTTCATATAGTACAATAATTTCTAAATGGTTGGTAGAAATAGCTACCAAGGTCTACTTAGATGACCACCAAGAGATGGTTACACTACTACAAAGTAATATAAATCCATCCTGGGATTTTATACTATAGAAATTTGTCGGATAACTCCAGGATTTATTAATGATCATCAGGATTATGCATGATCTTCATGATATTTTCATTGTCAACTAATTGGACCTAAACTGTTAAGTGGTAAAAACTTTAATATAAATTTAATCAGTAATCATCGTATCAACACCTTCTAGGCTTGATTAAAATTATCAAAATCTCAAGTATGATGATCAGTGTTTAGTATATGCTCTCCCTGAATACCATTTCCGCTGAAGTCTTGTTGCTTCAATGCCTTTCATATTTATTTATTTATTGAAAATGAACATAGATAAGAATACTATGATCAAATCTACTGAATTATCATGATGTGGAGTTTTACATACAAATATCCTATTACTCATCTGGAGGTTTAGGATAAACACTATTTGGGGGTAATATGTTTAACTTATCAAATACCATTATTTAATTATGCAACACAAGTAGATTATCCTAGCAGAGGATATGGGGTAATACTAGTTGTAAAGTCGTATACCTTCTAGATACGATTTATCAAAACATTTCAGGGTCTTAATATTTTGTAACTATCGCTGGGTGGTTAAAGTTACAATGAATAGTCTGTTCCGTAAAACTATAAAGTATAGTTATACCACTCTAGAGTGAAATATATACAATCTTAGTTTTGATGTTTAGATGATTAATTGCCAATATCACCAATATACGTCGTACCTTCATAGTACTAGGGGAAACCACTATTCCACTAACTTCTGGTGGACGATGCATTTTATAGTGCTTGTGTGATGCACTTCTGGTCTTTAGGTTCCCGGTTTCTTTAGGTCTTGATGGGTCCTTGTCTGCTTCTAGAGGTCATATAATCATTGGTATGATTAACAGATCGACTAGTAGATAATTTTTCTTTAGAGAGATATTCTGTATTTCGGGAGATGCACTCTCTTGAGGGAGATGCTCTTACTACATGTAAGAGATTATTGAGTATGAGTTACATATATATATATATATATTACGGTTTTGTTTCCCTTCTTACCAGAAATTTTGAGTCCTCCAAGGATCTCATCAAGTATTTTCAGAATCCATTGACTGCATATTTTGCTCATGCCATTTGCAGAATTATTATGCAACAGAACATTATATCATTCATAATAGGAGAGTAACGGTCTCTATGGGGACATTTGAACTATAGCTTTCACCACTTTATTATCTTCATAATGACGCATCAAGTCTGAACTACCTAGTTCCAAGACTTTTATTTAGCAATTTTGGTTCAGCCTCATATGTTTTTATTATGTGACCCGATATGAACGCTTCAAGCGCTCAGCCATAGACTTTGGTTCCGGATCCATGTTCTCATAAGAGAAACTTTAGCAATTGTAGAGGCAAAATGATTGTTGATAAATTTTCTCTCATATCCTTCAACTTGAGGGTATACAAGTGTTAACTAAATATTTGTCATTTTCCAAACAAAAGATTTTTGGTCGTTTCGTATTTTCAGCATTGTACTATGTGCACATCAAGTTGCTGGGGCTTTTATCTTCATGATGAACCTTTTCATGAGGTGTTTCACTTTTAAGGTGAGTTATCTTCAAGAGAGTTAAAAGAGTAATTAATAATTGCTTTGACTAGTGTCATTAAATCTTAGACCCGCGTGCGTCTCCATATTTTAGATTAAGGACCAATAAGTCAATTTTGCAGGGTGGATGTATATTCAACCTGGGGTATTCCACTCTTAGCGACATATCTACTGCAAGTAAACACTGTGGTAACTCCTTCATGTCCCCCGAGCCGCTACCGTCGTCCTCCTCCTCCCCCAACTCCCTCAACGCAGCCGCATCCGCAGTCCTCCTCCTCCGCCACCGTCGCTGTCGTCTCTATCTCCTCCCCCGAGTCGCCATCCCCAACCCTAACCGCCGCCTAGTTTATTATTATTTTCTTTTTTTCTGTTGTAAATAAATTATTTATGTAATAACTGTTTATTGTAATAATTATTTATACTTAATTGTCGTTATTTCGTTAATTGTCGTTAGTTGCAGTCTATTACGTTAATTTGTCTTCAATTGTGGTCTATTGCGTTAATTATCTTCAATTGCGGTCTATTGCATTAATTATCGTTAATTATGGTGAATTGCGTTAGCTGTCGTTAATTGCGATGGTTGTTGTCAATTGCGTTAATTATCGTTAATTATCGTTAAATGGTATCAAACAAGCCATGATTTGCCTCAGGGCATTTCAGACGTTTCTCATCTCAAAAGCTGCAGCTAGACTACCTAAAAGCCATGTCTGAGATGACTTCGGCTTTTCACACCAGTTTCCTCGAAGTCGGAAGTCACATATAACGTGAGAAAGCCGAAAGACGCCGCAGGGCAGCTTCCTGCAACTCCCGTTCCGCATTTACCCTCAAAGTTCAGAGGTATTTACCCGCTTTATGCCATCGCACAAACCTCCCTCCACCAGCCTCCCCTACCCGAACCCTAACCCTAGAGTGCCCCGTCCGTCTGCATCCTCCTCCTTTCACCTCTCTCCTACGTCGTCCCTGCCCCTGTCCTCCTCTTGCCCGCATCACCGCCCCGCCCTCGTTGTCCTCTTTCCCACACCGCTGCCTCGCCCTGCCCCTGTCTTCCTCCTCCTCCTCCCTACGTGCGACGCCCGAGTGGTTGCCGCCCTCCCCTTCTCCATCTCCCTCGAACGCCGCCGCCCCGCCCTCCACGTCCTCCTCGAGCCGCCGCCCTCCCCTTCTCCTCCCCAAGAGGTGCCTTCCCGTTCTCCTCCTCCTCCGAGTTGCCGCCCTCCCCTGACACGACGACCACCACCCTCCATCGGCACTGCTAGTTTTTTTAGTTTTTTATTCATTTTTTTATTTTTATGTTGTAAATGAATTATTTATATAATAATTGTTTATTATAATTATTATTTATTGTATAATTATTTATGTAATAATTATTTATTGTTAATTGCAGTCAATTGCAGCTAATTATTGTTAATTACGATCAATTGCATTACTTGTTGTTAATTGTTGTATTTGTCGTTAATTACGGCAGTTTTTGTCCATTACGTTAATTATCGTCAATTGCGTTAATTGTCGTTAATTACGGTAGTTATCGTAAAGTGATGTTATATTGTTAAACGATATCAAACAAGTCATCATTTGCATCGAGGGCATTTTAGATATTTCTCAACTCAGAAGTTGCAACCAGCCTACCTAAAAGTAAGATAGTCAAACACTAAACATGTTTAGCTCAGTCATTCAGCTCTGCAGCCATTCAACCATACAGCTTAGTTGGATGCTATTTTTAGAAAAACTACAGTCACACCAAACACACTTAAAAGTTAGACTGTTGAGGAACCGTCACTAACGAATCCAGTCCGAACGATTACCTCGTAGACAAGCATAGAATCGTAAGAACAATGCAAGAACAGAAGAACAGAATAATAGATTGAACACAGAGATGTAGGGGGACTTCTTGCTTCTCTTTTTTCCTTCATCAATCCATCATCCTTTACAATGACTAATACCCCCTATTTATAGGCTACGACCCAAGGTGTGATGAGGAGCCCACCTTGGGCCAGGACTCCCAGTCTTGGGTCCGGTTTCATTTAATCTCCAGGATTTATTCTTTGGGTACTCAACTTTCATGATCAAGCTTTAATAATAAGTTTGTGAAGGTTCTCCCTCTGAATTCTGCATTTCTCTAAGTCTGATCATTTCAATTCCTCGTATGCATCTTTCAAAGTTAGACGTTGGAAGTGACTTAGTGAATAACTCTGCAAGATTTTCACATGACTTAGTATGCAATACTTTGATTTCGTCCATCTTTTGCAATTCATGAGCATAGAACGACTTGGGATTGATATGCTTTGTGAGATGACTCTTCATATAACCCATCTGCACTTGTGCAACAGAAGCTGCATTATCTTCATAGATAATAGTGAGGGTTTGCGCGGTATTCAATCCACACGATTGCTGGATGTGGTGGATCATCCGCCGAAGCCAAGTACATTCTGATGAGGCCTCGTACAGTGCTATTATTTTCGAGTGGTTCGTCGAAGTCGATACAAGATTCTGCTTAGACGATTTTCATGGAATTGCAGTTCCACCACATAGGAATACATAACTTGTTTGCTATTTGGCTGTATGCGGGTCCTACAGGTACCCGTCATCTGCATTGTCATTCATAGTTAGGTCTTGGTTCTTTCTGTAGAACAGACCAAGTTATTTGCTTCCTTGGAGGTATCAGAAGATGTCCTTTATTCACTGTTAATGCCTTTGGTAGGTTCTACACTATACCTTGCTAGTAGGTTCACAGCAAATGTAATGTTCATTCTAGTACAGTTTGCTAAATATATGAGTGCTCCTACTGCGCTCAAGTATGGGAATTCCAGTCCCAAGACTTCCTCCCCCTCTTCTCTAGGTCTGTACGGGTCTTTTGTCTTGCTGCAAAGATCTCCCGACCATTGGCACTTTCTAAGGGTATGCCTTTTCAAAGTCGAACCTTTCTAACACCTTCTGAGTGTAGGTTGACAGATGCACTAATATCCCTTCAGAGGTATGCTCAAGCTGTAAGCATAGGCAATATTTGGTTTTAACCAAACCTTTCATTTCGAATTCCGACTCCAGGTAAGAGCTTGTTTTCTTAATATCCTTCAGGGTTCTGATGATATTCAGATCATCTTCATACACTGAGATCATACAAAATTCATTCTGAGATCGTTGTATAAATACACAGGGTTTATTCTCATTGTTCGTGTAGCCTTTCTTGCATAGAAAGTCGCTTCAAGCGATTATACCACATTCTGCCTAATTGCTTAATTCCGTACAGTGACTTTCTGAGTTTCATACTGTATAGATTTCTATTTGCTCTGTCTTTGTTCAGGACAAGTATACATTCAGGTATCTTCATATAAATGCCTGAATCCAATATTTCATAAAAGTATGCTAGTACCCCATCCATCAATTTCACTTCTAACTTCAAGTTCACTGCCATTGAGATAAATATCTAAAGAGAGTTCCACCCATGACCGGGAAATAGGTTTATTCATAATCATCTACTGGATGTTCAGTGAAACCTTGTGCAACAAGTCTTGCTTCTTTTTATTTCTCTTTCGAACAAATACCCACTTATGACCTGCGGGGTGCACATGGGGAGGCGTGCGGCTTACAGGCCCAAACACCTCTCTTTTATTCAGAGAGAATAATTCAGTTTCTATTGCCTTCTTCCAATCTTTCCAATCTGATCTTTTGTTTCATTCAGCGAGCGATGCAGGCTTTGGATCAAGATCGATGATTGTGGCAATTTTCTTTGCAAAGTAAATGTTGACATCGGCTGTTATCATATCCAAAGATTCTCCCAATGTCACAAAGTTTATAGCTATTTCTCCAAGAGGCGATTCTTCTAATGCTTCTAATTGCTCACAACTGCTTTCAATTGCGGGGCAAGTCCCTTTAGTTTCTCAACTCTGATATATGCGCACACATCCATGCTGATGTCTCCCTTCATGGGATTTTCAATTCTGGTATGCCTTTTCTGAAGGTTCCATACTTATGACAGGTCTCAACTGGCTCCCCCTTTTGGTTCTGGGGAACTTCAATGATCGGTTGTGACAAGTCCTTCTTATCCTTTTTCGCTAGGCGTCCCCGGTTACTTGGGATTCAAGGGGCCGGAGTTCTCGTCCTTTTATTCAGAGGCCTCTGGACGGGATTAGGGATACCATTATTGGTATTTCAACCCTCTCCGATGCATTGCTTGTAGGCAAATGCGATTTGGTCACGCTCTTCAAATCACTAAAGTGGTCTGGTGGTTGATTCGCTAATATTTGCAAATCAATTATCTTTTGGACTTCAATTATCTTCTAGATTTCTTTATTTGCTTTACTAGTGCGCGGGTCATATGCATAGATTTCAATTATTTTCTGGACTTCAGTTGTCTTCTGGACTTCCCGTGGCTTACCGCGTTATTTTTTGATATTTTCATCAAGGGTTGATTTCCTCCCCCTAATGACGGAAAATTTACCTCATCTAATATACTATCAGCGAATCGGGCATTATGCAAATCTCCAATCATAGGGTCCAAATACTTTATTATCGATGTTGTCTCATAACCAATGTATATCCCAGACTTTCGGAGAAGACCCATTGCAGTTCGCTGCGGTAGTGGTATAGGTACATAAACCTTGCAACCAAACCTGCGAATATGAAAAGTTTTCGATGCTGACCCTTGCGCTAGTTGCATAGGTGGATGGATGTTATAGGCCGACGATCTAAAATTGATGAGAGTGCTGCGAGCAAGACTGCGAGTCCCCAACATGTAGTTGGTAAATTACAATTCTTCAAAGATCTGCTAGTCCATTCTGGGTGGGGACATACGGTACAGAATGCTCAACCTTTAATTCCCATTTTCATGCAATAATCATCAAATGCCTTTGAAACAAATTCTTTGACATTGTCCATTCAGGTGGACTTCTCACGATGATCAGAGAAAATATTTTTAATTTTAATTATCTGCGAGATTAACTTTGCAAAAGCATGGTTTCTCGTAGACAATAAACATACGTGCGACCATTCTGAGGAAGCATCGATGAGCACCATAAAATACCCAAATAGCCCTGACAGGGGCTGTATAGGACCACAAAAGTCTCCCTCGATACGGTCCAGGAATGCAGGGACTTCATCCTTCGCTTTCAGAGCAAAAGGTCTAGTTAATTAATTTCCCGGTGGCACATTCAGGGCAAACAAAATCTTCCTGATTCAAGAAATTCATTATATCTGTATTATATCCCTGTGAATTGTTAATTATATCTCTCATTATCCTAAAACCTAAGCGACATAATCTATAATGCCAGAGATAGAAAAGTTCAGAGCTTCTAAATTCGATTTCAAGGCAGTATAGGCTACAGGTGCCTTAATATTAGCATAGTATTGCCCAGTTTTATATGAAGGAAGGCATTCTAATGCCATTGTTACACTTTCTTCACGCTTTGTAATGAGCAAGTATTATGTACCATACTCTTCTTCAGTCTCTGTGTGGGAACCGTTAGCGCGAATATCCTTGAGAGTTCTAGTCGATTCTGGGTACAACTAGTCTTTTTCAATGACCAAAGTTGTGCCTATTAGGGGTATAATTATAGCCCTTCCTGAGCCTATTATACAAGTATCGCTGCCTACGATTGTCGCAAGACTACCAGCATTCTTGCTGATCAACTGGAAAAAATTTCGTTTATCTCAAGATGATTTTTGTTGTGCCTCTACCTGCTAAGCACACTTCCTCTATAGGGCGCCACACGCGTTCTAATATAATATAATTTATTAATATATAGCAGAAAGCAAGCAACACATAAATAAAAGGAATAATTCAGAATATGCCCCACTGAATAGATGGATTTCAGATTTTGCCCCCCCTATGTGTCTATGACATGTGGGCCATGGACCCACATGTCATAGACACATAGGGGGGCAAAATCTGAAATCCATCTATCTCATGAGGGTAAATCCTGAAATCCCCCTAAATAAAATACTTCAGATATCAGAACGTAATTTGCTATTATAAAGACAGGAGAATAAGCCTTACAGAACTCATAATAAGAATTTAATGATTTGCTCTCCTAGAGCATGCAACCATTATTCAAAATTCAAAATTATGCTTCAATTACAAACTGCAAGTTACTATAGAAGATCCAAGTGCAATGCGTGCACTAGATCGAATCGGCGAAGTATTCAGGAACTTCTGCCTTAATCTGCTCCATGACGATCTTCTTCTCTTGGGCAAAGGAGGGGTGATGGGGGCTGCTACTGGGTTGCGGCCGCTGCGATGTCCAAAGGAGGGGCAACTAATGGTTGTGGATCCTCTGTGCCTGCAATGGTGAGATATGCCTCATGCTATTCTTTGCCCCTCTTCTTAGACTAGAAAGCATCAATAACATGCGATGCACGACCTTACCCTTCTTTCTCCTCTCATTCGTGAGAGGCTTTATCACCTTGTAGCTGCTAGCAGTGGCTTCATGGCCAACATTGCTACTAGGTGGTTGCGAGCTGTAATTATTTTTTAGAACATCATCTTGAGCTTTCGCAACTTGCATGATGTCAATTAATTCGGCATACTGCATGTAGTCTTTTTTACGATAGTTGCGTGCGAATTGCACCGCGTTCGGGTGAAAGGTAGAGAGTCTTCTCAATCTTCTGCTCACCCGCAATTACATTATCACAGAGTTGAAGACTTGTACAAATTCTGGTCATGCTGGGTCAGTTCTTTGAATTCATGATTCGTGATGTCAGTCATCTTCATATTCATGCAAAAATTCATAAGATTACTGCTAGTAATCTGCATAAAATAGTTGCAAAATTCTCATAATACTTATCGAACTCCTGGTTCGTGATCCCAGATTTTTCTATGCTTTATTCATGATTTACTGCTATTTTCAGTGACTAAAAGCAATATAAACAATCACATATAATCAAAACAGCAAATACAGTAAATAAATTGCATAAAAATAACAATAACATAGTTAAACATGCTTCAAATGCTCAAAATAATTCAAAAATACGAATTCTCGAGGCCCTTTTCTACTGGAATATGAATTTCTATGGAATTCTGCAATTTTCAGAGGCTAAAACGCTAAATTTTAATTCTGATAATTTTTTGCGCAATGTTTCAATTTCTGAGGGGTTATTCTGCAAGAATTTCTTTCCTAAAATATTTCCTCGTAATTTTTGAAACTTAGAGGATTTATATGCAATTTTTTAGTTCTAAGAAATGTTTGCGTAATTTCAGAAAACCCGAGGGCCTTTTGCAAAAATCCAGGATTTCCACTTTTTGACTTTATTTTTCTCTCCCTATTGATGTTCAGGCCAACCTATTGACCATTCAACCCATATGGGATTTCCTAGGTCGGTTGGTAATTGTTAAATCCCATTAACCATTCAGCCCATTAACCATCAATACGAGACGCTAGGAATTTTCTAGCGCCATACGTGGTGATGGCGGCGCATTACGTGCACACGGGCAGCTCGGAGCACGGCGGCGTGGCACGATGGCGTGGTGCGCACAGCGGCCGAACGAAAAGGCTCTATGGCGCGGGACCAAGCATGGGCGCGTTGCGGCGCGGCGGCTGCCAGCCGGCGGCACAACATTGCGGGCGACGTCGTGCGGGGCTGGTCACGTGGCTGTGCATGCAGGCAGCCGGAGGGCGACATACGGGGAAGGCCCGTGCAGGGGCTTGCGGTGGTGGTGCGCCTCGCGGAAGTGCGCTCCGCGTGTGGGCACGAAGCAGCTTCGGGCCGGGTGCGCATGCGGGCGGTGCCGTACGGCGCAGCGACGTACACACACGGCGACGCGGCCGCATACGGGCGGCGACGCGGCTAGCTGGCGGCCCGAAGGCGTGGCGTGGGCACGACGCTACGAGCGCAGAGGCGCAACACTACGGGCGCAACGGACGGCTCGGGTTCGGCGGCGCCGCCGCCTGTGCGTAGACGGCGCACGGCTTCGGACCGTCGTTGCACGGCGCATGCGGGCGCCGCGTGATTTTTTTCTTCTTCGATTTGATTGTTCATGCAATGTATGTATTGTTCACACCCTTGATTACTGTTCATCGCTTTCACTATTCATCAGGGCGTGGTTACTGTTCATCACGTGCACTGTTCATCAAGGCGTGATTACTGTTCATCACGCGCGTGTAATTTTCAACCGATACGATTATCCCTCATGCAATTACCGATCGGTTTAGCCAGCGACTTCAAGTCGACTTACGGTAGATTAGAATGAATTTGCAATTTTCAATCTACGGTATAATCGACATCCACTCTTTCATGCAATCTACTGATCAACATTGTTCCGACGACTTCAAGTCTGCTCGCGATAGATTAGACCAAATTTGCACTGTAGAAAACCAATCTAGAAAGCAAATTTGCATAATTTAAAGCGATTTAAAAAGTACGATTCAATCTACGAGTGTCGTTCATCGACGGTTATTTTTTCGATGCGAGGAGAGTCGATCGTGCTGATAACGTGTTGAGGAACCATCGCTGGCGACTCCAGTCCGAACAATTACCTCGTAGACAAGCGTAGAATCGTAAGAACAATGTAAGAATAGAAGAACAGAATAATAGATTGAACACAGAGATGTAGGGGAACTTCTTACTTCTCTTTATTCCTTCATCAATCCATCATCCTTTACAATGACTAATACCCCTTATTTATAGGCTACGACCCTGCGTTTTGAGATGAGAAGTCCACCTTAGACCAGAACTTCCGATCCTGGGCCCAGTTTCTTAACATAGACAACCAAATAGCAAATTTTTTCGGCTATGCTGAGCCGAAAGCTAAGGCCTGTTCCCCTACACGAAGCGAATGCAACGTAGCACTGGTGCTTCTCCGCCCTTTTTCGGGTTGGACTTGCCCACTCTCGCTTAGTGCTAGCCAAATGGGCTGGGCCTAACGGGCGACACGGCATGATATCGTTGGTTGGCAAGACGAGCACGCACCCACCCGCATTGTTCATGGGCGTGCACGCCGCCCTCCTCGACGCGGTGGCTGGCAAGACGACACGACAGCGATCGCGGGCGCCGCGCTGGCACGCACGCCACCGAGGCACAAGTGCGAGGAGGCAGGAGGCGATCGCGAGAGGAGGAGGCGGCGCGCAAGCGCCGCGCATCCGTCGGAGCGGAGGGAGGATGAGAGCGTTACCACGAGCCGCGCGAGCGGCGCCGAGGAGAGAGGCGCTGTGTGGCGCGGCGCACGACGAGTCGTGCTGTCGCGCGACCGACCATCGAGGAGCCGAGGAGGCAGCCAGGCGGGGTCGACGAGGAGGCGGGGTCGTCGAGGTGGTGAGGTCGACGAGGCTGTGGGGCCGTTGAGGAGGCGTCGACGAGGCGACGAGCGGGGTCGCGGGGAGGCAAGGAGGCGTCGGGGTTGGCGAGGAGGCGTCGAGGAGGCGGGGTCGACGAGGCGGTGGGGTTGTCGAGGCGGCGGCGGGGCCGCAGGCGCGGGGAGGCGAGGAGGCGGCGAGGTCAGCGAGGAGGCAGGACCGCGGGGAGGTGAGGAGGCGGGGTCGCGAGAGGCGAGGAGACGGCGGGGTCGGCTAGGGCGGTGGGGCCGTCGAGGCGGCGATGAGGCCGCGGGGAGGCGAGGAGGCGACGAGGTCGCCAGTCGGCGAGGAGGCGGGTCGAGGAGGCGAGGAGGCGACGGCGAGGCGAGGCGAGGAGGCGGGCGCGCGGCGCAGCAGGCGCACGCAAGCCGAGCAGCAAGTGGCAAAGAGGCGGGCAAAGCGGCCGTGCGGGCTGGTGGGATGTGCCTAGGCACGGCATGGCCCGAAAAATCCGACCGTTGGGGGAGATTTTAGCCGCTTTTGACCGTTTAGGTCTTAAAAAATTCAAAAAATTCCGAAATTTTTTCTATAAATAGCCACCATACCCCCCTCATTCGGCACACCCTCATTCTCCATTCTCTCTTTGCAATTGTATTGTGCAAATTCAAATCCTTGTTGAGCTAATTTGGTAAAATTCAAAAAAAAATGTGCCAAAATCTTTCTTGAATAATTCTAACATAAGAATAGCACAATATAAGAACTTCTGCAGGGCGATAGGTGTACGTCCAAGAAAGTTCAGTTTGGACATGGAGGTAAGGTGGAACTCTACTTACCTCATGCTTAAGCATCTTTTACCATACAAGAGCATTTTTTCTGTTTTTATTCAAACGCACTATCCTAGCACTGACGATACTTTGCTATTAACTGAGCAACATTGGTTCGTTGCTGAGAAGATACTGTCATTTTTAGAAAATTTTTATGAGGCAACTGTTGCTTTGTCCGTTGTCTACTATCCAACATCTCTTATCATCGTGCATACTATTTTATGGATTGCTATCCAATTGAAAATGCATGAAAATGACTTAGTTTTACGTGAGGCTGTTGTTGCCATGAAATCTAAATACCTTAAATATTGGAGACAAATCTCTTACCTATATGCATTTGCATTTCTTTTAGATCCTAGGGCTAAAATTGGTGCATTTGGTACTGTACTTGATCTTCTTAGTGATGCTACGGGGCTAGACTATACTAACTATTTTACAGAAGTTCGTTCTCGGTTATACGAGGTTTACCAAATGTATGAAAATAAGTTCCGAAGAGTCCGCTCACAACGACCTCCAGTAGCCCCCACCTCGAGTGAGAAGACAAATATGCGGGGTGCGATCTTCGTTGCCTCTTCCTCCAGGTCCAGGTCCAGGTCTTCTTCTTCTATTACACCAACGCCTGCTCAGTCAAAACCCACAATGAGCGGAGAACTATCCACCTATCTGGACAGCGATACGGTGGATTTCAACTCAGAAAACTTCGACATCTTGCAATGGTGGCAAACCCATAAGTTAATATATCCCGTGCTGTCCATACTTGCACGTGATGTGTTAACTGTTCTTGTCTCTGCGGTTTCCTCCGAATCTGCTTTCAGTCTTTCAAGAAGAATATTGGAGTAGAGAAGAATAAGTCTCATAAGTGAGACAGTGACGATCCTTTTAACTGTGAAGGACTGGGAACAAGCCGATTCACGAACACAACACTATGGAAAATCCAGAGTTGTCGGAGGTGTTCGAAAATTTGTTCTTAGACAATGACATCGACACATAGAACAAGGATGTATCATGTATGTACAATTATAGAGCTATAGGCTGTACTCTTTTTCCTTTGTCAAGATTTTCTCATTTTGAGTTTTTACCTGACGAAAGTTTTAGCGAGGCAGCCAATTGGACATTAATAAAGCTCTTTATTACATTTTCAATATGATTGTCTTATTTTTTTCAATGTTCATGTCTAGTTTTGAGTTCTACATATTTTTCTTATTTTTTTGATTTTTTTTTCATTTTGACGGGCTAAACGGGCCACGTTTGGTCCGACGGGCTAAACGGGTTCGGACCGGCCCGACACAGCACGAATGCCCGATGGACCGTTACTCTAGCTCGTGGGCTGACACGACATGACACAAATAGTATACGGGCTAGAATGAGCCGTGCCTAAACGGGCCGTGCCTAGCCGGGCTCGTGCCGTGCCGGGCCGGGCGGCCCGTTAGGCCACCTCTGCTCTCGCTCCACCCTCTCCTCGTCTCGGTGCCACCCCGGCCGCGCCGCCGCTGCCCGCCCCCCGTCGTCGCCTCTGCGCCTCCAGATCTCTAGATCTGTATGACCCAGCCGTCTGCGCCAGGAAGACCCCGCCGTCCGTCTCGTCCTGGGCGGCTGGGCCTTCCGCCGTCTACGTCACTGCCGCTGTCTCGAATCCTCGCCGTTCGCCTCGTCCGCGTCCTCGGCCCGCCGCCTTCTGCCGCCTCCTGTTGCGCTGGTGCCCCGACGTCGTCAAGCCGCCCTCCCACCGTCCTCGTCCCCAAGCGCCGCCCCGCCGTCCTCATCCCCAAGGAAGCCGGCACCCGGCCGTCCCTGCCGTCTTCCCGCGGCGGCCGGACTGCGAGGTAGAGATTCCTTGCCCCGAAGTGTATGTTGGATGGTTCCCTGTTTAAAATCAATTTCTTGTTAGAGGATCGAACTATAGATCAATTTGGTTGTGTTCAAATTTTTGTCATAGATCACTCCAATTTTGTTTGTATTAGTTGAAATGTGCAACACTGTGAAGTAGATTATGCTCAGATTAGTTGGTAACTTGGTATAGATCAATTTTGGTAATCTGAAAGAGGTTGCTATTGGTATAGATCAATTTATTGTGAAGTAAATGGTGTATACAGTGAATGACGAACTAGTTCAAGATCAGTGATTCAGGTGCTCTCGCTTCACTGATGTCAGTATTGACCTATGCAAACGCTTCTTTATGTCTGCAGCATTGCTTTCTTGGGAGGGTGTCGGGGATGTCGTTGTCTTCGTCATCGGTGGTCTATGAGGGTTGGATGGTCCGGTATGGTCGCCGCAAGATCGGGCGGTCCTTCATCCACATGCGCTACTTCGTGCTGGAGACCCAGCTGCTGTCCTACTACAAGCGCAAACCCCAGCACAAGATGCCCAAGCTCCCCATTAAGTCCCTCCACATGGACGGTAACTGCAGGGTTGAGGACAGGGGCCTCAAGATGCACCACGGCCATGTATATATCTCTTCTCTTCCATGTTCTTAATTCCTTCCTCTCAGCACGGTCTTTGCATTGCATTCCATTGATTTTCTTTGCTCTCATTTCCTCTCCTACAGATGCTTTACGTGTTATGCGTCTACGACAAACGGGAGAAGCACCACCGCATCGCGGTTCTCAAGCCTCTCCCTTCTTTCCGTCCTTCATTCCTCCCATCATAGCCATAACCATAATCATCATTTTGTTTTTTACCTGTACTGCACTGCACACATGGTGCCGTATAAGCTCTCAACCTACTGTTATTCCAATTAGTCTACAAATGCCACCAGATTACTCCCTTACTATTTTATTTGCTGTTCTCTTATTATTTATTCATATGGAGGAACTCCCTTTACTGGGAAAAAAAGAAAGAGAAGGAAGGCAAATCTGCTGAGATTTTCAACGCAGACCAATAATAAGCCTACAAGCCTTCTCTATGTTTAGTTGAAGTGTCGACTTCACTTGCCTTTATGTAACTTGTACCAGATGGCGGCATTCAACATCCAGGAGGCTCTAATTTGGAAGGAGAAAATTGAGATGGTCATTGATCAGGTTCAACATGTGCAAACCCTAAATCTCACGTGTATCTTGGTTTCAGTAACAACTGAGCTCTTCTTTGCTACATAAGGGAGCACTAAATAAGCACATGAAAAAATACACACAATTTTGGCACCCATGTTACAGACTGGTGCATGAAATTGATTATGAATCCATGACAGGCAATTTTTGTTCTTTTTTTTAACCACAACCTGACAGTAATTTTCTTCTTAGAGAGAATGAATATTTAAACTCTGTGTAGCTCTGTTGTAAAAAATATTTGAATTCTTTAAGTTTGTTTATACTCAAGGTTCTAAAAAACGGTATGCGGTATTCGTTCGGTCACCCACCTAATAGCGATTATATGGCCTAATCGGCTCGATTATTCGGCCTATCCGGTCATTATGCGGTACCAGGTAGGGGCACTCGTTCCTTGTATACGGCTTAGTAGACCTATTTTTAGAACACTGTTTATACTCGACACACCTCATAGTTATATCTACTGATTCTTTTGTGTAACTTTGTTTCATTTGCTCGATGATAACCTGGTAGAATTTTATTATCTGTTATCGAAGGGCTTTAGACTTAGTAAGACTAAAACTGAGTATATAAAGTGTGATTTCAGCGGTGCCGGGGCAGATGATGGAGATGTTAGGCTGAACAGACAAGTAGTGTCTAGGAAGGACACGTTTCGATATTTGGAATCGATGCTACAGCGAGACGGAGAGATTGATGAAAACGTGAGTCATAGGATTAGAGCGGGGTGGGTGAAATGGCGCCAAGCATCGGGTGTCCTGTGTGATAAAAAAGTTCCTCAGAAGTTAAAGGGTAAGTTCTATAGGACGGTGATCAGACCTGCGATGCTATATGGAGCAGAATGTTGGGCGACTAAAAGACAACATATACAGAAGATGAGTGTAGCGGAGATGAAGATGTTGTGGTGGATATATGGTCACACAAGACGAGATCGAATCCGCAATGAGAATATGCGTGATAGGGTAGGGTTAGCACCAATTGAAGAGAAGCTTGTCTAACATCGCTTGAGATGGTTTGGACATCTCCAACGGAGGCTTTCTGAGGCACCGGTACGTAGTAGAATTTTAAGACGTACTGAAAACGTAAGAAGAGGCAGAGGTCGACCAAGACTAACGTGGAAGGAAGCAGTTAAAAGAGATTTGAGGGATTGAAATGTAGCTAAAGAATTAGCTTTGGATAGGAGCGCATGGAAGTTAGCAATCCACGTACCGGAACCATAAGAAGGTTTACGGGCTGTGTTTTAGGCTCTCGGTTCGGATGACATGATGTACAACTTAGGGTTTTAGCTTTGTAGGTTTTATTATTATAATATTATTATTATTATTATTTGCAAGACTCTCGTCTCTTTGACTTTGAGGAGGTTTTATTCCCAGCCTACCCCAACTTGTTTGGAATCTAAGGTTTTGTTGTTGTTGTATCAAAATGACATGTTCTGCTATTTTCTTCTGGCAGGTACAGTCATGAAGAGGAAGAGGAGGACAATCACCAATCATTTCTGCAGAGAACAACAATTGGGAATGGTCTGTGAAATGGCATTGGACATGGTTTGTCTGTTCCTTCCATACATGCTTTTTGTTCCAGTGCTTAACGAAGAATTGTTCTATTCCTGCCGTTTATAGGTCCTCCAGAATCATTGTATGATTGGACCCGTGAAAACGATACAGGCATATCAAATCAGGGAAGCCCTGACCAAGTTTTCTCTAGAAGACACTGGCGCCTTGTCAGATGCCAGAATGGCAAGAACTTTTTGGTCCCTTAATCTGTTTCTCTGCTGTAACTGGTTTGCTCGTTTGATGTGGTGTTAATTTGAATTTGGCTTCAGGTCTCCACATTTTTTAGGAGCTCCAAGATGTTGATTACCTTGTAAGTTGTTGATTGTTGTAGGTATGAACAGGCACTTCGAATTTTTTTGGCCGCATTCCCTTGTTGCTTGATGCTTGTGTATTTCTCATAGGCAAGAAGCTGTAGCAGAGCAATGAAGGCTGTTGGTGTGGTTGAGGCATCCTGTGAGGCTATATTTCAGCTTGTGATGAGCATGGACACCACACGTTTTGAGTACACTTTCTTTTTTTAATAAATCAACTGCACAATTATGCATTCCCTTTTTCTTTATAAAATCATTCTTACCGTATTTTTTTTAATATTTTTGTTCTTTAAGGTGGGACGGCAGCTTCCAGTATGGTAGTCTAGTGGAGGAGGTAGATGGCCACACTGCAATACTATACCATAGGCTACAACTGGATTGGTTCTCAATGTATGTTTTACTTTTTGCTGGAAATATTCCCATCTTTTCCTTTCGTGCTCCACAAGAAGTGTGAACTTGTTGCAAATCTGGAAGCCATGAAACACCTTCTTTCTGTGATTTACAAACAAACATGTAATTATCTTATATTCTTGGCTGATGTTCACTATTTTACTTTGTTGTGTAGCTGGTAACTACAAATAATTATCTTGGTTAATTATGTTGATTTCTTGGTGTAAATTCATTCAAATGTAGTTCTTGGGAACATGGGCTAATTACAACTTTTGTCTGATATTGTGCCTTTAAGCTTTAGAATTACTCATTATATTTCATCATTAAACCGTATCTCCTTTTGGTGAATTTTATCCGTTTATTTAATTATTAAAGTCTAACATGGATTTGATGAATATTTTACCAGGTTTGTTTGGCCTTGTGATCTTTGTTATGTGCGATATTGGCGGCGTAATGATGGAAGTTATGGTTGGTATTATTGGGGTTTTGTGCGCATGCACCCGACATATGCACATGGACGTGTAGTCATTTGCTTTCATGATTTTTATTGATGATTATATTTTGTAATTTTCATTTGCAGTTGTGTTGTTTCAATCCAGAGAGCACCCAAACTGTGGTCCACAACCAAGATTTGTGAGGGCACACATTGAGAGTAATGAAATTTCTCTGATGAATAATGAATTCACTAGTCATCATTTGCATTTATGTTAATGTACTTTCGCTACCAGGTAACCTATTTTCTCTTTTGTATTTATTTTAGGTGGTGGGTTCAATATTTCTCCGCTGAAATCCCGTAATGGAAGAATCCGAACACAAGTACAGCATCTTATGCAGATAGATTTGAAGGGTTGGGGGGTTGGTTACTTACCTTCATTTCAGCAGCACTGCCTCCTTCATATGCTGAACAATGTTGCCGGTACAACGCTTGGTTTTGCAATTACCTTCTGAACAACGTATACAAGATAGTCCAATTGATTTTCTGTGTCCTAATTCCTAAATAGTAATCACTAATCAGAGAAAATGTTTATTCTATCTGGTGCATAGTTTATGATGTGTAATTAATCTGGGTGGGTGATTTGATTAGAATGTGAACTTTTTGTCTTAGGTTGCCTGCTTGGGTTGCATGTATGCTGGAAGTCCATGTGAAGTCAGATGAGTTAACAGGTTTCTGTCCTGGTTAATGAAGTGATGGTGCTTGACTGCTTGCTATAAATTATGTTACCTTACTGACATCGCTAGTAGTATCTTATCTTTTGGAGATGTTTGGAGCAACATTTTCTCCTTTTACCTTGTCCAGCCCCTTATTCAGTTTGAAAACCTGCTTTCTGCAAATCATCTACAAGCGTACTTCCTTCTTAGGTCCCATCATCACTGTAGAATTCCTACAATTTTTAAGCTGTCATGAACCTTAGTTCATAAGGCGACGACTTGATGTAGAATAACGCTTAGAGGAGACGGCGCTTGCTGGGATAGATAGGATCTAGATTAGGGAGAGGGACTTGAGAGACTTGAGACTAATTCATCTTATTGCTTGATCGATAATGGATACATGATATCCCTTATATAGGGATGACTTGACTTGTCCCTAAGACTTAAACTCTCTCTAACAATCCAATCTAATAATAACTTACCTAACTAATAGATACAAAACACATAATAGATAGATCCCTAAATACTAAATCATGCGGGTTGTTACTGTTCACACGTGACATAAACCTTCTCATTCGAACATGAGTTTTGGCATATTCTGGGTAGTTGATCTGTGCCCTATCGCTTACCTTGTGCCTTTTTTTCACCGCTGACAGGGCTCAGGGAGTGGTTTTCACAAAGTGATGAGAGTCAAATGCTTCCTAGGATTCCTGTTATGGCCAACATGGCTCCATCTGTTTCTTCTAAGAAAGGCAGAAAAGCACAAGATAATACTGTGGAAACCAGCCTTCCAATGGATCAAAGTAGGCATTCTACAATGCTCGATGAGGAGTCTGATGAAGATGAAGATTTTCAATTACCTGAAACTGAGCCATCAACTGGTGAGATGATACAGTTGTTAAAGTTAAACAGCCAGGTATATTGTAATTCCATTTTCCTTGAGATTATTTGTACTAGTTGACATATTACATGTTATTGTCTTTATTAGTTGTAGGGTTGGATGAGGATTCAAATCAGATTGATTTGTTTGGATTTTCTGGAAATTTACGCCGAGATGACCGTGATAACAGCCGTGATTGCTGGAGGATATCCGATGGGAATAACTTCAGAGTGTGAAGCAAGAATTTTATATATGATAAAAGCAAGGTTTTGATCTTCCCCAGCAGTAGACGACACTCATCATCTTGCTAGGAGTGCTGTAGAATAATTTTGGCTGCTTTGTAGGCCCTCTCATTTATGATTTTTATTATTTATTCATAGGTTCCTGCGGGAAAGCCTCTTATGGAGCTTGTTGCTGTTGACTGGTTTAAAGATGCGAAACGAATGGATCATGTTGCTAGAAGAAAAGGCTGCGCGGTTCAAGTGAGTTCATGTTTGAGTCCCGGTATTATTAACTAGTTTGTAATATAGGAAATAAATAGCACCCTCTTTTAATATTTGTACAAAAGATAACCCACCCATATGTCTGTAAAACTGAATTATTGGTGTGATTATTAGTGCAAGTCCTTGTTGATTAGCACATAAAGCTGCCTTGGATGGAGTTATATTCTGCTTGTTGAGTGTCAGGGTTATACATGGAACAAAACTGCCTTGTGTTGTTTAATCATGAAAAATGTTTGATGCGGTGAAGCCCATCACCTGCTAGGTTGATCCTTTTCATTTTTGGTAACCTTTTGCTTCTGTTGTTGGTTGCCACTGAGAAGGGGCTTTTTGCATTGGCTATGAATCTACAAGTAAGTGTTCCTATCAACATTACTTAACAAAGTGAGTTGAAGCTGTATTTTGTTTGTTCTTTTGGCTGAAATTATATATGTTTTTTCATCTGTTGGTTGTACAGTACATTCATGTCGAAAATATACCCTACAACTATGCTCCTTATTTCCAGTTGTAGCACTTGATTGACAATGACATGTCTTGTACCATTGTTGTACGTTGTTGTGAGCCAGCAATGATGGATGATGCTGCGTACTCTTCTTGCATTTCCTATATAGTTTGTTGCTGATATTAGTAAGTTTGCTATTGCAGGTTCCTGGCACAACTAACTACAGTATGGTTTTCTACTTTGTTACGAAGAAACTGATACTGAACTCCTTGCTGCAACGCTTTGTTGACGGTGATGATGAATTCCGCAATAGTAGGTTCAAGCTGATCCCATCTGTACCTAAGGTAAGGTGCTCTCGGTCCGTCATGCTTTAGAAATGCTCTATGAGGCTGATGTGAAAAGTAAAAAAGAAATGCTCTATTTAGTAGGACAAAGGGAAGGATAAGTTCAATCTCCTTATTAGTTGCTGGAGGTTTATAATCTTTGTGCCTGGCAATAAGGCATTTCGAATTTCAGGGCTCATGGATTGTCCGTCAAAGTGTTGGCAGCACACCTTGTCTATTAGGCAAAGCAGTAGACATCACCTATATCCGTGGTGCAAATTATTTGGAAGTAAGATTGCAAGAATTTTTCTGTGACTTTCTTTTGGTTTCCTTTTTCATAATGAAAATTGGAACCAGGGTTTGCCCTGTGTTTCTAAAAAGAAATCTGCCGAGGCTTATACTCACCCTCCGTTTGGATAAGAAATAGAACGTGGACTGACTGAATGCATGTTTTACGGTGCAATATGGTGGACCTGTGCAGATAGATGTGGACATTGGTTCATCTACAGTGGCAAATGGAGTATTGGGGCTTGTGTGTGGTGTGATCACGACACTAGTTGTTGACATGGCTTTTCTTGTCCAGGTAGTGATTTTTGCCATCGAAGTATTTGTTTCAAATTTCAATCATTGAACTTCACAAAAGAAACCATTTGAGGGTCTACAAAACTGAATATTTAACACATCAAACTTACAAAATTAGGTTAATTTACACCCTAAGATGGCTTTGATGATGTGGATCCCACGTAAGGTGATTTTCGCTATGTTGACAACTACATCATTAGGTTTTGGTAATAAGGATTCAATTAAAGGATGTTGACATCCGCATCGTTGACCTTTTTCTCACTCTCTTTGTACACATTCTCTTTCTTCTTGTCGTTATTATCTCTCCCCTCATTTGGATCCACGTCAACTAAATCCGATGACATGATTGTCAAAATGGCAAAAACCACCTGAGTAGGATCTCCGTCAGCAAAACCACTCTCCAAAACCGACTTAGGGTGTAAATTGATCTGATTTTTGTGTGGGGGGTTGTTAAATAGCCGGTTTTTAGAAAATTCAGGGGTGTAAAATAAACTTATTCATATAATAAATTGTCCTGACTAGATTTACGGCATGCCAAACATGGGTTTTCTTTAACATTATGACCATAAAATTTGGGGTTTGCCCGAAGGTAAGATACATGGTGTTTTATGTAATTACGACTAAAACATGTGGTTTTCCTAATTTACTGTTTCTCTTTCCATGCACTTATCCGTTTGTTTTTCTAGTTGTGGGACATGTGTTACTGCAGTGGTGAAAAGTGAAAACTGCTGCTGCCAGAACTATGGTATGTGCTTGAGAGCTTTGATTACATGGTGCTGCACTTGTTGCCAGTCGTACATAATCTCTCGGTCATTTGAATGAAGTGTCTATAAAATAGATTCAATTTTGCAAAACCACAACTTTAATGGTAAAAATATTCAATAACTGCACATTTGACTTTGAATTTTAGAGAGCTGCAGATTTAAGAGCGCACAAAAACCAAAACTCTGCTACATTGGACCCCGGGCCCACGAGTCAGAGACAATCGGTTTATTTGGACACACCGTATAGTCAATCCGCTTGGCACGTTCATAGTTTCATGTGGCCTAAATTTCACAAAACTACAACTTTAATGGCAAATCATCAAAAAAAAACTACACATTTGAGTTCGAATTCCGGAGAACTCAAGATTTAAAAGTGAAAATTCCCATAAAACAACCATACCATCTGTCACGTTGCTCCCTTCAGAGACTACGGACCGTCTAGTTTTTCTTTCTCGTCGCTAGATACGTCATCGCTTAGAGAGATCACGGTAACTTGTTAACCTGGAGTGTGACGCAGCGTCGTGGTCACTGGTTATGTCACTCTATATGTCATCGTCTGACCACCATGGTCATTTTATAGTTGCAGCACAGCAAAACTTGCGCACAAACAGCACAAGAACACGCACGAAACGAAAGTGGTTACGTAACGAGGCAACAGTTCACGACAAGCAGCTAGCTAGCCATGGCAGCGGCAGCAAGCGCGGGGAACTGGGCGCCGTCTCAGGCGCCGCTCCCACTAGACGGCCGCGTCGCGCTCGTCACGGGCGGCTCCCGCGGCATCGGCGGCGAGGTGTCCGCCCACCTCGCCGCCCTCGGCGCGCGCGTCGTGATCAACTACGCGTCCAACTCCGCCAAGGCCGACGCGCTCGCCGCGGAGCTCAGCTCGCGCGGCCTCCGCGCCGTGGCGGCCCGGGCCGACGTGTCCGACCCGGCCGCCGTGCGCGCGCTCTTCGACCGCGCCGAGGAGGCGTTCGGCTCCCCGCCGCACATCGTGGTCGCCTGCGCGGGGCTCCTGGACGCCAAGTACCCCGCGCTCGCCGACACCGCCGTGGAGGACTTCGACGCTATGTTCGCGGTGAACGTGCGCGGGACGTTCCTGGTGTGCCGCGAGGCGGCGAACCGCGTCCCTCCCAACAGCGGCGGCCGCATCGTGACGTTCTCGTCGTCCATCATGGGCACGCTCCTGCCGGGGTACGCGGCGTACACGGCGACCAACGGCGCGGTGGAGGCGATGACGAGGATCCTGGCCAAGGAGGTGGCGGCCAAGGGGGTCACTGCCAACGTGGTGGCGCCGGGGCCCGTGCGCACGGAGCTGTTCATGGCCGGGAAGGACGAGGCGTTCCTGCGGAGGGTGGAGCAGTCGTCCATGGGGCGCATCGCCGAGACGACGGACGTCGCGCCGGTGGTGGCGTTCCTGGCCAGCGACGCGGCGGCGTGGGTGAACGGGCAGGTCATCAGGGTCAATGGCGGGTTCGCGTGAGCTGTCAGAATTTGAGTGGTGCGATCTGCCTTGTGTCTCCTGATATGTTAGTATAATGGGTGTAAACAAAAATAAGTTTGTGTGTATTTTTCTATCTTGGTGTTAAAAATAATAAATAAGTTTAGGGTATTTTTCTATCTGGTTTAGTCCGGTTTGATGCCATCTTAAAGTTTGTGTACCACGTGTACTTTTCTCAAGAACTTTTATCAAGTGAGTAATAAAGTTTTTGCACCTCTTGTTGCTCTTAAAGCTCATTAAAAAGGAATACAAACGCGCATCCCGAACGTGAGTAGTAACATCATCTCATAACTTGTGCGCGATTGTACAATTATTCAATTATTCTGGGACAACGTCGACGGCAGTGCACACAATCTTTGCCCATAGGAAGAGAGATTTATGCGCGCCTGTTATCATCATCCGCACCTTCATCGAACACGCCGGATGATCCCACCCGGAAGTCCAGCTGCTTCTGGTGTTTCTGCCGCCGACGTTCGTCGAACTCCTCCCATCCCTCCACCTGTTTGAAAAAACAAAAAGAATAACATTAGCACTGGAAATGTCTCCATCAGAGCCAAGACCAACCAGGCAATAACGATGAAAAGAAGTTCATCAGCTATATGAAAGTACTGCATATGACGGGATGAAGAGCAAAGAGAGTATTTATCAACATGGTTGGGGTATAAGCATAAGAAAAAGTCTGTATGATATCTTGGAGTATTGTTGTGCGGCCACTTAACTCCCCGACCTAAAATACTAGATCTTTTAACCCCTCAGGTCGCAAAACCAGTACACTTAACCCTGTGTGGCTGTTTTACTTACATGACACTCAATGAGCCCGGTTTCGCCACATGGACCGCTGTGTCGGCAATGTGAGGTGACAGGAGGGACCGAGGGATGGAGTTTGAGGCTGCTAACAGCTAGGGCCCGCTCGCCAGTGACCCAGTTGATTCCTTCTCCGCCCCGTCTTCCTACTCGCGAATCCGCCCTGTAATCTTATCTCGTGCTCGGTCACTCCTCTTTCTCATATTTACACGGTCGAGCGTTGGCGCACAGCCACGCACGTCGTGTTCCTCGTTAGCGCCGGCGTGGGCTCCGTCGCCCTCCGCAACGGCCGACTCTCCGAGATGCTCCGTGAGCTCAACCGGCTACCGCGCTTCGCCTCGTCACCAACCTCCGCAGCGTGCGGGGCTCCGGCAAGTCCGATCGCAAGGGATTCTACGTTGGCGCGCTCTGGCTCCACACCCATCACCCCAGCACGCTTGCGCTCAACGCCGCGTCCGTCGCCGCATTCAGGTACCTCCCCGAGCTACCCCACCGCATCGGTCACGGCTGTGGACGCTTTCGTGGCTACCACAGCCACGCCACGAGAACCACGCCCCGCGCGCCAGCACAACCAAGGATCGACAAGCAGGTCGTCGCGCACCTGCTTCAGCACTGTTGTCTTGCCCAGGCCGCTGGCGCCCCCGACGCCGAGCATGGCGTCGCAGTCGCCGAGGAAGCGTAGCGCCTCATTGAGGTAGGCCCTGGTGGACGCCGTCTCGGGTGAGAGCTCCAGCTCCTCGGTCTGGTGGCGACACCTACGGCGTGGCCAATGCAGCCTCGAGCAGCGCCGCGCCCTGCTCCCGGAGCACACGCACAGCCTTGAGCTGTTGCTCGGCCAGCCCGGCGATGGGCCCGTGAAGAGGAAGTATTGCACGAGGCGGAGCACGTAGAACTGGCCGCCGTCGTGGCACGCTTTGATGGACGTCGTCTCGGGCGGGAGCTCGAGCTCCTCAGGATGGTGGAGCAGGGGCGGCGGCGCCTGCGGCGTGGCCAGCCGGGCCTCGAGCAGCACGACACCTTGCTCCCAGAGCTTGCGCATGGCCTTGAGCCGCTGCTCGGCCAACCCGACGACGGGGCTCGTGGAGAGGAAGTACTGCACGAGGCAGAGCACGTAGAGCTGGCCGCTGTCGTGGTGCGCCTTGATGGACACGACCTCATCCTACACCTCCCGCACGCGCCGCAGCCACGCGCAGAGCTGCTCCGACTCTGGCGCCGCGTCTAGCTGCTTGAGCACGTCGGCCGGCAGCTGCAGCTCCTCCACGGCGTCGGCCAGCAGCTACCACCACTCGCCGAAGAAGAGCTGGGGAAGAAGCACGCGCTCGCCGATGATGAGAGGGATGAGTGATTTTTTTGTGCTGCATGAATCTCAATGTGCACTTGGACGGTACAGATTGGGTTTGGAGATACAACCGGCTATACAAAACCCATTCCCCATTCCCGTGCAAGCTCAGCCGCCCATGTGGTGAAATCAGCCTGGTTGAGTGCCACGTAAGTAAAACCACTGAGCAAAACAACTATGGGGTTTAAGTGCATTAGTTTTGCAATATGAAGGGTTAAAGGTCCGGTTTTTCTAGTCAGGGATTAAGTGGCCGCATAGCAATACTCCAGGAGGTCATATAGACTTCTTAGAAGTAAGGATAACCATAACATGAAAAGTTGGAACTTGGAAACTACTTCAGTGTTCCGAAGTGAAACCAGCGAAACAAAAAGCAGGTTTGAGATGGTGTTACAGTTACACTGTTACTGAATTTTCCTACTTTAAATGTATGTATCATGTAGTGGTAGCTATCTTAATTCCACTATAGTGATGATGATAACAAACTAAACACCAAAGTGTGAAGGTTTTAGACTTTTAGGGACTTATACCTGCCGAAGAATATCATTTGTGATTTCAGTGCCATGGAGATCAAGTGTAGTAAGCCGCCAGCACTTTTTGAAAAAAATCGAAGGTAGGGATGTAAGACCATTGTTCCTTAGATGTAAAGCCTGTTGGAAGAAAGTTTTTGCAAACAAGGAACATTACAATCTTCTCTCTTCAGTATAAATGTAACCAATGATTAGCCGCATGCAAGGCAAAAGAAGGAAAGAAAGAAAACAAATATATAACACAAGAGAGGCACAAATGACCATCTGTTTGACATATATAATATAAAAACCACAAGCTGCGGGGTAGCAAGTCTTGACCAAGTAAAATTAAACCAGTTCATGCTCTAGATTGATGCAGATGTGACGCATGATAGATTTTGGGAGAGGGATTTTGATATTCACAACTGTGCAGCTTATTCATTAATTGAAAGAGTATATAATGACATTGTTACATGGGCCAAGAGAGAGAGAACGTACAACACTCTTAACAATGCAGACATGCGGTAATTGTATCTAACAAACAAAGCCTGAACCTTCGTGATTTTCTGAAGTCATAAACCAAAGTTTGGTGTATCATATGCTGGGAAACAAAGAAAATTTAATTTCAATACTCAGCGTCTCAGCCTACATGAGACCACAAAATTGCATGAACGAACTTTTCACAGTACTAACAGCTCACACTTGTTGTGGCGTTGCTGTTACGCACAAGAATAATTATTAAAGTATTCATAGGTTATGCACCAGCATTCTGAACATTAAAATTGGAAATTGAGTATGTTGTGGTATCATCTTCAAGACTTCAACCACAAGACACTTGTAATAACATCAAGTCAAGGTTACTGAGCCCCTTCACCACTTTATTTAATTTAGGGATGACATATCATTTTAGTAGTAAACATGCATATCTAGTCTTTGATTAGGAATAAATCTTTCCATGTCACTACAGGCACATACCTTGAGATTGTGAAGGTTTCCAAAAGCCTCTGGCAGTTCAGCTAAAATATCTGATGACAAGTCAACCTGATGAATTCAAAATTTTGGTGAATTAGATTGCCAAATGCAAGCTCAAAAGATTTAAGTATTCAATACATAGTGCCCTAACAGAATATAGGAAGGAGAAATGAGAGAGAAAGCGCACACCTCGGTGAGAGATTCACAATCTCCTATAGATGAAGGCAATGAAGTTATCCTGTCAACAAGTGGAAGTCATGTCAAAATGTGAAAGATCAGGATACCTTTTAATTCTCGGACCAAGCAATAGTAATGTAATTCCCATTAGAAGTTATAATAAAATGACTATTTTCTGGGCACAATAGAATGTTCTCTCTTTAAAGTTTTGCTGTCATAGAAATACTCACAAGTTGCAAGCCTGCAAGTGTCAAAATCATTATGAAACTTTACCAAAAGCTAAAAAAATTGTGATTCAAGACTTAGGCCATGAGATCACCAGAAGTCAAAGGGCACTCTGCTCAGGTTACTTCAGCATTACAAAAAACTGTCATCATACAAAAGTCAAGGTTGACAGGCCGTTCGATTGCTGTTGCCACACGAAAAAAAGGTCCTTCCAATTCTATACAAGATTAGCATACAGGTCGTCTCTCTTCTCGGTAACCTTGTATTTCTCAAATTCAAATACAACATCAATTTAGTAGTAAGCAGGCATATACATAAGTGTAAAAGTGTAAATTCTGCTATAAGCATATGAAAACATGAGATAACATCAATGAGGTAATGCAGTCCAGCAACTGGTGAGTTCTAGCACACTACCTATTATTACTTGCTATCAGAATCTCGAGCTGCTTCAGCAATCCTATTTCAACAGGTAAGTTATCAAGCATGTTATTTGCAATACGAAGTTCACGTAGAAAAGTCAATGAGCCCAAACTCGAAGGTAAAGTAACCAATCTGCAAGATATAGCAGAAAGTTAGAAATCGTAACATCTTGTTATCCTGAATACCAAAGATGCATGTCAGACATAAAGCAATCCAGTTTGTTTAGTTTTGCCAACAAAAGTCAGTGAAAAGAGGTATTTGTTCTAATGAAAACTATCAAACAACCCCTTTCTGTAAGCAGTTAATCTTGCGCGTACATTTTGATAGCAGGAGGGAAGTCAAGTGACAAATTATATAAATAGATGTTGGCGAAGAGTGAACAAGAGTGTAATGGTTATTTACCAACTAAAACTAAAAAGGTAGTTTTTTTTAAGGGAAAATTCCATCCATAGCACAAGATTTTGGCCGGTATCAAAAAAATACCACAAAATTTTCTAGGTGCCAATTAATGCCACAACTTGTGACAAAACTTCTCATCTATACCACTTGGACATTTTAGCCCTTCTTCTTCTTCTTCCTTTCCCCTCCTCTTTTCCTCTCAATTGAGCCCGGCAATGGCCACCGTTGAGGAAGCAGTCGTTGCCAACCCCAAGCAAGGCGAGCACCTCCGTGAGAGGCACCAGCGCCGTCTTCCTCTCCTTCAGGTCAGATCCGGCGGCGGCCTCCTCTCTTTCGACGTCTTCATATCCTCCAGCGGAAAGGACGAGGAGGAGGCGCGGCGCCATCAGTTCCACCACCCGCCAATCGTTGTCGTCACCGACCACCGGATCTGGCCACCCTCCTCCACCGCTGGTTGCTGCCCCCTCCTCCACCACCATTAGCGGCCAAGGCCTCCCCAACCACTTCAATGCCTCCCTCCTCCACCGGCGCCAACCCCACTTGCTCCGGCAAGAAGACGACATGGGCTCAGATCTGTACCGCTGCTGTCGAGTAGACATCTTCAATGTCATCGGTACACGTCGTTGCCGTGGCCGAGTGCATCTCTATACGACCTGTCGTCACCAGGTGCACGTCATCCACGCCGCCGACACACCTCGTCGTCTCAGCCGAGTCCATCTTTGTCCCGACCGACGATGGGGAGCACGGTGTAGGGGACACCGTAGAGGAGGTCAGAAATAGCGGCTCGTGACCAGCAGTGGCAATGAGGGAAGAGGCAAGGCTTTGAGCAACAAAGGCTGGTGCCTGGCGGCAGCATGCTCTGTTGCCGGATGTGAAGGAGAGAAGATGAAGGGTAAATGTGAAATTTAGAGAAAAAGGAATTTAGAAAAGAGCTCTTGTGGTATAGATGAGAAGTTTAGCCACAAGTTGTTGTATTAATTAGTACCCAGAAAATTATGTCGTATTTTTTGGTACCAGCCAAAAATCTTGTGCTACGGATGGAATTTTCCTTTTTAAAAAATTGTACATTTAACCACGAAAACATGAGATACAAGCACAATTTGCACCAGACTAACCATTGAGATAAATTGAGCACCTCAAGGATTCCATCATCACATGATTAAAGAAAAAAAAACTGCTAAGATAAAAAAATACATTGCTCTCATGTTCTTTCAACATATGAACCTAAGTGTTTCAGTTTTGTGCCAAATATTGGTTTCTTCTGGGTTAACATCTTGGTCAATGGTCACAGTGGGTTAGTCAAACAAGATATATAAGAATCAAGAAGCAAAATTATTTACGGCTGAATGGTTTTCGGTATTGGAGAAACAGCACAAATACATGAGACAATGGGGAATATAATAAATTTAAGGGAATTATAGAAGAATACAAGATTGTTTATATCCATGGGCAACATAACAAAGATTCATAGTGTGAATAATACAACAGGATTTCGAAAATCAGACTTACCGATTTTGGTTTAAAGATAAAACTGTTAGTCTTTGAAGACATGATAGACCTTCCCAGCAGATGTTCCCATCAGCTATACCATTGGCAGTCAGGAGCAATTTCTACAAGATGAAATGATGACACTTTCAACTATATTTCCTTATGAGAGAAGAAAATGTGTCAACCGACATGCTGGGTAAGAACAATTACTTTCAAAGATTTAAGAGCAGCGATTTTCTGTGGAATTGATTCAATACAGTTGTTACTGACATCTAGTACTCGTATGGAGGAGCCACAATCCCAGACTTCTTCAGGCACTGCCTATTCGAAAAGACAATCACAGAGAGTAAGTCCAAAACTGCAACTGAAAGGGAAATTGTGTATTCGAAAATAAATAAGTAATAAAAAGTTAAAATACTTTAAAAATCATAGTTCAAAAAGGTAGAAGTAATGGATGGTTCAGGTAACAATAGTATCAATGAATTCAGGTAACAATAGTATCAATGAATTTCTCGATGATTAAACGAATAAAAGGCCTGCTTCATCACTAGGTGATGAATCTGTAATTGCCTTCTATGCAGTGCCAGACCTAATAGGCTAGAGCAGTCAAGGGATAGACCACATGGCAGTCTACCAACCATGAATAACAATTTACAGATGCATTAAAAAATTATGCCCAAGACTACTCTAGGCTCTACTCGATAGTCAATACAAAGATAATAATTAACCATGTGATTGTACTTCATTGTATTTCACCAACAATTGACATAGGCATTTCATTAACTTTTGGTAGAAAGGTAGAGGTAGCAAGTTTCATAAACTTCAACCGACAGCTATATTGTACTTTGCATTAGTGTAAAAGTAATGTAAATAAGTTGGAATCAGATACCTTCAAGCTGGAATCAGACAATGCAATAACACCAGTTAATTTCCAACACTCGGATCGGCTTTTGCTGATAATTGCCTCCGGTTTTTGTGTTTGACTTCCCTTAACATTTGAGGTTCTTGCGCTTGGAGCCGGACCACTTGTATTCTTAGTGATGGGGCCATCCTGTTGGAGAGTAGCGCAACAAGTAAGTTGACTGTAACAAACTAGATAACATGTATGCCGTGCTTGTAAATTTGACTCCTTACAAAGTTTTAACATTGCAATATGGACATGGCAGGAAGCCAAGAACTATGACTTTACCGCCATTTTCCCTAAACATCACAAAACCCCAAGCATTCAAAAGAAAGGCCGTCAAATTGAAGTTAAATCAAGCTAGTTATCCTATGGGCACGCTGAATACTAAAATTCCATTCCTCTTCAAGCACCCCTAAAAGCTCAACTGGTCCAAATCGAACTTTTGCACGTGCTCACCGACTGCACCCAATCCCAAACGATCCATTGCTAACAATATGAAAGTTTATCGAATGGACGCAGAAAAACAGCGCCCAAATCAGGAGAGATCAAGGTTAAGTGTTTTACCCCCTGATGGAGACCCTGCGAAGCGATGAGCATGACCTTGGATCCGTCCACCACCTGCAACGAGCTCAGGCTCGCGGCGTCCGCGAGAACTTTGCCTAAAATCACAAGGGAGTAAGACAACAAGAAAGGATCGACATCTAAAAGCAAATTGGCGCTCAGGGGGTAAGGGTTTGGGATTCGGTGCCTTTGCATATGAGCCTCTGGCCGCGGGGGAGGACGTTGGTGAGCGGCTGGAGGAGGCGCTTCAGCTCGGCGGTGGAGGCAGCCCGAGGGACCTCCACCGGGATGGTCCGGCCGGCGAACTTCACGTGGACGGTGATGGTGGGCGGTGAGCTCTCCATGGCCTCCCTTGTGTTCGATCGAGCGAAGGCACTCAGTACTGAACTGCCTCCTTTTCAGTTTCACTTGGGTAAAGTGCATTTTGCACCTGTCTCTTCTTCTCCACATTTCAAACACAAAGTTTGGTTATATATGCTACGGTTGCCAGTAAAATTCGATAAAATTTTGTTTTTGTCACGGAGGAATACTGTATTCTTTACCGTGTTTGTTTTGACGGAGTATACGAGGACACATAGAACACACGCACTCCACACCACACATACGTGTCCATCCACTACACATGTTTAGAATTTTGCAGATGTCATAGGGCTACATGGAGCATGGAACACATGTCCCACTGTAGATATATGTATCTCTACTACTTAAAAATACGAGTTGGTGACGGTCCGTCCTCCCCTATGAGTATACGCTCCGTTAGATCAGCGAGATAGGAACGGACGTCCCAGATAGCGCCAGCGGACGATATCTTCGTCCCCTCCCACACTGCTCCACCCCACGTCCTCCGTCTTAACCGCTCACGCTCCTCTTCCCTCCTCAATCCACCCCCTCAACCCGAACTGCTCGCGAGCTCACCCTCTCCGCCGCTTCTCCGCCCACCTGCTCCCGATCCTCCTCGCGCTCCTCGCCTTCCTCCTCTACCCCTCCGCTCCCGCCACCCGCGTCGCCGACCTCCGCCTTGATCGATTCCGCGTCAACCCGCCCCCCTTCCACGAGCACCTGCTCCCTTCAATCCCATCCTCAGTCCTCCCACTCTCGTCTCATCCCTTCCACCCCTTCTCCTCGAGACCAACCTGGCTGGCAAGCAGGGCGTGTGGTTGTCGTCATCGGCGACCCAAAGACCGGAAGTCGGCCTGCGTCGCTCTTGCCATCGGCGGTTCCCGAGAACGTCCCACGCGTCATGCCCCCCACCGCCTCCCCACGGACTACTTCCCCGACCGCGTCCCCATCACCATCATCATCCGCCGCGGCCCCAGGTGACCCTCTATTCTTCCACTCCTCCGAAATCAGCAACTTCGGCCGCGGCGCGCTCGTCGATTTCCTCACCTCGGAGACCACGCTCTCGTCTCGTCCTCTTCCTGGTCAGAGGAGGCTGCTGCTGCTGAGGACCACGCCATCACGGAGAAGAGATTCTACCTCCCCGTCCCTGCATAGCAATGCCGGCGGCGGCGACCGGCGGCGGTGAAGTGGGGAAGCTGGGTGGCCATCGCGGGTGTCCCAAGGAGCAGGGGACCAGCGGCGTAGGGAAGCGGCTGACGCCGTGTTGTCGGGGATCTCAGGAGGGGAAGGCGGAGAGGCTGTAGTGCTGGGCCAACGACGGGAACACGGGGCCAGGCTGCCAGGGAGAGTGTGCAATGTGGCCGCCGGGGCGAGGGAGCAGCGGGTGCGGCCATACGGGGGAGCTGGCGAGTCGTGAGCTTGCTTCACGCTGGGTTGGGATGCGGTTGCAGCAGCAGACCAATAGTCGCTTTGCAAACAAGAAGGAGAGTTCTCTTCTAAAGGCAATTGATTTTGGGCTATCCGTGTTCTTCAGGCCTGGTATGCTCTGCAGACAACTGATGCTCAATCACGTACCTTTGCAATAAATGGAATTTGTTTAGCTGCATGAAATAAGCAAGCAAAGTGTAAATGTAATTGCCCTTTGTATTTTGCTTCATTTCTCTGGCCCTGCAAAATGGAGCTAAATTTGTTGATACAGTTTTATTGAAATATGTATAGTATTATTTGGGCAAAACTGAATGCTTGTTCATTACTAATGATAGCTTCTATATGCAGGTTAGCGGTTTACTGAGATTGTAGGCAGTCCATACTACATGGCCCCAGAGGTTTCAAAGCGAAACTGTGGCCCCGAAGTTGATGTATGGAGTTTAGGAGTGATACTTTACATACTTCTTTGTGGTGTGCCACCATTTTGGGCAGGTACTTTCCTTATCTAGATCACATGTATGTTGCGGGAAGTTACAAAGCACCATGGTGATTACAAATTCCTGTGATGTTGTGCAGAAACTGAACAGGGAGTAGCGCAGGCAATTATACGATCTGTGGTAGATTTCAAGAGACCCTTGGCCCGGAGTATCTGAGCCTGCTAAAGATCTTTTCAGGCGGATGCTGGGTCCAAATCCAACCACATGGCTTACTGCAGCACAAGCACTTGGTAAGTATTACCTGTCCTAATGCATAACAACATCTCTCACTTTAATATTGAATTGAATCTTATGTTGGGAGGTGCCAGCATTATATTAGCCTTGATACGATGAATAATGAACTCACATGATTATGAGCAAATTAAAAATTAGCCCAGGGCTATTCCTCATTCAGGAAGAATTGCATAGGACAAATCCTAGATAATTTTAGTTCTCTATGTAGAAAAGAATTAATTTAGGGTAGTTATTCTATTTTATGCCTGTGTTTTTTCATCCAGAATGTTGTTCCAAGTTCATCACCATCCTGCCAATTGCACGTCTCAAATAATTTTCTTTTTGATTTTCTGACAATGTTGATTGCATGAGCAGAACATGCATGGTTACACGATTCCAAAGAGATGCCTGACATTCCTCTGGGGATACTGTCTGAGTGAGGCTGCAGCAGTTTGCTACAATGAACAAGTTAAAGAAGAAAGCCCTCAGGGTAATACTTATTGCATGGTGGTTCCAAAGTACATCAGTATCCTTATTTAACAAAAACTTCTACATAGAACTGATGACATAAAAGGTGCATTCTAATTACTAGACGAGTAGATGGATTTCTTTAGTTAACTTATTTTATGCTTTAACCTTGGCAGGTGATCGCTGAACATTTATTTTCAGAGGAAGTAGCTGACATAAAGCAAATGTTTGATAGCATGGATGTGAATAAGAATGGCAAACTAACCTCTGAGGAGTTCAAGGCTGGTGTTAGGTGGGCCCAGCCTCGGTGCTGCTATTGCTATTGTTTTGCAGTCAACTATCCAGAAGCAGTACAAGCATGTTAAAACTAATTGTCTTCCCTTTATTTCATAGCACATAGGAATGGTAGCACAAACTACAGAAGGATATCTGTAATGCTTTCTGTGATGCAAAATTTATCTATTTTTCTGCAACTAGCTTTCTTACAAATCCCACGAGCTGAGAGTTTCTTATTGCAAGAAGCTAACTTTATCTTGTCTATCATAGGTGTCAAAATTGATCTTTATTGGTGCAAGTGTATATGCTGAGGGCACAAGAGATATGGCCAGAGTGCCTAAATTTGTTCCATATGCCGGGGTGAGTTGTTTGCTTATCAAAGTGTTATACGTTCTTTAAGATAGCTTGCTTCAGCTTTGTAGTGTTCTACTTTGCTGTTACATGTTTAGGTTTCATGTCCTGATGTCCATATTTACTACCTAATGCTAAGTATATCTCTTTTTACAAATGATGGTTATGCTTGTCCTCAAGAATCATTCATGTTGGATTATTATCTCTAACTAGCAAGGTGGCCCGCCCCCTTGCGTGGGCATCATCATCGTAGATTGGTAAGGTGTAGCTAACTGTGCATATATATTACTAATTTTCAATCACACTAATGTAGATGTATTTCTTATATTTGTTTTCTATTTAACCCTAGATGTCTTTTCTACGTGGGTTTCATATTGTCCATATAGTTGGAAATCAAGCAAAAAAGACAACATCTTTCCATACAAATTCTTTTCTTCTTGACGATTGAGCGATAGCTTAGTGGTGGAGACGTGGGGGAACGTCCCACCCGCATGGGTTCGATCCCTGAATCAACTCAGTGCGTCTTGCCTAAATAATTTGGGTACACACGTCTGCGAGCATGGAGCACCCATCTTTTTGTGATGCCTTAGGGCTTCCAAATTTCTTTACGTGCGTAGGGGACACACACGTGCGTGCGCGTGCATGTGGTGTGAGTGAGGTGTGCGTCTGCCTTGTACCCCTCTTTAAAGATTATTTTCTTTGTTTCTATTTTTGTTTTTGTTACAAAAACTCTTCCTTATTTGTGCTTGGAAAGACGGCCGAGCCAGTCGTATTTAGGATCTTCAGTGGACCTGACGGTAATAGTTAACTGAGTAATTTCGAAAGAATCATTGGCTGCAAAGGAAAATTTTACAGAGGTCATTGCCATAATGAGCACCTATTGCAAGACAACATAACTTAGGAAGGACTGGTCATCTCATATCACTTCTGCTGCTGTGTTGACGTACTGATTCAAATAGTTTGTCGGTATGCTAATGCTCCCCTGATCTCGTCACAACTCTTAATAAGATAGCTGCAACAATTCTGTATGAGGCAAGAGTTTTCTGGTCGAGGCTTCAACATTCAGGCATGTAGTAGTAGATATGCCTTTACCAGAGCGATGAATTCCAATCAAATCAAATCACGTGCTGTGTGTTTCATATCCTAAAGGCTAAATGTTGTCGTTGATTTCTGCATCAGATTTGCATCGAAGAAGCTCATCCTTACTCAATCAACTGATGTAAGTTTGCAGCATTACGCAGTGGCTTGTAGCAGACATGAATGTGACAGTCTGCCTGATGCTTTTTGAAGAAAGGCCTGCTTGATACTATAGAACATGATCTTATTCATTCGTTCATTTGAAGAGAGACAGACCACAGTAGAGAAATCGGCATTCCTCACAGCAACATTGCCACATTGATTGCATCAAAAGTTGCATCAATCTGTATAGCATTCCAATTTTGCCATTATCTCAAATCTTGACCAAGATATTGATTACTTGGTGTTGGTGATGATTCTTGTAAAGGTTGGCACTGTCAATCCTCATACTATAATAGAGTTATTATTACCTTGGTCTTCTGCCAGATCATAGGATATTCTTATTGTTGACAATAAACATGGATGTAATGGTGAATCATGTCTATTTACAGATTTTTTTACTTTTTTTTTGTCTTTGTGCTGAATATTTAGTGCTTAAAAGAACAATTTGCAGTTGCCTAATGATAATTTTATATGCGTGTTTTGTCGTGCAGATGTTTTTAGATCGTGTGTTTAAGTGTGCCTAAATGATTGCTAAAGAATTGAATGGAATTGAATGTAATCTGGATGTTCAAAGTGCACAAGAAGTTTCCTTATGGAATCGGCGGAACATCACTTCCAATTTTAGAGATAAATCAGTGGCTCTTTTCAACTTGCGGGAAGCAGGTGAGGTCCATAACTAAAACAAGCTAAAATTAGTCATTAGTCGTGTACTATAGGGGTCCTTAGCAATGTACAAAGTAGGAACACCATACTGGTAGAAAGAAACAAAAATCACCGGTGATAGTGAGGGAGTTGTAGGCTTGTAGCAATGATGCTGCTTTGGTGATGGAGCTTAGCCTTTGGGACGCTTTAACTAACCCATCCTACTCATTTATGATCATTTTCTCCATAGTCATTTGCTCTTGCCGTAGCTTTAACTGGTTGTGACTTGGAGGCACCAAAACAATAGGGCCCAGCTTAGAATCATGTGTCATAACCATGTCTAAAAAGAACCAAAACTATTATTACTCTAATCTCCGCAATGATGGGGTTAGGGGTGTTACATATAGTTATTGATGTCGATGTCATGAACTATATAATGATCCAAGTTTTGCATACATATATCCGGAAAATTGATATTTATTATGCGATTTTGGATCTCATTTACTAATATGTATCACTTTTTTGAGGTTCCGTTGCAACGCACGGGCACCTTACTAGTGTGTACTATACATAAGACATTGTCTTAATTCTACATAACAAACCATAATCTCTCCCTAATCTATGCGCGCAAGGGATGGTGAGCTCAAAGAGCTGTTGTACATTTAGTCCTCCAATCGCAGCCTTTTGCGTGTCGTTGTTCCTCCCATTTTTGCAAAAAGAAAAATCGTCTTCAGACCTACTAATGAGGACATCCCTTCGGCCAGTACACCAGGTGGTCTACGACCACGTCCAATTGACTCACGACCTCCTCCAGGTGGTCCACGACCACCCCCGGTTGGCTCACGACCTCCCTCAGGACCTCCCCAGGATTTCCTCCAGGACCACTCCCAGGAGATCCACTCCCAAGAGATCCACGACATCCAGGACCACTCTCAGGAGATCTACACCGTCCAAGACCACCCCAAGGAGACCGCGTCGTTCAGGATCTCCCCCAGGAGCTCCTCAGGGGCACCCACGTGGATTCCACATGGATTCATCAGGACCTTCCCAGGATCCATCTGTACCACTCATGACCTTCCAGGAGCAATCACGACCGTCCAGGACCTCCCAGGAGCAATCACAACCGCTCAGGACCTCTCAGGAGCAATCAAGATCACTCTCTAGGAGCACCCCCATGGACCTCGCCAAGGACCTCTCGAGGACCACTCCAGGATGATTCGGTTGTAGATAAGTCATAGTATATATCTTTTAGTTGAGTCGGTTGTAATCTTTCCAAATTGTATTAGGAAAGAATCTTTACGTAAGTTAGAAATAGAATCGGTCTTAAGCCGTGTTTGAGTTGGCCGCACCCGTAGGTGCCAATATAAGGCCAAGACATTGCCCATTGTAAAGTGGTGGTTTTTGAAGAAAATACAGAAAAGTCACGGTGACTCTGTGGCGCATATCAAGTGTGTTTTTTTGAGATTTTTCCATCTAGGGTTTGTCAAGGTCGGAGCAAGGCAAGAACACATTGTTCTTGAGATTGTCCACCGAATCTATACGATTCAACTCGTCTAATTCATGATCTTTGTTGCTCATGGTTAGAGAGGCTTCAAGTTCACGCTTCTAATCTTCCTGGTGATTGATTAGTGCGTGAATCTCAGTTATCCATCTGCGCTGCGACATGATTGAAGGATCGGCTGAGCTCTAGTTGCAAGAAGAAGAACCAACACCGTCACTTGTGCTGCGAAAGATAGGGCAACCCTACGTGATCAGCTAGCTTTACTAGTTAGTCCTCGTCATCTACCCCCACTCGACTGGTCGTTGGGCCGCTTGGGATGGTCGTCAGGCTTGCTGGCCCTCATGCTCTAGCGGTTGCACATCCATCAGATCGCAAGGATACCAGATGAACGATCGAGATCCATTAAGGGCAACTGATCCAGGAAAACCTAGCGCCATCTCAGGCTCGCCGCCGCCATCTTCTTCCCCTCTGAATCTCTCTTGTCTCTGCAACCTTCGCCCTTTCCCCTTCGCCTCATGCCGCCAGCCTCTCCCCTCCCTCTGTCGTCTCCTCCCCGAAACCAACCTCGCCCTAGACGCCCCGCCTGACTTGCGCGACGCCACCGCCCCTCCGCCCTTTCCCCTTTTCCTCACGCCGTCGACCTCTCCTCTCCCCTCCACCGTCTCCTCCTTGAAACCGACCTCGCCCTGGATGCTCAGCCTAACCTAGGCGCCGCCACCGCCCCTCCGCCCTTTCCCCTTCTCCTTACACCGTCAGCCTCTCCTCTCCCCTCCGCTGACCTTTCCCCTTCTCCCTCTAGGTCTACCTGACCTAGGCGACACCACCGCCCCTCTGCTCTTTCCCCTTCTCCTCAGGCCACCAGCCTCTCCTCTCCCCTCCGTCGTCTCAGCATCATACCCTGCTGAGGCGTCTAGCGAGCCTCGCACCTTGCTATTACATCAACACATATGCTTTCAAATATTCTATTTATAGGTAGTAAGTGGTAACAAACACACCCACTCCAACCATCAACCACTAGTCCGTCTTTACTATTTACCTTGTTTCTGCTCGGCTTAACATAGAGTAGCAAATTGTAGTCGCACAAAGCAAAAGAAGTGCTAACTGCTAAGGGCCTATTTGGAACACATGAATATGAAACACATTGGAAACAAAACAAAACAAAACCACATGAACGGCTCAAAAGAGTTATTTAGATGCCTTCCTTGATTAGAGAGAGAGTGGAGAAAGAAAGTGACTATATATTGAACTTCTCACAAAAAAAATAACATGAGGTTTGAGCTCATGTTTATTTTTAGGGGAATAGAATTGCATTCCAAAGGATTTGGCAACTTCGTTCCTACGTTAACAAAAATGTTGCGACCACGGATAACGAAGCCCAAGATCGGCCCATGGAAACCCCACAAAACAGGCCGAGATTCCCGGGCCACAACAGTCAACGGGCCGTCCGACAAAGCCAGCGACTCCCCAAAGCAACGCGGCCGCGTTCCCCAGTAAAACACTGGAGTGAACTGCACGTCACGTCCCCTCATTAGTCAATAGTCATCAGATCGCCATTCCTGTCACCTTGTCGGCGTCTCAGATCCCCTCCCCCTCGTCCTCACTGCCGCTGCCGCTACCCCAATCCACCCGGGCCTCCGGCACCCAGATCCGCGCGAATGCTGGGGCGGGCGGCGGCGCTGTCGGCGCCGCAGTGGCGCGGGGGCGCGCTCGACCTGCGAGCGGCGCTGCGGTCGGGGGGCAACCTCCTCTTCTCGCTCTTCGTCGCCGCCGTCCTCGCGTTCACGCTCCTCGCCGCGGTCCACAGCCCCGACGACCCGCTGCTGCACCCGTCGTCGCACCAGCTCACCGCATTCCTGACCTCCGCCACCTCCAACTCCACCTTCCTCGCCGACGACTCCGTCCTCCGCACCGGGGAGGACTTCGCCGCCGCCGCCGCCGCGAGCTCCAACTCCTCCGACCCCGCCGAGGCCTTCGTCGTCGCCGAGGCGGTCCCGTTCATCAAGCTCTCCGACGTCGCGTCCGAGAAGACGGAGGCGGAGGCGGGGACAGGGACGGGGACGGAGCGGGTCGTCACCGTCGACACCGACGCCGACTCGGCCGCGGGGGAGGAGAACCCCATCGCCGAGGCCGTCTCCTGCGACAGGGAGGCGCCGGTGGACTGCACGGGGGATAGGGATCTCTTCAACCTGCTCATGCGCACGGCGATCGAGCGGTTCCCCGACCTCCACTTCTACCGCTTCGGCCGCCCCGTCTTCGTGCCGGGCAGCCCCATGGTGTGCGACCTCGCCTGGCGCTTCCGCCCCGCCGAGGACGCCAATGGACGCACCACGTACTACAAGGACTACCGCCGGTTCACGCTCACCCGCGACGTCAACACCTGCTCCCTCGTCGTGGACAGCGTGGGCGAGTACCACTCCGGCACCGGTGCCAAGCGCAGTGGCCGCCGCAAGGGCAAGAAGGGGAAGAAGGGCAAGCGCGAAGCGGTGGCGACGACGACCACAGACTTTGTGCCGGCCAAGACGCAGACGAGGCTTGACGAGAACGCTGCTAACGCAGACACCACTGCTGCTGCCGAGCCGGTGTTCGTTGTCGGTGAGGCTGTCAACGACAGCTTGCCGGTGGTCGCTTCTGAGTCCGATTTCAGCCGCGGAAAGTACCTCCTTTACATGGGCGGTGGCGAGAGGTGCAAGAGCATGAACCACTACATTTGGGGTTCTTGTGTGCGCTCGGTGAGGCACAGTTCTTGAACCGGACGCTTGCCATGGACCTCAACATCTGCCTCAATTCACGATATACCTCAAGTGGCAAGGACGAAGAAAAAGATTTTAGGCTCTACTTTGATTTCGAACACTTGAAAGAATCGGCATCAGTGATCGACCAGAGCCAGTTCTGGACAGATTGGGGGAAGTGGCACAAGAAGGATAGGCTGAAGAATTACTACACTGAAGACCTCAAGGTGACCCCAATGAAACTTCACAACGTCAAGGACACATTAATCATGAGGAAGTTTGGGAATGTCGAGCCGGATAACTACTGGTCACGTGTATGCGAGGGTGAGACGGAGGCAGTGATCAAGCGCCCATGGTATTTCTTATGGAAGTCGCGCCGCTTGATGGAGATTGTGTCTGCCATTGCCTCCCAGATGAGTTGGGACTTTGATTCGGTCCACATCGTGAGAGGGGAGAAAGCCCAAAACACACAACTGTGGCCAAACCTTGAGAGAGATACCTCGCCAGAAAATCTCCTAGTGACACTTAATGATAAGGTTGGTGCTGGCCGGCATTTGTACATTGCTACCGATGAGCCCGATAAATCGTTCTTTGACCCACTTAAAGGCAAGTACGTAATACACTTCCTGGATGATTTCAAGGATTTGTGGAATGAGAACAGTGAGTGGTATGCTGAAACAAAGGAGCTGAGCAATGGTAACACAGTGGAATTCGATGGATACATGAGGGTTGCAGTCGACACTGAGGTGTTCCTGAGGGGGAAGAGACGGTTGGAGACATTCAATGATCTTACACGTGATTGCAAGAATGGTGTCAATACATGCCCGGCTTCCTCCTGAATATCTGGTGCAGTAAGGTGAGCTGAGTGTCTCAGATATTGTGCTTCATAGAGTATTTTTGAACTCACATGTTGTTGTCTCTTAAGCACCTGTGGCCTTGTTGTATCTAGCTAGTTCATATCAGTGTTTTCGTATAACACTACTGTTGATTTTGTGCGTCCAGATTGCATTAGTTTGTTGAATTCCTGCATCAGGACTTGTACCAATTGCTGAAACGATGAGTTGATGTTGCCTTGTTGCAGCTGTGTTTTGCATCTCTGCTGTAACTCCACGATTTGCTCACTGCTATCGTATTATGTCTTTTCTGTTCCTATTTTTGACATTTGGTATCTTTGATACGCCAGGTCTGAAAAATGAAAACAATAAGTAGTGTGTGAAGAACTGAAAATTAATGCCTGTAACTGAATACCAGTTAGTGCACACATTGTTTTCCCCTTTCTTTTTATTAGAGAAAATGTGTAGATTGTTGGCCCGCTCGCCGGTGTCTATGCAAGCGAGACGTTGGACAGAACAAACAAACACACTCGCTAGCTAAAGATGAACAGAAGACAAAAGTTCTTTTTGGTGCTGCTCAACTTCACCACAGCTTTTCTGTTTTTCCTCCTTTTATTCATAGCTGATTACAAGCAATTAGTTGCATGTAAAATGTGGCTACTAATACTACCTCCAAATGCACTAATAACTGAATGCATGAAAGCTCACGTCTCAACCAACTAATGACAGAAAACGGCAGTAACAGGCAATGTCACAGCCATGCATTTCTAACCGACCTAAAGACCGTGCTACATGAAAAAAAAATCAAGATTATAGCTAACAATTTCCTCCTAATCTTGACATGCTGACTCACCGTTGCGGATCATCCGCAACCTATTGCCAACCTATTGCCACACACAGAAAACTAACTCACGTCATGCATTATCTCCACTAGAGGGATGCATGCAGCTACTTTGAAAGAGGATCAACTCATCTTACGTGCATACCTTCTCAACTAACTCAAACACATCTAGAGCTAGTCACACACTCAGCAACGTGTACATGCTCACGTCCTCACAACTACATTCACTAACCACTAACGCATGACTAATCCAATAACACATGCATGTGCACACAACTGCTGGCTTCACTTGACTGCCGATCCGTCCACTATGCCATGACGCCACATATGCAACTCTCTTGGACTTAGCCCACTACTATTACTCTATACGGCAACAAAGTCATGCAACATAAATAAACATGATTAACACATAGACAACAAGATTAGTTCCAACCGAGCTTCAGAGTAGCGCCGGTTTGTCATCCACGTCCGCGCAAAAAAAAAAGCCTTATCCTTCACCACCTTCTTCGGTTCAGGACATTCCCAAGAATAGTGCCCATAGTTCCGACAGTTGTAGTACCGAACCTTTGCTTTGTCGTAGGTGCTCTTCTTGCCAAAGCCGGAGCCGCCTTCCTTGTTCTTGGCCTTGGACTCCCATTGGGCGTGGGTGAGCAGCAGGTGCTCACCCTCCTCCTCACTAACCATGTGGTGCTCCTCGAACGCCTTTAGCCGCCCGAACATTTCTTCGACCGACATCACATCCAAGTCCTCGAGGTTCTCGAGAGTGCAAACGATCGGCAGAAACTTTGGTGTCAAGATCCGAAGCACCTTATCCACCACACAAGAGTCTTCAACCCTCTCTCCTAGTGTTCTCATCTTGCTGAGAGCGAGGGTGACCCTTATAGCAAATGCATCGATTGACTCACCTTCGCACATATGAAGTTTGTTAAATTCTTTCTTGGCGGTTTGGAGCTTGGCCCTCATCACGCGCTCAACTCCAACATACATAGACTTGAGAGTCGTCCATGTCTCCTTTGCCGTTCTCTTGCCGTTGAGAGCAAGAAGGGTCTCCTCGCTCACACCATTGGTAGATGGCCGCAAGTGCCTTCTTGTCTTGGTGCCTTTGATGCCTTTTTTTTCAACGGTATCCCACACTCCTTGCGCCTCTATGTACATTTGCATCTTCATTGATCATGCAACATAGTTGCTACTAATCAACAACAGATACTGGAGCATGACGCTCTCCTTCATGTCTCACGCCAACGGCCTACCGTGAGCCACCTACTCCCTATCGCTAGCCACATGTATGTTGCCGTTGGCCACCTCCTCTAGGCCACCGGTGACACGCCTCGATGTCAACGGAGACAACGACCTCGCCATCCTCGCCATCACAACAGTGGCTCTGATACCACTTGTTGGGTCGCTCGCCGGTGTCTATGCACATGAGACGCCTGGACAGAACAAACACACACACACATGCCTAGATAGCTAAAGATGAACAGAAGACAAAAGTTCTTTTGGTGCTGCTCAACTTCACCACAGCTTTTCTGTTTTTCCTCCTTTTATTCATAGCTGATTACAAGCAATTAGTTACATGCAAAATGTGGTCACTAATGCTACCTCTAAATGCACTGATAACTGAATACATGAAAGCTCACGTCTCAGCCAACTAATGACAGAAAACGGCAGTAACCGGCAATGTCACAGACATGCATTTCTAACCGACTTAAAGACCAGGCTACATGCAAAAAACAATTAAGTCAAGATTATAGCTAAGATAGATACCTTTCTTGCGTGAGCTGAAAACCTAACGATGCAGGTGTTTGTGAATTTTGATGTCAGGTTGGGTATATTGGATGGGCTTTGCTTGAGCATTAGTATCACTTTGTGAAGATAATGGGTTGATTGTGTCACCTTAGTTCCTCTTTTGGATTTTCATTGTTTAACATGTCCTGCCACGCAATGTATCTAGGGGTGAAAACGGATCGGATAGTTTCCGACCGATCCGGACAAAAAACGGATTCGTAATGTCTCAGATCGGAATTTTCTCGGATACTTTTCGGATCGGAAACGAATTCGGGTTTTTTTTTCCTGGAAACAAATACGGTAGGCATGCTATCCGGCGGATACGGAAACGAATACGGATTTCAGCCCAAAAGAGAAAATGGGATTTTAATTGATTTCTGAATTTCAGAAAATGCAACAAATTAAATAGTCTTTTAGAAAATAGCAAAAAAGAGTTAAAAAAATCCTAGAAAAAATCACAGAAATTTGTTGAATTATTTTTAACTTAAAAAAATTAATTTCAACTTAAAGTTGGTTTTTATTTTTGTATATAAATTATTTTAAATTTCTAAAAATAGGAAAAACCTTTTTAAAATCCAGAAAATTCAATAAATTAATTAAAATTTTCTTTTTCACTTTACATCCAATAAAATCCCAGAAAACTCAATAAATTTTGTTTTTTACATTAAAAACTAGGAAATTAAATAATTAACTTTATTTTATTATTATTTTTCCTTTTTAACCAGGAAAACTCTTTTAAATCTCAGAAAATCCAATAAAATAATAACTTTATTAATTTTATTTTTGGTAACATACTTTGGGATGTTATATTCATTTGCGTATAGATTAACTATCCAGTCTAATCGATGTTAGTGTGAACTAAATTTTATGTATATGATGAACTAAGTGTGAATGCGTGATGACTTTGTGAGTTATGATTTATGAGTTAAATATGGTAAACTAAGTGTTATATTTTTGATGAACTGGTTAATGTAACTTGCTAGTGCCAATGTTATGTGTGGTTGCTGAAAATATGAAAAATTCATGAATGTTTACATCAAATAAATTAGTTATATGTTTTCGTTAATTTCTAGGATACAATTTAAGGGGTTTTCATGTTCCGAAAAATATCTGTGATCGTATTCGTTTCGATTCATATTTGATACTATTCGTATTCGTATCCGGATCCAAAAAAAAAATGAAAACAAATATGACAAAACCATTATCCGTCCATTTCCGATCCGTTTTCACCCCTAAATGTATCTCCCCTCGAATTCTTAGCAAGACGACAATGACGCAACGACAGCCAAGTAATGCAAACCAGCCAATTTTGGGTCACTTCACTTGTGTGGTTGTATTGGATTGTGCACGCATGGTCAGCACTAACCTCTAGAAAGAATGCATCCGTCGCCCTTCTCATTGATGTCATTTATTGTATCTTCTTGGTAGCTCTTGTCTGCTGGATGCTTTTGTCCATGCCTAATCCCCGCTTTCTTCCCTTTTAAGTTCTAAGCTGTTCGATGCCGCCCTTGATTTTCCATGTTTGCCCATTTTCTTCGTCAGTTTCCTAGAGTTTACCTGCATGGCTCACCAATCATCATGCCCAGTGGCGAAGTCAAGAATTTTTTAAAGTCAGGACAAGTCGTAAGCATCCTTATTTTGTCTGGTCAAGACATTATTTTTTTATCGTAGTCGTCGTGAAAGTTCACTAGAACTACTATAGCGCGTCGCCAGTAAATTTGGGCAACCGCTAGGTTGGAGGGACGGTGGATCCGCCTATGACCAAAGTTTACTTGCTACTAGAGGATTGCATGTTCTAATATTCCCTTCGCAATTTCAACATGTCCAAAGTTTTTGTTTGGACTAATAGCATCTTCAGAGTTATGTTCCCCATCAGGGTTGCGTGTTTTTATATCCCTTCCACAAGTTCAGCATCTTCAGAGTTTTGTTTCGATTAATAGCATCTTTACGAAATGAAACGCTTTTCTAAGAACTATCCTTTTGCTTGATCCTCACCTCACCGGGCTTTTGGACGTTTGCTTCTGGACTCGCCATTGTTGATGCCGTCATCTATTTGAGCTTTTGTTTTGTCGGTTAGGCTTGTTAAGTCTTCCAGCAGTTCGCAAGCTACCGTATATATTACAACAGCGATGGACAAAATTTTGGACCTTCTGCATTTGCTTATCCGGTGGAGGTGTTGGCATGGAAGAGGTGACTTCCGTACATGTGTAGCAGCTTCTGCGCTGCATGTTTACTGTGACCAGGGAAATGTAACTTTTGCAGGGAAGATGATGTAACCATAGTTATTAAACTCGGACCAGACTAGTGATTGAACTGGAAAAACTCAAACATAGAGACTTTGTTGGGCTGGGTAAGACTGGAGATGTAATTGACCCAAAAAAACCCAGTCGTTTCGGTCGGATTTTCATCGATCCGGCCGGATTTTGCTCGTGAGGCCAATTTTCAAGTAACCTCTCAAATGAAATAGTTTTTTAAAAACAAAGCTGAAGTGTGTGTTCATACTTTAGGTGCTTCTAGGTTTTAGTAGGAATTTTCTTGTGAATTTGGAGGCTGCACATAAATAATTTTTATCTTTCTTATTCTCTCACTTGGCTCATTTCCGTTCTCTGCTTAGCTTCGCCTCCATCATCAAGATATGATGCATTTTTCTATTTGCTTGCTTTGCTTGTTTCTACTTTCTAGACTTTGTTAAGATGTAAACGTTAGATTTTTACCATTATATTTTCTAATCAGAGTAATATATAGTTAGATCTAAGACTTATATAGTAAGATGTAAGTTGGCAATTCATGTGTTAAGCCAAGCATACAGTGCATTTGGATGTGAGAGGAATTGAAGCATATTAAAACATATTCATCTAAAGAAAAAAAAATAGACTCGAACATCAATTGTTTGAATGGTCTTGTTATTGTGTGAGTCGATGATGTCCCTCTTTGACTGACTTAATTTGTTGTTCGGAATTCATATTATTTAATTATTATTGTTTTTTGTGTATCATTGATTTTTCCCCTATTTTTCGTGGGTGTGTGTGTATAATTTAAAAACATGTGGTCCGACTGTTGACCCATCGGTCCGACCACCGGGTCAGTGACCCGTGACCTCGACTGGGTCGATGATCGGTCCGAGTTTTATAACTATGGATGTAACCCGGAGATGAACTTGTCATCAAATACTGCCACTTTTTTAAAACTTTTACAGCTGGAACCTTATAACAGTAGAATAAATCACACACACACCCTTGCCCAACCTATAAATCTAATACTAAGGCCCCACCCACATTTCCTTTTCCCCGCCCTCCCTATCTCCCCCTAACATTTTCTCTATCCTCCCCTCTCCATAGCACGAAAAATCGGACCGGCAAGCGAACTGCTCACATGATCGGTTCACAGTTCATTGGTCCAACCATTGGTTTTTTTTCCAGTCGGACCGCGGTTCAATAGTATACTATTTTAATATTTGTCAACAGAATCAATTGGAAAATTGATGGGTTAGTGTCATCTACCAAACAATGTAACCTAATAAAGATACATATGCCCACCTAGATTAACAATAAATGTAGTCTAGGTGGCTCACTTCATCGCGGGAAAGCACGAGGTTGTCAGTTCGAATCCTAACGGTGCAATGCTTATGAAAAAAATAATTTTCACCTTTTTTTTTTACAAACGATCCAAAAGCAAACCGATCAAACCAGACTCGATCCGGGTTTTCGGTTGAACCGCTGATCTGGTCTGTTTTTTGGTCCTATTCCCCTCTCCCATCCGATCATCGCCGCCCTTCAGTGTCCGTTGTCGTTGCCACTCCCCGTCTAGATCGGACCGGATCTGGTCACCGCCACCCTTGCACACCCTTAGAGCTGGCCAAATGGGCGGCCCGGCACGGCACGGGCCCGTGGTGGCCCGACCTATTTGGCCCAACTACTATTCGTGCCGTGCCGTGCCGTGCCGACCCACGGGCCAGGGTGATGGCCCAGGCACGGCCCTTTCGTGCCATTTAGCCCATTGGGCCAAATGTAGCCCATTTGGCCCGATAGAATAAAAAAAATCCCAAAAATTTAGAAAAATGTGTAGAATTCAGAAGTAGACATGAATTTTTTTTTAAAAAAGACAACCATATTGAAAATGTAATAGAATTTTATTAATGTTTAAATAGTTAGCTCGTTAAAACATTTGTCATTTAGCTCATAAGACATGAAAATTAAAAAATAATCCTAGAAAAAAATATATATTAAAAAAACCAAAATAAATTTAGATATACTTATAAAATGAACTATATAAAATTTAAAAACTACAAAATAAAACCATATAAGTATTAAAAATAGAAAGAAAATCATATAAATATTAATAAATAAAAATAAAATTATATATGTATATTAAAATAGTGTCGTGCCTAATGGTCGTGTGCTGTAGTGTGTCAGTGGTCATGCGGAAATTTGGGCCCAAGACTATTCGTGTTGTCTTTGTGCGCGGTCGTCGTCTGTGAATAGATCGTGTCGCAAATAGTATCGTGTCGTGCCAACAACGTCATGCCTCGTGCCGGCCCATCAGGCACGACCCGTTTGGGCAGCTCTACACACCCGATGTCTTTTTGCCCGGTCTCGACGTGGTCACCCTCTCCAGCAGGATCCACTCACTGGCGTCCGAATCTGTCAGCATCTAGTTGTTGCCGCCGCGAGCATATCTCGGTGTCGCCGCGGTCGTCGTCGCCCTTGCGCCCCCCTGACGTATTCTTGTCCCGCCCGGACGCCGCCGTCCTCACCACCGTTGGGATCTGGCCGGATCCACTCACCGACGTCCAAATATGACCGCATCTGGTTGCTGCCACTGCGAAATCCCGGTGCGCCGCGGTCGTCGTCTTCCCCGTCACAGCCGCCGCAATCTCGATCACGGTTATCATCTTCCTCGTACGCCACCACACGCGATTCAACTACATGACGAGGTGTGGTTCCTTTTTCCTTGTCCTTGCACACCTCGTTGTCTTTTTGCCCGTTCCGACGTCGTCGTCCTCTCTAGCCGGACCCACTCGCTAGCGTCCGAATCTATCCGCATCTAGTTGCTATCGCCGCGGTCGTCGCCGGCCGCATCTGGTTGCTGCCACCGCGAGCGGATCCCAGTACGCCGCGATTGTTGTCTTCCCGGTCACAGCCGCCACAGTCTCGATCGCGGCTGTCATCTTCCTAGTACGCCACCACCCGCGATTCAACTACGTGACGAGGTGTGGGCTCTTTTCCTTCTCTGGATCCCCGCCCACACACACACACACACGAATAATCCACACCCTGCAGTGATGTAGCCTGCAAGCACCCATCTCACTCCACGGTGGTGTCTAAGTCTAGGTGGCCGGCCATGCGAGGCACCCGGTTGAAGCATCGCGTATTCGCGTGTCGTTCATTTTCGTACTTTTACCCTCAGGAATCGAAATGAATAGCTTTGGGCTGACTTGGTTATGAGCAAAGGCCTAGCTAGTTTTGTTGGAGCCGCAGCCGAGCAAGGCCCTTAAGTCCATGCGATCGGTTCATCGCGTGTCGCGTCGTACGTACCCTAATGAAGATAACTTTGGGCTGACTTGGTGGCAAAGGCCTAGCTAGTTTTGTTGGAGCCGCAGCCGACAAGGCCCGTCCTGATCTTCAGGACGAGGGCCTGCTTAACCAGCATGGCGCGGGCGTGTAGAGGCCGGTCCATATCAAAGCATCGCATCGCATCGCATCCATTTTCAGTACATTGAGCACGCAGACGCCATATACGCGTGCGGCGTGTGCGTCCACTGAACACGCTTTACATACATCCACGGACAGATTGAACAGGTCATATAAGCACCAGCAGCGACGGAACTCACGACATGTGCTCCTGTACACTGTTGAGGAACGTCGCTGGCAAGTAAACATATGTGCGACCATTCCGAGGAAGCATCGATGAGCACCATAAAATACCTAATTGACCCTTGCAGGGGTTGTATAGGACCGCAAAAATCTCCCTGGATACGGTCCAGAATCGAGGACTTCATCCTTCATTGCCGAGCAAAAGGTATAATAATTAATTTCCCGGTGGCACATGCGGGGCACACAAAGTCTTCCTGATTCGAGAAATTCTTAACATTCATACCATGTCCCTGTGAATTGTTAATTATATTTCTCATCATCCTAAGACCTAGACGGCACAATCTATCATGTCAGAGATAGAAAAGTTCAGAGCTTCTAAATACGGTTTTCAGGACAGTATAGGCTGTAGGTGCCTTAATATTAGTGTAGTATAGCCCAATTTCATATGAAGGAAGACATTCTAATGCTATTTTTCACTTTCTTCACGCTTTGTTTTGAGCAGGTATTCTGTACCATACTCTTCTTCAGTCTCTACATGGAAACTGTTAGCGCAAATATCCTTGAGAGTTCTAGTCGATTCTGGGTACAACAAGTCTTCTTCAATGACCAAAGTTGTACCAATTGAGAGTATAATTATGGCCCTTCCTGAGCTTATTATACAAGTATCGCTGCCTGCGATTGTCGTAAGACTACCAGCATTCTTGCTGATCGACTGAAATAATTTCCGTTTCTCTCAGGATGGTATTCGTTGTGCCGCTACCTGTTAAGCACACTTCCTCCATAGGGCGCCACACGCGTTCTAATATAATGTACTTTATTAATATGTAGTAGAAAGCAAGCAACACATAAACAAAATACTTCAGATATCAGAACGTAACTTGCTATTATAAAGACGGGAAAATAAGCCTTGCGGAACTCATAATAAGAATTTAATACTTTGCTCTCCTAGAGCTTGCAACCATTATTCAATAATTCAAAATTGCAGCTTCAATTACAAAGCGCAAGTTTCTATAAAGGTCCGAGTGCAATGCGTGCCTTTGGATCTAATAGCGAAGTATTCATGAACCTCTACCTAAATCGGCTCCATACGCGATCTTCTCTTCTTGGCGACTACGTGCGCGCACGCTTGTCCAAAGGAGGGATGATGGGGCTGCTCTTCGGGCTATTCACATCATTTGCCCTTCTTCTTAGACTGGAAATCATCTATAACGTGTGACCCACAACCTTACCCTTCTTGCCCCTCTCATTCGTGAGAGGATTTCTCAGCTTCGTAGCTACTAGTAGGGCTTCATGACCAACATTGCTACTAGGTGACTGTGAGATGTAGTTCTTTCTTAGAACATCATCTTGAACTTCCGCAACTTGCATGATGTCAATTAATTCGGCATACTACTTGTAACCGTATTGACGATAGTTGCGTGCGGATTGCACCGCATTTGGGTGAAAGGTAGAGAGTCTTCTCGATCTTCTGCTCATCCGTGATTACATTACCACAAAATTGAAGAATGATACAAATTTTATACAAAATCTGGCCATGTTAGGTCAGTTCTTCGAATTCCTGATTCGTGATGCCAGTCATCTTCATATTCATGCAAAAGTTCAAAGGATTACTGCTGTAATCTGCATAAAATAGTTGCAAAAATCTCACAATGCTCTTGAACTCTGTGTTCGTTATCCCGTATTTTCCTATGCATTTTCATGATTTACTGCTATTTTCGGTGATTAAAAGCAATATAAACAATCACAGATAATCAAAGCAGTAAATACAGTAAATAGATTGCATAGAAATAACAATGACAAAGTTAAACATGCTTCAAATGCAAAAACTGATTCAACAATTGAATTCCCGATGCCCTTTTCTGCTGGAATATGAATTTTTGGCGAATTCTGCAACTTTTAGGAGTTAACACGTAAAATTTTAGTACAGAGAAAAATCTGCGTGTAATTTTCTGAATTTCTGGGGGGGCTTTCCGTAACATTTCCTTATTCACGAAAAGTCTCACAATTTTCATAATTCAAGGTTTTATTCGCAAATTTTCGTTCTAAGAAAATTGTGTGTAATTTTGGAGAAATCAAGGACTTATTTGCAAAATTTGGAATTACCTTTTCTTTCCTTTTTTTTTCTTTCCGCACTATCCTTTTTGGCTTTCACGGTTTCATCCAGGCCATTCCTTTTGGCCCATCATGGCTAATTCGATTTTGGCTTCCATGGCCCATTACTACGGTGGTTCAAGTGCACCGAGAAGGATAGGTTTCTACCGTTTATTGCGATGGCGGCGCTGCGTTTGTGGCGCATGCGGCGCCGATTGAGGTGCATGCTTGGCGGGCACGAAGAGGGTCGGCGGCGTGGTGGTGCACCGGCGAGCCTTGCGGCGGCGGTTCGCGCCGGCGCTCGGAGCATGGTGGCATGGCGCGCTGCCGGCGGCACATACGGTGTGTGGCGCGCACGCCGAACGGACAGCGTGGCGACGGACAGCTGGCGGCGCTACGGGCGCATGCGTTTGCCAATGCCAGAGGCGGACGCGGTTCCAAGCGCCATGCGGGGCGACTCTTGCTCCGACGGCAACTTCATGCGGGCGCACGGGCGGCTGGAGGCGGCGCCATGCGGGGCGGCGCGGGCGGAGGCGGCTTCAAGCCAGAGAGCGCCGCATGCGGGTGGCGCGTTCTTCGAGATGGTGGGCGCGTTGATGTGGGCATGGCGGCCGGAAGGCGGGCGATGATATATATTTTTTTTTTCAACACTTCGGGCGTTGCCGTGGCCGTGTTGGCTTCATGGCCGGCGTTGGTGGCGATGCCGTCACATGCGGGTGGCCGTCGCGGCTGCGGGCCGGTGGTATCCCGGCTTCAAACCGACGACAGTGTGGGGAAGCGGTGCGGGGCACCGCAGTCATCTGAGTACGCCAAAATTTTCATTACTACTCATGCGATGCAATATATTGTTCATGGGATGCATACTGTTCATGCAATTTATATTCATGCGATGATCTGCGGTGCAATCAACATCGTCTCTTTCATGCAATCCAACCGATCAGCTTGGCCGGCGACTTCAAGTCGGCTTGCGGTAGATTAGAGAGGATTTGCACCATAAAGAACAATCTAGAAAGCAACAATTGAAGAATTGAAAGCAATCTAGAAAAAATGATTTAATCTACGAGTGTCGTTCATCGACGGTTACCTTTTCGATGCGAGGAGAGTCGATCGTGCTGATAACGTGTTGAGGAACCGTCGCTGGCAAGTCCAGTCCGAGCGATTACCTCGTATACAAAATCAGAATCGTAAGAACGATGCAAGAACACAAGAACACAACAATAGATGAAACACAGGTATGAGAGGGGACTGTAGGCTGCTCTTTATTGCTCTTCCAATAATGAATTGTGTACAATGATCGGGGGGGTCCCCCTCCTATATATAGTCTAGGGTGGATGAGGTGCCCACCCGGACCCGGACTCCTGGCCGGGCCCGGTTTCCTAATATACACATCATGGACGGCATCTCGTGCTCGCCACTCCAACCGATCGAGTTGCCCACGTCCAGAGGAAGGAAATCAAAGCGCGTGCCGCCAAGCGATCGACCATCGATCCCGCGCGCCATGGCTGGAGACCACAGTGCCACCTAGTGTCCACCACGGAATTCTTGCACGGCATCGCCGCGCGCGCGCGGCACGGCACGGCACGGCAAAAGCGAGCCGGCCTGCCTCGTCGAGTCATGATCTCTCCATGTGCGGGCGGGGTACATCCGATGGTCACAGCGCGCGCGTATTGCACGTCCCCAGCTGTAGCACTGCAGCCTTACAAGAAAAAAAGGGCAGCGTAGGAATCTACCGGCCGCGAGTGCGATGCACGCATGGATGGTCTCTATTATTTCTCGCTTTTGCCCCACCGGCGGCCGGTACGCGCGTGCAGATCGATCGATCGAGTGCTGTTTCTAGCAAGCTATCATGGCCTTGGCAATTACCCACTGCACAGTGCATGGCAGCTCGATCGGCTGGCAGTAATGCCATATGCCCATATATAGCTGATGCTAGCCAACTGGAAAGAACACAAGATCGAGCTGGTTTAATTTGGTCAATTAAGGTGGTTGCAACCCCAATTTTACCTAGTTGATGGATGCATGCATGCTCTCGTCTAATTTCTTCCACCAATTTCATGTGTTAGCGTTGAAATGGACCGCTTTTGGTACGTGCGCGCATGGACCCGGCCCGATCGATCGACAAGGTAACACATGCGTATATGTTCAGTGAAAAAAACATATGTCTGTGTTCTTTGAGACCTTGGTGCATTACTAGCATGCGTAGAGAACGCACATGTGTGTATGCAAGGATGGTGTAAGTGTGTGTGGGGCATGCCTTGTCTTGTACCCTCTCTAAAAAAACTAGCAATAGCAGGGAATCTCTCCTAAACTAAGATCAATCCAAACATTTTTAAATTGCAGCTAGCTTCGAGTGTGACGCTCGAACAAGCCGGTTTGGCTTAAATGGGTTTGGAGCGCGGTCCACGCCACGAAATCTCAGCTTGATCTTCCCATATATGGGCTTTGATCCGACACAGTCCGGCTGCAATGATCGACAGAAATCATGCAAACGTCGGTTTCGTTAGCCAACATCGGGTCATCGACGACTTAAGGCTACTCCCAATACTCCACCTTGGCAAGTATCTTAAGACTCCACATAAGCAAAAATCTGATGTGACACTGTAATTAAGGAAGAGAGAGAGCAGCCTAATATCTTATTATTTAGATACCACTCATACACAATATCCTAGGTAGAAATAGTGGTAAAGACATTTATATCAAAGACATAAGATACAACACTCTAGGATACAATGCATTGGGAAAGTGGTATCTAAATACCTTTCATGCAATAAAAAACTGCAATAAGAAATCACCCATTGGAGCAGCCTAACATACACGGCCGGCGGCATTAACTACGACGCTCAGAATTAGGCAGACATGTCGATAAATTGCTATAGAAACTGGGGTTAATTAGATCGAGCCTATGCGCCGGTGCGTGAGTCTGGTACTTTTGATATTAATAACTATTTTCGGTCGGGCTAATTCCCTACGAAAGTATGTATGTATCATCGAATAGACTAGAATAGCAAGTGTTACTAAAGTAGTTCTAACTAGGGATAATGTATCACATGGTCCTTTCAGTTTTTTAAAATCATGGGTAGTGTTAGAATATATTAGGATATCTCCGGATATGGTATTTTAGGATTGATTGTAATCCCAGATACCTACATTATCTCTAGGAGATGCTTCTTGCCCTCCAAGTATTGTACTTTATATAATCCGCCCTCGAGGCTCACCAAGTATTGTACTTTATATAATCCGCCCTCGAGGCTCAGTAGCATCAACAATCCACATTAAACAAATTCTATTCTTCTACATGGTATCAGAGTAGTACCGCTCCTGAGCCGTCGCCTCCACAGCTTCCGCCGCACCGCCCCTGGGAGATGATCTCGTCTTCATGATCTCTTCCGGGGGCTGCGCAACCTGTAGTTTAGAGTTTGTGTCGCCAATCATCCGATCGGTTTCCAATTAGATTTTTTTCTCCGGTCACTTTCAGATCGGCTTTTCTTCTTTGGTTTTCCGATCAGAGATCAGTTTGTGTCGCCCACCGCCCGTTGATCTCACGCGCCTCTACTCCGACATCGGCGTCGACTCCATTGGCCATCTCCGACCGTGCGGCATAGTCGGGCTCGCGGTGCTCCAGGAGATGCCCTCACGCGTCGCTGCCCCGCCACTTCGTCCACGATGCTCCTCGCCGGTTCGTCGTCGCCACCACCAATCGGGACGCCTCCACCACGACTGCCTCGCGCGCCCTCGGTCTGATCAGCCGATCCCGCATGGTTCCTCCCGGCTCCTGTGATGTTCGTCCACGAGTACACGCATCTCATCTCCAAGTACTGAGGTTGCCGCTGCATCACCTCCTCATGCTGCAGTGTCGCCTCCCGTGGTCATCGCCACCCACAGCCACCGTGCCTTTCCAGGCGCGATCCAACCAACGGTGGCTCTCGCCGTCACTCTACATCGCCGTTCCCGTGCATCAACGACCCTTCGGCCGATCGACGCCACCTTTCTTCGGCGCGTCATCGCCTCAGTCGTTGGCGCACATGGTCTTCATCACGCTGATCGGGTTCTTCGTCGGCTTCTTCGAGCACCGCGCCACGTCACCTCCGAATCGTTCGGCCCCTGCACCCTTCCACCTTCGTCCAGCACAACCTCATCTCCAGCATTGTCGTCTCTTCCCCGACTACGTTCGTCTAGTCCGGCAACCGCAGGCTACATCGGCATCTTCTACCCCACGCCGCATTGCGTGCCGCAACCGTCTCGGAGGCTTTCTCTGCTAGTCCCTCAGACACTGGCGTATGGTTGGGCCCTCTCTCTAGCACGTCCGGTATTGGCAACACCGGTACGTGCCTTCATCCCCGACACGTTCCTGGGCCTGGCAAACCCGATGCACGCCTCGTCAGTGGCGGCCTCGATAGCGTCTTCGGCATCGACCTTCTACCTCTACGATTGCCTCGACTGCATCACCGTCTTCTTCCCTGGGGCCTCCTTGCGCCCCGTCACCATGGCGCCTCCTTGCGCCCGCAGCTTCATGTGCGGCTACTTCATCACCGGCAACCCCGACTACGGCTACATCGACCACGGCTATCTCACGCACGACTTCTTTGACCACGGCTACTCGCCTCGCTCTCGGCTACCTCGACATCGGCACAAAGGGCTACCATCCGCATGAGCAACTCGTCGGTTTCTCCAGTCATAGCGTTCGTGACGCTGCAGCTGTCTACGACGCTCCCACTGCGACTACGGGGGGATGTCAGCCCGTCGGTTTTTTACCTTTAACTTCTTCTCCAGTCTGACCATCCGCGACGCTCTTGCTGTCCGTGACGCTACCGCTACGACTGCGGGGTGATGTTAGAGTATATTAGGATATCTCCGGATATGGTATTTTAGGATTGATTGTAATCCCAGATACCTACATTATCTCTAAGAGAGGCTTCTTGCCCTCCAAGCATTGTACTCTATATAATCCGCCATCGAGGCTCAGTAGCATCAACAATCCACATTAAACCAATTCTATTCTTCTACAGGTAGGTATTTAGTGCTAGGTTCTAACACCTAATTAACTTTTTTTTTTGATGCAAACATATATGTGAACTCGTATCGTATGTGCTTGGGTTTGTTGAAGGCCGATGATTTGGATTGCTTACGTTTGGAGCAACCTGAGGTGTTGTGCCCTCGTAAATGATTTCGTTGTCTTTGAGACCGAGGGGTTATTCACAAAATGTCTACTCGTGTCCCTCAAGTTCCTCAAAGAATATATTTTAGGAAACATCATGTTTTGGGGGGGAAAGATAACATAAAACTCTATATTTTACACACAAAAAAAGAAATTATAGGTTTTAGGACAAAATATTTCAAAAAAAAAAAAACATGTACAGTTATACACCACCTGGCCGTCCAATACACAGTATTTTCAAGTATACACACATTGGTGGACCCCGTAGTACACTACTCCCTCTATGTGTCTCTCTCCTCTCTTTCCTTACTCCCTCCCTCTGCCTCTCCCTCCTCTCCCACCAGCGACGACAAAGGCATATAGGTGTACTGCGGGGCCTATCCCTGTGTGTATACTAAAAAATACCATATATTTTTATTACGTACGAGTACACAACTCCCTCTATGTGTCTCTCTCTCCTCTCTCCTCTCTCTTCTCCCTCCCTCCCTCACTCTCCCTCCTCTCCCTCTCCCACCGGCTACGACAGAGGCGTATATGTGTACTGTGGGGCCCACCTCTGTGTTAATACTAAAAAATACCATGTATTTTTATTACGTACCAGTATCTTGCACAAATCTTTCAGCAAAATAGACGTCCTGATGGTGTACTTGAGTTTTTTTTTTGAAACTTTTTCTCCAAAACCTAGGGTTCCTTGAAATATATATATATATATATATATATATATATATATATATATATATATATATATATATACATATATATATATCCTGGGTTTTGTGTTACCTTTACCTCAAAACCTAGGGTTTTGCAAAATTTATTGTTCCTCAAAAGATATCCCACGCAACTTTAATGGAACATCTTCAGCTTGCACGCAAAGCTCACATGTTAGCACCAGGAGTAAATTAATTTCAGCACCGAATACTTCCCTTTTTGTTGGATTGGGGTCCTCTGCATTGAAGCATACAGTGCATAACATTAGGAGCGATCTCTACTGTCCGATCAAAAAACAAAGGTCGAGAACAATATATTCAATGTTTTCGCTGCAATAAATATTTTACCACTGATATAGTATTTACTACAGTATGCTGCAGAGTGCTGTTCACGCACCGGCAAAAACACTATTGACACATTGGGCCTATGTAGTAATGCAGAGGATCCGGATCCCTTTTGTTACGCCATCCATTGTGACCTAATAAGCCCGATTTAGTACATGCTAATCCTATTAGAATTCAGATTTCTCGTGATGAGTTTCCTATGTAGTAAACATGTCCTTAATAATTTATTATATTGTGGCAAATTGAGATGTAAACAAATGGTCCAAGTCTGACCCATTTTGTTTTTTGTAAAGTCTTTTCTTAAAGCCACTTGAGGCTTCCGGTAACCTTTCTTTTCCCACAACTAGCAAGGTGGTTCACACATTTGTGCAGTTGGATTTGTTTCGAAGTTTGTATAAATAATTGAGAATATATTTATGTATCTTGTAGACTATTTGAACTTTTAAAATATCCTAAACATTGAAAATGATAATAGAAACTTGAACAAAATTACAACATGAGGAACGTAATTTAAGTATGTGCTTTGATGTAAGAAAATCAATGAGCATAATAAGTTATTGGGGTTCTTAAAAACTAACAACTCTCCATCATACATAGATCATGTAGTTGCATGCCTTTATTCTTACTTTATTAGTTATTTTTTCTTCTAAATTGTATGCATGCACGCGTACCCCTATTTAATCTCAAGTAATATGTTGATTATGTGTGCGACAAATTATTTTATTAGTTTACATGATATAATGTATGAGAGTACCTTGCTCATACATACACCAATGCACCATGTGCGACCTACCTTGAACTTATCTTCCCTCACACACCGACTACCCAACAAATCGTATGGCTTCTATCTCTTTTCGTCATCACAACTTTTTTGCTTCAACCTCCAACATTAAGCCTAAATCTTGATTGATCCCTCTCAACTACTACCCCTTCTAATGCAATACTTTATCACATAGTTTGCTTAATGCTAACCATTGCAACATCAAACACACATACACATGCAATCATCATCATCCCAGTTGGGGATATATGTCACGCTCTCTCCGGTGACCCTGAGTATATTCCGTACGGCTGCACCATCTCTACTCCAAACTTTTTACCCCTATGCCTCTGTACGTTCACGCTTCTATATATACAGATGCATGCATGATGTTATACATGCGCTTAACATCCTCTTCTCTCGTGACGATCGCTCCTCTTCTTCGATGTTGGTCAACTCAACATTGTGGCTTCCTTATTAACCGTGGTGATCTCCTATCTTCACTAATATCGGCATGTCTGTTTTAGTCATTGTTTAACGATATGGAGAATATTTTCTCTATCGCCAGCAACAACGTGCCCTCACCAGTGATGGCGCGTTCTTAGCTACCCGATGGCCACATATCGCTCATAGCTCGTCTCAATGCAAAATTTTATCTCTTCTCTACCAGGGCTTCCCCTATCATTGAGTTTCTTTGGCCATTAACTTCTTCAACAACGCTGATGCTCACCACTTGTCATCGCGGCCTTTGGCCCCATCAACACTGGACTTTCTCTTTAATGGCTCCCGCGAGCAGCATGACATTATCGTCATCTCTGTCGTCGTCGCCTTGTCTCTTCGCTTCTTCGTGGGTCAATGTCTTCTTGTAGGACAGATCGACACCATTACACTCTTTCGTGGTCTCCTTTGACACAAATCGTGCTATCATCATTGTAACTTGTATTTTTTAATCAAAATTTTAGGTATTTTCATTTTTATTCCATAGAAAGCAATAATAAAACACACGTTACCTTGAGAATGAATGTGATGGCTTCTTTTGTATCTCCTCTGACACCATTCGTGTCATCCTTCTTATAATTTTTATTTTTATTCAATATTTTAGTTAATTTTATTGGAGTTCGTATACAAATCAAATTATTAAATTTATTCTAAATTTTAGTTATTTAGTTATTTTATTTTGGAATTCGTATAGAAATCAAAATACAAATTTTATTTTATTTTTTATCCTGAATTTCAATTATTTTTTCTTGGAATTCATATCCGAATCCAATTGCTAATTTTTCTTTAATTTTTATTTCGAATTACAGTTATTTATGGATTTTACTTTGGATTCGTATTGAAATCAAATTGCTAATGTTATTTTATTTTTATTACGAAATTTATTTATTTAGGTATTTTACTTTGGAATTTGTATTGAAATAAAATTGCTAATTTTATTTTATTTTTATTCCGAATTTCAGATTTTTTTTGTTGGATTTCATATTCAAATTCATTTGCCAATTATTGTTTAATTTTTATTTCGAGTTATAATTATTGGAATTTGTATGAAAATCAAATTGCTAATTCTGTTTTATTTTTATTCCAAATTTCATGTTTTGTTGGATTTTGTATACAAATCTATTTTCTAATTTTATTATTATGATTTATAATTATTTAGGGATTTTACCTAGAAATTCGTATAGAAATCAAATTGCTAATTTTATTTTTATTCCAAATTTTATTTTTATTGTATTTGACATGGACTATTTTACTTAGGAATTCGTGTGGAAATCAAATTGATGATTTTGTTTTATTTTTTTATTCTAAATTTTTATTTTATTGTACTTGACCCAAACTCTTTCTTTTAATCTAGACCGTTATAATCTGAACCCACCAGATCGATAGTGTAGATCTTTCTCTTTTCTACCGATTAACGTGGGAATTTCTAGCCCTTGATAGCGAATTTCAGTTTTATTTTACTTGACACATACTCTTTCTTTTAATATAGACTGTTATAATCTGAACTCACCGCGATCAATGGTGTAGATCTTTTTTTTCTACCGATTAACGTGTGAATTTCTAGCACTTAAGAGCGAATGCGATGACTTCTTTTTTACTTAACTTTAATAAGATAGCAGATAAATGTAATCCCACATACTTCAACTCTTGCTTATATACCGCAGCTAACCAAATAATCCTTCCGTTCTTTTTTATTTGACACAGTTGACTTTTTACGGTCAAATTTTTAAAGTTTGACCGTCAATAGGTTTAAAACTATCTAGATTGGCTATATGAAAATTATATCATTAGAATTGTCATTGAAAATATTTTCATAATATTATAATTTTATTAGTACATCTTAATGTAAAAGTTATAAAAAATTGTAGTCAAAATCACATCTCAAAGACCGTGAAAAATCAACTGTGTCAGGTAAAAAAGAACGGAGAGAGTACCAAACACCATAGCTGACAGCCGGGACCCGCGTGACAACCACCCTCCAGTTGCCACGAGCACCGCACCCCACTCATCAGGAAGCCGAATTTTCCATAGGAGGGCTCAGCGTGAGGCCCTGGGCCTCGATTTGCAGGGGGAGTTGAAATATGTGGAGATGCCCGTAGAATTTTTTTTCACTCATCAGGAGTTGGTAAGTGCGGCGTGCGCGCGGTGCCCGTGCCCAGCCGCCTCCGTCTTTGTGCCACTTCCTATAAATAACTCCCCGCCCCGGAGTGTACAATCGCCCATCCCCAAAGTCCCCACTCGGTTCGCTACGTCAAACGAGGACGCCTCCAAAAATCTTTGGAGACACGCGAGAGTGGAGAGAGAGAGAGAGGCAGCGAGCGACGACCGACCGCGGAGGGGAGATGGAGGCCAAGTACGCGGAGCTGCGGCGCGCGGCGGAGGAGACGGCGGCGGTGGACGCGCACGCGCACAGCCTCGTCGCCGACGGCCACGCGGTCCCCTTCCTCCGCTGCTTCTCCGAGGCCGACGGCGACGCGCTCGCCTTCGCCCCCCACTCCCTCTGCTTCAAGGTAAACGAACTAACTAACCACGAGCTGCTTAACGCTACTACTTGTACGGCTTCCGCACTCCCGCGACCGCGCGCCTACCCACCCACCCCTCGGCTTTGACCGCAACGTTGGCTTGGCACCCCGTGTCCTTACTTGCGTTCTATTCGACCGAGCTCTCAGCATTTAGGAGATCCTCCCGTAGTGCGTTCCCTCTGTTGCTGCTGCTGTGAACTGGAGTGTGTGCTAGATTGTGTCGGCTACGGAGTTCGTTGTATATGCTGATTTTAGCGTGGAGTGATAATATACGTCTTAAATCCCAATTCCAAGTCTGTGTCCCAAAAGTGTGCTATTTTCGCTGAATTGACTCCAAAATTTTATAAAATGTGGTTAGTTATGAATCCATTCCATGTACTAGTAGTATAACTCAGAAGTCAGGACTGCAACTACCACTGGTGGTTTTCGATGGTAGGTGCAGTTTCAGGGCAGAGACAAAAGGAATGCGAATTTATTGTCTCTGTCTCCATGTCTCATTTGTTATTGACGGGCAATATTACTAGTAGAATATGCAAATTAAGTTCGTCTTTTTCTAAAACTGGTGGTATGGTAGAGGCCACCATTTTTTACTACTACTTTGGAAAAAGTTATACAGATATTCTAAACTATTACGTTGTTACGGTGAGATGCCATCCCCAAACAATGATGTCCGATGATATGCGTATATATAATAAAATAAAATAAAAACTTGTGCTTTGTCTTGGTAGAGGTCATGTCTTCGTTTTTAATATAAAAACTTGTGCTTAGTCTTGGTTGTTGTTGTTTTCTCAAATTTTCTGTTCAGTTATATGATAGATGCTAAAACTTATTTTCTTCCTTTAATAGTGATGGAGAGTTCCTACCTTCTTTTTATTTATTTTTACAGATGCATACCTTGTGATCCTATTATCTTTTGCTCTTTTCCCATCAATAAGAACCTAATCTAAAAATGTTCTTTCCATAGAGCAAAAATTAGCATGTAAACATGTGTAACAAAGGTATAACTATCTGTTCATTGCCCAAGACAAAGATTGTATTTTTCTACAACATCCATTAGAAAGAACCAAGAAAACAAAGGAAGAAGCTAGACTCGTAAAGAACCAGAGTGGAGCGAGCAGTCGGGGAGAAGAAGTGGAGTCGTAGAACACACCTAGATCTAGAGAGAGGACGGTGACTGTGAAGTTGGATATGTTGCTCTCTTCCCACCGCCACGCTACCTCCTAGCCACCGCGTTGGTCCTTTGGTGTCGCCCGCTCCCTTCTTCCCTATTTATCACGTTACCACCCACTTGCTCATGTCGCATCTTTGTTTGCCCAGCGCAAGTCTTGGCTGCACGCCGCCTCGCCTGCGCTGTCTCACGCTCGCTTGCCGTCGCGTTATAGCGCAGTGCCACCGATCGTCGCTTGCTTTGAGGCCGCGCTCTACTCGTTTGTCACTTGAGGTGAGCCCACACACATGCATGACCACAAGATGAGAGAGAAAATAAAAGTTAGGGTTTAGTGGGTTGAAGTAGGAAGGAAAATGAGTCTAATGTGTTATATGGGTCATGCATAAGGTGTGGAAAATGCGAACTGGATTCATTTGCGAATACAAATATATAGTTTTAGTCTAACTAATAACATATACATCTAATATATCTATTATATACCAGATATTTTGAAGAAAAAAATGGGTGTTCGGCTGAACACCCATGCCCTCAAGAGCATCCGCCCATGAACACCAGGAAATGCTAGCCATACCCTCTGAAAACAATATGCAGATAACATATACAAGCAAATACACAAATATATAGATATATCACAATACATATATATATCACAAATAAACAAATTTACAGATTGATTATAGATGAATTCTCATAATATTTTTACAACATGTTTACATAGATACAGTAAGAAAACATTTGTCAGCATTTCGTTTTCTGTATTATAATATCAAACATGTTATTTCTCTCAATCAGTATGAGTGACCTCCAAACCTTGGGGGAAATTGGCAAGGGTTCTACCGTTCTACAAGCCTCATTATTGTTTAGGAATCCTTGAGATAGTATCATGAATTAGGAATACTCATCGGGGTTTGTCTGGCTTTTAATAAGTGGGACGCCATCTTCCCACCACACAATTCGGTCCTCACAAGGCAGCAACCGCCTCGACATAAACTTTATGTTTCTGAAAATGCCAGGTTAATAAGTTAGCATTCAGCAAAATAATAGATAACATTAATGGTAACTAAGTGATTTAAGATAGTCATAATAATGTATCATGGAAGGAATCGTAGCTGAGAATAAGATATGTTACCTCATTAAGGACTCTAGCAGCCAATTGCTCTAGAGTATCATTGGCTAACACAGGCACAAACCTTTTGGGCTAAAGTTCTTCCAGTGTCATAGTGCTCATCCACAAAGTGCGTGGTTGGACTCGAGTATCTGCATATGGTTGATTACACAATCTGGAATGAAAGAAAACTCAAACTGGATGGCGAACGAACGGCGAAAACGGGTGCTAAAACTTCAGAGGCCGTTTGAGGCTCTAAACAACCTTTTTTGGTTTTTTCACTTTTTCAGAGCCTTACGAAGTGAATCTTCGGATTGAACTTTTCGTTAGCTTTCCAACGAGCCAAAGAACGTCGTAATCCGAGTTCGTATACAAAAATTATGGCTATTTTACCGGGCAGTGCGCAAAACTGAAATTTGTTCGGGTTCGGATTTGTGGCCGGGGAGGAAAACGAGTTCGAGACGAAGAGGTGGACTTGGACTTGTTGCCGCGGCCGACTAGGACTTTGTGTCGTGTCCGATTTTTTTATTTAAACAGCAACATTAGCAATAAGCATACTATAGGGGGGAAAGAGGGAGGAAATTCCACGTACCAGTGTCTCCGATGTGCTGAGATCCTTGCAGATCCTCGAAAACTCAGCAGACGGCATGCAGACGATGGCTTGGTACTCGGAGTCAGGGATGCCGAGGTGCTCGCTATCGATGTCCATGAGCTTCATCTCAAAACCTGCAATCTTATCTTGATCTATTCATTCACAAGAAAACCACAGTTACCACTAAGAGCCACCAAAAGCAACAAGGCAGGGGAGGCGACAAGCGATTGATCACTTACTGGGGAACCCGAACATGAAGTTGACGTTGTCCGAGCCATCGTCAGCCTTGATGGTGATGATGTCGTCGTTACCGACGCAGCGAAGCATCTTGGCCATGTTGTTGAGGTTTGTGCCCATAGAGAGGTTGCGGTCATAGCGGTAGTGCTCGAACCCCTCGGAGCGGAGGAGCAGGGTGACGTGGCTGGAGTCCATGGCCTGCAGCGAGAACCTCATGCCGGAGCAGTCGAAGTTGGCTTCGGTCACCAGCTCACAGATCGCCTCTAGGACCTTCTTGAGGAGGCTTCTCGTCTGCGGGGTGGCGACGGAGGGGAAGGAATCGAGAAACCCTAGGATTTGTGGTTTGGGAGTGGAGAGTGATCGAGGAGGGAGGGGAATGGGAGATTAATAGGGAAGCAGTTGGGGACGCGGAATACTTTCCGCTCTATGATACAACATTGTCATATATGGTTTTTAACAAGAACCGTCTGTAAAGTATCACAAACGGTTCTTATTAAAAACCGTCTACGATAATGATGTATCACAGACGGTTCTAGCCATCGCTAGTAACATAGACGACCACGTTTGTAAAACCGTCTGCGTGATAATTATAACACTGACGGTTTCTAAAACCATATGTAATGAGGCGCCCAGTATAGCTTGTTTTATAGTAGTGTTTATGTCTGCTTTGCCATTGTGCAGTGGGGTGTGGTAGCAGTGCAGTGTACTACACGGCTACACCTTTTGTCCCTTCTCTTTTGCCCTGTGAGGTCCATTCCACGGAAGGATGGGGACTGGGGAGTGAGGGCTGGGGAGGCGTGTGTACTTGGAATGGTACGTTGCTAGGGCCATTTGGCATGGTTCTTGTTTCTGGTCTGAGATGTTCTGTGGCGTTCAGCCAAGTGTTCATGCCGTCATGTGATGTGGGACATTTGCTCAGTGCTCACGGGGAGAGTAGGCCCCTGTGTATAATTTGTAGCTTTCTGTTGTTCCAAATGCTGTTACATTCTTGGTTTCTTGCAATGGGAATGTTGTGCCACATGCTGTGTACCATGGTCATTGCATGACACCTAAGAATATACTTTCAGTAGCTCATTGCGTCCTTGGAACCTCATGAAATGCAGAGAAGCCTGAGGGACATTGCTGCATTGTACAACTGTGAAGCCTCACTTGAGAAGGTGGAGGAGTTCCGAAGGGCTGAAGGGCTGTCTTCTATCAGCTCAAAATGCTTCCAGGCCGCCAATATATCCGCTATCCTTATAGATGATGGCATAGTATTTGATAAAATGCTTGAACTGGAGTCTCACAAGGCATTTGTTCCCGCAGTTGGCAGAGTTCTGAGAATTGAAAGGCTGGCAGAAACAATTATTAATGAGGTGAGTGCATTTTTCTTGTTCCTTTTCCATTGAGATATAATGCTTTTTGTCTCGTCTTCACAATTGTTATTTGTTACTAAATTGTAAATGGCATTTGGAAAGGAAATTTTTTCTTGATAAAATAGTATCAATTATCATATTATGAGTGACCTACATGACATCTTGAGCCTCAATAACAGATTAACTATCTTAGTTAAAGACCCATTTTCGCTACATTTGTATTTATTAACCGATTTTCACTACATTTGTTAAGTTACTGTAATACTGTCAAGTAAAAGTGTAAAACTCATGAGTAATTACTATTTTCAGGATTTATTCAGTGGATCAAGCTGGACACTGGACTCGTTCACTGAAATTTTTGTGTCTAATCTGAAATCATATCCTCCAGAATTTCTTCGGGCAGATTGGATGATTTTTCTTTATTTTTTAGAATGTATAGATAGCCTTAAGACCTTAACTAATTGCTCACAGTTGCCGACAAAATTGTTGGGTTGAAAAGCATAGCAACATATAGAAGTGGCTTAGAGATTGATCCAAGTGTCAGCAAGACGGATGCAGAGGATGGTCTTCGAAAGGAGCTAGCAGGTAAATGTATTTTTTTGGGGGGAGAGAGAAAATGCCTAAACAGTACCTGTGATTTAAGTAACTGTCGTATGTGGTTATATGATCAGTTTTATGCTTATATTCCTCCTGCTTTTCAGGTCGGAGGCCCCTTCGAATTACAAATAAGAACCTGATTGACTATATATTTACTTGTAGTCTTGAAATTGCTGTGTTGTTTCACTTGCCAATGCAGATTCATACAGGGTGATAACAACATTTTAACTCTTAGTACGAAGCACTGTTCTATTTTGGACGTTTCAATATCTCAACTATATACATCTCCCACACAATTTCAGCTTTGGAGATAAGGACCTAGACTTGCGAAAGTGCAACCCTCTACATCTGCGAGCTGTTCTTGAGGACGAAAGATTCGCTAAGTGCCAAATTGTTCTTTTACATGTTTCTCATCCATTTTCTAAGGAAGCATCCTATCTTGCATCTGTTTACTCCCAGGTTGGTCCCCCATTTTATCCAATGATTTATCCATTCTATTTGATTAATTTTAACCAACCTAAACAACCAACAAACAGGTCTACCTTGATTTTGGCTTGGCAATTCCAAAACTTAGTGTTCAAGGAATGACATCATCACTTAACGAGCTTCTGGAGCTTGCTCCCATAAAGAAGGTAAAGTATCTATCTTGTGAATAACTGTTTCTAGAAAAGTTGAAGTCTTGAAATCATTGAAAGGAATCCACATTTTGCTTCATGTTCCAGTGGTGCTGAAAAACGGAACTGAGTATTTTTGCCCCACAACTCAATATCATATTGTCCCCTATTCTACCGTACCATGTACTATATGAATCGGACAAATGAGCCTCCCCAAAAAATAGTAACAGATTACTACACTAGCATGCAAGGTCCTAGAATCTAGATCTGTCACGTGCTTTGGGGATAGATCTAATATGATATGAGTGGAAGGTGGGAGGTTTCGGCTCAGGCTTGCACCTGAGAGCTGTGGTGGAGAGGAGGGAGTGCGCACAACCGAGGGCAGGGCGCCGCCGGTCTGACCGCGGGATCCGCCTGTCTGACCGCGTGTGTTCTGCCGGTTGGACCGGGCTTCTGTGTGCACAGCAGGGAGAGGAAGCTTGGAGAAGAGAGATTAGATAAACTAATCTTGCTTGCTTTATTTCGTCATCCTCCCCCCCTTTAAATAGAGAGTTACAAAAGAGATCGGAAGAATCTCAATCTAATCTTTAAAGAGATCGGAAGGATCTCAATATAATCTTTCTAAACAATCTGATCTTAAGGGTCGAATTCAAATACAAACTGTCCTAAATCACAAGCAAAGAAAGGGTACTGGTTAGAACGGTCCCACGCGGTACCTAATCCGCAACCGCCTATTGGGCCAGGCACTTGTGGCGACGGCTATAAACCTGGCCCCATATGACAAGATCACAGTAATATTTGTTACTTGGCAGGTTACCTTCAATCTTTGTCATTAGAGGTTCAAAAACCTCTGTTTCCTACTCTGCGCTTACAGTACATCTAATTTTACTTATTTTAGTCCTTGTCTATAATATTCAATCTCAAGTTGCCTTTTGAACAGAACTCCATTTTGATTCATTCTGCAAATATCTTGATGGATGTTACATTGTCACTTACCTATGTGCAACCTAATTTTTTGCCGCTTTTTAGATATTTTGTGCTTGATATTTCTAATTTTTAACCATTTGCAGGTCATGTTCAGCACTGATGGATATGCTTTTCCAGAAACGTATTATCTAGGTACATTCATCAGTCTTAACTATTTCATAAGACGGTCAAAGATACATTTTATTTCAGTACATATGTTAAATATCTTATCAGAAATCAACGAGTTTGATTGGTTCTTTCTCTTTGAAACAAATGCTGAATGGTTTCTTCTCTTTTTAAAATAACAAATAGAAAAGAATGGAAAATTTTGGTGCAAGACCTTTTAAAATATATTTGTTTGCTAAGCTTTGTACTGCAAACAAGGTGTCCCAAAGTAAGGGAGAGTGTACGCGTAGTTTGTTGGTTTCAAGTGTTAATTTGTAGCTTGTGCTGATTTACAGGTGCAAGAAGGGCACGTGATGTTGTTTACCGTGTCCTATCAGCTGCGTGTGAAGATGGTGATCTTAGCATTCAGGAAGCTATTGAAGCAATTGAGGACATCTTTAGACGAAATGCATTGCATCTATACAAGTTGAATGTTGCCAATGGGTCAATCGATCAGAAAACTACCATAGCTGACAACAGCATATCATTATCTTGTGTTGAGCAAGACGTGCTCTTTGTGCGAATCGTCTGGAATGATGCTTCAGGTCAACATAGATGCCGTGTAAGCATATCTTTCCAACCACATACTGCATTATTAACATGATCTGAAGTAGTTCTGTCATTGATCTGTTGTGTACGCTGGTCTTAGCTCATATCCGTGTGTACGCTGGCCTTAGCTCATATCCGCGTAGGACTGCTATGTCTTTCCGTATACCATGTGTATTCGGCAGAATTGAATAAGTTATTAATTTCCTAAAGTGAGTTAGCTTTGAGGTTATCTTCAGGATGCAGTAGAACGTATCCCTTTCGGATACTAGTTTTGGTTAGTCTGTTGTATAAAAGGGCATCCACGTTTGTACTGGAGGCATCAAGCAAGAATCAATCTACGTCTTCCAATTGCTATCTTCTAGTCCTCTGAAGTTCTCTTGTCTTCCCCTGCTATCCTGCTGTTACAAACGACGACACCCTCTCGTCAAAACCGAAAGCCACGATCCTCGTCGAATCCTCCATACAATCTACATAGTAGAAGCAGGATACATCTGTTAGATGTATATTATTGGCTGTGTATTTTCCTATTGTATAAGAGGTTACCTGTATATATGCCACACCTGTACTTATATATATATTGGCCTCATGATGAATACATGCGTTATTCATAACATGGTATCAGAGCCAAGGTAGGGTTAGGGTTTTTCTTACGTGACTGCCGCCGGTCTCATCTGCCGTCGGTTGCCGTTGCTGCCCCTCTGCCTTGGTCCTCTGCTTGGCGCGTCTCTGCTCCGCTTCTCTACACGTCGTGTCTTTCTCGCACGCGTCCGAAGCCAAGCCCTCTCCATCGCGCCGCCCGCTGCCGTCTTCTTGCGCGCAGCCGATTGGCGCCGCTTCGCCGCCAACCTCCACCCGGGTCCTCCGCAACCCAAGACGACAGTGCCGAAGCTCGCCCACCATCTGCGTGTTGAAGGTAACTCGATCCCGATCTGCGCGCGATGATCTCGATCCGATCCGGACTTCTCGTGGGCGAGCAGGGACTCGAGCTTCGACCGGTGCTTCTTGGCGCTGCCTCTTGGATCCATCGCCGGCGTCAACTTCCCCGTCGCACCACCTCCACCCGGGTCCTCCGCACGAACCGCTGTCGCTCGGCCTGCTGCGCCGTCTCCGGCGCTTGGGCCGCCTACGCCGCTGCCGGGGGAACCCTAGTACCCCCATGCGTGTGTGCGTTTTCTAGCAGGCCGAGTAGGCCTCGAGCTTCTTTTACATGAGCCAGGCCGGAAAAAAAAAGAAAAAAAGAGGAAAAACCATCGTTCTAACCGCCGCGCCGTCCAGCGCTGCCTGTTAGACTTCGTTGTCTTGGTCTCCACGCCGTCCAACGCCGTCTACCAATAGGCATTGTTTCCGTTCCTCGTTGCCCGGTGATCTTCGATAGTCTCAATTATTGGGACTGGCTTCAACATTTACGCCTCCACATGCGTGGTCAGCACCTTTGGGAGTTTCTTAGTGGCGAGTTGCCTTGTCCGCCTCGCCCTGCTCCGCCTGTTGAGCCTGTACTCCCGAAGGATGCTTCCGAAGATGCTCATACAAAGGCATCTAAGGTGTTTGAGGATGCTGTGGAGACCTTTCAGACTTAGTATGCTGCCTACAAGACATGGATTGATGAGGATGCTCGTGCCTCTGCTATTCTGGTTGCTAGCATGAAGGTGCAATTCACTGGGGATGTGGTTGGTTTGACTTCAGCACAGTTGATGTGGACACATCTGCGCAACCGCTACGAGCCGTCTGGTGATTTGTTGTATCTTTCTATTGTGCGTCAGGAGTAGTCGCTGTAGCAGGGAGATGCCACTGTAGACGAGTTCTATGCCCAATTGTCTACGGTATGGCGTCAACTTGACTCTTTAGGACCGGATGTTTGCCACACGTGTCAGTGCTGTCAACGTCAACAATCTCACCTTGAGCTTTGTCGTATCTATGACTTCTTGACTCGTCTCCGGGCTGAGTATGAGTAGATTCGTGCTCAGTTGCTGGCACACCACCCTCGTGTGACCTTGTTGGAGGCCCTTGCTGCTGTTCGTGCTGAGGAGATTCGCCTTCGTGTTGCGGGTCTGCTGACCGTCGTTTCCTTCGATTCTGGTAGCTCCTCCAATTTCTACACCCACTATGTCTCCAGCTCCTCCACTAGTGGTGCCTTCACCAATGACAGCTACTGTTGGTAGGGTACGCTGCACCTATTGCAATAAGGATGGACATCAAGCACAGTTCTGCTACAAGAAGAAGAAGGATTTACGTCGTGGTGGCCATCCTCCAAAGGGCACTGGCGGTTCCTCCTCTCAGAGGAGCTCTGGCGCTTCTGATTCTCAAGAGTTTTTCACATTGTTGCGTCGCATGGCTGCTCTTACACCGTTCGATTCTGCTGGCTTTGTTGCACAGTCTTTTAGTGAGAGATCACTTTCTACTCCTTCCTCAGGTATATCACCTTGTTGGGAGTCTTGTTTATCTGGATGTCACTCGTCCCGATATTTCGTACCCTATGTATATCTTGAGTCAGTTTGTTTCTGCTCCCATTCAGCTTCACTATAATCATCTTCTTTGTGTTTTACGATATCTTCGTGGAACCACCACTCGTCATCTGTTTTTCGCTCGCTCCAACTCTTTACAACTCTAGGCATATTCTGATACCACCTGGGCTAGTAATCACTCTGATCGTCGGTCTCTTTCTACTTATTGTGTTTTTTTGGTAGTTCTCTGATTGTTTGGAAGGCTAAGAAGTAGACAGTAGTTTCTCGTTCGAGTGCTGAGGCTGAGTTGCGAGCTATGGCTTTGTTGACAGCGGAGGTTACTTGGCTACGGTGGTTACTTGAGGATTTTGGTGTTTAGTTTCAACACCCACTCCTCTTTTGTCTGACAGTACAGGGGCTATTAGCATTGCTACAAATCGGTGAAGCATGAGTTTACTAAGCATATTGGTGTTGATACTTCCTACATATGGGCGGTCGCTCTTCAGTATGTGCCTTCAGAACTTCAGTTAGCAGACTTCTTCACAAAGTCGCAGACCAGAGCTCAACATAGTTTCTATCTCTCCAAACTTCATGTTGTTGACCCACCATAAGTTTAAGGGGGGGGGGTGTTAGATGTATATTATTGGTTGTGTATTTTTCCATTGTATAAGGGGTTACCTGTATATATGTCACACCTATACTTGTATATATATTGGCCCATTGGCTTCATGATGAATACATGCGCTATTCATAACAACATCATGATCATTTCTGGTGGTTTTAGGGATTAAAACTTATCTGTTAGACAACTTGTCTTAACTACAAACTGCTCCCATATACACAATGGTCATCATGAACTTTGTTGCAAGATCACCTAGAAGTTGTTTTTCCTCAACAGATTCAGTCAATGGGGTACTTACAAAACTACTGAATAACTGTGTGTTGTTGTGTATTCTTAGAATTGCTAATATTCATACCTAGTCTTGAGAAAAATAAAGCTTTAAATTTTATTCACTTCTCAAAGGATCATACTTTCAGGTTGTGCCAGCTGGAAGATTTTATGAGATTGCAAGGAATAAGGGTGTTGGTCTGACTTTTGCATCAATGGGAATGAGTTCATTTTGTGACGGCCCAGCAGATGGGACAAACCTTACTGGTGTAGGCGAGATCAGGCTTGTACCAGATATGTCAACACTTATGAAGCTCCCATGGTATACTTGATTTCTTTTAAACATTTTTCCTTGGTACATTTTTCAATTAGGCCATTCACTATGACCTTGGTTTTCTTTCTTATTTTTTTCTTTGTTCTTGGTCTCTTGTTTCCACATTGACTAAAATGTTGATTACATTCTATTGCTACCCCCTCTCGCCCGAGTTATATATCTATTAACTCCCTACGTTGTTTATATTAACTACTATGGAAACAAAAGATATCATGTGTTAAAATATGGTGATGGTTAGTTGGTTACCTTCCTTAACAAGTAATTACTAACTATTTTCTTATGAAATAGAGAGATCTAATGCTGGCTCCTTCAAAACTTAAAGAACTAGTATGTCATGACTAAGAGTATTCTATTTTCTCGTTTGGTGACAACATGTCATTCTCCAAACGCATTAAGACACTTACCACAGTTGCCGTTTTTACAATTGTTGTAGTATACCGATTAAAATATGCTTAATTATCACAACCGAAATGTCTTTCTCTGATTATCTTAATGGTTGATTACTTTTATTGCAAGGTCAAGACTTGAGGAAATGGTGATGGCTGACATGCAAATAAGACCTGGAGAAGCCTGGGAATACTGTCCTAGAAATGCCTTGAGGAAAGTCACAAAAGCTCTGCTAGATGAGTTCAATATGGTAAGAATAAACCCATACTTTTGTATATATAACTTTGTGAAGACCATTTTTGGTCTCGTAGATTATATAGGTGCATTTGTTTCTGTATTTATGCTTAGTTGTTTGTCCTTTTTAGACAATGAAGGCAGGTTTTGAAAATGAATTTTACCTCCGCAGAAAATTAGTAAGGTAGCTTTGCCCGACTCTGTATAAAATTAAATCTGTCAAAAATTTTGTGTTCTTAATGTGAACCTAATAAAATAAACGCTGCAGTGAGGGACATGAGCAGTGGGTTCCGTATGATAATACCCCTTACTGTTCGACTTCAGCATTTGATGGTGCATCCTCTATACTACTAGAAATATATTCTTCTCTTAAAGCTGCAGACATTGTGGTTGAGCAGGTAAGAAGTGCTTTTACCACCTTCTTTTTTTGGCAAAACTTTTGTAGAATTACAACTTCTGATATCGAATTGATTACCTTTTTGGGCAAGTTTTCTATGTTTACCTCTACTTTTTTCCCAAAAAAAATGTAACAGCTGCATGCTGAAGCTGGGAAAGGGCAATTCGAGGTAGCCTTAAAGTACGTGTTGTGCACTCTTGCTGCTGACAAACTGATATACACCCGTGAGATTATTAAATCAGTTGCTCGGAAGCACGGCTTGATAGCAACATTTCTTCCAAAGTAAGTAGATGGATCAACATATCACATGTCATCTTGTTTCAATGTTCTATTATCTGCATGCAAGTCATCTTCATGGAGACAAACTTCTTCTTTCTTCAACATTTTGTGATCATAGATGAACAGTTGTAAAGGAAACTTAAGCTAATAATTTGAGTACATTAAACAGCATATCTGTCTACACTGTGCTCTTTGTTTTTAGCTTGCTCCAAAGAATGGATTTCATTGTGTACAGTTGTACACTGTTCTGTGCTAGTAGCAAGTTGTAGGTGAACAGAGTGGCCAGGTAACAATATTTGCTTGTAAAATAATTGAAACTTTTTTTTAGGGTGAAGAGAACTGAAATGAGCTGTAATTGGTCAAATAATACTTTATTCTACTGCCACACCAATGTTTTACTTTTCTGCAATTTGCAAATATTGCCTTTTTCTAAGCAATACCGGATTACCAGATCACCAATCATGTGAAATGTAATGAATCTTAGTTCATAACAGGGTAAACACCGTCAGGAAGAAGGCCAGACGGCATCGGCTTGGTGGGATAAGATATTAGACTATAGACTGGGATGATAGAACCTTAGAAGGGGAACTAGATTAATTCATCTTTCTTGCTTTCTTCATAATGGATACATGCTATCCATTTTATAGGGACGACCCGACTTGACCTCTAAGAAACAATTTCTATGTTTAAGGAAACTTATCTTTAATAGATGGAATATATCTCTAAGAAAATAAGCCTAACTAATAAGAAAACTAACAATTCTTATCTCTATTTCCAACTACTAATGCACCCGTGGTCCCGCATGAGCAGTGCGTGGCTCTACAGTACCGTATGCACTGTTCCTCAAGATGTGGTGGTGGTCATGGCTGAAGCCCTAGGAGACCCCATGTTGACGAGAGGTTGCGATGATAACATAAATCCTTGAAGATCATTGCCTCCATGTGCGGTTACAACAAACTAACCGGTTGCTGCGGCAGGCATGACAGCAACCCTGGCAACGTCGCAATGGCCACGACGCGTGCCGGCAGGGCTGCGACAGTCTTCGACGACACCATGGCAAGATGGGACAACGCCGCAACAGGTTCGATAGCGTCGTTGTGGCTGCTGGAAACAACACTGCTTCTTGTTGCGCCTTCTTCTCCTTGTGATCTGCGATCATCTTCTCTAAAGTAGCATGCATGTCTAGAAAGATAACCGTCATCTTCTTGTCGTTGTCGTTGGTACTCATGGCCATCTTGTTGGCGTTAGCCTTTATCATAGCCAACGACTCAGCGACAGGTCTGATGGTCTGATCTGTCGTCATAACCATGGTAGTAGAAGTCGTGAGAAGAGATTGACTGCTCTGATACCAAGTTGTCATGAACCTAGATTCATAACATGGTAAACACCGCCAGGAAGAAGGCCGGACGGCATCGACTTAGTGGGATGAGAGATTAGACTATAGACTAGGATGATAGAACCTTGGGAGAGAGACTGGATTGATTCATCTTTCTTGCTTTCTTGATAATGGATACATGTTATCTCTTTTATAGGGACGACCCGACTTAACCCCTAAGAAACAATCTCTATTTCTAAGGAAACTTATCTCTATTAGATGGAATAGATCTCTAAAAAAGTAAATCAAACTAACAAGAAAACTAAATATTCTTGTCTCCATTTCCAACTACCAATGCACCCGTGGGCCCGGTATGAACAGGGGCAGTGATACAGTATGCATGTACTGTTCACGTTCATGAACAGTACCCAGCCCCTGACATGAAACTTATGTATATGGTATCTAACGCTTTATTATGCTCGACACCTTCCAGGCCTGACTTGAATGATATTGGATCCGGTTCTCATGTGCATCTGAGTTTATGGGAGAATGATCAGAATGTTTTTATGGGATCAAGCGAATATAATTACTATGGAATGTCAAAATTTGGTGAACAGTTCCTTGCTGGTGTATATCATCATCTTCCATCAATCTTGGCGTTTACTGCTCCTCACCCAAACAGGTAATATATCTTCTAGTAAAGCTTCTAAGAACGCCCTGTCAATTCGATGAAAATTCTGGCAACTCAATTTGCTATTTGTTTCTTGCATGAGTTGTGTGATACTTACAGGATGCCAATGCGTTTGTTTTCTAGAATCTAGATAACTCAATTTACTATTTGTTTGACAAAATGCCAGAATACCGAAGCAACCATTTTAAATCATTATGTTATCCGCCCTAATGACCATGTTCATTGGCTTCTTTGTGTATAGTTATGATCGTATTCAGCCAAATACATGGAGTGGAGCTTATCTATGCTGGGGGAAAGAGAACAGGGAGGCTCCATTGAGAACCGCATGCCCGCCTGGTGTGCCTCTTGATTTAGTCAGCAACTTCGAAATTAAATCCTTTGATGGGTGTGCAAATCCGCACTTGGGCCTTGCTGCTATTGTTGCTGCTGGGATTGATGGACTCAGGAGAGGTCTTAAGTTGCCTGAACCAATTGGTATGAACATTTCTCATTGCTTGGCCTTTTTGTCTTTCTGTCAAAAGGTTTACAATATTTGGCCTGCTACCATGAGGTTTGAAAATGCTCCTAGAAAACACATCGAGCCTTTGCTGTGATCTCTACAGACACACGTACCACATAATAGATGTTTTATTCTACATTATATATCTGGAAAAGCTCTTAAATGTTTTTGCCCTCACCATCTATCTGGAAAAATACTCTGAAACGCCCACTTGGGAAGTTGGGATTCAGTATTGACTAGCTTTTGATTTCCTCGAAGAGTGCCTGCAAATGTCTGATGTTGCTTTTGTCTTCTTGCAGAATCAAATCCTGCAGATTATGCTTCCAAACTCAAAAGGCTACCGCAGGACTTGTTGGAATCTGTAGAATCACTTGCTGCAGACAAAGTTTTGCATGAATTAATTGGTGATAAACTCGTAACAGCCGTTATAGCTATACGAAAGGTTAGTACTCTTAAAGTCTTTTTTCCCTTCTCTTGATATAGTTTCACCAAATACTCCTAATAATCTACGCCAACTTTAGAATGGCCGGAAATAAAATGAAAAATCTATTGGATTGCTTTGTTCTGTGAAGAGAAGATGTTTGGATTGCTATATGTTCGTCACATCAACTCACTCATGAATGTTACTCCCTCGTTACAAAAGAGTGATGTTTTGGATATCGATAGGTTTTTAAAACCCAACTTTGATCACTAATTTCTATTGTAATATATTTATAAAAGCTAATAAAATTATAATATCATGAAATTTTTTTGAGATAAATCTACACATGTTATTTTCATATGTCAAATCTAAATATCTTTAGAAATATCGATAGTCGAAGTTTGCAAATTTGACTGCACACATCCCAAACGTCACTCTTTTGTCACTCTTTTGTGACTGCTGGAGTATTTGCTAATGTATGTGAACGCATGCATGATTGCATCTCACTATTCTGCAATCTTTTTGTGTGTTGCAGGCTGAGATCGATCACTACTCGAAGAACCCAGGGGCATTCAGCGATCTCATTCACCGTTACTAGGAAGAAACACTCACTAGTTTACTCACACGTGAGGCCTTGCTTGATGAGCTGAAGACCACTTATGTTGTCGCCGAAAGGTTGTGTGTATGAATAATTATGTCCCACGAATTGCTGATTCTCATGTCCTATGACCGAACTTGCAGTTCTCGGTGATTTTCAATTAATAAGTGCTTTTAAAACTTGAAAACTGACACCTGGCAAACTCTTTTTTCAAGGAAAAAAATCCAAAAGAAAAGGAGTAAATTTCACAAAATTGCAACTTTTATGTCAAAACTATCAATCAATGAACTACACATTTTGTTTTGAATTTCAGAGAACTAAATATTTAAGCACAAAACTGTAACTCCAACACATTGTTGCCTCCCTGATAACATGGGTCAGTCAAGAGGTTCTACTGAAGAGAGTTTCCTTTCTTCCATAGAGAAAAAGACCAAATTATTCTGCCAATTTCACTGCGAAGTGCACTCATGGTATACAGAAAACACCCGGAATGATCTATGCTCGTGACATGGCATAGGTGAATGAGAGAAAAGACCTAACGGATCGGTAATTGACAAAGGCGAGGATCACCCTCACACACGTCGGCATTGTTGCCGACATGCGAGAGGCTCTGATCTGCCGAACTAAATAGAAGCAAAAGACTAGTTTATTTCTTGATTGCCTTTTCTCAATTATATGTGCTGCCTTGCCTTTATAGTCTAGACGAAGGCATAAACTGATCTGAAAAATAACTAAATCCGAGTTAATATTTAACTCTATCTTATCTCTTACTAATGTATAGATCACCTTCCTCCGCGCTAGGCTGCCACATGTGATTCTCCGTACTATTAGGCTGCCATACCATGAGCAGTACCGAGTCCGGTGCTACTACAGTGCCCGATCTAGCACGGCCGCAGAAGGCGAAATGGAAAATAACGTGCAACAGTACCGATGGAGTCGCAGTACCACGGTGCTGTCCACGCCACTGCTACAGTCGCAGCCGCGTCTTGCTCCATAACAGCTCAGCCCCACAATTACCACAAACTGACCCAAAAAAAAAGGACCGATGATACCATTACAAGTGTAACTATAAAATTGCTACAGCAAAGGGATGATAGGAGGAATAAAAATAACAAAAAAGGAACATGGCGTTCTTTGTACAAATCAATTTTAATCACTCCCCAAAACCTCACAAATTGCTTCCTTTTTCCACGCTTTTTACTCAGATCATTTAGATACAACTCATGTACAACAGAACAGCTAGAGTTGGGTATCACGAGCTGGTTGCACGCCATTACCACAGACATCGAGCTCAAGCATGCGGCATGGATCTATTGACAGCACCCACCACCGTGCTTTGCATGGCTTTCCTGCTTCTGTTTCAGAATGTTCCTTTTGACAACCGAAGAGGAACCTTCCTCCAAGAGACTTGGAACCTCGAGAATCTGCACGGTTGCGAAATCAAGGGCTATTTATGATGCATATAGACTATCCTGCTAGCAGCAAAAACCATCCAAATGTGCAACCCACTTCCCTCGTGTGTATGATCATGAGTTTCAGCAATTGAGGAACAGAAGTCAACCATGTTCCCATATAGGGCATTTATCGTTTCGTCAGTTACTAAGACGCAAGTATGTATTCCATCTGCTGTAAGAGTATCTACAATAGTCCATATCACTTGTTACTAAGGGGTGGACATATCAACATTTAAGTGATGTAGGGGAGAGAAAATGAGGAGAGAATGTAAACTTTTTTCTAGATGAAGAAATAAACAAGTTGTTGATATCAAAACACAAGAAACAACAAAATAACTATTGGAGACTTGCTTGCTACCTAAAAATCTGTTTTGTGTATAGCAATTAAAGTAAAAATTAAAATCTTATATACAAACTCAAGAAACAATCCATTGAAAGGCTTATTTCTTTTTATTAGATTGAGTATTCTCTCTCCTCTTAGTAAGAAATTAAGAAACAAACTATCGTAGATGCTCTAAGAGTCAGTTTTAACTTTTAAGAGTCTAAGGTTATGGGGCCTAATATCTTTCTGTAGGCATACCTTTAGTGCAAGTTCTTCAAAACATTTCTCAACATTTTCTCGTGTTTTTGCACTGCTCTCAAGAAACAGACATCCAGATTCTTGTGCGAAGGCAAGACCTTCATCTCTTGTGACCATTCTTTCATCATCCTGTAAGATGGGACCATCAAATTAACTAAGATCAGCAACTATATTCCCATGTGGGTCCATCAGTTATACTATTGAAACTGATAGGAAGTTAGGGGCCAAAAAGAAGAAAAAGGCTAGGAAAGTATAGATACCACTAAAAACTCCGTGTCACAACATAAACCTTTTTTTAATAAAGACTGGGATCACTAGATTTTCAAATAAATAACAATTTGGTTTTGGGGAAAATGGTACCTTGTCAACTTTGTTTCCAACAAGCATTTTTATGCAGTCTTTGTTTGCTGAGTGCGATTCTATTTCTTTGGTCCATACATCAGCCAAATTTGTGAAGCTCTCTCTCTTTGTGACATCATATACTAAGAGAAAAACACAAAAAAAAAAAAATTAGACCTTAATCAATTTACCACAGGCTATCATAATGTATTGCTGCATCGTTAACCTAAGTACAAGCTACCAGTTTCCATGAATGCAACAGACAAATGGTCAATCATTCTGAATTGTTGTCCCAAGTTCAATCAGAGATCTAATTCATACTATGATGAAACTGTGGCACAATAAGATATGCTTCACTTAAAAATTGTCCATGAATATTCACATACAAAGTACCATTTACGAAATAATGAAAACGTTTTTCACTGTGGTAAAAGGGTTACATCCTTATACTCAAATCAATAACTTGGGAGTAATTTCAGGCATTGTAAGTCCACAATTCACAGTTAACGTAGGTCATCAAAGCAAGAGAAATCACAAGTATTAAGAAAAAACACAAGGGAACCCGTTGATGCAATCATGCAAACCCTCAACATTACACATAGCATGAGATATTGCAACAGTAGGTGACCAACCTAATAGTGGGTATTCACACTGAATGACTGAATAGGACAATCTACATGATTCTATGGCACATTTCAAAGATCTGATCTCAGAGTGACAGTAATGACAGTGCAGAACAACAAGATATTTAAGCAGTCAACCCCACCTAAGAACATTATTTGTTACCTAGAATAATTCCTTGAGCACCTCTGTAATAAGAACTAGTAATTGTCCTAAACCTCTCCTGGCCAGCTGCAAAACAATGGAACATGAGTTTTTGGATTATTTGATAAAAAGAGCACCATAACATAATTCTTTTTTGTATATAGATGAATCAGAAACGTTCTAGAAGTACTGCAGGAGTAAGAAGTGGGTAACATGGTGAAATACTGAACAAATTTTGGACAAAGCAGATGAGTGGGGCTACAAACATGGAATATTGGAACCTCTGATGGCAATGATGTAAGGGAGGGGAGGGGGTAACATGGAGAATGTACCCAAATATTTTAGGCACAAAGCATAAAGGTGCGGCTATAAATCTATGAATTGTAACCTCCATCAGCAATGATGTTAGGATCGGGCAGCTTCAACATGGAGGAAGAACCCCAAATAGATTAGGTGCAAAGCAAACTAGGAATCTTAGAACCACTGACGGTGATGATAGAAGAGATGGATGGGAGGTCCAAAAGAGTAGAAAGCAAAGTATTTTAGCCGCAAAGAAATGAAGTGAGGCTAAAAACCTGGAGCGGTTTAGAACACCCAATCAAACAAGTCTTGGCCTTTTTCCACATTGCTGTTCTTGGTTTGTCTAAGTTGGTGCCTGTAATAGTTCTACTAGTTCAACACGTTCAATCATTGTTACATCTGAATGAGATTTCAACCATCTTTCTTGCATCGAATAAGTTTTGCATGCATAACCACTTACTGTGACTTACTTTTGGTACTGGCAAAGATCATACTTGAATTGTTGAGCATGAGAGGTAAGCTCTAGTAGAAGCAGCAGCAGGAGTGCACCTAAATCATACTGTATCAACAGTGGTTCTATCATTCCACAAGTGACAAGACTACTTGTTCTTGTATAGTTGTACGAGACTATTTATACCATTGGAGTATGGAAAACAAAATACATTTTTACATGAATCAAGTTGTATGAAGAAACCAAAAAGGATTTTCTAACATTGCTTACTTCCATCCGGATTCAAATAGCATAATAAAAGGTGTTATGTTTCATAATCTGATAAGTACTTAGCTCACCAGTATCCCATATAGTCAGCTTCAGTTTCTTTCCACCAACGGTAAGGAACTTGATTTTAAAATCCACTCCTGGCAAATTGGTGCGAAACCAAAATCAGAAGACATATGAATGAACACATATGATACACCAAGAGCATGTAATTTATACAGTCAAAAAGTCACAGGGACAGGGCCAAATCGGAATTGTGGAGGGAGGACTTGCATAAGGTCATGTTGGGACCATTCCCATTAGATAACATGCAAGTTAAAATAGTCTAATTGCCTTTTCTGAAACGGTGGCTAAAGATAGACAATAAGGTAGCAATTTTGTTTAACTATATGCACAATCAAGTTTTCTCGCATAAGTCGTGCATCTCTTTTCCTGTTTTCCTGAATCGTTTCACCACTTCTTGTAAATTGGTTGAGCCAAGCCAACTTATCGCTGCATACAAGACCGAGTGTAAAGGACATCGTGGGTTGCAGCATTGCCAAAAATTTCCAACTTTGGCCAACCAACAACAAGAAAGTCGGAACAATTCAGCAGAAGCAAAAGCAGAAAACAGCTCGGGCATTAAAAGGAAAAAGGTTTGTTCACCAAAATGGGTGGAATCGCACCCATGCCCTTAATCTGCTAGTGCTACCTACTACTTTACACTCGTCGTCGGTTGGAAGCAGACAATGAAAGGGAGAACTCCCACACAAGGATCGCCCCATGGACTGGTCGCTGTATTAATTGAGCTGTACACTGACTCACTACATGGGCACGCCGAATCAGAGAAGCTGAAGCAATAAATTGAGCTGCATTTCCGGCGTATTTCCAATCCCTCCCGTGCGCCTGGCACCCAGCAAAGCACGCGCGCAGCTTTCTTGGCCGCACGGATGCCGCCTTAAATGGGTGCCTCGGCATAGCTTCCGCGCAGAATTGTACCGCCGCTACGAGCGTACATGCACTGATACTCTAGTACTCTACTGCTACAGCAGCAGGACTGGAATGGCCTCCTTCCAGCTCCAGGTTCGATCGGATTCCATGGCGTGGCGTGGTGGGGGACACGTACCGATGGTGGGCGCGATGTCGTCGTCGAGGTGGGCGGCGGCGACGAAGCTGACAAGGAGGCTGCTCTTGCCGACGCCCGAGTCCCCGATGAGCAGGATCTTGAACGAGCACTCGTGCCCGCTGCTTCCCGCCCCCGGCGACCCCATCCCCTCTCCCACTCCCTCAGATTCGGCTCCGCTCGATTCGGGCCGATTCGGCGGGATTGCGGGAAGCGCGAGGCGAAGCGGCGCGGAATGTGAGGCCGGCGAATTAAGGGCGAGGCGGCGGAGGAGTAGAGGGGCGAGGAGGCTGGAAGGCGGTAGCGCCGAGGACTGGAGGCGGCAGAGGAGACAAACGAACTGGTGCGCTGGCTTTGGCTGGGCAAGAGAGAGAGAGAGATGGGGTGCGACGGCTGGTTGGCTACTTATTGCAAGCCGTCCAGGCGCGGCGAGGTCGAGCCGGCCCGGGTGGAGTCGAGTTCGGGGGCCAGGTGGCGCGAGGACGGTCGGTCAGCGCGCGCGCGGCTGCCGCGGTGGCAGGAACCCGCGCCCGAGGCCGGCCACGCGTCCGTCCGTTTTGGGTGAAATCACACGCGACCGAAACGGATGCGCGGCGCGGGCGGGCGGGCGGGGTCTGGATCGTGTGTTTTGTCAGGAACCACTAAAGAGCGGCGCCAACAAAATCGATTTCTGCTCTCGTGTTGGGAAAATCTCGGGATAAACGGTGAACTAGAGTAGCTAATGCGAAAGTGTAGAGTAAACGTAGAGAAGAACTAGGATTTTCATTCATAGTCCTCTCGATTACATTGAGATCGTTCTTATAAATCCCATCAAAAACAAAAGCTAATAACGACAAAACTACCGATATTACTGTAAACAGTAACTGTAATTTTCTATTGCGATAAACAGTAAAAAACTTCATGATCGTCCGCCGTTGGATCTACATGAACCGAACTTCATGGTCGTTCATCGTTGGATCTACATGAACCACCATCTTGAAATCTAAAGAACTTCATAGTCGTCTGACGTTGGATCTACATAAACCGAACTTTATGGTCATCCGCCGTTGGATCTAAAGAACTTCGTGGACGCCCGTCGTTGGATCAACATGAACTTCATGGTCGTCCGCCGTTGGATACTGAATCGGTATCTTTGCCTCTCAGTCGTTGGATAACTGAATTGTTAGCTTCCCCCACCAGACTAGATTTCTAATATTCGGTGATCCTGACATTGCTTCCCCCTTGAGATCCTTGTCCTCAAGGATTGAATCTTGGAAAAACCTTGGCTATGAAATCAGCATCTTCCCAAGTACTTACCCCTCGTGGTAGATTAGCCCATCGGATGACTGGCTCCTTGTTCCTCGGGATTACCCTTTTCTCAATCACTGCCACGGTTCAATTAAGATATGCCCTTCTTCATCTACCAGAGGCAACTCCTTACTGGGTATTACCTTAGAACCAATGTGTCCTTTTAACTGGCTGACATGAAAAACTGGGTGGATTGGGCAGCCCTCAGGGAGTTACAACTTATATGAAGCTCTACCAATCTTCTCCAACACTCTAAAAGGGTCATAAAACTTAGAATGCAATTTCAATGTTCTATGCAGTCCAAATGCATTATGTCTGTAAGGCTGCATCTTCAAGCATACCATTCCTCCTACCTCAAAGTTTCTTTCAGTACAATGTCGATCAGCAAAGTATTTCATTCAGGAACTGGCATTTTCCATATTTGCTTTGATAGCTTCCAATGCAACTCTCCTGGACTGAATTCTTGCCCTTGCCTCATCACTCGTATGTTCTATCAGCATAGCTTCAGTGACAAGTGGTGGTTTCACGCCATATAATGTCTCAAATGGAGTCATATTCAAGGCTGTGTGAAAAGATGTGTTGTACCACCATTCTGCTTGAGACAACCAAGTATGCCACTTCTTAGGACTAGCAAAAGTCATACATCTCAGATAATTCTCAAGACATTGGTTAACTCTCTTGGTTTAACAATCGATCTGGGGTGGTATGCACTACTCAATCTCAGCTTGACTCCCAATGTTTTGAATAGTTCTTGCCACAAAGTGCTTGTAAATATTATGTCCCTATCGGATATGATTAATGTTGGTAGACCATGTAACTTGTAAATGTGGTCTAAGAACAGATCTACCACATTTTGTACTATAAATGGATGCCTAAGAGATAAGAAATGTGCATATTTTGTGAACTTATCAACCACAACCATGATCACATCTTTTTCTTCTGATCTGGATAGTCCCTCAATGAAATCTAAGGTGATGTGTGCCCAAGCCATGTTGGGTACAGGTAAAGGTTGGAGTAATCCTAGATATGGAACATTCTTTGACCTTTTCTTTTGACATATTGCACATTCTTTCACAAAAGCAATAGTTGCAGCTTTCATTCCCGGCCAATAAAATAGTAGTTTCAACCTTGATAGGTTGCTCTCCCCCAGAATGACCTCCCAATGCTGATTCATGAAAGGAGCTTAATATCTGTTTTCGAAGGTTTGTGCTTGCTCCAATGAAAATTCTTCCTTTATACCTCAATACCCCATTCGTCAGAGTATATGGAGGAGCACTCCTTGCATCAATCCTCAATTTCCTCTCAATTTCTTGGCAATTCTTATCATTCGGATAACTCTAGGTAACTTCAATGATCCATATTGGAATAGCCATTGTAATAGCCATATTTTGTTCAGAACAAGGAATTCGGGATAAGGCATCTGCAGCTTTGTGTTCTCTCCCTCTTCTATACTCCACCCTGTAATTGTATCCCATCAACTTGATCATGAGTTTATGCTGAATCCCCTCAATCAATCTCTGCTCAGAAATGTATCTTAAGCTTTGTTGGTTAGTTCTGATGATTAGGCTTGCCCCCCATGAGGTAATGCTTCCATTTCTTAACAGCCTCTCGTATAGCTAATGCCTCTTTATCATAAGTGGACATAGTTACTGCCTTTGGCCCAATTGCCTTGCTCATAAAAGATATTGGTCTACCTTCCTGCATGAGTACTACTCCAATTCCATAGCCACTTGCATCAGTCTCTAAAACAAAAGGCTAACCAAAATTAGGTAAGGCTAATACTGGAGCACTGATCAGACCTTCTTGATCCTCAGAAATGATTGCAGCTGCTCATCACCCCATTGGAAAGCATTCTTTTTTAGAGAACATTGGTTTACATTTCAATCCTAAATCCTTGATGAACCTTCTATAGTAACCTGCTAGCCCCGAGAATCCCCTCAACTGGGTTATATTCTTTGGTTGTGGCCAATCCCTGATTGCTATCACCTTTTCAGGTTCTGTTGCTACCCCAGCTTAGCTAATTATATGGCCCAAGTATTCCACTTGTAGTTGACCAAATACACATTTGCTTAACTTAGCAAATAACTGGTTGCTCCTCAACACTCCCAATACTTGCTGCAAGTGTTCTTTATGATCTTCCATATTAAAACTATAAACAAGGATATCATCAAAGAAAACCAATGCAAATCTTCTGAGGAAAGGTTGCAAAATCTTGTTCATGAGTTCTTGGAATGTGGTAGGGGCATTTGCTAACCCAAAAGGCATCACAAGGAATTCAAAGTAACCTGTGTGGGTGCTAAATGCAGTTTTATATATGTCAGAAGGTTCCATCCTCACTTGATGATATCATGATCTGAGATCTATCTTGGAGAAGTATTTGGCTCCATGCAACTCATCTAATAGATCTTCAATAATAGGAATAGGGGAGAATTGAGCGCTGGCTCAGTGGCGAGCACTGCCGGCGTGCGTGCCTCCCACCCGCATTCGAGCCACGGCTCAAGCGTGCATGTCTCGTGAGGAGGGCTGAGCTGGGGCTCAGTACCTCGATGAGGGTTGGGTTTGCTTTCTTCTTTAATGTGGGCGGAGGGTATCCCGGACATCAAAAAAAATAATAGGAATAGGGAACTTGATGAGGATATCAACCCTTTGGATACGACCACTACTCCACCTCCAACCAGGCGATTCGGCTGCGTCAAGCACTATTCTAACGTGCCGACGAATTTACTTCACTTATACATGGTGCTGCGACACATCACATTGGACCGAGAGCCTTGTATTTGTATTAATTATTTGGCCCAAAGGGCAGCCACCACTCTAGGTTATCTGGACCAGCCACCTCCTTGGCCTATTTGGGTCGGCCACCTCCTGGGCCGCCTCCACCCGAGTCGGATGCACTATTCATAGTTACTGTTCATGTGAACAGTAACCCTCATGAATAGTACCTCTTTGCTAGCTCTTAGACTTTTGCGGCTCCCCCTCTTCTATATAAGGAGGTTGCACCCCTTTAGTTTTACTCGATTTTGTTTAGTTAAAAGTTAGCATTGTTGCAACTTCGTGGATTGGCTTGTGTCGACTAGACCAACCATAATACCGCTTCAAAATCCCAACTCAATTCAATATTTCAATTCCTATTTGCAATTTCAGATTGCTTTATCTTTTTCTTGCGTGCTTCTTTGGTATATGCAGGAATCGACCTTCGTGGTCAGGTCATCCGGGTATTCGTGCACGGTTGATAATGACTTGTCAATCAATTCAGCGATTGTGTAGTTTCGATCCTTACGTGTTCGTAGCCAGAATCGTGAGAGTTGAGCGACGACTACCGAGTTTATAGTTCTCAACGAAAGATCGGGCCAACAATCGGACCTTCGGGTTCATCAGAACTTGTTATTGATTGTATTAGCATTCAATTGCATATAATTAATGCATAATCTCCAGGTTCCATCTTTTTTTCTTAACTAATATAGCGGGGGATGAATAAGGACTTACACTAGTCCTAATGGTTTGAGTCTGAAATAATTGCTCGATTAACCCCTCCATAGCATCGTTTTTGTAGTGAGGTAGCCTATAGGGTCTAGTATTCACAGGCCTAGCTTCAGGTATTAAAGGAATTGTGTGGTCACAATCTCTCACAAGAGGTAACTGATTCGGTTCCTGGAATACATCAGCAAACTTATCCAAAATGTGTTGAATCTCTGATGGTGTGGACTGTATTGTGACTCCAAATTTCAAGATAGCATAAGAATATATGACAGCCCCAATCACTCCTTTGCTCATCATCTTTTCCAACTGTATGGCATTGATAATACAATTTTCACTAGGATAAGTCTCATCAATAAACTTCACTATCTTTTTCCTTCTTTGCTAATGCTGAATTCCCTAGTTTTCATATTGAGGTTTACTGGACTATGGTTATAAATCCAATCACTTCCAAACACAATGTCATACCCTTTTAGCTCTAATAGCCTGAAATTATCTTGAAACTTCTCTCCTTGTATTTCATATGGACATCCCACGCATTGAGAGTTACTGCTTAATATACCGCCGTCTGCCATTGCCACTCTAATATGTGTATGATTGGTTATTTCACATTGAGATTTGAGGGTAGCCATCGGTGTAATGAAGGTAGTTGTGCTCCCACTGTCAACCAGAGCTATGCCACAGAATTTTCCTACCTTTACCTTCAATGTGAAAGTGTTGTCCCCTGAGCTAGTGCCTGAGATGGCATGTATTTATACCTGCAGTTCTTCACTCTCGTTCTGGTGCTCAGGACTGCTAGGAGGTGTAGTAAATTTTCCTTCTAAATTCTCCTCATTAGCCTCCTCCTCATCCTCGATGGTAATCAAGTGAATCTGCTTTTGAAATTTGCATACTCTGCTGTGACCGGATACCCAAGGTTCACTGCATCTAAAACATTTACCTCCATTCCACTTACTTACACTGTTTGCAGTGGCTTTATCACTGAGCTCTTGCTTAGCTCCTGTGGCTTTCCATTTGTTTTGTGTGTTACCATGAATTTGTCCCCTTGAATTGTTACTAGGGTTCCAGTTAGTACTTCTCTTGTATGATGAACTATTTTCATAATTCCTTGCATGGGAGTAAGCCTCCACCAGTGTTTTAGGCTCTAATGATTTAGAGGTGTTTTGATGTATCCCTTCAATCCTGACACAAAATATTCCAAGAAATATCCTTCCTTAAGAGCTGGATTGTTCCTTTTTACTAAGGTCATGAGATTCTCAAACTTATCGATGTAAGCCACCACTGTTCCCTCTTGACTCAATCCTCTCAATTACTATGTAACTTCATACCCAGTCTCTGCTGCAAACCTCTTTTTGATCATAATACAAAATAATTGCCATGATAGATGTCTAGTATCTATTACATTACTACTGATCCATTGATCAGCTTTTCCTGTGAGGTATACTTCCGCTATGGAGACTTTCTGCTCATCAGAGATCTTAGCCAATTCAAAATATTTCTAAGCCTTTCTGATCCAAGCCTCGGGCTATTCTTCATCAAACATAGGGAAAACCAATTTAGGACCCCCTACTGAATTGCTGATTATACTGATTTCCACTTCTTTTCCAGACTTGCTGGGCATTGATATTGACTATGATAGTGTACCTCTGGGGCTCTTGGCCATGGTTGGTAGCCCTGAACTTCATGTGTGAGTGGTGGAGCATAGCTTACTGAATAGTATGGGTTGTAGTTTTGGGCAGGTAAATAAGGTGGCAAATAAGGTGGGTTGGAACTGACATACTGAGGTGCAAAACTTTCATTTGCCATAACCATAGGATACATACTAACTCCAAAGGTTCCATTAACTACATTCGGTAATTGACTCCCCAATTGACCAGACAGATTCAGCCCAGGCACATTTCCAATCGAAGTTTGCGGAAACAAAATGGGGCTAGTCCCGGGTGTCAATGGAATATTAAAAGGTATAGGAATTGTAACTTGTGTCGAAGGAGTTGTGTTCGCCATAGTTGTGTTTGCCATAGGAAAGACTGAATGCCCGCTTCCAGGGGTCGTATACAGGTGTTCCGCCAAATTGGGTGGTCTGACCTATGGATGGCCACGCAGCTGACTGTCATCACCTTCTACTGCAGACAAGTTACTCACCACTTCTCCATCCCTTTTCTTCTCCATCAATGACCTCAACATCTCCATCTTCAGATCCAACTTGGATGAGTTTTCTTGAACCTTCTCCTGAAACGGCCCCATCTGGATATGAACTTTTTCTGATTGCTCATCTATTTGCCGCTGCATACGAGTCATTTCTTTCTTCATCGCCTCAAGATCTGCTATGGATAGCCCGAACTCTTCCTCACTAGATCTACCAAGCTTCGGCATCTTGTAGATCCAATCGCTCACAATCCACTAGTTCCGAGAGTCAACATGGCTCTGATACCAATCTGTCAGGAACCACTAAAGAGTGGAGCCAACAAAATCGATTTCTGCTCTCATGTTTGGGAAATCTCGGGATAAACGACGAACTAGAGTAGCTAATGCAAAAGAGTAAAGTAAAGTAAATGTAGGGAAGTACTAGGGTTTTCATTCATAGTCCTCTCAATTACATTGAGATCATTCTTATACTTCCCATCAAAAGCAAAAGCTAATAACGACAAAATTATCGATATTACTGTAAACAGTAACTGTAATTTTCTATTGAGATAAACAGTAAAGAACTTCATGATCGTCCGCTGTTGGATCTACATGAACCGAACTTCATGGTCGTCCGTCGTTGGATCTACATGAACCGCCATCTTGAAATCTAAAGAACTTCATGGTCGTCCGTCATTGGATCTACATGAACCGAACTTCATGGTCGTCCGCCGTTGGATACTGAATCGGTATCTTTGCCTCTCAACCGTTGGATAACTAAATTGTTAGCTTCCCCAAACCAGACTAGATTTCTAATATTCAATGATCCTAACAAGTTTGGCTTCGTGTACCGTGATTTTGACCGTTTTTGGCGTATCGACAGGAGGCGCTTGCGCATACGCACGTCGCGGGTGGGGTGGGTGGGGTTTGGGTCGGGTTGAGCACACTGGAGCTGGCTGGTGTTGCGGCCGGCGCGGTCACGGGGAAGCGGGTGCGTCGGGGCGTTTTCTCGGTACGTTGTGGTGGGTGTGACGGGTTTTCGATGGGGGTTGTTCTTGACTGAAAGGCGATGAGCACGAAGAATTGAGTTAACATAGGATGTACTACCTACATTTTACAACATTTGTCATTTTTTATGGTCTCTAAGGTTATTTTTTTACTGCTAATTTTATACCGATACATTTTATAAAATATCATGGAAGTATAACATTATAAAAGTATTTTTTATGGCAAATATACTAATTTCATTTTAATACAATCAACCTAAAAATAATTATTGATTAAAGATTATAAAGTTTGACCGATCTAAGTCAAATGCCAACTATAAACAGAGGGAGTAACGTAGGATGCGTGGGATACCTGTTGATGGGGATGGAATTGCACGAAAAATACGTACATCACAATCATACGGGACACCTTGGCATGCACACGTGTGCTCGTTTATTAGCTGTGTGTGTGAGTACGACATTGTTATGTGTTCGGTCTAAAAAAAGCATTGTTGTGTTTTAGCATGCGTACTCGTATTTGCCATTTGTTATCCGGAGCTAGACCTGGGAGTTGAGCCAAACCATTCAGAGCCGGCACGAGGCCCGGCCGGCACAGTACGGTGTGCCGGTAGGGCACTAACAGGTGGCCGGGCGGGCTTGCGGACGTGGCACAACGGGCGGCACAGCACGACCAATGGGGTCGTGCTCTGGCACGGCGGCACGCCAAGCCTACACAGTCGCACCACATTTGCATCGGTGTCGCTAACTCGCCATCTTTGTCAACTGAGGATGCGCTCGGCGTGCCATCTTCACTGCCACCGCCGTCGGGAGAAGGGGAGGTGGGGGAGGCGGCCAGGCAGGGGAGGCGGTAGGGGTTGTCGTTGGGGATGGGGGGAGGGGGAGAAGGGGGAGGCGGCAAGGGGAGTCACCGGGGGTGGGGGAGGCCAGAGGCAAAAGGGGGACGCGGGGAGGCGCGGCGCTGGGGGTGGGTCGTGGCTCGTGGGGGAGACTAGAGATGGGGGAGGTGGGCGAGATGGGGGATGCGGCTGGGGGAGTCGGGGAGGTGCGGCACTAGGGGTGGGCCGTGGGGGGAGGCCGGAGATGGGGGAAGTTGGATCAGAGTTGGGGAGAATAGATGGGGCCATAGGGGTATTGCCGGGTGGGGAGATGGAATGGGATTGGAGTGTTGGACTATGGGAGAGAGAGACCGAGAGAGAGACCAAAGATTAGAGACAGTGACACAGAGAGATGGAATGGCTCCTGCAGTTTTTTGTCGGCGCACTTGTGGTTGTACAGACGAGTAATTTTCCCTGCTCTCACATAGAGTAGACTGCACTCAGTCACATTGGTACTTTGTACTTCATGTTTTTTGAAAGAAGGCAGCAACACCAGGCACAAACACAAAGCTAAGAGGCAATGGGCAAGACCATGAGACAACGGCTCTCGTGAGTCGTGAGACATGATAGGACACAATTTGATAGGATAAGATATGATGAGGGAGAGAGAGGCAACGAGCAAAACAACAGCTCTATGCAAGATTCTTTCTCTTCGACGCTTTGTGCCTATAAAAACGAATGTCTGCAACTCATTTCTTCACAACACAAAGCTCAGCTTGTCTTTTGCTCATTTATTCACCACCGAGCGAAGCATATTTGCCATTCTTTGATTCTCTCTTTGCTCTAATGCTCTGTACAATAGAAAGCATGCTACCAAGGAATCGAAGCGTGAAGCCAACGGAGGGAGTGGCGGAGCTCGGTAGAGCTATGCTATCGAGAAGACGTAGCACGAAAGCAGCAGCGGGAAGAGAGAGAGACGCTCAATCTCACGCCACACAATCTCCCACCGCTCCCCTAGTCCTTCTCCCCCCACCTCTCCCATCGATGCTCGTCAACTCTCCCTAGGCATAGGGGACTACGACATGGATGACCGTCATATGGACAGTACAGAGGGATACAAAGAGTACCAACGTGGTTCAGACCCAATGGAGATGCCAGACTTCAGTACCCTGTCCACGGATGACAATATTGGTGGGTCCGCGCCCGACAGCAGCAGCGCCGAGCGAAGGACGTAGTGCGGAAGCACATGACCTGGAGCGAGGAAATTCGAGACAGCCAAACGGTAGAGATCGCAACTTGTAATTATTACAAAACTCAATTAACTACTCGTACAGGTGGAGAGACGGAGCACTTGAACCGACACTACAAAGCATGGTTGAAAAAGATAGGGGCGCACACGCGAGGTGAAGGAGTCTAGACGCAGCTCAACTTCGAGGTTGATGGCTCTATAAGTACTTGGGCATACAACCCTCATTATACCCGTGAGGAAATTGCTAGATACATTGTTTCTGAGCATCAACCGATTAGGATGGGTGAAAGTCGCTCATTCGAAAGAATAATCTAACACGATGGTACCAACATGTTAGTAGGAGAACGACATCATCTAATATTTTAGAAATGTATAGTAGAGAGCTACCAGCACTAAAAGAAATTTTCCTAAAAGTTCAGTACTCTTTTGCTTTAACTTCGGATATTTGGACATCATCACACCAGACAACTGTCTACCTTGGTATTGTAGCCCATTATTTAGATGATGAGTATAAGCTAAACAAGAGAGTCATAAGGTTTAAGTTAATTACTGAATCACACACGGGAGATGCCATTGCCGAGCTTATACTAGGGGTAATTGAGGATTTTCAAATAGTAAATAAGATTGTTTCTATAATTCTTGATAACGCATCGGCGAATACGACGGCTATGAACATCCTCACCCCAAAGTTGCAGACATATATCAGTGGATATGTTCTCCACTAGATATGCGTATGTCATATCCTCAACCTCGTTGTGCAAGATGGTATAGATGTGATTGACATTTATTTGAACAATATCCGCGATGCCATTCATTTCCTCTCAAGTTCAAAGGTGGTGGTAGCCCGATTCGCGGAGTATTGTGTAGCCAATGATAAGACCCTAAGAAAATTCAGTCTTGGTATGAAGGTGAGGTGGAACTCAACATACATTATGCTGAAGAAGGTACAAGGGTATGAACATATTATATCTATCTTTGTCAATGCTAACTCAGATAAGGTGATAGTTGCTAACTCAGATTGAAAAATTATTAGTCATTTTTTAGAATTTTTTAAATCTTCCTACAAAGCAACTAAGACTCTATCTGGTATTCACTACCATATCTCTTACTTAGTTATAAATTTTATTTGGCTAACTGCATATAAGTTTGATAAATCCAAGGGGCATCCCCTTTAAGGTCATGTTGTTGTAGCAATAGAAGAAAAATTTGTTAAATATTTTGGATCTATTTCACACTTATATTGCTTTGTTATCATCTTGGATCCTACAAAAAAAATTAGCAGGTTTGCAGATAGCTATGGAGGGAATAAGCGAGTGTCTCGGCTTTGATTTCTTTGAAGCTTTTGAACATGTCATAAAGGAATTTATTCATGTTTTCCGCTTGTACCATGACAAGCTTGGTAGCAGCACGAGATCGAAGGCCTCATAGCAGACGTATCCAGCCAAGACAAGCTTGACAATACACTTGTGGAAGAAGCTAAAGGACAAGTCTAGTTCTTCACCCTCTCAGTCTTAGGTGCTCCCTAAGTGGAATTCTACCTCAGAGCTGAACCACTACCTGGAGCATGATTTTGCAAACATCGACCCTAATCTTTCCGACAGAGGTAAGTTAGACTTGCTCGATTAGTGGAAGAACAACAAGCGAATATTCCCTGTGCTACGCCATTTCGCACGAGATGTTCTACTGGTTTCGGTGTCCTTCTTCTCTTCAGAAGAGACGTTCAGCATGGTAGGAAGAATAATTGAAGAAAAGAGCTCATCCCTCATGCCCAAGATGGTGGAGGCAATCACTTGCCTTAAGGACTGGGAATTGGTAAAAAAAAACGACATTAACTAGAGGATCCTAAGATCGTAGAGGCGTTAGCCGATCTCAATGTCGAGTAGCCGACATGTATGCATGAATGTAGTTACTGTACTCTTTTTCTTACCAAGGAAATCCCACACTGGGGCGTAAGGTTTTTAACGAGGCAGTAACAATATGTGTGTAAAAATATCAATGAAATTTCATTCCCCCCCTAATTTTTAAGTGACCATAATTTCACATAATTGTGGTTTCACAAAAAGAAATAATTAATATATATTTTTATTCTTTTTATCTCTAGTAAACAACTATTTGTAGAATTCAATTGTGATCTTGGTAATGTTCAAGGGGCAATTAATATATCAAAACTGTATATGTTGCAATATTATCTTTTTTCTTTTTTTCTTTCTTTTTTTCATTGCTTTTCTTCTATTCCCCTTTCTTTTCTTTCTTTTCCCCTTCTTTTCTTTCTTTTCGATGCCTCACTGGTCAGTAGCGAACTGGCAGTGGCACATCTCTGCCTCTCCAACTCTCCAAGTCTCCATAGTCCATAAGCCATGTCTCCATCGGTCATTCAGTGCGATCTAGTCCCTGCTCCTTGCTGCACTGACGCAGTGCCACTGCCGACCACATGCTACTCTCTCTCTCTCTCTCTCTCTCTCTCTCTCTCTCTTCTTCTTCTTCTTCTTCTTCTTCTTTCTTCACTTCTTCCCCAAATCGCAATCCTCCATCTCCATGGCTTGGCTGGCTCCATTGCTCCTCTCCTCATACCTCAGCCCAGCTGCCCAAGGTGACAAGGCCCAAAGCCGCCGCCTCCTGCCTCTAACCCCAATCGAGATCGCGATAAGGAGGCGGCCCCAACAATGGCGACACGGGCTCGCGGCGACAAGGACAGTGGCACGGCTTAGACCAGTATGGCCCGACGGTGGCAAGACGGGCCAACGTGCCGTGCTAAGCCTCACCGACGGATGTCCGTGCCAGCCCAGCCCAGCCCAGCCCAGGGAGCTTGCCGTGGCCCGCGGCCCGTGCCGTGCCGGTGCCGGCTCGGCTCCCACCTTGGGTACTACTTCACTTGATCACTTGCACGGAGGGGCAATATTTAAAGGCATCCTCTGCTCGAAGAGTTGTAGTGTGGCGCCAAAATCCACATAATTTAATTTAATTTAATTTAATCGCTCGGTGACTAGCGAAAGGATTTGAGTTGACGGGAATCAATCCTTTGCTTGCACTATTGTTCACCACTTCACTGCAGAAACGATGTGAAATGCGGATGCATTGCCCCCCTACCTCCATCCTAACCGTCTGATCAACGACTCAGCGCTTCAGATCGGCTGTCTTGCGGTGCTATTCCTACAGTGCTCAAAGTTTTCTGCCTTGTCTAGGTGCAGGAGTGCAACACCGGTACGATGAGCAGAGCAGGTAAGAACGTAAGAGTCAAGGGTAACACTGTAAGAGTCAAGGGATACGAATCTGCACTAATATACACTTGAACGTGCTGCCCAATTTATAGAATTAAAATGGATATAAATACAATGCCTTTCTACAACATACTGCAGAAAGTGGAGCTTATAACTCCCATCAACAGGGACAAAAGATACCTGCACCAACCAAGTTCATGGAAGCATAGTTTGCTCTGACAGGAAACCATAAATAAATCCAGGATTACATACAGAGGAGGGGACTCCAGAACGATTTGCAGAATTGCAGTTGCTCACGGAAGTGGCAGTGATTGAGGACTGCGCTTCTACTTTCACTTGCAGACAGTACACAGTCAACGGTCATATCCAAAGGTATTTTCTGTGGAAAAGTGCATGACCATCCAAAGTTATATTTTGATAGAAAAACTAAAGTTCTTTACAGTATCTAGGTCAAGCCAAGCAATGAGCTTGCCTTAAAAAAAGCCAAATAATGAAGTAATGAAGGACCAAGTTCCAGATAGACAGTCCAATATGGCAATACCTACTCTTGAAGCTGTACATGAAAACAACCCATGTGATCCATATTTTAGTCAGGCAGATGCAATAATAAATTTATGTTTTTATGTGCTTTATCACATAGGAATCCACAATGTATCAATCCCACCATGGAACACATTTTTACTTAGGTGTGACAAGAATTCTATGCTAAAAATAGTTTGGTTTCATGGAAATATGGAATCAATAATACGAACCATTTTTGTATTTGCATCAAGGAATAACCTTAACATCTTATTTTCTTGGAAAAGATCAAACCAAGTAGAACAACATAACTGATATGATATGGCCCTAAAAAGATGTCGCATACCATAGTCTCTTGCTTACTGCATCAGGTAGAAAATGAACGTTTGCGCCTCTGAACATCAAACTCGACATCAATGAGGCCAGTTATACCAGCTTTGATCTTCTGTCCTACTCGGACGGGACCTACACCCTCAGGAGTACCTGCAGAGGATACCATGAATAACCCACAAACAGATCTTCCAATGCACTAAACCAGCTGTATGTAGAAACAATGTCATTACCGGTTAATATCACATCACCCTCCATTAATGTCATGATGGAACTGATATAACTGATTAAGAAAGGAACCTTGAATATCATATCACTCGTAGGTCCCTTCTGCCTAAGTTCATCATCTACCTGGATATGGTTGCTCAATGCTCATTAATGGTATGTCATATCTTCTATTACTTCAGGCGGCAACAAATAGGTTCAGTACATATTTTGCATAATTACCTTTAGCCAGAGCTCTAGATCATCGGGATTATTGACAGCTGATTTCGGAATCTGTTTAGAGGAGAAACCATAATTAAAAAGTGAAAAGCATATCTTATCACAATAATGGAATTACCAATACCATGTTAAGTCAATAGAATGCCATGGAGAACATTCAAAGCATGGAAGCCACGAGCCCACAACAGAGGGGGGTGTCAATTCGTTACCACTATCCTATTTTTTTTCATGATATGGACTTATTTCCTAGTACTCCTATGCTTTGTTTCTATCTGTGAATAATCATAAAGAGGATTAGATCGTATTCCATGTTTTTGACTGACTAACTTTAATATGATACTTAGGTATATTACAAACAGCATACAAATGAAAAAATAATAATGCCCCGAGTCACCTACCATACCGTTCTATTTGAGTAAGAGAAACCATTGCTTACCACTGCACTAATTGGAGTAAAGGTGTCCTGTGCTTTACCCAAAGTCCAAGGAAGACCTGCAGACTACAAATTTCATTGGTTAATAAGTACCAGAAAGTACAAGATATGAAAATATCTTACATTAAGGGGCTGTGGGTTTAGTTCATGAGAATACAGGTCATGCCGATCAATTAATTACTACATATTTTGCACAAAAGTAGGTCCAAAAACCATGATGTATAATTTATTGGATGGAAGATAGTAACATGTAACAACTAGCATGTTGTGAACCTTAGTTCATAACAGGGTAAACACCGCGATTGGAGAGACGAAGGGGATTAGGGCTTAGACTATTGTATTCTTATTGCTTGATTGATAATGAATACATACTATCCCATTTATAGGGACACGTCTAAAAAATAATATATAAGGAAACCTATCAATTCAATCTAATTTTTTCAACTATTAAAAATAACGACAACAATTATACATCAAGTCGCTAATAAATAAAACCCTATTGCGCTAACAATAACTAGATAGATAAGAAATCGGTATGGAGGTGGTGATCGATCCATGCAAGCAAATGGGCGGTATGGACATTACGCATTGGTCATTCACACATTCATACCCCTAATCGTGATCTTCATCTTAGAAACATCCTTCATGTTCCTAAAGCTTCAAAGAGTCTTGTTTACGTTCATCGTTTTTTCACGATAACCAAGCTTATTTTGAATTCCATCCTAATTTTTTCTTGATTAAGGATCAGGCAACGAAGCAAACCCTGCTGCAAGGCAAGAGTGAAGGGGGTCTTTATCCTCTCTCATCCATTAGCTCGAGAAAACAAGCCTTTGGTGTCTCAAAACCGTCCTTGTCTCAATGGCATAGTCGGCTAGGTCATGCATCACCATATGTTATTCAACGTGTCATTAGTTACAATAATTTGCCTTGTTCTTTAGAATCAAATAAAAGCTCAGTTTGTAATGCCTGTCAGCAGGCAAAGAGTCATCAGCTCCCGTTTTCAAGATCTCCTAGTGAGTCTAGTGTTCCTTTAGAACTTGTTTTCTCTGATGTGTGGGGACCTGCCTCAGAATCTGTGGGCAGAAATAAATATTATGTCAGTTTTATTGATGATTTTAGTAAGTTCACTTGGATATACTTGCTAAAACACAAATCTGAAGTCTTCCGAAGTTCCATGAATTCGAACCTTGTTGAGAGATTGTTCACAAGAAAATTATCTCTGTTCAAACAGTTAGGGTGGTGAATATGAGAAACTCAATTCTTTCTTTCAAAGAATAGGAATCTCTCATCGGGTTTCCTGTCCTCACACCCACCAACAAAATGGCGCTGCAGAACGTAAACATAGACATATAGTTGAAGTTGGCCTTGCTCTCCTTACTCATGCCTCCATGCCCCTTAAATTTTGGGATGAAGCCTTCATTGCTGCCACTTACTTGATAAACCGCACACCTAGCAAAGTTCTACATTGGTCCACTCCCTTGGAACGCCTCCACAACACCTCTCCTGATTATTCCTCTCTTCGTATCTTTGGATGTGCGTGTTGGCCTAATCTTCGTCCTTATAATAATCACAAACTTCAATTCCGCTCAAAACAATGCGCTTTCCTTGGCTATAGCAATCTACATAAGGGTTCAAGTGCCTAGATATTCCAACTGGAAGAATTTATATCTCTAGAGATGTTGTTTTTGATGAGGAAGTCTTTCCTTTGCCAAACTTTATCCCAATGCAGAGCAAGACTTGATGCGAGATTCTCCTCCTTCCCAATGAATCATCACATTCTATTGATCAAGGGTGAAAATGTGTTTGATCAATCTGCTGCTACATGTCCTGATAATCCTGACTTGGCTAATTCTATTGAACTAGATGAGTTTTCAGGACAGATTGATGGAGAACAGAACACGCAGTCTCGGTGATGATCTTTGTGCCACTGCATTTGCAACCGTGGTGCCACGAAACCACCCATAACTCAAGTCTACAGCGGCGTCCTAAAGTTGCAGCATCTACATCTGAGCATGAGCATGAGTTAATGTTTTCTACTCAGGAAGAAACTGCTGGTAATAATGAACTTTCTCCTAGCAGCATGGCATCTCCCTCATCTGATAACAGCATACCTCCACAAGCTCCTATAACACCGGCTTCTCAGCATCGTCCGGTAACAAGACTACAAAGAGGTATCATTCAACCTGCAGTCTTTACTGATGGTAGAGTCAAATACACTGATGGCCGAGTTAAGTATAGCTTTCTCACATCCAATGGAGAACCATGCACTGTAGAAGAAGCTTTGAAAGATAAAAATTGGAAAGAGGCTATGGATGTGGAGTACATGGCACTAAAAAATAACAATACATGGCATTTGGTTCCTCCTAAGAATGGAATGAACTTGATTGCAAATGGGTCTATAAAATTAAAAGGAAGGCTGATGACAGTATAGATAGGTACAAAGCTCGTTTAGTTGCAAAAGGTTTTAAACAAAGATATGGGATTGATTATGAAGATACTTTTAGTCCTGTTGTTAAGGCAGCATCTATTAGAATTGTTTTGTCCATTGCTATTTCACAAGGCTGGAGCCTTCGTCAACTTGATGTACAAAATGCGTTTCTTCATGGTGTCCTTGAGGAAGATGTGTATATGAAGCAACCTCCTGGGTATGAAGAAAAGACACATAAGGACTATGTTTGTAAACTGGACAAATCCTTGTATGGTCTTAAACAGGCGCCAAGAGCATGGTACTCAGGACTCAGTGAAAAACTGCAAAAGCTTGGTTTTACTCCCTCCAAAGCTGATACATCCTTGTTCTTTTATAGGAAAGGAAGTATTGTTATCTTCATGCTTATTTATGTTGATGATATAATTGTTGCTAGTTCAAATCCTGATGCTACTGCAGCCCTACTTGACAATTTGAGATCTGAGTTTCCTCTAAAAGACTTGGGGGAGCTACATTACTTTCTGGGTATTGAGGTCAGGAAAGTACAGGATGGAATCCTTCTAACTCAAGAAAAGTATACTGCAGATTTGCTGAAGAAAGTGCAGATGTATAACTGCAAACCAGCAAATACTCCTATGTCGGTAAATGATAAGTTAACAGCACAAGGAGAAAACTTGGGACAGAAGACAGCACCAGGTACAGAAGTGTTGTTGGGACATTGCAATATTTGACATTAACAAGACCTGATATCTCCTTCTCAGTGAATAAAGTCTGTCAATACTTGCATGCTCCAACTATTTTGCACTGGGTGGCAGTCAAAAGAATCTTAAGATATCTAAAGAATACTCTAGGTGTTGGACTGAAGATAAGTGCATCGTCATCCATGCTTGTCTCAGCTTTCTCAGATGCAGATTGGGCTGGCTGTTTAGATGATCGAAGATCGACCGGAGGTTTTGCTGTTTTTCTAGGAAAGAATCTTGTCTCATGGAGTGCAGCAGCAAGCAACGGTGTCAAGATCTAGCACGGAAGCTGAGTATAAGGCAGTAGCTAATGCTACAGCTGAAATTATGTGGGTGCAAACCCTTCTCAAGGAACTTGGTATAAACAGTCCATCTGTAGCGAAGTTGTGGTGTGATAACATTGGTGCAATGTATCTCTCAGCTAATCCAGTCTTCCATGCCCGTACAAAACACATTGAGGTGGACTATCATTTTGTTCGAGAAAGAGTCAAGAATAAGCTACTGGATAATGAGTTTGTATCTTCAGGTGATCAAGTTGCAGATGGATTCACCAAGCCACTTCCAATAACACAGCTTGAAAAGTTCCAGTACAATCTCAACTTAGATAAGTTGTGATTGAGGGGGACTGTTAGAGATTGAGCCGTGATTGAGTCTATCTCCTATATTTGGAAACTGATCCTAGAGATAGACTCAATCTCCTATATTTAGTATCTGTTCTAAATATGTAATCTGAGCCGTGAAGAAAGGTGCAGATCTGGTTATGAATAGAAAGTATAGATTAGCTCAATGTAATAGATAGAAAGGAAACCAGACCTGCTATTCTTCACGGCTCCTCTCCTCTGTAATCTTTCGGGTGTTCTCCACCCTATATAAACACGAAGGGATCGGCAGGGATCCTTACGGCCAATAGAGCTTTTATCACATATCTAACCAACTATTCTTTATTCTAGGAAACCAATCAGCACAAACGGGAAGCAAAGAGCTACAGTACCAACAGGTACTGTTCATGCATCACTACAGTACCACATTGCTTTTCACGCTCACCTTGCTGCAATATCGTGCACATAACAACTTCACCCCCTTTGCAAGACATCTCGTCCTCGAGCTGTTAGATGGCGGCCATGGACAAAACCCGTCATGATCCCACGTTGAGGACAAGTTGCATCGTCGATGCTGCGTTGGGTGTAGGATCAACGGCTTTAGCAGGGAGGTTGTGGCGCTAGCCGATGTTGAGGAAAATGCCAGTGCCATGGGAACCTATGAGGGGCAGCAATGTCGTTGTTCCCATCACGGAACACGACAACATCGCTATCCCCCACCCGACCACCGTCGTGCTCCACCGCGCCATTGACACGGCTTTGGCCGGCAACAGAACAGATGTCGTGATGGCACTGACAACGTGACAGAAGGTTGTTGCAGCGTCGTGGCCACCTTCAGATGCGACGTTGGAAGGGGCGACGGCAAGACCAACAGTGGTGCTGGTTTCGGAGCCGGAGGTGATGATGCTGGTGGTGATGCCGACACCGGTGGTAGCGCTGGTGGCTCGACCAGCGCACCCTTGATGCTTGTTGTTGTCATAAAAACAACCTCCACTCTAGTTGGCTCACCGAACATCACATTCTCCAAGCTTGCAAGCAGCACATCGTGGTTATCAAGGCGATTGTTCATGGTGACCAATTGTGCCAGGATGTAATCCAACTTGGTGTTGATCGTCATGGAATCGAAGCCCCGCTGTTGGTCATTGATGACAGAGCAGCAGTTGGCTCATACCAAATGTTGTGGTCGTTGTTGGGGTACGGGTTTGAGGACCGAAGGTAGGGCGTTTGCACTTATCTAACCGCCAATAGGGCTCTTCCCTGTCGAGGTAGTGAGACTCTAAGGCCTGATTAGCCAGGGAGACGAGGGATCGCCCTCCAAGCTCGACCGGGACTCTTCCCGACGAACAAGGAGGTTTTGATCTTTAGCCAACCAGTTAGGGACTAACTTTGTTTATTTCTTTACTTCCTTGATAATAGATACATGTTATCCCTTTTATAAGGACGATCTGACTTGACCACTAAGAAATAATCTATAAGAAAACTTATCTCTAACAATCCAATTTAATAATAACTTGCCTAACTAATAAATACTACCAAACACCTAATAGATAGATTCCTAAACAACAAATCCTGCCTAATCCGCGCGACACTACAGTCACGTGCTACAGTACACACGATGCTTGATATTTGACTGTAACATTACACCCCTCGCGGCAACAACTAGCCCAAACAAAAGTAGGTCCAAAGAAGCAACAATAATAGAAAAGGTAGAACAAGACCAAAGAAACTACAAGTGCTAGGGCACACCTTAGCGGCAGATTGAAGTTCCCTTGCAGTCATGTCCAAAGCAAGTGCATAACCTGGGAAAGCCAACGATATAAGTAGTTATATTACTTTGTCACCACTGAAAAAACTCAATAACATTTTATTGACTTGTACTATTGTCTAATGATGCATGCTACATTAATAGGCAGCACACAGAGTGAACCCCAAACTGCTTAGTTTTCTGGAGTACTAAAAGAAACAGGGGAAACCAACCAAACAAGACTACATATAGCCAAACAAGACTACATATAGCCAAACACTGGACGCCTTTCACTCAAGTCCCCTCTCATGAAGAACTCAGATTACAAATAGATGTCTAGTCAGGCCATTTGCCACCATGAGTATCGAGAACACATCCAGCACCCAACAGCACATCAAAATGCAATTTTAGTTCAGGAATTCTATGTGCTACTAAGATATTTTCATCGACCCGTCCATGGCAAATCAGGCATTGAACAAGCATGATGACCAAGACCTTGCCTATTCTAAATTCCACATTTGCATTTTCCACCAGGCTTGGCAAATATCAAGAGATAATATGTATTTGGAATTGCTAAAAGTCACTGTCCTCCTTCTCTCCCAGACCCAGACTAAAGCCCAAATCATTCTGACTGCTGAATCCAAGTTCCCGCAGTTTTTAATATAGCATGGGGCATATCCTAGTTTTTTTTAGCTAAACAAAGCGACATGAATTGTCAAACTTTGCAATTACACTAATTTTCCTCCACGAACGAAAATGTAAAACCCTCTTGCCGCACAACTGCTCAACTGATAATTTCCTCAGATCACTTGTCGCAACACAGTTCTTAAGAACGGTAATCGCGTAGGGAAGGCGTCCCCTTGTTAGTATTCATTTCGTCAGTGTGCATCTTAGTTACCTCCGACAAAGTCCATGGCGGATGCCTCGGGCACGTCGCGCGCGCGTCGGGAGATGAACACGGCGAGCTCGACCTCGTGGTGCAGCGACTCGAGCGGCTCGGGCACCTCGATGGCGGCGCCGGCCACGCCGGCGTGGAGGAACGACGAGGTCGGCTTCAGGAACAGCACCGGCTCCTGCAATCAACGCAACACGGCCACCGCCGCGACCGGATCAGAGACCGCGCAGGAGGAAGGGTGCCCAGAGCCCGGTGTTTTGGGATCGGAGCGGAGGGGATCAGATCAGAGGGGAGTGGACCTTGGGGACAGGGTTGCCGAGCTCCTTGGCGTGGGCGACGTAGTTGCGCCCGACCCCGACGATCTTCGTGCTCACCGCGAGGAGCCTCTGCGCCGCCGCCGCCGCCGCCATGGCCGCCCGGGAGAGCTGCGGCCTGCGAGTTGGGGAGGCCTCGAGGTGGCTTGGCTGGTGACGTCTAGCAAACGACGACAGGCTCTGACTGGACGGCTAGTCGGAGGCTGAAGTGGACGCATGGTTTTCCCGGAAATAAATTGGGCCTAGTTGGCCGTTTGGGCTGCTACATAGGAAGGGCCCAGTTGATAGGCCTCCTGAGTCTGGCCCTTCTACTTCGACTTGAATGTTTTCACTCTCTTAGTCTCTTTTTTTAGTAAATTTAAAAAAAACCTCAGGTTTTAAGGTATTAATAACATAAAACTTTATGCTTTAAGTTTTTTTTAGAAAACCATAGGTTTCGAGGCAAACCATAACACATAACCTATTTTCCCGTTCGTCGACGCCACCTCCTTCCTCATCGTTTCCGACGACATCCCGTGATGCTAAAAACGCCTTCTTCGCATTCCCCATTCCTCCGGTGAGTTCCTCCAAAATCCGTCTGCTTCACCATGTGTCCTTTGCCCTGATATACACTTTTACACTTTTGATTTCACGTTTTCGTCCATCGTGCGTCGAGTCCTCTCTCTCTTCTCTCTCCTCTCTCCTCTCTGGTCGCCGCTCTTTGTCGGCCGATTGCGCCGCCACCGATGAGCTTCTTCGTTCATCTTCACCACCATCTTACTCCTCGCATTGCGTTCTACGTCGTGATTCTCTCCCTTTCCGGAGTGTCACCGTAACTCCATCGTCACTGGGTCCGAGCTTGTGCTGCCGCTTGGAGCTCGCCATCTGCTAACTCCGACATGCCCTTTGATGGAGGTGGGGTTCCCGATCTTTCGATGAGATTGATAAATATCGATTTTAGTGGAGGTGACTCTCGCGATCCGACTACAACCGTACGACGACGCTTGCGCCTTAGCAATCGTTGAACCAACTCCGCGACGTTATTGACCGTGCTGGAAACGCGATCAACGACCACGAAGGCCTATTCTCGCATGCAATCGAAGAACACGCAAGAACAAGATAAAACGCAATCGAAATTGCAAATATGGATTGAAATATTTATAAATTGGGATTAGAAAGTGTCTTGTGGTGGTCATCCGACACAACTGAAGAACAGAAGTTTGCACAATGGTTAAACCTTAACTCAACGAAATCCAAGAAAACTAGAGGGGGTGTGGCCTCCTTATATAGGGGAGGAAGAGCCACAAATCTAAAAGAAATAGCGGGGAGGGACTAAACTCGCGGGTTACTGTTCACGTGAACAGTAACCACACCTCTAGGTGGGCCGCCGGTATATGGGCCAAGTTGAGTTCGATTACAAAGCCCAGATTGGTCCAAACAGGTGATATAAAGCCTTCTTTAGATGATTGGGATCAGTCGAGAAGGAATTTGAAGGTGAGGCCGGATCCGTTTGAAAGAGGACGAAATAAGCTTTCAATCAAGTACTCGTGGACCTCCAACGGACTCCGTATATGAAAGTTATGCCTGTTTTAAGTTGGTGTTGTCGCTGATCCCGAGGCCGAATGGATTCCAAACAGTCCACTCGAATTGCTTGCTTGTCTTAGACCAAAAGTGACATGGTGCTGCACATATATATATTTCATCATTAGGTAGCATCATATAGTTCATATAATATAAATACACTCCTAAAAACAAGCTCACTTTGATAATTTAAGTGAAGCGCATTTAACTCTTATACTTGGAGCAAGAAGCATAGTAAATATGGTTATATCCATAGGGGTCATGTCCTCATCATCCTCCCTTTCTTGAAAACAAAGCCGTCCTCGGCTTTTGATAAGCTGAAAATAGGGTAACAAAGAAGCCAAAGTGTATGCATGGTATATGTATATGTCATCTATTTTAACGGTTCTTCGTTGTTGCACAATTAATGTTAGAAGACAACAGCGACCATAAAAAATCATTGTATTATTAACCCAAGGGTAATCATATATGTGAATGATCAAAATAAAAGTTCTCACACAACAATTATTGCAACTAGTTTTGCAAATGTAAGTGAAGCGTTTATGCAATTCAAATCTCTGAAGTTGTAAACTTGCAGGGGTAGCACATATGGGCAAATCTACAACTTTTGGAATCAAACAAAATTCATCCATATAATCAGATTTCAATCGAGCAATAGCAAATTCATCTAGCAATGGTGAAAAGATTTGTAAGTTCTTCCATAATTCAACATCTTTATTCAGATTATCCACACTAGATGGTGTAATAAAAGGTGAACACAGGTATAGGATGAGCACTAAATTTTATTTTACTCTCATATTGAACAAGATTCAGCACACAAGAATTGTTGTTCAAAATAGCAAGCTTTAATTTATCCATGTAATCACAAGTTATGCATATTCGATAAACAATAAATTGATTGTCTACACCACAATCTCCAATCAAATTAAATTTATACCCAGGGGTGTAGGCACTAGACAAGCATTTTGAACATACAATTTCAGAAACTTTCTCCATAGCATGTGACAATTCCATAGGTGAATCCAACATAATGTAACACAAAGAATCAAATAGGAGAAATTCTAGTCAAAACTTCTTTATGTCTAACCAATTTCACATGATCATTATATGCGATTAACGCATCACATAAATCACTCAAAACAAGAGCAATTCAATTATTTCATCACATGGTGCAATCAAATCAATGCATCAGATTCTCTACTTGAAATATGTGCATATCGAATTATTTTTCACTAATTTTGCTCTAAAATAGCATGAACAGTGGACAAATGTAGTTCTTCAAAATCATACTCACCTTGAGTGATGATAGTATCATGATCTTTACCTTTTGGCTCTCCTCGGATGACGTGGCGCCCATCTCCTCATCTTCCTTCTCAACCAATGGAGTAGGTGGTGCAATCAACTCATTCTCCTCTTGGCATGGATCTTAACTTCCGCAAGTCGTTAGTCACGAGAAAAGACAAAAACATAGGCTTGTTCGATGTTTCCTATCATCATGTATTCTTAATTTCTCCTCAATCGACTTTCAACCTTACAGCAAGTATAAACAAATGAGAGAAAATTATATTCTTCTGAACAAGAAGGTCCTGAATTCCCGATTAAGTCCACTTAAGAATCTATTTTCTGTAGCTTCAAGATGTTCCTCTAAACCACAACGCAACAAACGAGTTTTCAATTCATGATAGTATTCCCTTACGGTTCTACTACCTTGATTTACACGTTGCAATCTAGCTAGTAAATAATCAACATGATATTTAGGAACAATTCATCTCTCAAAAGCTTCTTTAATGCATTTCAAGTTTGAGGCACTCTTCCATGTCTATTTAAATACTTCCACCAAAGTATTGCATCCTCAACAAAAACACTAGTGGCGACTCTAATCTTTTGCCTATCGGACCAATCATAAAATTCAAATTCTTTTTCTAATGCTATTTCCAGTCAACATAGGCATCGGGATCAAAGTTACAAAGACAAAGGATGGAAATGCATACTTAAATTTACCTCGTTCGTGCACGGGAGATGAGTTAATGGTGTTGTTGATCTCCGAAACTCTCTACTATGTGATCTTGAACTGTCATGGTTAGCGAGAAAACAAGCATATGTCTCTAGCAACTACTAGGATGTGGTGGTTCAAAAGTCACTCACACTCAAGCCTTTTATCGAGTTCTTACCAATTCTTACCAAGCAAACAGGGGTGGTCGACATCCAACGGTGTCAACGTATCTTCGAAGATTGGATGGAGCGATTGCTAGGAGAAGCTCAGCCTGTACGGTGTAGAAGAGGTGTAGCTGGGAAGGCTCAAGTATGGTAGCAAGGATTAGCAACAATCGATTCAGCAAATGCAAGTTGAATAAATGTTCAAAGTACTAGTCAATATTGTTGATCCTAGCCTAATCAAAGTCTATCAAGAGAAGTGTATGCACGCACATGCAAAGATTAATGTGACTTGATGCAAGCAAAGGAAATTCTCACACCAAATGCAAGGAGAGACGCTAGCCAACTACTCAAACCTCTGTGTAGGGGCACAAGATTGTTCACACGATGTAGAGCACAAAGATGCAATAACGTGCAATGTAAACAGCCCTCTAGATTGAGCAGAAACAATAACTAGTCTCAAGAGATGAAAACTCAAAGTTTTATATGGCTTATATATACTCTTTTGAAAGGTTTCGACGAGATCTACAACTTTGCAGTTGAGGCGAACTCCAAATTCCGAAAGGAAGATCGAAGGAAACGGCAAAAACAGAAACCGAAAACTTGCAACGCGAATTCGGGGCCGAAGATGGCCTATTTTCGGGCACCTGGAGGGCAACTAGTGGCTTAGGTAGAAAAGATGCACCTCGTCATTAGCTTCGAAACGAGCACAAGAACGTCAAAAACGGACGTTGTATGAAAAAGTTATGCTCATTTTACTGAAGGTGTCTCGCAAACGGAATGCTACTCGGACTCAAAACCGTCTCGTGTTCAATCTTGATATGACTATATCTTTTGATTCTATGGGCCAAACTTGCTGAATTTTTTTATGGAAGCTTGTGGCTGTACGTAGAAGGTCTCGACTAATTTTTATGCATTTTTATTTTCGTTTTCTTTTTCTTCTTTTTTTTTATCGCGGCTTTTGTTTTTTATTTTTTTTTTGCGGTTGCCTCTTTCTCCTTCTACTATTTGGCCAACCCTAGGATTTGCCGCAAGTCGCAAATAACATCAATTCTCCCAAAAGATCACAGCAATCCTCTCTCTTTTTTTTTGGATTAACAATAATACAAATTTTCTATTTTTGGTGCGGATTAGAGGAGTTATGACCCACGAATTTTCTGTTTTAGATGCAAAAACTAAGAACCCTAAAAGAACGATCAAGCGACGCAAAGGAAACACGAGATGCAACTAGGCAAAGACTAACTAGACAATAACTAGAACTAGAAATCAGCAACTAGACACGACGATGCAACCAATGATTCAACAAGCAAAATACCGAAAAGAAAATTGCAATGGCTCAAAGGGGTTCGGTACAGATGATAGATGTAATAATTTTTGGGGCAATTTTCTGGACTCTAGGTATGAAAAACGAATCTACTACTAGAAAACTGGAAAATCTCACCGATCAACTGAAGCTCTGATACCACCTGATGGAGGCGGGGTTCCCGATCTTTCGATAAGATTGATAAATATCGATTTTGGTGGAGGTGACTCTTGCGATCCGACTACAATCGTACGACGACACTTGCGCCTTAGCAATCGTTGAACCAACTCCGCGACGTTATTGACCGTGCTGGAAACGCGATCAACCTGACCACGAAGGTCTATTCCTGCATGCAATCGAAGAACACGCAAGAACAAGATAAAACGCAATCTGAAATTGCAAATATGGATTGAAATATTTATAAATTGGGATTCCGAAAGCTGTCTTGACAGGTGGTCATCTGACACAACTGAAGAACAGAAATTTGCACAATGGTTAAACCTTAACTCAACGAAATCCAAGAAAACTAGAGGGGGTGTGGTCTCCTTATATAGGGGAGGAAGAGCCACAAATCTAAAAGAAATAGCGGGGAGGGACTAAACTCGTGGGTTACTGTTCACGTGAACAGTACCCACACCTCTAGGTGGGCCGCAGGCATATGGGCCAAGTTGAGTTCGATTACAAAGCCCAGATTGGCCCAAACAGATGATATGACGTCTTCTTTAGATGATTGCGATCAATACAGAAGGAATTTGAAGGTGAGGCTGGATCCGTTTGAAAGAGGACGAAATAAGCTTTCAATCAAGTACTCGTGGACCTCCAACTGGTGAAAGTTATGCCTGTTTTAAGTTGGTGTTGTCGGTGATTCGAGGCCGAAGCGGATTCCAAAGCGAGTCCACTCAATTGCTTGCTTGTCTTAGACCAAAAGTGACATGGTGCGCACATATATATATATTTCATCATTAGGTAGCATCATATAGTTCATATAATATAAATACACTTCTAAAAACAAGCTCACCTGATAATTTAAGTGAAGCGTACGAACTCTTATACTTGGAACAGTAAGCATAGTAAATATGGTTGTATCCATAGGGGTCATGTCCTCATCACCCTTGACCCCGCACCCGTGTCATCTTCTTCACCTTGTCACCCTCTTTCCGTTTTGCCCCTCCACTTGCGCCGCTGTGGCCGCTAGCTCCGACGAGCCTCGTGCGCCACCATGCCGCTAGTGCCACCCTATTAATCATGTTATTCTGTTATGTGTTATAGTTTGCCTCAAAACCTGAGATTTTATGAAAAAAATATCAAAACATGGGGTTTGTGTTACTAATGCCTCAGAACCTGGAGTTTTTGGAAAAAATCTCAAAACATGGGGTTTGGTGTTACTAATGCCCCAAAACTTGAGGTTTTATGATATTTATTCTTTTTTTAAGGACTACTTTATTTTCGAAATTTTCACTCTCTTATTTGAATCTCAAGTTTTACAAAACCAGATTTTGTTAAATATGTTTTAAAGCCAAACAACCTAAAGTTTTTGTTTGGATCATGTAACAAACTTGCGGATAACAAAAGCTGGTTTTTGGTCAACCCACATTTTGGGAAAAACAAGTATGTGTCGTTTCTAACAAAAACGAGTTTCCCCTGCCGCCTAACAAAACGAGTTTCCCCTGCCGCCCCCGCCTCCACCGTCCGCACCGTGCCGGCCAGCTCCTTCGCATAGCACGCCAGTCGTCAGCCCTCAAGTCCGCCTCCATCAGAATCACCGCCCCTGCCACCACTAGTGCACGCGGCACCTCCTGAATTTTTTTTTCAATTTAACCCTTTTTTCGTTAAAACTCCACATTTATACCTCTGCTCATCTTATTTCCGATTTTGGACCGAGGTGTGCGCCGTGACTCACGGCGCCGAAGCTAACTGACTCGGCGCCATGACTCATGGCGCCGAGGTACCGCACTCGCCACCGTGGCGGCGGCGTGAGTCATGCTCGCATGGCGGTACCTCGCCGCCATGAGTCATGGCGCCGAGCAGTTAGCTCGGCGCCGTGAGTCACTGCCGCACTCCCGGGTCCAAAATCGGAAATAAGACGAGCAGGGGTATAAATGTGGAGTTTTAACGAAAAAAGGGTTAAATTGAAAAAAATACGGCGGCACCTCCTGCTACCTCAGCAAACGGGCTGTAGTCACTGACGTCGTGGTCACCCGATGTTCCTTTAACTCGTACTAATCGTCAGATTATAGTTCGTAGAATCAATTTGCATTCCTGTCGTCTCTCGTGCTTTATCCTAGAGTCAAAAGACAGGTTTGCACAAAACTCAAATTAACACCACATTAGCACAAAGTCAACGGAATTAAGTTACGTGATTAAATAGAATTGTAGAGAAAGTAATTGGCAGTAAGTGCAGCAAGCAAGATACTGAAAGTGGAATTAAGTAGTTGATAGCTACAATGCAACTGGAACGAGCACCAGTCGTAAGAACAAATCGAACTCAAAAGACATAGTTCCAAGCTCTAAAACTACCAAAATAGGCATCACAATGACTATCCACCTGAGGATCCGATCTTACATACCAATTAACCAATAGATTAGGAAGAGGAAACAACTTTATGAGCGTATGGATGGAGGTTTCTGGTGCTGGAGCCATGGCCGGTCGGTCCAAGCGACGAAGAGCCAGCGGAGGTGGCGAATCGACTGGCAACGCGGTCGGCGTGGAGAGTGAGGGAGGAGGGAATAGGGAAGAAGAGGAGGTGCATGATTCATCGATGTACTCGGTGGTTGGAGCGGAGAGAGAGGACGAAGGAATGGGGAAGTATGAGATGATCGTGTGGAAGTTAGTGTCAGGTTGGTAAATGCATTTTATTGTTCTCCCATCAAAAAAGTTCCAAACACTGTGTTAGTAAAAAAAAAACTCGTTTTCAGTTTGTGCCATCCAGAATTCCGGACAAAGAATCCTATAGATCCATGCTAACAGAATAACAACCTAAAACTAGTTTTTTCTAAAATTACTAGGAAAACATGTGTTTTAAAAACTAATTTTCGTTCTATTAGATCCAAACAACCACTTAGTCTCACTCATTCAGTCACTCCTTGTGAGAACCCGCGTAATTAGCTAATCTTTTTTCGTAATCGGTAATTAGCGGTAATTAATCTCGGCTTAGCAGTAAGCCAGCAAAGTGTTGCGATCGTCATTAAGCTTCTAGTTTGTCGTCAGCGCGTTGGTTTAGTGGGTTTCTGTTCGCGAGCATGGCATTTCTAGTCAATAGATCAATAGCAGTGCATCCTCATCATTTCATTTCGTCAATTATTATGTAAATAATTTACAACCCGTAGTAGTTTGCATTCAATAATAAAATGTTACATGCATTCTGCCGAAGCCCTCTTTGAATCTTTGTCTACTTATCGCCAATCTCAAACCCATTCCACAGCCAACCCAACATCCGTCCACGTTTCCCTCGACCGCCAACAAAAACACAAGACTGGTATTAGACCAAAAATCATAAAGAGGAGCTAGAGAGGGAGAAGATTGCCGTCAGATTATTTACAAAGGTCATGGAGGCTTCCCAACCACCCTAGGGTAGTGGCACCATCTCGCCTTCTGTGGGCCTCATCACCCGGCAATATTAGAATTGATGCCCACATTTTACCGAATTACCTCCATCAGTAGAATATCCGAAAGCAGTCTCAAAGCCCACCTTTGGACCAAAATCCTTAAGCCAACCACAGTAGAAGCTTCATCTGGACCGGAGGTCCATCACATTCTCGGTCACCGATGTAGAGTGAGAGATGAGAGCGACTCCAAAATATCAAGCACAGTAATAGGGGATAAGGGCAAAGGAAAAGCCTTTGCCCTCCCACCGAGTGCATCCTCACATAAACCACCTCTCCATCACCTAAGCCAACCACACGAACACCAGGAGCAAGAAGCCAGCATAGCTTCACCACACCGCTGCCTCCACCGACAAACACTCACAGGCCACACCACTGCCATTCAAATGGCATAGCCAAGTGAGCCAAGCATCCACAGCCACAAGAGAAGACGGGGGACCAGGAGGCTAGGAGCCAGAAGACGAAGGGAGCAAGGGAGAAGGGAAGGCCTAAGGAGCACGGGCGACGCCGACTGTGGCCTTTCAACCGCAAGCGACCACCGAAGGCAAGTAAGGACACAACCCAGCTGAAGCCCATGAGCAAGCAGGAACCCAGGGCAAGCTCAGCTCATCGCCTCATCGCTTGCAAGCACAGAGGAGGAAGAGAAGGGCACCAACTTGAAGTTAGCGCTGCAATCCTCTTCCCCCTCCCATCAAACCCACAAGAGGTACACTGGCATACCTCAAATTATTTTACCATATGCATTGAGCATCACAGAGTTCATGCATATTTTAGATCTCAGCCAATCTAGCAGCAACACGTTTGAAACTAGAGCTCTCAAGACATCCAGATGTCATCATAGAGTACATGCCAACATGAATCTCAGTTCATTACATCACAATAGCAGCATCACCATAGCCCTCAGTGCTTTCCCCACAAATCTAGTGTTAACATCAAAGTACCCGACTTAGCCCACATCTCACCCATCACCCTCAGTATCAATCTTAGGGCATAGACCAAACCCCTCAGCATCATCTTAACTTGCAGTTCATCACAGTGCAGTAGAGTGAGGGATTAGAGAGAGGAATAGGGGAGTTCTTACCTCAGTGCAAACCGGCCGAATCACCACCATCATCATGCATGTGCATCAACCAATCATTAAAGCATCACAAGTAAAGTGAATTAATTCAAAACTTGAAGAACCAAGGTAACAGAAGTGAGTAGGGGAGAAGGGGAAACCGGGGAGAGCAGAGGGAAGGTCGAGCCGTAGTGGGGCTAGGAGCGCAGCGAGCGGCCGAAGGCCGAGCGAGCCGGGGCGACGCCATGGAGGGAGGTGAGCCGCGGGCGAAAAGCCGAGCTGGGCGCGGTGGGTTGCGCGTGTAGGCACGGCCGTGTGAGAGCAGGCGGCGCCGGGAGGAGCAGGCGGAGTTGGGGCCGAGCCACGCCGGAGCCGGGGCTGGCGGCGCAGGAGGGGTCGGGCTAGAGATGCCAGGAGGGAGAGCTTAGGGAGGTGGAGGAGGTAGAAGAGATTGGGGGAGAAGATGATCTAGAGGAAAGAAGAGGCCTGGGAGCTCCATTTCGGCTGGATGGGGAAATGGGGAGGATAAGGTGGAGAGAGGAGGCAGGTAGGGGTGAAGGGAATTAGAGGTTAGGTGGAAATTAGGAGTTAGGGTTAGGTGATGAGAGAGGTAATTAGGGGAATTAGGGTTAGAAGATTAGGGACTAGATTAGGGAGTTGGATGCTTTTGGTTGGGTACCAGGATGATTGGGATCGCCCTGGTTGAGTTAGTTTCGCAAGTGGCGGTTGTACCGACGATATCGTGTCGGTACTATCGGTGCGGTAGTACCGAGTTCTTAGAGCGAACGACCGCTGGTCGGACGTCGAACCCCCTTTTGCGAAGCGCAAGGCGTGGAACGGCTATAGTTCTCACGGTCAGCAATGGTAGCACCACGTGTTGATCGCGACGAAGACGACGTGTAGAGCATCTTGTTGGGGAGTACTAACTTAGTTAAGGACTCAAAAAGTTTGATTTAATTCAAATAGTGCTAACACTTAGAATCCCCTAACTAATGTATCCATAGTATCATCTCAAAATCAAATATGTATTTCTTTATATTATTATTCGTGTATGTCGATTGACTACTGAAGACGATCCAAAGATCGACGGAGCAAATTGAGCATAATTTCACACGTGGTGGTCATTTCTACAATTCTGAAGGCAAGCGATCCTCTTGAACATGAATCTAGCTATTTCAACTGTAAACTGTACATTACTATATCATATACTTATTGTATCAAAACTATTTATCAAAACTCAAATCATTTAATGCTTATGAAGAGGAAAGAAAGGAAAAGATATGAGAAAGATGAATGAATGAAAGATGATGTAATATTATGGCTGGTAAAGGGGGCCCGGGGCAAGGATGAGAGAGGGCAAGAGGTGGGACCCCTTTACATATGGTTAAAATATAAGGACCAACAAAACTCTTATTCGATCAGATGCCGTATTTGAGTACCAACCATTTTCCCGTTTCGGCGGGCAGAAAATGCTACCCTGTTACGTGATTATTCTCTCCACAACGGGTAAGTAATATTGCATGGGTTGAGTTAGGGAAGGTCCCAGAACGGTATTCAAAGTCCAAAAATAGGGGAATCCAAGGCGCTATAGTAGCGCATTGTGGAGTGTTGGGTTAGTATCCCAACCAACATTACCCGAACTCGGTGGTGGCCAGGTCGTCACCGACGGAAAGTAATGGGTAGAGAAATTAATCACGTAACCTGGAAAACGTTCTTTATTCTGAACTCGAAGTCGTATCAAAGGAAATGCGGTGGACCTAGCTCAGAGAGAGCTTAGAATAGCTATGGGTAAAATGGTACAAGCCTGCGCAGTGCTATATCAAATCATGAATTCATGCCAGTCTCCTGGATTAGAGTCTACGGGAACCGCTAGGGGTCTTTCTTCTCTTCGAGTGACTAGTAGTCTTTTCATAATAAAATTTTGCCACCTAATGTTTTAATGAGTTATTTTCAGAAAAGAGATGAGCTAGAAAATGAAGAAAAGAGCAGAGATGAGTCATACAATGCATTTTGCTATTAATGATTGCTGAGTACATTAATTTGTACTCAACCTTGCTAGTATTCTCCTTTGTAGATCCTAGTCTGGCCGGGAACTATCCCGCGTGGGACGAAGGACTTGCAGGTGCAACCGACAAACCTGCACGAGGCGAGAGCGCTGCCTATGAGGACTGTGGTGAGATGGGCAAACGACTACTGCCGGGACGAATTGAAGATCGATGGAGTCAAGAAAGACAGCGAAGGGACTTAGTAAATTAATATGTAAGAACCTTAGCTTCGCGTGGCTAACCGAATAGAAAGCGCTCTATTTTATTGTTCTGCTACGCTAACTCTGGTAAAGACTTACTATTCGTTGGAGCAGTGTTCTACTGAGCAAACGAATAGTAATCCGTATGCCTAAGTGTGATTACCCCTAGGGTAATGACACGGGGCGTCGCACTCCTGGTTTGAGAAAGCCCTGCAGTTATGCAGTACTACTCCATTTTGGATGAAAATTGGCAATATATTTCAAATAAAAATCATAAGATTCTTGTGCGGTTTAGTTTGTCTAGCTAGGTTGGATAAAAAAACGACCCAACTAATAGAACCACCGTGCTAGTTAATCACTAGTTTAGCACCGTGCTAATTAAGCCCCTGTCCATTGAACCATCGTACTCAAATTTACAGCAGCATGCGATCGATGCTCTTCATGTCAACTTGCAGATCATAAGGTAGGATTTGGTGTTGCATATATAATCCGTGACCCAGACCACCTCCTACGAACGTACGCAGAAACTAACAAGCCAGTCTACCCAATGTTGCAGCACTAGCTATGTGGCAGCTGATTGAACCAATTCAAACACACATCAAAATCAATCAATCACTTGGACTTAGCAACTCGATGTCGTAACCAATTTCACAATGCATTCCAACCCAAACAAGATAAAGGGATAAAGGTATACAGATCGAGATCAAGCAATTGCTAAAAACAACGATTCATTAATTCATATGTTCGACATAATACAATGTGGAAGTTGTACATGAATTCAGACGCACACAGGAAGCAGCCTATCGAGTTCGTAAACAAGGATCGAAATCGCATGGATGCGCTGAGCCGCCGTCCGCAAGGACGCGATGAGAGATGATCGCCGCCGCGACAACCGTGATATACCGCTGTATCGCAGCCATGACATGGGGACATCGCCGATGCCGAGGAGATCCTCGATGTAGGCAGCTCGAACGGTGGACATGGCAAACCGATGAACTCGCCATCAAGCTCGCCGCACTTCTCCTCCTCGCCCAAGCACGCACCGCCACCGTAGGGCGCCGTCCGCAAGGGCCATGTACGGTGAATGTCCGGTCGAGCCCGACGGTGGCATACCCCTCCGCCAAGTTCACCGTAGTGCGCATGGTGGTGGCGCGCCCGCCTGCTCCAAATAGGTATCTCTCGAGCTCGCCGAGCCCGGCGGCGTGCAGTGGGAGCATGTCGCCGCCATCGGACATCGTCGCGCCGATCGTCTCGAACACCGACTATCTCGCCCGCTTGCCGCGCACGCCGCAGGTAAAGCCTCTCGCTCGCCGGGTGATGGTCGCCGCCTCCAAAGACGTAGCCCTCCGACGCCGTGGCGATCGAGGCTCTTCGCGAAACACTTTGTCGCCTTCCTCGTTCGCTGCTTGTCGCCGGCGCCGCAGGTGGAGGAGCCTCGGTGCTCCTCCTCCGCTTCCTTCTTGCGCGGACTCAGACAGGCAACCGACGTGGTCGATGATGCCCGCGAGCGAGAAGGTGCTCGGCGCACGGCACTTTGCGAGCACGAGGTCGGCGCGCGCGTGTTCTTGGGTGTCGGCGCATGTACTCCACCATGAGCCATCCGCTTGACGACGCCCGGCCGCCTTGACCTTGTACGAACTTCGAAACTTCTCCGGCGCTGGCCCTTCACCGACTTCGCCCGCTCGAGTGCCGTAACTGTTGTCGCCGGCGCCGACCGCGCGCGATTTCCTCCCCCGCCGCGTTCTTGGCGCCACCAACGTAGTGCACGGGGCTGAAGAAGTGCCACACCCTGCCGTCCCCATCGCCGGTGCCAGGCGCGGAGGTGAGCCCGGCCACCAGCTTGTCGGGTGCGGCGGAGTAGATGTCGACGTTGTGGTCTTGTGGATGAAACCGGCGGCGAGGGGCTGGGCGGTGAGCTTGGGGTGAAGGAAGAGGTCGATGAGCTCGTGATCTTGGGGGCGGAAGGTGAAGCCTTGAGCCATCTCGAGCGAGCGATCTAGATAGAGAGATCTTGCGCGCTTGGGATGGAGGAATTGATGGCAACGCACGGCGGATGTGACGTGATACTTGGTGTTGGCACTGCACCTCTATGCACGGGTGGATCGATGCGAACGCTAGTACGCTACCGCTCTACTCTGTTCTAGCTGCCGCTAGTCGGTTTGATCCTTCCATATTTTCCCGAATTTTTAGCGGATACACCGCTTTTTCAACCCGTATTTGTATATATATAACACTGTTGCCATACGGTTGTCGTGCGGCAACACCTCCCCACACGTCATGTACCATTGTCGTCGACGCAGAGTCGGCGACAACGCCTCGCCCGCCATGTAGCCTCCCACCAGCCCGCCGCATACGTCGCAAATAAGAATGTACCCATAGTCGCCATGTGTTCGACCATTGCTCATTGAATTTACATGAATTTTAAAATATAGTAAATGATTTTAAAAACTATAAAATTTTATGTGGAGCAAGTACACTGTGTCGGGAGGCTCTACGTAAAATTTCATAATTTTTGAAATAATTTACTATATTTAAAAATTTGTGCAATTTCACCGAACCGACACGAGACAGGGGTGAAGGAAGAGGTCGATGAGCTCGTGATCTTGGGGCGGAAGGTGAAGCCTTGAGCCATCTCGAGCGAGCGATCTAGATAGAGATCTCGCGCTTGGGATGGAGGAATTGATGGCAACGCACGGTGGATGTAACGTGATACTTGGTGTTGGCACTGCACCTCTATGCACGAATCTTTGGCGGATACTGACGCTTATTTAATCGATTTACACTTCGATCATTGGCGAATGATATTTGCAAAAATAGCAACGCGCGCGCACGGCCACCCACACGCTGTCTTTGGCTGCGTGCCGCCACGTCGGCGCGGCGCACGCTACCTCTGCGCCCGCCCCGCCCCATGCCGCGTGCGCAAGACGCCACCTCACCTGCGCTTGCGCAGTTTTTTTTTTCAATTTTTCCATTTTTTAAAAATTATTTTAGATGTAAAAACATTTTTTTAAAAAAAATTGCTACAGTGGTGGGCGCATGCTCACCCTGCGCCCATTACTGTAGCATTTTTGTTTTTGTTTTTTTTTAAAAAAAATTATTTATGTTTTTGTTTTTTTTAAAAAAAATTATTTATGCATATTTTTTGTAAGAATTTTTTAATATAGTAAATAGGGTTAAAAAATTATGAAATTTTTTGTAGAGCCTTCTGACACTGTGTATTTGCATGTGTAATATTTTCAAAATTTTATGCATTATGAATTTTTCTCGAAAATTCATTTAAGTATATTGTAAATAGAGTTTCATCATTTCATGTGACTTGGAATGATTTCATGAAATTTTGTCCATTATCCCACCGTCCCTCCTCCCTACTCCGCACATCTGTCGCCTCGTCCAGAAATTCCGGCGCCAAATCTGACGGAATTCCCGGCGCCAACGCCGCGACTCCTTCTCCGCTCGGCTATAAATACCGAACTCTGGCACTCGCTCGTCGCTCAACCTTGATTGATTACTTCCCCCGAATGGTTGATTGATTACTTCCTTCAAAGGACAGGTAATTTGTGCTATGTTTTTGCCGTTATTATCATAGTCATAATTAGTCAGTCTTAGTCAGCTAGTCGTAATTAGATAGTTTAGGGGTAATTAATTAGTCGTAATTAGTTAGTTGACTAGTAATGAATTAGTTTAGTAGTAATGAATTAGTTTAGTGGTAATTAACTTTGTTAGTCGATATAGAAAAATGTTATGGCTTAAATTGGATACTTATCTTCTCTTAATTTCAAAAAAATTAGATGTGTTTCATGAACACCTCACGCAGAGAAGGAGGTGGGTTTCTATGCAGAGTTGTGGTGCATACTTTAGGGTTTGGGCTACGCCCACCGGACTGCAGTATCATGGCTTCACTATCAACAAGCACGGCAAGGAAATGTGGCGCGTCAAGGTCACCGCTCTCACTCAAGAGCCATCTACAAGGAGACATATCCTATCACTTCACGGTAGAGAGGGAGCCAGACAAGCTCGGGATGTAAGATGAAACCCTAATATGGATACTATTCTTTAATACTGCATCGCACCATAGGCTGGATAGGCTTGTACATAAACCAAATAGGGGAAATACGTGGCGTGCAGATCATATAACGATGTACTGTAGCCTTCGAAACGCACACGAGTCGGAGGTTACGGTCCATCGTTATATGATCTGCATGCCAAGCATTTTCCTTAGTTGGTTCATGTACAAGTTTATCTAGCATGTGGTATAATATGTGTTGTCATATTGTATATCGATATCTCCAATGGAGTTGCAATGCAGCATTTTTCTATACATTCCAAGTCACATGAAATGATGAAACTCTATTTACAATATACTTAAATGAATTTTCGAGAAAAATTTATAATGCATAAAATTTTGAAAATATTACACATGCAAATACACAGTGTCAGAAGGCTCCATAAAAAATTTCATAATTTTTGGACCATTTTTACTATATTTAAAAATTCTTACAAAAATATGTATAAATGATTTTTTTTAAAAAAAACAAAAACATAAATGATTTTTTTTAAAAAAAACAAAAACAAAAAAATGCTACAGTGGTGGGCGCAGGGTGAGCGTGCGCCCACTACTGTAGCAATTTTTTTTTTTTAAAAAAAATGTTTTTACATCTAAAAAAATTGAAAAAAAAGGAAAATTTTTTTAAAAACGTCAGCGCAAGGCGCAGGTGAGCGTCTTGTGCCGCGGCGCGGTGGTGGGGGCAGGCGGCGGGTGGTGGCGGCGCCCGCGCCCGACGTATGGCCAGCAGCCAGCAGCGCGCTGGGTGGCCGTCGCGCGTTGCTATTTTTGCAAATACCATTTGCCAGTGGTCAGAGGTGTAAATACCATTTGCTTTTTCAACCCGTATTTGTATATATATAACACTGTTGTCATACGGTTGTCGTGTGGCAACACCTCCCCACACGTCATGTACCATTGTCGTACGGTAGTCGTGCGACAACACCTCTGCCGCCGCCATGTAGCCTCCCAGCCCCGCCGCCACACAATGTCGTATGCGGCAACACGATTTCTGTCGCCATGTGTCTCGACCACCCGTTCGGCTGAAATTTACATGAATTTTAAAATATAGTAAATGATTTTAAAAAACTATAAAATTTTATGTGGATTAAGTACACTGTGTCGGGAGGCTCTACGTAAAATTTCATAATTTTTTGAAATAATTTACTATATTTAAAAATTTGTGCAAATTTCAGCCGAACCGGCGGTCGAGACACATGGCAGCACGTCGGCCGTTGCCGCATGGTGATCGTGCGGCAACGATTAGCAAATGACTTCAAAAAATTATGAAATTTTATGTGGAGCAAGTACACTATGTCGGAAGGCTCCACATAAAATTTCATAATTTTTGAAGTTATTTGCTATATTTTAAAATTTATGCAAATTTTAGCCGAGCCAGTGGCCGAGACACATGGCGGCCTGTGGGCGTTACCGCACAGCCACCGTGCGGCAACAGTTGCCGCACGCCACGTGGCGGCGGCGGAGGTGTTGAAGGTGTTGCCGCGGCGTGTACAACAACGGTGTTATATCAGCTTGTGTGTGATTATTTATGAAAATACGGGTTAAAAAGATGTTGTATCTGCTAAAAATTCTATTTTTCCATAGCGGCCACACGAAGGGTGGAGATGGGATGCGGATTGAAGAAGAGCGGTTGATTGAGATCTAAATCTCAATCTCATCAAACCGAATACCGTGCGGATTCCTCCCTCCCACGCGGCGGGAGGGAGCAAGCGTAGACGAGTTGTATAACAGTTTCTACTCATATTTTTGCTTGATTTTGATCTGAAATTATGAATAGTAGACTGGACTGAAGTATCTTTGGCCAGTCTGGGTGTGGGCTGCTCATTTGCATGAGCCGTGGACAAACCCTCATATATGGTGCAAACTTGTGGTTGTAGATACAATTTTGCAGTGAAGCAGTGCAAAGTGCAAACTATCAAGGAGTACCAATTAAAACAAGAACAAGCTTACTTCCAGTTGTAACATAGCTCACCACCTTCTATGTATTTGTCGTCTAATTGTTCATCATAGCCTAGCTATGAGCTCCATGAAGAGGCTCATGTACCACACAATTTGTTAGGGTGCCGGGATGCTGCACTATCAATCGTTAGGGTGCAGTCTTCAGAAGCAGCAAGTAGCAATACTGCATGCTGGACATTTTTTCCCTTCAAAACAAAAAAAATCCAGCATGCAGTCAGAAGCAAAACTATAGTGCACGTAGCACTAGCACGTAGGGGCGGATCCAAGTCAAAAAAATGAGTAGGGACATAAATAGGTTGTCGGAGCATCTCTACTAGACTGAGCCGAGACACAAATGATCAGACATTGAGCTACTCTACTGGAACTAAAATTTGAGTGAGGGCTGAGCTTCACTCGTCCTTCTTTGGTCCGCCCGGTAGCACGTATTTGTGCCAAGGAGCCGGAACTTTGAGTTCCAGTTGATGAAGTATCAGTTTTCGTCCTGATGCCGTTACATCTGGGTTGTGGACCAAGCTATCCGGTGCATGACCATGACCAAGCTAATTTTACTTTTTTCGTAAAATTGGTTATATGACACTCAACTTTTGCGCTTTTTGCCGATGGACATCTAAAAACAAGCTGTAGTTAGTGGTTAGGTTAGTGAGGAAATTAATTAGTGTTAAGTGCAATTAGTTAGTTGTTAATAAGTCATTAGTATTTTGTATAACATGTGGGTCCAAAACCGTTAGAATTGCAATTAGTGAGGTTATTTTCTACTTAGCTGCGGAGCAAGGAACGGTAGATAGTTAAACCGGACCGACCGAGCCAGGCAATTTGCTTGAGGGCATTTTACAAAAAATCTCTTTTATTCAGTCGGATATATTATTTTAATTGGCTCGGTATCCTAAGCAAATAATCACAAAATTTTAGTGCTTTTTGGCAAAACTACATTTTTTTATGTCCATCGACAAAAGTGTGAAGTTCTTTTTCGAAGGAAATGGCAGGGGAATTACCATTAATTCATTAAAGTAGGGTATGGACTATGGACCCAGGGGAAAGACCCAGTCCGAAGAAAACATTCAAAATAAGTTGGGCAACAGGGGTGTTTGCCTCAAACTACCTAGGAGAAGGAAAAACTAGAAATAAAATAAAAGCAAACTAAAAAGAAGTTGTTTTAAATAGAATTAAAATGTGATGAGTGTGTCCCCCTTCGGTGGGTATGCAGCCAGGTTGGCCGCCCCCACTTACTATCCACACCTGGGCCTCTTCTTTGATTATTGATATCGTCTCTGACGCCTCATTTTTTTAGTGTTGGAAAATACTCCTATTCCTCTCTTTTCAAATTTGCCAGAGAACCAGAATAATCAAGGAGACTTGCCCCTTTTTGTTAGCGGCCACTTCAACATGAGACCTCTCAATCTCAGTCCACCTGTCAAGGATGTTACCTTGTGTGGACCACTGTGTCGGGTCTAGATAATGGCATTGCACCCAGGTTGCTACTAAGCTCCAGACTCTTTTGGCCTAGCCACATTCAATGAACGAGTGAAGTGTTGTTTTGGGGTTGTTGGTACAAAGAGGACACCAATGGTCATTGAGTATGTGATGTACTACTAGAATGTCCGCTGTTGGCGGTCGGTATTGGATGAGAAGTCATGTGAAAATTTTGCATTTTTGCAGTACCCAAACCTTCCATATCAAGCGTTGATAGGGTCTTTGGACCGATCCCAGGAATTGGGCCTCATATGCTGACTTCGTTGAGTAAGCCCCCTCAGGTGTCCATTTCCAGATTATGTCATCAGGAGTATTTGGTTTAAGTATGACCTGGTCGAGCATATTAAATAGCTTGACAAAGTCTCCCAAGTGATATTCAGTAATCTTTCTTCTCAAGTCAGCTATCCATTTGCCTTCTCCCAGCGCTTCCTACCGTCCTGTTTTTCCTGGCTGCAATATGATAAAGGCTTGGTGCCTACTCTCTCAGCGGCATGGAGTTTAGCCAGGCATCTTTCTAGAAGTTTTGCCTTTTGTGAAGTTCTATACTACCCATATTTCTGCTTGATTTTGATCTGAAATTGTGAATAGTAGACTGGACTGCGGTATGTTTGGGTGTGGAGTGCTTATCTGCATGTACGGTTATTGCTGTGGACAAACACGCATGGTGCAGACTTGTGGTTGTAGCTACAGTTTTACCATGAAGCAATGCAAACCATCAAGGAGTACCAAATAAAAGAAGAACAAGCTTACTTCCAGTTGAGTTGTAACATCAGCATATCGCTATCTTCATGTATTTATTGTGTAATTGTTTCTAGGAGCTCCATGAAGAGGCTCATGTACTACACAATTTGCACCGATTAGATCAGTAGATCACCAAACGCGACGTGGGTGGTAAAACGGTAATCCCCTCGATTGATGCAAGTGTAGCAAGTGTGGTTATCTCAAATTGCAGCAAGCTAGCGCGACGGCGAGCCCTTCCAGGCCGGTTCAGAGGAAACGCGCGCCTCCCTCCCTCCTTGCTCCTGCAGCGTAGCAGCTTCACAACCTTCAAGCTCGATCATCTCAGCTTGTGGATAGCATCTGAGTGAATTCGTCTCTTCTGCTCCAACCCTGGAGCACGCAGCTGGGCCGCCTCTTGTCTCCCGGGTGTTGTAGGAGCTGCACCCCGGGCACTTCTGCGCCAAGATGTGGAAGTGCACGTTCGACGTCGTCCCGCAGTCGTTGCAAAGGACCCATACCTGGAGGACGAGGAAGAAGAAGAAGAAGCACGGCATTGTTCAGCTTCCAGTCAGGTTCACTGAAGGATCATGGGAAAGATGCAAGCATGTAATGGTAGTACAAGTTTTAGAGCAATTTGCTTACCATCTTCTTCTGATAGAACTCTGGCATCGGTCTCGCTGCAACCTCTTCATCGAGCTTCTGCCATGCGTTCGACATGTCGCAAGCGGACCTTGAACACACCGGGCATGAGAAGCTGGGAAATAGAACAGGTTGAGATCATCACATCCATTTATAGGAGCAAATGTGTCAGGTAAAGTTGACTGAAGAATACTTACTGGTGATGTGCTTTCATCTCATTTAGGCATTCCAAATGAATCGTGTGCCCACAATGCAACACACTGATGTCCTTTGTTGAGTCAAATAGATACTGTCATTGAAAAAAAGGGGTAAATTGTCTCAAGGATCAAGAATTGCATAGTTAGGAGTGCTGTTTTCTTAGTACCAAACGTTATGGAAAGCAAACCTCACCTCAAAGCAGACAGGGCAGTTGTGATGCATTGCTCTTTCTATACATTGATGAGAGTCTTTCAAGACATTGATATAGCAACACCCTGTTCGTGAACAAGAGCACCACGAGTTTTATAGCAATCTTTAATGGCGACATGTAATGAAAAGCTAAGAAGAAGTTCAGACAGAACATACCGCACTTATCGCAGTGAAAGAAGTTCTCCACACCGCCAGTTCTGAAGAAAGAAGATAAAACATCCAAATTGTTCATTCTGAAGAAACAGAAAATATATAAAAGATTTCATATCTGCATATTTGTTAGTTACCTGCATATGCCACATCCATCACAGTGGTATTGACTCTTTGAGACCTGGAACAAATATTGTGTCGATCAGATTAATAAAATTCAACATTTATGAGGTAATGCTATAATTGGCACATTAGAGTTAACTTTGACTCATAATTCAAAATCCAAAAAATGCTTACATCATCATCAAAGAAGTTGCATTTTTCACAGAAGTATTTTCCCATGCACGCTCCACAGTTTGAGCAATTCTGTTGCACCTATCGATTGAAAAGAACATTTTTCAATTGATTATTACAGCCAAAAGGTGAATATACTCGAGAAATACTACACTTCTGGTAGCAAACTTACACCCTGTTCTTTGTTGCAGAGAGAGCAGATAACCTGTGATACACAACAAAGTAGAATAGTTTCAGTGAGTCCACAATCTGGGGTAGGAAAGTTTATATGATTTAAATGATTAAAGTGACAAAAGGGAAACAGTTACGGAAATCTTTATCCACAAAAGAATACACTATGTCCATGTCCACTCGTACGATGTCTTTTCTTATAAAATTTGAGGACAACTTACTCCAAATCTTGTATATGTATGAGCCCAAAAAACTCTCCAGATTACCATATTTGCCGCAGAATTCTTCAGTGCTTATGTATGGGACCAAAACATTTTGAGCCATTTTACACCTTCTTAATTTAAAAATAATCAAAATAAGGCATAAATACACTCCCCTAAAAAAGGCACAGATACACTAGGTTCCAAAAAATCAGTATAATTGATCTAGCTATTTGACTGCAGAAGCCCTGTTAATTCAGGACACCTGTTGTGCCAAACCAGTGGAGCTACATAGTTAACATAGCAATCATGTCCTCAATTATGCTGCACTCAATCAGCTGAGTGCCGTTAAAATCTTGATTGATGGTGAAACATGCCTTTGTCTGCTCATCCTTTTCCTTTCATCATCCTTTGCCAGTGGCAGAGCCCGGATTTGGATGACGAGGTGTAAACTTTTTTTTTGCAATTACAAGGAAGACGCATATACACACACACCATCACGTATGCACGCCACATACACGAGCGAGTGCACCTTCTTAGCATACGTCTAGAAAGACGAAAGCCGGGAATAATCTACGATCTTATAAAATTTCTACTAAAAGTATACTTGCGTGTGCATAAAAGGTGTGAACTTAAATGACATATTCCAACATAAAATTTTAAATGATATAGTAAAGATTCAAATGGAATAAATTATATATTTCTAGTACAGCCGATATCACAAAATATAGCTTGTGCTGGTGGGTTACTGATCATTGATTACTGAGAACAACACATAGTATAATTCATTCTAGGTATATGTAGTGTATAGTACGTTTGCATGCAAAAATTTTAAGGTACAGCTGTACGCCATGCAGCTCAGATAGCTCGGCTAGCGTGACCTTTGCCTTCTCATAGCCGTCTTCCTTCTAGTGACAGTGTCACATGAACGTAGCAATCATTTGGACCACATGCCGACCACTTGCAAGTCGCAGCAGAACTCCAATTTTTGTAGTGGGAAGTGGAATGTAGAAGGAAAATATCAAGAAGGAACCATTGCCTGAAGCACTAAGAGTCTAAGGTAACCTTATCTGAAGAAGGGGGGCAAAAAAAAATGTTAGGATGGGCTTTCATAGCCACTGCATGGCAGTGGTTCCATACTTCCACTGATACTTAAATTTCAAGTAAGAAACTGATACTTGTCTAAGGTAACAAGAATTTTTTAAATTTCTCAAGTGAGAAACTGATACTTGTCAGTTCTCACACTTGATTCCGTGCTTGATCTTGACCGTCGTTTTTTTTATTAGACGGTGTACGTCCGATTGGAGAGAGAAAAGAAGACGGGTTGCATGAAAATGCAAAAGAACTGAACAAAAAAAAAACAAATTCTGAAAACAAGCAAATAATTAACAAAGGAACAAGGAGCACCAACCTTCTTGATTTCATGGCGGGGGATCTCGTGCCGGTCTTGGAGATCGACCTGGAGCGAATTCTGCAACACGTAATCAAGATCGATATTTCAAGGATTTCTTCTTCCCGAGACGAATCGACAGAATCACAGCAATTCGGTGGAAAATAGTAGAACAGAGAGAAAGAAGCACCCGACCTTGGCCTCGTTGTGGCAATGCCTGCAGTCGAAGACCTCGCCGCAGCACGGGGACCTTATCTTGCACCTCCTCATGTAATGCGCGCAGCTTCACCCAGAAACAAACCAGAGGGAAAGAAAGAAGGTTCCAAATTAGGAGACGGACATCGAGGCAATGCTTTCTTGCTTTGCTTTGCTTGCTTACCCGTACGTCGCCTCTGACCCCAAATCCATCTCCGTCTCTTGCCCCTCTTGATTCAATGATTCCCTCTCTCAAAGCCCAAACCTCTGAAGCCAACCAACACAGATGATTGCTTCAGAGATCTCCTAGTACCTGAAGAGAAACCAAGAACCCATCAGAAATTCAGAATCGAAGCCTTGATTTCGCTGTCGCTCTCTTCTTCTCTCCCTACAGCCTCTCCTGTTCAAGGTTTGGCTCGTCATAAGAGTAAACTGCAAGGGAGAAACCGTGCGGGGATGATAAGGCACCACCTCGTCGCGGCGGTGAAGTGCTCCGGCGGAATGAAGGAGAGCAGCGCGCGCGTGTGGAGAAACCGAGAGGGCCTCACGACCGTCCGCCCGGTGGAGACAACCGACGCGACTGCGCGCGCGCGAGGGTAACCGTGGGATGCGGCTCGCGGTGGCCGCTTTTATAGGAACGACACAACTTCCTTCCGTTCCGGCACATGATTTTTGACTGTGCATATTACCAACTCGGATACTCGATACGCCAGCCGACTGACAGAGTGGCATACCATAGATACCAGCAGGCTTCAGTATGCTACCAAGATGTTAGTCTTAAACAGATGGGCGTGACTAGCACCGTACGCTCCTCTCGGATATAATCGTAACAATTTTTTCTACTTGTTATAAATATCAAATATTTATATGCAATATTTTAAAGAAGAGGATATCTCAAAAATCTCAATCAAAACAAACATTCAGAAAAAAGACGTGTTAAAAGCTCATCTTGCAACAAACCTAAATGTTCACAAAATCTAAATGTTCACAAATAAAGCCCAAGAAAGGTTGGATTTGGTCTTGAACGCTCATGCGATGGGTAAGGAAAATATTGGTTCGAATCGAAGTTGCTGTAGATACATAGAAAAAAGGTGGATTTGAATTGGTTGGGTGTAAAACGCATACAGAGTTCATGAACATGGATGGTCACGTACTCATGTTTTGAATTGCTTTATCCCATGGGATGAGCTACAATGATAACATGCTACTGTGCTACAATAATCATAATACGGAGCCTTCAGCTAAATTAGCATATTTTTATTTGTAATAGCAAGAGTAACTTTCGCTCACACAAAATTGCAAAATAGCACCGTGAAAAGCACTTACCGTCCTAGTCAGGCAGAAACGTGTCCGCCCATGATAGGCATGTGCGCATGTCATTCCACCACGGACTAGTAGTACGATAGAGAACACGTGTCACATGTCTAACCTATCGTGGTGCCAATTTTGTTATTTTGAACAGAAAACTACATTTGCTATTTCGTTCCGTACCAACCTTTATCATCTGCCTAGTTCAATGCCGACAATGCACTAGCCGTGAGCTGGAAAAGGCTGATTGCCTGCACGGTTCATTGCACCACCAGCACTAATCAACCGGTCTAGCTTGATGATGTCTTAGAAAAATAAAGAACCTGAGCTGCTCGATGGCAAATGCTACGCGCCCACAAGATGATGTGAATGGTTTTCTAGAGTCGGCGGATGGGCAGTGGCCCCGGAGATCATTGGGACGGTGGGGCCCGCTGGGCCGTGGGCCGTTACTGGAAGCGGATAAGGATGACGGGGGCACGGAAAGGGTACACGTATGACGGGATAGGGGTAGGGGTGTGGGGTCGCTCGAAATCAACGTCGCCAACGAGGGCAAGCTACTCGACGACCGTTGCCACGCTTATCTCCAGCGGAGAAGATATAAAAAAGCTACAACGTTTCTCGGCTTTTCAATGGATTTAGTGATTTACATTTACCATCCGTTCGTATCGATCTAACGCACAAGATCAACCATCCCCTTTTAGTCATCGTTATCCATGTCCCTATATCTCAATCCCTTCCATCTCTCACCCTTGTCATAAATGGATCATATGTATTAAATGATTCAATCCAAAGTGTATGGCATTAGAAGCAATCTCTACCATTCGATCGAAAATCAAAGATCGAGGATCTACGGTGCGTGATATTACTGCAGAGTACCGTTCACACACTCACAAAACACTGTTCACACAATGAACATCTGTAGTATTACTACAGAGGGTTCAGATCCCTCCCTAGTCCCCATTTTCCACCATCCTTCTCTCCATGCCCAAACATGTGCAGGTTCTGTTTGGGCGCGGCAGCAACAAGCACGTGCAACGGCAAGTGTGACACTGGCGAGGTGTCCGCCGCCTCTGCCATGGGAGCACAGCGCCGTGTGATTCGACATTGCGTCGCCGGGGAGAGACGAGCATGGGTTCGGGCGATTCGACGCCACGCCCACGAGGGAGATGTCAGATGTGGAAGATGAGCACGGGTTCATCGATGGCCCCTGGATACTTCCACGTTGCCTTCTTCGCCACTGCGGAGGTTGCCATCGTGGCCAAGCTCTTGCCCTTCCTCCCCTGCGGCGTCGAGCAGCGAGCATCTGCAGCATGGGGGCAAAATCGAGCCGATATGACCACAACTTTGTTTTTTTTTTTTTTACTTTTTGGTGAAATTGTGTTGAAGCACTGTGAAACCTTTTTTAAAATTTATTGAAACTTTCTGAAACCTGTCAAAACTTTTTCCTAAAACTTTCTAAACTTGCATGGAACTTCCACAAAACGCACTGAAACATTCTAAGACCTCTTTGAAACTTTTACACGAAACGTGAAACCACCTGGGCTAGCAGCTCCCTATCGCGCGGTATGCTCCAATTGTTAAAGTAATCTCAGGAAGAAATCTTGGCCTGATTTGGATTTTTTTTGGTAAAAGTTGTAATGTTTCTACCAAAATTCCGTGTTCCACCAGGACTTAATATAATGGATCTCTAGAAAACTTTTTCCACCGAAGATAATGGCCTTTTTGAGATGTAAGAACTTCGCATGAAAATGAATTTTACAGTAAATAGTATGTTTTTTTAAGATAGAGCTGAAGCGTAAGCTATCTAACCAGCGGAGACGGACCACTGTAGTAGAGAACAAAGCGGAACGGGTCCTCTGCAGTAGAGAATAAAAATTCTATACGCTGCAGTGATGTGTATCAACTGAAGCATTGGATTAAAAAAAAACTGAAGCATTGGATTTTTTTTTTAAAAAAAAAATGAAGCATTGGATCACAAACCGAAGGCTAGGGAGGTGAGTTCTTTTTATTTTTTATTTTTTTAAAAAAATATTTTAAAGATAATATACCCCTAATTTTATTTCTAATTATGATCCTTTTGGTCACGTCATGGCCCATGGCGTGACTAAACTGTGTTCTTACGTCACCGACCGCGGCGTAGCCAAACCTGCCACGATAGTCCTCCGAACCAACACACGTCTGTTTTTGTGCTAAATCCTGTCACGCCAAGAGAAGTGGTGTGACGGTACTAGTTTGTCACGCCGAGGTCTGTGACGTGATAACGTGCTTTTGCCGCTCCACGCGTTGTAGCGTAACCAAAGAGATCAGAATTGGAAATAAAATTAGGGAGAAATTATCTTTAAAATAATTTAAAATGATTAAATAATTAAAAAAATTATAGGGATGTCTCCAATACTATAGAAGGTGCTGTTCATAACTGCAAAGTGTACTGTGGCAGTGCCGCTACGTTCGACCTATAGCGTTGGATTTTGATCAATCGGTAGGCACACGACTCTAATCCGTGACACTGTAGCTTTGTGCTCTATTGCGTAGCATCCTCTCCATCAGTGGCACATGGAATACCCGCACGCACACAGTGGGATGGCACCGACAAACCGTCCGTTCCGCGTTCCAACGCTGGGTGAGAAGCAGCAGTTTCAAGCAATTGTATGGTCGGTGCCTTATTGGGGAGAGGAACTTAACAGCTGTCGTCTGTGCCCGATATTTTTAGGGACCAGAAAAATGTCTTCTGAATTCGAGCATGATTAGGCCGATAACACGTAGCCTGTTGATCAATAGTTTAACGACATACAATAAACCCTTTCTTTAGTTGTTTTATTATTGGCATGATTGTTCTAAAGACTTTCAAGCAAGAATGCCATGATTGGGGTCAATGGCTCGAGGCTATGATTGGAGTGCAATCCTCTGGAGAATTTGATGAACTGACGCCCCGCCCCAGCTCAGTCGTTCGTGCTCTGCATGAGCTCAAACCACTGCGCAGCACAAAACAGCACAGATGAATAAAGCAACCATTTGCTAATTAATGAATGACAGGAGCTAAAATGTGTGTTACTCCGTACCTGTCTGAGCAAATCAGCCAATGTGCGAGGAAGCGCTTCGATGTTCTTCAGCATAACATAGTAAGGGAACTGAAAGGAGTCCACATATTTTCCCAAGGTTAGTTCGCGTCCTTCATAGCAAGCTTCCTGCACAGAACAATGCCGCGAGAATTTAAACTCAGTTAATTCGCTGCCCGTTCAAACCATGTCAATCAAAGTTGGGAAGTACGCACCAGTGAGTTCGTGATAGATTCCTCCTGGCTATCGAGGGGTACATATGCGATCATTCTCTTTCTGTTTAGAACATTCCTGATACAGCGCTTCAAATTATCCTGATGTCACAGAGCAAACTTCAGAACCAAAGGCATAAGCAATGTTGGATCTACATGCACACCTGACAGAAAAATTGGTACCTTTTCGTGGAACTTGCTATCTGATATTATTAGTACGAGTTGCTGAATTGGATTTTGCCCTGATGGTGTACGCGACCTAGCCACCGCAGTATCAAGCATTGTGTTCAGATGCATCAAGAGATCAGCAACCGGTTGATCCTCAATTTTGTTGTCCTGTTCAAAGGGCAAACTCGAGATCATCTGTAATCGGAGCAGGAAAGAGAGCAACAGTTATGTGAATTTCTTTTTCTTTGACTGAAGGCAAAAGAGACGTGATCAGTTTCATCAACCTACCTTGACTCCAGCTTCTCCATTGAAGATCTGATCAAAATCATGCAACACTTCAACACTTCCCTTTTTCCCAAAACTTGCAACTGCGAACTGTCCAACCTCCAATTGCGACATGGCCCGGCAAACTGTAACTAATGCTTCAATAGCAACTTTTCCGCACTTGCCCTCAGACATACTTCGTGAGTCATCCACAGCGATAACCACTTGGTAATTCCGTTTATTGGGTTTAGTTCGGCGCAACCATATCTTGTCCCTACGGAGATGGCTTGCGATATATGGAATAACCTGAAATAATATATAATAATATTTCATCTTATAAGTGAACATCCATTTATAGGGGGAAAACATGTTAGTAGGAGACAAGATAAAGAGAAAAAGAAGTACCTTCTTCATGTTTATTCTCTTTCCAGTTCTGTAATCTCCTTGAAGCTTACTTGCAAGAGTTGGTTCCATGACAAGGCGCAATTGCTCAGCCAGTTCTTGGGACAATTTCACAGTTGCCAGTTCAAGACTTTTCCAGTCCACAATAGCCATCTTCGTATCTTCATTAGTGATGTCCAGATCCATCTGAGTACACAACTCCCTGTCCCTGGTTAGGTTATCCGGTAGAACTACTTTGTCATCTGCCGGAGGTCGTATGAATGAAACAGCATCTCCGAAAGTGTTATTTGTTTCACTTTGAACAAAATCCTGAACGGATGTATCAGTCTGAATCTCTCTGCCCTCAAATTCGTTGGCATTTTCAGACTTGTTGATACGTGATTGTGAATCTTGAAGATGGGGCACTTCAGGTCACGTTATCAGCAAACTATCTTCTCGTATCGTGCGTTTCCTACTCCTTCTCTCCTGGCATCACCTGCGATGTTGTCTGTGCTTCCTCTTTCTCTCTGCCCTCGTCTCCACCCCCACTCTTCTGCTCTGCTCCGCGGTCCTCCGCCCTGTTGCCCGTCACCGCTTCCATCGGCCGGATCTGGACGGACCTCACTTCCTTCTCTTCACCCCTGCTCTTCCACTCTGCTCCTCGCGTCTTGATAAATTAAGATATATTATATCCACTTAATTAATAAATAATTACATTCATAAGAAGTTTTGTAGCATCATGGCACTTTAACTGGTTGTACAACAGCATTAGCCTCGAAAGCTGATAGATTATCACGTGTAGGCCAGCCAATAGACCGAATTGCAAATTCCCGTCTCGACCCAGCCCGGCCCACTCGCTTACCACGCTCACTCGTCACCCACTCGTACTCAACTCGGCTCTAGTCCGAGAATCTCAAATAAACCCCACCCCCGCGGCGCCCCTTCCAGAATCCTCTCGCCGGCACCGCCGCCGCCGCGGCCGCGAACCGCCGGGAGCCAGGCATGACGACGCGCATCGCGCCGGGCGTGGGCGCGAACCTCCTCGGGCAGCACTCGGCGGAGCGCAACCAGGACGCCACCACCTACGTCGGCAACCTCGACCCCCAGGTTAGGGTTCCCCCACCTCCCCTCCTGCTCCCCGTCCGTCCCTGTAGATACCTGCCTCGCTCTCCGAGCAGGCTTAACGCGTCCTGTCGCGTCGCCACGGGCAAAGCTTGCCTGGAAATTGCGCTGCCTTTTGCGTGTGTGGCTCGGCTGTGTTCCGTGTGCCTCTCTCGAATTTCTTTTTTTGCGTGCTCACACGTTGTCGAATTTCTGCTGATGCATAGTGTTCTGTCCCTCGCGTTGAATTAATTAGTTGTTGCTACTTTATTATAGGTGCACACCCGTGTTCCAATATTTGCATTCGAGTAGCATTAAACAAGGCGTTAGTGTGCTTGTCGACTGAAAAATTCACGCATAGTGTCCCTGGGTTAGCCGCACATCATGCCTGTTATAACGTGATTGGAGAAATCGGGCAGATTTTTGTACGTATTCCGAGTATATGTCCTATACTCTGAAGGAAATTACTTCTGAATTCTATGTAATATGGTCCATGTTGGTGTATGAAATTGGGACGAACAAGATCCATGTTGCTGCTGCTTCATGTTGCTATTTGGGGATTTATGTCTAGATAGCAATCACATTGCCTATTTGACAGTTACCAGATTGAGAACATCTTTACCTCCTCCAGTAGGAGATAATAAACACATGAAGTTCTCTGTGTGCTTATGAATGACTGTAACAATTCAATCATGTGCCTTCCATTGAGAAATTAAATCCACCAAAGGAACTTTCGCTGTTTTCTTGTAGTTTACAAAACTACAAACACGTATTGTTTCCTCTTTTATCATTATTGCCAGGCACTCATACTGATAGTTCTCCTCGTATTTGGCAGGTTTCCGAGGAGCTACTATGGGAGTTGTTTGTCCAGGCCGGCCCTGTTGGTAAGTAGGAGTTTGCTCATCTTTTCTGAGAGTGGGGTTATGTGATATATTTTATGTTTTTGTCTTGCCCTATAACAGTATGGTTGATTCTTGTTTTGAAAGTATGGTTGGTTCTTGTTGTGAAAGTATCTTTCAGCATCTTGTTGTATTCAATTTGTCTATTTTGGGTGCTGAACAGCGGATGGTCTGTTTTGAACAGCCCCCCTTTTCATACTTCACATAATAGAAGTTTCATTTCAGATATCATCTGAATACATTATTACGAGATTGATTAATGAAGTCTCCTTTATTTCATTTCTAGTTAATGTCTATGTCCCGAAAGACAGAGTTACAAATCTACACCAGGGTTACGGATTTGTAGAATTCAGGAGCGAGGAAGACGCGGATTATGTAAGTATGTTATGGAGTTAAGGCAGAATTTACCTTTGCCCCTCTATTTATCGTATCCAGATTCATTATTTCATTCAATTGGCTATCCATTACTCTTAACTGTTTGCTTTTCGTAGGCTATTAAAATTTTGAACATGATCAAACTATATGGAAAGCCAATAAGAGTAAACAAGGTAAGTACCTCTTTTGATCCCCCAGCCCCCTTCAGTACTTTTGTCTTATATTTTTAGTTGCAGCAGGTATGTAATATACTCCTTGAAAGGACATTCAGATCCCTTGAAATGTTGAATTTCATGACAGATAGCTGATAGTTTAATCTTAGGCACATAGGAATTAGGATGATACTTCTCCAGAAAATCAGCAGACTGGATACCAATTTTGTGTTTTTTTTGTGAGCTTTCTGTTTTATCAAGTTTCCTTCATTGTATTTAGTCATTATGAATTTGAATAATCATACATTAGGATTTGAATATCACATGGACCTAACATGATTACGTTATCTCATTCCAGGCTTCCCAAGACAAGAAGAGTTTGGATGTAGGAGCAAATCTTTTTATTGGCAATCTTGATCCGGTAAAAGCCTAAAGCCTATTTTCTTTGATTAGTTGCTCATTTTCATGTTAAGAAGTGGCTAATGGTTTTGATTTTGCTTTGTCAACAGGATGTTGATGAGAAGCTCCTCTACGATACCTTCAGTGCATTTGGAGTGATTGTGACCAATCCTAAGGTGATACTCATGAAAACTTTTCGCTGCATATGACTAGGCACTTAATTTTGTTTGCAAATTCTGCTAATGATCTAGCCATACGTTAGTATCTGATTTTATGAGCATTAGTCTATTATGAACTCAGAAGCAAACACGGACTATAGTTATGCGTAAATTAACATAATATCACTAAATTTACTCGTCATAGTTCAGCTAGTGTATAGTGTGCCCTGCTTCAGCAGAACACTTATCTAACTGTATCTAGTTAATTTTGAATTAAAAAGAGCCTATCAGCTCCCCAGTACTATTTCTTTCATGTGTACCATGATATTCCAGAGATTGGATGAGTTAAAATCTTTGTTCCCTTTCCCCTTTGCATATGGCACCAAAATGCATGTTTGTGTCTTCTTAAGATCAATCCACCCTGCCTACTTTCTTCAAACTATGATAAAATAATTGTCAGATGTTTTTACATGTGATACCTCAATTGTATACCCTGTCTGTCATTTTCTGAATCTAGTGGTAATGTACAGTAAACTTATGAAATCTTCCTTTGTTTTTTCAAGATAATGCGAGACCCTGAAACTGGAAATTCTCGAGGTTTTGGCTTTGTGAGCTATGACTCCTTTGAATCATCTGATCAAGCAATAGAGGTAATGTAATTGTCACAGTAATGCTCTATATTTCAGATGTTTTCATTTTTCAACTGTTACCTTGTCTGCTATAATTTGCCAGGCCATGAACAACCAACATTTATGTAACCGGCCAATCACTGTCTCTTATGCTTACAAGAAAGACACGAAAGGAGAGCGCCACGGCACACCAGCAGGTACTGTGTTTCAAATTTCTGTTTAGCTATTTGGTTCGTTGGCCACCAACACAGGAGTGACTCTCGCTTTAGTCAAATATTCACTTCCTGGAAAAGGATATCGAAGTTGACTTTTTAGTCTTTAAAATTGGGTTTTTACATCTATCCAGGTCAAATTTCTATTCTGGATCTGGAATTGATATACTTCCCGGAAATTCCCATCTTTGCGCATGACATTGTTAGGGCTAAATTCCCTTGAAAAGTTAAGGATTAGTAATTCTTTTTGAAATCGATTTCGAAAAACCCATTCGCCACTGGAAACATCATTTCACGAATGCCACCAGCATTCATTTTGAGCCAAGGTCGAACTCTCCATGAGATTCGTAGTTTCATTACTTACCTAGGTTGCCCGGATACCCTGATATAGATACGGATACACGATATACCGCGATACATCATTTTCCCAAAAACACCGATACGACGATACGCGTGTGTGTGTAATAAAGATAAAAAGTACAGAAATTAATGAATTGCAATCATCTAGGCTTCAGCCTACTAGTGCAAAAATAAAGAAGAGGTAAGTTGTGGTGCACAAATACTAGATCCTCAGCACGTCTAGGGTTTAGCCTACAACAATGTAATTGCAATCAGATTCCATGCAACTGGTAAAAATTAAGAAATTAATAAAAAAAAGGTAAGTATAGAACCTATTTCTCATTGAACTGTGGATCAAACCATAGGTACTCCAATTTCTTTCAACGCAAGAGGATGATGTTGGTTGCCGAAGTAATTTTAATGCCAATTGCTTTGTTGTTTGCTTTGGGTCTAGATGGGCCCTATCATCAGTTGAGTCAAATGAATTAAATCCCCTTATGGACAAAGATAAATCAGCTAATTATTGTTTGCTGAATAGATCGATCGTGCTATTCTAAGTCGAGTAAGGGGTGTTAGGGTAGAGAGTCAGAGAGGTAGTGGGGAGCCGGGGAAGTATCGTTTTTATAAAAAAACAGGAAAATCACCGATACTTGCCGGATATGTATCCGGCCGTATCAGTATCCGATACTGATATGCCGATTTTGGGAAGTATCCGCGTAACGTAGTTACTTATAGCTTCCCTATTTGTAGACAAAGCGGTTGACATTTTAGGGCTAAAATTTTATTTGAAATGCTTTTTGGGGTTGAATTTTTGGGCTGGTATCTTCAACCTTAGGGTTTCCTTTCAGCATCTTAGAATTCAGTGGATATGATTTATCTTGATCATATGTGTTGCAGTTTTCACTAGAGGCATTTGAACTGCTATGGCCCTCTTTGTCTTTTTGGCTTAATTAGCTTATAAGCCTCTGAGCTTTTAAGTCAAGTTTTGGTGTTTGGTAATCTGGTTTTTTTTATAAGATGTTGGCTTATTGAGTTATGTATGAATGATAAAAAGTCTAAATTGCCCTTGAGGATTTAAAGGACTTTGTTAAGCATGTATTTAAACTTATTTTTGCATAGAATTTGAAAATACAACAATACATGCAAATGTACATATGAAACAAAATAGATTTCACTCGTATGTACATGTGTGTGTACCATAGCCTATCCAAATAATTTGTAAATCTCGACATCTATCGGAGATGTATATCTCAAGTACTTGTTCAATCTCAAAGTAGTGACAAGTGACAACTCAAAAATATAACTAGACATATTTAAATCCACTCTTCCAGTATGCCTAAAAAGAGATGTTCCAGTACAATGTGCCTCCAACAGTTATGTTGTTGTGGATAGAATGCATTAATAGTGCTATATTACCGCTACAAGGTCGATTCTTCAAGGCTTGTATCAGACGGTAGTAAGTCTGAACATTTTTCCAATGATCTTTTGCACAAGTATGCTGCTAGGCATTCATTTCAACAATAAGCTTTAATTATAACACCGCAAGAAACATCACAACTAGTTGCTGATGCCATTGAAAATACATGACTACAGGACCAATACTACTTTATGGCATAATAGGAGATGAAAAATGTATTTGCTACTGCTAGAACATTCCAGTACACAATATTGTCAGCAAAAGTCATCAAGTACATGATAAGTTTTCAGCACATCAAGTTTCTACTACAATGGCAGTCTACATTAATAACATAATCAACACTTTGAATTCTCTAATACATTACACCAATTATGTTCTACTAGCTGCTGGAGTGCTGATGGACTCGGGCTGGTTCTTCAAGATTATCCTTTACATGATTCCAACATCCCAGATGCAAAACAATGAGTAGAGTAGAACTGCACTAATTAAACCAAAAAAACATGAGTTATTTTGACTAGAACTACAGAAATCTCGAAGGGGCGGAACAAAAGATTTCTAGTACATGAAAATTAATAGTACATTATGAACACAGAAGGTGCTAGTCCAACTCTCTAGCTGCTTGTGAGTTGTGACCTTCTTGGTGCTACTTGATCTGCATAGACAGAAACAAATTACACATTCAAGAACAAAGACAATAATACATGTGAGAGAGGCGTTTTATTGCTACTTCTTTTTTTAGGGCATAAACAGCAAAATAATTTACAGGATGTAAAGCATAGTCAAATAATTCTGGAGCATTGCTACTGATGTAAAAAAATAAGGAAGTCAAAGTATATATTGATCAAAGTAGAGCATTCAATCATCCTGTAGAGCATTCTAGCAAAATTAATGCTAGTATTGTTGTAGATGCGCTAGTTTACACTCATCCAATGAACTGATAAGTAGCATACAGTCGAAGCTTAGAACACATTCTATTGGAAATTTGGAACGTCCAATTGGCGACGGTGTGAACTGAAAGGCGAAAGCAGTAGTAGCATCTAGCACAAAAATAAAAATAGTACTACTGGTTAAAAAGCATAATTGAGCAGAAGATTTCATAGAACTCAAAGTCTCGATCGGCACAAAGGCTTAAACACGCATGCTACCTGCTTGTAGCCACAATCTTTTCCCTGGTCAGAAAATTTTATCTTCACCACAGCGACTGCCTGATTCTTCCATCCCAAAAGCTCCCCTAAACCCTCACCGAAAAGAACACCTAAACCCTTACCTAACACTACGAGAGCAAGAGCAAATATGCAGCAAGAACTGAATCTAAACGCGCTAGGACAAGGTAAATTAATTAACTATTAAGAGTGCAAATTCCCAATACTTGCCACGGCCATCACCTCGATCGGCGATCATCGAGTAGTCTCTGGCGGTGGCGACCTCGGTGACCTCGAAGGAGACGAAGGCGTCGATGCAGCGTATTGGATCCGCTCCCGAGAGGCGAAGCGCCCCGGCTCATTGTGACCCTCACGGCCGGAGGTTGGCGCCCATGACGGCGCGCACCACGGCCAGCAGCCCGGCCTGGCGAAGATCTAGCCTGCCCATCCCCTTCGCTGCCAGGCCGCGCAAGTCCACCGTGCTGGTCACCTCGAGGCCGTGGTCATCGCTCAGGCGCTCGGCGTCCGCCTCCACGCCTCCACCTAACAAAGGGTCCCATCCATTCGGTTCGTGCCAGAGGAGAAGGCGCCGCCGGGAGGGGAGATGGGAGGCGGCGGTGATGGGGATGGGAGATGGGAGGCGGCGGCGTTTGGGAGGGGAGATAGGAGGCGGCGTCGTCGAGAGGGGAGATGGGAGGTGGCGCCGTCGGGAGGGGAGATGCGGCGTTCGGGAGTGGAGATGGGAGGCGGCGCCGTCGGGAGGGGAGATGGGAGGCGGCGTCGTTTGGCGGGGGGAGAGGGGAGATGGGAGTAGCGGCGATGGGGATGGGGGAACAGGAGGGGGAGGTGTCGGGTTGAGGACCGAAGGGTGGAAACATCGAAAAAAACGAAACGGTTTGTAATTATATACCAATGGCATTTTGAGGGTAATTTTAATGAAGTTTGGTGGTAAAGAGATAATCTATTCCACAAAAGCCAAAAAACACCTCATCTCAGGCTTATGGTTTTTAGGCTTAAAATGGCTTAAACTTTTTATAAGCCTGATAAAAAAGCCACCCTTTGTTTAGGCTTAGGTTTTTTTTGCTTTTAAGCTAGACAAAAAGCCTAAACAAAGAGGGTCTATATATGTTCATCTACCATCTATATGACATGAAAGTTATCTTTGCTCTTATCACTGTTGCAGCCTATACAATTAGAGGCTGTCTATCTCTCTCTTTTTTTAAAAAAAAAATGTGCTTTACTTCCGGAAGTTTCTTCACACATTCTTATCAAATCCATTGTTGTCTGTTGACAGAGAGATTACTGGCAACGAACAACCCGGGATCTCAGAAGCATAGGCCGCACACAATGTTTGCTAGTGGTCCACCGACCCAAGGGCTTCCAAATGGTGGAGGTGGTGCACCTGTGCCACGACCTTTTGCCAATGGGACAGTCCCAGGACCGATTCAACACTTTCGACCGCCGCCGCCACCACCTGTTGGACAATTCCCTCCTCCAATGCAGATGCCTGGGCAGCCTGCTTGGCCGGCTCCTCCACAGACTGCTCAAGTACCACCCCCTATGCCACCTCAACTTCAGTACAGGCTTCCAATGAGGCCACCACCATCAAACATGATGCCCCCTCCTCATGGCATGGTTAGGCCGCCACCACCCCCTGCCAGTATGCAAGCTCCACCTATGTGGAGGCCACCCCCACCCCCACAACAAGCTGGTGGAATGCCACCGCCTCTTTTGTCCATGCCGCCTCCACCACCGCCACCTTCTGGTTAAAAATATGCAGGGGAAGGTTCCATTGGGTCAATATGGCACGTAGTAACAGTAGACTGAGGATGTTGGCGCCCCCTTCATATATTGCTATCTAACTTGCAAACACTAGGAGAAGATCAGAATTAAGAGAGTTTAGCTTTCACTGATACAAACTCTCGAGATTAGCAGTTATTGGTATTATGTTGAAGATGCATGAATTTTGTGATTTATGCCCCCCTTTCTATGGTTTCTGCTCTTGTGCTCTGTTTAGGACAATTGTGAATTATTATCCAATTTTATTTCATCATTGAATTATTACTGGCAGAAAATTGTATTTCTAAACCAAGCCCTTTGTGGTACATAATTGCAGTCCAACTTTGGGCCCATCAATCTTGGCAACCATATGTTGTTTCCAACGAAAATTTTTGCTAATTTTTGTCAAGGTATCCCTGTCAATATTCAATAATTTCCCAGATTTTCTAGCAAAGACTGCTGTGACTCACTCTCATATTGTCCAAGTACAAATCCTGTTAATTTGCGAAAATCTGGTGAAACTTTTTAAGGGCACCATAGGCTACACTATGAAACACCTGCAAAATGAACGAGACCAATAACGCCCCCGTTTTTCTTGCAATTTTGCGCAGCCACATCATGATTTTTAATGACGGTTGGTCTACCACTGCGGATGTGGTCCAGTGAAACATTTGTTCAACTCTTGCTTCTTCCCTTAAAAATCATAGATTTGTAATTTCTTCGGCAGAGATTACAGAGAGGTTAGAGCTAATAAGTTCGAATGAATCATCCATTCTCCTCTTGTAACAACTACAGTGACTAACTTGCAATAATATTCCCACCCATGTGCTCTGGTACATGGTGGATATCACTGCTGCCTACCTCCCTAGTGCCAACTTTCCCCTCCTTTAATTTCTTCTCCCCTTTTCCTACCTTTTCAATTGAATCATAATGAAGTATCCCAATTGTGTCTTGCAATTACAATGGGTGCAAGCATATGAGAGCAATCAGGGTGACAACCAAAGACGTCAATGACACTATCGAGTGAGATCGGCAGCTCCGTTCGCCGCCGTTGGCATAGACCATCCCAAGATAGCCATATCCGTAGCCTCCGCCTCCGCGCCGCCACCGCCACCGCCGGTTCCCACTCCGGCGTAGTTGACACCGTTGTACGCGGCCGCTTCACCGTTGTCCCTGTCAGAACAAACCACAAACATTAGCAGCTTGCGTACAAAATGCCCCATTGAAACCACGAGATTACATGTATCCTTCATATGTGCCAGGCTGCAAACTAACTGCGAGTTGTAGCTAGCTTTTGAGTGCTGGTTAAGCTCAGATCTACTACTGCCGTCACAAGTGCAAACGGAACAAGAATTGGATTCCGAGGAACATGGTTTTCTCAGGAAATGTGACGGACAGAACGACAAAAAGGGCACAGCATTTCATAATGGTACGCTGCAATTGGACCCGGACCCAGTTGGACGAACTCTCCTCGTTCTCTTTTCGGGAATTTTGGACTGTATTGGCCCTGTAGTGCACCGTAATTCCTAAATTAGCCCCCTTAGCATCAAAATTCCATTTTTAACCTCCTCCTAGCACCTGCTGCCGTCCGGGACGGCAGCAACTCACCTAATGCCGCCGCCGTTGGCAGCACCAAGTTGCTGCCGTGCCCATTGGCAGCAACCAAGTTGCTGCCGTCCCACACGGCAGCATCTCCCCTCCTCCCCCGGCGCACGTAAATCCAAGAGGAGAGAGAAAATACATTTAAGAATATTTTTTGGATGAATTTTTAAATATAGCAAATTAGCTCCAAAAATTATGAAATTTTTTGTGGAGACTCCCAGAACAGTATAGTTGCTTTGGTAATTTTTTCAGAATTTTATGAGTTACTATTTTTCCTGTAAAATTCATTTAAATATATTATTTGTAGGAATTTTACAGAAAAAACCGTAACTCATAAAATTCTGAAAAAATTACCAAAGCAATTAAACTGTTCTGGGAGTCTTCACAAAAAATTTCATAATTTTTGGAGCTCATTTTCTATATTTAAAAATTCATCAAAGAAATATTCTTAAATATATTTTCTCTCTCCTCTTGGATTTGCGTGCGCCGGGGAGGAGGAGAGGTGCTGCTGTGTGGGACGGCAGCACCTTGCTGCTGCCGTTGGGGAGCGCAGCACCTAGGTGCTGCCGTCCACGTCCGCAGCACGCGCCAACAGGGGGCTAAAAGTGGAAATTCAGAACTAATGAGACTAGTTTAGGAATTACGAAGCGCTACGGGCCAAAAGCGGCAAGAACTCTCTTTTCGGTTGGCCCCATCCCAAAAGGTCTTGTAGTCCCGAACGAAGGACGCTATTGAGATCTAAAACACTCAAAGAATATTTCTGTTTCCAAGTGCTAGAATAATTCTGGTGTCTGTATAATGTGCAATTCTTTCGCCTACTCTATACGCCTCCTTTTTAATAAGCAAGACTGAACTGAGGTGCAGGATTCGGCGACAAAATCAGCGGTCAGTGGCATGCATGTGGAGATGCAGACTGACTGCCCAACTGACATACTAGCTACTACCCGGGCTACCAGTCTCGCTACTCGATAGCAGTAGCACACATGTTCCTGAGCATCCGACGATCTTTTGTTTTCAGTTGCTTTTGGCACGAGTGCAGGCTGCAAAGCCCGGCAGATCCGACCCCGGTGAGGAGCGAGGCGAGGACGCTCTCGCGCAACGGTGCCGCGCACTTTCCCCCGCTTGACCCAGGCAAAGGACAAAATTGCTTTATCCCGGTGTTTAATTAATCTGAATTTGTCAGTGCAGCAGTACACCACTAGCTCTACACTTCTGGTACTGGAGTACATTTCTTTTCAAAATGGAGTACTGGAGTGGAGTATATTGAGCTGGGGTTCTACTGTAATACTTCTGTAGTGCAGCGCTCTATGGGTGGAGGACTAGTTTAATTAATCCTGTAATTTTTTTTTAGGAAAAATAACCCTCTCCTACGAATATTTTACTTCGACTCTCCGGATGTGGCGTGCGTACCCTAGTACTCCAGCATCCTTAACAAAGTGAAGGGAACAGTAACTTCAGACACAGCACGGTCAGGCTTAAAAAATAAGATGACACTGTGCAAATATGAACAGAGTTCTGTTGTAGTAATGTACCAGATACTAGGTACAAATTACTTCTAATTTTTGTGCACCGTAGCATCTCTTCGTTGAGAGATGCCAGGATCCCTCTCCATACACTCCCCCCTTGTGCTAGTGAATCTTGTACTGGTAAAACGGAAATAGATCTGTGATGCGGTAGGAAGGACGCTACTAACGCACGTCTCGTCGCAGGTTTACATAACTCACAATCGGGCAGCGACATTCTGAGGCGCACGGGAAAGGAGAGAATATCACGTGAAACCCTAAATACGGTGTATCTTTCGAGTATCTTATGTCTAAAAGTTTTGATTTTTTTTTTAAAAAAAATGTAGATGTAAAGGATGATATATTCTATATGCATGCAAATTTTTTTTTTAAAAAAAAACTAAATCGTACTTGCAAGATATATAAAAAAAGAAATTCAACATGTCGATTGCTCGTCAATTTCATATCTTTCAAATGCCATCGGGTTTTATCATGAAATTTTGCATATCTATAGAATATACTATCCCCCGCATATACAAAATTCTTAAGGATTGTTCAAAACTTTTAGACGCAGAATACACGAAAGATACACCTTAAAGAGAGATACACCGGATAGTTTCCCAACAGGAAAGGGCGCTTTTTCACCGTGCGCGTGCGGAAGGGCAAATTCCGCCGAAAATTCCTCGACTGGTTTCTAGTGTCCGGCGACCGATGGCCGTTGGACGAAGTTAAAGGCGCTGTATTTAAAAAGACGTACTCCCAAAGGCGAAATGTTTGGTAAAGGTATTCTACGCGGTCCCACCTGTCAGTGATGCCATTTGACGTATGGTCCGAGATATTTCTCCCCTGCCCCACGTAAGGCTGCCAAAGGTCAAGCAAAGCACGCCCAGTACTCCACCTCCGTCCCAACCGGCAGAAAATAAAAAGGCCAAGGTGATGTGGCACTAACGTGCGCTGACGTGGCGCCGACGTGGACATCTTACTCTGAGATGCAAGTGTGCAAGTGCGTTTGGGAGGTGAGAGAGACGATGGGTACCTGGGGCCGCCGAGGACGCCGGCGTTCTGGGTGAGCTGGTCGACGAGCGCGGAGGACTTGGGGTCGACGTTGGACGCCTTCTCGTAGATGGCCTCCAGCCCCTCGCCGGACGGCACGAAGAAGGCGCCGTTCACCAGCATGTCGCCCTCCGACCGCCAGTTCCACCCCGACCACCGCCCCTCCGCCGTGTCCACCCGCTTCGTCACCTGCCATGGCCATTACTCTGCACCGTCACATTCCACCCGTTCATGCACTTACACAAGAACAACAAATAAAATTGTCCATGGGTACATTCTGCTGGGGCCCAGTGTCAGTGTCGGATGTTGCCGTAACCGGGTCCCGGGGTATCCGCAGGCCTTGGATGCTCCAAATTATCCCCTGGCTGGACCCAAACTGAGGAAACATGATGCAACCTTTTGTGCTCAAAGGTAAGAAGATGCTCCAAGCATTCACCAAACAATAATGCTAGCGTTTCCCAGGACCATTACTACCAGAGGAAATTGCAATGTATATTCTAAACCTGTGATGTTGTGCTACTTAATTTTTTGAATTTATATTTTACTTTCTCATTTCTTTGAACTTGTGAGGTTTTGCTACTTAGCTCTATAAACTTATATTTTTCTTTATTTGCCTCTTAAATTTACGAGGTTGTGTCACTTAGCTCACTGAACTTGCATTGAAACAAAGTTTATCGGATACGACGCCGACGACTTCACCCTCTCTGAGTCTGGTGAACTCGTCGTCGCCCTGTTTTGACCGTGTTCATCGTCCCCGTCAACTCACGCCGATAAAAATAGATTTTTCGACTCAGAACACACCGTGCTCACGTCTTTGTCAAAACTCCACCATCGCAGCCTACCACCACTCTCACCCTTACCTCCTCTAAGTCGACTATAAAAGAAAAATACATTCTCAGTTTCAGAGCAGAGGTACAGTACTTCTCTCACTCACAGTGATTCGCTAGCTCATCGAATGGATTTTGTACAGAATAAGTAGTTTCTGCTCTGGTACTGAAAATGGACTTCTTTCTCTCACGTCCGACTCGGATGAGGCAAGAACAAGGACAACGACAAATTACGATGGTAGAGCTCCGGCTAAGACGCGAACACAGTTTGTTCTTAGGCTCAAAGAATTCATTTTTTTTTCGACGTGAAGTGACAGACGATAAACATGGTCGGAATAGAGCGGCAACGAGTTCACCGGACTCGGAAGGGATTAAGTCGTCAATGTCGTATTTGACGAATGTTACTTTAACGTAAGTTCAGTGAACTAAGTTACACAACCTCACAAGTTCAAAAGACTGAGAAAGTAAAATATACGTCCAATGAGCTTACCGGCACACCCTCACAAGTTCAAAAGGCTGAGAAAGTAAAATACAGGTTCAGATAACTAAGTAACACAGCTTCCCAAGTTTAGAGACCTGCACTCCGATTAAAAAACAAATTAAAATAACTGCAGAAAAAATATCTTCAAACGGTTAAATGGCTCTCACTTTCACAGCCCAATTCTGAGTAGGAAAACACACACAGACAAAGACATGAAAGAACTTCCTAAATAAAGGACATGGAAGAACAGGACAGTGGTCACGGTACTTAACCACTGCGCAGTACACGCACACTTGCATTTGCATCCCAAACCAACAGATTAAGCAAAAATACAAACGAAGCAATGAAAGTTGGAACAGAGAGAGAGAAACTGTGCTCTGCTCGCCAAGCAAAGAAAAGAGCAGAGCAAGTCAGCAAACCAAGACCCAAAACCAGCAGCAAGAGCAAGAAACACAGGAACCCAAGAACACGGTACGGCAAGAGAGAGAGAGAGAGAGAGAGAGATCACCTCCTTGGCGTTGGGGTCGGTGGGGGCGATGTAGCGGTTGCCCTGGCTGTTGATGGTGGGGCTGGCGCTGCCGCCGATGGCGTACATCTCCCAGGCGGTGTAGTCGTTGTTGACGATGTGGAAGTAGCCGCGGCGGCACCGGGGCATCCGCTGCACGAGCTGCACGCCGAAGTGGTTGAAGGCGATGGTGACCTGCATCGCCGAGTCCGGGAGGTAGTCGTCGCTGTGGCCCATCAGCATCACCTCGTTGTGGTGGGAGAAGTAGCTGTTGGACACGGTGATGGCCGTGGATCCCATGATGGCGTCCACCAGCCCGTCCGCGCACCGGGACAGCGCGCAGTGGTCCACCCACACGTCGCGGGCGGAGTAGAGCGAGATGCCGTCGCCGTCCGACCTCGTCCGCCACCCGTAGTGCGTCGGCGAGGAGCGCACGTTGGCGTTGCCCGCCGGGACGCAGTCGTGGACGTGCACGTTGTGGATGATGATGTTGGACACGTACTGCAGCGTGATGCAGGCGCCACCGGCGATGTGGACGTTCGCGCCGCGGCCATCGATGGTCTTGTAGCTGTTGACGAGGAGCTCCTCGTTGAGGCGGATGGCCATGTCCGCGGCGAAGACGATCCAGAGCGGGCCCTCCTGGATGACGGCGTACCGGAGCGTGCCGGGCACCGGGTTGACGGGGTCGCGGTCGGAGGAGTCGGTGACCACGTACACCGGCCCGCCCTTGCCGCCCATCGCGTTGCGGCCGAACCCGATGCCGCACTCCGCCAGCCGCTGCCGGTCCTGCCGCCAGTCCGTCCCCGCGCACCGCCAGCAGTCGTCGATAGGGTTGCCCGTCATGCACCCGTCGCCGCCGCCGGCCTCCTGCATCCGCCTCCGCGACGTCGCCACCTTGCTGCCGACGCCGCGCCATTACAGATTTACATTACCAAAAGCTTAAAAAGATTGCAAATTTGCAGCACCAAGAACTCAAACACCGGACATTTGCGGCCGACGCTACATTGCGGGAATTCGACGGAGAAGGCAACGTACCTGTGGAAGTCGGCGACGACGGCGGTGGGGTTGGGCAGCGAGGAGTTGAGCAAGGAGAGTGGGGAGGCCGCGGTGGCGAGCAGGAAGACGGGGAAGAGGATAATGCGGGTGGATTTGTGGGCTCCCAGCATGGTTTCTTTCTTGGATTAGATTAGAGGGGAGCGGAGTGGAGATGCAGTGGATTTTATAGCAATGCAGGAGAGTGGCAGCAGGCAGCAGAGTGAGGAGCTCGGGCCGGAGTTCTTGAGATTTGGAGCTTGGGATTGGGACAACAATGGGGGAAAGAAGTGGTGGGAGGCTGGGAGCAGTGTGAATGGAGGAGGGGAGGGAGGAACTGGGGGGCGGGGGGTGTGATTTGGAATCACATGGGGGAGATTGCTTCCTTGCCTGTTAAATGATGCAAAGGGGAGGGGGTTGATGGAGAATGTCTAGGGAAAGAAATAAAAAGGCGGGGGCAGAAATGCAAAATGTAAGGAAGAGGTCATTGGAGCAACACCATTGTTGCACACTTGCACCGCTTTTCTTTCTTTTTGAAGGATGCAATCCAATCGACCCATTTCTTGTGCGGTAGAAGGGGGATTGGATCATATACCCTCCCTGAATTTCAGAATTTCAGGATTTACCCTCCCACCTCAATGACATGTGGGGTCACTATAGGTCAATGACATGTGGGTCAGGAGGGTAAATCCTGAATTTCCATCTAAAGGGAGGGTATATGATCAAATTTTCCGCGGTAGAATGTTTGTTTCGATTTTAATAGAGCACGAAGGAAAGTAAGTATACGTTGCATTGGTAGCGAGGAGAAGAAGAAAAGTGCGCAATGACAATTGGTTTCCTTGCGTTATGCCATGAACCCCTTCGCGAATGGTGACTCTGCCCGCGTGCACGGTGCACCTGAAGTCCTTGACTGCTGGCCTGCTGGACGCTCGCACTGTGAATTGTGAAAGAGGGGGAAACCATCCAACCCGTTCCCGGGGTCCCCGCAGAGACGAGTTCTTTTCCCACGCTCGCGCCGCGTTGCGCGTCTTGAGCGACGGCGCCGCCTCCCTTCCTCTCCCTCGACTACGGCAACACTTTCTCTTACTACTCCGGCGGCGGCGCTCACTCAGTTAGTCTTCTCCTCCTACTCCGGCTGCGGCGCTCAGTTAGTCTTCTCCTCCCTTTCCCTTTCCCTTTCCCTCTTCCTTCTCTTCCTCCTAGACTTCTAGGGTTTTGCAATCTAAACTTTTTCTCGCAAATCCTCGCCGGCCAGGGAGAGAGAGCGGGAGCGGAGAAGAAATCCGTCCAGAGCGTTCGCATCAGAGGCGACTCGCCGCCGTCCCGGCTCATTCGCGCCGCCGGCACGGCGTCGAGGTGAGCAGTTCAACCTCCTATTTGGGGATTTCGTTTGGTTGGTGAGAGTGCTGGTGTGTGATGGTCTTGGCTAGTTGCCCTGCGTTAATCTGCGTTGTGTGTTTGTTGGTTTCTTGCTGATGGGTACGGTACCACGGTTAGGTTTGGTGCCTTGTACGAATAATGAACATGTATTTATGTAGCAATTGGTGCTGGTAAATCAGAAAAATATATGATCTACCTGTTTTTGTATATATGCAGCAACCATAAGAAAGTAATTTGATCCTGAATCCCGATCCAACAAAAGCAGGAAGGCTTTCAAGTGGTTACAAATTTATTGGCAAGCCTATAGAATCATTAAGAAAAAAGAGTTCAATATTTGTCTTCTGATTTAATCATTTACTAAATAGTAGAAGTACTATTAATTTATTTTGAATGTAGAGGAGAGGAGAGGAGGAATCAACGAATTGCACCTAGAGAGGAGAAGAGAGGATCGGAAGTTTGATGTGCGCGCGCGCGCGCGGTATGCCAAGGTCTCACCTTCCTCTTTTATTCTCTATTTTTTATTTATCTGGATTAATTGCCCCATGTATGATTATATCTGCTTAATATGTTCTTCTGCGGGTGTGCTTTCTAGAGATATTATGTTGCCATTCATTAGTTCTTTGGCTCTTTATGAAACACAAAAAATATTTGCATGCCTTGGATCACAACTTGGTATATGGAGTATGCAGACCATCCAAGAAATGCATTTATTTTTATTTAGTTGATGTTAATTTTTCAGTGCATGAGTATTAAGTAGTAGATGTATCGATGATTATATTTTTCAATGGTTAGATAGTTGATGGAATTTAGTTATCTCAATGTACTTTGTATACAAGTTGTAAAGGAAAAGAAGACAATATGTTAATTATCCGAATCCTCTGAATATGTTAATTCTGGAGTTGCTAGTCGCTACCGTTGTACATCTCTTGTTATCCCCCTAACTTATTGAATTAAACCATCCTGCAGCAGTAGTTGTTAGATTTGTGTAGTATCTTTGTGCTTGTTAAATTACAGTGGTGTGAGATCAATACTTAACAGATGAAGCACTTGTCGTGCAAACATAATCTGTGTAAGATCTCGTGCAAACATAATCTGTGTAAGATCATTTATTAATGTTTTCTATGATGTCCTGACCTCAGTTGTAGTTTTTATTCAACATGTACCAAAGCCATTATTTCGCTTGCTAACAGTTATCTATAGTTAATTAAGCTCTTCACTGATCATTTAATGCTTGGAGCTTTGAATATGCAACAACTTCCTTAGGGCGTGTATAATGGTATAGACAACTATTGTCTATAGTATCTTTTCATGTTATCTATAGACAGTACTAAAAACAATATCTACAATGGATCATCTTTTTACATATCTCTATAGACAGCTACTCCACGTATAATGTATCTTATTTTTCGTGTTACAGTCGACTACTGCATGGGAGGCGGCTTAATTCTTTATGCTCCTATCTCTCCTTCACATCATCTCGTATCATATATGTCAAAGCTTACAGACATCTGACGTCGTACCATTGTACATGCTCTTAGTTGTCTTACGAGCCTCAAAAAACAATAGTCTTTTGTTAACTCTGATGCAGATAGTATAGGAGGCTACATTCCATTCATAAATTTAAAGCTTTGTATCAGTCGTTTTGATTGCCACTGACAAGATAATTAGGGTACAGACGTACAGTAGCAGATCATGATTGATTGAGCATTGCATGCTTTGTTACGTGGTTTGCCCAGCTTATATAGTATTTCTTTTTCATGTTATTCTACTCAATGGAAGATTTATTATCTCACATTCAAATTCACAATTACTCTCTTAATTTATTATTTCCGATTCAAATTCAGACTGCAAACTGTTTTTGTTTTGGATGCACTGGCTGAGCCACCGAGGGCAGCGAGCGTGTGTTGTGCTGCGTTGTGCTGCGATTTTATGTGGAAAAAATTGTGAATTTTTTTTGTGGTACATGTGATAATGCATTTGAAGCTGCGAGTACGAGGTAAAAAAAGAAAAATTCAAAGAAAAAAGCTCTCGGTTAAATTTTTTTAAAAGTGTTAAGTGGTGTTAAATAGTGCAAAAAAAAAAGTGCTCATGCCATTTAAAATGGCCTGCCGAATGAATTTTGTGCCCATTGGGCGGACTCGGCCTATCCATGCCCGTAGGGTCTAGACTCAGCCTGTTTGGGCGAAATTTTCGTGTTCTAGCCTCAGAGTCCGCTTTAATTACGAAAGTAGCTCTGTTTCGTAAGATTTGGCAAAATAGCTCAGAACAAGTGAACATACCCCAAGCACGCGCGCGGCAGGACTCGCCTCGCGCCGAAGCGCGCAGGAGGACCTACCTCGACACCGGCGCGGCTCACCACATCGCCCGCCCCACCCAACCGATGCCCGCCACTCACCGCCCCCACCCGCGCCATGCCGCCGCGCCGCCAGACGGCCTCGCTGCGCCGCCGCCACGGACGCGTGACCATCTCGCGCGCGCGCCGCCAGACGCCCGCGCCCTCGCTCACAGACGGCCGTGGCCTGCGCAAGACCGCCCGCCAAGCCGCATAGCCCCTCGCGTGAAATAAATAGTAGGTTGTTAGGTTAGTTAATTAGGTAGTTAGTTTAGTTAATTAGTATGGTTAGATTCCAAAATTTTAAAATATATTAAATGATTTTAAAAATTATGAAATTTTTGTGCTACCATTTACTTATTTCTATAAATTTTTATAATTTTATTCCTTCAATTTTTGCTAATTAGTATGACTGTAGTTAGTAACATTTATCGATTGATCAAAGATTTAAATCAAGCCTCAAGCACGTGTGTTGATTGTACAAAGCTTTGAACTAGGCCCTCCCTTGTTTCACACCGATTCACACCACTATTGATTGTTTGACCCACCCTCCTCCACCCCGCCATGTGTTGATTCTCCAAGACGAAGCAGCAGCCCTCCCCGCATTTGCACCAAAGCAATGATGTCATTTCCTACATTTATGGCTTAATTTATGGGCGCGGATAAAGATTCGTTATAAATTGGAGAGAGCTTCATTTCATATGTCATCACCACTTGTTCATTTCGGTGAGCTCATGAGAGAGCGTATGGGCGAGCACACAAATTTCATATCGCAGTTGATCCCGCGGCAGAGCAGAGAAGGGAGCAGAGCAGAGAAGTTGAAGTTCATTTCATTTCGATCATAAGCCGCAGCGCATTCCGATCTTGTCGATGTCATTCGCCGCCGATTTTTCTCCGCTTATAAACCCGCAGCTGCTCGAATCGATCATAAGTCGCAGCGCATTCTAATTAGCAACTGATTAGCAACCGCTTAGCATTTCGATTTGGTAATTACGTAATTAATATTTGCTTATTGAAATTTATAGCGCTTAGATTTTGCTAACTACTTACTCAGATTTGCAAAGAATGGCACATACTCTACCACCCCTACTTGAGGAGGCATGGGACGCCAAAGATCATTGTCATGCTTGGATCGGTGGCGATGGACCACCAACTTTGATGACACGGGACCGAGGAGACGTGGCCGTTGGATCTAACGGTTTGTTCCGAGGCTTCACAACCGATCGATTGCGTTCGCGCATGTCGAACATGGGCGTAACCTCCGATTGATGCTTGCCTTCTTTCCGCCTTGGTTGATCGTTGGCGCCGAGACCCACACGCCCACTTCCGCTGGGGAGATGACCGTGACTCGCAAGACGCCGCTTCATAACCGGCCGCCGGCGAGGCCGTCGCGCTTGTTCCCCGCCGAGGTCCGTGGACCGAAGCGCGTCTCATCATCGCCGCATCCTATCCTCGACAAGTATAAGGGCATCCCGCACGCTGGTCGCGAAATTTCATGCATTGCCCGATAACGCACCGAGGAGGTGGTTCGATGCCACCTAATTGCATATTTGTTATTTTTATTCGGTGGGTCATGTTCCCTAGCACGCAGGGGACTCGGTGTACGAAGTTATATTCACCTTGCGCACCCATCGTGGACGCCGACGATGAGGATGTGCCGCAAGATGCTTGGGGTTCACCAGATCGGTGCTACGATCACGTTCGCGGCGACGCGCAGCATGTCGCGACGGAACAGAGCCCGTGTTTCGGGTTGCCACACGCTATTACACCGTGGTCGGGAGCACTTTGTCGTAGGACGGCCGTTCCAGGTCTGGCCCACCCTTACCCGCACACACAACATTTCTATGGTTGGGACGAGGAGGATCCCGTGGAAGGGCCGACCATGGGATCCCGGCGGATCGTGGCGCCTTGGGTGGGCTAGGGGCGAGCGCTGTCGCAGATACCCCGAATTCCACAACGATTCGAGGCCCCGCACGAGGACGACGTAATATGGGCTCCTTGACGGATGTTCGCGCAGCCACGCGCGCCGACGGCCCGAGCTTGCTATGCCACCGTGATGAGGCGCATCGAGGACAACTTCTCATCCGTGTTCTCCCATATGGTTGAGCCCTACAACCTCAACGGTGATGAGGCGCCCGATCGCATCAGAGACTCCCCGCCTAGGGCGACCGCCATGCAGGCGTAGTCACTTGTAAGTGTAATGTATTGCTTAATAATATTGTAGGTCGCTTACTCATGTGTTATTAACCTACCATGATTTGTTGATTTTGTTTGACTTTCGTGCAAACGAAGAAGGGCCGCAAGAGCGACGATCGCTTCGCACGCAGCACTCGTGGTAGATGCGTGGCAAACGCCACCGATTCCGCTTTGCAGAGGCACGCCATATGATGAAGGGACGACGACACCTACTTGGAGTGGTACGCACGCACACGCGACGAGGTTGACAGCGCCCCACCGCCCGCCCCGAAGATCCTAGCCACGCGAACGCTTGGGCTTGGGTCGACCCGCACCGCAAAGACGCGTGATTTACTCGGTGACGCTGAGCACGTAGTACAAGAACCACCCCTGATTTAGGATTAACTAACACAATTTTGTTTGTTCTGCAGCAGTGGACCGCTTGCGAGTGTTGTGGAGCGTGGCACGAACTCGAGCGGGTAGTAACAACACAAGAGAACGCCTTGTTACGTGATTAAGACGATTGTTGACGATGTTAAGAAGGTCGCTCGCAACATGAGCCGTGGAAGGCCCAACGATGTCGACTGAGGCATCGGACGGAGTGTCGCCACGCACTCACCCTCCATCTTCCCGTCCGAGCGAAGTCGACCAGCGCCGCAAAGAAGACGGGCGCGGATCGTCCGCGCAGCCCGACGCAGGACTCTACGCCGATGCCGCTGCCGCCACGGAGGGATCAGACGCCGAGGCCGCCGTCATCGCGGAGGGGACCCACGCCGACGCCTTCGCTTTCGCGGAGGACCTTACGCAGATGCCGCCGCCGCCGCGGAGGCGTGAAGAGGACATCCTGCATAAAGACGAACGCCGCAACCCGCAACCGCCGCGATGTCATCCCGCATTCTCCTCGCATCCGACATTCTCTGACACTTCCGATGGGCGATACGGCGCCATGGTGCCGCCGGGCTACACACCGCACTCTATGCACCACCCCGCAAGGTGAAGCGCACCGGCAGGCGCTTACCCAAATCGCTCTCAAGGTGAGCCGAGTTGGTGGCCCTCCACGATCATACTACGGATCCTAATGCTTGGCTCACCGACTTGTTGTCAACGCCGCCCCGCATGATGACGCCCCGTGTACGATGACACGGTGCCGAGGAGGCCCGACACGACCGCGACAGAACCCACGGCCACCCGATAGGCTCACGCTCCCACAGGAGCGCATTCGCCGAGACCTATGGGAGGAACACGACGCGAAGGACGCACAGGTCCTATGCCCCTAGAGAGCGGAGCGTGGGAGTAGTACCAAAAGAAGTGTATTATATGTTGTAACTTGTACTTCGCTTATGTATTTGAAATCCAAGCCGATTGTGGTACATGAGATTGTTTTCTTAAGAATTTTTATTCGCTCGTAATTTTATCTCAGATTTGGTGTAAGTGTATTGTTTGTACCAATCAATGAACGAGAAATTCCCCACGTAAAAATAAGAACACATTTGAGTATTGTTCGCACTAATCAATGCAGCGCTACATGTGCAAAGACATGAAACAATACATGGCATGTGTGGAACTCTAGCTAGTCCCACCACTAATCCTAACATGCCTTAGAGAATTTAACTTGTCGGGTGTTTTACATTGTTCTACGGGTGCGCGTGGTTGTTTTCCCTTCCGTCGCTACCAAGATGGTTCTACGCATCCTTCTTTTTCTTGTGAGTCGCTCCCGACTTTGAGCTCCTCGCTCTTGACGCTGATGGTCGCTTCACGCAGCTTAATCGCTCCTCCTCCTAGCAAGCTCATCCTCCTTACCGCTTAGACGGATGTGGTCCACGCCGACGCCGCTCTTGCTCCTCCCGATTTTTCTGACCATCTCGCGCCTCCCGAGTCATCTTCACAAAGTATTGGCCTTTGTTTTCCACCACCGTGGATCTTTCTTGGCCATGTTGGGAACTCCCGATCCACCCATTCGATCCACTTGCAAGGCTACGTGCATAGTGGCATATGTCATGGATCAAAGTTGAGAAAAGATAACGAAACCAAAGATTTAGTTGTCGCTCTTACCACGGTCGTTGTCCGCATCCGGGCACGTGAAGTACCTACAACCGTAGTGTTGGTCCGATCGAACCACACGGACAGATTGTCCTAAACCCGCAATGGCACTTCGCCGCCATGCCACTCGGGAGTTGAGTTGGGTCGGTCCTCCAGACGACATTGTTTGGAAGTTGAATTAGGATGGGAGGTGAACGAGATGTGCTTGTGGTGAACCCATAGGAGGCCTTTATATAGCCGGCTTACGTGGCAAGTGGACTTAGTCTACGTTGGGGACGACATGAGAATCTTTTCAGAATCGAGAGGACCAATAAATGTTCGCATAATATCATTTATTGCTTCGCAAAGATAGTACGACCTACACGCCGCATCCGTACAACAAGGTGCGCACTCATTTTCTTGTTATTTTCTTACATTTCAAACACGCACTCCATATTTAGGTGGCGCCGACGAAGAAGGTCTACTCGCGCTTTCGAATGAGTGCCCATGAGTCTTGCATAGCTCGCACCTTATTGCTCTTGGCCGATCTCCACGCTGGCTCGGCCCATGTCGCTATGATGCGCTTGATCGACGCCTCCACTACCGATGCCGCAGTTGCTTCATTCGTGACCACTTCACCGCGCCCGCCATATGTCCTCAGAGTGGCCTTCCACGCCGCATTTGAGTTGAACTCCTGCTCCAAGTATCATACAGTGTCGATGTCGTAGTACTCCGACGATACATGCTACAAGATTGATGAAATACAAAGACATGCGTATATACGTGGGAGCAAGGCTTGTGGAGGAGTTGAGGCTTGTTGCAGAGCAACCGCCACATCGCCTATGGTGCAAACATGCTTCCGGCCACCTCTCGTGGCCACGAACGCATTTGTCCCGCAGCGACTCGAACTTCCTCCTCACGCCATCCATTGTGATAGCCACATGGGATCGAGCCTTGGTAATCTTCCCGCCCATGTAGGCAAGGGTAACCTCCGAGCATCGTTTCCTTCGCCCAAATGTCGCTGGCCATCATTGCCCGATTGACGAAGCAACCGACCGCGGCGATTCCATGTCTCCTCGATAACAATGTGATGGGCAACAAGACGAACCCCTTTCAACACACCGCTGTAGACCTCGGACATGTTGGTTGTCATGATGCCGCATCGAGCACCATGGGTGTCGTGAAGAAGGGACCATTTCTCATAGTCGTGCATGCACGCTTATCCACTCGGCGAACTCGCTTGCGGTGCGGCCGGGTCGAACCTTCCGTTGCACGCTTGGTTTCGACTCAAGCTCCCGCCAGACGGCATCGAACTTGCGCTTCGTCTCGCAGCAGCTTCTTGAACTTCTTCATGAGGTCTTTGCTTCAAAGCGCGGTGGAAGTTTGCGCCACATGCCGCATGCACCAACGCAGCGCATGTCGCTCCATTGGTACGGCGGGCTTGTACCGCTCGCATTGTGCAATACGACAACAACCCGCATGACGGCGGTTATGAGGCACACATTCTGGTCGGTCCCTTACAACATGTTGCTTTATGTTTAGTAGGAACCACAACCAACCGCGTTGTTCTCATTCTCCACAATTGCAAAGGCAACCGGGAGCAACCGTCGCCGTGATCACCGCAATAGCGTGAGAATGGTGCCCTTGTACTTCCCAGAAGGAAAGTACCGCCCATAGTTAGGACGGACGGCAGCTGGGAGAAGCTATGGACCGCCGCCAAATGCCCGTAAGACTCGATCAAGGATTAGCGAATGTGGGTTGTTCGATGGGTCGGCCTGTCTACCCTATTGACGCATGTCCCCTGATTAGCATCCGCAACTGCTTGAGCATTCTGGGACTAGGTCGCACGCCTCCTTGTAGGTACCATACAACCCTTCGAGGACCTTACGCCGCCCGCCATACCTTCATGTAGCTAACGCCATAGCCTATTGTATTTGCTACGTTAGCTATGAGGACCTTCGCGAAACGGCCAAATCGGCGACAACTACATGGCTTATGGTGCTATGGCGTACGCGAGGTTACGTTTTATGCATTTGCAATGGCTCTTGAAGCTCACATGTGTGATCCGTCAGATTGTGATGCGGAAGGTCGTTCTCGCCTGTGGAATCTCTGCAGACGGATTTTGCTGTGGCAAGAGCTAACCACGCACTTAACTACGTAAGTGTCGGATTAGACCGCAGAAAGATAATGGAAGGCGATAATAGTTAGTGCGATCGATCGCATAGTTAAAGGTACAACAAATAACGCATAAACACACCGTAAACTCTGTGAAGTCCGATGTGTCTTCACCGCGAAAGTCACGATAGCTTGCCCGGCGCACTTTGTGTGGGAAATGTTGCCCCACAAGCGTGGTGTCCGCATCGAAGGCCCACGAAGACTCGTGCTTTGGGCAAGAACAAGGGAAGAGGCCGCTGACAATCCAATGACTTGGAACGTAGTCGGTGTCGGCCAAACAATGCCACCGACGATACCTCCTCATCGTCGCTTCCTCCTCGCCGGATTGCGAGTTAAAGTTCGCCTCATCTTCGGTGGCGCGTTCTGATGAGCCCTGATATGGCATCGACAATCTCGTGAAAATCAACACGCACGCCCCCATTTGTCCACACCTCATTCGGTTCGAATTACTCGAATCTCCACGATGTGGAGCATACTCCCTAACGATATCCGGGGCTCGAGAGCTCACTGCCGCCAACAAACCAAAGAGGGGAGAAGAGCGCCGCCGCCTCCCCGAACCGCGCCCGCGGATTGAGTAGGATAAACAAAATGTACATACACCATGGGTCGCCCATACATTGGAGCGTGAGGATTGGTAACGACCGCATGTATCGTGCCCACATGGCATCGCTAGTCACCTTAGTAAGGCCCCACCATATATGGCCGTGGTGGGACCGTGGCCGTGGACCGCTCTATTACTATCTTGTTCCTAGCGACGCGTGACGTAAGCGCTGCCGAATGCACCATCGAGATCGAGCAAATCGACGGTGCAAAGTTGGGAACGTTGACGGCGCGCCGCACCTGACAAATCAACTCCGCTCGACCCGCACGAACGCTTCCGTGGAACACGAAGTGTCTCCATTTCGATTTAAAACAAAACAATATTTAAGCCTAAACACACCATTAAAGTAATACGATTGTTGATCAAATTAACTTACCGCTACGCCGACTTCTGCAGATGGTAAGTTCAGAGCGGAGGCACCTCGTAAAGAGGGAGACTTTCCCGAGAGGAACGATCGACCGAGTGTGCAATGAGCCTTTAAATAGTCGCACCATAGGGGCGTGTCCCTACCACGCCGCGAGGGGGTGTCCTCACCGCTGTCGCTGAGGGGGTGTCCCCTACCCTGCCGCGCGCAGAGGGGCAGTCCTCACCGCTCGCTCGCGAGGGGGCAGTCCCTACCGCTGCTCGCTAGAGGGGGCAGTCCATCCCTACCGCTGGCCCGCCAGAGGGGCAGTCCCTACCGCGCTCGCGAGGGCGCAGTCCTGTGTCCTCCCTACCGCGCCCGCCGAGGGGGGCAGTCCCTCACCAAGGCCCGCCAGAGGGGGGGTGTCCCTCACCGCGAGGTCCGCACTGCTCGCCGCTCGCAGAGGGGCAGTCCCTACCTGCTCGCTGTAGAGGGGCAGTCCCTCACCGCTGCTCGCTAGAGGGGGCGTGTCCATCCCTACCGCGCCCGCCAGAGGGGCAGTCCCACCGCTGCTCGCGCGAGGGAGCAGTCCTGTGTCCTCCCTACCGCGCCTCGCCGAGGGGGCAGTCCCTACCAAGGCCCGCCAGAGGGGCGTGTCCTCACCGCAGAGGTCCGCACTGCTGCTCGCCAGAGGGGCAGTCCCACCGCTCGCGAGGGGCAGTCCTCACCGCGCTCGCAGAGGGGGCAGTCCATCCCACCGCCCGCCCGAGAGGGAGCAGTGTCCTGTCCCACTGCTCGCCGAGGGAGCAGTCCTGTGTCCCTCCCTACCGCGCCTCGCCGAGAGGGGCAGTCCCTACCGCGCCCGCCAGAGGGGGCAGGTCCCTACCGCAGAGGTCCGCACTGCTCGCAGAGTGGCAGTCCCTACCGCGTCCGCGCGAGAGGGGCAGTCCTCGAGTCCGCACCGCGCCCGCCACCGGGCTGTATAAAGATATGCACGATACTAACAATGGAAGCTACTCCAACTGGATTCATACAAAAATGATCTATAGGAAAAAAGATATGCATTTTATAAGTTTGCTACATTTCCTGAGAAACAGTGTTAAGTTCACTTCTTTACTAATTTTTAAATTGGTTTTGTAGGGTTCATCATGGCCAACAATTATTTATCTATTTAACTTCAAGTTATAAGGAAGCAAACAAAATTGGAATCATGTAATTTGGAGCTAACATGACAAACATATGAAAATGAGAAGACCCTAACATATTTCTGTTTTCGGGACAACACCTTTTGAGATTTTCTAACTCTCATCCAATTGTAGTAGCTTTTCGGTGCTTAACATCTAAGAAAAGTTTAAAATTGTACACATTTTATTACATTTCAAACGTGAACCTAATGTTATGATACATTTGAAATGACATCTTAATTAAAATTATTTGGGTCGTTATGCTTAGGTAAGCACGACTCTCCAAATGTGGACATGACTACTCGCAAAGCACGATGTGACAACACTCCGCCCGCCGCTTTTTCAGATCGACATGATAACACTCTATTTCCTCACTTTGCATCAAAAGACATGACTCGCAAACGTTGACATGACTACTTCTCGCAAAGTCGGACGTGACAACACTCTACCTTGTCGCCTTTCCATATCGACATGACATGACAAGACAAGACTGCATAAAAATCATTCCATTCCAACTAGGTTGCTTATAAAGGGGTGGAGGATACCGGAGAGAACAATACACAACAAAACCCAACACTACAAAGACAACTTCCTTGACCACGCCGAGATGGACAAGAGGCGTAAGAAGCAATGGGACAAGATGACGGCAATGGGACGAGATGCGCATCGCAAGGGCCGGCTGGGAGATGGAAGATGAAGCAAGGGCTATCGCGGCTCGGTCCAAGAAGAGATCGACGCCAGATCGCAGCCTTCCACAATGAGGCTAAGGCCAAAGAGGCCCCGCAGAGCAAGAACCCCACCAACCTCCAACCGAAGCGTTCGCCGCAAAGACCCACCGAGGGGGAGACGCCGCCTCCGCCGGTGCAGGACCCGCAAGTTCTTCAAGTCCAAGCATCCGCTAAGCCTAGGCATGCGCATCGGGTTGTACAAACTACTCCTCCGACTATCCCGATCGCCGCTTCGACACGAGAAGTTATCGGCACAGAAGATCCTACGATATGTTTCGTAACTTTCCTCTTTGAAAGTGCGCACTAACAACCTCTCCCATCTACTCGTAGTCCCCTGATGCACTATGTGACTACCGCAAGTGGATCGACAGGAGATCCACCCGCATGACCAAAGTGGACTCTCGACTTCTACGAGTGGAATGACAAAAGATCACACGAGATCCGGAGGAGGAGCGCCGCAACGACGAGCTAAACGAGCGATACGCCGGAGACGCAAAGCTCATCTCGAGGCATGCAATCGCAGGAACGCGAGGCTCGCGAGACGGAGCGCGACAAAAGAGGGAACTTGCGCCAAGGCCAAAGAGGCTCGCGAGGAGTCCAACAACGAAGCGGGCAAAGAAGGGAAATGGCCCCGCTCCACGCAGAGGTCCGCCATTCCGCACTAGTCGCCATCGAATGTCGAATTTATTTCAATTCCAAAAAGGCGCATATGTATCGAGGAGTCTGGCCGGTTTGTTGCATCGCATGATGTTGTTTGTTATGCACGTAACCAAACCCTTTGCGCTGCAAGCCCAAGCTTTATTATAAAGTCTACTTTAATTCGCAACTCGCATTAACAACATGATCCCAACTTCAAAACGAAAGATGCAATGTCACGCCGCATCAAATGGCGTGACAAATGTCTAATATGCTTGAAAATCGATATGCTTATCAATCATCATTTCAAATTACTACAAAAATAAAGAAGCAAACAAAACTATCACGGAGTTCCACAAAAAGTTTCAAATTTTCCTATATTTACAAAGGGCAAGTACACACGTAGGAACCAAAATATGTGTACAAATATAGTAAAACAAAATCGCATAACACGCGATACTATATGGCTCACTCGCTCGAGCCACTACTCTCTCCTCGCCGCGGTTGCGTCGCGGCGCGCCTTGTTTTGCGCCGAGCATGACCCGTCGAATACGCCCACCGGTCCGAGAACGCGTGTCGGTTCGGAGGGGTATGGAGATCGTTGAGGTGGAGGTGGACCAGAGGGTCGACTCGAGAAGAGCCCGTAGGCGCACATGTCGCCGTGATCACCGGGAGAAGTCCGAGGAATTCATCCACGTGGAGGCATCCATTCCGCTGCGCGAGGAGCTCGCCTCGACGACGATGGGGCACCAACCCGAGGAGCTCGCTCGCGACGCACGATGGGGCACCGAACCCGAGGAACTCGCCGAGTACGCTAGAAACCCCGCCGCCACCGATCGCCCCTAGTGTTGTGTACGCTTCCTCGCACGAGCCGGGAGGCCCGTGATCCTCATCATCGCCGACGCGGAATCGCCGTCACCCCACGGGAATCAAGGTCGCAAGACGAACGATGTTAGTACTGTAAACACTCGACGTAAACTAAGAACCCCGCACCTCCTGGATGTGCAAAGGCGATGACCGACGGAGCGCCGATTGATGCATGCTTCCATACCCGGAACGCTTATGACGCTCGCCGACTTCTAGGTCGTGGTGCCTCAACGGTGAGCACGCCCCAGCTTGATGGGCGCCGCCCTCGAACGACCGCGCCAAGTTCTTTATAATTTTCTTCATCTCCGCCGAGATGTGCTTCAAAACTTTTTATACCCTACTGGGTTCTATCTGGCCGCCGAGAGCGCCGTCCGATGCGCTCGACGACGCAGCGCTCTCTAATCGCAGTGACATACGTAATATGTTCATTAATGAAAGGTACGACTCAATGAAACTTCGAACCGAGGTGGTAGGTGTCGCATCCGCCGTCAAGTCGGGAAGCGCTGCGGACGATCGTGACGCGCGCGAGGCTCGTGGTGCCGTCGGCGCCGGTCACCTCCTCGCGCGCCCGAGGAGAAATGGTCGGCCTGGCGCTGCTCGCGGCACGCATCACTCCATGTACGCACGGCACGACTCACGGCCGCACGGACGCCGCCACCCTGCACATCCACATGGGCGCGCTCATCCATGCCGAAATCCGGCCGCCGCCGCAATGGCCGGCCCCTAATCGCCCACCCCACCTTGTTTGCCCGCATTTCAAGAGATTAATGTTAGAAAATAAGACGTAAGGACCGCAAACAATAGTCCAATTAAGTTTGACTCACGTGTACGGCCGATCCAGGCCCGCAGTCCGGGGCACGACCGTACACACTAAATCGCCGATTACGCGCGCGCGCGTAAGGCTCCACCATATGCGAATACCAGTGACAGTCGCCTTCCACGCTGGTACGCCCCGATGCATTGCGTGGATATCCGTGCGCGCTATATCGAGCAGAAAGTAGGATGCCATGGACACCGATGATGTCGCCTGCGTAACAACTCGAACTCGCTGTGGTACAACGAGTAGCACTCGCCGGTCTTGCGCCGCCCAGCCGCAAACGGGCGCAGCCCACCGTAAGCCCATGGTCGGGCGCGCCTATGGGGTCATGTGGGCCGTCCGCCTATAGTGTACGTGCGCCGCTTCTCGATGGTCTGCCGCCTAATCAGGAAGTGCTCCCAACTCCACACCGCAGGAGCACGAGCGATGGCCGTGTTGGAAGCAGGCTACGCGCAAGCGCCACACAACCCCTCGTATGTGGCGCAAGGACTACCGATCCTCACCAGATCGAGGCATCGCCCACTTCACAACCAAAGATTCGCGATTTGATGAAGTCGGGTTCATAATATCGCCTTTGTGGTTGGAAACATGACCCAACCAAAGAGCCGAGAAGGTAAGCAATGAGGTACGCCCTAACGACTCGCAGTGCACTCGCGGCAATTCCTAAACCGCCACCATGCCCGGGACACCACGGCACCCTCCGGAGAGATTGGCCAAAGCGCCGCTCAAGCTCGCCTTCCAGCCCCCACTCCGAGGGTCCGAACAAGCGGCACACCCGGACGGAGACCGGCCAACACCGACACATCCTCGTAGGGTGACTGCCATCTCACCCCACCGAAAGTGGAAGGTGTGTGTCTCTGCCTCCACCGGCCAACAAGTGCGACAAGAAGCCGCCGCCTAGGGTGAACCCGCGGCCAACTGAGACCATCTCGCAGCGGGCAACAAGCCCGCCTCCCGAGGATCGGGTGTAACGCCGTCCAACGCCACCGCCCCTCCCCGCCTGGTGTCGGGCGAGGCCATCCGCGCGCCGTGAGCTACGCCTGCACCGGTGGTCCTCATCGTAGAATTGGTCTAGTAGCTCCGGTAGACACATGCCTACCAACACATGGATAAAGAACATTAGTGAGAACTTCATGTTACTGCAATAACAAACTAAAATTCATCTAATTACACCCTAATCACATTGCTAAAATTAGCTAAAAATATAGTCGAAATGAAATGAACTTCAACTTCTCTGCTCTGCTCCCTTCTCTCGCTCGCCCCGATCATCAAGCGATATGAAATTTGTGTGCTCTGCCCTTCTGCACTCTCCCGCGAGCTCACTGAAATGAACAAGTGACTGACTGACATATGAAATGAAGCTCTCTCCAATTTATAGCGAATCTTTATCCCGCGCTCCGCAAATTAAGCCATAAATGTAGGGAAGTGACATCGCTGCTTTCGGTGCAAATGCAGGAGGGCTCGCTCGCTTCGTCTTCGGAGAATCAACACATGGCGAGGTGGAGGGAGGGTCTGGCTCAAACAATCAACACATGGCGAGGTGGAGGGAGGGCCTGGCTCAAACAATCAACACATGGTGTGAATCGGTGTGAAAAGAGGAAGGGCCTGGTTCAAAGCTTTGTACAATCAACACCTGGTGCTTCGAGGGCCTGGTTTAAATCTTTTATCAATCAATAAATGTTACTAAGGATACAGACATACTAATTAGCTAAAACATAATTGAACGAATAAAATTATAAAAATTAATAAAACATAATTGAACGAATAAAATTATAAAAATTTATAGAAATAAGTAAATGGTAGTAGAATTCTACACAAAAATTTCATAATTTTTTAAAATCATTTAATATATTTTAAAATTTTCAAATCTATCCGCATTTAATTAACTAAACTAACTACTAATTATAGTTAACTAACCTAACAACGCATGGTGGCCATGCGCGCATGCAAAATAGGGTGGGCATGGGGGGGCATGCAAATAGGGGTGGGCGCATGGCCCCATGCGCATGCAAAAAGGGGTGGGCGACAGCCCCATGCGCATGGGGAGAGAGTGAGAGGTGAGAGGAGAGAGAGTGGCGGGCGGGCCGGGTGGAGGTGGCGCCGCGGGTTGGCCGGGGCGGGGAGCCGATGAACCGCGCCCAGACGGGGCAGTCCCCGCCGCTCCCTGCCGGGTATGCCCTCCCGCGCTTAGCCGCGCACGTCATCGCTTACGGGCTATTTCCGTTAATTACTTCCGAACGGAGCTACTTTTGAAAATAAAGTATGTTACGGGGCCAAAACAGTAAAAATTTCGGACTTGCCGATGTGTCATTTGCACGGTGGCTCTGGTCTTTGCACAGATTCGGTGCTATTTTTGCATTTGACATGGAGAAAAAGTTAAAAATGTTAATTCGCACGTCAACAATGTAGTGTTTGGGGGGGAAAAAACTCATTTTTTCGGTTACCGCTCACCCCAAGGACCGGCTCACTGGTCACTGCCGTGGAACGTAAACCGTCCTAAATGCTGTTTTGTTTGTTCCTTTGTTTGGTCCATGGATCTCTGCGCTGGGACCGGACTATTTCTTGAAAAAAACAGTTAATTTAATAAGGAACGTACTTGTGTACATATAAGTTGTTTTTTTAATTAAAAAACAAGTATAAGTTGTCTTCTAAGTTATCAAGGTTTGAACGATAGTCATCTAACACAAACTAAGGATTTGTTCGCAGTTGCGGTGGCTTTTTATGTACACTTTTGTTTTACTTTTTTTTTTTGTATGTATGAATCGAATCGATTGAGAACCTTTGTCAAAGTTATCACAGAAAATTCCGACTAAAATTAATAAATATTATCTAAACTAACTAGATTCCTAAGCGCGTCACTGCAATGCCAAACTGCTAAAAAAATTTATCCCGAAATGCTTCTTGTGTCAAATAACAGCTGAAACTTCAAATCGTGCTAACACTTAACTAGATAGCATACATGATTAACTACTACAAGCCCAGTAATAGGGTGTAGCATTCCAAGCTTAGACTTGTGTTTCAAATGTAAGAAAATGAGTAGAAATTAAAAAAAAAAACTTACATCTTGTATTTCCTGTATGTTCTGAACAATTGTTGTAAAGAAATTATAGAAACACAAAGTCACAAGTTATTTTGACCAAAATCTTGTTCCTCGAAAACCTTTCATGTCAAATCTTGTGATCATACTCTGAAAATAGTTTCCCTAAGTTCTAGGGATGGTGTGTGATCCCTCTGAAAAATTTCACAATTTTTGAAAATTGTTTGAATGTTTTTGGAGGCCAGTCAAACCAGTTTGAAAACTGGTCAAACCCTGGCTCAGCACCTTGCAGAATTTTTAGAGGAAAAATTCACTACATAAAAACTCCTGAAAATTTTACAACAGGTCAATCTTGAGGTTAGCAAGACTCTGTAAAAATTTCATAAATTTGGAGTTGTTTTGCTGCTTAAATCAATTGCACTTAGCCTCAGCTGTAATTAAAAACCCTAAAGTCAAAGGTCAGCTGGGCTCGGGTCAGACCTGGTCAAGTGACTCGGTCGGACCCTGTCCAACGGCCGCACTCAGACTCGGGCGTGGGCGCTCATCTGCGCGCCGTTGGATTAAAATTCAACGCCCCAGACCTCCTCTGCTTGTTCGGACCACCTGAGAGTCACCTCCAACATGAGCCGTTAGATCGCGATCTAACGCACACGATCTCCCCTTGGCTCTGTTCTTCTCCATCGCACGCGTGCAGCATGGCAGAGGGCGAGGTCAGTGCCATGTCCTCTCATCTCTGACTCGAAGGGCTCTCTTTGCTACCAAGCATTTAATGCCAAGCAGTTTTAACCCCCAGAGTCCTCACCTTCTCTGCTACTTACCTGCCCTTGTCAAATCGAGTGCGCCCTGGGCAGGACCTTTTCGCTCATTGCACTCTTAGGGCTCTGCCATTGTTCCCATTGCCCTCTCAGCCTTATAGAACCCTGAGCTCTTCCTTAGCTACTCTTAGACACCATTTTGTCAGCCCAAGTTCATCTCTGTGCTCTTGTTTTCCCAATACCCGAGAGCACCCTGCCGCCATTGTTGCCCTTGGAGCTCCCTGTGGAAGCCTGAGCTCCAGCGGTTCAATCGGTTCATTTTCCCTTCCTCTGGTCATCTTTGACTCCCCCTAACTCATTTGGTTTGCCTCTCACAGGATTGGCCAGATTTGGGGGGATTTCAAAATCAGCCATGGAGCACCCCCATTTCTTCCTCAGCTCCGGTAAGACCTCTCTCTCTTCAGTTGTGGTTCATGGACCATATTTGGGCCTCAATGAAGCTATTTTGACCTGTGTTGACCTCTGCGCTCAGGCCATCTTACCCGCACTTCTTCCTCGGCGCCGGTGAACTGCTCCGCCGCTGGGTCTCCTCCGAGCTCCTCTGAACCTTTTCTTGGCCCTGGTAAGTCCTCTATAGTCCCCTAGAGCTCGAGGACTAGCTAGGTTGGATCGTAGCGTTGTTTTTCGTATTTTTTATTTTTGCCGAAAAGTGTCCTCCGCCCCTCTCCGGCTCGCCGACGATTTAGACCCGCTCCGCCGTCGAGGGTGCCCTCTCTGTGATCGCAATAGTATTAGGCACGTTTTGGTATAGTTGGTTCGCACCGTCGCGGCCTTGGTCGCCGGCGACGTGCTGGCGGGCAAAGTCCGTTGTCTGGTCCTGTTGTCGTAAAATCGACAAGTTCCAGGACCTCCCCTGTTTGATTTCAGCCGTTGATGATCGTTGGAGGACAGCTCTTAGCCGTTAAATCTTCTTCTGTTGAAACCCTAGTTGCCAGGACCTTCCCGAGTTCACCCCCACCGTTTAGGATCACCCCTAGTTAGATCTGTGTCGTAGGGAGTTTTCTGCGAAAACTCTAAGTCACAAGACCTCTTGGTGTAATCTGGACCGTTAAAGACCTCCGTGGGTCAGCTTTTAGCCGTTAGATTCTCCCCTTGTGAAGCCTTAGCGCGAGGACCTCCCCTCGGGTTAAATCTTGACCGTTGAGACCTCTTGAGGTTAGATCTGGACCTTAGGTTTCTTTCTTTAAAACCTTAGTCGCAAGACCTCCCTCCGCTTAGATCTGGGCCATTCAGGATCTCCCCATGGAGATCTGAGCCGTCCAGATCTCTTCCGGTCAAAACAACATCTTAGAGGACCTCCCCGAACAAATCTGGACCGTCCAGGACCTCCTCTGGTAAATCTTGGCCGTCCCAGACCTCCTCCTCGCGGAGATCTAAGCCTTTAGGACCACCCCGGGTGAATCTTGACCGTTGAGACCTCCCCAGCCTAGATCTAAGCCATCCAGGACCTCCTCACCAGTTTTGCTTATCACCTAGGACCTCCCTCGGTCGCATCTTAGCCGTTCAGGACCTCCCCTAGAGATCTTGACTGTCTAAGACCTCCTCCATTAAATTCTTAGCTTTAGGACCTCATCTCAGCTCTGGACCGTTAAATCTAGATCTAACGGGCTAGACCTCCTCAGCATGTTTAGAACTCTAACATTTAGTTTCTCTTTTTGTCGTTCATCTCTAGATCTACGGCTCAGATCTGGTGAACGTTCGGACCCCCGAATGTGATCTTGATCTGAACCGTTCAAAATGAGATCCATGGCTCAACCTTAGAGAGGCATTCGGGCAGCCCGAACGTTCCATCTCACGTGGGCCATTAGATCTAAATCCATCGGTGGAGTCTTTGGCAGTTAAGACCTCCTCGGTAGATCTTAGCCGTCAAAGACCTCCCTCCTACAGATCTCACCGTTCATACCTCCTCTCTTAGATCTCCACCTTAAGGACCTCCTCATTGGATCTGGACCATCAAATCTTGATCTAACGGTTAAGACCTCCCCTAGGCGCGATGAGGTCTTTTCGCGTAGGAGTAAGGGTGAAAACGGATCGAAAACGGACGGATAATGGTTTTACCATATTTGTTTTCATATTTTTCTTCGGATCCGGATACGAATACGAATACCCCAGATACGAATACGAATATGAATAGTATCGAATACGAATTCGGAGCGAATACGAATCGAAATGAATACGATCACAGATATTTTTCGGAATATGAAAACCTCTTAAATTGTATGCCAGAAATTAACGAAAACATATAACTAATTTATTTGATGTAAACATTCATGAATTGTTCATATTTTCAGCAACCACACATAACATTGGCACTAACAAGTTAAATTAATTAGTTCATCACAAATATAACACTTAGTTTACCATATTTAGCTCATAAGTCATAACTCACAAAGTCATCACACATTCACACTTAGTTCATCATATACATAAATTTTAGTTCAAACTAACATCGATTAGACTAGATGGTTAATCTATACGCAAATGATTGTAACATCCCAAAGTATGTTACCAAAAATAAAATTGATAAAGTTATTATTTTATTGGATTTTGTGAGATTTAAAAGAGTTTTCCTGGTTAAAAAGGAAAATAATAATAAAATAAAGTCAATTATTTAGTTTCCTAGTTTTTAATGTAAAAAATAAAATTTATTGAGTTTTCTGGGATTTTATTGGATTTAAAGTGAAAAAGAAAATTTTAATTTATTTATTGAATTTTTTGGATTTTAAAAAGGTTTTTCCTATTTTTAGAAATTTAAAATAATTTATATACAAAAATAAAAACCAACTTTAAGTTGGAATTAATTTTATTAATTTAAAAATAATTCAATGATTTTTTGGGATTTTTTCTAGGATTTTTGAACTCTATTTGCTATTTTCTAAAAGACCATTTGATTTGTTGCATTTTCTGAAATTCGAAAATCAATTAAAATCCCCTTTTCTCTTTTGGGCTGAAATCCTCTTTTGGGCCGAAATCCGGACCCCGTCTTATCCGGATAATTCGTATTCGTCGGATAGCATGCCTAACGTATTCGTTTCCGTTTTCGGGGAAAAAAATCCGAATTCGTTTCCGATCCGAAAATTATCCGAGACATTCCGAATCCGTTTTTGTCCGGATCGGTCAGAAACTATCCGATCCATTTTCACCCCTACGTAGGAGCTCGTGGAGGATTTCGCGCCTGTGCTCGTGAGCCGTGCGATTTTTTATCAACGGCCCACGACCTCTCTAGTTTGAGTCAGTTTTCAAGTTTAAGTCCCGAAAGCTTTTATTTGCATCTTAAAAATTGTTTTGAACTTCAAAAATACATATCTTTTTCTCTGTAACTCCAAATTGAATAAACCAAAGTTCAGTAGGTTCCTCTGTTAAAATACTTCAACATAGCATAGTTTTTAAGGTAGTCTTTAACTCTGAAATTAATCATGCCCTAGATTTATAACATAGAAAAATCATAATAAATTCATTTTAGCTCCAAATAAAGTAAACTCAATTTTGCTAACCTTAGAATACCAGTATCTACCTACCAAAAAAAATTTAAGTTCAGATTATTTTTAGAAATTTATGCCATAAACAGTAACAGATAGTAATTAATTTTTAATTTTCCAACATATTGAAAATGTTTTGGCCATAACTTTTGCATCCTTAATCCGAATTAAATGATTCTTGTTGCTAAATTTGTCTAAAATCATGCTATTCCTGCTGTGTAAGTTTCATGTGGTTTGGAACACTTTTAGTTTTGAGTCTTCTTCAGTGTTCGTCGATTTATTTGGATTTGCTTGCATTTTCGATAGGACCCGACGATTGTGTTGAGTTGGAGAGTGATCCTCTGCAGCAAACCAGCGACCTACAGCAAGGCAAGCAGTGTAACATTATTTGATCATATTGCTCCTATTACTTTTAAAGTCTAATATCTTGTTTGCAAAACCTAAGTATGCATGTTTCTTTGTGTCAAGTTTTATTTTGTCAATTAGAGGTAGTTAATCCCATTGCATTGTTGCCCTGAAATTATTCACCCCTGCCACTGCCATAGGTTATTATCCTCACTGGTGAATTAGAGCCCGGTGGATGATTTATGGTCTTTTATTGTCTTTGCGATATGATGCTTAGCAATGCTTAGTTACCGGTAGAATTGGGCGGTTATCGACTTAGTCGATGACCTTGATCACACAAACTCATTATAACTTTATAATTCAGCCTCTGTGCTATGTTTATTTGTGAAAACTAAAAACGAAAACAAAATAATTTGGACTTGGGCACAATGGTAAGATGGTGTGCTTTTGGGTGTGACTGGAATGGTGCCCGAGTCATTAAGGATCGAGTTACTTGCGCCACCGTACTAAGCATTTTGCGTGCTAACCACACTAGAGGGAAATGGAACCTCTCTTGACTTAGTACTTTGGCGTGTGTTAGCTACGAGTCGCAGGAGGGCGTATGTGTGTTGTGGTAAAATGAGGTGATTCATGTGTTGGGAGCATTGTAGTTGTCCGAAAAGCTTTACCCCGAGTGGGTAGTTGTCTTTTCGGCTTTACAATGTAAGCGTATGGGCTGCGGTCCATACGAGCGGCTCGTAGTTGATACACAATATTGGAAACGTCTAGTAGGACTTAGCCGTGCCGGCATATCAAAGGAAGTGTGCTTAATAGCTTGGCAAAAAGGTGGTCTGAAGTGTAGGTACATTAGTACACCCCTGCAGGGTTAAAACTATTCGAATAGCCTCGTCCTAGGTTATGGACATACTCGGATACGCCCCGTGAGAACTAGACTACAACATTTTAATTAAAACTTGACGTGGGTGGTACGAATGGGTAATTCGTGCTACTGTTGTGATGACTATTGGGTTAGTCATCTCCAAAATGTCTTTATGTTATTACTTATTGTATCGCTGTTATTTATGCAAATAAAATTCAGATTGTTAATTTGACTTCAAACTATTACTTATTGCAAATAAAACTTGCTTTATGCTGAAATTTAACCTTGAGCCTTCTCCTTTGATTAAAGTCTGCATGTAGTAGTAACTAGGTTTGTTACCCGTAAGTCTTGCAAGTATATTTTTGTACTCATTTACTTTGTTTAATTGTTGCATAGGAAGGAGGTTGATCCCCAAGGGATCAACTTTGGTGAGTTTTACTGTGGGGTGGACGACTAGCTTGGCGGCCCGGTCGGTTGCCTTGTGGGTTATGGCTAACCGGTCGTATTTTGGTTAAAGCCATCTTATGGTACCCTTTTGCTTCCGCTGTTATTTGATACTTAATGTCTTTTGGTCAGTCAGCTCTTTTGTAATAACTCTATATATTGTATGTTTTTTGCTAGACTCGTTGTTATTTGTTGTATGGAATTGATGCATGCTTTTGTAAAGATGTATGTGTGCTGCATTTCTGGGAAGCACATGTCCATCGAGGCACGGGTTATTTTGTTTGTGATACTAGGGCCAATGGAAGGCTAAGTATTACAAGCTTAATAAACCGGGGTTCTCACATAGGGTGTGTGTACAAGTTAATTATTCTTGCTAAGAGCTTGCTTGTTGCTGTAATCATCCGATGACCAAGACTACTACAGCCGGAAGAAACCCTTCTCCGGTGCAAGGACGTATTCCTCTCATCGCTGCGATGCAGCGACGGACCCAACAGGAAGCTAAGGGGATAGGGCATTCTCTACGGTTAGCCGGACCATAGGTACCCTCGTAACGAGTGTTATAGTGTGTTGCTGCACGGTGACCGTGCACCATGCGGCAACGGGTGAGGTGTTGACACGTAGCGGCGCGGGAGCCGTTGCTGCACGGTGATCGTGCAGCAACGGTGCTATTTTTGTAAATACACTTCGTGGTGGTTATTTCTGCAACTACGGGTTGAAAACGTGTTGTATCTGTCAAAAATTCCCACATCACCATCCAAAATAAAGCAAATACAACAATTAAAGATAGTCTTATACATCAAGCATACAATACATATCACCAACTCAATGCACATTGAATGGTTCAGATAGCGTGTGCAGATACAACCAGGGGCAGATTTGCATTTCTCTTCTCTCTTCGAACTTATGTCGATTTGGGCCCGCTTAAATCACCCCAGCCGTAGATCTTCCTTCCTTGGCACTATTTGATCCGTCCGATGCTGGGAACCGAGTCCTCCAATTTGAACGTTACGTCTCTGCCCTCCCAAACCTCTGCCTCAGTCATGTACAATAGTTTGTCTCTTATGATTGTTTTTAAAAGGTTTAACTCATCTACAGATAAGTTTAGAGACAATATCTTTAACAATTTATCTATAAAATTATTTATTTTCACCACAACTTCTTCTCTTACATATTCACCATTTACGATAGTTTACATACTAAGTTTATTATTTATATAATAAACTTATATCATCTCTCCTCTTACTATAATCTTAAGTTACATGATAAGAGACCGCTGGGACGACCGGAGATGCCCTCGAATTGTCGTTGCCTCCTTACTACTAGCCGTTGCACCTTCCCTTCCATCTCCGATCCATCGACCCAAAGCATCCCAAATCTCCCAAACTTTTGGCTACTTCTCTCTCCTCGCCTCTTCTCTCTCCTCGCTTTCTGTTCCCCCTCGCCGCCGCCGTGACATCCCATGGAGGCCGCCGTTCTCGCGCCCCAACAGGCGAACCCGGCTCCAGCAGCGGCCGCGGTAGCGCCGTCCTGGAAGGCGGCGGTGATGGCGACCATCCCGAAGCTCGGCGCCGGTGCTGCCGCGAGGAGGAAGACGCTCTGCGACATCACTAACCTGAGGCTTCCGCCGACCGAGGAGCGGGACGGGTCGAGGTGTGCGGCGGTGGCTGCTGGCGCGGGCGCGGGATTGGACGGCATGGAGGGAGTCGCTCAGCTGGTCAAGGCAAGATTGCAGATCCCACCGTTCTGCTCTCTCTTCGTAATTAGAAGGCTGGGTCTTGGTTGCTAACGCTGCTCTTCTTTTCTCTCTCAGAATTTCGTGTTCTTTTTCAGGAGAATTCGGATCTTGTGAGGCTCCTTGAGGAGAGAGAGTACGTCTCTGCAGCCCTAATTTCTTGCGGCAACTGATCTTTTTTTTTTTTTTTGTTGAGTGGTTGGGTTTCTTGATGTGCGCGCTTGGATTGACTCGGTTTGGTTTGATTTGATTTGATTTGGTGCGTGCAGCAAGATCATAGAGCTGAGCGGGACTGAGCTGCAAAAGATGCGGCTCGCCAACTGGCAGCTTGCGCAGGCCAATTCCCAGATGTTGGCAGTAAGCCCTCCCACATTTTTCTGCAAGAAGCTTTACTGTTTAGTTCTTGGTTAAGGTTTTTGCAATTGTTATTTGTATTACACATGTGAACTCTCTTGTGCTCGAAATGAGACTTAATTGTCTTCAAATATATTTGTTTTGCAGGAGCTAAATCTTGGAAGAAATAGAGTAAGTTTGTACTTCTTTCATCTTTGTGTGAATATTGATAATCATATTGATTGTTCATGACATGTTCATCACGAATCTGATTGGCCACTGCTTTTTTCCACTGAAGCTAAAAGCGTTGCAGCACGAGCTTGCATGCTCAAGAGCTGCTCTCAAAGCAAAATCATCGGAACTGGAGGTATAGGATCTGATGCTATTTCTTCGCCTACGTTCCTGACAGCTTTCTTGACAAAATGATGCGATATGGTGTCCTTGTGTTCTAATTACAGGAGGCAAAGAAGGCGATGAAACACAACAGACACCTGCAAGAGAAGAGCGCAAACGAAATGGCGCAGCCCTTGGGTTCTGACAGAGCAGCTGCACAGATCAAGGATGGAGACGTCGTCGATCCAGAGCCCGCTTCAGATGCATGGCATGCGGCAAGTATCAAGAAGCCCGGCAACGCCAGTAGGAAGCGGATGCTGAGATCTCGATGTAATCCTAAACTCTTTAGCCAGTCTTTTCGCATGATGCGTTGCCTATTTCATATGTATGGCTAACTGATTGCCCAATGGTTTCCAGCTCTAGGACCTGCATCATCAACAAAGCTAGCGGCGTCCAGGGAAAAGGAGAGCAGCATGCAGAGAAGGTAAACACAAGTTCAAAATCATCAACGGTTGAGCAAAGAAATACAATTGGACAACTGATTTTACTAAAATCACTTGTGCCCGCAGGAAATCTATGAGAACACCACAGCCAAGCGACCATAAGCAAGACTTGTTCGAGATAGAGGACGTTCAGCTCGCGATTGTCTGTGGCAAGCCCGGGAGCATTTCTAGCAATGGCAGGGTCTCATCTGAGCAAGCGTCGGCTCAGTTCCCTCGCAGATCGTCACTTGAAGGCCGCTCCGGCAGGCTAAGGAAAGAGTCACCTCCTACAAGGAGATGCCTGTCAACATTAAGCTCAGGTGGTCCTAGATAGTAGAAGTTAGATTGCAAGATGCAATGATTCTTTGCAGTGCTCTGCAGGTCCAGTTAGATTGAGGGCTGCAATGATTCTTTGCTGTGTTCTGCTTCTGCAGATGCAGTTAGTGTATTTTGCTGTGAAAAATATGGGTGTCCGTTATGATTTGTATTCTGATGCGTTATTACTGTTGAGGGGTGCGGTACGTGAAAAATCACGGAAATTAGCCGTTTTGCTAATACAGTTATTGTTGAGAACTTGAGATTCTAATACATGATGTTATTTTGCTAACGGGCTTGATTAAGATTACTGGCATAACTGAAGTCAGAAGAGCTGTACTTGTTTAGTTGCTTCTATTGATTGAATATATCTACTCCCTCTAGTCACAAAACGTAACTTTGGCCACTCGTTTTTATTGGAATATAATAATAAAACCTAATAAAGTTATAATATTATAAAAATACTTTTCAATACAAATTTAGACATATCATTTTCACATGCCCAATCTAAATATTCATCGAAATATTGATAGCTAAAGTGTACAAAGTTTGACTACAAATATCCCAAAACGTCACTCTTTTGTGATCAGAGGGAGTATAAAACTGGATTTTACACGCATTTAAGGTGTTATTAACATGCAAACACATCTAACAAAAATGGAGCACAATTCATAGGCATCAAGTATTGCAGGAGAAATCGGTGTACATCAAGGTAAGTCGTACTGAATCTATTGATATCTTCAAGTGGTTCTCACAATTTGGAAGATTAGATAACAATCACCGCTAAAATTTAACACGGCGTAAATCTATTGTTCAGATTCCATTCCAGAAGACGATGTTTGTTCATTTGGGGATCAATTACAAATTCAAGCCAATCCGTCGTTCTGAACTGTATAGTTGGCAGATGCAAAGTGTTCTTTCACCAATGCAAGAGCTCTCCCCCTGTGAGATATTTGATTCTTCACTGCCTTGGGCATCTCAGCATACCTGCATTAGACACCGGGCAGACAGTACATAGACCACAAGGGATGCATAAAAAGCAGAAACTACTATGAAGCTCACGTTTGTTCAAAACCATCTGGTTGGAATACAGGGTCCCATCCAAAATCAGCAGGGCCTCTGGCAGGTACAATTTTTCCCTGCATATGGAGAATTGATCTCAAAGCACAGTCCAGAAGACAATAGCTCTTATTTTTTGTACTAAAAACATGGCATTACATTTTCTTGAAGGTATTACAATAGTACTTCCAGTCCTTACTAAAATAAATACAGCAGAATTCATCAAAGTGCTATGATCAGGACAGCGTGATACACAAGCGAGTTGGCTGCTTTAATCAAGGTACACACGGCGAACGATAATCTAACAAGACTAACAAACCGCCGTATGCTTCTCCTTGGTGGTTGAATGTAAAAATGCTTTCCATGTTATAGTTCTGTATTTCTCCCCTTTAGGCGCTAGTAGAAATTTCCTTGTATCCTACAATGCTAATCCACTGACACCTATAAAATGCAGCACCACTTTGAACTAACTTGTATAAACAAAACACACCAGAGAGTATCAGTTTTAGGGTATCTAGGTTATAGAGGGAGACGGATCTTGCAAATAGCCAGACTGCAGCTTGCATACTAACATTATACAATGTTGAAATTCTCAATCAATGGCAGTAAAAATATTGATGATAAAATTGGCATTTACATCACACTCCAGACGAAAATTGCAAGAACAGAAAGTGACATCTTACTGCTGTTTTTCCAACAAATGTGATTGGTTCCTCTTCTGGTCCAAGAGCAAGTGAAAAGATGCACATAGCAAAAGCTGATTTGTCTTCATAAGCTTTTAACAAATTGTTCAAACCTATAATGGCAAAAATAGTATCCATGAGTTTGCCCAGTCAAACATTACAGAGTGGAACAGAAGACGAACAAAATAAGAAATGGTTAGTCATATTACCTTCGTGCCCAATCTTCTCAAGAAACCACTTTCTGTTCATTCATGTGTGCAAGACATAAAGGTTAGTTAGATTGGATATGTGGATGTTTATTATCTGTAACTTGGTGAAAAGATAATAGGCAATAATGTCTGGAGAAGCAAAGGACTTACATGTAGGGCCCTGCAGCAGAAAGCCAAATTATGTCAAATTGTGCATATTAAATTCATTTAAGAAGTGAATAGAAATAAGAATGCAAATCTGTCACCTGGTAAACCATTGAGTGCATTAAAACATAGGCATGTGTCCTCAACAAGTACAGGCCCATTCACCTATATGATGCAGATTCATATAACCAGAGCCCTTAATTATTTTAGTTGGGTTTATCTCAATAAATCTAGTATTTAGAAACATGAAAGTACCTGAGATGTAGCCATTCGTGCTTTCTCTTTAGATATGTCCTCTGGCTCACCTTGCAGTTCAGGCACTGCCAAATTCAACAAAGAATATAACCATTAACCACAAATGCATAAGTTCTGCATTAAGAAAAAGACACTAGCAAATAGCAATGCAACCATTAGTAAGAACGTCATTATTCAATGTTCCTTTATTTTACTAACTTGAAACTGCGGTGTGTGTGTGTTGGGGCTTGATTAGTGAGAGGTCAAAACTGATAATTGAGTTCCATCAGTACATTGATCAAGAACCATAAAATTGGATGTATCGTTATTCTCGATTATTTGGCAGCACGCTGCTGGTAGGGCATCGTAATCCTAATTCTCAAGTGTATGGGATCCGAATTCCCTTTCTAAGAGATTCTGTGTCCATCACTGTTTACCCCCACCATGAATCTTAACAGCTGGACTTCCAAGCTCTTAAACAGTATCGCTATTCTCGATTATTTGGCAGTACACTGCAGGTAGGGGCATCATAATCCTAATTCTCAAGTGTATGGGATCCGAATTCCCTTTCTAAGAGATTCTGTGTCCATCACTGTTTACCTCCACTATGAATCTTAACAGCTAGACTTCCTAGCTCTTAAACAGTATTAATCCCAGAAGACAAAAGAAATATCTTTAGGCTATGTGAAGAATACAGGACAACAGTAACTACTGACAAATAACACATGGATCATAAGTTCATTCAACAAGGAACACCTATTGCATTCCCTCCTGGCTCAGATCTGGGTGCTCACATAGTTCATAGTTGTATTTTCTCCCCAACTTACTCCCAAACTGTTGCATAATTTTGACAATCCTATAGCATAACAAGTCATTGTGCTATTTCCATAAACCTTAACCATGCAGATCGATATCATTTAAGCATAAGTGCAGAAACAAGGGCACGTGTTAAGGTGTTATCCTCTGTCCTGAATCTTCAGTTAGAAGACATCCAAGCCTTTGGGGTGAATAACAAACAAGGAAACCACATGGTTTTATCATCGATCAACGATATCAGATGGTTCAATCTAACTTGACTGCTGGAGACGATAACTGAAGCCAAATATTCCCAATCCATGAGCTTCAGCTACCACCATTGTGCGTGCTAAATAAAAACAAATCTATTGAGCCTAACAACTGTGTGAAGCACGAACCCGCAGCTTGTGGTCTTAATCCTAGGGTTCAAGCGACCATAACGCAGCGACGCCACTCCCGTCAACAACAAAATCTTATGCATCCTTACCCCTTACACTAAAACCGCACATGCTACGCAGAAGCCCTACAGACAACAGATGCATGCGGGAAAGGAAAAGGATGGAAGAGATAAGAGGGATTTACGGTCGAGCTTGAAGGACTGGAAGGGGATGGAGGAGCCGAGGATGGCGCGGACTTCCTCCAGCTTCTTGGCGTTGCCCGTCACGAAGGTCACCGCTTTCGGCAGCACCCGCGCCGCCGCCGCCGCCGCCGCCGCGCCCGACATGATGCGGTGCTGGGCCGTTCTCTGCTTCCGGCGAGAGGCGGGAGAGAGCTGCGGATACGAGGGCGATGGAGGTGGCGGGTGGCGGCCGTCACGGGAGCCTTGCGGCGGCCGGGGCCCAGGGGTTCGGCCGTTCGGGAGACGAGAACGAGCGTCAGTGTGTCGGCCGTTTGGGCCAATACAACTTAACTGGTGGGCTTCTATGCAAAAAAAACCCTCCTCGCCTCCATCCATCGCCCGGCCAGCTGAGCCTGACAGTCCAATCTAACGGTCGGCATCAGCCCAAACTGGATCTCGATTTTTATAGGAAAAAAAAGATGTACGTCGTCCCAAAATGCACAATTTTGAAATACGTTGAGCAGTTTCTTCTTCGAAATATATCATTAAAGAGTGATCATGTTTGAAGATATAACATTATATACCATTTACGTAAGTTTTATACGTATTCAGACCTCGTAATTAACTACGTATTTCCGTATGGACGAAAATGACCCCACCTGTCCTATCCATTACTACTACCGACTGGACCAGTCCATTCGGTCCCAAATCCATTCCCCATCTCGATTTTGCATAGTTCAATGTTTTGAAGATAGCATGGTGTACATAACAAGTCATGACCAAATGTGGGGGTATTTTCGTCTATACAAAAATACGTAGTCAGTACGGGATCTGAATACATATAGAAGTGATGTAAAGTATACATAATGACATATCTCCAAATATGACCACTCTTTGATAACATATTTCAAAGAAGAAACTCTTCACTGACATATTTCAAAATTGTGCATTTTGCCATGGCATATATCTATTTTTTTCATTTTTATATGCAATCCAAACTTGGGAACCCGAACGGTAATGCAACATAACTTGTGGGATCTTATGTAAAACTCCCTACGGCCCTACGTAGTCCGCCAAATGGTCGGCCCGACGGCCAATTCAGGCAGCGCATCAGAGGCACGCGACAACACGCCCGGCCGAATCGTTCATGGGCGCCGCGCAAGACGAGACCCCGGCCGTGCTCGGGCCGCCACTCAAGACGCGGTGGCGGCCGCGACGCAGACGAACAGCGATGTGCCGCGCGTGCACGCCAAGCACGCCAGAGGCACGGCGCACGACGCAGACGGCAGCGCCGCGCGCGCAGCAGCGCGGGAGCGGAGGGCCGAGCGGAGGCGGCGGGCGGCGCGGCGCGGCGCGGGGAGGGGAGGCGACGCCGCCGAGGAGGCGGGAGGCGAGGACGAGAGAGGCGCGGACCCGACGAGTGACGCACGGACGAGGAGAGAGGCGGCAGCGGGCGCGGACGCGGAGGCGAAGCCGGCGACCACCATCTAGGGCGCGAGGAGGGGAGGTGGACGACCGGACAAGGAGAGGAGGCGGCGATCGGGAGGCGACGCGCGAGAGAGGACCGAGAGGCGGCGGCCGCGAGCGAGGGCGGGAGGCGAGGACGCCGAGAGGAGGCGGGGCGGAGGCGAGCACGCCGAGGTCCGAGGAGGACCGAGGAGGAGGCGGCGGCCGGCGGCTCTCGGTCCAGCGACGGCGATGCGAGGCGGCGGGGGAGAAGAGGCGGGAGGAATGGGAAGAAGAAACGGGGTCGGGGTTACGGCAGAGCGGGCGCGGAGCGGGCAGGCGTGGCGCGGCGCGAGGCGCTGGGCTGGTGGCCGTGTTTAGGCACGCCCGCCCAAAATTCAAATTGCTTTGAAAATAGTCGTTTTTACCGTTTTTGACCGTTGTGGTCTTAAAAAATAGCAAAAAAAATCAAAAAATCCCGAAATTTCTTCTATAAATAGCCACCACACCCTCTCATTCAAAGACACCTCATTCTCCATTCTCTCTTTGCAATTGTGTTGTGCAAATTCAAATCGTGTTGAGTTTATTTGGCAAAATTCAAAAAATTGTCTCGAAATTTTGAATTTTGAATTTTCAAATAAGTCATGAAAGAGGTACAAATACAATACTATTTTGTAATGCTTTTATTGTTCGTCTTTTTTATGCTAAGATGAAAGTAGTAAAAGTGTTAGTTTCGATTTTGCGTTTTAGTTATGGGATATCCTTACGACAACTTTGATCTTGGTGAGTACGGACTTTCATCGAGGAAATTGCGCCCATAGAGGCGGTGCGCGCTACCTCAAACGAACGAAGGTTTCACCAGAGGAGCATGGTGGAGTTCCGTCATCGGGCTCCACGCCAAGATCGTGCTCAACGGCAACCGAGCAAAGAGATCAAGGTCGTCTACATCAGGAGTGTGGGAGAATTTCGACAGGACAACCAAGCAAGACGCAGCGGGAAATGAGGTATCATATGCTATTTGTAAAATTTGTCACCATAAATTGTCTGCGAAGTCTACAGGTGGAACGGGACACTTGCTTAGACATGCTACAAGATGTCGAACCAAGCAAGGATTGGCGATGAGGCAGACGCAGCTGCAATACAACCCCGACGGTACGGTATCTAGCTGGAACTACGATCCTCAGGTAGCCCGCCAATCTCTCTGTCGTTTAATTGCTTCTGAGGATTTACCGCTAGGCTTTGGCGAGTCTGCTTCTTTCCAAAATTACATTAAGATCGCGATAATCCTAGATTTGTCTCCGCTTTCTATGCACAACAATTAGGGATCTAGTGAAATACTATAATGAACGCCGTAATAAAATAAAGGAACTATTTAGTACGTGCACATTTTCGTGGCCCCGACCTCGGACATATGGAGTGGTCGGGCTAGGGAGGATTACCTTAGTGTAGTTGCGCATTATGTTAATGACAACTGGGCAATGGAGAAAAGGATTATAGGTTTGAAATTAATTGATGTAGCACACACGGGGGAGAATATTGCGGACTGTATTATGAAAGTCGTGGAGGATTTTGGTCTTACAGACAAAATATTCGCAATTACTTTAGACAACGCCGCGGCAAACTCGAGGGCTATGGACATTCTTACTCCAGTATTGAGTACATATGCCGATTCCTTCTTGGTACATCAACGATGCGCTTGTCATATTATCAACCTTATAGTCAAATGTGGTTTGAAGAGGTTGAGTCCGTATATTAAAGCTTTTTGCGATGCGATTTCTTTCTTGAATAATTCTAACGTAAGAATAGCACAATATAAGAACTTCTGCAGGGCGATGGGTGTACGTCCAAAAAAGTTCGGTTTGGACATGGAGGTAAGGTGGAACTCCACTTACCTTATGCTTAAGCATATTTTGCCATACAAGAACACTTTCTTTGTTTTTATTCAAACGCACTATCCTAGCACTGACGGTACTTTGCTATTAACTGAGCAACATTGGTTCGTTGCTGAGAAGATACTGTCATTTTTAGAAATTTTTTATGAGGCAACTGTTACTTTGTCCGCTGTCTACTATCAACATCTCCTATCATCGTGCATAGTATTTTACGAATTGCTACCCAATTAAAATTGCATGAAAATGACTTAGTTTTACGTGAGGCTATTGTTGCCATGAAATCTAAATACCTTAAATATTGGAGACAAATCCCTTACCTATATGCATTTGCATTTCTTTTAGATCCTAGAGCTAAAATTGGTGCATTTGGTACTGTACTTGATCTTCTTACTGATGCTACGGGGCTAGACTATACTAACTATTTTACAGAAGTTCGTTCTCGGTTATACGAGGTTTACCAAAGGTATGAAAATAAGTTCGGAGTCCGCCGCAACGACCTCCAGAGCCCCACCTCGAGTGGGAAGACAAATATGTGGGTGCGATCTTCGGTGCCTCTTCCTCCGTGTCCAGTCTTCTTCTTCTACTACACCGCCGCTCACCAAGACCCACAAGGAGCGGAGAACTATCCACCTATCCGGACAGCGATACGGTGGATTTCAACTCGTAAAACTTCGACATCTTGCGGTGGTGGCAAGCTCATAAGTTAACATATCCCGTGTTATCCATACTTGCACGTGATGTGCTAACTGTTCCTGTCTCTACGGTTTCCTCCGAATCGCTTCGTCTTTCAGAAGAATATTGGAGGAGAGAAGAACAAGTCTCACAAGTGAGATGGTGGAGATCCTTTTAATCGTGAAGGACTGGAACAAGCGATTCACGAACACAACACTCAGTAGAAAATCCAGAATTGTCTGAGGTGTTCAAAATTTATACTTAGACAATGACACCGACACATAGAACAAAGATGTATCATGTATGTACAATTGTAGAGCTACAGTCAGACTTTTTTCCTTTGTCAAGGTTTTCTCATTTTGAGTTTTTACTTGTGAAGGTTTTAACGAGGCGACCAATCGACATTAATAAAGCTCTTTATTACATTTTTAATATAATTGTCCTAATTTTTCAATGTTCATGTCTACTTTTGAGTTGCACATATTTTTCTAATTTTTCGATTTTTCATTTCGACGGCCAACGGGCTAACGCGGGCACGCTTGGCGACGGCTAGCAACGGCTCAAAGCCGCGCAAGACGCACGAATGCTCGATGGGCGTGCACAGGCCGCCACCCCGCCGTGGTCGACAAGACGGCACGAATAGTACACGGCCGAAATGGGCCGCGTTTAACGGTCGTGCCTCGTCGGGCTCGGGCGCGCGCGTCGGCGCCCGTTTGGCCACCTCTGGCCCTACGTTACCCCATCAATCTAGGCCGGACAATTCGATCTAACAGTTGATTTATTTTTGATCCAGACGAGGACCAAAAACTTTAGATAATGGAAGAGAAAAACTCTCACGGTCTCTGCATCAAGAATGCACACAACCTAGTTTATTACAAAGTTCCAAATAATACAAAATAGTTTAAAGCGTTCTCATGCCAAATGCTCCCTGGAAAGTCCGCTTCAGTCTCCACCGTGTGATCTTGATCAAACGACGCCCGGTCAGCTCCAATCCCCAGTACCGTACCCCGTCTCCCTAAGCCAGAGGAAGCAGGAAGCTTCTAGAAGCTTCAAGGCGAGAGAGCGCACATGATGGTGGTGATGCACGTGAAATGGGCGGTCTCCTCCTCACCGTCGCCGCCGGAGGGGAGGGGGAGATGGAGTTCCTCTATGAGTGCGATGTCTCCACCGCCGTTGTTGATGAGGCAACCACCCTCGCGGGCATCGTCGGCCTCCAGGAGCGCCCTCTTTCCCTCAGCCGCCACCTTCGAGGTGAATACATATTTGCAAGGTCTCGCTACCTTAGCTTCTGTGACGAGCACATGGTCGCCCCCCGGGCACATGGCCGCCTCGATCACTGTTAGGGCTGGAAAAATAGCTCGAGGCTCGTGAGCCAACTCGGCTCGCATCAGGCTCGGATCGACTCGGCTCGGACTCATAAATTTTCAAGTCGAGACAAGCTCAACTCCTGGCTCGCAACTTTTTCGAGCCGAGCTCGAGCCGCTCGCGAGCGGCTCATTTGGCTCGTGCGTTAATGTCTCTTTGGTCTTTGCCTCCCTCTACTCTATGAGTCCTGAGATTCCAGATCCCTTCCTCAGTTCCTCTAATCCTCTCCTCCCACCACAAGCCATGGGCCACGGCACACGCCACGCCTCTTGCCCTCCTCCTCTTCCTCCAACCACACGCCGCCACCAGCACAGCTGCGCAGGCCACATCCTCCTCCTCCAACGCCTAGTCGCCTTCCTCAATCCTCAGCGCCTGGGACCGGGAGGCGGGAGCTAGAAGAGGAAGAGGACCGAGCAACCAGTGTCCGACCCCCTGCTGCCGCCCGCGTTCGCCCGCCCGCCCTCCCCTCAGCAGCTCTCCGATCTGAAGGCACAGGGCCCATCCCGAATTCCAGTCCGCCGCTAACTCACCCAATCCCCATCCCGAGTTCCCGTATGCCGCCAACTCCGGCGGCAAGGGCCGTAGGGGAGGGTGGAGCTACCCTTGCCGCTGCCTCTGCCCTCACAGAGCTGCCCCGACACCCTCGCCGCTGCCTCCGACCACGCCGTCGCCTTGCCTCTACCTCGACCTCACCCCGGCAGCGCCCCTTTGCTTCTTCCACAGCCATGCAATCCGCATCCTCTTGCCCCACCCCAGATCCAGTTCATCCACTAGTCAAAGATGGATTTGGTTGGTGAATGCTCTTTGGTTGCGAGGATGCAAATTTTTGTAGATGCATTGCCATGTGATGGATAGCAGATTGCCTTGTGAATTGTGAATGAATGCAGAGCGAAGAAATGAATGCCACTGCTCCAGGGCTCGCGAGCCGCCTTGAGCCGTTTTTCGAGCTGAGCCGAGCCGAGCCTACTGTTGAAACGAGTTTGAGCGAGCCTGGCTCGGCTCGACTCGTTTCCAGCCCTAGTCGTTGTGCCGTTTTCATACCGTGTTGTGTCGTGCCGCCAGATGAGCGCATCCTCAGGCCCGCCCCGCCATGTGTCGTGCCATGTCAGTCGAGCCTCGGACCGACCCAGAAAAGCACGGCTCAACTCCCAACTCTACCTACGCAAGCGTTAATTGATATTTAGAGCCTACAACTTTGACATGATAGTCCCTTGACGGGCGTTTCTGTCGAAGATTTTGAGATGTGTCTGGTGGATCTTACTCAGGAGCAAGTGCGGCATAACACATTCTTGTTTGCGAAGAACATTGAAAAGACAACTGCTGCTGCTCTTCTACCGGAGTCTCCGGAGGCATTGTGCGTGCAACGGCCATTAGCCCATTACCAGGCAACACATGCTTTTCTTTTTCGAGGAAAAGTGAGTTTTCTTGATTACTTAGGTAAGAAAATACAATCATGAGCAATCAACTGCGCAACACAAAAGTAAGAAAGGAATTGCGCCAAACAGCACAATGCCTCGTGCGTTTTGCCAGCTCTGCGAGCTCATGTGCCACAGAACTCTGCTCTCTTTTCAACTTCATCTTCAGGGATGGAAGCTGGTCGCCAAAATGTCTTGCTGCTCAAACAATGAAATTGACCTTCGAGCGTTGGTCTTTCCATTGGAGAAGGTAACTGATCACCCTCTCGCTGTCAAGTTCCAATATATTCCCACCTTTCTTTTTTAGATGTAATTTTTTTTAAAATTTTGACTATTAATATGCATAGAAGTATTTAGATTTATCATGAGGAAATGCCATCACTAGATTGATCATAAAGAATACTCGTATCATTATATTTTTAATAGTTTTAACAACATATAACTAGAAAGAATAATTGTCAAATGTGTGTACTGAAAATCGTATCGATGTCCGAAACAACGATTAAAAAATAACTAAGACATTAGACAGTTCTCAACGAGGCCTCAATTTCTTCGGCATCGGCTCCATCAGGATGACCTTTCACACAGATAAGAGCCCGTTACCCCCAGCATCTCGACTCCTAGGCATGCATTTAGATAAGGTAGATGTGGTTTTCAAAACAAGATACTATAAAAAAAAATTTAAAAATAACATAGATGCGGTTCTCCTGGACAAAAATCGAGTAGATGAGTTGTAGTTTCGCTGAACTGTCTGAATCTTTGTAAAGTGTATCATAACTTAGATGCAGTACTCCTGGAGAAAAATCTAGTAGATGAGTTGTAGTTTCTCTGAACCTTCTGAATCTTCGTAATGTGTATCAACCTTGATGAACGATGTCTCGCAAAAAAGCTAGTTCGCTCGGAATTGCTGCTTCCAACCATCAGGTCAGTCACCGAGCCACCGTCCGTCCACCGCGTTTTTTTATCTCTGCCCCTGCCCGCCCGGGCCCGCCGGGTGCAGCGTGTGGGACGCAGCAGTTGAGCCGAGCACTCACCGGCACGACCACGACTCCCGACTCCTGAGTCGAGTCCTCCCAAAGCTTACGCACCTCCGAGTCTCCCGTCACCGTCAGCCAGCCCGTGCGAGACGCGAGGAGAGGAGACAGAGAGGGCAGAGAGACGAGGAAGCGAGAGAAGGGAGCAATGGATAGGGCGCTCAACAGGCAGAGGATCCTGCTCCAGCACCTGGAGCCCGCGGCCAACCCCAACCCGGCCGCCGCCTCCACCATCTCCGTGAGACTTCTGTCCCCTCGCCTGGATCCAGGCGTTTCGTATCTTCCTGTCCCCGTGGTGTTTGGTTCCAGATCTGTGATGTGGGTGGTGTTTTCTTGGTCTGGCAGGCGAGCGCGTGTGCTGCCGGGGACAGCGCCGCGTACCACAGGAGGGCCTGCTTCGCCGACGACGTCGTCATCGTCGCGTAAGTGGTGCCTGCCTCCCTCCTCCTGCCGCCTCTTGGCTTCTGTTTGGATCGGTGGGCTCTAGCTAAAGCCTTTACTTGCCACTTTGCGAGCGGTGTGGGGATTTCTGCTTCGATTTTATATCTTGGTAACAGCGGCAGTAGTGCGAATTGTGGAACCATGTAGAACGCTGCTAGTAGTATAAGTGTATACCAATGAATTAATGCAAGGCTGCTTTCTTGGTTTTCTGTATTGACAAAGTTCTTGTACGGTTCGATCGTTGTCACGTCAAATCTGGATATGTCTAGTCATGAAGGTGGGCTGCATGTCTCTATTGAAAAGGAGAACGTTACAAAGCGCAAAGATTTTAACTTTTAACATTAGAAACATAGGAAAAGGGGGTAGAAAAAAAGACTATGGAATACAAGAAATTGGAAGTGGGTTTTAAGTTTTAACACTAGGTTCATGGTAGTAATCGAATAATTTTCTGAATTGATTTTCTTGTTAGTTACTACTTACTACCCATAACAGAGGTCAAACATATGTCTACATTTGGTGTCTTCAGTGCTTATAGGACAGCAATTTGCAAGTCCAAGAGAGGTGGTTTCAAGGATACGCTCCCTGAGGACCTCTTGGTTCCCGTATTCAAGGTTTGTGTTTTGTTACCCTCTTTCCCTTTTGTGCAGCCAAATTGGCAACTTAGTGGATTGGTTGCTTTTGTCTCATCATCCCTGTAGTCTTCTCATATATTTCGCTACCCAATTATAGGCTTTGATTGATAAAACAAAGTTGAACCCGAGTGAAGTTGGCGACATTGTTGTTGGTACTGTTTTAGCTCCTGGGTCCCAAAGGGCAATTGAATGCAGAATGGCCGCATTCTATGCTGGTTTCCCCGGTAATTTTGTTATCTTTATCACATTTTCCTTTATATTTGGACCACGATTACTCCCACCTTGACTAATTTGTTTTGTGTGATGTAGACACGGTTCCTCTTAAGACTGTAAACCGGCAGTGCTCCTCTGGGCTTCAGGCAGTCGCAGATGTCGCCGCTGCTATTAAAGCTGGAATGTATGATATTGGTATGCTTTGTTGGTGGTTGATTTTAAGTATTTTTGTTTTGACACTATTGGTCAACTGAGCTCTGTTCTCTCCATTAAAGGTATTGCTGCTGGCCTGGAGTCCATGACAGTGAACCAAGTTCGTCTTGATGGGCAAGTGAATCCCAAAGTAAGTCAAATGTCAGTCGATGCAGCAAAACTCTTATCCTTAGATGCATGTGTAAAGATGTTTGAGCTGATAAAAAACTGCACTGGAATCTCCAACTGTTTTAGGTTGAGCTATTTTCTCAAGCACGTGATTGCCTTCTCCCAATGGGCCTCACATCTGAGAATGTTGCTAAACGGTTTGGCATAACACGACTGGAGCAAGATCAAGCTGCTGTATGTTGCCTGATTCTCCTTTTTATGGTGCACTTGTGTGTGTATGAGATTATGAGTGAAATGTCGCACAATACGTTTTTTTGTTCTTATTCTTTTAAGATGTTCAGGTTGAGTCTCACAGGAAGGCTGCGGCAGCAGCTGCTGCTGGTAAATTCAAAGAAGAAATCATACCAGTTCATACAAAGGTAATGTAGTAGCTTAATTCCAGTTGATCCAAAGTTAGAATATGTTGTTTTCCGTGTTTCTCTGACACTTTCACTATCTTGCGAAGATCATGGATCAAAAAACTGGTGTGGAAAAGGAGATCGTAGTCTCAGCAGATGACGGAATCCGACCGGATACTACACTGGCAGTCCTGTCAAAACTCAAACCAGCATTTTCTAAAGACGGCAGCACTACTGCTGGTAATTAGTAGGAAAATCTAACTGGAGGCAATTGTCTATTAGTTGTGTTTAATCTTAAATATTAGTGTTGTTTTAACTCATAGGAAATGCTAGCCAAGTGAGTGATGGCGCTGGAGCAGTCTTACTAATGAGACGGGATGTTGCTATGCAAAAGGGTCTTCCAATACTCGGCGTCTTCAGGTACTTGTATTTTCTCTGTATGATGTGCGCCATATATAAGATGAGTTACATGTATACGATATAGTCTGTAGACAATTTTCCTGCCATAGCTCAAAAACATATGGAGCACTTAGTTGTACTACCAACTTTATTGTTCAGCACTTTCTCTGTTAACCATCGAAGCAGAGGGGCTTATGATACTGTTAATCATTGTAAATTTCTGTTAAGTGACTCAACATGAGAGCTGAATGTGCAAATGTAGGAGCTTTGCGGCAGTTGGAGTCGATCCAGCTGTGATGGGTATTGGTCCTGCTGTAGCAATCCCTGCAGCAGTGAAAGCTGCTGGTCTTCAAATTGATGACGTTGACCTTTTTGAGATTAATGAGGTATATTTACATCTAGTTCTTCCACTAGATTAAACTATATCTGCCGGATAATGTTTATTTGGTCCTGTACATAGGCTTTTGCATCTCAGTATCTGTACTGCTGCAAAAAGTTGGAACTCGATTCGGCAAAAGTCAATGTTAATGGAGGTGCAATGGCTCTTGGACATCCACTGGGTGCTACAGGTATTTTGTTTCTGCTATTCACAGATGATTATGTTACAGGTTTATTTGACAAGCTATTTAAAAATCGTATAACAATGCTTAGCCATGCTTTTTTTTTTCTAAACCCAGCTTTTATAGAAAGCCAATATAGAAGGTAACAAAAGACTGATTCAGAAGACAGGGAGAACCAGTCACCACAGTAAAGCGCGAGGCTAAGAGAAACAACATAGCCTAAACCTGCCTCAAACCACCCCAACTAGAATTAGAAACCATCCAACAGACCAACAAAGATCAAAGGATAACAGAAATCACAGACAAAAGACAAACACCAAAGCCCATTAAGACCTATCCATGCTTCTGAACTCCCTCAGCCAGTCATCTGCTAAAGCCAGCATCCCTTCAAGCTTCACTTGATCATCTTTCTTGATGAGAATACTCCAATGCTGCAAACATGACACAAATTGGAATACAACTTCAGTGGGGTTCTTAGTGTAAGTCTTCTCAATTGCTCCTTTGTTCCTGGTCTTCCAAAGCGTCCAAGCAAAAGCTGCAAAACCGAGAAGGCCAACATGATAATCATTAGTACCCCTAATATCTAACCAGCCCCTGTGCAGATCATCTGTAGAAACAGGGTTTCTCTCCCAATTAAAGATTTCTCTGGTGGAAGACCAAGCAAATCTTGCCATGACACATTGAAACAACACATGGTTTGCATCTTCTTCCTTGCCACAAAGCCAGCACTTATTTTCCCCTCTCCATTTTGTGATCACAAGCTGATCCGTGGTCGGAAGCCTATTCATGTAAGTCTGCCAAAGGAAAATCTTAACTTTCAAAGGAATTCTGCTAGCCCAGAGATTCTGGAGTTTTTTGTTCGTGACTACCCCATAAGACATAAACCTATATAAGGATTTAACAGTGTATCTCCCAGATTTTTCTAAACACCAAATGCTTAGCCATGCTGTTGTTTTGATAATATTATTTTGACAATTTCCTAAATTCCTTCCAACCTACCCCTCTTTGTGTGCATGTGTTGTGCTCTCCTGATCTCCTCCCACACCCCACATTGCCTATTCCTGACTGCCCCAACCCATCACCCAACACCTTGTGTGCACCACTTGCTTGGACACTGCCTCACCCCAAACATCATAGTCTCGTACTCATGCGTGCTTCTTGTACGCCTCCTCCAGCTTGTAGCACGTTGCTCGCCTCTCACCAGCACTGGCTGCTCTTTATCAGTTGAGGGTGTTGATTAGTGTAGCTATCTTTGGTGATATGTACCAATGGCAATGACATTTCCATGTTTTCTCCTTGGCAGGTGCACGATGTGTCAGTACTCTTCTCAATGAGATGAAGCGCCGGGGCAAAGACTGCCGATTCGGAGTAATTTCTATGTGCATAGGTACATTACCGTATTCCATTTAGCATCAAAAGAATGTTCTTTCAATTGGAGAGTAAAATAGAACATGACAAGAACAACTGAATGTGCAGGTTCTGGGATGGGTGCTGCCGCTGTCTTCGAGCGGGGAGACGCTGTGGATGAGCTCACTAATGCTAGGGGGATGCAGTCCCATAACTGGCTTTCCAAGGACGCCATGTAACTATACCATCAAATTTGTGCAACTGCTGCTATTGTTCTCAAATCTCGACACAAGGCGAGTTAGGGAATAAAGTGCTTGCGTATTTGTAATTCCGGCTGGGGGATAAGAAAAATCTTATCGACGTTTGTACTTGGTCTGTTGGATAATCCTTGTTATTTGGAGAGTTGTGAGCATAACTCAATATTGTAAGCTTATTCATCTGAATAATCTTCGCCTATCTTTGAAAACTACGCGTGGCATAAAATAAAATACTGAATTGCTAAGTGTCGGACATCTGATTCAAGTTAAACATACTATGCTTATTGTGATTCAATTAAAATGTGGAAATGGTTGTACAAAATGTTGCCAAAAAAAGTTGCAGGGCAAAAAAATGTTTTGGAATATTTTCCGTGCAAATATTGTAACCTTCCGTATGAAAAGTTGAAAACCGTCGTTTTCTTACTTCACAGTTTCCCAAAGAAACTCTCAACAAACTTCTCTCAACATTAAACTCCCATCCTTATCTCTTACAGGATTTGAACATGGACACGGATTACTTTTTATATAAATATATTCATAAAAATATATTTTTCAAGTCATATTATTTTAAAAGAAAATTACAAAAGTAAATAGTTCTGTTTTTTTTTAAAAAAAATATGTTACTGTCATCATTTGAAATAACAAAATTGTCTCGTCGTTATTCCTATTGAGTTGTATGCACCAACCAGTTTACTCAAAAGCTTAAGCTGATGATGAAAGTTGGACAATTCACTTATACTTCAACACTCGCCCTCACGTGTAGGCTCCCTCAGGCCTAAAACGTGGAATAGAAGTGGGCTGCAATTATTATTTTTAATTGCACCAACCGGGTCTTGAACTCAAGACCTCTTAGCTCTGATACCATATTGAGTTGCATGCACCAACCAGTTCACTCAAAAGCTTAAGCTGATGATGAAAGTTGGACAATTCACTTATACTTCAACAATTACAAATGGCGACAGTAGCCTGAAACAGTGCACTGTCACCACTTAGACTGGCGACATAGCCCTATCGCCATTCCGATTGACGACAGAACCCTATCGGCTATCGCCATTCCGATTGGCGATAGGACCTTGACGGTTGTTGTCAATTGGAATGGCGATAGGGATTCTCGGTTAAAATATTTTAATATTAAAAATTAGGACAATCGTCATTTCAAATGACGATAGAGATCCCGCAAGTCTCTAATTTTTAATATTGAAATTTAGAAAAATCGTCATTTCAAATAGCGACCGGGATCCCACAAATCCCTAAATTTTTTAGGCAAAATTGGCTACATGGCACTGCAATTTGTCGCCATTTGCCAACGAACATCCAAAAAATATGGTTTCGCCAGAACACACTCTAAAAACGTGTAATTTTGTCGTAGGACACCGAGGTGACTATTTTATCATTTTCGGGCTGGGGGAGAGAGAAAGCACACGAATTGTCTATTTTGCCCTTCAGTCAAACCTGACTGAGACAAACCATTTAGGCCGCTCTTGACTCGATCTCTCTCACACAAATCTCGCAGTCGCTCTCTCTCTCTCTCTCTCTCTCTCTCTCTCTCTCTCTCTCTCTCTCTCTCGTGCTCGCTCTGAAACCCTAGCGGCTGCGATGGCGACTGGGTGTTGTTCGACGGCAGGCATGGCGGGTGGTTCATTCTCCAGGTCGTCTTCCTTAGTGCGCATGAGGACTGGCGCGCGCGCATGGAGTGGTAGACTCCCCCTGGTGCAGTGCCCCCTTTGCTAGACGTCGATGGTGGAGCGCACCTCCCGGACGAGCTCCAATCCGAGCAAAAAGTTCTTCAAGTGCCCAAGAATGGAAAATGTGAGTAGTATTTGGTGTTTTGTTGATTTTTGGTTATGCATTTTTCTTGGAATTTGACGGATTCATTTTCATATCCTCTTGGTTTTGGACTTTGATTGATTTTCAGTTCTCGAACCATTGCAAATTTTTTATGTGGGAAGATAAGTACGAAGCCTATTCGGTTAATAATATATTGTTCTATTTTGACATTGGGATTCCTGATGATACTAGGACCCGACTGCCGTCGTCGACGTCCTCCATAGAAGCCACCCTGGATGAGTTGAAGTTAGCTGCGAGTGAGGTCTAGGAGACCATGGAAGAAATGAAGAATTTCATGAACGACATGCATAATGCCATTGTTGCAATTCCTCCCGTTTTGACCGCGATGAGAAATACTATGAATGGAATGTATGGTGAGATGAAGGGACTGAGGTTTGGGATGGCTGTCAAGTGGCTATAGTGAACAAGAACCGTCGCTTGGGTGAGAGGTTGATGATTGTTGACTGGTTGATTGTCTTTCTCCTTGTGGCGAGCCTGGTAGTGTTTCTTAAGAAGTAGATGTAGATATTAATGTTATGAATAGCAAAATATAGATGTTAATGGTAGTCTGTATTTTGTTGGCATTCTGTTGGATTCAAATGGCTAAGTTCTCAAGAGCTCAATATGTATTTGTTGACAACATAGTGGCTTGAAATGGTTGAGTTATCAGAAACTCAATATGTATTATGTTGACAATATATTAGCTTGTAATGATAATATATAAGTCCAACTCCAGAAGTACATGCACTAGCTTTAATTACAAAAAACCACTAGAACTCAGTGGTTACATGTCCATAACATTGTACTGAACAAAAGCCTTCATTCTTCTCATTTCCATGCCTAGCCTTCCCATACCTTTTTTCTTCAGATTCACCTGCCTAGCCTCCTAGGACTGATCTGGCTGTTAATGAACAAAAGGTTACAATGCAGTATATATATCTATAAATTAGTAAGAACTTTACAAGATTTACCTTAGTGTTAGTGGACCAGGAATTCTGCTGAACTCCAGACAGAGGATTGGAGGAGCATCCTTGCTAGTGACTGTTTGCTTGGCCTGTTTGCTCCTATTTCTCTTCGGCTTTGGGGGTGCAGGCTGAGAAGCATTCGAATCATTAACAGGCTCATTGCATGTCTTCTTCATGTGTTCAAACTATCCACACCTGTTGCACCTAGTGGTCCTTTTGTCAGAACCTCCTTCCTCGCAACGTTTGTACCTTCTGTTTCTTGGCCTTTCTGTTGCCCTGTTGAGTATAGGTGGCCACAGTTTGAATCCTAAGTCAACCCTAGGCCACTCATTCTTGTCTGTCATTGGCATCACCAAACCTGCATATGCTACCTTGAATTTGTCCACACTGTAGTATTCATGCACATATGTCTCAAGTTCTTCATTTCTCTTGAACACTATGAGACAAATAGCATGTGTGTATAGGGGGCGAAAACGGATCGAATACAGATAGATATTGGCTTTGCCATATTTGTTTTGGATTTTTTAGGATTCGAATACGAATACCCCGGATACGAATACGAATATGAACACATAATGAGACTCAAGCTAGTAGGTAAAACCCCTCTTAATAGTGCAGCAACCTATACTAGCAATCCGATCTTCCAACCAAACACCAAGACCGGTAAAAGACTAAGAACACATCCTTAGCCCTAGCTAGTCATACCTTTGCCTTGAGCATATTCTTGAAGTTTGATGATGCACATCTTCACTTCAAGTCCGGGTCATTGTCTTGACTTTGATAATCATCAACACATGATGATTTCCTTTACTTCGGGATCTTTGACTTGATGCTCATCAACGCATGATGACATCCTTCATTCCGAGTCTTGATACGCATCAACACATGATGCATCCTCTTCTTGAACCTTGACTTGATGACGATCAACTCATGATGTCATCCAAAGTCTTTATCACCCTGGAACATAACCTATTCATCCAACCCATAGAAAATGTTAGTCTCACAATGATTAACATTAATTACCAAGATATACATGCATTAAAAGCTTCTGAACAAGCCATTTCTGACAGGTGCGGTATTACCATCGTTGATCATGCGGTCATACCGCGATGCGGTAGTTCCGCTAAAAGAGCACCGGTACTAACGCTCTTCCAGGGGAGTAAACATGCTCCAAAAGGTGTATCTTTGTAAAAAACGTACCGCTCTTTAAACGGTGCTACCGCGATATGATAGTTCCGCAACTAGAACGTCGATACTTCCGTTTAATCAAGAACGACCAGAACAGCTTGCCTGACTGGACTGGCCACGTGGACGGCTCAGATTAAAATGAACGTTCGGACCACACCTCTTAGCCACACGATCGGAGCAACTTTCGGATAGTCCGAACAAACCCAATACGTGGACGACTCATATTAAAATGAATGTTCGGACCACGCCTCTTAGCCGCACGATTTGCGTTCGGATGATCAGAACGATCACCAGTAGTTCCGCCAAGGAACTCGGAACTACCGTTGAGCGGTAGTTCCGCAAAGTACACTTCGGTACTACCGTAAGCAAAGAAAAATAAAACACCAAAAACAAGCTCTCTGGAATAAACATACTGCCATGTAAAACCCGGTACTATCGCACACCGGTAGTACCGCTTACCAAATGCGGTCATACCGATTTCCACTGAACTTCTTCCAAAAGCTTTTCGAAATGCAATACATGACTCCTTTGTCTTGAGCCATGTCAATCTTTTATCATCTTTGCATTTTCTTTTCATGTCATCATTCAAACTCTGGAACTAAGCCTTGAAAATATCTTAGCACACACATTAGTCCCATAACATAATTGCAAATAATTGAATATAAAGCAATATGAGTATATATATGAACTACACAAGTTTTATATACTCAAAAGATATGTTTCAAAGTGGAGATCACCAATATATGTGGATAAAAGAATATGGATCAATACTAATGAAACCACAAGACATAGAGTGAACTCCCCCTAAATGTGTGCATACACGAATGTGTAATAAAAATATATGCACATATTCAAGTCAAACTTTTAGTGGAGTTCAACATATATTTTGGATATGAGGAATGTAACAAGATATAAGAATATGATGTTGAAATGCATACCTCCATAATTTTTACCTTTATATCCAACCAAGATTAAACAGTAGGTACAACAATAAAAGTGTTAATCTCACAAATGGATTTATCATTAATCACCAAAATACTCCATTAACACATAATGATGGGTCTAGATTCTTCAAAACTCTAGCTGCTGCTAGCTGTGATGCTGTCCAGGACATCTGCCACGCTCCAATTTTGGCCACGAATATGTGTCGCTGCACGCCGATGTGTCCTCACCGTGTGCTCCTCCGCTGCTCCACGAGATTGCATTGTGCGATAGCGCCTACCGACCGCTGGCTCTCGCCTCCCCTCATGCTAGTGCAGGCCCGCTCATCGCCGCTGTTGGACCCAACTTTCCTCGTCACCTCACCATGGCCAACGCCACCTCTACCACGCGTATGTGCTCCTATCATGGAGAAGGCGGAGGTGGTGGCACTAGGTGGGAGCTCCCAGCGGTGGCGCAGTAAGACTGTGATAGGGCTGGAAGGTCTTGGCGGCGGCGAGGGGCGATGATGGCGGTACAGTGGTGTGGAAAGCTCCCGGAGGTGGCCACGGGGTGGCAACATGGTAAGGAGGCGTAAGAGAGAGAGAGATGGGTGCAGAACAAGGGAAGGGGAGATGTGGGGAGGATAATTGGGGAAGTAGGGAGGCATTTGGATTGTGCACAATGAGGTGAATCAGTTTATATGGACCGAGTGTCACGGAGGCCCACAAGTTGACGTTTGATTTTTTTGTAGTCACATGGGTCGCGTTGAATGGTGTTTTACGTACAGAAGTGAAGGAGGGGAGGACAATGGACACACTCCCCTTTTATATTAGTAGAGATAAATTGATTTTTCGAGTGCTAAATCACAGATGTTTGCAGGAAACTTATACCACAAACGTTTGCGCTTGTTGTCTAATCTCACCTGTGAGCACCGTTTGATTCCTAGGCGAAGTTGCAAACAACCTAGCACAACGCGCAAGGCGAGAGCGATTGACAGTAGTAGTTCTTCCACCTCTGGCAAACCCTAGGCGACACCGTCCACCGCTTCACGCAACGTAGGCTTGGTTGCCTCAATGCTGCTCCCAGCTTCATCCCCTATTGTCCTGCCCACGTATCGTTGAGCCATATGGCTTTCACCCCGTCATTGCCTCAACATCACCACCTTCATTGGAAATTCAAGGCCCACATGTGAGTCCACGATTTCTTTGGTTGAAAGTTGTTTTTTGAGTGCAAATTTGGATCTCGAGTGGATATTTTTTTGAGCTAAAAGTGCTGATTTCTTCTAGTTTAAAGGTGAACATTTGTGTTGAAAGTTTTTTTAGTAGATAGTCCTAGGTTTTGTGTGTTCGAAGTTTGATTTTTGAGTTGAAAGTCGATTGTTTTTTCCGTTGACCGTGCTGTTCTGACGGGGGAAGATAGTAAGCTCGATGGTAGTGGCAATTGTGGGAGAGACAGGTAAGTGAGTGAGGGTGAGAATGAAAAACTGAGCGTTTGCTGGTTTGGTTAGTAGCGGACATCCACCTATTAGCATCTATCTGTATTGCAAGGACTTGTGGGCCAACAATACTAATTAGTATAAAATAGAAACAATAACCCAGATGACAACTCATCATCCTTATCTCTTCAGTTCTCATGCCTTGTTAAATTAACTAAATATGGTTCGTCTGGAATTGTGCATTTAAAATTTTGAAACTTTGATCATTAATATATGATAAAATATATGGATTGACTGTACGAAAATAATGTCGCTATATTTGTCTTAAAATTTTTCATTATTTTTACTACCATATTATTATAAAACTATGATCGAAGTTTTCCATTGGGAGACTATGAAAAGTTAAAAACAACCTAAATTTAGCTACAGAGGGAGTATTTATTCACATTTAACCCATTGATTTCCAATATGGAAATATTGCCAATTTTCATTAAGTGGATAACATGGTCAATTGGGTCTGTTTGGAATGGCTATGGTTTTCCTGAAAAGTGGCTTCCGGCTGCGCTGCAGGGCTGAACGGCTGGGCTAAAGAGGTTTGGTGTTTGACTATCTGGCATTTAGGTAGGATGGCTGCAACTTCCGAGATGGAAAATATCTGAAATACTCTTGAGGACAGTAACAACTTGTTTGATGCCGTTTAATGCAATTAACAGCATTTAACGAGAACTAACGACAGTTGACGATAATTAACGACGCTAAACACAATTAACGACATTTAAAGACAATAAACAACTGGCACAATTGACGACAACTACCGCAATTAACGACATTTAACGATAATTAATGACCACTACTGGAATTAGGGCAATTGATCGTATTTGACGACGACTACCTCAATTAGTGCAATTGATCGTATTTGATGATGGTTACCGTAATTGATCGCATTTGACAACAATTAACACAATATATAGCAATTTAGCACTATTAGCGTAATAAACCACAATTAACGTAATTAGCGATAATTATTACAATAAACTAATATTACATAAATAAACACAATAAATAATTATCACACACAATTATTACAATGATTAATTATTACATTAAATAATTATTACAAAGCATTTATATTACAACAGAAAAAAAGAAAGAAGGAAAGAAAAAGAGAGGCGACGGCGACTAAGGTTTGGGCTGCCGCCGCCGGCGGTAGGGGAGAGAGCCGAAGGAGGGGAGGATGGCGGTGAGGCGGCCAGATCGGTGTGGGAGCTGGCTTGGGGGGAGAGGTGTAAGATCGAGGAGGCCGACTAGGGGGGTGAATAGACGTTTTAAAAACTTCTATGCGCTAAAACCGATTTCTAATGCGGAAGCTAATACAAATACGGTTTTGCATAATTAAAGCCTAAATCAACTAGGTTCAACTAAGTGCACCAACAATACAAGTCTATTGATAATAATCAATCAAGCATGAACTTGTAAGCAATTCAATTTAAGCAATGTAAATAGCACATAGCATGGCAAGCATTCATACATAATGAATGAGTAACTTAATTATATGAATGCAAATTGTAATATGGTAGAGCTCAAGAATGCAAACCACAAGATGACACAGCAATGTTTTACCGTTGACGAGGATCTAATAATCCTCATTTTATTATTTCCATAATCATGTAATATGACGTCATCCCCTAATATTAGAAGGGGAAAGCAAGTCAGGTAGTCGTAAGATCTCCTACGACTATCCCCTAGTCGTAAGCATCCCTACGACTATAGTGTAATCGTAAGTCCTGCTACGATTACGTCCGGTCGTAAGTCTTCCTGCGACCAGTACCCAGTCGTAAGCCTTTCTACGACAACCCCCTTGGTCGTAAGTTCTTTTATGACCAGCTCTGCCACGACTTCCTCACGATTAACTGGGTCCACTCGTCAGAAGGCTCATTTAATAGTGGGAATCTAAGCAATCAAAATACGTAGTTATGCCTAATATAACTACAGATAATGCTCCACTATCTCTGACTGATAACCGCTTGACAGCATAGGGAGGTTACTACTCCGGTAATTACTCTCATTATTGTGCAATAATGAGCGACTAATGAGCCTGGAACGACAACAGCCACCACTGCGTAGTATAAATAGGTGTATTTTAGAGATAGAGAGGGGAGGCTCTTTTGGAAGACAATGAGTAAGACCCTCAGCTGATTGTAATCCAGATACCCAATGGAAGATACACAGGAGTAGGGTTATTATTCTCACTGGAGAAGACCCGAACATGTATAAAAATCCCCGTGTCTCTCTCGTCTGCGTGATCAATTGTGGAGACCCCCTGAATCAAACAATCTTTACATAAGATCGGTTCTAAAACACCGACAACCGTGGTGTTCGGAGACTTGCCGGTCTCCCTTAATCCACGTTGAGGGAAACCCAAACCAATTGGGTTGACTCCACGAATTAAGCCTTCCTCCAAGGTATCAACACATCGCTCCACTATGGTTGCTCTTACTCCACTCCGGAGATGGCGAGCACCAAGCCACTCACAAACACCGGGCCTTCTCACAAGCTTCACTTGAGAAGATCACCGGACCACAACGTCTCCACGCCGTCTAGGTGTCGGCAAACACCAAGAGTAATAAACCAAGCCCCTTGCTTGACTCTCATCACGTGCAACGAATGCACAAGCTCAAGTGGATACGAAATCCACCTCTAGATGCAACACATGCAACTAGAGACCTCTCTGCTTGCTCACAAGGTGCAACACATGCACAATTGAGAGGAGAAGCTCATACTAGCTCAAAAGAGTGAAATGAGATGCCAAAGGTTGCCTCTCAACCGGCCAAGGGGGTATTTATAGCCTCTACACAAAAAACTAGCCGTTTGGAGACGAAATAGCAAAAAACTAGCCGTTACAGACATTTGCGGTCGTACCGCTCTTTACATGGCGGTCGTACCGCAGCTCAAAGTCAGCACAGACGACACTCGATAAAAGGTCATAACTTTTGACTCTGATGTCGGAATTGAGTGATCTTAGACTCTATTGAAAGCTTATTCAGTGGGCTACACAACCCACCTATTTTATTTGATCTCAACCACATTTTATCAAATCAAAAAACATAATTTCAAAGAGGCACTACCATGGTCTAAGTCCAAAGTGTTAGCAACAAGCAATCTTAAACCATGCCAAGGGAAAATACATGAATCCCAACAATTTGCAAAACACATTTGCAAACTTAGATCATGCCACAAGGAGTAGGTACATGAACTTCAACTGTTTGCAAAACACATTTGCAAAGTATAGTCACATGCTACATGGATAATCCATGAGCCTCAACTATTTGCAAAACACATTCGCAAATATATACAATATGTTAGAGTGAGCTAGAGCAAGTGAGATTGAGTTATCAACACATGATGAGACTCAAGCTACTAGACAAGACCCCTCTTAATAGTACAGCAATCTATACTAGCAATCCGGTCTTTCAACCAAACACCAAGACCGGTAAAAGACTAGGAACACATCCTTAGCTCTAGCTAGTCATACATTTGCCTTGAGCATCTTCTTGAAGCTTGATGACGCACATCTTCACTTCAAGTTCGGGTCATCATCTTGACATGCATCAACCCATGATGCATTCTTTACTAGACCTCAATCAACACATGATGAGTCTTCTCTTGACTTGATGATCAACTCATGATCATCTCTTATTTGAGATATTGATATGCATCAACACATGATGCATCCTCTTCTTGAACCTTTTACTTGATGACGATCAACTCATGATGCCATCCGAAGTCTTCATTACCCTGGAACGTAACCTATTCATCCAACTCATGAAAAATATTAGTCCCATAATGATTAACATTAATTACCAAGATATACCTGCAAAATGCTTCTAAACAAACTGTAGAAAAACCTGGACCGGTACAACCGCCAACCAAGTTGCGGTAGACTACCGCTTGGTCCGGTCGTACCGCACGAAAGAGCGGTACTACCGATTGCAGGGTTTCCAACTAAGCCGAAAAGACATGCTCTCTGAAAAAATCATACCGCCATACAAACATCGGTACAACCGCATTTCAGTACGACCGTTTCTCAAAAGCGGTACGACCGATTATTAGAGAGAGCTCTGAGCCAAAATGCATCGGTTCTGGTTTTATGCAACTGCTAACTAGAAATCAGAACGACCGATGTGCGGTCATACCGCACCAAGATCCGGTCGAACCGCCCATAACACGTCGGTTCATCCGATTTCTGACAAAAGCACTTAGAGTTTCCAAAACTCAAATTCAAATGCATTTTCTTTACCATGTCGCCATTCATAAGCTGGGACTAAGCCTTTAAACATCTTAGCACACATGTTAGTCCCACATCACAATCTCAAATAATTGAATATAGATAAACATGAGTATATATAAACTACACAAGTTATATATATAATCACATATAAGTATATATGAACTACACAAGTTATATATACCATGAGTATATACGAACTACAAGTTGTATATACTAAATATGAGTGTATACGAACTACACAAGTTGTATATACTCATATGAATATATTAACTACACAAGTTAAATATATTCAAGGATATGTTTCAAATTAAAGATCCTTAATATATGTGAAAAGAGAATATGGATCAATACTAATGAAACCACAAAATATAGAATGAACTCCCCCTAAATGTGTGCATACACAAATGTGTAATGAAAACATATGCACATATCCAAGTTAACATTTTTGGTGAAGTTTAACCTATATTTTGGATCCGAGGAATGCAACAAGATATAATAAGAAGAAGTAGAATGCATACCTCTTATATTTTTCATCTTTATATCCAAACAAGACTAAGTAATAGATAATCAACAGAATTGTTAGTCTCACAAATAGATTTGTCATTAATGAATACATACCTGTTTGGATTTTTGCTTTTATATCCAAGCTGAGACTAAACATGATATAACAATAAGAGTGTTAGTCTCACAAGTGCATTTGTCATTAATCACCAAAATACTCCATTAATACATAATGACGGGTCTAGATCCTTCAAGAGGGAGGAGGCTGCTGGCGGCTCAAGGGAGAGGAGGGGCGGCGCTGCGTGGGGAGGAGAAGGTGGGGGTTGGCGTAGGGGAGAGGAGGGGCGGCGCCGTATGAGGAGGAGGGGGTGGCAAGTGGGGAGGAGGAGGGGCTCGGTTGTGGGAGGTGAGGAATTTATTCGATGACAAAAACGGGTAATAATTGGTGAAGTTGAGAGGCAAAGTTGGAAGGAGGGTGATGGGAAGCCGCAGGAAGCTGCCAGAGGGTGGTGGGAAGCTGTCAAAGGCTTTCGGCTTCGGGAAAAACCACGCAAAAAAACCGTCCGTTTGGGATGACTTTCGATTTTTCCAGACGAAAACAGAAAGCTGAAGCCATCCAAACACCCTCTTATCGGACCAACTTATCACCATAGCTTACTAGTGGTACTTTCCCATCCAAAATATTAAGACACAAAAAATTATTTTCACCAACCCCAACACAATCCAGAAAGTACAGCAGATTCAAAATTCAAAATTCTCTTCTCTAGAATCGAGATCAAATTATCTCTCTCTCTCTCTCCCTTTCAAAAACTTCTTTTTCTCTTACCAAGCAAGATTCTACTGCTACCGCAAAAGGGTGGGAGAGAGCGCGGTCTTGTGTCCCGTGGGTGGAGTACGCGGGGAGGAGGAGGAGGGAGTAGAAGACCGCAAAGAGGGCAGTTGGAGGGGTGGGTTGTTTCCATTATTTCCCCATTACTCCCATCCCCCTCTCCGCCTTTCCCCCACTTTCCCCATCCACCCCGGCCCGCCGCCTCTCCTCCCCTCCGTGCCGCGAAAACCCTAGCCGAGAGAGAGCCCCGCGCGGCTTCCGAGGTAACCCCCGCCCCTCGGGCTCTTCTCCCTCGCTCGCTTCGGTGCTTTGCCGTGCTTTCTCTTCAGCAATTGTGTTGCCCGATTGGGCGGTTTGGGAGTTCTGCTTCTCCCTCTTCGCCGGCCTCGACGAGGCTGTGGCTTGTGGGCGGGTGGAATTGTGGCCGTGTCGCGGGACGTGGTCGTCGGATCGCTATCAATCTGGTCTGTGTGTGGTGCTTTTTGGGTGATTTAGGTGGAGATGGGTTCCGATTCGGCGGCGTCGGCTTGTTCCTGTGGGGTGGTTTGTCGTGTAATGCTCAAGTGGTTTGGGAGAATGGCGGAAGAATTTCTTGCTTGCTGATGTGTATTTGAGCTGTTGTTTAGGGTTTAGTGACGTGTCAGCCCTAGTTTTGCGTTGGTTGGGTTCGGTGTGACTCCGCGAGTTGAGATGATTCAACTATCGCCTTTGGGATGCGTTTGGTGCCCTGAAATGTTCCGTTTTACATGTGCAACTGAGCATTCTATCGACAATGGTCTGGATGCAAACATTTGTGCAGTGTTGTGGTCGACTCATGGCGTGTTAGGTTCACCGCATGTTGCTGTGTTTTAGTTCCTTGTTAGATGAGATATGTTGCCCTGCAATATTGTTTCTGTTGGTTGGGGATTTGACAAATGGCAGTGCATTTGGAAAAATCAGAATTTATCTTAGGTGTCTTGCTTTGTTGTGGGGAGAAATATACTAATGTTCATTGTGTAGACACAGTCACATGTTGAAACCATACCTATTACTTTGATGCCCATCTGCAGTGTGTTTACATCACTTATATTTATTGCAACCTTGGGTCCAACACATTTTCGTTCTTTCCAGTTGCATACGTTCTTTTTTCTAGCCTGCTTTCAAATTTTGTATTGAAGGTGAACAAAACGGGATGTGCTTTAATTTAGTCTAGTAAACACGTATTTGCCTTTTGAGCTGGTATATTATATGCAGCAAGAAACAGGCTCCCGGTCCGCAACCTTCAATCAAACCTACTATTATGTTAATTGTTGTTCTCATATACGTAATAACACATGCCTTTTACTGTTTTTTTATTTGCTTTAATATTTGTGTAAATTTGCATTCTTATTTCTCGTAATTTTAATTTTCTGTTTTCATTGTATTGTGCAGAATTTTTTTTTTATGTATGCAAAGAGTGCACCATATATGTTTCTGTAGCGGCAAATGATAGTGAACTCTAACCATGGATGAGAATGGAAAATTATCTGATGATGAGTTAAATAAAATGGAATCTATTCACTCAAATGGACAACCAGGAGAAGATGATATTGCAATTATTGAATCTGAAAGGGATGAAAATAAAGTCGGAGTAGAAGCTAACATAAGAGATGGCCCCATTGAGGATCAAAAGGAGCATGAATGTGGAACAACGGATAATGGTGTGCATGAAGAAGCATCCACTACCGATGATGATTCAGATAGTGACTCGTATGAATTCTTTCTTCGGGAATCAGACAAGGAACAAGCTTTAGAGCCTGATGCTGAGGAGGAAGACATCGAGGTGTGTACATCTAATTAGCTATTTCAATGTCTATGGCTGACCAACTTAAGTTTTACCATGTTCAATTTTGAGATAATATCTTTTCAATCAACGTAAAAAAGTATGTTCACCATTTGGACCCATAGATGAATATATCAACTTGACATGGAACTCTGGACAACACTTGTTGATGACCATTATTTAGTATGTTCTATTGTTTTCTTGACACAGTTTTCTCTTTATTCTTATTGCCCTTATTTTTGCACCACTTTTATGTTGGCGAAACATACCCTATCAATGTTGGCATATCATATATACTGTACTTCAACATTTATATGATTGTTTTTTAATGTAGTACATTTATTATGAGTTTCCTTTCTCTTTTTAATCAACAAACTTAAGCAATTGGTTGGTTGAATTGAACAGATTGAAACATAGACGGGTGCAACATAACTTGCTCGCATCTGTTCTGCATTATATCATGTTCTGCTCAACAATCAGAAATTTTGATGTGTGGATTGAGATTTAATAGATATTTATGGTTTGATTCAAATATGAGTTTCATCTGTTCCTTTTTTTTGTTATCGGTTCTCTCAAAATTGATTTGCTAACAGGTACCTCTAACTGAGGAAGTTGTCGAAGAATTAGTCGCTGAATTCCTTGATGTTGAGAGCAAGGTAACCTTTATTACCTCTGCTGTTTTATGTATACCTTTGTTTTCCTTAACATTTTTTCATTTCATTCGTTGTGTTCTTTGGTAACACTTAGGCAGCTCAAGCGCAAGAATCACTTGAAAAGGAGTCGCTGGAAAAAATTGAAGCTGAAGTAAGATTGGAGTTATCCGAGAGGCTCCAAGGAGATGCGGTTAGTAAATATGTTTACATTTTATTTCATAATTTATAATTTGTTATCTGTTAATCTCTCTATGCACTGATATCTTTATTTACTTTAAATAGTTGGAGTTAGCCGTGTCCACTGAGATGGAGCAATTCAAGAAGGAATGGGAAACTGAACTTGATGATTTGGAGATTCGCAGTGCTATTTTGTTGGTACGCTTTTGCTTGAAAGGGGATTTTTCCCCCATTAACAAGTGATCATTATACGCCAGTTTTACGTTGGTTCTTGCCGACATCCCCATGTGGTGTGTCAGATGCATGTCCTAAATGCTCGTGCCTTATAAATGCTTAGTGACATTTTTACACTGAATCATATTGATTTATCCAAATGAAGACTACTTTCCTTTTTTACTTGATTTATCCAAATGAAGACTACTTTCCTTTTTATTTATCTTAATATTGATAATTTTACTCACATTTATGGTATTTCTGGATTAAGTATAAATTTTATAGCCCCTTAATTAGATTATCTGGAGTTATTGACCTTAATAAAACATAGAAACAAAGGTGATTAGTCTTAAAGTTGTTCCGTCATGGGCCTTATGGCTCTGTGCCAACTACCAAGTGTAGACCACAACACTGGCCATATTAAATTGAAACATATTTGTGCTCCTATGTTCTTTGGTGTATGTTTCTTTAATTATCTGTAGGAGCTATTACTTTAAGAAGCCCAAATGTTTTGTTTGATCGTTTCGTTAGGCTAAATGATAAAATTGCAATTTTAAATGCAGGAACAACTTGATGCTGCTGGCATTGAACTTCCCAGCCTTTATAAGTCAATAGAAAGTCAAGTTCCAAATGTTTGTGATACTGAAGCATGGAAGAACAGGACTCATTGGGCTGGTTCTCAAGTGCCTGAAGAAGCTAATCAATCAATCAGAAAAGCTGACGAATACCTCCAGTCATGTAGACCTGTAAGGAGGTAATGTTGGGGCCAAAATATGGCTACTCCTTTGTTTTTCTTTTTCAAGCCTGAGCTTTGATTCACTTGCTTCAATCAGAAAACATGGGAGGCTGCTGGAGGAAGGCGCTAGTGGCTTTTTTGCAGGAAAAATTCCTGTTGGACATGATGGTTCTGTACAGTGTCACGAGAAAAGTTGGAGTTCATTCAATGAACTTATTAAATCTAAGGAGTGTGCCAAGAATACTTTTGGAAGTAGTGACTGGGCATCAGTTTATCTGGCCAGTACACCCCAGGAAGCTGCCGCCTTAGGTCTCCAATTTCCAGGAGTTGATGAGGTGCCACCTTAACTGATCTGTTGTTCTAATTGTGTGATTCCACTGATACATTTTTATGAGCTCATTCAATAAATTCTTGAAATTTCATTCTACCGTTTCAAAATCCATGATGCTCTTAATCTTATCTATTGTCCCATTGAGAGGAAATGTAAAATATTTTTTTTGTCTATATTCCCCTAGTGCTCGGGAAATGTAAATTGTAGTTATATATATTGCTTGCAGTATTCATTTATTGGAAACATGCAATTTGATTGTATTCCTTTAGGGTGGTTAGTGCAATGTCAGGTCAAATGAATTGGACAAGACTTAAGCAAAATAACATATGCCTTGTATGTTTGTGATGAATATGGCGTGGTTGCAAACCCTTGTATGCACAACGCATTGGTGACTGATCGTGTTGCCCAGTTTTTTTAAACTGAAAACGGTAGGACCCGTGTTTCCCAGTTTTAGTATTCCTTTCGTTTAACAATGTATCACTATGTTATGCATGCTGTCACACTTTGCCAGCTTTTAGTGCTAATATGTTCAAAAAAGTGTCTAGATTGGTCTTAGGAACTTTATTGCCAAAAGTACTTTGATGAGGTAGTTCCATTAAAGTTCCAATTATTATTATTTTGCAGGTGGAGGAGATAGCTGAAGTTGAGGGTGCTGTTGGTGACATAAAAGGCGTTGATGAAATAGAGCTTTCTGAAGAACAGAGGAAAAAATACAGAAAGGTCAGTTGAAACTACTTTTGCAGTGCTACAGAGTTAGCTAGCAGCCTAGCACTTGAGGCATGCAAACTTTCTTTGTGCTGATGTTCCTATCCATAAATGTCTCCTGTGTGCATGTAGTAGTCATTTTATTGTTTGTGTGGTTATTTCCATTTTTTTACTCAGATTATTGCTTACTCCCTGTGTATTAACACCTAGGTTCTCCTAGTATGTTCCAATTGTTTCTAGTTTCTCATGGTGGAGGATATAATTAGTAAATTCCCAAATGATATTTTTAGTTACATGTCTACTTTGTTAAAATGCTGTTCGCAACTGGCATGTGTGGTACTGTTCACCGTGGATAATGTTCACGAGTGGTTAGTTCCTTTCGTTAGAGATTAGATTGATTTTGTTAGTTTGGATGCTTATCTTCGATTAGTTTTCGTGAAGTTAGAGATTATTTCTTAGGGGTAAGTCATCCCTGTAAAAAGGATAGCATTGTATCTTCTTTAGTCAAGCAAAGATGAATTAAGCAAAGTCCCCAAGTCTGAAGTCCTGCCGTGGTCATTCCCTCGATTGGCTATTCTAGGTCTATTCTTTCCCCAATAGGTTCCTTCCTTCACCTAGCAACGTTCTACTTCAAGTTGCCGCCGTCCGACCTCTCTCCGACGGATGTTTACCCCACAACAACGGCTCATATTAACTGTGTATCTAAGTGTTTTGTGCTGCCTTGCTTTTAATCCTTGTATCTCTACTAGTATCTACCATTCCTGATTGTGCGTTATGGTATGGCACTCCGTACCTATGTGGTCATAATGATTATCTGATTCATTTGCAATACAAGTGACATTGTTTAACTAACAGCTGAAGTTTTCTTATATGTTGTTCAGTATGCAATTGCATTTCTTTTTTTTTTTCCCTTCAGAATTTCTTAACTCACGCAAATGTTATTGGGAAACTATGATATACCATTTATGTAGGTAAGAGAAGAGGATGATGCAAAGATAACAAAACGCCTGCGGCGTCATTTGAAAGAAAGAAGGACAAGAGGCTGGCGTAAGGTAATTGTTCAAAGTTGTATTTGGTGTGAGCTCTGTTTTATTTTTTATTCAATTTGATATAAATATGCATTGTTGATTGATTCTTGTTTTCTTGGTTGCACTGCTTTACATTTAATCCAGTCTTTCTTATTTTGTAGGAGAACTTTGGTTTGGTTTCGTCATCAAATGGATGCTGTGAGCTGCCTCCTTCATCAGATAATGGCGTTTTTTATTCCAATAGTGGCCTTCCTACATCTGAAAAACTCAAAACTGATGAAAATAAGGTTTCTATTGAGCCGCTGAAGCGCGCACGTGAAGATGATGATGTTGAGCTTGACCAGAAGAGGTCGAGAACTGTAATAATAGAAAGTGATGATGACATGCAGATAGATAGCAAGCCAGCTTTGCATACCCAGGATAGTGAGCGTAGTTCAGCAGAAGTTGAAAAAGTGGTTGATACTATCGATCTTGATCTCTTCCCATCAGAAAGCCCTAAGCTTGGCGATGAAGATTTGCCGAAAGCTTTCAAGTGTACTATTTGCACTGAAATGTTGAATGCCCCTGATGTGCATCGCCACCCAGTACTGGATGTTACTGTTTGCGGATCTTGCAGATTTCTGGTGATCGAGAAGAATCGTCTTGAGGTGAATACTTACTCTCTTTGTAGATAGTTTTGAACTGATTTCAAATAACATTGGTTCTTTTTGGGGTGATGAACTATGCATTTGTACTCTTATAAATGTTTGTTTTTAATACAGGATCCTGTATCTGGTGGTTATTGCACCTGGTGTGTACAAAGTGAACGACTTCGAAGTTGTAGTTCTTGTAAGCTGCTTTTCTGTGCAAATTGCCTGTCAAAGAATTTTGGTGAAGAATGCTTATCGGAAGCTAGAGTCGCTGGTTGGCAGTGTTGCTGCTGCCTACCGAGTCAACTGGAACACTTAATTTCTGAATGTGACAAGGCCCTGAGTGGTATTGAATCTTCTGATCCTGAGAGTGGCAATGTAGAGCTTTCTGGAACAGAAAGCAATGGTCCTGTTAGGTATGCCTTTACCATTATGTTATTGATTATACCACAGCTTGTGACTTTTAGTTTCCATTGGTTCTATTACTTTTTTTTTTCCAATATGGATTTTTTTTGAAGCTTTTTCCTAGCTAATTGTTTATGCAATACATGGTCAGCAAGCGAAAAAGGAAAAAGAGGATACGAAGAATCATGGATGATACAGAACTTGGGGAGGAAACAAAGCGTAAGATTGCAATGGAGAAGGTTTGTAGTCTTTTAGGCTTACACCTTTATTTGATATATCATATGTATTTTTGTTTGGAGCTGTCCAGGTTGTAATTTAAACATTCTTTTGTAGGCTAGGCAAGAACATTTGAAGTCCATGCAAGAGCAGTCTTCCAGCAAGTTAAGGAGCAACAACATTGGAGCTTCCTCTGGAGCTGTATCAGAAGTCTTTCTAGAAGATGCTGGGGATGGCCATATAGTGAACCTTGCCAGGGAGGAAGAAGAGGAACCTGTTAGAATTCCAAGCAGCATATCTGCTAAACTGAAGTCTCATCAGGTCTGCCTTTCAAATGTACTTGACATTTTATGCCTTGCTCATTCAACTTCATAATTAAATTTGATTTGCAAAACTCTACAACGGAAATGATATGCTCACATAGCGTGTTTGCATGTTGAAATATGCAAATAGAAATCCCAAGGAGATATGTGTTTTTTTTAACTTTGCTTTCGTATTTTTGCTTTTAAAATGGTTAGCGCTCCTTACATGTGATTGTTCGGCTGGTGCTATCCTGTCACTCCCACGCCAGCCATGACTTGAACCCATACTGGTGCAGGGACTCTATATCTGACCAAATGATATTATGATATTTCAGGTAACAGGGATAAGATTTATGTGGGAAAATGTTATCCAATCTGTTCTAAAGATCAAATCCGGGGATAAAGGTTTGGGGTGCATTTTGGCGCATAACATGGGCCTTGGGAAAACTTTTCAGGTTTGTGTGGACTCTATTTATTCGTAATATATTTTCTTGTTATTCTTTTATTATATAATTCATATACATTAACATATTTACATGGCGATTAAATTATGTGGTGGGAGCTATTTTATGAATGTCATTTGACCTTTTTAATTGTCATATTGGTATTGAACTTGCTAATTGCTATTATTTATCTGGCTATTGTTACCATCATTCAAGATGGCCTTTGTTTTGCCTGGTTCTGTTTCCATTGCATGAAATATAGTGGAAGTTGCATTCTTATATTTACGCATTTGTACTTTTGCAGGTTATTACGTTCCTGTACACGGTTCTGAGATGTGCCCAGTTGGGATTGCGCACGGCACTTATAGTTACCCCTGTCAATGTCCTGCATAACTGGAGGAAAGAGTTCATCAAGTGGCGTCCGGCAGAACTAAAGCCTCTTCGTGTGTATATGCTGGAAGATGTTGCGAGGTGCGGATAAATTTCTTGTAATTATGTTATCTTATGTGATACATGCTGCTAAATTTGTTCACCTAATGGGTGTAACCTGGAGCCTTTCTGGTGCCCCAATAATTCCAGCTTGCAAAAACTTATGTGCCCTACTTCAATTGGTACGACAAATTGGCTTGTGCAAGCCTTATTAGAAATCTTACCTTGTGAGCCCTAAGGAGAAGCTCAAGCTCCCCTGAATATGCCAATCTGTTATGTTCAAACTGTTATTGTGCAGTGCATTTCTCACCTTTGGCTGCATGGGAATTTCCATTGCGTTGAAGCATATTTCCAAATGCAACAAAACATACATTTTACTCTGTTCTGGACTTCTGGTACTGATGTAACCTGTAGGGTCGATGTACCACTAATACGATGAAAATATGCCCTTTTGTGCTGTTACTGTAATGTCTGCCTTTCTTGTCTATACTGAGAATATGTTGTGGAAATATGGTTTCACTATGATTGTGATGTGGTGTTTCCAATAATGTATATTTATCTACTTAGCATGAAACAAGACATCTCCCATCTGACGTTTGTTTTCGCAGGGTGAAAAGGCCATATTTACTAACCAAGTGGCGAGTGAAAGGTGGAGTGCTTCTCATTGGTTATTCATCATTTAGAAACTTATCCCTTGGAAGGCATGTGAAGGACAAAAATGCTGCAAATGAGATTACATATGCTTTGCAGGTGACATCCCATGTATTTTGTTGTAATTTTATATTTTTATTATTGTTTGTTCCAAGATTTTATGTTATGTCAACTTGTAAACTTTTCCTTGTTCATCCATAATTCACATCTCCTTTTTCCCCTTCCTTTTGGTGGCTATGTACTGAGGTTTCAAACACGACCACACTTTGTGTGGCAATATAGTAATCTGTAGATGTTCATGTCTAACATGAGTTGTGAATTGTGATATAGTATTTTTCTCCCAACTTTGTTATCTTTTAGTTGTGGGTTTTGATACAGCTCATTTACATATGTCACTATCAGTGCGGGCCAGATATTCTTGTTTGTGATGAAGCACATATGATAAAGAATAGGAGGGCTGACATTACACAAGCACTGAAACAAGTAAGGACACAAAGAAGAATTGCGTTAACTGGATCTCCGCTACAGAATAATTTGATGGAATATTACTGTGTAAGGATCTGTGCACTCGTACTATTATTCTGCTTTATCTTCCAGTTACCGACAGTATTTTGATGTCTAATAGTAGTTATTCGCCAATGGCTTTTTGTTTCATCCTGTGAACAGATGGTTGATTTTGTCAGGGAAGGTTATCTTGGAAGTAGCCAGGAATTCCGTAACAGGTAAATTAATGCTCTGTTAGTGCCTGTTTGGAAGAGGGGGATTGCTCTATGAATTTATATGATTTTCCTCTACCAGGTTCCAGAACCCCATTGAAAATGGGCAGCACACAAATTCTACATCAGATGATGTCAAGATCATGAACCAACGGTCACACATTTTGTATGAACAACTGAAAGGCTTTGTCCAGCGAATGGACATGAATGTCGTGAAGAATGATCTACCACCAAAGAAGGTTTTTGTTATCACTGTAAAGCTCTCTCAGCTGCAAAGGAAGCTATACAGAAGATTCTTGGATGTGCACGGTTTCTCAAGTAGTGTTTCTTCAGAAAAATCTTTTCAGCGCAGTTGCTTCTTTGCCAAGTACCAAACATTAGCCCAGGTACAATGGTTTTGCTTCTTTGTGCTTTTTCTTAGACAAAAACAAGATGGAGTTGCCGTCTTCTTCTTCTTCTTCTTGTATTGCATTGGAGTGAATATGGTAATATTCTGTTGTAGTGTGATCATATTTGTTTACTTTTTTTGTTCCTTATGCTCGACAATACGTTGAAGTGTAGATATGGAACCATCCTGGTCTTCTCCAGATGGCTAAAGAACAGAGAGGAAGTGTGCGTCGAGAAGATGCTGTGGAGAATTTCTTGATGGATGAGAGCTCCAGTGACGATAATATTGAAAATTACTTGCCAAATGGAGGTAATTTATTATCTGCTGATCTTTCTTTTGATGATACACTTCAAAGTTTGGCAAACCTGCACAGTTCAGTTTTTATTCAATATCCTAGTTAGTAAAAAATAACTTCTTTTTATATTGTATTTTGAGGGACTACTGTTTTGGTTTCAAACCTGAAGTTCCTCTGATATATTTCTCCTTCGGTTCTTTTGTGGGAAATTTACACCTTGCCCGATTTTCTTTTTTGATTTGCACAGAGAAGCAGAAGAGTAGAACTGATCAGCAGTCCAAGAAAATCGACTTCATGAATGAGGTACTTGGATATATTGACTATAATTTTTCAAAATTTCCAATTTTACAGTATTGCTAGAAATAAACTGTCATGAGATTCTGTTGTGCTTACAATATTTATCTATTTATGCTTTGTAGCTGTGTACTGGGTCTGTTTGATAATGTGATCCATATGTGCCATAATGTCTAATTAATCAAAACACAAACGGACAGTGAACCGAAGTATACATGTACTTTAGTGGTGCAATGCTCTTCACCCACACATTCATGTCTTTGGTTCTTTTCCTTGTAGGAAAGCAACTGGTGGGAGAACCTTCTAGATGAGAATACATATAAGGAAGCACATTACAGTGGCAAAATGGTCTTGCTCCTTGATATCCTGTCAACATGTTCTGAATCGGGCGACAAGGCGTTAGTGTTCAGCCAGAGCTTGACCACTCTGGATTTGGTGGAGTTTTATCTATCTAAGTTGCAAATCAAAGAAAAAGAAGGCAAATATTGGAAGCAAGGCAAGGATTGGTACAGGTATGCTTTCACACTTGATTACGTTACTTTCGTACACAAGAACTATACAATACAACTATTTGTTTGGTAGTTTCACGTGCCTTTTTTTTTTTGTAACTTCAATCTTTTGACATGCTTGTGAGACAACAAACTGTACATCACTTATTCTGTCAGTTTGTCAACATATTGGATTGAGATATTTTGTTACTGCACCGTAAAAGATGTTGAACCTAATGCTTTGTATGCATGTTCACCTGTGGCTGTACCAAGTATGATGCTTATTCCAGTAAACTAAAAAAAAGTAACTTCAAAACATTTGAAGTTCGTTAGTTACAGTTTAACATTACAGAAAATGTAGCTTTTATTCCAAGAGCCTTCATGGATTCATCACTGTGGTAGTGGATTCCGGTTTTCGGCTGGAAATTGGCTGTTTATGTCCCAAAACCCGGTCCAGTTCATTTTTGTAATTTCACATTAGTTTTTTATTTTTTGCAAATCTAGAGGATTAGAATCTACTCCCTCCGTTCGTACATGTATGACGTTTTAGACTTGTTTTTTTGTTCAAGAATGTATGGCATTTTACAATTTCTAGGAGAATGTTTCATGCCATTTCCTATTATGTCCTTACCTTTCATAAATTACTTAACCAGCTTACCTACCTATACTAAATACCACTTCACAGATTAATGTTTCATGCCATTTCCTATTATGTCCTTACCTTTCATAAATTACTTAACCAGCTTACCTACCTATACTAAATACCACTTCACAGATTTCCACTCAGTCAATAAAACTATTGCATGCATGCTCTTCTTAATGAGCATAAGTCACTGCAATTGTCAAGGTATGACTATTGGACTACTGAGATCCATGAGTATATATGGTCATGGACTAGTACTACTAGCACTACTCGGTAGTGGTCTAGGAAGAACAATGGACAAGCAAGAAAAATGAGAAGAATTTGCAGCATGCATGCATTTAACAAGCTGGGAGGTATGAATTATTTATTGTGCATGCATGCATGCATTGTTTGACGAAAAAAAGTGGCGGATGGGGTATTGTGCACGCGTACTTGCATTCAACATGATGCTCTTTACTCAGCACAAAAAGTATTTTTGAAATAATTAATAGGGTTAATTTGGTCATTTCAGCCCACTCCTTAATCCTAGTACCAAAGGCTAAAACGTCATACAAAGATGAACAGAGGGAGTAACTAACAAGTAATAAAACATATTTCACTGAACCGAGACAGTTCAGAAAACCGGACCCAGACCACTTCTGGTTTACTGACTGGTAATTGGTGGTTTTTTAAAACCCTGGGAGGGACGGGGTAAAAACTAGAGTGAATATAATTTTTGTTGCTTTCCGCCTGCTTGACCCGAGGTCTGAGATGTTTTGTTAAGAATTGGGAGGGACTAGGAACTGCCTGCATAAGCACTACTGTTTGGATAGTTTTTTTTTTTTTTGGAATTTGAGCTAAATCCTGAAAAGAAACTCATCCAAATGTCCCTAACTTGCTTGCAACTGATCAGTAAATATATCTTATTGTGCTAAAACAAGAAAGTCATCTGTCTTTTTATATCTTTGCTAGGCCTGTTTATTTACGTTTGTTGCTCAGTAAATATACCTTAGGTGTCTACATACTTTGCAAGTAGTACCAACCTGCCAGTATGATTTCTCATTGCAATAATGGAAGAAACATGAGTCAGGATCAGGGAACAAAAAACTGGCCGGTAACGGCGGTTACCGGATTTCCCGGTGGGGTCCGGAATTCAAAATCCCGGCCGGAATCCTTCATATTCAAATACAAATTCAAAATTCCAGCGAAAACATCTCAAATTCAAATTTATTTGGACGAAATTCATCTGGTTTTCTACCGGGATCTCCGGTTACCGGCCGGGAACCGTTACCGGGCTCCGAACGGGATTGTGCCCGGTAACGGGTTTTTGATCCCTGGTCAGGATAATTTTGCATCACCAAAGGCTTTGATATGGCAGCATTGTTGTTATCGAGTTCTGCAAAGATGATAGTGTTAAACCAGCATCTAGTTCCACAAAGATGGTGTTTATAATCAATATCTAATGGTGCAAAGATGATAGTGTTACTGTCAGGATCTTGTTCTGCAAAGATGGTGTTATCATCAATATCGAATTCTGCAATTATGATATATTTTTATCACACTGAACAGGCTTGATGGGAGCACTCCATCTTCCGAGCGGCAGAATCTTGTAGAGAGGTTTAATGACCCTGTGAACACAAGAGTAAAATGCACATTGATATCTACTCGTGCTGGATCTCTGGGTATCAACCTTCACGCAGCAAACCGTGTGATTCTTCTGGATGGTTCATGGAATCCAACACATGATTTGCAAGCCATTTATCGGGTTTGGAGGCAAGGCCTTGTTGCATGAATTGCTCATTAGTTGCATTTTCATGTGATTATTTGTTTATTCACTCTATATTCTTTCCAGGTATGGCCAGACCAAACCTGTGTACGCTTACCGCCTAATGTCACATGGAACAATGGAAGAAAAAATATACAAGCGGCAGGTAATTTGACATTTGCCTTTTTCCGAGTTGGGGTTATCAGTTCAAACTATCTAAGTTATTCTTTTTACATGGTAAATAAAGTTTCTTGTTTCAAAACCTTAGCAATTTTAATTCATTGGGTATTAATAGGTGACAAAAGAAGGGCTCGCAGCAAGGGTGGTGGATAGACAGCAAGTGTCTAGAACAATCTCCAAAGAAGAAATGTTGCATCTTTTTGAATTTGGTGACGAGGAATTATTGGAGCTGAGTGAGAACGGCTCTACCATAATTGATCACACTAAAGTTGGAACTGAGAAGCCATCCACTTCCAACACCAGTGAAACTGCTGAGCTTGTACCTGAGGACAGGCTCATGCTGAACTTACTTAGTGATCACTCTCGGTAATGCTCAACCTACCACGTATTTATTTCCTTGCTCTTGACTGCCTGCAGCCTTTATGTCAAACTTTATCTGTATTGTTCTCTGGCTATGAGTGCATAGATGTGTTAAACAGCTGTTGGCAGGGTAACATCTGTTTCAAATTTTCAGGTGGATTGCAGGTTACCATGAACATGAAGCTCTTCTGCAAGAAAATGAAGAAGAAAGGCTTACCAAGGAGGAGCAAGATATGGCATGGTTAAGTTATAAAAAATCACAAGAGGGGGAGGTGGCACCAAGGAAAGCTGCACATGATCCTGAGAGAAAACTAAAAATGAGCGTTGTTCTGAGTCTTCCGACAGGTACCAACCTTCTGCAGCCACCTAAAGTTACTTCAAGAGGCCGGCAACATAAGGTTAATTCGAACAACCAAATGAAGTGCAAAAATCTGACCCACTTGCTGACTCTAAGAAGCCACGGCACCAAAGCTGGATGCACAACAACCTGTAAAGAATGTGGCCAGGAGATAAGTTGGGAGACACTAAACAGGGACGGTAGATCGAGGTGATGTTAGACGACTTAGTCTTTCTGGCATTCTACACGTTTATGTTCTTTTGTAATCTTAACTATTTCTCGTAGTATACATTGTGTATGCTAGGATTTTAATGTATAGGAAAGTCGAGAAGGAAATGGAAAAGGCGTTTTTGGGTCCACATGGTAAACCGCATCAGTTTCAATTAGAATTTTCACCTGATTGGGGAAATATAATTGCCAGAAGATACGTTTCTTTACTAACTCCTGTCACGGCACTCGATCTATTATTCCTTTTCCTTTTTTCTTTTTGCTGTCTTATCGCTGGGTGACATTCAACAGTAAATTGGAGTGCCTCGTATTTGAGAGAAACCAGGTATTTGACGTAAAGCAAATCCAACATTCTTATTCTATTGAAATTCTGAATGCTTGTACCCTGTTTAAAGACGTCTTGCTTTGTTTTCTCTAGTTTGTGCTACATATGTATTTTTTCGAGATCTACATATGTAGTGAGTAGTTCAATTATTCAATTGTGCAATTTTGGATGGGTTTCTGATATCCTTTTAGGTCTCATATCTTTGTACTCAAGAACAATGCCATGCCCATAGCTTTCTTTGGTTGGATCTTTGACTATCAACGCAGCAGCTTCTGATGCTGATGGCATGTTGTATTGCCTCCCATCTAGATCCCTGTTGCCGAGTAATCGTAGAGTGAAGTTAGGGCAGTCATCTTCGTTAAATCTACCTCTTGCCATTCGGAATGACTTTGCTAGTGTGTTGTTCTCGTGGGGCATTGTTAGTAGGCCTGTGGTAATTCTTTCATCTAGTGGGGCATTGCGTTCACCAGATTTTGATGCTTCTACCCTATTCTGGATCTCATTCTTCGTGTCATAGATGTACAGTTGTTGGAAGCGAGGCTTGTTGCCATATTCAGGTAGCAGAGTTCCTATGTAGCAACACATCAGCCTCTTGTTGTTCTGGCCATTCAGTCGGAACACATAAGGTCCGCCCCCTTTATTTATTACTGTATCTACAGCCCCCCAAGTGAGTGCAAACATGGAGTTGTAAGATCTAATGTTCTCTTTGGAGTTTGCTGATCTTTTTCCTCCATATCTTGTCAATAAACTCGTAAGGTAAGGCGGCTGTTCTTTTAATGGTGGCAGGGTAACCTTCCCTTGTTTGTAGCATAGTCCAAAGGATGGTTGTTTGTTTCTAGAAGAACATTTTTTTTTTCTCCGTGCCACATAAGCGCATGGCAATGTTGCCGTTGGCACATGCATGTGCCAACCCCCTCGGGCGCCCGCGCGCGGAAGTTCCATGTCTTACTAGCGCTGGAATTACTGTATTTGCTTCTTTCACTTTATTGATTCTAGTACGTTTTGTGCTCTTGAGTTGAATTTGTTCTTTCCTCGTCATTTTTGCTGTTCTTGCAAATTCTTTTGATCGTCTTGGGTGAGAAAAATGAGGCTAGGGTTTTGTTATTTACAATTGTACAACTTATTCATTTATTAAGAAGTATATATAGACATTGTTACATAAGCTTCATGGGCTAGAGAGGGGGAGAGAGAGAGAATAGAGAGAATGTACAATACTCTTAACACCTCCTTTCAACACTCTTTAACACCTCCTTTCAAACTCAAGGTTGACCAAGGGGATCTGTTGCACTGAGTTTGAGTAGATGAAGTCGATGATGTCCTCGAGTATGAGTTTTAGTGAAGAAATCTGCAACTTGAAACTCTGAGGGAACATACTTGAGGGCGATGATCGATTGCTGACAATGAGATCGTGTGAAGGATGTATCAACACCAATGTGCTTTGTCAGCTCATGCTCGACTGGATCATTGGCAATCTGAATGACACTTGTATTGTCATAAAAGAGAGGTATAGGATTGTCACAATGAACACTGAGATCAATCATTGAAGCCAAATGATCTCTGAGGTGGTAGTAGCAAAAGCTCAGCCTCTGCACTAGAGCGTGACATCGCAGTCTGCCTTTTGGACTTCTAGGCAATGAGCGAAGTACCAAGAGGGATGCAGTAGCCAGTTATAGATCGACGATCAGCAGGATCACTCGCCCAAGTAGAGTCAGAGTAAGCGTGGAGCTAGAGCTGACTCGAACTGGTATAGAACAAACGCCTGGATGTAGTTCCTCTCAAGTATCTCAGCACACGAAGATCATGACCATAGTGAACTGAGGTGGGAGTACTGACAAACTAGCGGAGCATATGAACATCATAAGCAATGTTTGACCTGGTGATAGTGAGATAGACAAGACTCCAAATAAGCTGCGATAGTAGGAAGGATCTGTCAGGGGTACATCGTCTGTAGATTGAGGCTGCAAGTGAAGCTCCATGGGTGTGGCCGCATTACGAGTATCAGCCACCCCAGAGCGAGCAAGCAGATCCTGAACGTAGCGGTGCTAAGAGAGATAATAGCCATCACCAACAGAATGAACCTCAATCTCTAGAAAATAGCTTAATGATCCCAAATCAGAAATCATAAATTGTTTACTCAATTTCTTCTTCACAAAAGCCACAGTCCATATTATCTCCTGTGATCAACATATCATCTATATACAGCAGAAGCAAAGTAAGACCCCATTGAGAAGTGTGAATAAACAAGACAGGGTCATGCTCGTTCGGAGTGAAACCAGCAGCTCGAATCACAGAACTAAAACGCTCGAACCAAGCTCGAGGACCCTGCTTGAGACCATATAGAGCACGCCTAAGACGACAAATATAGCCTGTAGGAGCCTTAACACTGGGGGTGGCTGCAAATAGACCTCCTCATGTAGATTACCATGGAGAAAAACATTCTTGACATCTATCTAAAATATAGTTGACGAGGATTAAAACCTCTATATATTATTTTTAATATATAAAAGACCATACGTCTTTGTGTTCGTAACCCCTGAGGTGCACGACCTCACTGGTCGTAGAGATTCCAGAGGTTACATTGTTAGACAGCCGTATATGGCGTATATGCGTGTGGATCCTGCGCCTGGCATTATAAGCCGGCCGGCCCTGTGTTAATTAGATTAGAGATATTTGAGGAGATAGCTGATTTGGTTAGAGAGATTAGAGGAGATCTGTTTTGGTATTGTTTCCATAAAGCACAGATCTCCTCACTCCTATATATGTACCCAGGATCCCCAAATCAATCTATTAATCACATTCCATGCAATCTCATCCACTTTCATACATAATGGGTACCCTGTGATTTTCTGGAGGAGTTTACTAATCCTGTGCCGGTTCCCTTTGTACCGACACCTTGTTTGTTGCCTGCAGGATCAGCTCCGACCGCACAGCCTCGTGCGGCCAACGACGCCACCGCACAGCCACGTGCGGCACCCGGCGCTCCGTATTCCCCACCCCTGGCGTCCATACCGGGCAGGTTGCAGCTATCACGGCTCCCTGATCTGCGCCAGCGCTCCGTTGGTGGGCTACCTATGGCCACTGGTGGGCCGAGCTCGTCCAGGCCACCGCCGTGCTCGCCCAGCGGCGCACGGTCGCCGTCAGCCGGCTCCCTCCATCCCGACGCCCCGGCGGCAACCCCCGCCTCCAGCTCTGCTCCGCTGCAGCCTCCTCGGCGCTTCGCCGGCGCTGTCTACGCGCGGCGCTCTCACATGACACAAGTCCAGGCGCCCGCGCCCGTACCATCGTCTGTGCCCATGGAGCGCGCCACGGTACCAGCACCGGTGCCTGCGCCCCTCCCTACGGGCGCTGTGCCCGTGTCCCTCGTGGCCAATAAGCACGCCATGGTCACTCGCGGGAAGCAAGGGTTTCGTCAGCCAGCACTGTTCGCGGCCACGCCTCTGTCTCCGGTTCCCAGGACTTACCGTGCTGCTCTCGCTGATCCACATTGGCGAGCTGCTATGGAAGCTGAACATTCCGCTCTGCTGTCCAACCACACATGGGATCTTCTTCCTCGGCCGCCCCGGTCCAATGTGGTCACCGGCAAATGGGTGCTCAAACACAAATTCCGAGCTGATGGGTCCTTTGAGCGCTACAAGGCGCGTTGGGTTCTTCGGGGATTCACCCAGCGTCCCGGTGTGGATTTTGCTGAAACATTTAGTCCGGTCGTCAAGCTTGCTACTGTCCGGACTGTTCTCTCTTTGGCTCTTTCACGGTCCTGGCCAATTCATCAGCTCGATGTCGACAACGCCTTTCTGCATGGTACTTTGTCCGAAATAGTCTACTGCGCTCAGCCCTCTGGGTTTGAAGATGCTGCTCATCCTGATTATGTGTGCCGCCTTAATCGCTCACTCTATGGACTGAAACAGGCACCTCGCGCTTGGCACAGCAGGTTTGCTTCCCATCTTCTGCAGCTTGGTTTTGTTGAGGCCAAATCAGACACGTCCTTGTTTGTCTATCACCGTGGAACCGACACCGTCTACCTCCTGCTGTATGTCGACGACATTATATTGACAGCATCTTCCACTGCCTTACTTCGGCGTACCATTGGCACTCTTCAACAAGAGTTTCCTATGAAGGATCTAGGCGTTCTTCATAACTTTCTGGGTATGCACGTTCAGCACACGCCCTCGGGTCTTTTTCTCACCCAGCGACAATACATGATTGAGATCCTTGAGCGTGCTGGCATGACTGACTGCAAACCATGTTCAACGCCTGTTGATGTGAATCCGAAGCTCCCTGCAGATGGCGACCCTGTGACTAATCCCACAGACTTCCGCAGCCTTGCAGGTGCTCTTCAGTATTTGACGTTCACTAGGCCAGACATCTCATATGCAGTTCAGCAAGTCTGTCTACACATGCATGATCCCCGGGAACCACATCTTGCTGCCCTAAAGCGTATCCTCCGCTACGTGCGTGGCACTCTGCACATGGGTTTGGTCCTACGCTCCTGTCCTCAGTCAGACTTGGTGGTCTACTCGATCTTCGATTGGGTGGTTGCCCGATCTGCGCAAGTCAACCTCCGGCTATGCAATTTTTCTTGGTGACAACCTGGTCTCCTGGTCGGCCAAGCGTCAGAATACCGTCTCTCGCTCCAGTGCCGAGGCTGAATACCGAGCTGTTGCCAACGCCGTCGCCGAAGCCACCTGGTTACGCCAACTATTGTCTGAGCTGCATGTTCCTTTGCGCAAGACAACGTTGGTGTATTGCGACAACATCAGTACAGTCTACATGTCTTCGAACCCCGTTCAGCACCAGTGCACCAAGCATGTAGAGATCGATCTACACTTCGTTCGGGAGCGTGTTGCACTTGGTGATGTCCGCGTTCTTCATGTCCCCACGACATCCCAGTTTGCCGACATTTTTACCAAGGGACTGCCGTCATCTGTCTTCACAGAGTTTCGATCCAGTCTAAACGTTCGTTCAACCGACGATTCGAATGCGGGGGCGTGTTAGATAGCCGTATATGGCGTATATGCGTGTGGATCCTGCGCCTGGCATTATAAGTCGGCCGGCCCTGTGTTAATTAGATTAGAGAGATTTGAGGAGATAGCTGATTTGGTTAGAGAGATTAGAGGAGATCTGTTTTGGTATTGTTTCCATAAACCACAGATCTCCTCACTCCTATATATGTACCCAGGTTCCCCAAATCAATCTATTAATCACATTCCACGCAATCTCATCCACTTTCATACATAATGGGTACCCTGGTCGGACGAAGGTCTAAGCTAAGCTCCCGACCAGGAGAACTGCTCGTAAAAGGTATGAACTGATACTTGGAACTGATTCCAAGTATATTCTTTACCGTATGACGAATGGAGCATGTGCAGATTCCATACCATACGACGTTTCTTATCCAGAAGCACTGACGAACAACCTCCATGCGGTTATATGTCTCATAGACATATAACCGCCGAACGGTTGGTTCTTTATCAATCGTCACTTGAATCCGACCAGACGCAACGCTTCACATCAGACGTCTTCTCCGGAAGTAACTGCCACCTCTTCGAGGGCTATTTAAAGATGGAGCCTGGACGGATCAGGGGGAGAGGAAGACAAGATAGTGCCATCAGACTAAAGCACAAGCCTTAGATTCGTGTTGTAGGTCTGACATTGTAAAGGAACAAGCAGTGTTCTCAGAGCATACCCTGTAAAACCCAGTTCATATTAATAAAAGAGCAGTCCCATTATTTCCCTAGATTTCCCACGTCACTTTCTCCTTTTTTCGTAAGATCGACGTCTTGATCGTCGACAATAGTCCATGTGCATACCACTGCAACTGCAATAAGAGTACGGACTGTGGTCATATGAGCAACTGGAGCAAAAGTCTCATCATAATCTTGACCATAAGCCTGCTGAAAACCTTTTGCAATAAGGTGAGCCTTGTATTGCTCTACCGACCCATCTGATTTGTTTTTTACTTTGTACACCCACTTGCAAGTGATAGGAACAGCTCCAGATCGTAGCGAAACAAGATCCCAAGTGCTTGTACACTCTAATGCTGTGAGCTCCTCTGTCATAGCCAACTGCCACTCAGTACACCGCAGCCTCACGATAGGTACTCATTTCGGCCTCTCGCACTCTGAGAAAAACCCCATCTCTCTGGTGTCTGAATAGAAGAACGATCACATAGGGTATATCGTGATGTAGTAGAATGGTCGTCAGAGTCGATGGTACTAGCTGAAGGGTCAAGTGGAGAAGAGGGTTGAGAATCAGAAGGAACTCTCTGTCGACGACTATAGTGAAAGGGAAAAGTGAAAGTGTCAGAAACTAGTGGAGTTAGTGGAGGAGGCACACTAGAAGGTGTATCCAGAGAAGGCAAGTTTGGTGAAAGAATGTGAGGTAGACACGAAAAGAAGTAGAATTTGTGGAAGAAGACGAGGGGTGCGTAGAAAGTTGATAAAAGAAAGGTCGATCCTCATCAAAGGTCACATCACGAGAGATGCAAATGCGACGTGCTGAGAGATCATAACAACGATAGCCTTTATGCTTAGGACTATAACCTAGAAAAACACACTCAACTGACTGAGGGCTCACCTTTGTGCGCTCACGAGGTGCTAAAAGGACATCGCAGACACAACAAAAAACACAAAGATGAGCATAGTGAGCAGGTGCTCTGTACGGGACCTCACTAGGACACTTGCCCTGAAGCTTGAAAAATGGCTAACGGTTAATAAGATAGATTGCCGTAGAGATTGTTTCCCCCCAGAAGTGGGAGGGAACAAAGGAGGAAATGACGAGAATATGAGCAGTCTCAATGATGTGACGGTGCTTGCGCTCAACAACACCATTATGAGTATGAGCACCAGGACACGAGAGTTGAGGAAGAGTACCCTCAGAAGAATGTAACTGATGAAAGGCTGATGAAAAATACCCCCTCCCAGAGTCAAAATGAAAACACGGATGGTAGAAGAAAATTGAGTATGAACCATCTGAGCAAAAGATTGATAGATAGAAATCAACCGCAAACGGTGTTTCGTGAAGTATATACAAGTGTATCGAGTATAGTCATCAATGACGATGACATAGTAACTGTGACCACCCTTCGAAGCAAAAGGAGAGGGACCCTAAACATCTGAATGGACCAAATCAAAGGGACGATCAGAGCAAGAGATGCTGGAAGGATATGGGAGTTGTACTTGCTTGCCAAGTCTACAACCATTTCACTAAATTTGTGTCAACAGAAACAGAACCACGAACACCTTGATGAATCAAGATATCAGAAACAGGACCAAAAACACCGCGATGAGATGATTAGGTTGAGTAAATTTCGCAAAACTCCACATATTTTGTGCAAACTATCGCAAAGCTCCAGATTTAAGGCTCAATTGCACAAAACTCCAGATTTAAGGAGGCAAGTTATCACAAAACTCTAGATTTTGAGTTTTGTGATAACATGCCTCCTTAAATCTAGAATTTTGTGAAATTGAGCTTTAAATCGGGAGCTTTGAGATAGTTTGTACAAAATATGTGGAGTTTTGCAAAATTTACTCTTTTTTATAGAATTTTTAGAGGCGTCTTCTTGTTTTCCTAATTTGAAATGTATTTTCAGCATTAAAAAAATATTTATCGTGTACAAACAGAAATCAAAATTAAGTTGACAATATTTTAATTATGGTCTTCATACCCTATTAAGCTAATCTGGAATTGTCATAGAATTTTTATAGGTACCTTGATATTTTTCTTGTTTACAAATTATTTACTGTGCATAAATGGAAACCAAAATTACGTTGGGATTATTTTGATTAAGCTTTACATACCCTATTTAGCTACTCTGCAATTTTTATAGATTTTTTATAGGTATCGTGCTACTTTCCTTGTTTGAAAAGTGTATCAAGTATTTACAAAATATTTACCGTATACAAATAGAAACAAAAATTAAGTTGACAATATTTTAGTTCCGCTCTACATACCCTATGTAGCAACTCTGGATTTTTTTAACATCAAACTACAATACAACTAAATATTTAAGTCTTAAATTTGAGTTGTGCTCTACTTTCATTCGAGTACTACACCATAAATAATATCTATACGATGAACTAAACTATATACAACTAAAATGATGTACTGCATCAAACTACAATGCAACTAAAATTAAAGAGTAAATTTTGCAAACCTCCACATATTTTGTACAAACTATCGTAAAGCTCCAGATTTAAGGCTTAATTTCACAAAACTCCAGATTTAAGGATGTATGTTTTCACAGAACTCCATGTTTGTACAAAATCTAGAGTTTTGTGATAACATACCTCCTTAAATCTGGAGTTTTGTGAAATTAAGCCTTAAATGTGGAGCTTTATGATAGTTTGTACAAAATATATGGAGTTTTGTGAAATTTACTCTATTAGGTTTAACTATTCATGACAAAAACAAGACGACAGAAGATTTTCTTTCTAGTCAAGCGGGGAAAAGATGACGCACGCATGCACGTGGATGTCCAAGCCTTGCGCCATCGTTCCCTTTTCCCACGTATCCATGAGCTACGAGCACATTGGCTGAACCATGCCCCTAGGAACGGTAGAGGCAGCAAGTCCATGCCCCTAGGAACGACAAAGGTAGCCCCATGCCTCAGGAGCACGGACGAGCTAGCTCTTGCCCCCAAAGGAACAGACGAGCTAGGTTTGGCCCCTAGGGGCACGAACTTGTTACATGGCGCGAGGAGGGAGCATCAGACCCTCTAATGAACGGACGCAGGTAGTCCGGGTCTCTGGGGCACGGACAAGCGAGGTTCGCCCCCTAGGGACCGGACTCAGCGACGTGTCGAGCGCCGCTAGCTCCGCGGTACTATTTTTGCTACTGTTTTTGGGAGGGGGCTAGATTTGTTAATCTCGGCGTTAACAGTGCCATTTCGGCCTAAAACTCAATGTATCCAAGTGGGAGCGCGACAGGTCACCTGCCACGGTCTAGGAGCGGGGCAGCTGGCTTTCACGGTCTAGGAGCACGGTATAAGCATGCTGCGATACTATTTTTGCAATTTCGTATAAGAGGGGGCTAATTTTGCTGTTGCAAATTAAAAATATACTAATTCAGCCAAAGGAGCTCTCGTAATTGGATGGAATTGGTGCATACATGCACCACGCCTAAGACGAAGAGTTGCACATACATGATACGACACTACAAGTCTGCAATGCGAGAGAGGAGAGATGCGAGTACAGTGGCGAATCCAGGATAAAAATAGAGGGGAAGCTCTATTATTGACGCTATAGCACGAGATAAGCATGCCAAAGGTAGATCTACCAGTCTTTTACCATCGAAATGCCAAACTCATACATAAATAGAAAGAAAACAAATAAAAAATGTATAATACAATAAATTTAGTACCTCGCTAATGGATAATGTGCCCCCAAATGCCTATAAATATGTGAATACCAATCTGTCGATAAAAATATCAAATTTAGTGACACAATATTAAATTGTGAATACTCATAAACATTAAAAATGACATGAAAACATACTACTAAGGCACTAAATCTTATTATGACGTAATTTCACTCTATGAGTTTTCATGTCTTGCTGCTAGTTGCATTATTTGAGAAATAATTGTGCAAAGTTGGCTTCTCTATTTTTGCAAATCTATGAAAAAAATCAACAAGTAACAACCACCCATTAAACAAATTGGTTAATCAACTAATGACAGTTTGCATTGCATTCATACACTTACATGATGAACTAGAACTACCACAAGTCCACAACAAACCATGAAACTATAATTCAATCAGAATGTACATCCAAAGGTCTCCTAGTAATTTCATCGAACACTTGATCTAGATGCGTTGAAACTTATATGTGTAGAGACACAAAACTAAACATGCTAAATCTAGGGGGGAAGCAATTTGGTTGTTCTAATCTTGCATCAATTCATCAATTCACTTGTAGCAACTGGTGCAATCAACAACAATTTACTAAGAACTCACCGCCTAAGAACTCAAGAACAAAGCGCCACGCCGGCACCCACCGCACAGCGCCCTGTCCACGCTGCCGCGCGCCTATGCGCCCATCGGCCACTACACAACCCTTTGCGCTGGGCCGCCTCCCCCTAGTCATCGTCGGCCACCACCGTCTCAGAGGCTGCCTGCTGCTACCGTATCAGGCCTGACCGCACAGGCAAACAACCCTCGCCTGTGCTGCCACGTGTCTGGGTGCCCGTTGGACACCGCATAGCCCTCCACGCCGGTTGCCTCCCCCTAATCACTACTGGCTGCTACCATCTCAGAGGTCGCCCGTCACCGCTGCATCAGGCCTGACCACCCAGCCCCCTGCCCGCGCTACCGCAGGCCTGGGCGCCCATCGGCCATTGCACAACCCTCCACACCAGCCGCCTCCCCCCGTCCCCCTAGTTGTCGCCCGCAACCACCGTCTCAGAGGTCGCCCACCGCATCAGGCCATCTAGATTCTAGGGCCTCGGTTGTCTTCGTCGCTCGGATGCTCCCTTTCTCTGTTTGATGGCTACTCGCTCCACTGACCACTCCCTTAGTCCCTTTCTCTAATTGGGTTGGCTGGGCCTTACGCTCCAAGCCTCCAACAAAAGCCCAAAAACGAAATGGCCCACGTCGTTTGAGGCTTCGAGCAATTCGTCTTCATTCTTCAACCTCCATGTTCAACGACTCTAGCGCGGCCAAGACTAGCCTACCTGCGCTGCCCCCAACTTTGTCGGTGCTAGGGGTACTAGGGGTCCGGTGGAGGGCGGGGGTGCTCGAGCACCCACGGTGGACTCACCACTGTGCGTGCATGCATGGGGCAATCTGCAGACGTGACTCGGTCAAGGATTAATTACGAGTGCATTTTTTAAGTAATTAATTACGTGGGCATATATCGCATAACAGAAAATAGTTTTTTTTGAAGAGAGTACAAGGTAGACGTACACGACACACACCACACTCATACCACCCACGCGCGCACACGCATGTGTGTCTCGTCCCCTACATACGCTAGAAATTTATCGGAGGCATCCAAGGTCTCACAGAGTGTAGGCAGATGCTTTTACACTGAACACATGCACGTATGTGCATTCCTAAAATCGGTGGGCACCAAGAAAAAAAATCGATTTACAACCTATTGATTCTCCGACTACCAAATCTCAGGTCCGTACTTCTGCTGGAGTGTTTTTTTTTACTTTTTTTAAAAATAATAATAAGATTTCACTTTGGCCACTAAAATTAAATTTACCATCATATGTTGAAAAAAGTTATAAAAAGTGTAATATTGCAAAAACATTTTTTTTAGTAAAAATTACTCGTCATTTTATATATCCAACTTTTATATTCTACATAACATCTTTAATCAAAATTAACATAACATCTTTAATCAAAATTAACATGATTCGACTTCATATATCATAGGCCGTTGGCTCTTTTTTTTTTTTTTTTTACTGCAGGGTGTATATGAGAACGGGCCTCACTCTTTCTCTCTTTTTTACTGCAGGGTGTATATGAGAACGGGCCTCACTCCCCAAAACTGATGAATTTGCTGACAATTCTTCGAGGCTGAGATCTGGCCGAGTTGTTGAGGGAGTGGGATGGCCTGCCGCATAGCACGAAGTTCATCTCTGAGTCTGCGACAAGTTTAAGCCAGACCAGAATTTCTTTGGGCCGCGTTGGATGGTCACGTTCTGTAACCTGTGAGTCCAGATTCAAGAACCATGGTATGTGTGCGAAGGAGAGAGAGAGAACCACCCCTATTACTACTTCCGATGCATGTAAAAATGATTTAGTGTTCTTCCTACATAACTAACTATATATATAACTAACTATAAGCAGCACAAATCAAAATGATTGCTCTGCTTGGACGAACAAGCATACATATGGCAGAACAACCACAAGTAATTATCATCGGCCAAATTACACAAATCATAAGCTTAATTATACCAAAAATTTTACTTCGTCACACACCAACCCACTAGTTGGACAAAAACCTCTCAAACCAGCTCGACCGGACTTCACCACCGTCCGATTCGCGCCTCCTCATCTCCGCCACCTTCTCCACGACTGCTCCCACGGCGACATCGAACGCGTCCTTCGCCGTCTCGAGCCTGTACCTCGGGTCGGCGTACACCAGCCTCGGCACGAGCTTGACGACCTCCTCCCGCATCTTCCGCACCGCCGCCGCTGGTATCCTCCTGAGCGCCTCCTCGATGCTCACGTTCCCCGCGCGCACGCCGTCCTCCGGTATGAACACCGAGTACCTGGCGTGGTCCCCCGGCAGGTGCCATCCGTACTGGAGGTACGCCGACGCCGGGTGGAAGAACACCGGCACGCACCCGGCGACCATCGCGTCGAAAGCCGACCGCCGCGTGTACGAGTCCCCGGGAGGTTGGAGGCAGAACGTGGAGCTCTGGAACAGCCGCATGATGGCGCCCGGGGAGTGGCACTGGCTGGTCCCGAAGGCGCATCCCAGCTGCCGGCACGTAGATGATGCGCTGCACTGGGCGATGATCTGCGATCGGATGGACCGTGGGTCGCCCGGCCGCGGCGCGCCGACGAAGGACATGAGCCACAGGCGGTCGGCGTGCCGAATCCTGCCCTGCCAGTTCAGGACGTCGGCGTCTGTTCGTGGGTGGAAGTAGGTGGGGTAAGGCCGTAAGGCACTGCAATGTCGTTGCCCAGGCCGGGGGCGGACGACTCGACGACGAGGACGGTCATGTTCTTGGCGGCCGGGAGGAGGAGGAGGTTCGTGCCCCAGGTCGAGTTGAGGTTGGTGTCGCGCCGGAAGTCCCACGCCGTGCGCCCTGCCACGAGGAAGTGGTCGCGGCCGCCCGCCCTGCGCCACTCTGGCCGTCGCACGAGCCAGCGCGCCAGGTCGAGCGAGGCGGCGTCCCGCGTCGCGTTGTCGTAGCCCCAATGGTGCCGGACGAAGTCGAAGCCGGCGTAGAACGGGACGAACACGGCGGCCGCCGCGGAGGAGTCGTTGGTCAGGCACTCGTACCGCCGCATGCGGCCGTGGAAGATGGCGTCCAGCGCGAACTGGTGCGTGGTGTACCAACCGCTCGCGCCTGTGAGCCCGGCGTTGCCATCGTCTTCACCATCGAGCGGCCTGCCGAGGCCGGCGTTGCTCACCTGGTCGCACATGTCGGGCCAGCGGCCGTCCGTCCTGCCGCAGCCACGGAGGATGTCGGTGTTGAACCGCGGCGGCAGATCATGGATGTAAACGTACCGACCATAACACGGATCGCCGCCGCTGCCGCCGTCATAGTCCGCGGTGAACGATACCACGCGCTCCGTCGCGTCCGTGAGGACGGAGAGGCGGAGGTAGATTATGCACACCCAGAACGCCGCGGCGATGACGAGGAGGAATCGAGGCCGCGGAACGGCGCTGGACTTCTCCATTGCCTTTCCTGCGGATGTCGGCTGCGGCCGCGGCGGTGGTTCACCACTGCCCTGCTTGCCCGTGCTCTTAGCATGGCATGACATGGCCCGCCAAAAAACAACAACATATGCGTGAGATTAGCAACAAATTACCTAACACCTTATGTATGTAGAGTCAATTAGTCCGTGTTTATTACTACGACATAAGCATAAACATGCACTACCTGGAGTAGCATAGGCGACCAAAGCTCGAGGAATCCTCTCCAAATGGAGGTCTCTGGGGAGACGGATAATTTAACAAGTGGTCGTTTGGATGGCCGTCTTTAGACAGGTCGTCGATGGGAACAACTTCTTCAGTCATTTATTCTTCAATCTTCGTGCATGGCGTTGCCCCGCACGTCGTCTTTGCTTTATTATTAACGCCTGTCCGATGCTGGGGGAAGACGGAGGCTAAGAAATGCATGCACGTCGTAGTTGAACTGTTTATCAATTCGACATTCCGGATACCTCGGTTTCGTTATATTTGTCAATAGCCTACTATTCATATAGACTAAGAAGCACTAAATATAATAAATAATTAATGTGAAATGACCATATATGCCTTTATTAAATGATATACCACAACCACTTAATATTTTTCAAAGCATTTAAGTAAGGGTAGAAGGTAAATAAAATAAAATACAACAACTACACTTTAGATTTCTTTAATGGATAAATATATTGAAACGGATATTCCTAAGGTTATGAACAAATATAGCGAAACAGGGAGAGTAGATTAGTCGATTAAGAAAGTGCTAAGTACGATTAGCTTCACCCAGATCAGCTATACATGGTTGACTTGCAGGCTGCAGCCCGCCCAGAAGAACATGGGACTGTCTATGTGACTAGATAGAATCTCGCGCTACGCTGCGCTCGTGGAAATAGGGTTGCCATTATGAATGCGCTGATGAGATACGAAATTAGTATATAGAATAATGATATACCTCCTTCATGTTATGTGTGTATTTTTTTCGTTGCGGGTTTGATATGGGCATGAATGTAAAAAAAACATGGTTACTAATATACGCTTCTTGTTCTGTAAATCTCTATGCTAAGGTGATGATTTTTTTTTGTAGCATATGCTTGCTGTGTAGTTCTAGACCGGCTACACTCGTGGTGTTCATGTAATCCTAGAAAGGGAGGTGATCTACAACTATAGTCATGTAGCGTTGTTATTGTGTATTCTATAGGTCGGGGGAGATAGAAGGGCTACGTGGGCTGAGGTACATGGCCCATTTTCGTTTATATAGTGGAAATAAAAGCTTACGTAGTCTTTGATCTAGTGTGTGGTGTGGGGATTAAAGACCACTATGGCGTATGGGCATGGTCGAAGTAGGTGTTGGGTGATTAGATCTGGAAATCGGGGGATGTGCTAAGAGTAGCGAGCTCTGATCCATCATTTAGATCTTGGTCCAGTTTGATCTGTACTCTTCAGTAGTGTTTTATGAAGAAATAAAATTGGCCATCTTTGTGCAGGGGAAAAATTCATTTGGAGAGAAAGAAACAACAATCAGAGCTAGAGCTTTCAAATAATACAGAGCTTTTGTGTTTCGTGCTTTAGCTGCTTAAAGTGTCCATGGAGTCAATCACCCGAATGATTCTTAAATGTGGAATTTTGAAGTGCCCAGTGGGGCTTGGTACTACCAGAAATGGCTGGTAAATCAAAAGCTTGCCCTAGTGGATTCGAAGCGTGAGTTTGGCCTCTTGGATCAACTATTAATGGTGGCCGATAGGAATTTCCATGGATGGAATATCGTAGGAAAATTTCTTCATTTTTTTTGAAATTCGGATCAAAACAATCTATTTGGATTGATCTGCATAAACACAACTAAACAGATCACCTACATGGAAATTCAGATGAAAACAAACTGTTGTTTATATGGATCATCGTGGTCGTTCTATACACATAGAAACATGGCATCAACAGTCTGCACATAGTTTTTTATATGGGAAAGTGTGAATCCTAGGTATGTACATTAAGACCACGAACTCCATATCCGTCAGTACGCTAAGCTTATGAAAATCTTACTGGAAACACTATGATTATTACATAGTAATTAAAGGATATATACACATAGAAACATGGCATGCAGGAGGTATGATGGATCACTAGCTTGTCGATATGAGCAAAATAGTAATCAACGTAGTGTCATCTGGATGATAACGTTTTGTGTCCTTGCGCTACAGGCAGGTAACAAAAGAACCGTCTATTCTTCATGGATAAAAGATCATTCATTATTCCTGCATGAAAGACATCACGTATCAGTGTGGGATAAACATAATGGGATGCTATGTATATGTAGGTACGCAAATACAATGAGAGATAAGTATGTTCATATGTGTGTAGCAATATATGGTCGGTAGAGAGAAATATCATATATTGATTGGTAACAAACATGGATGAATACCACAATCACCATCAGTAGTTTGTCTTACCAACAAATCAGTGAGTCCTTTCGCAATTTTGTCATTCGATGCCACTGGTGGGTCTCATCCTACATAGGCGATGGACATCTTTTTTGGGTCAGAGTACTGATACTCCCAACCCGTGACATGTATAGGAAGGAATCCACTGCTTTGTATGCTAAGATACCTTGTTTTGTCTATTAGAGCACCATTTTTTCGCGCATTGTAGTGGTGGCTTTCTTGGTAGTTTCCATACCTTAAAGACAAGTAAATATGTTTATGTATAGCACATTAAAGCACATGGGTTGTTTTGATTAGATGGACCAAATAGACCTAAAGAACATGTTTTCACTGAACACTTACAGAGAGGCAGCAATAGGAAATATATAACCTTTTTCTTTTGTGGAAAACAGGCCCAATTCCTCTAGATTATGATGTCATAAAATAGGAGGGAAATAAGATACAAAGTACTTTAATAAGAAAGAAAATGAAATGACTGAGAAAAGATACCAATACTTGTTCTCTAGCTCAAGAAAAGTACATCTAGTAAAACATCGACGAACTGTTAGTTTAGGCTCTGAAAAATTATATAGCCTTGCAAAGAAAATAGAAAAACATATAAAGATGAACTATGTGAGCAGCAATGCCTTACCATCAGGTTAGGAAACAACGGAATATAAAAGGAAGCAAAAAAGGATAGATCCACATTGCATTTCCTGAACATGCAACCGCAGTTCACAAATCTTAGTTTGGATCTAAGAAAGTTACTAACCTTTTTGTCGCTCAAACAGTAAACAACACCATCCCTCAAACAGTTACTAACTTCCACGCCTTTATGTAATATTGCACACACCTCGTTGCATTGAGCCTGTTATATAAATGAACGCAGAGAAACCAGTGGACTACATTGTACGATATACGATAGAAGAAATATCATCACTCATTAAATTAGTGATAAGAAGGATTTCAACATTGCATGATTGATGAAATAGCAACATATGTATAAATAGAGGAATATGGAAGCTATGCTTGTAAGGAACACATTGGATCGTACATTTGTACTGTTAAAAAAAGGGAAGGATACCCTAACTACACATCGGATTTGTTAGCCTGGCCCGACAAAAAGAATTGACTACTTGGCTATGTAAATATGAAACAACAACATTCTTTGTTGAATAAAATTAAATATCCTCAACTGTATATCCATTTCCTGAACATGCAACCGCAGTTCACAAATCTTAGTTTGGATCTAAGAAAGTTACTAACCTTTTTGTCGCTCAAACAGTAAACAACACCATCCCAGAGCTCATGTCCTGGGTTGAAGAAAAGCATAGATCCCCTGCCCTAGGCTGAAGAGGAGCATGAGCTTCTATTACTCAAATATGATATAAGCTCTATATCTATGTGTTGGATGTGCCCAAAAAAACGCGGCAGTAGAATGTATTACTAAAACGTAAAGCGAAAAATAATGAACAAATAACACATACAATGAAAAAATGTATAATTAAGCATGCTAGAACAAGGAATGCAAGATCTTCATTTTGACCAACCATGACATGTGTAACAACCCAAAGTTTTGTTACCAAAATAAAATAAGTAAAGTTATTATTTTGTTGGAAGTTCTGAAAAATTTGAAAGAGTTCTATTGCTTTATTTGAATTTCTAAAGTTTTAAAAGTCAAAAGTAAAATTCACTTGAAGTTCTTGAAGTTTTATTTGATTTAAATTGAAAAATAAAAATTAAATTAATTTCTAGAATTTTTTGGAATTTTAAAAGCTTTTCCTAAGTATTTTAAAAGCCAAAATAATTTATCTACAAAATTAAAAGCCAACTTTAAGTTGAAAATAATTTTTATTAAGTCCAAAATAAATGAGGGAATTTCTGTGAAGTTTTCCATAATTTTTGGAATTTATTTGCTATTTTTAAAGCTTAAATGAATTATCACGAATTGTTTAATTGTTAAACTATTTTAAAACTTAAAATCGATTTGAGCCAAAACCCAAAACCCAGCCCAAACCTTTCTTGTGCACGTGGCCCACACAGCCCGCTCGCGCGCTCTCTCCCTCTCTCCCTCATTGACACGCGGGCCCACGAGTCAGTCTCTCTTACCCCAACCCCACCTGCCAGCCCCTCACGCGCACGCGCGTTAAAACCACTCCAACATCCCTCAGCCGTTGGATCTTAAACCAACGATCACATCTCGCGTAACCTTCGGAGGTCCAATCGTCCACCTCATCGTGAGCCGTTAGATCTAAAATGAATGGCTACGATCCTTTGAGCCTTCGGGAGGTCCGAACATCCCAATCAACATGAGCCCTACGATCTAAATCCAACGGTCCACGTGACACCCTTCGTTTTATAACCTAACTCCGAATGTTTCTAAACGTTGCGGACCGTCCGATTTACATCCAACGGCCTAGATTCAATGCACTCTCAGATCAACACCATCCTTTCTGGACTGTACAATCTTAATCTAACGGCCAAGATTTCACCTGATTGTTCTCTTTTCATTTTCTCTCTGTCGCTGCCAGGTGGGCCCCACGCCTTCGTCTACCTCTGGCCTTCGTCTTCAACGCGCCCGAGCCAGCAACCGCCATTTTTGAGCTTGGAGCTCGTTTCCGAAAATGGGCGTAACAGCCCGATTTTACCGCATCAACGCCACTAATCGCATCCCCTTATCCCGCCGCACACGTTCTCACCGTTAGCCCTTCTTCTCCGCGTCCGGTACGCCACGATCCCACAAACGTCGCGAACTTCTCGCGCACAATCTCACCCCGGCTACCCCTCAGCCCCTATAAATAGACCCTAGAGTCGCCTTCCACCCAACACCAAAAGCCCCCAATCCACACCAGCTCTAGAGGCCCAGCGCGCGCGATTTGAGATTTAGGTTTCGGTCACCGAAACCGTAAATCTTCAAATTCCATCGTCGTCTTCGCCGCCTCGCCGTCGTGAAGCACAACGTCGACATCCTCGTCACCAGAGCTTCCTCAGGGACCTCTTCTTTGCCCTGGAGCACCTTTGGCTGCCGTTCGACAATAGCCGTACCTTCGTTCTCCGCTCGACGACAATTTTGGCGGTCTCCGACGACCTCTTGAGCCAAGACAGGTACCATTGTGTTTGAAATAACCATAGCTAATCTTTTAGTACTACTCATCGCCGGTGAAACCCCGCCGTTCGCCGTTGCCATTAGGCCCCGAGCCACCTCGCCGTCATTATCAACGCGGCTGTCGGCGTGGCTGTCCATATGGGCGCCATGTCATCTGTTTTGCTGAGGTGTCACTCTGCGTGGCGCCAAGTCATCTGCCTCGTCAGCCACACATGGCATGGTCCACCTCTCACCAGATCCAATAGGCCACAGACCTAGTCCATGTGGACCGTGTCTATGACACATGGGTCCCACCTGTTAGAAAATAATTTTAATTCTTTAATTATGAAAATCTCAGTGCTGACGTCATCCTTGCACAATAATTAGATTTTCCTTTAGAAAAATAAAATAAGAAAATATAATAAATTCAAAATTTAGGTTTTTAATAGACGCAAACTTCAAAAATTCATAACTTTTGCATCTGAACTCCAAATTGGGTGATTGAAGTTGCAAAATTTGTATAAAATTATAATCTAGCTAACTAAACCAAAATATTTCAATTTGGAGTTAATTTTAGCTTTATTTTTGAATTTATTTGAATTTAGCTTATTTCACGTATAGATTTCGACGACTTCGGAGAGTTAGATTTCGACGCCGTTTGAGAGCAACTATTTGAGCAAGGCAAGTTATACTTTTGATCATATTTGAGCCCAGTATTTAAAATTATTTAATTTTATTTTAAATTATTACTGTATGCTTATTTCTATTCAATATAGTTTAAATTCCTGTTTTAAATTCATAGCTATGCCTAAAATCTTTTGTATGGCCAATTTTGATAATTGAAGCAATCATATTATCACCCTAGATAAAACCTAGTTGATACAATAGTATGGACTAGTATTATTTGGAAAATATTGTGCTTAGTCATGCTTATAGACCAAACATGTTTCATTTGGGGAATTTCAGCCAAAAACCAACTATTGTTTAAATTGTACCCTTGACATTGGTGTGTCATGGAGTTTTATAAATGACTTTGGAAAATGAAATAAAAGAATGGTTTGGACTTGGGCGAATTGGTTGTCTGGTGGGTGCAGGTTTATGCACGGACTCAACTGGGTAGGTTGAGGCTCAGGGTTATGTTGGTTGTCGTCCAGGTTAGTTAAGGACCAGTCTTCGAGCCGCATCTTGCTAAGCCATATCGTACTACCACATGTCTTGTATGGGCAGGACCTGGTTGATTAATTTGCAAAGTTCCATCATGGTCGTTCCTGTTGGTGCGGTGGGTAGGCATGTTATGACCTATGTTAGTCCCACTTGACGCAAGAGGGGGCCTGAACCCTGCGGACGGGTAGTCCAAAGGGGGTGGAACCTTAGCGAGGGAGGACTATGGTGGATTGGCGCATTGTAAAGGCCTTGACACGTGCTCTAGACTGCTTACCTAAGGTAGTGAGCGGTGGTATCGACGGATGCAAAACAAACTAGAGAATTCATGTCTTGTGGGTAAAGTTGTACATCCTCTGCAGAGTGTCAATCTATTCGAATAGCCGTGTCCATAGTCATGGACATGCTAGCAAAGCCACTCAAAGTTAGACTTTGGTTTTGATTTCAAAATATTTTTGTAAAACAGTTTTAATCATAGATGGGAGTCCATGAGAAGAGTTATGGAATGAAGCCCCGGGTTGGTGCCCGTGATTCTATTGGTGTTAGGTTGGTGCCTACACTATCTTTATAAATTCAAAATCAATTTAAGATATTACGAAACTTGAGCTTTTGAACTTAGCAATGTATTTAATGTCAAATGTTGTTTTTGCATAAACAACCCTATAAGCCTTCCTTTGTTACATCCATTTATGCATGTCATTCTGTTATTTGACGGATGTAACTTGCGAGCACGGAAGTTGTGCTCATACTTGCTTTACGCAAACAAATTTTAGAGGAGAAGGACTTTGCTACCGGTGTGGATCTCGACGACTAGGCCGCTACCTGACGAGGATTAAAACCTCTATGTATTATTTTTAATACATAACATACCATATGTTTTCGTGGTCGTAACCCCTGAGGTGCACGACCTCACTGGTCGTAGAGATTCCAAAGGTTATATAATGGGTACCCTGGTCGGACGAAGGCCTAAGCCAAGCTTACGACCAGGAGAACTTGCTCGTAAAAAGTATGGACTGTTACTTGGAACTGATTCCAAGTATATTCTCTACCGTATGATGAATGGAACACGTGCATGTTTCAAACCATACGATGTTTCTTATCCAGAAGCACTGACGAACAACCACCATGCGGTTATATGTCTCATAGACATATAACCATCGAATGGTTGATTCTTTATCAACCGTCACTTGACTCCGACTAGTCGCGACACTTCACATCAGACGTCTTCTCCAAAAGTAACTGCCACCTCTTCAAGGGCTATTTAAAGATGGAGCATAGACGGAGCAAGAAAGAGACGAAGATAGAGCCATCAGACAAAAGCACAAGTTTTAGATTCGTGTTGTAAGTCTGATATTGTAAAGGAACAAGCAGTGTTCTCAGTGTATACATGTGTAGTTCATCATCTAGTCAGGAGGCATCCCCTGTAAAACCCAGTTCATACTAATAAAAGAGTAGTCCCATTATTACCCTAGATTTCTCAACGTCACCCCATACAGGACATGTGGTGGTACGGTAAGGCATAGCATCATGCGCTCGAAGACCGGTCCTTAACTGACTTGGGCGACTTTCCATAAAAACCCATGGGCCTTAACCCTAACCAGATTAAGCCCGTGCATAAACCTGCACCCACCAATCATCCATTTCGCCCAAGTCCAAACCCATTTTCACTTTACTTTTCAAGTCATTTGTAAAACTCCCATGACACACCAATGCCAAGGGTACAATTTAAACAATAATTGATTGTTGGCTGAAATTCCCCAAATCAGATAAGTTTGGTCTATAAGCATGGCTAAGCAATACGTTTAAATGATCCTAGTTCATACTATCGTATCAACCAGGTTTTATCTAGGGTGTCAATGTGTTTGATTCAATATCAACATGGGTCATACAAAGGATTTAGGTATAACTATGAATTGAAAAACAGGAATTTATATTACCGAATATAAATAAGCTTGTAGTAATAATTTAAAAATAGAATATAAATAATTTAAAATAATGGGATCAATATGATCAAGGGTATAACTTGCCTTGCTTGATGAGGTGACGTTGTTTTTCTTAACAGATCACCTAGTACTCACAAGTACTATCTTCAGGTAGTCCAAGTGTACAATCACGATGATCATATAGTCAAAATCAATCCTCTTATGTTGTTCTTCAATCGGCGTTGAAATCTGATTTTCCGAAGTCGTCGAAATCTAATCGTGAAAATACAACCAAATCCAAATAAAATTCAAGTAACAAATCAAAAGAACTCCAAATTAAAATAATTTGTTTTAGTTAGCTAGATTATAATTTTATAAAGATTTTGCAACTTGAATCACCCAAATCGGAGTTTGGATGCAAAAGATATGAATTCTAGAAGTTTGGAATTACATGGAATAATGAATTAGGGTTTTAAAGGAATCATTGATCAAATTAACTCAAAACTAAATAATTTTGGTTTGGATGGCTAGATCTTGATTTTATAGGAATTTAGGAATTTGAATCGACGAAATCAGAGTTCGTATGAGGGAGAACGGACCCCGGGAAGTTCTAAATATAAAAAACCCTAATTTTTAGATTTTTATGAATTTCTTGAATTATTTTCCTAAAGGAAATCCTAATTATTGCGCATGCTGACGTCAGCGGGTGGAAAAGGATTTTCGGCCGAAATTATTTTCCTAAAGGAAATTGATTTTTCTCACTGACAGGTGGGCCCCCAAGTCAATGGACTGGGTCCATGGGTGGGTCAAACGACCACGGTGGACTCGGTGTATGTGAATAGTGCACAGGGTGGGGTGTTGGCGCGGTGGGGTGATGTGGCTTAGCCACGTAGGCAGCCACGCGGGCTCAGGGCTGAGGTGGAGGGCGAGGTGGCCGCCACGTCATCTTGACGCCGGCGATGTTTTCAGGTGCGGCCGACAACGGCAAACCACGGCGGCTCGTCGGCGGCGAGTGCACGGAAAATGTAGAGGGAGCGATAAGGAGCATGATGCGCTACCTTGCGACGGTTGGTTGTGACGCAGTTGCCGGCGGTGAGGTTTTTGGCGGCGGCGAGATGGAGTCGGGGGCGGCGCGATGAATCGAGCGTCGCGCGCGGCGATGAGCGCACGGGTCGGCGAGGATGTGGCGATGCCGTTAGCGCGGGACGGCGACGGCGAGGAGGCGGTGTCGGTGCCGAGTCGGGAAGAAAGAGCTCACGGCCGCGGCTCGGAGCGAATCCGGCGAAAGAGAGCGAGGAGGAGGGTGCGTGGTGGAGATGGATTGAGGAGGAAGAGCGCACCGATGCTCCTTTATAGGGGCCGGGAGCCGGAAGGAGGAGATCGGGGCGGCGGCGGCGGCGGCGATTCAAAATCCCGACGATTTGGGGCGTGATTGAGGTAAAAGATCGGAGATGGGGCGGCGAGACGAGGCATTTAATGCGCACATCCACCGTGGAAGGGAGGCGTAAATCACGGCGGGATGAAGCTCATCGTGGCGCTAATGGCGGCGGTGGCGCGCTCGCGAGGAAGAAGACCGGGAGAAGAAAGAGGCGGATCATCGGATTCGCTTTCTCCTTTTCTTTTAATTTTAAGATCGACGACTTGATCGTCGACACTATTTTATTTTGATAGATTGCATGTGGCGGATCACCGACTCGCTACTTCTTTATCTACTTCTTCATTGTGTTTATTTAATGTTGCCCTGTAAGGCTATCTTGTAATCAACTCTGTTGTTTATTAATAAATTTTAGCGTTTATGGTTGTGTTATCATATTTGTTTACTGTGTGAGCTAGCCACTGATCATGGGACTAGTTCAGTTATGCACAAAAGATCTGGGATGTTAATCCCGGGTCTGACAACATGAAACACTAAACTAACCACAGTCCATATTTGTCAATTTGGACTTTGGGCTAACCAACCTGGGAAAAGATGTAAGAGTTTTAGATAGCACTTGTAAGCTAAGAGAAGGTATCTGGAGCTTTTCATGGCCAGTCTGGTTGAGAGTCCAACGGCTAGTTTTTATAGCCGTTGAAGCAAGCGCGGTCCGATCGGCCATTGGTGTCCCTTGTTTTCTTGTGTGGGTGTATAAATGCCCTTTGTGGCCGGTTGTGGGAGAGTGCTAGTTCTTTTTTGTCCCCCTTGAACTAAGAACAACCCTTCTCTTCCCATTTGTGCATCTGTTGCACTTAGAGAGGTTAGAGAGCAAAATCCTAGTGCATATGTTGCATTAGGTGTTGGATTGAGTATCCATCGACTGTAGACACTTGATTCATATAAGTGAGCATCTCCGACTTGTTACTTTTGGTGTTTGTCGATAGCTAGATGGCTTGGAGGAGTTGTGCCAGTGATCTTCTCAAAGAAAGTTGTGAGAAGATCCGGGCGGTTGTGAGTGGTTTGGTGCTCGCCATCTCGGAGTGGAGGAAGAGCAATCCCGAGTAGATTCAAGGTGTAGGCTTAATTTGTGGAATTGGTCTAATTCGTTTGGGCTTATCTTAACATGGACTAGGGAAAACCGGCAAGTTTTTGATCACCATGGGAAAAAAGATCAAGTGTCCTTGTGGTTTGCTTTCTTGTGCTTTACATTCTTGCAATTTACTTTTATAGAATTAAATTGGTTGCTTGTCACCATAGGTTTGCAATACTTGTTTTAGACTTAGTTGTTGGTGCACGTAGTCAAGACTAGTTGATTTAGGCTTTAATTGTGCAAAACCGAATCAACTTTCGCTTCTGCATTACAAATTTGTTTTAGCCTAGATTTTTATGAAAGACTATTCACCCCTTCTCTAGTCGGCCTCATCGACCTTACATTGTCACCATTTCGGGCTGAAAAGATGACGTGGTAGGGTGTCGTCATTTCTGTTTGAAGAGGTGGGATGACTGGTGAGTGATGTCTACTCACTGAAAAAATATGACTCAGGTTGTCCTTTCGGTCTGAAAAGGTGGCATGGTAAGGTGTGGCCATTTTGTTTTGAAAAGGTGGTGTGACAGGTGTGGTCATTTCTGTCTTAAAATATTGGATGGCTAGTGAGTGATGTCTACTAACTAAGGAAAGCTGGTCTGGTTGTCCTTTTGGTCTAAAAAGGTGGCATAGCTGGTGAGTGATATCTGCTCACTAGTAAAAGCGGATCCAGGTTGTCTATTCGGTCCTAAAAAATGGCGTGACAGGGTGTGGTCAATTCGGTCTGAAAATGTGCTAAAGGCTATAATGAAGGTGTGGTGTAATGTTCTGGTATTTTAATGTGAATTGAATCTAGCCTGATAGCTTAATTTCATTTTGATATTGTAATGTAAATTGAGCATGACTTGATAACTTAATTTATTTTGGTATTGTTGATGTTATACAAATATGGTACTTAGACTTTTGATGTTGTCATATTGTGGTACTGTCATGTTCTAGATCTACGATTAATACTGTAATGTAATTGTCCCTTGTCTTGCTATGTTCATACAAATCTAGTTGCTAAAAGTTAAAGACCTCTTACAACTTATACAAGTCTGGTGCAACATAAGCAAAAAGCATCGTGGATACATCAATTCCCTCCTACAGACAACAAAAACTACTTCATACATATTGCATACACTACCATAGGGATACACACACATAAGCTTCTGAAGCCAATTCAGATGGTCAAGAATCCTGTCAAGGCGCTTGTTCGCAGATGGCATGTTCACCATTGGACCAAATAGAGCTATAGGTGGATGTTCAACAGCCCTTTCCATCACATCACCAATAGAGTCCGCCAACTAAAAGTACTGACATTTGTTGGCCTAAAATCCACACCGAATAGTAAAAGGAAGTGATGAAACAAACCAAAAATCCAAATACTAACATTCCCATAAATCAAACTCATCGAGAAATACAGACACTTGTATAATACACACTCCCTATTCTTCGATGTTGGAGTAGAGGACATTTGCTTCGAACCCGTAGTTTGGGCAATTGACGCGCCTTGTATTCGCCTGCGCCACAGCTTTTCGGTTCATCGAACTCGACGAGTAAGACATGTTGCTTAGGAGAGGAGTGGGACAACTCCAAGTAGATGACAAGAGAAGGAGGTGGAGTTCAGTTGGTTGGATGCGCTTTATAGAGCTGGCCTTGGCAAGAGATTTGGCGCCACCTTTTCTTCATTCGAGCACCAGAACATCCAACATTAGGTGTGAGTACCCACTGACATCGATCTATCATGTCAGTGCTAAAGGCTAGAACGTGGGTGGGATGTAAACGTTTATTTGGTCTACACGATTTGTGGGGTGGTGCGATGCTGACTCCCGTACAAGGTTAGTCATACACACAACCAGGGGCGGATCTACAGTGTTTTACCCCGGTGCACAGGACAACGGGCCAAAAAATCATTTTCCTTTAGATATAGCCATGTATATATAGTATGGACATCCCTAGCCCAAGATAAGAGGACACCTCAAGTCAAAAAATTAAACATATATGATATGTCTAGGAAGTGGGGACCCCTGGTCATTTTTGTTCTGAATCCGCCACTGCACACAACAAAAACAACAAATAAGATCGTAAACTTGACACAAGCATAATGTAAGTCATATACAAAATAATATTTATATAAGATGAGTGATACATCTAGTCGTGGGTCCTCTTCGGACGTACTCCACGGGTGGTCCCTGCCCTTGTCTGGTGGGCTGGCTATTGGCACTAGTGCGAGTATGTCAAGGGATCTAGCACTGAACAAGCCTAGAGGGGCGAGTAACCTCCACGGGTGTCGTGAACTCCTACTATGTTGGCTGGCTCAGTCCAGGCACACTATGGAGTTGTAAAGCCCCAAAGGAGACCTAGCACATAGGTTGGACATAAATATTGGACGCACGACATAACATCAATACATCGAACAACACAATTAAATAGGACATACGTCATCATATAGTTGTAATGTTTCACACGCACAACATACAACACACTTGCATGTCCGCTATTCACATGTACTTCGTACAAGCGTTGTTCGAAAAATCACAATGATACTAAGCAAAACATTCATCACAACATATTTCAATAAGGTAAACCATCCCCGTGGCCGCCACCTCCACATCCGCCATGTCGACCTCCACGGTGCCGCCTTAAGTGGGGCGGTCGGGTAAGGTCCCAGCGATGCTGTCCGAACTGCTGATCTCTCCTTTATGTTGTTCATTTCTCACAGGGCAATACTTGAATGTATGACCGGACTCCCTGCAAATAGAGTTCTTCTTCATACGACGCCCATTCTTGTCATCCGAACCTTCATCTTCCAACAATGTCTCGTAGTCCTGGTCTTCGAGCGTCATCCTTTCGACTAAGGCTTCAATCTCTTGACCTTCGTCTGCAATCCCACTAGCTTCCCGGGCCAAATGAGCTTCTTCACCCCTGTCTTCATCGGCGAAATTAGGAAATCCCCGACCTTCAGTTGTTGTGTGCACCACGCTGTGGCTAGAGTCCCCAACTTCTTCGACATCACCACCAACTTCCCCTTGTTCAGTCGCATATGCAGGCGAAGCTTTGACATATAGGCCAGAAGGACCAAATCCCACCAGTGATCCCTCACCATGTTTAGGTATGACTGCCATGATCGTGTTTTCTTCTGTTGCACTAACTCCCAATATATGACATGTGGTGCCCGGATGGCAACGTAGCTCAATTTTAGATCGTGTGGAGCATGGTCCAACTCGAATGTGTAATATAACCACCGCATCACAGCTCCCCATGTACGTTGCTCTGGTCTTGTTAGGCTGATTGTCACCGATTGGAAATAACGTAAATCAACCCCCTCGGGGCTCTCCATAACAATCCCTTATCCATAGTAAATTTTGAAATTGACTGCATTCGACATATCTACATACTGCATCATAAAAAAATTTCCACACGATTAACCACATATCTAAAACTGAACTACACACCTAAAAATATGTACTACAACAAACTACGCTACATAACTATACATCTAAAACTATCTAATACATTTAATTGATACACCATAAAAAGATCTATACAACTAACTACATATCTAAAACTAAATTATACATACCTAAAAAGATATACTACAACAAACTGCACTACATAACCATACGTCTAAAACTATATAATCCATTACCTCGAGTTTTATTTGGTAACCTACCAAGGTTTCAAAATTAAATATAAAGTTATAAAAAAATTACTTGCAGTGGGCGATCGGATATGCTCCTTCCTCTCTCCCCTCCTCTACTACGAACGGACAGCGCTTCGCTATCTCCTCTCTTCCCCTCTCCCTCCCCTCCCCTCTCTCTTTTTCAGATTAAAAGTGATTTTCGGTCGAATTTTTTGACCTTTTATAAGGGAGATTCTGTCGCCAGACAGGAAGCTACGGGTCCCTGACATCATTTGGAATATCGATTTGCTTATGTTATGGTGATAGAGGCAGTTTATACTATTTAGTGGGCGACATGGGCTTCTCTCGCCAATCCAATTGGCGATAGAGACATGTCGTTACAAACGGCGAAGCCTATTTTCATAATTTTATTAAATGGACATTTTATTTCTGTAATTGTATTAAAAATCGTTTATTTTTTTAAAAAAGAAATCGTTTATTTAGTAGTACTTGTTTGGCACTTCGGCCCCTGATGTCCGCATGTAAATCATATCGTATCAAGATTTGGTGGACGGCCCAGGCCCACCGCCCAGACGAATTGGATTGTTATTTCTTTTTCTTCTTTGAAAAACTGGCCACCATTTATTTTGTTTCTACAAGTACGAGAAAGCCAGCAAACGCTCGGAGAGCCCAAATTAACTTGCGCGGCCTTGAGATTCGGGCGTCTAGATTTCGTTTTTTTTTTCAGACAGCATATTCATTTTTCATGGTTCAAATGAAAAAATAGTTTGCAAATCAGTCAATACGCAAAGAAAGATACGCAAGTATATTTTTTTTCTAAATTTCAAACTTTCAACTAAAGATATTCAACTTTCATTTGATTTTTCTTTAAGCGTTGTAACTCGACTTCCAAAATTTTAATTCGAATTTAAAATTTTCAGACGGAGAAATTAACTTTCATTTGGTAATTTTCAAAACTTGGAATCCCCCACCCGCAAACGGCGGCCGGCACGGAACAAGGTCACAAGGAAGTAGCCACCGGGCCTCGCCGGCGAGGAATCGGGCGGCGACGCTCATGGCACATGGACGAGGTAATTGGCGCCTGGGGTTTGGAGAGGGAGAGAGAAGGGGAACTGGAAGGCAGTAGAGTGCGGAAGTGCGTGGCGTCAATGGCTGCAGGGCAACAGCGGCGCTGTGCTCGTCCCTCCTTTGATCGTCGCTCCGCAATTACAGAATGTTGCCATTGTTATTTTTGAATGTTACAGTATCGTAACATCATGTATTTGTTTCTGTTGAAAAATTTTAGCTAGTTGTGAATCATAGTACGCTGAGCATAGTGTTCGTAAGTTTGTTTCGAAAAAAAAGGTGTTCGGAAGTTTCAATATTTGTTAATAGTAATTCTTTTTTTTTCTTGAGGTATATTTGCTTCGCATAACTACTGCTATCTCCGATTCCAATTGTAGGTTGTTTTAGAATCTATGCCGGTAAAAAAAAAATAGTTTTGAATATCAATATATAAATAATTAATAAGATTGACATCATAAAATTGGTACTGTGAAATATAATTTCATAATGTATAATTACTTTTATTTGAAATAATATATTTTTATGAAAAAATAATGGTCAAAGTGTCACCTTAAAGATTGTGTCAATGTCCAAAGCGACTTATATTTGTTATAAGAGGAATATCAAATGAGCTTTCGATGATGATAGGCCTTCCATTCCAAGTGAAGACAAGCATAGCCGCAAATCTCTAGTTCCTTATTAAACCACGTTTAAATCTAGAAAATTATCCATTGAATTGCCTTACGAAATCTTCTAAAACTCACAATCCTACCATCATGAGCTAATTGAACGCAAACAATGGATCCCATTCATGGGGGTCCTCAGCCTTCTGCCCTTCTCCCAACAATGGATACTTCCAGCTATACATCTCTTTCTTCTCATCCTCCGTTCGGCCCTCCATGATGCCTCTCCTCAGCTTCGTCACCTTGTCAATGACGGCCTCCACCGTCACGTCGAACGCGTCCTTCACCGTCGACTCGAGCTTCGACGACGGATCGCTGTAGATCACCGTCGGGATGAGGCCGACAACCGTGTCCCTCATCCTCTCGACGGCGTCCGGCGGTATCTGCCTCAGCCTCTCCTCCACGCTCACGTTCTTGCGCACGTCATCCTCGGGGATGTACACCGAGTACTCTGTGTAGTTCTTGGGCAGGTGCCAGGTGTACTGCACGTACGCCGTGCCGGGGTGGAAGAACACCGGGATGCAGCCGGCGAGCATCGCGTCGAAGGCCGACTTGCGCGTATACGAGTCTCCCTGCGGCTGGAGGCAGAACGTCGAGCTCTGGAAGAGCTTCATGTAGTTGGAGGGGGAGTAGCACTTGCTCGGTCCATTGCCGCAGGCCATGAGTGAGCAAGCGCTCGATGCCTTGCACTGCTCGATGAGCTCGTTCCTGATGGACTTGGTGCTCCCCGGGCGCGGCGCGCCGGCGAAGGAGAAAAGCCACGGGCGCTCGAGCCCGCGCACCCGGTCCTGCCAAAGGAACATGGCCTCGTCGCTCGCCGGGTGGAAGGCTGTTGGGAACGGGACGGCGGCGTCGTTCAGGTGCCACGGGCTGGCCTCCACGACGAGCGATGTCATGTTCCGGACGGCCGGTAGGCGGAAGAGCTTGTTCCCCCACTCGCCGTCGCCGTCGGCCAGCCTCCGGAAGTCCCACGAGGTGCGACCGGCGACGAAGAAGTGGTCCCGGCCTCCCATGGTGCGCCACTCGGGGCGCGCGGTGACCAGGTCCACCATCTCGAGCGCCATGGCGTCCCGCGTGGAGACGTTGTACCCCCAGAGGTGCCGAGCCACGTCGAGACCGGCGTAGAACGGCACGAAGACGGCGGCCGCGAGGGAGGAGTCGTCGGTGAGGCACTCGTACCGCTTGATCCGGTCGTGGAAGATGACGTCCAGCGTGTACTGGTCGGAGTTGTACCACCCGGTCTCCTGGAACACGCCCTCGCCGCTGCTGAGCTGCGTGCCGAAGCCGCCGTTGGCCGTGTACTTGCACATGTCCGACCACGGGGAGAGCGTCTCGCAGTTCCGGACCATGTCCGTGTTGAAGCGGGGAGGCAGCTCCTGCACGTAGATGTACCGCCCGCCGCACGGGTCGCCCTTGTCGTCGGCCGCCGCGAGCGCGCGGGTGAAGGAGTGGCCCCCGCGCTGGTCGCCGTCAGGCGCCGAGGGTGAGGGCTTCGACAATGGCTTGCCGCTGTTGACAGCCTCCGTGGTGGAAGAACCGGACGACGTCTTGCCGCCAGTGTCGGCCGACACCGACGCCGAAGGATTTTGATTGGACAATGCCTTGTTTGTTAGCACTATTCTTGACTTGTACATGTTTTAGAGTTTTGCAAGTGTTAGCAGCGTACATGTGTGTCATGTACGTAGTATTAGTTTGAGTCTGCATGGTGATGTGTTAGTCACATGCATCCAAAGTCAGCTAGTTAGTTCCTTGTTAGTGCATGGATGAGTGTTGGCCGACGGATGGATGCTGGAGTTGTACGTCGCAGCAAGCCATGGCGTGGCTGCATGGCGACCGCCGTGTGGATCGTGGCGCTGCATGTAGTGCGTGCTGTGGAGTTAAGCCGTGCATGTTGCATAGTAGTTGGTTTAGTGGAGCATTTCCAGGAGCTAGTGGCGTGTGGTGCGGATCGGCTCTGGCTAGTGCGGTGTGTTTGCATGGAGTCATATAAAGATGATGTAAGCTGTTGTATAACTTGAGCAAGGGAATACAAGAGAAAAGGCATTCATTGCCGAAGTGTGTCTTCCAGTGTTTATTCTCTCGTGTGTGTTCGTGAGATTCAGGCCGGCTGCTCCGACATTTGGTATCAGAGCCACATGGCGCTGGTTCCGCACGTGCTTGGGAGCTCGGTGTCGCTGACCTGCCCGGTGCTCACGCCGGCGAACTACACCGTCTAGGCGATCAAGGCGGAGGCGATCCTCGGCGCCCGGGGTCTCGGGAGGTGGTGTGCCGGCGGATGGCGCGGGCGTGGGCGAAGAAGAACAAGGCGGCAAGGGCGCAGCTTTTGCGCATTGTCGGAGGACATCCTCATGCAAGTGTCGGCGAAGAAGACGGCGAAGGAGGTGTGGGACAGCCTCAAGGCGAGGTTCGTCGGCGCCGATCGCGTCAAAGCGGCGGCTCTCCACTCTCGGCGAGTTCGACAAGCTGCACATGGCGGAGGGAGAGCTGGCGGGCGACTCACGCCGGCAAGATCAGCGGCATGGCGGCGAGGTACGCCGCCTTGGCTCGGCGCTCGGCGACGCCGCCATGGTGAAAAGCTCCTCGACACCGTGCGGCCGGTGTACTCGCGGTGGCGGGATCGGCGATTCTGCGACGTGGAGGCGATGGCGTTCGAGGAGGCGGCGGGCAGGCTCAAGGCGTTTGAGGAACGCTCACGGCGCGCAAGCGTGGTCGGCGGTGAGCGGAATGACGGCCGACTTTTGCTCACGGCTGCCGAGTGGCAGGCTCGGAGAAGCTCAAGTCTCCGGGAAGAAAGGTAAATGCTACAATTGTGGTGTTCGTGGACATTTTGCGGGGAATGTCGAATCCACCAAAGAAAGAAGCACTTCGCAATGGCGGATGATGAACCAGCACTACTTTGAAGTTTGTCTAGAAAGTAGAATAAGCAAGTCAAGATTAGGGGAAATTGTTAGCACTATTCTTGACTTGTACATGTTTAGAGTTTTGCAAGTGTTAGCGGCGTACATGTGTGTCATGTACGTAGTATTAGTTTGAGTCTGCATGGTGATGTGTTAGTCACATGCATCCAAAGTCAGCTAGTTAGTTCCTTGTTAGTGCATGGATGAGTGTTGGCGACGGATGGATCTTTGGAGTTATGCGTCGCGACAAGCCATGGCGTGGCTGCATGGCGACCGCCGTGTGGATCGTGGCGCTGCATGTGGTGCGTCTGTGGAGTTAAGCGTGCATGTTGCATAGTAGTTGGTTTAGTGGAGCATTTCCGGAGCTAGTGGCGTGTGGTGCGGATCGGCTCGGCTAGTGCGGGTGTGTTTGCATGGAGTCATATAAAGATGATGTAAGCTGTTGTATAACTTGAGCAAGGGAATACAAGAGAAAAGGCATTCATTGCCGAAGTGTGTCTTCCAGTGTTTATTCTCTCGTGTGTGTTCGTGAGATTCAGGCCGGCTGCTCCGACATTGTTGCCGCTGCCGAGCAAAGGCGGCTTCTTGTCGCCGGAGTCGGGCGGCGAGGTGGAAGGGTCGGGGAACGACGACTTGCCGCGGGCGATGGGGTTTATCTTGCGAGTGTTGGACAGCGAGAGGGAAGAAGGATTGGACACCGTCTCGATGCGCACCACGTCGCCAGTGGCACCGGCGAGGCCGGAGTCGTAGCAGTGGAGCGCCAGCATCGAGACGGTGGCGGACAGGACGAGGATCTGGAAAAGGCACGAGCAGCGGTGCTGCCCCTTGTCATACTTGTCCAGCTTGTTCGAATCCTCCTGCAGGTCGCCGCTCGCCGGCGGCGGCAGGTCGGCCGCGTGGTGCCGCTTCATGCCGCGTCGCGTCTGCCGTGTTACGCGATGGCAAAACGTGAGGGAAACTAGTGGAAGCTAGCTAGTAGGCGGCATGCATGGGATCGTAGGCACGGAAGTTTGAAGCGCGGGCATCACAAGAGGAGAGCATCCCGTTGTTTTCTCAGTAGCTCGCTGACCTAAAAACTGTTATGAATATTGTGTGTATATATTAAGAGTTTTAATGGGTAATATATATACAGATAAGGCAATATAAAAGACAGATAAGGAATACGAAGATATTCCTATCTCTAATATATCTCTAACACCCTCTCAAATGTAAGGTGTATGGAATGAGTTGATACTAAAATATGAGAAATCCAAAGTCAATACAAAGAGATTTCTATCTCTAATATATCTCTAACACCCCCTCAAATGCAAAATGTATGCAATAGCATTGTATTTGGAATGGATTGACACTAAAATATGAAAAATCCAAAGTCATAGTCTTAATAATATCGTCGTAGCATGCAACTCTTGAAAAATATGTCAATAAAAGATCTCTCATCCGTGGTCTTGAGACAGTCCATAAAGCACAAGGTGCGGGAGTAAAGTCGACCGCGGCAATATAACAAAGAAGATGATGAAACCGATAAGAATAGATAAAGCTGTCAAATCAAGCCGAATATGAATAGATATAAGCATGACGGCGTAGATCAAAGCTCAAGAAGATGGGCGACGCAGTATACAGAAAACACAATAGAGACGCAGCGCACAAGAAGCGCAATAGAGACGTGGTGCACAAAAGCGCCGACCTTAAAAGCTTGGGGCGGCGGATCTGCAGCAGCTCGAGGAAAAGAAAAACAGCTGCTGCCATATAAAGAAATTGCTATACTTCTATGACTGATAATAAATTTATAGATTTGTATGGTTTAGACGAACTCAACGGATAAAAGATTATAGACTTGGATGGACGCAACAAAAGGAACAACACAAAGAGGAAAAAAAGGACTCGAGAGAATAACCAGCGGCAGCGTGTAACCGGAATAGCGGCAGCGTGTAACGGATGCCATCACAACCACAAACAATCCCGAGAACCACACATGTGAAGCTTGAGATTGCTGCAGCACACACAACATAAGCATGTGTGCTGTCCACAAAAGATCTGCCTCCCTTCCTTCCCATCACATTCGCCCCCAATACGCTGACATGAGTCCTTCCAGCAGCAGAAGGCTCAACCCAGCATTAACCAAGCTTAGCAACAAGGAAGCCAAGCCTAAACCTCGATCTCTTCTATTTTCTTCTCCATCTCGAAGCCTCCAATCCAAACAGCGAGCAAAGAAAACCTATGACCTCACCACGGCTCCCAACCTCATCACAGATCCCCTCCTCTCTTCAGAGCAGCACCAAGCTGGAAAAACAATTTGCAATACGAAGCAGAGCACCAGCAGCAGGGGCGTAGCAGAGGCTAGGAGGAGGCGTCCATGATGTCAATGCACCCGGGCGATGGGAGACGAAGCAACTCGGGGCGGCGTTAGCCAAGATGTAGAGCAGCTCGGAGCCGGCAGCATCGAATCGGGGCTGAGGAGGCGCGGATCGAGTGGGTTCAGGGCGAAGACGAGCTCAGCGCGGATCCAGAGGCGGCGGCTCGGGAGGCCCGGTGGTGACGATGTTAAAAATGAGGGCAATATTTTAATTCCAAATTTTATTAGAAGGCAAATATTGCAAAAGACTAATGATGCATAAAACAGTACTGCTAGCAGACAACTCATTGTACTTCACAATATATGAAACCGGGATGTAAACAAGTCTATCAATCACACGGTAGACTTACGGATGGGTCGATGAAGAGCGAGAAGAAGCGCAGAGTTGATGCGATGCGTAAGCGTAGATGTCGCGATCGCGACAAGCGGTCGCGCAGATGCGCTGCCGAAACCTCTGCGCCCTCGTGCAAGTCTCCACGCGAAGAACGGTTCGGAGATACCGCTTCCCTTCTTCACGGTGCACGCCGAGAAGAAGAGTCAGCGAGGTTCGACGGCGCGATCTGGCGGCACTGATTAGAAGGAAGAAGAAATGGAGGCTATTCTTGTACACACTATGCGCGGGCGTCTCGGACATATATAGATGCATCGTAAGCGGCAGATTAAGCGACCATTTACCCACCGTAATCGACACACTTAACGACCATTTACCCACCGTAATCGTCACACTTAACGACCTTTTACCCATCGGTAGCGTCACACTTAACGATCATTTACCCATGTGTAACTGTCATCATCACTCAATAAAGCTGAAATTTAAACATTTGAATCTCATTCAAGCGAGAGAGAGATGCATGGTTCGGCAAAAATAAGGTGGACTTGGTGCGCCAAATGGCGTGCCACGTCACGGCGCGATCGCGCGTCGCAAGTCACAAGTCACGCGATTTTTCACGCGAAAATCTGTGACAGCAGCGCGCGTGCGTGCGTGTGTGTGTTTAGCCGAGCCCTCCTCATGCCATCCTCGTCCATCCATGTGTTACATGTTTCAAGGAGTGGCAAGGACTCCACCTTATATGTTGGTCACTTCCACCTTGCCTTAGCAATATGGTACTAACCCATAAATGCTTTGGAATTATAGAAAATGGGCCTCACTCATATGGGCCAATTTCTAACAATCCCCACCAATTCCAAAGCAAGAAGCAAAAGGATATCAAAGATATTGTCTTTGAAATCTTGTTAATATACCAGTCTTTTAGTGTAAGTCCCGTGCAGGTTGAACTTGCACCTAGAATGACAAGATTCATCTTCTCACGGTGATGAATGGACCATGTCTTGAATTCACAGCTTTTGTGATTAGATTTCACTTGAAATCTCAAGCGATACTAGGCCGTCAAAGAACCGCGCCTAAGCGGAGCGTTATTTGGTCATGCTCCTTATCTGCTCATGAGCTTTCTAGAGAATGCCCTATTCTCGTGAGCTGCGACCTCACAGTTGGGCTCAAGTAGGTATATTCTTTCTAGGTATCCTGTGAGCTAATACCTTTTCCTCATTTGGACAACAGAATATATTAAGACTTTATGCCATCCTTCCATACGATCGAGAGTAATTTGTCTATTAGGACATGGATTCAAAGAATATATACTCTCTTGTTACAACATGAACTTGTTTTCCCATTGCCTAAGTCACGGGATCTCCGATCAAAAGGTATGGGTTCTTGTTGAGTTGTAACTCCAATGGGCCTCATTCCCATGTCCATAGACGCAACGAAATCGCCTTCGTGCTAGCCCCTTTGTGAAAAGTGCGCGATTTTCTCGATGCGTATATAATTCACAGTAATCACTCGGAGTTCCTCAATTTTCGACGTGATTTAAGCTTACGCTTCACATGTCCGGAGGACTTCATGTTATCCTTAGTACTTGTAACCTTAATCAACACCGTTTGATTATCACAATACATTAGGATTCTTGGTATTGGTTTCGCAACCGTGGCAAGTCCAACGAAGCTCTCTAAGCCATTCACCTCAATAGTAGTGTGTCTAGTGCTACAAGTTCGCTTCCATAGTTGACCTCGTCAATATAGTCCTGTTTACACGACCTCCATGAAAGCTGCGGCTCTGCTAGTGTAAATACATAACCACTTGTAGCTTTGATCTCATCTCGCATCGAGATCCAATTTGAATCACTATATCCTTCTAATACGAAGGATGCCCAAGATAGTGAATTCCGTATGAGGTTGTGCCTCTCAAATAGCGCAACACTCTCTCAAGTGCCTCCCGTGATCATCTCACTGGTTAGAAGTAAACCGACTTAATTTGCTCACAGACAAATGATATGTCAGTCTTGTGGCGCGAGATAGATACATAAGTGATCCAATAATTTGTGAAAATCTTAATTGATCTTTTCCTAACCCTTGATTCTTTGAAGCTTAATGCTTGCATCATAGGGAGTTGGAGAAATTTTACAATTCTCATAGCCAAACCGGCTTAATATTTTCTCAGCATAATGGGATTGACTCAAAGTGATCCCATCCTCGTTCTTGATTAATTTAATATTCGAATAACATCTGCCTCTCCTAAGTCTTTCATATCAAAGCATCGAGATAAAAAGATTTGACCTCGTCAATTCTGGCGATGTTTGTTCCAAATATAAGTATGTCATCTACATATAGGCACAAGATCACTCCTTGACCCCCACCATAACGATAGTATACACATTTATCAAACTTCATTCACAACAAAGCCAGCGGATGTTAAAGTTTTATCAAATTTCTCGTGCCATTGTTTAGGTGCTTGCTTTAGACCATATAAGGATTTCAATAATCTACATACCTTATTTTCTGTCCGTAAATCACAAAACCATCAGGTTGATCCATATAGATTTCTTCCTCCAACTCTCCATTAAGAAAAGTGTCTTTACATCCATTTGATGGACATGTAGACCATAAGAGGATGCTAACGCAAGGAGCACTCGATGGTGGTTAGTCCAGCGACAGGAGAATAGGTATCAAAGAAATCTTCTCCCTCTTTCTGGTGTAACCCTTGGCCACAAGTCTTGCCTTGTACTTCTCAATAGTACCATCGGTCTTAGTTTCTTTTAAAGATCCACTTACATCCTACGTGTTTGCACCGATGGGACGATCGGTGATCTCCCAAGTCCCATTAGCCATGATAGAGTCCATCTCGCTACGGTTGCTTCTTTCCAATACTCGACATCGGAAGATGCATAAGCCTCTGAAAGGGTCTTTGGCACATCATCCACGAGGTATACAATAAAGTCATCACCAAAGGTTTTCTCAACCCTTTGTCTCTTGCTCCTCTGAAGAGCTTCGTGACTAGATTGTTATCCTCCTCGAGGATATCACATATTGGTTCGAGAGATGGTGGGAAGTTCGAAGTTTGATTATTTTCAATTTGAACATTCTCGGTTTGTGAAGTCTTGCTGCTATTCTCATAGGAAAATAATCCTCAAAGAATGAAGCATCTCTAGACTCCATTATTGTGTTAGCAATAATCTCAGAATTTCGATTTAACTACTAAAATCTATAGGCCGTGCTTTTATGAGCATATCCTAGAAAAATACAATCGATTGTTTTAGGTCCAAGCTTTCTCTTTCTCGCAATGGTATATTGACCTTGGCCAAACACCCCAAGTTCGCAGAAAATTGACATTGGTTTTCTCCCTTCCATCCCTCATATGGAGTAATATCACTCTTTTTAGTGATTACTGTTTAGGGAAAGTTCTTTGTCAATATAGCTTCCCCACCATGTCTTAGGCATACCAAAGACTCTCTAACATGGCATTAACCAAGTCCGTTAGTGTGCGGTTTTCCTCTCAGCTACCCCATTTGATTGGGGTGAATATGGTGGTGTAAATTCATGGACTATTCCATGCTCGAGCAGAATTGAGAAAATTCATGAGAGATGTACTCTCCTCCACGATCGGACCTTAGTCTTTTATTTTCTTCTCTAGTTGGTTCTCAACCTCGGCCTTATAAGTCTTAAAGTAGTATAAAGCTTCATCCTTAGTTTTTAGCAAATACACATAGCGATGGCGTGTTGCATCATCAATAAAAGTTAAAAATATCTTTTGCCTCCTTTTGTCAACAATCCATTTATTTCACACAAATCTGAATGAACAAGATCTAATGGTGCCAAGTTCTTTTAGTCCTCTAATCCCTTAAAGGGTTTGCGAGGTGCTTTGCTTGCACACATGTAGCACTTTGATCCTTTGACAATTTCACATTTGGAATTAAATCTAATCTGGACATTCTAGCAATACTATCAAAACCAATATGTGAAACGAGAATGCCAAATATTTGCCTCACATTTATTTAAACCAGTTGCAACATTCAGATTATAACAAGACTCTAAAGTACTTAGGCGGAACAAGCCTCCGCTCTCATAGCCTTTACCAACAAAATTCCCGAACTTAGACATTACAATTTTATTTGACTCAAAGACTAGCTTATAACCGTCCCTACATAGAGCAGAACCACTAACGAGGTTCTTGTTTATTGTAGGAGCATCTCGCACGTTCTTCAAGTGGGATGTCTTCCTGAAGTAAGCTTCAGTTCTACCGTGCCAACACCAAGAACAGAAGCATGCGATCCGTTTCCCATTATAGAACAATGCAAATTTTATAGAGAAAAAGACTGTTGCAAAGAAGTACAAATCCAACAAAACGAACAAGACAACTAGCTTTAAGAAGAAAACTGAGAAAAAGGATATGAAGAACATCACCTGCTTTGTGTGTGGGAAAAACGGTCATATGGCGAAAGACTGTCATTTCCGCAAAAGCAGAGATGGTGAACAGCCAAAGAAGAAGGTCATCAACGTGATCATAAAGCGAGGCCTCGACTTCGTGAGGGTATAGTAATTCTCTGTTGTTTTTTCAGCATGTCAATCCACTGATTGGTGGGTTGATACTGGTGCTAATGTTCACGTATGTTCTGATATTTCCTTGTTTTCTTCTTACTCTGATGGTGGTTAGTCTGGCGACAGGAGAATAGGTATCAAAGAAATCTTCTCCCTCTTTCTGGGTGTAACCCTTGGCCACAAGTCTTGCCTTGTACTTCTCAATAGTACCATCAGGTCTTAGTTTCTTTTTAAAGATCCACTTACATCCTACAGGTTTGCACCCGATAGGACGATCAGTGATCTCCCAAGTCCCATTAGCCATGATAGAGTCCATCTCTTCTGGATCGCTTCTTTCCAATACTCAGCATCAGAAGATGCATAAGCCTCTGAAAGGGTCTTTGGCACATCATCCACGAGGTATACAATAAAGTCATCACCAAAGGTTTTCTCAACCCTTTGTCTCTTGCTCCTACGAAGAGCTTCTGTGACTAGATTGTTATCCTCCTCAGGGATATCACATATTGGTTCAGAGATGGTGGGAAGTTCAGAAGTTTGATTATTTTCAATTTGAACATTCTCGGTTTGTGAAGTACTGCCTGCTATTCTCATAGGAAAATAATCCTCAAAGAATGAAGCATCTCTAGACTCCATTATTGTGTTAGCAATAATCTCAGGAATTTCTGATTTAACTACTAAAAATCTATAGACCGTGCTTTTATGAGCATATCCTAGAAAAATACAATCGATTGTTTTAGGTCCAAGCTTTCTCTTTTCGCAATGGTATATTGACCTTGGCCAAACACCCCAAGTTCGCAGAAAATTGACATTGGGTTTTCTCCCTTCCATCCCTCATATGGAGTAATATCACTCTTTTTAGTGATTACTCATTTAGGACGAGTTCTTTGTCAATATAGCTTCCCCCACCATGTCTTAGGCATACCAAAGACTCTCTAACATGGCATTAACCAAGTCCGTTAGTGTGCGGTTTTCCTCTCACTACCCCATTTGATTGGGGTGAATATGGTGGTGTAAATTCATGGACTATTCCATGCTCGTAAGCACTGAGAAAATTCATGAGAGATGTACTCTCCTCCACGATCGGACCTTAGTCTTTTATTTTCTTCTCTAGTTGGTTCTCAACCTCGGCCTTATAAGTCTTAAAGTAGTATAAAGCTTCATCCTTAGTTTTTAGCAAATACACATAGCGATAGCGTGTTGCATCATCAATAAAAGTTAAAAATATCTTTTGCCTCCTTTTGTCAACAATCCATTTATTTCACACAAATCTGAATGAACAAGATCTAATGGTGCCAAGTTCTTTTCGTCCTCTAATCCCTTAAAGGGTTTGCAGGTTGCTTTGCTTGCACACATGGTAGCACTTTGATCCTTTGACAATTTCACATTTTGGAATTAAATCTAATCTGGACATTCTAGCAATACTATCAAAACCAATATGACAGTAAACGAGAATGCCAAATATTTGCCTCACATTTATTTAAACCGGTTGCAACATTGATTATAACAAGACTCTAAAGTACTTAGCGGAACAAGCCTCCGCTCTCATAGCCTTTACCAACAAAATTCCGAACTTAGACATTACAATTTTATTTGACTCAAAGACTAGCTTATAACCGTCCCTACATAGAATGGAACCACTAACGAGGTTCTTGTTTATTGTAGGAGCATCTTCGCACGTTCTTCAAGTGGGCGGTCTTCCTGAAGTAAGCTTCTCTCGTACCAACACCAAGAACGAAGCATGCGATCCGTTTCCCATTATAGAACAATGCAAATTTTATAGAGAAAAAGATTGCAAAGAAGTACAAATCCAACAAAGCGAACAAGACAACTAGCTTTAAGAAGAAAATCGAGAAAAAGGATATGAAGAACATCACCGCTTTGTGTGTGGGAAAAGCGGTCATATGGCGAAGACTGTCATTTCATAAGCGAGAGATGGTGAACGACCAAAGAAGAAGGTCATCAGCGTGATCATAGGCGAGGCCTCGACTTGAGGAGGGTATAGTAATTCTCTGTTGTTTTTTCAGCATGTCAATCCACCGATTGGTGGGTTGATCTCGGTGCTAATGTTCACGTATGTTCGATATTTCCTTGTTTTCTTCTTACTCGATGGTGGTTAGTCAGCGACGGAGAATAGGTATCAAAGAAATCTTCTCCCTCTTTACGGGTGTAACCCTTGGCCACAAGTCTTGCCTTGTACTTCTCAATAGTACCATCGGTCTTAGTTTCTTTTAAAGATCCACTTACATCCTACTGAGTTTGCACCGATGGGACGATCGGTGATCTCCCAAGTCCCATTAGCCATGATAGAGTCCATCTCGCTTCTGATCGCTTCTTTCCAATACTCAGCATCAGAAGATGCATAAGCCTCTGAAAGGGTCTTTGGCACATCATCCACGAGGTATACAATAAAGTCATCACCAAAGGTTTTCTCAACCCCTTGTCTCTTGCTCCTACGAAGAGCTTCTGTGACTAGATTGTTATCCTCCTCAGGGATATCACATATTGGTTCAGAGATGGTGGGAAGTTCAGAAGTTTGATTATTTTCAATTTGAACATTCTCGGTTTGTGAAATCTTGCTGCTATTCTCATAGGAAAATAATCCTCAAAGAATGAAGCATCTCTAGACTCCATTATTGTGTTAGCAATAATCTCAGGAATTTCTGATTTAACTACTAAAAATCTATAGGCCGTGCTTTTATGAGCATATCCTAGAAAAATACAATCGATTGTTTTAGGTCCAAGCTTTCTCTTTTTCTGCAATGGTATATTGACCTTGGCCAAACACCCCCAAGTTCGCAGAAAATTGACATTGGGTTTTCTCCCCTTCCATCCCTCATATGGAGTAATATCACTCTTTTTAGTGATTACTCTGTTTAGACTTAAAGTTGTCAATATAGCTTCCCCCCACCATGTCTTAGGCATACCAGCACTCTCTAACATGGCATTAACCAAGTCCGTTAGTGTGCGGTTTTTCCTCTCAGCTACCCCATTTGATTGGGGTGAATATGGTGGTGTAAATTCATGGACTATTCCATGCTCAGAACAGAATTGAGAAAATTCATGAGAGATGTACTCTCCTCCACGATCAGACCTTAGTCTTTTTATTTTCTTCTCTAGTTGGTTCTCAACCTCGGCCTTATAAGTCTTAAAGTAGTATAAAGCTTCATCCTTAGTTTTTAGCAAATACACATAGCGATGGCGTGTTGCATCATCAATAAAAGTTAAAAATATCTTTTGCCTCCTTTTGTCAACAATCCATTTATTTCACACAAATCTGAATGAACAAGATCTAATGGTGCCAAGTTCTTTCGTCCTCTAATCCCTTAAAGGGTTTGCGAGGTCGCTTTGCTTGCACACATGGTAGCACTTTGATCCTTTGACAATTTCACATTTTGGAATTAAATCTAATCTGGACATTCTAGCAATACTATCAAAACCAATATGTGAAACGAGAATGCCAAATATTTGCCTCACATTTATTTAAACCAGTTGCAACATTGATTATAACAAGACTCTAAAGTACTTAGGCGGAACAAGCCTCCGCTCTCATAGCCTTTACCAACAAAATTCCGAACTTAGACATTACAATTTTATTTGACTCAAAGACTAGCTTATAACCGTCCTACATAGAAGCAGAACCACTAACGAGGTTCTTGTTTATTGTAGGAGCATGCCGCACGTTCTTCAAGTGGGCGGTCTTCCTGAAGTAAGCTTCGGTTCTACCGTGCCAACACCAAGAGCGAAGCATGCGATCCGCTTCCCATTATGACGGAGGAAGCCCTGTTGCTGGTAAGAAGAAAACAAGGAAATATCGAACATACGTGAACATTAGCACCGAGTATCAACCCACCAATCGGTGGATTGACATGCTGAAAAAACAACAGAGAATTACTATACCCTCCACGAAGTCGAGGCCTCGCCTATGATCACGTTAATGACCTTCTTCTTTGGTCGTTCACCATCTCTGCTTTGCGGAAATGACAGTCTTCGCTATATGACCGTTTTCCCACACACAAAGCGGTGATGTTCTTCATATCCTTTTTCTCGATTTTCTTCTTAAAGCTAGTTGTCTTGTTCGTTTTGTTGGATTTGTACTTCTTTGCATGATCTTTTCTCTATAAAATTTGCATTGTTCGACCGGAAATCTGGTGCATCTTTTGCTCTTGCCTTTTCTTCCACATCGAGGCGGCAATGAGATCTTCAACAGAAATCTCTTCCTCTTGTGTTTCAAGCTAGTGGCAAAATCCCGCCAAGAGCAGGAAGTTTGGCGACAATGCCCGACCACAAACTTAGGAGGCAACACACCCCGGATCGCAATCTCACCAACCAATAGCCGGAGATCATGAGCTTGTCCAACTATGGACTTAGCCTCATCCATGGTAAAGTCGAAGAATTGCTCACACATATAGAGCCAACGACACGCCTCGCCTCTGCATATTTGTGCTCTAGTGCATCCCACAACTCATGGCGGACTTATAGTCCATGTACACATCATAGAGCGATCTGCGGAATGGTGGAAGGCGACCAAGAGCAGTGTTGTTCGCATTATCGAATCGCATATCTTGGTCAATCAGAACGGATCGTGGGTGGATTACCCACCACGACCCAAAGACATGAGCGAACTTGGCTCTAGTCGCCATCTACGGAAATTCGACGGAAAACCTCTCGGGTTTCATAGCATCGAAGCTCGACCATAGTTGTGTTGCAACAAAGTTTACAATAAGGTTTCGGAATGTTAAAAATGAGGGCAATATTTTAATTCCAAATTTTATTAGAAGGCAAATATTGCAAAAGACTAATGATGCATAAAGCAAGATCGCTAGCGCACAACTCATTGTACTTCACAATATATGAAAACCGGGATGTAAACAAGTCTATCAATCACACAAGAGACTTACAGATGGGTCCGATGAAGAGCAGAAGCAAGCGCAGAGTTGATGCGATGCGAAACGTAGATGTCGCAGATCGACAAGCGGTCGCGAATCGCTGCCGAACTTATCGCCGCCCTCGCAAGTCTCCACGGCAAAGCAACGGTTCGAGATACCGCTTCCCTTCTTCACGGTGCACGCCGAGAAGAAGAGTCGGCAGGTTCGACGGCGCGCGATGCAGACAGATTAGAAGGAAGAAGAAATGGAGGCTATTCTTGTACACACTATGCCTTTGGGCGTCTCGGACATATATAGATGCGGTAATCGCGGAGTTAAGCGACCATTTACCCACGGTAGCGACACACTTAACCACCATTTACCCACGGTAATCGTCACACTTAACCGACCTTTTACCCATCGGTAATCGTCACACTTAACCGATCATTTACCCACTGTAAGCGCTCGTCATCATCACTCAATAAAGCTCGAAATTTAAACATTTGAATCTCATTCAAACAGAGAGAGAGATGCATGGTTCAGCAAAAATAAGGTGGACTTGGTTCGCCAAATGGCGTGCCACATCACGCACGCGATCGCGCGTCGCAAGTCACAAGTCACGCGATTTTCACGCGAAAATCTGTGACAGCTGGCAAGGCGTGCGTGCGTGTGTGTGTTTAGCCGAGCCCTCCTCATGCCATCCTCATCCATCCATGTGTTACATGTTTCAAGGAGTGGCAAGGACTCCACCTTATATGTTGGTCACTTCCACCTTGCCTTAGCAATATGGTACTAACCCATAAATGCTTTGGAATTATAGAAAATGGGCCTCACTCATATGGGCCAATTTCTAACAGACGACAGATCCAATCCTCGGGGGTGAGCTTCGGGCGCGCACGGAGCAGAGGTGGCTGCTGCAGGATCCGGGTCTGGCGGCGGCGAAGTCGACGTGCACAAGCGCGACAAAGACCGAAGACCGCGGTGACGAGGCGGCGGTCGAGGAGCCGGCGGTACTTGACGCAGAGATCCCCCGGGAGAAGGAGGCCACCCCTGGGAGTGGAGATCGCTCCTCCCGGGGGGGGGGGGGCGGCAGCAAAGAACGAGCGGAGATTAGGAGGCCGCGGTCACGGTAAATCTTAACTCTAATCTTGGCTCTGATACCATATTATGAATATTGTGTGTATGTATTTAGAGATTTAATAGGCTATATATATATATATAGTGTACAAGGTGTGTATACCATATACAGATAAGACAATACAAAAGACATATAAAAAATACAAAGAGATTCCTATCTCTAATATATCTCTAACAGAAACAACAGGCATCCCGAGTGAACTTGTATACGGCTACCTAATTAACGAAATCAAGGTTGACCAATTAGATGGCCAAGAGGCTGCCTGGGTAAGCAAACCAGAGTGCTTAAACTGAGGTGCCGTCCACTTGCATGCATACGACTATATGAGTTGAGTAATCCAAAGTCAGCTCGCTAGCCACGTCAAAGAAATGCATCCAGACTCCAGAGTTCCAGACAGTTAACAGCAGGACGGCTGACATACAGTGTGAATTTTACTAGAGTTATAGGATAAAATGGTACTGTTTTTCGACAAAATAGCAAAAATAGCTCATGCACGAATAAATTAGCAAAAATAACATTCGTTATTGCTATTTCCGTTCAAAATCACACTAAATGAGCCAAAAACTCATTTTACTACCCCTTCCTCTATTTAGTTATATTTGTCAACAGTTCACCATACTCACAAATTAAGGAATCACTAAATCTAATAAACGTTTTATGAAAAACGATTATACATACGCTTATTAAATGACATAACACAACCACTTAATAATTTTAAAACATTTAAGTATGAATATAAAGAGAAAAAATTGCAATAACTATACTTTATATTCCATCGACGTGTAAATATATTGAAACAGATACTTCCAAAATTAAAAATAAATATAGTGAGACAGAGGGAGGTAGAAAGAAATTAATGGCGCGCGTGGTGGTGGTGTACCGGTGTGCATGAGATGGGGGAAGATCCAATTGACCAGGTTCCATTTAGAGCTAATTAACTTTTTTGGGACCATATAGGCACTAGCTAGCTGCATTTTATTTGGTCTAAAAAACTGCATTTTATTTTAAAAACAGTCAAATGCTAGCCATCGTATTGCCTCGACCTCGAGATTCATGTCACCAAAACTATATGACACATTTACCCTTCCGGTATTCCGGTATATGACAAGCATGAATCAGGAACTATGACCCGTTCGGCTTGCAAGGTGACTAATTTAATGTGTTCCGTTTGTTTCGACAATTTTACCTTTTTCGTAAGAAAAAATAATTAGGAACAGTCAGGATGAAGGAATGTAAAGGCATGGAAAGAGCCAAAAGTATCAAACTACTTGTGTGTAGTTCGGCTTTACATAGCAAATGTATGTCATGAAGATGAGTGGTTGAGGTCCTGTTGGGAACAAATGATTTTTTTTTACATAGATCCTGTTTGGTCCAGCGGCGAGGCTTCTTCTTCTCAGTGGTAATGCCTGATCTGCATCGCGCTCCCGACTCCCGACGTCTGCTCGCCGATTTTCAACGGTGTGAACTTTCGTTGGGTTCGATCTCGGGCCCTTCTCCGCTGGCTCATCTTCGGGCGTGACGATCCGGGACCTTTCTCCGCCGGCTAGCATGACGACGGAGGTGGCGCGGTGCAGATCCAGATTTGGCGCAGTTGGTAGAGATCGCGACGGCTCGGTGGCGGTGGCTCGTGCGGTGCTCGGCTCTTCCCCTGTGCACGGTTGTTAACCGACCGACGCGTGGGCTGCGGTGGACGTCGTCTTCCTTCGTGCTGGAGGCGGTTGGCTGATGGGGATATTGTGGTCATCATCTTGGCGATCTGGACTTCATTGGTTGGATCCAGCGACAAGGTCGTGCTATGGCGTGGTCTTAGAGCGCTGGTACCTTTGACCCGGGGTGAAAACTCTTAATCTGGTCTTCGCTGGTTGGATCCGGCAATGGCGTCGACTTGAGCGGCGTTACCTTCTTGAAGGCGTTGCTTTGCAGCAGCGGTACCTGAGCTCCGGAGTGAAAACTCCTGATCTGATCTTCGCTGGTTGGATCCGACGATGACGACACGAGTCATATCCCTTCTTGAAGGCGTCGCTACAGAGACTAGTCCATCATCACCTTTTTGTTGCGCATCTGCTATTCGCGTGTGGACGATCTCCTGATTGGTCCCAGAGGCGGGGCTAGGTGGTTTTTTTAGACTAGCCTTTGTATAACAATTTGTTTGTTATTGTTGGCTTTTGGCCTTTTTTGTTTTAAGCTTTTAGCTGATGGTGGTGTAATGGTTGTGTGCATCTCTAGTTAGTGCAGAGGCCGAGAGTTGTACTTCTATTATCTAAAAAAATGGTCTAGTTACTATTTTTTCAAGGCAATATATGACCCCAAGGGCTATTTACTCTAGATTTAAATTGAAAGTTCAGTACAACCACCCGGTGGTTTACAAAAGCGGCATAAAAAAGTGCATAAATTATATAGTAGTCCCTAGATCTAAGAAGAAAGGACTAAAATGAAAATGTTAATTGCATCCAAGCCGTTGAATAGCAACAAGTGACTTCGTCGATGAAGGAGAAGCTCAGGTCACCGAACCATGGACTCCTTACCTTGAGAGCGATCTGGCCTCGACTCTACCTCTACGTGTGCATTTGTCGGCGATCTTCGGCGGCGAACATAATAAAGGGGCCTCCTTTTGTTAGGGGTTGACCGGGGGGCTGCACGATCTGTGACAGCGACAAGCGCTGACGATCTACTCGGCAAACTCCTGATATCCACTAGGAACATAGGTTGATGGGGTCTGCAACCCCTGCTGCGGAGCTCATGGAGAGATCTTGGAGATGTGGACCTAGAGTTTTGCAGCAAAAGGGAAGGGGATATGCGACATCCGGGAGAGACCGGCGTGCTGGCAAGGTAGGAGATAAACTCTAAGGCCACAAAGGGGCGATCATTTGGGGAGGGGGACTCACCCGGGGCCAAGCGCCGGCAACGAGGAAAACTACCAGCGAGAAGGTGGTGCAGGACAACATGTCCTAGAGAGTTCATGAGTAAAGAAGACCTTGGAATCACCGAACGCCAAATTAGAAGAGGCTGGACCACCCATGCGCCTCTGCCTGATCGCGGCTGTGCGCCACCTCCAGGCCGCACGCCTCTAGCCGACCGCACCGAGCGATGCCTCGTGTTGCGGCCACACACCACCTCTGGGTTGCCACGTCGGAGCTGGAGAGGGTTCAGCGAAAAAGAAGATGGACGGTAGGAGCTCAAGCCTTGGTGGCACTGACGATCAAGAAAATATCTCCACAAAATGTACAAGGAAACTACAGCTAGATCTAAAGGTGCAGGGTTAAAGAAGACCTAAAAGACTACTACTACAGCTAGAAGGGCAGGTCCCCTCCCCTCACGCCGCCGATGAGAACGCAGGCCACCGAAGATGGGAGAGGAGGGGCAGATCTGAGGGAGTTTGGAGAGAGAGAGAGAGAGAAAGGTGCAGAGCTCTCTAGGCGCTCTCCTAGTTATTGTCAAGGTTGTTGAGATCACGACCTGGGTCGTGGGATCTTACGTTCCTACGGTGCTAAAATGACACGGATCGTTATATGGATAGGAATTCATAAAATCGTGATCCTGGAAGTAGGATTGCGTAGAATCAGGTAGGATCGTTAGGATTGTGCTCAAGATCGGGTAGGATCTTGATCATAACAACAAACTATATCAGTATATAAAATTTTATTTTACCTATTGCTAATTTAGGTTACAATAGTTTATTTTACTTTTTTTTTGCTATTTACATGTTGTTCTAAGGTTTAAAAAATGTTACCATTAATATATTGGATTTTAAATGATTAGTTTACTAAAAATGGTAAAAAAAATGTTTTATAACAAGCTTAATTGCATGTAAAATGAATAAGTGTACCCGAATTTATGAAACTAAATTCAAAACAAAAATCTACTATAGCCCTGCATGCCTCAAAATATAATTCAAATTTTATATAAAATATATATACTTTTACATATCTAATAGAATCATGTTGCTACGATCCGATCCCGTCAACCCAAAATGATCCCACCTAAGATGGTGGTCCTACCAATCTTAGTTACTGTTCTAGTCTGGAGTCTTCCGAGTTCCGACGCAGCTAATCATCTGGACTCGTACTTCGTGTCACAAAGCTAATGTACATGGCCAACGATGTGGATTGGCAAGGAAAATTTTGCCGATTGTCATTGGTAAAAAGGGAAAAGTCAAGACACATGACTGCGACGAAGCTGGTAGAGCAAGTAGTAATGAAATCGAAGATTCCTCTTGATGAAGGACTACAGGCAGATTCGTCGGGTGCCTTTAGAGTTGAGACCAGAGCAAGGTAAGTAATACTAGTATTTGCTTTACTAATTACCATCGTGTCTTGACAAGAAGCAAGAAACGCCTCCTTCTGCCCGAGTGGTTGAGCATTGGGTGCTCGTTGTCCAGTCCCAACTGGACTGACCTAGACCAGTCCAATGGGGTCGACCTCAGGGACATTGTGGCTACGGAGGTGGCAGCTCCAAAGGCCCCATTTTTCATTCCCTAACTGGGAATTCACCTATTAGGGAACGGGGATGGGGTTATTTCTTCCCTACGGGGATACTAATATGCAAATACAATTCCTCATCGGGTGAAGCGGGGATGAGGACGTTCCCCTACTCCCCATCCCCGTTACCCACATGGGCCCCCGATAAGACACGTAGGCCACTAGCCCAGTACCGCACAACCCGATAAGACGATAGCTAGATAATCTTATTTGCATCCTTTACTTTCCAGATACTAATTAATCAAAAAAACATTGTTATTTTAGTATTGCATGTGAATATTCATACTCATTTTATAACATTATGAATCTTATTTTCTCTTCTTCCAGGATCTAACTTGCGGGTATGGGTCCTCGTGGGGCCCGATAACCCGATGGGGATGGGGACGAGGGGAGAATAGTACCCGAGGACGGGGATGGGGATGGGGACAGGGAATTTTCCGTCTCTCGGGGATAGGGATGTTCCACCACTCCCCGACGGGGAATGGCCCCGTTGCCATCCCTAGGCTGACCAGGTCGCGGTGCAAGCCGGTGACGGACAACTCAGCTAGAACTCGCTGGATAGAACACAGGGGACGGCTGGCCAGGAGGAAGAAGGACAAAAGTGTCTAAAAGTGGCAAAAATCTGAATAGCCATGTTTTGGAGTGATAAAATTCCAATTTCATGTTTTGGAGTGACATTTTTCAAATTGCCACCTTTTAGAATGGCATAGATCCAATTTTGACACCAAACTCAGGGCTAGATATTTTTCATTTTTTGTGAGAATTTTTAGCATATTTCTATTTTTTCTAGGAGACGTTTAGCTATACATCATCGGTTTTTTAATTATATATAGAACTCTTTATTATCTTTTTAGTTTAAATATATGGAAGGTAACATATAATGCTTGTGGATTAATCATGATTAGGGTACATCAAACTAATGGCTACATGTTTTTATTTTTGTGAGAATTGCTAGCATATTTGTCTTTCTTTTAGAGCGTTTAGCTACGAATCATTATTTTTTATTTTAACAAGATTTGTTTGAGTAGCAAATTTTTGTTAGCCTTAATTAGGCTAAGGTTGTATTTACGGATTAAGGTTGCTATTCGAGTGCTTTAATTTCATGGCAACTTGAGTGTGATTGTGTTGTCTCATATTGGTACATAAATGGATGCATGATATTACCTAAATATTGTTACTTTTGTTAGTGATCTTCTATTACCAGCACACATCAGAGGTATAAATGGTTTCGTTTGCTAAGTTATCTACTTAATATACTTCAGCTATCAAGTAATGTGTTGGGATTCTCATTATGCCAAATTAGTGATGCCCCTGATTTCAGTTTGATTTTTCTTTTATGTGCAATCGTGTCAAAAACTATAATATTTAATTTGGCTAATTCTGTAGTGGTATGTGTTGGTAAGTTTATATAATGATTTTCTCCATAGATATATTTATACTCAATAGGTTTGGAAGTGATTAGTGAAATATTTTTGAAGAAGATAGGTGAAATTTGCAATAACAACAATTTGATTATTTATTATGTTGATGCACCCTCATAATGGTTTTATCCCTTGAGAGCTTCTTAATTATGCTAAGTACATAGATGAAATTTTGGACTTATTCGTTTTATGTACTTTTTGCGAGGGCAACCAAGGCATTGTCCAACAAGTTTCTATAGTTCCACAGGAAGCTTGCATTATCTACGATACTGCTAGGTATAGGCGTATAGCCTGCTCAAGTTACTTTGAAATCATTCATTCTCATGTAGTATCCCACTTCATATACTTCAGTTCTGATGTTGTTGCACTGTTGAATGGTCAAGATCATTGGAAGACATGAGTGTTATGGACTCGTACTGGGGACAAACCTACAGTCGTCGTCACAAGCCTCGGGGACCAGCAGCGTTGTCGATTCAGACTTCGGTTGCAAAGACACGTCAATGCGAGAATCCGCAGAGTACGGTTCGGAGCATAATTCAAGTAGAACTCTGAACTAGTCCGTATCCCTTACAATGAATAGTTACCTTACATTGAATAGTTTCCTTTTGTAAGTTACTTTCCGAGTTGGTTACAGATTGTAGAACTGTCTCTATAAATATAAGGAGACAACATATTTTGAGGGGAATCAATAAAGTTTACTCCAAAGAAGTTGCACACTCGAGCCTCCGTCGCGGCACAGAATAAATCTAGTCGTGATTTGGAGGGCGCCGCCCATTCCACGAACCACGTTACCTCCTCCGTTCCCATCCGCAAGCCCATAAACGCCTGCTTCCTCCTCTTGAGCAACACCGGAAGCCTAGCCACATCAATTTGGTATCAGAGCCTACCACCGCGCATACCTCGCTGCCTTCGAATCCACGACCGAGTATGAACGAAACCAAGTCTCTCGATGATCTGAGCTTGCAGCTTGACAAGATGCTCAAGCAGATCATTGGCGAAAACAAGCAGTACGAGAAGAACTCCAAGAGCTACACAATCAGCAAGCAGCCAACGCGGCGGCCACTGCAGCACTCCAAGCCAAAGAAGCTCCAGAATTTTTGGCCAAACGGAAGCCATCTCAACCGATTGGGGCTATTGCCGGCAGAGAAGGAAGGGACGAAGAGCGACATGGTGCACCACGATACCATAAGCTCAATTTTCCGACCTATGATGGGGAAGAAGATCCATTGCCCTGGCTTAACAGATGCGAACAATTTTTTCGCGGCCAAAGGACAATGGAAGAAGAGAAGGTTTTGCTTGCATCTTATCACCTCACAGGCGTTGCTCAGCAATGGTTCTACCAGCTAGAACGGGATGAGGGTGTACTAGCTTGGCCGAGATTTGCTGATTTTGTGAACATGCGCTTCGGCCCTCTCATCCGCAGTAATCCATTGGGAGAATTAGCGCAACTACGACGTACCGGATCCGTGGAAGAATATCAACGCTAGTTCTTAGCTCTCCTTTGCCGTGCTAACCCACTTTCGCCGATGCAACAAGTGCAACTTTTTACCGCTGGCCTTTTGAAGCCTTTACGTATTGATGTAGAACTACAACACCCGACAAACTTGTAGACAGTCATGAGCCTTGTAAGAGCATACGAAGTGCGAATCCAAGAGGAACCTGTGGAACTAAAGAACTCAGTGCAGCAGAAACAACCAGTGACGTCGGCTCCAATTCCTGCTCCAAGTGCTCGGCCAAGCCCAGGACCCCCACAGCCGACGATGGTGGCTCCACCACCGAGTATTCGCTCCACACCACCGCGATCCAAGTTCCGCCATCTATCCACTGAGGGGATGGCCGATCGCCGCGCAAAAGGGTTGTGTTACAATTGCCCGGAAAAATTTCACAGAAACCACACTTGTTCAATGAAGGGAATATATATGTTGGAAATTGATGACGAAGCTGCAGTCGATGAACCAGTCGAACAGGACGAGATCTCATTACATGCTCTCACTGGAATTCGGGCGAGCCGCACCATGCAACTTCAAGTCAACATAGCTGGACAGAAGGTGCTCGCGCTGGTGGACTCAGGCTCCACACACAATTTCATTGCCGAGGGAACCGCGCGTCGCCTGGGACTGGCCTGTGCAGCTCGCAATGGATTGAGTGTAGCCGTCGCTAATGGCGACCACATCACGTGCGGGACGCTATAACGACGTCATGTTATCCATCAACGAGGAAGAATTTTGCATCGATTTCTTTGCCATACCGCTGGATGCCTTCGAGTTGATCCTTGGAGTCCACTGGTTGCGGGCGTTGGGTCCGATCATTTGGGATTTTGAACTGCTCTCCATGTCGTTTTGGCACGTTGATCACCGCGTCTTATGGCGAGGCTTGGCGGCACCAGAACAGCTGCATACACACAATATTGTCGGGGACGATATCATGTTGGCCTTATAAAACGAGTTTGCCGATCTCTTTGAACCACCCCGAGGTTTACCACCGGTGAGGCGCCACGACTACCGAATTAACCTGAAGCCACACACGGCAGCAGTGGTTGTCTGCCCTTACCGATATCCGCAACTGCAAAAAGATGAAATAGAGAAACAATGTGAAGATATGCTCGCACAGGGGATCATACGGGACAACACATCGGCATTTTCCTCACCTGTCTTGCTTGTTAAGAAACATGATGCGTCCTGGCGATTCTGCGTTGACTACCGGGCCCTCAATGAGCAGACTATCAAAGATAAGTTTCCCATCCCAGTTGTTGAAGAACTTCTCGATGAACTAGAGGGATCCAAATTCTTCACTAAGCTTGATCTCCGCAGCGGATATCATCAAGTACGTATGTGCCCAGAAGATGTGGAAAAGACAGCCTTTCGCACTCATCATGGTCACTTTGAATTCTTGGTAATGGCTTTCGGATTAACCAATGCACCGGCCACCTTCCAGTCTCTCATGAACGAGGTTCTCAAACCCTACCTTCGAAAATTTGTACTTGTGTTTTTCGACGACATTTTGATCTACAACACATCTTGGGCGACACATCTCCAGCATGTCCGAGCAGTCTTTCAACTTCTCCGACATCATCAGTTGGTCCTTAAGCGTTCGAAGTGTTTTTTCGGTATGACATCTGTGGCTTATTTAGGCCATATCATCTCGGGCAATGGCGTCGCTATGGATCCGACAAACTGGCCGCTGTGGCCGATTGGCCCCTTCCGAAGAATGTCAAAGCACTGAGAGGATTTCTCGGACTAACCGGTCATTATCGCAAGTTCATTCAAAATTATGGCGTCATCGCGGCTCCCTTAACAAAGTTGCTCAAAAAGGAGTCGTTTGGATGGTCCGCGGAGGCCACATGTGCGTTTGACGCTCTCAAATTGGCCCTTACGTCTGCACCCGTTCTGCAGCTGCTCGATTTTGTGAAACCATTTATGGTCGATTGTGAAGCATCCGGAACGGGCGTGGGCGCGGTTCTGCATCAAGGCGAGCGGCCCATTGCATTTTTCAGCAGAGCGGTGCCACCTCATCATGCAAAGTTGGCGGCATATGAGCGGGAGCTTATTGGTCTCATCAAAGCGGTCCGTCATTGGCGACCATACCTTTGGGGGCATGAATTCACCATCCGCACTGATCATTACAACCTTAAGTACTTACTCGATCAACGCTTGTCCACGATACCGCAGCATCATTGGGTAAGCAAGTTGTTTGGTTTTGATTTCTCTGTGGTTTTTCGGCCAGGCAAGCAAAACGCTGCTGCAGATGCACTCTCTCGTCGTGATGAAGGTCTCTCAGTGCATGCACTGTCGTCGTCGATTCAGTTTTTGACCGGTGCGCCTTTGAAGTGGCGAGACACCGAATCGTCGCCTTGCGTGATAAAGTTCTATCGGGCCAAGCTGAGGACGGGTGGAGTTTTGTCGATGGCTTACTGATCTATAAAGGGCGCATCTTTATCTCCGCATCATCGTCATTATGGCCACTACTACTTGCTGATGCGCACAATGCTGGACATGAAGGTATCCAAAACACCTTACATCGTTTGAGACCTTCCTTTCACAGCCCTACTTTGTCCAAATTGGTACGGGAGTTCGTTGCCGGTTGTATTGTTTGTCAACGCAATAAAACAGAACATCTCCACCCAGCTGGTCTCTTACAACCATTGCATGTGCCTACTACAATTTGGGGGGACATTTCTATGGACTTCGTAGAAGGTCTTCCGAAGGTACACGACAAATCTGTCATTCTTTCAGTGGTGGATCGCTTCTCCAAATACGCACACTTCATTACATTGGGTCATCCGTATACGGCCAGTTCTGTTGCTCGTGCATTCTTTGATGAGATTGTGCGTCTACATGGTATTCCATCTTCCATCGTAAGTGATCGCGATCCCATCTTTACAAGCAATTTTTGGCGTGAACTGTTTCGGTTATCCGGTACTAAGTTGCATTTGAGCTCAGCATTTCATCCACAATCGGATGGCCAGATAGAGGTTGTGAATCGAGTTATTGCTATGTATCTTCGCTGCTTATCAGGAGATAGACCCCGCAATTGGGTACAATGGTTACCCTGGGCCGAATTTTGTTATAACTCTTCCTATCAAACGGCTCTGAAGACTACTCCTTTTCGTGTCGTCTATGGTCGGGACCCTCCAGCCTTGATTGCTTATGATTTTGGAGTGGCTCGTGTGGCTGCTGTGGATACTCAACTTCGTGATCGGGATGAATTCCTATCCGAGATTCGCGACCGTCTTTTGCAGGCTCAAACGCGCATGAAGGAGCAACATGATCCTCAACATCGCGATGTTACATTTTCAGTTGGACAATGGGTCTGGCTGAGGTTGCAATATCGGCCCATTACAACAGTTTCATCACAGCCTCGGTCAAAACTTGCTCCCAGGTATTATGGTCCTTTTCGCATCTTGGACAGGATCGGTTCGGTTGCTTACCGTTTGGAATTGCCGGCTCGCGCTCGCATACATAATGTGTTTCATGTAGCACTGTTAAAAGCACACAGAGGTGATCCTCTTGGACATTTGATAGCCTTACCACCCATATTGCATGGTCGAGTTGTTCCTACTCCGAAGAAGATCATTAAGTCTCGTCTACGTCGAGGGATTTGTGAGTTGTTGGTTCATTGGCAGAGTCTTTCCTCTGTGGATGCTACTTGGGAACCCCTCACCGAATTTCGTAGTCGCTATCCTGAATTCCAGCTCGAGGACGAGCTGATTCTCAAGGAGGGAGGAAAGTTATGGACTCGTACTAGGGACAAACCTACAGTCGTCGTCACAAGCCTCGACCAAAGCGGTATTTATCGATTCGACTTCGGCCGCAAAGACACGTCAATGCAAAATCCGGCAGTAGCACGGTTCAGGCATAATTCAAGTAGAACTCTGAACTAGTCCGTGTCCCTTACAATGAATAGTTACCTTACATTTAATAGTTTCCTTTTGTAAGTTACTTTCCGAGTTGGTTACAGATTGTAGAACTGTCTCTATAAATATAAGGAGACAACATATTTTGAGGGGAATCAATAAAGTTTACTCCAAAGAAGTTGCGCAGCTCAGAGCCTCCCATCGCGACGGCCGAATCGTCTAGTCGTGATTTGGAGGGCGACTGCCCGCTGTTCCCTGAACCTCGTTACCTCCTCCGTTCCCATCCGCAAGCCCTTAAATGCTTGCCTCCTCCTCTTGAGCAACACCGGAAGCCTAGCCACATCAATGAGCTACCTTCGAGTATTCAGACAGATGTTGCACTGCTGAATAATCAAGATAGAGCTTATTTCAAATCTTCAGGCAGACTAGCAAACGGTTTGTTGTGCTTTACTACTAAATTGTGTTGATTTTGTGTACTTTTACGTCATATGTGACAGAGAGATTTAAGGGTTTTTATTTCACTTATCTTAGTGGCACATGGTTGGGAGAATTGTGGTATTGGGTCTAGTATCTTTTTCTTTCTACCAAGAGGTATAGCAGCACCCTAGTTTCTTTGGAAATGACAAATCCGATGGATTATTATGTTTCTCCTCCAATTCCAATCTAAAACATGCATTACAAACTTCATAATTATTTCATATCCAAATTATGTAGCAATACCCCTAGTGTTCAAATATTTATTTCAGTTGATATTTTCCTCCACCTATACACTGTTTGTTGCAGATGAAAGGTAGTGTCGTCATTAAAGAGTTCCTAAATAGGTTTAGATGGAAGACAAAAGAATTGTTGCCACGCACCATAATGTTTATATAGTATGGATCGACAGATTGCTGAATAAGCTACAATCCCAAAAACCGGGGAGATTACATGCGTACAAGTTTGTTACAACTGTGTAGATTACAAACCGAAGTATAGCAACATCATGTCTATCTATCTCAAGCCTTATCTCCTAAACTGATATTTTCAATAGCCTCCCTCAATCCAAACTTGCCATACAAGACTGAGATTGTTTTTAAGGATCGGGAACTATCAATTTGGTAGTGGTTTTGTGAAGATATCCGTGACTTGGTCTTGAGATGATATGAACCTAATGTCGAGCAGCTTCTGAGCCACTCTTTCCCTAACAAAGTGGAAATCTACCTCAATGTGCTTTGTAAGCGCATGAAATACTAGATTGGCCGACAGTTACGTGGCTCCAAGATTGTCACACCATAGGCTCAGTGGTCTGTCCTGAAAAATACTGAGCTCTCTGAGTAGAGATTGTAGCCACACAAGCTCCGCAGTAGCATTTGCTAAACTTATATTCAGGCTTCGTGCTTGAACAATAAATTGTGTTTTGCTTTCTAGAGCTCCAGGATATCAAGTTCTGGCCAAAGAACACTGCATACTCGCCTGTGGATCTCCTGTCATTAGGGCACCCTGCCCAACCGGCGTCTGAAAAAGCAATGAGTAAGTTAGTGTCTGACTTCTTGATTTCCAGCCCGCTACCAATGGTTAGCTTTAGATATCGAAGGATTCTCTTCGCGACACTCCAATGAGAGCTGGTTGGCGTAGTAAGAAACTAACAAACCTTGTTAACTGGATATGAGATCATGTCTAGTCAAGGTCAGATATTGCAATGCGTCTGCCATACTTCTGTAGTTTGATGCCTCTGTAGCTGACAACAGACTTCCCTCTATCCTTGATAACCTTTTGGTAGCAGCCATTGGAGTCGTAAACGGCTTGCAGTTTGCCATGTTCGCCCGGTTCAACAACTCAGTTGCATACTTGCACTATGTCAACATCAAACCATCATGTTTTCTAATAACTTTAATACCAAGAAAGTAGTGAAGATTATTGAGATCCTCCACAGCAAAGTCTTTTTGAAACTATTCAAGTAGGGAATTGACAGCCCGGGTTGACGAACTTGCAACTATGATGTCATTAATATAAATTGACATGACAATGACTATGTTGGCTTCATGGAAGATAAACATGGATGTGTCAGTTTTTGATGGAACAAATCCCAATTCTTGAAGCTTGGAACTCAGTCTTGCATACCGGGTTTGTGGTGCTTGCTTGAGTCCATATAACACCCTGTCAAGACGACATATATGACACGGATAGTCCTTGTCCTCATACCCAAGTGGCTGCTTCATGTACACTTCTTCAAGGAAGTCATGCAAGAAGGCATTTTGGACGTCCAACTGTCGTAGTTCCCATCCTCGAGATATTGCAATGGAGAGTACAAGTCGAATGGTTGTTGGCTTCACAATGGGACCGAATGTATCCTCATAGTCTTCGTATCGTTGTTTGAATCCTTAAACAACTAATTGCACCTTGTATCTATCAGTATTGCCATTCGCTCTTCTTTTAATCTTGAACACCCGCTTGAAGTCAATCACATTAGCTCTTGGCTGTGGTGGTACCAATCTCCATGTTTTGTTCTCTAGGAGTGCACCAAACTCAACGTCCATTGCACTTCTCCACTTGGGATCTTGCATGGTGTCAAGGTGACTGCTAGGTTCAACATCTGCACCTACATAAGCAATGAGTGCTCGGCGTCCATCACTGCTATACCGAACCATGCCATCCATGAATTCTTTTGTCATCTTGGTATTGTCACACAACCTTGTGCACATAGAATGTCGTGACTCTTCTTCCGCATCTACGGTGACACCTATTGCAGATGATGTAACAACTACTATGGCAGACGCAGACTCTACCGCAACAGGGCTAGTAGGCACACCAATACATGTCGTGGCAAGAGCAGCTAACGCGGTAGGCAAGAGTTGCCAACTGCTGCCATGGCAGGCGTGGCAGGTGGAACGGCAAGAACGACTGGCATGGTTGCTGGTGCAAACACGATAGTGTTAGAGTTTAAAGCAACACCCTATTCTCGATCTCCTGGTCTCACTTGCTGTGAGAACTCTGCGGGAACATGATTAGTATGCCCAACAGGAGAATGATTACCCATATGTTGATCTGCACAAGATGACACTAGGGAGGATGGAACGGGTAGGAGGATGGATTCTGGAGTAAGAGGAGTTGTAGTGCTCGAAGACAAAGTATCACCCGCAAAAGGAAAAACATGCTCATCAAAGGTTACATCGCGAGATACATATATGCGACCGATGGTGGTATCTAGACACTTATAACCCTTATGCATGGAGTTATAGCCAATGAACACGCAACGAGAAGACCGAAACTGAAGTTTACGATCAGTATAGGGACGAAGATGTGGCAAGCAAGTGCATCAAAAAGTTCTAAGCATATTGTAATCAGGTTTGGTTCCAAAGAAACACTAAAAAGGAGTAGAATTGCCTATGGTTCTACTAGGAAGGCGATTGTTAGGATGATATCAGTTTCGAACACTTCATCGCCAAAACAGAGGGGAGTGGATGCATGTCTTGATTTCTACTATATGGCGGTGCTTGTGCTCAGCAGATGCGTTCTGTTGGTGATTGTGTGGGCAAGAAACCTGGTGAGAAATCCCAACTTCTTTGAAGAATGAGTTGAGTTTTTTATATTCCCTACCTCAGTTTGATTGTAAAATATTTCGGTTAGGAAGGCTCTCAACATTGGATTGAAACATCAAGAAAGTTTTAAAGACATCTGATTTATGCTTCAAAAGATAGAGCCAAGTAAACTTTCTGAAATCAGCAATAAATCTCACATAATATTTAAGCCTCTAGAAGATGTACGAGAGGACCCTAAACATTCGTGAATACAAGATCAAGCACTACTACAGAAAATGACATCACAGACGGTTCGGAACCATCATCATAGATGGTTTTTGAACCGTCTGCATTTGTGTGTCTGTGATAACAAGCGGTTATCACATACGGTCTTTGAGCCGTTTGTGATAGTTCATTATACCTAACTATTTTTTTTGGCTAGCCTCAAGAATTGCTAGTCGTGTCCTCTAAAAACAAGCAAGCAGAAAACAGATATATCACAGTGGAATCAATTGTTGACAACTCAAAGTGATCATTTACGACTCAAAATCAATTACAAAAGAATGTGTTCATCAAGTATTGTCGCTAGAGTCACAATTGAATTACAACTACTCAAAGTGAATTACAATTGAATCAATTGTTTGAAGGTGGTTCAACGATGTTGACGGAGTGAAACTCTCCGCTGGCGCTAACGATCCCCATCTTGATGAAGCTGCAGAGCTATCCTCAAACATCCGAGATCTCAGTCACAACGAGTGCATCTAAATCTATGTTCAAGCCCTATCGCTAGCAGGAGTGATATTTATCGGTATTACGTGAATGTAGAACTTGATTGTACACACTTACAATGTCCAGCATTGTAGAAGTGAGGCGTCGAGGGAAGTGAGGTTGAATAGGTCAAATAAGTCGTTGAAACCCATGACGAAATGGCCCGACTAGTGGAGGAAATGTTCCTTCGTGTATCTGACGATGATTCCAAAATCGCACCCTTTCTCTTTGGTCTTCCGCATGTACCAGAGATGCAAAGACTGGCAACCAATTCCAGCGCGGGCTAATACTGTGCCAGGAGCCAACGGACTTCGAGGAAGAATTCTTTGGGCTTGGGAGGCACCTTAATATTCTTCGATTTCGATTTGGCCTTAACGACTCTCCCGCTACACGTCTTCCTGTGAGACGACTCGGGAACCGATACGGCGACACGCTTTTCTTGCTCCTTCGACGTCTTCTCCACGAGAACCGATGAGGCGGCCTTTTGAAGTGAAGGTTGAGGTGGAGTCATCGAAGGTCCTGTTAAAGATGCATGGTCGTGTCGAGAGGGCGGCACTACATGGTTTAGGGCGATGCCCTTCTTGGGCTACTGGATAAAAGGGTACCTGGCCTCCCCTAGTGTTCTTATTTCTTCGTTTGGGTGAATCTCCAGCGGGACAACCATGAAATTGTCATGTACCATGTCCACCTAGACCCTAGCGTAACCCTACGTCACCTGGGCACCGTGCTGCATTGTCCCTTCCTGGCATGGATACGCCATCCCCTACCCAGCCTCAATAGACATGGACCCAACTATCCTCACTTGGAGCGTGTAGGGCGTCGGCTCCTACAAAATGATACACAATTAGCTAAGACGTCATGTAGGTCTATCTTTAGAGCATTCCATAGATGTACATTACCTTGATGTCGTCAATAGGTAATTTGACGTCATGTTCAGAATTTTGCATGTACGCGACACTACTCCGATGTTGAGGAGGACTGGCTCCCAAAATAACGGGGGTGGCTTGCGACTGATTGAGGAGTACTTGATTCAATTGATCCTGCAATTGTTATCTGTCCTTGAAATTTTGCAGTAAGCACCTGTTCCAACTGATCGTCGTACTCGGCCTTGGATCTCTTCCTACTCATATATGTGCAGTAGTTGTCTGTGAATTCATGCCTCCAAGGTACGTAAATCCCAATGCCTCGCGTGCGACTCGAGTGCTCCTTGTTTCCCAGGGCCGTAGATAGTATATCCTTCTCCCTGTCTGCTTCGAACGAGCCTTGGGAAGATGCAGAAGTCAATGCGTGCTGCAAGAGGTCATCATGTTATTATAGACAGTAAGAAGTTATGGACTTATTAACAATTAGGTAGTTCGACATATTTACCAGACGTTGGAACACTTCCTTGTCTGCTGGGTTTATGAAAAAGATGTCGCCCGAAGACGTGGTTGATGCCCTCGCTCTTAACTAGGTTCGAGCACGCTCGTTTGTGATATCAGCAAATGGCCCTGTTGCCTTCTCATCCTCCGCCGTCCATTGCATGGTTTTACCCGCGTACCCAGCGGTGCTGAGTTTGTGGGAGTGAATGTTTTGTGCCTAGAGAGCTTTGTGCAGTGGCGGATCTAGAAAAAAAAACAACCGGATGTCCCCATATATATCATCACATATGTATAATATCACTGAGCTTATGTTACGGGGTGCACACCTATATATACAAAAGACTTTGATAAGGTAAAATAAAATCGGACCCAGTGTACTGTGCACCAAGCCTCACTTGGATCCGTCCATGACTGTGTAATGTTTGATGGAACTACGAGTCTATGAACTATGAGCCTACGAAATATAGTCTATGATTATGTTGCTTGGTTGGGAATTATGCCAAATGACAACAAACTCTTGGAAATGGTGACAGGGGATGTACTAAATCTGCAATATCTTGGATGAGATCATGATATTGTTATTTTTTTAATCCAACGTCAATATGGGTAGTTGATGAGCGGATGACCCGAGCTGGGTACTAATTAACCAGCAATTCTTGTTAGAAATGTCTCGAGCTCTCGGTAACCTACGTTGTGAAAGGGGATGTGATATGATGTGCTAAACCTACAGATTTTGGATGGGATGATCATCGTTGTTTCAAGATGGGCAGTCGAAGAGCAGACCATGACCAGTAAAGCAGGCATGCTCTAAAAATATCCATCACGGATTCACGGGATGCCTTCACATACACACAGATGGATAGGCCGCCGCATGCAAGTTAGGGGCTGTGCACGTACCCCGAAAAACAAAAAAACCAAACCGTATCGGGATCTATATGTTAAGAAACTATGGGCTCGACTCTCCTCGCATCGAAAAAGTAACCGTCGATGAACGACATTCGTAGATTGAATCGTTTTTCTATATCGCTTTCAATTCTGCAATTGTTGCTTTCTAGATTTTTTTTTTCTACGATGCAAATTCACTCTGATCTGCTGCGAGCCGACTTAAAGTCACCAGCCAAGCTGATCGGTAGATCGCATGAAAGAGAGGATGTTGATTGCACCATAGATTTTTGCATGAACAAGAAAAGAAAAGAAATAAAAGAGTGCGCCGGCCAAGAAGCGCCGCGTGCATCACAGATCTGTGTCACCCGCATGCGCGCACTTCTCAACTACATCGGCGTTGTACGCCGTTATCTTGGTGTGTGTGCCAGAATGCGCCGCCGAAATCGATCTTCACCCGCATGATCGTGAGCATTACATAAACAGTAAAGTCAAGAAAAAATCGACCAATGGCCCCATACGGCCGCACCGACGCCGACTTGCCATCGGCCCTGCATGGCCGCCACATCGCACGACAACCAGTATGCCGCTCGCATCGCCCGCGCCCACGTCGGCCATTCGAAGCAGCGTCGCGCGCACCCGTCACCGCCGTGCTACCCATACGCAAGAAAAGAAAGAAAAAATCGCGCGTGGCCCATCGCCGGCCACGGTGCCCATGGGGTCGCCGCCTCCATCTTGGCTCATTGAAGCGCCGCCGCTGGGGTCGCCTATCCGCACGCTTGCCGGAGGTCGCCCGTAGCAACCCCGGCCGTGCATGAGCCCTCCCGAACTGCACGCGCTCGTAGTGAAGCCGCACGACACCTTCGCCCGCGCCGCCTTCCCGGAGCGAGCCGCGCCGCTGCATGGCCCGACCGCCGCGCCTTCCCAAATTGTCGCCCGAAGCCGGTCGTCGTGCCTTGTAGGCCGCCCGTGCCACCGGACCCAGCTACCACGCGTTTGCGGCGTTGTCCTCCCGCCGCCGGCCACCGGCCAGCCGCGCCGCTCCATGCAGCCCCCGCACTGGCCCGTGTGAGCAGCCGTTGCTGGCTTGTGCATCTCGAGTAGGGAAACCCTAACCCCACCCACCTCTTTTTGACCAGGCCAAGAGAAAGGCCAGATGGGCCTACTGGGCCGTATGGGCTGATTGAAGAAAGCCCAAACAAAGAAATAAAAGGACCGGTCGGGTGGACAAACCGAAAAAAGGAAAACTGGCTAAAAAAAGGGAGTGGTGGAAAAACCCGAAAGTTTGCAAAAGGGCCCTCAGAATTCTAAAATTTATGTGATTTTTCTCTCAGAACTGAAATTTCATGTTTTAACATGTGGAAATTGCAGAATTCGCCGAAAATACTTTTTCCAGCAGAAAAAGGTCTCGGGAATTCATTTTTTGAATCGTTTTTTTGCATTCAAAGCATGTTTAACTTTGTTATTGATATTTCTATGCAATTTATTTATTGTATTTGCTGTTTTGATTACCTGTGATTGTTTATGTTGCTTTTAATCATTGAAAATAGCAGTAAATCATGAATAATGCATAGAAAAATACGGGATCACGAACTGGGAGTTCGAATAGCTTTATGAGAATTTTGCAACCATCTTACGCAAATTACCAGCAGTAATCTAATGAACTTTTTGCATGAATATGAGTATGACTGGCATCACGAACTAGCAGTTCGAAGAACTGACACAGCATGGCCAGAATTTGTACAAGTCTTCAACTCTGTGATAAATGTAATCACGGATGAGTAGAAGATTGAGAAGACTCTCTACCTCCCACCCGAACGCGGTGCAATCCACACGCAACTATCGTCAAGACGGCTACAAGCAGTCTGACAAATTAATTGACATCATGCAAGTTACGAAAAGCTCAAGATGATGTTCTAAGAAAGAACTACATCTCGCAGCCACCTAGTAGCAATGTTGGCCATGAAGCTACTGCTAACAGCTACAAGGTGATGAAGCATCTCACGAATGAGAGGAGCAAGAAGGGTAAAGTCGTGTGTCGCACGTTATTGATGCTTTCTAGTCTAAGAAGAAGGGCAAATAACTGCATATGTCACACATCGCCATTGCAGGCACAGAGAGTCCACAACCATTAGTTGCACTAATGGATGTGGACAGACCAGTAGCAGCCCCCATCACCCCTCCTTTGGACATCGCAGCGGCCGCAGCCGTAGTTGCCCAAGAGGAGAAGATCGCCATGGAGCAGATTGAGACAGAAGTTTCTGAATACTTCGCCGATTCGATCTAGTGCATGCATTGCACTTGGATCTTTTATAGAAACTTGCAGTTTGTAATTGAAGCAAAACATTGAATTATTGAATAATGGTTGCAAACTTTAGGAGAGCAAAGCATTAAATTCTTATTATGAGTCCTGCAAGACTTATTTTCCCGTCTTTATAATAGCAAGTTACGTTCTGATATCTGAAGTATTTTTTTATGTGTTGCTTGCTTTCTACTACATATTAATAAAGTACATTATATTAGAATGCGTGTGACTCCCTATGGAGGAAGTGTGCTTAGCAGGTAGCGGCACAACGAATACCATCCTGAGAGAAACAAAAAAAATCAGTCAATCAGAAAGAATGCTGGTAGTCTTACGACAATCGCAGGCAGTGATACTTGTATAATAGGCCCAGGGCCATAATGTCGCAACTTTGGCCATTGAAGAAGACTAATTGTACCCAGAATCGACTAGAACTCTCAAGGATATTCGCGCTAACGGTTTCCACACAGATACTGAAGAAGAGTATGGTACAGAATACCTGCTCATTACAAAGCGTGAAGAAAATGTAACAATGGCATTAGAATGTCTTTCTTCATATGAAACTGGGCTATACTACACTAATATTAAGGCACTTACATCATATACTGTTCTGAAAATCGAATTTAGAAGCTCTGAACTTTTCTATCTCTGGCATGATAGATTATGCCGCCTAGGTATTAGGATGATGAGAGATATATTTAACAATTCACAGGGACATAATATGAATGCAAAGAATTTCCCGAATCAGGAAGATTTTGTATGCCCTGCATGTACCACTGGAAAATCAATTACTAGACCTTTCGCTCTGAAAGCGAATGATGAAGTCCCTACATTCCTGGACCATATTCAAGGAGACCTTTTGCGATCCTGTACAACCCCTGTAAGGGCCATTTAGGTATTTTATGGTGCTCATCGATGCTTCCTCGGAATGGTCGCACGTATGTTTATTGTCTACGAGAAACCGCGCGTTTGCAAAAGCTAAATCTCGCAGATAATTAACAGTTGAAAAATAATTTTCCTGATCATCACATGAAGTCCACCTGAATGGACAACGTCGGAGATTGTACTCCGAAAGCATTTGATGATTATTGCATAAAAATGGGGAATAAAGTTGAGCATTTTGTACCGCATGTCCGCACCCAGAATGGACTAGCAGAACTTTGGAGAATTATAATTTACCAACTACATGTTAGGGACACGCAGTCCTGCTCGCAGCAGCTCTCATCAATTTTAGACCATAGGCCTATAACATCCATCCACCTATGCAACTAGCGCAAGGGTCAGCACCGAAAACTTCTCATCTTCGCGGGTTTGGTTGCAAGGTTTATGTACCTATACCACCACCACAACGAACTGCAATGGGCTTTCTCCGAAAGTCTGCGATATACGTTGGCTATGAGACAACATCCATAATCAAGTATTTGGACCCTATGACTGGAGATTTGCATAATGCCCGATTCGCTAATAATATATTAGATGAGGTAAATTTCCCGTCATTAGGGGGAGGAAATCAACCCTTGATGAAAATGTAGGGAAATAATGTGACAAGCCACGGGAAATCCAGAAGACACTTAAAGTCTAGAAGACAATTGAAGCCCAGAAAACATTTAGAATCTGTGCATATGACCCGTGCACTAGTGAAGCAAATTGAGAAGTCTAGAAGATAATTGCAGTCGAGGAGACAATTGAAGTCCAGAAGATAATAGAATTGCATATATTAGCGAATCAACTGCCTGACCACTTTAGTGATTTGAAAAGCGTGAGCAAGTTGCATGTGCCTGCACGCAATGCACCGGGGAGGGTTGAAATACCGAAGAAAGAAAAAGGTATCCCTAATCCCGTCCAGAGGGCTCAGAAAAGGACGAGAACTCTGGGCCCTTGAATCGAAAGTAACCGGGGACACTTCGTGAAAAAGGATGAGAAGGACTTGACACAGGCGATCACCAAAGTTCCCCAAAACTAGAAGGGGAACCAGTTTAGACTTGGCACCAGTATGGCACCTTCAGGAATGACATACCAGAATTGAACACCCCCATGAAGGGAGACATCTGCATGGATATGTGTGCACACATTGGAATTGAAAAACTAAAGGGACTTGCCCCGCAATTGAAAGCAGCGGTGAGCAAGTAGAAGTATTAGAAGAATCGCCCCTTGAAAAAATAGTTATAAACTTTATGACTTCGGGAAAATCTTTGAATATGACAACAGCCAATGTCGAATTTACTTTGCAAAAAAAATTGCCACAACCATCGATCTTGATCCAGAGCCTACATCGCTCGCTGAAAGAAAGAAAAGATCAGATTGAGAAGAATGCAATAGAAATTGAATTATTCTCTCCGAATAAAAGAAAGACGTTTGGGCCTGTAAGCCGTACGCCTCCCCTTGTGCACCCAATATGGCATAAGTGGGTATTTTTTCGAAAGAGAAATGAAAAGAAGCAATGTTTGTTGTACAAGGTTTCATTGAACGCCCAGGAGATGATTATGAAGAAACCTATTCCTCGGGCATGGGCGGAACTCTCTTTAGATATTTATCTCAATGGCAGTAAACTTGAAGTTAGGAGTGAAATTGATGGATGAGGTACCAACATACCTTTATGAAATATTGGATTTAGACATTTATATGAAGATACCTGAATATATCCCTGTCCTGAACCAAGACAGAGCAAATAGAAATCTATACAGTGTGAAACTCAGAAAGTCATTGTACGGAATTAAACAATTAGGCAGGATGTGGTATATTCGCTTGAAGCGACTTTCTATGCAAGAAAGGCTACACGAACAATGAGAATAATACTTGTGTATGTGTACAATGATCTCAGGATGGATTTTGTATAATCTCAGTGTATGAAGATGATCTGAACATCATCGGAACCCTGAAGGATATTAAGAAAGCAAGCTCTTACCTGGAGTCGGAGTTCGAAATGAAAGATTTTGGGTAAAACCAAATATTACATAAGCTTGCAGCTTGAGTATGCCCCTGAAGGGATATTAGTGCATCAGTCAACCTACACTCAAAAGGTGTTAGAAAGGTTTGACTTTGAAAAGACATACCCTTTGAAAGTGTCAATGGTCGGGAGATCTTTGCAGCAAGACAAAGACCCGTACAGACCTAAAGAAGAGGGGGAGGAAGTCTTGAGACCGGAATTCTCACACTTAAGTGCAATAGAAGCACTAATGTATTTAGCAAACTGTACTAGAACAAATATTGTATTTGCTGGGAACCTACTAGCAAGGTATAGTGCAGAACCTACCAAAAGCATTGATAGGGAATAAAAGACATCTTTCGATACCTCCAAGGAAGGAAAGAACTTGGTCTGTTCTACAGAAAGAACTAAGACTTAACTATGAATGACAATGCAGATAACGGGTACTTGTAGGACCCGCATACAGCCAAATAGCAAACAGGCTATGTATTCCTATGTGGTGGAACCACAATTCTATAAAAATCGTCTAAGCATAGTCTTGTACCGACTTCGACGAACCACTCAGAAATAATAGCACTGTACGAGGCCTCACGATAATGTGCTTGACTTCGACAGATGATTCACTACATCCAACAGTCATGTGGATTGAATACCGCACAAACCTCCACTATTATCTATAAAGATAAAGCAGCTTGTGTTGCAAGTGCAGATTGGTGTTGTGAAGAATCCTCTCACAAAAGTATATCAACCCCAAGTTCTTTTATGCTCATGAATTGCAAAAGATGAACGAAATCAAAATAATGCATACTAAGTCATGTGAAAATCTTGCAGATTTATTCACTAAGTCACTTCCAGCGTCTAGCTTTGAAAGATGCATACGTGAATTGGAATGATGAGACTTAGAGAAGTGCAGAATTCAAGGGGAGAATCTTCACGAACTCATTATTAAAGCTTGATCATGAAGATTGAGTACCCAAAGAATAAATCCAGGAGATTAAATGAAATTGGGTGGATTGTACTCTTTTTTCCCTTGACGAGTTTTTATGAAGTTTCTCGGCTAAAGTTTTTAACGAGACAATTCGTGCAGCACAGCAGAACGTGTTTCATGTACTCTTTCTCTAAATTTTTCCCACTGGGTTTTTATGGAGTTTTGACGAGGCATGAACATGTGAGGATGGGTGCCCAAGGGGGAGTGTTAAGAAACTATGGGCTCGGCCCGGAAGCCGGCCCATGTATAAGCTCCCCATCCCAAACCCTAGTAGGGTCTCTAGCCTATAAATAGGGAGTGCTATTCATTGTAAAGGATTGATCGCTTGATGAAGGAATAAAGATAATTAAGAAGTCCCCCTTACATCTCTGTGTTCAATCTCTTATTCTGTTATTGTGATTCATGCATTGTTCTTACGATTCTGAGTTTATCTATGAGGTAATCGCTCGGACTAGACTCGCCAGCGACGGTTCCTCAACACTATAAATTATATTTTTTGGGTTCGGTTTTTCTGGTAAAAACCAGCTGCGAATACATAGAAACCCATCCCCCACGGTCCACGGCCCACACAACCCATCCCGCATTGCGACAGCGGAGTAGTACTTGAGGCGGCGTTGACGGAGTAGTACTTGAACTGGCGACGGTGGAGATGCCTGGGTACGGTGGCCTTAGGCGAGGAAGACAGCGGATCCGCTCTTCGCCGACTGTCTCCCGGCATGCCGCCGCGGATCTGGTCGTCTACCGCCGCGGATCCGACTGTCTCTTGCCGCTCTCTCGTCGGATCTACCCTTCACCTGCCGTCCGCCCACCGCCGGCCGCTAACAACCGTCGGTCACCGCGCTGCTATCGATGCAGAAGAGGGGAGAGCAAATGGGGAAGTGAGGGAAATGGTGAGATCTGGCGGCGACATGCTCGCCAACGTGATTCTGGTCGTTGCCGGCCGCCTCCTGCAGCTCCCGTTCTTGCCGCCCATGGTGGAGAAAGAGAGAGAGAGGGAGCTCAGTGAAGAATGGCAAGAGAGAGAGGGGACTATCGATTTTTATGGACACCATGTACTGGCGGGCCACGTAGTCCCAGCCATGCAGTGCTATACCGAATAAACATTGTCCATTCTCAGCCGTGTAGTGCTATTTGCACTGTGCAGGTGCAACCGCTAGCCAAGCAGTTGTAGCTATATGGACTAAGTAGTGGCTGTCTGCACCTGCACAACTAAGCAGTTGTAGCTATTTGGACTGAGTAGTGGCTGTCAAGTGTAGAAATTTGTGATTTTAAGTTGCGGACTCATTATGTAGTTCGTAAGTCGCATCAATTTTGATAAATATGGTATTTACTGGTATCGTACTAAAATAAATTGAGATTTACTGATACCAAACCATATTTTCAAAAATATCGTATGAACCGAAATAATAATATCCTATTTACCGAAACAACCGAATAAACATGATTTTTTATATTATTTAATCCTTTTTTAATTTTATTTTAAAGTTAACACCTCGCAAACTTTATTTTCAATTCTGACCCCTTTGATCACGCCACCACTCGTGGCGTGACAAAACAACACTGTCACGCCACAAGATAAGTCCATAAAATCGCACTTTTTGTCACGCCACTGGTGGTGGCGTGACCAAACAACACTGTCACGCCACCACCAGTGGCGTGACAAGACTTTGATCAGAAATGGGTTGGCGTAACAGTGTTATTTTGTTACGTTACGGGTGGTGGCGTGACCAAAGAGTGGATTAACTTTAAAATAAAATTAAAAAAAGGGTTAAATTTTTTCAATAAACAGCTCTATCCTTGCACTCGCTAACTGCCACATAGGATAGGTGTACTGGTACTGCACTTCGAGCTCAGCTCGGAGCTGTGCGCGAGTGAGCTTCACTGCGCTGCAAGCAACCCTGGTGCGTGCGGTCGCGAGTAACGGCCACCAAAATCGCGGCGTGGCGGTCTTATCCATCCGCCCATCCGTGGCGCGTCCGAACGACCTTCCCAAAAGAGCAAGTGATAAACGCCACGGCCCGGCCCCACCGGGCTGAGTAAGACCACTCCTCCCACCCACTCCCTTCCCCCGGCGAGCGACCCGGCGGCGGCGGGTGGCATGGCAGAGCGGAAGAGGAAGCGGGCGCGCGGGGAGGCGGAGGCGGAGGCGGAGGCGGAGGAGTGGGAGATGCGGAAGAGGGGGAGGAGGAGGAGGAGGAGGTTAAGAGAGGGGGAAGGGGAGGGGGAGGGGGAGGGGAGGAGCGACCCGGTGGAGATGCTGGGGGAGGAGGTGATGGGGCGGGTGATGGAGCTCCTGGACGCGCGCAGCGTGGCACGATGCACGGGGGTGTCCCGCGCCTGGCGCGGGGTCGCCGCCGCCGACCGCCTCTGGGCACCCAAGGTCCGCTCCCTTCCTTGCTACCATCTCGCCCTCGTAATCCTGTCATAACTTCAATGGCCTTCTGCGTGGTTGTTGATGACTTGATCTGCGCGCGCGTACGTGCGCGGTGTGAGCTGCACCTGTTCGATGAATTGCCTGCGAAGGGGAATCGGGGGAGGCCTCTCTACGCCGCCTCCCGGTCGCCACGCCGCCCCTCTTCCCGCGTCGCCGACCCGGCCTCCTCCCTCCGCGACGCCTCTCTCCACCGCCTCCCGGTCGCTACGCTGCCCCTCTTCCCGCGCCGCTGACCCGGCCTCCCCCTCCGCCTCCCGGTCTTGACCATTGTTTCATTCGCAGTGTGCTGAATTGATGGCCGGAAAGGCACATATTCCTCGTTTGACAATGATCCGCACTGCATCAAAGTTGTCTACCTATTCAATGGCCATAATGGATGGCAAACGGGTGAGTGTCAATAATTTGTTCTGTTGAGTTAATGGATGCAATAGATCAACAGCAATGAGGTGATAATGAATTGTGCTGATGTGCTAGCAGTGCTTTTACCATAACCACATGAAAATATAATATTTTAATTTCCATCATAATCTGCTGTCAAGTTTTGCTTATCTTTTGTTTCAGATTCTGCAAATAATGCCAATTATATTCTGTAGAAGTTTCCTTTTTCTTTTCTTTTGTATTTTTATTTCCAGTGTGTGAACATTCGTGAACTTATAATTTGCGAACATTGGTGACCCTGGGAATTTCTTTCTGGTTATCACTTTGGTTTATTCTCAAACAGAAAAAAAAAAACATGAGTATATTTCGCTCCTTCTTCCTTCTGAAGACTGATCATATTATTTTGAATTCTTTTATTGTTCAGAGTCGGATCACAAAAGAGGATCTCTGCGATCATGCTTGGGAATACCGTTTCACTATAGTAAGTTTTTGCTAACCTGTCATCCTTTTGCATGGTTTGAACTATGAGCTTATATAAGACTGCAAATCTTAATGCTATTAGATGCTTCTACACAACTGATGCTAGTTTTGAGTTCAACTGATTTTAGTCAATCACGCTCTGATGGATGCATGGGATCATGACAACTGTCAGCGTCTCTCTAGCTTCTTCAGATGCCTTAGCTTCCAAACGCACTGAGGGAGAGTTGATGCATCTCTCTTCATGGTGGTAATTAAAGGTTATAAACTTTGATTCATTGATTTGGTTGGTCAAGGGTGACCTTTGACTTTTTTTTTTCTTGAGAATTGCACAAAATAAGTACATGAAACATAAAATAAAGGCATGTGTACTTTTGCTCTCTGCCACTATGGGACTGCACAAGGATATGATGAATGCATTTATTTGTAGTTAATATCAATAACAGATCACATTCGTAAATTCAAGTTTTCACTGTGTTCACTGTGCAAATCTCTTGCTCAAAATATGCAATTTGATTATATATTACTAGATTGTTGCTCTTGTGTATTTAATTCAAGCATTATCGGAAACCGGTTAAAAAATTGAGAATGTTGATGCATTGTTTTTAGTAAGAACAGAAATATATTTTACAAATGAAATGTAGGAATATGAAAACTTGCTAAATGGCGAAAAATGTGAACCATTGTACTCTTTTTTCTCTCTCCCAATTCTACACTTGCTCACGATCTTTTTTTTCTCTTGCTCTTTCAGGCAGCACCAGAATACTGGAGGAACCTTGATCCATCATGGAAACATACTGGTCCACCAATGCGACGGTACTTCCACCCTGATGGTTACCACAGCGCAGACCCTCATGATGGTGTGTGGGGTGGCCATGAGTGCACTTTCACGATCATAACAAGCTTTGTTGGAGATGGACAGATCAGGGATCATTGTGTTAGGATCAACCGGTGGCCACCGATGAAAGTGTCAAGAAAGGAGGATTGGAGCTGGGAGCTGTCCAACCACCTCTATCGCTACAACAGCATCCCTGATGCTAGCAAGAAAGGATGTACAGGTCCTCTGTTCCCAGTTTGGTGAGTTCACCTCTATGGTAGTAGATCAGAGCTCGTGATATCACAATCTCCTGCTGGTAGAAATCAACCCTGGACCCTGGAATTGTTCCCGACACGGAGGAAATGTGGCAGCAGGAGGCTTTGTTTGGCAGCTATGAGCTCTGTCTGGATGTTAAGCTTAGGGGTGTGAGTTATACGTAGTTATGTATTGTATGTGGTTTGGCGAGCCTATGGTGACGAACTGACGATATCACCTTCCTAGTAGTTATATATTTTGCTAAATTTGTGGGTCTGTAAAATATCCCGAACCTATGCTGTGTGGAAACCTCTTGTGATGTAACATATGAAATGCATGCAATGCTATGTTTCTGCTGTTTTATCTGTGCTGTTATATGTACTTCTTAGATGATCTCTCGATAGTATGTTTGTCAACAAATTCTTGATAACATTTTGAAAATAAAAATGCAGAAAACCATGTAGTTATGTAGTTTTCCGATCAAAGATGCAAAAACTTTCCACTGTTCATTGTTGGATATAAATCCTGCTGTTATTGACTTATTTCCGTTCACCTCGCCTCCACCCCACACCACAACTGCCAACAACAGCAGTGCACCCTCCCTCCAATTGCTGCTGCTATTTCTGTAGACGGTTGGCAGCTTTGCCTTGCCGTAGCCTTTTCCACCGCTGGTTGCCTCCCGTATAAGTGTATAACCTCTGTTGGCGCCACCCCTGTTGAAGTTGTTGAGGAACCGTCGCTCGCAAATTCAGTCCGAACGATTATCTTGTAGATAAATAGAGAATCGTAAGAACAATGCAAGAACACAAGAACAGAACAAGAGATGAACACAGGTATGAGAGGGGACTGCAGGCTTCTCTTTATTGCTCTTCAATAATGAATGTATACAAAGCTGTGGGGGTCCCCCTCCTATATATAGTCTACGGGTGGATGAGGTGCCCACCTGAACCCGGACTCCTGGCCGGGCCCGGTTTCTTAACACTCCCCGTTGGACTCTCATCCTTCATGTCCATGCCTCGTTAAAACTCCATAAAAACCCAATGGAAAAAATTTGGAGAAAGAGTACATGAATCATGTTCTACTATGCTGCACGAATTGCCTCATTAAAAACCTTAACCGAGAAACTTCAGGAAAACTCGTCAAGGGAAAAAGAGTACAATGCACCTAATCTTATTTAATCTTCAAGATTTATTCTTTGGGTACTCGATTTTCGTGATCAAGCTTTAGTAGTGAGTTCGTGAAGGTTCTCCCCCTGAATTATGCACTTCTCTAAGTCTCATCATTCCAATTCCATGTATGCACCTTTCAAAGCTAGATGCTGGAAGTGACTTAGTGAATAAATCTGCAAGATTTTCACATGACTTAGTATGCAGTACTTTAATTTCGTCCATCTTTTGCATTTCATGAGCATAGAAGAACTTGGGGTTGATATGCTTTGTGAGGGGACTCTTCACATAACCCACCTGTACTTGTGCAACACAAGCTGCATTATCTTCATAGATAATAGTGGGGGTTTGTGCGGTATTCAATCCACATGACTGCTGGATGTGATGAATCATCCGCCGAAGCCAAGAGCATTCACGTGCGGCCTCGTACAGTCTATAATTTCTGAGTGGTTCGTCGAAGTTGATACCATGCTTTGCTTAGACGATTTCCATGAAATTGCAGTTCCACCACACAGAAAAACATAGCCTATTTGTGACTTATCTCGGTCTGATAGGTATCCGGCATCTGCATAGCCAGTCATTGTTAGGTCTTGGTTCTTTCTGTAGAACAGACCGAGATCTTTACTTCCTTGGAGGTATCGGAAGACGTCCTTTATTCCCTGCCAATGCCTTTTGGTAGGTTCTGCACTATACCTTGCTAAAAGGTTCACTGCGAAAGCAATGTCCGGTCTAGTGCAGTTTGCTAAATACATGAGTGCTCCAACTGCGCTCAAGTATGGGAATTCCGGTCCCAGGATTTCCTCCCCCTCTTCTCTAGGTCTGAATGGGTCTTTGTCTTGCTGCAAGGATCTCCCGATCATTGGCACTTTTGAAGGATATGCCTTTTCAAAGCCGAACCTTTCCAACACCTTCTGAGTGTAGGTTGACTGATGTACTAAAATCCCTTCAGGGGTATGCTCAAGCTGCAAGCCTAGGCAATATTTGGTTTTACCCAAATCTTTCATTTCGAACTCTGACTCCAGGTAAGAGCTTGCTTTTCCAATATCTTTCAAGGTCCCGATGATATTCAGATCATCTACATACACTGAGATTATACATAATCCATCCTGGGATCGCCGTACAAAAACACAGGGACAATCCTCACTGTTCGTGTAGCCTTTCTTGCAGAGAAAGTCGCTTAAGCGATTATACCACATCCTGCCTGATTGCTTCAGTCCATACAGTGACTTTCTGAGTTGCACACTGTATAGATTTCTATTTGTTCTATCTTGGTTCGGTACAGGGATACCTTCTGGTACCTTCATATAAATATCCGAATCCAAGTTCCCATAAAGGTATGCAGTTACCACATCCATCAATTTCATTTCCAAATTCAGATTTACTGCCATTGAGATTAAGTATCTAAAGGTAGTTCCGCCCATGACCGGGGAATAGGTTTCTTCATAATCGACTCTTGGTCTTTGAGTGAAACCTTGTGCAACAAGTCTTGCTTTATATCTTACAACTTCATTGTTTTCATTTCTCTTTCGAACAAATACCCATTTGTGCCCTACAGGGTGCACATGGGGAGGTGTACGGCTTACGGGCCCAAACACCTCTCTTTTATTCAGAGATATTAATTCTGCTTCTATTGCCTTCTTCCAATCTTTCCAATCTGATCTTTTCTTGCAATCAGCGAGCAATGCAGGCTCTGGATCAAGATCAATGATTGTGGCAATTTTCTTTGCAAAATAAATGTCGATATTAGTTGTTGCTCTATTCATAGATTCTCCCGTGGTCACATAATTTATAGTTATTTCTTCATGGGGCGGTTCTGCTAATGCTTCTACCTGCTCACCGCTGCTTTCAATTGCGGGGGCAAGTCCCTTTAGTTTTTCAGTTCCGATGTGTGCGCACACATCCATGCTGATGTCTCCCTCCGTGGGAATATTCAAATCCGGTATGCCTCTTGCTGGAGGTTTCATACCAGTGTCAGGTCTCAACTAGCTCCCCTTCTGATTCTGGGGAACTTCAGTGATCGGCAGTGACAAGTCCTTCTTATCCTTTTTCGCCAAGCGTCCCCGGTTACTTGGGATTCGAGGGGCCGGAGTTCTCGTCTTTTTATTCTGAGGCCTCTGGACGGGATTAGGGATACCTTCTATTTTCTTTGGTATTTCAACCCTTTCCGGTGCATTGCGTGCAGGCACATGCGACTTGGTCACGCTCTTCAAATCACTAAAGTGGTCATGCAGTTGATTTGCTAATGCTTTCAAATCAATTATCTTCTGGACTTCTCTATCTGCTTCACTAGTGCGTGGGTCATGTGCATTAATTCCCGTGGCTTGCCACGTTATTTCCCGATATTTGTCATCAAGAGGTTGATTTCCTCCCCCTAATGACGGGAAACTATCATCATCAAATATGCTATCAGCGAAACGGGCTGTATGCAAATCTCCAGTCATCGGGTTCAGATACCTGATTATGGATGCAGTCTCATAACCAACGTATATCCCATACTTTCGGAGAGGGCCCATTGCAGATCGCTGCGGTGGTGGTATAGGTACATAAACCTTGCAACCAAACCTTCGAAGATGAGAGATTTTCGGTGTTGACCCTTGCGCTAGTTGCATAGGTGAATGGATGTTGTATGCCGACGGTCTAAAATTGATAATAGTTGCTGCATGCAGGACTGCGTGTCCCCAACACGTAGTTGGTAAATTACAATTCTGTAAAAGCGGTCGGGCAATGAATTTAATTCTTTTAATCAATGCCTCTGCTAGTCCATTCTGAGTGTGGACATGTGGTACCGAGTGCTCAACGGTAATTCCCATTGTCATACAATAATCATCAAATGCCTTTGAAGTAAATTCTCCGGCGTTGTCCATTCTGATAGACTTCACATGATGATCAGGGAAATTATTCTTTATTTTAATTATCTGCGAGATCAGCTTTGCAAAAGCATGGTTTCTCGTAGACAATAAGCATACATGCGACCATTTCGAGGAAGCATCGATGAGCACCATAAAGTAGGGGTGCAAACGGAGCGAATACGGACGGATATCGCTCATCCCGTATCCTGATCCATATTTTTTCTCGGATTCAGAATCGGACACGGACAGTGCCGGATACGAATACGAATGCGGATAGTCTCGGTCACCAATACGGAGCGAATACATGATGAACCGAATACGGATTGTCTCGGTCACGAATACTTGTTCGGATATTGCGCGAAAACAGAAACCATATATGTCGTACAAATAAATGTCAATCAACCATACTACATGTCCAAAATGCAACTAGATTAGTTGTTTAACATGCAAATTTAAATACATCACATGATAACAGAGTAATTAACTAGTTAAGCAAGTGGTAGTAACTACTAACTAGCAAGTCACAACTCACAAATCACAAGTACATGACAGATGACACTGACAGGGGCTAGTTAAGCAAGTAGTAACTACTAACTAACAAGTAGCAACTAGCAAGTCACAACTCTCACACGGTCCAAAATTCAACTATGAGTCTATGACTATGACCACGCATCCACGCCTCAATCGATCTCAGCCTCGGTCATCATCTCATCCTACAAAAAATAGATTTGTAGAATGTCATACTCATATCATGTCACGAAACCAACTAAAAGTGATTTTTTGCTATCTTAACATCTTAGTAGTATATAATGCCATTTTTGTGCGGTATACCAATATAATAGTATATGCTGCATGGGAATAGTGAAATTAGATGCATACTCTAGAGTCTAGAATCCAGATGGTCAAGGGAAAGAACAAGAAGAAAAAATGGCTGATGAATGAGAAAGGTACTGAAACTAGATGCATACTCCAGTTGGTAAAGCATACACCGTAAACATTCATTAGCAATCAGTAAATGTAAGAACTATTCTTGGTCCTTTTCTTAGGTACTGATGAAGTGATGGGGACAAAAATGTTAAAAACAAGTGATTCTATCAAACCTCCTCATTCATGTTTGTAGTAGCACATTGTTTATCCTCTAGCTCCAAATCCAACTCATCAACAAGTGATATTATCTTCTCCTTAGAACCTGAAATTTTTAAATGACATAAAGTTAGTAAACTAAAGCTGAAAATGGTATAAAGTATGAACTAAATGACTTGTTATTACCTTTTCTAGATGAAATTATCCAGTCCTTGGTACAAATTAGAGCCTCAACCACCTCGGGCTCTAGTCGACTACGAAATGGATCAACAACACGCCCACCAGCACTAAAGGCCGACTCTGAAGCAACGGTGGATACTTGAATAGCTAACACGTCACGAGCTAGTCGTGAGAGAACAGGAAAATTCACTTGGTGTGACTTCCACCATGACAATATGTCAAACTCTGCACCCTTACCAGTAGGGTCAACCCACCGAATTGGTTTTTCTTTAAGGTATAGCTCCAATTCATTCATATCACAACTTGTCGCAGCTGCATCCTCATACAAGAACTGTTCAATATCTTGAAGACCCAAGTCGGCATCACCATGTCCATGTGGATGAGAAGGTCCTTCAGAATTATGCTTTAAAACTTCAGGGGTGCTAGACAGGTAAGCTTGGAACAATTTGTTCACAACATCCATGAAGCGTTTAATTTCATGAGCAGCCCTCTCATGATAAATCCTTCCCATAAAATATTCTACTAGCTTTTTCTTGTATCTAGGATCAAGAAAGCATGCTACAGCAAGTGCTATGTTGGACTTGTCCCAATACTTGTCATATTTGGCTTTCATGGCCTCTGCCATACAAGAAATAGTGTCATCAGTACTTTCACACCATTCTGCAAGTGCCATATTAATCTCACAAAATTTCCACCAAAATAGGTTTGCTGTTGGATATTGATTTCCAGAAAATATCACAGTAGCATCATTGAATTTCTGCAAACACTTGCATAGTGCATCCGCCATATCACATTCCTCATCTGTCGGAGAACACTTCTCATATTTAGTCCCATTCAAAAACAACAATCTGTCAAAAGCCTTCCTGTAGTAAATAGCATGGCTCAACATTTCATATGTGGAGTTCCACCTTGTAGGCACATCCAATGGAAGACCGGATTTATTATCCAAGTTGCATTCTGCTGCACACTTTTGAAATTCCTCCCATTGCAATGAAGAATTCTTCACAATAACAATAGTGGCTCTAATATTATGAACTGAAGATGCAATTACTTTTAATCCATCTTGAGCGACAAGGTTTAGTATGTGACATAAACATCTCACATGAAAAAAAGCACCATCACATATCAAGGGAGAACGCTTATTAAGCTCCACCACAACTTCTCTAACACATTTATCATTGGATGATGCATTGTCTAGAGTGAGGGCACATAACTTCTTCTCAATGTTCCAAGACATGACACCCTTGACAAATTCAGTTGCTAGATTAGTTCCTGTATGATTCCCTTTCACATGAATGAATTTAACAATTCTTTTTTGCATATGCCAGTTATCATCAATCCAATGCACAGTGATGCACATATAACCTTTATTTTGATTAGATGTCCACATGTCCATAGTTGCAGAAAATCGACAAGAAAGAGATTTTAGTTGTTCATATAACTTCTTCTTTTCATCTCCAAATATTTCTAATATCTCTTTCCTAGTGGTTGTGCGACTTTTGAACGAAAAACCAGGACGTAGAGACTTGATGAAATCAACAAAGTACTCATGCTCAACCATAACAAAGGGATATTCATGCATAACTAATGCCAAATAGAACTTCTTCAAGCTAGCTTCAGCATCATACCTATAAGTCTGAACTGAACTATTTTCTCCACCTTCATCATTCTGAAATTGTAGCTGTTGTTGGCCTTGCTTTACGGCATGCTTAAATCCCACATGATTCCACAATGCCTTCGTTCCCCTTGAGGTCTCAGCTCGAGCTTTGTGATGACATTTCTTGCATTTTGCCCAAACTTGTTTCTCCTCCCCACCATCTTTTGTCTAGACGGTCACCGAGTACTTAGAGTAGTACTCCCAAACCTTGGAGGTACACTTCTTCTGCTTCTTCACAGCAGGCTCAACTTCTCCTGTGCAAGTCTCTTCATCTACTTCAACATGTCCTACACCTCCAGTGGTTGTGGATGTCTCACACGCCACCAATGCACTAGTGTTCGGTGGCGCCGAGTGATCGCTACCAACTGCTGTGGTAGCAGCAGCAGGGGATGCTCCTGTGCTAGCACAAATGCTCGCACTTCCACTTGCAGCGGTCATCTTAAATTTTCAATAATCAATACCCTACAAATAGGAACAAAGCCAACAAATGAGATGTAATATAGTAAGTCTACAAGTGATGAAGTGAACAACGATCACAAATCCTTTTTTTTATGACTAGACATGAAACATGCATTTTTTTTGATAGATTGATCAATCTGCAGACCACTACTAATTTTTATAAAGGGGTCACTCATCAACTTCATACCCTTCAGCTCCACTTTTGTTAGAAAAATCCTCCAGTTCATTCTTCCAGAAGTCCTTAGGCTAATTTATGATGCAAGGACACACATTATTGTATGTTAATTTTGGACAAACACAACCAATATACATTAAATATAAATGGTTACCACTTCCTTCTTTCCCTACCCACTACCTCCACCATTCATCCATTCCCTTTTCAAAATGAACAGAGCATTTGGTGTTAGCACATGATTATGAATGGTGGCTACTGATCAGGACGTGCTACTACTAGTAGTATAAGAAACAGACCCATAATCTATCCATAACATCGATCGGTTTAAAAGGAAAAAATCTCCCCAACCACCTCTCCATGGGACCCTAAATCTAGTTACTAATCCTGCACTTTACTATAATTTCTGCAATTGGCAACTACTGCTGCATGGAGCCTTTTCCTTAAAAAATGCAACGTTTCGTAGCCTTGATTTCTTGAATATATGCCGATGACACCATCAATTTGGAACTTGTTTTGCTTCTTCTTTTTTCTCCTCCGAAAGACCCCACGAAGTTATGCAGATTCTTGCGGGACAGGTTGTACAAAATCAGAGCGTTCTAGGTAGAGAAGAATTTTGTGGAGGAGCTATTGCATTTATGCTCCATTCAAGAGTATGATATGATGATATCACTTGATTGTTGAACAGTTGCAAATAGCTTTGATGTGCATCAGATTAGACCTTGCGAATCAATACAACAATAACTCATAGTCGTATTTTTTTGCAGAAAGATACACCGGAGATGATATACTGGTGTACATGATGATATCGTCGGTTTGACTACTTTCCTAAGAAAACAATAGGCATGGCCGGGGGCGTAAGGTGTGAGAAATGTGCTCATCTCTTTCACTGATTTGAATTAAAAAATAGTGCAGGTAAAAATGGAAAGTCTGGTCCAAATTAGTAATGCTAAATATGTATAAATCACATAAAAAAGTAAGCATTTACTCAATGGGAACACAAGCATCATGTATTTCCATGTGTTCTGATAACAGTCAAGATTTTCCCAATGATAGGGAGAAGGGAACATACAATTCACATTCACGAATCATTTAACAGAATAATTCTGGATTGTCCCCATGTATTTGATTGCCTCCCCTAACTAAAGGATTACATGAAAAAAATGATGCATCAATCAGGTCAGCAAAGACAGCAAGTTACTTGAAGTCCCGAAGGATATTCTTTTGGGAAGTACTTTTCAACAAGTGGACTAATTGCTGTTGTTATTTCCTCTTCTGACGTATAACATGCCACCTGAGCAAAATCTAGAATACATTCAAAATGAAAATCAATAAGCAAGAAAACAACTGCAGAATCCATATGAGCAAAGAAACTATATCTTGAAATATGAGACTTAATGAGCACAGGGAAGAATGGAAGATTGATTGCAATAGAAGTATAGCACCAAATCTGAACCTGGGCATATGTTTATGAGTTGAGTTCTGGGCTTCTGCAGACTGCAGTGTGCTTTCTGCGTCAAGCCGCCAAGCCGGGAAGCGGGAAGGCCGGAAGGAGTAGCAGCAAAGGAAGGGACCGCCGGCGCCTTGGGGGGGGCGGCGCCGGACCTCGGGCGGCCGCCCAGCTTCTCCCACAAAAAAAAGGCACTTCTGAACTGAACAACAATACAGCATTCGATTAGCCAAACAAGAGAAAGATCCAAGCAGCGACGGAACTCACATCATAAGTTCATAACCAACCAAGAAGAAGCTCAAAAATCCACCAAAAGACAACAAACAATTCACAATAACAAAGAGGGAGAGGGAGAACCAAGAGCGCAAGATCTCACCTAGACCAGACTGCAAGAAGGGGAGGGACCGAGGGAGGGAGGGGAGGCGGCGGCGGCTGCGAGGAGGGACCGCAGGAGTGCAGGACGGGAAGGGAGGCGGCGGTGGTGGTCAGGCAGGAGGAGCGCTGCGGCGGTGGCGACGGGCCGACGGCGAGGGTTAGGGTTAGGGGACTGGTGGGATTGCAATTTGGGCGCCTGCGTGCGTGGGTCTCCTGATGGATTGGAGGATGGTCGCGTTTGGGCTGTTGCCTGGCTGGGTGTTGGTGCTCGCGGTCGCGGTCGACGCTCGGACACTTTTACGGATATTTCCGAATTTACCCCCGGATAGCTCCGAATACAGCAGCCACATTCCGTCCGAATCCGAATCCGAATCCGGTCGAAAATAACTGAATCTGGATCCGAATCCGGTGAAAAAAACGGATATCCGAAAAAACACCCAGATTTTGCCCACATTTATTCGGTCGGTCGGTCGGGAATTATCCGCTCCGTTTGCACCCCTACCATAAAGTACCTAAATGGCCCTGACAGGGGCTGAATAGGACCGCAAATATCCCCTGGATTCGGTCCAGAAATGCAGGGATTTCATCCTTCACTTTCAGAGGAGAAGGTCTAGTAATTAATTTCCCGGTGGCACATGCAGGGCACACAAAATCTTCTAGATTCGGGAAATTCTTTACATTGATATTATGTCCCTGAGAATTGTTAATTATATTTCTCATCATTCTAAGACCGGGGTGGCCTAATCTATCATGCCAGAGACAGAAAAGTTCAGAGCTTCTAAAAGATGTTTTCAGGACAGTATAGGCTGCAGGTGCCTTAATATGAGTGTAGTATAGCCCAGATTCATATGAAGGAAGTCGTTCTAATACCCTTTTTCCATTCTCTTCACACTTTGTAATGAGCAGGTATTCTTTACCATACCCTTCTTCAGTCTCTACATGGAGACCGTTAGCGCGAATGTCTTTAAAACTTAAGAGAGTCCTAGTCGATTCCGGGTACAACAAGGCTTCTTCAATGACCAATGTCGTGCCCATCGGTAGTATAATTGTGGCTCTACCTGAGCCTATTATACAAGTATCGCTGCCAGCGATTGTCGTAAGACTGCCAGCATTCTTGCTGATCGACTGGAAAAATTTCGTCTCTCTCAACATGGTATTTGTTGTGCCACTATCTGCTAAGCACACTTCCTCCATAGGGCGCCACACGCGTTCTGATATGTAAAGTATTTATTAATATGGAGTAGGAAGCAAACCACACACAAAAATACTTCAAACAGAACAAACTTGCTATTTATTAATACGGGAAAAAGTCTTGCTGGACACATCACAAGAATTTATTGCAAAAAACGCTCTTCTAGAGCTTACAACCTTTATTCAAAATCAAAGTTCTATGAGCATAAACTGCAAATGACTATAAAACTAAGTGCCATGCATGCACTAGACCGAATCAGCGAAGTATGAAGAAACTTACGATGAATCGGTCTATTTCTATCTTTTCCTCATCGGCAATTCTGGTGCAACATTGTAATGTCCAAAAGAGGAGTGATGGGAGCTCTTTGCAAGGCTATCCACATCCATGGGTGCGACCAATGATGTGGGTCTTCTATGCTTGCAATGGCGAGATGCGCTTCATCTTTGTCCTTTGCCCTTCTTATTTGCCTTGAAAGCATCAACCACGTCTTTGCGGTTCACGGCAGCACGTGACCAATGTCCCCAAGTGCGCATTTGTAGCACTTTGGTCTTGCGACCATAGGGCTTCTCATTGCGCTTCTTACATTCGCCTTTCTTGGCTTGAGCATTCTGCTTGATCTTGTGACTCATGACCTTACCTTTCTTGCCTCTTTGCTTCGAGTGAGGCTTTCTCACCTTGTAGCTGCTAGCGTTGACTTCATGGCCAACTTTGCTACTAGGTGGCTGCGAGATGTAGTTCTTTCTGAGAATCTCATCTTGAGCTTCCGCAACTTGCATAATATCAATCAGTTCGGCATATTCCTTGAAGCCATCCTGACGGTAGTTGCGTGCGGATTGCACCGCATTTGGGTGAAAGGTAGATAGGGTTTTCTCAATCCTCTCTGCATCTGTGATTACTTTACCACAAAGCTGAAGATTTGCACAAATTACGTGCAGCGAGTTGTACTCCCACGGTCTTATAGCCAGCAAAACGTAGTTGAGTCCATTCTGCTCGCCGGGCGGAGATGGTGTACCGATTTCTCGAACCGCTTCTTCAGGGCGGTCCATAAAGCCAGTGCGCTCTTCTTTGTCATATACTCATTCTTGAGAGTTAGACAAAGATGGTGTCTGAGGAAATGAAGTGCCTGATCATTTTCCTCAGCAGTTGGAACGACATCCTGCGAGGTGCCGAGTCGATGGCAAGACGGAGCTTCTTGGCTCCGATGACGATCTCAACATCGATGCCCAAGTCAAATAGTTACGGCCATCTTTGGGCGGCTCCTCGAACTCGGTTCAGTAATTCCGATCATCTGCACATTCATGCAAGAGGTGCATAAGATTACTGCTGGTAATGTGCATAAAAGGTTGCAAGGATTCTCATAATGTTCCCGTATTTTTCTACGTAATTTTCAAGATTTACTGCTATTTTCAGTGATTAAAAGCAATATATACAATTACAGATAATCAAAACAGTAAATACAATAAATAAATTGCATAGAAAGTAACAATAACAAGAATAAATATGCTTCAAAATTCAAAAATATGCAAAAATTTGGATTCCCGAGGCCCTTTTCTACTAGAAAATGACTTTTCGGTGAAAGCTGCAAGTTTCAGGGGTTAAAACGCGAAACTTCAGTTCTGAGAAGAATTTGCGCGTGATTTACAGTAATTCCGAGGGATTTTTCGTAAAATTCCTTATTCGCGAAAGATTCTCGTGATTTCCAAAATCGAGGGGTTTTTCTGCAAAGATTACCGGCCGGCCTACCCACCACCCTTTTTTTTTCTTCTTCTTGGGCTGCTTTTGCTTGGCCCAGTTCGCACCGGCCCACAGGGCCTGCCCCGGCTGCATTAAGGACCGGGAGCTAGGGTTTCCCTAGCTCCCGTGAGTGCTCGTGGCGGCGGCTCCATGGGGTGACGCGGGTGCGCGGCCGGCGGCGACCAGCGGCGGCGCGGATGCCGCTGGCGGCGGCGGTGTGGTGCGCGAGATGCCGCTTCTGGCGCGGCCGGTGGCGGCGAGTGCAGCGCGGATGCCGCTTCTGGCGCGGCCGACGGCGGCGGATGCCGCTTCTGGCGGCGGCAGGGTGCGCGGCTGCGAGGCGGTGGGAGTTCGCGGTGGTTGGGCCCGTGCAGGCCACGTGCGTTGCGGCGTCGCGGCGCGCCGCGCGGTGCCGCCAAGGCGCGGCGCGCGATTCGAGCGGGCGGCGCGTGCGCGTGCGGCATCGGCGGCGGCTTCAAAGCGGCCGTGGCGCCACCGGCAGCGGCTTCAAGAGGGACCGAGGCGGCCATGCGGTGGCGGCGGTCCGGATGGAGCCAAGAGGCGGCGGCGGTTCAAGTGGCGGAGCGCCCGAAGCGGCGAGCATGGTGGTCGGGCGGTGCGGGGGCGCGCGAGCGGCCATGGCGGCGGGCGACCGGGTGGCACCTTCGGGGCGCGGTATGCCGCTTCGGGTGGCGGCCATGGCGGCGCTTCGGGCGGCGACCATGGCGATAGGAGGACGGTGAGTTCAGCGTCGGCGCCCTTTTTTTTCAATACTATTCATGTATGCGATGCAATGTAGTGTAATACGGTACAAGATCGCAACGGAGGCGCGGCTTCGTGCTGTCATGTGCGTGCTTGCCGCGTGTCAGCGGCGTGGCACTGTCGTTACCTTCGGATACGTGATGGCGGACTATGCCGACCGGTAACGTGTCGCGGAAGTAGTGACAACCGCTTGCAGGCGGTGCCATGCACATGGTGCCTCTCATGCGGTTGCATATACAACCTACGGTACAATCATCATCTACTCTTTCATGCAATCCACCGATCGGCTTGGCCGGCGACTTCAAGTCGGCTCGCGGTAGATTAGAGTGGATTTGCACCGTAGAAAAACAATTTAGAAAGCCAAATTTGCAGAATTGAAAGCAATCTAGAAAAACGATTCAATCTACGAGCGTCGTTCATCGACGGTTACCTTTTCGATGCGAGGAGAGTCGATCGTGCTGATAACGTGTTGAGGAACCGTCGCTGACAAGTCCAGTCCGAGCGATTACCTCGTAGACAAATAGAGAATCGTAAGAACAATGTAAGAACACAAGAACAGAACAAGAGATGAACACAGGTATAAGAGGGGACTGCAGGCTTCTCTTTATCGCTCTTCAATAATGAATGTGTACAAAGTTGGGGGGTCCCCCTCCTATATATAGTCTATGGGTGGATGAGGTGCCCACCTGACCGGACTCCTGGCCGGGCCCGGTTTCTTAACAGAAGTCATGGCAATCAACTATCTCCCATTGTCTCTACACCTAACCTAACTTCCTGTCCCCTTTATGCACCGTCGCCTAATGAGTGCCAACTATTCTTTTTTTAGACTAAGAACGATTCTCTTCATTATTTAACAGGGTTGCAATTATACAACAAAACTTACTGCAAAAACTCAGGAGTACGGTTCAACCAGATACATCTAGCTCTACGTATAGTAGCATACTATTCTGGAGTAGCCAACAATAGCCCATATCCCTCATCCATCGTCCGCCTGCTAAAATCTATAGTTGAGGGCCAGTGAAGCCTAAAAACCTAAGTGAAACTGAAATCGCATTAAAACTACTGCTATAGTAAGCGATTCCTCGGTTCCTTACAAAATCATTATAACTCTTGACGAGCGTGTTTACGAGAATCACACGTCAGGAGTAGTGTACGACTGTACGCGCAAAACGAATCATTTGTACGTGTAGGTGTAGCACCTCGTAGTTCCTTTCCATCTCCCCCGCTCTCCCTCCAAAACTTCAAAAAAAAAAAAACACCTATCCTTATCCAAAACCCCTCACTCCCGTCTGGACTAAACCCCGGCCACGATGGCCACCCCCTCCACCTCCGCCCCCGCCCCCGCGCCCACCTCCTCCGCCTTCCCCCTCACCGCCGCCGCGCGCTTCCCCCGCTCCTCCGCCGCCAGCACGCGCGTCTCTGCCGTCGCCGAGCGGCGACGTACGCGGCGGCGCCGGCTGCCCGAGGGCGGGGGCTGGGGCGGCGACCGCTCGGCCGCCGCGGGGGCGGTGGAGAAGGGCCTGCGCCTGGCCTTCCTGGAGCAGATCGCGGAGCGCGCACGCGCTGCCGACGCACTCGGCGTTGCGGACACCATCTATGACATGGTCGCCGCTGGCCTCTCGCCCGGGCCTCGCTCCTTCCACGGGCTCGTCGCCGCCCACGTCCTCGCCGGCGACGCCGAAGGCGCCGTAAGTGCACCCCGCTCTTATTTTTTTTCCTGGATACTGCAGTGGTGGGGGACCAGAGAAGCCCGCGTGAGGTGTTTGATGAAATGTGCCCGCCCCTTTGGGGTGTCTATGCTAGGAAACGCGGCATCGAATGCTTGGCGATTGTTTGCCGATGTTATTTTACCGAGTTGTGATCTTATGAGTGTTTGCTTTGGTTGGTTTTGGTCGGTGGAAGTGCGAAATTGTGAAGTGGACATGATGTGCTAGAACGTAATGATTCTGCGATGGGTTTGTGCAACGTGGAGCTGCCATGTTGCAGGTGATATTTAGTGGTCTGGTATTTTGTTATTTGATTTCATCTCGGGGTTGGTGTGTAAAGAATTGGAGGAATGCAGTAATGCAGTATGGTCGACTATACAAGCATTCAATATGTCTCTTAGCTGATCGGATATAGTACGGCTTTGGCTTGTATCTAGTGTACTTCTTTCCCAAGCAAGCAGAACCTATTTCCATTCCAGAAACAAAAACAGCAAATTCAGCCTACAAGCCAAATGAAAATGGAAAACAGCAGCCCCCCACAGGGATCTGATGGTAAGAAACGCCATCAAAACCCACACAGTGGCAAACATCAGACAAGTAATAAACAGCCATAGTTCAGAGAAACCTTCTATCTCCAGCAAACAAAATACATCAAGATGTTTTTCCTTTCAGTCAGTCACGAGTCACTTTCCTTCTAGCCCAACGTGTATATAACGTATGATTGTGTAAAGAGAGATTAGGTCATGCTTGAACACCTAGTCTATGTGCAAAGGCTGGGATGTTGAAAGATGTGAGTGAGAGTTTTGTTTGGCTGTTAGATTTGGTGTCAAATGCCATATGGGTGCATCTAGAAAGATAGATGGAAGGTGTATAAGTATTCAGCTGCCTATCTTGTGGCTCGCCAGTCGTGGTTTTGGAATCCTGGCAAGGAGTCAGGTAGAGATGTGGGGCACGGACTCTAATTCTGCAGAATTTTTTTGCGTCTCTTTTTTTTGGCAGCATGCTCTTATTCCTGTCCTCTCAGCAAGCTACTGAATACTGATCCTAAAATAGTAAAATCGCTATTATTAATATAAATAATTCAACACCCCCTAAATTGATTTTGATCAACATCAAATTTAAATGAGGTATCAACAAACTAAGGTTTTGTTTGGCCTAGCTTAGGTTTATGTTATGTACCGGCTTATTGAGTTTATAGTATATAAATCAGATACATAGCTTATAATATAAGTTTACAAATATATTTTGGGTAGGTGGTGGGGTGGGGGTAAACTTAGCTTAGAATTGCTTAGGCTTATAAGCCCATAAGTCATCACCACTGTCTTTAGATTCTTTTTGGAGCTTCAGATTAAACATACACACATAAACAAGTTTATTCTTTGACTCTAGGCTTATTCCAATGATAGGTCTAAGCTTAAGCTATAGTTGATATGTCCTAATTATGTAGCAGGTCCTTAAATATTTCTGCAGAACTTCCTTGCGTTTCGTGGATAATGTCTTCTTTTAAAAAGAAAACATATACAATACACGTTTCTTCTAAGAAATGCATGCATTGGATGTACAAAATGTAATGTTACATTTTTTAATGCAGATGCAATCTCTTAGAAGGGAGCTAAGTTCCAGTGTGCGCCCTTTACATGAAACTTTTGTGGCTCTGGTCCGTGTTTTTGCCAAGAAGGGTCTTGCTACCAGGGGCATGGAGATTCTTGCTGCTATGGAGAGATATAAGTATGATATTCGCAAGGCTTGGCTAATTCTTGTAGGTATGGAAATTGACTTGTGTTGCGTATTTGATTTATTCATTTGAATTATTATAGTAGTCTCCCTTCTATAAAACAGAGGAGCTAGTTAAGAATCATTATCTGGAGGACGCCAATACAGTATTTCTGAAAGGAGCAAAAGGTGGTTTACGAGGAACTGACAATATCTACGATCTTTTGATTGAAGAAGATTGTAAAGCTGGAGATCACTCCAACGCTCTAACAGTTGCATACCAAATGGAGGCTGCTGGAAGAATGGCAACCACATTCCATTTTAATTTCCTTCTCAGTGTGCAGGTGAGACTATGAAATTGATTTGCACAGGCCCAGATAACGATGGTTTTAATATTTCTGTCTGTTTAGCTGACCTAGTAGAGGAGTGTTCATGAGGTATTTAATCATTGCTTCATTCAGAAAAATAAATAAACCCTAACTAGATTATGAAAATAATATGTACACGGACAGCACATCAAGCAGCTAATGCAGCCTTGTAGTATGAATACATGAGTTCTAAATGCTGTTGCTTTGACTGTTCCTAAATTCTAACACTACAGATGTCAGTTAGTTTTACAGCACTAGTGCTGCAGGGCTGCCCATTTAACTGCTAGACAGTGTGACATTAGCATTGGATTCACTTTTATTACTTCATGTATGTTTAGTTCTGGACTTATGAACTATTTACATGTTGCTTGATTCTAGCTTTTTTATTCTGGCATGCATCTCTAACACGTCACATTGTGGTGGTAGCATGGTATGCAGCTCACTGCAGCTCTTGATTTTTCTTGTAGATGGTCTATGTATTGATGGCATATTTGACTAACTTCAACACTGAATTTAGTTAAGGCTTAAGGTAACACTAACACCATCAGCAATGGTGTTATCTGTTATCCCTGGTGATCTAATCCTGCTGACATCAGCTGGTTAAGCAGCCTTTAAATGAATTGGTTAGGACTTAGGAACGCTTCAGAAAAGAAACACTTTAAACAAGATATGGTGAGCTGCAGAACCTTAGGAACATGGTTTATTGCATTAGTGTTTTGGTTCATCTTTACAATTTACAAATGTAATCCCAATATTTTTTATTTAAAATAAAAGTTCATTTTACTCAGGCTACTTGCGGAATTCCTGAAATTGCTTTTGCAACATTTGAAAACATGGAATATGGAGGTGAAGGTATGGCTAATTGGCTATTAACATGTTGAAATATTGACATTGCCTTTGCCTATACCTCTGTTTCAATTTGGTTATATTTCTGAGTTTGTGCATATGTACAGACCCACTTGTGTGCATGTGGGTGTGGTACTGGTAGCATCATTGGAATAGCTGATTCATTTGCTTTGAGCGTGCATGTTCAGCCATGGCTAGAACTTCTTGATGTATATATTTGCCCATTTGTTTATGGGAGGTCGTATTTCACTGTTTTCATATTTGTGTACAAAGTAGCTGTTGTTTCTAAAACCGTTTTTAACAGAACTATTGAATGAAACCACTCAATATTACGAGGAGTCACTGAAACAGAAATAGAGGTTCTAGATTAAGAGTGGCATGAAAAAAAAAGTGTTTGATATTATTGTGAACTTAGCTTCCGTGGAAACAAATACACCAAATGTTCTTTCAGAGTGTTTGACCTATTAGTTCACTGTTTTTTGAATGGCATTGTTCCCCTGCTATTACAATATTTGATGTCAGCAGTAGTGAAACTATCATAAGATCGCAACCTCTATCTTTTTTATGTGTGCACTCTTGATGTTTTCACGACTTTTTGTTGGAGCCTGACTAAATTTGATTCTTATTTTTCTTTCTCATTCTAGATTATATGAAACCTGATACCGAGTCTTATAATTGGGTTATACAGGCATTTACTAGAGCTACATCCTATGACAGGTATACTTAATATTTACTTCCATCTTTGTTTCCTTTGTTCTGTTGTTACTGTTTAACGTAGTCAAGTTGTCAACACAATCATGTCTATTTGACAGTACCAAATCTGACCGCTTGAACCCAATGAGTCGATGTGAAAGGAACATATGGATAGTTGTAGCTCCATGGCACATGCAGGGATAGCTCTAAAATTTGTAATGGAACCTCTTGCTGCTTATTAACTACTCTCTTCAACACGTAAAAATATTCAAAAGAAGCATATAAGAAAACTGCAGAACTGGGGGTGCATCCGACCTTTGTGCTATTTATAGTATATGATCCACAATTGTTTACTTTGCAATTTTTTTGCCGATATGATTATTGTTCCTTCTTCTGAGAAACAAGCTAGTTATTCAATTATCTTCTTCTTTTTTGAGGAAGGCGATCATTATTCAGACGAGATTTTGGTAAAAAATTGTTACATTGTGCTCTATATTTAGTTCTTTTCTTGAGATTGACTGTTATAAGTATTACTCTTTCCTCTGTTGTCTTTATTTTATGACGTGTTTTGTCTGCAGAGCACCGGATGTGGCGGAATTACTAGGGATGATGGTGGAAGACCACAAACGCATTCAGCCTAATGCAAGAACTTATGCGTAAGAACATTTATCATACCAATAGTAACTATTTAAATAGCTTAGAGTCTCTAATGAGGAAGCAAATATATTGTGTCAACATTTGACTTCTGAATATCAATAGTCACATTCCTTCCAGTTTTCTGACTCTCATCTTTCTCATAACATGTGTTTTTCTTTCAAAAACAATGACCTGATGATCAGCTACTGTTCTCAGGTTGTTAGTAGAATGCTTTACAAAGTACTGTATGGTTAATGAAGCAATCAGGCATTTTCGTGCTTTACGGAGAATCCCTGGAGGAACAAAAGTTCTTTACAATGAAGGGAATTGTGGTGATCCACTTTCTCTCTATCTACGATCACTGTGCCTTGATGGTGAGTTTTCACCCTTCTATGGATTACTCAAGAACTAAGATGGAAAAGATATTACTATTCTCAAGCTATTTGTTTATGTTCTCTCCTGGTGGTCAATGGTTCACCGGAGACAAGGACCAGAACCTAGCAAAGCGCTCATGCATTGTTTCGTTGACTTGCTGCAAACACAGATTTTGTGGGTTTATGTTTTATTCAATCTTGGGAATTGTTATCTGAATGTGTCAAAGATTCCATTTTTTAATCAAAAGTTCTATAAGATAAAAGTAAAATCATTGTTCTGTCAGAATAATAAATTTATTAGAATAGTCTCCTTTTTAGAATAGTACAAAATTGCCACATTTGGAATAGCACTTTTCTGAAAATAACCTCCCATTTGGTACGTGAAAGCACCAAAGTACAAAATGGAAGCTGCTCCAAGCACAAAAATCTGAGCCTTACATACCTCTACATGTTTATATTTGTTTGGTAATTACCCATTGCTATACCAGCTTTTACTTGGAACTTGGAAGTGCCTATGTGATTATACTCAATTAATATTTCAAGGTGTTTCTCATATAAATATATATTTCAAGTTATGCGACAGCGTGCTGATTATTATCAACAAGTTGTATTAAATTTCTTAATAAACTTGAGCAGATAAGGTGGTTTGTTAGTTTTTTTATTGCTTGCTTTATGAACATATGTATTTTATGTAGTATCTTGCAGAGTGTTTCCATTTAACTTCTTTATCTGCTTTTTATAAATTGGGTTGTACGCCTGTACCTACAACTTGTAGTTACAAATAATTTTATAATTTTTCCTCCAATGTTTTTCCACTCTCCGCCACTCCCATTTGTAGGATAATTAGTGGATGGTGGGAAAGTGTATGTAAAGTGCATATATTACATACACATGTACCATGGTCAATCTCTTTATAAATTCTTATTTTGTCAAAGCAACTTCTCCTATACTTCTCTTGTATGCATAGCAACGGGTAAACAATAGCTGTATTTTGGCGACAGCTCTTGGCATTAGGGACAAAATAAAATCTAACCGACTTGTGAAGATTTCGTAGTTATACTTTAACATGACAGTAGTTCAGTCCTCTGTATCCTGTGCTCAATATATCAATTTTTTGTCTTTTATACTTTTAGCAGCCTTTGCATTATCGTGAAATTTTAGTACTTTCCTGAACAGGTAACTTATTTTTATAACCAGGAAGAGCTGATGAGTTGTTTGAGGCATTAGAAGCAATGGCTAACGATAACCAGACTATTGCACCCAGAGCAATGATCTTAAACAGAAAATATCGCACATTGGTGAGCTCCTGGATAGAACCATTACAAGAAGAAGCTGATGTTGGTTTTGAAATTGATTATGTGGCCAGGTATGACTTCGAGAGGTTTTAGGTTCTTACTGCGCAAGATGATAGGCCAGTTTTAGTTGATCATATGATTTGTTAACTTTTTTTGTCATGATGGGACTGTACATAGTTTCTAAAAGGGTTTTGGTGAACATAGTGATAGTGCGGACATTGCCACCTTGCGCTGTAACATGCGATATTAATTCATTTACTTATGTAGTTATGTGCCAAACTCACATGCTAGTTTTTTTGTTTTCTTAATTTGTGCCCAGTGTACCCCCTTGCTGTATAATGTTTGTTGGGTCAGCTGCTTGGTTGGACTAAGCATAAAGTACTACAGATATCAATGGCCAGTGCTGCAGCTGTGTCACCCAGTTGCCACCTTGATGACCATATCTCACTTGTCCTTTGTCTCAGCTTTTCCTTAGACCTATACTGCCTCTTGCATGCTCTAGTTTACTGTTTTTCTGTTCACTTGCTAAATATGGAACAAAGGCTTAAAGCTGCATATGTGGATTAATAGTGGCAACAAGTGGAGTAATACTAGGAGCTGTTTGATGGTAGACAAAGTATGTTGGTGCTTGCATAGAGGTGTTTCGGACGAGTTTGTTGACACAAGCTTGGCACTTATTGAATGGGATTTTTCAGTTGCATAAAAGATGTATGTACAGAGGCATGTTCTTGTTAATTCATTCTCTAGTGCTGCCTTCTTGTTTGCCATGTAGTCTGCCGCTTCTTCCTCCATTTCCTTCTCTATGCCGCTAGTTGCAATACTGAATATTGAGTGCAGAGTGTGTGTGTTTGACACCTAATACCCAATTGATAGTGAATTAGTTATTGGGTAAGTCCTTTTGTAGGCCAGGATGTTGAGCCCTAGTGTTCCCGTGGACTGTACCTTCAACTTACAAATGGTACCGGAGTTTGCTCTACATGAGTGTGTTGATGTAAAATGCAGGTTTAAGGTGCCAATGAATGATAATACAGGATGACTGAATAAGGGTTTAAAGAACAGTTTTTGCTGTCAAAACTGAAAATCTTTGTGGCTGCAATTCTTCATAGCGATCTGATACCTCCACATTTTGTTGCTTAAGTGCTTAACTCTTTTCCCATTGTTAATTAGTAATATCTCTTCCATTCATGCGGGCTTTGCAGATATATTGAAGAAGGAGGTCTTACAGGCGAGCGCAAACGTTGGGTGCCTCGCAGAGGAAAAACTCCTTTGGATCCTGATGAATTTGGATTTGCCTATTCAAATCCAATAGATACATCTTTTAAACAGCGATGCTTTGAGGAACTAAAGTTATATCATCGTAAACTCCTAATTACATTTAGGAATGAAGGCCCTGGTATTTTAGGTGATGTATCTGAAGATGATGTACGTAGAGTTGTTGAAAGATTAAAAAAATTAGTTGTAGGGCCAAAGAAGAATGTTGTTAAGCCCAAGGCGGCAAGCAAAATGGTAGTATCTGAGTTGAAAACTGAGCTAGAGGCACAAGGGTTGCCTACAGATGGAACTAGACAAGTACTTTACCAGCGAGTTCAAAAGGCCAGGAGAATCAATCGTTCACGTGGTATACCACTTTGGGTTCCTCCTGTGGAAGATGAGGAAGAGGTATGCAATGTGAAAATGTTTATTACAAATTTTTGGTCTGGTATAGTTACTATGTAACAGTGTTAGCTTCAAGTTGTGTAAAATTTTCCGGACAGCTTTTAATTGTCACACTCTTCATAGGTTGACGAAGAGTTAGATGAACTGATCTCACGAATCAAGCTACAAGATGGGAACACTGAGTTCTGGAAACGTCGTTTTCTGGGAGAAACTCGAAATTATCTTTGTGAAGAAGATAGTAAAGAAGAAGATCCAGATTTAGATGAGGAGTTGGATGATGGCGACGACGACGACGACGATTCCACAAAAGAAGCAGAAGAAGACGAGATAGATGATGATGAGGTTGTTGATCAAACAGAAACTCAAGCTGGCGATGAGACTAAAGACAAACCAGTGAAAGGAGCCAAGCAACATCTTCAAATGATAGGGGTCCAGTTATTGAAGGATCTAGAAAAGACACCTGTTTCATCAAAGAAATTAAAAAGGATGCCTGAGGTATGGAACTGATGTGCCAGCATGTTGCAAAGTATGTGCAATTTGTGTTTATCTTAAATTCATAAGCATTCATCGTAGGAAACTTATGACTTCTCCTGATTGACCTTTGTATTACAATTAATACTCTTTTTATTGGCTATTGATCTGAAACCTGCTGTCGTCTCATTGGTGCATGCCATGGTATCAAATTTGAACTTCAATGCAAATCTGAAAAAAAAAATGTGTTTACCCTATATGTTTGTATATTCTCATTTACCGTATTGAGAATTTTAAAAAGGTTTGGGGAGATATGCTGTAGGAATTATAGGCTGTAGTCAATAAATCATAGCAAAACTATGTTGACTGTTTTCTTCTAATTTTAAAATTTGTGCTTTTAGCCTTTGTCAGAAACAACTTCTATCATGTTGTTATGTCAGTCGGATATGGTGCTAAGAGCTAAGCTTTCAGCATTGTTACAGATTTTGAAGCATTTTCCTGCCTTTGTAGATTGATGATGATGAAGATTGGTTTCCTGAAGATCCAATTGAAGCTTTTAAGGTTATGCGTGAAACAAGGATGTTCGATGTATCAGATATGTATACTACTGCAGATGCCTGGGGATGGACATGGGAAAGAGAAATAAAGAACAAGATGCCGCGTAAATGGTCACAAGAATGGGAGGTTGAGATAGCTATCAAGATAATGCATAAGGTACTCTTAGCTTTATATCTGAATTTTCAGAGCTGTTTTCTTTGTCTGATGTTGTGCCATTGACTTTGGCTTTGTTTATTAACCATCTTTTCTCATGGAGCTGTAGACTACTGTAGACTGTATGAGATATTGAGCTTAGATTCTTTCCGTCACTTGAATTATCTTCAAGTTAAATACATTGCTTTTATTGTTATTTTTCTAGGTCAGCCTGTTATGGCATGGTAACAGTGTTTTAAGCTTGCAAAAAAATGTTGATGTTTAAACTTTAAACCGTGGCATATAAGTGCTTTCCTGACTTTCAGGTAATAGAGCTGGGTGGTACTCCAACAATTGGAGATTGTGCCATTATATTGCGCGCTGCAATGAGAGCTCCAGTCCCGTCTGCTTTTATGGCAATACTACAAACAACACATAGTCTTGGCTATAAGTTTGGAAGGTATAATGTTAAATTTTTGCTCTTGGATTTTTGTGATACTATTCCAACACATATGCATTATTGCACTATTTAGCTAATATTTTCAGCAAAGATATTAGGGTGTTCTTTATGATTTATATTTTTGCTTATGCATGGTGCTGACCTCTCCGTACAATTCATAAACACAGCAAACTGGTTTTTGAATAATTTTTATGAATGTGACACTCTTTATGACTAATATATCTTCCCCTTTTCTTTTACTTGATTCAGCCCGCTCTATGATGAAGTAATCCTGTTGTGCCTTGATCTGGAGGAAATTGATGCAGCCATCGCAGTAGTAGCAGAAATGGAAACAAATGGAATCAAGGTCCCGGACGAAACCTTGGACAAGGTGCTTGCAGCCAAACAGTCCGGAAACTCTTCGCTCCAACCACCAGCAGAGGAGTAATCTGTTTGGACTTTGAGCCCTTTGCAGCCGTGGTCTGATCTAATACAAGAAAATCGCTTAGTTCCATGCCATGCCTAGCCTTGAGCTAAGGGGTGTTAACGGATCAAATACGAATTGAATAGTGATTTTTCCATATTTGTATTCATATTTTTTTAAACGAATACAAATTCAAATACTCTCAAATAAGAATACAAGTTGAATACCTAGTCAATTTGGTTGGATTTGAATATCCTTGTTACATGCAATGGCAAATATTTATGATACTTTATTTTTGTACATAGCACACTTAGCTATTCTAATTTATTTATTTTACCTAAAGGAACATGAATTCCCATTAAATTACAAATACTCATCCAACTATTTAGTTGTGTTGCAATAAAATATGTATATTATTTTATTGAATTTGAATATAAATACAAATAGTGTGGATAAAGAAACATTTCGGATTGCAAAAGTTCATATCATATTTATATCCATATTTTTTATACGAATTATAATACAATACAAATAGATGAAATAGATGAGAAATTGTTAATTGTGTGGAAAATTCTAAACCATATTTGTATCCTATCAGAGACAGTAGTCAAATAAATAAAACAGATAATTCGCATTTGTTTCACACATCAATTTTTTACGACGATACGATCATGCTACGTGGGCAGATGGAGAAAAGATCAACTTACGATTTTGCGTCTTTGATCCCATGTATGGCATCTTCAATTTAGTCAGTGCCTTGTACAATGTTTTTTTTAAGGATGTACAATGTATTTAGAGTCAATTTTGATAGATGAAATGGAATGTGCTCTTTTTTAAAACTTTTTCTGAGACACGTTATTGTTAATCATACCATATTATTGTTTTTCGGTCATCATGTACACATGCCACATGCCCTTTAACTGTTATACTGTTCCGCCACTGCAAGGGTTGTCATCCGTTCGATCGTCTTTCGTCGCATCACCGTCGTCCACACATACTCCCTCTTGCGCCCAGGGACCGATCCACCCACCTGTCGCGCTCTCTGCTCCCCTTGCCCTACACCCGCTCGGCTCCCCCTAAATCCATTGCCTCACATCGCCGTCGCCTCCTGCCCCTGCTCGACTCCTCCGGATCCCCTCCCACAAACCGTCGCCTCCGCCTCCACCTCTACTCGCTCCTGTGGTGCCTCCTGCGCCGTCGGTCGGCAGGGCACCATCCCATCCGGCGCGTCCCCAGCCTCGCCCGGCCGCTTGCCACACTTTTACCGCGGTCGTCGCTTTTCTGAGCCGATCCCAACCCAACAAAATGGTAGTTGAGGAGGAGGAGGGAAAGACCAACCAACCCCACGCGCGACTACATCGATTCCACCGCGCCGCCGATCGATCTGTAGGGGGGAAGGCAGCGGCGGGATAGCGTGCGTGGTGACGACAACGATGGGGAAGGGGTCTACGTGGTCGGGTCAGCGGCACCAGCAGTTCCGCGCTTGCGCCAAGACCCACGTCGACGACCTCGAGGACATGTTCTCTGGCCTCCAGTCCGCCCGTAAGGAGGCCCGCTCCACCGACACCGCCGTCCTCGAGGCCCAGGTCCACCAGATGCTCTGGGGGTGCCACTGCACACGCCCACCATCCTCAGCTCCTCCCCTGCGATCCATCGATTTGGTCACCCTACGCTGCGCTGAGGGTTTGGATAGCCCGCTCATCCCATCTTTTCTTGCCCTAGCTACCTCTCCCGAGTTTCAGTCCCCTTCCATTCCCGTTCCGCTCCCTCTTTCTGCCTCCCCTCGCTCGGCCTCTCCATCATCTTCTCGTGGAGATTGTTATGTTGCGGTCTCGTCACCCTCTACCAGCACGCAGCCGCATCCAGCGTGTCGATGGCTGACATTGCACTTCTCCCTCGCGGGCCGCTGTTCCACCTCCGCATCAGGTTTGATCGTCTCAAACTTCCAACCGATTTCCCCCCTTGATTTGATCCTAAATTTTGGGGTTTTTTTCCCTCAGGGCCTCTACGATGAGCTCTGCGCTCCAGCCGCCAGGCACCGTGGAGATGATCTCATCGCCTTTGCTAAACCGGTGAGTCGCCTCCTGCCTCCTGCTGATTTGTGGAATTGGGACAATATTTGTTTGTGATGCAATGCCAATTTCGTTCCTAGGTACTTTTTATTTTGTTGGCACTATGAATTGCAGTTTGATTTCCTTTCCTTTCATGTGTTGCACTCCTCATATTCAAAGGGCATTAAGTGTTCCTCTAACGTATGATTAGATCTCTAATGCAGTGATTGTTAGGAAGATGCGTGCTTCACTGATTTCACTATTGGGAAGGCCATGCATTTTGTCTACCAAGTTGATCAGGTTAGTTTTGCATCATTGATTCCTTCACTTCTTGCAAACTTTTGCATTTTTTATCACAGATCAAAAGTTTACCTTTTGTATTGCAAAACCTAACGTAGTTCCTTTAGATGCTCTTTTTATTGTTAACCCATTGTGGCAGATTTGATTTGTGAAAGTTACTTCTTATTAGATATTTGACAAATTAAAATTTGGCACCTATATGTTGATGAGCTAATTAGCCTCAATCTCTTTTGTGTAGGTCTGTCACGGGTGGTATTATTCACTTGCATGAATAGTGCGCACGATACTTTAGTGCCACGCACTGTTCACATGGGCCCGCGGGTGCGTTAGTAGTTGAAAATAGAGATAAGAATTGTTAGTTTTCTTGTTAGTAAGGTTTACTTTCTTAGAGATATATTTCATCTATTAGAGATAAGTTTCCTTATACATAGAGATTGTTTCTTAGGGGTAAGTTGGGTCATCCCTATAAAAGGGATAACATGTATCCATTATCAAAGAAGCAAGAAAGATGAATTAATCTAGTCTCCCTCCCAAGGTTCTATCATCCTAGTCTATAGTCTAATCTCTCATCTCACCAAGCCGACGTCGTCCGGCCTTCTTCCTGACGATGTTTACCCCGTTATGAACCTAGGTTCATTACATTTGGTATCAGAGCAATCGATCCTTCCCATGACTTCTGCTACCATGGTTATGGCGACAGATCAGACCATCAGACCTATCGCCGAGTCGTTGGCTATGATAAAGGCTAACGCCAACAAGATGACCATGAGTACCAACGACAACGACAAGAAGATGGCGGTCATCTTCCTCGACATGCATGCTACTTTAGAGAAGATGATCGCGGATCAGAAGGAGAGGAAGGCGTAACAAGAAGCAGCGTTGTTTCCAGCAGCCACAGCGACGCTGTCAGAACCTGTTGCGGTGTTGTCCCATCCTGCCATGGTGTCGCCGAAGACTGTCGCGGCCCTGCCGAAGTACATCATGGCCACTGCGACGCTGCTAGGGTTGCTGTCATGCCTGCCGCAGCAACCGGTGAGTTTGCCGCAACCGCATATGGAGGCAATGATATTCAAGAACTTATGTCATCATCGCAACCTCTCGTCAACATGGGGTCTCCTAGGGCTTCAGCCATGGCCGCCACCACAGCTCGAGGACGAGCTGTCGCAAAAGGAGGGGAGTAATGTCACGGAGTGGTACTGTTCACGTACGTGAATAGTGCACACGGTACTTTTGTGCCACGCACTGTTCACATGGGCCCGCGGGTGCGTTAGTAGTTGGAAATAGAGATAAGAATTGTTAGTTTCCTTGTTAGTTAGGTTTACTTTCTTAGAGATATATTCCATCTATTAGAGATAAGTTTTCTTAGACATAGAGATTGTTTCTTAGGGGTAAGTCGGGTCATCCCTATAAAAGGGATAGCATGTATCCATTATCAAGGAAGCAAGAAAGATGAATTAATCTAGTCTCCATCCTAAGGTTCTATCATCCTAATCTATAGTCTAATCTCTCATCTCACCAAGCCGACGCCATCCGGCCTTCTTCCTAACGGTGTTTACCCCGTTATGAACCTAGGTTCATGACAAGGTCCAAGAAGAAAGGAGGCCAAGAGCTTCCAAGATTGAACCTGGTATTTCATCAGGCAATACAATCATATCATTCGTTTAGCTACTTATATGGTGGTTTCCTTTAGTTCTTACATAATTAGTTTGATGGTTTGCCCTTTCACAGAACAATGGCCTTTCTTGAATGTGAGCATCAGCTGATTTTAGTATGCAATTAGGTTAGCTCATCGTTCTTACATATAAATTTAGTTGGTTTAAAAATAAGCTATTTTGTTGTTAGTCTTTTACCTTTTCTTTTATTACAATGCTCTTTTTTGATATACGATTGTGTGCTGTTATGATCAGGTTCTGTTTGTCGTTCATTTGATATTTTTTTATAACGTTTTCCACCAATTTTAGCTTCAATAGGCATGTTCAGCTTGAGAGCATGCCATTATATAAGCCTAACTGGGTGTTGTATTGGGTGCTTCCACAACAGAATAAGCGATGATGCTTGGACGATTCACCAATATTGTGTGGTGTTGTTGCAGCTGTCTCTCGGAGGTATCTTTGACACTATCGTTTATTTTGGACATCAATTTGTTTCAAGTTTGTTTACATGTATGGCTATTTCTTAGTGCTTTTTTCTTTGTTTAACGGTAACAACTATACATTTCAAGCCTTCTGCATAGTCAATCATATGCTACTTCTGGATGCACTCTGTATATCAAACTGTAGCACGTGCTGATGGCCTTCTTTTTCTTGGCCTCATTCATGTCTCAATTCATTGTCTTTTGGATTGTAGAGATCATTTCTGTATATTTACACACAACAAGATGACGTGGTCAAATCCCATTGAAAAATGGCTGTTGTATGGCTCTCTTCTACTGCTAAGGTAGAATCTCCATAGCACAACCTTCATATTTTGTTTTCAAAGGCAAAACTGATTGATTATCTTTTTGCGGAGAAATGTGTGTGTGTATTCTGGATCCGGCTTCATGTTTTGGATGCCCTATGAGTGCTCATTTTCTAACCACATTGCCATCTATCCATACATATAAAATTCGTCTGCTAAATCCTTTTTGAAACACATTCCGCAATGCCAAGGTACTGATGCATATTTTTGCAAGCAGCCTAGGAGTTCAATTGCTTAATTTATCTTCACCTCAAGAAAAAACATGTGATTTTTGATTCGTTGAAACTCATTGAGACATTGACACAACTGTAGCTCCACAATGATGAACAATGACTCAGCATCTTACTTCAAAATGCTCTGTATCGTGAGAGAGATCATGATACTGCTCTATTAGTTATGATCAAACTCTACTGTATGGTTTATGGACCTATGACGTACCTTCAAGGGAGCAACCGGACTTCCACTGCCCTTGCTCTGGGCGGGAGAGTCCTTTTGACGAAAAGGATATTATATTAGTGGAGTGCAGGTTGGAAGAAGAGGTCATATTTCTTGGTGGCCCACAACATGAAACTCACTTGTGATTTTTTTTAATTCTCCTTTTTTTTCCCTCGTGAAGATCAGCTTTTAATTCTAGATTTACCTATTATACCTGTTGTCATGTATAGTATATGACATGTTGTATCTTTTTTCTTGATCAATTTCTTACACGATATTATTAGTATGCTGATACGAGATTAATATCTGGAGCAATGTAATTCCCGACTGTGCCTGCGACAACACGCGGGGTGCTTACTAGTTTAATACTGCTTTACGGGGCATATTTGTGAAACAATATAATTCCGACAGAAATTTTAAGAAATTCCCGTCTTCCCAACATGGTCACAGAAATTTTACATGATGAAACTGTTCAATTCTTTCAAAATTTGCAAGGAACCCTCTTAACTCTAAACGGGCCTGTTAGCTACGATACGGTGACCGCATCGCTGGCCCGGAGCCGCCGGCGTTGCCAAGTATTGGGCCGAAGCCCGAAATTGAAGTCCACTTCTACCGCCGCCGCCGCGCCGCCCCCTCCCGTACCGCGCTGCCGGCCGCAGCGACCAACCAGTAAAACCCTAAACCCTAGTGGATGCTTCTAGAGCCTCCTCGCATCCTCCCTTGCTCTCCGCTCCCTCCCCTCTAACCCCCCCCCCCCTCCCCAAGAAAGAAGCAGCTCGCCTCCGCCTCAACTCCCACCAACCAATCTCGCCTCGCCTCCTCGCCTCATCATGTACCGCGCGGCCGCCAGCCTCGCCTCCAAGGCTCGGTGAGTGCTCCCCGCGCTGCATTGAGATCTGAATCTCGTGCTTTTTTTTTGGGTGGCTGCTGACTTGCATCGCGTGCTTGTTTGTGCAGGCAAGCCGGGAGCAGCGCTCGCCAGGTGAGCGGATCCGTTCCGGAACGGGTGTTTGCGGTTGCGTGTTGCAGCGTGGTAGTTGTAGGACGAGTAGGTTGGGCGCTTGCGCTCGGGGTTTAGCGGAGATACGGTGGCGTTCGTTGGCGGATTTGGTAATGTGTGTGGTGTTGGATCTGTGCGAGCTTGGATTGGTTAGGATCCGGTCGGTTTGTGGTGTGAAAGTTTGATGTAGTCTGTTTTGATTGTAGGGATCCATTAGTATGAAATTATTGCTATAGTAATCTGATGGAATCTGATGTTTGCTAGTGAAAGATCTATTCTTGTGTGTGACTAGTGTGGCATCTCTGCAATGCTAGTAAAGTAGTAAGTAGGTGATTTTCATCGCTTGCGTACTCTGTTTAGCAAGACTTCTATGTTTTCAATGAAGGGATGGCTTGATAGTGCGATCTTTATCCAATTCAGCGGAAATTTAAGTGTTCAGAACTTTGTCATTCTGTCTTGTAACTGAGTGACATGATGGCGATCTCCATGTGATGTTGTAGTCCTCAATTGGATGCGCTCTTCTTTACTTTGTTGGCTTGTGATGCTGTGTAGGTTGGAAGCAGGCTTGCCTGGAGCAGGAACTATGCTGCCAAGGACATCAGGTTTGGTGTTGAGGCCCGTGCTTTGATGCTGAGGGGTGTTGAGGAGTTGGCCGATGCAGTCAAAGTGACAATGGGTCCTAAGGTATAATTACGTTCATATAAATGCGCCAAATACTTGTCTTAATAATCTGATTGTAGTTGAGCTATATCCCTTTAATAGAATACTGGATGGTTGTCTCATGGTTCTGATAGCAACTGTCATATGTCAGACTATCTATTCTCTTTAACAACAAAATATGAAGAATACATATATGGTTTCTTTTGGTTCTTATAACAACTGTCACATGTCAGATTTTTTGTTTCTTTTTAACAACAAAATAGTAAGAATGTCAAATACATATATACTTTTGCATTTTCACTGTTGCAGCACAGTATATATCACTCATGATTCCATTCGTTTATAGTAATATTGTGTGCATTAGTTATTTCCTTTTGCATTTTAACTTGACAAATGCATTCTGCAGGGGCGCAATGTGGTTATTGAGCAAAGCTTTGGTGCACCAAAAGTCACAAAGGATGGAGTGACTGTTGCCAAGAGCATTGAATTCAAGGATAGAGTCAAGAATGTCGGTGCAAGCCTTGTAAAGCAGGTTGCTAACGCAACAAACGATACTGCTGGAGATGGTATGGCTTTCTTCTGTCCTGCTGTTAGATTATTGCCTGACCAAGCTTAAATCTCTTCTGTAACATATTCCTACAATGCTTGACTTCTAAGTTCTAAAAAGCTTCCCAAGCACATCATAATATTATGTTGAACCATCCTAGAGTATTGAGATGAAGGTTCTTCAGTGTCGTCACAATTTGATATGTAACTACTGGAGAAATTTGTTTGGGCATAGTAATATATATTTTTTGAAGAAGAAGATGCTCAATGTCTTTTTTTGGGGTAATTTTGCACTCGCTATTTTCTGTTGGGTAGGTCTGTGGTTAGCGTGTGCCATTCTTGTCTCTCTTTGTTGCTTGGTTATTTCGTATCATAAGCAACTCTATTCCATTATCAAGATTATTGAGTGTTGACTTGGCTTGGATGTTATAGTCTTGCTTGAGATTTGCCTAATTTCCGGTTGAACTTGTTAAATTATACATAATTGTGTTAATCTAATTGCATCACACTGATGATGCAATATTCCAGGTACCACATGTGCTACTGTTTTGACAAAAGCAATATTTACTGAGGGGTGCAAGTCTGTAGCGGCTGGAATGAATGCAATGGATCTAAGGCGTGGAATCTCAATGGCTGTTGATGCTGTTGTGACTAACCTAAAGAGCATGGCTAGAATGATCAGCACATCGGAGGAAATAGCACAGGTGATACTTGAAATAATTAATTGCAAAGATGCTCTTACTGCCCCCTTTGTTTCCCCTGCCCCTATTTATTTTTACTAATTTCTTTATTTCATTGTTTTATAAAGGTGGGTACAATATCATCAAATGGGGAAAGGGAAATTGGTGAGCTCATTGCTAAGGCTATGGAGAAGGTTGGCAAAGAGGGTGTAATCACTATTGCGGTAAGTTGACCTAAATTCATCTGATCTTATATTTGTCAAAGTTAGCCATTTTCTCTACCAATGTAACTTCTTGGTCTCTTTAGCTCTATTTCGTTGGTCTGAATAATAAATGCATAAGTTCTGATTTTGTGATTACACCCCGGTTGCACCTGGTCCACCACACTATTATCACACTGCTCTTGGAAAAAATTTCATGAAAAGGTTAAGCCACATGTTAGCTCCAGATTATTAGAAAGCACAATTAATTGTTATGGTGGTGTAAGTCATCTGGTTGTCTCTTTCTGTCTTCAGTACCTTTATCAAAATGCTCTGACTGGCATATGCCTGTATTATCAAAATGCTCTGATTGGCATATGCCTGTAATATGCTGGTTTAACTTGTTTACTTAAACATTTGACAGGACGGTAACACCCTTTATAATGAGCTTGAAGTTGTGGAAGGCATGAAACTTGACAGAGGTTACATCTCTCCTTACTTCGTTACCAACCCAAAGACCCAGAAATGTGTAAGTATTGTTTATTTACTTCTGTTGTTAACAGTGTGTTTATCATAAGACTTATCTCAGTTATATGTGTTTTCGTGTCACAGGAATTAGAAGACCCCTTGATCTTGATACATGACAAGAAGGTTTCAAACCTTCATGCAGTAGTGAAAGTGTTGGAGTTGGCTCTGAAGGTACTTGTTTGCTCTCATGGAACTGTGGCTAATATAGATGTCATTATGGTCTTTGCTGCTGTAATGGTTAACACTTTGCCTTGAACAGAAGCAAAAACCTTTACTGATTGTTGCTGAAGATGTAGAAAGTGAAGCATTGGGTACTCTGATTATCAACAAGCTTCGTGCAGGCATTAAGGTCAGTAAATTATGTTTGTTTTTGTGATTGGAATTTGTAAAGTCTGTTGTCCTGAATGAGTGTGGCATTCAGGTCTGTGCTGTTAAAGCTCCTGGTTTTGGAGAGAACAGGAAAGCAAATTTACAGGACCTTGCTATCCTTACTGGGGGTGAAGTAAGTTTTTAAGTTACTTTGCTTCCCACATTTTTCTTTGAAATTCAAAATTACATGCATTGAGATCTGCATCTTTCATGGTTCAGGTCATAACTGAAGAACTTGGAATGAACCTCGAGAATTTTGAGCCTCAGATGTTGGGTTCATGCAAAAAGGTATGTTCACCAGAAGGGTGGTAGGATTTTATATCTTTGCAAGTGATTAATTGAATTGTAATATTATATCCTCACAAAGTTAAACACCTTACAATGCAGTGCTAGTGCTAAGTGTTAGTCCTTGGATATAGACTTAAGGGTACTATTGTTCTTTTGGATTGCAACCTATGTATGTGGAAGCTTGATCAGACTGTTTCAATAGTCTAATGAGATTCCTTGTCCAATGCAGGTGACTGTATCTAAGGATGACACTGTTATTCTTGATGGAGCTGGAGACAAAAAGTCCATTGAAGAGAGGGCAGAGCAGGTTCATGCAATGCTAATTTTATGTCTTGTGACTTGTGAATTACTTCGAACTTCCTTGTTATGATAGCTTATATGAATATCATGTTACAGATTAGATCAGCAATTGAACAAAGCACTTCTGATTATGATAAGGAAAAGCTACAGGAGCGATTGGCAAAGCTCTCTGGAGGCGTTGCTGTCCTAAAGGTGAGATTCATTATCCATATACATGTATTACATAATATATTAATGCAAATGGCAGAGATCTATAGCTAGGATTTAGTTGCTAATTTACAGTTCCCTATTTGAATAAATTAACTGAAGTGTTAATGTTGTCTATCAGACATGCTACTATTCTAGCAGCCTAGCATTTGACAGTGTAATATTGATTGGAAAAGTGTGTGAGAAGTCTGATTAGAGAAGATGAACTGGAACACACACTAACGTTGAGATTTGTCTTGCCCTCCTAGGATCTACCTCCAAAAAGAGGAAATTTTACCTTGCCTACACGTGAATAAATGTGTGACCAACTTTTTTTTGTACGCAATGGTATATCGCTCCCATTTAAGTTATGTTATATGTTGCCACTCTGCTTATGGATAATCAAGAAATGCAGATGATTATCGGTTTAGTAACCGGAGAATGGGTATTCTTTTTATTTTGGAACATTGTTTTTTCTGTTGTTATATAACTGTTTCATGTGGCTGCCTGAAGCTGCTATTGTGTGTTTTGACCTATGTGTACTGTGACCTTCCTACAGATCGGAGGAGCCAGTGAAGCTGAAGTTGGTGAGAAGAAAGACAGAGTTACAGATGCACTGAATGCTACTAAAGCTGCTGTTGAAGAGGGTATTGTGCCAGGTACTGTATCATCTAAAAGGTTCATAGACGTTTCTTCAGATTTTTTATGTTAATTACTTGTAGCCAATTGATATCTTTTGCATTACTATGCCTGAGAATCTGGTCGGTATTTAATGGTATATGCAGGTGGTGGTGTTGCACTTCTCTATGCATCAAAGGAGCTGGATAAATTGCAGACTGCAAACTTTGATCAAAGGATTGGTGTACAGATAATTCAGAATGCTTTGAAGGTTTGGGAGGGGGGAAAACCCATTTACTATTTTTCCTGGTGTTCTTTTCCCTGTGTGCAAAGCTGATGACTGAGGTATTTTGCAGACACCGGTGCATACCATTGCTTCCAACGCTGGTGTAGAAGGGGCAGTGGTCGTGGGCAAGCTTTTGGAGCAAGATAATACTGATCTTGGCTATGATGCGGCTAAAGGTATGGTCTCTTCAACCATTTCCCCACCCATTATCTTAACAACTGATCAGAATCACGTTGCTGATTATGGTTACATTATATTAAATGATCTTCCTGTCTAGGTGAATATGTGGACATGGTGAAGGCTGGTATCATTGACCCACTAAAAGTGATCAGAACTGCCTTGGTGGATGCTGCTAGGTAAAAACTCTATAGGACCTTTCTGCGCTCATGATAAGTTCTTAATTGTTTATCCCAGTAATGATGAGCAAGCCACATTAAGGTGGTTGAATGCAAGTGTTATTTGTTCTGTTGGTGTTCAGAACTCTAAACCACTATCAGCCTCGTCCATATGGTTTATGACCTAAAGCTCAAGCCTTTTCGTGTTGGTGTTGACAAGTTGTTTGCCCTCCTTGCAGCGTTTCGTCTCTGATGACGACCACAGAATCCATCATTGTAGAGATCCCTAAAGAAGAGAAAGAGGCGCCTGCCATGGGTGGAATGGATTACTAATACGTCACACCCACGGTATATGAAAGCAATCTGAAACATGCGGATTAGGAATTTCTGCAGTGCAAGTTCATCGTTGATGTATTTTTCTCGATGAGGTGATTCGACGGACACTTTTGATTGTACGGCAGTATGATCTCTTGGTTCCAAACGGGACCAGTGATGGGACGAATAAAAATGAGTTCTGCAAGTAGCTGAGAGCTGAACTGTAGATCAGAATTGATTCTGACACCTTGCGCCGAAAATTCTGTGTGCGATGAAAGATTACACTTTTTGCCTGAGATGAGTGCCTGAGATGAATTGGTTGTTTCGTTTCTTTTCCTCGACACTACTAGTAGCATGGTTCCGTGCACTGAATAAGATGTGAACGCACTTACCTTGTACGTCTGTGTTCTCCTGCTGTGGACGCTCACGTGCCGTCTCGGCCGCCCTCGGCTCCCACGCCACTGTCCTTCGTCGTCCGCTACCGGTGATCGCCGTCACTCGCACCGGTCCGATCAACAGTAGCACCGCGGCTATGGTTTCCGGTTTCCCCATCTCCTCTGCTCCTCTCCTTCCTACGTCGTCTCGGCGGCGTGCCCTGCGGTGGATTCCTGCCTCTTGTCGCTTAAGAATGCCAGGCATTGGACGTGTCTACGGAGTGCGCACACGCCTGACAACCCATCCACGCGAGTCGCGACCCCCCTCCTTGCCATCAATGGCGCCTGGTTCCATCCCCCACGCTCTCTTCACGGCGGAAACAAAGTGTTCTCGCGCATGGCGCACAGCGCACTTGCGTCGCTGGGTTCAACATGACTCGGGAGGTTTCTCTGCAGCGAATCGTGCTTACTCAATTTACAATAATTGATTTGATCCCCTCTGTAAGAAAAAAGAGAGAGAAATACATGCACAAATAACAGGTTTATCACACATCGAGAGCACTAGTGGAATGCCGCTTTTTCATGTGAAAAAACTCGTGGTTATCGAATTCGAAACCACATTTAGCACTCGCGGTTAAGTTACATCTAGTGACTATGAGTTCACCATCAGTATGGGGCCCATGCTTACGTCTACTAATTACTAACTATGAATTACATCTAGTACTGGTAGTTAAGTTACATAAGTGAAACTGCATTTCATCGGTATGACTTAGTTATATCTATTAACTATGTAGCGGAAAGCTGGCACATGGAGGGATGGCTAGAAGTGCGGGAGTTAGACTTGATGCTGGTGTCTACCGATTTTAGGAGTACACATATGTACGCATTCAGTGAAAAAATGTGTGCTCGTGCTCTGTGAGGTATTGAGTGTCTTTGATAAATTCCTAACGTGTGTAGGGGATGCACACACGTATGTACATGGGTGGTGTGAGTGTAGTGTGTTGAATGTGCGTGTGTCTTATACTATCTCTTAAAAAAACTACATAGTGATCAGCATACAGACTGCGGATTACATATACTCGAAGTTAGCCTATTAACTCTGACATCCAGAGTTCAATTAATCCTCCCTGACTAAGCAGGCCATGTAGCAACCAAGCCCACATATCATATTCTACGCTGCTTTCTCCTGCTGCCTGTCCCGGCAAGAAGGATAAACAACCATACACGATTCGTTGTCTTCTGTCTCGTGTATCCGATCCATCTCGAACTCTCAAAGCTCCAAGCGGCTCCTTGTTTACAAACTAGCAGAAATATTATCTCTTTCCCTCATTTCTTGCTGTAGAAGTATAACGCGACCCTCATGTAACTCGGGACTACTGCTGTAGTGCATCAGCATTTTTGGAGTACAGTCTTAAAGTTTGCCTTGCTTCTGAAAAGAACTGTAGTTCAGCTTATGCATTCTGCATTTTCTAATTCCAACCCTTTAACCACATCCTCTTGGTTTTAAGAGCGTAGAGTTTGCGAACTTTGGAAGTTGAATGGGCTTGAAAGACACTGAATGTTGGGCAACAATTCGCAATGTACTACGACCTGCACTTTTGCGAGTCTTTAGCTAAATTGACATATTTTTTTATTAATAAAAATTGCTTCTGAGCGCACGAATTTGCAAAAAGGACACTACGCAGGGTGGACCTAGGGGGCAGCCGGGGCTAGCGCCCCCTACTATGAATAGCTCACGGTGTATACCCCTTAGCCCAGCCGCATTCAGACAGAGTACCGCTGGGCGGTAACTCGGCATTCGGTAAATCGCAAGTAGGTGAGAGCATCCTTTAAATTTTGATCCTAGGTTCGCTACTGGCAGCAGACCATCCTGTCGTGGACTGGGAGCGCCTTAGCCTACCGCGGTACCAATTTTATCATTTCGAACGCGATGAGGTTATATTTGCTATTTCGTTTAAAAAATAAGGCTAAATTAGTAAAAAAAAAAAACTCGCACTTTTGCTGCCGAAAACTCTAAGCTCAAACGTCAAAATGATTTTTTGACGCCCTTCCATTCAAGAGCAGTCAGCCGGTACCCTCAACACATCACCCGGCGGGCCCTTAATCAACTGTACGAAGCACATCCACTCGTCATCATCATCTCCCCAGCTCCACCAAACAGCCGCTGCGAATAAATTGCGAAGTGCTAGTGTAATGCTGGTGCTACTGCTCCTGCCCGCTTTGCTGGCTCTGCACTAAGTAGTCTATGCGGCTCAAACGTCGCTGCCGGCGACGCTGCTCCGCGCGCGACCGTCGTCGAGTCAGAGACGGGGGAGCAGAGGCAGAGCAGGGCGCGATCAGGGTGGCGGCCAATAAGGCGGGCAGATAAGTGGTTAGCTGGACGCGCGCTCGTAATTGCCGACTGGTTTCACTCGCCGGCCGGCCGGCGCGCGCGCACATGCGTGGCTGCCATTGAATGGCATGGAAAATGGGGTGGGGCTGTAGCCTGGTCGGGTTGATGCAAGGTCAGGTTCTAGTCTGCGATGAGTACGTGTTGACTGATGGTAACCAATTGGCTACCGGGTAGGGGTTGGTGCTGTTCAAAGAGGGCAGTACAGTACCAATTCGCAATCTGAGCAGAATTCAGTGCTTCAGATGAGTGCTACGATGGTACAGCAGCTTCATGTATAGTGTTTGTCTTTAGAGCTGGTTTTAATTTGTCTCTTAAAAACAATATCTTTAATAAATTATCTATAAAATTATTTATTTTTAACCCAACTTCTCTCTTTGCACACTTATTATTTGCAATGATTTATGTGCCTAATTTATCACTTATAAAAGAGATGATACATTCTCTCTCTTCACATCCTCTCTCTTCCGAATTTTGAGTAATATAGCAGTAAAAGACTGCTGAGGTGACCACTGTTGAAAACCCTTAGTAGGACCGAAGAATACTTGCCGCATGAATTGAACAGTGCTCACCACAATGGTAGAGATATCCGTAGCGTTTGGTTTTTGGTCCAACTCTCCGGTGAGTGTACATCATACTGCAGATCTATGTAGCATATGGAATTTTGTTCTCTACGGTAGGGGACCCGTTTTCATCGACAAACCGGCCAAGAACCTGTGAAGATGGGTTCTCATCTGTTTTCCTAAGAATGTTACCGAACAACTTGTTTAGTTGAGAGCAGGGGCCAGCGATTTTAAAAAAAAAACTTCGGAAAATGGGAACTCATCGGTTGGTTCCTTGTTTTTCAGAGGCTCAGGTGCATGGTTTCTACAATTCTAAATTTTCACGATGGTGAATGCAAGAATTGAAATTGTAGGTGGCGCGCACAAAACTAGGAAAAAGACATGTCAGTTTGGTGCATTTTCCTCCACTTTTGAGGTGCAAACTAATGAACCAATGAAATTTCAAAGCACAAGCGTGCAGTAGCCACAACTCACAACCGATAGTCTACATAACTGTTCGCAAAGCCCTAACTTTTACAGGTTAGAGTGGATCCACTGTATTTACCCTGCAATCAGGCTAGAGTAGCCAATGCTCATCTTGGCCTTGTCTTATTCGCGGTTGGTGAGGATAGCAGGGGCCAATAGACTGCCTGTTTGTTGTTTCAGCATGTACTTGTCAGTTGGCATTTTGCACCCCCATTGGTACTGTCCCACCAAGGACAGAGTACTAAATGAAGCTCCTGCGAATCTGCACCCCCATTGGTAGATTTCTTTTACCTGATCATAACTTTCAGGTAGGTTCTGTAGTGATCTTGGCAGATAGATCCTTGTAGGCGCTATCGATTGCACTTAGATTTGGTGAAAGCTTTTGACCAGTTTTCCTGTCGAAGAACACGTTTAGTTTAGTTCAGGTAGTTTCTTAAACTAGCTCATCTAAACTGGCAAACATTTTAGTATTTCTATCTGTTTTAGCCTTTTAGGGCCTTCCTCTCGACTCTTTGTAAGCACATAAATGACAATGTGAGACTAACTCTACTACTGTTTACATGAGTCAGTATAACTCCAGGTCTCCATCTATACAAATACAGTGTCCTGCAAAAGATTTTATGGAATGAAATTATAAGTATGTAGAATATCATTTGTTCAGAACATAATGTCATGATTAATTGCTAGGTACTCACTCCAATTATAAAAGACAGACGCTCTAGAATACGTGCAGTCAAATACTATTAACTTTAACCAAAAAATATTATTTAAAACATATAGTTTGGATATATAAAAATGATATGAGTGAATTCGTCGCAAAAATACTTTTATAATATTGCACTTTTACAATTTTTCCGAATATATGATAATAGAATTTAGTGGTCAAATAAACATCTTGTTGACATTGAAAAGTAAAAAACGTCATACTTTTATGACCGTTGAGTGCATGAATTGAATAAGTTCGAATTTTTTTTAGTACAGTGAGGTAAAAACTGCTTTAAGTACAGCCTATGTATATAACTCATGGATGAGAGGGAGCTTTTGGCTTAAATAGCAATGTTTGCATGCGAAATAGCAAATCTAGCCTTCCTTGGAGATCAAAGCTAAAAATGACACCATGGACTCGTCGACAGGTGACATGTGTCCTCGTTCGCGCCACAGGTGCACGGACCCCTTGTCATCTCTCCTGGAGAGGGGACTTCTGACACATGTCCCTTGTCCGTGCTCCTCGGGACGGGACTTCCCTCGTCCACGCGTCAGGAGAGGGGACTTCCCTCACATTGCTAATTAATTACAGTTAAATTGATTACAATTAAATAATTAGGACTAACTAATTAGGACTAATTAATAACGACTAATTAATTATGAATAATTAGATATGACTAAATTAATTACGGCTAATTAACTATGACTAAATTGATTAGGACTGATTAATTATGACTAATTAATTATAGCTAAATAATTATAGCCAATTAATTACAACTAATTAATTAACATGTGTAATTATTTAGTCGTAATTAATTAACCTCCACCATGTAATTATTTAGTCATGTAATTAACCCCACTGTGCAGTTAATTACATGGGTTTAATTAATTAATCCTCATCCACGCCACGGGTTAATTAACCCTCGTCCACGCCATAGTGGGAACTTCCTTCGTACCGCTAGTTAATTAATTAATTAATAATTAATCCTTGATTTAATTACGATTAATTAATTACACAATGGGAGTTAATTACATGACTAAATAATTACACGGTAGGGGTTAATTAATTAATTAACCCATGTAATTTAGTCGTACCCATGTAATTAATTAGTCATAATTATTTAGTGGTAATTATTTAGGCATCATTAATTAGTTGTAATTAATTTGCTGTAATTATTTAGTTGTAATTAATTAGTCAAAATTAATTAGTCCTAATCAATTCAGTCGTGGTTAATTAGTCGTAATTAATTTAGTCATAACAAATTATTTATAATTAATTACTCATAGTTAGTTAGCCGTTATTAATTAGTTGTAATTAGTTAGTCCTAATTATTTAGTTATAATCAATTTAATCATAATTAATTAGCAGTATGAGGGAAGTCCCCTCGCGTGTCGAGTGGACGAGGGAAGTTCCCTCCCCCGGAGCGCGAACGAGGGACACGTGTTGGAAGTCCCCTCTCTAGGAGAGGGGACGAGGGGGTCTGTGCACCCGTGGTGCGGATGAGGATATATGTGTAACACCCCGACCCGCAACCTGGGTCCAGAATGCTACCACTACACATTATTCATTCCAAACTTTGCACAGCTAATTAAACAGCTAGACATATTAAAACAAAAGTAGTTCCAAGAGAGGGTAGTTTGCAATAGTAACTACATGTGACGTGGCTGTTCTATTTCCCCCTTCCTGAAGCATATCAACTTCGTCATTCACCTAGACATAAAAAATAAGCAAGGGTGAGTCCGAAGACTCAGCAAGCACATAATATGAACGATAAACACTGCCACACAACATAAACATAACCACATCATTATCTCTTCATTAGTGCAATGCTTCCTAATTCTACATGCACCAACATGCTCATGCTCATATGCATCTCATCAGCTGATACCGGTATCGCGGAGTGTCCACCCGTCGATGACACACTCTTCCCCCATCTTCGTTAGGATGGGGTGCTTACATTGTAGGATTTCAGTTAGTCCCTACAAATGTAAGACTTCATTTAGAGCACACCGGATTAGTCATGTATCTTTCTCACCGACCTCACCAGAATAGTTACATAACTTTCTCACCGACCTGGCTCATGCAACCTTTCCATGTTACAAATGCACATGTCTATTGTCATTAACATGATTCATCATCATTATCATTAATAGGTTAGCATCATTACTTACCTCATCCCATCATTACGCCATTACCATAAGCATCATCACATAATCATCGTCATGTCATGAAAACATCACATAATTCATAACATTTATATGCTATCACTCTACCATGCACTTGCCTGTTAACCAAATAGCGCAGAGTGACGTGCGGACGACATCGTTCCTGAACCTCCACCTGAACAGGCATTCCACCATACTCAATATGATGTAACACTACCTACACACATATGAACGACATCGTTCCTACGCACAATCCGACACGAACCAACCCCTTCTTACCAGGCACTTTTCCGCTAACCTGATGCTCAACATAAATAATAACAAGGTTAGAGATCGCACCGCCTAATCTTGCGTGTAAAAAAATTATCTGCGCGCCCCTGATTTCTTTCCCCCTTTCTCTCTTCACCCACTCTCTCTCTCTCTCTCTCTCACTCGGTGGGTCTCCTCAGCCGAGTGGCCTCACCGAAGCCACCGTCTCTCACCGGTCGCCTCGCCGGTGCCGTCTCTCTCTGGTGCTGCCAGCACCGCCGACCCCCAGTGCCCTAGCGTCTTCCCCACGCGTCGCCCCTGGCTCTTGCGTGGCTCTCCCCGGCGTCGCTCGGTCTGATGCGGCTTGCTCGGCCCGCCGCCGCCTCTACCCTACCGAAGCCGCCAGCTCCCCCGCCGACCGCTCCCAGCACACCATGCTCGCCTACGCCCGGCTCGGCCTCCGGCCGTGCGCCTCCCTCATGCGACGCCGCCTCCTACGAGCTCCACCTCAGGGACATCTTCTCCTACCCCCTTCCCCCTTGTTCTTTACATAAGCTAGGGTTGGGCCATTCTTGCTTATGGGCTACGCTTACGTGACCATGAAGGTTAGAAATGGGAGAAGGAGGGTAACCTACTTGGTTGTCAGATTAGAAGTCGGCGGTGGTGACGCTGCTGTGCTCCCTGGCGTCCCTTGGTTCCTCTTCTCCTTTACTGCTTTGGCTTGGTTGCCTTCGGTGGAAGCTTGTTGGTTAGCATAGGGGGAAGAAGTGCGTGTGTGGCTTTGCTTCTCTGGTGCTTTGCTTGCTTCGGCCGATTGCTGGCTCTGGCCTTATCCCCTTCTCTATCTCTCTCTCTCTCCCCTGTTGGTTTCTCTACTGTGGGGAGGTAAAATGGTAAAATTATTCTCACTGTTTACTATTACCCATTTTGCATTTTTCTACTGGCATTACAATATGTCACCTGCTGACGAGTCCGCGGTGTTATTTTTGCCTTTGATCTCCGAATGGGGCTATATTTGATATTTGCGTGCAAAAAGTGTTATTAAAGCCAAAAACTCGATGAGAGGCAACAAGGGTAAAGAATGCATGGTACAACTTTCCTTTCTTAATCACGTACGTTGCGATTGATTGAATCAATTATTTGAAGCTAACTTTTACTGGGGAAGTAAGTACTACTACAAAAACTATTGGTTTTGCTATTTGTAAGTTGTCTAAAATCTATTTTGATTTTTGTGGCCTTGAATTTGCATGGAGATTAGTGTGTTTTCGGATTTAATGTCGATCCAATTGACTATCACAGAACAATAAGTGTAATCTTACATGAAGCGAGAAGTAAATTACTTATCAATCACCGTTTTCTTTGCACCAAAATTAAGAAAAAAAGGATTACTTATATTGTTATTTTTTTTGAACAACAGGAAGACTTTCTATATATCTTTTTTTTTTGAAGAACAGGAAGAGTTTCTATATATGTCATTAATAAAGAAGGTAGCACAAACAAACAAAAAGAAACAGGTTTAGCAAAGAAACTTAATTACACGGTATGAAATGATGCAAGCACTGGGCTCCCGCGAGGGTCCAAGCTCTACCTTCTTCCTTTATCCTCACAACCAGGTCCACAAGGGTGGTTGTCCTGTTATGAAATATTCTGTTGTTACGTTTCTTTTAGACTTCTCAGGTGATTAGGATGACTACTGTGGCCGTCGCCTTTCTTAGGAGACCTCCCATATAGTTAATCTTTGTCCACTAATCCCCAATGTTCTAACTATCTGCTCAACGGGATGGCTTAAGAGGTGCCTAACCCAGCTAATTGGCCATCGAATTCCAAACTCGCCGGGATTATCTACATGCATAAAAGGTGGCACAAACAGCTGTCGATGTAGCATATGTAGCATTGTGCCTTGGTAAAAAGATGGCACGGCAGAGTACAGACACAGACCACAAGGGGCAGAACTTTGTGCCGAATTGAATGTCAAAATGTGCAGCGAAGGACGGCAGGAGGAGGATGTTCTTCAAAGCTTTCCGTGCTTGATCACTTTAAGATTTTAATTTGAGTTTACTTCTAACTCCTCTGTGTATATGACCGTCGTTGCGATTAAATTAAATGAGACACTTAATCGAAGTTAGATTTTTCACAACTGAAGAAGTACTACTACAAAACGTAGAACAACATACGCAATCTATTCCATGGACCAAGAACTAAATTAATCACCTTTTCCTATGGAGCAAATTTAATAAAATTTGATCACTACTTATATTGTTACATGACATATCAAACATTGGCAAGCAAAGTACGAGTAGTTACAGTCTACACATGTCGATCGAGAAAATTGCATCTGAATGTAAGCCATAATTAACGAGCCTCAGATGCATATCCAAAAGTTCATGCTGACAGACTGACACGAAAGATGGGCAGAAAGCAGCAGCTTTGAAGGTCTCCAAGTTGGAGAGGCAAATTCTCATGCGGCGCACATCTAAGATTGTGGCCTGATTAATTCCATGCGCCGCGACAATTCTGTTGGGCCATGCCCATCTCTCGCATGAGCCCTATATAAAGCCTCTCGAACCTCTGCATGTGCATGAATGAACACTTCACCCACTAACACTCGATCGGTGCAATTTTGCGAGAGCCAATTGCCTCACTTCACAATGAGTGCCGCCTCCTCCTCCCGTCTGCGCTTGAGATGTTTCTTGGCAATGGTACTAGCGCTAGGCGTCCTCGCGGCGCCCTCGGAGTGCGCGCGCGCCTTCTTCGTCTTCGGCGACTCGTTGGTCGACAACGGCAACAACAACTACCTGCTGACCAGCGCGCGCGCCGACTCCCCGCCGTACGGGATCGACTACCCGACGCACCGGCCCACCGGCCGGTTCTCCAACGGCCTCAACATCCCGGACATCATCAGTACGTCGTACTGCTGCATTCCTGCACGAGACACGTACCTTGCTTAATTTGCAGTACTTCATTGCATCCGCTGAAAGCTGGTGTAGGCTTGCAGCTCACACACTGACTGACATGCATGTTGTGCTCTGTGTCGTCGCGTCAGGTGAGCACCTTGGCGCCGAGCCCACGCTGCCGTACCTGTGCCCCCAGCTTCATGGCGCGAAGCTGCTCGTCGGCGCAAACTTCGCGTCGGCTGGCGTCGGAATCCTCAACGACACCGGCATCCAATTTGTACGCGAGAGCACAACAGTTTCGCTAGCTAGCTCTCTAATTCGATTACATCACTTGTGCCGTACTGCATGTTAATTTACACGCGTGTGTTGGGTTGATTTTGAGCTCAGGTGAACATCGTGAGGATCAGCAGGCAGCTCCAGCACTTCAGGGAGTACAAGGGGAAGCTGCGCGCGCTGGTGGGCGCGAGCCAGGCGCGGCAGATCGTGAACAGGGCGCTCGTGCTCATCACCCTCGGCGGCAACGACTTCGTGAACAACTACTACCTCATCCCCTTCTCGCTGCGCTCTCGCCAGTTCTCCCTGCCCGACTACGTCCGCTACCTCATCTCCGAGTACAAGAAGATCCTCCTGGTACGCACGCACTTCTTGAGCACTAGCCATGTCTCCCTGCTTGAAGTTAAGGTGCAGTGCTTGGCAACTGACACGCTCGTGCATGTACGTCGTTGGTCGATCGGCAGAGGCTGTACGAGATGGGGGCGCGGCGCGTGCTGGTGACGGGCACGGGGCCCCTCGGGTGCGCGCCCGCCGAGCTGGCGCTGCGCAGCCGCAACGGCGAGTGCGACGCGGAGCTGATGCGCGCCGCGGAGCTCTTCAACCCGCAGCTGTCGCGTGTCCTGGGAGAGCTCAACCGCCGGTTCGGCGCCGGCACGTTCATCGCCGCCAACTCCTTCCGCGTCCACTTCGACTTCATCAGCAACCCCGCCGCCTTCGGTACGTACGTCTCAGTTCGCCACGAACGTGCAGCCGCCGGTGCCCGCGCGTACGGGGAATCGATGGAATTAATTCTAATGATGCGGCGTGTGCGCACGTAGGGTTCAAGACGGCGAAGGAGGCGTGCTGCGGGCAGGGGCCGCACAACGGGCTGGGGCTGTGCACGGCGGCGTCGAACCTGTGCGCGGACCGCAGCAAGTACGTGTTCTGGGACTCGTACCACCCCACGGAGCGCGCCAACCGCTTCATCGTCAGCCAGTTCATGACCGGGTCGCTCGACTACGTCAGCCCGCTCAACCTCAGCACCGTCATCGAGATGGACGCAAGATTATTGGACTGAGCAGAGCCAGTGATCGAGCTGGCTAGCTACGTGCAGCTATATATATATGCAGCACACATAAAATATGTAGCTTTGTTGATTGTTGCTGCCATGGTTTAATCGCACGTACGTACGTGTGCCGTGTGCTTGTTCTCTTTTTTTGGATGGTAGTGTGGTGTGTTGCTATTTGGAGATTAATAATTCGTAAACAGGTTTGCTATTTTTAAGTCGTTTGAAATTTTGTTAAGTTTAAGTCAACTGTTGTTCCATTGGATTTGTGTAGAGATCGATGTGTGTCATATGATTAGATATTGATTCAATGGATAAAAAAACATAACTTATGCTTAATAAAATTTTAGAGTCTCCTGTTGCTCGCTCTACACGCACATCCATCGTCTGCCGGCGTCGCTCTACACGCACGGCACAGCGACAACCGTACGGGCGGACGGCAGAGGCTCTCTAGCCGTCTGGCGCCGGCCGGCACGGCACCACGCGCGGGCGCCTTGTTGGTGGGGGGTGCCGGTGCCTCGTGCAAACCGCGCGGCGGACGGGGCAGAACGGTGCAAACACGCCGCGCGGGTGGAGACGGCACCGCAAAAAAGCACCGGCCGGACAGGGGCGGGTTCTTGAGAGGTACCCGCCTAGGCGTCTGCTTCTGCGTGCGCCTGCCGTATGACGAGTCGCGCCGTGCCGAGCCCGCGCGCGGACGTGCAGACACGCAACAAACGTTGTGTTTGGGCCGTCCGGTCACTGCTCGCTGATCCGCAGTGTACATGGGCTTAAGCCTATTGTGTTGGCGAATCAAATCCAAATAGTCAGTTAGGCCAAACCGCCTCTCAAAAAAGAAAAAGCTAGGTCCGACTGAGCCCATGTACTTTTTCTTATTTGATTAGGCCTGTGAAAATCACATACATGCGTTAGCTTGACATAATGGACCGATAAAAAAAAAATCTGGATGTTACTAGCTGGTCCGTCCAATATACTAGTCTAAAAGGATTGGATTGATTTACCTGCACTAAGGGCATGTTGGATTCTCTTCTGGAATATTAGAGGACTGGGTAATCTTGCTAGGAAAAGACAGCTGAAAGAGATGATTTATAAGGAGAGATTTGATGCAGTGGGGCGTCAAGGAATTATTAAAAAAGATTTTGCTGAGAGAGAATTGAAGGAAATTTCTGGTAATGGGGCTTTTGGATGGAACTGGATTCCGGCCATCACCACTCTAGGGGTATTTTGCTTGGCGTGAGAAATGATAAGTTGGACATTGAAGGGGTGGACCATGGTAGATTCTTTGTGAGCATGGTGGTTAGACATAAGATAAATAACTTCAGGTGGGAACTGGTTACGGTTTATGGGCCTACTAAACATGACTTGTCCCAAGATTTCCTGGAGGAACTTCACATCAAAATTCAGAGGTCCGGTTTTCCTATTATCTTGGGGGAGGGGGGGATTTTAATCTGATAAGGAGAGCTGAGGACAAAAGTTCTAATATTGTCAATCTTTCTTTAATGGATAGTTTTAATGATTTTATTTATGATAATAAGTTGTTGGAGATTAAAAGAAGTGACCCTAAATTTACCTAGACTAACAAGCAAAGTTTTCCTATTATGGTGAACCTGGACAGAGTCTTGGTGTCCACAGACTGGGAAGCTCATTATCCTTTGAGCAATGTTTGTAGTTTGATCAGAGTGGGCTCAGATCACAGTCCCATTGTTTTAAACACTGGGGATGACAAAGCAATTACTTCAAGGAGGTTTATGTTCGAGAAAAAGTGGTTATACAAAGAGGGTTTTCATGAAATGGTTTCGCAAAAGTGGGATGAGATCAGCTTAAAAACACTTGAAGATTGCTATTCTCTCGATAGTTGGGTGGGAAGTTTAGCCTCCTTCAGGAGGTTTTTGAGAGGTCGGGAGCTAATTTTAATGGGGTTTACAAAAAGGGGAAGCACACATTCCTAAAGCAGCTTAGCAGTCTGGACTGCAGGGCTGAGAAGCAAGGGTTATCGGCTGAGGAGTGGTTTTCCAGATATAAGGTAGAAAGGGAGTTAGAAAGGTTGTACGAGATGGAAGAAAGGTCCTGGCAGCAAAGGGGATGTGTGAAATGGACCACTCATGGAGATTCTAATACCAGGTTCTTCTATAGCTGTGCTAATGGAAGGAGAAGGAAAAATTATATTTTCAGTTTGGAGGATGATGGGAAGGTTTTATCCGAAGAGAGTAACATTAGAAATCATATTTACAAATTTTATAAGAGTCTGTTTGGTTCTGAAAGAAGATAGAGTGTTCATTTGGCCGAGGATTTCTGGGGTTTGACTAACAAAGTTTCTGAGGAGGATAATATCAGTCTGGTGCAAGCTTTTTCTGAGAGGGAAGTATGGGATGTTGTTAAAGGTTTGCCTGATTATTCTGCTCCTGGCCCAGATGGCTTTCCTACCTTTTTTTACAAGACCTTTTTGGGGGTGATCAAAGAGAAATTCATGAGGTTAGTTGTTGATTTTTTTTATATGGAAAGCTTGATCTTAAGAGGTTAAATTATGGGGTGATCACTTTAATTCCTAAAGTCACTGATGCTAATTCTATCAAGCAGTACATACCCATTTGCCTGATGAATGCGAGCTTTAAGATCATTACCAAACTTCTTGCTGTTAGATTAGGCACGATTGCCAATAAAGTGATTAGTGTGAATCAAACGACCTTTATTAAGGGGAGACATATTCTGGATGGGGTGGTGGCATTGCATGAGATTTTGCATGATCTGAGAGTTTTTAAAAGGAAAGGTATTGTTCTCAAATTGGATTTTGAGAAGACTTATGATAAGATTCATTGGGACTTCTTGGAGGGTGTCTTGAGAGGAATTTTTTTTTTCTTCTGCTAAATGGATTGACTGGGTGATGAGTTCAGTAGGGGGGGAAGTGAGCATCAATATAAATGGTTCAGTGGGCAATTACTTCTCGACTCATAGGGGCTTAAGGCAGGGAGACCCTTTGTCTCCTTTGTTGTTCAACCTGGCTGCTGATGCTTTGGCAGTTATGATTGCTAAAGCACAGGAGCATGACCTTGTTAAAGGGGTGATATCACAAATAATCCCAGAGGAGTGTCCTTGTTGCAGTATGCAGATGGCACGGTCTTGATGATTGAGTGTGAAGACAACTCAAGTTTCTGTTGTATTGCTTTGAATGGTTATCTGGGTTAAGGATCAATTACCATAAGAGTGAAGTTTTTGTTTGTAGGGTGGATAAGCTGGAGGCTATGAGAGTCTCTAACAATTTCAATTGTAAACTGGGTGCTCTTCCTCTTACCTATTTGGGTATTAATATTGGGGAAATGCATCTTTATCAAAAAGCTGAAGGTAAAATTTTGAGTAAGCTAGGCAGAAGGCTGGATAATTGGCAGAACAATCTCTTGTCCTCAGGGAGTAGGTTAATACTAACAAATAGTTGTCTTAGCAGCTTGCCAATTTATACTATGTGCTTTTATAGGTTGAGTGAGAAGACTCATAGCGAATGGATAGTATTAGATCCAGATTTTTTTGGAGGGGTGCCAGTGACAAGTTTAAGTACCACATGGTCAATTGGAGATCAGTTTGTATTCCTAAAGACTATGGGGGTTTGGGGGTGATGAATACCATATTGATGAATGATTATTTATTAAGTAAGTGGATTTGGAGGATCAGCAGAGCCGATAAGGAGATTTGGTTTAGGATACTACAAGCAAAATACTTTCCCAGGGGTGATTTTAGAAGTTCTAGACCCAACAAAGCCTCTCAGTTCTGGAAAGCCATTTGCAAAGTGAAATATCTCTTCAACATGGGGGCTTCTTACCAAGTGGGTAATGGGAGGAATGTCTTCTTTTGGCATGATGTTTGGTTAGGCAATTGTCCTTTAAAGATTAAGTATAACTTGCTGTTTAAAATCTGTTTTGATTCTGATGTAAAGGTTTCAGATTGTATTTCAAATGGAATTTAGAATGTTGAGTTTGTTAGGAATTTTGGTCGGAAGGAGGATGACATGTGGGCAAAACTTAAAATTGATCTGGATGGTGTTAGGCTCAATAAGAATAATGATCAGGTGGGGTGGTGTTTAGAAAAGAATGGTCTTTTTTCTGTTAAGTCTTTGTATCGGCACCTGGCCTTTGGGGGGGTTGTTAATAAGAGATTGAATAAGTTGTGGCACAACAGGATTCCCCTGAAAGTTAAAATCTTCTTATGGCTAGTTTATCAAGATAGAATACAATCGGCTGACCAATTTAAAGTTAGAGGTTGGAAAGGTAATGCTAATTGTGCTTTGTGTGGGGTGAGGGAAGATGCGAAACATATTTTCTTTGACTGTGTCTTAGCTAATTTTGCTTGGGCCAGCTTCAAAGAGATTTTTGGGTGGATAAGGAGCCTTGTCTCTGTAGATGACTTTCTCTGTTGGTTGGACTCTTGGGGGACTATTAACCATCATCTTGCCTTTATCAGTTTTGCAGCTCTTGTATGGACGTTATGGAAAATCAGAAACAAGTGGCGTTTGAGGGAGTTTTCCCTAAGCATCCGCACGAAGTGATTTTCAAATTTCTGTCATGTTTGCAGTGGTGGCGGGTGCTGATAAAAAAGGAGTTACGGATGAAGCTGGATAACCTAGTTTTTTTGGTTGAAAGTTGGATGAAACTTTTCTGTTCAGATACACCTCTGTAATTACTTTGTGTTTGCCCTGCTGGGTGTTGGACTGGTTGTGGGTCGGTGCTTGGTTCAGTTTTGTGTTGGCGTAGACTTAGTGGTAGCTGGTGTTCCCAGCATGTTTTGTTTCCTTTGAATTTTAGTTTGTACTTTGTGAACATTAGCTTTCTATAAAAGTGAGATATTCCCCTTTTAAAAAAAAAAGTATTTTAAAAATACTATAGTATAAGAAACTTTGAGCTGCTTGGGTCCAACAAACTTTGTAGGTTTTATAAACCGTAGTATGTCTAATACCACGGTGTTTTTGGATTTTTAAAAAATCCACTCAAGACCTCTATCTTCAAAACCGTGCTCACGCCAAGGCAGTGATTTCGTCATTAATTTCTTCGTTAAGCTCCGCTTGTCTAGTCTTCTGTAGGGGTCATGTGTGTGAGTGCATGCATGTAGTGATATGTATGTGTGTAGACGTCTATGTGTTGTACTGGGTGTTTCGAAAAAAATAGTTCGTCAATCCGGCTCCCATCGCTACTTATGCATCGCTCAATTTTTCCCTCCAGTCTCCGACTCTCCTCTCTGTCGTAAGGTGGATCCAACTACTACCCACGTAAAGCATCCACTGTAGCAAATCTTTCCCCTATTTCTTATTGCGAATGCTTAACGGTTGGAGCATCTAAAGTCTATTTGTACATATGGCTTAATAATTAACCAATAATCTATTGTACAATTTTTAAAGGAGGGACATGCATATGTAAATTAACAAGGTTTGTACTTCAACATATATATAGCGGTTCTTAATATCCACATAACCCTCGAGAACATATCATGGGTTTTCTCAAAAACTGTAAAACACAGTAGTATTTGAAAACTGTGGTATTTCATGCTTATTGATATAAAAACTGTTGTTTCCAAATACAATGCTTTTCAAATATTGTAACATCCAATAAGCCCTGAAGTTGTTGGGTAAATGTGCGCCGTATACAATCTTTAAGACTCGCACTCGATCTCTCACGTCCAGGGGACAATATATCGTTTTGGAAAAAAATCGGAGGGGGCGAAATCACCGAAATTTCGGCTCAAAATTTCGGGGGGGTTTTCAAACTGGATGAAATTTGGACTCAAAATTTGACCAAATTTGGATGAATTTTGTCCAAATTCAAAGTTAGGATGTAATTTGTTTAAATTCAAATATTTCTAATTATTTTGAACGAATCATAAAATTTTTGGAGGGGTGAAATCACCAAAATTTCAGTAAAATTTTGGCAGAATTGTTTTCCATGTTCACATCTAGGCTTCTTCACGCCTGTGACGTGGGTTCAAAGCGGCCTACAATATTCTTTTAAAAAACTGCTTCTGCCAGGTTTCAAACTCAGGATATTTTGATTCTAATACCATATTAAGTTGCATGCACCAACTAATTTATTAAAAAAACTTAAGGTATTGAGGAAAAGTGTGCAATAAATATACTCATAGTCCAATATTTAGATAATAACATATACTGAGAGTAGATAAATAAAAAAGAGCCAAGAGCAGAGAACTAAAAACCAAATGCAATTTACAGTCACCCTCCGGAGTCCGGCCGCCACCTGTGTCCAAGCTCCCAACCCACCCGGGCGCGCGTTCCCGCCAAAGCCGCTTCAAGAAACCGTTCGCATGCACGCGTGCACCTCTCCCCCCTCCCTTCCTCTTCTCTACCCCTCCCAAACTTGGCAAACGCACCAATCATCCCCACCTTCGCACATTAAGCTAGCCAGGCCGGCGAGGTTGCATGCATGCGGCGACGTCGGCCGGCAGCATGGCGTTGATCGACCTCGGACGGGGCCGCGGCAGCGGCCGCGCTGGGGCCGCCGGGTCATCGGCGTCCAAGAAGCGGCTCGTGATGATCATCGCCGACCCGGGCCGCGAGTCCACATCGGCTATGGAGTGGGCCCTCTCCCACACCGTCGTTGAGGGCGACGACATCCTGCTCCTCCACGTGAACATGCCCCCGAACGGCCCGGCGGGGGGAGCCGGGCCGTCGCGCACCGGCTCCGGCGGTAGCGCCGGCTCCCCGCTCGCGGTGTTCCTCGCGCGGGGTGGCGCGGAGCCGGGACGGGAGTTCATGGAGGCGGCGCGCGCGCGCGTGCAAGCGCGGCACCCGCGCGCGGGTGCACGCGAGCGCGTCGAGCCGCCACCGAGGGCCGCGAGGCCAAGCGCGAACCATCCTCGCCGAGTCCAGCGCCACGGCGTCGAGCTCCTCGTCATCGGCCAGCACCGCGTCTCCTCCTTCCTCGGGTAATTAAACCTTGAAACTAATGCCGTCCTCCACGCATATGCACATGCATGTCCTCTTGGCACAGTTACCATACATTTGCTTTTGTTTAGGTTGAGGAGCGCGAGCGGATCGAGCCGAGGGCACGACAGCACGGCGGAGTTCTTGATCGAGCACAACAAGTGCCTGTGCGTGAGCGTGCAGAAGAAGGGCCAGAACGCGGGCTACCTGCTCAACACTAAGACCCACAAGAACTTCTGGCTCCTCGCATGATCAAATAATACATCAATCGATTAGTCTATCTCAATCGAACATATGTCTCAACTAGTTGTTGCGCACATTTGCAATGTTGCATGCTTGATTGCACCAAGGACGATCGAGTTCGATGCTAATCGGGGAAAAAAAAGGGTGGAAATCAAGAAGAAATAAGGTTTTGATGGTTTGTTTGTGAATCGCCCTTTTTGTATTGATCACTCGGCGTACGTGGGGTGTACATACATATAGACATAAGATTGGCGCATTCCACTATATGCTATCCGAGTGTGTATGAATTGGTGTTAAAAGTTTGTTCTTTAAAATATACGTGTAAAGTGTCCATGCGTTGCCACGGAACATATCATGTCCCCCTCCGTCATGGCCCTCTCCACTCATGTGTCCCTCGCCTCCCTCCTCCGCTGCCCTCTCCACTAGACCCGCCGCCGCCTCCATCTTCCATCCCCGCTGGTGCCTCCGCACGTCGATGACGATGGAGGTGGCCAACCAGAGATGTGGAGCGGAAGCGAGGTCAGGGCTCGAGCCACCTTCGATGCGGACCAGCGCGACGAGCCTCCACCTCCCGTCCCCCTCCCCCTCCCTCTATCACTGCCCACTCCATTCCCGTCCCCCATCGCCTTTGTCCCCCGCCGCCCTCTCCACCAGACCCACTGCCGCCTCCATCTCCCTTCCCCGCTGCTGCCTCCACACGTCAATGGAGACGGTGGTGGCCGACTCAAGATGTGGAGCAGAAGAGGGGTCAAGGCTCGAGCCACCGTCGATGTCGACTGGTGCGACGACAAGGTCACTTGCCTCCATTTCATTGGCTTCATTCGTGTGCTGTCTCCGCCTCCCGTCCCCTCCCTCCCCTATCGCCCTCTCCACCATACCGTTGCCTCCTTCCTTTCCCTCCCCCGCTGGTGCCTTCACGTGTCGATGGCGATGGTGGCGGCCGACCGGCGATGGAGCGGAAGTGAGGTCTGGGCTCGAGCCATGCTGATGTAGACCAACATGACAACGAGGTCACTCGCCTCCGTCTCATCGGCTCTGTTTGTGCGTGAGAAGCAGATGAGGTGGTAGGGGTGTGGAGGTGTGCATATGTGGTAAGGGTGGGACCATTATCCCGCTGCGAGGTAAACTCCTTCTTTTATTAGTTAAGATAAGACACACACACACACACACACTAGTAGGGTACCCATACGTTGCAACGGAATCCCAAACCTTACACAAATAATATTTACCTTTAACACATAAAGTAAATCAACAAATTAAAAGATGATGCTACATATATCTACCAGCATCACATTAGTGCAACATGATAGAGCAAACACTTCATGCGACAATTTTGTGAATGAGCATGGCCAAAGGAAGGAGGCGAGGAGAGGAGCTACCTGGTTGCGCGTTGCACGGGAGGGCGTGGAGGAGTCAGCATGTTTTTTTGGGTGGGACGATTGCATAGGGCGCACACAAGAGAGGTGGAGGGTCGGGTGGGACGATTTACCCTACTACGCGGGGTAAACTCCTCTTTAATTAGTGTGTGTGTGTGTGTGTGTATATATATATATATAGAGAGAGAGAGAGAGAGAGAAGTACTATCCTACACCCCTTCTTAGAATAGCTATTCTACATCTTTCATCCAAACCCTCCATCCACCACGTGGCTCCCCTCCTCCCGATCTATTCCCCCTCCCCCTTTAGTTTGATCTCCACCCCCTCCCGATGGAACCCGACCCCCCGATCTCAGGATTCAAACCCACATGTGCTAACCATCCCACCCACATGGACTAAGGGTGGGTAACAAGCCAGTTCGACTCGGTCAAGCTCGTTAAGGAACAGAGCTCGGTACAGCTCGGCTCGTTAAGTAAACGAGCAAAAATATCTGCTCAGCTCGACTCGTTATGAACTCGCGAGCTGGCTCGTTTGACTCATTTGGCTCGAGACTGCGGGAGGGCACCGAGCGAAGGTCGGATGCTATGTGGATAGGAGAGGATTGCGACTTACCGGGCTGAACTGGTAGGCTTAGGTTGGGTCTGTTCTAGTTGGGATACTAGGTTTGTTGGACTGGGTTCTAATATAAACGAGCTAAACGAGCTTAACGAGTTGCTCGTGAGCTGACTCAAACTCAGCTTGTTAAGATAACGAGCAGAAATGCCAGCTCGGCTCGGCTCGGCTCGTTTATGGCCCGAGTTCGAGTCGAGTCCTTAACGAGTCGAGCTGGCTCACGAGTTTTGAGTTTTTTTTCCACCCCTACATGGGCTAGTGTGATGAGATGTTAGAAACTTTTATTTTTATTGAGTATGCACGCAGTGCAGTAAACTTGCACAAAAAGTAGTAAAATCTAACTATAACTGCAGTAGGAAGATACTAAAAATTGTAGTGGACAAAAAATTAAACTACAATACAGAGAGATCAAATTTGCAATAGACACAGGACCAACGACTGTCGCAAACTTATACCAAAAGTTGCAGTACACGCATACCAAACTGCAGTAGACACATCACCAAAGACTGTAGCAGGCACAATGACAACGATTGATCTGCCTGAGCGAGGAGGGGGAGTAGAAAGAGAAACATTGATCTAGACCAATGATCCGATTTTTGATCCATTTGCACTATTGTGCATAAAAATAGCTTAACAAAATGAAATACATATTGAATATGTTTTAGTTATGTCAGCAACGGTCTACTGTACAACATGTGCAACATCACTGCACTTTTGCTGGAGACCTACTGCATTGTCTGAACGGGGAAAAGGGTGCGCGGGAGGAAACGTGAGAGTGGGAGTAAGTCGGTGGAGGAGGTTGATCGAGGTGGGTGGTGGTGGCTTTCGTTTGACTAGGGTTTGACCAACGTGGGAGGTGGGTTTTAGCCCATAGGAAGATGGTGGTGTGTATAATGGAATTCAATGTTGGGGTTATATGGTGGCGCTATTCTATTCTATGCTCCGGTCGTAATCGGAGCCGCATGACATGACCAGATCCCCCACATGCCCGACTACGACCCACCTGAGCGCGATCCCAGATGCCCCCGTGCAACTACCCGTAAAACCGTACATGCCCCTTGATCAACCCCCCTTGGTCTACCTTCGTTTGACTGGCCTTTGAGCAACGTGAGAGGTGGGTTTTAGCCCATAGGAAGAAGGTGAGATGCAGAATATGTTTTTTACAGAGGGATGTAGGATAATATTACCATATATATTACAATTACTTTCACATATATTACAAGCTACTGCCAGATGTGACGTCGTGGGTTCATGGCAAAAAAAGTCCGCTGAGAGATGCTGAGGCAATAAAATGGGTATCACTATTACTTTCACATACATTACAAGTTACTGTTAGGGTGACGTCGCACGTGGGGGTCGTGGCCCACAACTATTGGGATAGGCCCGCTCGGACGGGGGTCTGCGTGCGCGCTTGGTCGAGGTGGGCTGACTGAGGTGTAGAATAGCCTATTCAGCGCTCAGCTACTGAATAGTGTATATATGTATATATAAAGAGAGATCATGCTCATGGATGATATCTTTCCTTCATTTCACTAGGTTACAAGTGCTACTACATAATATGCGTGTATGTGTTGTTGGACAGGCTACATGCTCTGAGAAAGTTGTCTTGAAGAGAAAAAATTTTCCACAAGGGAAAATAAAAGGAAAAATTGGCTACAGGGCACTGTAAATTTGCGTCATTTGCCCATGGACATCCAAAAAATATGGTTTAGTCAAAAAACACTAACATTTTGTGGTATTTTGTTTTAGGACACTGGTCCCATTAAAATATTATTTTTGGACTGAAGACGAGAGAGAAAGGTAATAAAAAGTCCATTTTACCCTCCATCTTCTTCATGCGTTACTATTTCTCCATCTTCTTCATACGCTGCCCCCAATCTTTCTCCTCCTCCCTCCCCAATGCTCCCCCATGGATCTTGCTCCCTGGGCTCTACCCTCCACCCGGCCGCTCCAGCTCCCCTAGCGCTGCCACTGTCGCTCATTTGGCTCCGCCGCTGGCTGCGCTGCCTCCGCCCTCTCATGGCGCCTACTCCACCGACCCTGGCCCTGGCCCAGCTTCTTCTCTTGGATGCCGCCGACACCGCCGGCCCCCTGCGCCCTCGCCCTTCTCTCCTGCGCGTCTCCCCAGCTTCGACATGGCTCGTCTCGGCATCGCTCGGCCTGCTCTAGCCCGCTCGGTCGGCCGTCGCTTCAGTCCACTGCGCCCCTGCGTCACCTCAGCCCAGTTACACGCACCCCCGGTCTCCCCCTGGCCTGGCTCACCCCCTCTGGCTTGGCCCTACCTGGGTCCTCCACTATGCAAGCGGCGACCAAGGTGGTCCGCCTGACGCACCCCTCCTCCAGCTTCATGCGCGAGCACTACGCCGCCATCGTCATTCAGACTGCCTTTTGAGGCCAACATGACTCTTATTGTTTGTTGCCATGTTTGGCTCAAGATTTGGAGGAACTCGACGCCATCGGTCAAGGAGATGGACGTCGACGGCGCGGCATTGGGCGGAGTGGTGGATAGCGTTGCATGCGTCGTTCGACACCAGCAGGAGCAACGTCCGAACAGCCGCGGCGGCGGTGGCGCCGGGGCGCGCGTCCACGGACCACCGCGACCCGGTCAAGATGCTCGAGATCGACACCGCGCGGCCCTTCTCTTACTCCACGCCTCGCTGGTAGGCGCCACCATCGTAGCACGGCAATGGCTCGTACCAACCTTCGTCCTCGCCGATGCACCGGGCGCACCACCAGCACTCGTCGACCACGAGTCCTCAGGGACGACGATGCCAAACTACATGGCGGCGACGGAATTTTGTATGACATGTGGGTCTAGAATCATTAGAATTGCAATTAGTGAGGTTAATTTGTATGACATGTGGGTCCAAAGCCTGACACCATAGACGGTTGAACCAGACCGATCGAGGCAGACAATGTGCCGATCGAGCCAGTCACTGTGCATTGAGGGTATTGATGACATTTTACAAAGTTTCTCTCTCCAAATCACTCGGATATATTATTTTAATGAGGTTAGTGTCCTACATCAAATAACCACGAAATGTTAGTGTCTTATGGCGAAACCACGTTTCTTTGGATGTCCAATAGCCAAATACACAATATTTGAGTGCTCTGTAACCAATTTTGCCAAAATAAAAATACTTTTAATGGAGGCTACGTGGATAAAGGAACTACCTTAGCATTGTTTCAACTAGTTCTATTTTCCACGCAATTGCACAACTAGATATACTACAATATACTTGTTTTTATCTGAATGTATTTGTTACTACCTTCGATTCCAAATGTAAGTCATTTTAGAATTTATGCCGATAAAATATTTTTAGGTTTGAACATCAATATGTGAAGGAATACCAAGATTTACAACATGAAATTGTTTTCATCATGAAATATACTTTTATAATGTATAATTATTTTTATTTCAAACAACATATTTTCATAGAAATTGATGGTTAAAGTGTCACGTTGGAGACTATGTTAACATCCAAAATGACTTATATTTGGAATGAGATGGAGTATTATACAACTATGGTGCTCATGATTGGAAATATAATTGTATTTCTTATACAACTATAACAACTTTATTTTATATTTGATTAATTTGCACTGTTATAATCCGAACCTTCCGAAATAAGCGATGCCGGTTTTTTCTTATTTTTTCTTCAATTAATGTGGGAATCTTAATTAGGCGATCTCCATGAATGCAAATGCTTGAAGATGTGCTTGGCAAAATAAGACCATTTTTTGAGAAAACTATAGGGGAGGCCCCTACAGTAAATATATTGAAATAAAAAATATATACCAGAATACAAGAGACCCAAGGAGTGCAGAATTAACTAAGAGGGTCTAGTCAAGAAACTAATTGATATTTAATGGTTTCCTTCACTCTAATCACACGAAGAGTGCTAAAAACTATTTTTTAGCTACATAGGACATATAAGGTGCTAATTTTTAGCATCACAGCTTGAGGAGGCACCTATGCTTTACAGCATTGCAAGCTTATGCATGCAACTACCTTTAATTAATAAATATTGCTACCATCTAAGCACCTATAAAGATATTCTTGTATTGTAGAAGAGAGCTCTTATATTTGATGATATATATGACTATATATTCTCTATCTTTAAGCACCATTGTAAGAGTGAACGTGGAGGGCTATTTCTTCCATCGCTTTAATAATATTTTCAGCCCGACTGTGGATGCTTTTCCTAACATTGTTTTAGTAATATAGTAGATTTTTTTTTCATGCATTATGCGGACGTACGTTTGTCTAGAATCATTTCCTACTCCTGGAAAGAAAGTTATGGTAATGTTTCTATACTTCTGGATAGAAATTTAACAGATTCTAAAGTAGTGTGGCTACTTATTGCCTCATAGATATTTCAAGTTCTTGTCTGCTTTGAGGACCGAGCACTTGTTTGGTTGGTTTGCTCGCCAGGTGAGCGATGTTTGGTTGGTTTGCTCGCCAGGTGAGCGAGCGGCCGGCCTGGGATCGATCTCAGGCGCCTCATCAAACCATTTCGGTGGTTAGGAACAGTACCTGCTCTAGATTAGATGTGTGTTTAGAACGCACCCACGTGTGTGAGCGTGCGTGTGATGTGTGCGTGAATGTGTCCCATGTGTACTCTAAAAAAAGTTCTTGTCTGCTTTAGTATTTCTGCCTTTCTTTTAGGGGAGCAGAGAAGCATTGCCCACGTCTTATTTCGCTAACATTAAATTAAGATACAAGTAGGCAGTACATATATACTTATGGGAAGAGAAAAGTACACGTAGCAAGAGTAGACAGAGACTCTCTTGTTCAGCACATTACACACTAGGCCACATTACCAACGGTTCATGACATGCAGTTCGTGATAAAATTACTCTGCCTCGAAATTCCATAAATACGATTCAGATGCCTGTTTATCTGAATCCCATGTGAAGTCATTGAAATCGTCCTGTGAATAGTTGTTTTGTTCTCCAAGCATGCATTCTGAACCACTTGAGAGGTCATCTTTGGGCAAAGAGTAGTCCGTGATCTCCATGCATCCATCTTGATCGAAACCCCTCGACCTTGAAGAACGGTTTCGGATTTTGGGAATGTTTGATCTGTTGCCGTCGCTTGACGATGGAGTCTCACCACCTTTGGGCATTGTTGGAGTCGATTTTCTCAGGTGCATCCTGTATTTCTGCATCAGTTCAAATTAAAGTCAGGTTTTGTGTCTATATGCGCAACTAAATTATATGAATGGAAGTGATTATATGCTCTTTCGAAAAGAAAATTGGACGCGCGTAGACTAGTCTATTGGTTTCCTGTAGTACTCTATCCATTGAGAAATATACAATGTTTTAGAAACTTTCTTAACTTTGATCATTAATATATAAAAAATTATTTGTATTGGTTAGGTAAAAATAGTATTATTAGATTAGTCATGAAAAATATTATTATAATTTAATAATTTAAAATTATTTTATAAACATATTTATGTAAAAAGTAATGGTCAAAATTGTATGTTAGAGACCGTGTCGATATCTAAAATATAATAAAGGGAATAGCAGGCATTTTAGGATCTCTGTGCGTTTTCTTCTTCTTAAAAAAAATTCACAGAAGTGTTGGTCATTCCAAAATGATGCATATAACATACATTATTATTAGTAGCTCAGTAACAGGCTCGTAACCTAAACAGTAAACGTTGTGGAAATTTCTCTAGCTTATCGGGATTGGCGATACCTTTGAGACCTAACTAGTTACTCGTGTGCACCCTTAATTATCATTGTGGAGATATGGGGATGGTCCTAATCTTAGCGTTGAACAATTGACATCGGCGTCAAGGTGTTTTAAGAGAGAAACCCTTCGTTTAGCAAAATATCATTTTTGCTATCTAGGAGTCGGCGGTCTGACCGGCAGTATGGAATTTTAAGGTTTGCGCATCAAACACTTATGTGAGTGTTTGGAGATGTGTTTGCACTATACGCCATTGAAATTGGAGGTTGGACACGAAAATAAATAGAGTTTTGCATAAAAGTGTAGAGAGGGGTGTTTTGACAATTGGGAAGCGGTCTGTCCGCTAGCATGTTGGCGGTCAGACTAGTGGGCGGTCTGACCGGTCCCCTGTTACTGGGGCTGGCGGTCAAACCGGCCAGTGGTTGGCGGTCTGGCCGCTGGTGGCTAGGAGGTCATGTTAGCCAAGGGTCGGCGGTCTAACCGGCCTGGGCAGTGAGTTGGGGATGATTTTGTGGATTTGGCCAACGTCATGGGATTCAGTGCATAGGTATTGCATGGTGTATACTTTGGCTAACGTGAGTCAAGCTGTGAAGAACATGTGGCCGAAAATGATTTCTTAGTCTATTGTTGTGTAGGGACGCTTTGAGTCAACTACGGTCAACGGCGAGGATGATCGGGCTAGGCTAGTAGAGCTGGCGTACAGAACGATCAAGGATGTCCGATGAAGTGGTTGGACTCAAGCATGGCGCAAGATGGACAAGAACAACTGAACGGAAAGTTTGATACAACGAGTTACATCAAGTGGCTTGGGGGGTCCGTTGGGAGCAAGATGGGAGAGAATTGCCAGCATGTGGAAAGTCATTGATGAACCTATGCATGGCAAAGCATGGGATTGCTTTACGATGATTGGACTCGGTCATGCAGAATGATCAAGAAGGAGTATTTTGGTATCTTCGATGGGCTCGACTATGCCTATTGGAAGAATAGGATGCGAGTTTACCTTTAGAGCGAAGGTCAAGCCATATGGGAGATCATTTGGGATCCTTTCTTTCTACCTGAGGTTCCTACGTCAGCTTCAGCGGCCGCTTTTTCTAACAATCATAAGTCAAAGAACTTCCTATATGCCGGGCTTAGTAGACAAGAGTACGACATAATTTGTTACCTTAAGACCGCACATGATATTTGGCACACCCTTGAGACCTATCATGAGGGCTCTTAACAAATCAAACAAATGCGCCAAAATGTCTTCAAACGAGAGTACAACAAATTTGAGATGCTTCCTAGAGAGAGCATCGATGACGTGTTTACTCGCTTCGATAAGGTGCTCAATCAATTGAGAGCTATTGATATTGAGTATTCTCAGTCTGAGAATGTCACTCATCTCTTGGTCGCCATAAACACAAAGGAGTGGGAGATGAAAGCTTCCACCATTGAGGAGAACATCAACTTGAACGATCTCACATTGGAGTTGCTGTATAGCAAGCTCAAGACCCATGAGATAAAAAGAGTTGACCACCCCCAAGAAGGAAAACATGACACTGGTAGTTGATCCCTCTAGGAAATGTAATGATGTTGGTATTTCTGAGTCTTTGAGTTTTTCTTTTGCTTGTCTTTCAGCAATCAATGAGGAGGAGCTTTAGTCTATTCTCGAGCCAGAGTTAGTCCTCTCAGCCAGGAAGTTCAAATGGGCCTATCACAATGTGAGAAGCAAGAAGGGGGGGGGGGGTTCGGTGACGTGCTACGAGTGCTACAATTGTGGTGAGCTATACCACATTCGAGCTAACCGTTTCAAGCTGAGGAGCAAGGACAACTACAAGGAGGAAAAGGGCTCGTTGAAGAAGCCTCAAGAATACAAGGCCATTTAAGCACCATTGTAAGAGTGAACGTGGAGGGCTATTTCTTCCATCGCTTTAATAATATTTTCAGCCCGACTGTGGATGCTTCTCCTAACATTGTTTTAGTAATATAGTAGATTTTGATATCAAATTACCAAAGTAGATTTTTTTTTTCATGCATTATGCGGACGTACGTTTGTCTAGAATCATTTCCTACTCCTGGAAAGAAAGTTATGGTAATGTTTCTATACTTCTGGATAGAAATTTAACAGATTCTAAAGTAGTGTGGCTACTTATTGCCTCATAGATATTTCAAGTTCTTGTCTGCTTTGAGGACCGAGCACTTGTTTGGTTGGTTTGCTCGCCAGGTGAGCGATGTTTGGTTGGTTTGCTCGCCGGTGAGCGGCGGCGGCCCAGGATCGATCTCGATCGCCTCATCAAACCATTTTGGTGGTTAAAACGATGCACTGCTCTAGATTAGATGTGTGTTTAGAACGCACTCCACGTGTGTGGCGTGCGTGTGATGTGTGCGTGAATCGTCCCATGTGTACTCTAAAAAAGTTCTTATGCGCTTTAGTATTTACGCCTTTCTTTTAGGGAGCAGAGAAGCATTGCCCACGTCTTATTTCGCTAACATTAAATTAAGATACAAGTAGGCGTACATATATATACTGGGAAGAGAAAAGTACACGTAGCAAGAGTAGCAGAGACTCTCTTGTTCAGCACATTACACACTAGGCCACATTACCGACGGTTCATGACATGCGATTCGTGATAAAATTACTCGCCTCGAAATTCCATAAATCGATTGGATGCTGTTTATCCGAATCCCATGTGAAGTCATTGAAATAAATCCTGTGAATAGTTGTTTTGTTCTCCAAGCATGCATTCTGAACCACTTGAGAGGTCATCTTTGGGCAAAGAGTAGTCCGTGATCTCCATGCATCCATCTTGATCGAAACCCCTCGACCTTGAAGAACGGTTTCGGATTTTGGGAATGTTTGACCTGTTGCCGTCGCTTGACGATGGAGTCTCACCACCTTTGGGCATTGTTGGAGTCGATTTTCTCAGGTGCATCCTGTATTTCTGCATCAGTTCAAATTAAAGTCAGGTTTTGTGTCTATATGCGCAACTGAATTATATGAATGGAAGTGATTATATGCTCTTTCGAAAAGAAAATTGGACGCGCGTAGACTAGTCTATTGGTTTCCTGTAGTACTCTATCCATTGAGAAATATACAATGTTTTAGAAACTATTTGTATTGGTTAGGTAAAAATAGTATTATTAGATTAGTCATGAAAAATATTATTATAATATAATAATTTAAAATTATTTTATAAACATATTTATGTAAAAAGTAATGGTCAAAATTGTATGTTAGAGACCGTGTCGATATCTAAAATATAATAAAGGGAATAGCAGGCATTTTAGGATCTCTGTGCGTTTTCTTCTTCTTAAAAAAAATTCACAGAAGTGTTGGTCATTCCAAAATGATGCATATAACATACATTATTATTAGTAGCTCAGTAACAGGCTCGTATCCTAAACAGTAAACGTTGTGGAAATTTCTCTAGCTTATCGGGATTGGCGATACCTTTGAGACCTAACTAGTTACTCGTGTGCACCCTTAATTATCATTGTGGAGATATGGGGATGGTCCTAATCTTAGCGTTGAACAATTGACATCGGCGTCAAGGTGTTTTAAGAGAGAAACCCTTCGTTTAGCAAAATATCATTTTGCTATCTAGAGTCGTGATCGGCCGAGTATGGAATTTTACAGGTTTGCATCAAACACTTATGTGAGTGTTTGGGGATGTGTTTGCACTATACGTCATTGAAATTGGAGGTTGGACACGAAAATAAATAGAGTTTTGCATAAAAGTGTAGAGAGGGGTGTTTTGACAATTGGGAAGCGGTCTGTCCGCTAGCATGTTGGCGGTCAGACTAGTGGGCGGTCTGACCGGTCCCCTGTTACTGGGGCTGGCGGTCAAACCGGCCAGTGGTTGGCGGTCTGGCCGCTGGTGGCTAGGAGGTCATGTCAGCCAAGGGCCGGCGGTCTAACCGGCCTGGGCAAGATCATGTACAGTGAGTTGGGGATGATTTTGTGGATTTGGCCAACGTCATGGGATTCAGTGCATAGGTATTGCATGGTGTATACTTTGGCTAATGTGAGTCAAGCTGTGAAGAACATGTGGCCGAAAACGATTTCTTAGTCTATTGTTGTGTAGGGACGCTTTGAGTCAACTACGGTCAACGGCGAGGATGATCGGGCTAGGCTAGGAGAGCTGGCGTACAGAACGATCAAGGATGTCAGATGAAGTGGTTGGACTCAAGCATGGCGCAAGATGGACAAGAACAACTGAACGGAAAGTTTGATACAACGAGTTACATCAAGTGGCTTGGGGGTCCGTTGGGAGCAAGATGGGAGAGAATTGCCAGCATGTGGAAAGTCTTTGATGAACCTACGCATGGCAAAGCATGGGATTACTTTACGATGATTGGACTCGGTCATGCAGAATGATCAAGAAGGGGTATTTTGGTATCTTCGATGGGCTCGACTATGCCTATTGGAAGAATAGGATGCGAGTTTACCTTTAGAGCGAAGGTCAAGCCATATGGGAGATCATTTGGGATCCTTTCTTTCTACCTGAGGTTCCTACGTCAGCTTCAGCGGCCGCTTTTTCTAACAATCATAAGTCAAAGAACTTCCTATATGCCGGGCTTAGTAGACAAGAGTACGACATAATTTGTTACCTTGAGACCGCATATGATATTTGGCACACCCTTGAGACCTATCATGAGGGCTCTTAACAAATCAAACAAATGCGCCAAAAGGTCTTCAAACGAGAGTACAATAAATTTGAGATGCTTCCTAGAGAGAGCATCGATGACGTGTTTACTCGCTTCGACAAGGTGCTCAATCAATTGAGAGCTATTGATATTGAGTATTCTCAGTCTGAGAATGTCACTCATCTCTTGGTCGCCATAAACACAAAGGAGTGGGAGATGAAAGCTTCCACCATTGAGGAGAACATCAACTTGAACGATCTCACATTGGAGTTGCTGTATAGCAAGCTCAAGACCCATGAGATAAAAAGAGTTGACCACCCCCAAGAAGGAAAACATGACACTGGTAGTTGATCCCTCTAGGAAATGTAATGATGTTAGTATTTCTGAGTCTTTGAGTTTTTCTTTTGCTTGTCTTTCAGCAATCAATGAGGAGGAGCTTTAGTCTATTCTCGAGCCAGAGTTACTCCTCTCAGCCAGGAAGTTCAAATGGGCCTATCACAATGTGAGAAGCAAGAAGGGGGGGGGTCGGTGACGTGCTACGAGTGCTACAATTGTGGTGAGCTATACCACATTCGAGCTAATCGTTTCAAGCTGAGGAGCAAGGACAACTACAAGGAGGAAAAGGGCTCGTTGAAGAAGCCTCAAGAATACAAGGCCAAGTTTGATCCCTCCAAGCTCTTGAAGGCCGCTCATCGGGTCCTTACTACTTTTGGAGAACATTCGATGAATGATGTGGACTCTAGGATCGAGGAAGACAAGGAGGTACAGATCCCTCAAGAGAAGAACAAGGGCAAGGCCAAGGACTTCACCGGCATGTGTTTCATGCCATACAACAGGGATGATGTAATGTCAAGTTTAAGAGACTAGATCTAGAGCTAGATCAAATCTTTCAGATGATTCACATGCTTTTGACAGCATCTTTATGGAGGAAGAGGAAGGAGTTGAGGATGACAGCTTCCCACCTGTATGCATTCCTCCTGATCCAGCTAAGGAGCGAAGGATCTAGATCCGTCATTATACGTTAATGGAATATTTTGGTGATTAATGACAAATATATTTATGAGACTAACACTCTTATTATTATATCATGATTAGTCTCAGCTTGGACATAAAAGAAGAAATCCAAACAGGTATGCATTCATAATGACAAATCTATTTATGGGACTAACACTTCTATTGATTACCTATTGTTTAGTCTCGGTTGGATATAAATGTGAAAAACACAAAAGGTATGTATTCTACTTCATATTTATATATATTGTTGCATTCCTCGGATCCAAAATATAGGATGAACTCCACCAAAAAGTCTAACTTGAATATGTGCATATGTTCTTAACACACATTTGTGTATGCACACATTTAGGGGGAGTTCACTCTATGTTTTGTGGTTTCATTAGTATTGATCTATATTCCCTTTCCACATATTTGAGATCTCTACTTTGAAACATATCTTTGAGTATATATAACTTGTGTAGTTCATATATACTTATATGAGTATATGAGACTTGTGTAGTTCATATACACTCTTTTGAGTATGTACAACTTGTTTAGTTCGTATATACTCATACAAATATTTATTCAATTATTTGCTATTGTGATGGTTGTCATCAATTACCAAAGAGGGAAAGATTGAAGTATCTTGACCCACCATTATGATTTAATGGTATGTTGTGGTAATTAATGACAATCACATTGTGGGACTAACATTTTTCATGAGTTGGATAAATAGGTTATGTTCCATGACGATAAAGACTTTGGATGGCATCATGAATTGATGGTCATCAAGTCAATGAAAGGAAGTTATCATGTGTTGATGATGTTCAAGAAGATGAGATGATCATGAGTTGATCATCAAGTTAAAAGAAGACTTATCATGTGTTGATGGACATGAAGTGAAGAATGCATCATGTGTTGATGCATATCAAGACTTGGGATGAAGGATGTCATCATGTGTTGATGAGAATCAAGCCAAGATCCCGAAGTAAAGGAAATCATCATATGTTGATGATCGAGTCAAGGACCCGGACTTGAAGTGAAGATGTGTGTCATCAAGCTTCAAGAAGATGCTCAAAGCAAAGGTATGACTAGCTAGGGCTAAGGATGTGTTTCTAGTCTTTTACCGGTCTTGATGTTTGGTTGGAAGACCGGATTGCTAGTATAGGTTGCCGTACTATTAAGAGGGGTCTTGTCTAGTAGCTTGAGTCTCATCATGTGTTGATAGCTCAATCTTGCTTGCTCTAGCTCATCGTGGCATGATGCTATTATTTGCGAATGTGTTTTGCAATAGTTGAGGCTCATGCGTCTAATCCTTGTAGCATGTGACTATACTTTGCAAATGTGTTTTGCAAATTGTTGAAGTCCATGTACCTACTCCTTGTGGCATGATCTAAGTTTGCAAATGTGTTTTGCAAATTGTTGGGATTCATGTATTTCCCTTGACATGGTCTAAGATTGCTTGTTGCTAATTATTTAGACTTAGACCATGATAGTGGCTCTTTTGAGTTGTACTTTTTGATTTGATAAAATATGTTTAAGATCAAATCAAATAGGTGGGTTGTGTAGCCCTCTGAATAAGCTTTCAATAGAGTCCAAGATCACTCAATTCCGACATCAGAGTCAAAAGTTATGACCGTTTTTCCGAGTGTCGCCTGTGCTGAAATCTAGGTGCGGACTAACCGCAGTTGAAAGCCCGGACTGACCGCCCATATGCCTGCGGACTGACCGTCCTTATAAGACCGGTCAGCTTTTTCTAAAGAGCATATTTTTCGATTTTCTACCTCCCGGAAGGCCCGGACTGACCGGGGGTCCGATCAGACCGGACCCTGTGAGGGCGGACTGACCGGGAATTGTCTCTCACGGCTATTTTTATAGCCGTTGCATCAGTCCGGTGGCCGGCCTGTTTCTGCGGTGACCGGTTTCCACAATTTGGTGATTCTCTTCCAACGGCTAGTTTTTGTGTGTGAGCTATAAATACTCACCTTGGCCGGTTGGGGGTAACTCTTGGCATCCCATTTCATTCTCTTGAACTAGTGTGAGCTTCTCCTCTCAATTGTGCATGTGTTGCACCTTGTGAGCAAAAGGAGAGGGTCTAGTTGCATGTGTTGCAACTAGAATTGGATTGAGCATCCAATTGTGCATGTGTTGCACTTGGTGAGAGTCAAGCATGGGGCTTGACCTATTACTCTTGGTGTTTGCCGACACCTAGACGGCGTGGAGGCGTTGTGAGTCGGTGATCTTCTCAAAGAAGGCTTGTGAGAAGACCCGAGCGGTTTGTGAGTGGCTTGGTGCTCGCTATCTCCGAAGTGGAGTAAGAGCAACCCTAGTGGAGCGAGGTGTTGATACCTCGGAGGAAGGCTTAATTTGTGGAGCCGGCCCAATTAGTTTGGGTTTCTCTCAACGTGGACTAGGGGAGACCGGCAAGTCTCCGAACACCATGGTAAAACATCGCCGTGTCATCTTGTGGTTTGTATTCTTGAGCTCTACCATATTGCAATTTACATTCATATAATTAAGTTGCTCATTCATTGTGTATGAATGCTTGCCATGCTATGTACTATTTACATTGCTTAAATTGAATTGCTTACAAGTCCATGCTTGATTGATTATTATCAATAGACTTGTATTGTTGGTGCACTTAGTTGAATCTAGTTGATTTAGGCTTTAATTGTGCAAAACCGTATTTGTATTAGCTTCCGCATTAGAAATCGGTTTTAGCGCGTAGAAGTTTTTAAAACGCCTATTCACCCCCCTTTAGTCGGCTTCCTCGATCTTACAAAGAGCCCGCCTCCGCTACTTCACCTTCAGTTGAGGCTGCTTCTTCTTCCACCTCTACATGAGCAGTACCTACAGAGGTTGAAGATGTGATGTCTCCACCTGGTGCTTCACTTCATATTCAGCAAAGGCATCCGCCGGATTAGATGATTGGAAACCTTCATGAGCGAGTCACTCGCTTCAGGTTTCATGATCCTAATATCTACCCCTATTCTGTATTTGTTACATATTTTGAGCCCCGAACTGTTTCTCATGTTTTATCTTATGCTAGTTGGGCCAATGCTATGCATGAGGAGTTGGAGAATTTTGAGAAAAATAAGGTGTGAAATCTTGCAGAGCCTCCTAGTGGTCATAGTGCGATTGGAACAAAATGGATTTATAAAAACAAACAAAGTAAGGATGGTTTAGACTTTGACGAAACTTTTGCTCCTGTAGTTAGATTAGAGGTCATTCACATCTTGCTTGCATTTTCTATATCTAAAGGTTTTATGTTGTATCAAATGGATGTCAAGAGTGATTTTCTTAATGATTTCATAGAAGAGGAAGTGTATGTTAGACAACCCTTGGCTATGAAAATCCTAAGTACCATGATCATGTGTTTAAGTTGTCCAAAGTCTTGTATGATCTTAAGCAAACACCTAGAGTTTCGTATGATAGGTTTACGATCTTCTTGCTTAAGAATGAATTTGAAATGGGAAAAATAGATAAAACTCTATTCATTCTCAAACATGGCAATGACTTCTTGTGCAAATTTCTATGGACAACATTATCTTCGGTGACTCCTCTAATGCTCTTGTGTCTAGTTTTTCTAAGACCATGTCTAGAGAATTTGAGATGAGCATGATGGTTGAGCTAAATTATTTCCTTGGGCTCCAAATCATGCGATACAAAGAAGGGACATTCATCTATCAGATGAACTACACCAACTACTTATTAAGAAGATTCAACATGAGTGATTGCATGTCAATTGCCACTCCAATGGCTACTTCGACTGCCTTGGATCCGGATGAGAATGGTAAAACTGTGGATCAACGCGAGTACCGCAGTATGATTGGCCCCCTCCTATATCTGATAGCTTCAAGATCGGATATCCACTTCTCAGTGTGTCTATGTGCAAGATTTCAAGCCTCTCTGAGGGCTTCTCATCGTCAAGTAGTCAAGCGCAACTTCAGGTATCTTCAGTCAACTCTTCAATATGGTCTTTGGTATTCCTATTCATCATCATTATCCATTAGAGAGTTTTTAGATTATGATTTTACTGGCTGTAGACTTGATAGGAAGAGCACTTCGGGCACTTGTCATTTCTTAGGTACTTCTGTTGTCTCTTGGTCATCTAGGAAGCAGAACTATGGGTTAGCTTTTGATAGTGTGCCTTTTCCGTGTGACAACACTAGTACTATTAACATTGCCAAAAACTCAGTACGACACTCTAGGACTAAGCACATGGTCATATGATATCACTTCCTTAGAGACCATGTTGTACAAGGGGGCACTGTGCTATAATTTGTGGAGTATGAGGCTCAATTAGTAGATATCCTCACCAAGCCCTTAGATCCTTCTAGATATTCTCACCAAGTCTTTGGATTTTATTGCTTTTTCATGCATTTCATACATTGTATTATGTTGCATTCATATGTGACGAGGATTAAAACCTCTATATATTATTTTTAATATATAAAAGACCATACGTCTCCATGGTCGTAACCCTTGAGGTGCACGACCTCACTGGTTGTAGAGATTCCAGAGGTTACATAATGGATACCCTGGTCGGACGAAGGCCTAAGCCAAGCTCCCGACCAGGAGAACTGCTCGTAAAAGGTATGAACTGATACTTGGAACAAATTCAAGGTATATTCTCTACCGTGTGATGAATGGAACACGTGCATATTCCATACCATATGACGTTTCTTATCCAGAAGCACTGACGAACAACCTCCATATGGTTGTATGTCTCATAGACATATAACCGCCGAACGGTTGGTTCATTATCAACCGTCACTTGACTCCGACCAGACGCAACGCTTCACATCAGACGTTTTCTCCGGAAGTAACTGCCACCTCTTCGAGGGCTATTTAAAGATGGAACCTGGACGGATCAAGGAGAGGAAGAGAGGGCAATACAAGACAGAGCCATCAGACTAAAGTACAAGCCGTAGATTCATGTGATAGGTCTGAGGTTGTAAGGAACAAGTAGTGTTCTCAGATCATATTCTGTAAAACCCAGTTCATATTAATAAAAGAGCAGTCCCATTATTTCCTTAGATTTCCCACGTCACTTTCTCCTTTTCTTTTCGGAAGATCGACGTCTTGATCGTCGACAATATGAAAGATAAAAAATGATACATTGTAATATAGCTTTAATGCTTCAACTTTTAATTTGTTGGAGCTTTGCTTATTACCCCTATGGTGTGGCTAGCTTTTGATTGATGCCTGTCTTAGCATTATTAATTTGCTTAGCTACTTGTTGATGCCTTGGCATGTGACCTAGAGCTAGAAGATCTAGGCTTAATCTAAAATTATCAAGTGATAACTAAATTCAACTTGTGGTATGAGTTGAGCTAGGCTTTTATGTCATTTGGGATCTTGTACATGACTTTTGAGTACCATATAGGATTACCTGGCTTATCTTGAATCTGTCTTGAACATAGAAGAAAATCTTAGACAGTTCATAACTTTTGTTCAATTTTAATGCTTTGTCGAAAAATCCCTAGTTTTCACGAAACAAGCTGTATCGAAAAAAGAAAAGAAAAAGAAGGGAGTGCTAGCGAAAGGTCTGTTACACGTCTAGAGCACTCTTAGCTCAACAGTTGTCTGTTACACCCTATTAGAGCTTTTTCATGCTAAAAGTATCATATCTTTGCTCGCAAATGGCCTGTTACACGCCTAGAGTACTAAAAATTGAAATTGAGCAAGTTATTTCAAGTTGTAGGCTTTGTAATCCTTCTAGTACTCAATTCTTGTTTCATTATCTTGGATTACATACTTGCTGTGGCTTTGTTTATACTTTTGTAGTCTATTTAGATTATCATCCAGTGATTTCAGTTTATTCACTAGAATAGATGGCTCGTGGATATATGTCTTGATGTAAATGTGTAGTTTGTCTTTCATGATATGCTAGCTTTCATACTTGATATGTCTTGTGCATTAGAAGATGCTAGCTTCTTCATATTAGGTAATCTCTAAAGCTTCATGCTCCTAAAAACAAAAAATAAAAATGAAATCACCCTATTGCATTTCATGCATATGCTCCTTCTTATATTTCTTCCCAACATCTTTAGAACTGAAATATTAGATGAGAGAAAGACGTGATTGCTGGATGACTCCATTGTCAAAGGGAGAGAAAATGTGGCAAAAATGCTAAAAAAGGGCTTTGCATGCATTTAGGGGAGAAAAATGAAAACATGGGAATAAATTCAAAAAAATGGTAGACCTTAGTGAGGGGGAGCATTCTCATATGCATTCTTGAGCTCTAATGTCTTTTTATTAGTTTAAATTACAAAATTGACACCTCACTATGATTAAAGGTCAAGTTGAACAATTATTCTTTCATATGGAACTTGAGTAAATTTTTGAAGCCATCTCTGGATTTGAAGTTTTTCTGCATTTCATCGCCTCTATTAGTTTGCTTCTACATTCCTCAAGCCAACTTGGTCATTTTCTTGACTTTCTCTTGCTTATGGACCAAGTTGAGACTTATTGCAAAACCGATTGAGAATTTTCAAAAAAAAACTTCCAATTTGCCTTTTTGGGTAGATTGCCAATGTGCTCATTAGGGGAGAGATGTGTGGAGACCATGTGGTATGGTCCTAATCTTATTGTTGAACAATTGGCATCGGTGTCGAGGTGTTTTGGGGAGAAACCCTCGGTTTAGCAAAACATCATTTTTGTTGTCTGGGAGCCGGCGGTCTGATCGGCTGAGGCTGGTGGTCCAACTATCTAGGGGTAGCGGTCAAACCAACGGTATGGAATTTTGAGGTTTGCGCACCAAACACTTGTGTGAGATTGTTTGGGGTGTGTTTGCATTAGGTGCCATTGAAAATGGAGACTGGACGCAAAACTAGATAGAGTTTTGCCCAAAATTCCAAAGATGGGTGTTTTGAGAATTGGGAAGCGTACTAACTGGCAGCATGTTGGTAGTCAGACCGGTGGGCAATCTGACTGGTCCCTAGTTATTGGGGTTGGTAGTCAAATCGGCCAGTGGTTGGCGGTTTGACCGCCAGTGGCCTGGAGGTCAAACCGACCAAAGCCGGTGGTGTAACCGGCTAGGGCAATATCATGCGCAATGACCTGTGGTGATTTTGTGGATTTGGCCCAAGTCATGGGATTTAGTGCATAGCTGTTGCATGGTGCATGTTTTGGATAACATGGGTCAAGTTGCGAAGAACTTATGCGCAGAATCGATTTCTTGATCTATTGTTGTGCAGGGACACTTGGAGTCAACTATGGTCAATGGCGAGGATGATTGGGACTAGGCTAGGAGAGCTGAGGCCCAAAACGATCGAGTATGCTGAGCGAAGTGGTTGGACTCAAGCATCACGCAAGATGGACAAGAACGACCAAGCAGGAAGTTCGGTGCAACGGGTTGCATCAAGTGACTTGGGGTCAGTGCAAGTGCCAAGGTGGTCCGATGGGAGCTGGATGGGAGAGACTTGCCGGTATGTGGAAAGCCTTTGATGAACCTACGTATGGCGAAGTATGAGATTGTTTTACGTTGATTAGACACAGTTATGGAGAAGTATCGAGAAGTGGTATTTTGGTATCTTTGCCAAAATACTATGTTGGTAACCTTGAAGAAACCGCGACACAAGACGGCGCAATGAAGAAGAGGTTTAGGTCAAGAAAAGGAGAAGATCACGAAGAGACGGATTCGGGAGACCCAGATCGTCACCTGCATTGAGAAGCGTGCTTGAGTGTAGACCTGTTTGTGTGGGGGGTTAACAGGTGCCCATTAGGATTTTCTCTCTATACCTAGCCTCCTCTATATAAGGGTTGGTGCATGATTTGTACAATCAAGCCTTGGAAACTCTAATTTGAGATTTAGGGAAAGTGGAGAAAATATAGGAGGCTAGATCTAAGAAAGAGAAGTATTGAGAGATTGGGTGCTCATGAGTGAGATTTTATCCTCTATGGTGGAGTGGAAGTAAATCTACAATCCCTCTGATCAATCCAATCAAACTTGTCCTAAGATGAGTTGTCTCTTGTTCTTACTCTCTCTTTGGTGATTTTAGGGTTTTTGTGTTCTAAGGGTTTTGATTGGTTCTCTCGTTGTGATCTAGCTTGCTAGGGCTTGTGGGATCTGATCTAAGGTCATCTTGACCATCTTCCACTCACAAGCAAGTCTTTGGATCAAGTTTAGGTTTTCCTAGTTTTGAGTCTTCTTGTCATCAATAAAGAAATTTGTGTAACTTTGGCTACGATCGTCCATTGGAATACGTTCATGACCTTCTTGTTGAATTATATCTGAAATTTCGGAGGATTTGGATCACTAGATCAAAAGTTATGTCAATTTGTGGACCCTTCGTCATGGTGATTTTCAGGTGGCAGTCAGACCAGCAGAGGGTGTTGAGGGTTGATATTCTCAGTTTTAGCTAAAGTCTTCCGCGGTGATCTTGATGCTTTAATCCTCGTAGCTTCTCATAGCTATTTGAGAGAAAAGGTAGTTGAATACCTAGGTGAAAAAGAGTATATTCCTATTCATATCCTCCCTCTAGTCGCTATTTCGGTCCAACAATCGGAACAAGAAACCTGTATGTGTGTACGCTTAGACAATATGCAATAACTTAGAACCCACGAGTCAAGAATTCTCTTAAACTTTTGGTAATATGAAATTATATTATTAGGTGATACCTGATATATATGTATATATGCAAGATAATTTGGAATCAATCGAAACTAGCAAACAAATCGAGTCTTGTGCATAAACATTGTCTAACTTTGCGCCTCTCCATTTGATTGAGTAAATGTGCATACTTTTTTTGGAAATCCTAATTTCTATTTACCCATAAATTTAAACGTGAGATCGAACTAACCAAGTTGTATGTCAGTGCGTGAGAGCATGAATGATAGATAATGCATCATGAATGCATGCATGCATACTAGACAGGATTTCTAGCAAGTTAGTGTGTGAAGTATATGGCAGGCTCACAAGCATAGGAAATGGAACTTGTCTGCCATTCCTGATACTGGAATTTAGCTCAATTACCTGCAGATGACTTGAGACTTGCTCTCTTGTCAAATGTTTAACCTTCATTATCTCCAATATCTTCTTTGGAACTGCCTCTGTAAATGAAGTAATACTTATTAAAACAAAGAATTAAATAGAAGCTAAGAGAGACAACAGTTAAAGGAGTCAAACTAATACATATAGATACATGTCAAAGTGTAAATATATTGGAGTAGATCGAACTGCAAAGAAGATAAGAGTTGAGATCGACCACTCACTGTCTGCTCCCAGGAAGTCCACTGCTGCAATGAACTGCCGGTGCAATTGCATAGTCCAGATCAGCCTAGACTTCTTGAGATCTTGTATATCTGTGATTGTTCCATTGATCTCTCTTACCTCCCTCTCCACTATTGCCGCGGCTTCGACGATTCCGGTTGTTCTCGCAGCACCTGGAGAAGGAGCTACAGCTGGTGGTGGATATAACAGTTCACGGCTTCCACACGTAGCACTCTTCTTCTTGTGCTCCCCGATTTGCTTCCTGAAGACATGCTGCCAGATGTTCTTCAGTTCTTCAATTCTCACCGGTTTTATGAGGAAATCAGAAGCCCCGTTGGTGATAAACTTCATCACTGTACTCGTATCACCACTTGAAGCCATTGCTGATTGATTAACAGGTATAAGATTCATCAGTACTTACTTTAAACTCAACATTATTATAACTAACAGTGCACTTGTCCCAACCCCCAACACTCACAAAGGTTGTAGACTTTAATAATGTCCGTGCGTACAGTGCTGACATCTGTAATATACTCCTATTGTCGGCATACCATGCGTATAACGCAAAATGCACCTCTAATACGGTCCAAACGTCCCATATAAACTCCTCAGGGTTTTAATTGTGTCCTCATTTGCAATTGCCCTGAACAGGACTTGCTTGGAATGTTTTGGTCGTACTTTATATTGTACCAACTCGATTAGAGCTAGCGATAAGGATACTTAATTGCTATATTTCTAGGATCCGGGAGTGCCACAATGAGAAAAGGATAATATACATTAGGTATATATCTCCCATAATAGCCAATTGATGAGTAGCCTAATGTCTAACCAGACTCTCAAGTTGCATTGTCTAGCTAACTCAAGTTGCATGGTGAGTTATGGTTATCTACTAATTTTCTAGGGTTTGATTTGGTGACCTTTGTTTCAGGGGCGGACCCACCATTCTGACGAGCTCTAGCGTCCACCAAAGCTATCGTCGGCCGGAAACCACCCCCTCCCATGAGCGCCAACTGCTATCCTATTGGCCATCGTCTGAGAAGACGAGGCGCGGGCGTGCTAGCGCAAGCCGCGCAAAGCTGGGCTACTTGAATGAAGATGGTGGGACAGCCGGGAAGGTAGGCCAAGGCCCAATTTGGTAAGGCCCATGAGGCACTGACAATGTGAGGCATGCCTGTGTGAGCCGTAGCCAGATTGAGTGACCTCCCAATTGCACGTGCGTTCTTGGTGCTCGGTGCTCTCTAACCCTAGCGAGAGGCGCGCGATGGAGAGGCGAGCAACCAAGTGGGTGCAGGGCGAAGCCAGCGAGTGTGGCAGCGTGCTGCTCCCTAGAGGCTACGAGGGGTAGAGGTGGTGGGGGCTAGGGTTCCGGGGCGCCGGTTGACTGGCATGGGCGTCGGTGTACCAGTGGGTGTGGGCGTCCCGCGTCGGCGGCGGTGGTGCGTAGCCAGCCACGTGAGCGGCTGCGATTGCAAGTTGCGGCAAGGCTTGCCGGTGGCATTTGTTGGCGGAGGCTTAAGTCGTCCCTCAAGCCCGGCCCACGGAATATACAACACAGTTGGTATGAATCATTAATCCAACTAGAAGTCCATTATCTTCTAGGCTTTTAGTTCTGATTTGTGTCTAGATGACAGACTAGATCTAATGGTACTATGGTACCAAACTAGAAACCCAGCTATGATTTATATAGCAAATACCCCAATGCATTACTTCGTAATAACCTAGGTTTGATCCGAATGACACTATGGCCCACCCGATCGTGGAGTGCATAGGCATTGGAAACCAATTGATCAGTACAATCAAACACATTAGGGATGAAGTATCGAGTGCATATTTGCCAAATGGTTTAACTCAACCAATTGATCGTTATTATTGTTTTATTCTAGTGCAAAAGGAATCAGGCGTGCGAGCGTTTGTTCTCGATGTTACCATTATATTTTTATCAGTGTTAGCATGTTCGAATGCGGATTGTAGTTGTTAATTCCATTTAGTGTTATATACTTTTATTAGTGTGATTGCAATATAGTTTGTGTATAGTTTTATTTGCTTTTGAGGGTAATATTATTTAGTTCACACTGGCGACTCCATCATACCTAAAATTTAGTCCAGATCCGTCACTGCTCTGTTTATTGAGTCCGAAGTGGACATATTGTCTGTATTATCTAGACAATAATTCGCATGTAATATTTATGGTGGCGAGTTCCAAACAAGTAGAGTGTGGCCTGCATTACAAACTAAACAACACCAAACGTGGTAATGTTAAATTGGTGCATGGGGAAGGAGCTGGGAAGTGGAAGCTTGCATGGGGAGAAAGAGTTCATGTAGGATAGTAGGATTAGAAGATAGCACCAGGGTATGAGGGAGGTTTTATGGTGCAAGAGAGGAGAAAATAAATAGGCCAGGAAAATAAAAACTAAAACATCTAAATTAAAGAAATTATATATATAGGGAAGGGTATTAGAGAAACTTACTCACTGTAGGGATGTCAAACTTCGAGGTTACTTCTTGTAGAATGAGCAAACCGTCTTCAGTTGGAAAGAACACATCGCTGATGATGAGGTCAACTGTTTGTAGGTTGCCAGAAATGAAGGACATAGCTTCTCTCACATCTTTATACGTTGTAACTGGAAAAGGTACTAAATTATATCAGAAAAGGCTAGAATTCACCAATATTTTGTACTAGAAGCATTCTTTTTGGACGCTGTTACTTTGCAAACTCACTTATATATGGATGTCACATAATTATTCCCTTGGAAGATGTTCATATTATACTCAGTTTTGTAATCAAATCAATGCGGTAGTTAGCAAACTCGTTTTGGCTTTTAGTTTTCATTTCGAAAATGCTTTTTCTAATAGAATGCAAGTGTTTCTAATTTTAGTTATCTCTACTATTTAAAAATTGGAGTTGGTGGTGCGTCCTCCCCACTCTTTCACCCTTGTCCTCTCTACTAACATGTGGGCTACATTATCAGCAAAATATCTCCTCGTCCCCGCTCCTCCTCTCCCTGCATCGCCTGCGATGCCGCTCGCTTTCTCCTTCTCTCCGCCCTCACCTTCACCCCCGCTCTTCTACTCTGCTCTGCGTGCCTCCGCCCCGTCGACGCCGCTTCCACCAACTGAATCTGGACGGACCTCACTTCCTCCTCTCTACCTCCGCTCTTCTACTCTGCTATGTGCGCCTTAACGAATTGAGATATATTATATCTACTTAATTGATAAATGATTGCATTCATGAGATGTTTCGTAGCAACGTATGAGCACTTAACTAGTCCTCTAAACCTTTATGTGGAGGACTATTATACAATGTGACAATGTGCAGGGTTTATGTAACTGGAACGTAACTGTAGGTTGATTGTCCCCCGCCCCAATTTTATATCCCTAGATTGGCCCTGAAAGTAATTGTAGAGTGAGAAAAATTAAATATTTGTGTTCTTCCCCGAACATACGTAATCCTCTACCCTTTCAGGAGTAACTAAGTCCAATTCAACAAACCATGAAAAAGGTATAAAAAAATATTTTTAACCTTTTTTTTATGTGGGGACATTTATTTACTAGACATTCTAATGTTTTATTTGTATTTTAAAACTCGTAGATTTTGTTGAAATTTCAATGCATGGAGACAAGCTCACCTTTCACTATATTTCGTGCTCTTTTGCTAAAACAATACAATATTCATTTTAGCGAGTAGAATAATATACACACATTTTATGTGCCATCAAAATAAAATAAATTCAAGTACATTATTGTACTTGTTAAATATTCCAATGGTGCACAAAAATATTGGTACAAGGTAGACCAAAAATTTGGTAAAGATAAGTTAATAAAAATTAGAGGGAACAACAATAATCTGTTATATGTACTGAGTGACAGTGCCTAGAAATGGTTTAACAAATTATGTGGAAGGAGGTAGGGGAAATGAAGTTCCGCTCCTTGTTTGCAAATTTAACACGAGTATTACCTAAGTTTTTTAAGGGAAGAACAGTGCCTAACGTTTCAAGTGTATCTTATAATAAATAATAAAAAGGAGGTTATTTGAGGGTTACAAGTGACTCATGTTGGAAAGACTGGATTTACAGTTTTGTCTAACCCAAAAGCCAAATAAGAAGGGAAAAATATGCCATTTTCGAAAAAAAAAAATATCAAAATTTGAAGATTCATGATCCATTACTTTCTCCTTTCTTTTATTTTTTGTTGATACTTTTTTGTGTCATTTTTAGGAGGACAACATAATTGATATACAGCACACCTATATGATATGCATCAAGACGTACAAGCAGCTTAGTCAGCTTATTGATATTCTAAAGATACAACTTGAGTTTGGTATAAACGTAAGAATACACATGCCATTAAACTTGAACTGATGTATATCTACGTAGTAGATAGTCATGACATAAACACGACCTTTTGGCCTAAATGACACTGTTTCGCAGCGTATTTGCAAATGTGGCTTCCCTCGTGCGGTATTTGCAAATATAATAGCCCGTATGAGCCTCGTGCCGACACGTGTGCAATTCCAGTCACCTCTAGCCCAGAGAGGGTTTATCCGTGCGGTGCGTGCGCGGACGCCCCAAAATCCGCGCGCCCTCGTCAGGTTGCTTATTCGCCCAACACGTGTGTCGTCCGCACTCCCACCGCCCGGACAACATCGTATCCGCATGGCCATCGCCCAGACAAAGGCGTGTCCACACGGCCACCGCCCGGACAAGGCATGTCTACATGCCCACCGTTCGAACAAGCCGTGTCTGCACAAGTATTTGCCCGGAGAAGGCTTCTCCGCACGGCCACCGCCCAGACTAGCGATGTGTCGCCCGCCCGGCCTGCTCTGCCAGTCCCTCCTCGCCCGGACCTCACCCATGTGCGCCAGCCGACTGCTCCGGATTCCCTGTCACCATCCATCACTTCCCCATCGTCATCCATCATTTTCACACTTTATTCCCTGTCGTATGCATGTCTCTGCATGAGATGAATGCATGCATGCAAGCCTCACACGGGGAGGGAATCCAATTCCTCCCGTCACAGCTATAAATTTCGGGGCAACGGCGAGAGGGTTCGCAAACTCTCATCATCGCTCGCTCGCTTTCTCATTCTCGCTCGTTCTTTCGATTTCGTTTTTCCCAAACAATTAAGCATTGTTCACAGCTGTCATTAGCAACTAGCAAGTAATTTTTTTCTCGTACGTACTTTCTTTATTAATTGTGTAGTCAGTAAATTAGTCATAGTGAAATATTCGTAGTTAATTAGTTGTACTTATTTAGGTGTTCTTAATTTAGTCGTTTTCAATTTTTCATAATAAAATTTGTGTGAGTTTATTAATTAGTCGTGGTTAAATTAATCTTATGCAATTAATTAGTTGTAATTATTTAGGCATAGTTAATTAGGTACTAATTAATTAGTCATAATTAGTTAGTGTTACTTAATTAAATAGTCATAAATAATTAGTTAGAATTATTTAGTCATAGTTCATTAAGTCTTAATTAATTAGTCATCATTAATTAGTCATAATTAATTTAGTCATAGTTAATCAGACATAATTAATTAGTCGTTGTTAATTAGTTATAATTAATTTAGTGGCCTTATTAAGCCATAATTAAATTTTTGTAATTAAAATATGGTAAAAAAATTTGTCGTAATTATTTTAGTGCTATTTAGTTCATCGTAATTAATTTAGTCCTGAATAATGTAGTTGTCATTATTAAGTCGTAATTATTTATTCATAGTTCATTTATGGTACTTAATTAGTCCTAATTAATTTAATCACAACTAATTTAGTCGTAATTAATTCGGTCGTTGTTAATTAGTGTATATTAATTTGTTATCTGTATTTAGTCATAATTTTTAATTTCTAGTAATTTATCATTATTATCAATCTTTCACTAATAATATGTCTCTTCTATTTCTTGCAAACTATGCCTCTATCGGAGCTTCTGAAACCCTTCTATGTAAGCAACTGGGAGATGTTTGTTATTCGCGTCAGTCGTCGCGGTGAGAATGGTGCTCTTGTACCTCCCTATGTGAAAAGTATCATCTATCGTGAGCATAGGACAACAAAACTTGAAGCCCTCTGTGGCCTGGGCGAAAGCCCAGAACATCCGGCCTAGTATGAAGCGGTTGGGGCCTCTATCGGCATCTTCACTTTCAATCTTGTTTATGTACGTGTCATGGTTTTCTTCGGTAATATAGTGAAGCATTCTCGGCACAAGGTTGTACGCCTCTTCGTATGTCCCGTACATGGACTCGATAACCTTCTACTTGGCTCGTCGGACCTTGCTGTAGCTGACTAGATAACCAACTAAATTGGCGATTTCTGACATCAGCATCTTGGGGGAGACGGACACATCCTTCGCAACTAGGTGGCTGATGACGCTTGCCACATATGCGGAAGTCACATTCCGATGCTGCCGCAGCGGCTCGCTAAGCTCGCAAGTGTGCTCGGTCACCGCCTTGACCGTGAAGACCGAGCCGAAGAACTTTGCTCGGTGAGCGATGACCTTGCTAGGGTAGCCTTCCACTACGCACTTCACTGCGTAATGTCCTGGGTTAGACCGGTGCACCCGGTACACACAGTTGATGAACAAGCCGTACTATGCTATAGCTTGTTGCATGTCCGTCTTGCTAGGGAAGTGCTACCAACTAAGAGGGTGTCAACATCAAACCCCCACTGGGACCCTTCTTTTTGCAGCAATACGAGCGAATGCACCGCGATATCATCAAGTCTCGATGCCACATAAGGCACCTCCGATGATACAATTCCACTGGTTGGACCACCAGCCTAGTGTGCGTCCTCCTCACTACTATCCGAGCCTGGGTCGGCGTCCTCGTCGAACTCCAACCCGAGAGGCTGGTCCAGTAGATACCCGTGGCAGTCAATGCGGGCCGATCACCACAGTTCTACCCCTCATTTTGCACAAAATTATGCGCAAGTCTTCTTTCGTGAACTTCCTCCAAAACAGCACATTCTGTGCTACTGTCTTCAAGCTCCGCCTGCGGTTGCCTGCTTCCCGAGGCCCTGGCATCATCAAGGTTTTTTGACGCCCTGCGTGCGAAATTCACATACACTATCGGCTTCCCGTATATCGCTACCTCGCGCTGGGAAGCAATTTGCATGTACTGGCCCCATGCTACGCTTACATTCACCTTGACCAGCTCCCATACACCCTTCCCTCCCCTATTCGTGCAGATGATCCCCTTGATGACAAGTTTCTTTGTCATTGGCTTCGTGTCGAACTCCCACCGGATGCAGCTCTTAAGCTCATGAATATTCATCGCATCGAGCCCCTCCGCCCGGATCACCTTGTACTGGCATCTAGACAGCTCCAACCCATCGGGATCGGCCCGTACGAGACTGTCGCCATAAAACACTACCAAGTCTTGCATGTTCGAAATTAAACTAAAGTCACGATAACCAATGTGCGGTACACGATATAACAAACATGGTATGTAGTAACCACAAATTTATATGATTGAACTAATTGATACTAACTAATTACAAGTAATTTATTCGTGAGTAATTACCCACGACACAAATAATTACAACATATTACATGCAAGTAATCAATTAAATACGAGTAATGAAATATGAATAATTAATTAATTAGCAACAAATTGATTACTTGTCAAAAAAATACTTACGAGTAATTCATTACTAGTGTAATTACCACTAATAAATTATGACTCAAACAAATACAATTTATTAATTTTTACTAAATTAATTATGACTAATTAATTATGACTATTTAATTTTCACTAAATTAATTATGCCTAACTAATTGCCACTAAACTAATTATGACTGATTAATTACGACTAATTAATTTTACTAAATTAATTATGCCTAACTAATTATCACTAAACTAATTATGACTGATCAGTTACCACTAAATTAATTATGACTAATTAATTACAACTATTTAATTTGCACTAAATAATTATGCCTAACTAATTATCACTAAACTAATTATGACTGATTAATTACCACTAATTTTTAACCACTAACTAATGCATACTCAAATAATAAGCCTAATTAATTACCACTAATTATTAAGCCCTGATTAATTACCGATACATTACTTACGACTAATTCATTACCTCTTAATAATAAGGTGTAATAAACTACGACTAAATTATTAACAGCTATTTAATTATGACTACAAGGTACATTAATTAGGACTAGCTAAGTGAGACTAATTAACTACGATTACAGTCATAACAATAAATGCAGTGGACAAAAAATTACTTGCCCTTCAGGGACCGTTCAATACTGGTATGGTCATAAGAACGGCTCCAAACTTTATTCTCCAAAAAAAAATTATTATGTTCTTTGTGTTCTCAGCAACGAGCGCGAGAACAAGAACGAAAACGCAATTGAGAATGACCAAGAGCGAGAGCTACTCCAATATTTATAGCCGTGCGAAGACAATTCCCGCAGACAGCGCGGCACGCTGGTAGCGAGAAATCCGGAGGCACTATCGGGCCGCAGCACTCTGGGCTAGGGGGCCGGCAGAGATCAGGCGACACATGTGCAGAGGAGGCTGGTCCAGGCGGGGGGCACGCGGACGTGGCTTGTCCGAGCAGGGGCCGCGCAGACGCGGTTCTCTGGGCGACACGCGTGTGGTCCGGGCGATGGGTGTGCGGACGCGGCTACGTCCCGGCGGTGGGCGTGCCGAGACAATACGTGTCGGCACACTGCTTATTCGGGCTATGGGCATGCGGTCGAGCTGTCATTTTTGGCAATACGACGCGAGAGGCACTACTTTCGTGAAAAACACGCGCAACAGTGCCATTAATTTATGCCAAAAACTCCATAAACACAGAAAGCTCAACAGACATCTTGTGTCTATGTCGGCGTGTATATTTCCATGTATGATCACAACTCACAAGCCTTTGTTTCTGCGAGTCTTGTAAAATTGTTTAATTACCCTTGTAGCTGCACTTCACAAGTTGTTCTTCTATGATTGACAAGTATGAAGAGTTGTCGTCGATGACCAGAATTCTTAGGCCATAAGGCCACAGCTCTTGATCCATTGTAACCTAATTTAGAGAAAATAGAAGTTAACTGCATGCTAGGAGACGTGCTTATGATTAACTATAGCTACCTTCAGACATGCATGCTAACACTTTAGGATTAATAAAGCCTTCGATACTTCTATATATCATCTCGTTTTTTTAGAATAATTAACTAGGAATCAAACAACTATGCTTTGGGTTTAACAGCAAGACGATAATTACAAATGAAGCATGGAATAATGCAACATAATTAACTAAAAGCAACATATAATTCAACAGTGCTAATTGCAATTAGCAAGAAAAAAACTCAAGATCACACATCGCATGCATTCCTTCCATTTAGCTATGCAGATATTCAAATATTAATCAACCCTAATTACATATAAATACTAAGAACTGTCGTACTAATATATATTTTTTGAAGAGACTGTCGTACTAATATTTTTTTTGAAGAGATCACTGTCGTACTAATATCTTTATCCGAGTATCTCAAATTCGTATGAACGGACGAAGTTAAGCACAGAATTAGTGAACTCATTAGCCTTGCTCTTCATGCAAGGCTAAGCAGCTAGCTATCGCTAGCCAGGCAAAATTAACCAAATACACAAGCAAACACCTCCATGAGCGCTATGGCATGTCCATGCATCATGCATGCAGTTATCGAGGGATTATACATGTCATTTTTACATGCGATACCGAAGAGAACACTTACTGGAGGTGGTTGATGGATCGAGCTAGCTAGCTAGCTAGTGACCACCTTATGATTCAGTGATTGAAGCCAGCTGCTAGAAGATAAAATACGCAAAATATGCAGCAATATACCTCTCGTCTCTATGCTTCTGACTTTTGAGCCTCCTGATGCTGTGAAAGCAAGAGAAAACCCCTGCATGGAGTTCGATCGATCGAGCCTGTGCCAGCCTTTGGGAAAAGGAAGCAGAGGTTGAGCAGTATATATCAGAGAGCCAAGGGAAGGGGGCCGGCTTGCGAATAACACTGGCCTATGGGAGGCAGACTAACTCGGTTGTGGGGGTGCCATGCCCCACGTGGAGATCCCCTCCTCCACCACCGCCATGCATGTGCGGCGGTGGATGGTTGGGAACATATGCAGCTCTGCGCCGGTCGCCGTCGCCGAGAATATATATCGATCGCGGTGACTGCTGGTACGATGTACTGACATAAGGCGAGAGCAGTCTTGATCAGAGAGTATCTTCGGCCGGGCGCTCTCTCTTATCTCGGCCGTAAAGTTTTCGCCTTTGCCGTCGGATCCAACGTTAACAGGATATAGCCGCGTGAGTGCCCGCGGGATCCTATAGCAGCTGCTCTTCGTTTTGCAGCTTTAGCTCGGTTGCTGCCGCGCCCGTCCAACATGCGTGTATATCCGTTCCGATCCACAGCGGAAGACGCGCGCGTACATATATATGCCGGGAGGAAAAAGACTAGTCTGTGGCTCTCTTTTTATCGTCATGTGAACAAAGAGGCATTGCTTGCGACACCTACAAAGATGTCAGGGTCAAGGGGAAAGTATAATACCACTAGCTAGGGAAAGTATAATACCTACACCTCGGCCGACCTAACCCGATTAGCTATCGGGCCTTATCGGGTCGTGTCTGTCGTACCGAACCGAGCTGTTTATTTGACCACCACTGGTTGGAGATAACATCTAATGCCTATGGATTAGCCATAATCGACCCGTAGAATTGAGGGCCGGATATTTTTTTTATAAAAAAAACATATTTTTTGAATTTGTAGATAAATATAGGAAAAATTTGTCATGTAGCATCGAAAGATCACCGGTTTACCTAAGTTCCCGTACACTTTATTATTACTGAAAGATGCCTCTGCTCCTTTTCATACCATTCCCGTTAGCATTATTCATTTTTTGGCAAGAAACCGTACATGAAGTTCCGTGAATACCCCTCTCTGTATCTCTTCTCATCCCCACTCTGCACTCTCTCCTCGTACCTCAGTCACCGGCACCTCTCTCACGCCCGATGCGGCAAGGGGCCCACGAGCAGGGGTGACGGCCGGCGAGCGTGGGTGATTACGGCCGGCAGCCATCTTCTTCAGCAAAGTCGGCGCCATCTTCCTCCAAGGCGGCCGAGCACCATCGTCTTCCTCCCAGCCGTCATCAATTCTCGCCGCCCCCAAACCTCCCGCCGCCGAATGTAGCCGCACCAGGCCCGCCCGCCACCTACTTATCTCACTGCCTCCGGCTCGCCTCCATGGGATCTCGCCGCCCACAAGCCCCACCCGCTGGATCTCGTCGCCCGGAGCGCCGCCACCTCCAGATCTCGCGCGCTTAGCTACCACGCATGCATCGCGGTTGAGGTGCCGGAGTTGGAGAAGACGATCCGCGGCACGACGTTGTGGTGGATGAGAAGATTTGTGAGCTTTATTGGTTCCTAATCTATGTTTAGAAAGAAATTGGAATAATTATTCATTTTCAAGATACCTCACTCGGTCGACCTTCGTCCAGAGCTCAGATGGATCAATAATTTCTTTGAGCTGATTTCAAAAAATATATATTCTTTGAGCAAATAATCGAAAACACCCAGTAATATATATATGCTCTGCCTAGCGTACGTGCAGCATCCAGCCCGGTTACATGAAGCCTATTGTCGATTAGTTTCTTTTTTATTCTCTGGTAGGTCCACATTGCTAGTGCACAAGACTTGTGATTGTGATTTTAAAATTGAGAGCCCTATTCTTCTATCTACAAAGAACGATAATTTAGCTCATCTTGCATATTCTTTTTTCTCTTTCCAACAAGGGTCTCCGCATCAAATTGGCAAACCAAATAAACGCCAAAATTCAATTAATGTGACCAAATTTCACAACAAAAAAATTGGCCAAATCCACTCTTAGAACATGTTAGGAACATATGAATTTTAATGGTAGTTCACTGTGTACATGAATCTGAACCTACCCTGGGAACGTGGGAATTTTTTTCGATTCAGGTGGGAATTGAATTGTTTTATATGAAATTTCGGGACAAACATTTTTCTATATATGTCCATAATTGTAAAATATTAAAAAAAACATTTTTAGAGAGAGAGAGAGAGATATGGAAGACAACAAACTATTCGAACAAGCAGCCAATCAACCGAACAAGCTGAATTCATAGCAAGGGTATGAAAACTGATTGCATCATAAACATCTCGAGCAAATTTTCAAAATGTGAAAATCAATCATCAATCTCTGCATTTTCTTCCCTCTCACAACACTTCATTTCTCTCTCTTTTTTTTCCTTTGCATCATCACCATGCACACATTATTTGCACACACACGACCATGCCACACAACACAACTCCAGGCACAAGACAGGACACGATCAACTAACTCAAAACAAATTGATCTGAACCACAAGACATTTTAAGCAGAGAGAGAGAGAAACATAAAGATACTCCCTTTCAAGTACGAAGACAACAGCCAAGCATCAGACTTGCCTACCACTCTGGCAAATCCATCAAGTGATCATCATCATCTTGCTCCTCTTGAGCAAACCTTCCCCTTCTGCATCAGTGTCCTCCTCCCACAACAGCCTCCAGCACCGCAGTCGACGACGACGACCGCCGCACCGCGCCGCCATTGACGTAGATCCTATGCACTGTCACAGGCTGAGGATTGTGATATGACAGAGAGGGAGAGCAGAGACCTGAAGAAATGGAGAGAGAGGGGTGTGTCTTTCTACCTCACAAGTGACGGGCACATCCACTTCTCATTGGCAGAAAAGCGATCAAGGTGGAGGGAATGAGGGATACACCTCACCGGTGGGATTAAACTAATGGCAATGATTAGCCCATGGAGAGAGCTCTCTTGGAATCTACCTGGACCAAACTAGATAAGTTGGGATCTTAAGAAATCTCCCCTTTTTATATCACCATCCACTGTCACGGAATCAAATATTCACCAATGGCCATTTTGTCAACAGGGTGGATCAGACTGTCGTGGACTACCCCTAAATGACTATGACTAGGTATAGGCGCACTTTTATAACAGCCGAAAGTCGGTCTGTTTGGAAAATTTTAGGAAACTACTATACATCTTACGACTGATATACTCTGTGATTGGTGAGAGAGAGGGAGAGAGAGCGGGAAGTGAGATTGGGTTAAGGATACAGGGGGTGATATCTGAGGTATTGGATCTCCATCTAATGGCTCAAAAATGATTAATTTTCAAAAAAAAATCAGTCGCATGTTGTATGGACACGTACATACCTAAAATGTTGCACTTACTAATGAAAATTAAAAGGGAGTGTCTATACAACATGCGACTGATTTTTTCTTGGAAATCAGTCACTTTTTGAGCCACCAGATAGAGATCTAATGCCCCAGATATCACCACTATCCCTATATCCCTAACCCAATCTCACTTTTCACACTCTCTCCTTTTCTCCCACCAATCATATAGCGCATTATTCGCAAGATGTATAGCAGTTCTCAAATTAAAAATGGCACGTCTCATCGCACCCTTATTAGGTGATAATTAATTGAGGGCAGGCCGGTCGCCAACAATGGTATTAGTAGGTAGTCTACGGACACGGTCATTATTGCCAAGGAGCCCGTTGCATCATTAAATCCTGTGATGAAACAGCACGTCTACTAGCCTCTGTCAGTGCGATGTTAGATCTACGTAACAGTTGGATCTAGAAAAAAAAAAATAGCACTCTGTACGTATCTGTTCCTGATCAATAGACTCTGAAGGCTTCATATGAAAATTTGATGGAAAGAGAGCTGAACATCAGATTATTTCATCTACGTATAGAAACAGCACGTCTACTATCTTTTTATCTTTTTAACTAATGAAAGAGGGAGTTTGTCTCCATGTAATAGGAGGATCATCTCACCCTACATATGTAAAAAAACCAACAAAACCTCACATGCACTGAGACTACCGTATCAACCACGATGTGGTCCTAACGTGGCCGCTCCTCGCATCTACACCATCGCCGTCACACTCTTCTTCCCACGGTTCCCCCGCTCCACCTCGCCTTGCTCCCACATTGGGGCTGCCACCCTTGATTCGCATGCCTTCGACCTCGCCATCGCCAGAACCATCCTCACCACCGGCCGTCTGCGTGTGTTCCCTGTCCCTCGGCGCTTACAGAGCTCCACACATCGCATTCCCCTTCTCCCTCCCGCTCTCGCCCTAGGCTCCGTCGTCGCCGCTCCACCCACTCCTCCGTCTCCATCTCCTCCCTAACCCTCTCATCTCGTGCAAAATTTGTGTTTCTGTGGCAACGCACGGGCACTCTGCTAGTTATATATCGTACGGGACAAACTTACCAGCAGTCCGACTGTTAAGACTACGAAATTTCAACTTCGTAAGCAAAAAAATGTGTTGATAACATCTTATTTTTTGCGAGGGAATAGTTGACATAGCCTTACTTACTGTCAGATAGCCTTACTTACTGTCAACGCAATTGTTAACTTTTCAGAATATCGATGTGATTGTAAAGCAAGGCCTAATTTGTTCTTATCCAACATGCAAATCTTTTGGTTAAAATAAAAAGGCAGTGGGGCTAAACCACCAGGTTAAAGGAGCTAAGAATCTAGACGTACGTGTTCAGCAGATAATACACGTGGCTAATGGGCTATATGCATCCTTGATGCAGAGGACGGAAGAGACTTTTCTCTACCATTATCTAAAAAAAATACACACGGCTAAAGCAGGGCCCGTGGAGGGTTTCTAGGATTTTAATTCCTTTGTCTTACTGCATGCATATGGAGACTGCATTGTGGAATTAGTGGGCCAAAGATGATTCTGGATTGCTATGCGAGGAACGTAGAATCTGACTGGATCTTTTCACATCTCACAACCTCGTCTTTGGAATCTAAATGACCAATAGAGATCTACAAGCAGGGCTCCAAATCTCGGCCGGCTACCGGAAATCCGGGTGGGTATCGGGATTTTTAATAATGGATGGGTTTAGTTATTTTAGATGTTATTTCAAAACAATTCAAGAACTAACGTGTTTCAAGGCTATGGAAACATAGAAATCAGATAATACAAAGAAAAAGAAGAGAGGTAAAAACATTACTGGAATTAATCCACTACTTTTGGTGCAAACGGAAGCAAGTTTAGGAGGAGGATAAAGTAAAATGCAAGTTTGGGAGGGGGGCAAGTGAGACGACCACACTAGTTTAGAGAGCTACGATGCAATTTTTCTTTTTCAAAATCACTTCCTAAGGAGCCTGCAAATCATGTACCTTATACGGATTTTCAGAAGATTTGTGGCCTAAATGGAATTGATTCATTTATGAGCTAACCTAACACCTTTGCTGTGCATTCAGATCTGTACCAGCTAGTACCACGAAGTTTCGCAAAAGCATAGCACTAGTTTTTCCCAAGGGGAAGACGTACTGACAAAGGATCAATTGTTAATTTGTTATAGTAGATGCGACAAACCTCAGCTTGCAACCATGGTGCGCGCGCAGAGGTCAGCAAACCCGTTTGCTTCACACCTGTACATGCATGATCCAAAAGTTAGCTAGCTTGGAAATGCATATGTCACGATTAGCTCACATAAATTCACAATGGTATGTGAGATCAGATCACCATTGTATTTGGACCATGGCCTGGCTGCTTGCATGCTACCTTTAGCCATTATGTATCAGGAAATATTCAGAGTGCTGGTGTGTGAGTATTATAGCTAAAAAGTTGATGGATTGGGACAAAATGCTACTATGCATAATGCAACTCTTTAGAATGTTAATAGGGACATGTTATTGGTCTGCACTCTTTATCATAACAGTAAATTCTCCTGTAAAAAAACAAATTATATCGACCTACAAATCATGCAAGTTTCATTGATGCAAAAATATTCGGCAACCGGAAAAGGAATATCAATGAAATATGAGTATATGACAAGTGCTATATTTCTAGGTAGCCCTTAACCTGATGTATGACTGATAATAGGTGAAAGGACAAGTAGTACAGCGCATAGTAGCATAATATATCCTAGCCATAGTTCTCCCTTTTAGCATATTTGCTTAAGTAGGGCCTCTTCCAGGTTTATTTCAGGTTCTTTTCTCCACATGCAGTGCTGGCATTGTGGTTCATCTCTGCACGCGAGCACAACCTTTTCAGATTCGAACAAACAAATGTTTCTTCGCGCGGCAAATGGGCCTAAAGCCTAAAGGCGGAGGCCCTTCGGATCTCAACGACACATGGATGAATGCAAAGCAGAGTGAAGTGCCGAGTGCTGCTGCTTTGGTTCTCTTTGCCCCCTTTCGTTTGATCCAAGAGTCAAGAGCTCTGCTGAACTAATGTTCATTTTGGTGCTTCTATTTGTTTACTTGTCTGCTTTTCATTTGGTGCCATTTTAGTTGCATCAAGAGTCGACACAGATAATAAAAAATTGGTATTAGATTGATCCTCTACAGTCTACAATTAAATTTGTACAATTCCACTATATATGCAGCTAATCATATGATAATATAATGTATATCTGTATTTATAAGTGGCAAGATCTCTACCAGCTAGGGCATAAAAGAAAGAGAGCAGCTCCACAATTCTATCACAAGTTATTGTCATTGCAAGCAAACCTTTTTAGTTAGTGTTACAGGTTTCTTTAGAGTTTCGAAGTAGGTAAATCGTACCTTTGGTGACGACTCACGAGTCATGAAGCTGAAACTCCCAGTCCTCAAACGCAAAGATGGCAGCGTCAGAAACCTATGCTTCTGTCAAACACAAATAATTAAGAACAATGAATCTGTTCATAGCTTAATCCTATCTTGATAAGTTTTAACCTTCTCTGGGGATTAGCGGTACGTAAAATTGGGAAGAAGTTTTTTTTTTACTTGCTCCTGGATAGTTTTTAAAAGATTTTTTTATAAGAAAAACAAAGTTCAATCCCACCACCTGTCTTATGCATCTGCCTTGGCCTGCTATAATAGTTCCGGGGACAGAATTTTGCTCAAAAATGTGATCTACACATAAAGTAAATGAATAAGAACTAGGATGTTCACAACTTTTCCTTGGAAAAAAAAGGAACTGGCCGTCATGCCATGTTTTATTCTAAAACATGAAACTCTTAATACAGTACCAGAAATCATTTTAAAACTGATGAACAAGGGAAGGCCATGACAACCCAACAGAAAACCAACACACTAGTGATAGGTGGTAGCTAATTTTCAGGTATAGGACCACAATGTTTGGTTAACCACACCCTTTTTCCTACAGTTCTTCATGCTATAGGTTTGTACCGCCTTCGAACTCCACTGCTCGCTGGTACCATGTGGTTGGTCCCACCACGTCTTCCTTCTTCCAATAGCTCGCACCTTCGTCTTTACGCCTACAAGATTTTGCAACCATTTTTGCAGTTTCATGCATACATGCATATGAGATCTGAGTACCTACTACTGACGACACGGTTTCCGACTCCTGGTCAGGATTTTTATCAGACCACTCGTTGGTTGCTCTTCCCTGATGATTACTCGTTAATCAGTATCCTCCATTGCTCCAGATACTTTTCATGATTATCGGCTTAGACTTGTTCAAACACCGGGCCGGGCCAAGTTTCGGGCCAGGTTTGAAAAAGCCTGACCTTGAATGGCCAGGCCTGAGCCTAGCCTAGCCCGACATAGGCCCAAAGCCCAAAAAAACCCCGATTTTCCTGTTTTTCTATTAAAAAATATTTTTCCTGAATAAAATATTTTTAAAAATATTTGCCTAAATTAAAATAATATTTTTAACCATTTATTTAATGTAATCGGGCTTCGGTCTGGGCTTGTGGGTTGGAAATCGGGGCCTAAGCCCGAAAAAATTGGGTTAGACTGCGCATGAACATATTACTGACCCTTTGTAAGTAACTCACATGACTCTACCTTGAAGTGATACCTCATAACCTTTGAGTTCAAGCGACCTCACAGATATTATATTTTTCTTTAAGCCGGTAACACACCGAACTCCCGCTAATGTGCGATGTGCTCCATCACATGTCTCCAATGTAATTGTTACTACTTCAGTAATTGTATACTCCTTGCAATATGCCAAGTGAACAGCTTCATCTGCTGGGCGTAAAGACCCTTCGTCAAACATCTCCCCTACCGAACAAATGTGGAAGCAACAACCTGAATCTAATATCCATCCATGAGAAGTACCTGATTGATTGACGACTAGTACGTCTGAATCATCTTTCGCTACCGCCACTAAGCATGCACCCCTCATTTGTTTCAAACTTGGATAATCATTTATCATATGACATTGCTCGTCACATAGATAGCAGACATGTGTGCCCTTGCTCTTGTCCTCCTTCCTGTGATTTTGTTTTTTCTTCTTCTCTGCAACACATATGATAGCTAATGCTTGATCACATGAGGATGAAGATTCCAATGACTTCTTCAAGGACTTCGCTTCCGGTACATATGCCATCACCTAATTGGAGTTGATAGTGCTTTTCCCAATGATTATATTCATCACCAATTGCTCTCATGATGGTGATAGAGATGACACCAAAATGACAACCTTGTCGTTCTCCTCAATGTTCTCATCCATACTAGTCAGGTATGTGATAATCTTGTTGAAGACATTGAGATGGTCAACGAATTGTGTGCCTTCCTCCATGCGCAACTTGTACAGTTGTCGCTTCGGTACCCATCGGTTTGTTAGTGAATTTTTCATATACAATTCTTCTAAGTTACTCCATAATTTCTTTAGCAAATTCTTCTTAATCATCGAGTAATTTACCTTATCGGAAAGACATAGACAGATTGTATAGACAACCTTCCGCTCTATCACCTTCTAGTCTTCATCAGGCGTCTTTTCTGATCTATTCTCTTCAAGAGCATCGATTAACCCTTGCTGGATAAGGACATCCTTCACTACACATTGCCACACTGAAATTTTCTTCGCTGTCAAATTTCTCCACTTGATTCCACATCGTAGACATTGATCTTGACTTTGTAACACCTGACGCTTTGTCGGCCTTCTCGCAAATTTGATTAATCCAGCCTTTGCTCTGATACCACTTGCTATACTCCGATACCCCTCCTTATGCATAGTAGCCTTTGGATCGGATCAGAGTTTGTGAGATACACCACGAACATGCACGATATCAAGAACGAAGTAAATGAATCCCAACAGAGAACTAAAATAATGATGCCAAAACAATCACAACGAGAGAGAAATATTTGGTGAAGCTGGTCACAAATTCCTTAAGCACAACCTCAAAAGAGTACAAATGATTGTTGCTCTCTCACAACCCTCTCGAACCTTTTAGGACTCTCGGATCCTTGCCCTATACAGAGCCGGCCATGGCACTCCACCGTGCGTCCTCTGTTTTTGGGGTTGTGAATGGTCATCGTGCCCTCCCTCGCCAGCACCGAGCTCGAACAGAGCCGGCCATGGCCTCCACTGTGTGTCCTCTGTTTTGGGAATGGGGACAAAGCACAAAAACGACACATGTATGATGATTAGGTTAAGCTAATCCGGTAATTGGTGAATGGTTAATTAGTAGTTGTTGTTAGTATGACATATGGGCCCGACGCAATTAGGAAATCTAATTAAGACATAGATTAATGTTAGAGCCTATGACCTGCAGACCCCACCATTTAAAAACCTGGTGTAAACCTAGTCCGTAGACTATAGCCACTGACATGTGGGCCCATCCACATGAGCCATTGTGTGTAGGAGAGGATATTGAGCCAAGTCCTTATCTTATTGAGCTTTTCCGAAATTTTTCACAGTTTGATTTAATATCATTTGATTTAATATCATATTATTTATAGTTTGGAAATATTTTTAGAATCGAGCTAATGAGCCGAGCCAAGCCAAGCTAGAGCGAAATCCAATTTTATTAGAAATTGACTCATTTCAATATTTAACCAATTAATAAGTGTAATTAGAGCAATTTTGAACCAAGCCAGCGAACCCCACTAACGAGCTTTTTCCCACCCCTAATATCATGGATTGAGTCCATGTGGACCTCGACCCCACTTGTCAGTCTCTCAGGATTTTTTCGAATAAAAATAAATTAAAAACCTAGTGGACCCCACTTGTTAGCCACAAAACCTTTTCCTTAAGGAAAATAATTCGAAAGGAAATTAAAACCCTTGGTGGACCCCACCTATCAGTCACAAGGATTTTCTTAATAAAAATAAAAGAAAAAGGAAATGGAAATCCAACCGGACCCACCTGTCAAAAATTTTAGATTTTCTGGAATTTCTCTCACGTCAAACTTTAGAAAGCTCGTTCTCCCTCATTTTAAATCCAAATGATTTGATTTTTATTTATAAATTAATATAAATTCAATATATTTCCATCAGTACCAAAATCATAATTTTTTTAAGTTCATTTTGATTTATTTGAGTTATGAGCATTTATTCAAAGTCGTCGTTTTTCACTTAAATAGATTCCAACGTCGCCGAAGACTTCACCACTGCTTCGGGCCAAGATCAAGACCAAGCAATATCCACTCTTGAGCAAGGCAAGTCCTTACAATTAATTATGTTGAACCTACTTTTCAAATGCAAAAGTATTTCATTTCAAAGTATTACTTGTATGCTTATTGCTATTTATAAAATGCTTTGTCTAAGGTTGATACCTAGCTTTGCCAAAGGTTGATATTATTATTCCCCTCCTAGATTGTTGATAACCCCTTATACTTTGTCACCTTAGGTTAAATATTACATGAGTAAAACTTCATTTGGTTAAACAATAATGACTATTGGTTGTGCTTAGACACTGCATAGTGGTTGAAATTGAATATGACACAAATATTGTCATTACAAGAACTTGGGATACGTTGTAAATTGTAGTGTGGTAAGTGGGTTACCACTAGAAACAGGAAAATGCTATTTAATATGGTGGAGACTAGGGCGGGTGGTTGGTATGAGATCGGTGCAGCATGCACGCGAGTTGGGTTTGTGGATTGTCTCGCCTGAGTCGAATAAGGATTGAATCACGTGCTGCATTTCTAAACTACTAAGTCATGCAACTACAAGTCTAGTATGAGATAGATCTAGCCAACTACTTTACTCAGTTTTTGGCATAAAACATGTGCTCAGAGGCAACTTATATATATCGAAAAGGGCAATGACTCCCTAACAACAGAGGGCCCCTCACTAAAAATACGTCTGATTAAGGGTATTCTAGGGGTGCCCCGTAACAGTCACTGTCCCAGTGTTGAGTGGTTCCCCGTTGGAGCGGGCCTAGTGTCAGGACTAGGTATTGGAAAATCCTTGTTATGATCGTCGCATGTCGCACATCCAAGGAAGCGTGTTATGACCGACATTATGAGTTGATCATATTTTATGGGTAAAGTTGTACAACCTCTTCAAAGTGTATAATCTATTCAAATAATCGTGCCCCTAGTTATGGACATTGTGCAGAAAGCCACACTTGGTTAGTTTTATTAAAATGTGAACTGAGATATTTTAGCGTGAACATGGTTATAGTGATGATACAGGTGGATGTAACCTTGTGCATAATTGTAGGTGGATGGAACCGTATCGAGATAATAATTGCTTACACAAGTAAAAAAATTGATTTTGTAGTTAAAAAGGCTAAGTCATAGATTTGAAAAATAATTATGGTATTTGAGCAAACTGGCTTTGTGCTAAAATAAACATATAACTCCACCTTTGGTAAGCCTTGCATTATATACTTGCATTTGCTGTAAGTGCATGTTGAGTATCTTCCTACTTATGGTTGGTCAAATATGTGGATTCAGACTATGAAGCATAAGATATGTATGGATACTTCTATGCATTCGGCTATGGAAATAACGAAGATGTGATAACTAGGTCCTAGCCTCAGTCGATTGTTTGTGGAAAATGCATGGAGGCCCCGTCTTTTTTGTTTACTTACTTTCCGCTGCTGCTATTTACTCTTTGAACTTATAGGTTGGTTGGCCTGTTCTGTAAACACTGAGCCCTAAGGCTATTTACAATGTTTCTATAATAATTAAGTACTATTTTATTTATACGATTGTATGGATGTGATATTCACCGATAATTATACTGTGTAGGCTAGCTATTGATCGTGGGATTAGCTTGGAATACAGAGAGTCTGGATGAAAATCTGGGTCCCCGTATTTGTTCGTCGTCCTTGGCAGGCATGCTCGTGGGGGAGAAATAGACTCACAGACCTAGGTATAGACGAGTAGTACCTATGCTCGCCACGCTGGATTGCCATCCCTCGCTATGAGTTGAAGCGGAATGCAAAATCCGTGTTTTCAAGTCTCTGACGGTATGACCGCAGGCTGTTGGCAGTATTACCGCAACTGGTCGTAGACGTGGTCGCAGACCTGTTCGTGAACAGTGATCGTAGACCTGCGTGGTCGTAGACACTGGTCGTAGAACTGTTTGTAGATAGTGGTTGTAGACCTGCGTGGTCATAGACACTGGTCGTAGAACAGTGGTTGTGAACCTGTTCGTGAACAGTGGTCGTAGACACTAGTCGAAGAACAGTGGTCGTAGACCTGTTCGTGAACAGTGATCGTGAACCGTATGATCGTAGACCTGCGTGATCGTAGACACTAGTCGTAGAACAGTGGTCGTGAACCTGTTCGTGAACAGTGGTCGTAGACCTGCGTAGTCGTAGACACTGGTCGAATAACAGTGGTCATAGACCTGTTTGTGAACAGTGATCGTAGACCTGTGTGGTCGAGGACCAGTCGGTATGACCGTATTTGTTCAGCGGTATTATCGTATGGCGGTAGTACCGATCCTATTGGCGGTATATTTTTTTTTCCAGAGAATGTGTTTTCTGGATTGGCTTGCTCCTCTGTGGAGCGGTATGACCGCATCTGTTCAGCTGTATTACCGCATGGCGATAGTACTGATTCTTTCGAGCGGTATGCTTTTTCCAGAGAAGGTGTTTTCTGGTTTGGCTTGCTCCTGTGTGTCCAACGGCTAGTTTTATAGCCATTGGAGTAGATCGGTTGGAGCAGATCAGTAATACCGAGCTTGAACGGCGGTATTACCGTATTTGCTAATTTGTTTCTGTTTTTGGTCCCAACGGCTAGTTTTTGTGTGTGGGCTATAAATACCCACCTTGGTCGGTTGTGGGAGTAGCTGTTGATGTTGCTGGTGCTATATACATTCCTTTGAGCTAAGAGAAAGCCCTCTCCTCTCTTTTGTGCATGTGTTGTACTTAGTGAGTTTTGAGAGGAAAATCCTAAGTGCATGTGTTGTATTAGGTAGTGGATTGTGTATCCATTAAGCTTAGACACTTGATTAGTTCAAGTGAGAGTCTTCGACTTGTTACTCTTGGTGTTTGCCAACACCTAGACGGCGTGGAGACATCGTTGTCCGGTGGTCTTCTCAAAGAAGCATGTGAGAAGGCCCGGCGGTTGTGAGTGGTTTGGTGTTCGCCATCTCCGGAGTGGAGGAAGAGCAACCCCGAGTGGATCGAGGTGTTAGTTCGGTTTGGAACCGGTCCAAGTGGTTGAACTTATCTCGAAGGTATTGGCTTAATTTATGGAGCCGGTCTAATTGGTTTGGGCTTACCTCAGCATGGATTAGGGGAGACCGGTAAGTCTCCGAACACCACGGCAAAATATCATCGTGTTATTGTGATTTGATCTCTTGTTCTTTACTTTATTACAATTTACTTTCATAGAAATAAATTGCTTATTCATCTTTGTATGATTGTTTTCACTCACAGTCTTGATTGTTGGTGCACTTAGTAAAGACTAGTTGTTTTAGGTTTTAACTGTGCAAAACCGAATTGTTGTTAGCTTCCGCATTAGAAATCGGTTTTAGCCAAAGAAATTTTAAAACCGCCTATTCACCCCCCCTCTAGTCGGCCTCCTCGATCTTACATACTCAAGACCTATTCTTAATTATTAGATCAAAAAGGGTTTCTTTAACAACTTCGCGGGCCAAGGATGCCTAATGCCTCACGCACTTGACGGTTGAGACTTGAGATCACAACCCCTCTGACAATAACAAGTTAACAACAAGGCACGCGGTTGAACACCCACATGAACATCACTCCACCTACAGTGACAGTGGCGTCTCTATATGGCGATAGTGAAAGCGTGAGGCGAAAAGATCACACACAGCACCCACATACCACACGGTTTAGCGAGAGCTCACATAGTTGCTAAGAAATTGCCATCCCCGAATGTTTGCGATAAACTATTGCTACAACTCACGATCAGGTGGACTGGAGCGCGTACCGATGGTGAGCATACGTACCTTAATACCTTGGGGAGCGGATTGGTGGTGGCAGGCATGGAGGTGTGGGGTGGGGCAGATACGACGGCCATGGTGATGCTACGGGCGTGGGGAGGGCAGAGGATGGAGTAGGAGTTGCAGGTAGGGATGGCAATCAGGCACGGCGGGGTCGGGTGGAGCTCCTCTATACCCATGTCTGCTAGCAAATCTTTGCCCCGCGATTACGCCGCCACCCGTGACAGGCAGACATCCTCACCCATGCCCATCGTCAGTAGCGGATTCATATAATTGGGCCACCGATGTCACCGTATATTGATCTCACTTGGTAATTAGAGCCACCTCCTACATATATATAGAGTATCATCTTTGATTGTACCGATGTCGCCAATGTCACATGACCCGAGTAAATGTACCTAGATCCGCCCCGGTCCGTCGCCCGCAGGCATATATCCGTATGCCCACCAACACTTATTTCAAAGGAGATCACACCAAAAATATAGAGATAAAATAGACAAACAATTTAAATATAGCCACAACCACTTAAAACTGGATCTAAACAATCACTTAAAACTGTAATTAAGACATAGTTCGATACTTTAAATTAGAATTTAACAAGAGTACAAACACGGCCACAAGGACGTAGTTCAAACCTTAAAACTGGAAATAAATAGGACGTAATTTAACAAGACATAGTTCAAATCCAACAATTCAAACAAATAAAATGAAAATAACGAAGGTACTCGTGCATTTGCTAATCTGAGTCCACGATCGAAATTGAGCAACACTCCTTGTGCTCCTTTTCAAGGTCATCAAGGCAAGTCCAGAAACTCTCTTCTCTTCCTTCACCTACATTCGTACCTTTGAGTTGGTTACGAAGCCAATATTGGGAGTGCATTAATGCTTCCAACATCTTTGGTGTGAGATGGCTGCGATGTTCACTTAGCACTCTTCCATTAGTGTTAAAAGCTAATTCAGAAGCTACAATGGTTATTGGAATATTCAAGATATCACGAGCTATCATTCGCGGTGTTGGATAACGTATCCCAACTACCTTCCACCAAACAAGTATATCAAAGTCCTCATTATCATCACAAGGGAGGTACATGAATCATCTCCTTGTGCATTTTCGGTTCGTGCTTCGATTGGAGGTACAGCTTCATATCCGGCTTGTTGTGGATGAGGGGTGGAGGATATGAGGTTTGTTCCGCTTGACTGTTGCTTATTGGAGTCTCCATTACACATCTGTTGAGAAGCAAGAATTCATAGGACTCATGACAAATCACACACCACAGATCGGGATTTGGGAAGGCAAATAGATGATCAACAAATATATGTTGCTGACGAGGACTTGATCTCCTACGCTATGGTGCCAATGGTCTCCTACAATGCACCAGTGCAGTCAACTGACAGGATGGGAGGGTCGAACAAGCGGGTGTGGTGTCGTGGTCACGTGGGAGTTGGGGGATGGAAGGGGGAGGATGGTGGAGGGACTAGGGAGGAGGCGGATGCGTTGATGTATTACGACCGACGAGAGAGGAGCATGGAGCGGGAGTCGTGGATAGCGATCGGCAACCTTGCGTGCGTGAGGACTAAGGAGAGGACCAAGAGGTGGGGAGGAAGGAGAGAGGAGAGGGCCGAGAGGTAGGGGCGTCGGCGGTGTGGTGTGTGTAAGTGTGTGATGCGGATCAAACCTCGAGATGAGGTTAAATTATGTAGGTTGTCCGATCTTTCACGGTGGAACAGCGGTAAAAGTGCAGCAACACTCATGCGGTCGTGTAATAACACGATGTCTTTCGTGCAGTAACACTTCGACGGTGGTGTAGTAACACTACGTCTTTCGTGCAGTAACACGACTTTCGTAGTGTAACAACGAGCTTGATAGCGTAATTGAATCGCACTAGATTAGTAAGAACCGAAGTAGAAACTATTAGTCGTGGATGCATCAGTCCCCGTTGGCGGATAATCGGGCAGAACAGGCATGGGTGGAGCTCAATCATGCCTCTCGCCCCTACGAACATACCCATAAGCCACGAAAGAACATACCTATCTCTGTTAAAGTTCTTACCACAAATTCACAGGTAATCCGGCAATATTGCCATCCCTAGCTGCGAATGGATTTGACCAAGCGTGCGTGCGTGCGACGCGAGCTCCAGAAGGCGCGACGAGGCTTATCCGGGTGGACTGGGCCTACTCAACTTCTCCGTGGTTGCTTACTGTGTAAGATTGGGCCCGTATGTTTAGCCTAGGCTTTTAAATTTTATTCACATTTTGGGCCGGGCTTGGTCAGATTTGTAATCTCGAAAAAAAAACTTGGATCAAAACCGCAAAAATGCAAACCTCCTTCTCTTGCAAGTCATGGCGGAAGCGCCACCGCCACCGGCGCGCCCCGCGTGCGAGCCCTCCTCCTCGACCACCGTCCCTCGCGGGCTCCCTCTCACGCTGCTCCTCCCACCGCCGTCCAAAGGGAACCGAGGCGCGGGCGGCGGCAACGGCCGCGCCGCCGCCGGCAGGGCGGCGGGGAGCGGGGAGCGAGGGAGGAAGAAGGGCAGGGCGCCGGATTCCTCGGCCGGGGCGGGAGCGCTCGGGGACCGGATCGTCGAGGCGGTGAGGGTGGTCGGGAGGGATGTGGACGCGGGGGTCGCCGGCGCCGACATCCTGGAGCTGGCGATGGCGAAGGGGCCCATGTTCTCGTGGCTGAGCTACTAGCCGGAGGAGGGGTACCCCAAGGAGGATCACCCCTACTGACACCCGTCTTTTTTATTAGGTATGATGGATTCGTAGATGGATTCATATACGAACGCAGCGAGTTTTGATCTGCATTGCTAATGGAGTATTTTCCCTAATTGGTCTAGTTCAGGAAGGTGATGATCCAGTTTCACTAATTATCATAGTAACTAATTTGTGCAGTTATGTAGTTGAAAATGTGCTCAAGCTTACTACAGCCAATTTGATTGACTGGTCTCTTTCATGCAATTCAATCTTGAGTCGGTGTACGAAATGAAATGCTGTTGCGAGATGGGAACAACTTGATGTGCCAATATTTGCCTTTATATTCTAGGTCTTTATTCTTTACACAATTGGAGTACGCCAAATTGGCCAAATTGAATTATGGTCATGCTAATTCTGTTTCATTGATGAGGTTCAACTAATCTTGGTAGCTTAAAATTGATTCATGTTTGAGTTGAGCATATACTACTCTGTTACATCCATTAGTGCAATTAAGTTAATGATCTACTACTATTGATGCTTCTGGTTACATTTTATTAATTTTTTAACTTGATTTGATTTCCCAGTTTGCTTAATACTGCAAGTTTTGCTTGTGGGTGTTGATATCTGACAAAATTCGATGAGACTAGGATGGATTACTGTATAATTGATCACTGGAATCTGCGAAATCAAAGCTGTATATTTGGAGTTACAGAAGTAGTGAAAACGTTACTTTTCAGAGCTCTCATAAGCCCAAGTACAGTCACACTGACCATCATTCACCACATTCATGTAAAACCCCCATGCTCCATTTTGTATATGGGCACCTATGTACGGACTAACTGATCTATATTAAACACAAACCATTTTACAAGATTGATAAATATCTCACAAGCTCACATAAAATTCTCAAACATTTAAAGGACCATTCGCTTATGGCAAACCAGTAGGAATGACCTCACCAATCCAAATTCTTGTACACTTGGGTGTTGGCCTGAGCCTTGGATCAAGAACACCAAAAGCACGGAAAGAAGACAGAATAACACACAGGTAGAAACGCACGCCAGAGCTGGACACCTTCTGGAGCAATTTTCTCTGTATTTCTTATCTCTTCGTTACAACTGAAACAGGAATGCTTGGAATCTTAAACTACTCAGATAACAGAGAGAAGGAAACGTGCCACACCTGCATGATCCGAACAAAGCGCATCACAGCGCACAACTTGACCCACTAACAGCACAGTGCTATACAGATGCATGCACTCACTCCCTATGACTCGCTCTTCAGACTTGGCTCCAACACGACCAAGTCCTGATTATTTTCTGACATTGGGTTCAGGCGTTCGATGCAATCCATCACTTTGTTTGATGAGAGGATGCCTGAAGACATCCATCACGAATCTGACTAGCAACATCTGCAACAGCACCAGGACCATGTGGGAGGAAAACTGTAGAAGATTTGGATGCCGCGCCAATCTCTTTCATGGTGTCAAAATACTGAGTGAGCAGAACTAAGTCCATGACGTCCTTAGCTGAAGTCCCAGGCACATTCCCAGAGAAGCCGAGCACACTATCTCTTAGACCATCAACTATAGCCTGCCGCTGCCTTGCAATGCCAAGGCCAGAGAGATACTTCGCCTCAGCCTCTCCCTCAGCTCTCTTTATCTGAATGATCTTCTCTGCCTCTGCCTTCTCATTTGCTGCAACACGCAGTCTTGCAGCTGAACAAAAAGAAATGGTTAGCCCTATACATCAAACTGCAGTGTTTTCCAGTGATGGTGATTGATTTATTACGTCTTCTGAGACCAACCATAGGATTTTAGATGGACTATAATGACATCCGTTTATGAATGACTGCTTAAGGTTTATTAGCACTTCACACTAAACATAGTATTACATATTAGATGGATGATCTTCTTGAGTTCATGGTAAACTGTATCAGTTCATACTCCAAACCAAGTTTCACCCAAGTAGGCCAACACTTACCAGCATTAATTTCATTCATAGCTCTTTTAACTTTTTCATCTGGTTCTATATCAACAATGAGTGTCTGCACAATCTCATAGCCATAAGCAAACATAGCCTTCTCAAGCTCCTCCTCCACAGCTTTTGCTATTTCATTCTTTTGCTCAAAAGCATTATCCAGTTCTAGTTTGGGAACGCTTGCTCTGATAACTGCAAGAATATATATCCTTATCAACAATCTCGTGGAGAGGGTCTTTAGCATTTACATACCTACTAAATATTGTTTGGGTCCATGAGAATATCCAGAAGTGACTATATATTGAGAAGTTATCCTTACCGTCAAAGACATAAGATTGGATTTGGGCTTTTGGGTTGCTCAGCTTATAGTACGCATCACTTGCTTTGTCTTCCATTGCTCGGTATTGAATGGATGCAACAACAGTAACAAAAACATTATCCTGTAAGACGATACATAATCGCAGCAGAAAATAGATCACATAAACTGATAAGAATCTCTACAAGTTTTTATGATGCATAGGGAGTCTGAATGGATACTCCTGAGAAGTGAGATTTCAGAGTACCTTTGTCTTTGTCTCACAACGGACATCTAGCTGCATAAGCCTAATTGTGAGCTGACCAGCGACACGGCTTCCAATAATCCATGGTACACAGTGGCATCCAGGATCAAGCACATCCTCAAACTTCCCGAATCTTTCCTTGATGCCTACTGTTGACTGGTTCACTTGTGCACAGCAGAGCAACCTGCCAATTGCTGCCACTAATTTTCCCATTCTGATGTCTGTTTTCAAACAGTGAGAGTATGAATCAACTTGACAATAACTTTCTGATAAAATTTAGTATTTCCATGCGTAGAAGTGTTGCAGCTCTATACTAAAAAATAGCATACATATAAGTAACCCCGAGGACTGAGGTATGCTAGTAATGCAACTTACATGAAAATGGATATCTGAAATACTGAAATCTATACAAGCTATGCCTAATAGGCTAACAGATAATCTAAATATTTATTGTTTGCATAATAGTCTAACAGATAACTGAATTATTCATTGTTTGCACTAATAGGCCAAGAGTATTCCTTGTTTGCATTAATAGGCAAACAGTATTCATTGTTTGCATTAATAGGCAAACAGCATACTGAATTATTCGTTGTTTGTATATTTTCATTCCTTTTGCTAAATTTGGTTATCAAAGCTTTGTGGTTTGCAGAAGCCTAACTTTAATATGCCAATATAATGAAAAGTCGACTTTTTTTCCAAGAAAGAGGGTACTGTCTCCAATTATTATTGATGGAATAATTCCTATTGCTTTTCTTCTCAACTTTATTTTATCTCAGTATGGTTTTGCTCTTTTGTTACTTGAACCATCTGCTTTTTATCTTTAGTTCTTTACATTTGAGAAAGAAGTTCATTGATTGTTTTCTTTACAAGAAAGCAACATAACATCCCCCCCCCCTGCCCCGCGGATCGGGTTTCACTTCATCAAAATATCATAGAGAAAGTTGAGGGGAATCGGAATAGTTGACTTACATTAACCTCAGTTTTGATCTTTGAGCACTGGAGCAACAGTCACTGCTGAAGATTTGAGTAAACTGGTGAAGATATTTCAGATGGTTGACGAAGATATGGAGTAACTGAATTCTGTCTTGAGTTACCTAGGAGCATGGTGCTTTTATACTTGAGTTGTCCGCATTGTAAAGCAAGAAGTCTTATACCAGGTCAACATCTGCATTTCTTTGTAATTCTCTGATCCTTTTGTCATAGCCCCGGGAGAAACTTCTTAGGGAGGGTTTTGGTGTCTGAATTAGCTACAAGCAACCATCATCCAATACCACGGCTGGTTATGGTTTTCTTGGCTAAATATCCAAATCATTATTCTTTTCAATGTATATATCCAGAAAAAAAAGGGTAATAAATGATCCATTGGTGGAGCGATAGAGGTATTGGCTTTATCCTATCTGTTTAAGTGAACACTCTCTCTCTCTCTCTCTGACTTATAATGTAAACCTTGCTATCTTAAATATCGGATTTGCCGTCTTGAATGAAAATTGCTTTTCTCTCTCCCCCGAATTTGATCTAAGAATTGCCACTTCAGGAATATTAGGAGGACATGATCATATGCAAAGTGCCTTTTGCCAGTACTAAAACTGTCATTTAGATGGAGCGTTTAACATTCTCTCTGTCAATAGTAACTGTCAACTTACAATGTGTTTAATGTCAATTTCTAATACAAGATTCAGCTTGAGTTTATTTAGTCAAATTTTTATTTTTAAACATAAAGTTGACAACCTTGCTTAGTGGTTCAATAATTAACTTTACCTCCCATAGAGAAACAAAATATATTTTTATCTGTTTGGTTTGAAAGAGCATGGGAACTGAGGCAAAAGAAAATGTTCAGGGACTTCTTGGAGCCACTGGTTTTTCCTTCCGTATTTGCTTGTGAAAGGTACGGGAACTTCTCTCTTGGTTGAAGTCAAATAGTCAAGATAGTTGGCGATGGAATCAAGGCGAAATGGTGAATTGTAGTTTATGTTCAAACATGTCCGTTTAGATTACTATTCTGCTTGTCCGTACCGTCCGCGTCACCGTGCACAGAAATTCGCTGGAATGTGAGTCATGAAACTCTTCTGATTCTTCAACGGATAAAGTTTGGTCGGAAATGGAACAATTGTAGCAACGGATAAGGACTGACGTGGCTACGGTTTAGGCTAAGTCAAATCATTGGGCTACGAATCTATGATTGGGCTGTGTGCTGGGACGCGTTTTGCCCGGTTATGGTATTAGCTGGTTGATCTGAAATTTGCCCAGAAGGCGGAAATCGTTCCTCATAAAAAAAAACCTTAGAATCACATATGGACTGGACCAAGATACCACGGACCGGAGTGCAGGTCCAGGCTCTCATCCCAAACCCTGCAGGCGTAGCACATAAATAGGGGTGCTATTCATTGTAAAGGATTGATCGATGGATGAAGGAATAAAGAGAAGCGAAGTCCTACATCTCGTGTTTTATCTCTTATTCATTCTTGTTGTTCATGCATTGTCTACGATTCTACGCTTGTCTGAGTGTCGCGAGGATCACAAACTACAACTCAGGCGGCACATGGCCCATCCCATCACAGACCAGTGTGCCCAGTGGCGAATCTAGAAGCCGGGTGTCTTTATACATATCATCATATGTGTACAGAATCACTGAGCTAAGCTTATATTATGAAGTACACATCTATGTATACAAGAGTTTTGATAATATAAAATAAAATCAGACCCGATGTCCCGTGGTGCCGCCGCCGCCACGGCGTACTGCCCGCCCACCCCACACACGGGGCCCGACTCTGACGCACTGCCGTTGTGCCGCCGACCGAGGCTCCGCGTCGCCCGGCAACCGCGCCACCCCTACCGCGTTGTCACCACCCAGCCACGCCCATTCTGCAGCCCAGCCTCCGCGCAGGCGTACACCCACAAACGCTGCTGGCTGCTACCGCGCGTGGCGTCGGCACTGTTTGAGCTGTAGTAATTCTATGATCCGTCACTGATAACAACAAGAGGCACGTTTCCGAGAAGATCATACCACTACCGCGTGCTAACAGGGCAAGCGTAGGCGAATAGATCGACAGAAAGAACATCGTAGGAAAAAAAAATGAACAAAAGCGATCGGATACGGACCGCACTGCAAAACACACATCTAGAATTACATCTAGAAAGTGGAAACATCTAGCTACTCTTAATACAGTCTTAAAAAATGAGAACCTTACAATACAATTGCAGGCAGTATTCTTGTGAGCTACGAGCATGCAGGCTTTTTTTTTTAGAATTACGAACAGACTGCAATCTGTGATTAAGTGTGCATGGATAATGTGGTGGTAAGTGGTAACCGTTGGTACAGCAAAACCGCATCGTGCCACCGCATGAAACTGTATTCTTCACTTGCCACGGAGCTTGATGGACACCATCTTATTTTCGCTGTTCCCATGCCACAACTCTACAATGAGATTTTGCAAAATAAATAATCCATCATTATTATTATTACTAATACTACTATTCATCTCCCAACGGTTGTTAATTCTGAGAACTAACAACACAATACATAAAAGAAATGCCAAAAAATCTAAAGATGATCAGGTTTCTGCCAAACAGTTCAATAATCAGACCAACAAAGACCCTGCACAGCTGCAAACATGTTGTAGGCTTGCAGCGACTAAAAACATAAAAAGTTGCAGGACATTTCCCTATGGATTATTGATCCTAAAGATGGTAAACCTTCGCGCAGATGAGTGTAGTAAATTAAAATAACAGTGATTTAACCAATGGTCCTAATTGCGACAGAGACAAAGAAATCACGTGAATCAAATCTTGAACAGGTTGATATCTTTGGGTTTTGAAATAGAGAAAAATGAATACGGTATTAAACTGAAAAATCTCCTGGGGTGACGGGGTGTAGTGGTGGTGGGCGCACAGTTGTGCAAACCCACCCACCCGGGTTCAAGTCTAAATCCCCTCTTAAGTGAATATGCTGCAATACGTAATTTCACTCAAATGTTATGCCAGTCCTAAATTGGCACTCTGTCCATCTTGCTTACATCAAAGAACGTACATAGAATACAATATCTAACAACGAAATAAACAGGGGTTTAGCATTTAGTACTGCAAAAGACTTGCATTTGTCCTCGAGACCCTTACAGCATACTCTTTAGTTTCTCCACAGTAAAAAAGCGGGTTACTGGACTCGTGCAAGAAACTTAATAGTCACTGCATTAGATTGATTCTGTCAGAAAGTAGAATACCGGTGTATGATAACTCTTAGTTTATTGAAAACAAATAGATTAGAATTAGATGCATACATTATTATTTCTCTTCACTGTCAGAATCAGACTCTTGGAAGACAGGTTTCGGCTGAGTTTGAGAATATGCTGGCGCAATAAACTTTGGATCTTTCTCTGCAGCATCAGCATACTTCAAAATTGCCTCTCTTGGATCTTCGTCCATCCAGGTCTCCTTAATTAAACCACCTTCCTGTATCAAATAATGGAATTAGGGGGGGGGGGGGGGCATGTGGCGTCAATTAAAACCATGTATACTTTGGGACGAAGCACAGAACACACATAGAAGTATGGAAATAACCTAAGTTCATCATACATATAAAACATAAGAAGCGATTAACTTGTATACTACCTTCAATAGGTACTGTGTCAGCAAGCTGCCTTTTGTAGTACCGACTCTTCCACCATACCCTGGACCAGTAACAGGTGCTTCTGGTTTGTGCGATTTGAGCGGATCTTTCAGTATATTATCCCTTTGACGTTTACGACTTGGCTGATCTCTGAATAGTGGCAGTGCATGTGGATTGTGTATTACAGGTTGCACCTCATAATCATCAACAGACTTTTTCCTCGGTGCTCGTCCAACACATACAAGAGCTCCCCTTTGACTAATAGAAGGATCATACAAGATATGAGTCCCACCTTCCTTCTTGTCCCCAACTGTTGCAAATACCTAAAGAAAAAACAGAGAAGTTTAATAATATTCTAAAAATGATATTCAGCGGTTGTGATTCATCAAGTACTAAGACAACCTGATTAATCCTTGGATGCCAGAGACACCTTATCACACTGTATTGTGGTGAAATCCCCACCCTTGATACAAGCTCAAGTTTCCTTCTATCAAAGAAGCAAAGTAGTCCTCCATTTGTGCCGTCTTTCTCAATAGAGGTTCCTGTAAAAATAAGTTGCTCGTCTGGGCTAAATGCTGCATTTGTCTCAGGGTAGTTATTTGGCAAATCTTCAAACACTTTTAAAGGAGTTTTCATTTTCCTCAAATCCCATATCTGCATTAAATTGCCAATGTAATACCCCGATTAGAAATTATATATTCAATAAAAGAAGGAAGAGCAGCCTACAACCCTTACTATTATCACAAATGCACTTGACAACAGTAACAACCAAACAGCACAAAAACATCAAACCCAATCTGACAACTGATGTGTTGCACGCACAATACTAATCATGACGGATGAACCTCCCCTTTCATCCACAAGGACAATTTATTCCTAGTTATTTAGTATTTACATAACCTAGTAATTTACTTCCAAGGCTGTACCAAACTAGCACAAATGAATTCAAGTCCCCCGAAACATACAACAGCCTTACAAGTGGAGCTCAACTAAAGGCTGCCATACTTGTATGAACTTACAAACTTGAATTGATAAATACATAGCAGTCAAGGAGAAGTATTTTAGGGTGAAACAAAAGAGAAATCTGGAAAGCTCAATGGATTCATGTTTAACCTAAATACCGAGCAACAGTTCAGCATGTATGAGTACGACAGCACAGGTGGATTGCAGATAAATGAACTTATATTGGCATAATGATGTTAAAGCAGTTATTGTGAAAAATCTTTGAAACTTTACATCTCAATAGGACAGGTAAATTACCTTTAGAGTACTGTCCATGCTTCTTGACAGAATAATCTGTCCATCTGTAGAAAACTTAACCCCAGTAATATCCTCCGTATGTGTTTTCTCAACATGGATATCTGGTCTGCTTCCCCATCCAGTCTTTATGGTCCAGAGCTACAAAGGAGGTACCATTCAGGTCATAAAATGTATTAACAAAGCCATCTGACTAAACTCAAAGTGATAGGATAATTCAGAGATTCTACAAATATAATGTACCTGAATGGAACCATCTCCTACCCCACCCAAAATTCGCTTGCCTTCGTGATCCCATGCACATGCAGTAACAGGAATTCGCATTGGTCTTGCTAGCTTAGGTTTGATGACCTATTGAAAAAAGTAATGAGGGAGTTTCAGTATTCCACGATAGCAAACAGTAGAAGCTTCAGTCATGCACAATAGCAAATAATTGAACTTTAAGCAACTATAAGTGACTTAGTGCTGAAAGGAACCAAAAAACAGTGCATTTCAAGGTTCCAATATTGCCCAAAACTTCTCATAGAAATAATGCATTACTATCTAGTGAATTGAAATAATAGCACAAAATACCTGCTTTTGACTTTTAAAATCTGACACATCCCATAGACGAATGGATCCATCTTCCGATGAGGTCAATATAGTTTCTTTTGACTTGGGATTCCATTCACCACCAGTCAGTCCAGAAATGTGACCCTTCGTATTCTTCAGATCACGGATATACATATCACCCTTAACAAACTCGCCTAGTGTAAGCCCATCCCGATCGTATATCTGATTGGAAGCATAACTTTCAATAACAAATTTGACGTCCTAGGGTTGACACTTTTGGGAAATTCTGGAAAATTACAAAAGCAGAATACCTTGGCCTGAGCTGAACCCGTAACACATAAGAATCGATCCGATGTAGGACTCCAACTTAGGCTACGAACTTGATGCCCTTCAAAGGGTTCCAATTGCCTGAATGATTGCAGCTTTGAATTCATACCTTGGAAGTCATACATACGTACAGTATAGTCATAGCTCCCAGAGAGCACTCGCGATCCTGTATGATCAACAGCAAGAGCTGAGACAACCTGCAAAGAAAATAGTGTGATTTTAACCAGTAAAATACATATATGGAAATTATAGCAATACGATCTGTATGTCTAGTAATTTTATTAAAAAGCCACGAATCTGTTTCTGGAATTAACCTGTCCCTCACCCTTGTATTAATCCAACTAGATTAAGCAATCAACAAAGGCACGGAAACAACTAAGCAAGCAAATGTCCGTTGACAGCACCACCGGAAGGCCAAGTCCTTTGGGTCATCTCAAGAGCAAGTTTAATTTAATTGATATATTTTACTGAAATTCTGCGCATTCAAAACCCAATTTAGCACTACTTCTAGCTAAAGATCGCTACCAGTTCATTCCGTTTGGCCTTGGATAGAATTGGTACGATTTACACCAATTAAGTCACCAACAGGCAACAGTAATCAATTACAAATCTCCCTGCCTCCTCTGGGGTCTATCCTAGAATAACACTGTGAACGACAAACTGCACAGGAACTTTCCCGGTTTATCATCCGAACCAACTTAATTCAGCTAAACTATTCACAACATATCTGGAAATTCTACGCAATTGAGCAAAACTACCTATAAGGCCACATCAATTTTAACAATTCCAAAAAAAATGAAGGAGAAGAAACAAGCACGTTGCTCATGGATACCTTGGTGTGCCCCCGCAGAACGATTTCGTTGCTGAGAGGAATCCGATTGAAACTCTCGAAATCATCCTCCATGTCATCGTCGTCCTCCTCGTCCTCGTCCTCGTCCTCGTACTCCTCATCCGCCTCCTTCGCCGCCGGCGGCTGAGGCGGCCCAACCATGCCGCCGTCCTCGTCCGTCTCTGCGCGCGCAGAGGGCCGCGGGGGTGGCCGAGGCGGTCCAATCATACCGCCGTCCTCCCCCTCGCCACGAGCAGAGGCCGGCGGCGGCCGAGGGGGGCCAATCATGACGCCGTCGTCGTCCGCGGTAGCGGAGGTGGAGGGGTTGGGGCTAGGGTTTTGGGTCTTGCGGATGGTGGAGGAGTGTGCGGAGGAGGCGGCGCTGGGGCGGGTGGGCGCCTTGCCGAAGGAGAGCGGGAAGAAGGCGCGCATCGCCTCCTCGTCCATCTCGCCGCCGTCCGCCATGGAGCTGCTTGCCGCCGGCGAGGTCGGGTCGGGGGGTTCGGGACGGGAGATGTGCTGCGCGAGGCTTCGTGCGGGTCAGGTGCGCGTGCCGGCACAGGAGAGCTGCAGAGTCTTTCAGTTAATGAGCGTTTGGTTCGTCGAATCATTTGTCTGGTACGAAAAATATGCTCGTTCAGTTATTTAATTAATAAAATAAAATTAAACTATTCGGGATGAGATAATTTAAGAAATAAGAATATTTTATGTTTATATTGTATCATCCCGTTCAGAAAAAAAATCTCGAACCACACCGTTCACTCGAATTCTAAAATACGCACGGAAAAAGGCATGATTTACGAACTTCAAATGACCATATTTTCTAAACCGAGTATCTGATTTGTGATCCGATTGAACCGTTGTGTTCCTTGTCATTTAATCAACAAAACAAGACCACTCTTAGCATATTTTACTGCAAAAAAATTATTCATATATCATTATATCCCACTAATCAAATACCATCTAGGACCATCATATCCCACCAACCAAACAAAATCATATATCATTATATCCCACCAACCAAATATCATACTTGAATCATCTCATCCAGGACGATCCCCATCCTACATGCACTATCATATCCCATTCAACCTCATCCTACCAACCAAACGCACCCAAAGTCACTGCACGTAGCAACGATTTCAGGTTCGTATTTCGGACCGGCTAGATGTGCACGCACTTTGTAGATGCAGTAACTGATTTGATTCTTGGTTACCATAGCCATGGACATAAATTTCAAACGAATTTGGACCAAATTCGGGGTATGGTTTGAATTCAAATACATCGATGACTACTAGTATCCGTGCATTTATATGGATTGGATTTTGGTAGTCCTCTCTTCGTATGGCTTAGAGAGATATACCTTGTGTAGCAGCGAACTCTGGTGAATAGGTTCACTAATTAATGTAGATAATTTGTAGGGCACAACTAGCGCTCGGACATACGGATCCAAGCACTAGCACCGTACACTCGAGCTCTAATATTTTTTAAAGCGCAACAAAGTAGACCAGCAAGATGAGCTTTTTTAACGCATCAACCACATGCAGACACTGCCAATGAGAGTAAAAATATCTTGCAACATCACAAGCAAGAAAAATGAAGAATGTCGGGAAAAAGGAGGTTACAACATTTTTTTCATTTGATGCAACATGTCAAGAAATCAACAGAATAGTATGCAATCCTTGCAACATCGCCGTGAACAGTATGCAACATTATTTTTAACAGTTGTAACATTGTTTTTCAACAACTGCAACATTTTTTTCAACGGGTTGCAACATCTCAAAGAACAATATGCAACATTTGTTTCAACAGGTCGCAACATTTTTTTCAACGGGCCGCAACATCAACATCAGACCAGAAAACAAACAGAGGAATATAAAAAATGAAGAACGTGAACAACATAGGAGGATAATGTTGCAGGCGTCGGCACGTCGCGGAGCTGAGGTTGCAGACGACGACCACCACAGTAACGCAGGCAGAGTCACGGAGCCGAGGCGACGGCTGGCGCGGCAATGCAGGCAGAGGTGACGACCACAAGGGAGGTTGTGGTCCTTGCCCATGGCGAAAGCCCCAGGAGGGAGAAGGAGTTGTGTGTTTGGTGTTTGGGGAAGGGAACAGGGGGAGAAAGAGATGATTTAGAGATGGCGTAGGAGAAAAGAGCCGGGAGAAGGTAAGGAGAATGAACGAGTGGCCAGAAGAACGTGTGGAAAAAAAAAAGAGCCGGAGGAAAAGTGGACGAGTGGTCAGGATAGAACGTCTAATGTATCGTACGTTGCATAGTACTATTGTCCTAATTTATATGGGACTAAAGTCCTGCCAAAGCAGCCGAACATCTAGATGAAAACAATCACTCAAACCATAATCGGTTTGAGCCCAATAAAACAAAATACAAACAAGTTATAACAACAGGACAGCTTGTTAATTCGACCAAATATATTGGAACAAAGCTATATATATATCCCCAATGGTAGTTCCATATTATTACACACAAGTAGCAATACTGCATGCCGAACATGACAACAAATGGTACACCCCAATACAATCACATATACACGCGCGCGCGCGCAAACACGAACATGCAATTATTCAAACGGAAAACTAACTTAACTTCTTCCCATGGCACAAGACGGGCCAACAAACAAAGACGAAAATCACAACACACAAATTAAGCACAAATATATGCATATACTGCAGTGCTACACCGACCATAAGGCCAACAAACAGGTAGGTACCGTAGGATGTAGGCAGGATCGGTCACATGAGGTTGCAGGGACCCGTGGGCTGGTCGTCGACGGGGCACCCCGTCCCGCAGAGGTCGCCGGCGACGGCGGCGTGCAGCAGCAGCACGGAGAGCAGCTGCGTGAAGGCCAGCAGCGCCGTGAGCCCCTCCAGCGCCCGCAGCCGCCACCCGCGCTCCCCGCCCACGCGCATCTCCTTGCACGCCAACCTGCAGGCCGAACGTTATTAGTTCGCAGCCGAGAAAGACCGGCCGGGGTGTGAAATTACTCGGCGTGCGCCGTGCGTGCGTGCGAATGTTACGTGCAGCGTCCGATTAATCACCCGAAGGCCAGGGCGGTGACCGCCCACGCGACGGTGGCGAGCGACGCGGCGGCCGCGAGGCCGTGGGGCCTCCACGCGCGGGCGTGGTACGCGCCGGCGAGCTTCGACGCGACCCCGACGACGCCCGCGAGGACGGCGAACAGCAGGAAGTGGAACGTCGCGTTGTTGCCGGCCAGCCCTGCGCATAGAGACAGAGAGCAACTAAGTACAGACGCTCCACGCACAGTACAGATCTGCTAATATATACGCATCGATCGAACGGAGCTAAGCCTGATGCTCTACATATGTATATATGCGTACGTACTTGGGTGATACTGCTGGCCATTGATGAAGCTGTTGAGGGCCCAGCTGGCGAATCCCAGCATCAGGATGTACATGACGAGGTTGAGCAGCAGGAGCGGCCCTACCACGTTCTTCCTTCCGAACGCAAAATCCATTGCTGAGTACTGCCTATCTCTTTGTAGAATCGAACAGCTCAAAGACTGAAACGAGCAGGTATCTATCTATCTATATCTCTTCCAAGAATCCTACCTAGATCTCTCTCCTGCAGGTGTGCGTCGATCTGAGCTGATCGAGTCTGCAGGCAGGCGAGCGAGCCAGCTCCCGTACTTAAAGATGGCCGTGGCTTGTGACGGCGAGCCAGCCCACACACCCACACCGCAAGACAAGGTTTCGTGTGCGTGCAGCCGTGCGCACAGGGCACAGCCGTACGTGGCAAGGGGAGAGCCGTCGTGTTGTGCGCCGAGCATGCTGCGTGTGCAGTGGCTGCTAGTTCATGCCGGTTTAAGTAGCCTAAAGTTCTTACTTTGGGTGGGATAAGGATGATGAGAGAGGAACTACGTACGCGTCCTTCGTCTGATCTTGGTCATTGTTCATCAAACAAGTTCAATTCATCATGCCGTGCGTCTTTGCCAATCAGAAAGTGATAGCCGTATGGAGGTCTTCCTGTTTGCTCCGAGCTGTTGAGCACGGGTTATTGTCATGTTGTGCTTCCTCACTTTTTCTGATGGACATGGCGAGCTTGCCACGAGTTGGCAAGGTTTTAGAAGCCTATTCTATCCATTTCGTGCAGGAAGCAGACACCAAGCTTTACCTCTTTCTGTGCGCAAAGGAAGCGTCCTGTAAAAGTTTTTTTTTGACCGGAATAATGCGCAGTATGGATTGGCCGGTCATTTTCATGCATCACGGAAGTAGGTTAGTTACATGAATAAAACATTGTCTCTTTTGCAATTACTGCTCATTTATAGGCGCTCAAAGGAGCTGAGGGAAGATGAAAAGATGCAGCTTTCTATAAACTGTGTACATATATAACAATATCTGAGATGGTACATTTGTAAGCCTCGGTGGCTTCGTGTAGATACCACCTTCACAATCCTCATTTTATTCAATGTTAAGTTCTAAGTAACAACCTGAGAGGATACATTTGTAACCCTCCTCGAGTCCTTGTTGATATCATTATTACATTTCTCGTTGTATAAAATGATAAGCTCCAAGTCTTTCTACAGTAGAATACTGTTACTGCAGGGCAGTAATTAACACTAGCGCAGACAAGTTGTCAACAATGAACATCCCTGTTTGAGCAGCAGCCATGCAGTGGAAGTGTGGAACTACCGCCGCTTCCAAAATAGTGGGAAGAACGAGTACAAGCTCAAGGCAATGGCATTGTTTCTGCATCAACAACAATGGATGTACTTTTCTCTGATACAGATGTGTGACAGCCTCTTCGGGCCCTTCGCAGCGTCGGATCACTTGGAATCTAGCTCTGACTCGTTCCCATTAGCAGAATTGCCCTGTTGCAGGGGGTTTCTCAAATATGGCGATTCTTTGTACCTCGCATATACCGGTGAATCTAGGGCCTCCTCTGCTATTCTTCCATCCTCGTGAATCCTTTCTATCAAGCTCTCGAGTGAAGGAAAGTTGGCCTGAGCATTTGAAAAGTAATGTCAGGAGTCAGGAACATGCATTACAGATAATGAAACTTTTTTGCCAGTGTAAATGTTGTTTGGACCTAAATTACCTCAGGTCGTATGTAGCCAACAATAACAAGGCGCAGCTCCTCTCCATAGAAGTCCTCATCAAAATCATGAAGTAGCCATGGTTCCTGAAATCAGTGCCGTTTAGAACAAAGTAATACAACTGAACATGGAAGGGGTTGTACTACTGAACATGGAAGGGGTTGTGTAAAGAACACTCACAATAGTCTTCTCTGTGTTATCAAAATAAGGGTTCCAGCCGATGCTCATGACCATCTTATATATACCTCGTGTTGAAAGTCCAGCCCAACCAAAGTAAACCCCTGATGTATGCTCTGACAGTATGTCGGAAAAGTTTTCTGCATGTAAGTTGGCTACAAGACAAGACAAATATAAAACTATCAGTGATCAAGAAGAAAAATTGGGTGTACTAGTATCGGAAAACGAAAAATGAACTAGTAGAGTATACTTCAACAGGATGTACTAAAAATACTAAACCAGCAAAACAAATATGACGGTGTATCAGCAACCTACCAATTTACAGCTATAAATATCTCTCCCCTTTGGGGAACAAATACAATGATCTTGGGCCAACTAAAAGAGACCAATGAAATTCTTAATAAAACTGAAGAAAGGAGGCACCAATTTTATCCAAGATGCAATGGACTTGTCAGTGTTTCAGGAGCCTCTTTTTTACTAAGTGAAAGTGGTTGTTCTACAACATTTTTGTAAAGCTTGCTTACTAATTAGGTGGATGCATGCATATGCAACACAAGTGAGTCTTTAAGTAGACCTAAGAAAGATGCATTAACGTGAACATAAATGGACAAGTCTGAATATAATCCAGAAACACAGCGTGACTAAATAACATCCATTTCAGGTCGGTGATTGCAAACCAGCACGAAACCGTTGATGTATCTTACAATGTCAGGTAGAATTCTAGAGGCATTTGTTTGTCTAGCAACTTTCCTAGTGAGGCAAAATGCAGAACTGATATTTGAAAACTTTCGGATTTAGTGAGGCGAAATGAAATGCGGTTTTCTCAGTTTTAAAATTCAAACTGATTTTTGAATTTTGAATGATTTCAAGAAAATTTCGGTATTTAGGCCAACTAGCTGGGGTACCATCTGAAATGGTCCATTCTATGAACAAAGTGAATAACACATTTATCATGAGAAAACCATTCATATAAGGATAGCATGTGAAGTCACTGGATTATTGTTTACTTTCTGGAGGATTTAAAGCGGGTTCGTAAAATTTATCTTTACTTCTATGTGCCACCATACCTGTTGGTATTCCTAGTACTTTAGAACCACGGCCAAATCCTTTGATCACAGGTCCACCAATAAACCATGGTTCTATTGGTAAGGTACCTTCAATCCCTGCATAGAAAATTTATCAAAAGAAGAGTTGAAGATGTCCATAATGTTCTGAAATAATATAGACAGATAGTCCCAGGAGTTAGAGCATACAATCATTAAATGGTGGCAAACCCCACTTTTCAGGCCTTACGTCAAGGAGGGAATTGATCACCTCATCAGCAGAACTGAATTCAGCAGTCCTTTTGGGTACTGAAGGTACTGCTATGACATGCATTCCTGCAGCTTTTCCAGCCGTAACACCTGGCCTAGCACAACCATTAATTTACAATGTTAAACGTAACGTAGTGTCTACAATAATGCATGCTAAACTATATATTTTGGAACCAGTCACAGGAGTGCTGATCAGGGAAAAAACACAAGTAGTGTACAATTGTACATGATGTAAGCCCATAGCCCAATATATGTATAGAAGTATATGGAACCAAAAAAATCTGCATAAGTAGAAATTCTATGTGTTGTGCACATAGTTCATATCTGAAATCATCTCTATCAAATATAAACGATATTTTTTAAAAACAAATAATAGTTCTTTTCTTAAAATAAATCAAGGAGCACATTTCTTGCTATTCACAATAGCTATCAGATGGTGATAGGAAGTTTGGAACTATGTTTTCATTACACACAGGTAGCTTTGAGAACTGAACTTCCATGCAGATTCAGGCATATGAAAACATGAAATTCTGTTCCATCGAAAAGTTTATGGTGTTCCAGTGGAGATATGTCTATAGTATAGATGACGATATATTGTAAACAGATTACCATGCCATGCACACAAGCGAATCACATAAAACAGAAAGTTATTGAAGGCAAAACTTACAAGGAATCCTCAATTACTAGGCAATTTGAAGGATCAGTGTTCATTCTTTTTGCAGCTTCCAAAAATCTTGAATATCAGCACACCAGCAGATCAGAAGTAACAAAATGAGATGAGTCCAACAGATCTACGGGGTATCAGTAATGAAAATATTATATAGCACATTGTCTTACATATCCGGGGATGGCTTCCCCTTCTCTACTTCATCACCACCAACAATTGCAGAGAAAGACTCTTTCCATCCTATACATAGCAATAATAAATTAATTAACATACCATTCCACCAAATACAAAGAAAATAACATGCACATTCAGGTCTTTTCCTGAAGTAGGAAAAAGAATACCTTGATGGCAGGCAATTTTGGCCTCAATGTTTGATCTTGGCGAGTTGGAAGCCAAAGCAGCTGGCACCTTGTTACTCCTTAAATGTTTTATTAACCGATTAGCTCCTGGAAGAGCTTTTATGTTACACCATCTGCAATATAAAATTTAACATGTTATTCATATTTTGGAAGGAATACATTTGCAAGTGAAAAATACATAGCACATTTTTTCCAGGACAATCTTTGCACGTTACAGCATGAGAAAATTGCAATAGTTCTTTCATCATGCCCACCAATCACAACCTTTCCACAACTTAGTGTAAAAAAAATTCCTCATAATCATGCTTTCATTAGACAGTCACACTGTACATTTCTTCTTTGTTTCTATTAAAGTACTTTATGCACTATACCAAGAGTTCATCATGCTGTTTAAATTGCATCAAAGGAGCTTGATGAACCAACTACAAAAATGTAACTCTGCTACTTATTTACAGAACATAAATTTTCTTCCACAGTGACTTGCCAATTGCAATTTGCAATTCAAAAGCATACTACACACAAACAGCAATATACTTCCCATTTGGCTTTGAAATGCTTTCACGATATACTGGATGCTTGCTTGTAAAGGAGTAACGGTAGCATAACTTAAGTATGTATTAATAAAATATGGAGAGAAAGTCTTAAAGACAACCTATACATGACATTGAATTATTATTATTTCCATGAAATATTCAGCACCAGTCTAGCCAAGCATGGACATGTTGATGCATAACATGTGCATATGCAGATGCAAACACAAGAACATAGGCACTTCTCAGGAAGGCATGATTTAAGATTTCTTATGACAACATTTGGAGAAATTATTAAAAAGCAGTTTACCAAGGACATTCAGTAATTCAAGCAATTATAGGGAGAAAACAGACTGGCAAGAAAACATATGCATGTATGTAGAAATACTGAATTAATCAACGGACCTTATCAAGCGATTGCAGCTGTAAAAGATAAATATATCTAAATTTCCCACTACGGTAGGATGGCAATATGCATTTTACAAAATATAGATAAGTATAAAGAAGTTCCAATGACATTACTGCTCACTGAACATTGGGGTAATCATTGAGAGGAACTCTTCTGTAGAATAAGGGAGTCCGTAATCTTCTAAAACAACTGCTGCAGCTTCATAAGGTGTCTTTCCAACTAATTTGTGAGCTTTCTTGCCATCCCACTTTTTCCCATTTTTGACAAGAAATGGTTTCAGCACTTGACTTACGATGCAATCTGCCAAATGGTACAACCAAGGTAAGCAAAGATGAGAATTCAGAGGATTGAAATTGGCACAATTAACTACAAATGCAGGCAAATTTTGCAACTTTTCAGTCACCTGTATTTAAGAGGGTACCATCCAAATCAAGAATGACATGGGAAATAAGCCGAGTAATGGGCTTGGGTGCTGCCATTTCCAATAACGGAAGAGCTTAATGCGGCAAGAAACAAGTTATTTGGGAGCCAACCTGACAAGTGACAAATAGCCAAACTATTCAGGCATACACCACATTGATGATGAGACGCACCCATAGAAGAAACATGAGCTTAATAACTCATAGGAAAAAGTCCATTTCACAACCTTCAATTATTACATGTTACAACAAGTCCATATCTGTAGTAATGCTACTTTAAATTAAAAAAGAATCCGGCAATGTGTTTAAAAATGGCTTTCATATTTGCAAATAATTACATGTTACAACTAAACAATGAACAGATTCCATCCTTTGTTCTTATACCTAAATTGGCAATGGCCACTATTTGCAAGCAAAGCATGCACATGATTATTATTATTACTTTTGAACAAGGGCAGGAGCTCTCTGCCTCATTTCATTAATAGAAGAAGAGCATGCACATAAAATTGATTCCATACATGTGGCCTAGCTATTTTATTGTAAAACTGGATCTTGTTTCAAACTGACATTGTTTTTAAATTGCCCCTTTTCCTGCCTTTGCGCATGGACACCATCACCTCACTCAGAAAGCTTCTCAAATGGTCGCGTAGTTAATTTCAATTTACTTATCCTGTTTATGAACTAAACAGTGGCATCAACACTAAATTGGACTCCACACGATGGCATGACAACAATTCTCTCCGTGCCATCAAGGTGAACTCAAGCCAGGCACCGTCAGGAACCAAGCAGTAACAGATGCCGCAAGACAGCTCCACTTGGGATAGGAACAGATTCTGTACGTGTTTTTACGCAACCCCTCAGAACAAGACAATGACACAGGGTAATAGCAGCCCAAGACTTTGCAAATTCGGCCGCTTGGGACCTCTGATCCAACCCTGCTCTTGGGCATTCCGCCAAATAGCTACTGTGCAAAGGTACTTGCGTTTCAGCGACAAGGCAAAACTGCGATCAACTTGGACCGACAACGATTGAGTTCCGCTCTTGTTGCGTACTCAGCTCCACGAGTATGCAATTCACATCCATCCAACTCTTCCCTTCTTTCCCCCCAACTATCGAGCATCGACCGCAACGATAAAAACAGGGAACGGATCTTTCTTGGGAAAGAAACAACGGTATCTTGCAGATTCTTCGGGGGGGAAGGAAAACAAGGTACCGAATCAGGCCGAATCGCGTCCAAAAGCGTGCGGGCCAGAGGGGAGAAACGGAGCGAAGCGACCGAAGGGAGGTTGGAAGGCTGACCTGCATGTAGCGGGCGCGGCGGCGGCGGCGGCGACCGATCTCGTCCTCTGGTTCGTTGGGCAATCGGGTGGGGTGGGGTGGGGGCGGAGCAGAGGGATAAGCTGAGCAGGATGCAAAGGATTAGGGTCCAGCCGTGAGCTCGGGACCCAGTGCTGTAAAACCGGTCCATACCGCCGACTGAAATCGAGTTTTTTTCGTATTGGTACTGTTTGACGTTTTAGCGAAACTGGCTCTCTTCTCATCTTATTTATAAAAATGGCTACCTAGATCGCACGACTACCGTGCGAACAACTATTAGACTGACACGTACCCATATCCGCACGGCCACCGTGCGGTCGAGGGGCTATCGTATGGTGGTCGTGCGGTGCAGGTGGGTGCCGCATAGTGGTCGTGCGGTGGGTGTCTGTTGATCTTCATCTTATTTCCCTAACACTCGTCGTCAATGATTGCATGGAGTACTAATTGGCAGGGCACTAATTGTTCTCCCAGGGATGCATGTTGCTTCTAGACTTGCTAATTAATTTCCCAGGGGTTTGGTTAAATAATCCGACGTAGATGTCTAGATGCAGGTTTCTTTCCGATGGAGAAACAAAAAACCGCAATTCCCTCCTGACGGTCCGCTCTCTCATCCTTGTAGAAGATGCGAACGCCACGCCAACATCTAATCACTCACGTCACACGTCTTTCACCGACTTGCATGCTGCGCCAGATTCTCTCCCATCATTACCGATGCGTCATTAGCGCATAATTTCTTCTCGCTCTCGCTATAAATTTCGAGCTACGTGCACTTTTCGGTCGCACTTTCACAGTCTTCGCATGCACTCTTCGATCGCGCTCTTCGCTCGCTTTGTCGCTTTCTTCGCAGACGATTAAAGATTTTTAGTGCTGTCATTAGCGGCATATTAACAGGTAATTTTTTCTCATAATTAGTTAGTGTCATTTAGTTAAGTAGTTGTAATTAATTAGTAGTTGAGTAGTGTTAGTTACATTAGTGCAAAAATAAGTGGTCGAATATACGTTACTGTAATAAATTTGATGGTACATAATGACTCGTAGTTAGTTAGTTACCTTAATCATAATTAATTGAGTGTGAATTACTTAGATGTGAATACTTACTCGTACGGGTCTTAAGGATTTATATTTTCTAAAAATTAATTTATGAACTATTAAGTTTCTTTGCTACTTTTTTTCTGTCTTAGTATCTTTTTATTGTCTTTACCTTCATTATTTAATTGGATATTGATCTTCTCTTAATTTCAAAATTTTGTAGATACGTTTCATGAACACCTATGCTAAGAAGGAGGGAGGTTTCTGTGCAGAGTTGTGGTGCATACTTCAGGGTTTGGGCTACGTCCACCGACCGGAGTATCATGGCTTCACTATCAACAACTACGCTAAGGAAATGTGGCGCGTCAAGGTCACCATCTACTCGAAGAGCCATCTACGAGCAGACAAACCCTACCGCTTCACGGTAGAGAGGAAGACAGACAAACTCGGGATGTAGGATGCTGTCAGGGAGGCCATCATCCGTCTAAGGTTCCACTACCGTAGTGCACTGGGAAGTATCGCCTTCCGCTACTTTTCCTACCTCAAGAAGGGGGTGTCTTTAGCAGGTTCAGATCCACTGAGGGGGAGCAGGACACCACCAGCACCCACATGGTGTCCTTGATCAAGGCGCATGATGAGACCTATGTGTTCATGGCCAATGAGATGGAGCAAGTGTACGAGAGACTGGATGCTGTAGATAGGGAGAGCTCGCCCAACTGAAGATAGCTCGGCATCAACTTCCACTAGCGCAGGATGATTTACCTTATCGTGGAGCGACTCCAAACCCGCAACCAGCCAGATGCCTTAGAGACGTGCCCCACAGGATGGTCGCACGCAAGAAGGTGTGTCGCCCGGAGACTGCTGGTCCTTCAGTTCAGGAGATCTGCGGTGTGATTGCAGCTACCAGAGGAGAGAGTTCTTCAAACTCTTCAGTACAGGGACGTTGGTGGCTTAGTGATGATCCAAAGGACCTCGAGGAGCGTATCATCAAGGTGGACGTTGAGGAGGACGTCGAGGAGGAGGACCCTGAGCCTGTGGAGTTCAAGTAATACTGTATTATATCACATGCTAGCTAAGTTTGTCCATGAACCAATTGAGCTCAGTTGGTTCATGGACAAACTTAGCTAGCTTGTGCTACAATACAGTATTAAAGAATATCATCCACATTAAACTGATAAATTAACAAAGAATGTTCTATTGATCGGGGTACATGTGATAATACCCCTTGCCCCGGCTGTGCTGCCCTATGATTTCATGTGTAAAAACGTGTGAATTTTTTTGTACATGTGATAATAAATTTTTGGAATAAAATTACATGTTATCATCTGAAAAATATTGTTTGATATGATCAGGTGTTTCAGAGTATTGTGAACGTGAACCTCGGGTGTTACACGGTCCAACCAAGGCGCGCCACAGCCGGAAGCCACACCCCGCCTTGAATCCTAATGGCGATGTTATGTATCTGATGAAATCATGAAACCCTAATTTCCAAAACCTAACATTTGGTACCTAATTTCCATATAACCCTAGCCCTAATTCCTCCTTTATCCCAATTCCAATAAACCCGCTCATGTATCATGTAATGCATCTAACAGTGAGGGGATAGAAAGGAAAGGGAATAAAGGGTAATCATGTAATGTCTAGATGCAGGTTGCTTTTCGACAGAGAAACAAAAAACCACAATTCCCATCGGGAGTGATAGAAAGGAAAGGGAATAAAGGGGAATCGGGCGCAGCATGCAGGTCGGTGAAAGATGTGTGACGTGAGTGATTGGACGTTGGCATGGCACTCTGCATCTCTGCAAGGATGAGAGAGCGGACCATCGGGAGGGAATTGCGGTTTTTTGTTTCTTTATCGGAAAGCAACCTGCATCTGGACATCTACACTGAATTAATTAACCAAACCCCCAAGGAAATTAATTAGCAAGTCTAGGGGCAACATGCATCCCTCGGGAGAACAATTAGTGCCCTGCCAATTAGTACTCCCTGTGATCATTGACGACGAGTGTTAGGGAAATCATTGATGACAAGTGTTAGGGAAATAAGATGAAGATCAACAGGCATCCACCGCACGGCAACCATTCAGCAACCTACATACACCGCATGGCCACCATGCAGCACCCACCTGCACCGCACAGCCACCATGCGGTAGACCCTCAACCGCACGGTGACCGTGCGGCAGCCCCTCGACCGCACGGTGGTCGTGCGGACATGGGTACGTGTTAGCCCAATAGTTGTCCGCACGGTGGCCGTGCGGTCTAGGTGGCCATTTTTGCAAATACGGCAAGAAGGGAGCTAGTTTTGCTAAAACGTCCGAAAATAGTGCCAATACGGCCAAAAACTCACTAAAATTAGGAGACCTCATCTACTCTAGTGTCTCCTACATTGCTTTCAGAGGCGACCCTTCACCTTCCTGTGTCTACAACTTTAGGGTTTGTTCTCTGTCAAATCCTCTCTCATTCTCTCCAATTTCTTGATCTCCTCTTGCTCCTTAGTTGAAATTTCCATCAAATGTGAATCTTGAAGTTATTTGTGAATAAGACGACAGCGTCTGCCGCTTATTTGTCTTAGATCTCCAGGTACGAGTCTTTGTTCCCAGCAATCAGCAAATGCAAACTATGGTTGGTTATTTGTTTGTGAAATATAAACATCCTTTGTAAAGATGCAGATGGTGCTTAGTTTCATTGTCTTAATTATTAGTTGTTTGATGTTTCTATTACACTCTTCACAAGTACCCCGATTTGTGTAGATATGCATTTGTTCACTTGATCGCATGTGGCAAAACTAGTTTGTAAGCATCGTAGCTAAGGTTGTGAGCGTCTGTGTGTTTGAAACTTGGGCACTTGCATTAAGCCACGTTTGGAACGCGAGAATTTCTCCAAATTCCTATCGAAATTGAGTCGTTTTCTATAAAATCCGTGAAAAAAAATCCTATGAAATTCTCTTGTTCTAAATAGTAAATAGACCCTTATTTTTTTCACATTAGTTTTATGACTTCAAAATTTGTCGTTGGTTACTTTCTTAAGTTTTCTCACCAATACTTACAAGAGAGACCTCTCGACCTAACATTGGTGCAGAACTATAATCATCCGCCGATCAATCTTGCTATCTTTTGAGTTAGTAATTAAGTTATCATGGTATAATTGTAGAGTGGCACAAGTATGTTTCATATTTTTTTTTCAATAAAATGTGTTCAAATATATTTGAAACTAAACATTATCATTAAATACATACATATATTAGTTTGAATGCCAAATTGTCCACATAATTCTGATTAATCGTCGGTATTCTTATCAATCGCTTGGCAGTACCTTGTCCGCTTGACGACCGCATTCCGTTTTTTACAACACTAGCTACAATTGGAGCGTGGTTCATGTATATTTAGTAATTATGGTAATAATACGTGTTTTAATACCTCTAGGACTGGTATTATCATCACATATATCCATATATAAAACAGAACACCAAATTGTTCGCATAATTCCAATTAATCGCTTGGTGGTACCACTGGTGCAAAATGGATTGTTTTATGGCCTTTAGTGATAATGCAGAATGCAAAGCACAACGCCAAGAAAAACTCCCTCCGGAAGTTCCATCACCAATTCACCAAGTACAACATCCTTCCCCAAGGAAGAAGAAACGTATGTGCAACACAAAACTGAAAGAATTGTGTAAAAAAAAACACACACGATGAACGAACAAACACCTACATCTCTTGCCAAATCTTACTAATTTATCTACACCAACCTGATCCAACAACCAGTACACTGAAACTACGACCTCCTTGCAACAAGAGAATTTTCTTCCACCTATCTACTTCACAAGTTATTTGCTACTGCGCCTAGCAATGTCATGGAAAGCAGCATGCCAACATCATGAAGGCCGTCCAGGGAAGGACTTGGTTGGTGTCAGATCCTGAAAGTTCAGAGATTCGACCGAGAGTTTTTCTGGATGTAGATGCTAGACGAACGGAAGCAAGAACATGCCTTAGGGTTCTACCAAAACTAAATAAGGAAGATACGAATATGCGGTTCTTGTTGTTCTCATTACCAACTCCACTGGGTTATAAAGCCAGAGGATAATTTGTATTGAATTACAGAACCATGAAAAGTGAAAGTAAATGGAGTTCAATTGTGTAGCGACAAATTACATGATGCACACAGTAATCACGAAGATGTTAATTGGTCATAGGATCCTTCATCAAGCCTCTGCCGTCAAATCTAAGCCTTTGCTCCGGACTCAAGTGAACTCGCTGAAGTGTTGCATTAGTTGCCGACTTCTGCTTGGCCTCCTTCTCCACAAAGAAAACTCGGAGCCACAATTGCCAGGCGGGGCGGCGGGAGTTTTATGCAGGTGGGCGGTTTTGGTGAGTCTCGTAGAAAACTTGGGCGGTGGACTTTCGTTGCGGCCATTTTGCGGCGGTCGGCGGCCGTTGCGCGCCGGGGATCGTGCGGATGGTGATCGAGGAACCCCTTGGCCGCGGCTCGTCTGCAGTGGCGTCTTGAGCCATTCGGGGTCCCTTGTCTCGAAGTTTTGTCGAAATGGCCGTATGGCGCGAGTCGCTTTTGACTATGATCAGCTTTACTCCTAGTGCCTTTGCCTTGCGGAGGCCTAGGAGAAGTGCTCGTGCTCGGCGGCGTTGTTTGTGGTGGCGAAGTCGAGCCGTGTGGCGTGTGAGATGCCGTCGTCAGGGGCCACGAGGATGGCAGCTGCGCTGCTCCGCGGCACACGAGGCCGTCGGTTTGCTGGCGTCCATGGCGTTCGGCGGTGCCGGCGGTTGCTCCGTCTGCAGGGGTCCATTCGGCGGCGAAGTCCGCCCGGCCGAATTTTATGGCGGTGCGCGAAGCGACGTAATGTCAAAGGTGCCGACTCCGCGCCCGTTTGCCGAGCTTCGTCGGCGTCTTTCTTTGCGTAGCATCATAGCTAGTGGGTATGAGGTTGGTATGGTGATTGGATGGGCGAGAAATAATGGCGAAGCTGCGCGAGGCCATCGGGAGGCGTATGCTAGCTTTTCGACTCGCGTATCTTGTCTTGGCTCCTTGGAGTGCCGGAGCGTAGTAGGCGGGCGTTGCCGTCTTCTTGGGCGAGAGCTGCGGCGAGCCGTGAGCGGGCGACAGAGTACAAGAGAAATCGCGATCGCGAGTCGGTGGTGGCGAGACTTGGTAGCATGGCGAGTACTTCTTGAGCTCTTGAATGCGTCTTTGTGATCTAGCATCCTGGAATGGCTCGGCGCCTCGTAGGGTTTGAAGAAGGGCAGCGCTTCGCTCATGATTTTGACAAAACGGTGAGAGCGGCGGCTGTGAGCTTTTGTACTTCCGGAGCGACTGGGTGTTTGCATTTCTTGGATTGCCCGATCTTTTGGGGATTGCCTCGATTCCTCTTCGAGGCGAGGAAGCCTAGGAGTTTTCTGCCTTGACACGAAGCGCACTTCTGCAGGTTGAGCTTTATGCCTCGCTCGGGGTGGCGAAGGTTTCTTGTAGGCTGCGTGGTGTGAGCCGCGATCTTGCTTTCACCACAATGTCGTCAACATATGCTTGACGTTCTGCCCGGTGCCTCGCGAGACTCACGAGATGAGCGTGTGAAGGTGGCTCCGCATTTTGAGCCGAAGGGCATGCGGCGATAGCGATATGTGCCAATAGGGGTGATGAAGGCGATTTTAGCCTCGTCTTCCTAGCCATGAATATCGATGATATCGGGTATCGTCCAAAAACTCATGAGCTCGCATCCGATGTGGCGTCGACCGATTGGTCGATCGCGTGGTAATGGGAAGTCATCCTTTGGGCATGCCTTGTTGAGGTCGGTGAAGTCGGCCTTTTGCGTCGCCATTGGCGGAGCTTTTTGGACAAGGGCGGATTGGCGAGCCATTGAGTGCTTGATTTCGCGGATCACGCGGCTTTTAAAGCCAGCGATTTCCTTTTTGCGCTTCAAGGCGTTCGGTCGTCATCGTCTAAGCTTTTGCTTCACAGGGTTCGTCGGCGGGTGCTGTCGATGCTCGATTGTGTCCTAGCTATGCGGGGATATCCTCGGGCTCCATGCGAAAAACGTCGGCGTTGTCGCGGAACGCGTGGAGGATCTTCTTTGTCTTTGTTCCTCCGTGAGCTCTGCGTCAAGGTTTCTGCGTTTTCTGGCGAGTGTCGGGCGCTTTCGTAGCGCCCGCCGGGCCTTGCTTCGGGCCCATTTGCCTCGGGGCCACTGCCTTGTGGCTCCAGTGAAAGTGTCAAGCGTGTGGCAGCGCGGGTGTGAGCGAGCTCCATCTCGGCCGACGGCGAGTTCTTGATGCTTTCGGGCGTGATGACTCATGCAGGCGGGGATCTTCATGCATAGGTAATTATGATGGGCTATGGCACCGAAGGTGTTGAGTGTGGCCCGCCAGGGATGGCGTTGTCTTGATATGGCATCTCGGCGGCGTCGAAGGTGATTGTCTCGGTGCGGGATGCGGTGTACGCCGAAAGTGGCGGGTAGGTTTATCTGGCGAGGCGTGATAGGCCCGAAGCCTACCGGGGATGCACGGTGGTGATAGGCGATCACGGGGATCATCATCTTGTCGAATGCCTCGGCAAGAGGAGGTCGCGAGCTTCCTCCATCTCACGAGGGCGCGCGACCGTAGTTGGCGATGTTAAGCGGAAATGACGAGGGGATCTTGGTGGGAAAACTTATCCCCGGCGTCGCTAGGTCAGAATGTTATGGGCACCTCGGCGTAGCGGGGTGGTGGGGAGGCTGGTTGTGTAGCCACGTGGTGGATCGGCGTTGATGATCACGGGGTGGCCCTCGTGGCCTCCCTCAATGCGTGGTCGCGGTGGGGCGAGCAGAAAACTAAATAAGGAAGATACGAATATGCGGTTCTTGTTGTTCTCATTACCAACTCCATCTGGGTTATAAAGCCGAGGATAATTTGTATTGAATTATTGAATTAGAACCATGAAAAGTGAAAGTAAATGGAGTTCAATTGTGTAGCGACAAATTACATGATGCACCAAAGAATCACGAAGATGTTAATTGGTCATAGGATCCTTCATCAAGCCTCTGCCACAAATCTAAGCCTTTGCTCACACTCAAACTTCAATCTTCGATTTATCAGATCATCATTACCTTCCCTCTTGAGTCAAACCTTGTCCTCAAGGTGTGAAATTCAGAAATGTGCTCTGGATGAAGGTTGTATCTTCCCATGTTGCATCTTCGGGTCCCAGATTCAACCATTGAATCAGCCACTATGCTACGAGTTCATTTCGGCGAGGTACTACCCTTCTATCAAGTATTACCACTGGTTCTGTCTTGATTTTACCACTCTCCAACCAAAGGTAAACCTAGCATCGGTATAGCATGTGAACCCAAGTGCTTCTTTAACTGGCTCACATGGAAAACGGGGTGAATAGCAGTACCTTCCGGCAGATGCAAGTGATAAGCCACTGGTCTTATTCTCTTCTGAACTCTGAATGGTTTGTAGTATTTCGATCTGAGTTTTAGAGATCCTCTTATCCCAAAAGTTGTTTGCCTGTAAGGTTGCAACTTGAGGTATACCATATCCCCAACTTGAAATTTCCTCTCTGATCTTGATTTATCAGCAAAATGTTTCGTCCTTTCTTATGCATGATGTAGATTTGCCTTAAGTTGTTCCATCATATGCCCCTTTTACTCCATAGTGATTCAAGCCTCCTCTGATATGTTACATGGAATGGTAAATTCCCCAATTTGAGGAGGAGGGTACCCATACAAAGTTTGGAAGGGTGAAATTTTCAAAGCATTGTGATAAGAAGTGTTATACCACCATTCAGCAAGTGTTAACCAAGCTATCCACTCCTTTGGTTCTTGGAATGTCATGCTCCTCAAATATGACTCCAAACATTGATTCACTCTCTCGGTTTGTCCATCCGTTTGAGGATGATATGGACTGCTTAACCTCAAGGATACTTTTAGAGTTTTAAAAATTTCTTGGAAAAGATGGCTAGTAAGAATTCTGTACCTATCAGTCACAATAGCAATAGGCAATCCATGTAGCTTGAATATATTATCCATAAAAACTTGCACCACTTCTTGTACTGAATAAGGATGAGCTAAGGATAAGGAGTGTGCATATTTGGTGAACCTATCAACCACTACCAAGATCACTTCCTTACCCCTGGATTTGGGCAGTCCTTCTATGAAGTCCATGTTGATAAGGGTCCAGACCATATCTGGTATTTCCAAGGGATTAAGTAATCCAGGGATATGTATATCCTTATATTTAGTAATCTGACACACTGGACATTCAACAATTAACAGTTATACATGACTTTTGAGCCTTGGCTAATAAAATAGTTTCTTAATCCTGTGATAAGTGGCTCTCATACGTGAGTGTCCTCCAATAGCAGAAGAATGGAAGGATTCCATAATTTTTTATCTAACATCATTGCATGTTCCAACATACATCCTTCCTTTGTACCTTACCAACCCAGATTCTATTTTGTAACTACTATCAATTTCATCATTGAGTTCATTGTTGCTCACCAGTTTTTCATACCGAGGATCAGAAGTATAGCTGTCCTTAACATCTTCTACCCATTCGGGCATGATAGTAACCATGGCCTGACAGCTCTCTTCCCTCTCCTTATGATGATGATCTCTCCTGGATAATGCATCAGCTGCAATATTATCCTTTCCCTTATACTCCACAATATAATCAAACTCCAACAACTTAAGGAGTAGTTTGTTTTGTATTCCTTCAACTAACCTCTGAGTGGTGATGTATTTCAAACTTTTTTGATCTGTCCTGATTACTAATTGATTGCCCAACAAATAGTGTCTCTATTTTCTTTAGTGCTTCGAGAATGAACATAGCCTCTTTGTCATATATGGATTGGGCAGTTGCTCTCACTCCCAATGTCTTGCTATAGTATGCAATAGGTCTACCTTCTTGCATCAATACTGCACCCAATCCACACCCACAAGCATCTGTCTCTAGGATAAATGGCTTTGTGAAATCAGGCAATGCTAAGACAGGACATATGGTCATGGCTTGCTTCAGTCACTCAAAAGCTATTGACTGAGCTTCACCCCATATGAATGCTTCCTTTTTGAGACTATCAAATAAAGGTTTGCATATCTTTTCATACCCTTTAACAAATCTTCTATAATACCCAGTCAAACCCAAGAATCCTCTCATTTTGGTGACAATACTAGGAACTGACCAATTCACCACATCCTCTATTTTTCTTGGGTCTATAGATACTCCTGACCCATTGATTATATGTCCCAAATACCCAACCTCGGTCATAGCAAAGCACCACTTGCTCATTTTTGCAGTTAGTTGATTCTGTTGTAAAATGTCTAAGACTGTGTGTAAATGTTCAACATGATCAGTCAAGTTTTTGATGTATACTAAGATGTCATCAAAGAATACTAGGATAAACCTTCTTAGATACTGCCCAAAGATGGTGTTCATGAGTAATTGAAATGTTGCTGGCGCATTGGTCAACCCAAATGGCATCACAGTGTATTCATAATGTCCTAGATGAGTTTTGAAGGCTGTTTTAGGGATATCTTCTTCAACCATCCTAATCTGATGATACCCTGATCTGAGGTCAAGTTTTGAAAATATTGTTGCTCCTTGCAATTCATCCAACAAATCCTCTATAATGGGCATAGGGAATTTGTTCTTGATTGTCATAGAGTTAGGTTTATAGTCCACGTACATCCTCCAAGAACCATCTTTTTTTCTAGCCATCACAGCTGGAGAGGAGTAGGGACTTACACTCACTCTGATCTCTTTGGATTTCAATAATTGTCTGATGATGTCTTCCATAGCATCTTTCTGATTGTGGGGTATCATGTATGGCCTTAGGTTTGGAGGATCTGTATTAGCTTTAAGTGGTATAGAATGATCACAAGCTCTCTTGGGAGGCAGCCCCTGGGGCTCTCTGAACATATCTTCATATCGATGGATTACCTTTTGAACCTCTATAGGTATTTCTCTAAACTCTTTGAGTTCCTCATCTTGAATCCAATTTACTTAGATCATATATCCCAGTACTTCTTTTCTGAAGATCTTCTCCAGTTTATTAGCATTCACCATGTAATGCTTATTAGGGGAGGTATAATCATTGAAAATCATTGTTCTGCCTCCTTTGCATATGGTTAATTCCCTGGTTTTCAGATCCAAACCAATAGGATTGTGATTGTATATCCAATCGGTTCCTAGGATGATGTCATAGCTTCTGAGGTTTAGCAACTGGAAAGAGTTTGTGAATACAAATCCCTGTACTATATACTGAATGTTTTCAGTCATGGCATCTGTGCATAACTCTCCTCCTCCTGCTACAGTCACTTTGTTGGTTGGTCTATACTTTAGTTTACAATTGCTTCTGATAGCAAATTCGTAATCCATGAAGGAGTTTGTACTCCCACTATCCACTAGCACCACTGCCCTTTTTCCTCATATCAATGAGATCAAAGAGAATGTAACAGGCCCTGCTATTCCATCCATTGCATGACTAGAAATCATCATGAGTTTACCCTATTTTGAATTTTCTTCTACTACAGCAGGACTCCCAGGAGCAGTACCATATTCCTACTCTTCAGTCAATTCAAGATCATCAGGCTTTTCTTCCACCTCCTCTTCTCCTTGCATCAGTAAGGCATGCAGTGCCTTCTTGATCTTACACCTCAAATTGTGGCCTGGTATCCAAGGTTTCTGACAATGCCAACAAGTTTTTTTTATTGAATTCCTGTGTATTTGCTTTCACCTTCTCAATTTCTCCCGTGTTAACACCCTTCTATGGTATTGGCCGATTGTTACCAGAATTGGTTCTATTCTTGTTAATACTTCATATGTGACTAGTTCTCCTGGCTATTGATGATTTCTCCTCTAGCTTGGCAAACCAGTAAGCTTCTAAGAGTCCCTTGGGTTGATGACTACTCACCCCATATTTGATCTCATCCTTTAGACCCCCTATGAAACAACTCAACAAGAAAGCTTCCTGCAGATATGGATGATCTCTTCTCACTAATTCCACACACTTCTCAAAATAATCAATGTATTTCCTCACATTGCCAATGTGTTTCATTGTTTGTAACCTTTCTATAGCTTCATGCGTCCCAGCTTCAGAGAATCTATCTGTCAACATGGCACATAATCTCTGCCAATTCAGCACCTGCCAAGATATACCAATTCCCTTAAACCACATATTTGCCCTGCCAGTGAAATGTCCAGTTGTTATATTAACCCATTGCTCTCTAGGAGTACCAACCATCTCAAAGAATTTCTCACATTGTTCTAACCACCCAATAGGTTCATCACCTGAAACAAAGGTATTTCTAGCTTTGGCCCTCTAATTATAGCATCCACATACTGATGACCATTGCCATTAACATTCCAACTCATGTTTCCAGTCAACCCACTATGATTCATGAATGTCTCCTGACCTGGGTTAGTGCTTAATACGGGGTGATAATACATCTGAGGTGCAGTTGTTTGAATCGTCGGTTGCCCAGTCCATGGAGGTACCGAAGGAATTCCCACTCCCTGGTTAAATCCTTGCGAGACTATTGGAGTAGCTGTTACAGAATTATGCTGTTGGCCCATCTGATTTACTCCCATACGTGAGACCATGTCCACTTGAGTAGTGGTTCTAATTGCCGGTGAAAATATTAGAGAAAAATTTTGTACTACTGTATTTGGTTCCACAAAGAATGGTGTTGAGTTTTCCCCACCCTTGTTCTGATCCTGATTCCAAATTGTACTTGTCGCCATTGGAACTGTACTAGAACTCATTTGTGGTGCTATACTCTAAGGTAAATCTAAGCGTTTGGGTTGTGAAGTTGGAATCATACCTGCCTTTGTCAGAGTCGGCCATTCTTTTCTGGCTGCATCAGTTACATCTCCAGTACCAGATGTCGAAGCTTGGGAGAAATTGGCGATCAATAACGCTTTAATCGTAGTCACATCAGACTTCGGAGTGTCCACCTCAGTCAGCTTTTCATGAATCTTGACGATTTCAGCACAGTTTTCCATTTCAATGTACTCTTCTTCGATCAATTCGTGGGAACGAGTTCTCACCACCATCTACCTAGATCCACCAGCCTTCTGGAACTACAGATTTGGATGTAGTCACCTTGCTTGCCACTCCTGACCTGCAAGAACCAGCAGCTTCCACTGATTTTTTTGATCTACCCAAGCTAAGGAATTTTACGGCAGCAAAATCTCCCGTTTGCCCCAACCCTCACTCACACATACCTTCAATCCAAGGATCGCTTGTTGCTCTGATACCAAAATGTTAGATCCTGAAAGTTTAGAGATCCGACCAAGAGTTTTTCTGGATGTAGATGCTACACGAACAGAAGCAAGAACACGCCTTAGGGTTCTATCAAAACTAAATAAGGAAGATACGAAACGGTTCTTGTTGTTCTCATTACCAACTCCATTGGGTTATAAAGCCAGAGGATAATTTGTACTGAATTACAGAATCGTGAAAAGTGAAAGTAAATGAGTTCAATTGCGTAGCAACAAATTACATGATGCACACAGTAATCACGAAGATGTTAATTGGCCGTAGGATCCTTTGTAATCACGAAGATGTTAATTGGCCGTAGGATCCTTTGTCCAGCCTCTACCGTCAAATCTGAGCCGATTTTAAAAACCTTCGAATTTGATTAAAAATCATTCGAAATTCAAAATTAGAATTTGAATTTGAACTCGCGGGATCCAAATCCGGACCCCGCGTAGCACGGCGGTAACGGCGTGCCGACTCCTGCTTAGCGTCGTCCTCCACAGCAAAAACTCTGAAACTTCAGTCTTCAGTTTATCAGGATCTGTCAGTTGGCCTGACGGACCACGGGCCGGCCGGCGCGGCAAGGAGAGGCGGGGCTGACCGACGACGCGACTGTCGGCGAGCGGTTCAGCGCCTCGAAGACCTCCGGCAGGAGCGTCTGCGACCGTTGCAGCATGTCCACCATGAAGGGCGTCTGGTAGGTGTGGATGAGGCTGGTGAGCTCCGTCGAGTCGCCGCGCGCCGTGGCGCGCTGCCACGAGTGGGAGCTCAGCCCGGAGAGGATGTACGCCCGACCGGACTCGTCGTACCGCTGCCGGGTCTCCACCCTGTCCTGCATCTCCCTCAGCTCGGCGACCAGCGCCAGGGTCTGCGCGTCCGCGGAGAGCAGCGGCCGCGACTCGAGCACCCGCCGGCGCTCCTCGAGGATCGACACGGCCCGCGCGAAGTCGCCCTGCTCGGCGGCTTCTCGCGCCGCCGCCATGTCCTCCACGGCGTGCACGCGGTGCCACTCCCGCTCGACCTCCGGAGACATTGCGGAGCTCACGGGACGCGCCGGGCGAGGAACGATCACTGGGTCACCTTCTATCCGGACAGTCTCCATGGTGGCCGCGGCCCGGTAGGCGCATCTCGGCACGATCAGAGCGGAGTCCCCGGGCGCGGCCGGGACGTGCACGGTGACCAGAAAGCCCCTCTCCTCGTCGGCGTAAAGGTCGCCGATGTCGACGAACCCGCCCCGCCTATCGGCGACCACTCGGCTCGTGTAGCCGCCTGACTTGATGGAGGTGAGCAGCACACCTTGGTCTGCGCACTCGATGCTCAGCCGCATCTCCTGCGCCACCACGCTGAGGAGGCCGCCGATGCACTGAGCAAACGCGTCTTGGATCGAGCCAACCGCATCGATGAAGGAGAACGTGCCACTCGACATCTCGGCAATGGAATGCATTGCCGCAGAGTCGTGATCTGCGCCGAAGCCGAAGGCGTGAATCTGCGCACGATGGCCTGAGCCAGGAAGGATGGAGCGCGGAAGAAGCGCGCCGTAGTCAGGCTGGGCGTCATGCGGCGCCGTGAGGGTGTAGGTGTCGTGACCGTCCGAAAGAAGAATGATGCTGCATACAGGGTTCCTTGCATGTCTATCCTCCATTACTCTGGCAGCTTTCCTGAGCCCATCTGCGATGTTCGTGCCGCAATCAGCGACGAGGGAATTGACGGCTTGCAACGACTGCTGCTGACCAAATTCGGTCATATTCCGAAGGGGAAAGAGCCTCCAAGCTGAAGATGAGAAGGCAATGACAGAGAGCCGGTCGTTGGGGCCAAGGCTCTGGATCACGAAGCTCATGGCATGCTTCAGGAGTTCAAGCTTGGTCCCCTTCATGCTCCGGCTCACATCGAGCACGGTCACGAGGTCGAGAGACGCACGAGAGCTCACCGATGCCGGGGAATGTGGAGCCTTCAGATGGATCAAGATGGCAAACGTCTCCTGGGTCACAGCATGTTGAATGGCAGGGAATTCAGTGTATGTCGTGATTTCAACCGAAGCAGCCATTGCATCGTCGTCTTGAATTCCATTCACAGTTTCAGACTGAAGATTTATCTGTTCATCGCCATTGAAAATGCCTGACTCTGGAGTACGGGAGACGGAAAGTTGCCCCTGCTGGTTCGCGCTATCTGCGCGAGACAACCGGCTGATCACAGCCATGTGTTGTTGTCCATCATCCTCGGGCCATTCCAATGGCCTTATTCTAGCTGTTCCCTGAAAGGGTAGTTCTTTCCATACAGCACGGCATATTGGGCAGACATGATTGCCATGCTGTACATTTGAAGAGATGCAATCGAAATGGAATTTGTGGGAGCATTCAGCAGTGAACAAGGCCTGGCCGTGCCCTGACCTCATGCCACCAAGGCAAATGGCACATATCTTCTGAAATCAAGAAAACATAAAAAAAAAAAAAAAAAGTTACTGACGCCTGGTACTGGTAACAATGTGATTTAACAGTTCACAAATGCTGTTCCCAGCTTGTACAAAGTAGATTACCGAAATCAGATTGAATAGTCAACAACATATGAACAGTTAAAAATAAATTAAAGGAAGCTCTTGCCGAGAAGAAAGCACGACAGGTTGAGAGAACAGTAACTGCAATACTAATTTAACATGACACAGAAAATGAAATTATCTTTCCCATAAAAAAGATGAAATTATCTGCACTGCCTGGTGACAGTGATAAGCAGAAGATGGTGAGTTGGTGACAATGAAACTATGAATGAGACTTTTTTTAAAAAAAAACGATGAATGCGAAAACCAAGCATTGGCTCGTACTAACATGTAAGGCTTGTCCGCTAGAATGATCTATTTTCGAGGTTGCATAGTAGCTTACGGGCATGCAAGTATGGAACAACACGATGCCAGCAGATAAGAACCAAAATATATTAGCAATGCCTGAAATACCAGTGATAACAGTGTCCAAGGCTTTTCTCTATACGAAGTACATCAGCATCCGCATAAGAGGGGAATATCCTGTGCAGGTCATGCAATTCATAAGTCTTCTAAAACTAGTACTAGGCATCGAGCAACAGTCAAACTCTTGATATTGTCCAATTGCTGACACGAATTCGAATTAGATGCAGCCATCGACAAATAGAACAGAAGGGAAAGTGCAACGCATCAGCGACAGCTATCTATGTGTGCCTATCCTTTCGTTATTCAGCTGTACCTTTTTGGAAAAGTATGCAGCACATGGGCAAAAGACGCAGCGCATCATATACTCTGAATTGTACCTGGAAGGACCAATCTTAAGTTGCAACCATGCTATGTCTCATTACTATGTAAAATGCAAAGGACGACAAGAGCGCTAATAAATTGAAGCCGCTCAAGCATAGAAAATAAAAAACTTCAAATACGCCTAGCTCATGAAATTATATTCCAGCTGGACCGTGCACAGGAGTCAAGGCAGTTGTCCCCATTAGAAAAATAATTACGCATGGGCCTAAAAACAAGGATCCTTGAATTAGCGGCAATACAAAGAATGGCATGGAGGTAGCGATCCAGGATAACGTGGCTGAAACTAGGGGATGCCAATACCAAATTTTTTTCACTCAAAAGCAATTGCAAGGAAGAGGAAAAACTTCATTCGTGTGCTGTCGGATTCGGCCAGCACCTATACCCTGCAGGCAGAAAAGGAGCAAGTGTTGTTTCAGCATTACTCTAGTATCATTGGTACAGCAAGGCCGTCGGTCAGCACCTTCGAGTGGGAGCGTATACGGCCCACCCAGGGACAATCAAATATTCTAAGCCCACTTGAGCAGCTGTTTGAGGAACAAGAAATCATTGAACCTAAACAGGACGTATTTTGCAAAAATCAACACGGTAGATATAGTTCTACTGCCCAAGAAGGAGACACCGATCGACATAGCAGAGTTCAGACCGATCAGCTTGATCCATAGTGTGGCAAAATTAATTTCCAAGGTTCTATCGCTAAGGCTATCTAGACACATGAACAAGCTAATCTCTAGAAGCCAAGGCGCTTTCATTAAGACGCGATGCATACAAGACAACTTTCTTTATGTGCAGAATCTGGATCGAAGTTATCACCGCTCCAGGACACCAGTTCTCATGATCAAGCTAGATATCTCTAAGGCTTTTGACTCGGTATCCTGGCCATATGTGCTCGACACCCTTAATCAATGTGGATTTGGACCAAGATGGAGAGAATGGATGTCGATCTTACTTGCTACAACAAATTCAGCAGTAATCCTAAACGGAATAAGGGGACAATGGATTTGGCATCAATGTCGAGTGCGACAAGTTGACCCTCTGTCACCATATCTATTCATTATGGCAATTGACACCCCACAATGCTTATTGAACACAACTACATCAGAAGGATGGCTATCTCCTCTGAGTAGGAGGACTATCAAGACCAGATTGTCACTGTATGCGGATGATACGATGATTTTTATGCCTCCCACCAAGCAAGACATAGACAACTTAAAAGAGATTCTTGGTATTTTTGGAGAGGTGACGGGTTTAAAGATAAACCTAACAAAAAGTGTGGTAATACCAATACAATGTCAACATTTGTATTTGGACACCATTTTGCACGACTTCCCGGCCGGCAGGGGGCACTTGCCGTGCACATATCTAGGCCTCCCGCTCTCCCTGCGCAGGCTGAGGAAGGTACAGTTGCAGCCACTTATAGACAAGATCAATGCAAGACTTGGCGGCTACAAAAAGAAAATGCTATCCAGAGCAGGGAGACTTACGACGCTCAAGGCGGCTCTCACTTCCATACCCATATATCACATGACTTTGGCTGACCTTCTGGCATGGACACAGAAGCATATTGATAAGTGTCGTAGGGCTTGATTTTGGAGTGGAAGTGAGGCACACACGAGAGGGGATGGGAAATGTTGGGTCAATTGGAATACGGTTTGCCAGCCAAAAAAGTTCGGCGGCCTGGGAGTCCTCCAGCTAGCAGCCTTTGGCAGGGCACTCCGCCTACGCTGGTTGTGGTATCAATGGAAGGAGCCTGGAGAAACAATAGAATGGCATGAATTGCCAATAGATGAGAAAGACCACGAACTGTTTTGTGCTTCAACAAAAATCGCCCTGGGAAGTGGAAACATAGCAAGTTTTTGGAAGAACGCTTGGATGGGGCCAATACCCCTAAAAAGTTGGCACCGAGCTTATATGCCATTGCAGCCAGAAAGAATAGGACGGTAAGGGAGGCGCTTCAGGAGTGCACATGGATCATCGACCTCAAAAGAAATATCACAGAGCACCATATATTGGACTTCGTGTACCTATATGCAAAATCGCACAGGTGGAGCTTACACCAGAGTTACCAAATGATATAATTTGGAAGTGGACAGCGATAGGGACATATACGGCCAGGTCGGCGTAAGAGGCACAGTTTTTGGGATCGATCAAGAAACCTTTTGTTTGCCTCATATGGAACCCTTGGGCATCGCAAAAATGCAAAATTTTTGCATGGTTGGCTATCCAAGAACGACTTTCGACGTCGAATGTCCTAGCAAGAAGGCACATGCCAAATGATTTCTGGTGCCCGTTATGTACAGATAATCCAGAAATAGCACCCCATCTCCTCCTGGACTGTGCCTTCACAAAAAGGGTTTGGAATGTTGTAGCAACACAGGCACAACACAATAGTTTAATACCTACGCATTGGGAGGCTCATGAGGCTAGATTAGTGGCTGGCAATATCGGAAAGGGAAATGGCTATGAGTAGGAAGGGCCAAAGTTCACAATGTGGCAAGTCTGGAAGTAAAGAAATAGGAGGATTTTCCAACATCAGTGAAATGACGTGATTGGGACGGTAGTGATCATCAAAGAAGAAGCTAGGGCCTGGATAACAAGCGGGGCAAATAAATTGGGAGACTACTTACCGGTGGAAGAAGCAAAAGCACTGATGTCCTAAAGATCAACTCCGTAAGGAAGGTGACAATGGGGGTTGACCACGAGAGTGTGGGTGGCATTAGGGGGTGGCATTAGGGGGTAGCCTTGAGGAGGCATACCGCGGACAAATTCCAGTTTAAGTTTAATTTTGTTTACTTGTTTACTTTTTAATCTGCTAAATATGTGTCTTGGTCATGTACCTTGTGAACCTTTTCTATTTTTAATGTAATAATGACAATTCTCTTGCTATTTCAACAAAATAAAAGAAAGAATTTCTTCATTGTTCTTATAGGCTTTCAAGAAGCATCTATGTTGTCAAATACATACATGGGATCTACAGAAGCGAGGTCTTAGCTAATTATTGAAAACTGTAAAGGATTGTTGGGTTTCATTTAGTGATCCAAAAGAGAAGCTTAGCAAAGGTCTCTCCATCTAACCAATCAAAGGACTTGGCAGATCCAGGTTAACTAGGGTAAGGTACCATAGATGTGACATATGTCAGATCATGAAGTGGATTGATGTAATTGCCAAGTTGGGTTTGATTGATAAGGTAAATATTATGTAATAACTTCTGTCAACAACATATCATTTCATTTCAAGTTTACTCTCAAAACTCCATTGGAGAATAGTACAACATAACATACTAGTTGGGAATATTTTTGTTATACGGTTTGAGTAGAGCTCAACAGAATGATGTCAAGAGCAAATTTTCCTAAAAGAAGTTCCTGCAAACCTTATCTCCTACATGGCACCACCTAACTGGCCAAAGAAAAACCTGGGCTGGAAAGGGAAAGAAAACAGTAGGCTTCATAAGATATAAAGAAAAAGTTGGTGAGCAAGAAAGGTCATGTCTTTCCTGGGAATTGCACACATCAGAATGCAGGAGAACAAGCAATAAAAATTTCATTCTTTTCTAATCACCGGCTAGCACCCTGAACAACAAAGAAATTATCGCTTAAATGGTTGGTTGTTGACTCGCTTTTGCTTACCAATCCACAACACGTTACATGCATGACATGGCCCCTCGTAGCAACCGGGGTCCCCTTTCTATACTGTTTAGTCCTCTTTGCTACGACAGTTGGCGCCGTCCGTGGGGAGCGGCAAGAGAGTCATGAAGCACAGTCCTGAAGTGTCGGTATGGCCCCTCGGAAGAAGGTCACACCCAAGGTCTTGGCGGCCAAAGTAGCCGCGGTGGCTACGGCTCTGAGTACACCGAGGGCCAAGGGAAGCAAGACCTCCGCGGCAGCGGCGACAACCACTAAGGCCGCGGAGGAGGAAGCCAACAACTCCAATCACGGAGACATCGTCGGAAGCGACACCCGGCCAACTGAGGCATCTCTCCCAAAGAACCATCAGGTGGGCCCGCCTCCGCCTGGGGCTGCAGGCATGACCTGGGAAGCCTACGAAGCTCTCTAGCAGGAGCTAGCAGACCTCTGTTGGGAGATGTTGAGCCTTCGGCAACCAGCAACGGTGACCCTCGCAGCCCTGCCCTGACTCGCGATCATCACGCAAGGACAAGCTACCAGAGGGGGAGACCGCCCCTTTGGCACCTCCAACAGCACCACCAGGGCCGCTGCTCTGGGGGGACCCAAACTCCCCATTGAGCATAGAACTGGAGACGTCCGCTGGCCTCCGGTCTTCAAAATGCCGGACGTCAAGCCATTCAAGGGGAGCACGGACCCCTCGGAATTCCTCTGGGTGTACAAAACCGCCATCGAGGTAGTCGGGGAAGACGACACCACCAAGGCAAAGAGCGTCACCCTCGCCCTCGGGGGCATGGTGTTGACTTTGTTCTTCACCATTTCCCCCCGGTCCATACACGCATGGGAGCAAATGTGGGATCACGTGTGCAACAACTTCCAAGGAATCTACATTGAACCAAAAGACGCGGGGCACCTGTTCACTATAAAGCAAGCCCTGAGCGAGTCCCTACGTAGCTTCTTCAAGAAGTTCACGTAAGTGAAGTGCCAAGTAAAGGAGGTCAATGAAACCACCGTTATAAATGCGACCACATGAGGACTTCAAAAAGGCCCCATGTAGAAGAGGTTGGCTTGCAAACCCATCCGCATCGTGGCAGAGCTTTTCAACAAGATGGAGGAATATGCCCGGACAGAGGAAGACAACGCCCGAATGGTAGAAGTCCAAGCGCCGGCCGTCTCGGCGCCACCACCGAGCGGTCCGCCCGGGAAGGAGAAACCTGTGGCTACCGCTGCAGGGGCGGTTACCAAACCACGGGCCAACGATTACCACCGAAAGGGGTGTGTACCACGTGGATGGCGGACAACCCCTTGAAGGGGGGTGGCGAGGAGGCCGCGGCGAGGCAGAGGCTGCGGGTGCAACGAGGGACGCCAATTGGACACCAGAACAGATGCCAGAGGCCTCGGCTATTTTGAGATCTCCATGGCGAGGGATCGCACATAACCAAAGACTGTCGCACCATTGCAGCCATGCAAGACTACATGAGCCGCGGCCAGCAACTAGCCGAACATGAAGACAGGCGGAGACTATGCAACCAGCTGCCCGCTCCGCCGCTGAGGCCCCGCATAGAGGGGGCCGCAGGGAGCACCACCAAAGGATCATAAACATGATCACCGGAGGGTCCTCGCTCAACATGACATCGAAGCGACAGTGGTGTGCGTATGCCTGACAGATACACCACGTCACAACGTACCCTGCCACAAGCCTACCTTGCCATGCTGAGATACTGATCACCTTCGGTCCCGAAGATGCCAGAGGCCTGTACTTCCATCATCAGGACCCCCTCGTCATCTCCTGCCAGCATCGCAGATTTCGAGGTCAGGTGTGTCCTTGTGGACGGGGGAAACTTCGCAGACCTACTCTTCGCGGATGCCTTCGATAAGATGATAATCCCCAGGGGTCGCCTATCGCCCCCGGGTATACCCTTGGTAGGCTTCGGGGGAAGACTGGTGACGGCCTTGGGCCAAATTGACCTGACGTCACGTTCAGCAACGACTTCGCGTCGCAGGCCGAGGTCGTCACATTCGATGTCGTCCAAATGCCTTACCAGTACAATGCTATCCTCGACCCGTAATCGCGCACCACAACTACCTATGCACGAAAATCCCCACACCCGAGGGCATAATTACGATGTGTGGGGACCAAGACCTAGCAAGGCAAACGGAGCTCGAGACAATCGCACCGGCCCGCCACGTCCACACAGTCGAAGAAGACACGAGCACCCACGTGGACATCTCTTCAGCAAAATGGGCACCAAAGGCCAAACCAGAAGGGCGGCTCCGAAGGGTCCCCCTGAGAGAAGCCTCCCGGAGAAGACAGTGGCCCTCGGCGCATACCTCCAAACGGAGGCACATGAAGCCATTCTCAAGATACTTCGCAGCAACGCGGACAACTTCGTATGGGCCCCCGAAGACATTCCCAAGGTAGCCCAGGAAACCATCGAGCACCACCTGGCCATCAAAAGCGAGGCACCTCCCAAGTAACAAAAACAACATCGCATGTCGGCAGAGCGGCTGGAGGCGGCCAAAAAGGAAATAGCCAAGTTACTAAAGGCGGGGGTCATCGGGAGATCAAGCACTCTGAATGGCTGGCCAACCCTGTTCTAGTACAGAAGAACACTAGCAAGTGATGCATGTGTGTCGACTTCACCGACCCCAACAAAATATCCCCGAAGGATGATTTCCCCCTAACCCGCATCGACCAACTGGTGGATGCTACCTCGGGCTACAAACTGATGAGCTTCCTCGACACCTACTCCGGCTATCATCAGATATTCATGGCCAAGGAGGACGAATCAAAGACTGCCTTCAGCACCCTGATCGGCACCTATTGCTTCACCAGAATGCCCTTCGGTCTGAAGAACGGGGGGGGCGACCTTCACCCGGCTCATTACAAAGGTACTAGACAAACAACTCGGTCACAACGTCGAGGCGTACATCAATGACATCGTGGTCAAGAGTACGCTTGCAAGATCCCACACAATGAACCTGCAGGAAACCTTCGCCAGCCTCCGAGCGGAGGGAGTCAAGCTGAACCCAGAAAAGTGCGCCTTTGGTGTAAAGGCGGGTAAGCTTCTATGATTCCTCATATCCGAAAGAGGCATCGAGGCCAACCCCGAGAAAATATAAGCCATCCAAGAAATGGAGGCCCCCCTCGCAACGCCTGAGAGGTGCAAAGGCTAACGGGGCACCTCGCAACACTTAGTTGATTTTTATCCCGCTTCACAGAGCAGGCCTTGCCCTTTTTCAAGACGCTCTAGGGAGCGGAGCCGTTCCGATGGACGAAGGACTGCCAAAAGTCATTCGAGGAGCTTAAACAATACCTCGCTCAATTGCCAAGCCTGGTCAGCACGAAGCCCAACACAAATCTGTTGTTGTACCTCATCGTCGCCTCCTCGACGGTGAGCACGGTCCTCTTCCAAGAACACAACGACAGTGTACTACGTATCGGAGGCCCTGCCAGGGGCCAAAGTCAAATACACAGAGTTGGAGAAGCTGGCATACGCCCTACTCATGGCTTCACGCAAGGTGCGGCACTACTGCCTAGCACACGCCATCACGGTCCTAACGTCTTACCCTCTCGCACTAATGCTATGAAGCGAGGACACTTCAGGCTGAATAGGCAAGTGGGCTGCAGAACTAGCGCCCTTCGACCTTACCTTCGTCGCATGCACGACCATCAAATCATAGGCCTTTGCCGACTTCATCGTCGAATGGACTCCCTAATTAGAGGAGCCACCCCTAACCTAGGCTGAGGCCCCATGGACAATCTACATCGACAACTCTTGGTGCACCGCGGGGGCAAGCACGACGGCCATCTTGGTCTCCCTGGACGAGCAAAGCATGTCACAAGCCACCCGCCTTGACTTTCCGACAACAAACAACGCCTCCGAATATGAGGCTCTGCTGCTGGGCCTCCGCAAGGCTAAGGCTTTGGGGGCCAAGCACATAATCATAAAAACGACTCCCACCTTATTGCGGGCCACTTCGACAAATCATTCGCGGCCAGAGACCCTGAAATGGCTAGGTACTTGGTAACGGTCCACAGGGCAACGTAGCACTTCCTTGGCATCACCGTTCAAACCATCCCAAGGGGAAACAATGAGGCAGCCGATAAGCTCGCAAAACTAGCCAGCTCTGTCCCCCCCGGAACATCTTCTACGAGCTACTACACGCGCCTTCGGCTGTGCTCGAAGCACAAGGAGTTGTGCGCAGGTCGAACCTCATCCTTCTTATCAACAAAGTCGACTAGCGAGACGCCATCACCAAATACCGAACAGGCGAAGAGCCTGGGGACCCTGCCGAGGCAAAGCGCTTCCAACATCGTACCCGAAACTGCCGCATCGTAAATGAGTTACTATACAAAGGGGGCGTCTGCGCTTCCCTATTGCGGTGTGTATCGCAGGGAGAGGGTCAATCCCTCCTATGGGGCATTCACAAGGGCCCTACAGCATGCACCAAGCGCCTCGGGGCCTCGTTGCAAGCGCCTTCCGCCAAGGCTTATACTGGCCAACAGCGCTGCCAGGGATGCCAATGGGCCAACCGTAGCCCGAAGGCACCGACGGTTCTGCTACAGCCCCTGCCCTCGGTCTGGCCCTTTGTGTGGTGGGGGCTCGACATCATCGGCCCATTCCCTGTGGCCAAGGGCAACCTTCGCTTTGCCTTTGTCGTCATTGAGTACTTCTCAAGATGGATAGAGGTGGAGCTCGTAGCAAAAATCACCACCGCGGCAGCCCAGCGGTTCATATGGAAAAACATCATTTTTAGATACAAGGTGCCACGCAACATCATCACCAACAACAACACCCAATTCGATTTTGCACGCTTCAAAACATTTTGCGAAGGCCTAGGAACAAACATATGCTTTGCATCAGTAGGGCACCCCGAGTCCAACGAAGCGGTTGAGCAAGCCAATGGCACCCTATTGGCGGGGCTAACAAAGCGCCTCATTATCATGCTGAAGGGCCTTCGGCCCAAAGAGCTCTTCAAAGCTCTGTGGATGCTCCGCACCTCGCCTACCCGGGCCACAGGGTTCTCACCATTCAAACCCCTCTTTGGCGACGAAGCAAAGACCCTAGGAGAACTCGCGACGGAGTCCCTCCGCACCAGGGTGGATCACGAGCCAGCAGACCGGGAGGTATCCCTGGACCTCCTAAAAGAAAATCGCGTACATGCCATAACAATCATGGCAAGATATGCCACGGGCGTTGCGACAACATACAACAAGAAGGTCAGGGGGCGCTCCCTCATGCCAGACGACATGGTCCTCAAACACATCACGAATCCCACAAACATGGGCAAGCTGGAGTCCAAATGGGAAGGGCCATACATCATCACCCGCGCAACAAAGGCAGGCTCCTACAACATCGCAACACCGGAGGGACAACAACTGGACCATACATAGAATGCCAAAAGCCTCTGCAAGTTTTATCCCTAGGATCGCTCAATTGTAAAAACCCGGCTATGCCTGGACTATCGCTGCCTCGCCGTGTTAAAGCAACAGAGGCATGTACAAAAGCATATGTATGGCTTTGGGCGCTTCGCCCTACCCCCTCGCAAATAAAACGTTAGGGCTCCCCGAGAGCCTTATCTAAAAAAGTATAGGAGACGACGCTAGGCTTCGCCCTCCTCGCAAAAGAAGTTAGGGTTCCCCAGAGTCCTATCTAAAAAATGTATGGGAGACAGTGCTAGGCTTTGCCTCCCCATCGCAAAAAAGTTAGAGCTACCCCAGAGCCCTATCTGGATACAAAACGAAACAGAGGGTCAAACAACATGGAACACACATATATACTCACAAAATGGGCTTTATTCATCACAACAAATTCCAGATAAACTATGTACGTACAATGGAGGCTTTGCCTCAGAAAAAGGAAATAAATCATCCACAACATGCGAGGCATACATAAAGAAAAGGTACACACAATTGACGACTAAGGAGTGTCAGCGTACAACACATCCGATTACAGTAGCCACTCCCACAGCTCCTCATCGGAGGGCCCGGTCTCCACGAACATCAGAGGGTCCCTTTTTGAGTACCTACAGCACCCCACCTCGGACGGGGCTTCGCAGGTCAGGGATGGGGCCACAGATTTGGTGCACGAGGCCGAAGGGCCTTTTCCAGGTGCTGCGTAGCCTCGCTGCTCCCAAAAGCGGGCGATCTCACCACGTGTCGCGGTGGCCTTACGCTAACCAAACAACACGAAGTCCTCCATGGTCCCACCCGGGTGGAGGTCATTACAAAAATAGGCGAACACCCCATCTCAGCCCCCTTCGGTGCATGAGCCCCGAAGGGGGTGGAGCTAAAAAGAAGAAGAAAACTAAACCGCTAAGACCTTGTTACAAGAATATAGAGGATTCAGGCCACTCGGAGCAAGCGGAGGGTCACACCTTGTCTCCGGTGAGGCCCCCCACTTGATGGCCTCCTGTTCGTCTACTGGGGTCTTGCCCTTCTTCTTCTGGGCTTGCGTCGCCCAGAGGGAGTCCATCGCCGCATGGTGGCCGCGCGGCACCCAGAAGTCCTGGACAAAGATGTTGCTCACCTTCCGTGTCTGGCAGTGCCCGACGACAACTTCCTCCACAGTCACCACTACCACGGAGCGGGTAGCAAGGGTGTCAACATGCCCGCACCCGGCCTTTTGCAAGGAAGCAAAAGCCATCGTCCAGGGTACCTTCGTGTAGTGGTCCCTATACACTCAGGCCGCCAACAGGCACACCTCCGCGCGGTGAAGACACCTGAGGGTGATGTCCATCTCCCTCACGGTGTGCCACCATGGGAGAGGCAAGGCGCCAAGGTCCGCCACCGTGCCCTCCAAGGCCTCCATTGCCTCCCAGGTCACCCGCGCCATGGAATGCGAAAGCTCCCGCTCGCCTGAACCTCTGTCTTGAGGTCGGCCCGGACGCCTCGAAGCGTCCGCACCTCCTCCTGCAAACCGTGGCGCTCCCCCTCTAGCTCCACCACCCTTGCCTCCAGGGCCTTCACCTTGTCAGCTAGAGCCTCATGATCCACCCGTAGGGCTTCACGCTCCACGCATGCTCTGAGTCAACCCGTTTTGGATCTCGTCAAAGCTGCACAAGACATCACCCTTGAGTGCGCGCGATAGCATATGGGTTTGCACGAAGCGTGGCATCACACACATGAAAAAACGAAATTTGTTAGATTAGTAAAAGAAAACACACACCTTCGTGGTGTTCGCCTCGACAGACCGGAACATCCCCTTAAGGGACATGTTCCGGAAGAGGTCCCCCACGTAAGACGAGGTGGTAAAGCGAGCGACCTCCTCGCAAACCCCACCGCACCGGTGCTGACCTTGAACTCTGCAGGCAAAGCAGGCCCAGATCTGCAGTGGCCGCGGCGGTCGGAGCGGCATCTCGCGAAGGCGTCGCCTCGGAGCTTCGTGAGGCAGAGCCATCTCCGCCGGCCATCTTCTCCTCCCCATCGCTTAGGACTACGAAGTAGGTATACGAATCAGAGCTGCACACATACTCCAAACTATATAAGAAAAAAAGAGTGGGTGGCAAAACACACACAAGAGTACCTACCAATCGCATCACGACCCGGAGTCGGAGTCACTACCCAGGAGTCCTCGGAGCCCTAGTCGTAAATGTGCGACAGGGTGCTACCGGTTGAGGACTCCTCGAGGGAAAGCCTGTTATCCCAAACGAGCTCACCACCCCCTCCCCAACCTCTACCGCAATAGGCCTTGTGGTCCTCGGCGCAGCGCCAATCGCGAGGGATGCAACATGTTCTCCCAAAGACGGGCTGCTAGATCTAGTGTGCTCCACCGCCGGAGTTCCGTGCACCACCCTCTTCGCCGGCCTCTCCGCTCTGTCCACCCTCGCGCAGGAAGGGCTACCTACGCCGCCAAACCCAATAGAGCACAAGGGCCTCGCGGTGATCAGACCCGTGACATCGCACTCCTCGGGCATCCGGCCCCACTTCCTCTTCCCCTCGTCCGGTTTTGGGTGCTCCGCAAGACAGGTCACCGGGTTCGCATACACACGATTCACACGGGGCTCGCGCACAACCAGCACGCGCTTCGCGTGCTCTTCGTCGGTATGGGGGCCCAAGAGCTACTATATACATACATACATACATACATACATATACAAAAGTTCAGGGCGAAGACCAAAACCTTCGCGACCTACTACGGTGATGGTGGGAAGCCCACCCTTCGGGTCCCCAAACTCCACGCTCCAGCCCTGCTCCAGGGGCCAGACCCTGAGCGTGCAAAACTCCTCCACGAGGTCCTGTGTGGAGAGCCTCCTCGTCGCACTTAGCAACAGATGAAGGAGGGCCTCCTCCCGCGAGATGAGTGTGATCTCCGGGGTGGCGGTAAGTTGGATGAGCCCTACACTAGAGTGGAGACCGTCGCCCATTGGAGAAGTGTAGTAAAACCACCTTCGGGTCCAGTTGGTTTCCCACCAATTCCGCGCCACCAGAGTAGGTGTGTACATCTGGCACCGCGCCTTCGGTTGGCAACTAACGTCTGCAAGTTGATGCCTCAGCCGTTGTTCTTCTTCTTCTTTTCGTGGCGCTGGCGTCGGCGAATACGCGAACAGCACTCCCTCCCGCTCTTCCCTGATCACATAATACACTTGAAGACAGCTAGCTTCACGAGGGAATTAGGCGTTAGCTACACCAACTCTACCCGGTACAACCAAAGGACCCGCGCGACCAGCTCCACGCACGGAATCCGGAGGGCAGCGTCAAAGAAGGCGATGAAAACCACAGCCTCGTCCGACCAAGGCGCTGGTACCGTCTTCTCCTTGGGATCCGCACCTTCGCGAGGCTCTCCAGCTTCCCCTCGTCCACAAGGGCCTAGAGAACCCGCTCCGTAATGGTCGACTGGCCGAGGTCACTGATATACACCACGCTGCTGCCTCCCTCTTTGTTGCGCTTCATCGTATCGAAGCTCCAAAGGATGCATCGCCCAAACATCGAAGGTCAGACAGCCCAAAGGACAAAATGCACAAAACCACGAAGGGAGGAAGCTAGGATTTTCACGAGCGAGATAAGGAGAGGACTAGGGGGTTACCCCTTTTATATACGCGCTAGGGCCATAAGGAGACAAGGCGGGGAGGCCGAAGAGATACGAGCCAGTTACCTAGTGACACATGCCACGCACACAACATCCCCCTCAACTGTCGTGTGGTTCAAGGAGGCACCATTATTGCCAACCACCGGCATTATGACGCGCGACAACCTACGGCGGCCCGTGTGGTTCGAAGAAGCGCCATTACTACCAACCACCGTCATCATACCAGCAGGAGTGGCCCACGCACCGCGAGAGGGCCCTCACAAAGCTCACTTCGGCAGGCCGAAGGGGATGGTGTGCCTGGGCCCTTCGGGAAAAAGGCGTAGTTTCAGCCATGACAAAGTAGTACCTCGACCGTGAGGGGCTTGTCATAGGGCCGGTCCACCGACCTGCAACTCAGCGAAGACTGCAAGCCCCCTCTCTCCCGAGGGCCATGAGCCGGAGGCGTGGCCTGGGGCCCCTAGGGGTACCAAGTACGCCTTCGGGTGGACCCCGAAGGGCGCGCGAAGGTCACCAGGAGGCCCGCGAGAGCCGGTGGCCAGAGGCGTGGCTGGGGGGGCCCCGAGGGTACTAGGCATACCTTCAGGGAGGCTCCAGAGGAGATGCAAAGGCCGCCAAAGGACTGCTGAGCACCATGGATGTCGGAGCCAAGAGACCCCCGGGGCCACCTCGGGGGCGTCGTCGGCTGTCCAAGGCCTCTCGGCCCGGGGACACCCCGCACAGTGCGAAGGGACGAGAGCACCGATGGACCGAGCATACCAGCCGGATGGACCAAGACTAGAGAGTTTCATCATAAGCCGAAGGCTACACGTAAGGGAAGGAAAAATCACTGCAACCCCTATAGGCATATGGCTTTTTAGGGATAGATCTATAATCTTATGTACCCTAGTCAGAAGGCTATAAATAACCACCTCCCCATGTAATAAGGGAGGTCTCTTTCGAGACAATCAATATACATTTACTTCTCTTGGCACCGGTTCCCCCTCCAGGATCCCCTGGTTCCCCTCGTAGCAACCGGGGGTCCCCTTTCTATACTGTCTAGTCATCTTTGCTACGACACGTGCCAATGAAAAACGAAAGATAAACCCAACCGTGTACAAGAAATTCAAATGCAAGAATCAATTCAAGGACCAAAAAGCAGAGAAAAGACCATGCTATGAATTCAATCATTGGGGAAGCGTAAAAGCGAAAATATTGTGATGCAAGCAAGCTGTATTCCCAAGCAGTGAAAACTACAAAAGTACCCATTTCAGTAACCGACGAGGCAACATATCAATGAAATCAGAACCGTTTTGTGTGATCTTAAGTAAGAATAAAATTTATTTTTCCAAGGTTTTCACACAAATTCACATGACTGGCATGATATTGTTTTGACCTAAAAGATGATCAATAAATCAAATACTCCGACAGAAATAGAATTGCTGATGAAGCATAACTAAGGCATTATAACGAAAGAAAGAACAAGCATGTGCCAAGAAAAAAATATTGATTTTTGTGAAAGATGGCAAAGGGAGCAAATCTAAATAAGAATGCAGGGCTATAGATTTTGACTAAAAGCGTATCAGCAACCAAAAAAAAAATAGAGAGCACTTTGCATGATGAAAACCTAATGGAATTACAAAAATTCCAAATTGCAGATGAATCTCACTGATAAAACCTGAATGCAACCTTGATCATGGATCACTCGATAAAAAAGATCCAACATTCAGAGGTATATCCTGAGATTTCTCACATTTTCAACACAACTCCTCACGATTAAAAAAAAAGTAGATTTGTTTCGCGTTAGCCTGCAAAGATAATCCGTTGTTTTCGAGAATTTCTCTCAGCCTCCTACACAACTCTCATCCCCCGCGCAATGTAACCCATATCCACAACAAGAACAAGGGAATCCTATCAAGATCGTCAAAAAAAAAGATGACACATTTGATACACCAACGACACCTGCTAGAAAGTAGAAACCAAAGGTGAAAACGAAAAACGATCTCACCGTGGAACTCTGGCTAACGGACCTCGACAGCTGGAGCGCGGACACCGGCACGGGGGACGGAGCAGCTGGCGACTTCTCCCTCGCCTCATCCGCCGCCGCGGTCACCACAACCGGATCCTCCGTCTGCGGCGCCCGCGGCACGTCGTCGATGTCCACGTTCCGCGTCGTCACGCGGATGCAGAGCCTGGTGGCCAGCGCGCGCTTGGCGCGCTCCCACGCCGCCGCCATTCGCCAAGAACAGGTCACCGCCCTCGCAGACACCTCAGAGGCGCCTCCTTTTTCTGACATTCTCGGTGCTACTCGACGGAGGGGCGGATCGGAGGTGTAGGGTTTGGGGTTGAATCGGTCTGCTCGTCGCCCCGGCGAAATCCTCGGTTTGGGTTTTGGTTTTGCGGCGAAGTGGTGTGAGGAGAGCGAAAGCAGGGGAGAAATACAAGAGGAGGGAAACGAGGGGAGGAGGAATCTGTGGATACGTGTTCACTTCTTCCCATTCTGCCCCTCTGAAAAGTAGGAATGTTTTTGGTGTTGAATTCCTTACCTTCAATTTTGAGCCCTTTTTTTTGGTCTTTTTGGGAATTCACATAAGTTGTCTTTTTTTCAGAGCTGTAAAAGAGGTGAAAAGGGCACTTGTTTGGGGATCTTTGTTTGATTAGGAATTGGAGCATGGATTTTCATAGGAAGTTGCGAGGGATTGTACATCGGGGTAGCCAAATTGTGAGGTGATTTCCGATGTTGCGGTTGATTAGTGTTGATGCTTGATAGTATTGTCTAATCAAATGGATTTTGGAGAATTGAGTCAAGGAATGAAAACTAGTGGAGAATATTTTTAAGAAGATGCAAATATGCCGGTAGTAGAAAAATAAACACGGTATTGAATAAGATACGAAGAATAAATAGGTGGTGTCTACTTAGGTCTTTATTCTTTAAAAACAAGACCACGAGTGCGTCGGTGGTTTTAGGGGATAGCCCTAAGGAAACATTTCGATGAGTGACTCCTGTTTAATTCTGTTGTTTTTCTATCTTTTTGTCTTGTTTTGGTACCTTCTAAACCTTTTTTCTTTCTTTCTATCTATCTTTAATGCAATCCATTTCACCATTTTTTTATAAAAAAAACAAGACATTACACTCGTGTCAAAAATCTCATAGATCTTCGCAAATCTCTCTTCTCCTATACAATGTCCCACCATCACCCCCTATACTAACTCCTTGCCATGCCTCATCGTCCACCCGTGTGCAATGGTCCACAACATTGTGCACAAAAGTCAAGACAGTCAGAAACACACGACACCAATCGCCTCCCACCATTGTCACTACCTCTAGCCCGTGACACCTAACTCAATTGCCTCTCGCTGGGCACGTCACCCCGTCCTCCACCGTCCACTACCCTTCTCTGAGCCTATTGCCTCACCACCAACCATCAAGGTTACCAAACTGTTGCGGAATCTATGGTAAGTGAACCGGTAAGACAAAAGGAAGGAAATTCTCTGGGAGAGGGCCTTGAAAGTTTAGGCTTAGGGCCCTCTCCTAGATTATGCCACGTGTTCAATAACTAATCTTAAGAAAGTCTATTTTCCCTCTCCTCTTCTACACATCCTCCTTTTCTCCCCACCTCCTCATTCTTCACAAGATGTCGTACGTTCGCCACCTCCGTCGTGCGCTCCGCTCCTGGCACCACCTCCCCTCCCTCCTCTCTCTCCCCAGCCGCATCCCCTCCTGCGCCGTCATTGGCAACAACGACATCCTCCTCCGCGCCAGCCACGGCTCCCTCATCGACTCCCACATCGTTGTGTTCCGCCTCAACAATGCCCGCATCTCCGGCTTCGCCGCGCACGTCGGCGCCAAGACAAACATCTCCTTCATCAACAACAACATCCTCCACCTCTGTGTGTGCCGCTCGGGCTGCTTCTGCCACCCATGCGGCGACGGGTCCCCATCCTCTACATCTGCCAGGTTGCCCAATTCATCGATGTTGCCGCTTGCAACGCCTCATCCCCCTCACATCATGCCACCCCGCTACCACGCCAGAAGCTCCTCCTCGACCCATCCCTCCACCGCGCGCTCCGCTCCTGGCACCTCCTCCGCCACTACGACCCGACCGTCATCCACAACCTCCCCTCCCTCCTCTCCCTCCTCGGTCGCATCCCCTCCTGCGCTGTCATCAACAATAGTGGCATCCTCCTCCGCGCTAGCCACGGCTCCCTCATCGACTCCCACGCCATTGTGTTCCGCCTCAACAACGCAAGAAGAGGAAGGGGAGGTTGTGGAGGACGGTTGGGTCGTGGTGGCGGAGGCAGTGCCAGGAGCAGAGCGTGCAGCGGAGGTGTCCGACGTACGACAGCTCGTGAAGAATGAGGAGGAGGGGAGAAAAAGAGGATGTGTAGAGGAGAGGGAAAATAGACTTTCTCAAGATTTGTGATGGACACATGGCATAATCCGAAAGAGGGCCCTAAGCCTCACCTTTCAAGGCCCTGTCCCAAATAATTTCCTTCGGAGCCAAAATACCTAGTTGGTGTTGAACACCTCGTTGCGATGGACAGTTGGGTATGAATCTAGCGAACCACCTCGTATGTGTTTCGAGTGTTGTTTTTTTTCAAAGGGAAAAATCAGGTGTTTGTTTAGCGAATCCCAAAAAACAAAGCTAGGACGCTTCTTTTGTATTGCAAATTGTTTTGAAATATACTTTCGCGAATAAATATAAATATGAGATTTAATACAGCGAAAAAAAGTACTAAGATAATTAAAACAGCAGTAGCAAATTTGGATATACAATAATACAGGTCTATCCATGCATAGTTCATATAAATTAACTAAATAAACAAGCAACATCTAAGAAGATCAGACTTCGTTAATAAAAAAGACATAAATCAGTCTAATTTCCTCGCCAAAAAACAGCAGCTCGTAGTAATCTAATCTCTCCACGTAATTCCTGACTCCTAGCTCGCTCTAGCTTCTGCATGCGGCATGCCCGTCTGTTCACCTGTGGTTATCACGCGTCTCTTTGGCTGCTGCGGCGGCCGCGACGTCTGCTGCTGCTGGTCGCGTGACCTACGCGACTTGTTCAACATGTTCTGCATCGCCGGAGTAAGGTGCGACACCGACGGAGGCGGCGGCGCCATCCCGTACGCGGACGAAGCCTTCGCTCCACAGGACACAGGTGCTGCACCGGACGGCGGCATCGCCGCACCGTACGAGGCGCGCTGCTGCGCATGCCGGCCAACATGTGAACGCGACCCGTCATCTCGTACTCCCGCCGGTCCGCCACGCGAGCGCTAAGATCAAGCAGATCACGCTCCAGCCGGGCGCACCCAAGGTCGCCTGGCCATCCGCGGCCTCGATCGCCCCACAGCCACTTGCGGCCTTTCTAGTATCTGCACGGCCTCGTCATGCGCGCCACGCTCAGCTGCTGACCGTGCGGCTGCGATGTCTTCAGTTGCCTCCTAGCGGACGCGCTCCCGCTCGACCTCCATCGACAGCTCCACGTCAGTCACCTCAACCGGCCTCTGCACCACGGCGTCGTCGCCGGCAACGTCGGCCGCCTGCCCTGTCGCGGTGTCTCGGTAAGTGCAGCTCACTTTGAACAGGTGGGTGACGTCGTCTGTAGCTTCGGCTCTTGCCACGTCCACGAACAGAAAGAAGCGCCTCTCCTCGTCAGCGTAGAGCTCGCCGACGTCGACCGAGGCGGCGCGGCCGTCCGCGTCAACGCGGTTCTCGCAGCGGATGGACTTGACCTACCGCACGCGCACGCCCGGGTGCAAGCACGTCACGGCAATGCTGGCCTCCTGCACGGCGACAGAGAAAAGCCCGCCGATGCACTGTGCGAACGAGCCCTGGATGATCGCCAGGTTCTCCATGAAGGAAAACGTGCCGCCTGTCGCCTCTGCGATGGTGTGTGTCGTAGCAAAGAAGACTACACAGTATAGAATGGGGACTTCCGGATGCTACGAAGGGAATCAGGGGAACCGGGCAGTGCCTGTGCGCGGTGGAGGACACGTGGCGTACGGAGACACATATGTGGTGATATTTTTGCACAAACGGCACGAGGAGCGTTATTTCTGCCATAACGTGTCCAAACAACGCTAAAAATTCCTATCTAGATCAGTGCACAGATTAGTGGTGTTTTTCAATCAGGAAAGAAACATAGTTTAGTCAGATAATTTGCACTTAGTGCAAAGTAGAGAGGTAGACCTACACGCACGGTAGATATCTAGTTTTTGACCTAAATGTCACTGTTTCGCATCGTATTAGTGGAAATGGCTCTTCTCCTGCTGCAATTGCAAAAATAGCACCTCGTCCGCGCGCCCATAGCCCGAACATGCCCAATGTCGACACGTAGTCGCGTTCGCACGGCCACCGCCCGTGGATTTGATGGAGGTGCCGGCGTGCGTGGGTGCATGCATATCCGGGTGAGGTGGAGTTGCATGTCCGATTGGTGGACGTGTGGAAACGCTGCGTCCGCACGGTGGCCGTGCAGAGGAGGGAATCCGGGCAATGTCCGTGTGGACAAGGGGCGTCCGGCGGTGGCCGTGCGGAATTGCGCACGTGACGACGTGAGGCTCATCCGAACGGTCATTTTTACAATTACAACATGAGGAGAGTCATTTCCGCTAATACAACACAGAACAGTGGATCAAAACCTCGTAGATATCACGTGCAGGAACAGAGTTTGAACCTCACGAAAACGGGGAAGATTTTTACGTCCCATCTTGCTGAACTCGCATTCAAATCCTCTTCCGTAGTCGAACAAAAGCAGAGGAGCGCTGGAAAGCACCGCCCTGCGTGCACGGACCACGCAAGTATGCAACGCCTCCATGACACAAGTGGTCTCCGAATTTTTTGCCGATACGGTCGTTTTTAAGCGTAATTACACATATGACCAGTTTCAAGTGGTATTTGCAAAAATAGCACGTCGGGCGCACGGTGACCCCACGCCCGCGCTCTCAGCGTGACACGTGCACCGTGGGCGCAGACTCACCCCGCGCCGCAAGATCGCTCACGCCAGTCACTCCGCGCCCCGCCACCTCACCGCCTCCCGCCACGTCGGCGCGCCCGCCCGCCTCCACGTGCGCCGCCCCACCTCGCGCCGCCTTGCTCCCGGCGCAGCTCACCTCGCGCCGCTCCTCCCGCCACGCGCCCGCTCCCCCGCCTCGCCTTGCCGCTCGCGGCGAGCTCACCTCGCGCCGGCTCCTCCGCCCGCCACGCGCCGGCTGCCCACCCCGCGCGCCTTGCTCCCGGCGCAGCTCACCTGCGCCGGCTCCTCCGCCCGCCACGTTCCGCCACTTAGGTTAGGTTAATTAGTGTTAGGGATAATTAGGTTTAGGGAAAATTTGTGGTAATTTTAAAATATAAAAATGAGTTTAAAAAATTACAAAAAAATTGTGTATTCTACTGAAACTTTATTTGTTTGTATAAATTTTGTATAATTTTATTTGTTTAGATTTTTTATTGTTAATCGATATGATTGTGTTATTGTAATATGTGTTGATAGCAAAGATTTGAATCAGTGCCCTTCATTTGCAGTAGGCCATTCCTGCCTCCATTTGCAGCAGGCCCTTCATCCCTCTATTTGCAACAAGTGTTGATTGTACACATATTTGAACCATTTGCAGAAGGCCCTCCCTCCTTCCATTTGCAACAGGTGTTGATTGTTCACACATTTGAATCAGGTCCTGGCCATGTGTTGATTATTAAAAGATGCAAAGGATGGCCTCACTTCCTGTATTTTCCACCAAAAGCATCGATCCGTCACCTCTTGTCTCTTGTCTCAAATTGTGCGCCGAAATTTATGGCTTAATTTGCGCGCGGGGTAACGATTCTCTTTAAGAGCAGTGGAGGAGAGAGCTAGCGGGACTGCATTCGTAGTGGCTTATTCGTTCTTTTAGTAGTTCACTTCATATCGCACTGAGCTCGTGGCAGAGAAGGTAGAAGCCAACCAGAGAGAAGTTGAAATCGTCTGAGCACCTAGAAAAGGTAAGTGTCATTCGCATTCGGCTATAGTTTTAGGTAGGTTTAGCAATGTGATTAGAATGTGATTAGATGAATTGTAGTTTGTTATTGTAGAAACTAAGTAGTTATAGTTATGTAGTCGGTATATTTTGACTGAGTGTTCGAACATAAAATTGGAAGATTTAGTGTGATTAGCACATAATTAGAATACTTAGTAGTTAGCAATGCGATTATCCCGTAATTAGTTGACTTAGCAGACTTATTGTTGTTAGTGTTGTAAATTTTAACTCGGTGATTTACATAGTGTGAGGAGCTTCGATGTAAAATATTAAAATATTTAGAGGTCGTTAAACAAAATTGAAATAGAGTGTTAGCAGACTTAGAATTGAAACGAAACTGAGGAGACAGAGTGTTAGCAGACTTAGCAAAGCCTTTTCTTTTCAATTAGTCTACTTAGCAGACTTCTTGTTGTTAGGGTTAGTGTTAGCAGACTTATTGTTGTTAGGGTTAGTGTTAGCAGACTTATTGTTGTTAGGTTTAGTGTTAGTATGAGGAACCTGACCGTAAAATTTTAAATTTTTAACTTGGTGTTAGCAGAACATGCACTATGGCTTAGAATTGTGTTGGTTTCCTTTTTTATTGTACTTTAGCATAACATGCACTATAGCTTACAACATGCACTATGGCTTAGAACATGCACTCGGTGTTAGCAGAACATGCACTATGGCTTAGAACATGCACTCGGTGTTAGCAGAACATGCACTATGGCTAAGAACATGCACAAGGTTTGAAACTTGTTACTACCACAGAAAATTTTGGAATTGGAATTAATTTACAATCATTTATGTTCATTAGCTATATTCTAACTAATGTTCTCTATGCATGTGTTGCTAGGCATGTCTGTACCTGAGCTATTGGAACCATTCTACGATGAGGACCACCGGTGCAAGCTGTGGCTCACCGCTGACGCGGATGGCCCTCCGCCTGGCGCTCGGGCGAGGAGGGACCGTGGGCCCCCGACGATCGTTACGCCCCGATCTCGAGCGAGCGGGCTTGTTGCCCTTTGCGAGGATGGTCTATGTCGGACGCGGGTTCACCCTCGACGGTAGCCTGCTGTCCGCACTTGTCGACAGGTGGAGGCCGGAGACGCACACCTTCCACTTTCGGTGGGGTGAGATGACGGTCACCCTACAGACATGTCGTTCTCGATCGTCTCCGATCCGAGGTGTGCCGCTTGTTCCGGGCCCTCCGAGTGCGGACTGGAAGGCCAGGCTGGAGCAACGCTTTGGCCAATCTATCCCGGAGGGTGCACGTGGCGTCCCCCGGACTTGGCTGAGGCATTTTAGGAAATGCCCGGAGGGTGCACCTGACGAGGTCGTTAGGACGTACCTAGTTGCTTACATTCTACAGCTCTTTGGTTGGGTCATGTTTCCAACATCAAAGGGGGATGCTTTGAACCCCAGCTTCATCCCCATCGTCGAGTCTTTGGTTGACGCGGATCGGGCCGATGCCTCAAGATAGCCGGGATCACCGCCCTTTGCGCCACATACCGGGGGTTGTGTGACGCTTCGCGACACGGTAGCACTGCTACCAACCTAGCCGTCTGCTACGTGCTCCTGCAGCTGTGGAGTTGGGAGCACTTCCCTATTGGGCGGCCGACCATAGAGAAATCGGTGCACCCGTACCCTTTAGTCGGACCCCCCCACATGACGCCGTAGACGCGCCCACCATGGGCTTACGGTGGACTGGTGCCCGTCTGCGCTGGGCCAGCGCAAGACCGGCGAGGTGCTACTCGTTGTACCACAACGAGTTTGAGTCGTTGCACGAGAGCGACATCATCTGGTGTGTATGGCATCTGGTTTCTGCCGACGTAGCGCCGCCGCACGGCCGTCCTTGCAATGCATCCAGGACGTACTGCTGTGTAAAACGACCTGCCACCTGGTGTTCTCACATATGGTGGAGCCTTACGCGTGGCAGCGCGTAATGCGACGAGCTTAGTGCATATCATCCGCGCCCCGGACGGCGCAGCTCTCGAGCGAAACATACACCTGTGAGTCAAACTTTATCCGAGTAATATTCGCGGTCCTTACATCTTCTTTTCTAACATTAATCTTTCCGGAAATGCAGGCAAACGAGGTGGGGTGGACAGATTCGGGACTGGCAAATGCATCAGGAGAAGTGGACTATGACATGGATGAACACGGCGCACGTGGATATCTGGCATGAGCAGCGTCCGTACGACCATGAGTCGTATGGTGCGTATATGGAGTGGTACGTGCCACGAACGCCGCGAAGATCGACTATTCCTCCTCCGGAGCGCCAGAGGAGGTGACACAGCCGACGCACCACGAGGAGAGCCTCCGCCGCACGCACGACCGTCACATCGCTTCCCGACTTGACGACGTCGTACGACACTTACGACCTCTGGTTCGCAGTTTCATTGACGACATTCGTACCTTTTGTTAATGAACCCATTACGTATGTCGCGCAGCTTGAGCGCGCCGACGCCCGTCAGCGTGTCGGACGACGCCCTCAGTAGCCCAGATAGAACCCCAGCGGGGTATAAAAAAGTTTTGAAGCACATCTCGGCGGAGATGAAGAAAATAGTAAAGAACTTGAGCGCGGTCGCTCGAGGGACGACACCGCGCATCGGGCTCGAAGTGGGGGCGTGCTCACCCGCTAGGTCTTCAGCACGACCTAGCGAGTCCGGCAGCGCCGAGCGCTTCCGTCGGTCATCCGCGGGACAGTCGCCGCGAGGTAAGTCGCTATGTGCAAATTTACGTTCTGTTTTTTGGTTTATGCCATACATGCAGCTAACATCATGCCGTTCTCTCGCGGTAGGTTTGTCGGGATGAATCATCGCCGTCCGACCGTATACGGGTGGCGCTCGCCTCGCTTATCTGCGGTGCATATTCGGAGGTACGAGGTTGTTACTTTACGCCCGAGTGCTTACTTGTACTAACATCGCTCGCCTTGCGCCTTCGATTGTCCGTGGGGACGGTCGATTCACGCCGATCGATGACGAGGATACGGGTCTCCCAGCTCGTGTGAGGGAGCAGTACACGACGCTAGGGAACGATCAATGGCAGCCAGGGTTTCTAGCGTACTCAGGGCAGAGCTCCTCCGGGTTCGGTGCCCCACAGTACGTTCCAGGGCAGAGCTCCTCCGGGTTCGGTGCCCCACAGTACGTTCCAGGGCAAAGCTCCTCTGGGTTCGGTGCCCCACAGTACATTCCAGGCCAGAGCTCCTCCGGGTACGCGGGAACTCCGTACGTCGAAGGCTTGACTTCATCCGCGCAACCAGAGTTGCAGGCATCGCAACCCCAGAGTGGTTTAATAGCCTCCGTTGTGGATGAATTCCTCGGAGTTGTCCCCCAGGTCGGCATGGCTGATCACAACGACATGTACGCCTACCAGGCACTGCTCCAGAGTCAGCCTACTGGTCCACCTCCGCCTCAACGGTCTCCCTACCCCCTCCGCACCGACACGCGCTCTCCGGACCGGTGGACGTACTCCACAGGTCATGCTCGGCGCAAAACAAGGTCGCGCACGCGAACGCAGCCGCAGCAGGCAGAGAGTAGTGACTCAGAAGAGTGAGTCGTGTAGTATCGCGTGTTATGCGATTTTTATTTTACTATATTTGTACACGTATTTTGGTTGTTATGTGTGTACTTGGGATGTTACAGAGCTGTCACGTCTTGCTTTGCAGAGTCTTGTATTTTCGGTCTGAAAAGTTGAGGAGGCAGAGTGTTGTCACGTCTTACTTTGCAGGGAGCTGTCATGTCCTACTTTGCAGAGTCTTGTCTTTTCGATCTGAAAAGCTGAGGAGGCAGAGTGTTGTCACGTCTTACTTTGTGGAGCGTCACGTCTGGTCTCATCATCTACAAGCCTCACCCCGCGTGCTATAAAATGCACGCCCCACGCGACGAAAGTAGGACCACTCGACCCTCTAAACCGTAGAAAGAAAAACCTTCTCCGTCTTGCAATAACATACCATGGCGCATTTAAACAATGGGACCATTCCAACCGGGTCGCCAAAGCAAGACCTTCCTTCAAAGGAGGGAGGACTTTGGGCCTAACTACCGCTGATGCCGAACAAGCGTGCTCAACCGGTATGGCCGAAATGCGACACTGAGCGGGGACGCCGTCGTGCGTGTCTTGGACGGCCCTTTCGATGGCGGACGACGTTTCTTCCGATGCCCACACTCTCGTACAATTAGTAAGTTGTTTCCTTTACGCATCGCTAATAGAGCCTCCTTGTTAACCCTCCTTTCCAAAGAGATGGTGAAATGCGACTTTGTCCGTGGATCGATCCTCCCCATGAACGACATGTTGCGATATATGTGGATAGATTGTGGAACCGAATCTTTGAGTTGGAGGCACGGATTGACGATCTCAACGAGGAAAACGATGACCTCCGCCAATGATCTGCGTGCGAGAGAGGCAACGAGGAGGTCGTAAACATAGGAAGTTCCTATGATCCCACATGCTGCTGCGCGAACCCTAGCTGCATATGTGCGTGCCACTACAATGACGGCAACCCACGTCTGAGGCGGCCCCGTGAACAACACTCTATGTGGGTAGTGCGAGACACCATCTACCATTAGGCATGACCAGAGAAGCTTGTACCTCCGTACTCGTCCCCTTATTTACGCAATTATGTTCAATCTCGTGAACCATGTAACTTAATGGTCGATGCATCATTGTGGTTGCCTTTTATCGAGTGGATTGCTTAATGGATGCGTCCCGTGCATTGCATGTCGACATCTCCAATGGACTTGCAATTTAGCATTTTTTATACATTCAAAGTAAGGGAAAGTATAGCATATTTGGAACCATGAAACCCTAATATCCAAAACCTAAAATCCAAATATCGAGACATAACAAGGAAGACAGAAAAACTTGAAATAACGACCGGACGAGCTAGGTCTATTGGGACAATCCTTCATTGAGTGCCCAGCGGTCTTGCATATCCTGCACTTGATTGTGCGGTTAATACTGCTACGTTGACTAGCATCCATGTCATTCTGGAAGCGCCGCGTCTGCCGTCGCCCCTTCCCTATTCTCTTCAAGTCCCTGTTGGGACCCCATTGCACCATGTCCGGCCAAAGATCCTTATAGTTCATTTCCAAGCCATACGAGTGAAACTCTCCACTCCATGTACCGAATAGGTGCTGCATGTCGTAGTACTCAGAGATGTATGGTGTAGCCATCTGCCGCATTTGTGCACATGCCTTGTACACGTGCGAGCATGGCTTGTGGAGAAGCTTCGTCTTGTTGCAGGTGCATGTCGCCACATCACCCAGGGTGCATGCCTGTTTTCTTTCCCCCCTTGCATGATCGTGGACGATTTGCCGAAGCTTGATCTCGTACTTTACCGAGGCCGCCGATCACCGGATGTCGTGCATTGGGCCTTCTCCATCTTCCGGTCCATGTGTCTGCATGTTCTCGGACCATCGCTGCCTTCGCCCATCGCCGCTTGGGCGCGGTGGCTCTATTGACGAAATAACCAACAAAGGCGAGTCCATGTCTCCGAACGATCGCGTGATAGGAGGCCGCGCACACCTTTGAGGACGCTATTGTAGACCTCGGACATGTTGGTTGTCATAATCCCGCACTCGCACCATCCGTGTCATAGAGGAGGGATCATTTCTCCAATTCAGAGCGTGGCGTTAATCCACTCGGAGAAGCTTATGGTGCCGCTGGGTTGCACCCTCCGAGTGGACTCCTTGTATGCCTCGTAGTCCTGTTCGAGGTCTCTCCAAATAGACTCAAACTTCCGTCTCTCGGTTCTGCAGACACAATGCTTTGAACGCCTTCATGAGTTCCCGATCGCGAACCGCGTGAATAAGTTAGATGCAAGATGCCTCATGCACCACCTAGATTTCATGTCGTTCCACTGGTGAGATGGATCCGTCGAATACTGCATGGTGTTGATTGCCGCCAACAACCCAGCATTGCGATCTGTGATTAGGCAGACGTTGGGCCGGTCTCCCACCACCGCCCTCTTCACGTTCTTTAAGAACCACAGCCAGCTGGATGTGTTCTCACTCTCCACAATGGCAAATGCCACCGGGAGAAGCTGGTCATTCGCATCGGCCGCCACCGCGGTGAGGATGGTGCCCTTGTACATCCCCGTAAGGAAAGTGCCATCCATGGTTAGCACGGGACGGCAGAACTTGAAGCCCCCGATGGCCTGACCGAAAGCCCAGAACACCCGGTCCAGTATGAAGCGGTTGGGCCCTTTGCTAGCATCTTCATGGTCAAGCTTGTTTATGTACGTGCTGGGGTTTGATTCGGCAATCTGGTGAAGTAATCTCGGCACAAGGTTGTACGCCTCTTCGTATGTCCCGTACATAGTCTCGATGACCTTCTGCTTGGCTCGTCGGACCTTGATGTAACTAACTGGATAGCCAACCTTATTGGCGACTTCCGACATCAACAGCTTGGGGGAGATAGACACGTCCGCCTCAACTAGGTGCGTGATGAGGTTTGCAACATATGCGGAAGTCACGTTCTGATGCTGCCGCAGGGGCTCGCTAAGCTCGCAAGTGTGGTCGATCAACTCCTTGACTGTGAAGATCGAGTCAAAGATCTTTGCTCGGCGAGCGCTGACCTTGCCAGGGAAGCCATCTACTACGCACTTCACTGCGTGATTTTCTCGGTTGGACCGTGCACTCGGTACACACTACCGATGGACAAGGCATACCGTGTTATAGCTTGTTGCACGCCCCTTGTCGTGAAGCGCGCCAACTAAGAGGGTGTCGGCTTCAAACCCCCACTACGAGCCTTCTTCTTGCGGTAGTACGAGCGAATGCACCGCGATATCATCAAGTCTTGATGCCACGTAAGGACCACCGACTTCGTGTGCGTCCTCGTCGGTACCATCCGAGCTTGGGTCGGTGTCCTCGTCGGACTCCAACCCGAGAGGCTCGTCCGATGAGATACTGTGGCGATCGATGCGGGCCGACCACCATGTTTTCGCCCCCTCGTTTGGCACAAAATTAGGCACGGGACTTCCCTCCGAGGCAGCACATTCTGTGCTGCCATCTTCAGGATCGGACTGCGCTTGCCGGCTTGTAGAGGCCTCGGCATCATCAGGGTTTCCCGATGCCCTATGTACGAAATTTACGTACACCATAGGCTTCCCGTGAATGGCCGCCTCGGGCTGGGAGACAATCTCCATGTACTGCCTCCATGCTATGCTTCCATTCACCTTTATGAGCTCCCACACATAATTCGTGCGGTGATCGCTCGATCATAACTTTCTTCGTCGTTGGCTCGTGACGAACTCCTCCGGATGTAGCTTCGCACTCGTGAATATTCATCGTGTGGAGCCCCTCCGCCCGGACCACCTTGTACTGACATTTCGATAGGTCCAACCCATCGTGTCCGGCCCGTACGAGCCCATCGCCGTAAAACACAAACAAATCTTGCATGTTCGAAAAATACCTAAAGCCACAACAATCACTAAATAATTATGACTAATTAATTACATCTAAACTAACTACTTATGATTGATTAATTACCACTACAAAATTACCAAGATTTTATTTGCACTTACTTACTATGTCAGAATGATGACTACTAAACTAATTACGACTAAACTAATTCATTACTAGTGAACTAACTAATTACGACTAATTAATTACCTTTAAATTAACTAATTACAACTGATTAATTACCACTAAAAAATATCAGTACTTCATTTTCACTTACTTAATACACTGTAATGATGACTACTAAAGTAATTACGACTAATTAATTAGCACTAAACTAATTTATTACTAGTCAACTAACTAATTACGACTAATTAATTACCCCTAAATTATCTCATTACGACTAGCTGACTGAGAAACGGCAAAAGCATAACACAAATTACCTGCTCTTCGGAGGAAGTAATCAATTAGCCTTCTTCGGGAAGTAATAAATCAACGCCGAACGACATTTGTTACGAGAAGAAGGAAAAGCGATTAATCTCCCAATAAAATTAATTATGTTACGTTCTTCGAGTTCTCAATGACGAGCGCAAGAACGAATCAAACGCAATTGATATGAGCGAAGAGCGAAAGCGAGTTTGGTATTTATAGTCGAGTGGAGAAGGAGTCGCGGCGTTAGCGCGGAATTCGTAAACATTGGCGCCGAAATTTCTGAATGAGGCGACAGATGTGCGGAGGAGGGAGGAGGGACGGTGGAAAAGATGGCCACTACGAGGTTTTTTAATTCTCCGCATAACAGTCCGAAAAATCTCAAATACATTCCAAGTCAAGCAAATCTCAAATACATTAAGTCATATGAAATTATGAAACCTTAATCTCCAAACAAGCGAGTACACTGATAACAATTCATACAGTAGCGATAATAATTTGAATGGATAAAATTACGAAAAATTTACACAAATAAGTACACAATGTCAGCAGGCTACACAAAAAATTTCATAATTTTTAAAACTCATTTCCTATATTTTAAAATTCTTTTAAATTTCAGAATCTAACTATCTAATTAACCTAACCTAATTACTAAACCTAACCTAACCCTAAACCTACGGCTAACCTCACGGGCACTATTGCGGGGCGGGGTGACAACGCCCCGCAATAGTGTTTCCTTTTTTTGGGCCGTTGCGGTGTTGGGCGCAGGTCACCTCACGGAGAAGCGATCGACGTGGCGGGGCGGTGAGTCGGGCGGCGCACGATAGCGCGAGCCGAGGTGGCGGCGGGCGACGGTGAGCTGCGCCACGGCCGAGGTGGCGGTGGGCGGGTGAGCTGCGCCACACGGCGCACGCGTCGGCTTCTCGGCGCGGGCGCGGGCTCACCGTGCGCCCGAGGTGCTACTTTTGCAAATACCATTTTAAACTGGTCATAAGTGTAATTACGATTTTAAAAAACGACCGTATCGGCAAAAAATTCGTGGTCTCCTGTGTTTGTTCTACTGCTATATGCATCTTGATCGATGAAACGTACAAGTGTGTGGCATTATTTGATCTTGGTCTTTTCGAAGCGCTCCGTTGACAAATAGTGGATTAACTAGACAATGTACTCATGCCAATCACCGTGGGCGTATTTGCCACCATCTCGTCCCAAGTCCCAACACAAATGTTTGCGTGTGCATGTTACTGTATATAACTCAAGAGTAGGGAGCAAAGGCGGAGCCAAGATTTAGGCATAGAGGGCCACGGGCAAGTAGGCAACAATGCAGCATTAGAAGAAGAAATAGCACAACAATTTCACTGGTCCTCAACGTAGCATGGATAGTAAAACACAAAAAATATATGTTAGCCTATTTGAAAGAAAATTAGTTATTTATTTGCTTAAATTAAGCTCTACGTGTAATTTCTCGCGTAGGTGTGAGGCCTCGACTATGACCTGAAACTTTCTACCTTTTGGACACTATGTTGCTAAGAATGAGACAAGAAAGAGGAATGATTCAGAGGATCAAGAGTAGTCAAAACACCGTAGTTATATTTTAATCCGTGGTGGCATCTTCAGTTTAAAATAAAATCTTAAAATATGTTGTTTATTTATCACTGCATAGGCCTCAAACACCAATAGACTTGAGGTATTTGAGTTGTAACTTGCAAATTATGTTAATAGGTGCCAATATGGACTCCCAGTACTTTGTAAGACTATCAAAATGGGCACTAATCTCTTAGTACTAGTACTTAGAGAGAACTAAGTAGTAAGTAGTACTAGTCTGTAGCAAATTTACTATCACCTAAGTTTAATCTCAATTAGCATCTTGGAGGACTAACAAACTAGTACTTAGAGTACTAAGTAATACTAGTCGGTGACTACCACCGAATTTGGTCAGAATTAAGTACAATAGAGAATTAACAAGCTAGTACTAGGCTTTGAGTAGAGGCGCTGGTAGCCTAGGAAAGGAATTCTCTGAGCCCCTCCTCCCCAGAGGGCCGTTGGATGTAGGGGGGGTGATTTGTGGCGGGTGAAGAGGGGCCTCGGCGGAGGCTCTCCCCCTTAATTTATGAGAACTGCTATACATCTTTCAATTTTAGTGCTATGTGATTGGTGAGAGTAGGAGAGAGGTGGGGTGAGATTAGATTGATTGGGTGGTGATATCTGATCTTCATCCGATGGCTCAAAATGGTAGGCCCTAATTTATTTCTGCCTTGATTGATTGGGTGGGTGGGGAGGTGGGGAAGCCCCTTCTCTTCGGCCCTGGATGAGTGTTTGGAGCTCAGCACTGTCTGAGAGCATTTTTAATGTATCGATGCCGATTTAAAGTTATGCTATGTAAGTATTCTAAGAATTGAGTTTGTTTTTTTTCAATGTATTGAACCGATTCCTACTAATAATTGAGACCTACGTTACATTAAAAAAACCATAAAATAATAATATCCTCTCTCAACTGCACTCTCTCCTATATAGTTATTTAATGCTCATATGAGTTGTTTAATGCTTTGAATCGACTCCTAAGTAGAGTTCGATTCCATACATTTTTTTTTGTTGGAATCGACCCTCTAATGTATTGAATCGATTCAATGTCTTCTCTCTCCTTATTTGAACATGCTAAAACACAATATTGAAGATGGTCTAATGGCTGAAAATGTTTACGATTGGTGCACAATCTTTCCATACATACGGGGAAGATGTCTACGTATTTGTACATAGGTGGGTCCCACCATATACATCCACAAAACAACACACTCCCATCTCTCCTCCCTCCCCCCTCCCCCATCTCTCTCACCTCTCCATCCCTATCCTATCACCTTGACAGGCGGCAACGTCAACTACATTGTGGCTCCACTCCACCTTCTCCGTCCTCCATTATCGTCGTCTCGGGAGCACTGTCCCTGATCACCTCGGTACCCGCCGCCACCGCCAATCTCATCCCACGGCGATGCCGTTGCACATGACGTCGGCGGTGGCCACCTTGTCCCGCACATCCTCGATGCCATGTGCACGATATGTTTTCTCATCTGTTCTTGAATCGAATTAATGGTTTTCTTCATTCTTTTTATGGATCAGGGTTCATGTACAAAATTAAATATCGATCTACCTCATTCTGTTCTTGGTGAATATGTAACAAACATATTTTTTTTTTTGAAATCTGTACCAAAAATATGTACCAAACATTAAAATCTTATGAAAATATGTACCAAGATTATGTAACGAAAAAATGTTCAAAACTTGGCAAATAAATGAACTAAAAAATCAGGATTTGACGAAACAATGAATCCAACAAATTCAAATTTTGACGAAAATGAACCCAAAAAAAATCAAAGTTGGTCGAAAAAATGAACTTTGAAAGATGTTCAATATTTTACATAAAAATTCAAAAAATTGACATAAAAAATGAACCAAGAATACACACAAAAAAATGTTCGAAATTTCAAAAAAAATGAACCAAATGACTATTTTTTCCGATCAAATGAATATCTACCAACAAAAGTTTTCAAAATCTGAAGGCAAAATTGAACCAAAAAAATGTTCAAACTTCGATTAAAAAAATAAACAGAGAATATATACCACAAAAAAATGTTCTAAATTTGAAGAAAAATTGAACCAATTTTTCCCCAAAATTTGTAATTTTCCATTCCTCTGAAACATTTCAAATTCAAACATTCATCCCATCCTCCCTCCAAAATGTCATATTCTCTCGAATACATATAACTTGTATTTCCTATTCTCTCAAATACACTAAATTTTTTTGAACCTTACATGCATTTTTTTTTGAACCTTACACGCACATGCATGATTCTCTCTCGCCTAAGCAGCATGAATCTCGTAGCACACCGGATGACCATGATAACACCTGTAGCTTAACATTTTCGGTTAACTCATTGGCAATCTACCAATAGTTAATGTTCCGTTTGGTAATACACCTAGATTGTTTTCGTGATAATCACAGTTCATTCTTCAAATCCCACTCTTTCGTGGCTACGCCTCTTTTTATTATGTAATTTGGCCACCTTTATTTTTTTTCCCTCTGTTGCAACGGGTATAATCCCCTTCTAGTTATGGAGGCTTGAGTTTGGCCAGGCCAGCTCACCCGGCTAGGGCTGTACAATGAATTTATCTTTAATTTGGCCATGTGCTATCATGTTAATTGCAAAAGTAGGCTCTTTGACATCAAAATTACAAAACTGACCCTTTGTACAAAACTGGCCCCTACTGAGCGCGTAAGGATTGGAGGACGACGCGTGGCTTTTCCCGCGCTCCGGCGGCATGGAACGCGCTCTTCCCGCGCTCCGGTGGTGCGGAATTCGCACGCGCCTCTTGCTTTCTGCGCTGCGCCCTTGTCCCGTGCCCCTTTCGTGCTCCGGTGGCGCAGCATCCACCCGCGTCCGCAACACCGCCGTTCCGTGCCACCGGAGCGCGGGAAGTGCCATCCGCGCTCGATAGGGGGGCAGTTTTGCAATTTTGATGCCAAATGGACTGTTTTTGTAATTAAGATGGCAGCACGGGGTAAATTAAAAAAAAGAATTTCGGTTTCTTCAAATCGTGTCAACCCATTCGGATGTATGCATCAGTTAGGACAATAACTCATGTATACCTCATGCTGATGGACGGTAGTTTGATCCAACGGCTTTGCAAATCCACCTAATCCAATGGTTAATCAGGGTGTTAATAAGCCGAAATACCACGTAAAACAGTAAAAAAAATATAATAAAAATACAAGTCACAAAACCAAGATTACTCTCGTCTTTTTACATAGATAATTCTCATTCATGGAGTGAGAGTTATCTTCTTAACCAAACACATCCTAGACTACTCCAACTTCTCACATGAGTGAATCCAAAAGTGAAGTTGGAGTTAGAGTTACTAAAACTTAGAGCGGAGCCATGCTCAAACAGAGCCTTAACCTAGTTTGAAAAATGGTAGGACCCTGTATTTATAGAATACGGGGATTTAAAAGAATTTATCGGTTTCCTATGAAATTACAACGTTTCAAAGTTCAAACATGTCCTAAGGTGTAATTTACACACCACGATATTTTTTTGTGATTGGAGTAAGCAGCTAGTCGTTATTTACATCGCATAATTTTGTATGGGATTGTCCATTTGTAATGTGACTGATTTTTTTTAAAGTATAAGTTATATTTTTTATACATTGAATCAACATCTAGTCACATGGCGCATCAATCTCATCACAAATCCAATAGTTAGAAAAATTGATTGAAACTTTAAAAAATTTTAGACAACTTAGAAACAGCAAATCCTACTTTTGTATTTGAATGATGGTGGTGTAATGCACCAACGCCCCCACCTCTCCAAGGAAATGAATAAGTTTTTGTAGTACAACTTAGAAAAGTAGAAAAGGCCTTGCACGGTTGCACCACCTGAATTCCCCTGCTCTCCTGGGTTGGTTCAGCAGTTTCCGCCGCGTCTCCGCGATCGGTCCAGCATGTCCAGCATCGCGGGCGTCACGTACGACGCCGTGGCGCCCGCCGTAGGCATCGGCATGCCGCGCTCGGACGCCGCTCTGCCGCGCGCCGTCTCGCCAGATATCTGCCGCAACGTCGCGCGCTGCTGCGCGTGCGAGCTCAGCCCCGCGAGCACGTACGCGCGCCCGGACAGCTCGTACTTGCGCCGGTCCGCCACGCGCGCGCGCATCTCCTGCAGCTCGCCCGACAGCGCCGCGCACATGGAGTCCCCTGCCCGAGCCGCGGACGACCGCGTCACCGCGCGCTGCCTGTTACGGAGTATCTCCACCGCCTCCGCGTGCGCGCCCCGCTCCGCGGCCGCCCGAGCCGCCGCGATGTCGTCCATCGCCTCCACCCGGACGCGCTCCCGCTCGACCTCTGCGGAGCGTTCCGCGCTCACCGAGCGTAAGGGCCGCAGCACCACCGCGTCCTCGCCGACCACGTTAGTGTCTCGTCCAGTCGCCACGTCTCGGTAGGCGCACCTCACTTCGATAAGGTGGGTGACGTCGTCCGTGGCGCGCGCTCTTGGCACGTCCATGAACAGCAAGAAGCGCCTCTCCTCGTCCGCGTAGAGCTCACCGACGTCAACAGAGGCGGCGCGCCCGTCCCTATCGATATGGCTCTCGTAGCGGCCGGACTTGACCGCCTGGACGCGCACGCCCGTGTGCACGCACGTGATGTCAACGCGCAACTCCTGCACGGCGACCGAGAGGAGCCCCCCGATGCACTGCGCGAACCCGTCCTGAATGGCCGCCTCGTTCTCGATGAACGAGAACGTCCCGCCCGTGGCGTCGGCGATGGTGTGCATCGCCGCCGCGTCGTGGTCTTTGCCGAAGCCGAACGTGTGGACCGGCGCGGGCCGGTAGCTGGCGCCGGTGTGCATGAAGGAAGGCGGCACAAGCGCGTCGTAGTTGGCGTCACGGCCGTGGCCGCGTCTCGGCACGGTGTACGTGTCCTGCCCGTCCGAGAGAAGTATGACGCTAGCGACGGCGTTGCTGTACAGGCGTTCGTCGAGCACCCTGGCGGCCTTGCGGAGGGCCGCCCCGATGTTGGTGCCGCCGCCGGCCGAGAGGGACTCCACGGCGCGCTTCGCGAGGGCCTTCCCGACGTCCGACATGCGCGCGAGCCGCATAAGGCGGCTGGCGCCGGACGAGAAGGACACGACGCAGAGGCGGTCGCCGGGGCCGAGGTTGTCGATGACGAACCCCATGGCTTGCTTCAGCAGCGCCAGCTTGCTCCCCACCATGCTTCCGCTCACGTCGAGCACGGTCACCAGATCGAGAGGCGCGCGGCGCGCGGCGTCGGCCGCCGCGCCACCGACCCCGGGAGCCCTGGCGTGCACAAGGACGGCGAAGTTGTCGCGAGTCGCGTCCCTCGCGAGAGCCGAGTACTCGCAGTGCGTCTTGAGCACTACTGTTGATCCATTGGATGCTGCACTCGCACCGTGATGTTGGTCGCCGAGAGGCTGAGGCGGCCGGAGCACCGGGTCGTCGTCGTCGAACACGCGCGGCTCCATGGGACGGAAGAACGGCTGGTTCGGCACGGGAGATGCGTGCGGCTGCGGCGGCGGGTTCTTGAAACAGAAGGACGGCAGCTCGCGCCACCGGGCGTTGCAGAGCGGGCAGACGAGCCGGCCGCGCGCGACGCTCCCGGAGATGCAGTGGAAGTGGAACTGGTGGGAGCACTCCGCCGTGAAGACGGCCTGGCCGCTGCCGCTGCCGCGGCGCATCTCGCCATGGCAGAGTGCGCACGGACCGCTCTCCATTTCCGTGCTTGATTCTGAACGAAGGGGGAAAAAATGTCGTGACTTGTGAGTTTTTGACCAAGCTGACAACGACACAAAAGACACTGATTAGATAATGAATTCTTGTTGTTACCGCGTTCACGTACGCTCCGTGTTGAACACGATTTAAATTCCTAAACAAAGTCGTTGATTGCTGCTAATTAGTTTTGAAGAATCGACTGCTGCAATTTTTCTAATCCTGATTCTGTTGACTAAATAAGTGATTCTGAATCAGTTCATCAGTATAACATCCTGTTTATGTTTTCTTAGTAGGTCGTCTACAACCATGGATCGGAAAAGTAAGGAAAAATTCCTTTCATGCCTATAAAAAAGTTTAATCCTCTGCATGCCATTGAGTTTCTAATTTGTGCCCTTCCAATCCATACCACTTCCGTCAGCATGTTGTGTGTTGTTAAGTGGGCTGTGAAAAGACTCTTTTACCCTCCTCTTCCTCTCTACTTCTCTCATTTTTGTCGTCAGCGCATCTATAATAGTTTGTTTCTTAACTTTTAGTAAGAGAATAAGAAGAGAGAGTAATCAATCTAATAAAAAAAAATTCTAATGAATTGTTTCTTAAACTTGTATCTAATATTTTAATTTCTACTTTAATTACTACTAACAAAATAAGTTTTTAGGTAACAAGCAAATATTAAATAGTTATTTTGTTGTTTTTGTGTTTTAATATCAACAACTTGAGGTAGAGGAACTAATTGAAGCATGGATTACTAACTTGCCGCATGAAGAGGGATTTGCGTAGCGGTTCACTTTCTTTCTTTTCCCACAAATCAGAAAGGAATTTTTTTAAGGAATTAACCGGAATGCCCAATCCTCCCTCCCAATCACGATTAGGGCTCCAAATGCGATTAAGGATCGCAAAAATCAGTTCCCTAACCTGAACAGCGTCGCTGCCACACCACCACCGGAGCTTCTCCTCAAGTTGCGCCGCCGTTGGAAGTTGTCCTCAAAAACGCGCGGCGGTCAAAGCTCCTCCTCAGTTTGCGTCGTTGCTGGATGCCGTCTATGGCTCGCGCCGCCGCAAGCTTGTGCCATCCCAGTCGCGCGACCGCCGGAACCCATCGAGGCCAGGATTAGCGCAAGGATGGTTCGGGAGGACTCAACCACCGACCCATCTCCCGCGCGTCCAGCCTTGCGGTGGCGCGGTCGCACGTGCAAGATCGTCGGCTGGTGATGCGCAAGCTCCCGGCCAGCGGAGCACGGTCTCCCAACGGCGACGCGTGAGATCCAAGCGGCGGCTCACGAAGCAGCAGAACCAGGAGGATAGGGAGCCGCCGAAGGACGTAGAGGTGCCCAACGACCTCGCCGCGTTGGAATCGCCTGTCGACGCGGCGACTCGAAGGACGACAGTGGGAGATTGGGCCGTTCGGCCATGGGAGATGAGGGAACCGAGTAAGAAGTGGAGAGCAGGGGGCTGAGGCGTCAGGGTGAATGAGGAGGACGACGACGCTTCGGGAATGTGCTCCAAGTGTCGTCACGCGAACGAGATTAGATGTCCACGTGTCGCTCTCTGGTGGTTGCAAACAAGGGAGAGAGATAAGGGGTAGAAATGAAGAAGACAGGAGCTCCCTGACACGTGGACAAGGGGGCAATTTGGGCATATTGAAAATATCTAACAGCCTAACGGGTTAACGGTGATGGGCTAAACGAAAATAGTATGGAGTAATCAAACAAGAAGCTGTGGCACGTAGGGGATCAAACCTTTTTAGTGGTATAGAAGGGAACGAGGCAACTTTTAATGGTATGTAGGGAATTTTTTTCAAAAAGAAAAGAATTACATAGATTTGGAAATTTTAAAAAACAGCCAGTTTATGATTGTTGTGCTCTGTTGCGCTGGAAGTGAGAATTAGTTATGAAAATCTTCGTTACTTTTGGTAAGATTTTGATGCTATGACAAAAAAAAAGTTTTTGATGCTTTCAACTATTTTTTAAACTGAAGTAGAAAAATATAAGTGTATTAAAAGAGAAATTTTACGGTACATTCTACTAGTAAGTATATGGTGACAGTATAAATCAAATCTGATCATTGATTTACTAAAGGCATAATAGACTTTTCTTTATATTTATGTTATTTTTGTGATAGTATTATAAACTTTTTTAATTAGGATTGAAAATGTTACTCTTGTGACATGTGATATCCACATGGGTAATTACAATTCTACTTCTCTCAGAATTCTACTACTCATACTACCAGGTGTAGTATAACTAAATCATAACTAATCTGAACCATTGGATCAAAGAAAATTGATGACATATATTAAATTGAGTGTACCGTAAAAGAACACTTTAGAAAGGCACCGCAATAACAAACAAAACCAGAAACCTTAAACTACTAAAGCGCAAAAAATGTTCCTGTAAACCATTTGCGATCTTTTATGAGAAATTCAAGCCTTCTACTTTTGATATCTGATCATAGGATCCTCCAAGTCCGAGAGTACCGTTGTTGACATTGCAATCTGTTGTCAACCTCCAAAGTATTCACTTGCAATTGTAATGTACGGTTCTGGAATCTGGAGTGGTGGAGAACCACCACCAACGTTGCCATGTTAATATGACGGGAATTGCTATTTTTCAGATGACTGAAAACTTCTTATCTATCAGTGAATTTTACTCATTGTTCGTTTGATGTGGAGATTCGTGCTTCGATTTTACTCACCGTTGGATTCATGTGGAGATTCGTGCTCCGACTAGGATCATCATTCTCCTCTCTAGCGCCACCGTCTCCCACCACCACCACCGGATTAGGGCTTGGTTTCACCGCTCTGCAACCCCGAGCTTAGAGGGAGGGAGGGGGTGGCGGAAGCACGGCGATGGGAGGCGGCGGCGGCGCAGCCTCGGTTGCGGGACGTGGGAGGGAGGTGAGCGACGGTGGCGGGTGGGTCGATGAGCTCGAACGATGGGCGGCGGGAGGCGGTGTCAGATCCAGTGGCTCACCGCTGGAGACAACGAAGGTAGTTGGCAATGAGGGGAGGTGGAGGCAGGGTGGCGCCAGTAGCCACACCTAGTGGGGGAAGCGCCGACGGGAAGGGCATGCCAGCGCAAGAGGCATAGCGGTGGCTATGGAGGGGGGGTTGTGGTGCACAAATCTTGAAGTCGTCCATTCGAATCAAATTGGGCCGAAAGGACTAAAAATTATGGAATTTTTTGCATTTCTGACCCTGTAGCTTGTTTTAATTTCAAAAGTAGCTCTCTTCCACCATAATTAGCAAAAGTAGTCTCTACACAGTGCTCCTACCACGGATACCGGGTGCGGTAGGGATCTACCCCGTCCCTAACGCGGCAGGTCACCTGCCCCTACGACGAAGTGCGGAAGGCTCTTGCTTTGTTTGCCACTGCATATTTGGCCCTTGCAAAGGTTGCCTTGCCCTTGTAATGCAAAAGCCTACATCATGACTTTATCAGTGTTTTTTGCTGAACTACCCTCGACCTTTTTGCATCGACTTTCATCACTCACGCGCTTCTTATCAGTTTCTCCCTGTGGTTGTCTTCTCTCATACACGGAGTGAGCCTCGAGTTCTCCGTCAGTCTATCCACACAATAATGCTTACATTTAGACACCATCGTTTGAGCATAAATTTGATCAAACCTCCTGGTCGCACTAATATGCATAACTTCATACCACCATGATTAGTCTATGCGGAATTTTTTCAAGAGTTCTCTCGATGGTAGATGAACAAGACTTCAATGTGTATGTGTGCATACGCACTATTACATCGAATGCTCAAATCTCGGCAGAGAAGAGCACCATCACGAGTGCACAGTGTATCTTTAGCGATGCTGTGCATATGCCGCCATGGTGTGCCGAACGCATCATCCAAGAGCTTACTGAAATTCGAAGCAAGGAAATACCAGCCCGCAAGACCCAGGCCCGCCCATAAAGGCTTTGGAGGTGCCACGGCCCATTAGCACTGCAGGTCCGGCCCGAAAGAGGCCTAAAGGCTACCCTGACCCGGCCCACTCGCTCCCCTGAGCCGTTGCTTCCGTTGGGTTGGGACGCAACGAGCTCCACCCACGACCACGAGGTCACCCACCACCGCACGCACCGCTCAAAGCTCGCAGCCTGAGAGAAGAACGCAGCCATGGATTGGTCAAGATTGCCGGATGATCTCGTAGGTCTTGTGGCGACGTCTGGTCGCCTCGCGGTACAGGACCTGCGCCCCATGAGGGATGCGTGCAGAGGGTGGCGCGATGCCTTACCGGTGGGCAGTAGCTCGCCGTGTGGCGTACCCACGTCTAACTAGTTCTCTCTAACTCATTAGGTGTGTGATTATATAGATTTATGTATAAACGGACATGATGGGGGAGCTCATTTTCGATCTATAAGTTGGTAACGGTTTCTAACAGGATATAGTGACTCACGAATACACATAAAGATCATATCGGATAAATCTTTATAAAGCTTATGTGCTGATCCATTTGTCTCACGATACCAGATCGAACTCAAGACGAGATGTGTGTTATCCTATGATAACTTGATCCTTCACTCGATCTTGTAATAGATTACTTAGTTGTAGTTGACTCCTCAACCATATTCGACATGATCATGCACTTTCTTAATCCAATCACATCGAGGACCCTAAGAGATATCTCTCTCGTTGAGGGGGACAAATTCTATTCTTCGTATGTTTCATAGTAAACCCAAAACTACATTTATGATTATCCGTTTACAGAGTAACGTTTGATAACCCTTAAGTAAACTATTACACATGTAGGAAACCTTGACGACCTCAGGTCTAAGGATCTCACAGACAAATCAACTGATGACACTTAAGAATATAACAATTCTCGCGGTGTCTCAAAACAAGTCAATTCAACACTATATTCTCAAATATATGTTCACATTATTGATTTGATATCACATATTCATGATCCGTAAAACGTGATTATCAATCAATACATATGTTGATCCATAAATCATAAGTGTCTCACATAATAACATAAAATCAGTGATGTTTAAGATGACATTATAAATATAAATAGAGAGTTTCACAAATAAATAATATATTTGCCAATCAATATAAATGATATTTCATTTCAGAGATAAAATAGTATATTATTCAAAAATTTATAAAAATAAAAGTGATACAATCATCTCTATAATTACCTACGCGCTATAATTAGCTACATGATATATCACTAACCGGGATCACATCTAGGCGATATCGGTGCTGGGGGATCTCGTTCCTGTGCAGGCATGGATCCTCCAGAGAGCTTGTGTTTGGGGAGTTCGAGGGGATTGCTCGCCATGTGGAATCTCGACGATGAGCTTTTCTTGCACCGGCCACTCGGCGGCGAGCAGGAAAGGATGCCGCCGCGGCCCAACGGGATGGTTCCCCCCAAAGAGTTTTGGGCCTTGACGAGGTACACCATCTTCGGGCCTGTACTGCACCTTCTCAACGAGGACGTCGGCGAGCGGGTGTTGGCTGAAAGATTCGATCTTGGCAGGGTGAGAACGGCAGAGTTTGATCTTCATACCGTGACTACCGTCTACGCTGCGCCGCAGAGGCGAGGGGTTTGGGGAGGAGAGCCGCCATTGGTGCGGTGCGCCCGTGCGTGCAATCTAAGGGGATTTTTGGGTTTTAGGCTTGGGTTCGAGGATGAAAACCCCTCCGCCTGTGTGACCTGTCCATCTGTGCGAGGATTCGTTTGAATATACTGTGATCCTATCTAATTTTTCAAATTGACTCGGAATTTAAAATAGAATCTCTTTTAGTCTGAAGGAATTGGTTCCTATCTAAACAAGCTCTAAGTATAACTCGTCACCTTAATCCACGTCATCGTCATATTAGCCAAAACCATCTTAGATTCGGATTAAGATTGTATTTTGCTCCGGTATTGATATTTAAAGGTTGTGTTTCAAACAGTTTAACAGTTCGATGTTAAAAATTGGAGTCGAGCGATAGTTGGATTGAAAAGTGGAATTTTTCCTGATTTTAATTAGCTATACTTTGCTGCAACATGTAAGATCTCAAGCATCCGTTCGCGTGTGTAATAAAAAAGGACGGATGAAAAGGACATAGGCCGATAGGCGTAGCCTCTTGAACAGTAATGTGAAATTGGGTCCATTTCATGACATTAAACTTTTTTGGCCAATGATGGAGACAAAAGAGTTGATTTGGGCAGATTTTGTTTGTTTGAAACATGAACATAGCAGAAGTTTCAACTCTTCAGTTTGAGTAGCGACTCATAAAAATGTACAGAGTTCTGATGCATCTGTGATTCTTTACAGAGTGGACGGGCAAAACTTTAACCGCTAGTGAGGCATATATATAGTATCCTGCTACCTCTGGCTGTTCAAAGTTTACATCTGAAGTAGATAATAGCTCTTCAGGACAAAAACAGTCCTAAATTGTTTTGTGCATACAGCTAAAATGTACCAACTATTTACAGGGAAAACATACAAAACTTTTCAAGTCAGCCGCGCGTAGTGCGAGCTTTGTGTGCTAGCCATATTCGAACTGTACGGTCATCACTTGCAGAAGCCAACATATGTGGCTTAGCAGGGTTCCAGCTTACACCATTGACAGTCATTGAGTGCCCATACAAGACCTTTATCGGCGTTTCAAGGTGCCTTTGCCAAATGTAGACCTGCCCATTACTTCTACACATTAGCAAAAGGAAAAGGCTCAACAAGAACAAGATTCCAGATTTAAGTTATTTCAATTTAATTCATATTCATTATTCAAAGTTGGATGTTTGTATCATGCATTTCTGTAAATAAAGTTACGCAACAGGTGAACTTGAACATCAATCTAATTATTCACACAAGATTACCCTGATTTGTTTACAGTAGGCTGCTGCTTGTACATTGGTACATGCCAACCAATGTGAAGTCTGTGCTTCCTCTAGTTCATATAAACTACCAACCACATTGCTGAACTAGCAACTACAAACCAAAGTCATGCAGTCAGCTTAGTAGGAATACCTTCAGCATTACTGGTATTTCAGGTACAGCTGAACTCCATTTGTGGTTTTGTGCCATGTTAAAGAGGTTACATGGACATAATTAGTTAGCCTGCAATGTTTACCATAGTTCCTAACAGAAAAGGCACAGTGCAAGAGCATCAAACCACCAGGCGCATGGTGCTGCTTTATACTAGTTAGCTAATATATGTCATCCCTTGTTCCCGCCTATGGGGTCATGCGTGGGATGTTGGTTATATTGCATATGTGTGTCCGATCATGGAATTTAGGCAAGAAGTTAAAAGGGAAAAATGGAGATAGCTAAGATTTTCTTCAAAGGCAAGATTAAATTCGAAATTATACCTGTGAATCCTCACTGCCACTAGCAATGAACAAAGAGTCCGATCCCCCAAAGCAAGATCTAATCACAAACTTTCCTTGTTTGTGCCCCTTGAATTTATCCGGCACAGTAGAACTTTCATTTAAATTCCACAAATGAATTTCCTGGCTATTAAGGTTGACAATCATCGACCGTCCATCACCTGAGAGAGAAAGAGATGAAATCGTCTGTTGCTCAGGAATTCTCCATTCCCGCCCCTTTGGAAGTTCTCGGATCCAGATTTCGTTAGAACATACACAGATTAGATGTTGGCCATCAGGTGTCACAGCAATATCACTGACTTTAGGTATTCTCTCGCCAGCCCACACTTCCAGTTCTTGACCTTCTAGGTCACAAGTGAAGATCCTATTTGGAGAACTTTCAGGTTCAGAACTGGCACACACTATTTTCTCTGAATTAGGAAACCATGCACATGAAGTGATGATGTGGTGCACTGAAGCCCCGAATTTAACACTGCATTCACCAGTATCAACATTCCACAGTTTTAAAGATTCTCCATTACCACAAGTGAGCAGCATTCTGTTGTTTGGGCTCCAGGCAACAAAGGAAATAGGATTTTGGTGACCCTCGAGGCAGTGCTTCTTGGTTAATGTGTCATCTTCTTCCACCTAAAATCCTCTCTGGGGGTTAGATATGACAAGAATTTGAAGTTGTAATACAAGGAAAGAAATTAACATATACATTGAGTAAACAGAAAAATTGATTTAGATGAAAACATGTGCTTTTAGCAAAAGGGTAGTCAAAGAATCCATATTATGAGTCAACCTTGATACCTTTAGAAGAGCTATAAAAAAATCATTAAAATTCAAAAGGGTGCATTCTCATAACCTCACACCTCATAGTGTTTACAACACCTAATAAAAAAATGTATTTTTCAATTTACATACTTACATCTTCATCTCCCCTCCAGCTTAGAATATACGGCATCAATGATGATTAACAAAAGACGAACATTAGCAATGCTGCTAGGATTCTAGCACATCTTACAATGTGTACAAGAGAACTATCAAGTGTCATCAACTTCTTAACTCAAGATGTACAGACAAATTTTGTCCACGCACCCCTTGTACAAATGAAGTTCAATTAGCATAAATAGACCAGCAGAAAGGATCTTTCATGAGCCCCACAGATCAACTTTATTAACTTCTGCATGAACTTAAGTGCGTAATTCTACACTGACAGGAAAGACTCCTTTAAGTATAATATTCCCAAGTATCATGAAAGATCCAGTTAAAATGAAGCATATGAGCAAACCAGAAACAAGACCAAGATCTCACATGAGAAGCATGATCTTCCCAAGCTCAGGTTTTGTATCACTATTCAGTTGAATATAGTTCCATCTGCCTATCATTGCATCAAAATTGGAAGACAAGGTGACCGTTAATAATTTGAAGAGAGGTATTATGGTAATATGCACAAGAAAACAATATGATTTTTTTTCGAAAGAGAAGAAAACAATATGATGAATTATGGGGATATGTTACCAGAGTTTGGCAGACAAAGCCCTTAAGAAGGCAGTCAAATTGTCGAAGTATGAACCAAGAAATTTACTCCTATTTGTAGTTTTGGATATTGACATGGTCTCCAATATTTAACTTTGACCGTTAATTTTTATAGTAATATATTAGAAATAAAATAAAAAAATACTATACTATGAAAGGATTTTTCATGACAAATACAACAGGATCATTTTCACAGGATTAGTCTAAAATAATCTCGCACAGATTAGTGGTAAAGTTAGAGAAGTTTGGATGGAGGGAGTAGTATGTTTGCAACACAAATATATACATGTGATTGGATATCTAGAAAGAACCTGTGTGAATATTTAAACAAAAATATTTTCAATAAGGTCTTGAAAGCGGAAATAAGATCTGTGATTCAAATAAAGTCAAATTAGCAATACAACCTAAAATAGATAGGCTAAAAATAGTCAAATAGATCAACTCTTATATGTAACATTATAACATGGATTGTACAATAAGAATTTAAGATCCACTAGAAAATGGAAATAAAGCAAAGAAGACGAGAGACAATGAAGGAAAATGCTAGAAAACTACAGAGAAAATACTAAAAGAAATATTCTCCTCACCATTCCATTTCACCTCTTTTCTTTTCCCTAGATACAGCATTACATAGGAAACAAACTTTGGTTATTGTAGAGTAAATTCACATCCCTCTCCTATACTCGGCTCTACATGAGTTATGCCAAATGAGGAAAATAGCTATCATGTGGAGTTCACCGACGGCCATAGTTTTTAAAACCAGACTGGCGGTCTAACTGAAAAAAAAAGGGACCGGAGCCTGGCCCGTTCCAGTTGCCTCTACAGACCGTTTTGCTAAAAACAGGTGGAAAAAGTATTTTATTCAGGTGATGAGAACAGGATTTGAATTTGGGACGTGCACCATCCAGTGCGAACGAGCGTTAAGGCCCAAAACCAACTGGGCTACGTCTTCTTTGTTGCCAACGTGGGAACTAAAGCCTATGTGACCTTTATATAGAGGCATACAAATAGAAAATGAGCTAATTTTAATTCGGAAAAGATTTACATATAATATTTTTGAACCATGGTTTGACCGTTTGACCAGGCGGATGGTCTAGCAAAGCTGCTAATGTCTACTCCACGACGGTCTAGCAAAACTGCTAATGTCTACTCCATGACGGTCTAACCTTTTAAAACATCAAACCACACTTGATTTGCGAAATTTCTCAACTTATAAGGATGGCATGGCCAACACGCTAAGTGACTAGGCACATACTATGAGCCAAAGCACAAACGAGAGAATGATGAATATTTTTCCTATTCATTTTCTTCTCTGATACGCTCTCCACCTAAACAGACTATGTGCTTTGGTACGGACATATTGTAGTTATCCAAATGGTTTTTTCTCCAGCTGTTGGTACAGTTAATCAGTAAAAGGCGCTACTACTTGTTAAGAGTGCACATTCTCTCTCTTCTCTCTCTCTCTCTCTCTGGCCCATGTAGCCCATGTGGCCCATGTAACAATATCTATATATATCCTCTCAATTAATGAATAAGCTACACAGTTGTGAATAGCAAAATCACTCTCCCATATTTCTAACATGGTATCAGAGCACAGTTCATCCAAACCCTAACACTATTTTCCTCCTCAAACCCATCTAACTCCTCTGCTCTATGCTCTGCTCAGGCCGGCAGGCCCTGAGCCGCCGCTACTCCGGCGCCTTTGAGCTGCCGCCTCCTAGGCTTCTTCCCCTTCTCCTCCGAGCAGAGAAGCCGCCGCCGATGCCGGATCCACGTCGCCTCTACCTCCCCAACGCGGCGATGTCAGATTCCTCCTCCCTGCCGGCCGCCGTCACTTCCCCCTGCATCTCCATCCTCTAGTCCAGGTTCCGCTGTTGCTTCCCCCTCCCCTTAGTCTCTCTCCAGTGTGAAAGCCACCTCTGCTCCCCCCTCCCCATAGGCAGGCTAGGCAAGGTGAGGCAGTGGCATGACCCCCCTGACCGCCTTACTGCTTAAGCGACACTTTAATAACCATGATCTACAAATTAGTTAATTTCCGAATTCTAGAATTGAAGGACCTCCTTGAAGAAATTTTATCAATCACGCAAACAGTTTTAGGCAACAATTGGCCAAACATATTTGTAACAACGGTATCTGACAGACTCAATGGTGTGTTCAACTTCTATTCATAATCACATTCAGCACATCCAAAGAGTGTCCATAATACAGTTGTGTCGCAATTGTAACTATAATGCTTAAGTTTAGGCAATAGGCAGTACTCCAAGAGTTCAACTGAAAGAGTATCATAGTATAAGTAGTACCAAATGCACTCAGCGCAAAGCGTATCTGCAACTCAGGGAGTTTGGAGTGAGCTCTGTACTGCTAAGTTTAGGCAATGCTCCAACAGTTCAATATTAGTATCAGAGTGAGACAATACATTCACTGTATTTGTTGTTCACTGATGTCAAGTTTAGCCATGAGCACAGCAATCAGACTATGTTTACTGTGGCATGAGTCTGAAGGTTGTGGTTCGGAAGTAGGTAAAATGGTAAGATTTTATATAATCAACAACGAGCTGACTTCTAAACCACCAGGATAACAAGATAAAGTTGTGATATCATTTACTTGAACAACACAACACATAACCTTTTCAGGTCACTGCTTGGGTGTGTAAAACCATACCTTCCATATGATGGCCGTACAATCACTTGAAGATGATGCCAAGTAGTTTCCATCATTTGAGAACCTTACAAACCAAACTTCATTCTTATGATCACATAATATCTGCAAATAGGCATGGAAGTGTCAAATATCCAACTTTGCAATACAGCCCCAGTCCCAAAGCAAGAAACCTGTTCAGTGCTATACATTCCTGAAAGAATACATAAAGGAGTGTACCTGAATAGTCATCCCCTTTTGACAAAAAAATAAAAATAACATTGAGTATCTTTATTTTTAAATATCTTAAGCCATAATTAATTCATTTAGGATTTAGCAATTGTTGAAAATCCACAGGAAACCTCAACCAACAATAAGTTTAATGTGAATTAACACGGTTGCTATGCTAAGTGTGATACAAGCAGATGAAACACAGCTTGAAAACAAAAGTAGAAAATAATGCTTTGACCTATGCTGTTTACAATGCTTAAAAAAAACAGTGTTCAGGCGTAAAGATTCTAAAATGATCCAAATCCCTGCCTCACTGGAGGACAAGAATACACAATATTTTTTAAGATTAACAATTCCCAGTTGCATGATAATTCTATAGTTCCAAAAGGCAGCACGCACAGGGATGACGCTGCAGATATAGCGAACATGATACACAAGAAATTTAAAGCACTGAGATAAATGCCATACTGAAGTGCGTTCTGAAAACTAGCCAGAAGAATACCCAGTATTCAAAATTGTACATTGATAACTGGCATGCCTTGATAACTCTAGTTTCTGAGTTTGGCAGCTTTGATTTCACATTCTTATAAACATTATAAGCTAGGACATTTGTTGGGAAACTGATAAAACGAACCGACAATTTCCGAAACTCCCACCTGCGCACACTTGGAAGGGATCTGCTCTTCATGGCACTTATGATCCTCAAACAGAGTGACCTCATCTGGCAAATTGTGATATATGCACGACGCAACCTGCTGAATAACCGCACTCTCCACCAAATGCTCAAGCCGCCCGCTTGGCACATGGAACCATGGCGGCAATGCCTCAACCAAATCCAAGAAAAGCCTAATCCTCCACTCAACCACGGCCTCTGGCGCAACCGCCCCCTCGCACGAGACCATTGCGCACGCCAGCCAGTGCACACACCTCCGGTCAATGCCGAGAGGGGCAATCCGGTGCCAGAGCACCTCCCTCGCCAGCCGTACCCCAGCGTCGCCAATTCCCAGCAGCTCCAAGAAGTGCCCTCTCCACACCAGAAACTCAGCAACCGCGCGGTCCCTGTCGCCAATGCCCTTAAGCGAGCCAATAGTCGCCACGCACGCGTCCCACCGGCCAGACATTACGTCGAGCAGGAGGCGGTCGTGCTCCGGGGGGTACAGTGGCACGCCGGACTCGGCCTCGAGCGCGGCGGCCGCCTTCCGGTAGCCGAGGGAGTACAGAGACTGTGCGATGACCCGTACCAGCTCCTCGCGGTCGACGAGGCGGCGCGGGGTCGGCCCGGTCTGGGTCGCGGCATGGGAGACAGAGCTCTCGGGCAGGTCCATGGACGCGCCGGATTCGCCAGCTTGAGGGATTTTACGCCCCAAGCAGTGGCCAAACCCCAAAAATCTGGGCTTTGGAGGCGAAAAGATCAGTTTTTCGAGGGAAATTCGTGGATTTGGGGAAAACTGTCGGATCAAACAGCCGGAAAATGAACAAAATTTCTGCTCTTCCGAGGGACTCGATAAGAACAGTTGGAAAATGATCAAAATTTGCGCACTCGCGGACAGAAAATGGTAGGGACAACTCAAAATTTGGAGAGTTTCTTGGTGTATTTACGCTATTTTGGAAGAGGTGGTGTGGATTAAGAAATGATCAAAAATCGATGGGGCTTTCGGCTTTCCTCCCCGGATCTGTGGGCGAAAACAGGTGGACAATTTTGGGGATGGAATTCACGGCTCGGACCTTCTGACGGTGGCTTTCGAACAGGTGGTCTCCACGGTCCCACCGTTCGTGTGCGCTGGAGATATCTGCGCCGTCCGTTTAATAGTGTAGTTGAATCTGAACCGCTCGAGGTCTCCTGGATCAGGATAGGATCGGTGTTGGTGTCTCGATTTTTTTTTTCAATAATATGTTTTTAAATTTTTTTTACAAAACTATGTAGCTGTCTTAAAAAAATTACAAAAATAGATCCCTGTCGCCAGTTCATTCAGCGATAGCTCTATCACCAGTTGAATGGCGACACGAACTCGCTTTTTCCGCCGCCATTCAACTGCGATAGAATCTAGAATTTTAAATATAATAAATAAACTTCAAAAATTATAAAATGTTTTGTGGAGCTTTCTGATACAATGCTCTTGCTTGTGTAATTTTTTCATAATTTTATCTCTTCTTAATTTGTCTCCAAAATTTATTTAATTATATAATTTGTAGGAATTTTTACATATACCAAATGAGGTTCAAAAATTAGGAAATTTTTTGTGAACGCTTTTTACATAGTATAATTGTTTGTGTAGTTTTTACAGAATTTTATATGATCTGAAATTGTCTAAACAATTCTTAATTTAGGTTTTTGATGTAGTGTACTTATTATGTAAACCGTTAATTTTAGAGATAATTTCAGAACATAAAAAATTCTAGAAAAATTAAAAAAACGAGTACACTATGTCATAAGAGTTTTCAAAAAAAAATTATAATTTTTAGACCTTATTTGGTATATGTAAAAATTTCTACAAATGGTATACTTAAATAAATTGTGGAGACAAATTCAGAATGTATAAAATTATGAAACAATTACATAAACAAGAAAATTGTATCGGGAAGCTCCACAAAATATTTCGTAATTTTTTGAGTTTATTTAATATATTTAAAAATTTCTAGATTCTTGTCGCCAGTTGAACTAGCGACAGGAACCTGCCTGCACTATTCAGGGTTCCTGTCGCCAGTTTAACCGGCGATAGGATCCTGTCGCCATATGAACTGGCGACAGTGATCTATTTTTGCAATTTTTGGAGACGACTACCTAGTTTTGTAAAAAAAATTTAAAAAAATATTATTTCAAAAAAAAATTCTTGGGGTCTCGAGCTGTTTTTTCCTTCTTGGACATTCGTCAGGCGATGAGACTGGAACCCTCCAACGTTCTGAGGCTAAGCACGGAGAGTTAAATTGAAGGCAGTCGGAAGTTCTCCCTTGAAAACGAACCCATGGACTATTGAGGAAGAAGAGGAGTTGGGAGGAAGACGGGGGAGTTGGGACGATGGTCAATTGAGATCTAAAAATGGCATATCCTCACGAATTTCACTAGGCACGGTTACAAATTATCAATTAAATGGTGAGTGACGGCGTATTACAAGTGCCAGCGAACGATAGTAGCAAATACGGAGTACTCGATTCCACTGACAAACAAAACCAACAGTCTCACGCCGAACTCCATCCGAACCTCAGCTGCGGAGCGTGATGGCGCGCCTGCGCACGAGCGGCGCACCGCCGCGAGCCCGGCGCGCTCATCCATTCCACGAACTCGCGAACCGCACAAGTTGTCCTACCGACCGCCGGGACCCATCCGCAGCGTGAACGCCACCATCCGCCGCCCCTCCTCAGCGCGCTCTGCGGCCTTGGCCACTACCTGGTCGTACGTCGCCTCGTCATCCAACGGCACCGCATTCTGTCCGCCCAGGCCGATCCCTACCTCACGGGCCGCCGAGGCCACCTGCCACACCAAGGTGTCGGGACGGCACTGTGCTCCCTGCGGCAGCTCCGACTCGTGGTCACGCTTCTCGACGCACGTGAAATTTAGCACGGCACCGTGACGGGTTGGCAGTGGCAGAGCTAAGATTTCACAACATTTTGGATCCAAAACTAAGGTGCTATAAATCTATAACTAATGTCGAATACTATCAACACTTAAGCATAACAAAAGTACAACACAAATATACAATCGAAATAAAATTTGAATTCTATGTTTAACGATACGACAAAATAGATAAAACATTAGAAAAAAAAATAAGAATATAACATACCACTAGCACGAGGTAATTTCAGCTTAATTAACAAAGATTTAGTTCATTTGAGCCTATTATATCTTTATCAACAATAGTACAAGAACTAGAAACTGTAAAGATGAAATTGCATATGTAAATTAAGGACACTAGACCACAACGTTATTTTTAATGCAAATTATGAAATAAGAATGTAACATCATGTATTTCTAATTCTAGTACATCAAATATTCAAAATGATTATGCGGATTATTGAGGAAGAAGAGGAGTTGGGAGGAAGACGGGGGAGTTGGGACGATGGTCAATTGAAATCTAAAAATAGCATATCCTCAGGAATTTCGCTAGGCACGGTTACAAATTATCAATTACATGGTGAGTGACGGCATATTACAAGTGCCAGCGAACGAAAGTGGCAAATACGGAGTACTAGATTCCACTGACAAACAAAGCCAACAGTCCCACGCCGAACTCCATCCGAGCCTCAGCTGCGGAGCGTGACAGCGGCCTTGTGCACGAGCGGCACCGCCCCCTGCGCGGCGCCGAGCGCCTCTGTCAGATCCCGATTTGGAGCTGACGGAAATGGGGAAAGTATAAGAACGAAAATTACAACTAAGAACTAGCTAAAAGTTTGGAATAATGGCATTGATGCCTTTCTCATTCCATTTTCGAGGTTTATAAGAGTACGAAATGACCAAAGGGTAAAATCAAGATTACAACTCCATTTCTCGCGAGATTCACTGTTCACGATAAATTGAAACTGGTAAACGAAAACAGCAAATATTTTGATACATTCCAACCGTGGATCTTATATCCAACCGGTATTGGTAGATCTGGACCGTCCGTCTTCATTAAGACTCATCTTCCTCCAGCGCTCGGCTTGTTTCACTCTGAACTTTCTTCAGTCGCAGGATTACAGGTTCTGACAGTGCCTCCCTCTAAACCTTCAACTTGTCCTCAAGTTACAGAGTCTAGGAACCATGATCTAACAGTTTTGGAATAAAACTCAGGAAAAGTAGCCCTGATGAAGTCAGCATCTTCCCATGACACACTCTCTGGTGGTAAATTGATCCATTGAACTAGCCATTGAGTTACCAGCATTTTATTTCTGGGCGGAGATCTTGTCTCCAACACTTGCATTGGTTCAGTTTTGATCCTCCCATCTTTGCCAACCAAGGGTAATTCAATACTCGGTACTGCATTGGCTCCGACATGCTTTTTAAGTTGACTTACATGAAAGACAAGATGTATGCCCACACCTTCAGGTAATTGTAATCGGTAAGCAACCTTACCCACTCTCTGCATAACTCTAAAGGGTCCATAAAATCTGCTAGTGAGTTTCAGAGATTATCTAAATCCAAAGGCTGCGGTTCGGTATGGTTGCATCTTCAAATAAACCATATCCCCCACCATGAACTCCCTTTCACTTCTATTAAGGTCAGCATATTTCTTCATTCTGGACTGAGCTTGAGCCAAATTTTCCTTCAGTCTTCGCAGCATCTCTTGCTTCTCCTCCAGAAAGTTCCTAGCCTCATCATCCTCAGGACCAGGGACTGCTAGTTCATTTATCAATGGTGGAGGAAATCCATACAAGGCCTGAAATGGTGATACCTTCAATGAAGCATGAAAGGTAGAGTTATACCACCATTTTGACAGGGATAACCAAGATAACCACTTTCTAGGTTCTTGAAATGCCATGCATCTCGGATAGGATTCCACACATTGGTTAACCCTCTCTGTCTATCCATCAGATTGGGGATGGTATGCAGTGCTAAACCTTAATTGCACTTTCAAGGATTTAAATAATTCCTGCCATAACTTGCTAGTGAATATCCTGTCCCTGTCAGACACAATTGCTATTAGAAATCCATGAAGCTCGAACACATTGTCAATGAATGCTTGAGTGACTGTCTAAACTGAGTAAGGATGAGAGAGTGGGATAAAATGTGCAAACTTAGTAAATCTGTCACCACTAAAAATATTACCTCCTTCCCTTTTGAATTGGGCATCCCTTCAATGAAATCCATTGATATATGGGTCCATGCCATGTCAGGAACCGGCGATGGATCTAATAGGCCTGGGTAATGACAATGCTCATATTTTGATCGTTGACACACAACACATTCTTGGACAAATACATGAATCTCCTTCTTCATCCCAGGCCAATAGAAGAGGCTCTTAATCCTCTGATATGTTGCTACTCTGCCTGAGTGACCTCCAACCGCAGATGTGTGTAAGGAGCTGATAATATTTTGTCTCAATTCAATGTCATTGCCAACATAGATCCTCCCTTTGTACCTCAATACTCCAGAATGATAGGTATAACCAGATTCGGGATTTGGGGTTAAGGCCAACTGCTCCCTCAATTCCTTGCAATGGGCATCATGCTGATAACTACTCTCCACTAATTCCATCCAAGTGGGTACAACCATATGTATCGCCATCACAATGGGAGTATCCTTCCTTGATTGAGCATCTGCTACTCTATTCTCCTTTCCTTTCTTGTATTCTATGGCATAGTTGAACTCCAACAATTTTAACATCAACTTATGTTGTATCCCCTCAGAAACTTTCTGATCTGTCATGAACTTGAGACTCTGCTAATCTGTTTTGATTAGCAATTGACCACCCAAAAAGTAATGCCGCCACCTTTTAAGGGCTTCAAGAATTGCCATAGCCTCTTTGTCATAAGTGGACAAAGCCGAGGATCTCACTCCCAAGGTTTGACTAAAATAGGCTATAGGTCTCCCCCTCTGCATCAAGACTCCCTCGATTCCAGACCCACTAGCATCAGTCTCCACTGTAAAGACTTCAGTAAAGTTTGGTAATGTCAACACTGGAGAGGTGATCAACCCAGTCTTCAGCTTTTCGAAAGCCTCATTTTGTAACTCTTTCCAGTCAAAACTTTCTTTCTTTTGCATGTCATGTAATGGTCTGCAAATAAGCCCATAATTCTTGACAAATCTTCTGTAATAACCGGCCATTCCCAGAAAACTCCTTAATTGGGATACATCCTTGGGTATTGGCCAATCCTTGATTGCACTAATCTTATTAGGATCAGTGGCTACTCCTTCTCTAGAAACCACATGCCCTAAATATACAACTTGGGGGGTGGCAATCACACATTTACTTAGTTTAGCATAGAGCTGATGCTATCTAAGCAATTCTAACACTACAGTGAGGTGTTGTAGGTGTTCTTTGTCATCTCTACTATAGACAAGAATGTCATCAAAGAAAACTAATATGAACTTCCTCAAGTATTTGGCAAAAACATTGCTCATCAATGATTGAAAGGTTGCAGGGGCATTTGTTAAGCCAAAGGGCATGACAAGATATTCATAATGGCCTAAATATGTTTTGAATGTAGTTTTTGAAATGTCACCTTCTCTCATCCTGATTTGGTGGTACCCTGATCTCAGGTCCAACTTACTGAAAATGGTCGCCCCATATAACTCATCAAGCAGATCTTCAATAACTGGTATTGGATATTTGTTCTTAACAGTCTGGGAGTTCAATTTCCTATAATCAATACATAACCTCCACGACCCAACTTTCTTCTTAACTAGAATTGCTGGCGAGGCATACGGGCTGTCAGAAGGTCTGATGATAGCAGATTCCAACATTCCCTGAATTTGTCGATCCATCTCATCTTTTTGCTGATGTGGTACCCTGTGAGGTCTTATGTTGGGAGGATCCACCCCTTCTTTCATGGGAATATGGTGATCACAACTTCTTTCCGGTGGTGATCCTTGAGGTTCCCGAAAAACATCATCATACCTCTGGAGCAGTTCTTGATAAGAGGGTGGTATTCTTTTGGCATCTTCCTTTTCTTCCTGGTCTTGTAATTCTATCACATATCTAGAAACCCCTTCATTGTGACTTATTAAGTGTATGGTAGTTCAAGAACTCCAGTGGCTAGGTTGGGTATGCTCTTCCAAATTCATTTCTGCTTTCCCTTCTTTCATAATGGACAACTTCTGCTTTTTGAGGTCTAAGTTTATAGGGATGTGTCTATATATACAATCGCATCCCAACACTACATCATACACTTTTAACTCAAGTACCTTGAAAGAGTAATTAAAAACTTGTCCATTAATTAAATATTCAGATTCAAAGTGTATGAGCTCCACCATGATTACTCCTCCCCGCATCGTGACCTTTGTAAGGAATTACTCAACCTTGCAAGCGCTTTGAGGACAAACTTCAAATCAATGAATGTATGGGCACCGCTACTATCCAAAAGTGCTACTCCTCTCCTCCCCGCTATGCATACAATGAGTGTATAAGTTGTAGTCGACTCAACCCTTGTACCGCATGGATGGAAATCTGCATCAAGTGTTTTTCACTTCTGGCTAGAGAGTGATTCTTCTTTAGCTTCCGTGGGTTCCCATCGACTCTTCAATTTGTCTGGTTATCTTCAACCTCTTCAAAACCATCAAATTCACATTTTGATATTGCTTACATCTATGCCCAGAAACCACTTACCCTCACAATATTTGCAAACTCCAGAACAAATGGAGCTTGGGTCTTGTTTTCCACTTCCTTCTTACGTGTTTTGGCTCGCTTGAAATTTATTCTTGTTTATATTGGCAATGTAACCTCCTCTTTGTCGCCCAACACGCATCTGTATCCCCTTCCCGGTTACACTCCAATTCCCTTCTCCATACCCTTAGCCATCCAAAGAGGCTTCACATAATACTTGTGGCTTTAAAGGTTTCAAATAGTGCTTGATCTCCTGCCTCAAACCATTCACAAAACATTTTACAAAGAATTGCTCATTTTGTAGTGGATTTTCACTCTTGTATACTGCCATAAGCTCTTCAAACTTGTCAATATACTAAGATATGCTCAAATTGTATTGCTTCACCGAATGAAATTTTTCCAACACTTCATATCCATTATATTGTGCAAACCTATCACATATCAATCTGCAAAAATTTGGCCAGGGTGGAGGATTCCATAACATACCCGTACTTCTAAGCCAATTGTCTGCTCTCCCTATCATATACATTTGTGCCAAATCAAATGTAGCCTCATCTGGAACATTGGCCATAGCAAAATATGTTTCACTCTGCCTAATCCATTCTAGTGGATTACTTCCATCAAACTTCGGAAAGTCAATCTTCGGTCCTCTGGCAATTGATTATAAGCTAGGACATTCTAGTTTCTGAGTTTGGCAGCTTTGATTTCGCATTCTTATAAACATTATAAGCTAGGACATTTGTTGGGAAACTGATAAAACGAACCAACAATTTCCGAAACTCCCACCTGCGCACACTTGGAAGGGATCTGCTCTTCATGGCACTTATGATCCTCAACAGAGTGACCTCATCCGGCAAGTTGTGATATATGCACGACGCAACCTGCTGAATAACCGCACTCTCCACCAAATACTCAAGCCGCCCGCTTGGCACATGGAACCATGGCGCAACGCCTCAACCAAATCCAAGAAAAGCCCAATCCTCCACTCAACCACGGCCTGGCGCAACCGCCCTCGCACGAGACCATTGCGCGCGCGCACCAAAGGCACACACCTCCTGGCCAATGACGAGAGGGCAATCCTTGTTTGGATCTAATGGATTTCTCACATGTGGTATCATCATTTTCATCCGATGTTGTGCTACGAGACAACCCTTGCAACAAATGATTCCATCCTGTTCATCCGAGACCGCATACCGGTGACTTGTATCCGCAATTCGCCCATATGTCAGACGCTTCAATCTTACTCTTGGCTTCCAATGCTTTTGTCTCACCACAATTAATTCCGAGGCATCACTTTCGCACCTCATCGTCGTCTAGGGCATGCTTTTTCTTTCCTCCTCAAATCAAAAGTAAGGCTTGAATTTTACCAAGAAGGAACTGGTCCGCACTTGCCTTGTTCTTGATTTCTATCACGCCTAGATCCGATTCGGCTAGGGATTTTATGGTGACCGATGTTCACCAACCCAGCTTCTTCAGATCGAATCGCCGCCGAGGATCAACCTAGCTCTGATACTATAATTTGTCAGATCCCGATTTGGAGCTGACGGAAATGGGAAAAGTATAAGAACGGAAATTACAACTAAGAACTAGCTAAAAGTTTGGAATAATGGCATTGATGCCTTTCTCATTCCATTTTCGAGGTTTATAAGAGTACGAAATGACCCAAAGGGTAAAATCAAGATTACAGCTCCGCTCAGAACATATCCCCGCGAGATTCACTGTTCACAGTAAATTGAAACTGGTAAACAAAAACAGTAAATATTTTGATACATTCTAACCGTGGATCTTATATCTATCCGATATTGGTAGATCTGGACCGTCCGTCTTCACTAAGACTCATCTTCCTCCCGCGCTCGGCTTGTTTCACTCTGAACTTTCTTCAGTCACAGGATTACAGGTTCTGACAGCCTCCCGCTCGGCGCCGCTCATCCGTTCCACGAACTCGGCGAACCGGCGCAAGTTGTCTGGCCTGATCTGCTTGGGCCCCATCCGCAGCGTGAACGCCACCATCCGCTCCTCCTCAGCGCCCTCTGCGGCCTTGGCCACTACCTGGTCGTACGCCGCCTCGTCATCCAACGGCTCCGCATTCTGGCCGGCCAGGCCGATCCCTGCATCGCGGGCCGCCGAGGCCACCTGCCACACTAGGGTCTCGGGACGGCACTGTGCTCCCTGCGGCTGCTTTGGGTCGTGGTCACGCTTCTCGACGCACGTGAAATTTAGCACGGCACCGTGACGCGCAAGCATGTGAGCGATCGGTAGGTACCCGTTGCGGTGCCGGGTGTTGTAGTACCCCGCCGTGAGTTCGGCGGCGTGGGACGAGGTGCCGTAGTGCCAGTGGATGCCGGCCACCTTGACGGAGAGCTTGATTCCCCGGGAGTGGCCGCCGAACACGGAGGCCGCCCCCGACAACACGCGATCGCCGTGGTCCAGGAGCACCTTCGAGTACCAGGACAAGAAGAAGTCGCCGTAGCCGATGCTCCAGCCGCCACCCTCCTGCCGGAAGAACCCCGTGTCATCCGGCCAGCTCTTGTACGAGCCGGCGTCAGTCGGCCCCCCAGAGCCCCACTCCGGCTTGCCCGCCGCCTCCGCTGCCACCTTCAGGCTTCCCTTCATGTACTGCACACCCAAAGGAAAAACAACAACAACAAAACATTCAGGACTCAACGCCACCGCGATCCGCGTGCTGTCCATCTCAACTCTCAAGTATATATACCTCGTCGTAGCATTGGAAGGCGCCGATGCAGGGGAACTCCCAGATTTTGTCCGCCATCGGGTACGACGGGTACCGCAGTTCACCGGCCGGGCCCATGCCAACTTGAATTTCCTGCTTGGACAAGTGAATTAATTAGAGCATGCCAAGCAGCGGGCGATCAAGAAACGACATGTCCAAGAACTAGTAGAACAAGAACGTACGACGATGGTGTTGCCGAGGAAGGAGGCGAAGTGGTCGCGGAAGGCGCGCATGAAGTCGGTGTAGCACTGGACGGGCGTGCGGCCCTTGAGGACGGGCATGGCGTCGCAGCCGAGCGAGACGTACTCGTAGTTCCGGCGGCCCCATTGGTCGGTGTAGGCCAGGTCCTGGTCCTTCTCCATCTCCTCCACCACCCACCTCGGCAGCGGGATGCTGCATGTCATCACCATCAAGAGCACCACCCATATCTTAGCAGTTAGCATGATCCAATGGACAGTGGAAAGGGAAGGAAAGAACACTAGAACAGAGCAAAAACGCGATGAAATCAAGTGCCCGGCCGTACGTGACGGAGTCGCCGACGTTGCCGCCGCACTGGTGGAAGGACATGACGGCCTGGACCTTGAGCCCGGTCTTGCGCGCCATCTCCATGAGCTCCATGTACCCGGCGAAGTTGTACACCTCCGGCTCCTCACCCTCCACGACGCCCCACCACACGTCCACGACGACGCCCTCCACGCCCACACGCTTCAGCTCCGCTAGGTCCCTCGCCATGGTCTTCCTGTAGTCCACTGTCAGTCCGCTCCCGCAGCATATCTTGATCGTGTCCTGCGGCATAATCACGAACACCGGTACCCCGAGCTTCCTCGCCGGCAGATATTCCTCGACCGCGGGCGCACTCTCGGCCATCGCCTGGCACGCCAATTAATGAGAAAAACACGGGTGATGGATTTTGAATACATTACTGAGCAGTTCTCATGTGGATTTATCAGGCTCCGTTGCTAATGGCGTCATCACACAAGTAAATTCATGTTCTTCAGTACACTTCCATATTGTGAATTCTGATCATACCTCGTGTATTGGGATTTGTATATGATTCAACGCATGGATGACACGCCCTATTGTAGGCCTTTTATGCCGGTCAGGGTCCACACACTTCAATGCTATTTCAATACATCTTATCACTTGTTCACGTTCTAGTACTTCCAGTGATGGATACCTCGATAGTGCCTGCAGCATTAAGATACAAAGCTATAATATTAATATCCAAAATAAAAACATAGCGCAGCATTTGCTGAAACAAAACTATTGATGTTGGCAAGACAAATAACTCTTTTTTTTTTTCTTTTTTTGCGTTGAACAAACAACTCATCTTACACGCTGAATAACTTCTTGGGAAGGCTTGTCATAACTGTCGGAGTAGTCAGCCCCTAACATTATCTTTTGTATTATGATACCCAAACTGAATATGTCCGACTTGTTTGAGATAATGTTTCGTGTTATGTATTCTGGCGGTATGTATCCACTGGGTGATATCATAAATGACACAGATATATTAGTATAAAGCAAACATATATAGCTAGAATGGTCACAACAGAAGAAAAAAAATGAGTTGACATAAGGCATTTAGCTTACCGTGTTCCTATAGAACGGTTTGTCATTTGGGTTTGCTCTCCACCGAAGAGCTCTGACGAACCAAAATCTGCAATTTTTGGTACCATGTTCTGATCTAGCAATATATTACCAGGTTTTAAGTCTAGATGGTAAATAGGAGGTTTCAATTCGTCGTGGAGGTATTTCAAGCCGTTGCAAATCCCCTTAATTATTTTGTAACATGTGTGCCAATCAAGTCCATCTGCAAAAGTAAACAAAGAGAATTTACTCAAAATGTAAATTTAGATAAATATTTTCTTTTCGTGATGAATAATATATATGAAATAGAACACCATCATACCGGAAATATGCTTATCGAGGCTTCCATTCTGCAAATATTCAAGGCAGAGCAACCTACACCATTTTTCAGCTAAAACTATTTTTCCATTGTGCTCAAAAGGTTCGTGTCGCATTTCAGAGCAGAAGCCAACGAACTTCACAGTATTTGGATGCTTCAGTTGCATGAGGTTTGTCAACTCATTCTGAAATTGCTTATTGTCAAGTCCTGGCATGTCACTAAGCTTCTTCACAGCAATCTCTTCCCCATTTTCGTGTACTCCCTATTCATGGTTTTTTTTTTTGTTAGCAGTAACAACATTTGAAAAGTAAGAAAAATACAATCTTATTGTCAGTCTAGTTCGTGCGACATTTTGCGATACTCCGATGTGTCCTGCCACACCCTTAGCGGCTCCTGCTAGATCACAACCTAACCGCCTCACAATTTTGGGCACAAAAGTGTGCTGTTGTGTCACCCTTTCACTTGACCACGTTAAGTTATAGCTGCAAATAAAGCATAACAATATTTTTTACAGAAAAAAAAAATGCATTTAACCATACCTTATAGACCTTTCCATACGCACCACTTCCAAGTTTTCGCTCCTCCGAGAAATCATTTGTAATTTTTTGTAACAATTGGAGCTGTATAGCCATTGGCGTGCCTCACTTGTGTAGTTTAACCTGTAACCTGTTCTCGCGATGCCGTTGCTTCTGCCAGTACATATATATCCTTTTGCATAAGAGCATGTGTCTGTTTATAAGTTACCCAAAAAGAAGTGTAAGTTTATGGGAGAGAAAAGCAGCTTTATGAATTGCTAGTTGGTAGTAGTACTTTGCTTCTCTTGTCCTTTAGCACTCGACCTCTCGAGCTTTTACAACCATGGACACAGGACAATAGTTACCGATAAACTAGGATGAACTTAAATTCGTTTGCACCTATGTTTCAAAAAGAGCACCTGCACATTTCAAAAGATTCTAAAAAACCCATACGTGTCGAACATGTGCCCTTGCGAATTTTTGTGCAAAAATATCATGATATCGAGTTGCAGTTGCAATATGTGAGACATCTGGTAACATATATACTCAAGAAACAGAACAAGGACGGCAAAAGGTGATTGGTGCTAAACTTGTAAGCAAAGAGCTGCGATGAAAGAGCTAGGCATGAAGTTGCTACTTCCTAGAGGCCACCTACCACGCATGGAAATGGAGCATATGCAGTAGCAGTCAGTTACCTGGAGAGGCCTGGCCTGAAACTTTTCTGTTGCCCCTGTGTCCTCGAGAGGATGGCAACTCTCGTTGTTAAATGTCGAGCGATCAGTGGGAGAAGAGGCCGGGGATGAAATGATGTATGAGAACAAGCAGCTTGCTTTTATTGACGGGTGATGGATGAACTGAACTAGCCCAGGAATAAGGCCATGCCATGCAGACCACGCATGTGATGTTTACCGAAAACGCTGGCTCAGAAGTCAGAACTGCACGCATGTGATGCTCGCAGGCGCGACAACTTGCAGCCAGCAAGCATGGAGAGAAGATATATAGTTGTTAGTCAACGCTAAACATGGTGTGAGCAGAGTTTTCTAGCTCGATTAATGCCAACAAGCCACGGTGTCACTCGGACTAAAATTATGCCGCTCTGAACAACGAGGACATGCATCATGCCTGGGCGCTCGGCTGGTATGGAACTGCGAAGTGCTACCCACGATGTCGTAGTTTATGGGCACGGGGGAATAGAAAAGAAGATTTGAGATTGTCACAATACAGATAGTCCTGCCAATAGCCCATGTTAAAATAAGATCTGATTTTATTGTCTTGTTTGTGCCGGACGTGGTACATGCGTCGATTGGCGCTGGACGTGGCACCAAGTGGTGCAACCAAATCTGACTCGGTTTTCCTTCTCCATCAGGGACTCTTATTCCCTAGCCTATATACGTACCTCTGGAGTCGCACGATTGAGACGCGTCGAATAGCCCCGTACTTGTAATTTCTCCTCACATAGTGAATTCTTTCTTCATGCTTCCGTGGTTTTTCCAACAAGAGTTTTTCACGTAAAATCCAAATCCCCTTTTTCTACTATTTGCTCTGCATTCTATAACAAGTGGCAACAGAGCTTCGGGTTTGAAACCCTAGCCACTGCCAACAGGAGTAACACACCTAGGTTATCTGTGTATTTTACACTAGTCCCTAGAACAGTAGCAAGTGTACACAGTAAAAGCAAAATATGGTAAAATTAACATCTTGTACAATTTTGTTGATAATTATCAGAGTTTTACAAGTAAGGCTTACAAGCCAACAATAAATGAAAACAGCGGAAGACGAAGAAGAAGTAGTAGGACCCAGCAAATCTGCCACAGGCAATCAACTGAGGTAGCGGCCTAGTCGTCGAGATCCTCACTAGTAGCAAAGTCATTCTCCTCTGAACAACAATTTATTAAGCAAGTGTGAGTACAAAATATACTCCGCAATTTACACACATAACAAAGTTAACGCATGCATGGATATTATCAATGGAGGGCTTATAAGGTTGTTTGTGCAAAAGCAATATTTGACATTTTAAATACATTAAGCAAGTTCAAAAGCTCGTGTTATACAATATTCTAAAATTTCATTTTAATGAAATAATAAAGCTAGTGTAGGCTCTAATCCTAACACCAACTTAAACACGAGCACCAACCCGGGACTTCAACCCAACCTATGAGACCCCGAAATCGACTCTGTTTCAAGTCAAGAACTTATGCCTGAGGCATAACTTTTAACAGGAAACAAGTCCAATTTCAAGCTCCCGGATATGTGTCTCGTGTTAACTCCCAAGATCGAGGCTAACACGAACATATCCTCAAACAACGTGGTACACAGACATACACAAGTCATACATATATTACAAGATGCTCAAGGTAGGACTTAGGTACATAATATACAGAAATGGCCAACCGGCCAAATATAAAACATTCTTGTAAGTAGCAGCGGAAGAAACATAAGTAGCATAACAAAAGATCCAGCCAAGTGTGCCCAACCCCGTAGGCAACTGAGTGGAGGATATAAATAGCATTACTCGTTAGCGTCGCCGTAGTCGGCGCTAACGAACTGATCATTAGTGTAATTTTCCTCACCTGAAACAAGTGGTCAAAGCACCTGAGTACAAAAAGTACTCGTAAGACTTACACAAACTAATAAAAGAAAGTGTTAGGAGGTGCTATACAAAGGATATGAGATTATACATGAAAAGGCTGTGCATAAAGCAGCAAGTTTGTTCCTACACATTCTAGTTTCCAAAAGCCATTTAGTAAACCAAATTTTTGGACCAAAAGAATACAAGTATTAATAATTTCAATGTAGATCAATTCATAACCAAGTGGCTGCCCACTTGATAAACTAACACGCATGAACAACCATTCATGCCGACACCAAGTTATAACCATGTCAATTTTAATTTGAATTCTAACAAATGTTGTCTCGAACCCAAGTGGTTGTTCGTAACCGTGGACACGGCTATTCAAATAGTTTTAACCCTGCAGGGGTGTACATCTTTACCCACACGACTTGATTAGCCCGTAGCCTCGTGAATAACGGCACACTTCCTTTGGTATGTTGGCCGAGTAAATCAAGACTTGGTTTTTTCAGCAAGTTGACATTACTGAGTTGAATCACCCATGCGAGACCTGATCCCGCTTAGTACAAGTTTCTGATAGAACCTGCTAACCAGGGCATGCAAGTTGTACCGGGAATGCCGACCCAATCGACGGAAATTAAATGACAGAAATTAAAGCTGTGCTCACTGCACATAATAGATTGCAGACGGAGCCCTTAAGAACAACATGATCATACACATGCGTCCTTACCCTTAAGAACATATGATATAGATACGAGATCAAACACATATATCCTCATCCACCTGTTTTCCAACTCAATAACATCGTCCCCTTACTTAACCAAACGGTGCCCATACAACACGTGTGGAAGTACGAGTGTTACTTGGATTAACGAAGGCACAAAGTTCGGTCCTTAATGATTCAGACAAGACTACCACAAACCCGATTCTCGTGCACGGAGGCACCCACACTATCCACCACTTGTTCAAATCTAAATCATGTTTTCAAGATCAAAATTTATAATAAAACATCAGATTCAAGATCTGCACAAAACTTAGAAACATAAAATGTTCAGTGTTTCCCTTGATTGACGAGGTAAGCCCGTCAACCGAACTAACGTATCTAATGACTTGCAGAGCTAGGCATTTATACAAATCATAAGTACGATCACAATAAATATCCAACTTAAGCTCAACTGTATGGAATGATTAAGGATAAACCACAAGCATTAGGATATAACTAATCTAAACTCACAAGTTAAAAATATGGCAAAATAGCATGCAAGCAATTATTATTGCAATTTAAAATACTAAAGTACAAACACTGGGATCAATATAATGCAAGAGGATGCTTGCCTTGTTGATAAACCACTTGTTCTATCTTAGGATTTTCGGGTATATATTCACTCATGTCCGGTAATTCAAAATCTAGCAAATAACAATTACGAATAAACATCAACAACAACTAAAAATCCAAAATGCTCAACATGCATGAAATTTATACTTCAGTGAGGTTCTGATATTATATGATTTGAGATAAAAAAAACAAAATTAGTTCACTTAGTGTTCATATGAATTTTCTATAAATTTTTCAATGTTAAAGCCATTAGGATACAATTATTTTAAATATTAATATTTCCTATAATAATAACATGTTCAAAACCTAGTCCAATTAAAAGTATAGTAAAAATGTGAAATAACAAAATTTGTCACTTAATTTGGAGTTAAAATAAATTAGTTATGAATTTTAGAAGTTTAAACTATTTTCATTGCAAAACTAAATCAATTCGGGTTTTAAATATGTATTCAAATCTTTATCTACCGAGCCGAATCTAGCCCAAGACACTGACAAATGGGGCCGAGGTCCTCGGTTGACTTAGCAGCTGTGACCCAGCCCAACTGCAGTGACGCAAAGAAGACGAATTTCCATAATAACATTTTCCAAATAAGATAACGTAATTTAAATTTTCAAAGCATACAAAATACGTTTTCACTTAACACAAAGCGTACTCCTCAAATTTGCACAACTACTTAACCGATCAATTGGGCCTACGCATGTCGAACCCGAGAGCGAAGGATCCCGAATTCTCTGTGTTTATACACTAGTTCAGGATTTCTAGTGTGCACAGTCAACAAAAGTGATAGTAAAATCATATCACGCACTTTATTAATAATAATTTCAGAGTTTATTACAAAAGGGGCCTGAGGCCAAATAGAAAAGAAATAACACAGCAGAAGATAAAATAGTAGTAGACCACACGACTTGCCACAGACAATCGTCTGGGGGCGTAGCCTAGTCGTCAAGATCCTCACCGTCCTGATAGAGGTCTTCTCCTGAATAAAGATTATTCAGCAAGAGTAAGCACAACTACCGTACTTGCAAGTTACACCCAATATTGAAAGATAATGCATGCATAAGGGAAACAGAGGGTAATGACAGGGTTATTTTGCATAAACAACATTTTCAGGTTAAATACTAATAATAATTTCTAAGGCCAGTTTTTATACTATAACTAAAATCAGTGTTTAAGATGAAAATTTCATAGTGGATAACCTCCAATAAGTGAATGGTGAAGGATACCCTCCTATCACTTGGCTAACCGCCCAATTTTTACCATAGGATTAACCATCCTAAAATCATCTGTTGAGATCATTTTTATAAACCAAAAAACAAAGTCTAACTTAGAGTGGCTTTGCTAGCATGTACATGACCGCGGACGCGGCTATTCGAATAGTTTCTACTCTGTAGAGTTTGTACAGTTTTACCCACACGGGATAATTTGCTCTTATTGTCGGCCAATGCACGCTTCCGAAGGCGTGTGACTAAGCAATTATCATGAGGCCTTTACAGTGCAGCGTCTTAATGTATTTATGCCCGCTAAGGTTTCACTACCATTAGACTAACCATCCTCCGGGAGCCCCCTCTTGCGCCAGGTGGAACTAATGTCTAACCGACGCCCACACATACAACATGACACAAATAACACTAAGACGCCACAAATTATTTAGACAAATCTGTCCCATTCCAGACATGTGGTGGTACGGTAAGGCGCAGCAAAATACGCTCAAAGACCGGTCCTTAACTGACTCGGGCGACTTCCAATTAAACCCTGGGCCTTAATCCTAACCAGATTAAGCCCGTGCATGAACCTTCACCCACCATCCATCCATCTCGCCCAAGTCCAAACCCATTTTATTTTATTTAGAGTAAAATCCTCTTTATGAACTTTTTGTGGTAAGACAATACCACTAAAATAAAATTTGAATCAAGTTTGTAAAAGGTTTGGCTAAACCCTCCCAAATTTGTAAGTGTGTTCTAAGCATGGCTAAGCACATGTTTAATTACAATAGCATTTTACCTAAGGGTGACAAGGCATTCATATTCAACACTCAAATTGGCCATACAATGAAGATTGGAATAACTATATACGAAAACAGGGCATTTTATCAATTATATAAACATAAGCATGCAATAGTAATTTGAAAACAGAATTAAATACGTTAAAATACTGGAAACAATATGATAAATTGTGTAACTTGCCTTCGTTGAAGTCTTGAAATTCTAAATTGTCTGAATGATCTAACTCTCCGGAGTCGTCGAGGTCGATACGCGAAAATACGACAAATTAACTTCGAATTCAAATAAATTCAAAAAGACAATTCAAAATAACTCCAAATTGAAATATTTTGGTTTAGATAGCTAGATTATAGTTTTACAAAAATTTTGCAACTTGAACCACCCAATTTGAAGTTCAGATGCAAAAGATATGGATTTTTGAAGTTTAAACCTAAATCTAAAATTTAATTGAATTTTTTGAATTATTTTTCTACTGGAAAATCTATTTACTGCGTAAGACTGACATATGGAATTTCTAAGATTATAGCTGGAATTTTGGAATTTTTAAAGGAATTAAAATAATTCCTGACATATGGACCCCACGTGTCATAGACACGGTCCATGTGGACTAAGTCCACGATCTGTTGGCTCAGGAGGGTGGTGCTGACGCGACGCCACGCCAGCGAAGCTGGCGACATGGCGCACACGTGGCCGTGAGATGGCGCCATGGTGGCGCTTGCGTGGCAAGGCCACGTAGGCATGAGGCCGACGGTGCCCCGGTGAGTGGCTCGCCGCCGTTCTACGCCGCGGCGAGCCCTACGGGTGCGTGCAAAACAAAGATAAGAGCAGTGCGAACTCGTGGGTTACCAAAACAGCGGCAAAGTGGGACGAAAAGGTCGTCGGTGACGGAGTTTTGCGGTGGCGCTTTGAGGTTGACGGCGAGGTAGGGGCTACGGGGCTCCTCCGGCGAAGTGGGTGGTCGCTGCGGCTTCGCGTTGACGCGGTGGTGACAATGGTGTGGTCGGCGGGGGTGGAGGGTCTCCAATGACGCCGGAATCAGAGAAGACCCGAAGGTTTTCGCCGGCGAAGATCTTCGAAAATCGGGCACTACAGCGATGGTGGCGAGCTGTGGATGGTGGCGTTGTGATGTGGAGGTTGAGGCGCTCCCGGCGCACCTATTTATAGGGCGCGGGCGTGACCGAGGCGGCGTATCGCCCAAGAAGGTCCGCGCGGCACGGCGAAGCGAAATCAGGGATCCGCGGCGAGGAAAAGGAAAGAAAAGGTCGTGATGGACGCGACGTGATGTAGGGATCTTAATGCGCGCGACGATTTCGGAGATGCGGCCTGGTTCGGGCGCATATGGAAGCTTTCTAGAACGCGGCAATGGTGGGCGCGCGGGAAAAAGGAAACAGGGGAGGAGGAAGAAAGGAAAGGAAGACGACAACGCTGGGCCGTCCGATTTTGATCGTGCGGTGGACCAGGATGAGGCGAATCAGTAAGTGCGGTGGATGCGCAGTCGTTGGATTTTAATCCAACGGTCGCGATAAATTGAGGGGTGGTGCGAGCGAGTAGTAATGTCTCGGATGCACACGAGCAGTTATATTTAGATCTGACGGTCCACATGCGTTGGGTTTTCGGGGTTCCGAACGTCTCACGAAAGGTGGTCGTTGGATTTTGATCCAACGGTTGATAAGGGTTGGTGCGGGCGCGAGTGAGAGAAAGAGAGGGGAGGTCGACGGTGGGCCCATCATGCGAGTTTGGCGACTTTGATTTCACATTCTTATAAACATTATAAGCTAGGACATTTGTTGGGAAACCGATAAAACGAGCGACAATTTCCGAAACTCCCACTGCGCACACTTGGAAGGATCGCTCTTCATGGCACTTATGATCCTCAAACAGAGTGACCTCATCCGCAAATTGTGATATATGCACGACGCCTTTCTTTGAATAACCGCACTCTCCACCAAATGCTCAAGCCGCCCGCTTGGCACATGGAACCATGGCGGCAATGCCTCAACCAAATCCAAGAAAAGCCTAATCCTCCACTCAACCACGGCCTCTGGCGCAACCGCCTCGCGACGAGACCATTGCGCACGCCACGGTGCACACACCTCCGGCCAATGCCGAGAGGGCAATCCGGTGCCGAGCACCTCCTCGCCACCGTACCCAGGCCGCCAATTCCGCAGAGCTCCAAGAAGTGCCTCTCCACACGTAAACTCAAAGAACCGCGCGGTCCTCGCCGCCAATGCCCTTAAGCGAGCCAATAGTCGCCACGACGCTGCCCCACCGCCGACATTACGCCGGCGGGAGGCGGTCGTGCTCGGGGTATGATGGCACGCCGGACTCGGCCTCGGCGCGGCCGCTTCCGAGAGCGAGGGAGTACAGAGATCGTGCGATGACCTGCACCAGCTCCTCGCGGTCGACGAGGCGCGCGGGTCGGCCCGATGCAGGTCGCGGCATGGGAGACAGAGCTCTCGGCAGTCCATGGACGCGCGGATTCGCCACAGAGGATTTTTGTGTACATAAACTAGCTCCAATCTCATGAACACCTACATAAACATTAGATGCGGAACGTTAGGATGCTTACCCGAACCAGATGACGCCATGAGGGGGTGATGAGCTGATGGTGTAGATGCGTCGGCGTTTGATGAAGATGCCGTAGATGAAGAAGAGAGGCGTCGGTGATGACGGGACTGAGGAGGTCGGCGGTTCTAGGTCTTCGTTCACCTTTAGCGCTCCTGAAGATCGGGTATGTACGGGGTTTAAGTTGGCCAAGAACCCCCTTAGTTCATGCCTACCGAGCCCCTCCTTTTATGTGGCGCTAGGTGATCGGGACCCAAACCAAAGAAGTTGGTCACGCCTCCGATCAAGGCGCGGTCGTGACATGATCTCCCGTGGATTTCGGAAAATCGTTAGCCGAAGATCATGCCAACATTCTCCCCTTTGATCGTAAGGCTAACATCATAAGCCCATTCTCAATAAAACAGCACACCAAGATAATGTGTCACATGACCAATGAAGTGTCATACAACCTCAGTATCTATAGTGTACTATCTCATCTTAAAATGGATACACATAATACTTAATGGGAGTTGGTTTTCTTTAAGGTCCTTTTATCCAGAATCAGAGGCTTTCCAATAAACCCATGCCGGCAACATGATCACGAAAAATATTGGGTGGTAAGCCTTTAGTAAGCGGATCCGCAAGCATTGACTTAGTACTAATATGCTTGATATCGATGGTTTGATCACGGATTCTATCTTTCACAACATGATACTTAATGTCAATGTGTTTGGCAGCACCACTTGACTTGTTGTTACTCGCATAAAAGACCGCAGTTCGTTATCGCAGATAAAGTGAGCGGTTTCGAGATATCATCTACCACTCTAAGTCCCGGATAAAATTCTTAAGCCATACAGCCTGCCGGTGGCCTCATAACATGCCACAAACTCAGCTTGCATCGTTGAAGATGTCGTAAGGGTTTGTTTGGAGCTTTTCCACGAGATAGCTCTCGAGCGAGTGTGAAGATATAACCGACGTGGATTTCTTAGTATCAACACATCTCGCAAAATCAATCAATAACCAACAACTTCAAGGTTATCGAATTCTTATATGTGAGCATGAAATTCTTAGTAGCTTGCATATAGCGCAAGACTTTCTTAACGGCCTTCCAGTGGTCCGGTCTCGGATTTGACTGATATCGCCAAGCATCCGATTCTAAAGCTAAATCGAGCGCGTGCATACTTGAGCATACATAATGCTTCCGACAGCTGAAGCATAAGGAACCGACTTCATCTGATCAGTTTCATATTGGTTCCTTCGACATTGAAATGTCCCAAACTTATCGCCCTTAACAATAGGAGCAGGCGAGCCAGAGCACTTATGCATATTGTATTTCTTCAGTACTCTGTCAACGTGTGCCTTTTGAGATAAACCTAATATTCCTTTGGACCTATCTCGGTGAATCTCAATGCCAAGAACGTAAGAGGCATCACCAAGATCCTTCATATCAAAATTAGATGAAAGAAATCTCTTGGTCTCAAACAAGATATCCTTATATTCTTGGCCAATAAGATGTCATCCACATAAAGCACTAAGATGGTGAATTTACTCCCCTTAAACTTAACATATATGCAATTATCAACTTCATTTTCCTTAAAACCAAAATTTCTTATTATCTTATCGAATTTGAGATACCACTGCCTCGATGCTTGTTTCAAACCATAAATTGATTTCTTAAGTCGACATCCCATATGCTCCTTGCCTTCCACGACAAAACCTTCCGGTTGAGCCATGTAAACATTTTCTTGCAAGTCGCCATTAAGAAATGCCGCTTTAACATCCATCGATGCAACTCTAAATCATAATGAGCTACAAGTGCCATTACGATTCGAATGAATCCTTAGATGAGACAGGAGAAAAGGTGTCATTATAATCAATCCCTCTCTTTGTGAGAAGCCTTTTGCTACAAGCCTTGCTTTGAACCTTTCGATATTTCCTTAGAGTCGTGTTTGGTTTTGTAGACCCATTTCTGACCCTCTCTGCTTTGACTCAGTCAGAATTTCTACTAGGTCCCATACATCATTAGTGCCCATAGACTTTAGTTCATCCTTCATGGCATCAAGCCACTTAGGAGAATGTTCACTCATCATGGCCTCCTTATAAGAGGTGGGATCGTCTACCTTCCCTACATCATTAATATCCTCATTCATATATACAACATAATCATTCGGGATGGCGGATCTTCTCTCCATTGTGATCTTCTAATAGGTTCATTAGCTATGACAGAGACTGCGAGGTTCGTCATTAGGTAAAACATTAGGAATTTCAGAGACCTCAACAATGGGTGCAACAACAAAGTATTTTCTCTGGAGGTGCACCACCGAGGCATGTGAATAAAGGTCTCGGGATGAGCGGTGAAGGAACGTAAACCCGCTTCTCCTCAAGATCTATTTTCCGGCTCCGGCTCCTCATTATTTTCTAAGAACACAGCGTGTCTTGTTTCTACAAACTTAGTTGTCCTATTAGGACAAGAAACCGATACCCTTTGGATCTTTCAGTACCCAATAAAATGACAACTTCTTGTTTTAGGGTCTAATTTTCCAATATGTGGATTAAAAATCTTAGCTTCAAGACGACAACCCCACACTCGTAAATATTTCATACTCGGTTTTCTCCCAGTCCATAATTCATAAGGTGTCTTAGGTACTGATTTACTGGGAACCCGATTAAGAATATGTGCAGCTGTCTTTAGTGCTTCCATCCACAAACTAATGGGTAAACTAGAGTGGTGAGCATGCTCGTACCATATCCATAAGTGTACTGCCACGTCTCTCACCTACTCCATTCTGTGAGGTTCACCGGCATAGAATCCGGGCAACAATGCCATTTTCTTGAAGAAACTTAGCGAAAGGGCCAGGAATTTGTCCATAAGAGGCATGTCTTCCATAATATTCTCTCCCACGGTCCGATCTTACCACTTTAATTCTTAAGTTGTGCTGATTTTCAACTTCAGCCTTAAATATCTTAAATTTGTCAAGTGACTCGGATCGGTCTTTAATGGGAAAGATATAACCATAACGGAGAAATCATCGATAAATGTGATGAAAGAATCAAAACCATCCACCGATGTCACAGAAAAGGACCACAAATATCGTATGAATTAATTCTAAAAGTCCCTGTCTTTGCGAGTAGCTCCTTCTTTATTTGTTTCACATATTTTCCTTTAATGCAATCAATGCAGTTGGTCCGAGTCGAGAAATCTAATGGGTGGAGAATCTCTTCCTTAATGAGACGCTCCATTCTCCCCTTCAAATGTGGCCCAAACGATGCCACAATTTCAAGAAGTCTCATTATTCTTTTTACCCTTAGCATCACACACATTCAAGGATACAGGAGATTCGTTAAGGGAAAGCATATAGAGTTTGTCTCGTCTAAAAGCAAGACCAATATTATTAGAATCAAACGTAATAATACATTTATTATCACCAAAAGTACACTTAAAACCTTCATCGTCCAACAAAGAAACTGAAATCAAATTCCTCCTAATAGAAGGAACATGAACTACATTATTGAGACGAAGTGAGAAGTCGTTGTCTAAGACTAATGTAATTGATCCTATTGATTCCACTTCGCTTCCTTTCCATCCGCGACTCTAAGGCTTCGCCCCTTTCTTAGGGTTCTCGCGGTATGGAATCAGAAAGAATTAGTAACGTACGATTGCACTGAGTCAATCCACCAGAATTAATGGAAAAATTAGCATAAAGTGTTTCATCAACAAAAGTTATTGTATCATTACCCTTCTTTGCGAGCCACTTTAGAAATCCGGCACAGTCCTTCTGAAAGTGCCCTGACTGTTTGCAAAAATAACATTCACCCCCTTTAGGTGCTCCAGCAGGAGCTACATGAGGCTTAGGTGCATTGTGCACTTTAGGCCCCGACTTATCAGCATTGGGGGAGAACGCCAACTTCTTCTTAGATTTGAAGTCCCCTTGGAACTTCCTTTTATTGGAGCCACCAACTTGAAGTGCAAGATCCCTCTTTTCCGTCCTAATTCTTTCCTCCTCCTGAACACACATGGCGATTAAATCGCTCATGTTCCATTTTTCTTTCTGAGTATTATAGTTGATCTTGAAAGCTGTATACTTAGAAGGGAGAGAGGTCATAATGAAATGGACTAGGAAACCATCAGAAATCTCCATGTCCATTCCCTTAAGTTTTCCGGCCATATCAGTCATCATCATTATGTGTTCTCTAATACTGCCGGATCCATCATACTTAGTTGTCAAGAGCCTCTGAATCAGAGTACTGACATAAACTTTTGTGGAGCCCTTAAATTTTTCTTCAACTGATGCCAGATACTCTGTAGCTTTTTCAGAATCGGGGATTGCTCCCCTGATCCCAACTGAAATGGAGGTCTTCATTATCATAAGTGATAGACGGTTGGACCGCTCCCATTTCTCAGTATTAGTTTCATAAATTTTCTTTTTGTCATCATAATTTTCCTCACCCTCAGAGGGGGGAATGGGAGCTGGCATCCTTAAAGCATAATCGAGATCTAATACCCCAAGGACAACATGGATCCTCTCCTTCCAGGAGGGAAAATTACTCCCCGTAAGTTGTTCAATGTTGTCGATCGTGGCAGCGACATTTGATGCATTTATTGCTGAATACCAAATACAGGGCACAAAATTAGAAATAATCATAAGAATATGTTGCATGCAATTAACCCTACGTTGGTCTGATTAATAACACACAAAAACTATAGTTCTAATTCACATCACCGCTAAGGATAATGAAAAGAACTAAACAATTAATATGGCAACACATGATTATAATCAACGTTGGTCGAATATAATCACATGCATATACATAATGCCACAATAAACTATTAAATCTCCAACTAAAATATCTCGTTGGTTCAATTTTAATTAGAGATAATACACAAGAATTGGGTAATAATACTTTATTATTGGGCAATATAACATCATTCATGATATATCATAATTTTGGGCATTGAAATTATAACTAAAACAGTGCTCAAAAGGGATTATACATAAAAGAAAAGCACTGAAAAAAAAATTGACTGTTAAGCCCAAAACTTATGCGCGGCCCAAAAAAACACGCACAGCCCATCATGCACGCGCGCGGCCCAAACTGATCTGCGTCGGCTCGAAAAACGCAGCAGCCGTCGGATTAAATTGGGTGGCTGAGAATCATTCGGCCCAAAACATTTCGTCGGCCCGTGAAAAAACGATCGTCGGATTTGATCGAACGCCCGAGATCCGTCGCAAGTGACTTCAAAAATGAAAACCCTAACCCTAAACATCATTCGACCCTTTCTCTCCCCCGGAAAAACGGAGCAGCGGCGCCGCGTTGCGGCATCGACGACGGCGCGGGGAGAGCGACGGCTTGAGGCCCGCGCACGGAGCGGCGACAAAGCGAGCGGGCGAGGAGCATCAGCGGTGCGAGCGAGAGGATGAGCGAAGCGGTGCCACCTCAGCCCTCCTCGCCGGCGCGTGCGTGCAACTGAGGTTGCGCGCGCGGCCGTCGAGTGGGGCTACGGTGGTGCCCGAGACCGGAGCGAACACCGGATCTCCAAAAATGTGAGTAATTGTTCGCCGCATCTAGATTAGGGTTTTAATTTTGGGGTCTAAGTTGGGGAAAAAAGAACTTCGGGAGGTCCCGATTTGGATTTGCTCTTGAGTTCATTAGGGTTTTGCAACAATTTTATGAATCCCCTCCTTCTAGATGCTGACCCGACCCTCTAACCCTTAAGTCCCGTCGTTAGACATTAGATCCGAAGCCTTAATCATTAGATCTAAGCACATTTAGGTTCGGTTCTTTAGCTAATTAGGGTTCAAGGATGAGCTATATCACTCTGATACCAAATGTGTACATAAACTAGCTCCAATCTCATGAACACCTACATAAACATTAGATGCGGAAACGTTAGGATGCTTACCCGAACCAGATGACGCCATGAGGGGGTGATGAGCTGATGGTGTAGATGCGTCGGCGTTTGATGAAGATGCCGTAGATGAAGAAGAGAGGCGTCGGTGATGACGGGACTGAGGAGGTCGGCGGTTCTAGGTCTTCGTTCACCTTTAGCGCTCCTGAAGATCGGGTATGTACGGGGTTTAAGTTGGCCAAGAACCCCCTTAGTTCATGCCTACCGAGCCCCTCCTTTTATGTGGCGCTAGGTGATCGGGACCCAAACCAAAGAAGTTGGTCACGCCTCCGATCAAGGCGCGGTCGTGACATGATCTCCCGTGGATTTCGGAAAATCGTTAGCAAGATCATGCCAACAATTTTACGCCCCAGCAGTGGCCAAACCCCGCAAAAACTGGGCTTTGGAGGCGAAAAGATCGTTTTTCGAGGAAATTCGTGGATTTGGGAAAAGCGTCGGATCAAACAGCCGGAAAATGAACAAAATTTTCGCTCTTCCGAGGGACTCGATAAGAACAGTTGGAAAATGATCAAAATTTGCGCACTCATGACAGAAAATGGTAGGGACAACTCAAAATTTGGAGAGTTTCTTGGTGTATTTACGCTATTTTGGAAGAGGTGGTGTGGATTAAGAAATGATCAAAAATCGATGGGGCTTTCGGCTTTCCTCCCCGGATCTGTGGGCGAAAACAGGTGGACAATTTTGGGGATGGAATTCACGGCTCGGACCTTCTGACGGTGGCTTTCGAACAGGTGGGCTCCACGGTCCCACCGTTCGTGTGCGCTGGAGATATCTGCACCGTCCGTTTAATAGTGTAGTTGAATCTGAACCGCTCGAGGTCTCCTGGATCAGGATAGGGTCGGTGTTGGGGTCTCGAGCTGTTTTTTTCCTTCTTGGACATTCGTCAGGCGATAAGACTGGAACCGTACAACGTTCTGAGGCTAAGCACGGAGAGTTAAATTGAAGGCAGTTTGAAGTTCTCCCTCGAAAACGAATCCATGGACTGTTGAGGAAGAAGAGGAGTTGGGAGGAAGACGGGGGAGTTGGGACGATGGTCAGTTGAAATCTAAAAATGGCACATCCTCAGGAATTTCGCTAGACACGGTTACAAATTATCAATTACATGGTGAGTGACGGCGTATTACAAGTGCCAGCGAACGATAATGGCAAATACGGAGTACTCGATTCCACTGACAAACAAAGCCAGCAGTCCCACGCCGAACTCCATCCGAACCTCAGCTGCGGAGCGTGACGGCGGCCTCGTGCACGAGCGGCACCGCCCCGTGCGCGGCGCCGGGCGCCGCTCATCCGTTCCACAAACTCGGCGAACCGGCACAAGTTGTCCGGCCTGATCTTCTTGGGCACCATCCGCAGCGTGAACGCCACCGTCCGCGCCTCCTCAGCGTGCTCTGCGGCCTTGGCCACTACCTGGTCGTACGCCGCCTCGTCATCCAACGGCACCGCATTCTGGCCGGCCAGGCCGATCCGTGCCTCGCGGGCCGCCGAGGCCACCTGCCACACCGGGTGTCGGGACGGCACTGTGCTCCCTGCGGCAGCTCCGGGTCGTGGTCACGCTTCTCGACGCACGTGAAATTTAGCACGGCACCGTGAGTCCGTGACAGAACCTCAGATCCAAAATTAAAAGGTTATAAGTCTATAATTAATGTTGAATATTATTAATATTGAAGTATAATAAAAGTACAACACAAATATACAATTAAAATAAAATTTAAATTTCATGTTTAACGATACGATAAAATAGATAAAACATAGGAGAAAAAATAAGAATGTAACATACCACTAGCACGAGGTAATTTTTGCTTAATTAACAAAGATTTGGTTCATTTGAATCTATCATATCTTCATCAACAATAGTACAAGAACTAGAACCTGTAAAGATGAAATTACATATGTAAATTAGGAACACAAGACCATAACGTTATTTTTAATGCAAATTACGTAATAAGAATGTGACATCATGTATTTCTAATTCTAATACATCAAATATTCAAAATGGTTATGCTCAATTAAATCTGAAGTTCTGAACGATCTTTCAGCTACAAACACAAATCGAAATTGGGAATACTGGCCATGATGCTCTCCCAGCCTCAACCCAAGAAGAATGCTAATCCATTTAGTTTCACATCATACCAAGTCATGTTCTTGCTGCAAACTTACAATCTTCACTCTTCACTTCTTCAGTACTCACTACTCAGTACTCAGCGAATAGCATGGCATGATGACAATTGACAGCATACAAGAAAAATATTAGACAGATCACAGATGATAGATCAATCACCTGTCATAGATTGGGACATTGCCACATTGGGTACTTGTCATCATCTGTGTCTCTGAGCACCGAGAGTGCCTTCTCTTTGGAGTTTGGAGTCCAATGAACACTGCGCTGCTCTCTTCCCTCTGCTTATGGAGTTCTCATCCAGACCCAGTCATCTAGATCCAGTCATCCTGCAATGATCCAAAAATAAATATCACATCAAACTCTATTTTAGTTAACCGCACCGCACCGCAACAAATAGCGCGAGCAGAGACCAAGAAACCAAGCAAGAACTCGCCCAAAAAGAATCCAAGAAACCGAAAATAACTCACAAAAAAGATCAAGAGAATCGATGCGATCAGGGCACAAACCAAGGTCAAAACAAAAGCTAGAATTGGGACTCGGGAGGACTGAGGAGATGGGAGATTCTGATTGGGAGATCACCTTACGACTCTGGGTGAGGAGAGGAGGCGGTGGCTGGTGGGGGCAGTGCTGGGCGGTGGAGCCGTGGAGTCGTGGAGAGGAGGCGGTGGGAGCGGCGCTGGGTGGTGGCCGGTGGCGCCGTGGAGAGCCGTGGAGAGGAGCGCTAGGGCTGCTTGCTGCTGCTGCTGGGAGAGTGGGAGTGGCCGAGGCCCGAGTGGCCGAGTGTGGACTGGTGTGCTGCGGCTTGTGGCTGAGGCACTGAGCCACAGCGGGAGGCAGAGGAGGCGTTGGGCTGGCTTGGGAGCTAGGCTGGGTGATGTTTGCCTCGGGCCGAGCTAGAAATCTTGGGCCTGGCCATTGTGTACTAAAAATTGAATGTATACATAATATAAAAAAAATCCTACTACTATTCTCTCCGAGCCTCGGGTCGTTACCCAATCGGCCTGAGGCCCATCTTCGCCCCTGTTGACGGGGTGATGGATGAACTAAACTAGCCCAGGAATAAGCCCATGCAGACCACGCATGAAGCGGTGGAATTGGGCCTCGAGCCGCTAAGGTAATGACCCGAGGCATAGGATCAAAAGCTCATGTAAAATTCTTGGAAAATCACCAACATACGAGTTCGGACCAATAACAACTAATCCGATCGGAGGCTTGGGCCTTGGCTGGCTCCTCTGCTCCACGCATATGATGTTTAGCAAAAACATTGGCTCAAAAGTCAGAACTGCACGCATGTGATGCTCGCAGGCACGACAACTTGCAGCCAGCAAGCATCGAGAGAAACGAGTTTTTGGCTAAAATGGCATTGTTGGCGCGCGCAATAGCAAAACTACCACCCTCCTTGCGCACATCAAAGGAAAAAAAGCACCTTGTCCGTGCCCTAGAGGACCAGATTTACTGAGGACAGGACATATGGCAAATCTAGCCCCCAGTGGTGAAGAAATGTCTTGTCCGGACCCTAGGGGTGCGGCAATACGTATTTTCGGCCCCCGGGGGGCGGAAATACCTCCTCAAAATGCTGGGAGTTGTAGGAATTTCTAAATATAGTAAATGTGCTCCAAACATTATGAATATTTTTGTGAAGGCTCATGACACAGTGTACTTGATTGTGTAATTTTTTCAGAATTTTATTTATTATATATTTTTCTCAAAAATTCCTTTAAGGTTACTTTGATATGATTTTGTCACATGTGATAATACACTCTCCCTCGACAACAAAAGTTTGATCTGATCAATAGGGGGTGGGTTAGGCGTCCGACCACGTGAATTTTTTTTGTGGAATCATATTTTTGGTACATGTGATAATATTTACTTCTTATTTTTTTACCTCTGTAAAGAAGATAAAAACCGTATCAGAATATTGCTGTGAAGTTGAAGTACAATTTCCTCTACGTCCCAATCGACTTCGGGTACCAATACTACTTTCCTTCATGCTTCGGGTACTAATTGTACTACTTTTACTATCTATAATTTTTGGTTTGGTCTTATCTAATCACTTGATTTGTAACATAAAAAATTCTAAACTTGGGATAATTATACTGAGAATAAAGATGGAAAATATTTTGAGCATGTTTTTGAAAAAAAATTTCTCAAATAGATTATTTCATTTGCATACAAACAATAGCCTTAAAGGATTTTCGAGAAACATGTAGAACAGATAAAATTATAGAAAACTACACAAGCATGTACATTGTGTTAGGAGCCTCCACAAAAATTTTCATAATTTTTTAGCTCATTTGCTATATTTTGAAATTCCTACAACTCCCAGCCTTTTCTGGGGGTGGTATTTCAGCGCCCCTGGCGTCGAAAATACGTATTACCACGCCTCAGGAGTGTAAATACCTATTTCCACGCTCTTGGGGCCAGACGAGGCATTTCTGCGCCCCTGGAGGCCGGATTCTCCATGTGTCATGTCCTTGGTAAATCCGGTCCTCTAGGGCACGAACAAGGTGTTATTTTTGTCTTTGATGCATGCGGGAGGGCTAATTTTGCTATTGCACACATCAATTGTGCCATTTTAGCCAAAAACTCAAGACAAACTATGCAGTTGTCAGTCAAAACTAAACATGGTGTGAGCAGAGTTTTCTAGCTCAATTAATGCCAACAATCCATGGTATCACTTGGACTAAAACTCTGCTACTCTGAACAACGAGGACATGCATCATGCCTGGGCGCCCGGCTGGAATGGAACTGTGGATTTTCTACCCACGATGCCATAGTTTATTGGCACAGACGAATAGAAAAGAAGATTTGAGATTGTCACGATACATATAGTCTAGCCAATAGCCGATGTTAAAATATGATCCGATTTCGTTTATCGTGTCTATATCGAACGCGACACATGCATCGACTAGCACTGGACATGGCATTGAGTGGTGCAACTAAATCTGACTCGGTTTTCCTTTTCCGTTAGGGACTTTTATTCCATAGCCTATATATGTACCCCTGTAGTTACACGATTGAGATGCGTCGAATAGCCTCGTACTTGTAATTTTTCCCCATATAGTGAATTCTTCCTTCGTGTGTTCATGGTTTTGCCCACAAGAGTTTTTCATATAAAATCTGTGTCTCCTGCTTCTACTATTTGATCTATACTTTATAACAAGTCGTACCAGAGCTCTGGATTTGAAACCCTAGTCGCTACCGCCGGGAGCATCAATCTCCATTCCCGGGGTGGCACCCACACGACGGCATGATATCAGAAGGCATCCGCGCGGCATCAATCTCGTCGACGTTGCCACCAGATCGATTTACTTGTTGCTCTGTTTCGGCTTCATCACCCTGTCGGGCAAAATTTGTTTGTTGTTCGCCTCGAATCGCTACTCATCAGAGTATTTTTGCCTCGATTTACTCTACGTTGTTCGCTGTATAGGCCGCGTGTTCGGTTCTTGAGTCTGAAGCTTAAACACCATGAGAACCAGAGGCGATGTTCTCGTCGACCTGCAGCCATCCAAGTCGAAAAGGACAAAGGAGTCGCAGTCAAAAGGAAGAGGTGGAGTTTTTCTGTTCCTCTACTTCCTCTACTTCGACCGTGCGCCACCACCGCTGTGAGCCCACACCGAGCCAACCTTAACCTTACCCGAGCCTAAAAATGGAAACCTCATTCTCCAAGGTTAGTTTCAGCACCACCCAATGTCAGCCCAACCCTTGCCGCCAGTGAAATCGCCGTTGTCATCGGTTTTTCTGCTCGGTCGCCATAGCAAGCGTGCTCCAGCTCGCTTAGAGCATGAATTGGGCCGCGTGCTTTATTTGGGCCACCGAAGCAGGCTGACCAATCCCGCCAAATTGGCCCTCGGGCACATAAAAGCTAAATGGGTCGATTGTTACTGCGTAGCCAAATACTATTTACTTTTGGTCCAATACTATGCAACCCATTAACACCTGATCCAAGCTTGTTACTATTCACCAAACGTGACCAAATACTATTTACCAGGCTTGTTACTATTCAACCGGAACCTGATACAAATAGTGTCAAAAGGTATTGTTTACCCCGAGCCTATCATTGTTCATCTCAGACCCAATAATACATTTTATACCCATTTCTACCGTTTCAATCCCATAAAACCATTTTTGACTCTATTCGACCTAAACAAACATTAAATAAATCCCAAGCACCCCACCACCTCTCTTTTCAATTCTTTTTGAATTTATTTTATTTTATTTTGCTCCTAGCTCACTTCTTGTTGAGACCGAACTTATTTATTAGATTTTCTTCCACGTTAGAACCCAAATTTGTTTATCAAGCTACAGAAGGAGTTGATAAAAATACAAAAGAAGTAAATCTAGTCAAGAACTACACAACAAGACAGGAGTCATTAGTTCTAGCATTTAGTGACTTCTTTCATCTTGTAAACACGATCAACACAAGAACACAAAAGTATGATTATTATTCTCTCAAGAGAAGGCCCGAACCTGTTTACACCCCTGTGTCTCATCTTGTGTAGTCTCGCTCAAGGAGCCCCCAACATTCATTTCATAAGTTCGATATTAAAACATCGACAATGTTGAGCCCATATTTCAATTATTATTATTATTATTACTTTTAATACAATATTTATGCCAATTACTTCGTTAATAAAATAATATTTTAAAATGTCATGACGAATAGTTAGTTCATATCACCCCACATACAAGCCCACCTATGCTCTTGTAGGACATATTCAGCTTGGCAAGTAAAATACAGTATAATGCTATTACAAATACTACTAAGGAAGATTCACTGCTCACTAATAGATTTTGGCGGAGAGTTGAGAGTTGAAACCAGGAGATTGGACAGCCCAATAGACTTGATAAAAGTGAGTCAAAGGTGAGATCAAGAGGTAGACAATCACGAGTTAGTTGTTAGTTCATCGCCTCACTGGAAGATAGGTAAGGACTAGAACCTTGTGCCAAATAACAGACAAACAAATCGCTCAACCACGGGTTTGGTATATCCAACATGGCTTAGTAAACTGCTCTTTCGATTGAATATCTACGTGATGTCAACTGCTCTTATTGTATAGAGCAGCCGCGGAGTGGGAGCGAGACAGGAGTGGGTTGATTAGGTCACTCACTGATCTACACAACAGTAGGGCCAGTCAGCATCAGACCGCGCACTCTACTATTGGCCGATGGTTTCCCAATGGCTGTATTGATCAAGAACCTACAGGGTAGAGGCTAGAAAGGTTGAGCAATGAAAATGTAATGCTATCTCAACTCAGTAACACGCTATCATGTTGCGTGTATATTGCATGATATTACGAGTTTGAGGTATCTTATGGGTAAAGTTGGGCAACTCCGTAGAATATAATCAATGATATTTGAATATGTCATGCTTCTAGTTAATGAAGTTGTGTTCATAGGTAATTCCAATAAATAAGATATAAGTAGAGATTTTGATATATTTAGCTGGTAAATACACATGTTGATAAAACCCCTAAGGTTATATTAATATGGTTTTACTATTTTAAAGGCAAACTGTTTAAACTCAAATGTTGCATCCACATGTACCTGATATGGTAAACTTTTGACAATCAATTGGACTCCTAGCATGTAGTTAAATAGCTTTTTCATGTGTCTTGTTGAGTACATTGTGTACTCAACCTTGCTTAATTTTCATTAGAAAGTGTATTAAAAGATTGAAGGATACTTTGGAGAATGTGTTAGGGTTGTGACTACACTCAAGCTTTACTATGGAAGCTTTTTGTTTCTTCTGAATATAAGTTAAAGTCTGGGGTTTGAGATACTCATTCTGTTGCTGCAAAATAGCTGTTAGGCCATAATTTAATCAAATTAATACTTTTTAAATATTTGTGAGCGGGTTTGATGTCATTCTGATCTGCAACCGAAATCTTAGACAGTTGTGCAAACCAGAGGTATCATGTTTGAAAAATGAGATCATTTCACGTTGGCGCAGGTGCGAAGGCACGGTGGTAGGAAGGCAGTGATGGTTCGTGGCAGGCTCGACGAATGGCAAGAGAGAGGGGAATAATTCTCTTTATTTGCTACTATTAACTGGAATACCACGTCATCGTATACTTGCCTCCAAGTAGGACAAAACTAGGATGCCACATCATCGTATACTCCAAGTAGGACAAAACTAGGATGTATTAATTGATCGCAGGTGGTTAAGTGCATTGGTATTATATTGACAATTGGGAGTGTAAAGTAAAGGATTTGGGGGAGGTTAAAATTAAACTTTGGACTCATGACGATAGTTTTTCCTAAGGACTTTACGATAATTTTTTTAGAGGGATGACTTTTAGATAATTGAAAGGCCAAATTGGAACTTTTTTACAGAAACCAATAGGAGAAGCGCCAATTGGAACTTTTTTCCCCCTATTTCGTTCAAGGAAAAAAAAAGGAAAGCCCAGCTGAACGGTACGTCAAGCATAACGGGATGGGCCAACTGAGATGCCTAATCCACTAGAATGTGTCTCCTACTCAACGCTTTAGGTTTTAAAAAATCAACGGTTTAGAGTTGTAATAATTATCTAACGATTCTGGTGACCGTTAATATAACAACGAACGACGGTCAACCACCGCGAGCCTCTATCCCATCCCGTGTTCCCCTAAAAATAAACAAACAAAAAAACAGAGCACCTTACCTTTCCTCACCGGTACTAAGAATCTAAACCGATGGCACGAGGCGGCGGCTGGTTTACCCTCCCGATGGAGCTCCTCGAGAACATATATGGGTGCTTGTCCAGAGACGCCGAGCACCTTTGCTTCCGTCAGGTGTACACCCACTGTCATACCTCCACATCGCCGCTAGCCAGTGGCGGAACCAGGAATTTGAGAGACTCGGGACCACGCCGCAGCACCCGCCCTCGCCCGTGCCGTAGCCCTCGCGTCGCGCCGTGGAAGGGTTGGGTGTTGAGACTGGAATCGGAGCCTGGAGTAGTGAGGAATGGTTAGGGAATTAGGGTTACTAGCGTATTTGTATTTCATTGAGTATTTGGTTTGGGTTGCAACTGGGCCGGCTTGCACTCGACGCGTCTTGGCCCACGGCCCATGGTTAACGCGGTGCGGCCGCGCGGGGACTACGACACGCGACTGTGCGCCTGCGCGCTTATGGCGGCTTGGCCTTGGCTAGGGAGGAGGGGGTCCACCCGAGAGACCCTGTGCAGTCGCCCCGGCGGTAGTTCCGCCACTGCCGCTAGCCGTCCGGTGCTTGTGGATCGTCGTTGGTTGCACCCATGGCCCCGCCACTAGCACACGTTCAGGCCCGTCGGCCGCTACTCCATATGGCAGCTCTCTCGCGGCGTGGAGAGTAGCGTCTAGGTCGACGTCCCGTTCCACTTCCCTAACTGCTGCGGCTAAACGTGTGACTTGGGTCGCTTTTTTGGCGATCGGCACGGCGATGAGGCTCGGCATGGCACGCTTGGCGATGGGGCGAGCTGAGGCCTAGGCACGCCTATGGCGGCACGCCGAGCAGAGGGGCACGATGGGCGGTATGGCATGACACACCTTTTTGGACTGTGCTTGGGACAGCACGGCACAAAACAGGACCGATGGCCCAAATAAGGCATGGTCTATGGCAGGGCACGTCGACCTCATAGGCCAATGATAAATATCTTGCTTGGAGCACTCTCGGGAAAATTCAACCACATAAACAAATAAACAATAGTATATGCCTCCAGATTCCGGAGTCATGAATCATGATGGCATCTAAAATATTTCAGCAGACACTAAATAAACCAAGTATTAGATCCTCGCATACTAAATGTCACAAATAGGCATGAGCAACTACCTACTGTGATGCGCAAGATCTCGCAAAGACTATCGTAAAAAAACACGCAAGGATTGTGCAAGAACGGTTATGCACATGTTCACTGTTCGATGAGAACTCTGGCCGAGCTTTGAGGTCGTGGCGGGCGGATCGGAGGAGAAGGAGGTCACCGGGAGGAGGAGCGGCAGGGGCGGAAGGGCGGCCGCCGGGAGGAGGATGGAGTGGATCCGGAGAAGGAGGAGGTCACCGGGAGGAGGAGCGACGGCAGGCGAAGGCAGCGCCGGGAGGAGGATGGAGTGGATCCGAGAAGGAGGAGGTCACCGGGAGGAGGAGCGGTGGCGCTGGGCCGAGAGAATCGCGGTAACGGCGAGACGATACAGGTGGAGGCGCGTGGCACGCGACTCATTGTGGCATTGATGAGGTAATCACATCAAGGATCTAGACCTCCCATTATATGTTAATGGAGTATTTTGGTGATTAATGATAAATCTATTTATGAGACTAACACTCTTATTGTTATACCATGATTAGTCTCAGTTTGGATATAAAAGGAAAAATCCAAACAGGTATGCATTCATAATGACAAATCTATTTGTGAGACTAATACTTCTATTGATTACCTATTGTTTAGTCTCGTTTGGATATAAAGGTGAAAAACACAAAAGGTATGCATTCTACTTCATATTTATATATATTGTTGCATTCCTCGGATCCAAAATATAGGATGTACTCCACCAAAAGTCTAACTTGAATATGTGCATATGTTCTTATTACATATTTATGTATGCACACATTTAGGGGGAGTTCACTCTATGTTTTGTGGTTTCATTAGTATTAATCCATATTTCCCTTTTTACATATATTAAGGATCTTTACTTTGAAACATATCCTTGAATATATTTAACTTGTGTAGTTAATATATTCATATGAGTATATAAGACTTATGTAGTTCATATATGCTCACATATCCCTTGAGTATATACAACTTGTGTAGTTTGTATATACTCATGTTAAGTATATATAACTTGTATCGTTCCTATATACTCATGTTTATCTCTATTCAATTACTTGTAATTGAAGTGATTATCATCAATTACCAAAGAGGCAAAGATTGTGGTATCTTGTCCCAACCATTATGAGTTAATGGTATGTCGTGGTAATTAATGATAATCATATTGTGGAACTAACATTTTCCATGAGTTGGATGAATAGGTTAGGTTCCATAAGGATGAAGACTTTGGATGATATCATGAGTTGATGGTCATCAAGTCAAGACTTGGGATGAAGGATATCATCATGTGTTGATGGGCATCGAGTCAAGATCCCGAAGTGAAGAAGATCATCATGTATTGATGATATTGAAGATGAAGAGCTTGAAGTAAATGATGCATCATGTGTTGATGCATATTCAAGTCAAGAACCCGGACTTGAAGTGAGGATGTGCGTCATCAAGCTTCAAGTGGTTGCTCAAGGCAAAGGTATGAGTAGTTAGGGCTAGGGATGTGTTCCTAATCTTTTACCGGTCTTGGTGTTTGGTTGAAAGACCAGATTGTTAGTATAGGTTGCCGTACTATTAAGAGGATCTTGTCTAGTAGCTTGAGCTTGAGTCTCATCATGTGTTGATAGTTTAATCTTGCTTGCTCTAACTCTCCGTGGTATAATGCTATTATTTGTGAATGTGTTTTGCAAATAGCCGAGACTCATGCATGTAATTCTTGTAGCATGTGACTATACTTTGCAAATGTATTTTACAAATTGTTGAAGTCCATGTACCGACTCCTTGTGATATGATCTAAGTTTACAAATATGTTTTGCAAATTATTGGGATTCATGTATTTTCCTTTGACATGGTCTAAGATTGCTTGTTGCAAATTGTTTGGACTTAGACCATGATAGTGGCTATTTGTAGTTGTACTTTTTATTTGATAAAATATGTTTGAGATCAAATCATATAGGTGGGTTGTGTAGCCCTCTGAATAAGCTTTCAATAGAGTCCAAGATCACTCAATTCCGACATCGGAATCAAAAGTTATGACCGTTTTTCCGAGTGTCGCCTCTGCTGAAATCCAGGTGCGGACTGACCGCAGTTGAAAGCCCGGACTGACTGCCCATATATGGCCGGTCAACTTTTTCGAGAGGGCGTGTTTTTTGGTTTTCTACCTCCCGAAAGGCCCGGACTGACCGAGGGTCCGGTCAGACCAGACCCTGTTGTAGGATCAAGGATAACCGACTAGAGGGGGGTGAATAGGAGGTTTTTAAACTTTTTAACAAATTAACAAGTTAAGCCAATTAACAACTTAGACTAAACAAGTTATACTTCTAGCTAAGCAATACAAACACAATGATCAAGCTAGAAATATAAATGCGGAAGAGTAAAGACTAGAAATAACCACAATTAGATAACGATGTTTTCCCATGGTATCGAAGACTTGCTGGTCTTCACTAGTCCACGTTGAGGGAGCTTGAACAAATCAAGCCGGCTCCACGAATTAAGCCTTTCCTCGATCACTATTGGTTGTTCTTCCTCCGCTCCGGAGATGGTGAACACCAAACCACTCACAAACTCGGCACCGGGCCTCTTCACAATCTTCTTGAAGAGATCACCGTGCAATCACCGCCAAGCCGTCTAGGAGTTCGGCAAAACCCCAAGAGTAACAAATCAATGACCTTCGCTTGACGACACTCAAGTGCAAGAGGATCAACTTGAATGATGAATGCACTTGAATGAGCTCAACAACCTCTTAAAGAGTGCACAAGTGAATTTGAGGAGTTGAATGAATGCACAATGCTCTAAGGATGTTAAATGAGGTCTAGCACCCTGTCCTTGAGCAGGTGGGGGTGTATTTATACCTCCCACCAACAATTATAACCATTGGAGAGGAAGAATCGGCTTTTCAGGTCATATGCGGTACTACCGCCATGTACCGAGCGGTACTACCGCACATCTCCAACTACTACTGTAACAGCTATAATAGTGGCATTAAATGTTCTGACATAGCCGTTTAACCCACATCGCGGTACTACCGCTAACTAACTCATGGTACTATCAAGATCGCGTCATACCGCAAAGCAATCTTGGTACTACCGTTTCCCAATAGAATCAAAAGTGGTGCGATTGAAAAAACATACCGCCAAGTAACAATCGGAACAACCGGGGTGCGGTAGTTCCGCTCAAGAACTGTGGTACTACCGTAGTCCGGTCATACCGTACGAACACTTGCGGTACTACCGCACTGAGGGTTTGGCACCAGATCAGAAAAAGCGTCTCTCTGGAAAAAACATACCGCCAAGTAACAATCGGAACAACCGGAGTGCGGTAGTACCGCGCTACTAGCCCGGTCGTACCGTTGAGCGGTAGTACCGCATAATCAACGCCGGTACTACCGATTATCCTGACAAAGCAGACTTGGCAAATTAAAAGGAAGCCAAATGCATGTATGATCCTAGATTGATCCATAAAGCACAAGAACATGATATCAAGCTACTAGTCATGATCCCTCTTAATAGTACAACATTTAACCTATAATTCGGTCTTCCAACCATTTCTCCTAAGACCGGTAAAAAGTGAAAGAATTCAAAACCACTTATACCTCAACATTGAACCATATTTGATCTTCATAATTCCTTTAGCATGTATCTTCACGATAATTTTCTCCAATGAGACTTAACCTTGTAAATGCTCAACAAACCAATAAGTCTCATATTCACATATTATCATTAATTACCAAAACCAATTTTGAGGGGCCTAGATGCTTTTCACCTGTGAGGGCGGACTGACCGGGAACTGTGTCTAACGGCTAGTTTTATAGCTGTTACATTGTAGCCCGGACTGACCGGCCCTATTCCTGCGGACTGACAGGGTTTGCCTGAATTTCGACAGATTCTCTTCCAACGGCTAGTTTTTGTGTGTGGGCTATAAATACTCACCTTGGCAGGTTGGAGGGCAATGCTTGGCATCCCATTTCATTCTCTTGAGCTAGTGTGAGCTTCTCCTCTCAATTGTGCATGTGTTGTACCTTGTGAGCAAAGGGAGAGGGTCTAGTTGCATGTGTTGCAACTAGAATTGGATTGAGCATCCAATTGTGCATGTTTTGCACTTGGTGAGAGTCAAGCGAGAAGCTTTGACTTATTACTCTTGGTGTTTGCCGACACCTAGAAGGCATAGAGGCGTCGTGGTCCGGTGATCTTCTCAAGAAGCTTGTGAGAAGGCCCGGCGGTTGTGAGTGGTTTGGTCCTCGCCATCTCCGGAGTGGAGGAAGAGCAACCCCGGTTTGGAACCGGTCCAAGTGGTTGGACTTACCTCGGAGGTGTTGGCTCAAGTTGTGGAGTCGGTCCAACGCGGTTGGGCTTACCTCAACGTGGATTAGGGGAGATCGGCAAATCTCCGAACACCACGGTAAAACATCGTTGTGTCATTGTGGTTTGCATTCTTGTGCTTTACTCTATTACAATTTACTTTGTGCAATTTACATGCCTAAAATTAAATTATTTATCCTTGTATGATTGCTATCATTATCAATAGTCTTATTGTTGGTGCACCTAGTCAAGATTAGTTGATTTAGGTTTTATTTGTGCAAAACCAAGTTGTCTTTAGCTCTGCATTAGAAATTGGTTATAGCCTTAGAGATTTTTAGAAACGACTATTCACCCCCCTCTAGTCAGCCTCCTCGATCTTACAGTCACCCCTGCAGTTGTCATCGCTTGCTCATCGGTCGCCACTGCCGAGAATAGAGAGTGAAAGAGGGAGAGGCAAAGAGGTATCAGTGCACCGCGGGCTGTTGTCGTCATCGTGTGCTGCCGTGGCCAACACACGCGTGTCGACCTCGCCACAGCCACTGCTCGCACGCCGACCTGGCCACTGCACCACTTGCACGCTGACCTCGCCATTGATAGCACAACACATGCCCCGACTACTGCGCCGACGTCGTGCCCAACAAGTGCTCATGGACCTCGCCGGCATCCCAGTCGAGACCGTACTAAGCCACAACGCGTCGGTCGCCGCCAGCGTGGCTGTCTCCCCACGCTAGATCTGGATCTCGTCGTGGCTGCTCCCCACTAGGGCATGGCATGGTGGGCTACCGTGTAGGGACAGCACGGCACAGTCCCATCCCATGGCCCACTGGCCCTACGTCATGCTAGCCCAGCGCGACCCAAGTCTCAGGTCCTGTGACACACCCCGCGACTAGCTCACGCTAGTGTACTACGCGAGATCGCCGATGCGACTCATCCTCTAGGAGCCCGCCTCTCTGTGGAGATCATATAGATATGATCCTAATTTTAGTGTGTTGAACAATTGGCAATAGCGTTGAGGGTTTATTGCAACACTCGCTTCGACAAAGTTTCAGCAAAACGGTTTGTTCGCAATAGAGGAGTGGTTTTACCATAGAATGGTCGAAAGCTTCGAGTACAGTAGCTACGAGTACTGTTCTATCTAGTATTGTAGCTACGAGTGTCGAGTACTGTAGCTACGAGTATTGTTTATCAAGTATTGTAGCTACGAGGGCCGAGTATTGTAGCTACGAGTACTGCTTATTGAGTACTGTAGCTGCGAGTGCACAGTGCTCGTGGACTCTGATCGTAGACAGTGGTCGTGGACACTGGTTGTAGACAGTGGTCGTGGACACTGCTCGCAGACAGTGGTCGTGGACACTGGTTGTAGACCTTGTGGAGCTAGTCGTATACCTTGTTAGTTAGGTCAATTTCATGGGTTTTATTGCATAGATATTGCATAATGCATATTTTGACTAACATGGGGTCAAGTTATGAAGAACTTGTGCTCGGAAATGGTTGTGACGAGGATCTAATCATCCTCATTTTATTATTTATCTGTAATTAATATTATGGGTAAATATGACGTCATACGTCTATTAGATATACCCCTTATAGTCTTAAGGGAGAAGTCAACCAGTGGTCATAGGTTCTTCTACGATCACCCCCATAGTTGTAAGTTCTTCTACGACTACCTCATGATCGTAAATACTTCTACGATCACCTCTGGTCGTAAGTCTTTCTACGACCAGTACCAAGTCGTAAGCTTTTCTACGGCTACCCCCGGTCATAAGTCCTTTTATGACCAGTTCAGCTATGGCAACCCCGTAATTAATTGGGTCCACTTGCATGTATGCACAATTGATTACGGGATCTAAGTAGTAAATATACGTTGTTATTCTCTAGAGTAACTGCACGTAACACGTCATTATCTCTGACAAGTAACTACCAAGCGACGCGGGGAGGTTACTACTCCGATGATTACTACCATTATTACATCCATTATACAGAATAATGAGACGTCTCTTGGCCTCAAACGACTACCTCTCCGCGCACTATAAAAAGGGATTCAGTCAGAGATAATGGGGGAGAGGCCGATTGATACAAGACAATCGGGCATACACAATCAACAGGAGTACAAGCCTTAGTCTTTCCACTGATTGTATAGATCCAGCATACACAATACAATACACACATGATTAGGGTTGTTATTCTCTCCGGAGAAGGCCTGAATCTGTATAAAAATCTCCGTGTCTTTTATGTCTGCGTGATCAATTGTGGAGAGCCCCCGAATCAAACAATCTTTACGTAAGATCGGTTCTAAAACACTGACAGGTTGCTTGGTCTATTGTTGTGCAGGTGGCTTAGAGTCAACTATGGTCAACGACGAGGAGGACCAGGACTTGGTTAGGAGAACCAAGGTCTAGAACGGTCGTGGATATCGGGTGAGATGGTTGTACTCAAGCAAGGCGTAAGATGGACAAGAACCATAGAAGGTGAAGTTTGAGCAAAGGCCTTTGTGAAGGTATGCGCTCATGCCTCATCAATTATGTGAATTGATGATTGTACGTATCGTGCGATGCTACGTAATGGTTTGCTTGTTTATGATGGTTATAGAACACCAGAGCTAGGTCATGGTGAGGCGGACTAGATTGGGACTAGGTTAGAAGAACTAAGGTCCAGAACGATCGAGGTGGTGCTAGAAGATGACTGAGGCTAGCGGCGTGGTTACAAGCCGAGAAGACAAGGAACTAGAGCGGAAGCCATCGGTGGTGAACATGATGGGCAGCAGCAAAGTGGACCTGGACTAGACTCAGAGAGGAGTTGAGGTACGGACTAGGCTCAGGTAGGAGCTGAGGTTCTAAACGGTCAAAGAAGCCGAGTGCAGTCATGGTGAGACATGTGGTGCTCCAAGTGACTCGGTCCCCGTTGCAAGCGAGGACGGTTCGGTGGGATCCGGATGCATAAGAGGCTTGGTGGGAAGTCATTGCGATCACATGGATGATGACCGAGCACAACAGTTCTGTGCGAGAGGTTACATCAAGCAGCGCGATAGTTCTGCACGATAGGTTACATCAAGTAGTGCGACAGTTCGTGTGACGGGTTACATCAAGCGGTGTGGCTTTTCGTACGATAGGTTGCATCAAGCGGCATGGCTTTTCGTACGACAGGTTGCATCAAGCGGCATGACTTTTCGTATGACAAGTTGCATTAAGCGGCGCAGGGGTCAATGCAAGTGAAACCCGTTGTGTGGAGACTTAATGAGTGCCCATTAAGTTGTCTTCCTCTAGAAGCTAGCCGCCATTATAATTAGGGGAGGGTGCCGGCTGTGCATCTCCCAACCCTTGGATTCTAAAAAAACCCTAATTTACGATTTAGGGATAGGAGAGGAAAGTGGAGAGGCTAGGATTCATGAGAGGTGGATTGATTGAGTGCTCAAGTGTTGAACTTTTATCCTCCATGGTGGAGTGGCTGTAAAGATACAATCTCTCTAATCAATCCATGCAAGATTTTGCCCTAAGATGAGTTATATCTTATTCTTGCACTCTCTTTGATGCCTTTAAGATTTTTGACGTTTCTTAGGTTTTTATTTGGAATCTTGCTGTGATCTTGTTTACTAGGATATGTGGAATATGATCTAAGATCATCTTGATCATTATCCACCTACGAGCAAGCTTTTAGATCTAAGCTTGATTTTGCCTTATTTTGATGAAAGAAAGGGTGATTTTAGAGGTTTTGCTCTTGAGGACTTTTGGTTTGATTCTTTCTATGATTGAGGGTGCTAAGATGTATAGGAGACCATCTTTAGCCACCTTGGATTGATTTCTCCCACAAAACTCTCTCAATCACCGTTTCGTATTTGGTCCGGTTTTAAAGTAACCTTCACTCAAACGAAAAAGGTTGGAATTTTGGCAATGATCTTCATGATCTTTGAATGGAATAGGTTTCTGACATTCTAGAGAAGGTATGTTTTAAGTTTCATGAAATTTGGTGTTGTTGACCAAAAGTTGTGCCTATTTTTTATTTTGATTTTGGGGTGATTCCCCTGTTCATCGTGTTGTTTTTACAGTTCATTCAGAGCACGGTTCAGTCTGAGCACTGCGCATCGAGTACTATTTATTTCGAGCACTGTTCGTTATGAGCACTGCTGCTCTGGGTACTGTTTATTATCGGTACTGTTCACAGGCTCTGTTCGTCAGTGTGTGTTTTGTTACTGTGCTTGGGGGTTTGGATTGGATTCAATACAAGTCTTTCGCTATACTTGTATATTGATCTTCGTAGCTCTCATAGCTATTGGAGTGAAATTTTGTTGAATCTGATTAAAGAGAAAAAGAGACAGTGCTCCTATTGACCCCCCTTTAGTCGTCGTTTCAGTTCAACACTCTCGTACCGAGATCTCGCTCTCGCCTCTCCCTTCTGTCGTCCAGGTCTTCCTCACCGAGGAGCCGCTAACCTCGGCGGCAACGGGCTAGATGGCGATCGCGAGCTAGGTTCGAGGCGACCTCACGCTAGGGCAGGATTGCTTCTTCTGGCGGCCCGTGGATGACGCCTGGACCATGTTGCTCACCAGCCGCGCCCAAATCGATAGTGTCGCCTTGCACCATGGCAACCTGAACCTCATCGACGCAACCTTGGGATGGTGTCTCCTTGTGTTGCCATGGTTCTAAACACGAGGCACGTGTTGGCGTGCAACGGTGTCGGCGGGAGGGACGCCTACAAAGGTACCGAGTGGCGGAGCTCGTCTACTACTCACTCTTCCTGGCCGCGGCGATGGTTTCGCGCGCTAGGGTTGGGGGAGGTTGTGTTGACACGAGAAGGGTGGGTTGATCTAGACAGTCGGATGAAGATCCAATGGCCTGGAAATCCGACCGATTTTTCAGAAGAAATCATTGGAATGATACATAGACACTCCCTATTTAAAATTGATCAAAAGTACCTCATTTATCGGTACTACGATAAGTCTTCACTATATATATAAATTACTTCAAAAAAAAAAGGTTTTCTGAAGCGGAAATATACAACCAGCTCGCTTTCTGAAGCGGCATTGAACCAGGACCGTCGATCGGCTCTGCTATGCGCGTAGTGACACGGTCACCTACAGTAGCATAGTCAGGCAACACAAACCAGCCGATGCCCAAAGCAAAAGGTAAGGCCTTGCTGTCTCGCCCAGATTGATCGTTCCGCTCGCGTTTGACGAGGAAGACGCGATGCAATGCACACTTGCACAGGGTTATCTCACTAACTCCTCTCCTTGGCTGACAAACCTCCAACCCAGCAACGCGCTTTGTATTCTTGTGTGTCGCAGGAACTTCCTGGCTCTTACGGATGCAACGTGTCGCGTGCGTGCGGGGGCCTGTCCTGTGATGTGATGTGATGAGATGAGATGAGATGAGATCCGTCTGTGAATTGCGATGCGAGTACTGCTGCTGCAATCATTCCTTCCTTCGAGTGGCTCTGGGCTCTCGCTAGAGTCAGTAGTACAGTTGACGGCTTGACGCAGTGTGCATCACAGTATATATTCTTTTCTTCGCATTGAATTATGTGAGGACATGCATAACCGCGTCCGCATGGAGTCAGGCAAGAGGCTGGCGCCGAGATCTTGGCTTATTTCTACACTCGATGCTGCTGCAGTGACTGTCTTTAATCCCCGTGCGTGTACGATTCTCAGATCAGGAAACACCACGCTTCGATTCATCAAAAACTTCACGCATCCTGCGAAGCGTATACATACCCTTCCGGCCTTCTTTCTCGGCGAAACGGATGTCGCCCTCGCCCGGGAGACCAGCGCTCTCCTGTTCCTCCTACAACTCCTGGCCGCCATCCACTTAGCCCGGCCCCGCCGAGGCTCTCAGGCCGCACCACGCGTCGCGAAAATCCCGCCCGTCCATCGCTGCTCTCCCAGTCCCACCGCCAGCCACGTGTCTCTCTCTCTCCCGCAAGCGCGTCGCTCGTGAGCGGCTCCTCCCTCCCCCTCTCCTCCTATTTAAACCTCCCGCCTGCGAATCCCCTCTTCGTCGACCTCCACGCATCCAATAATTAATAATAAATTAGCATTTTTTAGATATATTCCGGGTCCCCACCTCCCAGTAATCTAATCTCTCCCGCCCATTAAGGCAGTGCAAATCCAAATCCGTAAACATTTTCTTAATTGCTCCCGCGTTTATTAGTCACAGAAGCCTCTGTTAACCATGGCCTTTAACTTGGCTCAGAGCGCCGCAGCAGTAGCGTCCGTCGCGCCCTCCACCGCACGGCGTGCCGCAGTGGTCGCCATGCCGGTGTCGGTTGCGGCGCAGAAGGCAGCGGCATCGCAGGGGCGCAGCCTGCGCCTGCAGAGGCAGGCGGCGTGCGAGCCGTCGGTGGCGCCGGCGAGGCCGGCGATGTCGATGGCGTGCCAGGCGGCTGCCCAGAGCGCTGCCGCGGCTGAGCATGTCGCGGCGAGGAAGCCTGGCGTGCCGGTGTTCGTGATGATGCCGCTGGACACCGTGAAGAATTGCGGGAGCGGGCTGAACCGGAGGAAGGCCGTGGCGGCGAGCCTCGCGGCGCTGAAGAGCGCCGGCGTGGAGGGCATCATGGTGGACGTGTGGTGGGGCATCGTGAGAGCGAGGCCCCGGGCGGTACAACTTCGCCGGGTACATGGAGCTCATGGAGATGGCGCGCAAGACCGGGCTCAAGGTCCAGGCCGTCATGTCCTTCCACCAGTGCGGCGGCAACGTCGGCGACTCCGTCACGTACAGAGACAGTGCTTCTATTGACCCCTTTAGTCGTCGTTTGAGCTTCAACACTCGCATCGAGATCTCGCTCCCGCCTCTCCCTTCTGTCGTCCAGGTCTTCCTCACCGAGGAGCCGCTAACCTCGGCGGCAGCGGGCTGGATGGCGATCGCGAGCTAGGTTCGAGGCGACCTCACGCTAGGGCAGGATTGCTTCTTCTGGCGGCCCGTGGATGACGCCTGGACCATGTTGCTCACCAGCCGCGCCCAAATCGATAGTGTCGCCTTGCACCATGGCAACCTGAACCTCATCGACGCAGCTGTGTTGCCATCTACGATCTCAACCTTGGGATGGTGTCTCCTCCCAAGATCGCTGACTCATTCTTTGCCCTAGACGTGCGGAGCCCATTGTTCAAATGCTGCCCCCGCACCAACACCCACATCGTGCACGAGACGTACGTGTTGGCGTGCAACGGTGGCGTGCTGCTCGTCACATTGCGCTACGGTTCGCGTGACGCTCTCGCCCACGTCTACAAAGGTACCAGAGTGGATGCCCAAGGATCTGAAGAATCTTCAGAAAATGACGGAGCTCGACAGCTACTCACTCTTCCTTGGCCGCGGCGATGGTTTCGTTCTCCCTGCAAAGGAGTTTGCTACGATCAAGAGCAATCGGTGAATGAGGGGACGGTGCCGACGTTGATGGCAGCAACACAAGCTGCGGCCGGAGGTGGCAGCGGTAGGGGAGGTGCTTGCTGGCGGGCTTTTCCGGCGCCGGGGGCGACGCCGACGAGGCACTGAGGTGGCAGCGGGGAGGGGACAGGCTGGGTGGCGGCGTGTGCGCGCGCTAGGGTTGGGGGAGGTTGTGTTGACACGAGAAGGGTGGGTTGATCTAGACAGTCGGATGAAGATCCAATGGCCCGGAAATCCGATCGATTTTCCAGAAGAAATCATTGGAATGATACATAGACACTCCCTATTTAAAATTGATCAAAAGTACCTCATTTATCGGTACTACGATAAGTCTTCACTATATATATAAATTACTTCAAAAAAAAAAAAGGTTTTCTGAAGCGGAAATATACAACCAGCTCGCTTTCTGAAGCGGCATTGAACCAGGACCGTCGATCGGCTCTGCTATGCGCGTAGTGACACGGTCACCTACAGTAGCATAGTCAGGCAACACAAACCAGCCGATGCCCAAAGCAAAAGGTAAGGCCTTGCTGTCTCGCCCAGATTGATCGTTCCGCTCGCGTGGAGTGCTTGTTTGACGAGGAAGACGCGATGCAATGCACACTTGCACAGGGTTATCTCACTAACTCCCTCTCCTTGGCTGACAAACCTCCAACCCAGCAACGCGCTTTGTATTCTTGTGTGTCGCAGGAACTTCCTGGCTCTTACGGATGCAACGTGTCGCGTGCGTGGTACCTGCCCGGCCGGGCGGGGGCCTGTCCTGTGATGTGATGAGATGAGATCCGTCTGTGAATTGCGATGCGAGTACTGCTGCTGCAATCATTCTTTCCTTCGAGTGGCTCTGGGCTCTCGCTAGAGTCAGTAGTACAGTTGACGGCTTGACGCAGTGTGCATCACAGTATATATTCTTTTCTTCGCATTGAATTATGTGAGGACATGCAAAACCGCATGGAGTCAGGCAAGAGGCTGGCGCCGAGATCTTGGCTTATTTCTACACTCGATGCTGCTGCAGTGGCTGTCTTTAATCCCCGTGCGTGTACGATTCTCAGATCAGGAAACACCACGCTTCGATTCATCAAAAACTTCACGCATCCTGCGAAGCGTATACATACCCTTCCGGCCTTCTTTCTCGGCGAAACGGATGTCGCCCTCGCCCGGGAGACCAGCGCTCTCCTGTTCCTCCTACAACTCCTGGCCGCCATCCACTTAGCCCGGCCCCGCCGGGGCTCTCAGGCCGCACCACGCGTCGCGAAAATCCCGCCCGTCCATCGCTGCTCTCCCAGTCCCACCGCCAGCTCGTGAGCGGCTCCTCCCTCCCCTTCTCCTCCTATTTAAACCTCCCGCCTGCGAATCCCCTCTTCGTCGACCTCCACGCATCCAATAATTAATAATAAATTAGCATTTTTTAGATATATTCCGGGTCCCCACCTCCCAGTAATCTAATCTCTCCCGCCCATTAAGGCCGTGCAAATCCAAATCCGTAAACATTTTCTTAATTGCTCCCGCGTTTATTAGTCACAGAAGCCTCTGTTAACCATGGCCTTTAACTTGGCTCAGAGCGCCGCAGCAGTAGCGTCCGTCGCGCCCTCCACCGCACGGCGTGCCGCGGTGGTCGCCATGCCGGTGTCGGTTGCGGCGCAGAAGGCAGCGGCATCGCAGGGGCGCAGCCTGCGCCTGCAGAGGCAGGCGGCGTGCGAGCCGTCGGTGGCGCCGGCGAGACCGGCGATGTCGATGGCGTGCCAGGCGGCTGCCCAGAGCGCTGCCGCGGCTGAGCATGTCGCGGCGAGGAAGCCTGGCGTGCCGGTGTTCGTGATGATGCCGCTGGACACCGTGAAGAATTGCGGGAGCGGGCTGAACCGGAGGAAGGCCGTGGCGGCGAGCCTCGCGGCGCTGAAGAGCGCCGGCGTGGAGGGCATCATGGTGGACGTGTGGTGGGGCATCGTGGAGAGCGAGGGCCCCGGGCGGTACAACTTCGCCGGGTACATGGAGCTCATGGAGATGGCGCGCAAGACCGGGCTCAAGGTCCAGGCCGTCATGTCCTTCCACCAGTGCGGCGGCAACGTCGGCGACTCCGTCACGTACGGCCGGGCACTTGATTTCATCGCGTTTTTGCTCTGTTCTAGTGTTCTTTTCTTCCCTTTCCACTGTCCATTGGATCATGCTAACTGCTACGACATGGGTGGTGCCCTTGATGGTGATGACATGCAGCATCCCGCTGCCGAGGTGGGTGGTGGAGGAGATGGAGAAGGACCAGGACCTGGCCTACACCGACCAATGGGGCCGCCGGAACTACGAGTACGTCTCGCTCGGCTGCGACGCCATGCCCGTCCTCAAGGGCCGCACGCCCGTCCAGTGCTACACCGACTTCATGCGCGCCTTCCGCGACCACTTCGCCTCCTTCCTCGGCAACACCATCGTCGTACGTCCCCTGGCCCGCCGTTCAATAGATTAGCCTCTTTTGACCGTTTATATTTCCCCGAGCTAAATCGCTAATTCGCCCTGTGCATGCAGGAAATCCAAGTCGGCATGGGCCCGGCCGGCGAGCTGCGGTACCCGTCGTACCCGGAGAGCAACGGCACCTGGAAGTTCCCCGGCATCGGCGCCTTCCAATGCAGCGACAGGGTATTTCAGATGGAACAACTCCAGCTGAATTTACATGAGCTGATCATGAATTATGCTGACGTTGTTGTTTGGTGTGCAGTACATGCTGAGCAGCCTGAAGGCGGCAGCGGAAGCGGCGGGCAAGCCGGAGTGGGGCTTCGGGGGGCCAACGGACGCTGGCGGCTACAACAGCTGGCCGGAGGACACGGTCTTCTTCCGTCGGGAAGGCGGCGGCTGGAGCTCCGAGTACGGCGAGTTCTTCATGTCGTGGTACTCACAGATGCTCCTGGAACACGGGGAGCGCGTCCTGTCTGGCGCGACGTCCGTGTTCGGCCACACGCCCGGCGTGAAGGTCTCCGTGAAGGTCGCCGGCATCCACTGGCACTACGGCACCCGGTCCCACGCGGCCGAGCTCACGGCGGGGTACTACAACACGCGGCACCGCGACGGGTACCTCCCGATCGCGCGCACGCTGGGCCGGCACGGCGCCGTGCTCAACTTCACCTGCGTGGAGATGCGCGACCACGAGCAGCCGCAGGACGCGCAGTGCCGGCCCGAGGGCCTGGTGCGGCAGGTGGCCGCGGCCGCCCGCGCGGCCGGGTGCGGCCTGGCCGGCGAGAACGCGCTGCCCCGGTACGACGACGCGGCGCACGGCCAGGTGGTCGCCACGGCCGCCGAGCGCGCCGAGGAGGACCGGATGGTGGCGTTCACCTACCTGCGCATGGGCCCCGACCTCTTCCAGCCGGACAGCTGGCGCCGGTTCGCGGCGTTCGTGAAGCAGATGTCCGAGGCCGGGACGCGGGGCGGCGTGTGCTCCCGGGAGGTCGCCGAGCGGGAGGCGCACGGCGTCGCGCAGGCCACCGGGCCGCTCGTCCACGAGGCCGCTGTCGCGCTGCGGAGCTGAGTGGGAGCTGCTGATCTAGGCCGTCGTTGCTCCGACGGAAACCGATGTGGGATCTCTATCTCTCTCTGTAGATCGAGTTTGGGTTTGTAGTTTGGGAGGGAACGGACGCTCGGAGGTCGCGAGCATTCTCCTGTGAAGAAAAAAAAGATGTAATTACGTCGGGAGGGAGGGGAGGACAGAGTTGTTGTCACGTTTCAGGCTCCGACGCTGGTGGTCCATGCCGGCTCGGGGTTTGTTCCGGAATATATCCATTTCCTGCCAAGCTTGCAGAAATGTTGTGTTCTTGCGCGCGCTGATTCGTTGCTGCTTCCGAGTTTCTTCTCTTCCTGCTCTGCTCGATAGATCTGCTGAAACTGCTGCTGCTGTGGCTGCTACTCACGCACGAGGAACTAACTCCTCGGTGTTTAGGGTCTACGTGACTTACTTTTGTTTGTCGGGATTTTTTTTAAATTTGCAGTAGTTTTGCCTACTGCTTACGATTTTGTGTGATTACTCTAGATCATCGGCGAGGTAGCTTGGGTATCTGCATGCCCAGATTTAGCGTGATTTCGTGACGTTACACTGTGAAAAGCAAATCCTCTACCATTCCACGGTAATATCATACGAACAGTGCTATAATATTATTTTATAGACGATATTGTTCATAAATGCTATGATAATACTGTGCCAATCAATCTCAGCCGTTATTTTTCGATCCGACAGTTCAAAATCCTAGAAATGTTATAGTACTGTTCACCCATGACATTGCTAATGAAATACCAGGGGATGCGATTCCCACACACTACGTGATGTCCAACATGGCTCGTGGCATCCTTTTTGAATCAAAATATTTCCGAAGGAACACAAGATTCCGCTGGAATTCCACTATGTAGCAGGACAATCCCCATTGGACACCTTAAAAATTCCGGCATTATAAACGGGGCTTAACATCATCACGCATCCATATGCATTGTCCCCTCAGCACCCTTATTCACCTTGAGCATTAGTGAAGTTCAACGATCATCATCAGGCTCAAGTGGAAACACATTTAGGTGCGTTTGGTTGGTGGGATGAGGTTGAATGGGATGGGATGGTATGGGTAGGATGGGATGGGATGGGATGGGATGGTACAGTCAGTTTGCTTGGTTGGTTGTATGAGATGATACAGAGTTTTGTTTGGTTAGTTGTGTAAGATGATTCTGGATGGTTCAAGATGTTGTTTGGTTTGGTGAATGAAGTTGGATATGATAACTCTCTCACTTCTCACTAGAGGTGGTGAGTTTACCTCCTGAAATTGTGAGAATGGAGTTTAGATATTGATTTGAATTTACATTCAAGTTAAAAAATAGTTTTGCAAACAATTAACTTTTATATTTTTTGCCAAGCCGAATTTGACAACATTTAACGATATTTAACAATATTTGACAACATTCAACGATATTTGACAACATTTAATGATATTTAACGACATTTGACAACATTTAACGATATGTACCGATATTTAACAATATTTAACAACATTTAACGACATTTGACAACATTTAATGACATGTAACGATAATTAACGATATTTAATTAGGTCATAAAACTGATCAAGCACCGAATTGAATCCATGAATCCTATAGCTGACAGTGCTACAAATGTTCAGTAATCTGAAGTTTGCAAATTATTACAGAAACAAAGTACACTTCCCATAGTGACAAACATGATCTTTGAAGTTTGAAAGAGTTTTGATTGCTTTTCTGAAGTTTTAAAAGTCAATAATAAAATTTTGTTGAAGTCTTTGAAGTTTTCTTGGATTTAAGTTGAAAAATAAAAATTAAACTAATTTGTAGAATTTTCTGGAATTTTGTTGTTAAAAAAATAGTTTTTCCCTAATTATTTTAAAGGCAAAATAAATTTATGTGCAAAAACTTTTACCACAAATAAGTTGAAAATATAAGTCCAAAATAAGTCTAGGAATTTCTGTGAATTTGTGTATAATTTTTGGATTTTATTTATTATTTTGTAAAGCTTTTTTGAAATACTGGAAATATTTAAATAGCTAAAACCATTAGAAAACCCAGCACAGTTCTTAGGCCAAAATTGGCTCGGCCCAATCCATTTGACGCGCGGCCCCGCTTGCCCGATTTTACTTGGACGGTCGGATCTTGAGTGGTCGTTCGGATTCTCCCGCCCCGCTCGTCCGATTTTATTTGGACGGCCGAGATTGAAGAGGAGTCCTTTCGGCAGCCCGAACGGCCCATCAACGTGGTTCGTTCGATAAAAAACCAACGGTAGAGATCGCGTGGCGCTTTCGGGCAGCCCGAACGGCCCATCAACGTGGTTCGTTCGATCAAAAACTAACGATAGAGATCGCGTGACGCTTTCGGGCAGCCCGAACGGCCCATAAGATCTGGCCCATTGAGATGGAATCCAAGGGCTCGCACTTATTTCGGCTTTTACCATTTAAAATGACGTAGCCAGATAATTGCGTACCATACGATTCAGATCCAACGGGCAATATTGTATGGCTCATCGGGATGACCCGAATGGCTCAATGAATCTGGACCGTTCGTTGAGATCTAACGGCTCAAGTTGGAGGCATGTTAGGATTTCGAATCAAGGCTGGATGCGGTTGGATGAAGATCCGACGGTGGAGATTGCATCGTGTGCATGAAGATCCGTCGCCATTGTTGCCGAGCGTGCAAGCTCTCTGGATCCGGGTGAGGCCGGCGAGGAGAAGGGCGCCAGGGAGGAGGAAGTGGCTGCTGGGGAGGAGGAGGCATGCGGGCCGGCTGGGGAGGAGGAGGAGGCATGCGGGGGAGGAGGGAGACGACCGAGGATTACTAGTGGACGGCGAGGATGACATCACCAGGGAGTAGCCCGACGCGGGCGACGGCGAACTGGGATGACCTCGGGGACGAGAACACCGGGAAGCTGCGCTTGGACTGGGATGCCGACGGTGAGCACCTGAGCGTAGACGATGAGGAAGGCGAAGGCGAGGTTGGCGGCGACGTAGCTCTAGGGGTGAGCACAGTGCGACAGAGAGTGAGCAAGCCGCGAGGAAACAATGAACCACGTCGTTCGCTCGATTTCATGAAACGAGTTTGTTCGGAATCTCTGTGGAATATTCGCGTATGTGGAACGATCTGGTGCAGAATGGAGCAGTTCGATGCACCGAACCAAACACGTGCATGAGGCTATTTTCCGAATCGGATGGTACGGGATCATCTCATACATCGATCCAAACACACCCTTAGTCTGCAACTTTGCGTGTGGGACTCCCTAGTGGTAACACTGTAATTGAGCAGCGACCCAACAAGACAATCATTCTCAGGTTCTCAGAAGCCACTCGACACGGTCCCAGAAAAACATCAAGCAACCGTAGGAGCATATCAACCACACAGAAGGAATCACATCTGGGAACAACCAAGTTGAGAGGAAATCCAACAAGCAATTAAACTTCCAAGCGACCAATCTAAAGCTCACAAACAAGAAAAGAAGATAAAGCACGAAAGTAATATGCAGGATGCACGACAAGTAATTGAATCCATCAACTAGACAGGCGGCCAGCTAGATTCCAACAAGTCATCATATCAATCCTCCAGATAATTCGGCTGTTGATAAAAACATCCTTAAAGATTAGTTTATTGTAACTAGGGTTCAAGCTATGCAATCAGCACCATATGCAGTTTAACCAAGCAACTCACAAGCAAACAACACAGTATAAAGCATGCTGCAAAACTCAGCATAGCAACCTGCGACGAAAAATCTTTTGACAGGAATGAAGTAGAATAAAGGTCCAGACTACTGCTCAGAGCGAGCAAAATTCTACTCATTAGAGCAACATAGATATTGAACTGGTTGTGCAGGTAGAAAGACCAAACATCCTAGTAACCACCCTTGAGATCATTGACCACATCATAGGGGATGGGGGTGACAGTCTCAAGTGTAGCACCCTCAACCATGAAGCCGGGTTTAGGACCCTCCGGTTGCCTCTTGGTGCTGATTACCTCACCACGTGCCTTGGCGTCCGCCTTAAGCTGGTCGTTCTTCACTTTCCTCAGGCGGAACTCCTCAGTGCACCTGGATGGCTGTACGTGCTCCACGCGGACATGGATCCTCTTCCTGATAATGCGGTTCCCAACCTGACAATGCGCACAGAAATTCAATAATAAATACACTATTACTGAACATCACTGCATATCATATGTATTAAACACAAATTCCAACATGGTTCCATAAGTCGCATCAGTCATATGCATGTTACACTATGAATGAAATGCAGAACAGCGTAAAAACATTAGACAAGTGGGCAATAACTATTTGCACTTCTGCTCCAATTACTGCATTATAACAATGGTTAGCCTTTCCCCACGACCATAGGCATACATTTTCCAATATAATGGCTAACAGAAACCATTGAGCTGTTTCTAATGACATATATATGATGGTTAACTTGGAAAATAAACAAAAATGAAAAACATAACTCCATATAACCATCAAGTTGAAATTAAGATTCCGTGTGAAACTGTGACCAAATTGCATTCTCATGGAGCAAAAATCCTTCACAAGGTGACATCTATGATTTGAAAATTTGATACACAATTATTGTGATAGCGTAGCAAGGAAAAAGGATAAAAGAAAGTCCAGTTTAGTTATATTGGAATAAAGTCCAGTTTAGTTATTTTGGAATAAAGTCCAGTTTAGTTATTTTGGACATACTACAAATTAACTGGCACTAAACGTAGAAAATATAGAAATAGAGCAGTGAAGGCTTTTTACCCACCTATGCAATTACTCCCGTTTGGATAACTACCTATTTGGGAGAATCAAAATATAGAAATTCTAAATACTTGGATCCCCATTCAACAGCTTTGCTTGGACAACAACCAATTTAGCTTTTCCAAAAAGAGTAACAGTTATCCTTACTCAGGTCAGTTTGTCAAGCAAAACAACATTGTTTAACAGAACACCAAACATCTAAGCAAACTTAGTAAAGCTAGACTTCATTTTGGCAATATGGTAAAGACACTGGATGTGATATAACTTTGTAAGCACAGACATAATCAACAGAATAAAAAAACAAAAATGCCCTACTATTGCACAAATAAATCTAGAGGATAATCTAAACAAAATGTGATATAACTTTGTAAGCACACGGACATAGCCATAGAACCCTAATAACCTCTACTTAGACCAGAATCCTAGTGCATCTCCGGAGCAGACAAAACCAAATCGCCTGTGCAGAAACTAGAATCACACAAATATTACCACCATCACCATAAAATCGTGCAAGCTACACTTGTTAATCAGACAGATCTATGCAGCTCGTATAGAACCTTGCAAGAACAGCCAGAAATTGTCCATTCTTGCTACTACAAAAGCCAAATCACATCTTGAGAAGACCAATAGCTTGCACAAATACTACAGACGTGAGTCATATGACATAATCACCATCACCTTGTCATCATTCTCAATTAAGCACTCCCCAATCCTAGAGCGACACCAAGACAGATCCAACATGGGAAAGGATTTGTGTTATACCTGCTTGTTGACCTCCACACCGATGGCGCGCTTGGTGACGTTCCACACGCGTCCGGTGCGGCCGTGGTAGAACTTGTGCGGCATGCCCTTGTGCACGGCGCCGTTCACCTTGACGTCGACGTAGTCGCCGGTCTTGTAGGTGCGGAGGTAGGTGGTGAGCGGGATGTACCCCTTCTTCCGGAACGGGCGCGCGAACAGGTCGCGCGTCCGCGACCGCAGCCCGTGCCCCGCCGGCATCCTGCTCCTCCTGCTTTGCTTCGCGCGGCGGCGGCGGCGGCGAAGGGAGTGGGGTGTGTGGACGGGTGGAGGTGTGTGTGCGGCGCTAGGGTTTGCGAGGGTTTTGGGGGGTCGCTGCTTTTATAGGTGCGGTCGGGGCTTTGGAGGCGGCTTTTGGTGGCGGTGTTGGGTTGGGCTGGGCTCGTTTGATTGGGCTCCCAGCCCATGTTGGAATTAGCAGGAAAGGTTAGCTAGCTGTGGGTTGGATCATATGTGCAAACTTGACCCATTTAAAGACTAAGGCCCGCTTGTCATTGTGCAGGGAGGAATTACCGATAGCAGGTTCCGTTTGTACTTTGTACTGCCGTGTTGGTCGTCAACCGGGACATCGTTGCAACATACGAAGTTGATGGTGAGAAAGATAAAGAAGTCCAGTATATTCATCTACTCATGGACTTATGGTGTCATGTTGTTTGTCTACGATCTTCAATGTAAAAATTGGCTACTTATGCACTCCACTCTCTCTCTGTTATTAATATAAATAAGAGGATGAATGTAAAGAAAGTTCATTTATGCGCTGACGGTAGGAATTGCATGTTCAAAAATCTTAGGCAGAGGAAGATTGGGGCTGTTTGGTTTGCTGCTCGTACGTTGACCGGATTTAGCTTCTTTTGGGTTTGATAACAAATTTTTTTTATAAGATTCTATTCACATTGGTTCTCTAGTTCATTTTTTGCCTTTCATGTACAATTTTGATTCTCAAACCAAACATAAAAAAATAGAAACAATTCAATCTGTCGATCGCCTCGCTCTCGAGTACTGAGAAATGATTTTCTGAACTGAAACCATGCGAGCCTTCAAAGGCAAGGACAAAGAACATGATGTACGCACGAACCTTTGTACACGAAACGCCTTGTCTGATCGCATTGATCTTTCGCGAGTCCGCACGCAATCTCGGCCTATAACCCGATTACCTATGGATAAAAAACTATACTAGAAGTTAGTATGTTCCTAGTTTTATGCTTATGGGCATGTTCGCAAAATTCTGCCCGGTGGGTAAATGGACATGGGTATGGATGAGGATGACCTTGCCTGGGTATGTAAAATATACCACTGTATATTAAATTTTTTCTATACTATACTGTACATTAAAATGATCACAAAAAAAGAAACAGAGGTCTGGGCAGTTGGGCTAGCCCAGCCCAACATCTTTGCCTACTGCATGCCCTAACGGCACTCCCATTTTCATTTGACCAGCGCCACCACACACCAACAAGATGAGAGCGAGCTACTCTCAGAAAAATAAAAGGTGAGAGAGAGCTTGGAGGAGAGAATCCAGAGGGGAGGTTGAGATGGTGGGCAGCGAGCCGTCGCCGGAGTTGCCATCGTAGCTCTTGAGTCTTGACGCCCTTTCTGTAAGCCACTTCGCCGCCTCATCCAACGCCGTCACCGTCGGTGTCTGCAGCGGCACACCTCCTGTCGTCCGGGGTTGTCACCGTTGTCTTCATTGTTGCGGACGGCCTCTAACCAGAAATCCGTCGGTTCATGATCCAACTCCACAGGCATATGTATCCCTATTCCCTAACGTGATATCCGATTTCTTGCTACGATGTAGAGGTTTGCTGCAATCGATCCTCAACGATTGATGACCTGTCGTCGCTGTCGACGTCCTTATGAGATGTGTTATTTTTTATCATTGAACTTGAATACGTTGTCTTAAACTATTTTTTTTTCAAGTATGTGTGAATCCTTTGTTGTGTGAACTATGTTCACTTATTCATGTATTGCCGTTTGTATGTGAGCATGGTCGCTATTGACGAGCAAACGGGTATGTCTGTGAGCGACATGTACCCGCGGATGACGGATATGGACAAGGATCCTTGTCTGCACACTTGACGGGCACAACAGAAAAATGTTTGACGGGTACCGAAATGGATCCTCTATATTGAAGAGAAAAATTCAAAGGATCTACGATGACTAACATTAGAATAATATCTCCACCGTATGATCCAAATCAGCACAACAGTACCAAAGAAAACAGTAAAATCGCAACAATAAATCTATCTTATTTATGCAGTACTGCGCTAGAGCATTACGCATAGTCACTGTTGACACGATCAACACACTGTTTACACAATGTTCTATTCTCGGCAGTACAGCAGATATTCCGGATCCACACTGCCCGTGATCGCCACCGCCGCATCCCTTCTCGGCACGGAGATAAATTCGACAGCAGTTGGGTGTTGGGACCTACTCCTCCTCACTCCACCAACTACCTTCCAAACTGGGCCCGATCACGCCGCATTCACTCTCGGGGCTCTCGGCTCTGCTCTGCAGCCTCCTCCCCCGCCCCCCATGTCGCTCCTCCTCCTCCACTCGCCGTTGGCGTCCCCTCTCCTCCCCTCCGCGGCGCCCCGCCGCCGCCGCTTCCTCCTCTCCACCACGCTGCGGCGTCGACCCCCTGCTGTCCTCGTCGCCGCGAACCGCGTCGTGGTGCGCTGCTGGACCTGCTCCCCTCACAGCCTCATTGACCAAAGATCGGTGCCTATCTGCTCGCTCGTTTGCCTGCTCTGATCGGTCGTGGGGTTCTTGCATGCAGCTGGGGTGCGGGCTGGTGACGCTGGACTACCTCGCCACGGTGGACGCGTACCCACGGCCCGACGACAAGATCCGCAGCGGGGAGCTGCAGGTAATCAATATTTGTTCTTGATCAAGAAATGGAGGCGAAAAAGAGTGCCCCTTGAAGTGACATCGGAGAATTCGTGTGGTTGCCTAGTTCCCCGTGAGCCAAATTTGCGGCATTGCAGTGACCGTTTGCTCCCTGGTGCTTTCTTGGTCTGCGCAGATATCGGGGGGTGGAAATGCCGGGAACGCGTTGACGGGCGCTGCTCGTCTGGGCCTGAACACCAGGCTCATTTCCAAGGTAATTGCCCTACCCGGTGTTGAGGTGTTGTGGTAACGCATTGACTGATTGACACCGCTTACGTCTTTTCAGGTGGCCAACGATGAAATTGGAGGAACTGTTCTTTCGGATCTCAAGGAAGCTGGAATTGATATATCGCATGTTATAGTAAGCCTTGGATTACAAATATATAACTTGTGCATCTTTGGTCTTCATGTGCAAGTAATCATGTGGTTTTTTGGAAGGCATGATAATTTTGTAAATATTTCCTCAAAATAAACATTCAGATTGATGGCATTGTGTTTTCGGGGTCATATCCTCTTTCAGTACCATTAAAATTGGGGGCACTACTGACTGATAACTGAATTTTTTTGAGGGTGATAACTGAAATATTGGCTGTGGGCACTTCAACATGGATAGAAAAGGCACCAGTAAGGTGTATCTCTAATATTTAAGCTATATGGTCATATCTTCCTAAAAAAGAAGTTAAAACCTTTAAAGGTCACCCTCCTCCATGTTGAGCTTGATATGTCTTGTCTGAGATAATATTTACCAAAGGTCAACTGGTCAAGGATTTACAGATGAGAGATGCGTGTGAAATATATTGTGAACTATCAGATACTCTGGACTTCTCTTCTTCTTTTATGTCTCATATTCTCTCGATGATTCCACTTTGCAGATTTCTGATGGTGGAAACACAACACTTGTTTATGTCATTATTGATAAGCAAACGTAAGAATCTCTCTCTTTCATCATTTTTATAAAGACAACTAGTACTTAGCTTCATGTAGCTATATAGGTAAGTGAAGCAGTCAAGACAGCTACCTAGCTTGTAAAGGTAAGCATGTCTGGGCTGACCTGAATGAATTTGTTATTCATCTTATCAACTCTGGCAGGTGCATGTAGCTAAATTTCTCAAATGAAAGTTTGTTTAGGGATTTCTCAGCCAATTTTGTAGTCCTATTTATCCTAATGTAATCTGAATTGCCTTATTATATATAGAATTTTCACCAATCTTGTTGTTTTTAATGCACTTGAACAATAACTTGTTTTTCACAGTATAATATAAATCATTAGTGAAAGGTCTAGACAGTGTTCATTCTGTTGTTCTAAGAGACTGCACATATAGATTAGACAAAAGGCAAATAAAGACATGCCATTTAGTAAATACAACTGTACAAGTAAAAAAAAAGAGATTTATTTTTTACCCATCACCTGACCCTTTATACCCAACCATTTTGCCCTTGTGTCCACATTTTTTTCTTTTACTGGTCGCTTAATCAGTTTCTACATGGCTGAAGCTATTAATCTTGTTTAAGATTATTGGACTTCTTTTGCAACATTACTTTGTGGCATCATAAATAAATTGCCATGCATATATTCACAGAAAAACTCTCTACATTTGCAGGAAAACTCGTACATGTATAATCACATTGGGTTACCCTCCAATGGTTCCTAGTGACTTATCAATGTCAAGTTTGTCATCTGCATTGCAAGACGTAAGCTTGCTATACCTAGATGGATATTCGCATGAAATGGCATTGGCTGTTGCCCAGCAGGTAATTCCATTTTGAAAGTGTTGCAACATTCACTGAAACATCATATAATGCTACATTTTTGCTGTGTAGTCTGTGTTGTTCGATCTTTAGAAATCCTATTGGACATATACTGCCTTATTAAACTAATTCTGTAAATAACTAGTGTACTACACTAACACTATCTTAAACCTGTAAAAAACTTAAATCATATTTTAATTTGTTGCTTGATAAAAACCAGAAATGTACAGGCTGATCAGAAGAAGATTCCAATATTGGTTGATGCAGAACCAGAAAGAACAAAGGTAGAATTGGAAGGTTTACTCAGTCTAGCAAGTTACATTGTCTGTTCGGGGAAATTTCCAGAGGTATTATGAGTTCATGATATATTTTTAACAGAAATGAATGTTATTTGTTTTCAATTGTGTTCTTTTAGTACAGTAGCATTTGCTTTTTCACTAATTCCAGTGACGTCTTTTTTTAAAAGAGATGGACATCGATCTCATCCATTCCCTCTGCACTACTAGAGATCCTTCTGCAATATCCCCATGCAAGATTCGTAATTGTAACCCTCGGAGAAAACGGCTGCATGATGCTTGAGAGGAGCGAAGGCGGTCAGTTTTGATCTTTTCATGATAAGATTAACATAATGTATAATTGTTGCCTGAGACTTCAAGTTCATTTTATTTACTTTCTCTTGTATTATTAAACAGGTGATGATTCTATAGTGGATGCAGCAGATATAGAGAATGTTTCTGAGTCCTTAAAGCTGAAAGTGCATAAAGATGACACCCTGCCAACTTGTGTATCATCCAAGGTATAATAAATTGACAATATTTCTGGTCCTCGCAGTTGTTTGAGTCTTTGATATTGTAGTGTCATCAAAATTGTAAGAAATTTGCTGACTGCTCGGCACCTCTTTTACTATTTTACCCTTATCGATTTTATCATTCTAGTTCATGAGACTCTCTGCTAGAGGTCTTGGGACTATATTTGGAAGACTGCTCATAGGAACAGCAGAAAGTATTCCACCTTCAGAGCTTGTTGATACCACTGGTTGTGGGGATGCATTTATAGGAGCAGTACTTCATGGTGAGGCATATTAACTTCTTCCAGATTGTCTATTTTCCACCTTTTCTTCATTATGTTTCCCCTAAGGAGCAAAAAAATTGCTAGAAATAAGTACTAAAACCGTTACTTTTTTGCTGGACTTGAGATCAAGAATATGTTTCTTGTATGATGGCATTCAATACCAGCCAGTTATTTTTGTTTTAACTAAATAGTAAATACCTGTTAGTTATTGTTGACACTTTATCGTAATCTTACCGTTTCCCCTATTGTTCTACACAGGACTATCCGCAGAGATGCCTCCCGAAAAGATGTTGCCTTTTGCTTGCCAAGTGGTAAACCAATTTCCTTCTGCTATGGAAATGCCACAAAAGAAACAGCTTTATTCTCCCTCTGATCCTGAATCCTGATTCAGATATATATACTGAGTTTGCTGTTCATGTTGCAGGCAGGCATCAAATGCAGAGCAATCGGTGCGCGGACAGGTCTACCGTGGCAATCTGATCCACGCTTGGCTAAGTTCCTGTGTTGACATTGTCAAAATTGTACGAGAGAAAGAAGGGCATTGGTTAAAGTTAGAATAATGCACCATGTTCTCCACTGTTGTTCAGAAGTGCACGGGTGCAGAACTTCAGATATGATGAGCATCAGTTACATGCCTTAATTGGTGATTTGGTGTAGTGCACGTGTACCAAAGAGGATTTTACAACAGGTGAACGAATGAGTTGAACAGTCGTTGTTTGGTCATAGCAAGGATGAAATGTGCACTAGCAATTATATATATTCATGCATTCATAGCAGCCTCTGTATGTACGTATGGTCAAACACTTCGGTCATGTTGTTGAGCCCAATGCGGCGTTGCCACGTGATCGACCAACCGCCGGTCAACCCGTCTGACCGACCGGCACGGGTAAACGAAACAGACGGCAACAAGTTCTCTCGCCGCCGCCGCCGCCGCCGCCGCCGAGTCGAGATGCGCTGCACGACAGCAGCAAGTCTCCGGAAGGCTTCGGAGATGTACAGTTTGGACACTACATGCCGACCAGTACGACTACGAGCATCAGAGGCAGCTTGTTCTTGTGCAATGCACATGCCGATGCCGTCAGGGACAGAGAGAGCTTGGAGAGTCCAATTCAGCTTGCAACTTCTGCGCGCTTTATAAACCCAGCCAAAATTGAATCCAATCGGATTGCATCTCCGCCCTTGACTTGTCATCTGCAATGTCCATGGCTTCGAGCTCGAGCTGTGGCTCCGGCTCGGAGCCGCGCACGGACGTCGATACGCCGACAGGGTCCATCGCCGTCGAGAGGAGGCCGCCGGCGTCTCGCCTGTCGGAGCTCGGCGTCAAGTCCTGGCCCAAGTGAGTAGACAAGCATGTGTTCATGTACTACTACAATCTTCTGCCGATACGTGCATGTATACGTGTACCGTATCACCGACGGTTCTTGGAATACGTAGGTGGGGCGGCCCTCCTGGGAGATACGCGCTGAGCTACGACGCGCGCCAGACGTGCTACATCGTGAGAGGGAAGGCGAAGGCAACCGTGGAGGGCTCGCCGGCGAAGGAACACGTTGAGTTCGGAGCCGGCGACCTCGTCGTCTTCCCCAAGGGAACACGGTGCACCTGGCACATCGACGTCGCCGTCGACATGCACTACGCCTTCGATCCGTCTTAACAGGAATCAAGGCTTGCTCTGTGCATACTGACACAAATGTGTAAACCTTCACTGTGTAAACTGAAGAATTGAAATTTATGGCATGCCTAACAAATGTGTAAACCTTCACTGTGTAAACTGAAGAAATGAAATTTATGGCATGCCTATGAGCCTCTCTTTTCTATGCCAAAAAGAAGCATCATTGCTATTTATGGAGGAAGAACAAACCAAGCATTGCGTCTGATTCCTGCTTCAGTATTCTACTGCATAGCCAACTCAGCTATTTGTAACTCAAATATTGCGGAAGGCTTTTCAGGAGAAGCACTCTCTGCTACTATCAAGCAAAACATGTATTTTACCATTTTAGCACTCTTTGCTACTATCACTACATCTGCAAGCTATCAACAAGATGTACTACAGCAGGTGCAGGAGATTAGCCATATCAGTGCTCAGTAGAAATCTGGTTGAGTACTACCTCACATACGCAATTTGGCACTATAATATGAACCATAGATAGATGATCAACAGCTAGGGAATTGAAATTCTGCCCTTCTACTTCAGAACAATAACTGTAAACATCTAAGGCCTAATAAAAGGCCTGTATTACTGCTATGCAAACAACCATGAAACAAAACATTTGTACCACAGAACCTACAGACTGTACAAGGAACATCTCCCCCTCTCGCCTACGAAGGTAACCTTTGAACCAGCTTGTCAATGGCACCAGTTTTATTGTCCATGAGGTTCAGAAAATGCCAAGGCAGTCCAGTCCGTCAGGGCACTGCTTAATGCCAACCTTCGAGCTCAAAGTCAAATAGAAGATCTGAGGAATCCAATCCTGAAGACTCGCTATGATGAGCAGCTTCTATCAATAATCCGTCTGTAGAGGAACTGACAAAATCATTAAAATGAGCTTCATTTGGAACAAGACTGCTCTGGCAATTCAGATTGTGCAAAGCCGGTGTTGTTTGCATAGGACCGTCTGCCTGAATGTTACCACCTGTTGTGTGATTGGACAAGTCATGCCCATTAGAAGACATCAAGTTTGCTGCTGCTGCAACAGACTCAGCGTGAAGACCCACCCCCTGGTTTGCACTGGAAAGCAGAGGTTGGGAGGAAGTCCTCACAGGCTGCTGAGGCTGTGAAGTGCTGATAGTGTAATCTGATATGCCCAGATCAGATGCCACACTAAGAAGTATGTCTTGCCAGCTTTGTGAGCAAACATCCATTACAGGTTCTGGTAGGAATTGTGTTCTCTGAGTCGTAAGCGAGGTGCAACGCGAAAGTTGTGGTTCTATGTCATGCATTCCATTTGAGGCAACCTGACAAGGTACCGCTGGCTGACCCTGATATGCTATTGGTGCACTGAAAGATCTCTGAGGGGCATTGTTCTGAACAGTACTAGTGAAAGCATTAGCTATTGGTTCAATTTGAACTGGCTGGGATATATGTGGTAATGCCTGGTGCATCAGGGCATTGGTTGGAACTGCAGAACCAGATTGGTTAGCATTTGGGGTTGTGAGGCCTGGAGAAGCAGCCCCTACTCTTTTAAATCTTGCACGTGAATGAGTAATTCGAGGGGTGTGAGCATTTGTTGTACCGCTTCCAGCTCTTGTTGCAGGGGATGCTCTTGGTGCACAGACAGTTTGCCCTACATTCACTGAGACTCTAACTGAGGTATGTATTTGTTGGTTTTGGTTCACAACATTCAGAAGAGGACTTTTGTTGGCAAGAGAAGGGTTGCTGATATTTGGTATAAAAGGCGGGTGTGACTGTGGGACTGAGACTTGACACTGTATATCTTGCTGTCTGGGTGACACTATTGTTGGGTATACGACATTCTGGTGCTTTTCTTGATGAGATGCTGGCAGACTTTTGCACTTGAATGCTTGCCTCAGTGTTTTCCACTTTGTTTCCTTATCCGTAGCATGACAATGATCCTTAATTGAGGTACCTTTACCCCAATAATTGCATGGAGCTGGAGCATCACATACAAAACAGTGGCACTGCATTTAAAACAAAAGTTATTGGCTACTTTGCTAGTATATTCATTGTATCATATTGCCAACAACATCAAGGAGTGAAAATGGTTGTTACTTACCATGCTACAATGCTTCACATGAGAAGAAGTGCTGAAGGGCAAGTTAGAACATAAATGGCGTGAGTGAGGGAAGTCCCTGCATGCTACCTGTAGAAGAATAGACAATTGTTAAGGTAAACAATAAAGTAATGCTACTGCAGGTAAACTGTAGTTTCTACGAAAAAGCTATCAAATTCTCTTTGTTAAACTTGACATGAACTAAAAACCGCAGATATTCATAGACAATATGAACAGGTAAACATGGAATGATTATGTAATTAAGCAAACACTTCCACATTACAAGTCAAATATAATATCTTTAACCACTTTCACATTATTTGAATCAAAAGGTACGTTCCGCAGCAGTGAACACAGGAGGTCAAATTAATGTATAGCATCTCTCAGAAACTAAACTACCTTAGCAACTTGATTCTAAAGTCACACATACACGTCCAATGAAATCGGCACAAGGTAGTCAGACACAGTTCAAAACATAATAGTTACCCTATTGTGAACACTTTTCGCTAATATGAATGCAACCGAACATTCCATCTCTCTATAACAGCCTCCAATATAACAAGGCACTGCTTCTATGGCATGCGAAAAATGCAATGCTATGGATCAAAATGGAAGGAAGCAAATACCGGGCCTTTCTCTGCAACTATCTGCAATTCATCCGAGCTGCCATCTCCCGTGCTCTCCTTATCCTCCGCAACAGTAACCGCCTTATCAGGGTCGCTGTCTAAAACCATACAATCATCGTCTTCCCCATCACCACCACAACCATCAGGCTTACCCTTCTTCTGTGGCACTGGTGGCGTTGACAACTCACTCATCACCACCAGGTCATCAAAACCCTCCACGATTTCCTCATCATCCTCATCAAAAAGCCCCGCAACCCATTCAAGGGGGTCGACAGGCAACTTCTTGGTGGCCACGGGAAAGTCCTCCTCATCGGAGCTGATCTCCACAACATCCCCCACCGACCCCATCCACCCCCAAAACTCTTACACAGCTGCACTCCGGAAGTTCAGACACAGATTTCCCAAATAGGCAAGAATTCAGACGACCCCCGAGGAACCAAGAAACCCTCCCCCACACAACACTAGCCGGGGAAAGGGGAGCCCAAGATGCCGCCGACCACCATGGATCCGGAACCAAAGATGGCTCCCAAGAAACGCCTCCAGGAGCACGCTTAGCCCATCAAAATGCAATCTTGGCTCGATGGGCGGTCGATTGGCCGTCGTCGCCGCTCAAGGGTTTTACGGCCGGAAAGGGAGCAAAGAGCCGGCGAATCCAGCAGCGATTGGAGGTGAACCTGAAAGCAAAGAGATTCTGGGAGAGAAAAAAGCACACAAAATTAGAATAAGAAACATCCAAGTCAGAACCGCAAATGCTTTGATTAACATAGCACAAACACGCAGAAAAGAAAAGGACTAAAAAAACAGCAGATGAAAGAGAAGTTTGCAACCTCAAGAAGTACTCTAATCCATGGAGAAGAGGAGAAAGATTACTTTGGAAGAAGAAAGCAGGCGAAGCTTACTGCTCCTCTCCTGCATAAATCTCCCGAGAAATTTCGCTTTAAATTCCTCACTGGTTATTCCTCTTCAATTCCTGGCTTGCTTTTATACATCGTACCACCGATATTCCTATGGGCCAAGGCCATCTTATTTCTTTTTCTCATCTCACGAGTCATGATAAAAAGGGAAGTGAGGTGGGATGTCCCGTGCCCGGGTGCCCCCGGCCCCGAGGGGAGGGGGAGGAGTAGCGTAGCGGGTTACGGGTTTGGAGGGTTCGATCCGGTTGGGATTGACTTTTCTTGACTTGACCTCTTCCAAGTCTCTCAAACTCGAGAGTTCTATGATGAAACCTCCAACAACCAAAAATGGATGCACAATCAGCCGGTTAGGAAATGCAGCTTGTCTGTTTTGTTATAAACTTTGGTTGATGACGTTATAAGGTTGAGAAGCTGTATGCAAGACGAGAATCGTGCTCTTCGTAACAGTCAGAGGAAGAGATCACACCCGCTAACCCTCCTCGCCAATAGCTTGTTGGCGTTGGCGGGAGAAGTTTTCCCGCTTTTTTTTACTTGCACCTCCTTTTCCTTCCTTATTGGTTTTCTGAACACGTAATTACTTATCTCAGTCTGATTCCCAATCAAATGACCGATGAAACTCGTTGCAGGTAGGCTAAGTAGAGGCTGTGAGTTGAGATGTACGTAGGCAAAGCTTTACGTTTTGCCCTAGCGAATGATCTATCATGTTTTTTTTTGTTTGCTTTGACTATTATGCCTAAGTCTTGCTCAAGGAAAGTCATGATCGGTCACCTCCTCACATCTCTGATCAACACTGAGGTTGGCAATAGGCACCCTTTAGCCTCAACAAGGCATGAGTTGGCGTCAATGCTAGTGGCAAGGACAAAATTCAACAATTAGGTATTCTCAAAGTAAGATCGTATGTTTTGTTTGCTATCCTCCTTAGGTCAAATAGGCTTGAAGTTTATGCAAGGAGGCTCCCTCTACCCACTAGCAATGTTGTTCTTCAACCCTTGCATCCAATAGTGCTTATGAGAAAATTCACGGCAAAATAGCATTGATGTTTGTTCTTGGTTGCACAAAGACAAATCAATGAGCAAATATTTGATTTGTTAGGACAATTAGTCATTTGTACTCGTACCAATAAAATGTGTTACTTATGGCTAGACCATAAGTGTTTGTGCAACGGACAAAAAAGAATTGCAACCACTCAATGGTGATCATTGTGGTTCTATACACATGGTGGTCCTCACAGGTGTTGTACTCTTGCATGCAGGCCACGTAACTTTTTATGGATATGATAATTTGTTTTGCTTATTTTGTTTCATTTCTTTGTTCTTAAGCTTGCAAAAAAGGGGAAAAGCAATAGAATGAACATATTAGATATTTAATGGATTGTATCCGAATATTTTCTACTCTTTGCTAAAATTTTCATATCCCAACATTGAAATATTACCTTTTTTACTTTTTCAACAACGGCTACAACTGATAGTCATCATTGTGGTTCTATACATGTGATGACCCTCACTTGAGTTGCTTCTATGCATTTAAGACATGTACTCATTGAGGGCATTGTATAACACATTTTGTTTATTTTATCTCATTTCCTTGTTGTTAAGTTTTCATAAATGGGGAAAAACCATAGGATGGTTTTAATGGACATTTAATGGGAAGTTTTCAAATCATTACAACCGCTTTGCTGGAAGCTTCATATTCTAGCTTTAGAATTTTGTCTTTTCCACCTTATCAGCAAAGGCTACGTTCACATCAGTTGTATTGAATGTTAGATGCATGTAGGCCACATACTCATTGAGGAAACATGTGTCTACCAATATATTATAGATTTAATAGGCAGTTTTCAAATATTTGCTACCTCATGGCACATAACTTCCTTTTTCAACTTCAAAATTTTATCTTTGTGACCTTTTCAACAACGGCCACTATTGACAGCTATCAATGTGGCTGTATAGATGTGGCGATCCTCGTGAGTTGTTCTCATGCATGTAGGCCGCATAATTATTAAGAACATGGTGTAACATGTACGTTTTGTTTGTTATATTCAATTTTAGTTTTGTTGCCGCTCCTTGTTTTCAAACTTTTCGAACAAATAAAATTTAATAAATATTTTATATAAGGAAAGAAAATGTAGGAAGATAGAAAAAATAAAAACCTACATAATTTGACTAACAAATGTTTCTAGCCAACTTGAGACATGGATAAAAACAGAGTTTTTCTAACACTACATGGTGCATGTTAGTGAAGGGATACAGGTAGGCTACACTAGTTTGTTATTCAAAAATTCTACCACGTAAACCAAGAAGTCATGCAAGCAAGAGATCATAGATCATTACCACTAGATGTGCAGTGCAGCGGAAGAAGAGTTGGAGCAGCCTAATCCAACGTCGAGCGTGTCGATGTAGTGGTCGTAGTCGATCGTCCAATGTCCTCAGCACCGATCGTCTCCTCTAGCAACCTATCACGTTCATTGCGTAGGTCGTGGATTGTTCTCGATCAGCGCAACAACCACCACAATAGTGCCTCTATGGTATCCACACGTCTAGGAGTGGAACATCGTACGCTGGTGTGCTAGCATCAACACGCACGGTAGGGCCTCCGGGGAGATGACCCATGCATCCCCTTAAAAAGAGGCTATAACAGATCCTATCCAAACTCGTTTGTTCAAACCTGCTAAGCGTGTGACCCTGTAGGTTCATGTGTAATCAGTTGTGACTCGAAAACTCCTTTCCAACCACGAGTCGTTAGCAGTTCCTAGCAGAACATAACGATTCCCGAATACACATAAATGTTATATCGGACGAAACTTATACAACATGATTCGGGATCAGGTCCTTATCACTTATGACCGGCTCGTATTTCTATATGGCCGGTTCATCCTTAGTCATGATCAGTTCGTAACTTCCTTACGACCAGTTCGTTAACCAGCTAGTTATCATGTTTGACCAATTTACGACCAATTCGTATCTGGTTGGACTGAACGATCTACTTGTATATTCTCCCTTTGCCTCACGATATCTAGTTGAACTCTGGGTGAGATGTTTTATTATCCATGGACTGTTCAATATTTTCTCGATCAAATGACGGATAACTTTATGTAGTCGACTCTTTGACCACTAGTAGCACGGTCATGCACTTTGTTTATCCAACCACATTGAGGGGTTGTAAGATCGAGAAGGCTGACTAGAGGGGCGGTGAATAGGTGGTTTAAAAAAATCTTTTAGCTAAAACTGAGTTTTATGCGAAATTGTAAATCAATTCGGTTTTACTCAACTAAAGCCTAAATTAACTAATTTTGACTAAGTGCACCAACAAGCTAAGACTAACACAAGGATTTCAATCTTAAGGAGACAAGCAAGTAATTTAATTCTGTAAATGTAAATTACAAGAAAGTAAAGCTCAAGAAAGCAAACCACAATAACACTTGAACTTTTTCTCATGGTGATCGGAAATTTGCCGGTTTCCCCTAGTCCACGTTGAGGTAAGTCCAAACGAATTGGATTGGCTCCACAAGTGGAGCCTATACCTTGAATCCACTCGGGATTGCTCTTCCTCCACTCCGGAGATGACGAGCACCAAACCACTCACAACCGCCCGGGTCTTCTCACAACCTTCTTTGCGAAGATTACCAGCGCAACTCTTCCAAACCGTTTAGGTATCAGCAAACACTAAGAGTAATAAGTCGAAGATGCTCACTTGAGTGAATCAAGTGTCTAAGTTCAATAGATACAAAATCCAACACCTAATGCAACACATGTATTAGGATTTTGCTCTCTAAGGTCACTAAGTACAACACATACACAAAAGAGAGGAGAGGCTTACTCTTTGCTCTAGGAGAATGAAAATGGTACCAACGTTACTCCCTCAACCGGCCACATTGGGTATTATACACCCACACACAAAAAAGTAGCCATTGGAAGAGAATCTGAGCAAAAACAGGAAGGCCAGTCAGACCGTAGGCATAAGGGCGGTTAGTCTGGACTTCAATATAATGATAAACTCTGTAGTAATCAATGCTACAGAAACTATCTATTATGACAGGTCCGGTCAGTCTGCCCACTCAAGCTCCAGTCTGACTAGGTTCAAGATACCCAAACCAGTCGATACATGCTACTGGAAAAAGCTAAACGCCCTAAGCTGACCAGGGGTCCGGTCAATCCGGGAATTGACTTGCGGTCAGTTCGACATGAAGAAATGAGAGCAAGATCCAGAAACACCCTTCTCTGAAAAAAGCTGATCGCAAAGATTAACCGGGGGTCCAGTTAGTCCAGACCTCCAACTGCGGTCAGTCCAGCCAGCAGAAAATGCAAATCAGGAGCTCTCCGGAAAAGCTGACCACCCGACTCAGACCGAGGGTCCGGTCAGTCTAGCACTAGAACTGCGGTCAGTCCGGCCAAGATGACAAAAGCTGATTTTGCAAATTGCTTTAACTCAAATTCATCAAAACACATTTGCAAAAATATTCGTGATTCAAACAAGGTAAGAAGGTATGATTCTTGACAAGGTGCAAAACACATTTACCGATTTTTAGAATCACGCCACAAGGAATGTGGTATATGGACTTAAACCGCTTGCAAAATACATTTACAAACTAAAGTCACATGCTACAAGGATTATGCATGAGCCTCAACTATTTACAAAGCACATTCGCAAACAATAGCATCATGCCAAAAAGAGCTAGAGCAAGCGGGATTAAGCTATCAACACATATCATACTTAAGCTACTGATCAAGACCCCTCTTAATAGTACAGCAACCTATACTAGCAACCCGGTCTTTTCACCGAACACTGAGACCGGTAAAAGACTAGAAACATAACCTTCACCTATGCTAGTCATACTTTTGCCTTGAGCATCCATCTTGGAGTGATTACTTGATGACGAACATCTCCACTCCAAGTCCAGATTCTTGACTCGACTGTTATCAACACATAATGATCTCCTTTACTCCAAGTTCTTGACTTGAATATCATCAACACATGATGCAACCTAAAGTCTTCATCATCATGGGACTCAACTTGTTTTACTGACTTATGGAAAAATGTTAGTCTACATGGTGATTGTCATTAATTACCAAAATACTCCATTAATACTTAATGGCGGGTCTAGATTCTTCAGGGGCTCAGAGATACCTCTCCTGTTATGTTAGAAGAGAAAATTTTTATATCCGACCAGTCACATCCATTCGTATATTTCATAGCATACCCGAAAATTACCTTTATAACTACACAGTTACGAAGTAGCACTTGGTAACCCCTAAATGTATTATTACACATGTTGGAAACCATGTTGATCTTAGGTCTAACGATTATACATCATCATTGCTTAAGACCAATTGACGACATACAAAATCATAACAATCTCAATAGTATCTCAAGGTGGGTCAATCTAACATCATGTTTTCTAACATTTGTTCACATTATTGATTCAATATCCCCATATCCATGATCGGTGAAATATGGTCATCAATCAATACATGTGTTGGTTGATAGGTCACTAGCATCCCGACCAGTGACATCCGATCAGGGATATATTTAGAATAACATCATATAACTTAAAGAGTTTCACCAACAAGTCGCATACTTGTTAATCTTTATAAATGATAATTCATCCAGGAACATAATAACATTTATTCTATAACTGATAAATATAAACGTGATGCAATTATCTCTATAATTGCCTCTAGGGCATATCACCAACAGTTAGTACCATCTATTTGTAACACTTAGACAGTTTCCAAAACTTCTGTACCTCTCCTAGCAGGTAATTTTGTACATTGAATTCGAAATTTTACCATTTTCAACTCTAGCTGCAATCAACTGTGATTAAGATACTTTTGTACAATTAGTTCTCCTGTGAGTCTTATTATGCACTGCTAAGTATGTGTGACTCATATCCTAACCTACCATGACTTGGAGATGTGCTCTATAAGGATTCCAATCTAAATCATATTAGGATTAGGATTCCTACTTTCTTTTAGAGGAGAACTTAGGGGCACAATATAAAGCCATGAGGGACATGGAGAACACAAGCCACAAACAAACTCATCCAAAGCAAGAGGCACACAAGAGGATTAGAGACTAGGTTAGTCTTTAGCACTAAATTCTTGTATAGGACAAGAATCTGAAGGTCCTAAAAGATTTGAGTGGGTTGTGAGAGAGCGACAACCCCTTGTACTATTTTGAGGTTGTGCTTAAGGAATTTGCGGTCATTTTTGCCAAATATTTATCTCTCGTCGTGATTATTTCATCGTTGTTATTATGTTCTCTCTACGGAATTCATCTACTTCATTCTTGATATCGTGCACGCTTGTGCCGTATCTCGCAACTCTGATCCAATCTGAGGACTGTTACGTATAAGAAGGGGTATCAGAGTATAACAAGTGGTTTCACAGCCAATGCAAGATTAAGCTGATTTGCTAGAAGGTCAGAAAAGCGTTAAGTGGCACAAAACCAAGATCGACGTCGATGATGTGGAATCAAGTGGAAAAATTTGATGGTGGAGAAAATTTCAATGTGTGGTGAATGATGTCCTTATCCAGTTGTAGGATCAAGGATAACTGACTAGAGGGGGTGAATAGGCGTTTTTTAAAACATTTGGCTAAAAATAGATTTTTAGCAAGTAATGAAATGTAATTTGATTTCACAATTCAAGGCCTGAATAATCTAAAATTTTTAAGTGCACTAATCACTCTAGACTAGGCTAAACAACCTAATCAAGAGACAAAATATTGCTATATAAGTAAATGCACTAAGAGAAAAGTAAAAGAGATAAACCACAATATGAAGACAAACGATGTTTTCCCGTGGTCTCAGAGACTTGTCGTCTCCCCTAATCCACGTTGAGGAAGCTTGAATGAATCAAGCTGGCTCCTCACGAGCACACCCCTCGATCACTAGTGGTAGCTCTTCTACACTCCGGAAAGGTAAGCTCCAACCTTCACAATCAATCGGGTCTTCTCACAAGCTTTTTGAGAAGATCACCGATTCACCTTCTTCAAGCCATCTAGGAGGCAGCAGCCTCCAAGAGTAAAAAACCAACAACGCTTCGCTCGAAGATGCTCAAGTGCCACAAAGATCAAACTCAACTCAATGCACTTGGAAAACCTCTACAACATTTGCAAGATGGAACTTTAGCTCTTAAGGAGTAGAAGAAGAGGCAAGGGCTCAAGAGTGTTCAAAAGAGGTTTTGAAATGTCCCCTGCCGTAGGAGGATAGGTATTTATAGCCTCAATCCTCTCCACTAGCCGTTGGCACACAAGACTATGCAAAATCGACATGGCTGGTCAGAGCACAGGCATAGGGCTGGTCAGACCGGACTACAGTATAATGGTAAACTCTGTAGTAATCATGACTACATAATATATCCGTTACGCCAGGTTCGACCAGTCCGCCCACTCATGGTGCGGTCAAACCGGGTTCAAAAGTTTCCCAAAATGGAAAAGAATCGCTACTGGAAAAAGCTGACCACACAAGTTAATCTGGGGTTTTGGTTTGACCGGTGAAAACACTGTGGTTAGTCCAACGTGAAGAATTCAGTAGCTAGTCGCAAAACACCATTCTCTAGAAAAAGCTGACCGCATCAAGGAACTGGAGATCCGGTCAGTCTGGCCCTCCAATCGCGGTTAGCCCGGGTATGAAAATAGAGAAGGGATGAGGCAAAAGAGAGTCTCTCTAGAAAAAGTTGACCGCCCGACTCAGACTGAGGGTCCGGTCAGTCCGGGATTTTCCTTGCGGCTAGTTTGGCCAACAAAATTGTGAAAAAGGAGCTCTCTGAAAAAAGCTAACCGCTTCGACGATCCAGATGTTCGGTCAGTCTGGATGTCCAACTACGATTAGTTCAGCCAAGAAATAATGGACATAAGTTTTATGGTCTTGAGATCACTAAGAACTCGAAGATGCAACCAAGCTTGTTTGAGCATTGTGGCATACTTTGCTATCAAGCTACTAGTTATTGACCCCTCTTCATAATACGACTACCTACATTAGAAATCCGGTCTTTTAACCTTCAAACTCCTAGAACAGTAAAGCTCTGAAAAGATCCTATACAACTAGTTACATTTGCCTTGAGCTAGAAGATCTTGGTATCCAAACTTTCAATGCCTTTTGTGCTCTTAATCTTTTTCCGGAACTAACTCTTTCAATCACTTAAACAAACATGTTAGTCCACTATCCAAAACACTAAAAAAAAGGGGCCTAGATTCTTCACCCACAAGGGTTAATTGATGCTCTTAAAAGGGACAAACCGAAAAAGACATCCAATGAAGACTACAAGATGATGGAGCAAAAGGCTGTCAGTACAATCCGTCTGTCTCTTCGATGAGGTAAAGTACTCGGTGATCAAGGAGAATTCACCGAATAAATTATAGAGTAACTTAGAAGAATTGTATATGACAAAGTCATTAACAAACCAATTAGTGCTGAAGCGACAATTATTCAGGTTGCGCATGGAGGAAGACAGACGATTCGTTGACCATATCAATGTCTTCAACAAGCTTATCACACAGCTGACAAGTGTGGATGAGAAAATTGAGGAGAACGACATATTAACCTCATCTCTACCACAATCATGGGAGCAATTAGTGGCGAATATTCTTGTCGAAAAAAGTAATCTCAACTTCAATGAGGCAGTGTCATATCTATTGGAGGCAGACTCCTTGAAGAAGCCATCGAATTCTTCATCCTCGAGCGATCAAGCATTAGCTGCCATAGGTGTTGCAGGAAAAAAATCAAAAGTCATAGGAAGAAGAAGGGTAAGAGCAAGAATACACATGTATACTATCTATGTGACGAGAAAGGTCATACGATAAAGGATTGACCAAGTTTGAAGCAAAAGTGGGGTGAATGCTCAGTAGCGGTAGCTAAAAATGATTCGGACATACTAGTCGCCAGTCAACCAGGTACTTCCCATGTATGGATATTAGATTTAGGTTGTTGCTTTCATATATGTTCGGTGAGGGAGATGTTTGAATGAATGATCTCTATGCTTGGCGCATGAAATTATTCACTTAGCGGATTGCAAGGAGTATGCAATTACTAAGGTGGGGACGGTTACATTGGAGATGTATAATGGATTACACTGCACATTGACGGGAGTTCGGTATGTTCCTGGCTTGAAAGAAGGATCTAATATCTGTGAGATCATTTGAACTCGAAGGTTGTAAGGTATCATTTTGAGGTGGAGTCATGCAAGTTACTTGCAAAGAATAGGTAATCATAAAATGTATCTAGAGCAATGGAGGATACCTGTTGATGGGTAATAAGCAGGGAAGAGCAACCAATTGAATGTCTGATAAAAATCCTGATCAGGAGAAGAAAATCTTGTCGTTAGTAGTAGGTACTCAAATCTCATCTGCAGTTATGTGCGAAACTGCAAAGATGGTTGCAAAATCTAGCAGCCCAGAAGGCGATGTGCAAACTGTTAGAAGAAGAAAGACATGGTGGGACCAACCATGTGGTACCGATGAGTAGGTGGAGTTTGGAGGCTATACAAACCTATACCATGGAGGGTTGTAGGAATAGTAGTTGTAGTTAACCAAACTACACAACAAAGGAGCTCTCAGGTGAAGGGTTCGGGTAGGTTAGCTTGGATATTGACACGTACATTGAGGTAATGTGCAGGTGCCCCTGTGGTGGGGGAACTCTCAAAGGTGGGAGAAAAAAAAAAAAAGGAAAAACAAAAATAGCGGAGTTGACTTGGAACGAAGTCTTGAAGGAGCACGGTGACTTCAAAGAATAAGAATCAATGTGGAGATTGTTGAGTATGGATGACTCATATCCTAACCTACTAGGACTTGAAGATGTATTCTACAAGGATTTCTATTAAAATCCTATTAGGATTAAGATTCTTATTTCCATTTTGAGGAGAATTAGGGGGGCGTTATATAAAGCCACGAGGGGTTGTTATGGAGAACACAAGCCACAAACCAACTCATCCAAAGCAAGGAACACACGAAAGGATTAGAGGTTAGGTTATTCTTTAGCACTATATTCTTGTATAGGATCCGATGATCCTAAAAGGTTTGAGAGGGTTATGAGAGGGTGGCAATCCCTTGTACTCTTTCGAGGTTGTGCTTAAGAAATTTACGGTCGGTTTCGCCAAATCTTTCTCTCTCGTCGTGATTATTTCGTCATTGTTATTACATTCTCTCTACAGGATTCATCTATTTCATTCTTGATATCGTGCACGCTCGTGCCGTATCACGCAACTCTGATCCAACATGGGGGCTGCTGTGCATAATAAGGGCTATCAGAGTATAACATGCATGTATGCTAAAAAAACTAGTGAGAATGTAGTGTAATAGATATCTTTTGTTTGTTTTTATATCTTTTGTTTTGTATGAACTATACACCATGTAGTGACCTTGTTGTTTGTTAAGTTTTCTAGAAAGAAAAAAAAACAGTAATATACTTTTTATCAATTAGGAAGGTAAAAGATAAAAAAATACCCTAATTAGACAACAAATTGAACTTGTGTAAAAGCATATGCATAAAAACTTCCTATTCCAAGATTATTGTTCAACATTTAAGATTTATCGGAGCCATTTATTTGTTATTTAATAAGTAATTTTTCAAAACGACCATTGTTCACAGAAAGCTTCATATTTTAATAACTTGTTTTAAACTGCAGGGATTCCATAGAAATTTTGTCAAGGAAATTGGGAGCAACTAGCTCTTGAACGTACGATGGGAGGCTTTCCATCGTACGCTCCGACTCAACATTCATATACAATGTGTGCAACTATTTTAATCCATATGTGCAACAAAATGCACAAATAACAATACAATGCCAAGAAAAAAGATTGAAAAAAATTTATATTCTCACCAAGCATGAAACCATTAGTATAGAACCTAGTTGCGCTTAAAAATAGTTCAAATATCCCGATCAAACAAATTTCGATGCTACAATATTGCAACATTTGAAAATAATAGTGGGAGCATCTGAAAATAATTGTTGCAATATTTTTGGAAGGGCTGTAACAAACTAGGGTGGATCATGCAACAAACTGGAGGGGAGGATGCTATACAACGCTGCAACATCTTGAACTTTTAAATGCAACAAATCAAAAACATATTTGCAACAAAACTGAAAAGAGAAACAACAATTTCCACGGTGCAACAATTCAACATCCCTAGGTGCCAGGCGCGACAAAGACCCACCCCGACACAACAAATCTGAGCCTCCCTTGGCACAACAAGCACAACAAATGAAAACTCTTTATGCAACAAAAAATCAACTCTAATGCAATAAACTAACAAACTGCTGCAACGAAATACACCTTCAAAAGAAAAATCCAGCAAACCAAAACAATCGGTCCATCAATTGAGCAAATAGGCTGCAATAAATTTAGAGAATGCTTGCAACAAAATATCACTTCTACATTTCAGAAGAACCGTGCAACAAAACAAAACAATTGGACATAAATGCTGCAACAAATTGAGAGAATGCCTACAACAATCTACTAGTCCGGGGGAGGAGGTGAGGTGGCAAGGCGAAGGGCTATGTTGTCCGCCGACGACAAGGAAGGCGAGCCCTGTTGAATCCTATTTGCACAGGCGTCGCTGCTATCCGATGCATATTCCTGGGTCAATTGCAATCCGTGCTTGCGGAGCCTCGGATCTAGCCGCCCTGTCTGCAACCTTGGTTCCTTTGTTCTCAATTCTGCCAAATCTAGCAGCTCCGACTGCAATAGCCACAGAACCAACAAACCTCGACCACTCCTCGCAAGGGAGACCTCCATGTGAGCTCCACCTATGGCGGACGGCCTCCCTCGAGCATGATCGGTGGCTGCGGGGCCGTGCGCGGGGGAGGGGGTGGGATGCCCCTGTAATGGGTGCAAGACACATGCCTTGTGGTTCGGGTGCTGGTGTCGACGAGGAGGCAACGCCGCCGGTGACTTGGATAAAGGAGGAGAGAGGAGTGACTGATGCACGTGGAGTAGTGGACGCGACTGCTTCTTGTGTGGAGGCGGAGTAAATCAGGTGGGGTCGCGTATAAAGAAATCATATTAGGAGTTGAAACGGAGACTGTTGATCTAATGCATTTCACCGCTCCACCGGAAATTCCCTCTGCCCCTACCGTACTCCAGCTTGGTAGTTTCCACCGCTGTCCGTGGTTGAGCCACAGGATTTGTGGCGGACTTAAAAGCCACCTCTGACGCTTTACGCCCAATCATTCGGATAACGCTTGCATCCTCTCGTCTTACCGTGGTAGGCCGCACGAGTTAGCCGATGCTTATTCCTCGATACCGTCATTGTTTCTTCTCAGAAAAGAAGTTGACGACCGTAGGCCTTCCACCTCCACGCGGCATTGCTCGTCAAAGCTTTCGCCATTGCGGAAAATTCCCACCGCCGCCTCCGTAGGAGTGCGGGCGTGTCTCGCCCCGATGTGGTGATCATCCTCTCGGACGACTCGATCATCGCCTTGGTAAGCTATTGCCTAACGGGAGGAAGCGCTCGTGTCGGACGGAAGAGTAGTATCATTATCAAAAAGAAATTGGCAGCAGCTCTGAATTAAAGTTTTTTAAGCACCACAACCACACTCTTTTTTATATTATATATAATTGCCGATATAGACAAATAGCAGCAGCTCTCGTTTGCGCCCCGTGACATTCTGTCGAACACCTCGCCGGCACCGCCGTCTCCTCCATATTCCGGCGATTAATCCCCATTAATGGTGGAGAAATTCTTATCCTGCACCTCCATTGCCCCACCGCCCTACGAAGGCGCCGGCATCACCGTCATCTCGGGCCCTCCATGCTGGTATGCATCACACTCTCCTTGACCTGCTCAGACTTGCTCCGTTCCGCCCTGCGCCATGGATCAAAACGAAGATATTGTAGCATCCGTGCGTTTCATCTAGTACCCCTCTGTGTCCTGTGCTTAGCTCCCCCTTGCGTCCATTTTGCCACCTTCTTGCTGCTAGAACAGCGGGAAGACCTCGCTTCTTTTCCAGTTCGCGATAAACCGTGCGACGGAGAGCGGCCGAGGCGCGGTGTTCATCTGCAGCAAGGGGAGATTGGAGAACAATCCCCCTTCTTGTCCCAAGTGAGAAGCCTTGTTTTTGGATATGCTGGTTGTTCCCGATTTCTGAAGCCGCACCTTTTCCTTTTGCTTCCAGGGTGTTGATCCATCACCGAACGTGCTTCAGAGAATACAAATCAAGTAAGAGGTGTCGAACTCATGGGTGTGACTTGAAATCTGTAAAAAAAAAATCATCGATTGAAATGTAGAGTATTGGGCATGCGATGGATTGTGATATTTGCATTGTTTTTTTTTCAGCCCAGTTTGAGGTTTGCAATTGTGTTGAAATGGTACTCATCTGTTTCATGCAGTGATGGATAATTTATACTCAAATTTATGTATTTTCTGCTTGTAGATACGTTGAAGACGGTGAGGGGAATCAGAAAGTACTTTGCTGCATTTCACCTGCTTGACAACTTCCCTGCTGCATTCGTTGTTGATGATTTTGCAGAGCTCTTCTCCGAGAGGTGCTATTTTTTTTTTGTCCTGCTGACATTGATGACATATTGACATTTGTCTACATTGACATATTGACATTTGTCTACATTTGTGTTACAACAATTTGTTAGACAAATCCCCTTATGGGCTACAACCATGAGATTGATTGATTCTAGATATGTTTCTTCTGGATAAACTCAACTGAGGATTCTGGGGTATTTTATAGCTGATATAATGCTGATATGTACTATGTCATTTCTACAGTGTGTTGGGTGTCATTTTGTCTCCTAGCTCAGCATATTCCATTCATGATATGGTTATCGGTTGTTTTACTTAAACATTTGGGTTGATCTCCACCATCAAAACAAAAAATTTATACAGTTTAGTCTTTGACAGATATTACAAACTTGCAGTCTTGATATTTATATGACTAGTTCTGACTACGCTGAAACTCCAATAGGAGCTGTCAGCAAAGATATTGAAATACTAGGGCTCGAGATCTAGCAGTTGTTCACATATTAGCTTTGTGTCAAAATGCTATTGCACATGCAAAGTAAGTGATGAAGTCAATGCCAGATCTTTAGGCATCGTCCTATTTCTATGTTGTTTAGAGTAAGCATCTCAATCTCTTTCCTAGTGCAAAGCTCGGAACCCTTGGGTCCTGCAATCTCTTGCTCTCTAATGTATGTCAAGGTGACACCCCGAGATCCCTGTTCATTTACAAGAGATGGATAAGTTCTATATATACAATCCAAGGTAAATCCTGTATGTAGGCTTGGTTCTTGTTCATTTTTAATTTCATTAAGTAAACTTTTGGTATTGCCAGGCTTGGTTCTTGTTCATTTTTAATTTCATTAAGTAAACTTTTGGTATTGCCACTCATCAGCTCTTAGTTTCGTTCACTACGATAGTAGAACATTTTGCACTCACATGGAAGGCATGATGCTTGGGAGATTTGCTTATTGTCTTCTGCATCCATCTTAGAATCTCTTGTTCGATGAGAATACCTGGGTGAACATGCCAAAGCACCAATACCAAATAGGTTTCACAAAACTGCACATTGACTGATATAGTTGAAAATGCCAATTGACCTTAATATTTCATTTCGTGGAACTGTCTATTTTTCATTTCGTCTCAATTTGTAGTCTATTTTAGTTCATGACTGTGAAATGAATCTAGATTTAATATTGCTTGAGTTAGTATGTTTACATGATTTAATTTGTCCTTCTTTCATCAGGTGATGGCCTAGGATCCTACGTACTCAAGAACATTGGCAGTTCACAAAGTGGAACCAAGGAAGCAAGAACAGCTAAATACTCAATAGCTCTGCAGTATCTTGTTATTGAGGAGATCAGCAATGGATAATTTTTTGCTCTTTTATTTAAGCTCTGTGTGTGAACATGTAGAATTGCACAGAAGTAACCTTAGACAAGCAGAACAGGAAGATGGCCGCAGCCAATAGCTAGTATTCCATTCAATCTCAGTTCCAATTGGCGCATGAGTTGATTGTAAATGAGAATTTTGCATTCCTACATTGATGTTGGGTATTCCCTTGCGCAATTGGATAACATGCTCTATTCAGGAAGATAGATTTCAGTAAGCTGGGGACTGTTTTTGAAGGACATGATTGTTTGTATGTGCCTGACAAGTGTTTAAGAATGCTGCATGCTCTTGCCTAAAGAACATCCTTAGCTGGAGCTGGTAGCAAAGTGGCTGCCTGGCAATAGAAATGTAGAATTCCACTCTATTTGACCTTCAATGTTGGTTTCTCCTGCCTCGCCAAAAAAAAAGGTTGGCTTTCTGTTAGAGTACGTTGCTTTACTCTTCTAATGAATGTTTCGACATTCTGTGTGCTTTTGTTCCATCAAAATTTCTCTCCCCAATTCCTTCGGACATACAACTAGAACAATATGCGACCGAAGGCGCTGGTAATAAATTAGCTGTTTCTTACTGCCTGAGTCTATTGGAAGATAAAAACTGATAACGGTAAGATATTTGAAGTTACAAGTAAAAACACATGCGAAAGCACCAAATATTACAGTGTTTCAGAATATCATATATTAGCGTTAGGCAAGAAAGGGGACTAAAACTAAAACTCGACAAACACTAGCAGCTTATCTAGGTAACAAATGAACAAATGCTGCATTTGAGCCTTTGAGGTCAGCCTACGACATAGCTCATCTGGGGCAAGAAGCTGACAAAGTCACGTCACATTATTTCCGATATAATATCTCCACATTGAAGAGATCAACATTGCGATCTATCGTTTAGGCACATCTCTGCGGAACGGCTGATTTCAGTTCGGATATGAAGGGGGCAAAAAATTGCCTGCGCTAAAGGATGTTCCATGAAGAGAATAAATAAACCTCATGCGACTCCTAAATACACTGTAGCAGGGAGTTCAGTAAGAGTTCAAGAACTCCATCATCTCCCACATAATCTACTATAACTCGCAAATGTAACCTAGGAAGTAGGAGCTGCGTCATGATTAAAGGCAGGCCAAACCGCTCAGAGATCTTTAACAATCTCAATGCCCATGGAGTTGGCCGTGCCAATGATTGATTTGCACAATGCCTCGAGTGGCATATGCTTGCAGAAGGGGTCAGCCTGCTTCAATTTTGCGATCTCATACACATGGCGGAGCGTTAGGGATGACACGATGTTGTGACCTGGACGGCCGCTGGCTGTCTCAATTCCTGCTGCCTTCTTGAGGAACCATGAAACAGAGGGTGACTTGACTACAAACTCAAAAGTGCTATCCTTGTAGGCAGTTAGCGTGACTTGCATAGGAGTTTCTGCCTTATACTTTTGTGTCCTTGCATTGAAATCCTTGCAGAAGGCCATCAAATTGAGCCTATAAAAACCCAGCGCTGGGCCAACTGGTGGTGCAGGACGGGCAGCACCAGCTGGAACGATCAGGCGGATTGTTGCCAACACAGGCTTCCGTGCTGCTGCATCTTTCAGAGTTGCCATGTGATTGCTTTAGTAGATCTGCAGTAAACAAGAGAGCTTCCATCAAATAAGGAGAATTTTAATAAATTTTGGCAGGAAATACTGTAACTCTGTAAGATAACTCGATAAAATGTTTGCTGAAAGAACAGCCCACTTAGGGTCTGCCATCTGCCTCCTCAAAGGCTTTGACTTTTGAATTAACAGAACACTAGATGTCAAGGATAAACTTGTATGTATCTAAAGAGCTTGATTCAGAAAGAACTAATTTACACAGTGACATGGCAATTTCTTAACCCCTTCAGTCATGGATGTAGAAATATCTGCTCTAAACAGAAGCAAGTTCCACATTATTCCTAGTCTCCTAAAATTATCCTGGCACAGCTTTATGTTTCCCTCTTCACACAGCCCAATATAGCTTAGATGAGGTCAAACGATGAGGGATACTAACATCTGGTCTGGTTAAAAGCGGTGAAAATGACTGGTGTAACTGATTGTTTTTCCAGGATGAAAGTAATATATTTGGGCAAATACAATTAACCTTCCAGACCTACATTTGTTTTCCCTAAGATACATAGCAATTGCTCTATTGTAATAAAATCACTTGTCACCTTCACTAGATCTATGACTACAGGAGCACTAGTCCATAGATCCATGCTAAAATTACAACAGTGGCAAATTCTTCTATGGAAACAATGGTATGGTCAGGGTGTATTTTAGCAAGCAGGAGCAATGGAAAAGAGATATTTTCAATAGGAGACCGAAACAACAATAGTGTCTACCCTGCATGACACAAGGACTGAACTCTGGAATGGCAAATAGTACGCATTTTGGATGAGGAGACCAATTAAAAATCATGTGATATTCAGGCACGTAATTTATTGGACACTGATCTCCAGGTCTAATATAAAGCACCGTCTCATAAAAAAATTAATAAATACAGCGCTGTCCTAGAGCCAAATGGTACCATGAATCCTAATTCGAAGATTGATATGCTGATTAGTACCCATGAGAAGAAAAGGTTAGAGCTAGCTAACTGCAAGCGATGCATTCAAGGGAGAAGACCCACTGCTCAAGAAATTGCAAGTTTACCATCACCCCTGCTGTCACAGTGGCCATTTCTTTTGCCAAGACACAGCAGGCATAACTACTCACTAAGTGCTAAACCCTAAACCCAAAATCTTGAAGCCATGATCACAGTACATCATATCAAGGATAAGATTAACCTCAAATTGACAAAGGAAAGAACGTGAGCCAATAAAAGTTCTCAATTCTTTCCTTGCCCCATCATTGCAGATCTAATCCACCTTTATTAAAGCATGGCAATCAAGTCCCCAATCAGGGGGGAAAAGGACTCGAATTAAGATCAACAACCTATCTTACTGTTCCTAAAACCCTCGAGACAGAACAACAAGCTCAGACGCCATCTTTTGGACCAGGTTCCAAATTCCAACTGGTATCTCACTCGCCGCCTCTTGGGCGTTTCATCGTACACCTTCCGGGTGCCGGAGCAAACTTTTTAACATGAACATAAGTGCGCGTCTGCGCGACGCGACTTCAACATTCAACATAGCTAATCATCGAAAACATCAGCATAACAACTCCGCATCGATTTCACTCTTCTCACGAAGCTCCTCAAAACATCGAAATAATAAATTGACTAAGTCACTAAGAGACTAATAAGAGGTTTCATTCGGTTCCGACAATATGACATTGAAATTGAGGAACTGGGGCAAACCTGGCCGCGCCCTCGCCGGTCGCCCGTCGCCCCGCGCCCGCGCCGCCCGCACTAACCGATTGCTCGAAGCCGGGCTCAAGCTCGATCGAACTGTGTCTGTGGCTGAGGAGCTTAGGGTTTTAGTTAGGTGGGCTGGTGGGCTCTTGCCTGGATAGTGGGCCTTAATTTAGCCCAGCCCAAGTTTCCAAGCTGCCATGGCGGCTTCACTCCACGCCTTTGGTGCATCATGCAGTTGGGCATTTCTCCGCCACCAGATTTGACATCCAACGGCCTAAATCACCCGCAGTAGCAATGCCAGTGTTTGCTATACCGCAGTGAGACACCATCGTATCAACTACCTAATACGACGCGAGTATCAAATAGGCCGTGGATTTAAGCAAACAAGAATATTAGTACGAACTTCCACTTGTAATAGTTCATTTCAGAAAGAAGGCCGTGGATTCGAATCAACAGGAACATACAAATAACCATCACACCCCTTCGAACAGCCCACCAAACTACAGCTTTTGAGAATTTTTTTGTCGATACGGTCGTTTTTTTGAAGCGTAATTACACATATGACCAGTTTCAAGTGGTATTTGCAAAAATAGCACGTCGGACGCACGGTGACCCCGCGCCCGCGCTCTCAGCGTGACACGTGCGCCGTGGGCGCAGACTCACCCCGCGCGCGCAAGATATTTCACGCCAGTCACTCCGCGCCCGCCACCTCACCGCCTCCCGCCACGCCGCGCGCCCGCCCGCTTCCACGTGCGCGCCTCGCCCACGCCGCGCGCATGCTCGGCGCGCAGCTCACCGCGCGCTGCTCCTCCGCCGCCACGCGTTTGCCGCTGCGCGAGCCCGCCGCCCCCACCTCGCGCCAGATCGCTCCCGGCGCGAGCTCACCGCGCCCGGCCTCCGCCGACCCGCGCACTGGCCCGCCTCCTCCGCCCGCGCGCGCCCCCCCCCTCGCGCAAGATCGCTCCCGGCGCAGCTCACCTCGCGCGCCTCCTCCCCGCCACGTGCCGCCACTTAGGTTAGGTTAATTAGTGTTAGGGATAATTAGGTTTAGGGAAAATTTGTGGTAATTTTAAAATATAAAAATGAGTTTAAAAAATTACAATTTTTTTTGTATTCTACTGAAACTTTATTTGTTTGTATAAATTTTGTATAATTTTATTTGTTTAGATTTTTTATTGTTAATCGATATGATTGTGTTATTGTAATATGTGTTGATAGCAAAGATTTGAATCGTGCCCTTCATTTGATGAGGCCCTTCTTGCCTCCATTTGCAAGCAGCCCTTCATCCTCTATTTGCAACAAGTGTTGATTGTACACATATTTGAACCATTTGCGAAGGCCCTCCTCCTTCCATTTGCAATGGTGTTGATTGTTCACACATTTGAACCAGGTCCTGGCCATGTGTTGATTATTAAAAGATGCAAAGGAGGCCCTCACTTCTGTATTTTCCACCAAAGCATCGATCCGTCACCTCTTGTCTCTTGTCTCAAATTGTGTGCCAAATTTATGGCTTAATTTTGCTGTGGTAACGATTCTCTTTAAGAGCAGTGGAGGAGAGAGCTAGCAGGACTGCATTCGTAGTGGCTTATTCGTTCTTTTAATAGTTCACTTCATATCGCACTGAGCTCGTGGCAGAGAAGGTAGAAGACAACCAGAGAGAAGTTGAAATCGTCTGAGCACCTAGAAAGGTAAGTGTCATTCGCATTCGGCTATAGTTTTAGGTAGGTTTAGCAATGTGATTAGATGAATTGTAGTTTGTTATTGTAGAAACTAAGTAGTTATAGTTATGTAGTCGGTATATTTTGGTGAGTGTTCGAACATAAAATTGGAAGATTTAGTGTGATTAGCACGTAATTAGAATACTTAGTAGTTAGCAATGCGATTAGCAGTAATTAGTTGACTTAGCGGACTTATTGTTGTTAGTGTTGTAAATTTTAACTCGGTGATTTACATAGTGTGAGGAGCTCGATTGTAAAATATTAAAATATTTAGAGGTCGTTAAACAAAATTGAAATAGAGTGTTAGCAGACTTAGAATTGAAACTAAACCGAGGAGACAGAGTGTTAGCGGACTTAGCAAAGCCTTTTCTTTTCAATTAGTCTACTTAGCGACTTCTTGTTGTTAGGGTTAGTGTTAGCGGACTTATTGTTGTTAGGGTTAGTGTTAGCAGACTTATTGTTGTTAGGTTTAGTGTTAGCGGACTTATTGTTGTTAGGTTTAGTGTTAGTATGAGGAACCCGCCGTAAAATTTTAAATTTTTAACTTGGTGTTAGCAGAACATGCACTATGGCTTAGAATTGTGTTGGTTTCCTTTTTTATTGTACTTTAGCAGAACATGCACTATAGCTTACAACATGCGCTATGGCTTAGAACATGCACTCGGTGTTAGCAGAACATGCACTATGGCTTAGAACATGCACTCGGTGTTAGCAGAACATGCACTATGGCTAAGAACATGCACAAGGTTTGAAACTTGTTACTACCACAGAAAATTTTGGAATTGGAATTAATTTACAATCATTTATGTTCATTAGCTATATTCTAACTAATGTTCTCTATGCATGTGTTGCTAGGTATGTCTGTACCGGAGCTATTGGAACTATTCTACGATGAGGACCATCGGTGCAAGTTGTGGCTCACCGCTGACGCGGATGGCCCTCCGCCCCTGGCGCTTCGGGCGGGGAGGGACTGGTGGGCGCTGCACGATCGTTACGTCCCGATCCTCGAGCGACGAGCTTGTTGCCCTTTGCGAGGATGGTCTCGCCGGACGCGGTTCACCTCGACGGTAGCCTCATCGTCCGCACTTGTCGGCGTGTGGAGGTCGGAGACGCACACCTTCCACTTTGGTGGGGTGAGATGACGGTCACCCTACGGGACGTGTCGTTCTCGATCGGTCTCCCGATCCGAGGTGTGCCGCTTGTTCCGGCCCTCGAGTGCGGATCGAAGGCAGCCGAGCAACGCTTTGGCCAATCTATCCGGAGGGTGCACGTGGCGCCCCGGACTTGGCCGAGGCATTTCAGAAATGCCGGAGGGTGCACCGACGAGGTCGTTAGGGCGCACCTCGTTGCTTACATTCTGACTCTTTGGTTGGGTCATGTTTCCAACATCAAAGGGGATGCTTTGAACCCGACTTCATCCCCATCGCCGAGTCTTTGGTTGACGCGGGACCGGGCCGATGCCTCGATATAGCCGGGATCGGCCGCCCTGCGCCACATACTGGGGTTGTGTGACGCCGCGACACGCGTAGCACCGCTACCAACCTAGTCGTCGCACACGTGCTCTCGCGGTGTGGAGTTGGGAGCACTTCCCTATTGGGCGGCCGACCATAGAGAAATCGGTGCACCCGTACCCTTTAGTCGGACCCCCCCACATGACGCCGTAGACGCGCCCACCATGGGCTTACGGTGGACTGGTGCCCGTCTGCGCTGGGCCAGCGCAAGACCGGCGAGGTGCTACTCGTTGTACCACAACGAGTTTGAGTCGTTGCACGAGAGCGACATCATCTGGTGTGTATGGCATCCTGGTTTCCTGCTCGACGTAGCGCCGCACGGGCTGTCCTTGCAATGCATCCAGGACGTACTGCTGTGTAGAACGACCTGCCACCTGGTGTTCTCACATATGGTGGAGCCTTACGCGTGGCAGCGCGTAATGCGACAGTTTGGTCTGTACCAGTCCGTGCCCCGGACGGCAGGCTCCTGGAGCGAAACATACACCTGTGAGTCAAACTTTATCCGAGTAATATTCGCGGTCCTTACATCTTCTTTTCTAACATTAATCTTTCCGGAAATGCAGGCAAACGAGGTGGGGTGGGCAGATTCGGGACTGGCAAATGCATCAGGAGAAGTGGACTATGACATGGATGAACACGGCGCACGTGGATATCTGGCATGAGCAGCGTCCGTACGACCATGAGTCGTATGGTGCGTATATGGAGTGGTACGTGCCACGAACGCGCGCAAGACTGACTATTCCTCCTCCGGAGCGCCCAGAGGAGGTGACACAGCCGACGCACCACGAGGAGAGCCTCGCGCGACGCACGACCGTCACATTGCTTCCCGACTTGACGACGCCAGACGGCACTTACGACCTACGGTTCGCGATTTCATGAGCGACATTCGCACCTTTTGTTAATGAACTCATTACGTATGTCATCGCAGATTGGCGCGCGCGACGACGTCGAGCGTGTCGGACGACGCCAAGCGGCCAGATAGAACCCGCCGGTATAAAAGTTTTGAAGCACATCTCGGCGGAGATGAAGAAAATAGTAAAGAACTTGAGCTGCGGTCGTTCGAGGGACGACACCCTGCGCATCGGGCTCGAAGTGGGGGGGGCGTGCTCACCCGCTAGGTCTTCAGCACGACCTAGCGAGTCCGGCAGGCGTCGTAGCGTTTCCCGTCGGTCATCCGCGGGACAGGTCGCCGCGGGGGTAAGTCGCTATGTGCAAATTTACGTTCTGTTTTTTGGTTTATGCCATACATGCCGCTAACATCATGTCGTTCTCTCGCGGTAGGTTCGTCGGGATGAATCACTTCTGTCGTCCGGACCCGGTATACGGACTGGCGCTCTGCCTCAGTTATCTGCAGTGCATATCCGGGAGGTACGAGGTTGTTACTTTACGTCCAGAGTGCTTACTTGTACTAACATCGTTCCGTCTTGCAGCCTTCAGTTGCCCGTGGGGGGGACGGCCAGTTCACGTCGACTGATGACGAGGATACGGGCCTCCCAGCTCGTGTGAGGGAGCAGTACACGACGCTAGGGAACGATCAATGGCGGCCGTGGTTTCTAGCGTACTCGAGGCGAGCTCCTCGGGTTGGTGCCGCACGAGACGTTCGGCGAGCTCCTCGGGTTCGGTGCCCCACAAGACGCTCCAGGCGAGCTCCTGCGGGTTCGGTGCCCCACAAGACGTTCAGCCGAGCTCCTCCGGCACGCGGAACTCCGTACGTCGAAGGCTTGACTTCATCCGCGCAACCAGAGTTGCAGGCATTGCCGCCAACAACCCAGCATTGCGATCTGTGATTAGGCAGACGTTGGGCCAGTCTCCCACCACCGCCCTCTTCACGTTCTTTAAGAACCACAGCCAGCTGGATGTGTTCTCACTCTCCACAATGGCAAATACCACCGGAGAAGCCGGTCATTCGTGATCGGCGCCACCGCGGTGAGGATGGTGCCCTTGTACCTCCCGTAGGAAAGTGTCATCCATGGTTAGCACGGACGGCAGAACTTGAAGCCCCGATGGCTCGGCGAAAGCCCAAAACACCGGTCCAAAGATGAAGCGGTTGGGCCTTTGCTAGCATCTTCATGGTCAAGCTTGTTTATGTACGTGCCGGGGTTTGATTCGGCAATCTGGTGAAGTAATCTCGGCACAAGGTTGTACGCCTCTTCGTATGTCCCGTACATAGTCTTGATGACCTTCTGCTTGGCTCGTCGAACCTTGCTGTAACTAACTGGATAGCCAACCTTATTGGCGACTTCCGACATCAACAGCTTGGGGGAGATAGACACGTCCGCCTCAACTAGGTGCGTGATGAGGTTTGCAACATATGCGGAAGTCACGTTCTGATGCTACCACAGGGGCTCGCTAAGCTCGCAAGTGTGGTCGATCAACTCCTTGACTGTGAAGATCGAGCCGAAGATCTTTGCTCGGCGAGCGCTGACCTTGCCAGGGCAGCCATCTACTACGCACTTCACTGCGTACTTTTCTGGGTTGGACCGGTGCACTCGGTACACACGGCTGATGGACAAGGCATACCGTGCTATAGCTTGTTGCACGACCCCTTGTCAGGGAAGCGCTGCCCAACTAAGAGGGTGTCGGCTTCAAACCCCCACTGCGAGCCTTCTTCTTGCGGTAGTACGAGCGAATGCACCGCGATATCATCAAGTCTTGATGCCACGTAAGGACCACCGGCTTCGTGTGCGTCCTCGTCGGTACCATCCGAGCTTGGGTCGATGTCCTCGTCGGACTCCAACCCGAGAGGCTCGTCCGGTAGATACTCGTGGCAGTCGATGCGGGCCGACCACCATGTTTTCGCCCCCTCGTTTGGCACAAAATTAGGCACGGGACTTCCCTCCGAGACAGCACATTTCGTGCTGCCATCTTCAGGCTCAGACTGCGCTTGCCGGCTTGTAGAGGCCTCGGCATCATCAAGGTTTCCCGATGCCCTGTGTACGAAATTTACGTACACCATAGGCTTCCCGTGAATGGCAGCCTCGGGCTGGGAGACAATCTCCATGTACTGCCTCCATGTTATGCTTCCATTCACCTTTATGAGCTCCCACACATAATTTGTGCAGGTGATCGCCTCGATCATAACTTTCTTCGTCGTTGGCTCGTGGACGAACTCCTCCGGATGCAGCCTTCGCACTCGTGAATATTCATCGTGTGGAGCCCTCCGCGGACCACCTTGTACCGACATTTCGATAGGTCCAACCCATCGTGTCCGCCCGCACTGAGCCCATCGTAGTAAAACACAAACAAATCTTGCATGTTCGAAAAATACCTAAAGCCACAACAATCACTAAATAATTATGACTAATTAATTACATCTAAACTAACTACTTATGATTGATTAATTACCACTACAAAATTACCAGTATTTTATTTGCACTTACTATGCTGTAATGATGACTACTAAACTAATTACGACTAAACTAATTCATTACTAGTGAACTAACTAATTACGACTTATTAATTACCTCTAAATTAACTAATTACAACTGATTAATTACCACTAAAAAATATCAGTACTTCATTTTCACTTACTTAATACACTGTAACGATGACTACTAAAGTAATTACGACTAATTAATTAGCACTAAACTAATTTATTACTAGTCAACTAACTAATTACGACTAATTAATTACCCTTAAATTATCTCATTACGACTAGCTGACTGAGAAACGGCAAAAGCATAACACAAATTACCTGCCCTTCGGAGGAAGTAATCAATTAGCCCTTCGTGGGAAGTAATAAATCAACGCCGAGCGACGAGCGACGAGCGACGAGAAGAAGGAAAACAGTTAATCTCCCAATAAAATTAATTATGTTACGTTCTCTGAGTTCTCAGCAACGAGCGCAAGAACGAGAATCGAAACGCAATTGATATGAGCGAAGAGCGAGTGCCAGAGTTTGATATTTATGATCGAGCGGAGAAGGAGTCGCGACGTTAGCGCCGGGAATTCCGTAAACATTGGCGCCGAAATTTCTGAATGAGGCGACAGATGTGCGGAGGAGGGAGGAGGGACGGTGGAAAAGATGGCCACTACGAGGTTTTTTAATTCTCCGCATAACAGTCCGAAAAATCTCAAATACATTCCAAGTCCGGCGAATCTCAAATACATTAAGTCATATGAAATTATGAAACCTTAATCTCCGAAACAAGCGAGTACACGGATAACAATTCATACGAAGTAGCGATAATAATTCTGAATGGATAAAATTACAAAAAATTTACACAAAATGTACACAAATAAGTACACGATGTCAGCAGGCTACACAAAAAATTTCATAATTTTTAAAACTCATTTCCTATATTTTAAAATTCTTTTAAATTTCATAATCTAACTATCTAATTAACCTAACCTAATTACTAAACCTAACCTAACCCTAAACCTACGGCTAACCTACGGGCACTATTGCGGGGGAGCGGGGTGACAACGCTCCCCTACAATAGTGTTTTCCTTTTTGGCCCGCAGTGTTGGGCGAGGGTCGATCTGCCGGAGAAGCGCCGACGTGGCGGGGTCGGCGGTGGTGGCGGGCGCACGCAGCATGGAGTCGAGTGTCGGCGGCGCGCGGTGAGCTCGCGCCACGGCCGAGGTGGCGCGCGCGCGGTGAGCTGCGCCACACGCCGAGGTGGCTTCGCCACGGCGCACATGCGCCGGCGCGCTGCGCGGCGCGGCTCACCGTGCGCCCGAGATGCTACTTTTGCAAATACCACTTCAAACTGGTCATAAGTGTAATTACAATTTAAAAAACGACCGTATCGGCAAAAAATTCCAGCTTTTGAGAAACGTAGAATAAATATGACAAATGTATTCCACTTGCCTTTCGAGAAACTCAGCCAACAGAGCCCTACCGGCTTGAGAAAGAGTACTCGAGCAACAAGGATGAGAGGAACTGGCACATTCTAGATTCAGTGACATGCCTGTGAGGCGAGCACTTTAGCATTGTATTCATCTTCAAAACAAATCATATCCTCATTAGAAAATTAGCGAGGCCTACAATACAATAATGTCGGAGTCTGTTTACATCGACCGAAGCCCAGGTCATTGCTCCCCGCGAGGGCCCTCCTTTCCCCTTGTAGCACGCCTCCATGCACACGCAGCACATCCACTGTCAAAAGACATCGCGGGGAGCATCGCACAATCAAAATCAAGTACAACGGATTTCCTCACTCAGCGGATGCTTTCGCTTCGTCCATTTGATCATCTCCAGGAAGCCCAAATATCCGTAGGTTACGGTCCATAGAACCTACGGCAATATACTTGGCATCGGCTCCGAACTTCACAGAGGTCACTTTCCCTTTGAAAGGACGCAAGCCACAAAACCAAAGTTAATTCAACTCAAGCATAAATGCCAATTGAGACTGGGCCAAAAAAAAGGGGGGACAGACCTGTGCCTGATAAATCTGGTAAGGTCTTGATAATATTCCATTCGAGCTTAACATTAGCTACTTGGTAAAGCCTACAACCACAGACAGGAGGCACTAAATATTAATTTTACAGTATAACATAATTGCCAAGAGGGGTGGTATCCTTGCATAAAACTCATATTTGTATGTACTGTAAGATAGAAGGTGCAGTATTTGAAGTTAAACATATCATCAGCCTTAAAACTGGAGGTCCAAATAGCATGTCTAGATTGCCCATTGGGTAAAGAAATTCCTCTCCAATAGCAGTTCCTGGGAATCTAACAATTTAAAATACTACTAGAACATACCTTGTATCTGAACCAGCAACAGCAAGATAGCTTCCGCTAAAATCAAATTCCACTGCAGAACAAAAGAAAAACAGGCACACATGATACATCATATAATTGAACTCATTTTTTTAAAAAAAAAAACAAGAAATTCTGCAGGACGGAAGCATGTCGGGTACAACAATGTAGACATGTCAACAGGGAATTTAATGAGTTAAGGGAATCTACCCCATTAGCTATAGCCAGGGTTCAAAAACCCGCTTCCGGACCAAAACCCGGAGAGGGCCCGGGAACGGTAACCGGCCGGTTACCGGAAATTCCGGAAATTTCCCGGGTAAATTTCATATTCCAAAATTTGATAGTACCGGCCGGTAACCGGACCGGTTACCGCCCGGTAACCGGGAAAAACCGGTGAAAAACCCGGGAAAAACCGGTAAACATTGAAATTTTGGAATAATTTGGAAAGTGCTTAATGAAAAGTAATAATCCTCCAAGTGTTTAATGAAGTAACAATTGGAAAAACAACCAACTAAAAGATAACATGTGAAAAGAACATATTTCAATATGTAATCTAGCACAAAAAGGCCTAAACCAACTAAGGAATAACATTACGAAGTCAAAAAATCAAATTCAACTTTTAAACCTTCCGGCCGGTTTTTCAAAACCCGGTTCCATCCGGTAAATCCGGTTACCGGCGGTTACCGCCGGTAACCGGACAGTTTTTTTTTCCCTGGCTATAGCTATGCATTACTGATATGCTCTAAAGTTTACTACTGTATGGACTATGGAGCACGCAGTGACATACAAAGTTCCTTACCTGAATTTGTTGGTGTGTCTGAATCATATGGAGAGAAGGTCCTAAAATTTCTCAATTTCCGAAGATCCCAAAGCTTGACACCATCAAGAGCGGCAGTCTGTAACGTGGTGGTGAAAATATCAGAATAACAAAGAGATTCAACATTGCGCACATTGATTTATGGAACCATGCATACCGCTAGGAAGTAACCATTCTCAGAGAAGGACATAGCAGTGACTGGTCCAACATGCCCCTCAAACTTCGCAACATTTGACTACAGATTAAAAAAAAAGTTCATTAGGAAAGATATTTCAAGAAGAAACATGCATGACCATCTTAAAATATTCCTGAAAACAGTTACATAAACAACCTGAGTCTTGACATCCCAAATTTTGACAACAGCCTCAGTAGTTCCTGTTCCAAGGATAAGACCATCTGGGTGGAAAGACGCAGATGTATATCCCTCTTGTCCTGAAGCCTCGCCAACCTGATAAAAAGGATTTTCAGCATTGCATACAAATGTTTGTTGTGCACACATGGGAAGTAATGATTCTACTCTACATGAGTGCAGGGGAGGCATGCATGTGCGTGAGAAGAGAATGTAGTGGACCTGTGTGAGGCAAGACCCTGTTGAAATATCATAGAAACACCATGTATTATCCTTGGAAGCGGTCACAAAATACTTCTGAGTCGCATGGACTGTAACAGCTTCAACCTGAGAGATAAAAAAAAAGACAATTGAGTTTCAAATAACAGATTTGTTCAACCTGGAGATTTTCAAAAGAAATTGAGTTTAGAATGACAGGAAAAAAAAATACCCATAGTGTCAAAGGATTACTATGGTGTACATGAAATACGGCATACAAAAAATGGAGCATTTTCACATGTAGCAGAAGAACATGAATGAACCACAAGAGCAAAGAGTGCAATGCCCAAGAAAACATTAAGAAAGAAATGCATCTTCGGTGTGACTTTCTGTTAAAAGCATAATGTAGTTACCATCAGAAAATATGTTACAATAGAATTTTTGTCTCTAATCCTTAATTATTTCCTAAAGTTGAGATTCAAAATAGAAACATCAAATGCTTTGCCGCAAAAAATTAGTAAATGTTGTTAAATTTACTATAATGGCAATCTAGATATCATAGAGAGGAATGATGAATCTATGTATGCAGCAGAGTACTGGCTATCCATGCAACCCATAATTCTAACGGCAGGAAATTGTAACCTCAAGCATGTGAGAGCTATTTTGTAGAATCAAGATCCACCTAAATAGTAAATACTAACCTCGGCGGTATGATCTTTCAATGTATGGATGCAACTATAGTTTCCATCCTCACTCTCTTGCCAAATCCGAACGGTCTGCAGAGTTTGCAAACAGGTCAGTGAAGAACAAACTGTTGAAACCAATATCATCATATAATTGGAACCGCAATAAAGTGATTAAAGCAGTCAATTTATACTAGGAATAGCATCAGCAGCTCAACAAAAACCATATAAAGTTTTACTTCGATTTTGATATAATATCATTTCAGAAGCTAATCCATTACAAGTCATATGAATCCTGAATTAACAGAAGGCTAATTACCCAGAAAATTTCAAAAGATTACATTATCCATGTCAACAGGAAAAGGAAATATTCCCATGACTTGGAAAAGTTGCTAGTAGTCTAGTGACCAACATACAACATTATCTCATTTTTTTGGTAAATGAGTAACCTTTCAAATTCAATTCAACAGTCATAAATGGTACATATAACATATGTGAACCCCCCCCCCCCCCCACACCCACACACCGGCGCAACTCTGGAACTACCCGTAGTATAATCCCAAGATACACTGACTACCAGCCAACAAGGTCAACGTGCTTTGGACGATGAGCAAGCAAAAAAGAGCAGCCTGAAGGTCACGTACACAACTTATCTCATATGGGTGGAAGACAGGAAGAGTATTAGGTTTTTTTACATATTTGAAGTTTGGAACTATTGGTGGGCTTATATAGGTACTGAGATGACTCCAGCTAGCAGCCTACTGAACTCAGACATTGTTTAGTTGGTTTGGAATTGGAGCCATACTCATCCCAGTTCAGTATGAAGTCAGAAGTTCAGTAGGCCAAAATTCAAGGCAGAAGTGCCATACCCAACTCAGCCTGGGTTTGAGTAGGATGGTTTTTGCAGTTTATATCAAATTACGTACAGTTGTTACCAATAGTACATATATAAATTAATGTGTTCTACTGGCAAAAGAGGTAATATTGGCAAAATGTAACCACCTTTTGGCATGTTTGGTTCCCTTGCTCAACCTTGCCTAGCCTTGCTTAGCAAAGTTAGTGGCAAGGGATGCATGTTTGTTGTTTTGCTCTCTTACACTCGCAAGGACTGCCTACCCTGCTAGCCAAAGGAACCAAACATGTCCTTTGTTACCTCAGATAACCGTTTCACGAGCAAAACAACACAAGGTGCAAAATAAGCAATCCAAAATAGTTCTTCTGACCATGTAGATCAGGATAGATATCAAAAAAGAAAGGCCATTCCGCCATTGTCTTATCTTGTGCACAATTTAACTGTGTGTGTGCATTTAGTTATAACAGTTACTAAATGACGCAGTCGAGCAGCTAATAAAATGAACATGTGATTATTGTAACCATTTTTCTGTGACTAATTAAAAGTATCAGAAAGTGGCGTACCTTATCTGCTGATCCAGTTACGAAGAGCTCGTCTCGTGGAACAAATTTCACACTGGTTATCTGTGAATTGGAAAGATGCAATGTTACAATTAACTTTAAAAATATGTGAAAAGAATAAATAGAGGATGCATCAAAAGCACATGGGGAAAGACCTTCTTTGAGTGACCAGCAAGTGTACACAGGATTTGACCGGATGGCCTGTCAAAAAGCACTGCATTTGTATCGACACCCCCAGTTGCAATAATGTCCTGTTAATCCAGATTAAGAATAAAGTAAATGAATAAATTAATCACAATTTGCCATAAAAGTACAGCTATTAAAGTTGATATAAATCAAGCACACATTAAAACTAAATTATATTCATACGCATGACAATTGAAACAGGAGAAAATATCAGAGTATAACTTAGCGTTCTCTGGGAAGGGTCTAGCATCAAGGACAAAGCACAACTTTGCCTTAACATGGAAATAACACATGATAGAATGTTAAAGCAAGCTGAATCATCCAAATGCCAGTTCATGTAGAGCAAATACTATGTGACCTGAAATTATGACTTTGCAACATGTAAACACTAAACCACCCCTATATGGAGCAATTTAGGCCACAATTTATCGACAATTACTAATCCATGTGCATCATAATGCATTATGTCGTCAGACACAAGTAAATGTATTAAAAATATGTAGTGTAATTACATCAATGAGCAACCTTACATCCAGTTCAGCTCAACAGCAAGGTTATTAAGTCGCCAAGTCAAGTCAAGTCGCCATAGGACCGACTTGACAACTTAGGCAACTAGTCGTGGGTAGGCAGCAGCATGTAGACAGGTAGTATCAGAGTTCCATGCACAGAATATCACTCTTTGTCCACAAAGGATCCAACTCTTGGTTGGAGCCAGCCATAAGGCTGTGTCCAGCCACATAAGAACCATGGATTGGGTCAATAAAATAAGAAAAATAAAACCAAACACAAAGGCTGCAGGCTGCAGCTCCTCTCTCTCTTATCCCGTGGAGCTCATCTTCCTCCTCTGTTCCTCAAACTCTACTGCATCTAATGTCCTCCTATGTCCCTCCCGCTCTTCCTCCTTCCATGATCTGCGCAGATCTGCTTCCCTCTCAGATGAATGCCACCCCCCCCCCCAAAAAAAAAAAACAGATCTGGTGAGTGGGGAGGCGCATCGGGAGGAGCGGCGACCGGCGTCGAGAAATCACCACCAACGCCAGCGGCTGCGGCTTCACAGGGATATGGTTCTGCTCTGCATCGGTCGCGTCTGCTAAATCGCTGAACTGCTCTACTTGACTGCTTCTCTATATCCCCTACTCCCTCTCTTGAGGCCTAACAGTGGGCCTCAACCCTTCTAGTCGTCTGACTTGAATTCTCTAGTCGATGTCTAGTCGCAAGTAGCTCGACTAGGCAAACAAGTCGAGTCATAGGCCACTCACTAGTCGTGACCCCGGACCGACTGGACGACTAATTGCCGATTAATCAACTATTAGGCGACGACTTAACAACAATGCTCAACAGGATAAGCACGTAGCATATACGATATTCAAAGCAAGGCAAACTAACAATCTAACCTTTAAAGGATGGATATCCATAGATAAAATGCCTGGCTTGTTTGTCTTGTGGAGTGGATGACTAGAGATCTGAGTATATCTCTCAAATGCATCAATTGGCGCCAAAGTTGGTGGAATCTGTGAGAAAACAGAGAGAATTGCTATCTCGTTTCAACAATAAAGTTCAATACAGTCAAAAATAATGTAACTAGATCAACAACAATGCTTTAGGGTTTAGACCTTGCTGCTAGTGTAGTTATGGACATGAAACAACCTAACTCTCTAGAGAAGCTTTAGTTTTTGGATAAACGAAAACCACCAACACATGCTTTAGGGTTTAGACCTTGCTGCTAGTGTAGCTATGGAGTGGGGTTTGTACCTGTCGTTTCTTACGCTGTGCCGAAAGCATGGTATTACACTCTGTTAGTTCATCAATCATGACAGGATTCATACCAGGACGGATCTTCTTCCCATCAGGGCCAATTTCATCTTCCATTGCTGTATCCAACAAAGCTAACCTATGAGAAATCTAAAACTAGAAATAGAAATTTACTTGAAAAGCTTCAAACAGTGGGAACCTCTTTTTCCATTCGAAATAACAGCTGCAGCTGCAGCTGCAGCTCCTGCCATTGATGCAGGAATCTGTCTCTCAGCCTGAGCCAGAAGTGTTCTAGCCTCATCTCTTTCCTTCTTTAATCTGGCTATAACACGGCAGGCAGCATCATGCTGGAAGGTGCAAAACACAACTAGTAAACAGATCAGTGGATGGGTAATGCTCTTTCAAGCAAGAGTGCAAGACTATAACTGAGATTCTAGAGTAAGTAAAAAATGAATATACAAAGCTTTTAATCAAGCATTGAACAAAGAAAGCAGAAATAAAGAAATAAGTAACATCCCTTAATAAAGCTCAGTACTTAAGACTTGTTCCTCAGGAAAGGTGACTTCCTAAAATATGAACAGGCTAATAAATAATAGCAACTGTTTTATAGATTAAACTCAATCTTGACCAGACAACCGCAATATCACCGTTTCATACATAAGATTTATTCAAAAGAAAATCGGAAGAGCATCACACATCAGAACAAGGTCTGGTCAGAGCATATTATTTTATGAATATCCTACTTAATTCTTATTCACCATATGGAAACATAAATTGCAGACCGATTTCACTACTGGCACGCAGGAGAGGGTACAATACAAAAGCAAACAGATTTCAGGGTCATACTAGCAATGACAGCACTAAACCAGGGGTTATTTACGGATAACCAAGATGGCTATAACCAGGACCAGATTTGGCTGTAATTAATTAATTATGAAATCGCTTTGCTGGTAAACTTTAGTTAGACTTAGACAGGTCAACACATAAAGGCCAACAACATTGAACACTTCATAAAATGTTCAGTGCTAGTGCTAGAAACAAGTTACCAACCATTACCTCCCACACATGCACAACTACAAGCATACGAAAAATTGAGCTGTAAATCATTGCTAGCCTGTTTTACAGAACTAAAAATGCAAAAATAAAAGTTTATCTATGAAGGCCGACCAGCAAAACAAACCGCTCAAAAAAAAACAAAAATTAATAATATATTTACCCAGACCAAAAAAATTGAATCCAAATTGGGAATCACTAGCCCAGAATCAATACAAAGACCTCTTAAAATGAAGAGTTAAGCTACAATTCCCAAGATGAAAAATTCTAGGTCGTGTTTATTGTGTATAATTAGAAGTCCAGAAAACAGGGTTCCCACGATGAATGATTCAACATCCTAGTGCATCTGTTGCAGCACCTGCCAATTTCCTAAAACGAGTGGAGTGCTCCACAAGAATCCATTATGCCCCAGCTGTGGACCCATAGAGAAGCTCAAATTCCCCCCCCAAAAAAGGACCTTGATCAGCCAAAACTGATGGCCTGGTGCTAGCAAATAACACAAACTGAGATTTTCCAAAGAGAAATAAAATTTTCCTTAACATGACACAATATGGGCATTGTTGTTAAGTCGCGCGACTAGTCGACAAGTTGGCACACAGACACCGACTAGAGTCGTCAACTCGACTAGGAGAGCTAGTCGTCCGACTTGCCGACCTAGTCGGCGGCTAGTCGTGACTAGTCGACCAATGCTAGCTGCGTGACTGGTCTGCGAGCAGAGGCGACAGCGCGCAAGGGGCAGCGGAGCCAAGGGGCAAGGAACGGTGGCAGCTGCAAAATGGACGGCAGCAGAGCCATCCCCTCCCACACACAGCCGCCGTCAGTCTCCCCTACCGCCGCCACTCCCCTCCCTTGTCGCCGCCGCTGGTTACCTTCCCCTCCCCTACTGCCGCCGCTTCTTCCCTTCCCCTCCCTGCTGCCACTGCTTCTTCCCCTGCCCTCCCCTGCCTCCGCCATTTCTTCCCCTGCCTACATCGCTTCTTCCCCTCGCAGTCGGCTGCTTCTTCCCCTCCCCTCCCCTCCCCGCCGCCGGCAGTCACCGTCGACTAGTAGTAGTAGTAGCAGCAGCAGCAGGCCAGCAGCAGCAGCAGCAATACTTCCTAGTCTGCCGACTAGTTGTGGCTAGTTGGTCGACTAGTCAACAAGTCCACAAGTTGGCCCTCTTGCGACTCGACTTTACGACTTAATAACCTTGAATATAAGAGGGAAAATTTTGCATAGATTGAAGACAGACCTGGTATAGCGCATGACTAAGTTCTTGTCTTGCTGTGTGAAGCTGCTGCTCTAAAGCAAAATTAGAAAGCATGAGTGCATCCCACTCCTGCAAAATCAGATAAAAACTAGCTCTAGTGAGTATGATGGGATAAATAAAATGTTGGTTACAAAAAAATCGTTCCATATTGTAGAATTTCACATAAAAGGAAAAAATATCAACTGTTTAAGGGTTCTTACTATATTTCAGCAGTCAAATGAGATCATTTTAGCTCTGGACGGCGTGAAAACTTGAGGAAAAAATTAATGTACCACAAAATCTCTGAGACCACTTTAAACATAACTGATGAGCAGGCAATTTTCCAAGCTCTAACTTAGTGGAAGTTACATCATTGCAGATACCAAAGAAGAATCCACACATTTGGGCTGGCTATGCTCGGAATCAATTATTAATGTTTTGTAATTTATACTCTGGTATTCTATGGAGGAAGACACTTAACGCGAACCAATTCCATAGTGTTGCAAAAAGACAGAAACTGTTTATATTTAATGTTAAAAGTGTAAGACAACATTCACTGTCAGGTTCGACAACTAGGTACTAACTGTAACACACTACAAATGATAACTTAACAATACAAGAATGATTATCAACAATTAAGAATCAAATTTCAAATACTCAGAAATAAGTAAGGCAGAGATAAATGTGATATTATTTGAGCCACTTACATTTTGAAAAATTCCAAGTAGACCAGGAATGCTTGCAGCCTGCAAAGGCCTGGGCTTCACGACCTGCGGATAATAGAGCTCTTCAAGAGGTTTTTCAGAGATTGATACAATTATGCTCAAAATATTTGAGGGTGATGTGGAAATTACAGTATAACACCACCAATTAACCGTACAAAACATAGGACAATCCACCCCTCATGCTACTGGAGCATGCCATTTCAATTTTTTCTCAGCATTCTGGAGAAGCCTCACCTTGTTGGTCTTCACCGGCACGATGTCGTCCATAGTGAGCTCCTCCTTGGTGACCGGGCACTTCCCATGGTCCTGCGCCATCACCACCGTCGCCACAGAAAAATCAGCACAAACAGGGTACAGAAACGCGACGCGAGATCTAAGACATAGCTACCGACCTCAATGTAGCGCTCGATGAGCCGCCGCTCAAAGAGGAGCCCCGACTTCTTCGACACCACCGGCTCATCCGGCACCTCGCCGGAGACTTCGGCAGCAAACGGAGAAGCAACATAAGACGAATTAGCCCCACGGAGAGATGGATCAGAGAGCTAGGGTTTCGAGAGAAAAAAAAAGGCGGGCTGAGACAGGGAAGCTTACTTGCGCAGATCATGGCGGCGGTGGCGAAGGAGGAGGCGGAGGGAGAGGGCGAGCGCACGAAGACTCTCAGGCGGCAAGCTCTCCCGCGGTGGCGGCGCGCCGGCGACGGGAGGAAAGGCTTAGCCGCTAGGGTTTAAAACTTTTAATTCGAGTGGAGTGGGAAAATTTGTCTTCTCGATCAGGAAGCGACTCGACCTCAATCATGCCCATGGAATGTTTCTTTATTGTTGCTATTGGGCTTTCATCGGGTGGCCCGGCTAGGCCAGGGAGGCTGGTGCTTGGGCCGGGGAAACCCATGTGAGCCCGATTGCTGCGCTGTGTATCTCTACTACGTGAAAAAGCACTTGGGTGGTCGTCCATCCTCCCTGTTCCTTTCTTCCGCGCCGCACATCCACAACTTTTTACGCCAACATGTGGGTTCAGATAACTGATAGTTGCTGGCAACACCACCTGGTCACCCCTCCCACGTTCTTTTAGTAACTCCTGTAAAAACATCAATTTTGTTCTGTTCTACTGTTCTGCCCACCACTTCCACTTCCTCCTTCCCCCAATCGTCTCCCACTCCTCGTGACGCTTTAACGCTAATGGAAGCTTCACCTATTGGTTGAAGAGAAGGGACGGAGGAGAAGCCTGGGAGAGGGGATGGGAGTGGAGGAGAGGAGGAAGATTTTTGAAAGATTGCTTTTTTTGTTAGGTTTTATGGTTCTTAGGTTGCACTGGTTTGAGTTTGGTTGGGTTCTTGAGGCTGACTGCGATTGCATGTTCTTTGTTTTCTTTTAGTCCAATCTGGTTCTTTGTGATGTTGTTCTGGTGTTCGGTTCTTGAATTGCGCGAGTTCAATCCACACGGCATAATGGTTGGAACTTCTTTGCCCAGAGCATTCTTAGATTGCGGGGTTCTTGCTTTGTGTTTCCAAAGTTCTTGGGTTCCTAAGTTGCATAACCTATTTGGTGCAGCATCCGGAATGGTATATTCTTGCATTATGTTCGGATTGATTCTTTTTTTCCTTTATTTTTCTTCAATTGCGTTAATGTGGTTTCCAGTTCCAAGCTCTTGGTGATTCGGATGATTTTTTTTTCTTTTGACCGCATAAGAGTTTTGTATTCTTGGATTAGGCTAACCAATCGTTCGGTCCTTGAACAATGGATGCAGCAAGCACGCGTTCAAATGTATTCAAACGCGGCCGGTTCCCATACGGCAAAAAAAGCGAGCCATGATTCGGTTCTTGAAGAAAGATGTAGCTGACCTCCTTGCCAATGGCCTCGACACCCAGACCTTTGGATGGGTACGTTTATTTGGGCTCTCTTTTGCTGAAACTTGCATAGTTGCATTGCATTGCTTCCTATTGTTATAAAGGATTTAGAGGAAAGTTGCATCCTATTGTTCTTTTCCACTGGAAAAGTTGCACTTTGTTGGCACAAGGCTACTGATTGGCACTCAAATTATGATCATTTGGTAGAGGAAATATGTGATAATTAAATAGCTAATTTTCTTTCATGACTGTACTTTCCACTTTGGAATGCAGATGGATAGGTTGATAACTGAGATGAACCAAGCTTATTGATGTGATATGATTGAGCACTTCTGTGATTACATTGGGAAGCAAAACAACAGCCTACAGAAACAGAGGTAACATCGATCGATTCAACTAATGTTTTGTTTTGCTTCCCTATTTATGTTGTCAACGAGAAACAATCATTGTAACAGTGAAGCAGTATACCTACAAATCATGAGTTTGTTAATTAATTGTTAATAGCTCAAGAGAGTTATGCACCCCAAGTCTTTAGTGGGACCCACTGTGTTGTATTTGTTAAGGAATCAAATCCGTTGGAGAGTGCGCTGCAGCGGTAAGGGACGTGTTGCAGTGCCCCAACAATGTGGAGTTCCGGACGAGGAGTGCATCAGCTACAAGTGTGCCAACCAGCGCAGCCGCACGCTCCAACGTTGCCGAATCGTCCAGAAGTAGGTTACAGGAAAGCGACGAGCCAACTCTCCAGCGGTGTGGTGAAGGCAAATGACCACGGTGGCCCAGCGGCCATGGTTCCCAATCGGCGCGACCATGAAGTGCAGTAGCGTACCACAGTGGTCGTGGGCGGCTGCGGACCGAGCATTGTGACATGCTGTCACAGGCAGCTGTGTGAGTTCGACAACATGCAACCCACCACCGAGATCCCCGGTGGCTCCCTAACGTTTTCTGAAATTTGATGTTCCCTTGAAACTCCCATGAAACTTGTTAAAACTCTCTGAAACTTTTAGGTTTGTATTTTGAAACTCAATTGAAAATTATTCTGAAACTCGTTCTTAATCTAGATGAAACCAATAGTTTAATATTTGAAACATATTGAAATTTGTTAGAACGTGCTGAAACCTTGTGAAACCCGTTTGAAACTCTTACGAAACCTCATGAAAACTGTGAAACATGCTCAGAAACTTTAAAGTTTGTCTTTTCAAACTCATATGAGATTCTTTCGAAACTCATTTTTAATCAAGTTTCAGATTTAAAACTAGACAAAACGTATACTTTTTATATGTGAAACCATTGAAATTTGTTGAAACGCGGTGAAACCTTATGAAACCTATTTCAAACTCTTTTGAAATCACGTTGAAAACAGGTGAAACGTGCATATACTGTTGAAATCCCAACGATATAGCGTAGGATAGCATCTCCCTCATAACTAATAACAATTACTTTTGAACAAAGCCAATCACTACAAAGTATAAATCAAATAACTCCAGGAACATACTCCGCTACAACATCCAAGACCACGTGTGGATGGATTAACAAGGCCACAAAGGGCATTCCGGCGATAAAAAGTTTTTGAGAATACCAGGGTAGAATTCAAATGAGTGGATAATAACTAATAAGTCGATCCAAATTTACACAAACTTTTTTTTGAACTCCAAATTTACACAATCAGTCGATCAATTCAATATGTTTTTTTCCCTGATAGAAGTAGGAGACCAGTACGTAAGGCATGGAACTTTTATCTTATCTTGGTAAATGGTACCTTCGCCTTCTTTTTCTCACCGGATGGCTCCCCTGGGCCTGAAGCCGCAACGGCCAACCCACACCTCACCACTTCCCCGCCCAATATGAAGAAAAGCCCGAGCGATATCTTAGGTCCAAACCGAATTCTGCGTACGGCGGCACGGGTGCACCAAGGTGGTAAACAGTAGTAAAAACGGCTACATGCCTACATCAGTGCCGTTACCAAAACAAAGGCGAGGTCAATCCTTACGTGCACCCTACTGTACCAAACTCTTATATTGTTCGTCCGTCCTATTGTGTCTTTTGCATAGCGATACTTCAGCGAGTTCGGAAGCAAAAGAGTCGCATAATTATATTCGCCACAGGAGGAGGATAAGTCATAACATTTCCACATTTTTACCAGAAAATACTAGCATCCGATGCCACATTGACAGAGCCACCAGATATTACCATCCGACGAACCCCTCCGCGGAGTACAGGGCCACACACCTCGCGCTGCCGCCCGCGCGCGCCGCCCTGCCCCGCCGGTATATCGACACCTGCGCGCGGCATATAGGATTACGATTTTACGATCGATCGAGCTCGCGACCTACGCCAACATGCAGCTGAATCGCGCGTCCCGTCGCTCGATCGGAATATGTGCTGCGGCCGCAACTCGTGCGGCACCCGTCCGCGCGCGCCCGGCCGTATCCCCCGCACCGCAACGCGAAGCGCCCGAAGATTTTCTGCCCCCGCGCGGCCAGGGTCGGCCAGCCCGACACGACCGCGCGGTCCGTGCGCTCCCCCGTGTGCCGGCCCGCGATTCCACCTAGTTTTTGTGGGGTGGAAGACGCAGCAGCAGCGCGCGCGGAGCAGCCGTACGTCGCGCGTCGCGCCGGGTGAAGCGACGCGCCATGCTACTGCGGAATCGCGAGCCCCGAGGGCGGCGTAGGCGTGTAGCGCTAAAGCGGGGACACCCGGAGCCACGGCCAGATCGGAGCGGCGCAACTTTGCACGGCCGCACGGGCACATATCTTTCACCCCGGGCGGCCTATGTATCTTTGCGTGGTTCGATCTCTAGCTAGCTAAGCTGATACTCCTATTCACCTACTTTATTTATTTTTCTTCCATTTTGACAGTAAATTCGCTGGCTACTTGCGTGCATTATACACGCAGGTTGCTGTGCAAAAGTTGCCGCTCTTTGAACTTGCCCCAGGCCACAGGGATTTGCCCTAGGCTCTAGTGATGCAGGGACAGATTCCTCCCGGAGCTAGCTAGGAGCGCGCGCGTGCATGACGTTGTGAATTGTGATCGATCCATGGCTAGGTTGGAGGATAAGGCTCTGAGACAGGGGGAGGCTTTAAGGGACTGATGGGTATTAGTTCCGTTTGGTGGGCGTACGTGTGTAGGCTAAGCTTTGTTGCCTTTGTTCTTGGAGTAATCCTCTTGATTATTTCTTTTTCTTTGAAAGGATCGATTAATCTTAGATATATGAAGGCACGCGGCATTGTATTATGGTTCATTTCTATTGTTAGTTTCTTCAGTCTAGGACATTTTCTTTACGGAAATCACATATAATTTTGAAAATTGCCCTCATGTTCCATGGCACATATATGGGAATATCTTATCATCTTTTAGCGCACAATATCTTATCTATTTTGAACTCCATTTTTTTATGTTTTAAGTCTTTATGAAGACAGAAAATGCTCACGCGGCAAATAGAGTTTAGCTTGTTATTAATTAACCTAGCTAAGCTCCACCCTAGAGGAAAGGTTCAAGGCTTTATACAGGATTCCAACAATATCTCCTGAAATCTCCAATCTCATGCTGAGGATCGGGTGTCTGGACGATGCTGCTGCCTTTCAATTAGCATCTCAGAGCGCCTACGAAGATGTCGGATCCGGATTTGCATCTAGACCCTCGGTGTATATCGAGCTAGTTCTATAATCAGTAGTTAGCTCATATAATAAAATATCAATGAAATATCACATCCATACATGCATTTAACTAAAAGAGTACTTAATATTATATAAACAGCTAAAAATAATCCACAAGGCCAAGTTTTTATATAACATGCCAATAGGCCAAAGAGTCCAAAAAGGTAAATAGCAGCAAAAGATAAATAAACTTAAAGGGGCCTCCATGATATGGCTCAGGCAATTTACTCGGGCTTCGACCTAGGTATCATCGTCATCTTCAGTTCCAAAACCGAACGCATAGAAGTATCCGTACATCGAATCTTCAGTCTCGCAGTCTGAATCTACATATTTGAGCAATAATAAGTACAAAGGTATTCAACAAACTCTCACACCAAATGCAAATATATAGATACTTGGTTTGCCAAATGAGGGGTCTTATGGTTATTTTAGCACCAAGCAGGTTTTGCTCAAATATTGTACTAAATTTCTAAGCTTATGACCTAGCCATTTTAACTTCAAACCAAACTGTTGTTTATAAGCAAATTTTATCATAAAGCAAGGTTCATCCGCCTCTTACTACCCATGAGGTTTCATCCGATATAACGTTTCATCCATCTAACCCTAGATAATTGCTACAACTATTTTTTTGTTCACCAGTTCCCATTCCATATTTTTATTAAAACTAACGAAGTGTGGCCTTCTTCACAATACCTGTAACCGGGGGCGCGACTATTCGAATAGATTATACACTCTGCAGAGATTGTACAACTTTACACACACGATATGATCAACTTGTAATGTTGGCGAGTGACACACTTCCTTAGGCATGCGATGAGGATGATCATAATAAGACTTTTCAGATACCTAGTCCTGACACTTTTCCCGCTCCGATGGGTGAATCCCCCAACACTGGGACAATGACCGTTACGAGGCACACCCAAAATGCTCTATTACAAGACACATTTTCAATGGCAGTTCCTCCGCTGTGAGGGAGTCTATCGCCCTTCTTGACGATAGAAATCGTATAGAAATCTAACCTACTACTATGCGCAGGGGTAATGCCATAAACTTAGCAAAGTTCTTGGCCAGTTCTATCCCATATTAGACTTGTAATTGCACGGTTATTAGTTTGGAAATACGACACATGATTTGATCCTTAATTAATTCAGGCGAGACAATCTACAAACCTAACTCTCAACTCTCGTGCAACTCTTGCACAGGTCTCCCACCATCCACTTGCTCAACTCTCCACCATTTTATAAAATATTTTTCTATTTCCAGTGGTAGCTCACGTTACCATACTACAAGTCAAATTATATCCCAAGTTGTAATAGCAATATTTGTGTCATATCAATTCAACCACTAATCATCTCTAGGCATGACCATTATCCATGTTTACTTAACCAAGAGCAATCTTATTATGATAATTACCCTAGGGTGACAAGTTGTCATCGTATAAACAATCAATGAGGGAATAGTAAATAACAACATATGGGATAGACATGTATCAACATTTAACTTAATATTTCATAAATAATAATAAGTATGTAAGTAATACTTTAAAGCAAAGTAATTTGTATTTGAAAAGTAGGTTCAACATGATCAATTGTAAGGACTTGTCATGCTCAACCGTAGATGTCACTCGGTCTTAATTTTTTTTATGAAACAGTGGCGTAGTCTGTGACGACTTTGGAATCTATTTAAGCGTAAAACAACGACTTCGAATAAATACACACAAATGCAAATAAATTCAAATAAAATAAAGTCCCAAAACAATGATTTAGTACTGTTTTTTTTGTATTTATGTGAATTTATATAAAAAAAAATCAAGTCATTTGGATTTAAAATGAGAGAGAACGAATTATCCAAAGTTTGACCGAGATGAAATTCCAGGAAAAAAATTAGAAAATGCTGATAGGTGGGATTGGTCAAATTTTCATTTCATAAGAGAAAAAAATTGCAGCTAACGATAGGGTCAAACCGGATTTTTATTTTCTTTCCTAAGTATTTTTCTTAAGGAAAAGCATATGTGGCTTACGTGGGTCCAGCTGGTTTTTAATATTTTTCTAATTATTTTTATTTTAAAAAATCTAAGAGACTAACAGGTGGGACTGTGACCCACATGGACTCAGTACACCCGACGATTCACACGGTCAGGGGGCCTATACGTCAGCGGCTTTGGTCTACGGTTTAGGTTTACACAACGAGTTTTAAGTGGTGAGCCTCGCATGTCATATTCTCATAATTTAAACCACGCCTTGATTAGATTTTCAAATTACTTTAAGCCAGATGTCATACTCACATTACCTACTAACTAAACGTTAACTAATTACGGTTAACTTAATCATCTCAGGCCCACACGCTAATGCCTCTACGGTCGTCTTCAAAACAGAGGAACACTATGCTTAAGGATGAGCGCCATTGAATTAACATCTAGCTCTAAGGGTGCTCTCATTGTTGAGCTCTACGGCTTGTGGCGGCGGCGAAGTGAGATGACTCCAAGCGCGATGACTACATGTTTGCCTCGACCCCCAAAATGAGTTGCGGGGTCCATGGCGAGCCAAGGAAGAAGAATACACATATTAAAGAGAGGCCAAGGTGATCATGCGATGACATGACAAGGGAGAGAGAGAGATTACGATGAGGCAAAACACTGAGAAGATGGAAGGGAAAGGAAATGGGAGGGTTTCAAATTTTTAAAAGAGATTCAAAAATTGATTTGAATTTGAATTTAACTTCTGAAATAGTTTTGCACACAACTAAACATGTGGATTTTTGAAAATCCAAATATGACACAAGGAAGTTGTTTAAACTTTTTAAAATGCACGACAAAGCTTTTGATTTTTTTTTTAAAAAAAAATTCATGCAAATTTTAAGTTGGTTTAAAATTGGGTTGTTACAGTGGAAGGAAATGAATATTTGGCTAAATTGGCACGTTTTTATTTGTAATAGCAAAAGTAACTTCCGCTCGCACGAAATTGCAAAAATAGTACCGTGGCAAGCACCTACAACACTCCCAGTCCGCGAATGCCACTTGCAACGCTGCTAGTCTGCGGCAGGGCCACCTCTCACTCTCCTAGTTCGCGACAGGAATGTGTGTGCCCGCGGTAGGCACGTGCGCATACCATCTTACCGCGGGCTAGGAGCGCGACAGGTGACTTCAGCGGTAGGAGACACGTGTCACCTGTCTATCTTACCGCTTTATCAATTTTGTCATTTCAGATAGATACGAATGATTATATTTACTACTTCATTTCAAAATTAGACTAAATGAGCCGAGAACTCCGAGGAACAAGTAAAGCGCGCGTAGCTTGTCCCCGCTGGACGAACTTTTGGTCAAATTGGCACCGGCCGAGCTCATCCTTAAACTGCATCACATATATACTTCGCGTAGGCACTGGCGTGACGAGACACCGCCGGTGGAGGCCGACCAGATTCCCTTTCGAACATGGGCATGTCGCGCGCTGGTTCGTTCGCGCGCCCGTGTGCACGCAGTACGTAGGAGTAGCAGATAGTAGCGTTTTTTCTCCGGCCGTGCGCGCAAGGCATCCGCCTCTTTGCGTGATCGGCGAAACAGCGGCGGCGAATGAGTAGCGAATAGTGATCGATCACCTCGATTATGCGCCATGGATGTCCATCGGCGCCGCGCTTTATGGCCTCTTTACGTACGAATCGGCGCCTTTTTGGGGGGTGTGCACGTACGCCGGTTAGGTGTCGAACAGTGCGTACTATGTCTTCCGTACGTGCAAGGTCTTGCATGGGCATCCAAGCGAGAAGAGCGCAACTGGCATGAGGATTGAGGGCACGACATATTTGGTTGGATGGAGATGAAGGCCATGCCTCGAGATTCGTACCATAAAAACCTAGCACATTTACACCTTCCTCTTCCCACAGCTTCCCTAGCTAGGCCATGGAGAGAGAACCAGAGCACGGATTCGCCCCCAAAAGTGATTGATTTTTGGATAAAACGAGCAGCTTTTTTTTAGACCGAGAAAACAAATAGCTGAGATATAGCAAATCCCATACCAATTTTTTATTACTGACTAAATTTTGCGAATCTGCTGAGGAAATGATAAATATATCATGATGCCCATATAGTGCTTACAAGGATTTCTTTACTACAACTTTGGGTAGCCTATATAACATATATGCCATGGCCAACTAGCAGGACAGAACAAAGACATGTCTCACATGGGGGCCTGAGCTGTTTGGACGGTGTCTAACAAGGTCTTCCACTACGAGCAACACACTCTGACTGAGCTATAGGAGCTAGTGTTTATTCGGACGTACACGCGGTACACCCTTAGGTATCCTCATACCAGCTTGGCCGTGTAGCTCAAAGTATCAAACGACACATGCTATTCCAGCATCCTTTGCCAGTGCATCTATGCTCAACGTGAGGTTCCGAAAGGAAGATCCAAAATTTCTTCAGAAAAAAGATTGTGCATCTTATTTCACTGTCTTCGTCTCGACCGTTGGAATTTTCGATCCAACGGCTGACACCATATATACACAACACCCTAGCTATTGCATGCCTTTTCAGTCAGTACAACAGGATAATAACCCAAAATTTGATTCATGCCACTCAGAAATTTGCCACTTCAAAAGAGGTAATTCGAAAAATGACACTCTCAAACTTTTCTTATATATATATATATGCTACTTTAGGACTTTTTTGCCCTTAGGCCTCTCCTTCCTCCCTACCGGTCACCATCCTCTCCATCTTCTTCTTCCCGATGCTCCGTTGGCAAGGAGGCGGAGGTGGGTGCGCTCCTCCGGGCGGCGCAGGACACCGTGCCCAAGCCTCGTCGAGCTTACCCAGGCGGCAACACTCGTAGAGCAGCGCGGTGTAGTGGCGGAGCAAGAGTGGGAGCTGGGCTCGAACTCCTCGACGAGCTGCTCTGCGGCGGCGACATGGCCAGCCTTGGAGAGGGGACTCGAGGAGGGAGAGGAAGAGGGAGGGGTGGTCGTGGTCGGGGCGGGGGGAGAGGAGGGCGTGGGCGAGGGCCAGGAGGCGTGGCGCCGGCAGGCGGCGGAGGACGGGGTTGAGGAAGGATGCGGAGAGGAGGTGGGAGGGGAGCGGCGCAAGGAGAGGGAAGGGGAGGGCGCGGGAGAAGGACTTGGCAAGGAGGAGGCGGTACGCGAGCTCGGCGGAGGAGGCAAGGCTGGGGTCGGCGTCGGTGGAGAGGCGGCAGCGGAGGGGAATGGAGAGGAGGAGGAGAAGGATGAGAGGATGGTGACCGGTGGGGAGGAAGGAGAGGCCAAGGGCAAAAAAAAATATATCCGAAAGTGACATATATCAAAGAAGACAAGTTTCATAGTAGTATTTTTCGAATTACCTCTTTTGGAGTGACATATGTTGAAGTGGCAAATTTCTGAGTGACATGAATCAAATTTTGCCTAATAACCTTGGCCAAACTCGAGTTGCTAAACATGACAGTCTATTGTATTTGAAGATATCAAGCTATGCATGCATGCATTCCATGAAATCGTGTGTTGTGCTCCAAATCTATATCTATTTATTAAAGCCCGGGGAATAGCTGGCTTCTCTCACGCGCGATTCGACGCCGTTCGATCGCCCTTCGATCACAGAATCAGTGCTGCCTCGCTTCTGCTGGGCCCACAGCTGCTCGCTAGCGCCTTCCCGCGCCTCCCGCGATAGCGCCTTCCCGCCTGCGAGCTTCCGCGCGGTTCGCGCGGCTGGTCGGCCTAGTATCTATCATGTATGTACAACTAGGCGGCGACGTTATTCAGCCGCCGTTTCCCAGCTCACCGATGACCAACTTGTGATCCCTCACGAGTTTCGTTCAAAAACTTCGTTCGATCTAAGAATACGGATGACGTGCGAAACCGTCAAAACTTGGAAGCATATAATTAAGCATAAACTAGGGTTAATTTAGACATTTTTTCCAGGCCTGCAAATTAACTGTCAAGGAAAAAACTTCAGCTATACATCGCGCAACGTACAGAGCAGTCCCTAATCTTGAACATGGTGATGACATGGCCTTTACGTGCATTAGACGATCAGCTAGAGCACAGATGGCATGAGACTACAAGTACAACGATCTGCACAGATCACCATATAAACTATCTTTTCGTTAGCTGAAACAGATTCCTCTCCATTATTACTATTCCCCACCAAGAATATCTACCAGTTGAGTTTCGTGTACGTACTCGTAAGCAAACATTGCACTTAGATACCACACTTTATACAATCGAGCGCTGTAATTGGCCACAAGTTCGATTCGCGCCATCCATGCATAGTTAATTTGTTACAGTGATTTAGCACAACGGGTTTCTGGGAGGTCTAGTTTCAGTTATTTGCATACTGTAAATTAGTCACCGCCGCCAAAAGACAGAGAATGATGGCTAGCCTCGGTCTAGGTTATGCTCCTACCTATATATACTCGGCTCGGTTGTCCTGCATGTCTTGGAGACTTCCCTTGGACTCCTCCTAGCTAGCTTCCATCCTTTCTCGTTGGCTTTCAACGCCCATTCCTTCCCAATTCTTATACTTTTGCTTAACACAGTTATCCCATATATCACCGATACATACTACCCGCGAACATATATAAATCTTCAGAAATAGGGTGATCATTTCTGAAGAATTATACAGCACATATATACTTGGTCAGTAGAAGATGATGTTCCAGGAGGATTTGGTCGGCACGCCTTCTGATGAATTCTGCGTTGTAAATCTCCTCAACTTCTCTTCTTCTTCTCTCTGAAATTTTTCTGTTTGCCTGTTCAGTCGTTTGTAACACTACGATCTCTCAGAGACTCAGACTGCATGCAAAAATATTATATATGATCTGAAAAATTCTATGTAAACGCATTCTTGTTTGGATAGTGTTTTATAGTTAATCATGATTTGCTCACTACGGTAACACGTATGCAAATCTATTGATCAGATGATGATCGATGTGATGTACTTAACTGCATATCATGTTGTTGCGTGAAGATTACTGTGCAGTTAGATATAGGTGCATCTTCACACGGCGGGCACTTGGTCGGGAATAAGAACAGGTTCTTGCTTTAGGCATGCATCTATCTTGGCGCCGTCGTCGTCGACGTTGCTTCTGAGCTTGAAGGACTGCACGAACTGTGTGTTTCTGCCTTTCTGGCAAGCGCCCTTAATTCTCTGCAGTTTTATTCGCAATACCCACCCATGATCGATCCATGCCGTGTGCATTTTGGATTGAAGGATCAAGTTATTCTTCGACTGTTAGAGACTCAACTTCGAGCAGTACAGCAGGCAGTGTGTCCCTGCCCAATTTGCTGCATAAGCGCATATATATCTTGCACGTACTTCACTGCTTTCCATGACGTGCGGCATCTAGTTCTCCTGAAATATCTACGAACATATATAGCTTGCTGAAGCAAGAATGTCTTTCCGCTTCCCGATTTACCCTTAATTTCTCAGACATCGATTTTTTAGGAAAGGGTAAATCTTTCTGCGCAGATCGCCGTCGATATTTACACTGAAGGTTAAAAAAAAATCCCCTATAAAGAATCACAAAATTGTTATGAACACTCACTGAAGGGTAGGCTCTTAAATTCCACCCCACACTGGACATAGAAAAAATATTGAAATATTTTTCTTTCGTAAGCATTCTTCCAAGATGCGAGGCATGGCGATATATAGCTTAATTACGACCTCTCTGAATGATCATGGGTAATCAGTAAAATATTTTCCTTTTTCCTCACAATTTTTTTTAACGATGTCTCGGTCAAAAGCGAGCTAGGAGTAAGGGAAAACTAATCTTGGAGACACAAGGTCGGTTTAATTGTTCCTTAGGAGCCAAATTACAACACAGAACCTGCACAAAAATAGCTGTCTTGCCCGTTTCTGTTTTAACCGAGGGCATATTTACCTTTTGACCATGTGATATGTATGCAACCCTTGTCCTAATTAAGTAACTAGCATGGTTTATTCTTGAATCCAGTTTTTGTCACAAAATTTCCGTCTCTTATGGCCTATAATTAGCCTGGAATTTTTAGTGCGTGGTGATCTTCTTGTTCCAGCCTTATAAATAGAAGCTGTTGCCATTTGCATGGTCTACGAGCTTTTTCATCTCGTTTCTCGTCTTCCTATTCCCTCTTTCTCTCCTATCTCAGAACCTCCCTTTTACCTTGTCATTAACAAAAGGAGCATTTCTTGGAGCAAATATTTTCGCAAACCGAGGAGCGACTACCGGAGTTTCAGATCAAAGGCGTCCGCCATGCTCGACGACCATTCGTTCCCTGTAAATCTCCTGATCACACATTAGGCCAAGTTCTGTGAAATTTTTGCAAGTTTCAGAACATGTGCAAGGTGTTTTAGGCCTTTTCACCGTTCTTTTCCTGCATGGTTTGATTATCCGTCTGTCTTGCCTTCTTGCCGATGCATGTTATTGATTACGATTCCATCAAAATGGCAATGGCGATGCTCTGATTTTGCTAGACCAGCGGCCAGCGGGTATGTACGCCGGAACGCATGCTGCAATAATTGTGAGGTGCCTATCATACTAAAGCGAAAAGGCAGGCACCAGATCCAGAAGAAATCTTTCAACTTTTGGACCTCTTGCAGTGCCAACGGAATCGATGCCTGGGCTTGATAGTTTTTGCCTCTTGATCTCGATAAGGTTTATATCCGCGTTGCGCCGTGCAATTTTGACCAGGGCCTCCTTTTTTCACTCAAATTCTCTAATCCTAATAGTAATATTCCCCCAGCATACGGTATAGGGACGTATACCTCCACTGTTCTTGCCATCTTCAGAGATTGCAAATTGAACTGTACTGTTGCAAATACAACAGTACGGCATTTGATTCCCTGCAAGGACAGATTATAAAAGGATCGTAGAAATGTGTTCTTGTAGGTTATATTATGCATTGGTTGTTGCTTTCTCGATTAAGAATTAAGAAGCCTAATGACATTTGCATTCTACAGGCCTGTAATACATAACTGTTCTTGTTAATCAAAGCGAAGCTAGCTAAGCTTGGTCTGAAACTGAAGGTGCTGACAAGTTCTTGGTTTCCCTCTGACTCTTGCAGGAGGGCATCTCGAGCCCCATAGCCGCGCACATCCTCGACTTCTGCGACGACGGCGGCGGCGGCGACCTCTTCGCGGCAGTGAACGCCGCCTCGGACATGTTCACGGCCTCCTCCGAGGACGCCTCGTCGTCGTCCCCCGCGACACCTCCCCTCTGCAGCCACGGCGACAACATGTCATCGGCCGCGGCTGCGACGGCCTTCTCCCCGTTTCCGTCCCTGGACTCGACCCTCTCGGCCCTCCTCGAGCAAGACCAGCCACCCGGCCCCGATGCCGAGCTCCTCCTCCCCATAGACTACGCGTTTGAGGCGGCCGCGGACGAACCCCAGCCGGAGCAGCAGTTCGGCCTGATGGCACTCCCGGTGGCCACTGCGGAGCACCCGGCGCTGCAGACGCAAGTGAGCAGCACGGCGTCCGAGCTGATGCAGCTCCCCTCGGGATACAGCGACGAGTGCTTCGCGGTGGCGTTGGCCGGAGGGTACATGGGTCTGGAGGAGACCCTGTGCCAGCAGCAGCCCGGTGCAATGCTCCCCGGCGGCCTCGGAGAGGTGTCACAGGGGTATTTCTTCGGCAGCGGTAGTAACAGTTGCACCGGCATGGTGATGTCCATGATGGGGATGGAGGAGATCGGCGAGTACCAGAGGATGATGGAAGGCGGCGCCGGCGCGCTGGTCGGCACGCACAGCGACGCCAACTCCGCCGCGCAGATGTCGTTCGCCACCGCCGCCGCCGCCGAAATGCAGGTAGAATTCAGCATTTGCGTTTCAGATTCCAGAACCAGATAATACCGTCAAGAATCACGCGTAAACAGAGCATGATCGTTTCACGGTGGTGCTATGCTAGATGGGAGGAAGCATAAGCCCTGGACGGCTGCCGGCGACAGAAACCTCGAGCTTGGAGGACACCAGCTTCAAGGGCGCCCGCCTCTCCGTCGAGGAGAGGAAGGAGAAGATCCACAGGTACATCAAGAAGAGGAACGAGAGGAACTTCAGCAAGAAGATCAAGGTGATGCAAGAAACAAGATCAAAGCACAAGGCTTTCACGATTTTCATTCACGGTGTCCATAACCATGACATGCTGACAGTACTGTGTTCTTGCCCCAAACAAAAATGCAGTACGCTTGCAGAAAAACCCTGGCAGACAGCAGGCCTCGTGTCCGCGGGAGGTTTGCGAAGAACGACGACTACTGTGAAGCGTCAAGGGCAATTGGCTCGCAGAATCACGAAGAATATGAACAGATTGTAAGTGTTCCAATGTGTAACAACACCATCTTGGTTTCTTCACATTAAAAATTGTTCCCTTCGTCCTTAGCTAGCAAGTTGGTTTGCCTATTCTTAATTTTCAGGCCGGTGTGAAGGGAGAAGACATGCTTGACTCTGATGCTCTTTCGCATTTCAGCGGGATGAACTCTTACATGTATAACCACACCGTCGAATCCTGGATATAACTCACACAAGACAAACTAAAGCTCTCATTTTGTTTTCCCCTATTTCGTGCAGATTTGAACATCTCTTTTGCTCCGGTCCCATGGAATAATCTCGTAGCTTTTGAAGTGCTCAGTTGATGTTATTGTAGGGTAGATCTATTGTGTCAATCTGCTTTTCACTTGTTGCCATTCTTGCAAGTGAATGTGAGTTTGCAGAGGAATAATCTGTATATATAGTCATGTACTTGGCTTCTTAATATAAACACAACTTCAGGGATCATCCATGCTGTTTTTCTTTCCCAATTCAGTAAAATCCAGCAGAAGTGTTCATTCTCCGTCAAAAGACCCTTCGGAATTACCTTCTAAAAATAGCTTTAAAAAACGTTACCTTCTAAAAATAGCTTTCAAAAACATTACTGAAAAATAAGGGAGAAAACTTATATAGTGATATGCTGGCAAACTAGAGTGCTAGATTATTATTCAACAACAGAAATGGAAAATAATTGAACATGTATTAGGGATAGATAAATGATGAAGTCAAGTTGAACTTCAGATCAAAGTAATTCATAGTAACACGGGCGAGGACACACCGCAAGTTCTCACCAAACTACACAGTTAAAACTCACCAATAAAAACTCGAAGAATTTTCTCAAAAAATGCCAGAGAAATGCAAAACTCCTACAATTAGTACCATTTTCTGGATAACAGTGCACATCCAAAGAAGATATTTGTAAAAGAAAATATGTTAGAGGGACTATTCCTTCAAATATTAGCAGTTACATACATCAGAAATACAAACAGAAAAATAAGGAACAGCCTAAAACCCTGCAGATCATACCACCTTCTAGATAAATAGTTCATACAAAACGGCCTAAAAGCCCTGCAGATCCTACTGTCTTCTAGATAAATACTCCATCCAGTCACAAAATAATGTTGTTTTGGACATCGATACAGTCCCCAAAACACAACTTTATAAAACCTAATAAAATTATAATATTACAGAAGTTCTTTTCGAGAAAAAACTATACATATGTTTTCATGTGTCCAATCTAAATGTTGAAAAAGATATTGATAGCCAAATTTAGAAAGTTTGACCCCAAAACGACATTCTTTTGCGACCGAAGGGAGTAATGTTCATATAAAAGCACCAAACTTAAGCAGATAATACTTTATTGAAACACCAAATGATCCAAGAATAGGTAGTGTGGATCCATCCTTTGTGCTCAACAGATGAAGAGGTATCTACATGTTCAACATTCATGGGTTCTTTCGTTCCTCGTTCTGTTTCCTGAACCACGACTAGGTGTCTTGGACCGTGGTGATCATCATTCGGCTTGCTTGGGTTCATTCAAGGCATCTTCATACCTATTAAAGAAATCAATCAGCTCCTAATTAGGTCCCCCAAGGCGAGCGAAGTGATGTTTTTCTTTCTCTTTGACCCGGGATTGCTATATGAAAAGAAGAGTTTGAAAAAGGGAATGGAGGGTCAAACCGGAACCACTAGAGGGTACTATTCTAATAGTTAGTGATCCCGGCTATGTGAATTTTTTGTTCCGTGATGAATTGTCGACACCAGTCCTATTTTTTTTTTCTCTGTGGACCAAGGAGAAAGGGGGTTCAGCAGGAAGATGATTGTATCATGAGCGAAGCGGTCAACCCACTTCAAATATGGAACATAGATTCTGGCAATGCAACGGAGTTGGGTCTCATATCAATCGGAATGAATAGAGAGGCCAATCTTTGCCTATTAGGCAAGAGGATATCAAGTTCGAAATTCTGTCTTCTACTGAATGAATGCGAGGAAATAAATCCGTGAACAACACAGAACGCGATGCAGTCAGTGATATTGTCCTTGCAAACCGAAGCAAAGCAAGTGAAGTTCTTGTCCAACATCCTCCAAGAAAACGTCAAGAAAACAGAATCGTGCTGCCTAACCAACTCATGAGCAACAAAACCTCCCCACGGTGTGTAAATGAAGCCCTCCACAAATATAGAACTCCCACTTAGCATGCCGAAACGGTACTCAAGATGCGTGCTGACAGCAGTCCATTCCCTCTTCAAGTCCATTCCCTATTCGATTATCATAAAGGCGTCATCGTCAAGGTCGACAAACCCAGAAATAGTGACCTTCTGAGTCAGATCTAAAGATCTTGATGATGTCTTCAAACAAACCCAGGTTGAAGTTCGGTGGATTAGGATAACACGGCCTGCAGGGTGTCACCTAAACCAACAATGTGACGGCTAGCTGAAAGAACTCCTGAAAAACATATGGCATGTCGCTTTGTCTGAACAACATCGTAGAACTTGTCATCCACATCAATCACGTACAGGTTATGCTGCGGTGACGATGGGATAACATATAGCCTTGATCCCTGATGTGTAAAATGCAAATGAAGGAGGGTCATCTATATTAGCATTTCCAGGTCTAAATGAGTCTAGACAGCACCACGCCTCCAGTATTTTATCATGGCATGCCAATTTCCCATCTGAAATACTAATTTGATATAGGAGCGAATGGTAATCAGCCTGGGAAATGAAGCATAGGTCTGCCTAGATCGGCATTTTACAATCCCCAAGTACAATATCATCTGAATTTCGTTGATCTTCTAAGAACATCCTGTGGAAGTTGTTTAGCACCAACAAAACTAAAGTCCTATAGTTAAGAAATTCATTTACAAAGAGTACATCATGCAAGCTGATCTGAAATGGAATCTTGCAAAATAGGATACACTTGCAAGACATGAAGACATGAATAAATCTAGAAATTTAGTAATTAGCTAAAATCCACTAGATACATTGCTATAATGCTATGACACGAAAGTAGCTAGTAACTTAACACCAAGTCATCAGGAATTACGTAAATTAAAGAAAAATTCTTTTTAAACAGGATAATTTTTAGTACAAAACTACATTCATATAGCATGGCGGCTGAAATTCTATAGGTAATAGGTATTCTTATTAAGACTAGTAGCAACATCATGAGTGATGATCTGAAAAGGGATATTGTACACTTGCAAGACATGAAAATGTCAATACATATGGAAAGTAACCAGCTAATTCACTAGATTCCTTGCTACGCCACAAAAGTAGCTAGTAACATAACACTAACACTAAATTGGTAGGAATCCAGTAAAAGAAAACTTCTCCTTGAGCAAATGATTTTCATTGCAAAATTCAAACAATTTGGTGGCTGAGGGCCCATACGTGGTACAAATTCAAATAATGTGGTGGCTGAGGCCTCAGGGCCTATACTACCACCACCGCAGTCATGACAAAAGCTATTTTGATTGTTGGCTGAAATTTAAAATAAACAAGAATGATGGTATTCAATGGGATCGCGTTGAAACAGCAACAAACCAGGGACGGTAGCATTGCCAGATTCAATGGCTCTGTTCCTAGGCATTATTTTTTGCTTGGTCGATCCAATAAACAAACTTGGTATCTACAGGACAGGGGAATACCTGCAGCAGGGCAGCATATTGGGAGAATCTTCAATCTCCGAATAGGTCACCCCTCCTATCATTGGATGTATTGAGGGCAGAGTCACCTCATTTGTATGCTCCACATATGACCTATTTCACAATGGAAAAATAATTTAGTAAAACAATGGAGCAATTTGTAACAGCACAAATTAAGTAGGGTAACTTATCTGAATCCCATCAAGTGATCAATGGGTTGCTTTGGCAGGACAATAATGAAATTTGAGTTGTGATGAATTAACTAAATAGTGACTACATTCTTTCAAGCAAAGAAAAACGCGAATAAGTCACTAACTGTAAGAAGCAGAAAGCGTTTGTGCCTCCTTGTGTCGCCATGCTCCCAAGCATGCCCACCCTGCGGTGGGTAGAGTGCAAGATATCCACACCACTGGGGATAAAGTACCCGGCATGGCAGTCACCATGGACAACGAGCGTGGTGATCAGCAGATGCCGCGTGGAGCACCTGCATGGGAAGCCCATGCCGATCCAGACAACACACAGGGCACAGCCCACCAGACGCACAAGGAAGCCACATCCTTCGTCGTCTTCAAAGGGGTACAGAGTATCGAGCTTGATTGGAGGCATAAGTGACTGCTCTTTCGGCAAGTATCTGTACGCGAAGAGAGAACCCAAGCGGACGAAGTATATTGTGTCATCCTCTTCGACGAAAGATCAGGGTGTAGCTGGAGTTTTCCCCTGTCAATGAAACCCATCTCCAGCTGCAGTCGGTGCAGTCAAAGCAGAAGAAGACAGCGCCCAGCAACAACACCAGGATCCTGTCGCCGATCACCACATGGCCCTGGAAGACGCCGCCGCCGAACACGGTGTCTTGTCACTGAGGTCCATGCTCCAGCCATACTCCCCCTCGGTCTTGAGGCGCAAGGTTTTGCAGCATAGGTGCAGCTGGTCGCTGCCGCTGCTCAGGTCAGCGAATGCACCCGTGAAGACCTTCGCGCCGTTGTCGTCTGGGGTGATGTCGTAGTCGCTGTGGCCGAGGACGCGGCCATGCGGAACCTGTGCAGCTCCACGTCGGGCGAGGCGAGGTGAGGCCGACGAGCACCGATCACACGGGCTGCTCGTCCGCGCCAGCGGGTACAGCAACGTAGTCCATGCCTGGGGCGATCGAAGCGGGGGATCCGCTGTTGGCATCTCTTGCGCCAGCAGCAAAAGTGCTTGAACATGACGCAGAAATAATCCTCCATGGATGAATGCCTGCAGAGAAAGGCGCAAGGTGCTGCTTCTTCAAATACTTCATACATTCTTCGTTCGTCTACATTTTCACCTTACAGTGCTACTGCATCCATGAATCTCCTCATGTCAACAGCAACAGTGAGACAGCATTTCTTCTGTGAGGGCATATAGAATTTTAGTCATGCGACCAGACTCCAGGAACAGCCGATTTAGACATTGAACAGTTTCTCAGAATTGAGCATCCCGCTCATTTCCATGCTTGTCAGCTGTAAGACCGTGTGGTTGTGCAGCTGCTTCATCCACCCTACGCCTCAACATCTGGTACTTAGCTCCTGAAGGTTACCATTCTGACTAGCATGTGAAATAGCGACGAGCTCATCTTCATGCCTGGGGATTGGATCACGAATCTCGTGCAGAATTCAGACTAGCACATAGATCACACTTACGGTAATATCTCGTACTTGCGGCTGCCTATCTGTTGCACATCCAAATTCTCGCTACTATCAAAGTGTGAAGTCTTCACTCTTCAGTGTTGCCATCCCAGTTCACGAAGGGCTTCTAATCTAAGGTTAACCTCACCAAACCTTACTCACGGACGCACAACACATGGAGCTCCCACAACCGCACTGCCCCCTCCCTCCGCCCTTCTTCCTCACGTCCGGCTCCTCCCCACTTCTTCCCCATGTCCACCTACTCCACTTTCCCCACCACATGGTCACCTTCTTCCTCCCCCTTCCAAAAACCTTCAAATCGAGATGAAAAACTTTCAAATTAAAACCTTTCGGATCGAGACAAAAAAAAAACTTTCGAATCGAGATCCGAAACTTTCATCAACACCGAAAATTTTCAAATTGAAATATTTTGAATCAAGGCCTGAAACTTTCAAGATGAAAACATTTGAATCGAGATCCAAAACTTCCAAATCGAGACCGAAAATTCAAATGGACAACTTTCAAATCGAGATCAAATCGACGAGGATGGAGCCGCGAAGGCGGCCGCGGAGTGGAGCTTTGGGCGCATCGCACGCCCTCCCTGGTGGCGACCCGAACAGGGAGGAGCAGCGGCGTCCACGGTGAGCTCGTCGGCGTTGGCGGCACGAAGTTTGTGGCGCGGCACGTGCGGCGTAGGACGCCCTCACCGGCGGCGACTGAACGGGGACACGAGAGAGAGGAGACAGGCACACAGGATTGAGCTTTCCCTATCGTCGAGCGGCTGTGAAGCCACCACGTGTTGGCATCACGTTGACTGAGGTGCGTCCGCACGATAGGCTTCGGTACGATGTGGCAACGCGTGCCGCCTGGGGTTCGTCCGCACGACAGGCTTCGTGAGGGTAACCTCTAATTAGCGAATTCGGAGTTCACCTGTGTGGAGAGCACCGATGCTCGAAACATGAAGCAAAAATGCCATATCCTGCTTTTTATCCATGTCAGCACACTGCATACCAGTTTTCAATCAGCATTAAAACTTAACTAGAGGTTGCGACTTCTGACAACTTTTTGGCAAGCTAATAATTCAAGTACATTATCATATACCCGGTACAAAACTGCAACCAAGCAAAACATGGTAGCCCCAAACAAGCTCTCAGACAATGGCATTTGCTGCACTAGCGATCCTAGGCCAGAGGTCAGCACACTCCTTACCAATGGGTCCAGTTATAGCAGATCCTGCAAAATAATACAACAACGAACAAATCACTGCCTGGCCAGCATTGTTATAACGTCAAGGGTGTATAGTATCAGTCTTACCTTTCATCTCGCCCTTAGGATTCACAATCACCCCGGCATTATCTGCAAAACAAATTTACCATCACTGTTAGGTTGAGAAGCTGTAATTTGAGAAAAACCTGTGGCTATACAGAACTTGGTAGAATGTGGACAACATTCAATGGCGCTCTGTGCGTACTCATGGAATAATGAATTCAATCTCGCCTATAATACACTCAACAAACATAGTATTTTTGCCATAACATCAATACCACTTGAGAAACTTTTGAGGTAGAAGACACTATATGATACTTTCTTATTGCATTATGAACATCCTGAAGCATATAAAAGCGAAAGGAAGAAACGATATAGCTAAAGCTGCAGCTCTATTGGCACCTAGATACAAGGAGATAAATAACTTTCAAGTGTAAAAGAGTTGAAGAATTGAAGCATGTACAAACATGCAAATTACAAAAAAAAACTAACATGCATAACTAGTAGTGGTGTTTAAACGAAGTAGTCAAACATAAGGGAGGCATCATTTTGTGAAATATAAGAAATATATGCCACATAGCCAGTCCCGAAGTTTCATGGCAGCAATGCTGCTACCCAGGGCAATGGAATATGAGGCCACTTCCAGATGGAGGAACTCTTATGAAGATTATAAAAAAACCTCTACATCCAAAAGCCCTTGTTTATGACATTGACTTGGGAATATGCAAACATATAAAGTTTGCACCAGATAAAGCTGAAGGACCTCATGAAAATAAATCTCCTGGGGAGGGGCCTCAGCAAGAGCCACTCGCATCCGCCATCCATCATCTACAGTGCGAGGGGTGATGCACCATCGGATGGAGTAACTATTTTGTAAACATCATGCTCCCAAAATTGAGAGCAACTACAATCATATGAAGAAACTATTTGTGAAGATCGTGTTTCCAAAATGAACTGCAGCAACTTCTAGCATTTGTCTAAAACAGTTTCAAAGGGACAACACTATAAAACAGAAGAATTTTAATACCGATGCTTTTTATGGTATTTTCCTTGCAATATGCGAAAGCATATCAAGTTTGTTCAAAAGAAGTTCAAGGAACTCAAAATCGTATTGGGTATTTTCCGCGGGTGTTCTACTTGGCTATACTATTTTGGCATAAAAAAAATCACAGTTTCACAGAGAAAATTTAAATAAAAAAGAGCGAGATCAGAAGATGAGGATCGAAGAGACGCTCTGATCCTCATCTTCCGCTCTCACCTCCCAACATGAGTGACACCTCCTCTGCCGTCAATGACGGCACCACGCCGGCGATTCTCTCCACTGGCTCCAGTGGTGCGCTCCGCTCCTACACCAAGTCTACGGCCATGAATAGGGTCAATATCAAGAGCTTGATCACCTTCTCTCTGGATGCAACTGAGAACAACTACAGGAAATGGAAGCATTTCATGTACATGGTGCTCGACTGCTTCGAGGTGTGCCACCACGTCGACAAAGACGATGAGCCCGAGAACTGGCGCTGCATCGATGTCACCTTGTGGATCTACGCCACCATATTGATGAACTCCTAGACATCATTATGATCCCAAGTCATACAGCCTACGGCGCCTGGTCCGCTCTGGCTCATTTCTTCACCGACAACAAACGTGCCCGAGCCATCCACCTCGACTCCGAGTTCCGCGCCACCATACAAGGTGACCATACCATCGCTCAGTGGTGAGAGTCTCGTCGGAGACTGGCTGGTCCACGTCGCTGAGCGCGTCGGCAAGAGCCTTAAGCTTGTAGCAGTACTAAGCAATAGTGAGGTCTCTTTGTATGGTGGCGCGGAAATCAGAGTCAAGGTGGATAGCTCGGGCTCATTTGTTGTCGATGAAGAAATGAGCCAGAGCAGTCCAGGCGTCGTAGGCTATATGGCATGGAATCATAATGATGTCGAGGAGTTCATCACTGATGGTGGCGTAGATCCACATGGTGATGGTGACATCGATGCAGCGCCATTCGTCGTCGTGGTGCTCGGGCTCGTCGTCTTCGTTAATGTAGTGGCACACCTCGAAGCGCCCGAGCACCATCTACATGAAATGCTTACATTTCCTATAGTTGTTCTCAGCGGCATCCGAGAGAAGGTGATCAAGCTCTTGGTATTGGCCATGTTCATGGCTGCAGACTTGGTGTAGGAGCGGACGGCGCCGCTGGAGCCAATGCCGAGGGTGGGCGAGGTGGAGGAGAGTGTCACCGGCATGGTGCAGTTCTGAGCCGACGGCGTGGTGCCGCCATTGACGACAGAGGAGGTGCCACTCATGTTGGGAGGTGAGATCTGAGAGCGGAAGCTGAGAATCGAAGAGACACTCTGATACCAAGATAGTTTTAGTGTAACTCTCGCACTGCTTGTATTCATGTATAAGAGACGTATTTATACAACAGATGAGATACAGAGAGAGAGAGAGAGAGAGAGAGAGTGAATCACTCAACAGAAACACGACAGTATTACAAAGTGCACGCATGCAATGCGGTGGATCTGGATGCATCCGTAGGAAGCGCTCCACCCTTGGGACTCGGTGCAGTCTGTTGTATTGAGACGATAGAGCTGTTCCAACAGTGGGATCATATGCATAAATATTAACTGATTAAAGAGAAAGAAAAATATATGCTTCGTGGGCTCATGGCCATAGTGAACAAACAGCCGTTCCCTCGATTAAAAAAGTTTGCACAGTGCCCCTTCAAGCAAGTTTAGGACTCACAAAATCTGAAGCAGCAAAATATCGACCAAGCAATGATAAAATGCACATAGGTCACAGCCTGGCAATCAAGCATTCAAATTTCCTGATAAGGGTGAATCCAGGAACCCATCAGACAACTTAACTTCGCTGTTGTGACTAATCTATGCAGTGGGACAAAAGACGACCTTACATGGAGAAACAGTAGCGATAAACGCGCAAACAAACAGGGGAAGCTTAGATTTATCCACGCGCTTCATGCAATTTACTAGTAGCTATGCAACGTCACAGCATTACCTTCACACTTAACAGTAGCATAAGTTCATTAATCACAGCGTCGCACTAAACATACATTAATTGAGTAACATCGTACCAGACAGCAGCATGGATCAGATTTTTGGCACATGAGTAGGGCAGTTCTGTTTACCTTCGAAGTACATGTAGACGCCGTCCTTGCGGCGCCACGGCTTGCGCTGGCGGACGATGACGGCGGGCATGACCTTCTTGCGGAGGTCGGGCTTGCCCTTCTTGACGGTGGCCATGACCATGTCGCCGACGCAGGCCGACGGCAGCCGGTTGAGCCTGCCCTTGATGCCCTTCACGGAGATGATGTAGAGGTTCTTGGCGCCCGTGTTGTCCGCGCAGTTCACCGTCGCCGCCACCGGCAGACCCAGCGACATCCGGAACTTGTTCCCCGCCGACCCTCCCCTCCCTGCTCCATTTTCAACGCACGCGCACAAACTAAGTTAGGGAGAAACGCGAGAGAAGCAAACGAGGAAGGAATCGGACCGGACGGAGAGAGAGGTGACTGCACGCACCGCGCTTCGACATGGCGGCAGCTCTTGACGGATGCGGCGGCGCGAGGAGAAGGGTCCTGTTAGGTTTTTGCTGCCTCGGTTTACTTATAAGGGGAGAGGTAGGTGGGCCTTGTGCTTTGATGCGGGCCGTGCGCGAGACGACGGGTGGTGACTGGTGAGCCCTGTGGCCCATTGGCTATGTTGCTCCTGTGGGCCAAGATTTCCGGGGGAGGAAATTGCCATGCCACGGGCATAGATAAATGGGCCCAGTACAAGAAATAACAGGCCTGCAACAGATCATCGTCCGAAGAACAAAGAGCCGTTAATTTCACCCGGCACTTCATCTCCATTCACAACATTCAGAACTGTCCAGGTTATGTCTTCCCCACAAACACCCCAGTGGTGCTGAAAGAAGTGTGCCGGAAGCCCATCGGGCCCTGGTGCCTTCAGAGGGAACATCAAAGCGGTGTTCACCTCCTTCTCGTCGAAAGGACTAGACATATAAGAATTCATAGCCTCCGTGACCTTATGTGGCACTTGGTCCAGAACTAGGTTCATGTTCGCAATCCCCTCTGACTCAAACAACATCTTGTAAAATTGTTCTGTCATGGTGTGGATCTCGCTCAAAGACATGATCCATCAACTCGTTGCAACCGCCTTATATGATTTCTCGCATGCCTTCTATTTGCTCTTTGGTGGAAAAAAGCGGTGTTACTATCTCCTTCCCGCAACCATGAGATACGGGACCTTTGCTGCCACATTAATTTCTCCTGGATATTGAGAGAGACAATTTTATCTACGATTCTTTTCTCTTCTTCTCACACATCCGCTCTTGATGGATCCGCTCGCAGTCGTTCCAGCTTCTTCTTCTATTGTCGAAGCACCTCTGTGACCGAGCCAAAACTGACTGAAGCTCCTCACCAAGGTGAGTAAGTTTGTCATACAAATCCTTGACAGTGTTACAATGATCACCATCCCTCCAGACCTGCTGGATTAGCGGGCTTAAGAGTTTATTTGTCTCCCACATCTTCTCATATCTAAACAGTTTGTCGCTCTTTGACTTGGTTGTGCCTCTCCTTTGGAGTGAAAGAAAGAAGGATCGGGCAGTGGTCTTAATTAGCCACTGTTAAATGCCTCAGCAACGCTCTTGGGAACGAAGAACACCAGGAAAGAGACGCCAAAGCCCTATACAGCCTTACCCGAACAAAATGTCCTCCGGCAATTCGCTTCTCAAAGGTCCAGTACAAACCCACATAGCCAATGTCACAGAGCTGACAAACATCAAATGCTTCTATGAATCATTCCATGAGGTATTCTTCCCGCTCATTGGGTCCCAATTGCTCCTTCCTCCGAAGGATCTCATTGAAATCTCCAAAACAAACCCAAGGGAGATCCGAGTCACTCACAATGCGTTTCAAGAGCTCACAAGTGCGAAACCTCAAAGGTCTACTTGGCTCCCCATAAATAAAAGTCATTCTCCAAGGGGTGCCCCTCCCATTTTTCACTTCCGTGTCAATGTGGCTATTTGAAAATTCCAGAACTATAACAGACACCTCATTCTTCCAAAAAAAGGCCCATACCACCACTTCTTCAGAACTACTTACAACGAAACAGGAGTCACAACCTAGCGTCGAACGGAGATTTTCCACTCGGGTCTTTGCAATTTTGAGTTTCCATGATGAAAAGAACCGAGGGGGCATGATCCCTCGTGAGATCGTGAAGCTCCTTGATTGTTGCTGGGCTGCCAATCCCATGATAGTTCCAGCATAAGGTCTTCATTGCTCCCGACGGCCCTCGTCAAGGGAGTCCGTCGATCTCAACACCGATGTGATTCCCCCTTCTTCTGCTCATCCTTACGCTGCCTCTTTCGTTCTCTCACTTTACCTTCTGAATTCTTTTGGTCACCATCGCTAGCTGGACTAAATGCTCTCTCTGTTGTCAAATGGGCTATGTGTGAGAACCCGCGTAATTAGCTAATCTTTTTTTTCAGTAATCAGTAATTAGCGGTAATTAATCCCGTCTTGGCGGTAAGTTAGCGAGAGTGTTGCGATCATCGTTACGCCTTTAATTGTTGTGTTTCGTTTCGTGAGCAGCGCATCATTGCATTCATCAGTGCACAGTAGCATCAATCATAATTAGATTGCACCTTCCATTTGCATTAGATAATTAAGTCAATTGTAAGCATTGCCATAGAAGTGCAACATCATCTCATATCATCTAGTGCTGTTTAAATAATTACATCTTAGATTGGTTTGCAAAGCAATAAAAAGAGTACATCCTGCGTTGCATATCGCCGAGCCCTCCTTGTATCCTTGTTCTTCGATCGCCGCTCCATCAAACCCCAGTGTCGTCCTTGTCATCCAAGAAACCTGCACGCATACCACTCTCCGCCAGTGTTGTTAGACAGAAGCAAGCCACAATATTATTAAAGTAAAGATTGTCGCCGCCTCCGGCGCAAATTAATACCGAGCAACTCGAGTAGTCGGTCCCTTGACCATCAAGACACCCAGACCAATCGGAGTTAGTCGGCTCCTTGATCGCCAAGATATCCTGACCACCCGAGGTCATTCGGCACCTGTCACTTCTGTGGGCCTCATCATCCGGCAATATTAGAACCGATACCCACATTTTACCGACCTACCTCATTCAATATCTGAAAACCAATCGAAAGCCCACTTTTGGACCCAAGGTCCTTAAGCCATAGCAGTAGGAGCATCATTAGGACCGGGGTCCTTTAGCATTTCTCAGATCATCAATAGTGCATAGTATCAAAGAGATAAGAACCCAACTTTTACCATTCAAAAGATCAAGCACAGGAGTGTGCCACCCGAAGGCAGCCCCATAAGTTTATTTCCCCCACTCAAAGCCAACTTAATGCCTCTTTTCCAACCACAGCCGAATGGAAGGAGGAGCAAAGCCAAAAGCTCCCCAATCCCTCACTGCTTCCCTCAAAACCACAAGGAACCACCGGGGAGATAAGAGCAACCCCCCTAAGAATATCATGCACAGGGCAAAGGATAAGCCCCACCAACCATTCCCCGCATAAGATCTTAATTCCACTCACAAAGCCATTCCCTCCCATTTCTTTCAACCAAGGCAAGCCAAAGCACAAGCTCTTCACCCCACCGCCTCAACCAAGAGCAAGAACAAGCCCATCGCCTCCACCACCAAGCACAAGGCAAGCACACAAGCAAAGCCCTCCTACTACCATCTAGAGCCCGGCACAACCCACCATCATCACCCACCAAGAAAACTACCGAGATGAGGAGCATAGGTGAAGGGAAGATCAAGTGAGCTAAGACGACGGAGGCGACCCACAACCGACAACGACCATCGGAGATCAAGCCGAACCAACAAGTAGAAGGCGCAACAGAAGGGACCAACAAGAACCACTCGAGAGCACCACCGCGACCATGCCACTGCTGTCCCATTTCCAAAACGAACTCAACAAGGTAAACCATCGTTACCCCCCATATTCCTTTTTGTCCCACCCGAAAATCCACTATATAGACTAACCATGCCCCAGTAACTATCAGTAGCATCTATTCCATCACGGTAGCATCAAAGCATAGCCCTCAGTTCATTCATCACAGAGCAATAGGGAGGGGGCTAAGAGGGATAGATGATAAGGAGGATTGTACCTCAAGGGCTCCAGAGCAGCTAGCAACACACCAACATCGAGAGCAAGCACACAGCTCCATTCACCATGCATTCATATTTCCTTTCTTTCACCACACGTCAGTACACCAAAATCTGAAAATAAACTTCAAGCATCACTAATTAATCAATCAATCGCTTGCAACCGGAGGAATCAGAAAAGAGATAGGGAGGGGTAAGGAAGCCCTTAGCCGGTTGGGTAGAGCCAAGAGCGGCGATGGCCGGCGGCCGCAGGCCGGGCCGGCCGTGAAGGCAGAGCCGAGGCGTGCCGCCTTCGCCGCACCAAGAGGGGGACGCAGAGGTGAGCCGTGGCATGAGCGCAGACGGCGCGGCGGAGGTCGGCCGCCGAGGTGTGTTGGCGCGGCGCCCAGAAGACCGAGAGGGGCGAGCCGGTGGAGCGCAGGCGGAGCAAGAGGAGGCGCCGAGGGGGACCGCAGGAGCCAGAGAGGGGCGGGCTAGGGTTGCGCGGGTGAAGCGGAGGAAGGGGGTGGCGCGCTGCAGGTGGAGACGCCGACTACAGGGAGCCAGAGCCGGTGGCGTTTGGGCAGGGCGGCGCTAGAAGGCTGGGCAGGCGACGATCCGGGAGCCGAGGAAGAAGAAGGGAACCAGAGGAAGAAGAGGAAGCGGAAGGGTGTGAAGCCGGTCACTGGGTGGGGGAACAAGCCAGGGAGGTTAGGAGAGAAAGAGAGAGAGAGATTAGGGTTAGGTGAGGAGAGAGGTAATTAGGGGAATTAGGGTTAGAAGATTAGGGACTAGATTAGGGAGTTGGATGCTTTTGGTTGGGTACCAGGATGATTGGGACCGCCCTGGTTGAGTTGGTTTCGCAAGTGGCGGTAGTACCAGAGTTCTTAGAGCGGAACGACCGTTGGTCGGACGCTCCGAACCCCTTTTGCAGTACCGCGCGTGGAACGGCGATAGTTTCGCTGGTCGAGCGGCGGTAGCACCACGTGTTGATCAGCGTCAGCACGGCGTGTAGAGCATCTTGTTGGGGAGTACTAACTTAGTTAAGGACTCGAAAAGTTTTATTTAATTTAGATAGTGCTAACACTTAGAATCCCCTAACTAGTGTATCCATAGTATCATCTCAAAATCAAATATGTATTTCTTTATATTATTATTCGTGCTGTCGATTGCTACAGAACTCGATCCAGCATCGACGGGAGCAGCTGAGCAGAATTTCGTTAGCACCAACCTATTCTACAACTCTGAAGGCAAGCGATCCTCTTGAACATGAATCTAGCTATTTTAACAGTAAAACTTTATATTACTATATCATATAATTATTGCATCAAAACTATTTCTCCAAAAGCGAATCATTAATTTTTTATGAAGATGAAAGAAAGGAAATGATATGATGAGTAATGAATGAAATGGAGGATGATGTAATATTATGGCTGGTAAAGGGTGCCCTGGGCAAGAATGAAAGAGGGCAAGAGGGGGACCCCTTTACATATGGTTAAAATATAAGGATCAACAACACTCTTGCTCGGCCGATGCCGATTTGAGTACCAACCATTCTCCGCTTTTGCAGCATAAAATGCTACCCTACACGTAATTATGCTCTCCACAATGGGTAAGTATATAGGTGTGAGTGTGTAAAGAAAGAAGCATGCGCTATAGCGCTAGGTGGGGTGTTGGGTGCAGAGAGGATGAACTGGCCCAACCAACATTACCCGAACTCGGTGGTGGCTGTGCCAAGACCGACTGAAAGTAATGGGTGGAGAAATTAATCACGTAACTTGGAAAACGCTCAGATTCGAACTCAAGTCGCATCAAAGGAAATGCGATGGACCTAGCTCATATAGAGCCTGAATAGTTATGGGTAAAGTGGTACAAGCTCTCGCGCAGGCTATATCAAATCATGAATTCATGCCAGTCTCCTGGATTGGAGTCTACGAGAACCGCTAGGGGTCTTTCTTCTCTCCGAGTGACTAGTAGTCTTTTCATAATAAAATTTTGTCACCTAATGTTTTATTGAGTTATTTTCAGAAAAGAGATGAGCTAGAAAATGAAGGAAAGAACAGAGATGAGTCATACAGTGCATTTTGCTATTAATGCTTGCTGAGTACATTAATTTGTACTCAACCTTGCTAGTATTCTCCTTTGTAGATTCTAGTCCGGCCGGGAACTATCCCGCGTGAGATAAAGGACTTGCAGGTACCGGGAAGGTCGTTGGTGATGGGGTCATTGGTTCGAGAAGCCGCGCAAAGTGGATGTCCTGTCATGCTCGTGGGACGAGTAGAAGGTCGATGGATCAAGAAAGGCAGCGAATGGACTTAGTAAATTACTATGTAAGAACCATAGCCTTGCGTGGCTAACTAGAATAAAAGGTACAGTTTCTATTTTATTGTTCTGCTATGCTAACTCTGGTAAAGGCTTACTATTCGTTGGAGCAGTGTTCTACTGGCAAACAAATAGTAATTCGTATGCCTAAGTGAGATTACTCCTGGGGTAATGACTCGGGGCGCCGCACTATGGTTGCTCCAGCTTGGCCCACCAGACCCCCCACTTTTCCAGACTCCGGCACCAAAACCATTGCCACTGACTCCACGCCCAGTTTCTCCGGAGCTTCAAGAATGAGTCATTTTCGGGCACCTCTACCATCTAATAGCAGCTGCTGGTTCAAAGACTCCTTTTGAGGGCTTAACCCGCTCTACCTGCTCCCCAGACGACTTCAAGGAATCTTCCCCTTTAGATCCCACCGTTTGGCTCTCCCCAAAGCTCTTGCGGTACTGGGAATCTTTTACACCAGATCCGGATCCCCTTGACTCCCACGGGGACGACTTGTCACTTTTAGATCTTCCCCTCCTATCAGGTGAAGCTATCAACCGTACTCTATACTGGAATTCTTTCTGCTCGTGCACACCATCTCCACATTCAGTTTATTGTGCTCTAAAGGTGGACATGACCAAAGCCTATGATTGAGTGGAATGGAATTTCTTGGGAACAATCATGCTTAAACTTGGTTTTGTGAGAGTTGGGTGCAAGTAATGAAGTGTGTGGCTTCTGTCTCTTTCTTGGTGCTGTTCAATGGAAAAAATTGGAAAGCTTCAGGCCAAGTAGGGGTATTCGTCAAGGTGACCCTATGTCCCTATACTTGTTCCTTTTGTGTGCAGAAGGTCTCTCTAGTATCCTGAAAAGGAAAAATAATGGCAAGAGTGTGCAGAAGGTCTCTCTAGTATCTTTGTTTGTTGATGATAGCCTCTTATTCTTCAGGGCATCGCCTGACAATGCGTAGAAAGTGCAAGAAAACCTGTTGAAGTATTGCGAAGCCTCAGGCCAGCGAGTCAACTCCTCCAAATCATCTAATTTTTTTTAGTAGGGGTTGCAGATAGGACCTCTAGGAGGATATTGAGGGGATCATTGGGGTCAGAAATGAATCATTGCATGAAAGATACCTGGGCTTCCTAAAGTTGCTAGGTGCACAAAAGGAGGAGGATTCAAATACCTTAAGGAGAGGGTATGGAACAAACCTTATCATTGGGGGGGGGAGTTCTTATAAAGGTGGTTGCCCAAGCAATCCCCACATACTCTATGGGTTGCTTCTGACTTACGAGAGGTCTGTGTGATCATTTAAATTCTCTCCTCCGAAAGTTCTGGTGGAGTAGCCAGAATGGCAAAAGGAAAGCAAGCTGGGTGTCTTAAGAGAAACTGACTCAACTTAAGTTCTTTGGGGGCTTGAGCTTTAGGGATACCAAACTTTTCAACCTTTCTTTTTTGGTCAAGCAAGCTTGGAGATTGATGATCAATCCAAACTCTCTGTCAGGCCGGCTATTGAGGGCAGTGTATTTCCCACATGGCCATCTCCTTGGAGCAAGCCTCGATAGTACCCCCTCGAAGACATGGCGAGCTATCTGTGATGGCATTGACATTTTGAAGCGATGTCTAGTGAGAAGAATTGGTGATGGCAAAAGTACGTACATCTGGGAACACAATTGGTTGTCTAGAGCAAACATGTTGAGACCTTTATGTGCTAAAGTGGCGAATCCTCCAATCCTTGTAATTGAGCTGATTGATTTTAATCTTAGATTCTGGAAGCAAGATATTATAGAGTCTGTGTTCTTACAAATGGATTGTGAAGCAATTAGGTCTATACCCCTCAGTCCAAGGCTGCAGGAAGACTGTTGGGCTTGGCATTATGAAAAGAATGGACTGTTTTCAGTCCGGTATGCGTACATAATGTTTGTCAAGAGAAAGATGAACAAAATAGATTTTTTTTATGGCAGACCAAGTTATTCTGATGGTGCAACTGGTACAAAAGAATGGAAAGCTTTGCGAACTCTGAAACTCCCCTAAAAAATCAGAGTCTTTGCTTGGTGACTTGCTCTGTACTCCATCCCTACCATAGAGGTCCAAAAAAGGAGGCATATTGTGACCTCAGGAGCCTGCATAATCTGTGATGCGGATGTTGATACTTGGGATCACGCTTTATTGTACTGCGTATCGTCCAGGTGTGTTTGGGCCTTACTAGATGAAGACCTAATGGAGGTAAATGCTTCTTTGAATTTCCTGGACCCGAAACAATGGCTTTTTTATATTATACAGAACATGCAGTCGATAGATTCCACCAAAATTATTTCTACTTGCTGGGCGATCTGAACGACACGAAGGAAGATCATCCATGAAGGGGGTTCCCAAAGCCCTCTCATTACTGTTGGGATGGTGAATCGACTTCCTGCTGACCTGGAGATATATAACTTGGCTCAGGAGATAGCTCTCAGGGAAAGGCCCCAAGAAAAAAGAAGATGCAGGTGGATCCCACCGGAAAGAGGATCTGTTAAAGTCAATATTGATGCTGCCATTTTGAAAGATGAAAGAATAGGAACTGTGGCTGCTATTTGTAGAGATGGAGAGGGATATTTTATTACTGCAAGTGCAGTGACTTACGCCGGTTTTGATGACCCAGAGACACTGGAAACCCTAGCATGCACAAAAGCCCTTGTTTTGGCAGAGGATTGCGCTTTACGGAATGTGCATGTGGCTTTTGACTACCAAAATGTGGTCAAGAACATCCAAGAGATGCCAATGTGCTCCTATATGATGATCCTTTAAGACATCAAGGAGAGGGCAAAGTCTTTTGTATCAATGAAAGTTCTACATGAAAGGAGGGGATGTAATATGGAGGCTTATTTGCTAACTAAACATGCTTGTACTTTGAAGTTTGGGAGGCATTTTTGGCCTATTGTACCTCCTGTCATGCTGGATGTTGATGTAAACATTGATGTTAAGGAATGAAAATCCTAACTTGTTCTAAAAAAAAGAGATCGACAATAACTGATGCCATCAAATCACACAAGGTTAATCTTGCCAACTGGGGTGGACCCAAGCGGGGCAGCCGAGGCTGGCGCCTCCTACCGACGGGTGGCTCACGATGTATCCCCTCGCACCTCTAGTCTCGAGGTTTTCAGACATACTATCGCTGATCGGCAACTCGGCATTTGGCAAGCCGCAAGCAGGTGAGTAAGTCCCATTAGCACCCTTTAAATTTTGGTCATGGGTCCACCATTGCTTGCCAACCAGATAGATTGTTAATGGAATAGATCGGTCTTAGGTTGAAGTAAAGGGGAAGGCTGTTAATGAAAGTTTACATCAGGGCAAACCTATGCATCAAAGCATGAGAAAATGATTTACCAAGCTTTAAGGTCATATATATGGAGCACACGATTTTACAGGAGCCTTAGGGTGTGTTTGGTTTGATGAATTGGGGCATACATATACGAGATGGTCCTAAATTTGCCTTCGTCCCTGTGTTTGGTTGAGTGAACCAAACAAACTCGTCCTGGATGTGATCATACATATGGTGAGAATATTATCCAAATATGTTGTATCGAATGGTTCCATAAAAACGGGCGAACTACGCGGTACAAAGACGAGCGCGTCCCCTCTGTTTACCCCCTCCCTCTGTGTATACGTCACTGACCAGTGGGTCATGCCAATTAGTGGATAGTTAAATAATTTATTTATTTAAATACCCTTTTTATAATTAAGGTAAATTTAATAATCGTGCTAATATTTCAATAATTAATCGTGTTAATATTCTTTTGTGTATACAGCTCATTCAACTTCACCCTTCAAACCAAACACCATCTTGAACCATCTGGTATCATCTCATTCATACAATCAAACAAAATCTTGAATTATCTTATCTTACTAACCAAATACACAAGTTATATCATATCACCCAGTATCATCTCATCCCATTTGACACCTTGCTGTCTGACATAACAATATAATTCTCACCTGATTCCTGTAGAATTGCCGCGGGCTAACGAGCATTGCTTAGTATTTCCTTAGTTTGAAGATCTGAAATCTAGCCGGGGTAGGTGGCAGGGGCATACCTGACTCTGATGAATTGAATATGCCATGCCGTCGTCAGAGAGTGCACAAGGCTGGTCATCATGGACCACGGCTGACTCGGATAATATCTACTGCGCACTACGTACCTTCCCAAACTGCCAGCAACGGCCGTCCTTTGCGAGATCTGTCGATCAGCCGATAGGGCTGGTTAGTCATAAGCAGCTTCCTTTGATCTCGATTTAGCTTTAACACTAGATAGTGCTTCTCCTTTTTCTCTCTCTTTTTTTATGAGCTTGGTAGGATGTAGAAAGTTGATAGCTGTTACGTGTCAAAGTTGGGATCCAGATTCTTTCTCTGCATGCAGCGGTTATACGAGGAGCGCTCTACATTACTGTAGCAACAGTGCAGTCTTTATTGTAGCAAAAAACATTATAGCAAATGTATTGTAACGATTGATCTGAATATTTGATTTTTGATCGGTCAATGTAGATTGCTTCTAATATCATTAAACTGTATTTTTTTTAGAAATAAAAGTACAACTTCCGACCTCTACACCAACTAAATATGCACACAATCATAATAGTCATCCAAATTCGTCTCGAAGAGAACTTAAACCTAGGTGGTAAAGATATATATCCACACTTTCCCACCAACTGAGTTAGGCTCGCTACCCCTATGAATACTTTTGGACTATCCATATAACCATATCGATCGCTATGTGGTTGTTAATGTGTACAGGCTCTGTATCTAAGGATAAGATCGTAAAGGAAACTAATTGGTCAGTCGCTTTGTGCAAAAGTTCAGCTGGTTTGATTTGATAAGTGCGTAGCGCTTGTGCGTTCGTCACTGCAATCGCGAACTCGCGGCACACCGTCGTATCCTGAACGGATATGCATGCCATATCCATCGTGCGCGTAAAGCGTCTCGATGCAGTCATCTGGTTGTCTTTCCCTCCTACTTTTTATTTGGTCTTCACTGATCACTAACCACGTTGCTTTAGTGCGTGAGCTTTAACGTAACCAACAGACAAAGAGTACTCCATTACATACGTGTCATTGCGAGCTTTTTGGTAACGTGGACGGCCAAAGACTTGGGCATGCACATGTCTAAATGTACCACAACAACCGTGGATATCTGAACCGGCAAACAGGATGTAGGCGGCATACATGCCCGCCTTACGAAATTCCGGTGAAATTCTCGCGTTTCAAACAAGCTCCGTACCAACGCTCGGATTTAGCCAAGTCCGCACGCCCCGCCCACACTCGGTGGGCGTGCTTTTCCTAGCCTGTGGGTGAGCTCCAGCTGGTGAAGTCCACACGATGGCCATGCAGATGAGGTGGCTACCGAGCAGTGGTTGTGCGGACACACCACGTTCAGATGGTGGTCGTGCGGAATTGCACATGTGCCTGCGTGAGGCTCATCCGAATAACCATTTTTGCTAATACGTCTCAAGACGCTTTTGTAAAAAAAAAACACCCGTGACCGTACGGTTTTGGGGAAAAAACTCGGCCGACGGCATCATGTACGTACGTCGTCTAGGATATGATCCGACGCGAGCCGGCCGCCGACCCTATCAGTACTCCTTTGCTGCCAACCTTGCTTTATGCGAGATGCCATCGCCATTGCCACCTCAGGCTAGCTATAGCTAGGATCATATCCCAAGCTCTTTGACTGTAGGATGACGATGGAAAACATGTCTGAAATGGGCTTTTTGCCCGGACCATTCTGATGATTAGACAGAGTGGACGCCGGTGTGAGTGCTGGTGGGCCCGGCCGGCGACATCCACACGTAGGAATCCCGTCCATCCATCCGAGATTTATAAGCAGCGGCCGAGAGCTTCGTTTGGGCATCAACGGCTTCGCCGGTTCAGAACACCTGCAGAGAGGTAGATCAGATCATCAGAGAAGAGAAGCAGAGTGCAAGCGGTGCAGTGGTTGTGTGAGGGGACAAGCGTGGGAGCTAGCAGAGTTGTGGTGGTCAAGGATGGTGTTTCTGCTGGGGCTGTACGGCGGCAGCCGGAGGAGGATCCACGCGAAGAGCGGCCGCGGCGCGGCGCGGCGGTCGGCTGCGCCGATGAGGCAGCTGTTCTGGAGGCTGAGGTCCAGGTGGAGGAACACCGTGCAGCGCCCGAGGAGGACTGCGGTGAGATTCGGGTATGACCTGCAGAGCTACTCTCAGAACTTCGACGACGGCCTCGTCTCCGGCTATCGCTACTAGAGATTATTATCTCTCTCTCTCTCTCTTTTATTATTATATGTTTTGGTTAGTGGCCTCCTTGCACGCTGGAGATCGATCGAGTGCTACTGCTACCAATTTCCGATGTTTAGCTAGCTCGTCTTTTTCATAGATAGGACTTGCTTCTTCTGTTTAAGTCTCTGAAACTGTAAGGCTACCATTAAACGAGACAGTACATATGCTTCAATTAGCTGTCAGAATGGAAAAGCTTTTGTATAGAGTGCTGTTCTAGCTGTGATATGACTTAGGTATGCGCGCGGCACACTACTTGAAATTCTGTACGATATAACATGTGTTTTGTTTGATTGCTGAAAGTTATTGAAGTTTGAAGCAAAATCGATCAAACGAGTTGGGAAGAGATTCCCTGCGGTTTTGCCTTGTTGCAGGCTTTTTGAGAGGCTAGTAAGAGAGGTGAGAATGGTGCCGAGGAATTCCGGATGAGATGGTAAAGGCCACGGAATTTTCAGTAGTTTCTTTAATCAAATCAAGTCAATAAAACATCCACGATGGCGTGATCTGAAACTCTGTTGGAAATTGGCCCATTTATGAGGTTTATTTCCGTGGAAATTCTAAAGCATGCATAATTTAGCATAGTGTGGGAAGCAGGCCAACTGGTCGTAAAGAGATACGAACAGCTCGTGTGTTGGTCGTGTATGGTTACGAATCGTCGATGGTATAGTAATCATCGCTCATAGCAGCTTCTATGTCACCTATAGACAAAGACTAAAGACACTTTATACAATGGTTGTGATGATACGATCACACTGGATCAGACAACACATAATCTTTTAATGATTTTCGTATTTCTGGTGCTACAGTCAACTACAGGATTGTAGCCATCATCTTTCTCTCTCTTCATTCTCTTTCATCCACGTCAGCAAAATCATACGTGGCAGAGGCTATAGACAGCCGACATAAGTCCATTGTACATGCTCTAAAGGGTTATTAAGGCATGTACAATGATACATACAGCTGCTGTCTATAACAACTCTCCATGTCACCTATAGACAACATTAAAAGTAGCTCATACAATTGATTGTGATAGTACAATCAGCTACAGGATTGTAGACAACACACAATTTTTTTAATATTTTTCTTATTTTTGGTGCTACAGTTGGCTACAGAATTATAGATAGCGTCTTTGTCTCTCTTCATTTTCTTTCATCCACGTCAGCAAATATCCTACATGATAGAGGCTATAGATAGTTGATATAATCATATTGTACATACTCTTATCTGGTTGTGACCAAATACAAACTGATCTGGGGAGTTACCAGCCAGTCATGGGTAACTAACTACGTTGCTTTAGTGCGTGAGCTTTAACGTAACCAACAGATAAAGAGTACTCCATTACATACGTGTAGGGGTGAAAACGGATCGGATAGTTTCCAACCGATCCGGACAAAAACGGATTCGGAATGTCTCGGCTCGGATTTTCCTCGTATAATTTTCGGATCGGAAACGAATTCGGATTTTTTCGTCGGAAACGAAAACAAATACGGTAGGCATGCTATCCTGCGGGTACGGAAACGAATACGGATTATCCGGATAAGACGGAGTCCGGATTTCGGCCCAAAAGTGGATTTCAGCCCAAAAGAGAAAAGGGGATTTAAATTGATTTTTGAATTTCAGAAAATGTAACAAATCAAATAGTCTTTTAGAAAATAACAAATAGAGTTCAAAAATCCTATAAAAAATCATAGAAATTCGTTGAATTATTTTTAACTTAATAAAATTAATTCTAACTTAAAGTTGGTTTTTATTTTTTTATATAAATTATTTTAAATTTCTAAAAATAGGGAAAACCTTTTTAAAATCCAGAAAATTCAATAAATTAATTAAAAATTTCTTTTTCACTTTAAATCCAATAAAATCCCAGATAACTCAATAAATTTTATTTTTTACATTAAAAAGTAGAAAAATAAATAATTGACTTTATTTTATTATTTTATCCCTTTTTAACCAGAAAAACTCTTTTAAATCTTAGAAAATCCAATAAAATAATAAGTTTATTAATTTTATTTTTGGTAACATACTTTGGGATGTTACGGTCATTTATGATAGATTAACCATCCAGTCTAATCGATGTTAGTGTGAACTAAATTTTATGTATATGATGAACTAAGTGTGAATGCATGATGACTTTGTAAGTTATGACTTATGAGCTAAATATGGTAAACTAAGTGTTGTATTTGTGATGAACTAGTTAATGTAACTTACTAGTGCCAATGTTATGTGTGGTTGCTAAAAAAAACAATTCATGAATATTTACATCAAATAAATTAGTTATATGTTTTCGTTAATTTCGTATACAATTTAAGGGGTTTTCATGTTCAAAATATCTCGTGACCGTATTCGTTTTGATTCGTATTCGCTCCGTATTCGTATTCGATACTATCCGTATTCGTATTCGTATCCGGGGTATTCGTATTCGTATCCGGATCTGAAAAATAATCTGAAAACAAATATATCAAAGCCATTATCCGTCCGTTTCCGATCCGTTTTCACCCCTATATACGTGCCATTGCGAGCTTTTTGGTAACGTGGACGGCCAAAGACTTGGGCATGCACATGTCTAAATGTACTACAACAACCGTGGATATCTGAATGGGCAAACATGATGTAAGGCGGCGTACGTGCCCACCTTACGAAATTCCGGTGAAATTCTCGCGTTTCAAACAGGCCCCGTACGTACGCACGGACCCGCTACCTCGTAACCACTTGACACAGCACAGAACTAAACACGCTAGCTGCTCACGAGCCGGCCTAATCATATGGTCTGAGCAGATAATTTAGCTGTAGCCTCAAGGAGCATCGGATCTCGCCCAACTCGACGACGGATCGAATCGATGTACGCACGCGCGCACACGCGACGCGACAGCAAAAAAACACATCGTTCATGTGGCACTCCACACCGTCACACGGCCGGCCGCACCTACAGCTTAGAGCGAGCAGCAGTGCAGCGCACCACATGGCCATGTATGTTCCACACCACGTGTTAAGTTTGTTGTTCGTGTACGCACGCATCTACTCACGCAACTGGCCGTGCGTGCCGACTGCCGACCTCGACAGCCACCACCAAAACTAAAGAAGGCTGACGGCTGGGATTCGGTCGAAATGGCACTGTTGCAAAAAAAATTTAACACAACAATCCTTTTATTTTTAAAAGTCTTGTTATTTTTAAATCGTCTGAAATTTTCTTAAGTTTAAGTCGTTTGTTGTGATCATTGGATTTGTCTAGAGATTAATGTGTCATATGATTGGATATTGATGATACACTGCCCGAACTTAGCCAAGTCCGCACGGCCACCGCTCGCACTCGGTGGGCGAGCTTTCCCCAACCCGTGGTTGAGCTCGGCGGTGAAGTCTGCACGGTGGCCATGCGGATGAGGCGGCTACCGAGCAGTGACCGTGCGGACACGCACGCTTAGATGATAGTCGTGCATTGAACACGTGCCTACGTGAGACTCGTTCGGACAACTATTTTTGTCAATACGTCACAAGACACACTACTTTCGTCAAAAACACCCGCAAACGTGCGGTTGGGGGGGGGGGCGGGGGGAACTCGACTTTTGGACCCAATTGGCCCCATAAAGCAATGTAATTCCAAAACTAGCCTTGATATCTCAAAAATTCCATTTTGGCCCCTCGCGCGCGTCTTTGCATGCAGACAGCATTCATCGAAATCTTTGCGTTGCCGATCGCGAAGATTCTAGTTGTCGCCAAGATCGACGGCAAAGAACTTTGTTGTCGCTGCCGCACGGCAAGAAGAAGAAGTCGCGTGCGTTTGGGCTCGGCGAAGATCTTGGTGTCGCTAACCGCACGCAGATCACCTAGATGTTGCCAATCGCACGCAGATGAACTCGGTTGTCGCCGTCGGGACGGCAAAGACGTGCTAGTATGGGGCTAAAACTGAAATTTTGATACTAAGGAGGCTAGTTTAGGAATTAATTTGCGCTATAGAGGCCAAAACAGTACAGAATTCGGGGAACTCGGCCGACGGCATCATGTACGTACGTCGTCTAGGATATGATCCGACGCGAGCCGGCCGCCGACCCTATCAGTACTCCTTTGCTGCCAACCTAGCTTTATGCGAGATGCCATCGCCATTGCCGCCTCAGTCTACCTAGCTATAGCTAGCTCTAAAGCAGTATATGGTTCGGGATCATATCCCAAGCTCTTTGACCGTATGATGACGATGGAAAATGTGAGGACCCCAGTTTATTTGGTTTGTAATGCTTAACCAACCACCTGATCCTAGCATCACAAATCAAATAAATCGATCTCTAGATATGTATACTTCCTAAAGCAAGATACACACCTCGGTACAAAATTAGACATCAACTCCATCCCACACAAAGAGACCAAACACAACACTACCAAACGGAAGATAAACAAATAGGATAGTTATTACAGACAAAGGCCGACAGGCCAAGATACACAAATAACAAAGTAAAGACAATGGAAGCAAAAGTGCCATAAAATGGCTATAAACAAAGCCAATCAGTGTGCCTTCACCCACAAGGCATCCGACCGACCGCCAAGACTAGTCGCCCAAGAAGCGGCAACACACTCACGTAGTGAGGACCCCGAGGCTCACCTTCTTCCTCGCAACAAAACATTAAGCAAAGCACCGAGTACAAAGATTGTCTTTGTACCCGCAAGATCGACGTGTGAACTAGCGCACTGCTCATATGCTACATGCGAGCTTGTTTAGTGGAGGCCATATGTTTTATTTGCATAAAGCCAATTTTCATTTGCAATAATATAATACAGCTTGAAGGCGGGTTTGCAATTCATTTTTAATGTTGAAATAACAAAGAAGGATATTAATAACAAAAGCGAAAGATAAACCACCTAGAAGTGACTATCCCAATAGCCACCACAACAATAGCACGAATCCCGCATTCGTACCACCCATCAAGTTTTAATTTAAATGTTGTAGTCTAACTCTCGATAAGCTTACCCAAGCGTGTCCATCACCTAGACGAGGCTATTCGAATAGTTTTTAACCCCGCAGGTGTACCATCAGCATCCACACCTCGCATCGCCTTTAAGCCAAAGCACACTTCCAAGGTATGCCAAGACACTAAGTCTTACGAGACATTTTCCAATATTGTGTATTAACTACGAGCCGCTCGTATGGATAGAAATCCATACGCTTACATGGTAAAGCCGAAAAGACAACTACCCACTCAGATAAAGCTTTTGGACAACTACCATGCTCCCACCTCCATCCTCCTGCGACCTCCCGCGACCCGAGCCAATACACGCCAAAGTACTAGGTCAAGAGAGGTCCCATACCTCTAGTGTGGTTAGCACGCCGAAATGCCTGGATAACAAAACTCACAAGATGTTCGGTCCTTAATTGACCCGGCACCTTTCCAATACACCCAACAGATCACACCAATCTTACCATTGTGCCGCGTCTAAATCATTTTTATTTTTGGTTTTAGTTTTGCAAGTAAGCATAGCAACATGTCAAACATAAAGTTGTAGTAAATTTTGTGTGATCAAGGTTACCGACTAAAGTCGATAACCGCCCGCTTCTACCGATACTAAGCATGTCTAAGCACTGAAATCGTATCTACTAAGTGACAAGAAATCATCCAATGATCTCTAATCACAAGAAATAACCTAGGCTCGTGTAGTAGAGATCAATATTTGTCTACAGGATATGCAACACGGATTTAACTAATCCATTTTAACACAAATTAAGCAATGCATACATACAAATTGAAACAAAATATTAGAATTTAAAGTATCGGGATTATCATGATCAAATCGCTTGCCGGCCATTGTTGCTCAATATGGTGCGGAGGATCGTCCTCGTGGTTGCCGCAAATATCGAAGCCTAACGATCGAACATAACAAAGAAATAAGAACGAATAACACCGACAAAACTCAAACATTCAACAACATCAAACAAGCCAAAACTCACACAAACAGACTAAGCATGAAATAACAGAATTTTAGAAACAGAGAACAAATCATTTTAAGTTATTAGCAATTTTCTATGAATTTTCTAAGCTAAAAACACAACAAGTCACTAGTTAATTACTTAACAAATTTTCATGAACAGAACCAGTGTATAAAATCTATCCTAATAGTTAGTATACTGAAAATGAAATTTCTGAATTGGGTTCATTTAATTTGGACAATTATTGGAAGAGATATGCATTTTCTAATTTAGAAGATACATAAGACATCATTTTATTAGCTAACAGATTTTTGCTACAGAGACATGGGTGAAGTTAATTTTATCAAATAGCACACTTAAAATGAAAATTAACAAAGACTGGTTTCATACAATTTGGATAAAATTGAATTAGTTATACATTTTCTAGGTTTAAATGAATTAACAAAGGCAATGTAAAACATATTACGAAATACTAAAGCATTAAATCCTTTTTCTACCCACAGCTATCTAGCCCCGGACAACGACAAAGCGCCCGCGCTAAAGTCGACTACAGACAAATAAGACTCGCCTAAAGTGACGTCAAGGCGTATTCAAAGAATACGTCTTGGCTCACTAAGGTGCAAACCCAAAACACCCACTGCAGAAATACGCTTCCCATCGGAGAAAACGCATAACCGTAACTACACAAACCTAATCGACAACATGGACCCACATGGCGTTGACTCGGAGAATAAATAACGGCTGGATTAAAGGATTTCTAAACGCGATTAGCCAAAGAGGGCCCACCAATCGCTGACTCACTAGAACGGGGTTAGCGCTAACTAAGCCGGCGGCGCTCACCAAGACGCGACGGGACGGCGGCGCGCGCCGCATTGGTGATCTAGCAAACCAATGAGTTTTCAAGACGAGTGAGTGGTACCTCAAGGTTCGCAAAGACCTCACGAACCCGGTGGCGGTGACGCGAGCCCAATGGTCGACGGAGATGAGCTCACGACGGCCGGAGGCGAGAAGAAAGTGCGGTGCTCGCGGAGAAGATGCTACGAACTTCGAAAGGTTTTCGAGAAGGTGCGCCACGGATCGCGGAGACACCAGAACGATAAGCACAAGATAACGCCGATGAAGAGGGACCGAGGCGGCGAATTGCTACTGGCGCGAAACCGAGCTCGGGGAAGAAGGGGTCGCATGCACTCACCGATGCACCAAAGACGAAAATGAAGCCATCATTAGATTCTGGATGTATCGATGCGATCCAAAGGGAACAAGTGTCGGCTAGAAACTCACCGAGCACTAGCAAGCTCGCGGCCGCCGCAACCGAGGCGAGACGACGAAGGTGCCTCGGCGATACACCGACGCCGAGGGTCCCGGATGGGCAAAATGGAAGCGCGAAGAGAATAGATCACGATGGCGTGGTTGCGAATCAAGGGCGCGCGCTAACACGCGGCGGGCCGCTTGGGGTTCTTCTCCGGCCGAAATCAAGAAACTGGCGGAGAGAGCTACAGAACGGGGAAAACGAGGGATGAGTGGTCGCGGTGAGGTAAAGAAGGCCTGGCGATGCACCAAAGACGGACACGAGGGCATATAGGTGGCAGCGGCGAGGTACGTGGCACCCATGCGCTAACGGCCGCGAGCTCCGGTGAGGTGCGGAGAAGACGAGGTCGATGCTGACAGGTGGGACCCACATGTCAGCGACAGGAGCAAAGCGGTGCGAGCCAGAGGTTCTACTCGATCGGAAAGATGCTGACCGTTGGATCTGAGATGGACGGTCGAGATTGATGTATGCATTCGGACAGGTCGGTTGCGCATGCGACGTGGATCGTTCGATTTGCATCGGACGGTCGCGATCAATTGACTCGGGCGGTGCGTTTAGTTGACGCAACCGAACCAAGTGTGCGAAGTCGGACGCGAGCTCGAGTTGGGTTCGGCCCGAGGAACAAGATTTTTAGAATTTGATTTAAAAGACAGAGAAGGTTTGGGGAATTTTTAGAGATAGCTCCAGGGCTCCAAAAATTCTGAAATTTTTATGGTAGATACTTTGGGAAGAGAACAACACCTCATAAATTTTCCAGAACTTTTTATGCACTGCATTGTTCTGGAGAAAATTCACAAGCTGTTGAACTAGGGTTTGACCAGATTTCTAAACTGGTTTGACTTGGCCATTTGAAATACCAAATAAAATCTAAAAATTGTGAAATAATTCAGAGAGGTAGATAGGATGATCAAGGTGATAGGAAAAATAATTTCAGAGGACGATCACAAGTTTGAAAGCTAAGAATTTGCTGACAACAATTTCCATTCACAAGAATTTAATTCTAGAAAATGGAAATTGCTAGGGAAAATTTGGAAAACTTCCAAATGATTTGAAGAGACAACAAAAGTTTTTATTCCTCCTCAAAATTTTACATTTGAAATACAAACCCTAAGTTAGGGCTGTTACAGAAAACATGTCTGAAATGGGCTTTTGCCCGGACCATTCTGATGATTAGACAGAGTGGACGCCGGAGTGAGTGCTGGTGGGCCCGGCCAGTGACATTCTCACGTAGGATTCCCGTCCATCCATCCGATATTTATAAGCAGCGGCCGAGAGCTTCGTTTGGGCAACAACGGCTTCGCCGGTTCAGAACACCTGCAGAGAGGTAGATCAGATCATCAGAGAAGAGAAGCAGAGTGCAAGCGGTGCAGTGGCTGTGTGAGTTGTGGTGGTCAAGGATGGTGTTTCTGCTGGGGCCGTACGGCGGCAGCCGGAGGAGGATCCACGCGAAGAGCGGGCGCGGCGCGGCGCGGCGGTCGGCTGCGCCGATGAGGCAGCTGTTCTGGAGGATGAGGTCCAGGTGGAGGAACACCGTGCAGCGCCCGAGGAGGACCGCGGTGAGATTCGGGTATGACCTGCAGAGCTACTCTCAGAACTTCGACGATGGCCTCGTCTCCGGCTATCGCTACTAGAGATTATTCTCTCTCTTTTATATTCTTCTTATATGTTTTTGTTAGTGGCCTCCTAGCACGCTGGAGATCGATCGAGTGCTACTGCTGCCAATTTCCGATGTTTAGCTAGCTCCTTTTTTTCATAGATAGGACTTGCTTCTTCTGTTTAAGTCTCTGTAACTGTAAGGCTACCATTAAACGAGACAGTACATATGCTTCAATCAGCTGTCAGAATGGAAAAGCTTTTGTATGAAGTGCTGTTCTAGCTGTGATATGACTTAGGTATGCGCGCCGCACACTACTTGAAATTCTATACGATATAACATGTGTTTTGTTTGATTGCTGAAAGGTATAGAAATTTGAAGCAAAATGGATCAAACGAGTTGGAAAGAGATTCCCTGCGGTTTTGCTTTGTTGCAGGCTTTTTGAGAGGCTAGTAAGTGAGGTGAGAATGGTGCTGAAGAATTCCAGATGAGATGGTAAAGGCCATGGAATTTTCAGTAGTTTTTTTTTAATCAAATCAAGTCAATAAAACATCCACGATGGCGCGATCTGAAACTCTGTTGGAAATTGGCCCATTTACGAGGTTCATTTCTATGGAAATTCTAAAGCATGTATAGTTTAACCTAGTGTGGGAAGCATGTCGACTAGTCATAAAGACTATCTAACTAGTGATCAACTGGTCGTAAAGGGATACGAACAGCTCGTGAGCTGGTCGTGTATGGTCACGGACTGATCAGGGTAAGTCACGACCAATTGTAAAAGGGTTATCATCTGGTTGTGACCAAATATGAATTGGTCCTAAAGAGTTACATGCTGGTCATGAGTAACTATGACCTGATCGTTACCAGGTACAAATTGGTTGTAAGAAGTTATGAGCTAGCCATGAGTGTCTAGTCGTGAATGACTATGACATACCCATTTTGTTAACGGTGCATTTCTCTCCTTTTGTTGAACTGGACAAGAGCTGTTAAACACTGCATAAATACCATTATTTGGTTTGAATTATTAGTTATCGGTGACTTACTTTGGGTTAATTACAACAGTTACTAGAAAGTAAATACTTTGCCTTTATAAGGGTCTAGAGATGTCCAGAATAAAACCTAAGAATGATTTCTCTATTTCTTTCTTACATCGTCTTCCTTCTCTAGGGAAAGTGTGTTGAGTTGTTGTACCACGATGGCATTTTTTCTCGGCGTGCACGGAAAGGGATGAGAGCAGCTATCTTCGAACCATTGTACTTGCGGTGCGACAATAAGGTTTCTGAATAGTGCATCTGCGTGACCGCTTGACTTCTTCCTTGACGTCGTCTACTTCCATGACTACGCCTGCACTGCTTCATATTCTTCATCAAGCCCTACTGTAAGTCGTTCACATGATTGATTGACTCTGTTATAATCATGTTATTGCTTATATTTCGAAGTACAATGTGTTGCCTGCTGTTAGTATTGATTTATGCATCGCTGGTGATTTGTGATTTTTTTCTCTTAGTAAAATCTAGAAGTAAAATATTGCCCAAATTTCCAACAAACTCATCAGCCATTTGTACAAGCTGCGATCCCGAAGAAGCTAGCTCAATTAACAAACTACAGTTGTAGTATGTTTTTTTGACAGAAAACGGTAGAGATATCTCTACCTTGTGGCCATTATAATAAATGGTTATCGAAAGGTGATACAAATATGCAAAAGTGAAACAGAGAACAAGTGAAATGTGACAAGGAAAACAGGTAGAGATATCTCTGCAACTTAACATTCCGACCACCGTTGATTTCTTGGGACCAAATGAATTGCTTATATTTCCGGTGTGGGCACGCGTGATGTTCTTCGTTAGTTTGATCTTACCTTGGGGCATTATTGTTTATCGTGATGAGCTGATTGTACGTACTGTCCTCTACTCTAGCTGTGCTTGTTGATTTAATGGAATGTATGTATCTGGGGATGCATTGTTTCCCCTGTCTATCTGCTGCGCACATAAATGATATTTTAGGTCCTATGCACATGAGGTAACTATAATGAAAATTGTCATAATGACTAAGCAACACATTTTATTAATTTGAATTATTTGACTACCATAAGCCTTACAAGTTACAATGCGTCTTGCTTTCGTACGGATGAGGTGCGGCTCCTATGATAAAATTGAGGCTCCGGTGGGTGTACATAGGATTTGCAGCAATGTTCCTTGGGTGTTTTGATCATTGGCCTCGAAAGATTAAAGCTACTGTTGTGTTGCTGTTACTTCAGCTATATAATTTTAAAGAAATTAGGCGACATGCTACAGTTGTCTTATGCAAATAAGTGATCGGCAACTAGTTAATGTAAAATGTCGGAAGAGGCAGTGCAATACTTGGTCTCTTCCTCAAATAATCAACAACTACAGCTTTGCTAGAGTAAGATGTTGAACTTTTTTAATTATTTAGTCCATTTTTAAAAAATATTTTAAAGATAACATATCTCTAACTTTATTTTTAATTCTAACCATTTTGGCCACGTCACAACGCGTGATGTGGCAAAAGGACATTGTCACGGACCTCGGTGTGGCAAACGAGTGTTGTCACGCCGTCCTTCTTAGCGCGACAAAACTTAGCTAAAAAACGGACACATGTTAGTTCGGATGGCTATCGTGACAGCTTTAGTCACCCCGTGGTACGTGGCGTGACCAAAAAGATCAAAATTGAAAATAAAGTTAAAGAAAGATTTTTAAAATAGATTAAATAATCAAAAATCTCTAAGATGTTTGGTTAGAAGGGACATGCTAGTGGACAGGTGATGGGAGTGATGGGCGTTTGTTTGCACTCAACAGGTTCGATCTAGATCGAAACTGTGTGTTTATTCAATACATGCGTGTGTGGGTTTAATAATTCTGTGTGAAGGTGCATGCCCGCTTCATGAGGTCCTTGGCCTTCGCAATCTTGGCATGTGTAGTCGGGCGTACGTGTGCGTGTAGTGTGTGTCCTCTCTTATATTTTAAAAGAAATATTTTGTTAGAAGCTAAAATAATCTAAAAATATCATAACTTCAAAGTTAAAAAATAGAGTTAAATATTAGTAAGAATTTACGAGCTAGATAGCCAGTAAAACACAGTACATATAAGATTTCCTGGTTGTACGGCTTGTAAGCATAAGACCTCGCCGCTTGCCAAAATTCATATACATATGTGAAGTTATAAATGGCTATAGGACTTATTAAGTTACATTTTTATTCAAGAAAGTACATAACAATATACTAAATTACCTAACAAGTTGATAATTGTATTTGAGTTCTAAGATGCAGTTATACAATGTCAAAAATGACTCTTGTGCAAACATTTTTTAGTGCAAAAAGTTTTTTTTTTCTTTCAACATTTCTCATCACTCTGTATTGTATGATCGGTAATGGAAGATGGAAAAGTGTACGTGAATTATATTAACAACTAAAATCAACATTTTTAAGTTAATATTTTATTATGTTTATATATTTTAGTTTCAAAGGGGTCATTAATAAAAAATGCTAAAATAAACCACAAAACAAAAATCATATAAAGTTTTAAGATTAACAAAGCACATTCCACATCCCCTTGGTGAAGAACACGACAACCACGATCCGGTAGCCCTTGTTGCCATCGCTGTCGTCGACGCCTCTGTCAGCCACCACACCGGCTTGTGGCTCAGGTGGGGGAGGTGCGACATACCACAGATGGTGAGTCGTGACACGTGGAGAGACCGTTGATGCTGTAGGTGATGAAGAAGGCGTCGACTTGATCGCCCTCCGCATTGGGCAATGGCCAAACCAGGACAATGAGCTAGCCATAGACGCCGATGACTAGGTTTAGGCCATACCCGTGATCCGTCGCCCCCACTCGTAACATGTTGTAACGTCCCAAATTTTGTAACTTTACCTAGGTGCATGAAAATATAGAAGTTTTATAGATTTTGATGTGTTTTGGTGTTATTCTAATTTTATGGAATTCATTTGGATCACCCACCACACACACCAAAATTTAAAACAATTTAATACAAATCGAATCAATAAAAGAACACATGAGGGAATAAATTATCTCAACTCAATTAATTCAAAATAAAACTTCATGAATCGATTTCAGATATTTGAATTTGAATTTGAATCGCTCTCTCTAAACATTCCAATACTACTTTGAATTTAGAAGATAATAAAAAGAGAAAAGGAAATAAAACCATAAAAGCACCATCCCGAAGTTTCCGCGTGGGGCTAGCTTTATGTCCTAGAAAGCCCATCATTTCTAGGCCTGGCTCTAACCCGGACGGACCATCATTTGCCAAGCCCATGACTCACGAGCGCACCTCCACGTCTCCGATCCGTCTCCCTCACACCTCCTCTTTTGCGCCCCGCCTCTCCTTTCCCTCACCGCCGTGGACGCGCAAGGCTACGCGAAGGCGACACCAGATAACCCCGCAGTACGGCTCCGCCACTGAACCGCACCGCGCCGCCGCGGCGGAGGCAGCCGAACCCCTAGGCTCCAGTCCTAATCCTAGCTCCTACAACCCCGGAGGAGGCTGCGACGGCGGGATGCTGTTCCAGGTGGGAGGGCAGGGCGCGCGGCCCACCTTCTTCGAGATGTCCGCGGCGCAGCAGCTCCCGGCCAGCCTCCGCGCCGCGCTCACCTACTCGCTTGGGGTATGTAAAACCTCGCCTCCCACGGTCCCACCCCCTTAACTCGATTTCTCTCCCCAATTCGATCCAGATTGCTCAGGTCATCGATCCGGTTTGGTTGACTTCGTAGCTTGTAGTTGGGCCACATGTGTGGGATTTTTATGGCTGTTAGAATGATGTCACTTCGCACAGTGCATTGCGTGATCTAGCTTGGATATGATTGTAGGGTGCTGGACCTGCTTGTGTTTTGATTTGTTTGATTGATTCTGTGCCAGTTTACTTGATGTAGGCTATGGAGTGTAATTAATCAGCTCTAGCTTAGTTATATGCAATTTTGCAACTTCTTCTGCTGCTGCTGAAAGCTAGCATCACTGTTTTTTTAGGTTGTTTGACTAGCTGCAATGAGTTGGGGTGAATCCATTGCTATGTGTGGAATAGTGACATTTATCTCTCATTTTTTTGAGAGGGGCATTGAGCTCACATGATGCTGGTCTGTATGCTAGGGAAACAGTGTTAGCCGGGTCCTCATGTGTATGTTTGAGGATGACGGTAACTTATTATTTGCATGTGACTGAACAATGCACTTGAATTAGCACGCTGGTTAGCTTGACCTTGAAGGTTGATCCTTTTCTCCCTACAACATTCGTGGAACCTATCATCAATGCATAGGACTTGAGATACAGTTGCAAATAAACCCACGTAACAATGTGGAAACTGGAAAGTACTCAATACTGTGGCCAGAAAATACCCAAGAACATTACAAGCAGCAGGACTCGGAATATGAAAATCTGACTAGACACCTTAGTACATCAACAGCTGATGCATAATTGCATGGTTGTTGGCTTTGTAGTGATTTAATTGCTTTATGTCGATAGACATCTTGTCATGGGCATGGGTCTAAGGCCCAATGAGGTAGGAGATCAGGCGCATGGCTATTTTCTTAAATTAGAGATTGCATATGATTAGTTTCCTTATAGATAAGATTATATTAGATTAGATCGGATTGCTTCCTGAGGGACTAAGTAAGTCATCCCTATAAAGGAGGACAACATGTACCTATAAGCGAGGAACGAATAAATATATCAAAAAGAGTCATTAGACTAACTCCCTCCTACCTTCTCCCTGCCTTTGTGGTGCGGACGTCGGCCTTGGCATGGTCACGCTACTTGGGTTCAAGGCCAGGTTTAGGGCCATCTAATCTATGCACACGACAACTTGGTATCAGAGCAGTCGATCCTTACCCATGGCTTTTGCTGCCGTGGCAGGCGTGATGCTCGCATCTTCCTCAATGTCGGCGCCGTTGTTGGTTTCGCTATTGCCATCCCCATGAGCAATGCCATCGAAGCCAGCAGTGGCGCTACCTACCGCCATGGCTTCCGGTGCCGCACTATCTCCCTATGCCAAGTTGAAGGCCAACAACGCCAAGATGGGGGCCTCGATCTCAAACCTCATCGTCGCCCTCGACGACATCAAGGTCACCACCACGACCATAGAGAAATCGATGGCGGAATCGATGGAGGTCGTGATGGAGAAATCAATGGCCTAGATGAAGGGGCTGCTGAAGGCAACTCATGCTGTTACAAGGGTCGCGTCGTTGCCACTTTCTGCAACGGTGCCGCCGCCACCGCTGGTTCTATCGTCGCTACTCCCATGGGCGACGCCACCGAGCCAACCGTTGTGCTATCGGATCACCCGTCAACCGCGTCGCACCATCTCTTGACCTCGCCGCTAGCGCCACCACTGGCTTCGCCGTTGCTATCCCCATGGGCGACGCCACCGGAGCCGGACGTGGTGCTGCACCAATCTGCCAGGGCAGACATGTCGACAGCAATCAACAGCGGCACGGGCGACGCTATCGGGACGGCCGGGTGCCATGGCACTAATGAGAGTGGGGAGGAGTGCTAGATCGCGCTCGGATGTGTGGACGACGACACCCGTGACTACCACTAATCAGGCCTCCTTGTTCGTCAGGAAGAGTCTCGGCCAAGCTTGGAGGGCGATCCCTCGCCTTCCTGGCTAATCAGGCCTCAGAGCCTCGCTACCTCGATAGGGAAGAGCTTTGCTGGCGATTAGATGAGGGCAAGTGCCCTACCCTCGGTCCTCGGATCCGTACCCAACCAACGACCACATCAATACTATTCCTTCTTGTACTTGTTGCTACTTGCTTTATATCGATAGATTTAAGAAAATCACTCATGCTTTTAAATTTGATCTTAGGAAACTATGCTTTGCTTCCTTTTTGCTTGCATAACTATGCAGGTTCTTACACTTAAAAGAAGAAATCTTTTACTGCATCCAGTTGAAAAAACTTGTTTTAGGATGTATTGTACATTGCAAGATAGGAACTTTACCTAAAAGTAGCAAAACATTGCCCCCAAAAGCTTGAGAGAGGCTTTATTCTGGTAGACAAGGCAAAATAGGTGTTTTCACAAGCGGTTAAGTATGCTTTTACTAGGGGCTGTTTGGGAAAAGGTGCCTACTGCCTAGATATTGAAAATGATTAGTGTTATGTAGTGTATATACAACTTTTGGATAAAGCAGCAAAGTTTTTTGTGACCAGAGGTAGTCCTTTTTTCAATCGATGTTTTTTCTCCTTTTCTGAACTTATCACTGTCAATGTATTTAATTGTAGTTTGTCATATATATTGCTAATTAACCTATACTTGCAGGTGTTTGCACTAAGAAGACCATTCTTGCATAGAGTTTTAGATTATGAAGATGAATTCTTTGCTTTGTTAATGGCTGTCCTTGAGTCCCACAGTCTACGAACAACAGGTTTGTAATCCAGTACCATAAGGCTCTTTTACCTTGAAACATTAACCTTGTTCATGACCTTCATATTTTCAAGAAATGGGGTGGAAATACATGAAAAGAGTAGAACATATGTATTATAATGCTGATCTTGAGCTAAATATTATTGAGAAATAAATTTCATAAACCGCTCCAGGATATGATGTTTAAATAAGGCTACCCATCCTTTCATCACTCTCTCGATCTCATCCTATTCTGCTATGCATCAACATTACTGGTGATTCAGACAAAAAATGACACTACTGGTGGTTACCACTGCTTTTCTTGCCTATTACTACTAAACAATGGACTAGTGAACTGTTTTGTTTTGAGGAATAGCCTCATCCTGGAATCACCAAATGCTACAAGATCTTTTTTCAGTTAGTGAAATGGAACCAGCTGATCCTACAAGTTTTGTTTGGTTAGCAGAATGCAATGACCCCACCTTAGGACTAACTCATTCCACAAGTAGAAGAAATACTAGTACTTGTGGAATGTGGTCATTCCACAAATTTTGTTGGATGTGCATATCCTAGCATGGGTGCATTCCCCAAACCTAACAGCTCACTAGTGTAGCTAGTTCTTTCATACATCCAATTGCAATTGTTTTTTATGTTAACCATCATGGATGTTTCCTTTCAGATGGTTCATTTTCAGAGTCATTATATGGTCTCAGACGGAGACCTGTTAAGTTTTCAGTAAAGAGAAGTAGTTCTGGTTCAGAACCCAACGATAAGGCCTATGATTCTGCACTAAGGAAGAACCAGAAGATCCTCTCTGTCGTCTTTTTGGTACAGTGTCCTATAGCAGAATTTAATTTCCACTATTTGCTGCATGTTTCTGTTGGCTTTGTCTTTTTTCTTGGGGAAGCATAACTTGTGCTGACTTGGATGCTTCTATAAGCAACTACTACTATTCTATTAAATCTTACCAAATTAGTATCTCTCATAATCACATCTGTTCAATTTGGTATCTCATGAGCTGAACTCCTAGAAACAAAACTCACTGCATGTTAACCCCTCATGTGAATCTGGTATGTACCATGGGTTGGTCTTCTCTTGATTTAATCTTCTAGCTCAAAGCTGTGAATTTCTGCTTTTATGATACACTTCCTTGAGTTTCCTCAATAGTCAATGTACAGCTGCATAGATTACGCCACTGTCAAATGCAATCGTCTATAATTTTAATTTTGTCTTAGTATATGTGTATTGATATAGACAAATATGTACTACTAAGATAAGTAGATTATATATGTGCATTGATATAGACAAATATGTAATGTACTACATTTTCCCTTTATGTAATGATGAAATTTCTTGGTTTCGGATTATTTCATATCTATGCTAAGCTGTTCTAAATATCCATGTAGGTTGTTTTGCCATATTTCAAGTCAAAGTTACAGTCCATATATAACAAAGAAAGGGAAGCCAGGTTGCAGGCAAGCCTTTGGGGTCAGGGTGAGGTTAGATTCGATGAAGCTGGCTTTGTATCAGATCAAGAGGAGACTTCTCAAGCACTTGTGGAAAGTACAACTGGAGAAGTGTCAAATGTGACACGTCTTATGAAGAATTTTGCGGCACTAATAGGTGTTTGCTACCCATGGATTCATGCGACCAATGAAGGTTCATCCACTACTCATGCCTCATCATCTTGTATAGATCATAAGTTTTTCCAGCTTTGTTCTGTAGCTATTGATTTTAGAGAGTATATTTCATTCATATTACTCTTGTATAAGACCAATAAAAGAATGTCAATCAGTTCACGTTTCTCAATTTGTTTTGTATAACTTGTTCTTTTTCTTAGCTCAATCCTTTTACTTTGCAGTACTAGTGATTGCTCTGTTCTATTTGTCCAGCTTAAACAAAATCCATTTTCATTTACCTAAGCAAAATAATTGTGCACTGCTGATCTGATCGTTTCATCAGGTGGGTAACATAAATTTAACCTATCAGGTCCTATATTGTTTTGCAGGTCTCTCCTTTGCTTACCAGTTGCTGTATCTGTTGGACGCTACTGCATTTTATAGTCCAGCCCTTCATGTGCTTGGGCTCCATGTTTGTCGTGCTACTGGGCAAGAGCTGGTATAACACTCACCAATTTGTGCTAGGGCATTTATTATTGGTTAGCACAACATATACATACATTAGCATATCCCAAATCTTATTATATGATACGGACATCATTTCTACTTTGTTTCTTTCGTCCATTGGGCTTTCGTTTTTAATCAAATGAAGCATTAATGAGATGACCAGATGCATTTATGTTTCCTTTTTTCAGATATGGTTATTTTGCTAACATGTTTTCTCTTGCATTTTATTGACGAATTAGATGGATTCATCTTCTAGAATATCAAGGATTAGAAACCGTGAACTTGAGAGACTTCGTGGTCCTCCGTGGTTGAAGGTGGGAAATAACTGTCACTACTCAGTAGTGTAATTGTTTGCAAATTTGAATTGTCAAGTCATAACTCATAATTAGAACATTTTTATATGATCTCTGCAGACTGTGCAAAGGGTGTTCCTTAACTGTATGTACACAACTCTAGATTATGCACAAACTGGTTTAATTGCTGCAGTCTTCTTTTTCAAGGTCAGTTCTCCAATTTTTTCTGAGCAGAGTTCTCCAATTTTCTGCCCTAGGAATCTAGGACCTATAAGTCCCAAAATCGGCGTATCGGTATCGGATACGGATATGGCCCCGATATGGCCGGATACGTATCCTATAAGTATCAATGATTTTTCTGTTCTTCAAAAAAAGAAAATAATTCCCGATATTTCTTGGATACTTCTCTGACACTTCCCTGATACCTCTCTACCCTAACACCCCTTATTCGACTCAGAAACGTATGGTTGATCAATTTAGCAAACAACAATTAGCTGATTTATCTTTGTTTGGAGGTGATTTAACTCCTTTGACTCAATTGAGGTTAGAGTCCATCTAGACCCAAAACAAGCAACAAAGCAATTGGCATTACAATTAGTTGGGCAACCAGCATCACCTTCTTGCGCTGAAAGAAACTGGAGTATCTATAGTTTGATCCACACTTCAATGAGAAATAGGTTCCATACTTACTTTCTTTTCTTAATTTCTTAATTTTTACCGACTACATAGAATTCGATTGCAATTGCATTGTTGTAGGCTAAACCTTAGACGTGCGAGGATCTATTATTTGCGCACTACAACTTACGTCTTCTATATTTCTGCACTAGTAGGTAGAACCCTAGATGATTGCAATTCATTAATTTCTTTACTTTTTTATTTTTATTATACACACACACGTATCGCCGTATCGGTGTTTTTGGGAAAGTGACGTATCGTGATATTGGCATATTGCGTATCTGTATCCGTATCGGGGTATCTGGGCAACCTAGAGGTTCTCTCTTGTATAGATTAATTATTCTCTCCACAGCCAGACTGTTTAGGTTGAAAACCAAAACTTTCTGTGATAAATAATTCCTAAAAGGCACCCTTTCGGCATTTGACAATCAACTTGTTGAATTTAACATAAGTTGAAGATATGGTTGTCCTTGCATCCGTTGATCTTTAAATTTTGACAGTTCTCCCTGCAGTAGATGCAGTATGACGTAAAACATGATTCCACTGTATAATTGCACTTAATGTTCTCTTTCTGCTGATCTTATCTAGATGATGGAGTGGTGGTATCAATCTGCTGAGGAAAGAATGTCAGCTCCAACTGTATATCCCCCACCCCCTCCTCCACCACTACCGAAGGTAATATACGTTGTATGCTTGTCAATGCCTGCAAAAAGCTACTACCATACTCTGAATGTCAATCTGTGACAACATGGTGAACAGAACTTTGGGTTTTGCAACTATGCTAAGCTATGCTGTTGGCTCTATGGTGCACATTTGTGGCCTTAGTAGTTGTTTATGATTACAATTTGATATGGGCCTCTATCGTTTCATCAGGTTGCTGAAGATGGGCTTCCCTTGCCACCTGACAGGACGCTCTGCCCCCTATGCTGCCAGACTCGCACTAACCCCTCTGTTCTTTCTGTTTCTGGTTTTGTGTTCTGCTACAGTTGCATATTTAAGTCTGTATCTCAGGTAGGTTATGCCATTCGACTATACCAGTCATTGCAAGTGGTTCATTTGTCTTTCATCTGCTAATATGACATTGTTCTGCACTACAGCATAAACGTTGTCCCGTCACATTGATGCCTGCCACTGTTGAACAAATCAGGCGCCTCTTCCATGATTTGTAGTTTGAATAGGAAACACCTTCTGCTTCCCGAAGATCAGGAGGAAGGCAGCTATACAAAATCATACTTCACAGCCATCCATTTTTGTCGAAAAGCATGAGGAACTCAGCTTCGATCTCTCCTCCTCACTATCAAGATATGGTCACCATAGATGCTGTTGATTCTTCTCCCTTCAGGAAAATTTTATGTTCATACACCCCTTGTATTTTTTTTGTTGTCTGTTGAAAACTTGAAATTACATGGCAAAACAAAGCTCTACTCGAGATTTAGACACTGATGTATAATTACTGCATTAGGTGATTACTGAGCTGACTTATTTAGATGGGGTGACTGATAACACAGTTACCCACTGAGGACATTGCCCACCTTCATGGTAATTCCAAGTCATGTAAATGTTATATTTGTCCTCTATCTCTGTAAAAACTTGGCTGCAATTCTCAGATAACCCTGTTATTCTGTTTGATCCTACATTGTTTTACCACTCACACCTCCCTGGTTCCCTTTGAGCATATGATTCTGTCTGAGCATACGGTTCTAAGGCTCCGTTTGAAATACGAGAAATTCATATAAATCTCTCATAGGAATTGCACTGTTTCCTTTCCTATAACATCCGGTGAAATTGTACCGTTCTGTATGCAGTGTCCGGTAAGAAAAACACCTGGGCTTTTGGGCCTAAGGTCATGTAGAATCCAACACAAACTGGGCCAAAGCCCAGGTAAAGCCCGCACGCCTCATACACGCGCGTCCGATACTTCCAAGTCCCAACTCCCCAGAGGCCGAAGCCTTCTTCCCCTTCCTTTCTCTTCGGCGGCTGCTGCCTCTCTCTCTCTTTCTCGCTTCGGCTCTCCCGATTCCTTTCTCCCCCAAAAAAAAAACTTCGAAAAGCGGCGGCGCGACATGGCGGAGGCTGAGGCGGCGGCGGCGACCCTGGAGGTAGCGGCTGAGGGCGGCGCGGGCGCGGGGGCGGGGGCGGCGAAGGCGCCGCACAAGCTGCAGAGGCAGTGGACCTTCTGGTACGACATCCAGTCCAAGCCCAAGCCTGGTGCCGCCTGGGGCACATCCCTCCGCAAGGCCTACACCTTCGACACCGTCGAGGAGTTCTGGTGGTACGTACGCTGCGGCGCCCTCCTCTCCTGCGTCCTTGCCGATCCGATCGGATCTGGTCTAGATGCAGTAGTTTCTGTGCGCGTGGTTGTGTGGTGGGGATTCTTGGTGGAGTAAACCGGGTTCTAGGTTTCCTTACGCCAACAAATCCTATCATGATTAGATGGTAAATTGTTTAGGTTATGTCGAAAATATTTGTTGATAATATGATTGACTGCTATTTCCGTCAGATTTACTGATTTGATTACTGCCGTGCGTCAATGCCGGACTGCTGGCCGATTTTTGTAGTGTAAGCTGTGTCATGATGTTTAGGGAGGGTCTGGACGGCTGTTGTTAATATTGGTTCGAAGTTAACGCTGGAATGAAGTATATCAATTTTTTCTGCAGTTGATAAGGGATTATTTTTGTTGTTAGCAATAAGGAAAAATATGATCCATAAAATCTTAAAAACAGCTGCTAATTATGTTAAAAGTTTGCTTATGGAATTGTTGCTTTGAACCAGCTGTTGATACTTCAACTCGTCTTTTTGAGCAAGCCATCTAGTTTGTATACATATAGTGTCTTTTCTAACTTCTCCTATGAATTTTTTGGGAGTCGAACCTTTTCGTTAGTAAAAAATATGGGCATTGGGCAATATCTGAGAGACTATCTATAAGTCAACATATGTACACAAGACATCATTGTTGTTTATTATTAGAGCTTGCATGGGTCCTTATTTGTATCTCACAACACAAAAAAGAGTTAGGTTCTTTTTTGGACTTAACAATTAACAATTGTAGCATCTCTCTGTGGGTACACTCATGGCCGTAAGTCCCTTAACACATTGTGATATTTCAAAAGAGTAGCCGTATCAATACATTCATGAGATGTATTATGCTGGAACTTGGAAGTGAAGTTTCTGTTTTGTTATGGTAATTTTTTTACTGCAGCCACCATTCCTTCCAATTTTATCTTGGCTGTTATTGACTTTGATTGTCCTATATATTCTGTATGCTCTTAAGTTCTTTCTTTAACTTATCTCCCTTGTTTCTTGCTGCAGTTTGTATGATCAGATTTTCCGTCCAAGTAAGTTGACAGGAAATGCTGATTTTCATTTATTCAAGGCTGGGGTTGAGCCAAAGTGGGAAGACCCAGAGTGTGCAAATGGGGGAAAATGGACTGTGCCATGTAGCAGGAAGGCCACCCTTGATACCATGTGGCTTGAAACGGTATGTTTCTCTAACTTAAATATTTGATTTGATCGGAAGTGCTTTAGAGATCTAGCATCTGTTGCTTGGTCTGGCTTCCAAAGTTTCTGCCGACGGAACCCTTTTGACTAACTTTTAAACATGCAGTTGATGGCTCTGATTGGAGAGCAGTTTGACGAAAGCGAGGAAATTTGTGGAGTTGTTGCTTGTGGAGCTTGCATTATGGACTAGGACTGCTAGTAATGAAGCTGTTCAGGTTGGTTTTGGAAAACAGTTTATAATGTATATTAGTCTCTGGCAGGATAAGCTTGCATTATGGACTAGGACTGCTAGTAATGAAGCTGTTCAGGTTGGTTTTGGAAAACAGTTTATAATGTATATTAGTCTCACTGCGGATGTTTTATTTTATGCATTTTAATGTTTTTGCTTTAAATCTTGATAAAGTGAGAAATTAATAATGTGTAGCCCAGTGCTTTCTCACCACCTCTGGAGTCAACATGCAGCAAGTTTTATGCTGTTATGATGTCCTCTAGAATAGCACTCTTTTTATGTAGTTTCTCCACTTCACTTGATTTGTTCAGTTCACCTATTGTACAAGTATTTGCAATATCATTACAGTAACCAGGTGGCAGGCTGGAATTTTCTACAACTTGTTATCACCCTTCTCAGCTCCCATATCTGGGTTGATTCTAGTACTTGTCTGTTAGTTTTATTGGATCAATTTGCTGCCATATTCAATATTTCATTACTTAACAAAAGATGCAAAATTATTTTCTTACTGAGCAAGGTCATAATATATCTTGAAGAGAGAATTATTTAGTTTGATTTGAGTTTAAGTCAATGATATTTAGCTGTGAATGGATAGGACAGCCTATTGTGTGGGCAGCCCTATAACATGGTATCAGAGCAAAGGTTAGGGTTAGAGCTACTGTAGCGCCACCGCCTCCTAGCCGCCGCTCGTCCTCCGCTGCCGCCGCCCCCGGGAGGAGCAATCTCCGCTCCCGGGAGCGGACAGATTAGTCGTAGTCTTTTGGAAGCAGCAGCAGCTCATCAACGCGTTTACAGCGAAGCTGCCGCGTCGTGCGTGCTCCTCGCCTCGGATCCGTCTTCCACATGCCGCCTCTGCACCGAGTGCCTCGCCCGGATCCAGCCGCCGCCTCGCCAGACCACGTGTGGCCACTGCGCCGCCTCGATCCGGAGTCGCCCGTGGTTGCGCCGCCTCGATCCGGCCCGTACAAGCAGCTGCGCTCGCACCTCCTCGTCATGGCCTCTTGCGTTGCTGTCATCCGACACCGCCTCGGAGCCCGCGTCAACCGGATCCGCGCCGGATTGCCTCGGATCCGGCTGCCCCGACGCCTCCTCTGCTCCGTGCGCGCCCGGACCAGCCGCTCACCATCCTTTGCTTCTCTCGGCGCCTTGGATCCGGCTGCCCTGCCGTTGCCTCGGCTCCCCCGTGCGACGCACGGAGATCCCACCTCACCTTGGCTCGCCGCGCCGCCGGCCTGCAGCCCGTGCGCCGCCGGCTCAGCATTCCACTCCTTCGAACACCCTTCCCGACCCGTGCGTCGATCTTCGTCCCGTGGCCGCGCGCTCCTCAAGAAGAAGTTGGACTCCGACTACTTCTGCTTGGGAAGGAAAGGAGCGATGGTTGGAGTTTGATACGCATGGTATTGGGATGGCTCAGTTGTGATTGGATGGCTATTGGGATGGAAGGCTCTGGATGGAGATTGGTTTCTTGAAGCCTTGTGACCGGACAAGGACAAGCTTTGCTAGCATCTTCGGCTGCTGCTACATTGGGGTTGGGTGCTTTAGTCTTGTTGGAGTCTTACTGCTAGTTATGTGTGTTGTTGCTAGTTTTGCTAATTAGTCTTAGTATCTTGAGTCTTTTGCTCATTTGTGTTGTTTCTTCCGTTGCGTCTATCCAATTTCATACCACTAAATTTTTGAGTTCATCTAAGCCATGTGAGCCCACAAATTTATTGTCAATCATAGAAGCATAGGAATTGTCTTATGCATGCCAGCAGCCGCCGCTCCCGCTCTTCTTTCTGAGCCGCGTGCAGATCGTAGAAGTCGTTATGATGCCGCTGCTTTCTTAGCCGCCGCCCTGAGCTTCTAAGGCCGCCGCGTTTCTTTCGCGCCACCGCCATCTTGGGTTTCGATCTGCGCTGTCATGTTTCCACCTATTCCTATTCGACATGATTTGACAGTTTTTTTCTATATTTGTCGGTTTCATCATCTTCTTCGTTGTGTTGGCGCGCACCCCAGCAGGCTCTGCTTTATGGGCAGACGCACGACCCCAGATGGGAGGAGATCTATTGATACTCGACATATTTTCCAAGAGCTGCATGCTCGACGACATTATCAAAACTCGGATTTTGGATTTTCTATATTTTAGTGTCAACCATCTTCAAATGCAATGCTATTGCATACGCCTTGTATTTGAGGAGGGGGGGGGGGGTGTGTTAGAGATATGTTAGAGATAGAATAGGAAGTTTTTTATATTTCCTTATTTGTACCCTTGTACACCCTATATATATTGCCTATTGGGCCTCTTCAATATACATACAACATTCATAACAGCTGCGACCCGTGCGTAAGTCTCACCCGCAGCACTGCCCTCGCCGCTTCAACTCACGTGCTCACGCGGCCGCCACCATGGACAATCTAGTGCCTCCTTGGCTTCTCTCATCTCACATTGATGCAAATGATATAAATCTCCAATATAGCGGCATGTGTGCACAAGTTTAACAAATGCAACAAAAGAAGAACATTCTGTTGTATTTAGTTATAGATAAGAGATAAGCACAATTGAACTCCGTGGAAATAGCGTGAGATATTAAGGGGATAGAAGGGAGCGAGGGAAGGGGTAACAGGAGACTCGGGGCCCACCTGTAGTCATCAAAAGTTTCATGAGGGGGAGAACGAGAATGCATTATTCACCACCATTACATTCTTTTTAAGTAGCAAAGATATTAGCTCTCTGTTCAGAGTTGACCCTTTTCTTTATCATACAGGTAAACATTGGCAAGAAATGGAAGGAAATTATTGACTACAATGATAAGATGGTCTACAACTTCCATGTATGCCTTCCGACCCTGTCTATATTGTCTCAAAATAGCGTTGTCTGTGTTAGGCACTTGTAAAAAAGATCAAAGTATGTGCACAGCTCACTCTATTTGGATGTCACTCGTATGCAGGATGACTCCAGAAGGGAGAAACCAAGCAGAGGTGGACGATACAACGTGTAAGGTGCACATCACGAAGATCACAGCTTGGATAGTGGCCGTGTAGTGTTCTGCCGAGATTGGTGACCATTTGGGGCAATTTTCCGATCTATTATGTTGTTTTGCTGTCTGATATCTTATGGTAAAAGATACAGAGATGTTGAAGAATTTCTATGGGACTTAATTTTGCTCGTAATATGCCTTGATTTTAACAAACCTGAGGAGCCATGGCGTTTTGAGATGCTTACAGGACATATTCATGCTGGATGCCGTTCAATTTTTGCCCCTTCCTGCAACGTTAATGTATTGGCTTCCCCCCGCACATTTGTGGGCGTTTGAAAATCCGACAAAAGAATTTGAGGTTTCTGATTCGAAGTACACAACGAACGCTATTTTACCTAGATGGCGAACCAAGTTAACATGGTTGGTTCCACGAACAATTTTCTCTGGCTGTGCCATCTTTTTATATTTTGCCTGTTTCAGATAGAAGGGGTTTGATCTTTGCCAAACGCAAAACTTTTTTTGTATTTGAGCCAATGAAACATCAGCTCTGAGAAAGAGGGACATTGTGTGTCGGCGTGCTCTTACCCTTCTCCCCAGGGAACAAGAATTTTGTTCTTAGTTGCTACACAGGCATCACAGGACTGGGTTTAATCTCAGATAGCCTCTCCTACCATCAGCCATTTTATAAACACGCACTGACTTCACGCTCACACGACCGCCTCCCATCTCTCAGCATCCCACCAGAAACGGTGAGGCGTCACCGCAAACCACCCACACATCGACGTCTCAATTCATCGCTTGCTTCACCCACGCCCTTCCTAGTTCGCCTGTTAATTTCCGTCCCAGCAAAACACGCGTTTTTTTTTCTTTCCCCAAGGCCTTTTTGCTTCAAGAACACTGCGAGTCCGCGGCACATTTCCCTCGCGCCTACGAGCAGCACAAGCCGCCTTGCGTTCCAAGCGATCGAGCCATGCTGTGTTTGTCATGCGTCTGCCTGCCTTGGCTTGTGCTCTAATCAAACCCGGACTCCCCAACGCACGGTTGGTGAGGGACGACGCCACCCCGCCACCTTACCGCGCGCGCCCGTGTCACCTCACCGCAGCTATATCACCTAGTCGCCTCCTCGTCCACGTCCCTTCACCGATACCTCACTCCTCCACCACCCGCTGTCGCACTCCGCCATGGACACCGGCTCGGTTACCGGTGGCCTCGTCGCCGGCTCGCACGAAGAGGTCTCTCTCTCTCTCTCTCTCTCTATGTTTCAGTCATCGTTTGCATTGGCACCTGGTGGTGTTGCTGACCGATCAGTGGTGTGGTGGTTGCCGCGGTGCATTCGCAGCCGAAGGCGAAGGTCCGGAGCGCCGACGTGAAGACGTGCCGCGTGTGCGGCGACGAGGTCGGGGCGAGGGAGGACGGCCAGCCGTTCGTCGCGTGCGCCGAGTGCGGCTTCCCGGTCTGCAAGCCGTGCTACGAGTACGAGCGCAGCGAGGGGACGCTGCGCTGCCCGCAGTGCAACACCCGCTACAAGCGTCAGAAAGGTCAGTACACTCGTCCACCAAGTCATAACTCACAAGCATCCTAATTGAATATACTGGATACACTTGACAATTTTTTTTTTTTGCGTGATCTTGCAGGGTGCCCGAGAGTGGAGGGGACGAAGAAGACGGCATGGACGATTTAGAAGAGGAGTTCCAGATCAAGAGCCCCAAGAAGCCTCACGAGCCTGTACAATTCGACGTTTACTCGGTGAGATTTGAATGCTTACGAGTTTACCTGAATCGGCACATTTCTGGAACATTGCGAAGTGCTCTGAACTGTGAACTGAGGCGAAACTTGTCTTGCAGGAGAACGGGGAGCAGCCGGCGCAGAAGTGGCGGCCGGGCGGCCCGGCGCTGTCCTCCTTCACCGGAAGCGGTCAGTGCAAACCAAAATCCCACGAACACTTCTTTTTTACTGCTCCAATATACATTGATCTTAGCATGCTTGAGAGATTCATCTGAAGATGAGTATGGTGTGCGATTTGCAGTGGCCGGTAAGGATCTTGAGGCGGAGAGGGAGATGGAGGGGAGCATGGAGTGGAAGGACAGGATAGACAAGTGGAAGGCCAGGCAGGAGAAGAGGGGGAAGCTCAACCGCGACGACAGCGACGACGACGACGACAAGAACGACGACGAGTACATGCTGTAAGCTCCACGTTCCCGCGTGTTGATTCAGTTCTCGCGACTGAATTTGATTTTGAATTGGATTGGTAACTAACGTGGATGTGGTGTTTCGCGCCAAAATCAATGCGCAGGCTGGCGGAGGCGCGTCAGCCGCTGTGGCGCAAGGTGCCGATCCCGTCGAGCAAGATCAACCCGTACCGCATCGTGATCGTGCTCCGCCTCGTGGTGCTCTGCTTCTTCCTCAAGTTCCGTATCACGACGCCGGCCATGGACGCGGTGCCGCTGTGGCTGACGTCCGTCATCTGCGAGCTCTGGTTCGCGCTCTCCTGGATCCTGGACCAGCTGCCCAAGTGGTCGCCGGTGACCCGCGAGACGTACCTGGACCGCCTCGCCCTCCGGTACGACCGCGACGGCGAGCCGTGCCGGCTGGCGCCCATCGACTTCTTCGTCAGCACGGTGGACCCGCTCAAGGAGCCGCCCATCATCACGGCCAACACCGTGCTGTCCATCCTCTCCGTGGACTACCCCGTCGACCGCGTCAGCTGCTACGTGTCCGACGACGGTGCGTCCATGCTCCTCTTCGACGCGCTCTCCGAGACCGCCGAGTTCGCGCGCCGCTGGGTGCCCTTCTGCAAGAAGTTCACCATCGAGCCCCGCGCCCCCGAGTTCTACTTCTCCCAGAAGATCGACTACCTCAAGGACAAGGTCCAGCCCACCTTCGTCAAGGAGCGGAGAGCCATGAAGAGGGAGTACGAGGAGTTCAAGGTGCGGATCAACGCGCTGGTGTTGAAGGCGCAGAAGAAGCCGGAGGAGGGGTGGGTGATGCAGGACGGCACGCCGTGGCCGGGGAACAACACGCGCGACCACCCGGGGATGATCCAGGTGTACCTCGGCAGCCAGGGCGCGCTGGACGTTGAGGGGAACGAGCTGCCGCGGCTGGTGTACGTCTCCCGTGAGAAGCGGCCGGGGTACAACCACCACAAGAAGGCCGGCGCCATGAACTCGCTGGTGCGCGTGTCCGCCGTGCTGACCAACGCGCCATTCATCCTCAACCTCGACTGCGACCACTACGTGAACAACAGCAAGGCCGTGCGCGAGGCCATGTGCTTCCTCATGGACCCGCAGCTCGGGAAGAAGCTCTGCTACGTCCAGTTCCCGCAGCGCTTCGACGGCATCGACCTCCACGACCGTTACGCCAACCGCAACGTCGTCTTCTTCGACGTAAGCCACCTCTTAATGTATTCCTCTCCTCCCTGGCACGCCGGTGAGGAGGGCCTGAGCTGATGATGGCGCACTCTGTCGTTGCAGATCAACATGAAGGGGCTGGACGGGATCCAGGGGCCGGTGTACGTGGGGACGGGGTGCGTGTTCAACCGGCAGGCGCTGTACGGGTACGACCCGCCGCGGCCGGAGAAGAGGCCCAAGATGACGTGCGACTGCTGGCCGTCGTGGTGCTGCTGCTGCTGCTGCTTCGGGGGCGGGAAGCGCGGCAAGTCGCACGAGGACAAGAAGGGCGGCGGCGTGGACGAGCCGCGGCGCGGGCTGCTCGGGTTCTACAAGAAGCGGAGCAAGAAGGACAAGCTCGGCGGCGGCGCCCCAAAGAAGGCGGCGTTCCGGAAGCAGCAGCGCGGGTTCGAGCTGGAGGAGATCGAGGAGGGGCTGGAGGGGTACGAGGAGCTGGAGCGGTCGTCGCTCATGTCGCAGAAGAGCTTCCAGAAGCGGTTCGGGCAGTCGCCGGTGTTCATCGCCTCCACGCTCGTCGAGGACGGCGGCCTCCCGCAGGGCGCCGCCGCCGACCCCGCCGCGCTCATCAAGGAGGCCATCCACGTCATCAGCTGCGGCTACGAAGAGAAGACCGAGTGGGGCAAGGAGGTAATCGATTAGGCTTATTCTAACCAAAATTAAAAAAATCTTCATTTGCACCAGCCGGGAATCGAACCCGGGTCTGTACCGTGGCAGGGTACTATTCTACCACTAGACCACTGGTGCTTGCTTGAAAGGCTATCCATCGCGAAATCACAGTAGTTTCTGAGTTTCATTTCGGGTGTGGTGCTGGTGCTGGTGCGTGCAGATCGGGTGGATCTACGGGTCGGTGACGGAGGACATCCTGACGGGGTTCAAGATGCACTGCCGCGGGTGGAAGTCGGTGTACTGCACGCCTCCGCGTGCCGCGTTCAAGGGGTCGGCGCCGATCAACCTGTCTGACCGGCTGCACCAGGTGCTCCGGTGGGCGCTGGGCTCCGTGGAGATCTTCATGAGCCGCCACTGCCCGCTCTGGTACGCCTACGGCGGCCGCCTCAAGTGGCTCGAGCGCTTCGCCTACACCAACACCATAGTCTACCCCTTCACCTCCATCCCCCTTGTCGCCTACTGCACCATCCCCGCTGTCTGCCTCCTCACCGGCAAGTTCATCATCCCCACGGTAAGTCATCGTCATCGAGCGCCTGCTGTACGTGACCTGACGCGAGCGCACAGCAAGTACTAACCGTCATGGATGTGTGCGCGCGTATGCAGCTGAACAACCTGGCGAGTATCTGGTTCATCGCGCTGTTCCTGTCGATCATCGCGACGGGGGTGCTGGAGCTGCGGTGGAGCGGGGTGAGCATCGAGGACTGGTGGCGCAACGAGCAGTTCTGGGTGATCGGCGGCGTGTCGGCGCACCTGTTCGCGGTGTTCCAGGGCCTGCTCAAGGTGCTGGGCGGCGTGGACACCAACTTCACCGTCACCTCCAAGGCGGCCGCCGACGAGGCCGACGCCTTCGGCGATCTCTACCTCTTCAAGTGGACTACCCTGCTGGTGCCCCCCACCACGCTCATCATCATCAACATGGTCGGCATCGTCGCCGGCGTCTCCGACGCCGTCAACAACGGCTACGGCTCCTGGGGCCCGCTCTTCGGCAAGCTCTTCTTCTCCTTCTGGGTCATCGTCCACCTCTACCCCTTCCTCAAGGGGCTCATGGGGAGGCAGAACCGGACGCCCACCATCGTCGTGCTCTGGTCCGTCCTCCTCGCCTCCATCTTCTCCCTCGTCTGGGTCAGGATCGACCCCTTCATCCCCAAGCCCAAGGGCCCCATCCTTAAGCCGTGCGGAGTCGAGTGCTAAGCTTGTTCTTCTTGCTTGCACCGTTGGCGCGCACACGCGCGTTCGTTCGATCGTGCGCTCGCACTTTTGGGTCTTCTTTTCATATTTTGACTTGTTCAGTACAAGTTTTGCGAGTGATATAAAGTGTTAATTGGGGGTTAATTTGTAAGAACTGTGGTGGATATTTTTTTTCTCTCGAGAATTAAAGGACATTATTTTTGCATTTCATTAAGCCTGACTGCATGAGTGTTACAATTGCACTAGCTAACCTGAGACATCGATTGCGATATTTACCATTGCAAAATGTGTTGTAAAGTTAACCGTGCAACGCAACCGCGCGTGGGTCGTGGCTAACCGTTCCCCTGACGAAAGTTTCCGTGGCCCACGAAATTGCGCGCGGCCCGCATAGTTGCGAAACGGCCCAATTGCGCGGGTAAAAGATGGTGAGCAGCGACACGGCCTTATCCGGGAGTCCGCCCATACAAGACGCAGCCCGCCTCTCGCTGCTGCTTGGCCGCACAGTTCACGATCACGTGGCGAAGCGAGTAGCAGGTGGCACGGCGCGGCCTCGGTTGCCGGCGGTGCACTGCCGACTGACAAAACCGCGGCGGTGTCCGTTAAATTTCACCTGAGAACAATCACGTTGGATGTCCCTGGTACAAATTCGAGCTTTCAAGGAGCAAATTAGCCAAGCAAATGGAGACCATAATTCCCATATCTATACAAAAAAAACAAGAGACCTTCTGTCATAGTTATTAAACCTGCCCGACCCGGTCGAGGTCTCGGGTCAATGGGTCACCGATCGGACCACATGTGTATTATATATAATTTTAATTTATATATGACTTATAAATAGAGAAAATATTACATTTATATATTAAATCATGTTATACCAATGTTTGAGATGCTAATTCACTGGAGTAAAACTGCATTAAGGAGTGTTGGTGAGTGTTCCAAGCATTAACAAGGCTGCTAAGCATGGCAAAGGTGAGCTGTACCAAAAAACTGATTTTTTTTTTATTACAATAGTCTTTGTTGATGCCTTCCCGTCGTTCCCGATGAGCAATGGCAGCACGACCCAAGCATTCTTGCCTTAGACAGTACAAAGTAGTTCTTTTCAACTGTGTCGCCAAAGAGTTATCAATACAGAGATGTCCGGTTCTTTGAAAATCCGCTCAAGTCGGGTGATTCACTGAAAACCCATCTGAGTCAGACGGTTTTTCCCAGGCCAACTACATGTCCGTTCTTGGGAGCTCAATCGGTTGATAAAGTTGATGGGTCTGATTTTTTCCAGCCCAACCGGCGGGTCGGGCCAGATTTAATAACTATGCCTTCTATTGCGACGAGGAGAGCCGATGCATTGGGCGGAGGCGTACGGGGCACTGGCAACAAGCTGGCAGCACCATGCGCCCGGGGACGCGACGGCGGAGGTCCGCGTGGCCATGGCGATGCCAGCGGTGTGCCGGAATCACACGTGACGTGCACACCAGCAGCAACGACGTGATCGCCGCGGAGTAGGTCGACGACGGCAAGGTGAGGCGGTGCGACGTCGCCGGGAAATGAGTCAGCATGAGGCCAACAAACGACAATGGCATGGAGGCCATCATCGCAAGAAGAATCAGAGGTTGGAGTCGCCCGGTGAGTCATGCCACCAGCGACGACATGGCGGCAAAGAGATAGCGACGAAGAGTGGATGAGATGTGTCTCCCAAATACCGCTACCAAGAAGCGTCATCGACAACTGGCAAGGCAAGATGGCATTGATGGCCATCTCTATGTCTCCAAGAGAAGAACTGCCAGGTGCATGGTCTGTGGTGGCGCCCATGTTCATGGTCGCTGATGGCGAGGGGCGAATGTATTGTCCCTCAAGAGTGATCGCGTGGTGAGGGCGACTATACTGTCCCTCAAGGAGTGCACCACGTGGTAGAGAAGCGGCTGTGTGGGTTCGGCGACACATAAAGGGAGTTTGTGTTGCTAATTCGTGTCGAGTGGGAAGGCGAGACTTCTTGGAGATAAGTGTTGAAGACCGTCAATGACACGATGAGTCATGCAAGAGGCCACTACGTGTGGCAACAAAGAGAAAGCCGTTGCATGTGGCAAGACGTTGCGGACGATCCGCAACGGTGAGTCGGCATGTCAAGATTAGGGGAAAATTGTTAGATATAATCTTGACTTCTTAGTGTTTTGTATGTTAATTGAGTTTACATGTTAGTTGCATGGTAAAGTTAGTGGAGCTAGTAGACTGCTAATTAATTAATAGAGTAATTAGCTAGTGCATGTAGTGGAGGTAGTGGCCTACTTGAATGTGTTAGTGGAGAGGTTACATGTCACATTATAACTATAAAAAATATTGTAACTAGTTTGTAAAGTGATAAGCAATGGAATAACAGAAGAGAGAAAAGACGCAAGTGGTTAGGCATCGCGAAGCTCATATGTGTTCATCTTCTTGAGTGCGTGCGTTCCAGAGAGGAAAAAATATACGAGTTCTCTTCGGGAGCTGGGCCAACATTGTTGTTGTACAATCGTTGCGTCTCGAGGCACATGAGGTTGCCGATCGTCCGGGGGATCGCACGGAGAACTCGCTCTCAGAGAGGTCCAGGAGTTTGAGGTTTGGTTGTCGACCTCTTGTAACCCTAATTATCAACACTCTCAAAGTGATGCGATTTTTGATTGCCCACAACACATGTTTCCATTTTGCATTCTAATTTATGTGGTTCGTAGTTGTATGGTTATGCACGTGAGCAGCTGTGACACTTTGCTTGTTTAATTGCCGGATAACTTACTTTGATTTTGTGTGTTTCATCGTGGTAGAAATCGGACCTAGAGATGGCCCAGCTCGGCCTGGGGCATAGCTATAGCAGGGCGAAGGTGAAGTTTGATGTGAACTGTGTGGACAACATGGTGATTTAGACCATTTTTCTGTTGGATACGCTTGACAAGAACATCAATTCCTTCTCCGTGAGAGTGAGGTCTGGTTTGTTATGCTTTTGTGTTTTGGTTAACTCCCTGATTCATTTGTCTAGGACCTGCCATGATTGTAGTATTGATTCGCTGTGCAATGGTATTTGAGTCCATCTGGTGTGGGAGTGTGAGCATAATGGTAAATTGAATATTTATTGCTTGCTGAATCATAATGCATGGAATGGTTTTCATGGAATTTTCCTGAGCTGGTAAAATTGTCAATGACAACTACCTCTATGCTAAGCTTGCTAAGTTCATCGTAAACAAATCTGATTTAGCGGAAAAAGATATTCCAGCTTTAGCTGGTCTGATTGGAGATGAGGACAAGCCAAAAGAAATTGTTGAAGCAGTGAAGGCCTCAATGGGCAATGGGATATAGCTACAATTATTTTGTTTCATTATAATAGTCATAGTAATTTCTTTGTGGTTTATTTATTCTTGTTTGGTTTTTAGGCTAGGATCTTTGACCGGTTGATTTGATCAATGTCCAGCAATTTGCACAAAGGGTCATGAATCTATTTGAATATCGTAAAAACCTTTAGGTCATGTACAATAGGCTTACATCAACCATCTATAGTCTCTGTCACGTAGAATTTTAGCTGATGTGGATGAAAGAGAATAAAGAGAGAGAAAAATATTATCTACAATCCCGTAGCCGACTGTATCACCAGAACCAAGGAGCTATCGATGACTAAATCTCCCGTTGTATGGAATCATACGATAGAGCCGTCTACATCAAAAATTTGTGTGACCCTTCGATCCCATGCGCCCTCCCTCTTTTCTTTCCTTTTATCCAGCGCGAAAAGCATTTCTTCTCCACTGTGCGCTCGAAAGGCAGCCGTCTTCCCCTCTTTTTTCTCTGCTCAGCGCCCAAAATTCCCCAATCCCTCGCACGCTCTCCGCTCCCAATCCCTCACATGCGCAGCCAGCAGACAATCCATTCGCTTGCCCCTCCAAATCCCCTCTAAATCCTTGCCCCTCCAATCCATCCCCATCCTCTGCTGCTGCTGGTTGCGCATCACCGACCATCGCCTGGGTGGAATCGAGGATGCCTCATGGGAGAAAGCGTATCGTTTCATCGCCATCACTGCCACCACCATGGCCGCTTCCGGGATCGCAGCCAAACACCTCTATGGAGGTTGGGAGCGATGGCGCCTTCGCCGGTGCCGGGGTTTGGTGTGAGGGGGCATCCACCGCTAGCCCAACCACATCCTCACGTCATGTGTTCCACACTGACAAGCCGTCAGACCATGCCACGGTGGCCGAGTTCTCATCCCCGACTACAGATCCGCAGAGCTAGTACGTGTGCTCTTCCCCATTCCTATTATGTACATTAGCAAGAGATTTGTTGTTGAGGACATCAGTTCTTTGAGCTATTGTTACTGTAATTGTATGAGTTGTGCCACTGGATTGGATTTGCGGTTCATTTTCCTATTATGTACATTAGCAAGAGATTCTTTGTCTGTTTATTTGTTCAAGTAGCCTAGGTACTAAAATGTACTACAAATTGGTATTTTGGTGGTTATCTTTTATATATAATGAGCTTATTGTAATTTTTTATAATCTATAGTTGCGTCTTTGAACTGTTTAAATTTTGTGATTTATGCATTGAATTGATGCATGGATCAGTGAATTTTTGCTTGGTCGTTTTACACCTGACACTATACCAGCTATATATGATTTTGTTTGCCACTAGATGCAGATGGTTTAGTAGGTAGCTTCAATTGCATTATCATACATTCAGATTTTAGAACCATGACATGAGAAATGTAGGATTTGATATAGGATTGTGTTGTCATCTGCATGTTATACGACTTCAGGTTTTCAGAATACAAGCATCTACCAGTAGTTAGATTGATCAACTGTGTAGCATTTTGCCATTAAGAATCATGTCATGGGATTGGGTATCATTACTTCACTTGCTTGTTGAGAGGAAGCATTATTGAGCGTCTCAGTTTATTTGCCCCACCAATGATAGAGCTAGGTTGGTAAACATGAACCAATGTTAGATCTAGGTTGGTAAACATTTAGCACTTATTATCGTTAGCCATTGATAATTTTTGGTTAGTGTATACATTGTGAATTGTTGTTACAATTCAGTTGGTATGCATATCAAATGCTTAGCCTGGATTATCTACCCGGGACCATATGAATTGTTGTTACAATTCAGTTGGTATGTATATCATAGGATGGATTATCATTTGACATTGATAATTTTTACATGCCTTTTTTGGGGGAAAAGATTATTGGTCGGGCGGTGGATTCCTAAATTATTCACAAAATTCACCCGATTTTCCTTTTCCACAACATGCTCCTCATTAACACCCACATGTCACAAAATTCATCCAATTTCCCTTTCTACTACGTTGGTGGCACTTCACACTACACTCCATCCCTGGCACCACGACCGCCAGCAGCTAAAGGAAGTCCATCACCATCACTATCTAAATCGTGGAGTCCACGTGCAGCATCAGCTCCACAATCCCAGCCATTCATCCATATTGACAGCGGAGACGACGATGGAGAAGGTAGGACTGAGAAGCGCTTGAACTGGACACAAGAGGAGGATGTAAGATTGGTAAGTTTTGAATATACTCATATTTAGTAGTCTATATGAATAATTACATTTTTTTGTTGTATGTTTTCAACAAAACTAATGTTTTTGTTAACAATGTAGACGTGTGCATGGTTGAACAATTCAAATGATCCTACCATAAGCAATAACAAGAAAGTGATAAATATTGGAAAGATGTTGCTGCTGCCTGCAACAACACCACCATAAAAAATCAAAGACGCACAACGAAGCAAGCCAACGACTGTTAGCATAAACTTAACAAATGGGTCAATGAATTCCAATGCTCTTGGTTGAAGGCTTATCGTATATATGCTAGTGGATAGTCCGATGATCAGTTGATGGATAAGTCCCACCATATCTATGATGAAGACTACGGTGGATAGTTTATACACATCTTGACTTGGAAGGTTGTTAGAGACCAGCCCAAGTGGCATGCTTACAATAAAAAGCTCAATGAAGATATCTCAGCTAAGAAGATATCCAACACGCCATCTCCTATAAATATCGAAGGTATCCCGCACTCGATAGGAACAAAAGCAGCCAAGGCTGAACGCAATGCCAAAGGCAAACCGAAGGCAAAAATAGTAGAAGTGGAAGAGCTCAACAAATATCTAAATTTGTAGGCTGAAACTAACGAAAATCACAGCGGGGCGATGGAATTGTAGAAACGCATCTCAGCTAAGAAGCTTGAAGTGGCAAGGCTTTCCCACCTTGCAACAAAGGAGAACAATGAGGCCAAGATGATAGATAAGGAGGCGAAAATGATCGATAAAGAGGTCAAAACGGTTGATAAGGAATAAAAAATGCTGGGAACATACATGACACTCATTACTCATGACACTAGTAACATGCCTGAAGATGTGAAAGCTAAGCACATGAAGGCAATTAGGTGTATGCGGTGGAGATTATTTGCCAATGATGGTTGAGGTCGAGAGGTAAATAATTCGCTTCTATTATTAATTGGATCATGTTTCTGAAGGTGTCATTTTAAGTCTACTAAAGTGTTCATTTGCCTTTTACACTACTACATCCATGTAGTGGTGTTAATGTGTTCATTTGCCTTTTACACTGCTACATCCATGTAAGACTGTTTCTAAACCTTTGAATATTAACAGAAAGTAGGTCTTAGTAAGTACAGGTGCACAAGAACTTGTATTGTTGCCAGTTTTTTAAATGTTCTGATCAATTATGTCTACTTCAATTCTGGATTCCTAATTATATTTACTGGTTACTTGTAGGGTGTATGACACTGAAAATGATACCTTAGCTTTTACTTCAGTTGACAATTTATGCCCAATCAAGTATATTACCATGGTCATTTAAAATCATTTCAGAGATTACAAAGTGAGAGGCCTGGGGTTGTTGTTTTCAACCTCAAGGATCATTTTTTATATATGTTCAATCAGCTTTAACTTTTTCTATCTAGATTAATATAGTTTTTATTTTTAAATAAACACAATAGTTTCACGTCAAACATTTGCATATATCAAATGGTAGTTGATTTTCTGCTGCATAGTGGAAGCTATCACATGATCTTTAGGTTCATCTGCTGCATGTTGACTATGTTGCATGCTTAATCTAATAGATTATTACCACAACCTTGTCATATTTGTAAAGTTACCGCATAGGCCATCACTCTCTAACTTGGTCTGGTCTTTAGTGTCATACTAACACATGCAGTCTGGTCTTCAGTGTCATACTAACACATGCATCTCCTAAATACTGACTTTCGAAAGTTGTCCATTTAAATATATCATCTCACATCTTTTTGATTATCTCTTAGGTGATATACTTTGGTGATCATCTTTTGAGCGACTTGAGAGGGCCTTCAAAAGCTGGTTGGTGAACAGTTGCTGTTAGCTTCGTTTTGTTAGTATGATATAGACTAGTACTCTTTGGCTTTTACATGCTTATCAAAAAGTGATCTTCCTCTTTGCAAATAATCAACTGATAAGGTGTAACAAGATCCATGTTTGTTTTCCTTCCAAATTGTTGCTAGCATTCTTCTTATCATGAGAAGTATGCATCAATCAATGTATTGTGTGTGAATGGCCAGGACCAGTTCACATGTATGTGACCGTGAATACCAGTTGATACAAGCTATATGTGAACTAGTGCTATCCAGTTCACATGTATGTGAACTTGAATACCAGTTGATACAAGCATTCATACGTGAGCTCCAAAATGATATATAGCATCAGACTTTGCCGAACCATCCACAAAAAAAACATTTTTCTACCTCTTATTATCCTTTAAACACTTGAACTATGTCATGCCAACCGGACTCTTCTTCCTCGGATGATTTTGACTATTCTTCCTCAGAGGATCTCAATGATATTGACCCAACCGAGTTCTACACAATTGAAGATTTCATTGCCGAGCAAAATTTCTTAGACTTAATCGCCGACTAGGTCGGTGCGAAGTTGAAGGCCAATGTTGATCAAAGAGCCGAATCATCTCGTCATCGAAGTGGTACGAGGAGATACATATGGAGGGATCGTGAAGATGCCCATGAGAAGCTCGTGACTAGTTACTTCTCCACACATCTTCTCTACTCTGACAAAATATTTCGTAGAAGGTTTCGGATGAGAAGACCTCTCTTCCTATGAATCGTGAATGCGCTAGGCGAATGGGATTCCTATTTCACTAATAGGACAGATTCCACTAATCGTCTAGGACTCCCACCACTACAAAAGTGTACGACAACAATTCGTATGTTTGCATATGACACCTCTGCTAACCAACTTGACAAGGTACTAACGATCGGCATGAGCACTGCATTGGAGTGCTTGGGTAAGTTTGCACCAGGGGTGATTGACAAATTTGGTGCAGAGTATTTGCGGCCCCCCACATGTGAGGAAGTGGGGCATTTGCTTGAAGTTGGTGAATCTCGTGGCTTCCCTAGCATGCTAGAGAGTATTGACTGTATGCATTGGCAGTGGAAGAATTGTCCAGTTGCATGGAGGGGCCAATTCACCCAAGGTGACCATGGTGTCCCTACTATGATCCTCGAAGCGGTTGCTTCGCAAGACCTTCGCATATAGCATGCTTATTTCGGTGTCACCGGGTCTAACAATGACATTAATGTGCTTAATCAATCACCATTGTTCATTGAAGCGTTAACAGGGGGATCTCAACAAGTTCATTTTAGTGTCAATGAGAAGCAATATGATAGGGGTTACTACCTTGCCGACGGTATATACCCATAATGGGCTATCTTCGTGAAGACAATATCGCTCCATCATACAGATAAGGATAAATTATTTGCACAACATCAAGAAGGGGCAAGGAAAGATGTTGAGGGGGCATTTGGGGTATTGCAAGCTCGTTTTAACATCGTGCGTCGTCTAGCATAGTTGTGGCAACGGGTTGCTATCGGCAAAATCATGGAAGCTTGAGTCATTCTTCATAATATGATTGTTGAAGATGAACGAGAATTGGTCACCGCTCCTTTGGACTTGAACGAGACATCAGGGACATCTTTCGTTCTACTGCTGGAAGTCAATAATGGCCATAACATTTGCTTAATGGATGTGCTGCAGAGAAATTCCTCTATTTGTGCTTGGCCAACACATATCCAACTAAAGAGGGATTTAGTCGAGCATATATGGCAACACTATGAGAACAAGTAAAATGTTTAGGCCTATTTAAGTCACATATTATTATTATTATTCTCTTTATTATGTACTAGTTCTCTACAAATTCATTTCCATATTAATGTATCCGTATTATCATATCATACAAATTATCATTATTTATCTATTTCAACCATATTCATTTTCTTTTAATCATGTATCCGAAATAAAAAAAAACAATACAAGTAGTCCACAAAAATGAAAATTAGAGTTGTTCACCACATTTCTTAGGCCAATGAAAGCATTAAAAGATTATGTGATATGTAACGACAAGTAAAAAGACAACTCATTGTATGAGTTGTCTTTAGTGTTGTCTACAGGTAACATGGAGAGTTACTATAGATAACATCTGTCTATACTATGGTACATGCCCTTATGAGTGTCTTGTTACCAAGATGAACGATATTGCACCAAATCTGACATCATTAATTGGTGAAGTTGTTGGTGCTTGCCTAATGTTTCATGCGGGTAGGCTTTCAAATCTTGCCAGGTGTCTTGCTTCCACTCTCTAGATATTTGGTGCTAAGAAGGCACTTTTCAGGTTTTTAAAGCGACCATCTTATGATTTGTTGGTATTTTTATAAGAATGTGGTTTTTCCACATCTACATGCGGGTACATGTACTGTCACCAACATCAAATGTGCCTTGAGATTGATGTAAACTTTCATAATTCAAACCATCACCCCATCCATTTCTACAGTTGTTTATTTTTCTATTTTGAAACTTCTTTAGTTAATATGCCAGGATAGTACGAACCCAATAAATTGTCACTACTACACAAAGAGTCATCACAGACGGCTCTCAATCGTCATCACAGACGATTTATGAACCGTCTGGATTTATGTGTCTGTGATAACAGACGGTTATTACAGACGGTTTTCAAACCGTATATGAAAAAAACTATCACAGACGGTTCTGAACAAGAACCGTCTGTTATAGTAATTATCACAGATGGTTCTTGTTCAGAACCATCTGTGATAGCTTTTTTCACAGACGGTTCTGAACAAGAACAACCGTTTGTGATAGTTTTTTCTATTGCAAAAAAATTGGATTTTGAGCCAAATCAATCAATTGCTGGACAGTAAGGGAATACAAATCTGCATCTCATGTTTCAAAGGTTCACCCTAATAAAAATTCATCGACTATTCCCAAATGCCACATTTACGTAGAAAATTTACAGAATTCATAGAAATTACACATTGAATGCCATTTCAATTCACCAAAGCAATGTCAGAAACACAATCATGGCACGCAGAACCATCTCACCTCCATGATCCATCTATCTCTCTGAACTAGCAAACGCATCAAAAAGCCCACAGCAATTCCACCATGTTGCCGATGCCCCACGGTAGCCACCGCCACTGCAGGTCCCCGCACCACCTGCAGCATAAACAACCCACCCAATGAGACCTCACAGCTTCAAAACATTGGGGATGTACCTCTGCCTTTGCATCCACCTTACCTTCTTGTTCCTACTCACCAGCTTCAGGCAACGCATCCACCATGACCTCCTCCCCGACCTTGCCCCCGTGTGAGGACCCCGGTTTATTCGGCTTGTAATGCTTAATCTTTCATTGACCCTAGCATCACAAATCAAATAAACCAAGACTCGAGATATGTATACTTCCCAAAAATGCAGTATACACACCCGTTACAAAATCATGCATCAATTCCATTCATTTACATAGAACCGAAGCACAGCAACAAACCAGAAGTTGTACATAATATAAAGTTATTACAAAAGAGGGGCCGACGGCCAAATGCCATACAAATAACTAAGTAAACAGCGGAAGCAAAAGTGCCATAAGATGGCGATAAACAAAAGCCAATTAGTGTACCTTTAACCCACAAGGCAACCAACCGGACCGCCAAGCTAGTCGTCCCAAATACCGCACATCTCACAAAAGTAAGACCCTTGGGGCTCACCTTTTTCCTCTGCAACAAATAACATTAAGCAAAGCAAATGAGTACAATAATGTACTCGCAAGACTGACGTGTGAAGTAACAGACCTATACATATGCTACACGCAAGCTTATTTGAGTGCAGGCTGTATGGATCATTTTTAGCACAAAGCAATCCTTATTTGCAATAATGTAATACATTTTAAAAGCAAGTTTACAATCTGTTTTTATTGTTTAAATAACAACAAGAACAACATAATAACAATAGATAGATGACAACAACATCCTGGAAGTGACTAACCCCAAAGTCACCACAACAATAGCATGAATTACCCATTCATACCACCCATGTCAAGTTTTAAGTTTTTAAAATGTTGTAGTCTATTTGTTGCACGACCTTACCAAGCAATGTCCATAACCTAGGACGAGGCTATTCGAATAGTTTTAACCCTGCAGGGGTGTACCAATGTACCAACACGCCAGACTGCCTTTTGCCACATGATGAAGCACACTACCTTAGGTATGCCGGCACGGCTAAGTCCTTTGAGACATTTCCAATGAATGATGCTAATTAAGAGTCGCGACAACCCAAAGGGTAGGGTGCACCGGCCCAGCCGAAGCAACTGCGGGTGCTCTTCCTCTTATAAAAACATTTTTAACCACCTACGACCCCGAATTAACACCTCCCAAAGTACTTAGTCAAGAGGGGTCTCATATCCCCCTCGTATGGTTAGCACGCAATAAGCGCTTAGCTTAGTGACACAAGTAACTCGGTCCTTGGGGACTTAGGCACCATTCCAATCACACCCAACAGATCACACCAACATCCATTGTGCCCAAGTCGCAAAACAATTTTTATTTTTACTTTTGACTTACAAATTAACAAAGTACAAGTGCTGGACATATTGGAGATATAATTATATTTGTGTGATCAAAATCATCGACTAAGTCGATGATCGTCCAATACTATCGATAGCTAAGCATGTTTAAGCAGTTTAACTCGTATCTACTAAGTGACGAGAGATCATCCAACGAACTCTAATCACAGCAAATAACTTAGGCTCAGGTAGTAGAGGAATATCATTTATCTACAGATTATGCAACTAAAGGATCCACTAATCAAACCATAATTTAACAACAAAATAGCAATTACATACATACAAGTTGCAAACAAGATATTTAGGCTTGAAAATAATAGGATTAACATGATCAAACTGCTTGCCTTGCTGGATATGCTCAGTATGCTGCAGAGGGACACTTTCGAGATCAACGCACTCATCGGCACCTAACGAAAAAGCGAAAAAGAACCGATAAGAACGAAGTATACCGAAAAGACTCAAAAACCAACTTTCTCTGAATGCCCTGAAAATTTTACAGCAGCAAGAAAATGATTTATAATGAATTTAGAAACAAGAACTAACTGATTTGGATTCTCAATGCAAAAGTTATGATCAAAACAATTCAGCTCAGCTTGAAAAATGCAATCTGTTACTGTTCATCATAATTAAATTGTTTGGCATAAATTTCTAGAAAGGTGGTGCTGCTGAAATTTTTATGGTAAATCAAGAACCTCATAAGATGAACAACCCAATTGGATTCACCTCATTTGGAGCTAGGATGCATCTTTTATGAATTTCCAAAGACATGAAAAAGATCACAAGTTAATTGTACTTGCAATTCTTTTAAAAATAGTAACATGCCTAAAACCAATTTTAACAGCAAGTTAATTATTAGAGGAAGCCAACAAAATTGGATTCACTCAAAAAGAATTTACAGAGAATTAGTTATGCAATTTACAAGTTAAATGCAATTTTTAGAGCAACATTTAAAGTCTATTTCTAAACCAAACTCAAGAGGGAGCAAAAAGATTCACAATTGAACCACTGGAACACCAAGAACAATGAAGCTTGCTCTCGACCGACAATGGCGATTTAGGGATTTTGGGAATTGAGCTCGAGCAAGCAACGCAGGTGCTTGACAAGGCTCAAGGGAGTTGAAAGGGAGGCAAGGGAGAGATGAGTGGCTACTTATAGCCGAGAGGGCAACGGGTCTTTAGCCAAGCAAGCTCGCGGTCATGGGCAAGCCGAGCGACGGGAGCAGGTAAAGAACAGAAAGAGGAGACTTTCGGGAGCGGCCATTGCCGCGCATTAAATGGGCGAAGACCCGTTGGCAAGAGGGGCACGAGGATGACGACGGCACTGCCCTTCCCACGTCCCGTGCACTGGCGCGTGCACGAGCGGGAGGAGGAAGATGACCAGCAATGCGAGCGGCCCCACCAGTCAGCGACGACAAAGCGGCTCGGTCGGAAGTGCGCGAGTGGGCTGAGCCGGACCATGAGTCACGGACCCAAACTCCTTGGCGGTTGGATTAAAAAGGGATGGTTGCGATGGAACTCAATCGGGATGGTTGGATTGAGATCCAATGGCTGCGATAGCTGGCGCGTTTGAACGGCTCGGGCTGAGCGGGACAGGCGTGAGCCGCACGATCTGCATCCAACGGTTGAGAATGATGGTGCGCTTTGAATAGCTGTGCTGAGCACTAGATGGTTCGACCGAGTCAGTTGGCTCGAGCCCAAGACTGGCTCGAACCCAAGGAACAGTGGCTGACTTAGGGATTAAATTTTGAGCTAAAATTTTGGGGAATATTTAGAGATAGCAATTCAACTCCAAAAATCATGAAATTTTAACTGGAGGTTGCTGACTTTAGGATCTATCTTGTATAAATTTTCCAGAGATTTTCATGCACTGCATTTTTCTCCAAAAATTTCAGAAAGCTTGTTCTAGGGTTTGATCAATTGAAAAATTGGTTTGACTTGCCTCCAAAAATTATCAAATAATTTATAAAAATCATAAGATAATTCATAGGTGTCACATAGCATGCCTAGAACTAAGGAAAATTATTTTCAGGGGTTTGACACAAGATTTTCCCCAAGGAGGTTTTTGACTTTAGTCATTTAGGGATTTTGATTTTTGATTTCCCACAATTCCTTTACAAGAATTATAGAATTGTTCAAATCTTCAAGATGCAAGAAAAAGTTTTAATTTCTACACATTTTCTTACATTTGAAACACGAGTCCAGAATCGAGATGTTACACCCCGGTACCATCCACCTCAACCACCTCAATCGCACGCTCCACGGGCACCTCCGACACGACCGCCTTCTTCTCCTCCTCATCCGCCTCGGACGCGGCAGCCCTCGGCGTCGCCATATCCTCGGAGCTCTCCATCGAGTCCTCGCTCATATCCACTGCGCCCACCACCATACACGACACAACACAACATCAGATGGAAGACAAGGCTAGAGGTGATTATAATATATAAGGACAACGCCAAAACATTTTGCCTCCCGCGCACGCGTTCAAAATTTTTCGAACTCGTGCTGCAAATCATAGACGATTTCAGACAAAAACCGTCTGTGATGACATATCATAGACGATTTTTGATAACCATATGTGATAAGTATATCATCACAGACGGTTTGTATTAAAAACCGTCTGTGACTTAGAATATTTCTTACTCCCTGATTTTGCCATGGTAAAATCAGAGAGCCATCACAGATGACTCTCATTAAGAACCATATGTGATGTTGCACTATCGCAGATGGTTTGTAAATAGAACTGTCTGTGATAATTCATAGACGGTTCTTAATAATAACCGTCTATGATCTTTGCGATTATCACAGACGGTTCTATTTACAATCCGACTGTGATAATTACATATCACATGCGGTTCTTAAGGAACTATCTGTGATAACTACAACACAGACAGTCCCAAAGGAACCGTATGTGATGAGGCGTCTAGTATAGCTTATTTTGTAGTAGTGTGTCATTGTTCATATAAATCAGGTAGATCATAAATTATTTGTATGTGCTTGCTTAGTGTACTCTTGACTTTTTTAGGCATCATGGTCTTGAAATAATCCATACTCTTCACTCTTCAGTGGTGTTGTCATCCATTGCATATAATGAGTTGTTGCGGAGGATGGCCCCGTCGGCGAGCGCACGACGTCGGTGGTTGCTGGCGAGCGCGGCGTCCGCGAGGGGCCTGAGACCGAGGCCAAGAGCATGTGCCAGTGGGCTGGACTCAAGCGAGCAGGGGCGGGCTTGCGCTAGTGGCCAGAAACGCCGCGAGGTGGCACACGGGCCGGAGAGGCGGTGGCGGTTGTTGGAGGGAGTGACATCACCATGATGGGCCGAGGGAGCAAGCCAAGCCAAGTCGAGGGCGCCGGGCACAAGCCACATGGGGCCAATCATGCAGGGGCCGGGCGAGCCACCGGAGGCGTGTGAGCCAGGGGAGGCGCCAGCAACCGGGCGCAGCCAGGGGAGGCTCGCTCGACCACCTCTGCGCGCTCTTCGACATCGCCTCCGCCCCGGCCGGCGTCGCGCGCGGCGCGCATGCCCAAGGTGAAGAAGGAGAACGAGGACAACGGTGCGGCTTCGCTCGCCTGCCGCCGGTGCCGGGCAAAGCGAGGACGGCGGTGTTGTTGTCGCCGGTGAGCTCCTCCTCAGGGCATCATCACAAAACTGGAGGGAGAGGGTGCACGGAGGTGGCGGCTACTGGGTAGGCTGGCGGGGATGTACGAGCGGGTGGAAGCAGCGAGGCAGAGGGAGGCGACACGGCTGGAGGAGCAGCGCCTGGAGGCCATGCGCGACCTCAAGATCGAACGCATGAGGATTCTCGTCGACGTTGCCATCTTCGCCTGAGCCGAAGGAGCTCTATGGAGAAGAAGTTAGAGATGAAGAAGAAATGGGACATGGCATGCTGACTGGGACGCCTACATGCTGACTGGGACAAATGAGAGGCCACGTGTGCAAAACCACCCCTTCAAACCAGCCCGAGGGGTTAACTGACCGGATTTAGCAAGTTTAGGGGGGTTAAATAAACGGTATTGTACTTCAAGGGTAAACTAGACTTTTCTAATAGTTAGAGAGAGTAAACTGGACTTATTCCTTACTTAAACTGGCTGTCCTTGCTGTTTCTCTGTCCTTAGTTCCATGTGCTTCTTGCTACTCTCTCTCTCTAGAGATTTATTCAAGTGCCTTGTGGTTCCGTGTGATTCCTAGGTAGCAGATCATCATGTACCTGTACTGGCGAAGTGCTTGTTCCTTTGACTTAAGGCTATCTGTGCTCCTTTTCCAGCATATAACGGCTGACTGTCTGCGATATATCTGATCTGATCTAGCCACCAGGAACCGAGGGCCGAGGATTAGGGTCGAAGAGTCCATCACTTCGCTCCCAAGGTGATGCATGCATACGCTAACCCTGCTGCCGTTTGCCATCTCGGCATGCTGATGCTGAGTTCATGGGATCTTGTCCAGCGACTTTTTAAGTTTGAAGGTAGCGTTCAGAATCTGATGTCCATGTTTACGGCGAACGAAAACTCCTCTCTGAGAAGATAGCTAGGTTGATAGCAAGCAAAGTATTGAGTTGATAGTATGAAACTGTAAGAGATTGGCTTGACATGGAATATGAGAACGAAGAAAACAACAAAACGGACTGAGGTGACAGGTGTGGATAAAATTTCAACGGGAACGTTTGTACTGTACTCATGAGCAAGGAATGTACCAGAGTTGTTTGATCATGGATTCACGGCGAATAGGATACTAGACAAGTGGGATCACCTCTACAAATTTATATCCATTTGCATGTACATTTTAAGAAGGAATTTTTGGCGCAAATAGCACGATTGTGATGTTTTATTACGGAAGTAGCGGTCGTCGCAACGAAATAGCAAAACTGAAGCTCCTTCCGCACAGTCAGCGGCCGGACACGATGTCGACGCGACACATCTCATCGTCCAGCCGGTCATGGGCCGGATGCCGCTCCACGTTGTAATTAGCTGGGTCTTGTGGCTCGTGGCCGGCCGGACACAAATTAATTAGCACATGCAAAAATTTTGTGAGCAGTGAGCACTTGAGAGTTTGGTGATGAAGCATTTTTTGCTGGTTCTTGTGGCTCTGTCTTAACTGATTCAGTGGGTCATAGAATAGGACCTGCTGTAAGTTATGCAAATAGACATAAAAATACAATGCCGCAAAAATTAATCTGGATTAGGCGTGTGAGATGTTAGCAAATTAAATAGCTAACAAACTAAATAGTTAGCAACCGCAAATTACATTAAATAGTTAGCAACCGCAAATTAAATAGTCATGTAGCCTCCTTCTCCAGCTCGAGACAAAGAGTAAAGATAGTTAGAGACAGATTAATTAATATATAATCTAGCATGTGATGCAATACAATGTTAAAGAATATTATCCACATTAAACTGATAAATTAACAAAGATTGTTCTATTTGATTGGGGTGCACGGGATACAATATGACTCACTCGTCTGAGTCACTACTCTCTGCTCGCTGCGTCTGTGTATTTGTTTTGTGTTGAGCATGTCCCGTGGGATACGCCAGCCAGTCCGGAGAGCGCTTGTCGGATCGGAGGGGGTACGGAGACCGTTGAGTCTGTTGAGTGGGCGGAGGTGTACCAGTAAGCTAAGTCAGGTAAGCGTCGATATCGTCCTGCTGAGACATGATGAACTAGGGGTCACCTGCAATGAAGTCATGAACGAGGGAGTGTATAAATCGACTCCTGAATTGTCCACCCCCAAGGTACGATGTCTGCCACTCCGGTTGTGCAGAGGAGCTCTGGCCTTGGACAACGTACAGTGTGCCAGCGTGCCCAGAGGAGCTCTGCCCTGTGTACGCTCCAAACCCCGCGTATGCTCCAACCTTGTGTACTGCTTGCTGCCTTGTAGGAGTTGGGAGTCCCGTATCCTCGTCACTGGACGGATGGCTATCACCCCACGGTCAACCGAAGGCTGCAATACAGAATGATGTTAGTCAAAATAAATAGCATGGACGTAAACTGAGAATCTCGTACCTCCCGGATGTGCAGTGCAGATGACCGAGGGGGGCGCTAGTCTGTGTACGGGGTACAGATGGCAGAAGTGTTGCATCCCGACGGACCTGATGGGAGAACGACATGATGTTAGCGGAACGTAAGGTATAACCAAAAAACAGAACATAGATTTGTATATAACTTACCTCTCCGTCGATCTGGCCCACAGATGACCGATGTGGAGCACTACGACACCGATGTTTACACGACGGTACGTATTTTCCAGAGAGGGTGTTTTTCTTGATTTTTAAACCTCTGGAAATCGGTAGCACCGCACATGAGAAACGGTACTACTAGAGAGCGGTAGTACCGAAGTCTAGTAGGCGGTATGTTTTTTCCAGATAGTGTTTTTTGGTTTATCTGAAGAGGCTCGGCGTGTTGTGAAGATTGGAGCTCACCTACCCGGAGCAGGAAAGAGCCACCACTAGTTGAATTGAGGTGTTTGGCTTAATTCGTGGAGTCGGTCCAATTCGTTTGGGTTTGCCTCAATGTGGATTAGGGGAGACCAGCAAGTCTCCGAACACCACGGTAAAATATCATTGTGTCATTGTGGTTTGTTCTCTTGTGTTTTACTTTGTGCAATTTACATTCTTAGAATTAAATTGAGATGATTGCTATCTTTATCAATAGTCTTAGACTGTTGGTGCACTTAGTGAAACTAGTTGTTTTATGCCTTAATTGTGTAAAACCGATTTGATTTACTCTTTCGCATTATAAACTCAGTTTTAGCCAAAGATTTTTTTAAACCGCCTATTTACCCCCCTCTAGTCGGCCTCCTTGATCTTACATACGGCCATTCACAGCAGCCGTGCCACCCCTCCGGCTTCCTCCTCTACAAAAGTGGTAGCTCCTCTCCCTTTTCAACCCCAAAAAATAGTGAGCTTCTTCCCCTTGTGTGCTTCTTCTTCTCCTCCGATTGGGATTTAGTCTTGGCTTTTGAAGCTGCTGCTCCACCCTGGTGGCTTGACGCCGTTAATGGTGAGGTCCAGTCTCGATCTTGCGCATCCCGTCTGCTCCTCTTCTTGCGCCCTACCCTCTATTGGTTGGTCGGTGTGGAAATTGGTACTTGCGCAAATTGGTGGATTAATCCAGTAGACTATGGATTGGTCCTGAATTGGAAGAAGCATTCGGTTTCTTGTGATTGGTGCTTCTTGGTGCATTCAGCCGGTGCATCTTGTTGGTGATTCTTGTGCGACAATTCCCTGTACCTTGTCTTCGCAAATTTGATGTGTCCCGAATTATGGATTGACATTGTATCTCCGATGACCTTGTCTGTTCAAACGTGGCACATCGGGACGATTGGTTTTTCGAGTCAGCGCCTTCGGCGTGCCTTGACCAGTTTACTGCTCGGTGGGCTTTGAGTGCTATCCGCATTGTGAGTATTACTGTTGTTCAGTTTTTCATTACTCTGCTCAGTGCACCGTGCTAGTTGAGTTAATTATGTACTATTGTCTAGCACTGGGAGACCTTACTTAGTAATATTTGTGGGATCGGTTTAGCGCTCAACGAGGAGTTGGGTCATTGTGAGAATTGAATACAACAATTTGATATAAATTGGTATTGAGCTTGAGATTACTTACTGTCTGTTTATTGTGTCATATATGCTTGTTTGTTCACTGTGATATATATAGTCTCTGTTCTCTGTGACCTTTGTTTAGTCTCTGTTCACTGTCATCTTTGACCAGTCTCAGTTCACTGTGATTATTAGATCAATTCTGTTCACTGTGATACCTTTCGGTTATTGTTATACGTTATTGTCAATTGATTTCTTAAGTGCTAGAATCAATTACTTTCAGTCCAGTGAAGTCAGATTTGATGATATGCATTAAGTGATTAATTAGACAAGCAAGATTTTATTTGAGCTCAAGGCCTAATTTATTTCAAAGAATTGTTATATTTAATTTGTGATATTATTTTTGACCCAAGTGGCGAGGAGGTTAAGATTTAATCTTGAGCAGCCCGATATCTGAGAGCAACATACATTATAAATCTTAGCAATATGCTGATTTTATATATTTTAATGTCTTATCTTTTAAACATGTTATCCTGGTAATTTGGCATGAAAATTATGCAAGCTTTTATGTTTTTTTTTCTGTCATTTAAATGCTGTTGAAAATATGCTTTAATTGTCATAATTTATGCTGAATTTAATTCTGAATATTTACTAAAACTATACTTTTTACAACAGATAGATCCATGTAATCATGCCGACTTCCAAAACAACGGTAAAACCCACGAATAAAAGTGAATGGTCAACAGGAGGGAGCGCTTAACTCTGCCGGCCCGATCCAAACAAGTCCAAACCGCACGCGGTTCATTGGCTCCCGGAGGCCCCGCCCTCGTAAACCGGCGATCAGTGATCCACAGGTTAAGTCGTTGTCTGTTGACCTTGCGCGCGCGCTGCACGATTGGCCGCCGGAATTCCTCCCTGAAAACGAGAGAGCGCGAGCGAGCTAGCACCCCGGTTGGAAATTGGACCACCTTTGGAGCGGCGCACATGGCTAAGCGTACCCGCGTGGGCCGCGCTTGTCTCGCTCGCCTGTGCGATGTGCATGCCGCGCCGGCACGGCTGTTCGTTCTCACGTTCAGACTCTGAGATCGACCGCACGCGCGCGCGTCGATCGGCTCTTCGCGTCGCGGCGCCACCCCGTACGACGGGACAATCGGCCAACCTGAGCTAGTTGGCGAATCTGGTCATAGTTGCCGTGCTTATGACTTACTGTACATGCATATGCATGTGTACAGCACTAGTACAATATTTTTAGGCTAAAATGGTATTGTTACGCAATGGAATAATAAAAATAGTCTCTTTATGAGTGAATTGGCTAAAATAGTATCGTAGAGGAGCCGACAGACGACCCCCCTTGCCGCACCCCCACCGTCCGAATCCCCTGCCACGACATGGCATGTGGGGCATTTTCGTCCATATAAAAATACGTACAAAAGTGACGTAAATAGTACATAATGGCATATCTTCAAACACAATCACTTTTTAATGATATATTTCAAAGAAAGAACTATTCAGTGGTATATTTTAAAACCGTGCACTTTGCAATGCCATATATCTAATTTTTCCTACAATTTTTCACGCTTTGATTCACTGATCGATTGCTAGCCCAAAGTGAAGTGGACGTAGCTAGGTAGTTAGCCTACGCTGGAACTGATTTGGAGATTCACCTCCCCTGATGAACACGGACGATATTATGGTAAAACTAGAACGGAGAAATAGGTCTGTTCAGTGGAATTGCTGAACACGCGTGGTGTTAGTTGCCGAAAGAGTAGTCCATTCACGCCTAACCTGCTTAGAACACGCCAATAAAGAAGTAAGCAGGACAAAGCGAACGACAAAAAAGCTAACCACACTTTTTTGCCGGTAGGGTAGCTAATCACACTGCTGACCCCCGCTGTCTCGCAAATTCATATGCGGGGGCGTCTAGAAGCAGCAGGTTCCTTCCATGAAAAGAGAGCAAAGTTCGTATTCAGGGGAGAGTAGAATTGAGCATTTCCGTCCCCTCAATAAATAAATAAATGCTACACGTACAAAGAAAACACGCGACACATGTAGGAACCTTGCATGCAAAGTGTTTGTTGAAATGCTTACGTTACCTGCGAGTTGCGCGTGACTCATCCGACCCACTTTCGTATAGATACGCTAGCGACTCTGCTTTCGCAATTACAGAAGCCACTAGTGGGGGAAAAAAAATGAAAAGTGAACAGCGAATCTGTGCATTCCATTGCTAAAGGCCAAATTCCTATAACTGAATCAATTCTCTAGCTTAGTCCAGTCACTCCAGAATTTGTCCTCGTTTGTTCTACCTTTTGTTTTGTCCTCGCCTCCTCGCTCAAAAGTCAGCTTTAAATTAATCCGTTGGCTCAACTCTCCGTGGTATACACATCTGACATGGCCTGAAATTGTAAATTCTATACGTAGGACTAATCCACACAGGCATGTAAACCAGGTTGGATCCGACCAATCCGGCTACTAGATTAATACCAGCGCACCATGCACTGCCAATTTATGCCAGTCAAAGCACTGCACCAAACTAGTAGGCAGAATAGCACATATATAATCTGTGCCATGCGCATGCACAGCCGCGTACTACTTAGCCGGAAAAAATCGGCCCGAAAAATTTCCGGCCTCAATTCGGTATGCGACGATGCCTCACTGCCTCCTCCCCCACTACCCTTTACTCATCCAGCTTTCCCAGCCGCACCACCAAACCCCACATGCCTCGGTCAACCCACCCCGTTGACCGCCGCGCCGCAAGCTGAGAGGTTGCTCGCTCCGGTGCTCCTCCACTCCCCGTGCCCCCCCTTCCTAACGGTCCGACTGCACGGCGTGCACCGTTCCGCCAATGCCGAAGCCGGCCGCCGTGCGCCTCCTCGTCCTCGTCTTCGTGGCTGCCGCCGCCGGCGGCGGCGGCAAGGCGGCGACGCCGTCGCAGGCCGACGCACTGCTGGCCTGGAAGGCCAGCCTCGCCGACCCGGCCGCGCTGTCCGGCTGGACCCGCGCCCGGCCGGTGTGCACCTGGCGCGGCGTGGGCTGCGACGCCGCCGGCCGCGTCGCGAAGCTCCGGCTCCGGAACCTCGGCCTCAGCGGCGACCTCGACGCGCTCGACCCCGCGGCGTTCCCGGGCCTCGCGGAGCTCGACCTCAACGGCAACAACCTCGCCGGCGCCATCCCGGCCAACATCTCGCGGCTGCGCTCGCTCGCCTCGCTCGACCTCGGCAGCAACGGGTTCAACGGCTCCATCCCGCCGCAGCTCGGCGACCTCTCCGGCCTCGTGGAGCTGCGCCTCTACAACAACAACCTCGCTGGCGCCATACCGCACCAGCTCAGCAGGCTCCCCAAGATCGCGCATTTCGACCTGGGGTCCAACTACCTGACCAACCCGGATTACCGCAGGTTCTCGCCGATGGCCACCGTCAGGTTCCTCTCGCTCTACCTCAACTTCCTCAACGGCCGCTTCCCGGAGTTCGTCCTCAAGAGCGGCAACGTCACCTACCTCGACCTATCGCAGAACACTCTCTCGGGGCCGATACCGGAACTGCCGGAGAGCCTCCCCAACCTGATGTACCTCAACTTGTCCGTCAATGCGTTCTCCGGGAAGGTACCGGCGTCGCTGGCGAAGCTGACAAAACTCCAGGACCTGCGGATTGGCAGCAACAATCTGGCAGGCGGCGTCCCGGAGTTCCTCGGCTCGATGTCCCAGCTGAGAGTTCTTGAACTCGGCGGCAACACGCTCGGCGGGCCGATCCCGCCGGTTCTTGGCATGCTCCAGATGCTGCAGCGGCTGGACATAAAGAGCGCCGGCTTGGTTTCCATTCTGCCGCCGCAGTTGGGCAACCTAAGCAGTCTCAGTTATGTGGAGCTGTCCATGAACCAGCTCTCCGGTGGCTTGCCGTCGGCGTTCTCTGGGATGCGCAAAATGCGGGAGTTCGGCATTTCCTCGAACAAGCTCACCGGTGAGATCCCCTCGGCTTTGTTCACGAGCTGGCCGGAACTCATATCGTTCCAAGTGCAGAACAACTCATTTACCGGGAAGATTCCGCCGGAGCTCGGCAAGGCAACCAAGCTTAAAATCTTGTACCTCTTCAGCAACAACCTTACTGGCTCTATCCCGGCGGAGCTCGGCGAGTTGGTGAACCTGAAAGAGTTGGATTTGTCCGTGAACTCGCTCACTGGACCGATCCCCAGCTCGTTCGGTAACCTCACGCAGCTCATGAAGTTGGCGCTCTTCTTCAACGGGCTCACGGGCGCGATCCCGCCGGAGATTGGCAACATGACGGCGTTGCAAAACTTGGACGTCAACACCAACCTTTTGGAAGGCGACCTGCCTGCCACCATCTCATCGCTCAGGAATCTCCAATACCTTGCCTTGTTCGATAACAAATTTAGTGGCACCATCCCGCCAGACCTAGGCAAGGGGCTGGCGTTGTACGACGTGAGCTTCGCGAACAACAGCTTCTCCGGTGAGCTGCCGCAGAACCTGTGCGACGGCTTCGCGCTGCAGAACTTCACGGCGAACCACAACAACTTCAGCGGCACGCTGCCACCGTGCCTGAAGAACTGCACGAGGCTTTACCGGGTGCGGCTGGAGCGGAACCACTTCATTGGCGACATCTCGGAGGTGTTTGGTGTTCACTCCAGCTTGGACTACTTGGACGTCTCCGGGAACAAACTGACCGGCCGGCTATCGTCTGATTGGGGGCAATGCATCAACGTCACACGCCTGCACATGGACGGTAATCAGATATCAGGCGGCATTCCGGTGGCGTTCGGGAGTATGACAAGCTTGCAGGACCTTAGCTTGGCTGAAAATAATCTAACAGGAGGTATTCCAGCCGAGTTGGGTCATCTCAGCCTTTTGTTCAACCTCAATCTGAGTGATAACTCCATTTCGGGGCCAATTCCGGCAAATTTGGACAACAATTTCAAACTGCAGAAAGTTGATTTATCTGGGAACATGCTTACTGGGACGATACCAGTGGGCATTGGCAAGCTCAGTTTTCTGACATTTCTTGATTTGAGCAAGAACAAGTTGTCAGGGAAGATACCAAGTGAGCTCGGTAATCTGGTTCAGCTGCAGATCTTGCTTGATTTGAGCAGCAATTCGTTGTTTGGTGTGATCCCCTCAAATCTCGAGAAGCTGATGAATTTGCAGAAACTGAATCTGTCCCACAACGAGCTCAGTGGTTCAATCCCAGCAGGATTTTCTCTCATGTCAAGCCTTGAAACAGTTGATTTCTCGTACAATCGACTCACAGGCAAGATACCGTCAGGGAATGCTTTCCAGAACACTTCAGCTGATGCGTACATTGGGAACTTGGGGCTCTGTGGTAGTGTGCAAGGCCTACCTCCCTGTGACCCCAGTTCTAGCAGTGCTTCTTCAGGACATCACAAGAGAATAGTCATTGCAACAGTTGTGTTAATAGTTGGAGTTGTGTTAGGGTTAGCCATTGTTACTTGCCTCATAATGATACGCAAAAGAAGACCTAGTGAGCAGAAAGTGCTGGAGGCTAACACCAATGATGCTTATGAGTCCATGATCTGGGAAAAGGAGGGCAAGTTCACATTCTTTGACATAATGAATGCCACAGACAACTTCAATGAAACCTTTTGCATTGGTAAAGGAGGGTTTGGAAGTGTGTACAGGGCCGAGCTCCCAAGCGGGCAGGTCGTGGCTGTGAAGCGGTTCCATGTTGCTGAAACAGGTGACATACTAGATGTGAACAAAAAGAGCTTTGAGAATGAGGTTAAGGCACTGACAGAAGTCCGCCACCGGAATATTGTCAAGCTTCATGGCTTCTGCACCACTGGCAATTACATGTACCTGGTGTATGAGTACCTAGAAAGGGGCAGCTTGGGGAAGACATTGTATGGGGAGGAAGGCAAAAAGAATCTGGATTGGGGCACGAGGGTGAAGGTGGTCCAGGGGGTTGCTCATGCCCTGGCCTACTTGCATCATGACTGCAACCCACCCATTGTTCACCGTGACATCACCGTTAACAATATCCTGCTTGAATCAGAATTTGAGCCGCGGTTGTCTGATTTTGGCACTGCGAAGTTGCTCGGGTCTGCTTCGACAAACTGGACTTCTGTAGCAGGATCATATGGTTACATGGCTCCAGGTATATATCAGGCCTTTTTTGTTGGGTTAAACTTGCATATGTTTCTTATGCTAACACTTTGCAATGAGACTACTAAATATCAAACCTAATTTGAACTGCGATGGACTTTAGCAACACCAAGACCCCTCTTGGTACTGTTGAAAATTTATGCCATACTCGCAAAAAAAAAGAGAGAAAATTTATGTAGTCTGTGACAAATTATATTTCAGATATTTTCATTCACATACAATGGGAAACTAGCTCATTGAATTCAGTTAAAAACTCTCCTGCAAAATTAAATGTCAGATTGGCATTTCTATCCACAAAAGGAGACTTCCATTAACATTTAAGGAATTAACTACTCAGAAGAAGTGGCAGCCGCCCCTCTAAGCATTTGTGTAGCTTGGATAGATTACCTTGAACATGCCCAAATTCCACAAAATTCACACACACTACTTGCCAATGTCAAATGGTGTAGCACACTTACATAAGTCAGCTCTGATTGTACTTTTGCAGAATTGGCATACACAATGAGGGTCACGGAGAAATGTGATGCCTATAGCTTTGGAGTTGTTGCTCTGGAGGTGATGATGGGGAAGCATCCTGGTGACCTTCTAACCTCTCTGCCAGCTATCTCCTCTTCACAAGAAGATGATTTACTGCTCAAGGACATACTAGACCAGCGGTTGAATCCTCCAACGGCACAGCTTGCAGAAGAAGTTGTGTTCATTGTGAGAATTGCACTTGCTTGCACCAGGGCAAATCTTGAATCGAGGCCTTCCATGCGATCTGTAGCGCAAGAGATATCAGCACATACTCAGGCATACCTTTCTGAACCATTCCGACTGATCACAATAAGCAAGCTAACAGACTACCAGAAGTAATCTACATGTATCAAGAAGATTCAACATGTAAAGTCTTGGAGCCTCTCTGAGTTTTCAGTTTTTATTCAAGCAGTCATTGGCAAAGCATATAGCACAATTGTCAACAGTGAACCTTTTATTGTTTCTTTGTCACCCATACTAATGAAGTGTCTTTTTTTTTAGTTCTGAGAACAGCTAAATATGTAATTGTCAGAGAGATAATAGAATAGCAACAAGTCTCAAAAGACTAATGTCATTTATAAACCTGCATTTACCCACTGTCTTTTCCCTTCCAACTAGGCACTAGCACATATGCACGGTAGCTTTTGTCACTCCGGATGTCGTGATTATGTTTCCCATTCGGTGTCGCTTTTTACCGGAAGCAGGATATACTCCCGACAAGGAGGCTGAACCTTAGAAGCAGCAGGGTAAGAACAGGAGTTGAACATTCCTTTCTCCAAAGAAAGAAAGCAGAGAAACAAGGATGTTCGAATCTGCTTGATAATGATTGTTCAAAACAATTCAATGCAATAAACAACATCATGTTTGAGATGATACGATGAATGGAAAGTGAAAGTTTGTTCAATGACAGGCCTAAAGCTTCTTCTGTCTACAAAACAATATGCCCTTGGTCAGCCCTTTTCTAATTAGAATGCCTAAAGGTAAAACCGTCTTGCACTCCTGCTGGTTTTCTTTTCGCCCAATAGACGGATGCATTCCGTTCAAAAAAGAAGTAGAAGATGCATTCCGTTTTAAAAAAAGAAGATGGATGCAGGTCTCTAATTAAAAATGATAATCATCATTGTAGGGAAGAAGAGAAAAATGGAAGACTTCAACTGCTGTGTTGACTGCTTTTTGTGGAAGAAGGTAGTTTCTTCTTTACCTTGTACAAATTCCATCAAAGACTGAACCTGAAGTAGAAAAGATTACAAGAAAAACAAAGGAAGAAGGTGAGCACTAGGTACAATCAAACTGGAGAAGAAATGTTTAAAGTAAAAACTAGAACCTAAAAGCTAGAGACTAGTAGAGTAACAGAAGTAAAAGCAAGGAGCGACAACAGCAGGAGCGCTGTTCCGACAATAGACATGAACAGATGTTGCTGTTTTCGTAATTAGAAAACTGGTAACTGCTGCATTAACTCATTCAATTAAGCTAACAGAATACTGTTCACTGCAAGTAGTTTAGAAGGGCAACAATATTTTTGTAAGGGCGACTGGAACAAGGATTGCTGTACAAGTTGATGTAATTTCCCTGCGCAAACTTTTACACTAACAATCACGGAGGCTGAGGAACAAATCCTTGTCTTTCTTAATTAAGGTGCTGGAAGCAGATATGATCATTGCTAGAGAAAAGGAACAAAGAAACAAAATTGGCAGGAATACTTTCTTCAGTTGATGTCAAACTCGTCAAAGTAAACATATATAAATCCAACCCCTTTAGATCTTTTGCATACTTTGATCAATACAAAGGAAAATTGCAATCCACAAGGAGTTAAAGAGAAATAGCCCTGCGAACCATACCCAAAATCCAAAGCCAAATCCAGCAACTACAAAGTAATACAGCCACAGATCTGGAAGTTCTTTATGATCTTCCTCTCTCTCATAGTCATCTCTTGACCTATTTGAACGTGATATGTTCAAAGGAAAGCCACAAAGTCCAAAATTATTGTTGTAAATTGAAGGATCGTCTAGGACCTGAAGTTGATATCCTGTTGGTATCTCTCCTGATAAGTGATTGTTTGAGAGATTCCGATTCTAAGAACCAAGAGATAACAAATTTGACATAGTTGAAGGAATAGCACCAGAAAGCTGATTCCATGAGAAGCCGAGGGACTCCAGAAGCTCCGAGCTACCAATATTCTTAGGAATACCACCTGAAAGATCATTTCTGGACAGGTTTAAAAACCGGAGAACATGAAAGCTTGTTAACTCTGTAGGAATGCCACCTGATAAGGAATTACCTGACAAATCAATTCCTGTCATCAATTCAATCGTTACAGTGAAATTTAACTTTTGTCCCCTCCAGAAAATGTCAATACCTCTGACCTCCCTGTGGTGGCAAACTGAATTCGGTTATTGGCTGTGTCATGGATGTTAATTTTGTTAGATGTGTATTCTTATCTGTGTATTTTTCCTGTTGTATAAGAGATTATATGTATATATGTTATACCTGTACTTGTATATATATTGGCTTATTGGCCTCATGTTGAATACAAGCGATATTCATAACATGGTATCAGAGCGAACCTAGGGTTCTATTTTTCGTCACGTTGTCGCTGGTTCATCTTCCAGCCGCCGCCTCGCTTTGCCATCCCGCCGCTGGTTCCTCTTCGCTTCGTCACCTCTGCTTCATATTCGCTGGTTCATCTTCGCAGCGACGCCTCTGCTTCGTCTTCAATCGAAGGCGGCGTCGGGCAGGATGCGTCTGCTTCGTTTTCCCCGAGCAGCGGTAGCCCTGAGAACCGCCCGTCCGCTCTTGCCGCTGCCGCTTGTCCGATCGTCGACGTTGCTGTTTTCACCGACTGTGGTGCCGCCTCGATCTGTCCGGCGTCGCCTCCATTCGTCGGCGTCGCCTTGAGCCTGAGCCCTGAGATGCCGTTGCCCCGAACCTCAAGCCCGAGCCGCCACCGCCCAAGAGTTGCGTCCTTCATGGTTTTCTTGCCAAGTATGGCACTCTCTCTCAATTTTCTTGTCCTGGTGCTCATGCCCAGAATGATGTGGCTGAACGAAAGTATCATCATCTTCTTGAGACAGCCCGTGTTCTTATGCTTGCTTCTGCTGTTCCACCACACTTCAGAGCTGAGGTTGTTTCTACTATCACTTTCCTGACTAATATTCAGCCTTCTTCTGCTCTTGAGAATCCCAATTTAGCATCTATGTGGCAAGACTCCTGATTATTCTAGTCTTCGCTTCTTTGGGTGTGTGCTATGTTCTTCTTGCACCTCGTGAGTATACCAAGCTGACCGCTCAGTCCGTAGAGTGTGTTTTTCTGGGCTATAACGCCGAGCATAAGGGATATCGTTGTTGGGATCTTGTTGGCCGACGGATGTGGGCTTCTTGGGACGTCACTTTTGATGAGTCTCGTCCTTCTCCTTCCACCACTCCAGCATCTCTTGTCGAGCCCCTTTCTTTCCTGACTTTTTCTGCCACCACCATAGTCACCACACCTCCACTACAACCTTTGGCCTCTCAGGTGCTACCTTCACTGTCGGCATCTCCTTCACTGCCGGCGCCTCCTTCGCCACTGATACCCTCTCCAAAGGCTCCTCCTGGCCTTGTTCCTTCTTATCCTCTCTACTACACTCGTCGTCCGTGGGTTGAGGATTCTTCTGATACGCCATCTTCTTCAGCCTCTACTCCTCCTCGATATGCTCTTCGTGATCGCCAGTCTATTAAGCCTCTTGCGTGCTTTTGTTTAGCTGCTTTTGCTGGACCTATCTCTTATCGTGATGCTGCTGTTCATCAGGATTGGCAGCATGGGATGGCAGAGGAGATTGCTGCCCTTGAGCGTACAGGCACGTGGGATCTTATCCCTCTTCCCACGCATGTTACTCCTATCACATGCAAGTGGGTCTACAAGGTTAAGATCCGCTTTGATGGTTCTCTTAAACGCTACAAGGCTCGTCTCGTGACACGTGGATTTCAGCAGAAGCATGATGATGATTATAATGAGACTTTTGCTCCTGTGGCTTACATGACCACTGTTCCCACTCTTCTTACTGTAGCGTCTGTTCGGGCTGTGGGCCTGTGGCTCACATGATCACTGTTCGTACTCTTCTTACTGTGGCGTCTGTTCGGGCATGGTCCATCTCTCAGCTTGATATCAAGAATGTTTTTCTCAATGATAAGCTGCATGAGGAGGTTTACATGCAGCCACCGCCAGAATATTCTGTTCCTGAGGGCATAAGGGTGGTGTTATCTAAATATTAATTTTATATGTTAATGTGTGGATCTATGGATCAAAGACACATCAACAAATCCTAATTAACCTTAAACTAAATTATTTATTTGTGAGGCTCATTCGTCATGCATACATTATATCAGGTTTGCATTTTAGCATGAATACTAATCCCATTCTCAATTAACTTTAGTTAACATCTAATAATAACTAGCTCAATTATACTCTAATTATGTGGGCCTAACTATCACGCATACAACACCTTAAGCTATGTTGCAAGGAAATTGCTAAGGGCCTAGGATCTACTATTGGATAAAGCATTTCCTAAATTAATTGTCTTGGCTAATCAATAATTAGTATGGGTCCACCTATTATTGGGTGACTACTCAATTTGCTAATCCAAATTATACTCTGATTATTGTGGGCCCTATAAGCGACACTGGTCAGATGCTTACACACATAGAGAACAGAAATAGAGGGGGAACAGAGAGAGCACAGATCAGGAGAATAGGGGAGGCAATTGTCGGCACCAGTGGCGAGCACGGCGCCGGCAGAGGAGGCGAGGACGGTGGCCGGAGGGGCAAAAATGGAACCAGGGAGGGGAGGCGATCCTAAGGCTGGTAGTGTCATGGCATGAGCACCGCCAGGGCAGGCACAAGGCAGTGCGTGGCGGCCGATGCTGGGGAAGAAGGCGACAGCGACGCAAGGAGGGGGAGAGGTATCGCACGCACGGGCACGAGGGGAGATCGCCAGTGCAAGAGAGCCAAGGCGGGCCGGCGACAAGGGTGAAGGGCGACGAGGCGAAGGCGGCGAGGCGAGCTCCACGATGCAACGATGCTGAGGTGAAGGGCGGCCAAAATTAGAAGTTGGGGAAGGAAGAAGGTGATGATATGATGTGGGTGGGAGGAATCGGCCTGGGACTTACCCGGGAAAAAATGGCGACGCCGGTGGCGGGTTTCGTCCGGTCTTGGGGAAGACGACGGTGGCGGCGAGCTCTTGTGGACGAATAATGAAATTGGTTGAGGGGAAAAGAATAGGAGGCTCCGGAACAGAAGGTGATGTGATCAGATTGGGGAGAGCTCACTGACGTGGTGAATGTGGCGGCCGCGAACACCGCAGTTGAAGGAGACGGCGGCGGCGTTCGTGGCAATTCTGTGCGGGAAAGAATAAACGAAGGTGTGGAATGGATAGAGGGAACCGAGGCGCATTCGAAGAGCATGGTGGACATGACCAGTGCTCACCTGAGCGTGCGAACAGGCCAAGCGGCAGCGGCAGCCGGAAACAGAGGAGCTCAAGATCCTCGGCTCGATTCATCTTTGGTGCGTGAGAGGAAATGGAGAGGAGAGTTGGTCAACACGGCTATCTCCTCGGCCGCATTTCAAGAAGGGGGAAGAAGCAACGATTCCTCGCGAGAGACTTGTGTGAGAACCCGAACAATTAAACTAAGCTAAACAACAGTAATCGGTAATTAGTGGTAATTAAAATTCGTTAATCCAGAACCAAATGTAATATCAATTTGATCAGTGTAACTTAAAATCCTTTACAAAAGAATTGCATTACAAGCTTAATTGAACATGAGCTCAACTCAAGATCAAATACATAAGCTTAAGGCATCTCTGAATCATCTTTTGTTACAACCTTGAATGCGTTGCAACCAATCACAGTACATCTTACAAGAATTAACTAATTAAATTGCAATCCAAGTTTTGCATTCATATCGCGAAGCCCTCCTTGAATCTTTGTCCATTTATCGCATTTGTCAAACCCATTTAATCGCCAACCCAACCACCCTCGAGCCAACAAAACACAAGATCGGTATTAGACCGAAGCAATGAAGAGGAGTTAGAGAGAGAGAAGATTGCCGTCAGATTATTTACGAAGGTCATGGAGGCTTCCCAACCACCCTAGGGTAGTGGCACCATCTCGCCTTCTGTGGGCCTCATCACCCGGCAATATTAGAATGGATGCCCACATTTTACCAACTTACCTCCATTAGCGAATATCAGAAAATAGCCTCAAAGCATCCTTGGACCAAAAGGTCCTTAGTCCAAATAGTATCACAAGAGAGCATTGAGGATAAGGGCAAGGGCATAGTGGTCTTTGGCCACCACAAGAGAAGCCACCGAAATACATCCCCGATCGACCATGCTCATCCACAAGCCCCTCATTCTCAAGCACCTCAAGCCGACAACGCCACAAGCAAGCCTGAGCAAAGCTAGCACCAGTAAAGCCAACACCCACACATCCCACTCCATCTCCTCATCAACCGAAGGCAACCAAGAACAAGAAGGCCAAGCTCCACGGCACAACAAGCAACCCACAAGAGTAGATCGTATCACCACCATCCATCACTCCTTTTGCACCCCCAAACCCAAGACCACAGCAGAAGGAGGCGGGGAGGAGAGAAAGAGGAAGGAGAGCAGGGAGTGGTGAGGCCGAAGAACAAGGAGCAAGAGACCCAGGCAAGCTCACCTCACCTTCTTGCTTGCAAAGCACCGGGAGAAGAAGAGCACCAGCCCGAAGCCGGCACTACCACCCTTCCCCCACCCCAGAACCCACAGAAGGTAACCCTAGATATGCATCAGTATCCTCTACTCATTCACACAAGGCCACATCACAGTAGCATCGTAAGCATCACAGAACCATAGCCATATCATCATCCCAACTCAATCATCACAGAGCAATAGGGGGAGGAGTAGAGAAGGAGATTTGGATGATTTTATACCTTAGTAGCCGACCGGGTCTAGCATCCACAGCCGCATCCATCCCCTGCATGAGGAAAGAAAAGAGCAACCAATCGTTAAGAGATCTCAAACAAATGGGAAACTGGAGTTAATCGCAAGTAAAAAGGAGAAAGAGGGGGGGGCCTCGGTTCTTGTACGGCCGGCCGGGGCGGGCAGGCCGGCCGACGCCCTTGGACCGCATGGTCGGCGCGATGGGAAGGAGGACCCAGCCGAGGCGAGTAGTGCCTGTGTGGGCTGGCCTCCGGCGCGTCTGAGGTAGTAGGACCAGTGGCGACGGTAGGGCTTGATAGCCCGGAACTGCTGGACCGAGCCGAGGAGAGGGGAAGGCGAGAGAGGCGGCGTCGAGAAGGAGCAGCCCAGTGGCGGCGGTGGGCAAGGAGCCCGGCGGCGCGGCGAGGCAGTCGAGCCGAGCAGGCGGGAAAGAAGGGAATCGAGAGAGAGCTTAGGGGAGTGGCGCTTGTTAGGGTGGTGGGCCAAGTAGGTGCAGCACGGTGGCCAGAGAGAGGAGGAGGCGAGGCGAGGCGGCGCCGGGTTTGGAGAAGGAGGAAGGGGAATCGGGGGAAGAAGAGAGTTGGGAGGGAGGCAGGGAGATGAGCGGCCGGGTGTGGCGTGTGTTGTGTGCGTGGTGTGTAGTGTGTGTAGTGCGTGTGTGGGTTTAGTGCGTGTGTAGTAGGCCGGGCAAAGTGCGTGTGTTGTGTGCGTTGTGTGCGTGTGTGTTGGTGTGGTGAGAGTGGTGAGAGAGAGAGAGAGAGAGAGAGAGAGAGAGAGAGAGAGAGAGAGAGGTTTAGATTTAGGATTAGGGTTTTAGGTTTAGGTTTAGCTTAATCTCCAGTTGAGTTTAGATTCTTGTTAATCTGTGGTTTGGCTACTAGAATAGATTGTTTATCTTTTACTTGATGGCCGTTAAAATAGTAGTGAGTTTAAACTAACGGGCGACTGTCGGTGAGTGCTAATCTCGATTAGACCGCAAAAACCTTTTAGTAATTAAAATATGCTAACTTGTAGTCGTCGCTAACTTATATATCTATATTATCACCCAAATCAACTACGTATTTACTTATACTATTATTCGTTGCCGATCTTCTACTGATGCTTAAGCAAAACCGAGAGCGGTGACGAGAACTTAGTGGCGCCAACTTTTCTTACTTCTACGAAGGCAAGCGATCCTCTTGAACATTAATGTAGTTACTTTAAAAATATACCCTATCTTGCACTATATATATATATATGTATTGCATTAAAATGGTTTTCCAAAAACTAAAGAAAATGATTGAGACAAGATAAGATGATTAAGAAAGAATGAGAATTACTAGGAGGGTAAAGGGGCCCAGGTGAAAGCGATGATGATGTTGAGGTAAGAGGTGGGCCCTTTTTACATATGGCTATAATATAAGGACCAACAAACTCTTGCTCGTCGGATCGTAATTCAGTGCCAACCATTTTCCGTTTAGGCGGGGAGAAAATGCTACCTTGTTACGTGACTATGCTCTCCACATCGGGTATGTAATAGGTGTGTGTGAGTGATATGGAGGAACCCGAGGACCGGTGGGGATAGTCCGGAGTGGGGATCCAAGGCGCTATATGCGCTAAGGTGGAGTGTTGAGTGCGGGATGAAGGCGCTCAACCAACCTCACCGAACTCGGTGAATGATGAGGTCGTGGCGTGATCTAATCTGCCTGGCGGAAGGTGATGGGTGGAGAAATTAATCACGTAACACGGAAAGCGTTACGTATTCGATCTCGAACCCGCATCTAAGGCAATGCGGTGGACCTGTTCACGGAGAGTTCGAATAGCTATGGGTAAAGTGGTACAAAGCTGCTTGTGATGCTAAACTAAATCATGAATTCATGCCAGTCTCCAGGATTGGAGTCTACGGGAACCACAGGGGGTCTTTTGTCTCTCCGAGTGACTAGTAGAGTTTTTTTTTTAGTATTAAAATTTGCCACCTTTTGTCGAGATTTATTTTCTAAAGTGAGATAGTTTAGAAATTGTGATAATGAGTAGAAATAGTGCATCCTGTGCATCTTTTGCTACTAATGCTTGCTGAGTACATTCATTTGTACTCAACCTTGTTAGTATTCTCCTTTGTAGACCTTAGTCCGGCCGGGAATTATTCCGAGTGGGACGGAGGGCATGCAGGTACCGAAGAGGCAGCGTGAGGCAAGAGCATCGACTACGAAGACCAGGGTGAGATGGGCAATTGATTCAACAAGCGAGGCGAGTAAAGGTCGAGGGGCGGAAAGGCCGCAAAGGGACTTGGTCCCATGGTTGCGGTGTAAAGTACTTTGTAAGAACCATAGCCTCGCGTGGCTAAGCGGAATAAAAGTACGTTTCTATCTTATTGTTTGCTGCGTAACTCGGCAAAGGCTTACTATTCGTTGGAGCGGTGTTCTCGAGCAAACGAATAGTAATCCGTGTGCCTAAGTGTTATTACCCCTGGGGTAATGACACGGGGCGTTACAACTTGGCGGCGAGATGGGCGAGCACCGCGAGCGGCTATTGCTGTGCATAGGCGACAGTGTGGGCGCGAGGTGACGATGCGACACGGTGACAGCGGGTCTCACACGTGCGGTGTCGAGGCAAGGACGGCGACGATGCCAATAGCATTATGGCTACAGGGGCGGCGACGTGGGCGGCATGGCTGCAGGCGGTGGTGCGCGGTGCGGTCGGCGCGTGGAGGAGGACGACGCAGAGGCCGGGAGGAGGGAGAAATGCTGGGCGGGCCACACAACACTAGGCCGGGAGGAGGGATAGGAGAAGTTGGCTGGCCCGGGAGTGAAATAAAAGAAAAAGGAAAGGAGGGGATAGGAGAAGTGGACTGGCCTGGGAGAGAAAGAAAAGAAAAAGGAAACGAAAATGACGAAATGGGCCGGGCCGGGCCGGCTTCATTTTGGTCCATCAGGATTTTTTAGGTTTTTATTTTCCTTTCTATTTCCTTTTCTTTTTATATGCCGATTTCAATTCAACTCTTGGTTTGCCCATTTAAATTCAGATTTCATTTTTTTTCTTTCAAATTTCATCATTTTAATTTTGGTTTGTATTTTGTTAATTGTTTTCTTGAAATTCAAAACTCGACAGAGTTTCAGATAAAATCTAGGAAATTTGAATAACTAATAATGTTATGGGTTTTGCTAGTTTTAAATTGCCTGAAATTTTCTTAAGTTTAAATCACTTGTTGTGACCATTGGATTTGTGTAGAGATTGGTGTGTCATATGATTGGATATTGATCCAATGTATGTCATATGATTGGATATTGATCCAATTGTCACAACAAGTGACTTAAACTTAAGAAAATTTCAGACAACTTATGAATAGACAGTCCCTAATGTTATTCCTCTTCAGCAACAATCTCACCTTGCTCAACTCCGTCGGAATGGTTCCTGTAAGCGAGTTGTTCTGCACCTGGAAGGATATCAACTCCGGCCAGCTCGAGAACAGTAACGGTGCATCTCGCCAGTGAGGATGCGGTCTGCAATCTCGAACTCACACATTTTCCGCATCCTGGAGAACGTCGGCGGCAAGCGACCGGAGAGATGGTTGATAGACAGCTCCAGATAATTTAGACTGCTAAGGTTGCCCAGCTGCAGCGGCACGGTAGAAAGCAAGCCGACGCTCTTTATGTCGAGCCGCTGCAGCATCTGGAACCGGCCAAGAACCAGCGGGATCGGCCCACCGAGAGGGTTGCTGCCGAGTTCAAGAACTCTCAACTGGGACATCGAGCTGAGGAACTCTGGACCGCCTCCTGTCAAATTGTTGTCAGCCTCGCGAATGACGGCGGTATCCGCCCGGAGAATGCGCTGATGGACAACTTGAGGTACATCTGGTTCAGGAGCTTCTCGGGCAACGAGTCCGGTATTGGCCCGGAGAGAGCATTCTGCGACATGTCGTTGTAGGTGACATTGTCACACTTGAGGACGAACTCCAGGAAACTGCCATCGAGGAAGTTGAGGGAGAGCGAGAGGAACCTGACAGTAGGCATCGGCGAGAACCTGCGGTTGTTCGGGTTGGTCAGGTAGTTGGACCCTAGGTCGAAATGCCAATCTTGGGGAGTTTACTCAGCTGGTGCGTGATGGGTCGTAAATAATGCACAGAAAAAAGGAACGGTGACACGAATTTTACGTAAAAAATCTTTTCAGGAAAAACTACGGATGTACGAAGTCAATATCACTATACGAGAAGATGTTGACAATAAAGCTCTTTTTTTCTTCCGTATAGAGTACACATATATATTTATAGTGGTACATGAAAGACTTTATGTACGAGTAGAACTGTGAGTTGGAATAGGAAACAAAATATGTGTCTCACTCAATCGATTCGTATCACACTCAAACTCAACAATCTTCACATTAAGACGAATTCCTCCTGTAGTCAAAACAAAAGATGATCTCTTCGAAATAGAATAGCATGAACACCTCGTGCGTCGAACGTCCATAGGATTACTGAATGATATCAACTAAATTTGAGAAAAGTTCAAACTTAGCAGTAGGAACTGACTTTGTCATCATATCAGCTGGATTATCATGAGTACTTACTCCATACATTCTTATTTACTTCACATTTTTTACTTTTCACAGTCTTCGAGATGCGGCTTTGACTATTACTTTTTATAACTTTATATTAATATATATTAATAAAGTTATAATACTGTGAAAGTATTTTTAATGACAAATCTAACAATATAATTTTCATATAGCCAATCTATATAGTTTTAAATATATTGGCGATCAAACTTTAAAAAGTTTGACGGCATGAATTCTAGGAAATCAAGTAAAAAAGAGCGGAGGGAGTATCTTGCTGACTTTAATGTCACCTTGAGTAATGACACCTCGAATGTAATGATATCTGATATCAATGTGTTTCGTTCTCTTATGAAATATCTGATCCTTCGTAAGGCTAATATCACTTCGATTGTCATAGAATATTGTAGTGCAAAACGTATTTTCACAAAGCTCAGTAAATAAACATTTTAACCAAACAGGTTCTTTGCAAGCTTTAGAAATAGCTATATATTCGGTTTTTGTAGTGGACAAAGTAACAATAGCTTGACTAGTAAGAGATCTTCTCTTATCCAAATCTTTAGTAAAATTTGAGTCTACATAACCAACGATTCCATATTTAGTCTTCTCAAACTGTAAACAAGCATCAGATGTGCCCCGCAAGTATATGAAAATCCATTAAACTGCTTTTCAATACCCTTTGCCAGGATTAATCATGTATTTACTAATAACACTCAAGTCGTCGTTTTTGTTTCTATCCGACAACCGGTCGCCAGCCTCTTCACCCGATCTTCTAATTCCGGTGAGTTCCTTTGACCGGAAACGCGTCATCTTGAGCCCTATGCTATTCTCATCTAATCCCCTACCTCCTCTTGGGTTCCTTGCCGCCGAGCCGCCGCCGCCGTGGTTCTTCCCCGTCTCTGGACATCGTCGAATTGATGTTGTTCAGGTCAACTTCCTATCGTTCCGAGTTCATCTCTGTGATCATTGCTTCTTCGCTGAACCGGTGCTCATCTCTAATCTCTTCGGGCGCCACTCCTTCATTGATGTCGCCGCAGCCGTGGAGCTCTTCGCCGCCCAAGTCACCGCCGCCGGCGAGCCCTTGCTATCCTTGCCGAGACACCACATCCAGAAGCATCCTTGTACTTCCTGGAATCCGTTTTGTCACTTCACCGCCGCTTTCTCGCCGCCGGTTGCCCTCGCCATTGCCATCATAGTCGCCGGCCAACTTCTGCTCTCTTGGGTTGCCTCTGTGCCAACGTGGCGTGCCACCTCCCCTTCCACATCAGAGCCACCTCATCCTCTTTTCTTGTGTGGCATCCAGTCAGCATCCAGGTCTGTGCCATGTGGCATACCCAAACTCCACCCGATACAAAAGGGTCCATGGATCCAGTTCACCATGCACCAAGTCATTGACCAGTGGGTCCCACCCGTCAGATTTGTTTTCAGCCGAAATTCCCTTGCTGACGTCAGCTGATGCAATAATTATCTTTTCCTTCAGAAAAGTAATTCCAGTAAATCCATAAATCTGATTTTCAGTATTTTATGTGATTTCAATCTTCCAGAGCTCATATCTTTTGCAACCGAACTCTGATTGAGTCCATTCAAATTCCTAAATTCATCTAAATTTGAGATCTATTTACCTGAGATTTTTATTTAATTTTTGGAGTTTGTTTTCTCTCTGTTATTTATTTATTTGGTTTATTTGCGAGTAGACGTCGATACTTTGGGAAGCTTTGAGCAAGGAGTATGTCACATCCCCAAATTAATAAAGAGGTTTATTATGCATCTCATAAGCATGCATCATGATTTGAAACTTTTTATTTACATATTGTACTTGGAAAATCTCAAAATACATATGAAACATACACTTTAATTTGAACTCCAAACTAAAAACTGAAATAAATGCTACTAAGGATCCTCTGGAAATAATTTATTCAAATACTATATGAATTATCATGGATTAATATAATTGTTCCCAAATTTTTGGGACTGGTTTGAACCACAAGAAAATTCAAACACCATTAAAATACCTAGCCTAAGTTTGAATTTATATATTACAAAATATATTATGAACAGTAGGGTTTAATAATTGTTATGGACACTAGGCTATCCCAGAAACCCCTACAAATTATTTCATGATTTTAGGAAATTTATTTCTAATTTTAAGCACCTGGTCAAAGTAGAGGAGTTAATTTAAATCCTGGTCAAAACCCTGGACCCAAACCAGCCGCACTATTCCCCGGGCTCGAGTCCGACTCGGCGAGCCGACTCAGCCCGACCGCCTAAATGCACCGACGCATGCGGACCCTTGGATCTGAGATCGACGATCCAGATCTCGCCACTGCTGGGCAGTTCAAAACAGCGCGTAACGATCTCATCCACCCGATCCTGATCTAACGGACGGCATTCAGCCATGTAGCGATGACTTACCTCAGCACCTTGAGTCGCTGTCGCCGCAGGCCCGCCTGTCAGGTCTTTCTTCCTCCTTGGGCAGGCGCTCCACAGAACACGCTCGCCACGCGGCCGCGTCGCCCTGTTCCAGCCCGTTGGTGCTCCGTCAGTGCCGTGAGTTGCCGCCCCATGCAACCATTCCTGGAGACTCTCCACTTCACGCCGCCTCTACTCCGTCCTTTTCCCGGGCATAATACCCCCTCCACACCTCTTTTCCCACTCACTTCTTCTCTCGGCCGTTGAGAAGAAGGAAGCTTTCCTCCGCTCTCTACGCTGGTAAGTTCAACCGCGTGATTCCTATCGTCTCTATGGTCGATGCCATCTCCATTTTTGCTAAGCTCAACTCCTTTGGTTGGTTGTAGCTCCCAATCCGCCTCGGTGCCATTGGAAGCTCCAGAACACGCTCCGGAGGACACCCTTGTGTCATCTTCGTCTCCGGTGAGATCCTTCCCATTTCTTGCGCGTCATTTCGTGTGCTAGATTGCAAGGAGTAAAACCCCTCAACTTATTTGTCGGATAATGCACAGGAACTCTGTGATTTCTGGTTTTCAAATTCACGGCCGTGAGAGCTCGTCTTCTTCCCCGACGACGGCACTGTGAGTTTCCCGTCGAATCAACCCTCTGGGACCGTCTCATGGATGTCCTGGTTCTGTTCCCACCTCACAATGGTCTTCTTTATCTCCAGAACGTTCCCGCCGCGGTGACCTCCTCCTCGCCGCCGCTGGTTTTTGCCGCCGGAGCTGAAGACGAAGACCCTTGGTCCCCGTGCCTCTCCCTCAGCGTTACTTGAACCCCAGGAGTCTGGATCCAGCACCCATTTGCCTCGGAGTAGTTTCTGCCTTGAGATCTCTCGGCACCGTATTCACCTCCTCCGCTCGACTCCGCCGCCGGCGCGCCACCGTGCCTCTTCTCCGGCAAAATCACCACCGGAAGGTAGCCCTTGCTATTGCCTTTCCGTTTTGACTAGTTCTTTGCACTCTCCAACCTCCCTTCGCCGCCGAGGCGAGCACGGCAACGCCGCGGCCGCGCCGTTCCTGTTGTCGGATGGTTACGGCCGAAAACAGTGAGTTTTGTCGAATTAATTAGCGCTAATAGTTGTAGTTAATTAGTCCTGAGTCTATGACTTGTGGGCCCTAGTGTAGTTTAAGTGGATGCGTAGTTTGTAAACTACGTTTTCGCTAAAAGGAAAACGTATCCCTAGCATGCTTAGAACTGGTGTACGTTTTAGTGTTCTGAAAACGCATTCTTGGAAATACGCCTTTGGTTCTTTTCGGCCGAGGCCAAGCCCACGTTGACTAGGTCAAGGCTTTGCCCCCGGTCCCACCCGTCAGTGGCTGTGGCTAGGTTAGCATTCGGTAGAAAAATCTTTAAGGCTTTATGAAATTCGAAATCTATTAATTTACACACTGAAAATTGGCATTAACTTCTAAAATGCATAACTAAATCTTTTTAACTCCAAAATGAGTAAAACCACTTCTGATAATTTTCATATTTAATGAACTTTATATTAAAATTGGTTTCAAACATGTCTCTATAACAGAGAGCATTATTTTGGAAAATGAGCCATTAACACTATTATTTTTACAATAGAAAAATGGTGATAACTTCAAAAACTCATAAGTAATTCTTGGAAACTCCAAAAACAGTGAAATCAGTTTTGATAATTTCTATTTAAAATGAACTTAATTATAAAAGTGGTTTCAAACTTACTTCTGTCCCAAAAACTATAGTTTGGGGAAAATGATCCTAAAGGGTATTATTTTTACACTATTAATGCTGATAACTTTAGAAATCTATAACTAAATCATGAAAACTCCAATTGAAGCACACTCAACTGTTTTGAACTTGTAATAATATTGCCTATTTATCCATGTAATCCATGTACTCACCACTGCTCTACAAAATTTCACCTCATAATTAAATTGCATAAATGGAGGCATATTGGAATCTGAAATTCAAACCACCATAACTTTCATATACTAAATCAAAAGGAAATAATTCTTTCACCAAAAATCATCTAAAATCATGACTTAGCTACTGTAGAAAAATCATGCATTTTTGAGCATCTTGACTTTTGGAGCATTTCTCGATGTTTATTCGGTATTGTATTTATATAGATTCCGAGCTCATTGATATTGACTCTTATGCTACTGAGGGAGAGCAATTAGCCTACCAGCAAGGCAAGCATCCTTTGAACTTTCTTTTTGCATCATATTTGATCCCAGTTTTGTTAGGATAGATGCAATGATAATTGCTTGCATGCTATTTTGATATTGTCGCAATTTTTGTGATGAGTAGTTAGACACATCCTATATTCTTGTCGTTGTGGCTATCCATGAATTATTCCTGTACTGAAATGCTTAAGATAGGATGTATGAATTTATATTGTTCGAGTTTGCTTAGCCATGCAAGTCTAGAACCGGTAGTTGATTGTCGGGAATAACCCGACAATTATGGGACAAACACAACTCTCATTATATACTTTTATTTCAGATCTTTGTATCTGTTTTATAAGTTAAATTCTGTCATTTTAAATGAGCTTTTGGTCTGGACAAGTGTTGGTTATTGATGGTGCTTTGTGCACGAGCTTTGGGTAAGTGGTCGACTTGTCTGGACAATTAAGGACCGAACTTTGGTAACGTCGTTGATTCAAGTACACTCGTGCTATCACACGCGATATATGAGTGTTGTATGGTTAAGTAGGGGGAAGGTTCTGTTGTGATAAGTCTCACGGTGGTGAAATTGTAAGGGCACAGGACCGAGAAATCCTGTGTTCCTTTTGGGCCGATAGGATGGAGACGTTAACATCTTGTGTTTCCTAGGAGCCCTGGGTTGAGGGACTTAACTAATGGGATCTTCTTGCTAAAAATGACCATATCTTGATTTACCCGGCCGGCATACCATAGGAAGTATGCTATATTCGGAGGCATCTGGAGGCTTACGGGCTAATCAAGTCGTGTGGGTAAAGTAGTACACCCCTGCAGGGTATAAATTTATTCGAATAGCCGTGTCCACGGTTATGGACAACCGCTTGAGTTTAGGAGTTACTATTGTTAGACTTGGAAATTAAAAATTGGTTAACTTGGTATTGTCATGAACGAGATATTCATGTTTGTTGTTGTATCAAAGTGGACCGCCACTTTGTTTTTGGTATGATTCATTTATTATTGAATTTATCACTTGTTCACATGCTTTACTTCTACTTCAAATCTGATTTTGAAATGGCACTTGAAAAACTAGTATGTGTAGGTTGTTCAGTATTGCGTCGTTTTCGCAAAATTAAACCAATATGAGCCTTCCCTTGAATGACCTTATGCATAACTATTTTTTATTTGTGTAAGACTTGCGAGTACTCTTTTGTACTCGGCGGATGTTTCTTGGCTTTTACAGGTGAGGAAGATAATGAGACCGACGAGCTTGTCGGTGTCGATTTAGGCGACACTGATGAGTAGTATGCTATCTTTTAACTCCCAGTCGGTTGCCGATGGGTTATGAGGCATATCACTGATGGCACTTTGGTTTTCTTACTTGCTTCTGCTGATACTTTATAAACTTGTTTTATTTGGCCGGTCGGCCAATTGTATTAGTTGTAAACTTGGATCTTTGTTGTATGCCTTTTGTACTATTTATGTATGAATGTTGTATGGATGTGATCAACGTTGAATGAGAGTATGGTTATATTGGTAGCTGATCTTGGGAGCCAATATAAGTCATACTCGCTGATCATGGCTTCCCATTTAACCCACTAAGTGTAGGGCTTGACTTGTTGAAGAACCGACAATCATGTAGTGCTCGCAGAGGAGCGGCGCATGATCGTCGGGGCTCTAGTTTTTAGTCAAGCCTCTCATTTAGGTTGAGTTAAGTTGGAATCCATTTACCGGTGATCCAGAGTTATGTCTTTAAGACCATGCTTAGTCTCGGTCTTACGAAGATAATCCGGGTCCCCACAGAGTAGCCTACCAAGATCAAGATCAATCCCAGGATTTATTCCCAGGCAAGTCGTGGTCCTTTGATCATATTGAACCTATGATTTTAAAAGTATATTATTTTATACAATTGCATGCTATCTTTATATAAATGGTTTTGGGATTAGTTATAATCTATTGTCATTATGCCTCTATTGATTATTCGAATGTCATGAATCCTTTGTCGCCTTAGAATGGGTAATTTTAGTTGGATATATTTGTATTACCAACATGGGTATCGTACAAGGTGCTTAGTTTAGTTAGTTACGGTGGGTTTGACATCACATATGTCATAATAATTAATTTTGACTTAATGAAATATGGAACCGTGGTGGTGAGCCACTCTTGTTAAAATTTGTGTACCATGACGGGGTTTGTCATTGGTTTTAGTTGAACAAAATGGTTTTTGCTCGGGCGAGTGGTTGGTGGATAGTGGGGATGTGGATTGAACATGTTGTGGGTTTGTGGTAGTCTCGCCTGAGTAACTTGTCAAGGACTTAATCTTGTGCACCATTGAACTGGGCCGTAACCATACAACCACATGCCTGATGGGACGGGCCTGGCTGACTAATTAGCAATGTCTTAATTTCGGTTTTGTCATGTGAAGTGTGAGTTATGGGAAACGTATCCTCACGGTGGCGCAAGAGGGGGCCCCTATCTGGTCAGAAATACATTCACTGTTGAAACCTTAGCGGGCAGAACTGGGTTGAGAAGGAGCTTTGTAAAAGCCTTGTGATGATCACTTAGTCGCACGCCTACGAAAGCGTGAAATGCCTGACATTATAAGTTGATCTATCTCTTGTGGGTCAAGCTGTACAACATCTGCAGAGTGTAAAACTATTCGAATAGCCGTGTCCGCGGTTATGGACGTGCTCGGGGATTTCACACGGGAGATAGAGTTTCTTCAAAAATGTGTCGGAGTGTGGATGGGAAGTTCACTTGATGAATATAATGTTCGTTTGGTGAATAGGTAATTCACTTGGTGGGTTGTATCGATTGGTGAATGGGGAATTCACTTGTCATTGGTTTGGTTGGGAGTGAATGGGAAGTTCACTGGTTGTTTCAAAGGAATTGTTTAACTACTTATTATTGTTTTCAATACAACATTTCAATCTATTTATTGTATTTGTCGTAAACACTGCTTTATGCAAAAGAGCCATACAGCTAACATTTGTTCAAGCCCTGCATGAATACTATTTGCATACATTTCCCTACGGCTTGCTGAGTACATTCAAAGTACTCATGGCTTTGCGCCCTGTGTTGCTTAATCTCCACAGAAGAACCAGGGAACTCCGAGTTCTACCAGGAGGAGTACCATGAAGGTTTTGTGGAATAGGATACGTTCTCCACTCGATTGCCTGTGGGCATGTTGATTGGCCAATTGAAGAGCTTCGTTTCGCTACAAGAGTTTATTTGTTTCTTTAGCCCTGCGTGGCAAGTTAAGTAAATGTTGACCATAAGGTCCAGTTATTATTATTATTTGATACTTTGAGATCTTTTTAGTTAAATCAAATAAATGGATGGTATTTCATCACTGTTTCCTGTGTGAGCTAGCTACTGATCTGGGACTAGTTCAGAATGCACAGAGGGTTTCTGAGATGTATTTTCGGGTCCCGACAGAGATGGTATCGGAGCCATATCGATTGTAGAACGCAACCTTAGTTAGCATGGTCGTTTTAGCTAAAAGCTTCAAAATTTATTTTCTAAATCAAATCAACTTAACTTGACTTGAGTAGTTGTTCTTTTCTCATCTCTTCTGGTTCTATTGTCATCTCATTCTATTCTATTCTTATCCTACTCTATTTCTTTTTCTCATCTTGTGCCAAAGATCTTATCTCTTGCCTTTGCTGAATGTTGTTTTATAATCTTAAATTGACTCTCTCGCCTCATAAATTTCTCTAGTCCGGAAGAAGAAGTAAAATCACCAGCAATCGTCAAGAGTATCTTCGTCACTTCGTTCCAGTTGAGTTTGAAGAGTCTTTGTTCTCTAGTCCAGTGTAGAAGCCATCAAATTAGAGTCTTTAGTAGCGCTTTTAGATCGTTGTTACAATAGGTCTTTATTTGGGTTGTGTGTAAGTAGGAGCTGCAGTTTTGCTGTCAAGCATTATGTTGCAGTCACACTAAGGCTTTAATTCGAAGAGTTTAATTGTGCTTTCATAGCGCTTCAGCTATGTCTTCTTGTCTTTGCCTTTGGGTATAATCTGTTCCCCTAATTAGGCTATTCCCATCTACTCTATCTTGTCTATCTCATCTATTGTGCTATTCTCTCTCATCTACATTGCTTTTCTATCTTATCTACTAAACCCGTGGAGGATTAACGCAGATGGTTGATACTCGCAATACTTCGAGCCGTACTCAGTTAGAGGATGTCAATGCCAATGCCAATGTCAATGCAAGTGACCAGTCACCAGCCCCTGGAGCCGCAGAGCCAAACATGGCACAACTTCTAGCAGCTCAGACGCAATTCATGAGTGCAATGATGTAGAACATGAACGCCATGACGACGCACAGCAAAGTCAGACCGCCGCTGCAATAGTCAACTTGTTGAACCAAAACAGTCAGAATAGTCCGAATAATCAGCGGCACTGTTCATTGCGATTCGTCAACATTCAAGCTATCAGAGTTTATAAGGACTCGTCCGCCTACGTTTTCTCATTCATCAGAACCTTTGGACGCAGAAGATTGGCTTCGTTCAGTGGAGAAAAAGCTCGCCATTGCTCAATGCAATGATCGTGAGAAAGTTCTTTATGCTTCACATCAATTGGAAGATACAACCGCAGAATGGTGGGAAAACTACACCGCAGCTCATGGTGATCCCCACGCTATCACTTGGGAGGAATTTTCAACAACTTTTCGTCAAGCTCATGTCCCTGATGGTATAGTGAAAATGAAGAAGAATGAATTTCGCGAACTACAGCAAGGAAACATGTCCTTGGGTGAATATCTCAACAAATTCACTCAACTTTCTCGTTATGCTCCAGAAGATGTTGCTACGGATAATGCACGTCAGAAGCGATTCAAGCATGGACTCAACCCCACTTTGAAAGTGCAAGTGGTTGGAAACGATTATGTGGATTTTCAGCATATGGTTGATAAAACCGTACTCATAGAAGATTCTCGACGTGAGTTGGATGAATCTCGCAAAAGGAAGATGAAACAACACGGAGTTCATCAGAATCAGCTCCAGAGAGCCAGAACCAATGCTCAGCAGCCTTTTCGTACCAATAATTCATCTACCGAATTCAGGACCCCGGCACCAGTGTCTCATGCAGGAAACACAGGGATTCTCAATGTCAACAACAACAACAATAATCAACCCCAGGGGAACCCCAACCATGGCGCAGGAGTTACTTGTTTCAATTGTCACCAGACAGGTCATTATGCTAACAAGTGTCCGCAGAAGCAAGGGCCGACACCAATTCCTTTCAATTTGGGACCTACACCAGCCAGGACTTCTTTGCCGTGAGTAGGAAGAGGAATGCCTCAGACTCTGAATCAAGCCACCAGGACCTGCGTGGCAAGTTAAGTAAATGTTGACCATAAGGTCGAGTTATTATTATTATTTGATACTTTGAGATCTTTTTAGTTAAATCGAATAAATGGATGGTATTTCATCACTGTTTCCTGTGTGAGCTAGCTATTGATTTGAGACTAATTCAGAATACACAGAGGGTTCCTGAGATGTATTTTCGGGTCCCGACAAATGTACAAGAGATGCTACCTCTAATGAAAATGAAGTCAAAAAGCTTGACGATCGCTTGGTAGATAAAAATTCTTACCTACGACCAATATAAGATACTAGTCTTAAGTATTGTTTATTAACTGTCATTACTCTTTTTTACAGAGCAAGCAACAGAAATAAAACAACTCCAGGAGATGTAGACCCGTAGTTAGGAGGAAACGAAGGCAGCCAAAGTCAACCTTCAAGACAATGTTTCCCTCCGGAACAACGTGCTTGGAGGAGTACGTGCTGAGGAGGTTACTCCTCTTGAAGACACCCTGGTCAGACATACGAGCTGCGTTGGTCAACAAGTCGAAAATCTCCAGGAGTTGATTACTACTATGAAGACTAACCAGGCTGACTCATTGAGGCGAGCGGTCGAAAATACAGTAAGTTTTGCTTTGACAAAACTTAAAGCCCATGACCGCAGCCTTAACCTTCTTCCAGTCGAGGCTAATTTCGACTGCCCTGAAGCAGAAGCCCAAAGACTGATCGAAGAAGTGCAGTCAACGTGAAAAAAGGTCGTGGAGGATATGCAACTTGGATTTCCTTCCAAGTATATGTAACGGAAAAAATAATGCTTTATTTTGTATATGTATACGGCTTATTTTTTTTCCTGCAAATTGTCTTTTTTAGTAGTTAGTAACTCATAAGACAAAGTAAAAAAATGAGAATTGAAAGTTAAGACTTAGAATTAAAGTCATGATTATAGCTTTATCCTAGCCCCCGACTGTTTGCTTAGCTGAAGTAATTGTACTAATGAAACAGTTGAAAAAGAGCATGCTTTAAAAAAAATTCGACCACATTTTATCGAACTCGATTTTCTTGTGTTGGTAGCAAGAGTTAGGAATAGATCGATGCTAGGAAGTTCTTTCTAGTGGGCAAGACCACATGTAGAGAGGAATGACTTCGACTAGTTGATGTTACCGTCCTCCGACCAGTGTAAGAAAAATCAAGTGTTTAAAGGTGTTCGAAAGAATATGAAAGCTTTTGCTCAATAGGCAATTTCTTAACACAATATAGATTGAAGAAACCATAAACTTTACTGAGAGTATAAGAATTTACACATAGAGCTTATGTAATTGGTTGATGTTCCATTAATTAGAGAGAACTATACCATCTTCCATTGCTAGTCTTACTGAGCCTGGTCGCGTGACTTCAACCACTCTGTAAGGACCTTCCCACCTGGTGGAAAGTTTGTTCTGATTAGACTGGTTTGAATCTTTTTCAAAACCAAGTCACCTACAACAAGGCTGCGAGGTTAGACTTTACGATCGTAGTATTTGCGTAGGACTTGTTGGTAGACTGCCAAACGAATTAAGACCTGGTTCCTCTTTTCTTCAAGTAGATTGATATCGTCAGCCCGAAGTTGTTCTTGGTCGAGGTTGTTAAAATTTTTGACCCTTGTAGATGGGATTTTTCGTTCTGGTGGAAGCATAGCTTCATCACCAAAAACTAGGAAAAAGGGCGTTTCGCCTGTAGCCCGACTAGCGATCATGCAAATTGCTCATAGTACTGAGGGTAATTCTTTTACCCAAGCCCTTGAGCACTTTATAAGCTGGTTGAAAACTCGAGTTTTAATTTCCTGCATAATTTGGCTGTTTGCCCTTTTGACTGCCCTATTACTCTGTGGATAGGCAACAGAGGCATAGCATAACTTAGTACATAATTCTTCGCAAAATTATTAGAATTTTGCACTAAAAAATTGAGTACCATTATCAGTTATGATCCTACTTGGAACACCAAATCGAGTTATCACACTTTATGTCATGAATTTCTTGGTTGCTTTTGTTGTTATCCCAATAACAGGTTCGGTTTCAATCCATTTTTTGAACGTATCAATAGTCACAAAAAGGAATTCAAAGCCCTCTAGTGCCTTTGGGAATAGTCCAAGGATATCTACACCCTAGGTTGCAAATGGTCAAGAAAGAGGTATTGTATATAATGCTTGAGCCGGTTGGTGTGTTTGTCTGCTTTGAAACTAGCATTGCACACACTTTTTAACGAGATCTTTGGCATCATAGAGGGCTGTTGGACAGCAAAAGCCTTGTCAAAAAACCTTTCTGACCAGCGTTTTGTAAGAAGTATGAGTTCCACAAATACCTCTGTGTAATTTTGTAAGGAGTTCTAATCCTTCTTTCTGCGGTATGCATCGCATAAGTACCCCTTGAGTGCCTCGTTTATGGAGGATTCTTCGACCAAAATATTCATTTTGGCCTTACGGGATAAACGATCAGTCTTAAGATCGTCATCGGGTGTGGTACTCTTCTGAAGATATTCATAGATGGGATTCATTCATGTGTCTTTGTATTCTACGGAGGCTATCTCACTTGGAGTAGTTTCTGGTTTTTCGACTAGAGACGGCTTCTGGAGCTGTTCCAAGAAGACTCCTTGTGGGATGGAGGATCGGGAAGAAGCTATTCGATCTAGCTGGTCAGCGAGGAAATTATCATTTCAAGGGATATATTGTACCTCCAAACCGAAAAAATGCTTTTCAGGCTTTTTGACTTCCGACAAGTAGTTCCCCATATTCGAATTAGAGCATTAGTACTCTTTTCCAACCTGATTCACGACTAACTGATAATTACCTTTCATGAGTAGTCGTCGAATCCCAAGTGCGTTCGCTGCTCGGATGCTAGCTAGTAAACCTTCGTATTTTGTCACATTGTTAGTACCAGGAAAGTTTAATTGAATAGCATATTTGACGGTTTCTCCGATAGGAGATACTAAGATCACCCTAGCCCTGGAGCCACTTTGTGTTTGTGACCCATCAAAATACATTGTCCACTGGTTGTGGGATTCGTACTGGGGTCCCCAAACTAGTTCAGGATTTGTCCATTCGGTGACAAAGTCTGCCAAGATCTGGGATTTAATGGCCGTTCGGGACACGAATATTCGGGACATTTTAATGGCCATGCGCCATGCTGCTTCCCTATTCTAGAGGACCTCTCCTAAGAAAAACTCAGACAACACGGTTAACTTGTGCACTTGGAAATGAATAATGCATCAGTTTCCATGAAGACATGAGGAGGACATATACATATTTTTGGACCTGAGGGTAATGCTCCTTAGGCTCATGCAAAATTTCACTCATGTAGAAAACTGGTCGTCGAATGTTCTCATGTTCAGCGACCTGTACTGCGCTTACTACTTGTGGCGTAGCAGCTAGATACAACATGAGTGCTTTGCCTAGCTTCAAAGAAACCAATACTAGAGCACTCGTAAGATATCTATTGACATCCTTGAAGACTTTGTTTGTCCCCCTCAGACCAATTGAAACCTTCATGTTTTCTAAGAAGTTTAAAGAAAGGAAGTTATTTTTCTCCTAGTCGTGCGATGAAACGACTTAAAGCTACCATACATCCCGTGAGTTTTTGAACTTCTTTCTCTCTGGTCGGAGGGCGTATTTGTTCAATTGGCACTATCTTTTCAGGATTTGTTTCGGTTCCGCGAGTAGAAACAAGGAATCCAAGTAACTTTCCTAAAAAGACTTCGAACACATACTCTCAGGATTAAGTTTCAACTGATGTTTTTTGAGGTTGTTGAATGTTTCTTGCAAGTCAGAAATATGATTGAAACGTTGTATACTTTTTAAGACCATGTCATCAATATAGGCTTCTAAATTTCGGCATAGTTGAGAAAGAAAGGTCTTTTGCATCAAGTGTTGGAAGGAACCGCCATCATTTTTTTAAGCCAAATGGCATTTTTGCATAACAAAATATTCCAAATGGAGTAATAAATGCGGTTTTCTCTTCATCATGTAAACACATACTAATATGATAGTAACTAGAATATGCATATAGAAAACTCAACATTTCACAACCAGCAGTAGAATCAATAAATTAATCAATACAAGTGTCGTAGTGAGAAGACTAGACAGTAGAAAGAGGGGACCCTTAGCGTCTAAGAGAGGCCGAAGGGTCCTCGGAAAAGGGTCTCGGTTGCTGGGAAGTAAATATGTGTATATTACCCAAAAATTGTTCCTTGAATATTACATGGGGGAGGGGCTATTTATAGCCTCCCTGTCAGGCACCTGAGTTTACATTGATACCCCTAAGAAAGTACTGCAGCCGTAGGGGCTTTTACGCGCCCTACGCATAGCCTTCGACGCACAACGGATCTTCCTGGACTTAGTCTATTTGGGGAGTACACCCGGTCCACCAGTTCTGTTACTCTTGTGCCCCCGAAGAGATAGCCCTGTGAGGCCCTTCCCACGATGTTAGAAGGATCAGCCCGGTCGTGGTTACTCAACCTGTCGGTCGGATCAGTATATATTTGGGAGCAACTTTGTGACCTTCTGTTTGCAAATTTCCAGGGTACGTATAACCGCCCTGGGAAGGAGAATGATCTCCACTGAATCCGGCAAAAATCCAATGAGACTCTCCGGCAGTATATCAAAAGATTTAACTAGGTTCGTAATTCAATACCAGAAGTTGCAGAATCTTCTGTCATTCAAGCCTTCAAAGCAGGATTAAGAAATCGTAGGTTTACGGAGTATTTAGCAATACATCCTCCATGAACAACCATCGAGCTCTTCGATATGGCCGACAAGTACGCAACCGCCAGCGAAGCGGTTGAGTGGAACGAGGCCATTGATCGAAAAGATAAAATCCCCTAACCTGGCTTAGATAAGACAGAAAAGAAGCAAAGGAAAGCTCTCAAGAAAAAGAGACACCGCAAACCCGACGATAAGGAGGTTCTTGCGGTTTCTGAAAAATTCACCAAGGGAAAGAAAGATTATGCCGGTCGTGGCAAGGCAAAGGTCGCGACCAATAAATACAAGAAAAACAAGAAGTGGTGTCCATTTCACCAGCAAGCAGGACATGACTTGCGCAACTACCGTGCTTGGCAAAAGAAGCTAAAAGATTATTATGCAGGTAAAGGTCCACTTCCCTCGATACAGGAACTCGGAGAGACAAGCTCCAAGAAGGACAAAGACGGTGACGAAGAAATGGAGTACCAAGAGCCTTAACACACTCTCGACGTAATCTTTGGTGGATCTTCTTCGTACGAGTCCAGAAGTTATCTGAAAGCCATGGAGCGGGAGGTCAATCTTACCGAACCTTCGATCGCCGTTAAACCATCAAGGTGGTCGGAGACGATAATCTCCTTCAGCAAAGAAGACTGCCCCATTCCTTTGACTTGACCAGGTAGGTTTCCTATTGTCGTTGAGCCTACTATTAATAACTGTAAGGTTAATCGGGTCTTGATAGATGGAGGTAGTTCTTTAAATATTTTATTTGCGGGCACATTGGAAGACATGCAAATTCCCAAATCCAAGGTAAAAGCCATGAAATATGCCTTCCATGGCATAGTTCCTGGATCTACCGCCAAGCCTATCGGGAACCTGTCCCTACCAGTTATGTTCGGAAGGCCTGACAACTTCCGAACAGAAAAGATTTCAATTGATGTGGTGGATTTCGAAACCGCATATAATGCAATCCTTGGTCGTCCGGCCTTAGCAAAATTCCAGATAGCCACCCATTACGGTTATCAGAGTTTGAAAAATGTCGGGACCAACGGGTGTCATCACAGTTCGAGGCGATCAAAAAATAGCTTACGCATGTGATCAGAAATGCTTAGAACTGGTCGACGGGCTTCCGACCAGGGAAACTAACACCACTACCATGCAGGTCAAGCACTCGAGGCCAAAGATGGCACCAAAACCTTCCGACCAGACAAAAGAAGTATTACTCGACAAAAGCGCTTCTTCAGAAGGCGCCAAAATACCGATCGGAGCAGGACTCAACCTTAAATAGGAAAAGTCGCTCATCTCCTTCCTCCAAGCAAATCAGGACGTATTCGTCTGGCAGGCGTCCCATATGCCCGGAGTCCCCAGGGAGGTGATCGAGCACAAGCTAGCTTTGTAGCCTGACAAGAAACCGGTCAAGCAAAAGTTGAGGCGTTTTGCACCTGATCGGAAGGAAGCAATCCAGTCGGAGATTGACAAGCTCCTTAAGGTTGGGTTCATTCGTGACGTCTACCACCCAGAGTGGCTCGCCAATGCTGTAATGGTTAGAAAAGCCAATGAAAAATGGTGAATGTGTATTGACTTTACAGATCTTAATAAAGCTTGTCCGAAGGATTACTTTCCCCTTCCTCGCATTGATCAACTTGTAGACTCTACTTCCGGGTGTGAGTTTTTAAGTTTTTTATATGCTTACTCAGGGTACCACCAGATTAATATGAGTAAAGAAGATGAAGAGAAAACTTCCTTCATTACTCCATATGACACTTACTGTTATGTAAAGATGTCATTCGGTCTCAGAAATGCTGGTGCAACATTCTAAAGGTTGATATAAAAATCCTTTAGTTCGTAGATAGGTCGAAATCTAGAAGCCTACATTGATGATCTGGTCGTAAAAAGCATCAACACTGGCGATCATATTCCAGATTTACATGAGACTTTCAATAACTTAAGACGCCATAACCTTAAATTAAATCCAGAGAAGTGTGTGTTCGGAGTTTCTTCTGGTAAGCTTCTTGGGTTCTTGGTTTCGGCCAGAGGCATTGAAGCAAACCCAGCAAAAATCACGGCCATCGATCAGATGCGCCCTACGACCACAAAGAAGGAAGTTCAAAAACTAACCGGTTGTATGGCAGCGCTCAGTCATTTCATAGCACGGTTAGGTGAAAAAGGACTACATTTCTTTAAGCTTCTCCGGAAGCATAGAAGTTTTGAATTGATTAAAGAGGCAAACGATGCTTTCGAAGAACTTAAAAAGTACCTTACAAGTCCCCCAATCTTAGTTTCTCCAAGATCGGGAGAGACATTGGTGATTTACGTGACTGCAACGCCACAAACAGTCAGTGGTGTGCTGGTCGTAGAACGTGACAACATCCAACGACCGATATATTACGTAAGCGAAGTCTTACATGGACCAAAGGAAAGATATCCACATGTACAAAAATTGATCTATAGTCTCCTTACGGCTTCAAGGAAACTAAAGCATTATTTTCAGGCCCATAAAGTGGTTGTACCAACTGGGTATCCCCTTGGTCAAGTCCTTGGAAACAGGGAGTCATTAGGACGAATAGCAAAATAGGCGGTTGAGCTTGGGGCGTTTGATCTCCATTTCATCTCACGAATAGTAATCAAGTCCCAGACAATAGTAGAATTCATTGCCGAATGGACAAACCCTGAACCCACCTAAGGGCCCGAGTACGAACACCATGAAGAGTGGACAATGTACTTTGACGGTTCCTTGATGCTCAAAGGCTCGGGGGCTAGGGTCGTCTTGATCTCCCCTACTGGCGAATGCATAAAATACGCCATTCAGTTAAACTTTCCTGCTACTAACAATGTGGCAGAATATGAAGGTTTACTGGCAGGACTTCGGGCAGCTTGTTCGCTCGAGATTCGCAGATTACTAGTGAAAAGCAATTCTCAACAAGTAGCGAATCAAGTAGAGAAAGAGTATCAGTGCTCTAGTACCAAGATGTCATCATATCTGACGAAAGTACGGAAACTCGAAAAGCATTTCTTCGATTTTCACATCCAACATATTCCTAGAAAGGAAAACTTTCTGGCAGACCAGTTGGCACGTATGGCTTCTACCAGGACATCCGTTGGCCCAGAGTTTTTCTCTAGCAACTCGATTCACCCTCGGTGGTCGAGCCTTCCGAAGACATAGATGTTCGCAAGGAGATCACACACCTCGATTCTGCGAACATGGATGCTCCACAGGTCGATGATGGTTGGCGCCATCACGATCACGATAGAAATTGGATGACATCGATCTACAATCATCTTCAGCATGACCTCATTCCAGAAGATGATGTATAGGCTGATCGTATAGCATGAAAAGCCAAATCATACACTCTTATTGAAAGTACCTTATATAAGCGAGGATCGCACGGAGTGTTGATGAGATGCATATCTCAACCAGATGTCATTAAGTTGCTAACCGAAATTCATGGAGGAGTCTGTGGAGCACATCATTCCCACAAAACGCTGGTCGGTAAAGCCTTCAGGCAAGGATACTACTGGCCAACTGCCCTTCATGATGCAAAAGAGCTCGTGACAAAGTACGTGCAATGTCAGTTTCATAGCCGACAAGTACATCAGTTGTCCCAAGCTTTGCAAACAATTCCTCTTTCTTGGCCTTTTGCAACCTGGGGAATAGACATTCTGAGACCTTTCCCAAGCGCACCCGAGGGCTTTGAGTTCCTTTTCGTCATGATTGACACGTTCACTAAATGGATCGAAGCCGAGCAAGTTGTAAAAACAACAACTGAGGCTGCCAAGGGGTTTCTCACAAAAAAAACATGATCATACGATTTGGTGTGCCCAGTCGTATAATCACGGATAACGGTACCCAGTTCTCAAGCGGTAATTTCCAGGAATTTTGTGACGACCTAGGTATTAAGATACATTACTCTTCTGTTGCTCATCCGTAGAGCAATGGAGCAGTTGAGCGCGCCAATGGTATCATAATGCAAGGAATCAAACGACGAGTTTTCGACCAGTTAATTACATGGTCAGGGACTTGGGTTCAATAACTTTCTTCTGTGTTATGGGCTGTTCGTACCACGACTAGTCGTGCGACCGGTGAAACACCATTCTTTTTGGTTTATGGGGCTAAAGCCATACTTCCTTCAGAACTAAAAATTGGTTCTGCTCGGACTAATTGTTTTAACAAAAACGATCAGCATGAATGACGACTTGATGACATCAATTTCCTTGAAGAGCGACGAAATCAAGCCTTGATATGATCAACAATCTATCAACAAGCCATGCGTAGGTACCACAGTCATAAGGTGCAAGCTCACAGCCTCGCTGTAGGTGATCCGGTTCTCAGAAAATTCAGAGCCTAGCAAATCGCAACAAGCTTTCACCCAAGTGGGAAGGTCCATACACTGTGGTCGAAGTCACCCGACCAGGTTCGGTACGATTAGCTATGTCAGACGGGCAAATTTTGTCTAATTCTTGGAACATTGATCAATTACGTAAGTTGTTTGTATAATTTCTTATATTCATTTCATTTCATATTTCAATAAAGATGCACTTCCTTTTCAAGATAAGTGTAATTGTTTATAACTATTATCTGTTGCTTGTGGTCACATATCATTCTTGTTTATCTTGGTCAGAGAAGATACTCATTCTCTCCGATATCCCTTTAAAAAACACCAAGAGGGGTCTCCATTACTCATTGGCTGTGACTTGATTGTCAAACGCCAAACCGGTTCTAGTCGTGATCATTGCTTTAATGATTCCCACGAACGACCACATACTCTTTCCTCAAAGAAACATACGAGTAAAAGGAGCAAAGCACAGATAATTTATATGATTTTGTTTTTCCTCAAGAGTTTGAAGATTAACTTTCTTTATTTCAACATTCTGTTCTACTCTTGTTTGGTTACTGGTCAGGACATGGAAAGCAACCTAGTCGAAGTCTCTCCTCTCTGCACGTGGTCCTGCCCACTGGAAGGAGCTTCCTAGCGACAGTCCTTTTCTTACGATCCTCGATGCCAATCGGACCTGAGCATGAGCACGTTTCACGAAATATTTTACAAGTCTTCAATTCTTGGAATTCATTACGACCAGTTTCGGATAATTTATATAAACAAAGATAATTATCATTTTCTTTTTCTTTGCATACATTTTTTGTATTCTTTCTTATCATCAAAGCAAGTCTTGTTATATCTTCCGACTATATATGGTATCTCACAGTGATCCGATAATGGACAAGATCTAACCTAGTCGAAATCATACACTGGTTCCGACCACATGATTTCCTAGTGTTCACTAGATCATTTTTTACAGACATTATCAGCATATATACTATGGTCGTAGTTATTACTCATTTTCTTGGTCTACTGCTTCTTTAGTAAAGTTCATCTACTAATATAAGCATTGGGGGGCTAGAAAATATATGAGTATTTAATGATATTGATAAGATAACACAAGAACTTCATTGATGATAAAAGGTAAGTTTTATTTACAAAGTCTAAATATTACATCCATCTACTTGTTAGAATCACCAGACTGGTCGCTGCGTAATGGAGATTCGACTTCCATTTCCTCCGCAACTTTCTCTCCGAGAGACCTTACTTCCTCGAGAAATTTGGTTGCTTCATCTTCGGAGCAGTCGAAGTCTTCTTCAACAGCTCCAAGACGAACAGAGGGGTCGGAAGCCTTTAGTTTCGCCAAGGCAACACTAACTCCGTTCGCAATAGCTTCTTTCATCGTCCTGGCATGGTTCTCTCGAAAGATTGTTATCACTTTCTTAAGGTCCTCGAGTTAATAGCTAAGAAAATTGATTCTCTCTGCAGGGTCTCTCAAAATGGCAATTGCGTTCTTGACCCCAGGTCGAAGAGCATCTTGTTAAGAGCCTTGACTTTGTCTTCAAGACTTCGATCGAGTTCAGCCCCTTGGCCACGCTCAAACTCAAGAGCTTTTTTTGCTTTTCAAGTGCTTGAGTTTCCTCTGTACGAGTAGATAAACAAGTTAACATACACATTAAATTAGAGACATGATATATTAGTCAAGTCTACGACTAGTTACCTTTGATTTTCTTCTCGCAAGAGTCGAAAACCTCCTTTTGCCTGGTCATCGCGTGCACGATCAACTGGTCTTTGTTCTGATTTTCTTCTTTAAGCTTTATTATCATGGATTCTTTAGCCACGACCTCTTCTTTAATTTTCTCCAAATCTATCAAATACGATAAGGAGAGAAAATTGATTTACAAAAGAGGAACAGAATAACAAAGTATAAGAAGACAAGTTAAAGAGAAAAGTTCTTACTTTTCAATTCGGAGTGTTTCTACTCCAGGATTTTTATTCGTTGGGTCAGCCCTCCGACCACAGCGTAATTTTCGGCCATATGCTACAAAAGTAAGTTCCTTTCTTTATTAAGTTTTCAAACAAACTTTAGAGAAAGAGTTATGAAGATGGTCGTAAAATACTTACCCGAATTGCCACGTCATTGTATTTGTCAAAAATCGTATCTAGACCCATCTCGATTTGATGGTCCGATATCTTTCCCCAGGCCTCGTCAAGTTCTTTATCCTCGATAAATCGGGGAGAAAACGGGAACTTGTTAGCCTAAGAAGTGTTACCAATAGGAGGTGGAACCTGTTGAGGATCTCTGGGGATGACTACCTCCGAAGACGGAGTGAGAATCACTAGTGGATCCTGAGTAGATGTTGGCACTGATACCTGCTCGAGGGATTCCTTAGCCATTTCGTTCTCAACGGTTTTAGTCTAAGGAACGTTCTAGTCAGGAATTTCCACGACCACCTCGTCCTCAAGAACCGTTTCCTGATGAATGTTTTGGTCAGAGACGACCGGAACACCAGAAGACCTTTACAAGAGGGAAGCAAGAAGGTTCAAGGTTCTGACATATTTAAAATATCTAAGGAATGTATTTATATGGCTTCTTCATTCATACATACCTGGTCTATTTCTTTGTTTTAACCTTATAGAGCATCGGAGCAAAATCCGTTGCGCTGGCCTTCCTTTCCTTTTCAACCAATTTCACTGGTTCTGAACCGGTAGGGTTGGTTAAATCCCTCACATCCACTGATCGAAAATCAGAAGCAATGTTCTTGACCAGTTGGTCAAGAATAAGATTCTTATTCATCAGATCAGTAGGTGTAGATTCATCGACCTCCAAAACAGTAGCCTCAGCAACAACCAGCAGGTCCTTAGTGACCTTACTGGAGTGCACGACAACCACCTAAATAAATCATCAAAGTTAGTTAGGCGACGAAAAATTATTTATCACAAATATACATTCATGTTCGGTTACCTATCTCTGAAAGGCTAACATCTTGTGTGATCGTCGGGATGGTCGGATCATCAATCGGCTCACAACTTTCAGTGGCCTCATTGATCCTCAACCCAACCGACTACACATCAAAGATGATTTATGGTACATCGATCAGAAAAAGTATATATAGCAAAAAAAAACATAGTTGACAGTCTTACTTTAAGCCTCTCAGCCCTCTCTTCGGCGGAAACAACCGCTAGGATTCAAGGGAAACTAGCCTTGTCGCCAAGCTCTCCGGCACAGATCATTTTGATCCGGCTTCTGATCTCATCAGAAGATAAAGTTGTAAAGGTGAACAAGAGACTTAAGGATACAAAAGTAATCAACTAATGTAGGTAAACTGGTCGGAATCATTCAGAACTTACCCTCTTTGGAATCTTTAGTCGCATCATCACGACCAATATACCAGAGCATCGGGTATGCTCGGGCCTTCAAAGGACTAATCCGGCGTATGAAAAAACCCTTCACTACGTGCTAGGATGTTAAACCCTTAACACTAAGAAGCTTGATGGTTTGGGCCCATCTTTGTAATTTTCCCTCCTTCTCCACGGAGGAGCGTCATCTCGGATTCTTGACCGCCTTCTTACCAGAATAATAAAGGCTATCCTTCTTAGTGACTGTCATGTAGAACCAACTTTTCTTCCATGATGACCACAAAGATTTTGAGTACATGGGAATGTACTCATCAACTTTTCCGTCATGGAGGCGCAAGGTGCACTCTCTAGGTGTCCCGATCGTCTTCCCAGACTTCGCCATCCTGTAGTAGTACTTGAACAGATCCAGATCTGTGGGAATTTCCAAGTATGCTTCGCGGAGATAGATGAAGATGCTAAGATTGGCGATAGCATTGGGAGCAAGATTTACCAATTCAACTCCGTAATACTCCAAAACTGTAGGAAGGAAGGAGTGAATTGGCAATCTGAATCCGCATTCGATATATGCAAGGAAAACAAGAATTTCCCCATCTTCGTTGCTCGGAGAATGTTCTCCACCGGCTGACCTCCAAGAAATCATATTCTTATCGGGAAGCAACCCGATCTTCTCCAAGTTCTCAAGTTTCTTCTCGCTTAAATCAGAAGCCGACCAGTTAGTAATTTGGTCCGACATAGTCAGATTTTTGGATGAGGAAAGAAAGGATGGTTGAAGAATAAGAGGTCGGAGGCAGTTTTTCCACTCAGGAATTTGGAATTTTTATAGCTTTGGAATTTTTAACTGCAATCGGGAGTTAAACAAAAATCCAACGGACAAAATCTTTTCTCCAACGGACATAAAACTCTTCGGTTCCCAAGGTAAGTTCTCAACTTTAAAGTGAATATAAACCGCTTCAAATGTCACGACGTTTAATAAGCGTCTGCCCGATACGACTTCGTCGGAAGAAAGGTGTTCACACGACTTATTCATTTAAAGTTCAGAGGCTAGCTGATGAGGATTAAAATCTCTATGTATTATCTTTAATACATAACAAAGGACCATACGTCTTCATGGTCGTAACCCCTAAGATTCACGACCTCACTGGTCGTAAGGATTTCAGAGGTTACACAATGGGTACCCTGGTCAGACAAGGTTCTGAGCCTAGCCTCCCACTAGGGAACTGCTCGTAAAAGGTATGAACTGATATTCGGAATTGGTTCTAAGTATATTCCCTACCGTGTGACGAATGGAACACATACGTAAATCAAATACCACATGACGTTTCTTTATCCTGAGACACTGATGAACAACCACCATACGGTTAAGTGTCTCACAAACATACAACTGCTGAACGGTTGATACACCATCAACCGTTACCTCGCTCCGACCAGTCGCGACGCTTCACAACAGACGTCTTCTCCAGAGATAATTGCCACCTCTTCAAGGGCCTCATCGGATTGAAGCATAGACATTAGCATCGAATTCATATTTTAAGCCCGATATTGTAGCATAGCAAGCATTATTCTTAGTGTAAACATGATTAGTCCATCATCTATTCATAAGGCATCCTCTGTAAAATCCAGTTCATATTAATAAAAGAGTAGTCCCATTCTCTCCCCAGAAATTCCGTGTTATTCTCCTCTATTCATTTCGTAAGATCAACGTCTCGATCGTCAACAAACCTACAATTTAAACTTATCTTTTAAATAAAATAGCAATGCATAACTTGAAAACTGAAAACATTATTTAACAAATATGGGTTCAAAGTGTTCAAAGGATACTCACCTTCATTGACCTCAGCGAAAGTTCTTGTTGTTGGTTGGAAACTTCTGCGGTGACGTCAAATTCTACGCGCAAAACGAGAAACACTAATAAATAAATAAATACAAATAAAATCACAAAAATATGAAATATATATTGGAAGAAATATTAGGATTTTATACGAATTTAGAAACTCGAATCACTGGATTCGGAGTTCAGACGACGGAGAACGAGCGATCGGAAGATCGAATGGAATGGAAATTCCAGAAAATTACAAAACAAGGGAATATTCCTCAGAATCTTCTTTTTGGCTGGAATTTTGGTTTAATTGAGTGTATGACGCATGGGGCCCGGCTGTCATTAGGTTAAGGAAAAGAAATGAAGAACTAGAAATCAATGGAGTAGTCAAGATTTGAACTCAAGACCGGTAAGAGAGTACTAACTTTCCTCATCAAACCAACTGAGCCAAAGTGCTGTTGTGACATATGCTCAATGCAAATTAATTGAAGCAAAGGAACAGAGGCTCTTTCAATGCACGCATAGGCACCAGCAATGGCAGCTCTGGCCATGGCTTTGCCGGCGAGGGGCGGCATGGGGGGCATGGCCAACTAGCAAAATGGGTCGAGGGCTCCTCGGGGAAGGCATGGAAAGCGACGACGCACGGCGGCGCAGAGAGCGACGGGCGACAACGGGTCAACATGCGGGGCGGTGCTCCGGTGAAGAACGCGGGGAGAACGCATGAGCACGGGCTTGGCCTCAGCACATAGAACGCGTAGGTGAAGATGGCTTGGCCGGACAGTGGCTGGAACGGTAGGGCGATGGTGAACGTCATGAAAACGGAGGCGTCACTTGTTGCGGAGATCTAAGGCAAAGCATTGGATCAAATGAGACTTGGCACAGCTAAAGGAAGTGGTGCTGATGGTGTGGTTGCGAGGAATCGAAGAATGGCTCACCGGAGACGACGAATGTGTGATTTGGGTGAAGCGGCTGATGATCGGGAAAACCAGAATTTTGATGTCATTGGTGCTTCGGAGATTATGATACTTGGAGGGGATGTAAAGGAGTAGATGAGGTGACGGCATGCCAATTTATAGCCCTTCCTGTGATTCAAAACGTCAGGAACGCGAGTAATTAACGACGCCGTTCACGGGCTTAATTTTTGGAAACTGACAAAAACTGAAATGCACTGATGGAGGCTGCGGTAATAGGGGCTTTGATTGCATCGGAGTAATGGTGTGGTGATGACGGGGTCGTAATGCTTCAAACGGTTTTGAATTTGATGATCCGAGTGAGGAGAACGAGGAAGAAATGTAATTGTTGAAGAACTTATGTCATTTTCAGTTTGCATACAGCACACGCACGGCAGTAGGTTGAAGATGTTGACTAGGAGAGAGAAAAAGAAAGAAAAAGGAAATCCAAAAATCCCAAAATAAAATAAATTTAGAAAATTCCAAGAAAAAAATCCTTGGAACCTAAATAGATCAAATAAAATAATTTTGAATTTAATTAAAGTTTATTTTAATCATTTAAAATGTTTTTATTTTTCTAAATATTCAAATTAAGCTTTAAATTAATCCAATAAAATTCAAATGGTTTATTTTATTTTTTAAAGCTCCAAGAAGTCTCCAAAGATAAAATAAAACAATCTTTATTTAATTGGAGTTTGATTTACTCATGTTAAATTATTTTTATTTCTGAAAATTTAAATTAAGTTTTAACAATTCAGGAAAAATCAAATGGTGATTTTTATTTTGAAAAATTCAAAAAGTCTTCAAAAATTGGGATTCAAAATTTGGATTGATTTAGCAGGAACTCCAACTTAAAATCCAAAATTTTGAAATAAATTTTGAAAATGCAAAATTTGGGATGTTACATGAGTTCTCCTAACCTGATGAGTAGGCGAAAAATAATGCCTCGCGACTTGGAACAATCCCCTCTAGGAAGAGAAATTATGGGTTATAACCGTCTTAGGTTGAAGGTGAATTCTCCGAGTATATGGTCAACTCCGCAACTGTAGCAGGCTCGACCATATCCTAGGTGCGGGTAACCAAAGTATGACGATTAACAAGTGACGGCCGAGCGCCATAATCAAGCGTTCCAGGACTTGACGCATGAGATCAGACGGACTTGAATGCTTGGAGGTGGGAATCTCGTTGCATTCAACGTTTGTCGTGGGGCTGCTCTGATCATGGTCGCTTGGACCCTTGCCTTGTGAGGATTCTAGCTCCTCCTCTAGGCGTAAAGTTGTTGGTGAGAAAGTTCCCTCATCAACCTTGTCTAAGATGCGATCTTCTGGGTCGGGTGAAAGATCCCTGGAACCGGCATTGCCCTCAGACGAAATGATGCTCGACTCGCAGTCGTAGCAGGCATCCATGTCGAGTCCTCCGTAGTCTACGAGATCGAATCAATTCTCCTCATTCCACTCCCCTGCTATGAAAGCATTAGAGTGGAAACAGAGAAAATCGCCGAAAGAAGATCCCCATGGATGACGCCAATTGTCGATGTTTTAATATTGATCTTATGAAATAAATGTTGTGGACTCTTTGATAGAGACTACGCAAGAGGAGACATGGGGGATTTTTAGACAAGTACATGCCTTCTCCTAAGAGAATAACAACCCTACTCCTGTATTCTTATATTAACTTTATATTGACTGTGTTTACAATAAGTATGAAGTCACCGAAAGTAAGGCTAATGACTTTTGTCTGTATCGTCCATCTGTCCACAGGCATTGCCCTTTATATAGCTTCTGAAGGGATGCCAATTGTTAAATGCCAAGAGGCGTCTCAACGGTTGATGGTTTGCGCACGTTAGTGACGGTTACTGTCAGTGAGACATTCTCTCACACATTCACCATGTAGTTACGCTAGAGACAAAAAAAAACTTATGTGCGGTTATGTCAAAGACAAACAACACGTGTATAACTACCATGCGGCCTAGCAACTAAAGGGTGGTCATAGTTGACCTGGTCGTAGAAAGTTTTACGACCATGAAGTGATTGAAGTAAACTTTACGATCATAGGGTGGTCGTAGCATACCTTATGACTGTAAGGTGGTCGTAGAAGACCATACGACCACTAAGTAATTGTAATCTTCCCTTATCATTGTAAACTAACGATAGGGGGTATCTCTGATGGTTGTATAAAGACATTATTATCTATAATAAACATTACAAATAAATGGTTTAATTAATTGAGGATTGTTAGATCCTCATCAAAAATTATTTGTTGTGCTTAATTAGAGGTTATCAAGATCTAAAACTATTTTATTTGAATTCAAAATGCTTTATTTGGAATCTCTAATTTCTTTTAGAATTGTTTAGTCAATTTGATATTTTTTAGATTAAGAACGAAAGGGGCAATTTGGGTATATATGAGATATTATCTCTCCTAAGCATAGGAGGATAGTATTTTAATTAGAAAAGTGTGATATGGCAAACGGACACCATTTGTAGTGTGTTCTAGACGTATCCATGATTTTGGAGTGTCCTCGAGCAAATGCCAACATTCTATAGTGTCGTGTTGCCAATTTTATCTTAAAACTTTGACCACTAATATGAAATGTGATAAATATAAATATGTTTTTATTTATACTAGTTGTGAAAGTTTTAAAACTTTGATTGTACACATTCTGGGACAACATCTATTCCAAAACAGGGGATTTATCATGAAAAAATAATGATCAAACGCGTTTATCAGAGTGACGATGTTTGAAATTAAAAGTAGAAGAGAATGGAGGGAGTATATGTTGGAGATATGCCCTAGAGGCAATCATAGAGATGATGATATTTCGTTGTATCCATGATTTAATAAATGTTCCTTCAATATTGCCTTTGTGTTGATTAACAAGTATGTGACTTGTTTGTGAAACTCTTTACTTGTATGATTATTCTAAAGTTGTCCCTAGTCGGAGTTCATGTGAGGACACACGTGAATGATGGATTAGCACATGTATCGGTTGATGACCATGTTTCACAGGTCATAGACATTGAGATGTCAAACCAATAATGTGGACACATGTTTAGAACATGGGGTTGGACCGACCCAACATGAGACATAGCAATTATACTTATGGTTCTCTCTACACAATGTGTACGCCTTGTCCTTAGACCTAAGATTGTCGCATGTACTTGAGATGTGAATCGACCTACTTAGGGGCTATCAAACGCTACTCCGTAACTGGGTAGTTATAAAGGTAGCTTTCGGGTTTGTCATGAAGCATGTTGCGAGGCATGGTCAGTCGAGATGGGATTTGCCCCTCTCTACCTGAGAGAGATATCTCTGGGCCCCTCGAGTGATTGGATCCAGAAATGCATGGCCATGCTACTTAAGGTTAAGAGTTAACCTAGTAAGGGATTCCGGATCACAGGATCGAGAAAGAGTGGTCAGCTTGGAGCTCGACCGAATATCGTGAGGCAAAGGGATTGGCATGTACATAACGTTGTGATGGTTCGTCTGATATGATCTTTGTGTACGTTTAGGAGTTGGCACGTCTTGCTAGAGGCCGCTACCAACTATTGACCAAGTATGTGTATTCGCGTCATGTCTAAACATACGTGACCCTATAGGTCACACACTTGAAGTGAAGCCTAGTCGGATTGGATCCGAATTAGATCAGGCATTGAGTCCTAATGGGCCACTATTCGTAGAAGCCCATTGTAAGGACGTCTATAAAAGGAGGGCAGGGGCGCACAGGATTGGGGGATGAGTTTTTCGTGACATCCTCAAACCCTAGCCGCCATCCCTCCCACGCCCTAGTCGCTCGCGTGGATTTAGTAGTTCGGCGTGCGTCGCTTCCTCCCGTACGTGTGGATACCTTTGAAGGCGCTGCATCTGTAGCGTTGGAGCGAACCGCAGAGAGGAGTTGTGCGTGGGGCGCCACGGCGAGGACAAGGAAGTAGTACGACTACTCGCCGACGTCTTTGCATCAACTTAGTACGACTACTCTGTCCCGACGTGCTGCATCAACTTCCGCACCTGCGCGTCTAGTGGTAAGACCGTGATCTATAACTGTAGTGATCTTGGTTTACGGGTAGAATTTTTTAATTTACGCTAGTGTAGCCTACCCGTTACCCTTCAGTATATAGCTACAAAAATTGACCACTATGTGGCATCTCTTTGCATAATGTTATGATGCATGCATGCCAACAACAAAACAGAAAACAGAAGACTGACCTCCAGGTTTCCAGGTCAAAGCAGTAACTGACTTTTATTTTTCATGAGAAATGAGGAGGGAAAAAATTGGCCATTGCAAAACAAAGTAAGGAATTTGGCATACTTTCATTCTTCTGTTGGTACTGCACATAGAAAACACATCTACAGATATTGATCAGTGCTTCCTTTTGAAAGAAACTGATCAATATACGAGACCTTTTGCACAATCTTACATTGCATGCCATCAACAAAGAAGAAAACAGCAGACCTCCAGGTCCCAAAGGAAAAGAGCATCCCAAACCATAGCCAGAATCCAAAAACAATTCCAGCAATCACACAGTAGTACAGCCATTGGTCGTCAGAGTTTCTACCATTTCTCTCATCCGATGCAAGTGAAGTATTTTCACATGGGATGTTCAAGGGAGAGCCACAGAGCCCAGAATTGTTGCTGTAGATTGATGGGTCAGTGAGGGTTTGGAGTTGATTCCCAGTGGGTATCTTTCCTGATAAATGATTGTTCGAGAGATTCAATATGCCAAGAGATAGTAAATTACTCATGCTTGGAGGAATGGCTCCTGACAGTTCATTCGAAGAGAGGTCAAGGGACTCAAGAAAATTCAAACTACCAATGTTTTCAGGGATGGGACATGACAGATGATTTCTTGACAGATTCAGAAATCGAAGGCCTTGGAGGTTAGTTAATTCTTCAGGGATGCACTGAGACAGTGAATTGCCTGACAAATCGATACCCGTCATCAATTGAATAGTTCTTTGGAAAATCAGCTCCTGGCCCTTCCAGATTATGTCGATTCTATCTTGATAAGTAGAGCCGTCTAACGATGCAGGATTAGACACAATTTTTGGATGCATCATAGAAGTTAAGTTGCCAAAAGCTCTGGGAATTAATCCTGTCAAACTATTGTGTGCCATGTCTAGCAGTTGAAGTTGTTGAAGCTGCGACAACTCCGAAGGAATTGCACCACTGAAATTGTTCGAGCTAAGGCGTAGGATTTTCAACGATGGAATCCCACGCCCAATCCAAGGAGGAATACCACCAGAAAACTTGTTGCCCCCAATATCTAAGGTGACCAGCGAGCTGCATCCCTCTAGGACTGATGGAAAAACTCCGGTGAAGCCATTACCGGCAAGATGAACGGATTCAAGGGAACAATTGTAGCCTGTCTCGGCTGCAGGGATTTCACCTGAGAAGTTGTTGTTGGACAAGTCCATGAACTGTAGAGACTGCAGGTTCCACCAGCAGTCGGGCAGCTCCCCAGTCAGCTGGTTGTTCGACAGGTCCAGTATCTGAAGGGAGAGCAACCTGCAGAAGGCCGCACCACCGGAGCTATTGGAGGAGTTGTTGTTCAGCACGTTGAAGCTCTCCGGCACGACGGCGGTGCCGTTGTACAGCCTCCGTGCCGGCCGGCCGGAGAAGTCCACGTCGTCGTCGAAGTCCACGTCGTCGTCGAGGATCATGCTTGTCGCCCGCTGAGGCGAGGATAGTAGCAGGAGACAGAGGAAGAGGAACATGAGAGGGGTTTGGGAGGCTCGTGCGTGCTCTGCCATGGCAGGATTTGTGTGGAGGTCACAGGCCAGTTCTTGGTTTGGAGGCCACTTGCAAGAGTATTTCTTGGCAGGGCCAGTGGGAGATGGTTGACGACGACCACGCTGTGGAATTTTGGGCGCGATGAGCATGTCTCACACGGCAAAAGCCGTGGGCCAACCGGCAAGACCAGACCGTGCGACGACTCAGGAAATTGAGTGGTGCGACCACCGAGCGACGTGCCAGATCCGGTGTCTTACCTTGTTTTTTGACGGTCAAGGATGAAACGCGTGCAGTTTGGTACGTGTGCCAGAAGGAAAGGAATTTATAACACTAGAGTTGTCAGAAGTGCCAACCTTGGAACTTTGAAGTGATACCACGAACAACCCAGCCAAGCCCCTCTCTTCACCGTCTCTCGCTCTCCCTCAGGCGTTTCGACGAGCACGCCAACAGCATCGCACCCTGAAATGAGAAACGAACGCCGGTGAGGCATTCCGTCGAGCGCCATCCGCGCACACAGATGGTATATAGACGCAGCCCTTCGATTCGAGTTCAGTAATGGCAGCACGGGACGGAATCACACTGGAGGAAAGGGAGAAAAAGTCGCAGGGGATGGATTCACGATCCATGGAAGATCTTATAGTTCTCTTGTATTCTTGTTTTGATGTGAACGGCTCATGCCAATGCCATGGATGGAGGGATCGCTGAGATAGACGACGAACTGTCGCGGAGTATGTGACGGCAACTCGGCCCTAGTTGGCCCAATTTCTTTTTCGTTCTGTCAATCTGGCCCAAAAGGGTCCAAATAGGTTGGGCTTCCCGCTTCCATAAGGCGCATGTTTTTTGGCGCGTGACGACTGCTGGGTGGGATCAGCTCGAGCGTGGGCTTCCTTTATTTTAAAAAGAGAGAGACTCGAGCGTGGGCTTGAGCTAGAGGAGCACCTTCGAGATGACGTCGTATCTCGTGCGCATCCCGACATCCGAAGAATGATTTCTGCAGAGAAGATTTCGGAGAAAGATTCAACGGCCGACGATGCGTTCGATTCGATGCATGATTCCCTCGAGAGCCATTGGATTGAGCTGCGTGGAATTCTTGTTTTTTTTTAATGGATGGAATTATTGTTTCCACGCACGCACATGTCATTTCCTTTAAGGTTGCTTCCGATGCGCAGTGCAGTTTCTTAGTACACGAGAAGTGTTAGGATATTATCTTCTTAATGCGTTGTTTCTAATAGTGTAGTATCTTATATTCTTTTAATTAATTAGATGTAGAATCTCAAGGAGATGGTGTGTACAAGATGGAAAGTAGTTATTTTTTTGTCTATGATTTCGAGTCAGAGCTGTCTCTTATTTAGATATTGCAACAATCTCTCACCTCATTTAATCTACTGTCATCTCAGCATTTTGCCTATATAGCACCCTTAAGATACTGGCTAGGGTGGAGTATTGGAAGCAACCTAAGATAGATGATTTCGGCTTGCACGAGCTTGCAGTGACATCGCGACCGAGTTAAGCCGATGCCCGCGGTGACGTGACCGCATGTTGAGATCATGCATGTGATATATGTTAACGTGCATGAAACAACGTTATTGCATGATTTGCTCAAGGAATTTTGTTGAATCGGCATATCCAGCTATAGACTAACAGACACCACTCGCGAGTGTAGAATTTTTTTAAATAATCATTTTTTATTCAAAATTATAGAAATAATACCACTTTATTTTTAACAGAAATAATCATCTGTCGTCATACCGTTGGGCGACTTAGGCTTAATCGTTCAACCATTGGATGACTAGCCAAAGTCGCCCAACAACGATTTAAAATATTAACATTACTATTTTATTAACCTGATTGAAATATTTTGTTGGAATAAATGTTAAATTTTGTGGGTAATGAAGGGATACGGGTAGGCTACGATAGTAACAATTAAAAATTTTACCACGTAAACCAGAAAACCAAGCAAGAAGATAATCACAGATCGTTACCACTAGACGCGCTGTACAACGAAAGAAGTGTTGGAGCAGTCCGATCCAACGTAGAGCGCGTTGGTGTAGTGATCGTAGTGGATCGTCCACCGTAGTCGAACATCTCCTCCAACAACCAATCGTGTCCTCGCCAAGGTTGTGGATCGTTCTCAAGGGCAACAGCAACCGCAGTGGCGCCTCTACGGTATCCACACGTCCAGGGAAGGAACACTATACGTCAATGTGCTAGCACCAAGTCGCACGGGAAGGCACTCTCGGGAAGATGGCGGCTAGGGTTTCGGTGGAGCAACTCATATCAACTCGTATGTCACACGTATCGTCCGTCCCTCTCAATAGCCTCAAGCATCTCCTTATATAGTGCCCACGACGGATCCTATCCGAACATGTTCTGTTCCAACCCATTAAGTGTGTGACCCGCTAGGTTTATACACATTCAGTTGTGACTCGAAAACAACGAGTCGTAGCGGTCCCTAGCAGGATATAACGATTCCCGAATACACACAAATTATATCAGACGAACATTAATGTAATATGATCTACGATCAAGTCCTCATCACTTACAACCAGGTCCTATCCCTATACGACCAGTTTGTAACTCCTTACGACCAGATTTCGACCACTCTGTGATTACGTTCGACCAGTCTAGGACCACCACATATTTCCATACGATCAGTCTATAACTATGTTCGACTAGTCTAGGACCACCGCATATTTCTATACGACAAGTACATGACTATGTTCGACCAGTCTAGGACCTCCTCGTATCTTCATACGACCAGTCCGTGATTATATTCAACCAGTCTAGGACCTCCTCGTATCTTCATACGACCAATCCGTGACTATATTCGACCAATCTAGGACCTCCTCGTATCTTCATACGACCAATCCGTGACTATATTCGACCAATCTAGGACCTCCTTGTATCTTCATACGACCAGTCTGTGACTATGTTCGACCAGTCTAGGACCTCCTTGTGTATTCTTCTTTTGTCTCACAATATCTGGTTTGAACTCTAGGTGAGATATTTGTCATCAATGGATTGTTCAATACTTTCTCGATCGAGTGTCGGATAATCTCATGTGGTTGAACTCTTCGACCACCAGTGGCATGGTCATGCACTTTCTTTATCTGACCACTTCGAGGGGCCCAGAGATATCTCTCCTGTTATATTAGGAGAGGCAAATCCAATATCCAACCAGTCACATCCCTCCGCATGTTTCATAGCATACCCGAAAGCTACCTTTATAACTACCTAATTTTGAGTAGCGTTTGGCAACCCCTAAGAGTGCTATTACACATGTAGGGAACCATGCTGATCTCAGGTCTAAAGATTACACATCATCATTATTTGAGACCAACTAATGACACATAATCATAACAATCTCAATAGTATCTCAAGGTGGGTCTATCCAACCCCATGTTCTCTAACATGTGTTCACATTATTGATTCGATATCTCTATATCCACGACCGGTGAAACATAGTTATTAATTAATACATGTGCTGGTTGTAGGGTTACTAGTGTTCCGACCAGGGATACAATTTAGAACGACATCATATAAGTTAAAGAGCTTTACCAACAAGTCACATACTTGTTAATCTTTATAACCAGTGATTCATTTAAGGAACAGAATAATATTTCTTCAATAACTCATAAACATAGACGTGATACAATCATCTCTATGATTGCCTCTAGGGCATATCACCAACAGATAATACATTTAGCAAATCCTGTTTGTAGGTTGTTATTTTTTGGGAATAAAAGGGTGGTGACAAGGTTGGTTGGTTCATTTGTGATTTTCTTAGAATCTTAAGGGTACGAAATTTGTCAGACTCGCAATAACATTTTTTGACCATCGTATGTTGTTGTAGTGCGCTAAATTTTTGAAGAATTTTGTGAGGACGATAGAGGTAGCAATGATTCGTAAGTACGAAGGTAAGTGATATTCGATGCGCCAAAAAATTCATACACGGTGAAGAACTTTGGAGGAATGATGCAACGATAACAATACAGCAGTTGATCCAACAAGGGGTTACATGGCAAGCAGGCGAACGAACCAAGGACGGTACACGCATACCTTTAGGGAATAAAAAATACATGAGGCATATGGACGAAGAGAGTCAGACTACTGCGTGGACCAAGGTCATTTTCCCTTCCTTGCGAGCTCGGCATTGTACTCCTTGTCGGCCGCCTTGGCCTCGGTCGCCATTTCCCTCTTTTTCTTGCACTCCCTCTCGCGAGCCTCACGCTGCCTCCGCTTGCACGCCTCGAGATGGGCCTGCGTCTCCGCGGATATGCTCATTGTGCTGTTTGGTGCGGCGCTCCTCCTCCCTCCTCTCGCGGTCCTTATTGGCATCCCACTCCTCGCAGTCCAGAGTTCACTGGTCGTGTGGATGGATCTCTAGGTCGATCCACTTGCGGTAGCCACATAGCGGATCCGGGAACTACGAGTAGACAGGAGAGGTTGTTAGTGCATACTTTGAAAGATAAATGGTAGGGGAACATACTGTAACCTATCCTTACTGGCTGCCGATAGCGTCTCGTGTCCCAACGGCGGTCGGGATAGTCGCAAGAGTAGTTCGCGCAACCCCAGTAACGCATGTTCAAGCTTAGCCGATGCTTGGACTTGAAAAACTTGCATCTGTCCCTACACCAACAGTGAGGCGGCGTCTCCCCCTCGGGCGGGTCTTGCGGCGAATGCTCGGTTGGGATGTTGTGGTATGGGTTGCTGCTAAGGGGGGCGGCGTCATTGAGGGGAGATGGCCTCCTGGCAAGCTCCCTTTATTCCTCATGGGCCGCATACTCCCTTTGCATTTCGCAGATCTCCTCCTAGTGCTTGTCCATCTAAACAATGCTCCGTATTGCCCATCACGAAAATCGTGTGCGACTGACCCTTCTCGGTCTTGGCCTGCATGTATGCTGTAATCTTCGAGCAGTACGGTGTATGTGGGTTGGCTGCATGAAGTGCCGCATTTGCATAACTTTCCCCGAAATATCTGATTGTACAGTGCAGAACGCCTTCGACGATGGTGACAAGGGGCTGAGAACGTAGGCCCCTAATAACCCATTTGTACACCTTGGCAAGGTCAGTGGTCATTATACCGTACCTTGCATCGTTCGTGTCATGCGGCAACAACCATTTCTCCAATGGCTCGGCCTCAATTCAATGAGAGAGCACTCAATGTCCCTCGAGATCCTCTGCGTCAAATAGGGAGGGTCAAGCTCCCACAATGGTGTGAGGCATTCGGGTTGCGCTGCCCAAGGAATGAGTGGATGCTTGTTTCTCTCGACGACATGCTTCCTGGTGTGCTCCTCTAACATCTCCCATAACGTATCAAATTTATGCTGCTAGTTCTGCATGGCAAGCCTCTTGAACAACTTCATTAATGGTTGTTGTGGAAACTGCTAGAAGAAGTTGGCCCCCAGATGGCGAATGCACCATCTGTTCCTCATGTTTGGTCAAGGGAACGGGTCATCGGGGTCTTGCTGAAGTTTTCGGATGGCCTTCATCATCTCGGGGTGGCGATCATGGATTATGCAGACATCCGGACGTGCCCCAACTACTCCCTCTTTTAGATGTTGAAGGAACAGCAACCAGCTGTCGAAATTCTCACTTTCGACGAAAGCGATGGCTATGGACAGAATCAAATTGTTGCCATCAAAGCCAATTGCTGTCAGGATCATGCCCTTGTGTTTTCCAGTTAGAAACGTCATGTCCACTGAGATCACGGGCAACATGTGTCTGAATGCATCGATACAAGGACCGAAGGCTGAGAAGGCCCTCTGCAATACCATGAAACCTAGTGGTGGTCTTCTGGATGGCTTGTCCTTCACAGCAATGTATGTGCCCGGTTTCCTATCCTGCAGCACCTGGAGCATATGAGAAAGGTTGTCGTAAGCTGCCTCGGAAGAACCGAACCTCCTTTCCAAAGCCTTCTGTTTAGCACGCCATATCTTCGCGTAGCTAATCTTGTACTTGAATTTTTGCTCGATAGCCACCATGATGTGCTATGAAAGTGGATGTTAGGTTAAGATGCCTCGGCAAAATACTACTGAGCAAGCAGGAGTACGCCTCCACCTTAGATACAATCCAGTGAGTCTCGTACTTGGGTCTACGTGCGTGCACACGCTAAGGACACCCAGCCTGCTCACAAACCACAGTGTACTACTCCTGGCCAGATTTGAGGACCCGAAACGGCCGCTGTTTGGATAAGGCCCACAACTTAATGGCATCCTGCAGTGATCCCTTGTCAGCAAACATTGCATGTAGCCGAACCTCCATACCATGGTACTCCCACAGTGATTCGTTCCCATTGTGCACAGCAATACCCTCAACGTCCACCGTATTCCACTCCTGCGGGATGGGACCTTCATCCTCCTCAGAAGAGTTATCACCATCCTCTTTTAAAGCTTTGTCCTACTACCTCCACAACATTGGTCACCGCATCCTCTTCTGCCTCCGCAACTTCGGTCACCTCATCCTCTTCTGCCTCGGCAACATCGGCCACTGCGCCTTCTTCATGAACCACACGTTGTGCGTTCGAGCTGCTCCCACCAACCCGATGATAGCTGTCAGCAGGGCCCCTGACGACTCCATTTAGACATGCTTGAACAAGTAGCATGTACTCGTAGCCACGGCGCCAGTAGCCTTCCAGAAGGCCCTTCCATGCAACCATGCACATCAGTCTGGTCAACTCCCACCGAATGTGAGTGGTAGACCGACTCCAAAACCTATGTATGACGACACTACACACCTCGGGGGTCCAAGGAGAAGCTTCCGATGAGCCAACGTAGGACATCTTCATGTCCGGGTGTACCATAATGACTTGCTAAAAACCATTTAGGTCAACATTGTATGGACCTTCACAACCGTACCAACACCATAATGCACTTCCAATCTTGTGGGCTCCGACATGACTGATTTATCACTGCAAATATTTCAAACATTGCAACCAGCGATTTCTCAACATACATTCACCAAATACGTGCTAAGCCAACAAGTAGCTACACGTCGCCTACATTCGGCCGAGAACAAGAATAGACAAGACTATCACCTTCACACGGAGTCCTTCTCTTCTTATCAACGAGCTTCCTTCGTCTTTCTCTTTCACGTCCCGAGCTCCTCTCCTCCCCTTCTCTTCCTCTCTTGAGCTCCTCTGCTTCTCCCTTTCCCTACCTTCTCCCCCTCTTCACTACCCCTATTCTTCTGTCCCTCCCCTTTTCTCCTCTCCCGATCTGCTCTCGTTGTCTGCCGAGAGGAATGGCAAAATAAACCGTGACGGGGCCGAGTCTGGCTTTCTATACGACCGTCTAGTCGCTCAACTGTTGGACGACTTGGCAGCAAATACTGACCCATCGGTTTACCGACACGTCGACTAGTCGCTAAACCGTTGGACGACTTGGCAGCTAGTAGTGGCCCACTTTCATCCAACGGTTCAACGACTAGGGCACGAATGATTAGTAAGTAATACCATAAGTTATAGTACAGTACAAGAGGGAATGCATAGACAACCTTGTCATAGTATCTACAAAGTAGAATACGTAAAACATCAACTACTTGCTCGACCGTTCAATGACTTGGCCGCAATTACTAGCCCAACGGTTTAGCGACACGTGGTGTACTCGCTCAACCGTTCGACCACTATTGGCTCCCAGGTCGTCAAACGGTTGAGCGACGGAGGTACGAATGGTTCGTAAGTAGTATGGTAAGTTATATTACAATGCACGATGGAATGCATACGCAACCATGTTGACGAGGATTAAAACCTCTATATATTATTTTTAATATATATAAAATACCATATGTCTTCGTGGTCGTAACCCCTGAGGTGCACGACCTCACTGGTCGTAGAGATTCAAGAGGTTACATAATGGGTACCCTGGTCGGACGAATGCCTAAGCCAAGCTCCCGACCAAGAGAACTGCTCGTAAAAGGTATGAATTGATTCCAAGTATATTCTCTACCGTATGATGAATGGAACACGTGCATATTCCACGCCCTACGATGTATCTTATCCAGACACAGCAACGAACAACCTCCATGCAGTTATATGTCTCATTTACATATAACCGCCGAACAGTTGGTTGTTTATCAACCGTCACTTGGCTCCGACCAGACGCATCGCTTCACATCAGGCGTCTTCTCTGGAAGTAACTGCCGCATCTTCAAGGGCTATTTAAAGATGGAACCTGGACGGATCAAGGGGGGACACAGAAGACAAGACATAGTCATCAGACTAAAGCACAAGCCATAGTTTCGTGTGATAGGTTTGAGATTGTAAGGGAATAAGCAGTATTCTTAGAGGATACCTTGTAAAACCCAGTTCATATTAATAAAGAGCAGCCCCATTATTTCCTGAGATTTCCCCCGTCACTTTCTCCTTTTTATTTTCGTAAGATCGACGTCTTGATAGTCGACAGTTGGTTCGACTTGGCGGACTACGCCGACCTTGACATGGACGCATGCATGCGCGCCATGGAGGAAAACGAAATCTCTTCATCATCCTTCTCCGCCGGCTCGCCCACGGCAGAAATCGGCGAAGTCGACCGGATGGATGAAGACACACCGCTACGATCAGTGGCGGTTTCAGAGGAAGTGCTTCGACCGATTGGAACACCACGAAGCCTCGGCAAGCCCCGCCTTCGACCGCAAAAAGTGACAAAAATTCAACACCGCAACCCGAGGTTCAATATACCTTTGATGCAATCATGGTTGATAGGTACTCACCGACGGCTTCTAGCAATTCCAGGAGCCAACCGACACCTGGTGACGGTGTCAATGAAGCCTCCCTTGGTCGTAAACCAAGCGGGGATGATAAAGCTCGACGATTCGATCGGCAGTCGCGGATCGGTGAGGCCCTTCCGAAAACCTCAAGAGGTGCTGATCACCGATTGCTCTCCGTCGTGGAAGCTTCTCGCAGAAGCTCTGAAAGGCTCTCCATCGATTACGACGGAAGCTCATCGGAGGACACTGCTGCAAGCACGAGGTCAATGCGATCGGAGATACGGATCACAATGTCGTGTACGGTCCTCTATATGTTGCCTCGCCACCACGTCCTAATGGAGATGATACAGCGGTCAAACACCAAATACCGGAGGTGACAAAACTGGTGGACGTTCACCAGTTGATTCGCCTGATCCTTCCCCAACCAATGTAAGGGACCAGGCAAGATCGACCAGAAGGTCGAAGCATGCAAGCCATCAAACACCTTCTTCTGGTAGAAATCCCTCGCGACCTTCGGTAACAATACAAAACCTGCAACGAGTCAGGGATATGTTAAATACTGACCCTGCTCTGGCAGAGACTCCAAGTTTTGCCCAACTCGCAGGTCAAGTATCGGAGATTATCCAACAGACGATGCAGCGCACAGAAGCATATCGGGAACGAAGGCACCCGCAAAGTCAGACCATGACTTCATCACAGCATTCATCCCGAAGCAGGGGCCTACATGGTCGTGTTGAGGATCAGTTGACACTGCGACCACCTCGACGATTCCGACCAGCGAGTCATGAGGGGAGGAGACTATTTCAGAATCCTCACCTTCGCCGTCAAGAGGAACCATCGCTGGGCACCGTGATCTTCGATATCACCTAAACGTGCAAGCGGTCGGAGGCGTTTACTAACGCCCACGACCGAATCGGGACATTGGAGCACCGACAACTGTTCTCGAAATTGGTCTCCAACCGACATAATCGGCGCCTTTTCAAAGAAGGCGCCACGAAACTATCACAAGCTATCGAGCCTTCTCAGCAGGGTTCAAGGCTGTACGTTGGCCAAATAGGTTCCGACCGGCCAATATGGATAAATTCGATGGGACCCAAAATCCCTTAGAATTTCTCCAGATATACACCACCGCTATCAGAGCTGGTGGTGGTGATGAAAATGTAATGGCAAACTATCTTCATACGGTATTAGAAGGATCACCCACCGTGGTTGCTTAACCTTCGGTCGGTCCGTATACTTGGGAGCAACTCTGCGACCTTTTGATTGCAAATTTTAAGAGTGCGATGATCGCATCGAAAGGAAGACGATCTCCATAGAATACGGCAAAATCAAACGAGACTCTCCGCAAAGACATCAAAAGATTTAGCCAAGTTCGTAACTCAATACAGGAGGTTGCGAATCTTCCGTTATCCAAGCCTTCAAAGCGGGATTGAAAAATCGAAGGTTTACTGAAGGATTTAGCTATACATCCCCACGAACAACCATCGAGCTTTTCGACATGGTGACAAATGCTACACTACGCCGATGAAGCGGTCGAGTGGAGCGGCCGTTGATCGAAAGGATAAAATTCCCAACCGGCTTAGATAGGACTAAAAGAAACAAAAGAAGACTCTCAAGAAAAAGAAGCAAGGCAGAGCCAACGACAAAGAGGTTCTTGCTGTTCCTGAAAAAATTTCCAAAGGAAGAAAAGATTATACTGGTCGTGGCAAGGCCAGGGCTCCGACCAATGATTACAAGAAAAGTAAAAAATGGTGTCCTCTTCACCAGCAAGCAGGACACGACTTGCGCAATTGTCGCTCTTGGCAAAAGAAGCTGGAAGATTATTATGCAGGTAAAGGTCCACTCCCGTCGATTCAAGAACTCGGGGAGACAAGCTCCAAGAAGGACAAAGATGGTGACGAAGAAATGAAGTACCAAGAACCTCAACACATCGTCGATGTGATCTTCGGTGGATCTTCTTCGTACGAGTCTAGACGTCATCTGAAAGCCATGGAGCGAGAAGTCAACCTTACCGAACCTTCGATCGCCGTTAAACTTTCAAGGTGGTCGGAGACGATAATCTCCTTCAGCAAAGAAGACTGACCTATTCCTTCGACTCGACCCGGTAGGTTTCCAATTGTCGTTGAGCCTGCTATTAATAACTGCAAGGTTAATCGGGTTTTGGTAGATGGGGTATTTCTTTGAATATTTTATTTGAAAGTGCTTTGGAAGACATGCAGATTCCTAAATCCAAGGTAAAACCAGTGAAATATGCCTTTCATGGCATAGTTCCTGGGTCTACCGCTAAGCCAATTGGGCACTTGTCCCTATTGGTTACGTTCGGAAAGCCTGACAACTTCCAGACAGAAAAATTTTCATTTGATGTGGTGAACTTTGAGACCGCATACAATGCAATTCTTGGTCGTCCAGCTTTAGCAAAGTTCCTGATAGCCACGCACTACGGTTATTAGAGTTTGAAAATGTCGGGACCAAAGGGTGTAATCACGGTCCGAGGCGATCAGAAGATAGCCTATGCATGCGATCGGAAATGCTTAGAACTGGTCGATGAACTCCCACGCAGGAACTAACACCGTTAACATGCAGTCAAACATTCAAGGTGAAGATGACACCAAACCTTCCACCGGATAAAAGAGGTACAACTCGACGGAAGTGCTTCTCCGCAGGGTGCCAAGATCTGGTGGGAGCGGGACTCGACCTTAAATAGGAAGAGTCGCCGTCTCCTTCCTCCGAGCTAACTAGGACGATTCGCCGCGCAAAGGTCCGACATGCCGCGAGTCCCTGTGGAGGTGATCGAGCATAGGCTAGCTCTGACCTAACAAAAAGCGGTCAAGTAGAAGCTACGGCGCCGCATCCGATCGGAAAGAAGCAATCCAATGGAGATTGACAAACTTCTCAAAGTCGGGTTCATTCGTGAGGTCGACCACCCGAGTGGCTCGCCAATCTGTAATGGTTAGAAAAGCCAATGGGAAATGGCGAATATGTATTGACTTTACTGAGATCTTAATAAAGCTTGCCCGAAGGATGACTTTCCCTTCCTCGCATCGATCAACTTGCGGACTCTACTTAGGGTGTGAGTTGTTAAGTTTTTAGATGCTTATTGTGGTACCACAGATCAATATGAGTAAAGAAGATGAAGAGAAAACTTCCTTCATCACTCCATATGGTACTTTATGTTATGTAAAAATACCATTTGGTCTCAAAATGCTGGTGCAACATTCCAAAGGTTGATGCAAAAGACCTTTAGCCCTCGATAGGTCGGAATCTTGAAGCCTCACGTTGATGATCCGTCAGAAGAGCATCAACGCCGCGATCATATTCTAGATCTACAAGAGACTTTCAATAACTTAAGACGTCATAACCTTAAGTTAAATCCAGAGAAATGTGTGTTCGGGGTTTCGTCGGGAAAGCTTCTTGGGTTCCTAGTTTCGGCTAGAGGTATCGAAGCAAATCCCACGAAAATCGCCGCCATCGATCAGATGCGCGATCCAACCACAAAGAAGGAAGTTCAGAAACTAACCGGTTGTATGGCAGCGTTAAGTCATTTCATAGCACGGTTAGACGAAAAAGGACTACCTTTCTTTAAGCTTCTCCGGAAATATGGGAGTTTCGAATGGACTAAAGAAGCAAGCAGCGCCTTCGAAGAATTAAAACGGTACCTTACGAGTCCCCCAATCTTAGTTTCTCCAAGATTGGGAGAAACATTGCTAATTTACGTGGTTGCAACGCCACAAACGGTTAGTGGTGTGCTGGTCGTAGAACGAGACCATGTTCAACGACCAATATATTACGTAAGCGAAGTCTTGCATGGACCAAAAGAAAGGTATCCGCAGGTACAAAAATTGCTCTATGGTCTCCTTATGGCTTCAAGGAAACTAAGGCATTATTTTCAGGCCCACAAAGTGGTCGTGCCTACGGGATATCCCCTTGATCAAGTCCTAGGAAACAGGGAGTCATCAGGACGAATATCAAAATGGGCGGTTGAGCTTGGGGCGTTCGATCTCCATTTTGTCCCACGAACAACAATCAAGTCCCAGGCAATAGCAGAATTCATTACCGGATGGACAAACCCTGAACCCACCCAAGGGCCCGAGTACGAGAACCACGACGAGTGGACAATGTACTTCGATGGTTCCTTGATGTTGCATGGCTCGGGGGCTGGGGTCGTCTTGATTTCCCCTACTGGCGAACAAATAAAGTACGCTATCCAGTTAAACTTTCCTGCTACTAACAATGTGGCAGAATATGAGGGTTTACTGGCAGGACTTTGAGTAGCTCGTTCGCTCGGGATTAGCAGATTGCTAGTGAAAGACGATTCTCAACTAGTAGCGAATCAAGTAGGGAAAGAGTATCAATGCTCTAGTACCAAGATGTTATCATATCTGGCGGAAGTACGGAAACTCAAAAAGCATTTCTTCGGTTTTCAGATCCAACACATTCCTAGAAAGGAAAACTTTCTGGCAGAACAGTTGGCCCGGATGGCTTCCACAAGGACATCTGTCCCGCCTGGAGTTTTTTTCGAGAAACTCGATTCACCCTCGGTAGTCGAGCCTTTCGAGGACATAGATGTTCGCAAGGAGGTTGCACACCTTGATTCTGCAAACATGGATGCTCCACATGTTGATGATGGTTGGCGCCATCACGATCACGGTAGAGATTGAATGACATCGATCTACAATTATCTTCAGCATGACCTAATTCCAGAAGATGATGTAGAGGCTGATCGTATAGCACGAAAAGCCAAATCATACACTCTAATTGAACGTACCTTGTACAAACGAGGATCTCACGGAGTGTTGATGAGATGCATATCTCGCTCGGATGGCATTAAATTGCTAGCCGAAATTCATGGAGGAGTCTGTGGAGCTCATCATTCCTATAGAACTTTGGTTGGTAAAGCCTTTAGGCAAGGATACTCATCGCCAATCGCCTTCATGATGCAAAAGAGCTCGTGACGGCGCGTACAATGTCGATTTCATAGCCGATAAGTACATCACCATCTCAAGCTTTGCAAACAATTCCTCTTTCTTGGCCTTTTGCAACCTAGGGATGGACATTCAGGACCTTTCCCAAGAGCACCCGGGGGCTTTGAGTTCCTGTTCGTCATGATTGACACGTTCACTAAATGGATCGAAGCCGAGCCGGTTGTAAAAATTACAACTGAAACCGCCAAGAGGTTCCTAACAAAAAGCGTGATTACACGGTTTGGTGTACCCAGTCGTATAATCACCGATAACGGTGCCTAGTTCTCGAGCAGCAATTTTTGAATTCTTTGAAGAACTAGGTATCAAGATACATTTCGCTTCTGTTGCTCATCCACAGAGTAATAGAGCAGTTGAGAGAGCCAATGGTATCCTAATGCAAGGAAGCAAACGACGAGTGTTCGACTAGTTACTTCAACGGTCAGGGGCTTGGGTTCAAGAACTTCCTTTTGTATTATGGGCCGTTCGTACAACAACTAGTCGTGCGATCGGTGAAACACCATTCTTTATGGTTTACGGAGCTGAAGCCATGCTTCCTCCAGAACTTAAAATTGTTTCTGCTCGAACTGATTCCTTTTCCGAAAATGATCAGTGTGAACGACGACTTGACGACATCAATTTCCTTGAAGAACGACGAAATCAAACTTTGCTACGATCAGCAATCTACTAGCAAGCCATGCGTCGGTACCACAGTCGTAAGGTGCAACCTCGCAGCCTAGCTGTAGGTGATTTGGTTCTTCGAAAAATTCAGAACCAAGCGGGTCGCAACAAACTTTCACCCAAGTGGGAGGGTCCATACACTGTGGTCGAAGTTACCCGACCGGGATCGGTACGATTAGCTATGACAGATGGGCAAGTTTTGTCTAACTCTTGGAATATTGATCAATTGCGTAAGTTCTATGTTTAATTTCATATATTTCATTTCCTTTCATATTTCAATAAAGATGCATTTCCTTTAAAAAACAAACAAAAACGATAAGTATGGTTGTTTATACTCATTATTCTTCGTATCTGGTCGTATACCTTTATTGTTGCTGGTTGGTCGGAGAAGACTCTCATTCTCTCCGATATTCCTTTCCATAGGATCTCCAACACTCATGGTTGCTGACTTAAATGTCACAGACCACAACCGGTTTTAATCGTGATCATTGCTTCCATGATACACACGCACAACCAAATACTCTTTTCTTAAAGAAATATATGAGTATCAGGAGTACCAACTCAGACAATTTATATGGTTTTCGTTATTTCTCGAATTTGAAGACTGTTATTTTATTTCAACATTCTATTCTACTCAAGTTTGGCTACTGGTCGGGACACGGAAAGCCTCCTGATCGAAGTCTCTCCTCTCTGCACGTGGTCCTGCCCACTGGAAGGAGCTTCCTAGTGACGATCCTTTTCCTACGATCCTGGCTACTAGTCGGATTTGAGCATGAGCACGTTTCGCGAGATATTTTACAAATCTTCAGTTCTTGAGATTCGATACGACCAGATCCGAATAGTTTCTAAACAAGGGTACTTATATATTTATTTCATTTTATTTTTTGCATACGTCCTTCATGCATATCTTCTTATCAGCAAATCCGGTCTTTGTTATATCTTCCGACTACAAGTGGTATTTCATAGTACTTCGATAATGGACGAGATCTAGACTAGTTGAAATCATCCGTTGGTTCCGACCACATGATTTCCTAGTATTCACTGGATCGTTGTCATACACATTATCAGCACTCCTACCATGGTCATTGTTATTACTCAATTTCTTGGTCTACTGCTTTCTTTTAGTAAGATTCATCTACTAATATAAGCGAATGGGGCTAGGAAATATATGAGTATTTAACAATATTGATAAAACAAAGCAGGATCTTCATTGATAAAAGGTAAGTTTCATTTTGCATATTCTAAATATTACATCCATTGACATATTGGAACCACCAGACTAGTCGCTGCGTGATGGAGATCCGACTTCCATTTCTTCAGCAACTTTCTCTCCGAGAGGTTTTACTTCCTCGAGAAGTTTTGTTACTTCACTTTCAGAGCAGTCGAAGTCCTCTTCCACAGCTTTGAGACTAACAGAGGGGTCGGAAGCCTTTAGTTTTGCTAAAGCAACACTAACTCCATTGACAATAGCTTCCTTCATCGTCTCGGTGTGGTTTTCCCTCATAGTTTTGAGCAGGCCTTTGAGATCTTCCAGAAGTTGACCAAAATAGTTCATCTTTTCCGCTGGATCTCCTAAAGAAGGCAAGCTTGATCCTGATCCCATGTCAAAGATCATTTTGTTAAAAGCCAAGATTTTCTCATCAAGGCTGAATACAAGGGCTGCCTTTTGGCCACGCTCAAACTCGAGGGTCTTCTCCGCTCGTTCAAGTGCTTGGGTTTTTTCTGCACGAGTGGATAAAAGAAGTTAATATGTTCTTTAAAATTGGAGTCATTGAGCACTGGTTAAGTCTACGACCAGTTACCTTTGATTTTCTTCTCACAAGAGTCGAAAACCTCCTTTTGCCTGGTCATCGCATGCTCGATCGACCAGCCTTTACTCTGATTTTCTTCCCTCAGTTTTATTATTATGGCTTCCTTAGCCATGATCTCTTCTTTAATTTTTTCTAAATCTATCAAATATGATAGAAAGAGGAGGCTAAGCTATAAGGAGAAACAAGATAATAAACCTTAGGAGGTCAAAAAGAGAAATGTTCTTACTTCTCAGATCGGAGTGTTTCTGCTCCAAAGTTTTTATTCGCTGGGCTAGTCCTCCGACCACAGCATATTTTTCGACCATGTGCTACAAAAATAAAATCCCTTTCTTTGATAAGTTTTCAGAGAAACTTCAAAAGGAAGAGTTGTAAGGATGGTCGTAGAACACTTACCCGAATTGCCATATCATTATATTCGGAAAAGATTGAATCTGGACCAATCTCAGCTTGACGGTCCGATATCTTTCCCCAGGCTTCATCAAGTTCCTTATCCTCGATAAATCGGGGAGAAAAAGGGAATTTGTTAACCTGAGAAGCATTTCCAGGAGGAGGTGGAACATGTCGAGGGTCTTTGGCGATGACTACCTCCGGAGAAGGAGTAAGGATTACTAGAGGATCCTGAGCAGATGTTGAAGCCTGCTCGGGGGCTACTTTTACTACTTCATCCTTAGCAGTTTTTGCTTTAGGAGTATCCTGATCAGAAACCTCCACGACCACCTCTTCCTCAGGAACCTTTTCCAGAGGGGTGCTCTGGTCGGACACGGCCAGAACACTAGAAATATCCAAGATTCGACTAATACTCATTACAAAGATATGAGCAGGGTGACACTTTATTTCATTAAAGATCCAAATATTACAAAAACCCCTGGTTACATTTCTTCTACAAACCTTCTAAACACAAAATCCTTCGACTAGTTCTCCAAAGAATAGCTTCAGGTTGATCGAAGATTGATTTCTGGCAGAAGAAGACTGGAGATATATAACCAAATAAGCACCAGTTTCGCACCTTTCTCTTGACATGAACTTCGATCTTGATTGAATACTATACATAATGAAGTATTTACTCAATCTTCGAAGGCCATATTCACCTTGAAAACAGAACTCATAGACCAAATTGACTTCTAGATCACCTTAGGATCACAACTCCATGGATCTGGACCCCGAAATGGTGATCTAAAAGTCAATTTGTCCCATGAATTTTGTATTATCAAAAGACATAAAGGTGTTATGAACTCTGGATTTCTAAAATCCATCTTTAAGAAGAGAATCTTTTATCACAAAAGCGAAACTAAGAAGGCTGGGGATTTTTTCTTTCTCTTCAGAGATCTATCCTATGAAGGTTATTTATAACCTTTAGATTATGATAGAATTAAAGAAGAAGATAAGGAGTTACCCAAAGAAGTCCAATGGACACAAAAACTCTTCAATTCCCAAGGCAAAGTTCTCAACTTTAAAGTGAATACAAACCGCTTCAAATGCCCTTGCATTTAAATGAGCGTCAGCCCGATACGACTTCATCGGAAGAAAGGTGTTCACACGACCTATTCATTTAAAGTTCGGGGGCTAGCTGACGAGGATTAAAACATCAATATATTATTTTTAATATATATAAAAGACCATACGTCTTCGTGGTCGTAACCCCTAAGGTGCACGACCTCACTGGTCGTAGATATTCCAGAGGTTATATAATGGGTACCCTGGTCGACGAAGGCCTAAGCCAAGCTCCCGACCAGGATAACTGCTCGTAAAAGGTATGAACTGATTCCAAGTATATTCTCTACCGTATGATGAATGGAACACGTGCATATTCCACGCCATACGATGTATCTTATCCAGACACAGCAACGAACAACCTACATGCGGTTATATGTCTCATATACATATAACCGCCGAACAGTTGGTTGTTTATCAACCGTCACTTGGCTCCGACCAGACGCATCGCTTCACATCAGGCGTCTTCTCTGGAAGTAACTGCCGCCTCTTCAAGGGCTATTTAAAGATGGAACCTAGACGGATCAAGGGGGGACACAGAAGACAAGACATAGTCATCAGACTAAAGCACAAGCCATAGTTTCGTGTGATAGGTCTGAGATTGTAAGGGAATAAGCAGTATTCTTAGAGAATACCTTGTAAAACCCAGTTCATATTAATAAAGAGCAGCCCCATTATTTCCTGAGATTTCCACGTCACTTTCTCCTTTTTATTTTTGTAAGATCGACGTCTTGATCGTCGACACATGTCATAGTAGCTACGAAGTAAAATACGTAAACAACTAATACAAGTACACAAAGCACAATGAAGACCACCTACTGGCCACCCGCTACACCACCTGCAGCACCTCCTCCGTCGTCGCCACGTCCCACACCCGGTCCGCGCCCACCCGAACGGCCCCACTTGGCCCTCCTCAGCGCGGGGTGCTGGGGCCGGGGCCCCGACAGGGAGAGGCGTACCAGAGCCCTACGATCTCGTGCTCCAAGGCGTCGGGGGTCGACTCCACCTGTGTCTACATGCGCATTGGGGGATCGCTGAGCTGTGACCCAGAAAAAACCACGACAGGTGCGGGCTGAGGTGCTCCTCTAAACTCGCCGGGTCGTCAGCGAAGAAGGCATCCACGTCCTGTTGGGCGTCCTCCTGTGGGGAGAGGTCAACTCCTGGGTGGAGCACAAAACCTATGGGACAAATATTGTTTATTCCTACAATACATCGGTGCTCACATACCCGAGGAGAGGAAACATACCTTCAACGTGGGCCATGCCGCGTGACTAAGGGTCATACCCGCCATACGACCCAAACATGTCGGGGAAGAATGAATGTTGACCTAGTGCTATCGTGTAGTGGTCCAGGAATGACGGCGGTGGTGGTGCGTAGCCACGTGCCCAATCGGACCCTTCGGCCTGGCTCGGCTGCGGGAGAGGTGAGTAGCCACGTGCCCAACCGAACCCTCCAGAAACGTCAGGCACTGGCGGGGCATGTGGATGTGACCCCCCGAAGCCTCCTAACTGGCCTGCAGGACATGTCGGCCTCTGCGTATGTGTCGATGGGGCCACCTCCTGGACCGTCCTACACGATATCAGGGTCACGGTATGCCTCACCCCACTATAGACCTGATGGAAAAACTGCAGTACCTCGTTGTGCGTCAGCTCTGCACCATGGGCGACCCTGTCCTTGATCGACCGGGAGTCCCTGGCCATCCCGACGTTGGTGTCCGTCTGCAAGGAGTACATGAAAGCATCAAACTTGTAATTGAGGTAACCGTACTCAGACATTTTGAAACACGATAGTACGTACCGCGAGGTGCACATTCCGCGTGAAGTGTATGGGGTACGCGTCGAACGGTGCTGGTACATGAGCGGGGGAGGGTCACAGACACGCACCAGCCTAGTGTGTGTAGTGTGTGTACTAGCGGGGTCGCCGTGACGATGGGGCCATACAGGTGGCGTCCCGCCCGACGCAGATTCGAGGGCGTTCGCCCACTGCGCCACCCACGGCTCCATCTTCGTCGGCCACTGCGTCCTGGTGCCACCCCTCCTACTATGCCTACAAAACGTACCACTGCAATTAGAAGTTGTCGTAACAGAACTGGGAAGAAAATATTCGAACATGTGTTGTGTGTAACTCATGTGTGGGTCGTGTTAGGCACCCTCATCCTGACGAGAACTGGAACCTGGCATAGGCTGAACTGGCGTATCACCCTGTGCACCGCGTAGTCCTCGATGAACACGTCGAAGACGAGCTTCTTCTGTGTCCGCCAGTACGCCCAGTCGCGCTAGCACAGTGAGGACATCCCCCCGGGAGCACGGTCCTCCATCTCCTGATTAGAGTACGGCTCCCAACGCACGTCATCAGTGGTGAGGTGGTCCAGCTGCTCCATGAAGTGCTCGTACACACGTGTGACCTGCATGTGTGCATACTGTGCCTGCGAGCCGGAATAGTGGTTATAAAGGATGACCCGTAATACGACTGAAGTTAAGATAGAGGGGACTACGTACTCGTCTATGGCACCAAAGGGACCCTACGGTCGGCTGGTCCACCACGTCCTCGTGGTACATGTCCACGCTAAACATGGAAAATGGGTAGCATACGTACCCAAAACTGCGAAAGCCACCGCAGAGGCAGGCCATGCCACTATCGCTCCTGGAAGTCGTAGTACGGTGGCATGGCCTCCACCGGAAGAACCCCCTGAAACCTGCCCAGCAGGTCATCGCGCCAGTCGGCAGGCACGTCCGGCGGGGAGGCAGGGGCTCCCACGATAGGCAGGCCGAGTAGCAACACGACATCCTACAGAGTGGGGGCCATCTCCCCGAATGGGAGGGTGGAAAGTGTGTGTCTCAGGGTCGCCACTGGTCCACTAGGGCTGTCAAGAGCGACCGATTGAACGGGAACCATCGTGACCACTCCGGACCGACCTGGACCTCCCCGTTGTCCTTGACCAGAGCGCCGTCCTCTTCGGTGGCCTCCACCATCTGCGCGGGAGGTAGAAGACCGGCATGGCTCAGCCTGCAAAACACGAAAAAGTAACTACATAGCGGACATATGACATAAAGAAGTGGAACAGCTTGCAGACAAATCTGTCTACCCAACGTGGGTCTAGTCTCCAAGCCCGTCAGGGTGTCCACATATGAACCACCCCCAAGTCAGTCGCGTCGTCCCCGCAAACCGGATGCGGGACACGACGGCTTGCGTGGTGCTGCGCATCGACCAGCCGGTCCAACAGGCTGAAATGCCAGTCCAAACTACCAGGGTCGCGAGCCATACCTGCAAATCAATTTCCAATTAGCAATTATGACACAATTAGTGGGTTCAATTACTTATAGCGTAGCTCCAAAGATTCTAAAAATTAAGTTGCATTCTTGCATAAGTCTAGTGATATTTTGTTCATAACCTACCATGGTTTCGAAAGTAACCTACCATGATTTTATATGCAAACCTACGACTACGCTTTCTAACAAAATATTATGTAATGACTACAAAGTTTTTAATAATATGTTCACACATATTTAAAACTTATTTACCGATGTTAACAATTGTTATCATCAACACTCCATAAAATTAAGTTGTTTTCACAACTAAATGTGTGAAGCAGTCAGCTTATTGGGGAAAAAGTGCAACTAATTATATATAAACATTAAGTATCATCTGAATACAACATTTACAATGCCTGGTTTACCTAACCCTAGCATTCGTTCAACCGATAATTGCTTAATAGCCCAATGTTTATCAATACTGCTACACACGCACACAAATTTTCTAGCTTCGCCACTGATATAACAGTACACATTATGCATCTAAAGATTTTTGAAGCTAACCTACTATTATTTTATTTGCTAACAATATGTCACTACACATGATGTTGCTTGCTAACCTACCATGATTTTGAAAGTACATGCATACAAAATAATGGTAGAGACTCACCGTCGTTGTCGTTGATGCAAAGACACTTTCTTTCCCCCCTCTCCCTCTTCCTCTCCTCTCTTTCCCTTCCTCTCTTCTCTTTCCCTTTCTCTCTTCTCCTTTCTCTCCTCCTCACGTTGGCTCACTGGAAAAAAATGGCGCACTGCCCTCGCCGGGCGTGCGCCTTATAAGCGCCCCTAGTCGCTTAATCGTTGTGCGACTAGGGCCTAGCGCTGAGCGACAGGTGTCCTAGTCGCTCCTCCGTTCGGCGACTAGGAGGCGAAAGGTCCAGTCGCCCAACGGTTAAGCGACTTGGACACTTGTTGCACACCTGTTGGGCGACTAGCCTAAGTCACCAAACCGTGGAGCTATAGGGGATTATTACTGTAAAAAAAAGGTAGTATTATTTCTGTAATTCGAAATAAAAATAGATTATTAAAAAAATCTGCGAGTGTAGTCCTACAACCGTGCTCATTTGGTTTCCTCCTACAGTACGTACAGTGCCCAGCCCACCATAGTACTACTTGCAAGGGCATCCTGGTAATTAAGCAACAACGTGTATGTAGTACTTGTTGGATATTTTGAGGGCTATTTGGTAATTTCTTATTTTGAGAAAAAGAAGAATTAGAAAAGAAAAAGAAAAGAAGGTGGGTCCCACCTTTCGGTGGGAGAAGAGGAAGAGATAAGGCTGGAGATTAAAGTCTCCAGCCCTACTAGGTCTTGCGTGTGTGGCCGAGCGGCTTTCTCTGGCTCGTGCGGTGTGGGGAGCTCCTAGGTGAGCAGCGACGACGCAGGAGGCACCAGCAGCCCGTGCGCTTCGACGACGGTCATTGCTGTCGCCGTGTTGGGTGCCCCGCCTCTCCTTCTTTTAAGGCTAGCTCCATCTCTTTTGATTGAATCAAAAATTTGTGACTTCCCTTTTGTTTGTTTCTTCTTCTTCCCCGATTGAGCTTCGGTTTTGGGATTTTAGGCTGCTGCGCCACCGCGCTCGTCTCGGCGCTGACGGTAGAGGTCCGGGCCTTCCTCCGTGAGCACTCCCTGTTCAATTCCTTGCGCTATCTCTCTGTTGAGGTAGCAGTGAGGAAATTTGGAGGTTGTGCATTCGAGGATTGGATCCGGCCGACTCAGGATCTATTTGGGAGAGAAGAACTTTGCTTTGGTGCTTGATGTTCTCAGGTGCTTTTGGCTGGTGCACTTCTGTTGGTTCTTGTGTGGCATTCCCTGTATCTCGACTTTGCAATTTGGTGTGTCCTATATTGCAAATTGGCATTGTATCTCTGGCAACCTCGTCCGTTGTTCACAGCACAACGTGGCAATTGGTTTTGAGTCAGCGCGTTTCGCGTGCCTTGCCCGGTTCTGCTCGGTGGCTTTGAGTGCCATCCGCATCGTGAGTACTAAAGTGTGCTGTGCTTGTTACTTTTACATTCTGTAATTTTAACTAGAATTGGGAGACTTGGTTTAGTAATGCTGTGGGCTCGGATTAATGCTCGATGATGATAATTGTCATGTTATGAAATTGAATTGATAACTAGATCAGACTTGAGCTAATTCTATTGCTTACTGTTGTCAGTTTTATCTCTAGCGGTTTTTTGATACTATCTGTAGTTCGGTTGTAACTGAAAGGAGTTTGATCATTTTGTTCTGTGATCTTGTTGATCGTATGTGATCTCTTTGCATTGTGATATCCTGTTTGCCGAAAGGCTAATGTGCTGAAATTGTAATTTCATATACACGGTTGAACAAAATGATCCTCTGTTGACTGAAAATATAATTGTTGTTTATGAGAAAAATCTTGACATATTAGTAAAGCATTAGTTTGAGCTCAAAGTCTGATTTGTAGTTGGGGGGGCTAGATGACGAGAATCTAATAATCCTCAATTAATTATTTATCTATAATTCTCATTAGCAATATCTTTATATTACTCGCAAGTATACCCCTTACTGTTCATAAGGGAGAAGCTTAACCGAGTGGTCTCCTAAGTCTTACTACGACCACCCCATGGCCGTAAGTCTTTCTACAACCAGTCTCTAGTTGTAAGCTTTTCTACGACCCGTCTCTCTTTGTGAGCCTTCTCTACGAGCATCTTGTGGCCGTAAGTCTCTCCACAACCTGGTCGATTACGACCAACCTATAATCGATAGAGCTTACAGACATGTGGGCCTAGTCGATTAGGGAATCTTGTGCGTCGTGTTCAACACACGGGGTAGTTAATATACACTGGTATTTTCTATGCATAACCACACGTATTATATCTCTGCCTGTGACAATAACTACCTGGCGATGTGGGGGGTGTTATCTCTTTGACAGTAACCTCCACCAACCATTCATCATTTGGAACGTTGTGACGTCTCTTGGTTTGGAGAAACTGTCACCCCTTCATGTGCTATATAAAGGATGAAGCCAGTAGACAGAGGGGAGAGAAAATCTGGAGCAAAAGATATTAGGCTTTAGTCTTCCTCTTGATTGTAATCAATACACTCAATACAGCAACACTGGAGTAGGGTTGTTATTCTCTTCGGAGAAGGTCTGAACCTGTATAAATCTCTATGTAACTCTCTACTCTCTATGTGGTTTAAATTCTAGGAGACCCCCAAATATTTATTCGTAAGATCGATAGTAAAACATCGACAACTGTCATGCGTGATGAGATGCAATATATTGAGAAGAATGACACTTAGGAGTTAGTTAAGTTGCTAATTCATAAGAAGGCTATTCGTGCAAATGGATCATTAAGAAGAAAGAATGCATTTCACCAACCGAAGATGTTAAAGGATATAATCCAATTACAGGTATTGATTTCACATATGTCTTTTCTCAAGTTGTGAAGCATAATTCTATTAATATTTTACTCAACATAGTGACTATGCATGATTATGAGCTTGAACAATTAGGCGAAAACTGTGTTCTTACATGGAGAATTGGGGGAAGACATTTATATGAAGCAACTGAAAGATTTTGTATTTCTGAAAAACAAGAATTATGATTGCAAATTGAAGAAATCTCTTTATGGTCTAAAGCAATCACCTAATAATAGCACAAGAGAACAAGGGCCCTCGGGTCCTTTTAAAGGTGACGATTTGACCAGAAGAAACACGACGGTGGAGTCATAACGGACTCAGAGAAGAGAGTCCGAGTCAGGGACGATAGGGACACCTGGCAGGTGGGACCCACCCATTAGTGACTGCAGCCCGGGCGCGACATGTGGTTGTGACGTGTGGCATCGAAGGTGGGTTGGGCTGCAGAGGTGCGCAGGTTGTGCCGGCGGTTGGGCTGGGCTGAGGAAGAAATAGGCCAAGAGGAATATGATTCAACCCACTTGATTTTCCCATATTTTAAATAGGTTTTCTATTTTAGAAATACCAGAAAATCCAATGGCAAATTAAAAATAGCAAATAAAGTCGAAAAAATTCTAGAAAAATCCAAAAAATATTTTCAAGCATAAAGAACTCAAATAAAATAGTTTTGGTATTAATTGATGTTCATATTAGTCACATTAAATTATTTTTACATTTGAAAGTCTCATTTAAGCTTTATTACATTCAAATAAAATTTGGTGAATTTTTTCAATAGACTAAACTACTCAAAAGGGTTTTGCAACTCAGAAAATTGGGATGTTACACGGTCGCATGTGAGCGCCATCTTCTTATGACAATAGACCGTGATGACTCCTTTGGGACCTGACATCTTTAGACATTGGTAACTGTAATGAGTACTCATTGGTAACTGTAATCAGCAGTCATTGGGAACTGTGCCAGAGTTGGTCGACAAAGAATGGCATTATATGCCGCATTGAAATCGACCACATCAAAAGATATTTTCTCCGTCTTGAAATTGTTTGGTGTCCCAAACGTAACAAGAAGGGAAATTTGGCCAGTAGGTTTGGCCGAAGACCTAGGTACGATCCCATGAAATGAGTATCGTACCAGTCTTATTTTCGTCCTAGGAACATGCATTTCACCCGGAACACTAGTAAAGAGTTTGTTAAGTTAACTAACACCATCAACTAACACCCGATTAACTCAGTAGTTGTTGATGGTGGGCTCAACCACGATCGAAAAATGACCAGATCGAGTAGAAGGGATAGGACAGTCACCTTTTTTTAAAAAAAATGGCCATTTCCAACCACTTCGGTAATGTATGGACAACATGAGGGTCGATAGAGTTTACCTTACGTTTGACAACCTTAAGCTGTCGTCTCGACTCGTATGTCGATGATCCCCTGTCGATGTGATCAATCGTGTGCTCGGGGTCCTGGTACGACATCTCCTTGTCATCCTCTGACTACTTGCGACCACTTGTTTGTCCTACCTCCTTGAGGGAAGGACATGGTCCTTTGCTAGAGTAATATTCTTTGAGTTTTCGTTGGAAAACATGGCAGTCGTGGAGTTCGTGACCTTTTTATGGAAAGGGCACCACCTCGGCTTATCTGCATTCCGTTGAGGGCGTTTTCCTTTACCCCGGTCGGAGTACGGTTTGAAGCTATGAGGCTCCTTGTCGCTCTCTACTAAGACCTCCTTTGAGCTTTTTGTCTGTGGCTTATTGCTTTTAGACTTGCTCTTGGATTTTCTAGCCTGTTTGTCCTTCTTCTTTCCACTTTCACCCACTCCTCGAGTATCTATGTCGTCACAATCGATTGTGCGATTTCACTCAACTGTTTTAGCAGTAGTCACATTGCGGTCAGCCATCTCGAAGAGTTTAGCGACGGTAGCCAGAGGGTTCATGGCAATGTCTTCTATGAACGTCCGATTTTGCACTCCCTGTTTGAACACTCTAATGACAAAAGAGTTAGAGACCTCGGGAATAGTATTTCAAACCTGACTGAATCATCTTATGAACTGACGTAAAGTGTCATGAGAATCATGTCACATTCGGTGTAGGTTGTCCTCCTTTCCAAGGCGGTTGTATGTGTCCTAGAAGTTTGCTAGCAGCAAATCGCAGAGATGCTGCCACGAGTAGATTGACTCAGGTGGCTAGTTTGGCAACCACGATCGAGCAAAGCCTTCGAGCACTGTTGGAAGGTAATTTGCCATGACATGCTCTCCTCCTCCAGCGGCGCGGACTGCAGTGGTATAAATTTGAAGAAATTCGATGGGGTTTTCAGTCCCATCAATAACTGGTCGAAATCTTGCTGGCCAGCGAATTGTTCGGAGATCAGGTGAAAATGCCTGACAACCGGTAATGATGTCATAATGCCTTGTTTGTGGGAGAAAAGGGTTAACATCACTAGGTGATCGTACTCGACGATACCTAGTGGTAAATGGATATGATCTATCATAGATCTCAGTCCTACGAGGGTAATACTTCTCATGCTCCATCTGCTGACACAGATTTCTCTGAAGACGTGGCGATTGTCCACCTCTCCTAGGAGTTTGTCGATCACCAACCGTCGGAGGCGTTTGTTGATTTCTTCTTTGACTAGTATCGTGGTCGGAAGATTGACCAGATCTGGGATCTTGTGGTTCTCCATGAGAAGAATTGTTTGAACGACTGACATTCAAGGGACTTGTTCTAGTATGATTACCAGATCGTTGTCGTCGGTACCGCTTGACCTTGGTCATCGATCTTTTGGGCAAAGAGGTCGTAACCTGGTGTTTGTCCAAGCTTTTGGCTTGGGCTTTCATCAGGTTATTGATATGTTGCAGTTCTCGAGCTATTTCTGACTGATATTGGATCTGCCCAGGTAACATTCTCTGGTCTACAATCCTTCTTCTCTAGATGGTCTTAAGATCGTCTACATCTGAGTTTGCTGGAGCATCCCTTAGTGGAGTGTGATCACTTTGAGGATGTTGGCCGAGCTCATGAACGTTGAAATTTACGTCGTCATCAGAGGTGTTCTTGCCATTGCCACGAGTGCCCGAGGCGTGTGAGCGATGGGAAGCACCCCAAGTCCTATTTCGCAGAGAGTGACCAGGATCTGTGGGGAGGACAAAGTCCTCACTCGCGGTTGAGTTCTCCTGCCCTGATGAGCAGTCGAAAAATAATGCCTCGTGACTTAGAGTAATCCCCTCTAGGAAGAGAAATTATGGGTTATACCCGTCTCAGGTTGAAGGTGAATTCTCCAAGTATATGATCGAATCCGCAACTGTAGCGGGCTCGACCATATCCCGGGTGGGGATAACCAAAGCATGACGGTTAGCAGGTGATGGTCGAGCCCTAGAATCAAGTGTTCCAGGACTTGACGCATGAGATCGGACAGCCTTGGACAGACTTGAATGCTTGGAGGTGGGAACCTCGTTGCATTCAACGTCTGTTGTGGGCAGCTCTGATCATGGTCGCTTGAACCCTTGCCTTGTGAGGATTCTGGCTCCTCTGGGCGTAAAATTGTTGGTGATAAGGTTTCCTCATCAACCTTGTCTGGGATGCGATTTTTTGGGTCAGGTGAAAGATCCCTGGAACCGGCATTGCCCTCAGACAAAATGATGCTCGGCTCGTAGTCATAGTAGGCATCCATGTCGAGTCCTACGTAGTCTGCGAGATCGAATCAATTCTCCTCATTCCACTCCCCTGCCATGGAAGTATTAGAGTGGAAACAAAGAAAATTGCCGAAAGAAGATCCCCATGGACGACGCCAATTGTCGATGTTTTAATATTGATCTTATGAAATAAATGTTGCGGACTCTTTGATCAAGACTATGCAGGAGGAGACATAGGGAATTTTTTGACGGGTTCAGGCCTTCTTTGAGGAGAATAACAACCCTACTCCCGTGTTTACAATAAAAATGAAGTAACTGAAACTAAGGCTAATGACTTATTTGTATCATCCTCCTCCTCTGTTCGCCGGCGTTGCCCTTTATATAGCTTCTGAAGGGATGCCGGTTGTTAAATGCTAAGAGGCGTCTCAACGGTAGATGGATTGCGCACGTTAGTGGCGGTTACTGTCAGTGAGACATTCTCTCGCGCATTCGTCATGTAGTTACGCCAGAGACAAAGAAACTTACATGCAGTTATGTGAGAGACAAACAACACGTGTATAACTACTACATGTTAATAAGTGTAGTGTACAAAGTCTCTAGTCGATTAGGTCTATATGTATGTGGATTCTACCATCTATAGGGTGGTCGTAGTTGACCTGGTCATAAAAAGTCTTACGACCGTGAAGTGATTGTAGTAAACTTTACGATCATATGGTGGTCGTAGCATACCTTACGACTATAAGGTGATCATAAAAGACCTTACGACTACTAAGTAATTGTAATCTTCTCTTATCATTGTAAACTAGTGATAAGGGGTTTCTCTGATGGTTGTATAAAGACATTATTATCTATAATAAATATTATAGATAAATAGTTTAATTAATTAAGGATTGTTAGATACTCGTCAAAAAATATTTATTGTGCTTAATTAGAGGTTATCGAGAGCTAAAAATATTTTATTTGAATTCAAAATGCTTTATTTGGAATCTCTAATTTCTTTTAGAATGTTTTAGAAAATTTGATATTTTTCGGATTAAGAACGAAAGGGGCAATTTGGGTATATATGAGATATTATCTCTCCTAAACATAGGAGGATAGTATTTTAATAAGAAAAGTGTGATATGGCAAACGGACACCATTTGTAGTGTGTTCTAGCGGATCCTTGATTTTGGAGTGTCCTCAAGCAAATGCCAACATTCTACAGTATCGTGTTGCCAATTTTGTCTTAAAACTTTGACCACTAATACATAATGTAATAAATATAAATATGTTTTTTATTTATACTAGTTGTGAAAGTTTTAAAACTTTGATCGTACGCATTCTGCGACAACATCTATTTCAAAACAGGGGATTTATCAGGAAAACAATAATAATGGTCAAACGTGCGTATCAGAGAGTCTGTCAATGTTTCAAATTACAAGTAGAAGAGAATGGAGGGGAGTATATAGCTACAAAAACTGACCACTATGTGGCATCTTTTGCATAATGTTATGATGCATGCATGCCAACAACAAAACAGATAACAGAAGACTGGCCTCCAGGTTTCCAGGTCAAAGCAGTAACTGACTTTTATTTTTCATGAGAAACGAGGTGGGGAAAAATTGGCCATTGCAAAACAAAGTAAGGAACTTGGCATACTTTCATTCTTCACTTGGTACTACATGTAAAAAACACAGCTACAGATTGATCAGTGTTTCCTTTTGAAAGAAACTGATCAATATACGACACCTTTTGCACAATCTTACATTGCATGCCATCAACAAAGAAGAAAACAGCAGACCTCCAGGTCCCAAAGGAAAAGAGCATCCCAAACCATAGCCAGAATCCAAAAACAATTCCAGCAATCACACAGTAGTACAGCCATTGGTCGTCAGAGTCACTACCATTTCTCTCATCCGATGCAAGTGAAGTATTTTCACATGGGATGTTCAAGGGAGAGCCACAGAGCCCAGAATTATTGCTGTAGATCGATGGGTCAGTGAGGGTTTGGAGTTGATTCCCAGTGGGTATCTTTCCTGATAAATGATTGTTCGAGAGATTCAATATGCCAAGAGATAGTAAATTACTCATGCTTGGAGGAATGGCTCCTAACAGTTCATTCGAAGAGAGGTCAAGGGACTCAAGAAATTTCAAACTACCAATGTTTTCAGGGATGGGACATGACAGATGATTTCTTGACAGATTCAGAAATCGAAGGCCTTGGAGGTTAGTTAACTCTTCAGGGATGCACTGTGACAGTGAATTGCCTGACAAATCGATACCCGTCATCAATTGAATAGTTCTTTGGAAAATTAGCTCCCGGCCCTTCCAGATTATGCCGATTCTATCTTCCTGGCCCTTCCAGATTATGCCGATTCTATCTTGATAAGTAGAACCGTCTAACGATGCAGGATTAGACACAATTTTTGGATGCGTCATGGAAGTTAAGTTGCCAAAAGCTCTGGGAATTAATCCTGTCAAACTATTGTGTGCCATGTCTAGCAGTTGAAGTTGTGAAAGCTGCGACAACTCCGAAGGAATTACACCACTGAAATTGTTCGATCTAAGGCTAAGGATTCTCAACGATCGAACCCCACTCCCAATCCAAGGAGGAATACCACCAGAAAACTTGTTGGCCTCAATATCTAAGGTGACCAGCGAGCTGCATCCCTCTAGGACTGACGGAAAAACTCCGGTGAAGCCATTACGGGCAAGATGAACCGATTCAAGAGAACAATTGTAGCCTGTCTCGACTGCAGGGATTTCACCTGAGAAGGAGTTGTTGGACAAGTCCATGAACTGCAGAGACTGCAGGTCCCACCAGCAGTCGGGCAGCTCCCCGGTCAGCTGGTTGTTCGACAGGTCCAGTATCTGAAGGGAGAACAGCCCGCAGAAGACCGCACCACCGGAGCTATTGGAGGAGTTGCTGTTCAGCACGTTGAAGCTCTCGTACAGCCTCCGTGCCGGCCGGCCGGAGAAGTCCACGTCGTCGGCGAAGTCCACGTCGTCGTCGGCGAAGTCCACCTCGTCGTCAAGGATCATGCTTGTCGCCCGCTGAGGCGAGGACAGTAGCAGGATACAGAGGAAGAGGAACATGAGAGGGGTTTGGGAGGCTTGTGCGTGCTCTGCCATTGCTGGATTTCTGTGGAGGTCACAGGCCAGTTCCTGGTTTGGACTTTGGAGGCCACTTGCAAGAGTATTTCTTGGCAGGGCCAGTGGGAGATGGTTGACGACGACCATGGAGTCGTCGTCGCTGTGGAATTTTGAGCGCGATGAGCATGTCTCACACGGCAAAAGCAGTGGGCCAACTGGCACGACAAGACCGTGGATCAGACAATTTCAGGCAACATTTGGACGAGCAGGAGGTGTAAGAAGAACAAGGAGAGGAAAGTAGAGCTCGGTATTTAAAGTCTGTTACATGGGCCAGGCCCAACAACGCTGGTAACGAGCGAAGTAAAACAAACGTCTGAACAAACTAAGGAGTCTAGTTACATTGTCATTTCCTCATACCTGACATTGCCGCCCTCCCGATTACCAGCTTGTCCCCAAGCTAACGCATCTGGAAACCTCATACGCAGAACGTCATAATCCTCCTAGGTTGCCATGGCTGCAGGTAATGACGACCATTTTATGAGTACCTGCAACAGGGCCGAATTGCCTTTCTTAACCAAACGCCAGTCCAGAATCTCCAGAGGTTGTACATCCCGCAAAGGCAAATCCACTGTACGCTGCCGCTCCAATATGAAACTCACACAAGGATCGTTTCTGGTCTGCATACTGCTTCATTCTTACTTGTGCCTTCTCTAACTATTGCTTCAAAAAGTCGGAATAACCTGCCCGTTCTGCCAGCATATCCACAATAGTTGAATTGGTTGCAATTGTCAGGTCAGGGAGGAGACCGTAATGGGGGTCGGTGCCATACAAGGCCTTGTAAGGTGTACATCCTAAAGTCGAATGGTAGCATGTATTATACCAATATTCTGCCAAGGGCAACCACGGGTGCCATTTAGTGGGAGTCTCCTGCGCTGCACACCGTGGGTACATTTCTAAACATTGGTTGACTCGTTCGTTTTGACCATCGGTTTGAGGATGATAAGCTGAGCTCATCTGCAATTTGGTGTCCAAAAGTTTGAACAATTCTCTCCACATAGAGCTGGTGAAGATCCTTCCGGTCCGAAATGATAGTGCGGGGAATGCCGTGGAGTTTAACAATGTTGTTCATAATAACCTTGGCCACTTGTACAACAATGAAAGGGTGTTTGAGAGGGAAGAAATGAGCGTACTTCGTGAACCTGTCCACCACAACTAACACAACATTGTAACCCTCAGACTTCGGCAACCCCTCAATAAGTCCAGTGTCAAGTCTTGCCAAGCGCCGTTAGGTACAGGCAAGGGGCATAACAACCCAGGAAGTTTGCAATTGTCATGTTTGGCTTGCTGATAGACCCCACACTGTCGAACAAAGTTATCAACGTCTTGCTTTAGTCAGGACCAACTGAATAATTTCTTTACCCTTTGATATGTGGCTTGAATGCTGGAGTGGCCCCCAATGGGTGAAGTGTGGAAGGCATGAATCAATTTGGTTTGTAAACCGCATTAGCTCCCACCCAAATCTTGCCGTGATGACGGATAAGACCTTCATGTAAAGAGTACCCTTAATCGTTGGAGCCACTGACTGCTAATTGCAACAACAATTCTTTAGCTTGATGATCCACCTCTCATGAGTTGATGACCTCCTGAATCCAGACTGCTTGTGCCATGGAAATTGCCTGAGTGTTATATACATGACCTACTCGGGACAAGGCATCTGCCACTTTGTTATTTTCTCCTTTTTGAAATTGAAACTTGTATTGTAACCCGATCAACTTTGTCATTGCCTTTTTTTTGTGATTCTGAGTGTAAAATTTGATCTTCCAAGTTACACAAGTTCTTGTGATCAGTTTTAATGACAAAGGGTCCCCGCTGTAGGTATTGCCTCCATTTGTCAACTACCATCATAATTGCTAAGGACTCCTTCTCATAGATTGATAGTTTTTTATTGTTCACTCCAACAGCTTTGCTATAAAAGGCGACAAGGTGACCTTGTTGGCTCAAGACCGCTCCTATGCCAGTATCACAGGCACCGGTCTCAACTGTAAAAGGCTTTTGGAAATCAGGTAATGCTAGAATAGGTGTCTTACTCATTGCCTCTTTAAACTGATCAAAGGCTACTTGGGCCTTTTCATCCCACTAAAAGCCTTTCTTCTATAAAAGAACGGTTAAGGGTTTGGCAATGATGCCATAATGCTTGACAAACTTTCTATAATATCCTATGAGTCCAAGAAACCCTCTTAACTCAGTTGCACTAATTGGTACCGGCCACTGCATCATTGTTGTAGTTTTGGCTGCATCAGTTGATACTCCCTGGTCAGAGATTATATGTCCCAAGTATTCTAATCTCCTTTTGGCAAAACTGCATTTGCTTCTCTTAGCAAATAACTGATGTTGATTCAGTGTTGCTAACACTATACTCAATTGTTCCACATGAGCTCTCAAGTCTTTGTTATAGATCAAAATGTCATCCATAAAGACCAAAAGAAATTTTCTCATGTAAGGTGCAAAGATAGAGTTCATGACACATTGAAATGTTGCTGGAGCATTTGTCAATCCAAAGGGCATAACTCGAAATTGAAATTGGCCATGATGCGTTTTAAAAGCTGTCTTGTGTTCATCACTTTCTACCATCTGTATTTGATGAAAGCCTGACTTAAGATCTAACTTTGAAAAGAAGCTAGTTCCTGCCAATTCATCTATTAACTCATCAACTATGGGCATGGGAAACTTACTTTTCACTGTTATGGAGTTCAACTTGCGGTAATCAACACAAAATCTCCATGTGTCATCTTTCTTCTTCACAAGCAGAACTGGGGAAGCAAATGGGCTAAGGCTCGGAGTGACTATGCCTGCTTTGATCATCTCGGACACTTGTCGTTCAATTTCATCTTTTTGTAAAGGAGAATATCTATTAGGTCTAGAATTAACTAGTGGTGCATCTGGTAGTAGAGCAATGGCGTGATCATACCCTCGATGAGGTGGCAAGTTTGTTGCATCACGAAAAAACATCCTCATAGCTGAGCAGCACCTCTTGGAATACCGCTGGTATTAACTCCTGATCTTGTTCTTGAGATTTCTCTAACACAACTGTAGCCCATATATCGTTTCCCTTATGCCATTTTTGCACTCTGTCCACTGATATCTCTTGTAACTCCACTGGGGTTTCAGGATCAATAACCCCTTGTAATCTGATTGTTTTGCCCAAATGCTCAAACTCCACTCACTTCTCCTTCCAGTGGCATTTCATTACTCCACATTTCTCTAACCAGTCAACTCCTAATATAGCATCATAACCTCCCAAGTTAAGGACCTTCATATCATGATGGAAAGTATGACCTTGTATCCACCAATGCATGTTGAGCATGACCTTATCACTATAGAGTAAGTCTCCATTCGCTACTTCGACAACCATTGTGTTAACTAACACAGGTTCTCCTCTAATTGTCTCAACTAACTCTACATTAACAAATCTATGAGAACTTCCAGAATCAAGCAACATCAACATGATCTAATTTCCTACTAATGCCCTCACCCTGATAGTTCTTGGTTGATTTGATCCCGAGACTGCATTTAATGATAAACGTATCTCTTCCTCCTCTTCATCTTCCTCAGCAATTACAATGTCTAATACCTCATCGGATAGAACCTCCTGAGATTGCATTGCTTTAATTTGTCCTTGTTGTAGTTTTTACACTTGTGTGCAGGTGTATACTTGTCACCACACTGGAAGCATAGCCCATTCGACCTTCGGTATTCTTTGCATTGCTTGGCCTTCCACAACTCCCCTTTTTCAAACTTTGCAAATTGACTGGACTCACTTCCTTTATAATTCCCTTTGGTATTCCCAGTGTTCACAGTGTAGCCAGCATTTTTGTTCAAGTGCATGTACCGTCTGGTTCTCTCTGCCACTCCTTCTTGTACACAGGCAAGAGTGGCTACCATTGCCACTATTTCAGGCATTTGTATCTCAACTGCAGCTGCCAATTCCTCTTTTAATCCCAAAACAAAATGTGTAACTAGCATCAGTCCCCCAATACTGTGATCAAACAGTCTAATCTGATACACCAGTGCGTCAAATCTTCTCTTATATTCCTCCATAGTACTGGTTTGCTTCAAGAGAAGCAATTCCCTGATCCGTCTGTCTATGTATTCCCCTCAAATTCAGATATCACAACCTCTTTGAACTATTCCCAGTCATGCCACCCATGAGCTATCTTGTAAGCTTGGTACCAATGAGTTGCACTATCATGCATGTACATTGTGGCCGCAGCTACCTTAAATCCTTCTGGAATCATATATATTGCAAAAAAAAAATGTTTGACACTTGTCCACCCAGATCCTGACATCAGCCATTTTAGGCATCCAGTTTCTTCTACCTTGATCCTAGTGCCCTCTGCTTGCTTCGTGTACCTCTGAAATTACAAGTGTAAGGGGAGGGAATTGTACCTGAGGCGGATTCGGTGCTGGCGGAATTCCTGGCAGTGCCGCTCGTTGAATTGCGAAATCTCCAGGTTTCATTCCAACTACTCCCGCTTCCTCTCTGGCTGGAATCACCAGTCGAGGCGGCGTGGCTGTCTTGATTTGTTCTTGTTGTACCTTTCCGATCGATTCCATTGTCATGGTCACCTTCGTCTGTATTTCATCCATTCTCGCTCCTTGCTGATCCAATCGTTGATCTACCACTGCCATGTGAGTGTTCATCTCCTCCCGCATCATCTTCATCTCTGTTTTCCAAAACTCTACTAACCTCGCTTCCATTCCTTCCATTGCCGCCTCCATTCTTAACGGACCTAGACTCCTTGCTTAGCCAAAGCCGTGGTTCTCTCTCTCTCTCTCTCTCCGACTGAACCTGGGGTTGGGGATTACAACGATCGCACGAGGCAATCACTAACCTTCCCTCAGGATTTCACTGGTCAAGGCCGCGAGTATTCCGAGAACAAACCGACGGATCGACAGGCTTTGATACCAATCTGTTGTGACCCCATCGCCGGAGGTATTCTGGTCTGGAGGATCAGACAATTTCACGCAACATTCGGACGAGCAGAAGGAGGTGTAAGAAGAACAAGGAGGGGAAAGTAGAGCTATAGTATGTCATTCTCTTTTTCGATAAGCTGTGAAAAGGAACATGGTTCGGTATTTGAAGTATGTTACATGGGCCAGGCCCAACAACGCTGGCAACGAGCGAAGTAAAACAAACGTTTGAACAAACTAAGGAGTCAAGTTACATTGTCATTTCCACAGACCTGACATCACAAGCGACGTGCCAGGATCCAGTGTCTCCCTTCCCTTGTTTTTTTTATAATACCTAGGAGGAACTAGGTATTTTTCTATTAATAAGATTTTTTTTGTTTTTTTAATCTAGGAATTTTCCCTTCGACTACCGTGAGAAATCGGGGGTCAAACCCCGGACCTGTCGCTGGCCTTAGTGCCAGCCGACCAAATGAGCTACGCTCGCTTCTCCCTACCCTTGTTTTTTGACAGTCAAGGATGAAACGCGTGCAGTTTGGTACATGTGCCAAAAGGAAAGGAGTTTAGAACACGAGAGTTGTCAGAAGTGCCAACCTTGGAACTTTAAAGTGATACCACGAACAACCCAGCCAAGCCCCTCTCTTCACCGTCTCTCGTTCTCCCTCAGGCGTTTCGATGAGCACGCCAACAGCATCGTACCCTGAAATGAGAAACGCACGCCAGTGAGGCATTCCGTCGAGCACCATCCGTGCACACAAATGGTATATAGACGCAACCACCGATTCGAGTTCAGTAATGGTGGCACTGGACATGTCTTAGACCATGGTATGATACATGGACCGTCCACGGAATCACACTGGAGGAAAAGGAGAAAAAGTCGCGGGGGATGGATTCACGATCCATGGAAGATCTAATAGTTCTCTTGTATTCTTGTTTTGATGTGAACGGCTCATGCCAATGCCATGTAGGGATCGCTGGGATAGACGACGAACTGTCGTGGAGTATGTGACGGCAACTCGGCCCTAGTCGGCCCAATTTCTTTTTCGTTCGGTCAATCTCGCCCAAAAGGCTACCCGCTTCCATAAGGCCCATGTTTTTTGGCGCGTGAGGACGGCTGGGTGGGATCAACTCGAGCGTGGGATTCCTTTATATCTTATCTCATCTTAATAAATAATAAAAGGAGTTTACCCCTGCGCAACGGGACGATGTCATTTCTCTTGTGCACGTGGTTGGCCTCTCCCACCTCTTCCAAATTCTCCATCGAGGCGCACCAATATGTGGACCCAACCTGACAGGGATAAGGTCTCGCCCGCCAACCCCGAATCACGAAAGTATCGATGCCCCCACTTCTTCTGCAACCATCCAAACCGTCGCCGCCCCACTTCCTCTTCACATGCACACTCTGAAATTCATCGACGTCCCACTCCTTCCTGTCTCGCGCGACGACTCGACACCTGCGCCTGTTTTGGCATTCGCTTCGTGCCTCAAGGATCCACCCTCGAACACTCAGTCCGCGGGTTGCAACGACGGCGTGCATGAAGATGAGGGTATCTAACAGCGTAGGAGGAGGCGGCATGAGGAGGTAACATTGGCGACAGGAGGAGGTAACGGGGAGGTGAGGTGGCGTTGGGGACGGGAAAAGGCAGCGGGAGGGAAGGGAGGAGAGGAGGAGGAGGTACCTTGGAGGAGAAGTGGTGGCTGCAGGGAAGAGAGGGGAGGCAGCGATGGCGAACGAGTAATAGGCAGAGACAAAGACGTTCTTCCCTTGCCACGTCACCGTCTCAAATTCACCACCCCATGTCCTCTTCATCCTAATCCTCCCCTCCACCGCCATTGTCTCCTACTCTGCGTTGGCCGAGCAAGCATCGCCTCCTCCCCCTCGCTTACCACCGCGACGCTGCCACCGCCTCCTCCCCCGGACGTCCACCTCCTCATCGCAGTGTGCGTGGCGAGAGCTAAAGAAACCAATGGCCGTGAGATTTGAGTCATGGCTTGGGTTTAAGGTGGAAGAAGGTGGCAAGAGACGTGTAGCCCTCTTTCTTGTCAACCAGCAATGACTGGAAATGGGCAGCACGTCGGAGAGGGAAGTTGGCATCAACTTCAACTTCAAATGTAAACAATCTATGAGCTCAAAATTTTAATTTCCAGGTAGTAGTAGTAGTAGGTGATGCAATAGGAGGAGTTAATGTTTCTATTTACTAGTAGAGTGTCCATGCGTGGCAACAAAATTTCAAAAGAGAGTGATACATATTAGCAGACGGGATCCTAAACCGCATAATAAATATCAATTTTCTTTCACACATACAAACTGAAACATTAACTCCGCCTATTGCATCACCTGCTGCTACTACTACCCAGAAATTAAAATTTTGAGCTCATAGATTGTTTACCTTTAGAAGTTGAAGTTAATGCCGACTTCCCTCTCTGCTGTGTTGCCCATTTCCAACCATTGATGGCTGACAAGGAAGAAGGCTACGCGTCAATGGCCACCTTCCACCCTAAACCCAAGTCACGACTCTATTCTCATCGCCATTGGCCTCTCAGCCCTCGCCAGGCATACCATGGCAAGGACGTGGGAGGCTAGGGGAGGAGGCGGTGGCAGCATCACGGTGGTAAGGGAGGAGGCGGCGATGCTTGCTCGGTCGGCGCGGAGTAGGAGGCGGCGACGCAGCAGAGGAAGATTAGGATGAAGAGAACATAGTGCGGTGAACTCGAGACAGCGGTGTGGCGAGGGAAGGACACCTTTGTCTCTGCCTCTTCCTCGCGCACCGTCATTTCTTCCCCTCCCTTCCCCGGCGCTGCCGCCTCCTCTCCTCCCTTCCCTCCTAGTGCCTTCTCCCGTCCCCAGGGGCAAATCCACCAGGGGGCTTCATCAGGCTGGAGCCTACCCTTCGGTGCCCGGAACCAATCCCCCCCCCCCCGCCCCGGCAACCGCAAGTGGCCAAGTCCAACTTCCGGCTCCCCGTCTGCCATGGCTGCGCCAAACAAGAAGAAGAAGCAGAGCAACCGAAAGGAACGGGAAGTGGGAACAAAAGCTTGTGGGCCTTGCCCTTGCCAAAGCAGCGAAGCCTAGGCCCAACTCACATCCACCCACGTCCCCCACCGGTTCTACATTGCAGTCCCACCTCACATTCCCTTGTTGTTCCTGTTCCAAAATTCCCCAATCAATCGAGCAATCATGCGAAGAGAAACGCACCTGACTTGACGGCAGCCAGAGGGAGCTGGGGTGGGGAGCCACCTTGGTTCGTGACACCGCCTGTAGTCGAAGGAGGGCCGGGAGGCCGAGGGACGGGCCTCTGGACTGGGGCATTGCCCAGTGGGGCGGCTGGGCATGGGAGCCGATCTAGTCGGAGCCCGGATAACAGGAGGCGATTTGGGTGTTGGGGCGTGCCACGTCCATGAGGAAGGGGAAGCCTGGAGGAGGCGAGGGGCGGGCTGATGCCGAGGAGGCCGATTGGCCGAGGGAGGCCAGGAGCCACCGAGGAGGCGAGCGGCGAGGAGGAGGGAGTCTCTGTCTCTCTGCTGAGAGGTGGCAAGGCAATTTGGGGAGCTGCCAGCTGATCTACTCTGCTGGCTGCTGAGAGGAGGCGAGGCAATTTGGGCGTGGTGCTGAATAGCTGAAGACTGAAGTGCCGATCTAATCTGTTGAATATTGACTACTGTGCCTCAATGCCTGTGCTGGTATATACTCTTTACTCAATTACCAATTTGTTAGTAAGTTTGATATAGTGTGCTATATACTCAATTAGCAATTAATTCGTATGTTTGCAATAATGGAGAAGTTGTGTAATTATTTCACAAGCAATTCAATTCATGAGATCCTTCCAAGGCATGAAATCTCGCAGAATGAATTTGCCCTGTGAAAGTCATGATTCAAGCTAGCACCTTAGTGGTATGATTCTTTTATTTTGAATGTTCATGATCATTTAAGTAAAATGTGCTATTGTATCACTAATTTTTCCAATTTTGATGTACATGTTGTTACCCACTGGAACCATATTTACATGTTTTGGGGATACACTTTCCATTAGCGAGGTACATTCATTGTATTTATCTTTTTTGCTTTGCTTTGTTTTTATTCATGTATGAATTTGATTGCATAAGAATACGAGACTATGTTTGTTTTAAATTAGTTTAGTCATTTGAGACTTTGAGCCCACCCTCCATTTGCATCCTGGCTTCACCACTACCCATCCCCGTCGCTACCTCTCCTCCAAGGTACCGTCGCCTCCTCTCCTCTCTTCCCTCCTGGTGCCTTCTTCCGTCCCCGACGCTGCCTCCCCTCCCCGCTACATCCTCCTGTCGCCAGTGCTACCTCCTCGAGCCGTCGCCTCCTACACTGTCAGATCCTCTCATCTTCGTGCATGCTGCCATTGCAACCCGTAGATTGAGTGCGGGAGTGGGTCGGGATCTCTATGGCACGAAGCGATTATCGGACAGGCACAGATGGCGAGTCGTGACACGAGACATAAAAGGAGTGGGACAGCGATGAATTTCGGTGTGTGCATGTGAAGAAGTGGCGCGATGACGATTTGGGTGGTTGCGGAAGTAGGGGTATGGATGTGGTAACGAGTCACCGGGGATGGCGGGGCGAGACCTTATACCTGTCAGGTTGGGTCCACATTTTGGTGTGCTTCTATGAGAAATTTGGGAGGGGTGGGAGAGGCCAACCGTGCACATGGGAGAAATAACATCGTCCCACTACGTGGGGATAAACTCATTCTTTTATTAGTTAAAATATGTGTGAAAGAAAAATAATATTTATTATGTGGCTTAGGATCTCGTCTGCTGATATGTATCACTCTCTTTTGGGGGTTCGTCACAACGCATGGGCACCTTACTAGTTAAAAAAGACTTGAGTGTGGACTTGAGTAAGAGGGAGCACCATCGAGATGACATCGTTTCTTGTTCGCATCCCGACATCCGAAAATGATTTCTGTAGAGAAGATTTCGGAGAAAGATTCAACGGCCGGCGATGCATTCGATTCGATGCATGATTCCCTCGAGAGCCATTGGATTAAGCTACGTGGAATTCTTGTTTTAGACTTCTCTTGGCTCTACTCAACACTTTGTTCGAAGGGGAAGTCCCATGCTCGACCACCTTCTCATGAATTGGCAGCTTGAGATTAAACCTAGTTTTAGACTTCTCTTGGCTCTTTTGGATTGTCGGCTTAAGAGTAAACATGGATTTTAAATTTACTTTGCCCTCTTGGATTGTTGGCTTAAGAGTAAACATGGCCTTTGACTTTAATTTGCACCAATCGTATGGTACAAATTCGCTTCTCATGATCCTCTTCAATTCTTCTCAAGTTTTCACAAAGCATCTTCTTGGATATTGCGTCCACCAATAATTTGTGTAATCTTCAAATTCCATAGTGACTCGTATTAATTCATTTGTTTGGGACAACTTTTGAATTTTAAGTTCCTTGTCCATTTGTTCTACCCATTCAAGATATTCCTCTATATCATTATTTCCATAGAAGGGAAGTTCCACGTACTCATAACTTGCCATCATTAGTAACGAACAAAAACAGCAAGAATATGTATGGAATTCATGTGGAGTCACTCAACCTTACCTCTTGCTTACCGAAGTTCTTATGATCGCTTCATGGGTTGAAGAACTGTATATACTTCAGTGATAGTAGACATCACGAAGGTGATGGATTAAGTGAACTAAGATCCAAGTGGTGTAAATAACAATCGCTAATATGACAATCTTGGAGGGAATAGTGTTTCTCCTATGCAATATGAAATTCTATATATTGTAAAGATAAGTAACAATCCAAACTAGAATTCCAATGCCTAGTTGTTGATCTTTTGATATAAGTGAACAATATAACAACTCACGCACAATGATAATGGAACTTAATGCAAACAATGAATGAGCTATAACACAAGGTCTAAGGGAAGAACAAAATATATAGCTCATGTTGCACATGTTATAGAAAGATGCTAGCTTGATTGCAATTGATGTAAATAGGCTACGGATGTGCACACAAGAATCACACACTATACCAAATTTTGGAATGGAATGTATGCTTGATAAAATATTGGCCACGACACTTCTTTCTTCTTCTTTTTTTGTACTATTTTCTCTTTGCGTTTCCTTTCCTTTTTTTTTTTTTTTGCACCAAGGTCAACACCAATATCAAGGGCTCAAAAGATATCCGCTAATTTGGTTTCTAACTTCAAGAATGATATCAAGTGTGCAAATCCCTAGCAATACTCAAAAGCTAGTCTTCAATTAGGACCAAAGTATTCGCAAAGGATAGCTACGGCTCACAAAAGATACAAGTGAAGTTCAAGTAACTCACTTTCAGAAATGTACCTGCGGTAGGACCGATAAAGGTTTTGCGGTCAAACCGAGTAGAATAGATTGTAAACCTTGATTAATTGGCTCAAACAAAAGCAATGCAAATAAAGATTTTAGATCAGCAAGTAAGTAAGACTCTAATGGATCAGAACCTAGCAAAACTCACCAAAATTTTCAATTGAACTAAGGCAAAGAACAATATTTTTGTACGGCCTTTTCTGGATAGGAATGAAAACAACAAATATAATAGCTAAGGGTAAAATCCTATCGTGTCAACCTTGAGCTCTGATACAAACTGATGCAGGGATTGTTGCCCAATCTTCACAGTGTAGGATTAAAGATAACCGGACCCATGCAACCTGATGAATGACAACGTCACCCACCATCTCCACTATGGCAACCTACGACACTCGATTCATCCAACCACATGCTTCGATCCTTTATCTACTCACTCACGTGGAGTAAACGTGTTCTAGCAAATTACCGAAGCAACCACAAGAACGACGGAGAAGAACGCTCAAATAATTCCCAATTCTATGGGGGTGGAATTTTATCTCACACAAACCCTAGAACAAGAATTTGATTTCTAAAATTTTCAACATCAGTTACATAGGAGGGGTACACCTCCTTATATAATCTTTTGAGTATGTGCTACAGTACAGCAGTGCTACAGTACGCCGCTCTTTGCGGTGTTCAGGCTAGATACAATGCACTCTTTGTGTAGCAAGCAAGCTAGTTGCTAGCATGCCTTTCAATGATAATTAAATTGTGATTAATTTCCTCTCGATTAGGTCGGTGTTTGCTTCTTCCTGTGCTGATTTTTGGCTATCTTCTTCGTGTTTACTTTGTTCTTGAAGTTGTAATTGCATATTTTTATTTGCCTCCAAAGCTTCTTCTTCATAAAACCTTATAACAAGTAAAGTAGAGGCATTAAGTAGCAATCCACTCTTATAAAAATCAATGCATAGCTCATTGAGAAAAATATTCACCTCTTTATTAATTTTCTGTGTGTTTTAGGGATGTCCACATGGTAGGTTATTTGCAACTAGAGTTATAACTCAATTCAAGTTGTAAAATTCAACGTTATAACTCATTACTTGATGTCCAAGAAAGACGATGACCTAAGCGCTGATATCATATATTTGCTGATATAAGTGATGATATCATATACTTCTTGGTTAAGTATGCTAACACGTGCGATGACATCATCTAGTTTGTTGACACGTGCGATAACATCATATACTTTCTGGCTAAGTATGCTGACACATGCGATGATGTCATCATGATGTTGACATGCGTGATGATATTATATATTTGCTAACGCAAGCGATGATATATGCCGTATCATGTTGATGTGGAGTTGTTCATCTTATCTTTATGTGGCGGTTGAGGCTACATGCATAAGATAGTGCACACAACTTTAATGCAGCAACTTGAGATGGAGAAAATATACGTGTGCTAGGTGTGTCCTCATCAATTGTGATCCTGCAACTCTGCTCGTTTTGTTTCCTCCTACAGTACGTACAGTGCCCAGCCCACCACAGTACTTCTTGTTAAGGGCATCCTGATAATTAAATAACAGCGTGTATGTAGTACTATGTAGTGGAGTAAAGGACTTCAATGAGAGAGCAGAAATAAAGGACAAGCTTGCCTACAAAAAGTAATGCAGTCAGGGGTAGATCTGGCCTCGGGCAGGGTAGGCTGGAGCCCGAGGCCCAGCAAAAATAGCAATGCAAAAAAAAAATAGATACAAACCCAACATACTAAGTGGTAGCATCTAGCCCGAGGCAGCCCGAGGCTGAGCCGGCCCACCGCCCACGCCTCCCTCCCACGGCGGCCTGCTTCCCGCATTTAGTCCAGCGCTCCAGGCTCCTGCCGTCCAGCACCAGCAGAGAGGTGAGAGAGCAGACCTAATCTCCAGCAGACCAGCACCACGCCCTTCCTCCACACCCTCGCTCGCCCGTCACCGCCGACTGCCCCTCCCGGCTCCCTCTGCGCCCTCCCTCACGCCCGGCGCCATGGCCGCGCCCTCCCTCCACCTCCATGCCAGGCCCCATCCAACACCACGCTCGCGGCTTCCGTCTCTGACTCTCCGTCCTCGTTGACGTCGCCGAGGCCCACGGCTGCGTCACCAGCGAAGGCGATCTCAGAATCTTCTTCATTCTTCAACACAGCCCCATCCAACGCCGTGCCCGCGGCCTCTGTCTCTGACTCCCCGTCCTCATTGACATCACCGAGGCCCGTGGTCGTGTCATCGGTGAAGGCGATCTCAGGATCCTCCATCCTCGCCCAACGTCGGAACGCCGCGCCCACGCCCGGTGTAGCACCCTCACCTCATGGCCTCCGTCCCCGCCAAGCACAACGACCCCGCAGCCACGCTCGCGGCCTTCATCCCCAGGTGCGTCGCGGCCGCGCCACGCGGCCTCCTTCGGCCAGGTATGTGTCCTCGTCATCGACGATTCAGGTGCGCTACAGTTCCTGCTGCTTTTGTATGCTCTAATTGAGTGCCTGACTCCTTGAGTTTCTTATCCAATAAGCCAGCCCTATGTGACCCCTGACTCTCAAGGCCATGTACAATAGGCTTACATCAGCTGTCTATAGCTTCTGCCACGTAGGATTTAAGCTGATGTGAATGAAAGAGAATAAAAAGAAAGAAGTGTGTTGTCTATAATCCTGTAGCCGACTGTATCACCAGAACCAAGAAAAACATTGTGTGATCTATAAAGACAAGTAAAAAGACATCAGCTGTCTGTACCATTGTATGAGCTGTCTTTAGTACCGTCTACAGGTGATATGGAGAATTGCTATAGACAGCAGCTGTTTGTACCATTGTACATTCCCTAAGAGAGTTTAGCTCCCCGTTAAGTTGTATATTAGCTTGTGTTAGTGATGAGATGATCAATTTTAAATTGCCTATTTGGTGTCTTGGAGTATGAAATGGGTGGTTGTGAATTAGGGATGGGAATTGGGATAATCATGGAGGCGTGGCTCTCTGGTTAACCTTGCCTGTTTTGGATATGGGGGATTAGGCTAGGATGGGATAATCATGGAGGCTTGGCTCTCCTGTTAACCTTGCTTGTTTTGAATATGAGGGATTAGGCTAGTCGAAATGCTTGTGTCTTGTGTGCTTGTAGACCTTGAATTGGTCCAGCTAAGGATTAGTGTCATGGGTCAATGAGCATAGTACATAGGCTTTCAGTCAGTAAGCCAAACATGATGCTGTAATGCCTTGCTGCTTGTAGACCTTGAATTGGCTCTATGTCTCCTGGTTTACCAAATAGGATGTTAATAAGTGCATTATGTGCATACTGCTAATAAGCAAAACTCTTCAAGAATGCTTTTAGGTACTCAATTTGTATCTCTAAATAGGATGGAATGTTCTACCAAATAGGATGTTAATAAGTGCATTATGTGCAAACTGTTAATAAGCAAAACTCTTCAAGAATGCTTTTAGGTACTCAATTTGTATCTGTAAAGTCTAAATAGGATGAAATGTTCATCGTTTAGGTACTCAATTTATATCTATAAATAGGATGAAATCTTCGTTATTTATGTACTCAATTTGTATCTCTAAGATGCTATACTATTTATGTTTTGCCATATTTTTCTTATTATATTTTATATTAAAGCATTTTTGCTAAAGTTTCATGTCAATAAAGCATTTGTGGCTTATTTTTTGTTGTGTTCTAGTATGGGTAGAAATTAATGTTAGTTTTAATATGGTAGACTATTATAATTTAGACCGAGGCGTGATAAATCCTAGATCCGCACTGAATGCAGTCATCATAACTAGGTAGTCAGAGCAACTGTGCAACCAGCCCAAAAGCAGCCAACACCCAACAACCCGACCGGCCATGGTGAGCGGCGAGGGGGAGTACACGCAGGACGGCTCCGTCGACCTCCGAGGCAACCCCGTCCTCCGCTCCAAGCGCGGCGGCTGGACCGCCTGCATCTTCATCGTAGGTAAGCAGCACTTACAAGATTTCGTTGCAGCATATACGTTTAATCTTCAATCTGAGCCATTTCACTTCTTGTTTGTCGTCGTCGCCTTGTTTGCGCCTACGAGCCGCTCGAGAGGATGGCGTGCCGGATCGTGTCTAACTCGGTGATCTACCGACGGACAGCCGCACTGTGGCACCGTGGAGGCGCCAACAACGCCACCAACGGTCCCAGATCGTCTTCCTCACACCCCTCCTCGGGGCCTTCATCGCTGACGCCTACCTCGGCCGCTATTGGACCTTCGTCGCCGGCTCCGCCATCTACCTCATGGTACGCACGTACATGATACATTCAATCTGTAACTAGCAGGGTGGCCCGTGTATTTACACAACTATATTTGTTTTAAGGTTTATAGTGACAAATGATATAACCTAGACGTTTCATAATATATTTACGTATCTTGTAGCTATTTAGATTTTTAAGATATCATAAACATTAAAAAATAATAATAGAAGTTTGAAATAAAATACAACTTGAGTAACGTAATTGAAGTATAAGCTTTGATGGAAGAGAATCATGAGTATAATAAGTTAACCAGTCTCCATTATCTATGCATCATGTAGCTGCATGCCCTTAACTCTTTTTCAAAATGTTCGTACGCATATGTACCTCTGATACTCTCAAGCAATACATTGATTATGTGTGCAACAAAACTATCTCATTAGTTTACATGGTATTAGAGTACCTTACTTGTGTATACACCGATGCACCATGGATGACCTACCTTGAACTTATCTTCCTTTATGTCGGTTGCCCCACCAAACCGTGTGTCTTCTATCTCTTCTTCCCGTCATAATTTTCTACTTCAACCTCCAAGAGCAAGCACAATTCTTGATCGATATCTCTCAGTTGTTACCTCTTCCAATGCAATACTCTATCACATAGTTATCTTCTACTTCTCTTCAATTATCGCTTAATGATGACCGTTGTGACATCTACACGTATATACGTGCAATATCGTTGATCCCTGCTGGGACACCCGTCGCGCTCTCTCCTGGCCCCAAGCCTATTTATTCCTTACCATTGTGCTATCTCTACTCTTAGCTCTTTGCTCATTTGTTTTTGTACATCCATGCTTCTATTCGTAGGATGCATGCATGCATGTACACATGCATGCATGTATCTTCTTCTCCTGTGTTGGTCGCTCCTCTTCTTTGACGTTGTCCAACTCAACAATGTGGCTTCCTCACTAACTACGATGACCTCCCATCTTCACTGATGTCGGTATATCTACCTTAGTCGTTGTCTAACGATAGAGAGAATGTTCTCACCATCGCCGATGACGCCATGTCGCTCACCAATGATGGCATGCTCCTAGCTACCCGATGATCACATATTGTCGATAGCTCGTCTTTAATCCAAAGCTTCATCTCCTCTCTGCTACATCTTCCCTATTATTGAGTTTTTTTGGCCATTGATGTCTTAAACAACGTCGATACTCACCATTCGTCGTCACAATACTTAGCTCCTTTCACTCTGATTTTTCTCTTCAACAGCTCCAGCGAGTAGCACGACATTGTCCCTATCGAACAGCTAAGGTGAGCAACATGGAATTATTCTCATTTTCGTTGCCGCTGCCTCGGCTATTCGCTTCCTTGTGGATCAATATTTTCTTGTAGGACAGATCGACGTCATTGCACTCTTTTGTGGTCTCCTCCGACACCATTCACAATATGCTCATTATAACTTATATTTAATTTATTCAAAATTTTAGTTATTAAGAGATTATACATTGGAATTTGTATGAAAATCCAATTGCAAAGTTTCTTTTTATTTGTTGTCCCTAATTTCAATTATTTTTCTTGTAATTAGTAAACTAATCCAATTGTTAATTTTTATTTTATTTTTATGTTGAATTACAATTATTTATAGATTTTACTTCGAAAATCGTATCGAAATCAAGATGCTAATTTTATTTTATTTTTATTCCAAATTCAATTTATGTTTTTGTTAAAATTTGTATACTAATCCAATTGCCATTTTTTGTTTAATTTTTATTCTGAGTTATATTTATTTAGGATTTTACTTAGGAATTCGTATGGAAATCAACATGATGATTTTTTTTTTTTGGTTTCTGGATTTTATTTATTTAAGTATTTTACTTTGGAATTCATATGGAAATCAAATTGCGAACTTTATTTTCTTTTTATCCTGATTTTTTATTAAATTTTGTTGGAATTCATATGCTGATTGAATTACTATTTTTTAATATGTGTGTGTGTGTATAAAGAATTATAGTTATTGATGATTTTACTTTGGAATTCGTATCAAAATTAATTTGCTTATTTTATTTTATTTTTTATTCTGAATTTCAGTTATTTTTTGTTGAAATCAAATTGCAAAGTTTCTTTTGTTTGTTGTCCCTAATTTTAATTATTTTTTCTTGTAATTAGTAAACTAATCCAATTGTTAATTTTTATTTTATTTTTATGCTGAATTACAATTATTTATAGATTTTACTTCGGAAATCGTATCAAAATCAAGATGCTAATTTTATTTTATTTTTATTCCAAATTCATTTTTTTTTTTGTTGAAATTCGTATACTAATCCAATTGCTATTTTTGGTTTAATTTTTATTCCGAGTTATATTTATTTAGGATTTTACTTAGAAATTCGTATGAAAATCAACTTGACGATTTTTTTTTTGTTTCCGAATTTTATTTATTTAAGTATTTTACTTTGGAATTCATATGGAAATCAAATTGTAAATTTTATTTTCTTTTTGTCCTGATTTTTAATTATTTTTTGTTGAAATTCGTATACTGATTGAATTGCTATTTTTTAAATATATATATATATATATATGTGTGTGTGTGTGTGTGTGTGTATAAAGAATTATAGTTATTAGTAATTTTACTGTGGAATTCGTATCAAAATTAATTTGCTAATTTTATTTTAATTTTTATTCTGAATTTCAGTTATTTTTTTGTTGGAATTCATATACTAATGCAATTACTCTTTTTAAATTTTTATTTTGAATTATATTTATATAGTGATTTTACTTAGAAATTCATATCAAAATGGAATTGATTATTTTATTTTATTTTTTATTCCAAATTTTAGTTATTTTTGCATTGTACTTGAGATGGACTCGTATTTCTATATTGTATTTGACATGAACTCTTTCGTTTAATCTGGACCCACCATAATCAACGTTGTAGATATTTCTTTTTTTCACCGATTAACATGGAAATTTCTAGCCCTTGAGAGTGAATGTGGTAGTTTCTTTTTTTATCACTTTAATAATATAATAGATTACTTGTTTTTTCTGCCTTATTCTCCTAGCTTCTTCAGAGACCAAGCAGGCCACTGAAAAAAAAAACTAATCCTTTTGATTTCTTGCTACTTAGTTAATTATTGAGTTACTAGCAGTAATTTTCATGGTTGCAATAGTCTCGTTGCAGGCTTAATTACACGGCATTTTCTGGATTTTTTTTTACCCTATGATAATTAGAACATTGTTGTTTAGTTTACCCTCTCCTATTTCAATCTTTCGAGGGGATCTCCTGTTCCAAATGAAATGCCTGTAATTTGGATATTCTTTCTGTATGTTGAGAGTGCATGAACGCGATGTTGTGGCCGATCTCCCAGTCGGTTCTCTTGTTTTTGTATAGCATCCAACGTAAGCCATTGGAATCCATCCAAATTAGATCTGACAAAATGGCGTCACAGCCCTGTTGTACTACTTTGTTTCTGACTTCTATCTAGTATAAAGAATAGCAGAGCTCCTGCTGAATTTTTCAAAAGAAAAAACAAAAATGGTGTCATCAGGAAGCAACAACCATGAGGTGATGAGATCTTGTCCTGTGGCCTCAGGATAATGGTTCAAACATGTCATATGGACACTAGGTACAAGGATTGTTGGATTCTTGTTGTGACTTTAAGGCCATTCCCATTTCAATCATGAGGCGGTTTTTTTTTTTTGGTATCAGTAGGAAAAGTAATAAAAAAATTGCAGATGTGGGCAACACATGCCCATGTGTTGCCTTTGTTTTAGTACAAGCATGTGTTCTCCTGTGCTTTGGCCCGGTCCGGCCGAATCATAACTCAAGCTTGACCCAACCCAAGCCTGGTTCATGTGGCCATGCCAATGGTCCAAAAATATTGTGCACTTGTTTGATTGATTTCACTTTGTTTGGATTTGGATAGTGAAATTGCATAGAACAAGGGTGCATTTTGATCTTTCCTTTTTCCACTGCTGACCGTTGAAACTTGAAAACGGTACGGAGAATTAGGAGCCGTTTGATGCTAGCCCATAAAAACCTTACAAAAAATTGGTGTTATGAAAACTCAGGCATTACCAAAATTTTGATGAAGGAATTTCTCGCTCGTGAAGGAAATTCAACAGAAATTTGGGAATCTGCTAAAGAATTGAATGCGCTAAGCATGTGTTTTTCAAATTTGATTTATATACACGGTTCAGTTTCTCATGCCTGAATTACTGAAACAAACGCAGGGCATGCTGCTGCTCACTCTGTCGGTAACCGTGCCGTCACTGAAACCGCCACCCTGCGACGGCGGCGGCGCCACCTGCCCGCGCGCCTCCACGCTGCAGCTGGGCGTCTACTTCGGCGGGCTGTACACCATCGCGCTCGGCCACGGCGGCACGAAGCCCAACATCTCCACCATCGGCGCCGACCAGTTCGACGACTTCGACCCGGCGGAGAAGCTGCACAAGCTCTCCTTCTTCAACTGGTGGATGTTCACCATCTTCCTGGGCATCCTCTTCTCCACCACCGTCCTCGTCTACCTCCAGGACAACGTCAGCTGGTCGGTCGGCTACGGCGTCCCGACGCTCGGGCTGGTGGCCTCCGTCGCCGTCTTCCTCGCCGGCACGCCGCTGTACCGCCACAAGGTGCCGCAGGGCAGCCCGTTCGCGAGGATGGGCAAGGTGTTCGCCGCGGCCGTGTGGAAGTGCGGCGTCGTGCTGCCCGCCGACGCGAAGGAGCTGCACGAGCTGGAGCAGGAGCACTACACCAGCAGGAGGAGGTTCCGCTTGGACGCTACCGACTCCATGCGGTTCCTGAACAAGGCGGCGGTTAAGCTTCCCGGCGACGGCGAGTCGGCGTCCGCGTCGCGGCCCGGGCGGACGCTTTGCACGGTGACGCAAGTGGAGGAGACGAAGCAGATCGTCAAGCTCGTGCCGCTGCTCGCCACCATGGTCGTGCCGTTCATGCTCATCGCGCAGGTGGGCACGCTCTTCGTCAAGCAGGGCGCGACGCTGGACCGGCGCCTCGGGCGCGGGCGCAGCGCGTTCCAGATGCCCCCGGCAAGCTTCGGCGCGTTCATCACCTTAACCATGCTCATCTGTCTCGTGCTTTACGACCGGATCCTCGTCCCCGCCGTCCGGGGGCGCACCAAGAACCCGAGGGGGATCACGCTGCTACAGCGGCTGGGCACCGGAATGCTGCTCCAGGTCGTGACGATGGCGACCACGTCAGTGATCGAGAGCCGGAGGCTGAGCTTCGCGAGGAGCCGCGGGCTGGACGCCACCGGCGGTGAGCTGCCCCTGACGATCTTCGTACTGCTGCCTCAGTTCGTGCTGATGGGTGTCGCCGACGCGTTCCTGGTGGTGGGCCAGATCGAGTTCTTCTACGACCAGGCGCCGGAGAGCATGAAGAGCCTGGGCACGGCCCTGAGCCTGGCGGCCAACGGCGCCGGCAACGTGCTCAGCAGCGCCGTCCTCACGCTCGTCGAGCGCGTCACGCGAGAGAGGGGGAGTCCGTGGGTGACCAACAACCTCAACGCCTCGCGCCTCGACTACTACTACGCGTTCCTGACCGCGCTCGGCGCGGCGAACCTCTCGGCGTTCGTGGCGCTGAGCTACAAGTACTCGTACCGCGCTGAGTCGACGGAGACCATCGACGTCGCCATGATGGACGTGCAGGGCGGCTCAGAGCCAGAGCCAATGTCATGAAAAGTTTGCATAATTTGATGACGTGATTGGAATGATCAGTGGAAGTCATCGCGTACTGTATCTTCCATGACTATCTCTGATTGAACACATACATTGGATGGATGAATGGCCGTTTAGAGAGAGAGAGAAGAGTATGGGTGAATGTCTAAAATTTGAGCGTATTTTAGCATCAGAATAGAACTCAAGTGCTCCCTATGCACTTTTTCTCACTTTATTCAGAAATTAGATGAAGGGTTCTTGAGAGTTCGACGAGGAAAAGTAAATGGTTTTTAATTTAAAAAGTTGTTTTCCGGACTCAGAGCAAGAGTTAAGGGAGGTAAAACTGACTCTTTCCTCAAGTCTGAGTTGTACTTGTTAGGAAACCGGGCCCAGGACCGGGAGTCCTGGCTCAAGGTGGGCTCCTCATCCCAAACCCTTGCCTATCTGGCTCAAGGCGGGAGCATCAGCGTCCAGCAGGTCTTCTTCAGCCCTTGCCTATACCAGAGTGGAAGTGGGATTCTGTAGGCATGGATTTTATCACCGTCCGCCTGCATTTCTTCGTGGAAGGATGCTATCCGGTTGTTATCGATCGATTGACGGCTGTAGCGCACTTCCCGCCAAGATTTACCACTCTCGGTGTCGGTCGATTGGCGATCTCTATATCTCCGTGATTGTGAGCTTGCATGGTGTGCCACGAACGATTGTGTCGATCGTGGCTCTCTTTTCACTTCTCGCTATGGCACGGTTTACAGGAGGCCATGGGGACCCGTCTTTCTTTCGGCTCACCTATCATCCTCGGGATCGATGGTCGACGGAGCGGTCAACCAAGTTCTTGAGGATATGCTCGTGCTTGTGTTCTTTCCTATGGGAAGAATTGGGAGAAGTGCCTACCGCTGCCGAAGTTCTCCTACAACAACGACTTCCAGCTAGTCTCTGTATGGCACCGTTTGAGGCTTTGTATGGGAGGCGATGCAGAACCCCATTGAACTGGTCAGAAACTGGGGAAAGACAGTTCTTTGGCCCGGATTCGATCAATGAGGCGGAAAGTCAAGTGCAGTTGATTCGTGAGCACTTGCGCGTAGCTCACCCGCATGAAGAGCTATGCAGATCGCCGTCGCCGTGAGTGAGTTTCCACCAATGACTTTGTGTATCTCAAAGTCTCACTCGGGGACATCGCCGCTTCGTGTCAAGGGCAACCGCTCCTCGATATGCTCGGCCGACGCATCATCAAGAAAGTGGGAGCTGTTGCATACAAGTTAGAGTTGCCAGCTACACTTGAAGGGGTGCATGATGTTTTCCATGTGTCACAATTGAAGAAGTGCCTCCGTGTTCCGGTTGAGGAAACGCCATTGGAAAATATCGATGTGCAAGAAGATCTGTCTTATCGTGAGCGCCCGCTCAGATCCTCAAGAAGTGAACGCAGAACAAGGAACCGTGTGATCAAGTTCCTTAAAGTTCGTGGTCAAACCACTCCGAGGATGAAGCCACTTGGGAGCGGAAGATCGCCTCCAGCAGACATCCGCCCTTCTTCTCTCAGTTGATCGTAATCTCTGGCGAGATTCTTGTAAGGGGAGATTTGTAACAACTCTAACTTAGGGTTTGTATTTCATATGTAAAATTTTGAGGAGAAATAAAAACTTTTGTTGTCTCATCAAATCATTTGGAAGTTTTCCAAATTTTCCCTAGCAATTTCCATTTTCTTGAATTGAATTCTTGTGAATGGAAGTTGTTGTCAGCAAATTATTAGCTTTCAAACTTGTGATCATCCTCTGCAAATAATTTTCCTATCATCTTGATCATCCTACCTACCTCCCTGAATTATTTCACAATTTTTAGATTTTATTTGCTATTTCAAATGGCCAAGTCAAACTAGTTTGAATTTCTGGTCAAACCCTAGGTCAGCAGCTTGTGAATTTTCTGTAGAACAATGCAGTGCATAAAAAGTTCTGGAAAATTTATGCAATGTTGTTATATGTCCCTTGTAGCTACCATAAAAATTTTGGAAATTTTGGAGCCCTGGAGCTATCTCTAAAAATTTCCCAAACCTTCTCTGTCTTTTAAATCGAATTCAAACATCGCTTCTCTGCCCAACCCAACTCGGGCTCGAGTCCGACCCGCACCACTTGACTCGGTCGCATCGCCAGCTGCACGGCGCGGCCCGATGGCTATCACCGTCCGATGGAGATCGCGACGGTCCACGTTCGCGCGCAATCGACCGTCCGAATGCATACAGAGATCTCGACCGCCCATCTCGGATCCAACGGCCGATACAATATTGATCGAGTTAAACCCACTCGCCGCACCGCACTGCCCGACTCGAGTCGCACCTTTACTCGCCGACAGGCGGTCCCACATGCAGGTCTTTCCGCCACGCCGCTGAGCCGCTCAGCCAGCACCGCCGCGCAAGGCTCGCGGCCGCGCCGCATGCACACCGCCACCTCGCCACCGGTCTTTTCACCGCCCCACCGCTTTCACCTCGCCGCCTCCGCTGCTCCTACAAAAGCCACCGAGGGCTTTCCTACCTCGCTGCCTCCATCGCTTTCTTCTTCACCAAGCTCAGAGCCGAGCGCCGCCGCGACGCCCGAAGCGCCACCGCTCCGGTGAGCTCCGGTCATCGCCGATCGCGCCACGGTGTGTTCCACCTCCGGGAAGTAAACCTCAAGGAATTTCGGTTTCATCGTCGTGGAGCCGCGTGGGCTTTTTTCTCCAAGTCCGCCGAAACCGCCTCTTCCGCCACCGCATCTTCTCCGGTGATCTCCAACTCGATTCCTTGCTCGGTGAGCATCACCGACTCCACCTTTCTTCTCCACTCACTCACACGCCCTTTCGCTCACCTCGGGCTCGCTGCCGTTGATCGCCTTGCGCCGCTGGCTCGCCGCCGAGCCACTCCGTGCCTCTCCGCCGCCGCCAAGCACACCGGTGAGTTCCTCGAGCCTCACCGATGCTCGCGCGCGCGCTAGTATTCATCGTCTCTCTCGTGCGCCGCACCTTATCACCTCCGGCCGGCCGCCGCGAAGCCGCCGCCGCCGCCACTGCCGCTCAAGCCACACCATCGCCACCCCTAGCTTCCATTCACTCGGGTGACCCATTTTGAGCTCACCTTCGCGCGCCACCACTCCACCGCCGGCGCCACCGCCGCCTCCGCATCGCCCGAGCCTCCCTCGTTCTTCCTTGAGCTCCCGTTGTCGTTGTGGTGGCAGTGGGGCCCACCTCCTTAAGCTTTGTAGTTAGTGCCGATCATGCTTATGAATGTTCATTAGTTCACTCATTGCATGATCAAAGTTGGTATTGGAAGTTTGAAAGTATTTTAGTGTTGTTCTCTGTAATTGTTCCTCGTTGTCGCTTCGTTGTCAAGAATTCAAATTTTAGCTTCATACTTATGCTTTGGATTCTTGTTTAGTGCCGATTACTCCCTTTTGTTGTAGTGGTTAGCATGAAATTATTTAGTTAGTATCTTTAAATTTCAAAGCTCTTGTTGTCATGTTTGATCATAGGGATAGTTAGATGATCATGTTGTTGTCTCTGCACTTTTGATTTATCGGGCAGAAGATTTGGAGCAAGAGCATTTGAATTGTGATAACCTTCCTATACGTTGGTGTGATACTTAGATGTGTTAGTAGCTGAATTTTATTAAAGCCCAAGCTTAATTAGAATTTTGTTTAGCATCTCATAGTTGGATACTTGACTAGTTAGTGTTATCAATAGCTTCTTGTAGGTTCTGTGCTCTCATCTGATAATGGTTGTTTTAGAGTAGCTAGCTATTTTTGATATATTAGCTTGATGATTAAATAATAGATGTGCACACAATCACCATCAAAGTATGTCGAAAGGTTAAAAAAAAACATAAGAGGATTGATTCTGTGATTAGCTTGGTAAGTAAGTAAGTTTGAGTAGATCAACCATGAAACCATGTCTAATTTAAATTATCTTCGCGGCAGCTATTTTGTTATCCCTTTTGTTTTGGTCTAGCTTCCGTGATTAGATTTGTGGTTGCTTTTGAAATTTTGAGTTTTTGTCGGTGTGATTCGTTCTTATTCGCTGTTATTTGTTCAATCGTTAGGCTTCGACATTTGCGGTAACCCTGAGAGCGATCCTCTCGCAATGAGTTGAGCATTCTCGAGCAACAAGCCAACAAAGCGCTTGATCATGTTTATCCCAAAGATTTTAAAATCTAATATTTTGTTTCAACAAAGATGTATGCATTGCTTAATTTGTGTTAAATCGATTAGTTAAAACCATAGCTGCATATCCTGTAGATGAAATTTTAATCTCTACTACCTGAGCCTAGGTTATTTGCTGTTATTAGAGTTCGTTGGATGAATTCTTATCACTTAGTAGATTACGAGTTCATTGCTTAGCCATGCTTAGTTTCCAGTAGATTTGGGCGATCATCGACTTAGTCGATGATTTTGATCACATCAAACTATATTGGTTTTATGATCCATCTTGTGCTATGTTTATTGCAAAACTAAAGCTGAAAACAAAACGATTTAGACGCGGGCACAATGGTAAGATTGGTGTGATCTGGGTGTGATCGAAAGGTGCCCGGTCAATTAAGGACCGAACATCTTGTGAGTGAATTTTTATCCAGCATTTCGGCGTGTTAACCACACTAGAGTATATGGGACCTCTCTTGACCTAGTACTTTGGCGTGTATTGGCTCGGTCGCAGGAGGTCGCGGGAGGGATGGAGGTGGGAGCATGGTAGTTGTCCAAAAGCTTTATCCTGAGTGGGTAGTTGTCTTTTCGGCTTTACCATGTAAGCGTATGGATTTCTATCCATACGAGCGGCTCAGTAGTTAATACACAATATTGGAAAAAGTCTCGAGGACTTAGCCGTGCAAAGATACCTTCTAAGTGTGCTTTGGCTTAAAGGCGGTCCAAGTGTGGTACAGATGGTACACCCGCAGGTTTAAAACTATTCGAATAGCCTCGTCCTAGGTGATGGACACGCTTGGGTAAGCTTTTCAAGAGTTAGACTACAACCTTTTAAAATTAAAACTTACAGGTGGTACGAACTGGGATTCGTGCTATATTGTGGTGACTATTGGGATAGTCACTTCTAGGTGGTTACTTGTATCTATCTTTATTTCAGCTTATTTCAACAAAGAAAATGAATTGCAAACTTGCCTTTAAATCAGATTACATTATTGCAAACAAATCTAGCTTTGTGCAAATGAAACATATGGCCTCCACCAAATAAGCTCGCATGTAGCATATGAACAGTCGCTAGTTCACACGTCGATCTTGCGGGTACAAAGACAATCTTTGTACTCGCTACTTTGTTTAATGTTTTGTTGCAGAGGAAGAAGGTGAGCCCCAAGGGCCTCACTTACGTGAGTCAGTGTTGCCGCTTCGTGGACGACTAGACTTGGCGGTCCGGCCGATGCCTTGTGGGTTGGAGGCACGATTGGCTTTGTTTATAGCCATCTTATGGCACTTTTGCTTCCATTGTCCGTCTTGTTTATTTGTGTATCTTGTGGCCCGTCGGCCTTTGTCCGTAATAACTCTACTATTTGTTTATCTTTCGTTTGGTAGTGTGGTGTTTGGACTCTATGTTTGGAATGGAGTTGATGTCTAATTTTGTAACGGGTGTATATCGCTCGGGAAGTATACATATCTCGAGGAATCGATTTATTTGATTTGTGATGCTAGGACCAGGTGGTTGGTTAAGCATTACAAGCCAAATAAACTGGGGTCCTCACAATCTCATATTCCGTTCTTGTTGTTCATGCATTGTTCTTACGATTCTATGCTTGTCTACGAGGTAATCGCTCGGACTGGACTCGCCAGCGACGGTTCCTCAACACGTTATCAGCACGATCGACTCTCCTCGCATCGAAAAGGTAACCGTCGATGAACGACACTCGTAGATTGAATCGTATTTTCTAGATTGCTTTCAATTCTCGCAAATTTGGCTTTTAGATTGGTTTTCACGGTGCAAATCTTTCTAATCTACCGCGAGCCGACTTGAAGTCGCTGGCCAAGCCGATCGGTGGGTTGCATGAAAGAGTAGATGATGATTGTACCGTAGGTAGTAGATGCAATCGCATGAAAGACATCATGTGCATGGCACCGCTCGTAAGCGGTTGTCACTACCTCCGCGACGACGCGTTACCGGTCGGCATAGTCCGCCATCACGCTCGCCAGGAGGCAACGACAGAGCCACGCCGCCAAAGACGCGCAAGCACACACATGACGGCATGAAGCCGCGCTCGTTGTAATCTTGTTTCAGATACATCGCTTGCATAGCATACATTTGAATTAATAAACGATGAAAAAAGGAAGGAGGGGGGGCGGTATGCCGCCTGTCTGGACACCGGCACCGCGCCATCGCTCGCGCCGCGCCGCCGCCGCACCGCCGCTTCCCGCCAGCCCCGCCCCCGCCCGGCCGGCGCCGCCTCGCTGCCAGAGCCGCTTTGCACGACGCGCTTGAGCGCGGGCGCCCATGAACGCCGCACCGGCACCTCGGGTGCCGCCGCCGACCGCTCGGGTTCTCCTGAGCTGGTCAACTCGGGCCCCCTAGAGCCGCGCCGCCGGCCGCGATAGCTCGCCACGTTCACGAGGCGGCGCCGCGACGCGCCGCCGACTCCGGCCGCATCCGCACGCCGCCGGCATGACCTTGAAGCACCGCCGCCGCCACTTGAAGTGGAGCCGCCGGCCTCCGCGCTTTGTAGGCCGCGCGCGCCGCGCTTGTAGGCCGCCATAACGCCGACCCCTTGGTCGCCGGACGTCGCCCATGGCTCCATGGGCGCCGCCACCATGACGCATGGCGGAAACCCTTCCTCCCGCCCTTTTGCTCGGTGGGTTTGGGGCGATGGGCAAAGGAAATGGCGCCTAAGTGCCACCAATAGAAAAGGGTGGAGGTAAAAGAAAAGGCCAAAAGGCCATCGCAACATGGTCGACGGCCTTAATGGCATGGGCCATAAGCAAGCAAAAAAATGGGGACGGTGGAAGGATTTTCAAGAAAAAATATATGGAAAAACCGAAAATCTTGCAAATAAACCTCAAAATTCTGAAAATTATGAGAATAATTACGCGGGCGAAGAAATTTTGCATGAAGGCCCTTGTAATTCTGAAAAATTACGAGGATTATCTGGGATAAAGAAATTCTTGCAAAATAACCCCTCAGAAAATGAAAAATTACGCGAATTTTCTCTCAGAACTGAGATTTCGTGTTTTAACCCCCGAAAATTGCAGATTTCGCCGAAAAGTCATTTTCCAGCAGAAAAGGGCCTCGGGAATCCAAATTTTTGCAAAATTTTGAACTTTGAAGCATAGTTTACTTTGTTATTATTATTTCTTTGTAATTTATTTATTGTATTTACTGTTTTGATTATCTGTGATTATTTATATTGCTTTTAATCACTGAAAATAGCAGTAAATCATGAAAAATGCATAGAAAAATAGGATCACGAACCAGGAGTTCGAAGAGCATTGTGAGAATTTTGCAACTATTTTATGTAGATTACCAACAGTAATCCTTTGAACTTTTTGCATGAATATGAAGATGACTGGCATCACGAACTAGTAGTTCAGCATCGACCAAGATGGCGTAATTTGTATGGAATTTGTATCAGTCTTCAATTCTGTGGTAACGTAATCACAGATGAGTAGAAGATGGAGAAGATTTCTACATTTCACCCAAACGCGGTGTAATCCGCACGCAACTATCGTCAAGACGACTACATGAAGTATGCCGAATTAATTGACATCATGCAAGTTGCGGAAGCTCAAAAGTGATGTTCTAGGAAAGAATTTCATCTTGCAGCCACCTAGTAGCAATGCTGGCCATGAAGCCACTGCTAGCAGCTACAAGGTGATGAAGCCTCTCACGAATGAGAGGAACAAGAAGGGTAAGGTCGTGCGTCGCACATTATTGATGTTTTTCAGTCTAAGAAGAAGGGCCAATGATAGCATGAGGCATACCTCGCCATTGCAGGCACAGAGGATCCACATCCATTAGCTGCACTTATGAATGTGAACAGCCCAGTAGCAGCCCCATCATCCCTCCTTTGGACATCGCAGCGGCCATAGCCGTAGCTGCCCAAGAGGAGAAGATCGCGCATAGAGCCGATTTAGGCAGAAGTTCCTGAATACTTTGCCTATTAGATCCAGTGCACGCATTGCACTCGGACCTTTTATAGAAACTTGTAGTTTGTAATTGAAGCAGAATTTTTGAATTATTGAATAATAGTTGCAAGCTCTAGAAGAGCAAAAGCATTAAATTCTTATTATGAGTCCTGCAAGGCTTATTTTTCCGTCTTTATAATAGCAAGTTACGTTCTGATATCTGAAGTATTTTATTTATGTGTTGCTTGCTTTCTGCTACATATTAATAAAGTATATTATATTAGAACGCGTGTGACGCCCTATGGAGGAAGTGTGCTTAGCATGTAGCGGCACAACGAATACCATCCTGAGAGAAACAGAATTTTTTCCAGTCGATCAGCAAGAATGCTGGTAGTCTTACGACAGTCGCAGGCAGCGATACTTGTATAATAGGCTCAGGAAGGGCCATAATTATACTCCCAACAGGCACAACTTTGGTCATTGAAGAAGAATTGTTGTACTCAGAATCGACTAGAACTCTTAAGGATATTTGCGCTAACAGTTTTCATGTAGAGACTGAAGAAGAGTATGGTACAAAATACCTGCTCATTACAAAGTGTGAATAAAGTGAATAATAGTATTAGAATGTCTTCCTTCATATGAAACTGGGCTATACTACACTAATATTAAGGCACCTGCAGCCTATACTGCCTTAAAAATCGTATTTAGAAGCTCTGAACTTTTCTATCTCTGGCATGATAGATTGTGCCGCCTAGGTCTTAGGATGATGAGAGATATAATTAACAATTCACAGGACATGATACTGAATGTTAAGAATTTCGAATCAGAAGATTTTGTGTGCCCGCATGTGCCACCGGGAAATTAATTACTAGACCTTTTGCTCTGAAAGCGAAGGATGAAGTCCCTGCATTCCTGGACCGTATCCAGGGTGATCTTTTGCGGTCCTTTATAGCCCCTGTAAGGGTAATTTGAGGTATTTTATAGTGCTCATCGATGCTTCCTCGGAATGGTCGCACGTATGTTTATTGTCTACGAGAAATCATGCTTTTGCAAAGCCGATCTCGTAGATAATTAAATTAGAAATATTCCCCCCTGATCATCATATGAAGTCCACCTGAATGGACAACGCCAGAGAATTTACTTTGAAAGCATTCGATGATTATTGCATGAAAATGGGAATTAAAAGTTGAGCATTCTGCACCGCATGTCCACACCCAGAATGGACTAGCAGAACTTTGAAGAATTGTAATTTACCAATCGCATGTTGGGGACACGCTTGATCCGCTCGTAGCATCTCACATCAATTATAGACCGTCGGCCTATAACATCCATCCACCTATGCAACTAGCGCAAGGGTCAGCAACTAAAACTACTCATCTTCGCAGGTTTGGTTGCAAGGTTTATATACATATACCACCACCACAATAACAAAGAATGGGTCTTCTCCAAAAGTCCGATATACGTTGGTTATGACACAAGATCCATAATCAAGTATTTGGACCCTATGATCGGAGATTTGCATAATGCCCGATTCACGATAGTACATTTGATGAGGTTAGTTTCCGTCATTAGGGGAGGAAATCAACCCTTGTTAATAATGTCGGAAAATAATTAAAATCTATGCATATGACCCGCGCACTAGTGAAGCAAATAGAGAAGTCCGTAAGATAATTGCATCCGTAAGATAATTGAATTGAAGTCTAGAAGACAATTGAAGTCCGTAAGATAATAGATTTGTAAATATTAGCAAATCAACCGTCGACCACTTTAGTGATTTGAAGAGCGTGACTAAGTCGCATTTGCTCGCAAGCAATGCACCGAGAGGGTTGAAATACCAATGAAGGTATCCCTAATCCCGCCCGAGGCCTCGTAAAGGACGAGAACTCCGGTCCCTCAAACTGGCAACCGGGACGCCGTGAAAAAGGATAAGAAGGACTTGACACACCGATCACCGAAGTGCCCTGTAACGAAGGGGAGCCGGTTGAGATCTGCACCGTGATGGCACCTTCGTAAAAGGCATACGATTGAACATCCCCATGAAGGGAGACATCAGCATGGATGTGTGCGCACACATCGGAGTTGGAAAACTAAAGGGACTTGCCCCGCAATTGGATGCAGCGGTGAGCGAGTAGAAGCATTAGAAGAATCGCCCCTTGAAGAAATAGTTATAAAATTTATGACCTCGGGAGAATCTTTGAATATGACAACAGCCAATGTCGACATATATTTTGCAAAGAAACTTGCCACAATCATCAATCTTGATTCAGAGCCTGTATCGCTCGCTGAATGAAAGAAAAGATCAGATTGAAAGAAGGCAATAGAAACTGAATTATTCTCTCTGAATAAAAGAAGGGCGTTTGGGCTCAGAAGTCGCACGCCCCTTGTGCACCGTAGGGCATAAGTGGATATTTGTTCAAAAGAGAAATAAAGAAATAAGGCTCGTTGCATAAGGTTTTATTGAACATCCAGAGATGATTATGAAGAAACCTATTCCCGATCATGGGCGTAACTCCTTTAGACATTTATCTCAATGGCGGTGAACTTGAAGTTAGAAGTGAAATTGATGGATAGGGTACCAAAGATACCTTTATAAAATATTGGATTCGGACATTTATATGAAGATACGAATGTATCCTGTCTCAACCAAGATAGAGCAAATAAAAATATGTACAGTGTGAAACTCAGAAAGTCAGCACGAACTTAAGAAATCGTAGAATGTGGTATAATCGCCAGCGACTTTCTATGCAAGAAAGGCTACACGAAAAATGAGAATAATCTCTGCACGACCATCCCATAATGGATTTTGTATAATCTCGGTGTATGAAGATGATCCGATATCATCGAACTCGAAGGATATTAGGAAAGCAAGCTCTACCAAGTCGGAGTTCAAATGAAAGATTTGGGTAAAACCAGATATTGTCTAGGCTTGCGCTTGAGCATACCAAGGGATTTTAGTACATCACCAAACTACACTCGTAAGGTGTTGGAAAGGTTTGATTTTGAAAAGGCATACCCTTTGAAAGTGCCAATGGTCGGGAGATCTTTGCAGCAAGACAATGACCCGTACATACCTAGAAAAGAGGGGAGGAAGTCCGGGACCAGAATTCCCATATTTAAGTGTGATAGAAACACTCATGTATTGAACAAATCAGACTAGATCGGGCATTGCATTTGCCGTGAACCTATTAGCAAGGTATAGTACAGAACCTACCAAAGGCATTGGCAGGGAAAGAAAGACATCTTCCGATACCTCTAAGGAAGCAAAGAACTTGGTCTGTTCTATAGAAAGAACCAAGACCTAACTATGAATGGCAATGCAAATAACGGGTACTTGTAGGACCCGTATACAGCCAAATAACGAACAGGTTATGCATTTCTATGTGGTGGAACTGCAATTCCATAGAAATCGTCTAAGCAGAGTCTTGTACCGACTTCGGCGAATCACTCGGAAATGATAGCACTGTATGAGGCCTCACGAGAATGTGCTTGGCTTCGGCGGATGATTCACCACATCCAGCAGTCGTGTGGATTGAATACCGCACAAACCCCCACTGTTATTTATGAAGATAATGCAGCTTGTGTTGCACAAATGCAGATGGGTTATGTGAAGAATCCTCTCACAAAGCATATCAACCCCAAGTTCTTCTATGCTCATGAAATGCAAAAGATGGATGAAATTAAGGTACTGCATACTAAGTCATGTGGAAATCTTGCAGATTTATTCACTAAGTCACTTCCAGCATCTAGCTTTGAAAGGTGCATATGTGGAAATTGGAATGATGAGACTTAGAGAAGTGCAGAATTCAGGGGGAGAATTTTCACAAACTCATTACTAAAGCTTGATCACGAAGATCGAGTACCCAAAGAGCAAATCCTAACGATTAAATGAAATTGGGTGGATTGTACTCTTTTTCCCTTGACGAGTTTTCCTGAAGTTTCTCGGCTAAGGTTTTTAATGAGGCAATTCGTGCAGCATAGCAGAACATGATTCATGTACTCTTTCTCCAAATTTTTCCCACTGGGTTTTTGTGGAGTTTTGACGAGGCATCGGCATGAAGGATGAGTGCCCAAGGGGGAGTGTTAGGAAACCGGGCCCAGGACCGGGAGTCCTGGCTCAAGGTGGGCTCCTCATCCCAAACCCTAGAAGGGTCGTAGCCTATAAATAGGGGGTGTTATTCATTGTAAAGGATTGATCGTTTGATGAAGGAATAAAGAGAAGCAAGAAGTCCCCCCACATCTCTGTGTTCTATCTCTTATTCCGTTCTTGTTGTTCATGCATTGTTCTTACGATTCTATGCTTGTCTACGAGGTAATCGCTCGGACTGGACTCGCCAGCGACGGTTCCTCAACAGTACTTATTCTAGAAGTACCGCGGGAGGGGTGCTGCAGACAGGGTCCATCGGGCGTTGCCACTTGACCTCTTCGGCGGAACCTCTGAGGTGCAGCCGGCGCTGCCGGCTTTTGGGTCGGCATCCTTGAGCTGCAGCTCCCGCTGCCGCGACATCTCAATCTTACGTTGTTCCTTCTCCTCCCGGTCCTTTTGCCTCACATACGTGTAGAGTTCTTCAACTGGATTTTTTTATAAAAAAATAATATGTTTTTAAAAAATAAATAATTATTCCAAAAAATTACAAAAATGACTCCCTGTCACCCCATGTCGTCGGTTCAGGTATCTATCGTCAGTTCAACTGGCGACAGATAGTTATCGCCGTTTCAACTAGCGATAGCACCCTGTTGCCAGACTGGCGATAGGTACCTGAACCCTACAAAACCCTTTTCAAACCCTCAAAATTCGACACAGGACTCAGTTTTATTCAGAAAAAAGAGAAGGAGAGGAGAGAGGAGGAGAAAAGCTAGCGAAGCGCTGTTTGTCCGGTTGCTCACGTCTCGGGTAATATTTTTAACATAATGGATTACATAGTTTTTGATGTACGGTTATATAGTGCAGTACGTTTTACATAATACTTTTTAGATATGTACTTAATCGTGCAAATGTTCTTCATGGTGCAGTGCATCAAATATGTCTGACGTCGTTAATTTCAAAATTTACTATGGTCGAGGGACTATTATGGAGGATCCCGAGGGGATTGACTTGCGTTATTTTCAGTCGACGGTCGTGCCCCTACCAAGACCTGAGCAACGTACATTCGGCGATGTGTTGTGATGGTTGTTCCATACGTTCCAAGTGGACCGTGATGTGTACGATCTGAGATAACTGGCTATAGTTCCTGAAGAATGTGATGATTTCTATTGTGCAAGGCCGTCCCAACGTATGCCTATACATGATCGGCATGCAGGCCTACTACGTGCAATAACACAGCTGCAATGAGGAGAGAACGTACCACTTCTACGGCCGGATCTACAGAGCAGGTGGTGCATGAGGCACTTGGGTGTAAACTTCTATAAGCAGTTCCGCAACAAGGACTTGATGAACTGCTCAGCGGTGTGCAAACCGCAACCGTGAGCGAAAGTTCGAAACACTCTGAAAGATTCTGAATGACCAGACCCAAACCCACAAAAGGGAGGCAGTGAGAAGGGCCGCCCCAAGCGTTGACCAGGCCCCCAAAGCATTGCCACAGCTACCCACAGACAATCCTAGTGTAACGAGGAAGACAGGGGCACAGGTGAAATGCTTCTCGAACTGGATTAAGCACGAGCCTAAGGAGAAGTGGTTGTTGCTACATGACAGGGGTGGTGCTCGATATGGTGTCATGACAACCAATCTAACTGAGGTGTACAACTGGGTCATGCGCGGCTCCAGGTGCCTCCCTTTGGTTGGTATTGTGGAGGCAATTCTCCGCGGTACCACAAACTACTTTGTTAACAGATGCAACAATGCGTCGCTCGCCATGGCAAATGACAGAGTACTCTACTCCGCCATGATCACCAAATACAAGGAGAAGAAGAGCAAGAAGGGTGAGATGCACCGGGCATTCAAGATGGGCACGAGGGAGCTTCGCTTCGAGATAATGTGCAGGGATAAAAGATGTCGCGGAATGAACCATGAAAGGATCACCTACGAGTGCACGTTACGCCGCGATAGTTGCGTATGCACTTGCAACAAGCCCCTTCTTCTGCATAAACCCTGCTCCATGTTATGACCGTCTGTTCGATGGTGGCGCAGCATCCCGACCAGTACCTCTCTGACTATTTCACCAAGGAGGCAGTGATGTAAACCTGGAGTGAAGAGATGTATGGTTATGTCGTGGTTGGCCATTTCACTGGCTATCCTACCTGGGAGAAACTAATCTGGGTCGCGGACATTGGTAGGCTCAAGGGAAAAGTTGGCCGGCGATAGGTACGGCACATCAAGAACGATATGGATGAAGCAGAAGCCGGACATCGTACGAAGAAGTGCTCCATTTGCAGGGAATCTGGGCACACCTTCAAGATATACCTCACGAGAAATCCTCAGGACGAAGGAGACATTGACACTCCGGACGTCGTCGCGGGGACCTTATCCGGTGTCCCAACTCGAGGCAGTCCACATGGGAGACATTGAGGTCGCGACCATGAGAAAGCACGGACAATAGTAATATATTATTGCCAATGTTCTAAATTATCATTTCGATTAAGTCTTATGACGTTTTGCTGCATGTTATGTAATATCAGTGTGTATTAATTCCCGGGCGAATCGTAATATCACTTACCTTTCTCTTTACGAATCATTGATACCTCAGACGTCCTCTTAAAAATTTTCAGAAATTAACCGCAGTAGAACAACATATGATGATCACAAAATGTTATTGCGAGTCTAACAGATTTTGTACCGTTCAAAATTTATAAAAAAACAAAAACAGGCTAAGTAGTTTAGGGTTTCAACTGACGACACGGTGTTGTCGCTAGTTGAAACGGCGATAGCTATCTGTCGCCAATTGAACTATCGATAGATAGCTGAACCGGTGACAGGGGGGCGACAGGATCCCTGTCGCTAGTTCAACTAGCGACACCTTTCTGTCGCTAGTTGAACTGGCGACAAAGAGTCATTTTTGTAATTTTTTGGGGTGGCTATTTATTTTTGTAAATATATTTTAAAAATATATTATTCTAAAAAGGGAAAATTGGTCAGAGGACACTGCAAATTGACACATTTTGCCAACGGATATCTAAAAAACGGGGTTAGGCCAGAACACACTGTAAAAAGATGTAATTTTGCCATAGAACACTGAGATCATTATTTTATCATTTCTGGACCAAAGGGGAGAGAGAAAGCACTTAAATTGTCAATTTTCCCCTTGCTACCCTCACTCCCCTCTTCTCTTTCTTCTCCCTCGTTCTATTTCTTCTCCCTTGGAGCTCTCTGCCGAATGGTTCTTCTCCCTTGGAGCTCTCTGCCGAATGGTGGCTACATGGCGCCACCTCTCCTGGCTCTGGCTCGGCCCAGCCACCGGTGCGCCTCGGCCCTCCATGGCGTCGCCCGTGCTCCTCCCCGCGCCCGACTCCCTCGGCCCTCCATGGCGCCGCCCGTGCTCCTCCCCGCGCTCGGCTCCGTCGGCCCTCCATGGCGCCACCTCTCCTGCTCCAGGCTCGGCCGACGCCGCCATCTACTGCCTCGGCCCGGTGCCCGACGCCCACGAGCCGCCCCAAGGGGGTGCCCCTTAGATGAAATGGCTACAATACTAAAGGCAACAAAGAAAGCATGAGCCTGATGTTGGAATTAATCCTTCCATTAGTTCCAACATCAGGCTCATGCAGTTCACGATCATCAAAAGGAAACTGCAGTAGTGTATTTTGATGATTCTAGATGATCTATTGTTGACAGAAAGTATCAATTTGAACTTCTTATGCATGTGATTGTTTTGTCAGTATTGTTAAGCTTTGGTTAGAGCTCAAAATCTGAATTCTAGTGTTCTTATCTAATTTTTGAAGAGAATAGACTAAAGGGTTGAGATGATAAAGGTTAATTTGTTTGTATCTCGTTTTCTGAGAGCACTCTTTAACATCATTTCTCTGAGCTCCTTGCTGATTTCTTGCATATAGATGTGGTATATTTTTAGCTTTTTATTCAGCTTAAATGTCACGGAGGATTTACATTTGTATATGTTGATTTGGTCATTTAAATGCTAGGTTAAAGCCTTTTTGTCATATGATTACGCTGGAATTAAATATGAGTATTTGCTAAAACTCATCCTTTTACAACACAATCTACAGCTGTATGAGTGAGATGAGAGGAGAAGTTTTCCGTACCGACTTCGCCGAGGATCTACGGGCAGGCACGTCCAGCATGGCATTCCCTTATTAGAGCATGTACAATGCAGGTGCTTAGCAAATAAAAACTGATTTTTCTTGCCACGTAAGATAGATAAGATGTTTATTTTGTAGTATCGATGCTTAATTAAACACCGGTGCTTAAGAGATGCTTATGTATATAACTATATATAATTAATAGATAATACAATCATCTAAGCACCTACAAAAGAGATATTTGTATTGGAGGAAATGACTTTTACATAGGTGTTTAATGATATAGTTATATTCTCTTTCTTTAAGCACTCATATACAAGCACTTCGCATTGTACATGCCCTTGCATGTTCTATCATTAGGCCACCCTGCGGTCAAACCCATCCGAGCCGGGCTCGGCGGCGACTCTTGCAATATGACTCCGCTGTCAGAGTACAAGGACAAGCCTTGAGTTGCTTGTTTAATGTGACACATATATAGGACAACAGCGCTGTTTTGTAACAGTGTTGCTCCCGTTGAAGATGTTGTGACTCTCTCACATCCTGCCAACCTGACTTCAAGCAACATGTAGCAAGTACATTGTTCATAGGCCATGTGGGACAAGTACCTCCTCTGTGCTGTGCTAACACTTCTTGTTGCCTTGCTCATGGAAACCAAATTAAAATTTCTGTTGGAAGGATTCTGTAATGATTTAGATAACAATGCCCATCATCAGCCTGGCTCAAAATTTTCATATGGAACAAACACCCTGATTTTCCTTCTGAGCTTTCAGTTTTGTTACGTGCTTGTATCCATCCACAACATCGGTGAATGCCTATGCTGTAATTGTACAGATCCCTTGGTAGAATTGCCTCTTCCACCCTTTAATTTGTGTGGTCACACATGATCACGACGTAATCTCTGTCTAAATTCTAATACGATTATTTCAGTGCGCAGCATATAACCAATGCCAAGGACAAAATAGCCACACAAATTCATAGAAATTGACTCTAGCTAGGAACCGAATATACCATGAAAGATTAACATAAATGGCAGTAATGTATTATTTATTGCACACCAAACTCAGAGGTTTTACCACTAAAAGTGCATGAATGACCATATATACCACAAAGGCCCCCAACCAATTTTTAGTACGTTAATTGTATGTATACTTAATTACAGGGTAGTTCAGTCACACATGCATCCAATTCCTCGGAAGCCAGGACTAATCATTTCTTCCCCTAAAACACAATAATACAGCAGTAACAAGGAGAGTGCACTAAAATTGATTTCTTGTCAACTTGCTCGTCAATATATCCTGAGTTTCACGTCGTCTTCTAGACCAAATGAACATAACAGGGGAGAACATCCTCAATATATAAAACCTGTCCATTAAACCAAATCAGAAGCATTTTTTTCCCAATCTGTAAGTGATACGTCGTGTCACACTTGCTGTGGCCCATCGGTTGGCTCTGGAGACCGTGCGGACGAGCGCACACGTGCGAAAGCACATAAATAGGATTTTCCGAAAAAAATATATATCCTTTCTATTCTATCTATTATTCTATGAAAACACTTGTTTTAGAACGTGTGTGCATTGGCCTTATTGCATGCACACAGCTAGTACCGTTAGGGGTGCAAGTGGAGTGGACATGTCCCCTAAGCCGCTAGCCCACCCTGCAAAATCAGCCCACTAAATTATTCGCAACAGCCACCAAGGTGATAGCAGTGCAAAGCGGCCAAGCCCACATTGCCCACTGGGTCAATCGCAATCATTTTAACACGTCATCCGATCACCCACTCGCTCCTCATCCCTCAACCCTAGCCACCGCTGCCGCCACGCCCATCGGGCCATCGTCAGCAAGGCCGCATCCTTCGTCGTCTACCTCATTGTCGTTGCAGCCATATCCTTCGACGTTGCCCCTGTAGAGAGCTGTTTTGCTCCGTGTCCATGTTACATCGCCATTAGCACCACCACCAGCGGCAACGACACCCCTAGGATTCAGGACGCGGATTAGGCGTCTCGTGTTCTAGGCTTTCTCCTTCTCACACGAGGCTCAACCTACTCGTATCTGGTGTCAACTGTTGAGGTTGGATTGGGAATGTTAGTTTCTTTCTATCCCCTTTGTTTTACTAGTATTTGGTACTAATATTTTTTTTGTTTTCTTTGCCACGCAAGCTGCAAAGAAAAAGTTGGTTTTTTGGGTGGATTCGATTCCCTAATCTCTAGGATATGAGGAGAGGTGGTGTGGCCAGCTCTTGGTGATGTTTCCATGGCGAATTTGTGCAGGTTGTAGCCGGGTAGGATATACTTTTTGGTTGCTTTTCTTGATTTGGGCATCCTATGTGCGAATTTGATCGTGTAGGTGAAGCGAGATTTTTTTTAAAAAAAAAATTCTCATAGCAAATTTGAATGAGATAAACCGCACTCAGCACTTTGTGTTCATCCCAACCAGGCTTCCTCTCTATCTCATTGAGGAATTAGCTAATTCTTGTATGTATTGATGAAGTGAAATACCGAATATGTGTGCTTATTAAGCAAGATCCATCATTGTTGTTACGAATCATAGGCCCACGCTAAAACTCAAACTTCTCTTTTTTTCCTGATTTCCTTTAGTCAAAGGTGACCATGGATGTCAGGATGTGATATCATAGCATATCATAACTGGTTAAAGACTTTGTCTATCCTGAAGAAATATGATATACAAAATTGATCTTCACATTTCACAAACCGCCTTTCACACATAATTCGTTCCAGAGAATATTCCATCCCCATTCGTTCTGACCCGGAGAATCTCGGTCAAGCTCGTCCTTGCGAAGTCTTCAGCGTCGCTTGGTTGAAAAGATGGGTAAGACAAGTTTTTTTTTTTGGCGAGGACTTTGATCTTGACAAGTTAGTTAAGCAAGGTCAAGTGAATGTCTTTGCAGAGTGTTCATTAAGGTCTTAACCAATCAGATATGCACGCAAACTTTCGCTTTTTCGATCAGCTCTCCTGTATAAGCGGTGGTTAATTTAAATCAGTGTAGAGGAAAGGATTCCAAAGATTGCATATAGCGTCGCAGTTGTCTGAATATCTTAGCCATGGTTGCAGGGCCACTCGAGCTTCTGAACTTTTGGGTGCATGTCTGATGTGTCGTGGTATAGTACTATGTATATACACGCATGTCGCTTCCTACTTCCGCTCCATAGGAGGAGATTTACTCTGGAACGCATGAACGTCTCTGATACTACTACTAGATTGGGATGTGGATGGTTCAGGCTGAGCCATGGCCCGTCGCTTGGAGTGTGGAGGCGAAGCTAGCTTCCTGCTAACACAGACACAGCTAGGAGGACGTTTAATTCTGAGCCTCGATCTCAGTAAGATCCTGTTTGGTATAGTTTCGGATTCTCATTTTTCAGATTCTGCTCCTGATTCTCTGAGAATCCACTTCTTTGAGAATCTAGAGCTGTCTGTTAAAAGCGTTTGGCTGGTAGGTTGACTTCCAAAACCATATGAGGGTGATTAGAGGCAAATAGACTATGTTACCCCTGGTTGTAATAATTCAATTGTATTTGTGTCTTTCTCCTATGTATTTGTACATAAATTATAGAATTTTTTCCCCTAAATTTGTTTAGACCATGTGAATGTATATACGTTGTATCTTTACACAATGTCAGATTATATTGCATTTACACTTCATGATGGATTACAACTGTGTATAAGCAAATTTTGTACTGTTGTCGCTGCGATAGATGAAGCTAAAGATACCACATTCATATCATAAAAGTGTTCAAATGATTATTAAATGATATTATTGAAATGATAAATGAGTCATAACAAAAGACCACAAAAATTCACAACTAGTGTGTCCATCATCCTGAATGAGCAATTGCACTTGCAAGATCATCACGGAAACTATCCATGGATGTAGCACTAGTTTGCGATGTAGACGCATCGGATGCATCATGAGAAATGACATATTTAGCATATCTTAATGGTATTGTGGGCACATAATTAGGATCTCGATCGAACCTATGAAAATGCATGTCTGGCGAAGCATGTTCACGTATGAAGTTGTGGATTCCCATGGTTGCTGCAACAATAATCTTTTGCTTAGACATAGGAAAGCTCGGCATCTTAAGAAGAATTCTCCATTTCATCTTCCATACACCAAATAACCTCTCAATTACGTTGCGAACACTCGAGTGCAAATGGTTGAATTTCTTTCTCACCACTAGAGCAACACCTCTCCGAAATTTCGAACATGATACCTTTGGCCCTTGTATGGCGCTAAGTACCTGTGTCTGTTTCGGATAACCAGATCGACAAGATAATATTTACCTGCAACATAAGACGGAAAATTCATGTATATCAACATCCAATGCATGAACATTATAAGTAAATAATTTTGTAAATGATACGAAGCAAAGAAAATTACCCTGTGGAGGATGTGGAATGACTTCCCTGTCTACATCCAATGCATGATAAAGCACACTAGTATCGTGCATAGCTCCTGGTTGTCCAATAGATGCGTATGAGAAGCGCATGTCAAAATCACATACCGCCATGACATTCTGTGTTGCATTTCCTGATCTATCAATATATCTAATTAGATCTTCTGGAGCAACAGTTGCAAGAATGTGTGTACCATCGATAGCTCCAATACAGTCTTTGAAATGTGGCCACATCCTTCGATCATTTCTAATTCTACTGTGAACCGTAGAGAAGTTTGGATCCTTTGGCCTCACAAAATCTTTAGACATTCTGACCACACATTGCAAAACCTCATCAAACTTCCTGCTAATTGTCTCACCAGAATGCTTGAACCGATTCTGCGCTCTTCGGTTAGATTCACAACCAGAATGGATATTAGTCTTAACAATTCAGAAGAGAAAATTAAGAAATATTAGTCTTGACAATTCAGAAGACAAAATTAAGAAAATCATGCCAGAGAGATAAAAGAACTTCATGTATCGTACATTATCTACTTTATTTTTACCAAAAAGGATTATTGAAAGCTAATATAGGTTTAGATTACAAACATTCGGCAACTGCTTATTGTTGCAGTGTTGTCTAACTCAATTTTTTTGTGAATGTTCTTGTGTGCTAGGCTAACCATGCAGATGTTTCACAGCTTACACCATCTTCCACAGGAATTGGAGGGCGTAATGTTTCACAGCTTACACCATCTTTCACAGCTTACCCAAATCAATGCCACAAACAGAACGCTCTAGCTGTTTTGGACTCACACCATTTTGAAGGGCACCCCTTAGGTTAATAGCGGCTGGGAGTGCCAAACCCTTGTGGCCTTTGAGATGGTGCTACCGCCAAAACATGTAATGCAATTTCATTACGGCATTACCGTCTTGTAACTATTGCATTTCAGATAATCCAAACCACACAATTTATATTTGAAACAATCCTTTCTTGGCTGTGAGTGGATTATCATGGTTGCATTACATGGTTGGCCATCTGCATATGTATAATCCACTCAAGACAAGAAGCATGCATGAAGATGGATGTGAGTGGATTATCATTATGTATGTTAGTAAAAACTACTACTAGCTCTAAGCAGTCCCTAAGACAATTGATGATTTCCTGTCAAGGAGCACCAACACATCACTGATGATTTAACACAATACATCACTGATTGATATCCAAATGTATGAACTGAACATATATGACAATATCAAATTGAGCCCGAAAACAAATCAATTCTCAGCAAATTATGCCCGTAATGCCAATACAATTAGTAGTTACAATTACTGGGAAACAAATAATACCCTAAGGGAAACAAATCACAATCCCCATGCTAGCCCTCCAGATTGCTCTTCTCCTAACTAAAAGAGAAGGCCACTCATTCTAGTTCAGTCTACACAAAAGAAACAATACTCTGAACTTCTTCATTCTAGTTCAACAATGATCTGACTGGAAACAACTGAAGACAGAGCCAGTCCAGCTGACTTGTTCCCAATGCTTTTGTTAGCGCATCTCGGCAAATCTGATTCTTCCCAATGCTTTTGTGAGAACATCTGCACTGATGAACACACATACTCAACTATCATCTGCCCCTTCTCAACACCAGATAACACACATGCTTAAATCATTTGAGGCTACTTCACAGATCATGACCAACCATTCAAAGATGCATGACAACAATAATCAAGCACTGAAAAAATTGCATTCACAGATTCCATTCACAGATGCATGACAACAATAATGAATCACTGATGAACACACATACTCAACTACAATCTGCCCCTTCTCAACACCAGAGAACACACATGCTTAAATCATTTGAGGCTACTTCACAGATCATGACCAACCATTCAAAGATGCATGACAACAATAATCAAGCACTGAGAAAAAATTGCATTCACAGATTCCATTCACAGATGCATGACAACAACATGAAGGGAGGAGTAGGGAGGGCAAGGGGGATGGCCAGATCTAGAGCTATACCTTCACAGGAGGAGGCTGGGGGTGCTTGGGAACGGCGGCGGCGAAGAAGGTGGTGAACGGCGGCGGCCTCTAGGGTTTGGCGGTTGTCTTCTCCAAGCGGTGCACGCGGGTCTGGCGGCGGCGCAGTGGAAAACCAGTGGGGGCCGAAGGCGGCGCACTCCGGGTCCGCTGCTTCTAGGGTTACGGGTCGGCGGCTGTAGCCCTATCGTGGCGGCGCACACCGGGTCCTGCAGCGGCGCAGTGGAGGTCCGGTGGAGGTGCCCTCGGGAGGTGCGGCGGCGGCTGCGTGGAGGCCGCGATGTCGCCTGAGGGGATTCGCAACTCGCAGGAGGAAGAGAATAAAGCAAGGAGGCCGAGCGGTATGCGACGGGGAATCGAGCGCGATGCGCGGGTGGGAGGTAAGGAATGGCATTTTGCGGGTAAATATGATCAACTTCAAAGGGTATTTTTATTTTATTAAGTTGGATTCTCACGAGAATCCAAGGAAATGTTGCTTCTCCTCTCTAGTGTATTTTTGAGACAGCTCCATGCGAGAATTAGAATCGAGTGGTTTTGAGAATCAGAGTGTTTAGTACGACTCCACGAGAATCGATTGAGAAGCTGAGAGCAGAAGCTGTACCAAACAGGCCTAAGTTGATGATCATTGTGACAGCACGTACTGCCTCGAAGTGCGACCGAAGTTGTGATTTTGTACTTGTGCTGCAGCTATTGGATTTTGTGGTTCTTTGTTCCAGCATGCTACATGCACGTGGGATCCATTGTAGTGTGAGGCAGCGTTGATTTTGTTATGTGGATTACTGTGCTTAATTACGATTATTGGTATAATTAAGGCAATTAAGGGCGGAAGTAAAATTAGCATAGGAAGGCTGATGAGAACCGCACGATCAAACAAAAGGACGGCTGAGATGGAATGTATGAGTTTAGGTGTGAACAAGCAGGCGCGGATCTTCTTTTCGGGTATGGTCGGGTGGCCAACATCCCCCCTCCGCCACCCCTACCCCTCAACATGGGTAGATCCAGACCCACGGCACCGACGGTGAGGAGGAGGGTGCCGAAGCACCGGGGCGAGGGTTCGGGCGCATAACGGCAGTCGGCAAGGGCTCGAGCCATCATGCGCGCGTGGGGCACGGCGAGGCGACGAGACAAGACAACCAAGGGTCTTTAGTTCATACTTGTGACTTTGCTCTGCCTAAAATTTAGTCATAGGTCCGGCCCTGTGAACAAGTGTGAACGTGGACTTTTTTATATAGAAAATTCTTCGAAAGATTGGACATAGTCACGCAAAAGTAAATTAATGATCTTCAACGAAACGCATATATAGAATGTCCAAACTGAGCCCGTTCAGACGAATATCTATGTTTTCAACGCCGCATGCATGATTCGGCTCGAACATTCGTGCTAATTGGTAGAGTTAATCCTTTGCAAGCTCGTGCGATGATATATCTCTAAGTATTTTTTCAAATATGCAACTTTACTAAATAAATTATCAATTTGCTATAACTTTAAGCAATGATTTTGGGTAGCTGCACCTCTTTTTTTCATATACTGAAAACAGTAAAGGAGGCCCCAGCTGGACCTTTAAGATATCAATTTTCAAAAAAGCTACAACTCAGTCACGAATGGGTCATCCTAACGAGCCGGACCCATATGTCATACATACAGACAGTTCTGAGGCCGTTACGGTGTGCCATGCAAGCACCAATCGGGATGCCAGCTAGGCACCAACGCGGTTTACACATCAGCTGCATTTTTTCAGTGTATTTTAGCAAACACATAAATTTTTAATGTCCCACAACAAATGCTGTAAAATTACAATGTCATGTAACCAATTTTGCCATCAAAGTGTTTTATATGGTCACAATTATACTCCCTTTGTTCGTCAATATATGCCATTCTAGGCGGCTCACATATTGCTTTTGGATGATGTGTATTACTTAGTCCATAATTGTAAATGGCATCGAGAATAATGAATAGGAGGGCATACAAAGAAAAAAAATGGTAAAAAGTTGCCTTGAAATCGTAGAATGAAATATAGTATCTGGAAACAGTATTTGAAAGCTAAAATGATATGTATTTAAGAATAATGAAACAATGCTATATTTGTTCATATTCGATATATTTTTCCATTAATTGAATCTAGAGTATAGTTATTACCATTTTTACTTTTTCTACCCTTATTTAAATATTTTAGAAAAGGTTAAGTAGTTATGGTGTGTTATTTAATAGATGTATGTATGGTAATTTCTTATTAAATATTTTTTAGATTTAATGCCTTTTTGGTCTGTACACACGATGAACTATGAACAAATGTAACGGAACGGAGAGAGTTATATTGCGAGAGAAATTAGTTATGGAAGTTATACTCTGGAGATCGCGTGAAGTCAAAATTCGTCTCATAAAATTAAGTGTGTTGATTAGCATTTAATGGATGCAGCTCAAAGGCAAAACAATTTTCTTTTATGAAACCGGCTATGAAACCGAAACCAGCTAGGCAAGATTTTTTTTTTTTTGATTTTGAGAGGACAAAGTAGGCTAGATCTCTTCGTGGGCGAACTTGAATTCGTCCGGACTGTTTCCGCGAGGCCCAAGATCGGCCCCACAGAACCCCGACTCGGAGACGGTTGTTCCGTATGCTGTATATTTTAACTACTAAAAATTAGGGTTTATTTCACGCAATAGAGACGATCGTCCCATTTGTTGAGGAACCGTCACTGGCTAGTTTAGTCCGACCGATCACTTCGTAGACAAACGTAGAATCACATCAAACAATGCATAAACAAATAGTAAACTGAGCACACAGAGAGACAGAGGTGTAGCGGGTATTCTTTTTCTTTATTCCTTTGTCGAGCGATCAGCCTTTTACAATGGCTAGCACTTTCTATTATAGACTATAGACCATGCTAGAGTTTTGGATGGGGTGCCCACCCATGGGCCAGCTGCTGGGCCGAGTCTATGGTTTCCCAACACTCCTTTTGGGCACTTATCCTCATATGTTCATGCATCATCAAAACTCCATAAAAACTTAGCGAATTTTTTTTGAGAAAGAGTACATGATACATGTTCTGCTACGTTGCACGAATTGCCTCATTAAAAACTTTAGTCGAGAAACTTCAGGAAAACTCATCAAGGGAAAAATAGTACAATCCACCCAATTTCATTTAATCTTCAGTATTTATTCTTTGGGTACTCGATCTTCGTGATCAAGTTTCAATAATGAGTTCATGAAGATTCTACCTCTGAATTCTGCACTTCCCTAAGTCTCATCATTCCAGTTCTACATATGCATCTTTCGAAGTTAGACACTGAAATGATTTAGTTAATAAATTTGTAAGATTTTCACATAACTTAGTATACAATATTTTAATTTCATCCATATTTTGCAATTCACGAGTATAGAAGAACTTTTGCAATTCATGAGTATAGAAGAACTTGGAGTTGATATGTTGTGTGAGATGACTCTTCACATATCCTATCTGCACGTGTACAACACAAGCTGTATTATATTCATATATAATAGTGGAGGTTTGCGTGGTATTCAATCCATACGATTGCTCAATGTGGTGAATCATTCGTCGAAGCCAAGCATATTTTCGTGAGGCCTCGTACAGTGCTATGATCTCCGAGTAGTCCGTCGAAGTTGATACAAGACTTTGCTTAGATGATTCCTATGAAAATACAGTTCCACCACACAAGAATACATAGTCTGTTTGCGACTTGGCTTTATGCGGGTCCGACAGGTACCCGACATATGCATGGTCATTCATAGTTAAGTTTTGGTTCTTTCTGTAGAATAGACCAATGTCTTTGCTTCCTTGGAGGTATCAGAAGATGTCTTTTATTCTCTACCAATGTCTTTTGGTAGGTTCTGCACTATACCTTACTAATAGGTTTACAGCAAATGCAATGCCCAGTCTAGTACAGTTTGCTAAATACATGAGTGCTCATATTACACTTAATTATGGGAATTCCGGCCCCAGGACTTCCCCCCTCTTCTCTAGGTCTGTATGGATCCTTGTTTTGCTGCAAAGATCTCCCGACCATTGGCACTTTCGAATGGTATATCTTTTCAAAACCAAACTTTTTTAACACCTTTTGAGTGTAGGTTGACTGATGCACTAATATCCCTTTAGGGGTATGCTCAAGCTACAAGCCTAGACAATATTTGGTTTTACCCAAATCTTTCATTTCGAACTCTGACTCTAGGTAAGAGGTCGCTTCCTTAATATCCTCCAGGGTTTCGATAATATTCAGATCATCTTTATACATTGAGATTATACAAAATCCATTCTGGGATCGTCGTATAAATACACAGTGACAATTCTCATTGTTCGTGTAGCCTTTCTTGCGTAGAAAATCACTCAAGTAATTATACCACATCCTGACTGATTGCTTAAGTCCGTACAGTGACATTTTGAGTTTCACACTGTACAGATTTTTATTTGCTCTATTTTGGTTCGGGACAGGGATACATTCAGGTACCTTCATATAAATATCTGAATCTAAGTTTTCATAAAGGTATGCAGTTACCACATCCATCAATATCATTTCTAAATTAAAGTTTACTGCCATTAAGATTAAATATCTAAAGATAGTTCCGCCCATGACCAGGGAATATGTTTTTTCATAATCAACTCTTGGACGTTGAGTGAAACCTTGTACAACGAGCCTTGCTTATTTTCATTTCTCTTTCGAATAAATACCCACTTATGCCCTACGGGGTGCACATGGGGAGGCGTGCGGCTCACAGGCCCAAACACCCCTCTTTTATTCACAGATAATAATTATGTTTCTATTGCCTTCTTCCAATCTTCTCAATCTGATCTTTTCTTATATTCAGCAAACGAAGCAGGCTCTGGATCAAGATTGACGATTATGGCAATTTTCTTTGCAAAGTAAATGTCGATATTGACTGTTGTCTTATTCATAAATTGTGAGGACCCCAGTTTATTTGGCTTGTAATGCTTAACCAACCACCTGATCCTAGCATCACAAATCAAATACACCAAGCCTCGAGACATGTATACTTCCCAGAACTGCAGTATGCACACCTCTTCACAAAATTATGCATCCACTCCATTCTAAACATAGAGTCCAAACATCGCGATACTAAACAGTAAACAACACAGTAGAGTTATTACAACAGGGGCCGACCGGCCAAAGTACAACAAATAACTAAATAAACAGCGGAAGCAAAAGTGTCATAAGATAGCTATAAACAAAGTCAATCAGTGTGTCTTAGCCCACAAGGCAACCAACCGGACTGTCAAGCTAGTCGTCCCAGAACCCGCACATCTCACAGAAGTAAGGCCCTTGGGGCTCACCTGCTTCCTCTGCAACAAAAATATTAAGCAAAGCCAATGAGTACAAAAATTGTTTTTGTACTCGCAAGACTGACGTGTGGAATAGCAGACCTACACATAACTACATGCAGGCTTATTTGAGTGGAGGTTATATGTCTCATTTGCACAAAGCCAATTTGATTTGCAATAGTGTAATACAATTTCAAGAGCAAGTTTACAATTCATTTGATTGTTGAAATAACAGCGAAATAAAGATAGGTACAAGTAACCACCTGGAAGTGACTATCCCAATAGTCACCACAACATAGCACGAATCCCTGATTCGTACCACCCATCAAGTTTTAGTTAAAAGGTTGTAGTCTAACTCTTGAAAAGCTTACCCCAAGTGTGTCCATAACCTAGGACGAGGCTATTCGAATAGTTTTAACCCTAAAAGGGTGTACCAATGTACCCACACTTCAGACCGCCTTTAAGCCACAAAGCACACTTCCGAAGGTATGCCGACACAGCTAAGTCCTACGAGATATTTCCAATATTGTGTATTAACTACGAGCCGCTCGTATGGATAAATCCATACGCTTACATGGTAAAGCCGAAAAGACAACTACCTACTCAGGGTAAAGCTTTTCGGACAACTACCATGCTCCCAACACCATCCCTCCTGCGACCCCCTACGACTCGGAGTCAACACACGCTAAGGTACTAAGTCAAGAGAGGTCTCATACCCTCTAGTGTGGTTAGCACGCAAAATTGCCTGGATAACAGGTACTCACAAGATGTTCGGTCCTTAATTGACCCGGGCACCATTCCAGTCACACCCAAAAGCACACCATCTTACCATTGTGCCCAAGTCCAAATCATTTTATTTTCATTTTTAGTTTTCACAATTAAACATAGTAAAAATGCTGAAACATAAAGTTATAATAATTTTTGTGTGATCAAGGTTACCGACTAAGTCGATAACCGCCCATTTCTACCGATAACTAAGCATGTCTAAGCAGTTAAATTCATATCTACTAAGTGACAAGAGACCATCCAACGATCTCTAATCATAGCAAATAACCTAGGCTCAGATAGTAGAGGAATATCATTTACCTACAGATTATGCAACTAAAAGGGTCTACTAACCATATTTCAACAACAAAATAGCGATGCATACATATAAATTGCAAATAAAATATTAGTTTGAATATAAAAGGGATTAACATGATCAAACTGCTTGCCTGGTTGCTGTTGCTCAATATGTTGCTGAGGCTCACTCTCGATAATACTAGAATCGTCGCAATCTATCGATCGATCAAAATAACGAATAAGAACAAATAACATCGACAAAACTCAAAAATTCAATATAATCTAATGAGCACAAAATTCACACAGCAGCTAGAGCACGATTTAACAAAATTTTAGAAACAGAGAACACTTTATTTGGTGATATGAAGAATTCCCTAATAATTTTCTAAGTTAGAAATACATAAAAGCATCATTTAATTATTTATCAAAATTTCATGAACAGAGATACATTTAAAATCTATTCTAGTAAATAGTACATTAAAAATAAAAATTAACAAAATTGGATTCATTCGATTTGGATCAAAATTGAATTAGATATGAATTTTCTAAGTTTAATTGAATTAATAGTGCAAAAGAAAAAGCAATTTGGAAATCCTAAAAACATTATTTACTTTTTCTACCGACGCTCAGCGAGCCATCACATCGATCGGTGGGACCGAGCACAATACGACTGGTCAAAGTTGACCGCGGCGCTAACGGTGACGCGAAGGCGTATTCAAAGAATACGTCTTCGGCTTATCAGAACGTACTCCTAACCTACATGTATAGAGAAACACGCTTCCTAAAAGAGAAAGCGTATTATCAAAGTTTACACAAACACTAATCGGCAACATGGGCCCACATGTCATGGACTCAAAGGATAAATAACGACTGGATTAAGATTTCTAAACGCACAAAACTCTGGAGAGGTCCACATGTCATGGACACAAATAAAGATGGGTTAAAACTAATGACAGGATTAGACCTTAACCACCGGCGGCTCGCTGGAGTTCCCGCGCGCGGTCGCGACGACGAGGTAGGTGATCTGGAGAACGGCTGAAGCGCTGGGCTCGGGGATGACACCTCCAGGTGCGCAACAACCTCACGAGAGTGATGGCGACGACGCGGAGTCCAGAGGATGTCACCGACGAGCTCGCGACGACCGAAAGCGGAGACGAAGGAGAGGCTCCCAAGGAGGAAACGCTATGGCCGTCGAGAAGACTCCGGAAGGTGCGCCAAGGAATCGCCTCGGCTCCAGGAACAATATGCCCAAGACAACGACGATGAAGAAGGTCTGAGGCGACCGGAATCGCTGCGGCGGCAAATCGCCGTGCTCGGAGAAGAACCGGACGCACACCCTCAACAATGCGCCAAAAGCGAAAATGAAACCACCGTGAGCCTCAGAGGAGAAAAGCGATCACCAGGGACCAGGTTCTGAGGTTCGAGACTCACTAGAACGCCCCGACAGCTACGAGGCCGAGACTGCCGGAGGCGGAGACGAAGATGTCGCCCCCAACGATCCACTGGACGCCAAGGACCCGGACTGGGCAAAATGGAGGCGGCGTTGAACAAGGAAGTTAGAGGTGGGGTTGTGGAAGCCCGAGTGGCAGTGAGGTGGTGGTGCTGCCCTCACCTTCTTCTCCGGCCGAAACTAAGAAATGGGCGGAGAAGGCACGAGAATGGATGCGAGGAAGAATGGATGACCTTAGGAGGTAGATGGACTCCTGGCGATCCTCCGGAGGTGGACACGCGTCCCCGGAGTGGCAACGACGAGCTGCGTGGCACGCATGCGCGAGCGCCAGCGAGCTCCGGTAGGCAGCGGAGACGGCGAGGAAGAAACTGACAAGAGGGGCCCACTTGGCAGTGACGGCGACGAAGCGGCGCGAGCCGGAACCAAGTGCGGCGCGGTCAGTTGGTTTGACCCGACCAAGACGACGCCGACCGCTAGATTCTAAATGAACGGTCGAGATTCGGTGGTGCATATGGACTGTCCGAACAGATCGGGCGCATGTGGGCCGTCACGATTTGCATCGGACGGTCGACAGCCATCGGGCTTGCGCAGTGCAGCTAGGCGGTGCGGCCGAACCGAGCGGCGCGGTCGGACTCGAGCTCGAGTTTGAGTCCGAGCCCGATGAATAGTGATTTCAGATTTGATTTTGAAAAGGCTGAGAAGATTGGGGAATTTTTAGGGGTAGCTCCACAGCTCCAAAAATTCCAAAATTTTTATGGTAACTCCTTTGGACAGAGAACAACCTTGCATAATTTTTCCAGAAGTTTTTATGCATCTAATTGCTCCCAAAAAAATCACAAGCTGCTGCCCTAAGGATTTGACCAGATTTCAAACCGGTTTGACTTGCCCTTTTGAAATAGCAAACAAAATCTAAAAATTGTGAGATTTTGCAGGTAGGTTACTAGGATGGTCAAGAAAATAGGAAAAATACTTCTAGAGGATGATCACAAGATTAGGGTTGAAGATTTTGTTGACAACAACTTCCATCACAAGAACATGGTTCTAGAAAATAGAAATTGCTAGGGGAAAATCTTAGAAAATTTCCAAATGATTCCATGAGGCATCAAAAGTTTTAATTTATCCTCATAATATTACATTTGAAACACAAACACTAACTTAGGGTTGTTACATATATTCTCCCGTAGTCACAAATTTTATAGCTATTTCTTCATAGAACGATTCTTTTAATGCTTCTAATTGCTCACCGCTATGTCCAATTACGGGGGCAAGTCCTTTTAGTTTTTCAGCTTCGATATGTGCGCACACATCCATGCTGGTATCTCCCTCCGTGGAAATGATCAGATCCAGTATGTCTTTCCTGAAGGTTCCATACAGGTACTAGGTCTCAATTGGCTCCCTTTCTAGTTTTGGGGAACTTCGGTGTCAGTTGTGTCAAGTCCTTATCCTTTTTCATCAGCATCCCCGGTTACTTGGGATTTGAGAGACCGGAGTTCTCGTCCTTTCTAAGGCCTTAGGACGAGACTAGGGATACCTTTAATTTGCGTGCAGGCACATACGACTTGGTCACGCTTTTCAAATCACTAAAGTGGTCACGACTTGCAAATCAATTATCTTCTGGACTTTAATTATCTTCTAGACTTCTCTATTTTCTTCACTAGTGCGCAGGTCATGTTCATGGATCCCCGTGGCTTGGCCCGTTATTTTCCAACATTTTTCATCAAGGGGTTGATTTTTCTCCTCCTAATGATGGGAAACAATCCTCATCAAATATGCTATCAGCGAAGCGGACTGCATGCAAATCTCCAATCATGGGGTCCAAATACCTGATTATGGATGTTGTCTCATAACCAATATATATCCCAGACTTCCGGAGAAGGCCCATTTCAGTTTGCTGTGGTGGTAGTATAGGTACATAAACCTTGCAACCAAATCTGCGAAGATGAGAAATGTTCAGTGTTGATCATTGCGCTAGTTGCGAAGATGAATGGATGTTATATGCCGATGGTCTAAATTTGATTAGATTTGTTGTGTGTAGGACTACGTGTTTCCCAACATGTAGTTGGTAAATTACAATTCTGCAAAAATATGCTAGTCCATTCTGGGTGTGGATATACAGTACATAATGCTCATCATTAGGGGTGCTAATGGGTTGGGTTCAAACGGGTTAAACGGGTTGGGTTCTTGATTGGATTGGCTTTGGATGGGTGACAACGGGTTGAAAGAGCCAATGGGTTGGGTTGGGTTTTCTCGAAGAAAGGGTTGGGTTGGAGTGGGGTGGGTTTTGAAATCTGGGTTGAGAACGGGTTGAACCCATGGGTTTTGCAATGGATTCGCTCCATGGGTTTGTCATGGGTGAGGGCGCAGCAGGCGCATGGGGATCGGAGGGGAGGACGTAGTCACGGCAAAGCGGGCAGGTGGCGCGCGAGCGGACGAGCCAGGCATCGAGGCAGGCGCAGTGGAAGATGTGGCGGCAGTGGAGCTCACGCACCTCCTCGCCCTCGTTGACCCGCAACAGGCAGAACACACAGTCCACGACGGCGTCCGACTGGTCATGTGCCCACCCCTTCCCCGGCGGTACCAGCCGCCGCCGCCCTAGAGCGCAAGCACGGTGAGGCGGAGGCTGACCTTGGCGAGCACGAGGAGGAGGAGGAGGCAGGGGAGGGAGAAGGCGACGAAGAGGACGGACACGTGCAGGCCACGCGTACCGGTCGCCGCCGCCGCCGCCCCAGAGCGTAGGTTAGAATGGGTGAGATACCCATGGAAGGATAAACACAAATTTAATAGTCGAAATCACAAGTTTGAAGAACTGGCCTTGAACCTAAAGGTTTTGCGAGGTAGAACATCTGCTGTAATTTCTTAGATAGTGTACATTTATACATGTATTGTTGCGATGCCGAATCAATACATTGCCTGCTCTTTTTAAAAAATCTATGATGAATTTCTGATATATTTCTATCAAAATCTTTCATAGATTGTTGGTTTTTTTTAGTGATTCTGGGTTTGATCAGTGAAACCTGTGGTGCTTTTAGACCAAAAGAAGAGCTGAAACTAGGGGAAATCGTCATTTTTATGCAGATTCTGTTTGTATTGGCTCCTTTGTAATATGCAAAATATTATGGTTTAGTGTTACTATTCTGTCCGTAGTAAAAAAGGCTAGATTTTGTTACAATTCAGGTTCCAAAAAATCTGAACTTCCAGGTACCAAAAGTCTGAACTTCAGAGAAGACCGAAGGTTCAGAGATTTCAGCAATCCTGTGTTGACAGAATTCAGACAACCTGAAAACTCAGACCCAGGGCTAAAACGAAATCACAGTGGAAGGACAAAAACGAAATCTCAGGAGACACAAGAATTTTGGCGCTGCAATTGCTTGCAGTCCTTTTGTGTTTTTGCTTTCTTATATAGACAAAAGAATACACACTGTTACCGAACCGGCAATCTTCAAAAAACGAAACAGATTCAGAGTAAGAATACACAAAGAAGCAGTCGCAGCGTCAGGGGGCAGCTGCTGCAGCTTGCCCTGCCGGAGCGTCCATACGAGAGCGCCTTGATGTCCACTTGCTGGGCTTGCTCCTCTTCCTCCTTCCTCTTGTTGCCCACCTCCTCCTCTACGTCGTCAGTTGGTGTTGCCTATCGGGAGTTGACCTTGTGGTGGTCGGCCTCCTGGAGGACCCGGAGGTCGCGCGGGGCAAGTCAACGATGTCCTCGTTATAGAGGAAGGTGGAGATGACGACGACAGCGGCTAGCCGACCCTGCTTGGCGGACGCCCACTTTCGGTGCTGCTGCATCGCTCAACTACAAGGATGCTCATGGCCACGACAGGCATCCCATGGGATCACAAATACGCGTGCATGCACCCATGAGACAGTTCAGAGAAGACAAGAGAGGAGGCCCGGGTTAGAATGGGTTAGAAATGGGTTGAACCATATTGAGAAAATTGGGTTGGAGTTGCATATGAGTTGGGTTGGGTTTTGGAGGTGGAGCAATAGGCTGGTCTAGGTTGGGTTGATGTGCTGTATTAAAGTGGGTTGGGGTGGGTTTGGGTTGGGTTTCAACCCATTAGCAGGCCTACTCATCATTAATTCCCATTGGCATGTAATAATCATCAAATGCATTCGAAGTAAATTCTTCGGCGTTGTCCATTTTGATGGACTTCACATAATGATTAGAAAAATTATTTTTAAATTTTAATTATCTGCGAGATTAGCTTTGCAAAAATATGGTTTCGTGTAGACAATAAACATATGTGCAACCATTTTAGGGAAGCATCGATGAGCACCAGAAAATACCTAAATGGCCCTAACAGGGGTTGTATAGGACCGCAAATATTTCACTTGATACAGTTCAGGAATGTAAGGACTTCATCCTTCACTTTCAAAGCAGATGGTCTAGTAATTAATTTCTCGGTGGCACATGTGGGGCACACAAAATCTTCCTGATTCAGAAAATTCTTTACATTGATATTATATCCCTGTGAATTGTTAATTATAATTCTCATCATTCTAAGAAATGGATAGCCTAATCTATCATGTCAGAGACAGAAAAGTTCAGAGCTTCTAAATACGGGTTTCAAGGCAGTATAAGCTGTGGGTGCCTTAATAGTAGTGCAGTATAACCCAGTTTCATATGAAGGAAGTAGTTCTAATACCCTTTTTTCACTTTCTTCATGCTATGTAATGAGCAGGTATTCCTCACCATACTTTTTCGTCTCTACGTGGAAACCGTTAGCGCGAATATTCTTGAGAGTTCTAGTCGATTCTAGGTACAACAAGGCTTCATCAATGACCAAAGTTGTGCCCATCGGGGGTATAATTGTGGCCCTTCCTTAGCCTGTTATACAAGTATCGCTGCCCGCGATTGTCGTAAGACTACCAACATTCTTGCTGATCGACTGAAAGAATTCTATCTCTCTCAAAATGGTATTCGTTGTGCCGCTATCCGCTAATCACACTTCCTCCATATGGCGCCACACGCGTTCTAATACTTCAAATATCATAACATAACTTACTATTATAAATACGGGTAAATAAACCTTGCAGAACTCATCATAAAAATTTAATGATTTGTCCTCCTAGAGCTTACAACTATTATTCAAAGTTAAATCACAGTCACAAACTACAAGTGACTATAAAGAGATGTAAGTGCAATACGTGCACTAGATCGAATCAGCGAAGTATATAGAAACTTCTACCTGAATCTGTTCCATGGCGATCTTCTCCTCTTGAGCAACTACGGCTGCGGCCGCTGCGATGTCCAAAGGAGGGGTGATGGGGGCTGCTACTGGGCTGTCCACATCCATGAGTGCAACTAATAGTTGTGGATCCTCTGTGCCTGCAATGACGAGGTGTGCCCCATGCTGTCTTTTGCCCTTCTTCTTAGACTGAAAAGCAACAATAACGTGATGCGTCTCCTTCCCCTTCTTGCCCTTTTTCTTTGTGAGAGGCTTCCTCACCTTGTAGCTGCTAGCATTGGCTTCATGGCCAACATTGCTACTAGGCGGCTACGAGATGTAGTTCTTCCTTAGAACATCATCTTGAATTTTCACAACTTGCATGATGTCAATTAATTCGGCATACTTCTTGCAGCCATCTTGATGATAGTTGCATGCAAATTGCACCGCATTCGGGTGGAAGCAATTTTGGCCATGTTGGGCCAGCTTTTTGAACTCCCACTCATGATGCTAGCCATCTACATATTTATGCAAAGAGTTCATAAGATTACTGCTGGTAATTTGCATAGAATAGTTGCAAAATTCTCATAATGCTCTTCGAACTCCTAGTTCGTGATCCCATATTTTTTATGCATCTTTCATGATTCACTAGTATTTTCAGTGATTAAAAGCAATATAAACAATTACAGATAATCAAAACAGAAAATACAATAAATAAATTGCATAGAAATAGCAATAACAAAGTTAAACATGCTTCAAATGCTCAAAACGATTCATAATTTGAATTCCCAAGACCCTTTTCTGCTAGAATATGATTTTTTGGTTAATTTTGCAATTTCCAAGGGTTTATTCGCTAATTTTCAGTTCTGAGATTTTTTTTGCGAAATTTCAGATAATCTAGGGGCTTTTTTGCAAAATTTTAGGATTTTTTCTTTTATTTTCCTTTCCTGATTTTCTTTTCAGATTTCACTTGGGTCAAGCCCACTTCGGCCCATTCCGATCGAGTCAAAAAGGGGTGAGGGGGTAGGGTTTCCCTACCCTATTCACAGTGGCAGCGGCAACATGTTACGCACGCGGCGCTACAGGTGGCCGGTGTGGCAGGCGCGGAGGGCGCGAAAAGCGCAATGCGGCGGAGGCCGTGCGGCAGCGTGCGACTCGGCGGATGGTCGTGCGGGGCAGTGAGGCCATGCCATGCGACGGTGTGCGACGTGGCGGAGGGCCATGCGGGGCACGACGCGTGCTCGCACGGCGCTCATGGGCTCGGCGCATCGGTTCGGCGGCAATCACGATTTTGGCAGTAGTGCGGCTATGGCGGACGCCCTTGTGGATGCGTCTCATGCGGGAGAAGCGCTGGAGTCCGCAGTAGCAACGGAAGTAGAGCCCATGCGGGGCTCGCCCGTGCGGCAGGATACGGCACGCACGCAGCGGCGCCTGTGCGGAGGCAGCGCGCACGCGGCAATGGAGCCATGTGGAGCTCGCTGCGTACTCTGGGCGGTGGAAGTGGGGCCCGCACGCAGCGCCCTTCTAGAGGTGGCTGTAGCCTTTCGGCTGCTGGGTCCGTTCGCACGCGCAAGTTTGTGGTGGAGCCGACGGAGGGCCCGTGCGGTGATCACCCATCATGCACGGCGGTAGCATCATTCTCCCCGCATGCGAGCAGTGTGCGGTTCACGGGTGCGCACGACGGTGCAGACGGGGCAAATGCAGGTGCGTTCTAGCGCGGAGATCCGCAGGCGTAAATGCCGGCGGTGGTTTCAGGCGTGGGCTCTGCCGGCGGTGCCGCATGCAGGCGGCGATGCGGTTCGTCAACAGGGCCGCGTGTGGGAGGTGGATTTAGGCACACAGCTCGGCCGGTGTGACTTTGGGCGACAACGGGAGTGGTGTGGCCGCGTCCGTTCGACGCGACCACATGCGGGTGGCAGGCAGCGCGGCTTTGGGGTGGGCGGAGCCCATGTGGGGGCGGCGCGGGCGCACGTGGAGCAGCCGCGTGTAGGTGTCGTGCGGGCCGATGGTGGTGCGACCGTACGAGGCTGCGTTGGCCATTTTTGTCCTTTAACTGTTCATGCAATCTACAATCTACAGTGCAATCTTCATCTACTCTATCATTCAATCCACCAATCGTCTTGGCCGACTTCAAGTCAACTCACGGTAGATTAGAGTGGATTTGCATTGTAGGAAATAACTTAGAAAACCAATTTTGCAGAATTGAAAGCAATCTAGCTAGGAAATGTGATTCAATCTACAAGCGTCGTGCTTCGACGATTACCTTTCGATCTAAGTAGAGTAGGCCTAGAAGTAGGCTGTAGTTGATCATGCTGACAACGTGTTGAGGAACCATCGCTGGCGAGTCCAATCCGAATGATCACCTCGTAGATAAACGTAGAATCACATAAAACAATACATGAACGAATAGTAGATTGAGCACACAAAGTGTAACATCCTAATTTTCAAAAATAAAAATAACTATTTGGTTTTGGTTGAATTCCTAAAGCTTAACGTGGAGATTTTAGAAATTTGAAAGCAATTTAATATGAATTAATCAAACTTCAACCAATTCAAAATTTGGTTTGTCTTGAGTTTATTGGAGTTCTCTGGTATTTGGATTCCCTTTCCCTGTCTATTCCGTTTTTTCCGTTAGACCATTTTTCCTCCTCCTCCGGACCTCCCTCCTTTCGGTCACGACCACCCTCTTGGTCACAACCACCCACTCGATCACGACCACCCTCTCGGTCACGACCACCCCCTTGGTCACGACCACATCCTTGGTCATGACCACCCTCTTGTCACGACCACCCCTTGGTCATGACCACCCTCTTGGTTTCGACCGGCCCGCCTATTAGCCCCCTACTGACCTTCTTCTTCCTCTCATCGCGTCACGACTATGGCAAAGGTCTTTGCGCATTAAATGTCGTTGTGTTGCATTAAATGCTTTCGCTTCCGCAGTACTCGTTCCCCCTCTTGTCCCCTCCCTCACTTGCCCCATCATGCGCAATAAATGCGCCTATCACCACCGCCTCTGGCACCTCCTGGCTCCTCTACCATCCGCGTGCACCCTCTGAGCTACCTCGCTTTTGCCTTATCCCCTCAGCCGTATGCATGTCGTGCCTCCCTCTTTCTTGCGCACGCCACCGCCTAGCCTGCCAGCCCAGTGCTCTGCTCGTGCGCCCTCGCCCGTTGAACGCCCTCTATTCTTTCTCCTCCCACGCCCTACCACCACCCACTCCCTTCGCCCATGCTAGAGCTCCGCGAATCCTGTCGCTCCATCTTGTCGCCTGGTCCTTCTCCTTCCTCTAGAAATAAAGCACCAGGAGCCCTTTTGCCATCTTGCATTTCCCTCAACTCTTCCTCTCTCACTCTCTCGCTCTTGTTGCAGTGGTTTACCTGAAGCCCCATGCTCTAAGTTCAAGCCGCCTGTACACCTCCTCTCGGTCTTCGCCACGCCAGTGCAGCCCCTCTTCTAACCGCATCATTTGTGTTTCAGAGTTCCTTGAAGAAGTTCCTCACTCTGGTTCAGTTGTGTTTCACAGGAGCCACCACTTCTCCGCTTCTCCTCCAGTCCCGGCTGGCCCCCTTCATCGCCGGCCTTGTTCGCCGCTGCTGCAAGTTTCCTCGCCGCCATTTCACCATCTGCCGACCCCCTCCGGTCCCTCTCTCTCGAACTTGGTGAGTTCCCCATACCCTGCTTTCTCTTATTCGTTTGGTCAACTTCCCATGCCCTATTCTCCTTCTTTCTTCTTTCGACCGCGTCGAGCAGCCGAATCCCTCTTTCCTCCCTATGACCACGTTGACTAGTCGTTTCCTCATTCTGACCAGTCGTGCCCTTTCGACCTTGTGATTTCAGATCTTCTGAGAGCTCATTCTCCTTCGTTCGAGCTTCGATTCGTGTGATTCAAATTCCTAACTTCTTCTAAACTCAGTACCTTTCTTTTAGCTCGAGTTTGGTAGGTTCTTTGCTCTTTATTTGGAGTTATTTTAGTTATTTATTTGGCTTTGTTCGCACGTGTAGATTTCGTCGTTTTGGAAAACTTTGTGGATCTGACGACCTCGACAGAAGCATCCCAACTCTTCATCGAAGACAAGCCGTGGACCTTTCATCATATTGAATCCATTTTATAAAAGTATATTGTTTTATATCAACATACATGGCTAGTTGTACAAAACTAGTTTGGGAACTAGCTAAATACCTAGTCGACAGTATGCCTGATGAGGACATGACCTCTATGGATACAACCATATTTGCTATGTTTAATGTTCTAAGTATAAGAGCTCGTACGCTTCACTTAAATTATAAGGTGAGCTCATTTTTAGGAGTGTCTTTATATTATATGAACTATATGATGCTACCTAATGATGAAATATATATATGTGCAGCACCATGTCACTTTTGGTCCAAGAGAAGCAAGCAGTTCGAGCTGGACTTGTTTTGGAATCAGCTCGGCCTCCGAATCAGCCCGACAAAGATCAACTTAAAACAGGCATAACTTTCTCATACGGTGTCCGTTTGAGGTCCACAAGTACTTGATTGAAAGCTTATTTCGTCCTCTTTCCAACGGATCTGATATCATCTTCAAATTCCTTCTGTACTGATCGCAATCATTAAAAGAAGACGTCATATCAATTATTTGGGCCAATCTGGGCTTTGTAATCATACTGAACTTGGCCCATCTGCCATCGGCTAGTTCTATTAGTTGTGTGGCTCATCATTCCCTATTTAAGGAGGCCGCACCCCTCTAGTTTTCTTGGATTTTATTTATGTTTAGTTTGCCTTCGTTGCAACTTGTATCTTTTGTGTGTGTCGACTAGACCACCCAATTAAGATCCTTATTCATAATTCCAACTCAATTCAAATATTTCAATTCTTATTTGCAATTTCAGATTGCTTTATCTTGTTCTTGCGTCCTTCTTCGGTGTATGCGTGAATCGACTCAGTGGTCGAGTCAACCGGGTATTCGTCGCACGGTTGATAACGACTGTCGAGCGATTCAATGATTGCGTGGTTTCGAGCCTTGCGTGTTCGTAGCGAGATCGTGAGAGTTGAGCGACGCCACCGAACTTATCGTTCTCATCGAAAGATCGGGCCAACAATCGGACCCGGGTTCATCGGTGGTATCGAGCCTCGCTTCTTGGTGAGAAATCAGCACTTAGTAGTAGATTTGTTTTTCATACCTAGAGTCCGAGAAAATTGCCCCAAAAAAATTCGCATCTATCATCCATACCAACCAATCTGAGCCATTGCAATTTTTCTTTCAGTTTTTGTTCGTTGAATTATTGGTTGCATTGTCGTGTTCAAGTTCTGATTGCTAGTTTAGTTAGAGTCTAGTTCATCGTTGTCTAGTTTGTATTTCGTGTTTTCCTTGGCGCCGCTTGATCGCTCTTTCGTGGTTCTTAGTTTTGCATCTAAAACAGAAATTCGTGGGTTAGAACTCCTCTAATCCGCACCAAAAATAGAAATTTTGTATTTTTGTTAATCCAAAAAAAAGAGAGGATTGCTGTGATCTTTTGGGAGAGTTGATGTTATTTGCAACTTGCGGCAAATCCTAGGGTCGGCCAAATAGTAGAATGAGAAAGAGGCAACCGCAAAAACAAAAGCCGCGGAAAAAAAAAAAAAAAAGAGAGAAAAGAAAAGTGCATTAAAATTGGTGGAGACCTTCTACATATAACCAAAAGCTTTCACAAAAAATTTCAGCAAGTTTGGCTCAAGGGTTTGAAAGATATAGCAATTTCAAATTTAAACCCGAGACGGATTCGAGTCCGAGTAAAATTCCGTATCCGAGACACCATCAGTAAAACGGGCATAACTTTTGCATACGGTGTTCGTTTTCGAAGTTCTTGTGCTCGTTTCGAAGCTAATGATAAGGCGCATCGTTTCCACCTAAGCCACTAGTCGCCATCTAGGTGCCCCAAAATCGGCCATCTTCGGCTCTGTTTTCGCGTCGCAAGATTTCTGTTTCTGTTTTTGCCGTTTCCTTCGATCTTGCTTTCAGAATTTGGAGTTCGCCTCAACTGAAAAGTTGTAGATCTCGTCGAAACCTTTCAGAAAAGCATATACAAGCCATATAAAATTTGTTTTTTTTTCATCATTTGAGACTAGCTATTGTTTCTGCTCAATCTAGAGGGCTGTTTGCGTGCATCGATATTGCTGTTTTTGTGCTCTACATCATGCGAACAATCTTGTGCCCTTATAAAGAAGTTTGAGTAGTTGGCTAGCGTCTCTCCTAGAACTTGTTGTGAGGCTTTCCCTTGCTTGCATCAAGTCACATTGATCGTTGTGTGCGTACATACACTTCTTTGCATAGGGCTTTGATTAGCTAGCTTTGATTAGGCTAGGATCAAGCAACATTGGCTAGTACTTTGAACAATCTTTCAACTTGCATTAACTGTTTTGATTATTGCTGATCCTTGCTACCATATTGAAGTCTTCCAAGCTCCACTTCCTACTAACTCAAGAGTGTCGTTCCTCGCAATCGTTGGGTGATCGCAAGTGAGAGTATCACGAACCCCCAGGTTGTACCACTTCCTTGCAGCATTGGTAAGAACTTGTAAGAACTGCGTGTATAACCTTGAGTGTGAGTGACTTGGTTGAGCCTCCGAACCTAGTAGTTGATAGGGACATATACTTGTGATTTGTTTCCTTGTTTTCTACTAACTATGGCGGAGTTCACTAAAGTTTGTAAGATATATCCACCTCTTCTTCGAACTGTTGGACGGAGTGCAAGATAGTGAACGAGGAAGATGCACACTTGAGACAAGTTTTTCACCACGGAGGTATATGATAGTGATAGTATGTCTCATAAAATTAACTTCACGGTACCCTCGCTTGTTGGGAATTATGATCCCGATGCTTATCTCACATGGGAATTAGATGTACAATAATTATTTACATGCCATGAATTTCCGATCATCTAAAAGTTAGGGTCATACCGTGAGTTTTATGATTTTGCATCTATTTGGTGGAGTGAATATTGTCGTACTAATCGAATATACCTAGAACATGGAATGATTTGAAGAGAGCAATGAGACATAGATTTGTACCTTCATATTATTCTCGTGAATTGCTTAATAAATTGCAACGCTTAAGACAAGGTAGTAGTTCAGAGAGGTTTATTATCAAGATTTACAAACTACTTTGTCTCTGTGGTTTAGAAGAAATGAAGATGCGAAGATAACTAGATTTCTAGGAGGATTAAACCATCAAATTTGGAATAAATTTGTTTATAAACCTCCCACTCGTCACTCGCTTGTTTCGCCTTGCTTGCCAAGTTGAAAAAGAAGTACAGGACGACAATCCAAGACCGCTCGTGCTTTTTCGTCTACTTCCACTACACCTTCACGTGTACATGAAACAAATAAGCGCACGGTACAAACCTCCGCATCAAGATCATCTTGGTTGCTTCTCCGCCGCAGATCTACCATGATTGTCGCCTCATTGTTGTGGGCGTTACTCTGTCTCATTGTCTTGCACCCTTGGCTCGCTCATTGTTAATTGAGCTGGAGCAAGAAGAAGAAGGAAAAGCTTCTCACTACTCACCAACTTCAGTACCAACATCATCTGAGTCGAGCCTACAAGGTAATACAAAAGGTACTGATTTGAACACTCAATGTAAGAACAATAACCATGATTTCATGCCTAGTATCATTGAGCAAAGGGAAAATCAGATTGTAGTAGAAACCACTGCATCACATGAGGTGGATGAACCTAGTGCTGAGAAGGTAGAAATTCATTTCCTAGCCACATAATCTGATATTATTAAGAATTTGCATGAATCCGTGATAATTTGATTGATTTGCCGGTGAGTTGAGTGCACCATGTGATAAACTTGTTGATTTACTGTTAACTTGAGTGCACCATGTCAAGTAATTGAATTGCTCATTGTTTTAACCGATTCATGTGATGATTTAATCGCATACAATGATCATGTGGAATTGGTTAGACATAAAGACGTTTTGACTAAAATTTCTCCCGATTCTTTATGTTATATTATGTTGGATTCACCTATGAAATTGTCACATGCCTTGGAAAAAGTTTCAGAATTGCATGTTGAAATTCTTGTTTAGCACCTACACCCTGGATATAAGTTTAATTTGATTGAGATTATGGTGTAGACAATCAATTTCTTGTATATCGAATATGCATAACTTGTGATCACATCGATGAATTGAAGCATGTTGTTTCGACCAACAATTCTTGTGTCTTGAATCTTGTTCAATATGAGAGTCAAATAAAATTTAGTGCTCATCCCATGCCTATGTGTTCACCTTTATGGCACCATCTAGTAAGGACAATCAATGCGATGTTGAATTGTGGAAGAACTTACAAATCTTTTCACCATTGCTAGATGAATTTGCTATTGCTAAATCGACATATGATTATATGGGTGAATTTTGTTTGATTCCAAAAGTTGTAGATTTGCCCATATATGCTACCATCGCAAGTTTACAACGGTATATTTGAATTGCATAAACGCTTCACTTACATTTGCAAAACTAGTTGCAATAATTGTTGTGTGAGAACTTTTGTTTTGATCATTCACATATATGATTGTTGCTGTCTTCTAATATTAATGGTGCAACAACGAAGAAGCTCATAAAACAGATGACATATACATATATCATGCATACACTTTGGCTTCTTTGTTACCCTATTTTCAGTTTATCAAAAGCCGAGGACGGCTTTGTTTTCAAGAAAGGAGGATGATGAGGACATGACCTCTATGGATACAACCATATTTGCTATGTTTAATGTTCTAAGTATAAGAGCTCATGCGCTTCACTTAAATTATAAGGTGAGCTCGTTTTTAGGAGTGTCTTTATATTATATGAACTATATGATGCTACCTAATGATGAAAATATATATGTGCAGCACCATGTCACTTTTGGTCCAAGAGAAGCAAGCGATTCAGCTGGACCTGCTTTGGAATCGATTCGGCCTCCGTAATCAGCGTGACAAAGATCAACTTAAAACAGACATAACTTTCTCATATGGTGTCCGCTTGAGGTCCACAAGTACTTGATTGAAAGCTTATTTTGTCCTCTTTCCAACGGATCTGGCCTTATCTTCAAATTCCTTCTGGACTGATCGCAATCATCAAAAGAAGACGTCATATCAATTATTTGGGCCAATCTGGGCTTTGTAATCATACTGAACTTGGCCCATCTGCCATCGGGCCACTTGGGGGTGTGGTTACTGTTCATGTGAACAGTAACCCGCGACTTTAATCCCACCCCGCTAGTTCTATTAGTTGTGTGGCTCCTCATTCCCTATTTAAGGAGGCCGCACCCCCTCTAGTTTTCTTGGATTTTGTTTATGTTTAGTTTGCCTTCGTTGCAACTTGTATCTTTTGCGTGTGTCGACTAGACCACCCAATTGAGATCCCTATTCAGAATCCCAACTCAATTCAAATATTTCAATTCTTATTTGCAATTTCAGATTGCTTTATCTTGTTCTTGCGTGCTTCTTCGGTGTATGCAGGAATCGACCTTCGTGGTCAGGTCAATCGGGTATTCGTGCACGGTTGATAACGACTTGTCGAGCAGTTCAGCAATTGCGTGGTTTCGAGCCTTGCGTGTTCGTAGCCAGGATCGTGAGAGTTGAGCGACGCCTACCGAACTTATCGTTCTCATCGAAAGATCGGGCCAACAATCGAACCTTCGGGTTCATCAATGCCCCCTTGATGAATTGCAAATGACATGTTGACATGTTCCCTTGGACACCATAGGTTGGGTATTCCTAGTTGGACATTGTTGTTATAGCAACATAGGTGCGTACTATGTTTAGTCATGCTTTAGTTATACGATGTCTCTCGATCACATGATTCAATGTTGATAAACTTGACTTGATGACATATGGAATCGTGGTGCGATACCACTGTTGTGCAACTGTGGTGCGAGATCGCGGTTGTGTCAATTGTGGTGTGATACCACTATTATTAAAATTTGTTGTACCATGACAAGGGTTATCATTTGGCCAAGTTGAACGAAAATAATTTATCTCGGGCGAGTGGTCGTTGGCAAAGGTGGGTGCGAGAGGCACGTTTTTCGGTGTAAGAGGTACTTAGGTGCGCAAGGCACATGGGTTGAGGTAGTCACGCCTGAGCAATCACTAAGGACTTAGCTTTGTGCGTTATTGATCCGGGCCTTACCGTGCAACCATAAGTTCATTTATGGAGTGGACTGGGCTAACTAATTAGCAATGTTTTGAGTTGGTTCTGTTTTGGTTGACAATGGCGCAAGAGGGGGTCAGGAAGGCGAATCCTTAGCGAGCAGAACCGAGTCAAAACGGAGCTTTGTAAAGGCCTTGATATGTTTTCTAGGCTGCTCACCTAAGGTAGTGAGTGGTGGTATCGACGAATACCAAACCAACTAGAGAAGTCGTGATATGTGGGTAAAGCTATACAACCTCTGCAGAGTGTAAAACTATTTGAGTAGCCGTGTCCCCGGTTATGGACAGTGTCCGTGATATCACATGAGGGGTAGTTTTTCTCAAAAAGGTGGTCGTGGGCATTCACGAGTGGTCTGGGAAGTGAACAGGGTGTTCAGAGCTGTTTTAAAAAACTCGTTTACTTAAGTATTAATCTTTTAACTTGTGCTTTGCAACCTACTTATTATATTTCTAGTCAATACTGCTTTCTGCAAATTAACCATAAAGTTATTCTTGTCAAGCCCTGCATAAATATTATTTGCATACAATTCCCCACGGCTTGCTGAGTACATTCAAAATACTCACGGCTTTATGCCACCTATTTGATCAGCAGAGGAGGGTGAACCAGGGAACTCAGAGTTCTACAAAGAGGAGTACTTCGAAGACCTTGCGAGCTAGGTTGCGTCTTCCACTCAATTGTCTGTGAGCATGTCGGATGGCTTCCTCAGATGTTTTGTTATCCACTACTTGTAACCTCTTGGTGTTGAGCTCTGCATGGCAAGTCTGTAACAACTCTGACCATAAGATCTTTTGCTAATAGTAATATTAATTTGTCTGCTTCTTCGTTGGTTTGTTATATGGACATGATTTCATCTTTGTTGAGATTGTGTGAGCTAGCCACTGATCATGGGACTAGTTCGGTTTGCACAGAGGGTCTCGGGGTTGTTTACCCGGGGTCCCAACAGAGGTGGTATCAGAGCTATATCAAGCGTAGGGCGTAACTGCCGGGACCTGCATCACGATTGGAACCCTCTGTATATCTTGCACTAGTCGAGGATCACGCTAGTGCACACGTGGTTAACACGGTAAATATCGATCCACACAAGCGATAGATAAAGTAAGCGATTAGTTTGAATAACAAATAAGGGTTTTGACCTTATGGTCGAGTTTACACTTATTAAGCCACACGGGGCTAACGAGAAATAAAGCGGCGTGAACGGAAAACTCCAGCGTAGATCCCACCAATTCACCACAGGCAACCAAGCGGGATCCGACCTTAACGAGCGATCGGCCTTCAACGAACTCCTCTCGAAAGCGGCGTGACTCCTCCATACAGCAGGTTTTGGGCAAGTTTTACAACAAGCGTGAGTACACAACCGTACTCGCAAATCACACCACGAATGCAATGTATAGATGCGAGCTTATTCCAAAGAAAAGGCTTCGTGGTTCTTTTGCATAAAAGCAACATTTGCAATTGAATACGAATAATAGATTAAAGCATAATTCAAAGCAAATAGACAATATTAATTTAATGATTATTTTCACAAAGACACACTGCTAAGCAGATTATTTCACATAGCCATATGATTGAGATCACACACTCCCATTCCCACATTTTATGAAAACTACCCTCGTGTGAAAGCACCGAGCATGTCCATGATCAGCGGACGCGCTATTCGAATAGTTTATTTAACACTCGCAGAGGTTGTACACTTTACCCACACGATATAACCAGTGTAGCTAGCACCAATCATAACAAAGCAGTTGAAACTTCATCTCCAACATTGACATTCCGGTGTGCTTACAAACCGTTATACATATCACATAGCCCATGCATAACACACACCGCTGGGCGAGGACGGCTTAATCCTCCGTGATGCAACCACCAAGTAGTCACACCTCCACCTATCACATAGCCTAACCTACCACCGAACATCAATGCCGAGAATCCATAACTTACTAAGTTAGGCGTCCCATACCGGGCATGTGGTCGCATGCAGAAGAGCTCGGTTCAATGGCGCACAAAGTTAAGTCCTTAATTGACCAAGGCAAGACTTCCATGTTCTAACTAAACCACAGATTATCAAACCCATCACATAGTCCACCATGTCACAGTCTCCACCACTTGCCTCGGTCTAAATCCTTTACCACCCGGTTGATTTTAGTGCAACACATGCCATCACGAAGTAATAACACATAGCACACAGTTTTACACAAAGTTCCATAGACACTTAGTCATATTTAATATTTGCGACTCACATGAGATGATGATTCGTAGCATGGCTAAGCAATTGTACTCGCCTCTAACCAACCCACGTTGGTGCTACAATATTACCAACTAAACCAATCTAGGGTGACAAGGAATTATGACATACAAGGCCAAGGTGTGATAACAATTGGGATAATAACTATACCCAAAGCATTGAAATAAATAATTAAAATAGAATGCAAGATTTTGAAACAAGTAATTGGAAAATTGGGTTCAAGATGATCAAAGGTATGACTTGCCTTGGAAAAGGTCTATGTACTGGTCTTGATCTTGGGGTGCTCCTTCTTCCACAAAATTCCCCGACGAATCGACGCGTCTACTCATAAACGAGACACAAACAAACAAAACAAATAAATAACAGAGGCAAAACAAACTCCAAAAATTAAATAAAAATCTCAGATAAATAGATCTTGAATTTAGACAAATTTAGAAATTTGAATGGGCTCAATCGGAGTTAGGATGCAAAAGTTATGGGCTTTGGAAGATTGGAAATCTAAAAGAAACCCTAAATTCGATTTTACGGAATTTGAATTATTTCTTAAAGAAAAATCGGATTATTGCGCAATCTTGGCGTCGGCCTCGGGATTTCGGAAAAGATAAATAAAATAGAAACCCGACATGTGGGACCCACATGTCGAGACACGACTCACGGTGGACCGGGTCTCACTGAGCCTCGAATCGAACGGTGGGTGCGGCGTGTGCGTGCGTGGATCTTGACACGGCGCCACGCAGATGACACGGGCAAGCGGTGAGGTGGACGCCGACACGGCTGCCACGTCGATCGGCGGCGACAACGGCTCGGGAACCAACGGCACGGCGACGGGCGGCGATTCACCGGCGTGAGTGGTACCGGCATGTAGAGGCGTTATTGCGAACCTGCGGTGCAACGCCGGATGCTCGGGGTGGGCGGTGGTGGTCGGCGGCGAGCAAAGCGGCGGAGGGCTTGGGCTTGGCGGCGCGGCGCTCGGTGGCGCTCCGGCGAGCGAAGGCCACGGGAGGTAGAGGAGCTCGTGCGATGTCGCGGTGCGACGAAGAGCGCGCGCGCACCGCGGCGAAGAACGAGCTCGTCGGAGTTGGCGCGCGCAGATTGATCTTCGAGCTCTGCGGCGGCTAGGGTTGCGCGGCGGCGGCTAGGGTTGGGATGCGGAGGCGAGGGCTACCTCCTTTTATACCGGAGGCTCAGGAGAGTCCGGCACGAACGCCCAAAACGGCAGCGGCGGCGGAGATCGTATCCCCAACGGATTCGGGAGCGAAGACGGCGTGGCAAGCCGGGACCCACACGTCGAGACACGGCTCGCGTGGTCGCGTCGGGCGGCGTGGCCGGCGAGACACGAGATCGGCCGTTGGATCTTGATCGAGCGGTCCACAATCAAAAAACATTCGGACAACTCGGTTGCCTTATGCGCATCTAGCCGTTCAACCTTGATCGGATGGTGGAGGATGCTCGGGCGCTTGAAGGAAAGGAGAGGGAGGCCGACATGCGGGGCCCGCATGTCGGTCGAGGCAGCCTTGTGGCGAGCTGGGCGCGCGCTGAGTGTGGCGGGAAGAATGGGCGGAGGTTTGGATTTCGACCCGATGCCTTTTCGAGATTAATAATAGGTTTTCTATTTTAGAAAATACGAGAAATTCAAATAGGCAATAGAAAATAGCAAATGAACTCGAGAAAAATTCTAGAAAAATCTAGAAAATATATACGAGCACATAGAACCCAAATAAAATAGTTTTGGCTAATGTTCATGTTGGGATTATTCACATTAAATGTTTTTGATTGCAAAGTCAATATTAAGCTTTTGAATTAAATTCAAATAAATCCAAATGGTGAATTTTTCCTGCTAACTATTCAAAGGATTTTTAAGGCTCAAAATTGGGATGTTACAAACCTCCTCCTTAAAGGAATCTCGACCCCGAGATTCAGGCTAGCTAGAGAAAAGGCTAGGGAACTCGGCTTTGGCTCTTCTTCACGTCCCACGTTGCTTCTCCTTACAGTGGTTGCTCCATGGACCTTGCAAAAGCGAGCAGTCTTGCTTTCGGTGAGGCGCTCTGCGACATCCAAAATCTGATGTTGCTCCTTGTAGGTAAGATCCTCCTTCAGATCAATTGATTCAAGCGGGGCTTGCTCTTCTGGCACACGAAGACACTTCTTCAACTGCGAGACATGAAAGACATCATGCACTCCTGCTAACGACTGCGGTAGCTCCAACTGGTAAGCAACTTCTCCACGGCGTTCCAAAATCTTGAATGGACCAACATACCTAGGGGCAAGCTTCCCTTTGGCATGAAACCTTTTGACACCTCGGCGGAGTCACTCGAAGATAAGCGAAATCCTCGGGTTCAAAAGCGAGATCTCGGCGGCGATTATCGGCATAGCTCTTACGCTGGTGAGCTATCTTCAATCTTTCTCTTATCATGGCCACTTGCTCTTACGCTTCGAATAATGTTCGACTGGCGATCGTTCATTTGTTTTCGACCAATTCAACGGGTTCTGCAGCGCGGCCAGTACAAAGCTTCAAATGGTGACATTTGTAGGTAGCTTGATAACTATTGTTATGCGAAAATTCGCATACGATAAACTTTTATCCCATCGGTAGCATTTGCTAGAGCACAAGCTCTCGGCATATCCTCAATATCGATTGACTCTTTGATCCGTCCATCATGCGTGGATGATATGCGATCGAAATCAGATGGGTACCTAATGCTTCATGCAAGCTTTGCCAAAAACGAGAGGTGGCGAGATCCTCGATCGGACACTATCTTCTTGGGCACACCGTGCAAACCGACAATTGGCCATGTACAACTCGCAAGGCGATCTCGGAGTATGTGGTTTTGGTGGCAAGAAATGGGCGACCTTGGTTAGACGATCGACTATTACCCGGATCGAATCATAACCCGATTGGGTCTTAGGTAAACGGTGATGAAATCCATCCGATTTCTTCCCACTTCCACTCTGGAATCTTGGTTAAAGCAAACCCGTTGGTCTCGGTGTTCGCCTTCACTTTCGGCGGGTGTCGCACAAGGCAACGAACTCTGCGACTTCTCGCTTCAAATTTGGCCACCAAAATTTAGTTTTCACATCCGGTACATCTTGGTACTTCGAGGTGAATCGAATACTTTGAGTCATGGGCTTCCTTTAAGATTAACTGTCTCGGACCATCTCTATCGGTACATGATTCGACCATTAATCAGTATGTCTTGATCATCCCGGTGAAATCTTTGAATTTCCTTCTCGCCATTTTGACCTTGATGTCGACAACACAGATCCTTTGGTTGTGCTTCACGAATTTGCTTCTCGAGTGGTCAGTACTTCCAAATTGGCTACAAATCCTTGGACACAACTTCTAGCTTTAGCTTTTGAAATTCCTCACAAAGTTCTAGGCAACTTTCCTTTACTTCCAAAGTATTGCAAGAACTCTTACGACTTAGGCGTGCAGACTACGTTGGCTTTTCGGGATGGTAGTGGATTCCAAGATTATAATCCTTGATCAATTCCAACCATCTTCTCGTCTCATATTCAAATCATTTGGGTAAAGATGTACTTGGACTCTTATGATCGTGTAGACTTCACGGCGATTCGATGAGGTAATGGCGCCAAATCCTTAGTGCATGCACTACGGCTAATTCGGATCATGAGTAGGGTAATTCTCTTCGTGAGGTCTCAATTGCCTTGATGCATAGCGGCAGCTCTTCCTTCTTGCATCGGACGCATCCTAATCCTTGACGCGAAGCATCACAATAGATATCGAAATCCTTGTGAATATCTCGCGAATCAAGATCGGGTCAAGTCAAACGCTTCTTCGATTCTTGAAAACTTTCTCACAGGTGGAGTCCAAGTGAACTTTTCTCCTTCTTCAACAATTGCGTAAGGGCTTAGCAATTGATGAGAATCCTTCGATGAAACGGCGGTAATAACTGCCATTCCCAAGAAATCGCGAATCGAGAGTTCTGATTCGGTTTGCTCCCAATGTAACATCGCTTTCACTTTACAAGGGTCAATTGCTACTCCTCATTTGTCATAACATGACCAAGAAATCCACTTCCTTCTTCCAAAAATCACACTTACTGAACTTGGCATACAACCGATGCTCTCTGAGTTTCCCCAATATTGTTCTTAAATGTTAGCGTGTTCTTCCTCCGACTTGGAGTACACGAATATCATCAATGAACACAACTACGAACTTGTCCAAATATTCCATGAATACTTTATTCATCATGTTCATGAAATAGCGGGGCATTAGTCGGACCTAAAGGACATGACTAAGAACTCATAATGTCCGCACTGCGTTGAGAAGCGGTTTTGGTATATCCTTAGGACAAATCTTTAGTGGTGGTAGCTCGATCGCGGTCGATCTTTGAAAACACTCGGCTCCTTTCATCCGATCAAGCAGATCATCAATCGGGGTAGTGGGTACTTGTTCTTGATGGTAACCGTTGAGAGAAGCGGTAGTCAATACACATCCTCATACTTCCATCTTTCTTCTTGACAAACAACACCGGCGCCCCATGGCGGCGAACTTGGTCTCACGAAACCTTTCTCAAGAAGTTCTTCTATCTGCTTCTTCATTTCTACCAATTCATCGGCTGGCATCCGATAAGGTCTCTTTGAAATTGGTGCTGTCCCTGGCACTAGGTCGATGACAAACTCAATGTCACGATCGGTGGCATTCCAGTAATTCTTAGGAAATACATCGGATATTCAGCGACCATCTGGTACTTCTTCTAAGGCAAGGGTCTTGATGTTTACTAGCAAATGACCATCACGAACTGAGGTGGCTAGAAACTCTACCTTGTTTCCTTTGGCGTCCTCTACTGTTACGGCTCTTCGGCCACAATCTAGCACTGCTTTGTGCTTGGATAACCAATCCATGCCAAGAATGACATCTAGGGTTTGGGTATCTAGGACTATTAGGTTGGCTAGAAACTCAACTCCAGCTATGAGTAACTTAGCTCCTAAACATCCCACTCTAGTACTTAGCTCTGCTCCAGGCGACTGGACTAACAGAGTATGCTTAAGTTGCATAACTTCCAAATTATTCTTGGTTGCAAACATTCCCGAAACAAATGAATGCGAAGCTCCAGAATCAAACAAAGCGATGCAGTGCGAGTTAACGGAAACTTACGGTCTGACGTCCGGTGATTCTGGGCTCCTTCAGAGGCGTGGTTGACACGGCCTCGATCCGGATGCGGTGCTCCTCGGCTTGACCGCAACTTCGCGGCTCCTTGGTTGATGCACGTGCCGGCGTCTTGGATGGCGAGCTCCAAGGTTGAAGCGTCTTTGAGTGATTGTTCCCCTTTGCGGACAACGGTTGGCAAAATGTCGGTGACGGCAAAGCGAATGGACCTTTGAGTGCGTTCTGCTGGTTGCTTCCTAGATTGGGGTTGGCAGTGCGGGGTTGCGGAAGTTACGGGCGGTGGGCGGGTGTTGAAGTTGGTGCGGAGTGCTCTGAACGAAGTTTGGGGTGGAAACTTGCTGTCTGCGGCCGCACTATTCTTGCTCTGTTGTGATTGATGGTTCCCTTGCTTTGAGCCATTCGGCGTTCTGGTTATCCTCTAACTCCTTGCGTTTGTCCTCTAGAACAAAGGCTTTATTGACCAATTCTTGGAAATCGGGAAAGTATGGCGATCAAAGCGACTTGCGATCCGATGTTTAATCCCTTCAAAAGCGACTCGCGAGCCTTATACGTGGCTACATCTTCTCACGCATAGCGAGCTAGGCCGAGAAAACTTGTTGAGGTAGTCGACACGCGACATAGCTCCTTGCTTGAGAGCGCGAACTCATCCTTCTTGGATCGATAATGCCTTACGGCACATGATCTTGGCGAAATGTCAAGAAAATTCCTCTGGGTGATATCTGTGGCGTCTCATGGGCGCATGAAGTTCTCCCACCATTCGGCGGTGCCTTCCATCGGTGAGTGGCATACAGAACCTTTTCACGATCGTTGCCTTTGGGTGATCGGAGCTTTCTTTCAACAACCCCAGGCCAATCATCCGCTTCCACCGAGAGGCGTGTCGAGAAAATGTGGGTGGGCGAGTCCTCATGAATTCGCAAGTTTGGATGGTCCATGGTGACCATGAGCATTTGGGGCTCCATCTTTGGTGATTGTGGTTGTTGTTGTTACAGGTTGTGCATGGCTTGCATCGAGTCATCATCGTATTCATCGGTGAGTCTGTCTGCCATGAAAGCTCCAAAGTTTTGCAAGTCAATTGGGGGTGCTTGCGTGAGCTGCTCCTCTACCTGGTTGCTCATTGCCTCCGGTTTGGGGTCAGGAACCACTTGCAGTAGATCGGCGAGTTTGAACCATCTCGCGAAGCTCCATGGGTTAGATAAGGTAGCAAGCACGAGATGAGTTAAGAACTAGGCAGGGGTAGGTTAAACCCAACAAAACACGTATCAAGAAACTCAAATGAAATACCTTTATTAATAGGGTCTTAGCATGATCGCAACAAATGCCTAAGGGCCTTTGTACTCATACTCGCACACAAGCGAAACAACGACCTAAGCACACAAAGCTACGCCTAAGGCGACTCACTAAATCAAAGCAAGCTAAACTCAAAATCAAGCCTAAACGAACTACTCAAGAAAGCCTCCACAACCATGGCGACGCTCCCGGGCCAGACTCTGAAGTGAGCGGCATCTTGGCAACCGATCCTCGATGCCCTAGGACGGTGCAGCAAAACAGCGTTCCGGTGCAAGCGCTCTGCTGGCTCGCTCTCGGCTCTGCATCATCCTTCGGTTCCACTGGACCTTCTTAGGATCTTCTTCGGGAACTTGGTCGTAGAGGAGCTCTTGCGAGTGGCGACCTTCTCTTGACTCTGCAAGGCTTCATAGACATGATCCAACTGCGTGATGGTTCTCTCCAAAGCTTCCTCTGGCGGCCACGAATCGGGCGAGGTGTCTGATCAGAAGCGTTGCTCTCTCATACGTGGGCGGGTAGCGTCTTTGGCAAGTCCACAGTGCGGCTCGGCGATGGTAACGGAAGACGGTGTCTTGAAGCTCCGTGCGTAGATGTTGCGGAATCGTAGCATGGCCAAGCGCGACGACTCTGGATACCTTCCACCAAGTGATCTTCCTCACGAGAGGCGTGCGAAGGTTGGCTCGCCTTGTCGTTCCTCTGGCGTATCGTCAGCGACAAATCACTACCGGTTACGTCCATTCACCGCCCACCAAGGCGTCGACGTGGACGATCAAAACCTCCAAGAACACGGAGCAACTTCCAAAGCTCGGCATACCCTCCGGGCGCTCACCATAGCTCACGAAGGCGAGGCATCTGTCAAGGCAGACGAGCAGGTAAGAGCAACTTTAAAGCAGCGGGGAGAGAAGAGATCATAGCAAAAGTTGAGGCGAGAGAGATATGAGAAGAGTTAAGCAATCAATTAACTTTGCAAGTTAATTTTTCCTTTTAGAAAATAGTTTGGACACTCTAAGGCGGCCAATCTACTAAGGTCAAGACCTACGATCAAGATGGCTCGATACCACCTCTGCCGGGACCCATCATTACGATTACGGAACCCTCGTGTATCTTGCACTAGTCGAGGATCACGCTAGTGCACACGAGGTTAACACAGTAAATATCGATCCACACAAGCGATAGATAAAGTAAGCGATTAGTTTGAATAACAAATAAGGGTTTTGACCTTATGGTCGAGTTTACACTTATTAAGCCACACAGGGCTAACAGAAATAAAGCGGCGGAATGAGCGGAAAACTCCGGCGTAGATCCCACCAATTCACCACAGCAACCAAGCGGGATCCGGACCTAACGAACGATCGGCCTTCAACGAACTCCTCCGAAAGCAAAGAACTCCTCCATACAGTAGGTTTTGGGCGCAAGTTTTACAACAAGCGTGAGTACACAACGTGCTCGCAAATCACACCACGAATGCAATGTATAGATGCGGGCTTATTCCAAAGAAAAGGCTTACGTGGTTCTTTTGCATAAAAGCAACATTTGCAATTGAATACGAATAATAGATTAAAAGCATAATTCAAAGCAAATAGACAATATTAATTTAATGATTATTTTCACAAAGACACCAAATTAAACAGATTATTTCACATAGCCATATGATTGAGATCACTGGCTCCCATTCCCACATTTTATGAAAACTACCCCTCGTGTGAAAGCACTGAGCATGTCCATGATCATGACGCGGCTATTCGAATAGTTTATTTAACACTCTGCAGAGGTTGTACACTTTACCCACACGATATAACCGGTGTAGCTAGCACCAATCATAACAAAGCAGTTGAAACTTCATCTCCAACATTGACATTCCCAGTGTGCTTACAAACCGTTATACATATCACATAGCCCATGCATAACACACACCGCTGGGCGGGACGACGAATCCTCCGTGATGCAACCACCAAGTAGTCACACCTCCACCCTATCACATAGCCTAACCTACCACACGAACATCAATGCGAGAATCCATAACACTAAGTTAGGCCGTCCCATACCGGGCATGTGGTCGTCTGATGGCTCGAGTTCAATGGCGCACAAAGTTAAGTCCTTAATTGACCAAGGCAAGACTTCCATGTTCTAACTAAACCACACGATTATCAAACCCATCACATAGTCCACCATGTCACACGTCTCCACCACTTGCCTCGCCTAAATCCTTTACCACCTGGGATTGATTTTAGTGCAACACATGCCATCACGAAGTAATAACACATAGCACACAGTTTTACACAAAGTTCCATAGACACTTAGTCATATTTAATATTTGCGACTCACATGAGATGATGATTCGTAGCATGGCTAAGCAATTGTACTCGCCTAACTAACCCACGTTGGTGCTACAATATTACCAACTAAACCAATCTAGGTGACAAGGAATTATGACATACAAGGCCAAGGTGTGATAACAATTGGGATAATAACTATACCCAAAGCATTGAAATAAATAATTAAAATAGAATGCAGACTTTGAAACAAGTAATTGGAAAATTGGGTTCAAGATGATCAAAGGTATGACTTGCCTTGGAAAAGGTCCATGTACTGGTCTTGATCTTGGGGTGCTCCTTCTTCCACAAAATTCCCCGACGAATCGACGTCTACTCGCAAACGAGACACAAAAAACAAAACAAATAAATAACAGAGGCAAAACAAACTCCAAAAATTAAATAAAAATCTCAGATAAATAGATCTTGAATTTAGACAAATTTAGAAATTTGAATGGGCTCAATCGGAGTTAGGATGCAAAAGTTATGGGCTTTGGAAGATTGGAAATCTAAAAGAAACCCTAAATTTGATTACGGAATTTCCAATTATTTCTTAAAAGAAAAATCGGATTATTGCGCAATCTTGGCGTCGGCCCTCGGGATTTCGGAAAAGATAAATAAAATAGAAACGACATGTGGGACCACATGTCGAGACACGACTCACGATGGCTGGTCTCACCGAGCCTCGAATCGAGCGCGGTGGATCGCCGCGTGTGCGTGCGTGGATCGCGACACGGCGCCCACGCAGATGACACGCGAGCAAACGGCCGAGGTGGACGCCGACACGGGCTGCCACGCCGCATCGACGGCGATAACGCCGGGAACCAACGGCACGCGATCGGCGGCGATTCACCGGCGGTGAGTGGTACCGGCATGTAGAGGCGTTATGCGAACCATCGGTGCAACGCCGGATGCTCGGGGTGGACGGTGGTGGTCGGCGGCGAGCAAAGAGCGGCGAGGGGCTTGGGCTTGACGGCAGCGGCGCTCGGTGGACGCCCGGCGAGCGAAGGCCACGGGAGGTAGAGGAGCTCCGCGCGATGTCAGCGGTGCAGCGAAGAAGGCGCGCGCACCGACGGCGAAGAACGAGCTCGTCGGAGTTGGCGGCGCGCAGTGATCTTGAGCTCTGCGGCGGCTAGGGTTGCCAGCGAGGCGGCGGCTAGGGTTGGGATGCGAGACCGAGGGCTACCTCCTTTATACCCGAGGCACGGGAGAGTCCAGGCACGAACGCCCAAAAAGCAGCGGCGGCGGAGATCGTATCCCTAGCGGATTCGGGAGCGAAGACGGCGTGGCAAGCCGGGACCCACGTCGCCGAGACACGGCTCGCGTGAGTCGCGTCGCGGCGTAAACGGCGCGCAAAAAGCAGACACGAGATCGACCGCTGGATCTTGATCGAACGGTCCACAATCAAAGAAACATTCGGACAACTCGGTTGCCTTATGCGCATCTAGCCGTTCAACCTTGATCGGACGGTGGAGGATGCTCGGGCGCTTCAAAGGAAAGAGAGAGAGAGCGACATGCGGCCCGCATGTCGTCGAGCAGCGGCTACTTGCGAAGTAGTGGCGCGCGCGAGTCAATGGCGTGTGGGAAGAATGGGCCGAGGTTTGGATTTCTACCGATGCCTTTTCGAGATTAATAATAGGTTTTCTATTTTAGAAAATACCGAGAAATTCAAATAGGCAATAGAAAATAGCAAATGAACTCGGAAAAATTCTAGAAAAATCTAGAAAATATATCTGAGCACATAGAACCCAAATAAAATAGTTTTGGCTAATGTTCATGTTGGGATTATTCACATTAAATGTTTTTGATTGCAAAGTCCAATATTAAGCTTTTGAATTAAATTCAAATAAATCCAAATGGTGAATTTTTCCCTGCTAACTATTCAAAGGATTTTTAAGGCTCTGAAAATTGGGATGTTACATAACCATAGTTAGCATGGTTGTTTAGTCAAAAGTGTCAAAATTTATTTTCTAAATCAAACCAAGTCAACTGATGAGTGGTTGTTCTTCTCTTCTCTTATTCTATTCTTTTCTCATCTCGTTCTTAGTTTCTTGCTTCTTATCTCTTCTTAAACCTTGTTTTCGAACTCAAACTGACCTTCTTACCTCAGTAATCTCTATAGGATCGAGCTTTGCTTTAATTCGACCATCCATCTAAGTTAGATTAGAAGTGCTTCAGTAAATTGCTTTCTTAGTTTTAGTATCGTTTAGCCTGTAGGATAGGACCTTGGCTCGAGTTTGTTGCCTCTTAATAGCTTTTTGGCTATTTGTCTTTCGAGTTTAACCGACTTTCCCCCAATTAGGTTGTTCCATCTTTCTCCCTTGTTCTTTCTCGTCTATTGTGTTTTCCTCTTCACTATTATGCTTTCCTCCTCTCGTCTATTAACCTGGAAAGATTTGTGCATATGGTTCAGACCTGCAACCCAGCAAGCGAAGATGAACCAGTTTCAAAGAGCAGTTGCATAACGATCACTCATTTCAAAGAGCTCGGCGACGGTAACTGGAGGGTTTAGAGTGATATCCTCTGTGATCCTTCGACTGCGGACTCCCTGCTTGAATGCTCTGATGACAAAAGAGTCAGAAACTTCAGGGATTGAATTGCAAACCTAACTGAAACGCCTGATAAACCAGTGCAAGGTCTCATGAGAATCCTGTCGCATTTTGTGTAGGTCATCCTCCTTTCCTGGGCAATTGTAGGTGCCCTAGAAGTTGGCTAATAGTAAGTCACAAAGGTGCTACGAGTAGATCGACTCTTATGGCTGATTTAACAGCCACGATCGAGCAGATCCTTCAAGTACGGTAGGAAGGTAGCTGGTCATGACATGCTCTCCTCTTTCTGCTGCTTGAACAGCGGTGATATAGATTTGAAGAAACTCGATGGGATTTTATGACCCATCAAACTTCTCTATGTTCACTGGTAGGAAGCGAGATGGCCAGCGAACTGCTCGAAGGTCAGGCGAAAATGCCCGACATCCGGTAATAATATCGTAACACCTTCTTTGCGGGAAATAAAAGTTGACGTCACCAGAAATCGTACTCGATGATACCCAATGGTAAGTGGGCCTGACCTATCATAGGTCTCAGCCCTACCAGGGTAGGACTCCTCATGCTCCATTTGGTGGTAGATTTTTTGGAAGAAGTGGTGAACGACCACTTCCCCTAGGAGTTTATCGATCACCAGTTGTTCGAGGGACTCTTCTCCGACCAGAGTCATGGTTAAGAGAGCAACCAGATCTGTTGTCATGTGGCTCTCCACGAGTAGATTCATTTGAATGACTAGCGTTCGATGGAGTTATCTTGGTATGGCTACTAGAACGGTGTCGTTGAGTCTGCTCAAGCCTGATCATCATGTCCTGGAGTCTCTGTGCAATCTCTTGAGTGAAAATGTCATAGCCTGGTGCCTGTCCAAGCTCTTGAGTTAGGTTTTCCATCCGGTCATTGATTCGTTGAAGTTCTTGAGCTTCCTTTGAACGGTATTGGATGCGCCCAGGTAAAGTCCTTTGGATAGCAATTTTTCTTCTCCGAATGGTTTCAGGATCATCATCCTCTAAGTCAGCTGGAGCATGCCTTAGTGGAGAGAGATCATTTCTAGGATTTCAACCACGCTAATGAAGGTGGAGATACTATTCATCACCGGAGGCGTCCTCGCCATCACTATGAGAGCCCGAAGTGAATGTGCGATGGAAAGCATCCTCAGCCCTGCCTCTTGGAGAGAGATTAGGATCTGAGGGGAGGACAAAGACTTCATGTGTACTATTATCTCTACTTGCGTTTGAGTCCTCCTGACTCGAGGAGTAGTCAAAAGACAATGCCTCGTGACTTGGAGCAATCCCCTCCAAGAAGGGGAATTCTGGGTTATAACCGTCTCCAACTGAAGGTGAACCATGCAAGGGTGTGGTCAAATCTGTATGGAAAGTGGGCTCAACAATGCACCTTGTGCGAGTAACCGAAGGGTGACGGTTATCAGGTGTTGATTGAGCCTCAAAATTATGGATTCCAGGACTTAATGTGCTAGACCGGACAGCCTTAAGCGGACTTGAACATTTGGAGGGGGAATCGTCGATGTGCTCTGTACTCTCCTTAGCGCAATTCTGACACTGGTCGGATGAACCCTTGCCCTTTGAAGAATCTGGTTCCTCATCTGGGCGTAATGTTGTGGGGGGAGGTCTCTTATCAACCTTGTTTGTGGCATGGTCTCCTGGGTTTGGTGAAAGGTCCTTGGAAACGGCATTGTCATCAGACGAAATGATGTTTTACTCGTACTTACGGCAGGCATCCATATCAGGTTTTGCGTAGTCTACTAAATCAAACCAGTTCTCCCTATTCCACTCTCCTGCTATGAAAGCATCAGAGTTTGAAAAATGAAGATAATTTGTCAAAAGGAAAAAATCAGAAGATCCCTACGGTCGGCGCCAACTGTCAATGGTTTAGTATCGATCCTACGAATGAATACTGGGAATTTCCTTGAGATAAGCCACGTAGAAAAAGGCACAGGAATTTAGACAGGTTCGGGCCTTCTCGTGGGAGAATAATAACCATACACCTGTGTTGTTGTATTGATTATACTTTACAACAGGGAAGAAAATCACTAGAAGTAAGGCTTAATGACTTCTCTGTTGTCGTTGCTCTTGTTGTCTCTTATCCTCTCCTCTGTCCACAGACTTTACTCCTTATATAGCACGTGAAGGGGTGGCAGTCGTTCCATGCCAAGAGGCATCTCAACGTTTGATGAAATACGCACGTTGATGGTAGTTATTGTCAGAGAGACCACGTCCCATGTCATATTGCAGTTATGTCAGAGACAGAGGTTTAATACGTGCAGTTATCCTAGAGAATAACAACGCATATTAACTATTGTGTGTATTAAACACGGTACATAAGTGTTCCTGGTTGATTGGGCCCACATGTCTGTAGGCTTTGTTGACTATAGAGTAGTTGTATTTGACCTAGTCGTAGTAAGGCTTGCGACCATGATGTGATCGTAGTAAAGCTTGCGACCATGAGGTGGTTGTACGAAATTTTACGACCACTATGTAGTCGTAGAAGTACTTACGACTATATAAAGTGGTCATAGAATGGTCTACAATCACTCAGTTAAGCTTTTCCCTTATTAATGAATAGGGGTATACTTACGAATAATATGAAGGTATTGCTATCTATAATAACGATTACAGATAAACAATTGAACTAATTGAGGATTATGAGATCATCGTCACAAAAGGTCACACAAATATAGTGCCAATATGCTATCACATTACACATATCACTGTGTTGTTTCTCTAATCCATCTTTCTAATCGTTTCATGGGCAAACAAAAATTGTACGCCATCATCCATGAGGTTCCCATAACATGCTACTACATATTATATTACTGATATTTTCAGTTAATCATACTCAACCCACATTGCAGTACAAAACATTCAGTATGGCTGGTTACTTTTTTCGACTTCCGATCTTCCAGAAGAAAGTTGCTCCGAATCCATGTAACACAAAAAACAACATTAAAAAAACCCTACTCCTGATATTTCATACACTACGTATCATATTACATTATGTTACATCAAACATTGTACAAATAGCTGCCAAATATCATATATTCAACGAGCGAGCACAGCGTAGCGCACCTTACCATCTGGTATACTTCACGTGCGCGAGAGGCGGTGAACTGCTTTTTGCTTGTTTTGGTCCCACTTTTTGGTCTAGCTTCCATGCCGTTCAGTTCATACATACACAACGTTTGCCGCATGCACATAAAGTTAGACAAACATGGCAAAGTCGATCATTAGTAAAAAAAAAACGAAGTATATGGCACGATGAGCTGTGACGAGTATCTAATAATCCTCATTATACTATTTATCGATAATTAATATTATGGGTAAATATGACGTCTTACGGCTATTAAGTATACCCCTTATAGTCTTAAGGGGGAAACCAACCAGGTGGTCTTAAGTTCTTCTACGACCACCCCCATAGTCGTAAGTCCTTCTACGACTACCACATGATCGTAAGTTCTTCTACGATCACCTCTGATCGTAAGCTTTTCTACGACTACTCCCTGGTCATAAGTTCTTCTACGATCAGCTCAGTCACAACTACTCTGAAGTTAATTGGGTCCACTTGCCTGTAGGCTCAGTTGATTACGGGACCTGAGCGGCCAATATATGTTGTTATTCCCTGGAGTAATTGCATGTAACGCACCATTATCTCTGATTAGTAACTACTAGGCGACATGGGGAGGTTATTACTCCAGTGATTACTACCACTATTACATCCATTATACGGAATAATGAGGCGCCTCTTGACCTGGAATAACTACCTTTTCACGTACTATAAAAGGGCTTCAGTCAGAGATAAATGGGGAGGGCGTTTGGTTGATACAAGACAATCGAGTATACGCAATCGGTAGTACTACAAGCCTAAGTCGTTGATACAAGACAATCGACCATACGCAATCGGTAGTAATACAAGACTAAGTCTAACCACTGATTGTAACCAGCATACACAATACAATACACATAGGAGTACGGTTATTATTCTCTCCGAGAAGGCCCGGACCTGTATAAAAATCCCCGTGTCTTTTCTGTCTACCTGATCAATTGTGGAGACCCCCCCGAATCAAACAATCTTTACGTAAGATCGGTTCTAAAACACCGACAGTTGGCGCGTCCGTGGGGATCTTTTGGTAATTCCTTGTTAATAGTTTTTCTTTTCTCTTTGATGCTTCCATGGCTGGAGAGTGGAACGAGGAGAACTGGTTCGACTTGGTCGATTACGCAGACGTCGACATGGATGCTAGTTTCGATTACAAGTCTGGTATTGAATTATCCGATGGTATTGCCGCCTCTGGAGATCTTCTATCAAATCTCGAAGACCACACCACCGGTGGAGTTGAGGAGGGATCCTTATCCCCCACAACAGTATGTCCAGTTGAGGGACCAGTTTCCTCAAGGGCAAGGGTCAATTCGACCACAATCAGGATTGCTCCGAGGCAGACTCACAACACGAGAGTTTTTTCTCCGAGTGTTCAAGTCCCCTTAAGGCAATACGGCCTGGCGAGGCAAGCTCTGGAGGCCATTATTCCAGAGCTTCATCGACACCTGGTGGTCCTCTCTCTCTGGCTAACCCCGCAGAGGAGGGTATCAAACACGCTTTTCCTGCAAGTTCGACCATCCCATCGAAGGGCACACCTACGGATGGAGACGGTTATAACCTGGAGTTCCCCTTCCTGGAGGGGGTTACTCCAAGTCGCCAAATAGTGTCTCTCGACTACTCCTCAAGCGAGGAGGCCTCGAGCGCAACTGGAGGTCCTCAACGGGAGGTCTTCGTCCTTCCCTCCAATAATGATCATTCTCCCAGAGGCAGGACTAACGATGCTCCCCGACGAGCACACACTACGCCCCCTCGTGGCAATGGCAAGAACACCACCGATGATGAGCAGGGTGAACACCCTGATGAGTATGCGGGAAATCCTCAACATTCTCGCACTCCACTAAAACCAACTCAAGAGTCTGGTATGGACGATCCTGAGATAACTCAATAGAGAAGAATAGTGGTCTAGAAAAATCTTCCTGTACGCACTCAGTATCAGTCAAATGAAGCTTAGGAACTCCAACACATCAATAACTTGCTTGAGAATCCAAATCAAGAGCTCACTCGAGCGCCAGGTTATGATCTCTTCGCCGAAGAGATCACACGAAGGCTTCAGAACATGATGGCAAAACTCGAGCGTCCTCGTTGGCATTATTTCGGAAGTCGCAGCAGTACGACTCCATCATTTGCCAGTCGTTCGACCAACTCATTGCACGGAGATCGACATGATTATAAATCACGTAGTTCTCCTAACTTGAGGAAGGCTCCTCAACATCTAAAGATCAACAAGCTCTCAGGAGAGGTGATGACTCACCACTCCAGGGCCAAAATCTACGGCAACAGACGAAATACGAGGAGTATTTCCCTCGTAAGACTGAGGCCTCCTATAGGTCAAGTTCACCTATGACTGGGTATCGTCGAGTACGATCACCTGGTGATGTCAACCCTTCTTTCCTACAAAGAAGGTGCCAAGAAGTTATTACTGGATGTGGGCGTTTTCACCCGACCTCCGCGTCAGTTCGTTGGCCGCCTCGTTTTCAACCAGCGAACATGGAGAAATTCGATGGAACTCAAAATCCCATTGAATTCCTTCAGATCTACACAATAGTTGTCCGAGCAGCAGGAGGAGGAGAGCTTGTAATGGTGAATTACCTTCCGACTGTGCTAGAAGGATCTGCTCGATCGTGGCTACTAAACCAGCCACTCGAGTTGATCTACTCGTGGCAACAGCTCTGGGACCTTCTGCTGGCAAACTTCTAGGGCACCTACAATCTCCTTAGAAAGGAGGACGACATGCACTGGATGAGACAGAACGATCACGAAACTCTGCGTCAATTCATCAAGCGTTTTAGTCAGGTTCGTAATTCCATTCCAGAGGTTTTTGACTCATCTGTTATCAGAGAAAGCAGGGAGTTCGCAGCAAAAGGATAACAGAGGACATCGCTTTGAATCCTCCTGCGACTGTCGCCGAACTCTTCAAGATGGCCGATCGATACGTGACTGCTGCTGAAGCGGTCGTCTGGAACAACACTATTGATTGAGAGGACAACGTTCCTCAAGAGGCAGGTGAAAGTGGTAAGAAGAAGGACAAAAAGGCTAAGAAATCAAAGAACAAGGCGAAGGGTCAAAAATATCAAACCACTGGTTCTCAGGATGTCTTAGTCGTAAGCGACAAGGAGCCACGTAACTCCAAACAAAACTCTAACCGAGGCAAAGGTAAGCACCTCGATCAGAAGAATGACAAACCTAGGTGGTGTCCTTTTCATAAAAAGGAAGAACATGACCTTCGCAACTACCGGGTTTTTCTACGAAAACTCGAGGACTATTACTCCGGCAAAGGGCCGCTTCCTACTCTTGAACAGGTAGGTCAAACGAGTGGTCGAAAGGAGTCAGATGATGAGGAGGAGATGTTGTTTCAGGATCCACAGCACACCATCAATCACATCTATGGGGGATCGTCGACATACGAGTCAAGGTGACAGCTCAAGGTTGTCGAGCACGAGGTAAACTCAATCAACTCTCCTCTTGTCAATAAGATGCCAAAGTGGTCGAAAGTCACCATCTCTTTCGAAAAGGGTGACTACCCGATCCCTTCGACTCGACCATGTTGTTTTCCGATCGTGGTCGAACCCACCATCAACAACAGTAGAATAAATCGAGTCTTAGTTGATGGTGGTAGCTCGTTAAACATTCTGTTTACGAGTGCCTTGGACGAGATGTAGGTACCCATGACTAAGGTAAGACCGGTACGATACACTTTTCATGGAATCGTACTGGGGTCATCGGCCAAACCTATTGGCCAAGTTTCTCTTTCTAACATTTGGTTCACCAAGTAATTTCAGGACGGAGAAGATCTCCTTTGATGTGGTCGATTTCGATACGTCATATACAACCATACTCAGACGACCAACTTTGGCAAAGTTCTTAATAGCTACTCACTATGAGTATCAATATCTTAAGATGTCAGGTCCCAAAGGAGTGATCACAATTTATTGTGACAGGAAGATGGCGCATACCTGCGACCGTCAATCCCTCGAGATGGTTGGACAGATACCAGCACAAGAAGAAAGTCAGCCTTTGACTAGCAAGTCGAAACCTCAAGCTGCACCAAAGCCGAACGACCAAATCAAGGCGGTTCCTCTCGATATGGAGAAGCCCTCGAGGACTGTTCGCATCAGGGATACTTCCGACCCCAAGTAGGAAAATGCTCTCATCACTTTCCTCTGAGCAAACGCAGATGTCTTCACGTGGCAAACGTCTGACATGCCCGGAGTCCCCAGGGAAATGATCGAGCACAGGCTAGCTTTACGGCCTGGCAAAGTACCCGTAAAACAAAAATTACAGAGATTTGCCCCTGATCGACGAGATGTTATTAGGTCAGAATTGGACAAGCTGTTTAATGCAGGCTTTATAAGAGAAGTCGATCACCCAGAGTTGTTGGCCAACTCTGTAATGGTTAGGAAGTCAAACGGCAAATGGCGTATGTGCGTAGACTTCACTGATATAAATAAAGCTTGTCCAAAAGATGATTTCCCTTTAGCTCGTATCGATCAGTTGGTTGATTCTACTGCTGGTTGTGAAATGATAAGTTTTCTATATGTATATTCTGCTTACCATCAGATCAATATGTGTCGAGAAGATCAAGAAAAGACTATGTTTATTACACCCATTGGTACATTTTGCTACGTCAAAATGCCATTTAGTCTAAAAAATGCCGGAGCTTCTTTTCAATGTTTGATGCAAGCGACTTTTTCACCTCAAGTAGGCTGAAATTTAGAAGCTTATGTTAACGATCTAGTCGTAAAAAGCATCAAACGACTTAATCATATCACAGACCTGCATGAAACATTCGACAACCTCAGAAAGCGCCATTTGAAACTCAATCCTGAGATCTGTGTGTTCGGAGTCTCTTCAGGAAAGTTGCTTGGATTCCTGGTCTCTGCACGTGGAATCGAAGCAAACCCTGAAAAGATAAAGGCCATCGTGCAAATGCGCCCCCCGACCACAAAAAAAGAAGTCCAGAAACTCACAGGATGCATGGCGGCTCTAAGTCGTTTCATCGCACGTCTGAAGAAAAAAGGACTACCTTTCTTCAAACTTCTAAGAAAGCACGAGGGTTTCGAGTGGTCAGAAGAGGCTAACGCTACTTTTGAGGATGTCAAGAGGTATCTTACGAGTGCTCCTGTTCTGGTTTCTCCGAAACCAGGAGAGACACTCTTAATTTATCTAGCTGCCACACCACAGACAGTGAGTGCAGTGCTAGTCGTAGAACATGAAAACATAAAACGACCGGTTTACTACATTAGTGAAGATTTACACAGGCCTAAGAAGCATTACCCTCAGGAATAAAAACTTCTATATGCCCTTCTCATGTCTTCAAGGAAACTACGACATTATTTTTAGGCACACAAACTAGCTATGCCGTCTGAATTTCCCTTAGGAGCGATCCTCCAGAATAGGAAAATAGCGGGACACGTGGCAAAATGGTCAGTCGAACTTGGAAAGTTTGACATCCATTTCGTGTCTCGAACAACCATTAAATCCCAGATTTTGGTAGACTTTGTCACCGAATGGACAAATCCTGAACATGTTCAGGATCCCTAGTACGATTCCCACGACCAGTGGGCGATGTACTTTGACGGGTCACTTACTTTAAGTGGCTCGGGGGCTAGGGTGGTCCTAGAATCTCCTACCGGAGAGACCTTAGAGTATTCCATACAATTAAACTTTCAGGCCACTAACAACGTGGCAGAGTACGAAGGTTTGCTAGCTGGCATACGAGCTGCGAAAGCACTCTCGATTCGTCAACTACTCTTGAGAGGAGACTCTCAACTAGTCATGAATCAAGTTAGAAAAGAGTGCTAGTGCTCTAATCCGATAATGTCTTGGTACTTATCGGAAGTCTGAAAGTTTGAAAAGCATTTTCTTGGTTTCGAGGTACAATTTATCCTCGAAAGGATAATTTTCTCGCAGACCAGCTTGCTTGTATAGCTTCTTCCCGATCTATAGTACCAAAAGGAGTCTTCTTGGAGCAACCCCAAAAGATGTCCCTGGTCGAAGAACCAGAGGTACCTCCTATTGAGACAGCCTCTCTGGAATACGAGGATACCTGGATGACTCCCATCTACGAGTATCTTCAGACGGGTTCCGCACCTGACGATGATCTAGAGGCAGATCGTTTATCCCGAAAGACCAAAATATATACTTTGATCGAAGGAGTACTCTATAAACGAGGCACTCAAGGGTGCTCATGCAATGCATTCCGCAGAGAGAAGGATTAAAACTCATTCACGACATACACGGAGGCATCTGTGGAACTCATGCTTCCTACAGAACGTTGGTCGGTAAGGCCTTTCGATAAGGTTTCTACTGGCCAACAGCCCTCTACGATGCCAAAGAGCTGGTTAAAAAGTGTGTACAATGCCAGTTTCATAGCAAACAAATACACCAACTGGCTCAGGCATTACAAATAATCCCTCTATCTTGACCTTTTGGGACCTGGGGTCTCGATATCCTAGGATTGTTACCCAGAGCTCCAGGCAGATTCGAGATCCTTTTTGTGGCTATTGATACATTCACGAAATGGATAGAAGCCGAGCCAGTGACTGGGACAACAACGGAAGTAGCAAAACGGTTCATGATGAGATGCGTGATAACTTGATTTGGGGTACCAAGTCAAATAATCACAGATAATGGTAAGCAATTCATGAGCACAAAATTTCAAGAATTCTGCGACGAGTTGGGTACCAAGCTATGTTACGCTTCCGTTTCCCACCCCTAAAGCAATGGGGCGGTCGAAAGAGCGAACGGCCAAATAATGCAGGGAATCAAAACTCGAGTCTTTGACCAGCTTGTCAAGCACTTGGGGGCTTGGGTACAAGAATTACTCTTAGTATTATGGGCAGTTCGTACGACTGCTAGTCGAGCTAAATGTGAAACCCCTTTTTTCTAGTTTTTGGTGCCGAAGCTATGCTTCCACCAGAACTAAAGATCAGGTTGGCACGAGTCGAAAACTTTAACAACTCCGCCCAAGAACAACTTCGAGCGGATGACATAAACCTGCTCGAAGAGAAGAGAAACCAAGCTTTAATCCGTTCAGCGGTCTACCAACAAGCCCTGCGCAGATATTACAATCGTAAGGTCCAATCTCACAGCCTCGCTGTAGGTGACTTGGTATTGAGGCTTATCCAATCCCAGTCTAATCAGAAAAAACTTTCCCCAAGTGGGAAGGTCCTTACACTGTGATCGAGGTTACGCGTCCAGGTTCGGTACGACTAGCAATGGAAGACGGCTGAGTTCTCTCAAACTCTTGGAACATCGACCAGTTGCACAAATTTTACGTGTAACAAACTTTCACGACAATAAAGTATCAGATTCTTGTAGGTGATATGCCCTAGAGGCAATCATAGAAATGATTGTATCACGTCTATGTTTATGAGTTCATGAATAAATGTTATTCTGTTCCTTGAATGAATCGTTAAGTTATGAAGATCAACGAGTATGTGACTTGTTGGTGAAACTCTTTGACTTGTATGATGTCGTTCTAAAAGTATCCCTAGTCGAATATCACTGATCGGAACACCAGTGACTCTACGACCAACACATGTATTGATTGATGACCATGTTTCACCGGTCATGGATATAGGGATATCGAATCAATAATGTGAACACATGTTAGAGAACATGGGCTTGGATTGACCCACATTGAGACACTATTGAGATTGTTATGATTCTATGTGTCATTAGTTGGTCTCAAGCAATAATGATGTATAATCTTTAGACCTGAGATCAGCATGGTTCCCTACATGTGTAATAGCACTCATAGGGGTTGCCAAACGCTACTCGTAACTGGGTAGTTATAAAGGTAGCTTTCGGGTATGCTATGAAACATGCGGAGGGATGTGACTGGTCGGATCTGGGATTTTCCCCACCTAACATAACGGGAGAGATGTCTCTGGGCCCCTCAAAGTAGTCGGATAAAGAAAGTGCATGACCATGCCACTAGTGGTCGAAGTGTTCGACCACATAAGGTTATCCGACAACTCGATCGAGAAAGTATTAAACAGTCCATGGATGACACATTATCTCACTTGGAGTTCAACCAGATATCGTGATGCAAAAGGAGAATACTAGAGTAAGTCACTTAGTTCGATCAGGTACAAACAAGTCGTATGGTGATACGAGCAAGTTGTAGACTGGTCGAACGAAATCACAGAGTGGTCAAAACCTGGTCGTAAGGAGTTATGAACTGGTCGTGACCGAGTGCGAACTGGTCGTATAGAGATAGGACCTAGTCGTAAGTGATGAGGACCTAGTCGTAGATCATATTGCATTAAGGTCCGTCCGATATAATTTGTGTGTATTCGGGAATCATTATGTCCTGCTAGGTACCGCTACGACTCGTAGTCTGAAAGGATTTCCGAGTCACAACCGATTACACATAAACCTAACGGGTCACACACTTAATGGGTTGGAACAAACCAATACGAATACGATTCGTCAAACGTGTTCGGATAGGATCAGACACGGGGGCACTATATAAGGAGTTGCTTGAGGCTATTGTTGGGAGAAGGAGAGAGACACGTGAGTTGTTTCCACCGAAACACTAGCCGCCATCTTCTTGAGAGAGCCTTCTCGTGCGACTTGGTGCTAGCACACCGACGTACGGTTGTTCCTTCTCTGGACGTGTGGATACTGTAGAGGCGCTACTGCGGTCGCTGTTGCGCTAAGGATGATCCGCAATCTTCACAAGGAATTGCAGAGATTGCTGGAGGAGACGATCGACTACGAGGACGTTGGACGATCATCTACGACCACTACATCGGCGTGTTCTTCGTCGGACTAGGCTGCTCCTGTATCCCTTCAGTTCTTTCTCTCTAACTTGCTTGGCATCCTGGTTTACGTGGTAGAAATTTTGAATTGTTGCTAGCGTAGCTTACCCGTATCCCTTTAGTTCTTTCTCTCTTTATTATCTTCCTTTGAGTAGTGCTTTTCTAATCTTTCGACCATTTTTATACACTCTGTTTTTCTTTACACTGGTCGAAGGAAGGACACAACAACCAATCGAAGTCTTTCCTCTCTGCATGTGGTTTTGTTCGCTAGAAGGAACTTTCTAGTATCGCCTTGTTCCTACCTTTTGCTGCCAATACAAAGATGTTGGGCTCAGAAAACATGGTCGAATGATTTTAAGCCAACAATTGTGACCCTAGTTTATTTCTTGATTTTAAAAAATACTCTAAGAAGAGTGTACTTTTGAGATTTATTCAACTGCTTTTGGTACACTTGGTCAGTTCTAACTGGTCGGAGGAAAAAACATACCTAGTCGAAGCTTCTCCTCTCTGCACGTGGTCCTGCTCACTAGAAGGAACTTCCTAGCGTCGTCCAGTTTCCTACTCTTGCTACCAGGGCAAACCTATCGAGTACACCAAGAAAAGGTCAAACAAATTTTTAAAAGGTCCTCTAGATGTTCGTCTAACTCAAGTTGATGATTCTTGATTTGATTAATGTGGTCGGAGATGGTAACATCACCTAGTCGAAGCCTTTTCTTTCTACACGTGGTCCTGCCCACTAGAGGGAACTTTCTAGCGTCAATTCGTTTCTACCCTTTCGACCAGTACAAGATAATCATGATCGAAAACTATAAGTTAACCAAACATCTCTGTTTTTATAAACAATTTATTCACTATTTACTTAGTTTATTCAAATAAACTAAGCAAATAGTCATGGGCTAGGATAAAGTTATAAAAATGACTTCAATTCTGAGTCTTGGTTTCTTTTTCCATTTATTATCTTATAAGTTACTAACTACTCGACAAGATGATTTGTAGAAAAAATGAAGAAGAAAGGAAGAATTACATATATCTAGTCTAATTATCTTTTCCATTCATTATCTTATGAGTTACTAACTACTCTACGAGATAATTTACAGGAAAAAGGGAAGATCATATATATATATCAACAAAAAGCTTGTCTTTACAGGATCCTTTTGATAGATTACTCTGACAGAGGAGATCTTATTTACATCTCCTCCGCGACCTTCTCGCCAATCAATTGCATATCCTCAATCAACCGCTCTGCTTCAACTTTAGTGCAGTCGAAGTCGGCTTCAACTGAATGAGGGTTAAGGTTGAGGTCACGAGCTTTAAGTTTTGCTAAGACATAGCTTACAACCCTTTTGACCGCTTCCTTTATTGAGTCAGTCTGATTGCCTTCAGAGTGGTCACCAACTCTTGCAAAGCACCAACTTGCTCCCCAATGGCAATTGTGTGAGCAACTATCGTGTCTTCACGAAGAATGACTTCTTCAGCACGTAACCTACTAAGTACATTGTTCAAGAGGGATACGTTGTCTTCAAGATTGACCTTCATCGACTTCATTTCCTCCTGGGTACAAGTTGAAGCCTCGTGGTGTCATTTTATTTCGACCAATCACTTTGAAAGTAGTGAGGTTGGTTAGATAAAATGACCCTTAGGAGATGGGAAAATAATTTTGTAGCAGGTAAAGAATTACTTACCTGCTAATTGAGAATCCATTTCTCAATTTTTTGATCTTTGTCCTTGGCGATGCGAGAGATCTCATGAATAACCAAAGTCTTCTCTCTGACCTCGGCTTGAAGAGTTCCCACTTTGGTTTGAAGAGTTCTCACTTCGATCTCTTTTTCTGAAAGAGAACAAAAGTTAAGAAGGTGAAGATCAATATTATAAGCAGTCGTAAGTCTAGAACTTACTGTTTATTTCTTCTTTCAACTGTTGAGTCATAGAGTTTGCCTCCTGAAGCTTCTTTAATAGGTTATATGTTTCTTCCCTTAGCTTTTTCGTCTTGATTTTTTCATAGTCGAGCGAATCAACTATGGTCTTTTCGTCAGTCCTGAACCTGCAAAGTTTAAGTGTAGACATGAACACAGAGCCAAGTGGTCGTAAGTTTTTCTACGACCACCCTCACAGTTGTAAGTTTTTCTACAACAACTTTATTGTCGTAAGTGTTACTACAACCAATACCAAAGTCATAAGATTTCCTACGACTCCCCCTACGATTACTCTACAAGTGGTCGAAACAAAAAATGACTACAAGTATCAGTCACTTACCATTTCTCTGCCTGCTTGTAGAGTTCCGCTTTCTCCTGTCGTATCTTAACAAGTTGCCGGTTGTATTCACAAATGGTAGCTATTTGTTCCAAAGCTTTCTCCAAAGGAGGAAGACAGTGAGGAGAGAGAAAAAACCATACATATAAGTATCGTCAGATACTTACATTCATGCTTGTCCGAGCAAACATGAAGACAACTGTCGTTGGATTCTTTAGCCCATCCATTTTTTTTGATACGGTCCCACCAAACCTTTTCAAGACGTTTGTCATTGAAAATCTCCCTGTTGTCGAGTATCCTTTGGGTGAGGGGATCGGTCATGGGCAGAAGACTCCATAATAGAAGCGGGGCCAAAGAAATCAGAACAAAAGTTAAAGTACTCTTCTTTCTCTGATTCAGTGATGGCGGTTTCTTTTCAGGGACCATGAGGAACATCCATGGCGACTTCCTTCCCGACGCGGTGATCAGATGATCCACCGCCTTGGCCAGAGGTTTTGCTGCTACCTCACTGTCTCCGTTTCCACGACCACCTCAGTGGTCATAGCAACTTCAGCAGCAACAACTTCTTCCACCCCAGGAATAGTGGTTGACTCTTCAACCACTACCACTGTCGTGCCTTCAATTGTTGAAAAAGTAGTAGTGGGCTTCTCGACAAAAGCATCATTGGGGGCTGAAGGAGTTGGGCTAAGATCACAAAACAGAGAGCACGTTAACTCGTGAAAAACAAAAGGTAAATGATGTTCTTACACTTTTGTCTTTTCACATACCTCTACATCCTGGACTTAACTAGGAATTTGGAAGCAACATTCCCAACGAAAGATTTCTTCGACTTCTTCTCGACCACTCCTGGTCGAAACTCGAGCAGGAAAACAGGAGTCGCTGCTTCTTGAGCCCCCTGACTCCCCAGGTGGCCGAGACCCGTCTCAACCACTTCAAGAGCGCTGCTCCCCTCGGCCTCAGGCTCTGCTGGAGCAGCAGTTTCATTCACAAAAGACATGAAACTTTTAGTTCTCCTTTTTCAGTTGCTTGACAAAGCCACGAGAGGCAGAAACTGCGAAAACCTTATTGTCATAATAAAAGGATACCTTGACCTTGGGGGCTTTGCGTTTAAGAGATATGGTCGCTTCAGCCGCCTTTGCCTTGGCCGCAGCAGCCATGTCTGCAGTAAATTTTGTGAAAGGCTTGCTCGGAACAATCGGGCTCGATCTTGCGTCGCCCTTGTCAGCAGTTTTCACAAGCCGACGCCTTTTGGTCGGAGAAGCTTTTACTTGCTCTGTTTCCGCCACTGTCCTAATAACCACCAATTCGACTTTTGCGTCGTCTTAGCGGTCTTCCATGCCTACTTTCTGCTAAAGTCAGAAAAAGAAAACATGACCAGGTGGTCGTAAGTTCTTCTACGACCAGTGCATAGTCGTAAATTTTTCTACGATTAAGAACTCCTAGTCGTAAGTATCTCCACGACTATAAAAGCCTAAAGACGAAGTCGGTTTTCGATTACCTTTAGGTGTTCCTTCTTCTCCTCTGTGGACAAAACCGCTAGGATTTGAAGAGCCGCCACATTTGGTGGACCTTTCTCACATATGAGCTTGATACGGTCGTCAATCTCTTCCTGTGAAAGATTTGTGCAAGCAGATAAAACATTCAGCAGACCAGTCCAGGACTAACTAAAACGAGAGCCAAAAGTAAGAATTTCACTTACCCTCCTCGTAATCTCTGGTCGGGTCTGTTGCCCCTGAGTACCTCCACATAGGAGGAACTCGTTTCTTCAGAGGGCTAATGCGGCGCGTGATAAAATCCTTCACCACGTGCCATTCGGTGAGTCCCTCCGCTTTCAAATCCTAGATAGCTTGAATATAAACGGTGATCCGGTTGAGATCCTTGGGAGTTGAATCCCAGGAGGAAATTCTCTCAGCAACATTCCCAGCAAACAAAATGATGTCTTCCTTGGTGACCTCCCAGTAGAACCACTTCTTTTTTTCACCTCGGCCACGAAGACCGGGTGAACATCTGAATGTACTCCTTCGACTTCCCGTCATGTAGCTTCAGACCACAACTTCCGGCAATTCTAACTTGTCGAGCCATTCCATAGTAATACTAGAAGAGCTCGAGATCCGCTGGAATCCTCAGGTATGCCTCACACAAGTACACGAATACACTTAACATTGTGATGGAATTGGGACCCAGATTCACCAATTCCACCCCAAAATGCTCGAGTATGAATGTGAGAAAAGGGTGAGCAGGCAATCGGAGGCCGCACTCACAGTACGCCTGGAAGACGGGGATTTGTCCAGTTTCCCCTAACGGCCAATGTTACCCAGCAGCCAAAATCCACTTCATGAGTACCTTTTTAGGAATCTTCCCGGCGGTGACCAGAGCTTTCATCTTCACTGTGTCCATCTCCGATTCGGCCCACTGAGAAATGGTTCCAGCCATCTTTCTCAAGAGAGGGAAGGTTTGGATTTGAAAAGGCTTCAAAAAGCGTACGATTTTGTTGGTGGCGGAGAAGGCGAGAACTCGATGAATAGTCAAGGCGGATTGGGGAAAAGGTAAGAACCCTAAAGTCACCCCTGCGGTCAGTTTTTATAACCGCGCGCATGAAATAAAACGCCGTGGAAACTCAATGATTTCCACCGCTTCGGGAATTGCTCTAACAGACAAATTTTCTTAAATTTGCATGTTCAAGAAAACCAAGGCTATCTTCACACCTCAAGTGAAATTACCTTCTTGGCCAAGTATATTTCTGGTCAAATAAAATATCAGTCGAGAAAGTTTTTACTTCGATTATATTACGACCACTTCGTAGTCGTAAGATTTTCTACGACTACCTTGTAATCGTAAAATTTTCAACAACCTCCTTGACCAAGCATATTTCTGGTCAAATAAAATACATGTTGAAGAGTTTTTCCTTCGACTTTCACTTTACAACCACCTCGTGGTCGTAATGACATCTACGACTTCTTTTCCAAGTAAGTTATTTTCACTTAAAGCTTGGGGGCTAGATGACGAGGATCTAATAATCCTCATTATACTATTTATTTGTAATTAATATTATAGGTAAATATGACGTCATATGACTATTAAGTATACCCCTTATAGTCTTAAGGGGGAAGCCGACCAGATGGTCGTAAGTTCTTCTACGACCACCCTCATAGTCGTAAGTCCTTCAACGACTACCACGTGATCGTAAGTTCTTCTACGATCACTTCTGGTCGTAAGCTTTTCTACGACTACTCCCTGGTCGTAAGTCCTTCTACGACCAGCTCAGTCACAATTACCCCAAAGTTAATTGGGTCCACTTGCCTGTAGGCTCAATTGATTACGGGATCTGAGCAGCCAATATACGTTGTTATTCCCTATAGTAACTGCATGTAACGCACCATTATCTCTTATTAGTAACTGTCAGGCGACGTGGGGAGGTTATTACTCCGGTGATTACTACTATTATTACGTCCATTATATGGAATAATAAGGCGCCTCTTGACTTACCTCTTCACGTACTATAAAAGGGCTTCAGTCAGAGATAAATGGGGAGGGCGTTTGGTTGATAGAAGACAATTGAGCATACGCAATCGGTAGTAATACAAGCCTAAGTCTTTCCACTAATTGTAACCAGCATACACAAACAATACACACAGAAGTAGAGTTGTTATTCTCTCTGGAGAAGGCCTGAACCTGTATAAAAATCCCGTGTCTTTTCTGTCTGCGTGATCAATTGTGGAGACCCCCAAATCAAATAATCTTTATGTAAGATCGGTTCTAAAACACCGACAAGCTGTAAGCCTGTAAGCATACTTGTCAATACCATTCCGGACGCTACATCGTTTGGCTCTTAAAATGGTATATTTTGCATCAGTCCATACCAGATATCTAAATTACAGTCATATATATATATATATATATATATATATATATATATATATATATATATATATATATATATATAGGACGTCCGTTTCGTACTTCTAGGAGTATGTACTCCCACTTTTAATATAAACATACATATTATATTTTTTTATCATTTTCAATATACTTAAAAACCAATTATAAGATACTTCAATGCGACTTGATTGGAATTTTTTTATTTGAGCCCTTCGTTTTTTGCTATATACCTTTTTCACATATAAAAGAAGTATATACACAAATTTTGCTATAAAAGTGGCCTTTAATGAAATTTTTTATGGAACTCACTTTAGGGTATCTTATAATCATTATTAGAGTATGCTCAAATAGATAAAGAGATATCATGAAACGATTTAAGTGATATATAAGAAGTGAGAGTACGTGTGTGTATGTATGTATATATATATATATATATATATATATATATATAGAGAGAGAGAATCCTCAATAATTTCCGTGTGTCTCAGGTGTAGCTACTCCCTCTCCATCCACCGTTTAATCCTCAATGAGATCCGTGTGTCTTTCCGAGCTAACGGGTCTAAAAATCATGGATAGGAGAGAGACCCGATCCAATACATGATATCTGGTGTTTAATGACTAACCAACGCCGACGTATAAAGCAACTGTTGCCAAAATCAATAGTAGACTACATAGTATACGGGAGTTGCATCTTTATCTTGATTTCTTTTGCATGTACAGATGTACCAATCAACATACTCCATAAAGTGCATTCGTACATGGAATACTCCCTTCCCAAATCCATATACAAAGGTACTAATATACTATCATAGGTGTATATACCCCAATTACATGTACTAACATACCCCCAAGGTATACATACTACCTAAGTACATGTACTATAATACTCCTGACGAGAATCTAATAACCCTTATTTTACTATTTATTTGTAATTAATATTATAGGTAAATATGACGTCATACGGCTATAAGGTATACCCCTTATAGTTTTAAGGGAGAAGCCAACCAGGTGGTCCTAAGTTCTTCTACGACCACCCCTATATTCGTAAGTTTTTCTACGACTACCTCGTGATCGTAAGTTCTTCTACGATCACCTCTGGTCGTAAATCCTTTTACGATCAATACCCAGTCGTAAGCCTTTCTACGACTACCCCCTGGTCATAAGTCCTTCCACGACCAGCACAGCTACGACCACCCTGTAATCTATTGGGTCTGCTTGTCTGAAGGCTCTATTGATTAGGGGATTTAAGCAGTCAATATACGCTGTTATTCTCTTGAATAACTGTACGTAACTCACCATCATCTCTCTAACTAGTAACTGTTAGACGACGTGGAGGGTTACTACTCCGGTGATTACTACCATTATTACGTCCATTGTACGAAATAATAAGGTGCCTCTTGGTTTGGAACGACTACCTCTCCGCGCACTATAAAAGGACTTCAGCCAGAGAGAATAGAAGAAGAGGCCGATTGATACAAACAATCGGGCATACGCAATCAGTAGGAGTACAAGCCTTAATCTTTTCACTGATTGTAACCAACATACACAATACAATACATACAGGAGTAGGGTTATTATTCTCTCCGGAGAAGACCTGAACCTGTATAAAAATCTCGTGTCTTTTCTGTTTGCGTGATCAATTGTGGAGATCCCCCGAATCAAACAATCTATTCTAATCCCTGTGTCTTTTCTGGATGTCGATTGTACCGTAGATTGAAATTGCAAATATGTTCTAATCTACCACGAGCCAACTTGAAGTCGCTGGCCAAGCCGATCGGCGATCGCATGAACAGTAATTGCATGAATAGTGAATTGCATGAACAGTGTTTTTGGGTGAACAATACGCGAATTTTTTTAGCACATGGCAGTCAGCCCGAAGCCGCCGGCCGCCGCGCACCGGCCATGAAGCCATAGCAGTGCCGCAAGCGCATCGCCCCTGCATGGGTTCCGTGCCAAACTACGGCCGCCCGAAACGCCCGAAGTCGCACGGGCTCAGCGCCGCCAACTGCCACTAAGCCCGGTCCCGCATGCCGCAACGCCGGCGTCGCGCTCCACGACCGCCACGGCACCCGAAGAAAAGCCATCAGCCCGCAGCGCGCCTCGGCTCCGGCCACCGCCGCACCACCCGAAGCCGAACGGACACGCCGCTCCACACCGCCCCGAGCATAGAAAAAGGTGGGGAGGGTGGATGGCGCCGGCACCGCACAGGACTCTCCTCGGCTCGGAGCCACCACCCGCCGCGCGCTCCTCGCCACCGCCGCATGGCGCCATCGCATGATCCGCCCTTCCCGCTTGTTGGTGTTTTAGAACCGATCTTACGTAAAGATTGTTTGATTCGGGGGGTCTCCACAATTGATCACGCAGACGGGAGAGACACGGGGATTTTTATACAGGTTCGGGGCTTCTCCAGTGAGAATAATAACCCTACTCATGTGTATCTTGTATTGGGTATCTGAATTACAATCAGCTGAGGGTCTTACTTATTGTCTTCCAAAAGGGTCTCCCCTCTCTATCTCTAAAAGACACCTATTTATACTACGCAATGGTGGCTGTTGTCGTTCCAGGCTCATTAGTCGCTCATTATTGCACAATAATGAGAGTAATTACCGGAGTAGTAACCTCCCAATGCTGTCAAACGGTTATCAGTTAGAGATAGTGGGGCATTATCTGTAGCTATATCAGACATAACTATGTATTTTGACTGCTTAGATTTCCACTATTAAATGGGTCTTCTGACGAGTGGACCCAGTTAATTGTGAGGAAGTCGTGGCAGAGCTGGTCATAAAAGAACTTACGACCAGGGGGTTGTCGTAAAAAGGCTTACGACTGGGTACTAGTCGTAGGAAGACTTACGACCGGACGTAATCGTAGCAGGACTTACGATTACATTATAGTCGTAGGGATGCTTACGACTAGGAGATAGTCGTAGGAGATCTTACGATTACCTGACTTGCTTTCCCTTCTGATATTAGGGGGTGACGTCATATTACATGATTATGAAAATAATAAAATGAGGATTATTAGATCCTCGTCACCGCTCCTGACCGCGCTCATGGCCGCCGGCCCAGCCGCCTCGCAGCGCCGCAGCACCCCGCGCCGGCCCCACCACCTCGCAGCGCCGACTCGAGCCGCCGCCATGGCCCTACGCCGCTTGAAGCGGCACAGTCCCCGCACGGCACCACACCTCTGGCCGTTACAGAACACAAACCTACTTTGTACTTTTTTAGGTGGAGAAATGGTACATACTTGTCATGCTAGCCGGTGCAGAAATGGTATTAATTGATAGGTTTGGTTGTAAGAGTCCCGGTAGATTTTCTACCGTTATAAGTTGTGGCAACGAACTAAACACCTGCTGAGCAGATAAAAGAATAGCATCAGACGAAGCACCCCTCTCGTTTCTTTGTATCTATGGCTGTTTCCATTGCGCCGTAAGCAACCGAGGAGAAATAGAGCGGTGAAAAAGAGTACGCGAGTCAAAGGCGTACTGTATGCTTCAACAACGTGAAAACGAGACGGAGACGATGATGCAAGAGTTAGCTCATTTGTACGTGTGCACTGCATTCGGTCACGATGACGTACGGAGATGAACTGACATATATGCGATTGCATTAGGAAGTTAGTGTGGTTAATCATCGAGTACGCTTCAGTTGGAACGAGCCGTCAAGCAGTCATGCCGTTTCCTTATGTTACTGCCGACTTCACTGACTCCTCACTCCGTGGTCTACTCGGAAGAAGACAATTAGGCAAGGAAAACTGTGTCATGGTTCCAGTCATAACTAGTTAAACATACATGTAACACTCCCGTTTCAACCTTGCACACAAGTTAGTACTCCTCCAGCAACAAATACATATCGTTTTGGACACTGACACGGTTTCTAAAATAAAAATTTAATAACTAATTTATATTATAATATAGTTATAACACCTAAAAAACTATAGTATCATGAAAATACATTTTGAGACAAATCTATACATATGATTTTTATGTATCAAATCTAAATATTTTTTAAAACTTTGATTGCATGTATCCCAAAACGATGTGTATTTGTGACTAGCGGGAGTACTCTCATTTTAGAAGAGTCAAGAAAGAGATTTAATGTCGTAGAAGAGAATCAGTGAATATGGGAAGAAATCAAGCTCAAATAATATTCAGTAAAAAGCCATATATACTCGAATATTTTTCTCAATAAAAAACGATGAATATATCTGAATTTCCACGCAATATGCAAGGCGGTTATTTTAGCGATATTGCGATATCCTTCAAGGGGAAATTTAATTGATACTCGTGCAGGGTGGATCAACATATGAGCTGTTGATCGTGGTTGAGTGGTTGATTAGTGACGGGCACGAGTAGACAAGTACGAATCTAAATCATCGGCCTAATCGGGAGGCCGTGTATTTTTTTTTTTGTCTTTCCTTCTGTTTGTCTCCCTTCTCTTCCCTTGGTTTTGGTTTTGTGATTTTTCTAATCTTTAATGCCGTTTCCTCAAAGAAAATCTTATAAGGTGCTATCTCCTTATAAAATTCTCTATCTCCCTGAGTAATCTGTCCGACTTATAATTGTACTGCTTGATGATAGCTGATACCATCTTAGCACAGCTAATATAATCGTAGATACGATTCTGCAGCTTTCGTGGTTGAAAGTTCGTCACCCCACGGGCTTGTCCACATGTTATCGTCACGGATCTGGTCAGAATTAAGACCCTGTCATTTACTAATTTTGTAGGTTTGTGTTTGTCGCTACTTCTTGTTCCCTGTTCTCACCTGGTAATATTTCAGGCAACGAAAAGGCTAGCTGCGAGATCAAATTATGGGGAATTCACGTACAACTCACGTACTAATATATTGTCAAATTGTCAAACTTTGGTAATTTAACCCAGATTGTTCGGATGCCCCGCTGGTAAAAGTATCCAAATTCCACTTGGCCGTCGGTGGATTAGGTTAATAAAATAGATGTATAATCACCGCACATCGATCTTACAGTACGTAGCTAGTTGGAACATCATCTAGTCGAGGATTGGTGAAAGAAGTCAATGCACCGAATCAGCCTCAACACAGAATACAAATAGTACGTAACTCCCACTCGCATGATACCTTGGGATGGAGGCAGCTTTGGACTCGGATCCGGTCACCACGTGAAGTAAACAGAATTCTGTTGCAGTGCTGCAGCAGCAGTGGAAGGCACGGCATCATTTTAACGTAGCAAAAAAACACTGTGATAAAAGTATTATAGTGACTGAACTGAACTTTCGGTTTCGATCACGGTGAATAATGCTCCTGGCATTGTGTTACTGTAGATTCTCTGTATCGACAATCCAACGCAGAGTATCCCAATCCCCGACGAAACTGCCTATCAGGGCCCAGAAGCCAACAACCAATGCAGAACGTACACGCAGGTAGGAGACTATTCAAGCGTAAATTTCGTGCTAAATTAGTGTGCGCGGTTCAGTGTTTGCCGCCGTAGATTACTACACGCTGCCTATACTAGTAGAGTAGTGCAGCAGAGTAGAAAAAGGGGAATCAACAATGTCCGTCATGCCGACGCCCATCCGTGGCAGCAGCACAAAGCGCTGGAAGAATTCTCACAGGAGCTAAATACACTACGATTTTGTAAGTACTTTATTGATCAGATTCTTTATCTCGAATCATGCAACCTTGACCCGGAGAATCTCGGTGGCTTGGCTGCAAAGGCGAGCTTCCCACTTCTTCGATCTTAGTCTAAAATACAGCATCTAAGATACAGCATGGCCGAAATGTTGAATATTGGCAAACAGCTTCACTACTGCGTGCATGCTACGATGAGTGAGTGAGCACCTCCAGTATCCACCGTCGGATTAGGCGGGAAAGCGAAGAGATGGACTTACATGGCAATGTGCTCACACGTCTTTCGGGTTTGTTTGATTGGAGGACTGGAAAACCTGTCCGTCAAAAAAGTGTTGTCTGAAAATAGTCTGAAAATTTGATGATTTTTACTGGACTAAGCAAGCCTGAAGATGAGTTTTTTCGTTGGAAACATATGCCTAAGACTAGTGGATGGAAAAGCTAGACGTTGGATGAAACAAGAGGACATTGGATCGTTGATCTAGGAACCAGCTGTTTAAATCTGAGGGCCTTTTTGGTATTTTTCACAATTTTGGATTTTATATTCAGAATTAAAGGGAAATTGAGAAAGGAGGAAAGATATCTTCGGGTGGGACCACAGCAAGAAAGAAGTCCTTTTAATTTTTTTAATTCTTTTTTAAAAATAACATCTTCCTAATTTTATTTTTAATTCTGACTCTTTTATCATACCACAATGCGTGGCGTGGCAAAAACACATTGTCACGTCACATACTCCGGCGTGATCAAACTGTACTGTCACGCTACTCCTCTTGGTGTGACAGGATTTAGCTCAAAAACGGATGCGTCCAAAGGGGTCGGTGGCGTGACAGCACAGTTTGGTCACGTCACGGGTCATGGCGTGACCAAAGAAGTCGGAATTGAAAATAAAGTTAGAAAGAGGTTATCTTTAAAGTAATTTTTAAAAAAGATTAAAAAATAAAAAAGCTCGCAAGAAAGAGAGATGAAGAGATAAGTTTGCTTCCGTTGCAACCGAAGGGGAAAAAACAGGCGACGAGTTCGCCTCGTGCGCGAGCCTTGCGGAGGTCGCTTCGGCTATGCTATCATCGATCTCTCCTTATACTAGTTCAATGTCGGTGCATTGTTACGAATTAAAAAAATTATAGTCTCATTATGTTGGGTTGTCAATCGTCATTGTACTCAGCGACGCTATCTAGGCTGTTAGTGCACTACTCGTCAATCCAACGGACGTCGAAAAGGGTAAAAAGAATGGACGACCATCAACTATAATTTTTTTTAATAGTAGAGATTGAGCTCTCCCTCTCTCATTTGGGATGTCAGTGCACTGCTCGCCGATCGAAGCAATTCCTCTCAATTTTATTTTCTTCCTCCAACACCTGAATAGCTCCAAGAGGGAGCGAATTTCAGGGCTGTAGTTGTAGCGGCGGCGCTCTCCAGGCGTCGCGGCGTGGAACAACAGAGATTCGCTATCCTTGGTAGTCATGCGACAACGAGTTCACTGTGGATTACTTGATCTGTGTGCTGTTGGTGTTGATCTTCTTGTTGGTTCCGATTGATTGCTGATTTGTGCGCGTGGCCGGTGCACAGATTGTTCTTGTCTTTGTGCAGCATCAATCCTGCATCTCAATCCTGTGCTTCAGAGAGCCCTGATTCACATGTTTTCTAGGACAATGTCATTTTCGATGTGTCTTGGTTTCTCGGTGGCTTTGAGTGCCACTGGTATAGTGAGTTCAATTGGTTTTTACTTTGCCTATCTTGCATAGTATATCGTACTAGTGAATTTTATTTTGTATCTATTTGTGATTTGGTTAGCACTAGTATCGAGAAACTTTGCATGATAGTTTGTGGGATTTAAGATTGCTCGACGAGGATATATGGTCACTGTAAGATTAAATATGACAATTTGATTATAAATTTGATCTTGAGCTTGTTGATTACTTGTTGTTTACTATTTGTCATATATTTACATGCTTGTCTGATAATTGTGAGTTATCAATTTGGTCATTGTTTTATATCATTGTCAATTGATATCTTGTCACCTTGTCTTGCCGGCTCTATTGCATACTGTCCAGTGAACATTGATTTGATAATTGCTTTATATGACTGGTTAGTTTAACAAGATTTTATCTGAGCTTGAGGCCTAATTTATTTCAGAGAAATTGTCATATTTAATTTGTGATTGATCTTGACCTAAGTGGCGAGGAGGCCAAGTATTTATACTTGAGCAGCCCGATATCTGATAGCACTTCTAATCAACTTTAATTTGAGCATTATGCTAATTGAATTAGCCCACTCCTTTATTTTATATAGCATGATTTCCCGTTCAAATGACCTTAGTAGTATGTCTATTGACGAGGATCTAATAAATTCTCATTTTACTCTTTATCTGTAATTTAATATTATAGTAAATATGACGTCACACAACTATTTGAGTATACCTTTTACAGTAGTAAGGGAGAAGTCAATCAGGTAGTCGTAAGTTCTTCTATGACCACCCCCATAGTCGTAAGTCCTCCTACGATTACCTCCGATCGTAAGTCTTTCTATGACTAGTACCCAGTCGTAAACTTTTCTACGACTACCCCCTGGTCGTAACCAGTCCTGCCACGACTTCTACATAGATAACTGGGTCCATTCGCCAGTATGCCCTATTAACTGTGAGATCTAAGCAGTCAAGATACGTAGTTATTCTCTGAAATAACTACAGATAACTCACGATTATCTCTGATTGATAACCGTCAGGCAACGTGGAGGTTACTACTCCGGTGATTACTCTCATTATTACAGAATAATGAGAGCACATCCGGACCTGGAACGACAACCTCCCTCTCTGCGTACTATAAATAGACTTCTTTCAGAGGGGAATGGGGGCTTTTTGGGAGGCAATCAGTAGCAATATTAGCGCAAATCTTTCCATTGACTTTAACCAGGATACACAATACAATACACACAGGAGTAGGGTTGTTATTCTCTCTGGAGAAAGCCCAAATCTGTATAAAAATCCTCGTGTCTTTTCTGTCTGCGTGATCAATTGTGGAGACCCCTCGAATCAAACAATATTTACGTAAGATCGGTTCTAAAACACCGACATCTATGTTCAAAGATATTTATTCAATGCTCATGGCATTTTGTTTATGCTAGAATTTTGTTTTATTATTTATAATTATATCTGAAATTAATATGAAATATTTGTTAAAACCACAATTTCATCAACACTAGCCGCACAAGAAGGAGCGCCTAAGCTTGACGTTGTTGCCTGGCCTGGGAGCAAACCAGGGAGCGAACCAAACAACCGCAAGCTCCTCCCATAGAACCTCCCGACCAAGCAAATTGCTCTGAGGCCTCGAACCAAACAGCCCTTTCATCCGCAGGTTAGAGTACACGTACTCTTTGCTTGCTTTACAAGTTGTATACCGGATCACATCTTAGTATTATCGTGTATAGGAGACTGTGATCTAATGTTTTCTAACCAATTGATTTGGTTGCTATACCTGCCGTTTGTACTGTAGCATATCCGGCGATATATTGCATCTTCTGTTGGAATTTTATCTCGTTTTCTTTCGCACGGCTTTCTCCGTGTGGGACCCGCTGGTCCTTACGCCCTTGACGTGACCCGCCTGGAAGCGAAGACTTCGCTCGCTGCTGCCCTCCCGACTGCCCAGCTGCAGCGCCTGTGCTCTGGTTCCTATACACGAAGAACAAGCCCTCTGTGCTCTGGACTCTGTGTCTTCACGTGATTGCTGTCTTGTCTTCACGTCTTCTGGTTCCTATACACGAAGAACAAGCACCTTCTGACTTCCCTTTACTTCCTGCTGATGCTAATAGCACAACACTCCGCGCTTCTGGAGAAAACGAACGTCGATACAAACGAGAAACCGAGGCAAAACGAAATCACATAGACAAGCTTGTGTTTCGGGAGCAGTGCTCCTCATTTTGTATTGGAAACTGCCCCCTTTTGTATTTTATCTATTTCTTCTCAACTCTACTTGACAGGTTACATGGCTCTAGGTCCCAGTTTTATACCCCACACCTGCAAAAGCCCAAACCGACTCACACACGCACACCTCTTCCTATTCGGATTCTTATATCCAAACTGGACACAGAAACGAAAAAAACGGAAACTAACAAAATAAAAAAAAAACAGGATTAACTCTAACATCTTCGGCCCGGCTCTTTGCCGTGTGCTGTGCTTCTCTCTCGTTCTCGTTCTCGTTCTCGTTCTTTCACGCAGGCACTTGCTGCCTAGCCGCGGCCGAAAGCCACGGCGACATGCCAAAACGGTCTCGCCGAATCGTGTCCCTTCTACACGGAAGGTAAATATACCACGCCGCGGCATATCAGCGCGCCTCACGTGCTTTTCCGCGAGAGAATGCGCTTTCCAGCCCCATCATGCGCTGTCTGAACCTACCCGCTGGTACCTACGCGTGCGGGGGCAGAGTTGCGCGGCTTCGATTGGACGGCGGCGTCGCCCAACTGTCCGTAATTCCCTGAGAAGCCACGCGAGATTGGGAGATTATCATCACCAGTGCCGCTTAAACAAATGATGTGGCTTAGTGTACTTGTTGTTACGTGCGAGTGCTTTCGGGCTCGAGCTGATTGGATTCACTGTAGTTTGGCGCAACCCGGTTCCAGAAGCGAGGCCTGATAATGCTGGTTTCGACAGGTCATGTTCAAAGAAGTACAGTGCTGCCTCGAGTCCAGGTCAAAGACAACGGATAGTGCGACTTTCGAGATTCTCTTGAAGCCCACCCCGAACTCACTGACGTTTTCCTCGGATGCTAGTTTTCGCACAAGCTTTTTATGTACATGTGGTCCCTAAATCTGATTCTCATACGTCGCTCAGTTTCCTTCACTTCAGTGGCCTAAACGACCATCGACGAAATAACCACCACTTGCGGTAGTGGCGGATCTTGGAGACCGGGGTCATCATACATCTGGAAGACCATCCTGAACTCACTGACACGTTTTCCTCGGATGGTAGTTTTCGCACAAGCTTTTCATGTACACCTGGTCCCTAAATCCGATTCCCATGCGTCGCTAAGTTTCATCACTTTGGTGGCCTAAACGACCATCGACCAAATAACCACCACTTATGGTAGTGGCGGATCCTGAAGATCCGAGTCATAGTACATATTATCATACGTGTATAGAGTTACTGAACTTAAACTACAGAGTACATATATATACATATGTGGGTTTTAATAAGATAAAACAACTTTGGATGCAGTGTCCCGTGCACCTTGTAGCCATACGTGGGTGCCGAACGAGCAACGACGTTTTGCAGCATCCGTATGGACATACTGATGGGATGGATCTTGTAGAATAGACGGCTGCTATAGCTGATGGTTGTGTTGCCCAAAAAACTAGGGTCTAAACGTTTTGGCTCATCAAGCTAGTTAATCCTACCTACACGTGGATTTACTGTAGCACATCAGGGTATACAGGACAAGATATCAAATCTAAAAATTATTATATTTTTGAATATAACTATATATATAATATAAACATCTCTAATTCAACATAAAAAAAAAACACCTCGAACCATAGTCCAGGCTCGGTCATTTTCGTTCTCCATCTGTCCACCCAGCCTCGTCGCTTGTTGACCTGGGAGTCAGTACCGGGCTTATAAATGGGCAACTCGCTAGAGCTCTCAGCTCACACAGCGACCGGCCTGGAGTACTAGTGCTCGTCACACCCATATCTCTCTCCCTCCCACCCTCAAACACAGAGGTTCGATCAAGAGCTCGGAGAGACCGTCCATGGCGGAGAGGCTGGAGTCCGCCGCCGGCGACGAGTACACGCAGGACGGCACGGTGGACCTCCGCGGCAATCCGATCCTCCGGTCCAAGCGAGGAGGGTGGAAAGCCTGCTCCTTCGTTGTTGGTAAGGAAGCAAATTATTCAGCATGATTAGAGTTAAATTAGCTACTTACATCCTTTGCTTCTCTAGTTATCTTCATGTAATCATGTGCTATGTAACTTTGGCCTTATGACCATGGGTTCCTCAGGGACGACTCATGCTGATTACTCATAGTTAGGGACAGAGGCTCATCTTAGTTAAGTACCAAGAGTTTGTAGTTTTTCTCTGCTGGCCACGTGCATATGGCAGAGGAAATCAGGAAAATGATTTGGCAGGATCGGTTAGCTGAACCAACCATCGTGGTTTATACGCTATGGGAATCTTAGCCAGAAGGCCCAGAACATCTGCCTAGCCAGAAGAACGCTTGGCCAGAATAATCTCCGTATGTATGTTGTGTTGGCAGGATCGGTTAGCTGAACCAACCATCGTGGTTTACGCAATTAACCCGGGTTGCCTAGTTGGAACGCTTGGCGATTACAGCATAATCTTTCCATAATCTCCGTATGTATAATCTTAACTGTTTGAACGCTTGGCGATTCAAGCGGCGAGGGTTTATGACTGTACTGACTGGCCAGATTTTTCAACGCTGGCAAGCAGCAAGACAAAATCCATGCACTCTCCAATCAAGCACAAGATTTTCCTCCATCTTAAATGAGAACAGCAAATCTACTACTATCTATATATGCCTCACTGATGACTAGTGGGAACAGTGTCTGGTAGTACAAAAGGTCACATAGTTCAGGCCCAGTGAATTTATACTAGGTTGATGGATGATAGATCGGTGGTTGTTATAAATTGAAGGAGCTCAATTAAAGTGCATGGTGCATTAGGTACACTAGTCCTACGATGGCCTCTATGGAAGGATCTTTGAGTGATTGGTAAAGGGTGTAAATAAGAGCTTTCAGTTGTGATTTGTGATTGAAACAAAAGAGCAGTGGCACTAGTTTAGTTAGTTTAGATTCTTAGTGTATCGCTTTAATTAGTTAGCAGTTTGTCCATGATAATTTGTGTCATCATATGGGCAAGCAAACAATGTCTGTGCTATAGGCCAAACTGAACTTCCCGAGGAAAAGCCCAATCAATTGTTTTGGATGGTTGCCCTGTCTGCTTGGAGTATAGTGGTTGGATAAAACCTTGTATTAATCGACTCTGGGACCCACTTCTGATTATTCTTTTTGGGGAGGACGTTGTTAACGGAGCAAGTCCAATTATCCTTTTGGGATGGTTGTCTTGTATTGTTCGTGATAAGAAAAATAAACAGCAGTATATGAGAAATTTTACAGTATATTTTACTGGTAGTATATGGTGATAGTATAAAATTAAATTTAACTATTGATTCGTTAAGAGCATAATAGTCTTTTCTTTATATTTATAATTTTTCATGAAGGTATTATGATTTTTTTCAAGTAATGTTGAAAATATCACTCTTATTCTATGTGATCTCTACATTAGCAATTATAATTCTACCCCTTCTGAAATTCTATCATTCATATTACCAGGTGTAGTATAACAAAATCATAACTAAGTTAAACTATTTGATAAAAAAGAATAGACGATTCATATTAAATTTAATGTGCGTAAAAGAACTCTAGTATATACCACTTGTCTGTTTCCAATAATTTCAACCAAAGCTGATACGAGTGTGCTATGAAATATTTTGTTCATGAGTGGTTCGCACGATCAACTTGTTCAGAGATTTTGCAGCTATCTAGGTGGTCTCTTCTGATTATTTCAAGCTTACTAAATACTCATGTATATGGCCGGTCTAACTTTCTTCAACCATATACTCCATATTATATCCACCTTATTAATTAATGCAATTATCCAAACAGACAATGAGGATGGTCTTATCTCCATATCATTTGCGCTCCCTGTGCTCTGTGGCTCAACAAATTAGGGATTATCTATTTACAAGGCGATTTAGAAATAGCAAATCCACGTAAAATTTCTTGCGTAGCATTGGACACTTGCGCCATCTAACCATTTGCTACAAGATTTCTATGATGTAAAATTGTAAACCCTCTGTACTTGGTTTTCCCTGTGCAGTGTACGAGGTGTTCGAGAGGATGGCCTACTACGGCATCTCGTCGAACCTGGTGCTGTACCTGACGACGAAGCTGCACGAGGGCACGGTGCCGTCGGCGAACAACGTCACCAACTGGGTCGGCACCATCTGGATGACGCCCATCGTCGGCGCCTACATCGCCGACGCGCACCTCGGCCGCTACCGCACCTTCATGATCGCCTCCGTCATCTACCTCATCGTAAGTCGCCGACGCCGGCGTCCGCTCTGTCTTCGTCTCGACGTCGTTTATTCTTGGATACACGCGCTGCGTTTTGTTCGTTTTCCGTTAGCTCGATCGGTAGCTGTTGTTCTCGGTGTGCTAGTCGTAAAGGCCAAGTGTCGAAAACGTAAGTGGAAAGGGGATGAGGAAAAGGACGGATTGAGAAAGCGTTAGAATTCAGAATATCCACTTGTCCAGAGCAAATCCTAAGATTCTGGGAATGAACTAGCTGAGTATCAGTAGAGTACTGCTACTAGTTTATAAGAAACTAGCAGGTGGTCCGCACATTTGCGTGATTAGATTTATTTTAAAATTTGTAGTGACAAATGATATAATTTAGATGCTTCAAAATATATTTACGTATCTTGTAGTTATTTAGATTTTTAAGATATTATAAACATTAGAAATGATAGTAGAAGTTTGAAAGAAAATACAACTTAAGTAACATAATTAAAGTATGCATCATGTAGCTATATGTCTTTAACTCTTTTTCAAAATATTTGCAAGCATGTATACCTCTGTTAATGTCAAGCAATACATTGATTATGTGTGCAGCAAAATTATCTTATTAGTTTACATGGTATTAGAGTACTTTGCTCACGTATACACCGATGCACTATGGACGACCTACGTTGAACTTATCTTCTCTTACGTCGGTTGTCTCACCGAACCGTGTGTCTTCTATCTCTTCTCCCCGTCATAATTTTTCTGCTTCAACCTCCAAGAGCAAGCCTAATTCTTGATCAATATCTCTCAGCTGCTACCCATTTCAATGCAATACTCTACCATATAGTTATCTTCTATTTCTGTTCAATTATCGCTTAATAATGACCATTGTAACATCCATATATATGCGGACAAAAATTGTAGATCCCTGCCGGGACACCCGTCGCGCTCTCTCCAGTGGCCCCAAGCCTATTTCTTACTGTTGCGCGATCTCTACTCCGAGCTCTTTGCTCCTTTGTTTATGTATGCTCATGTTTCTATTCGTAGGATACATGCATGTATATACGTATACACGATGTTATACATGCTCGATGTCTTCTTCTCTTGTGTCGGTCGCTTCTCTTCTTCGACGTTGTTTAACTCAACGATGTGGCTTTCTCACTAACTGCGACAACCTCCCATCTTCACTGATGTCGGTATGTCCGTCTTAGTCGTTGTCTAACGATAGAGAGAATCTTCTCGCCATCGCCGGTGACACCATGTCATTCACCAACGATGGTATGCTCTTAGCTACCCGATGATCACATATCGTTGATAGCTCGTCTTTAATCCAAAGCTCCATATCCTCTCTGCTCGTCTTCCCCATTATTGAGTTTCTTTGACTATTGACTTCTTCAATAATGCTGATGCTCACCATTTATTGTCATAGCACTTGGCTCTTTTGGCTCCAGTCTTTCTCTTCAACGGCTCCAACGAGCATCACAATATTGTTCTTATCGAACAGCTCAAGTGGGCAGCATAGAATTGTCCTCATCTTCATGCCGTTGCATCGGCTATTCGCTTTCTTGTAAATCAATATCTTCTTGTAGGATAGATCAACGCCATTGTACTCTCTCGTGGTCTCTTCTGACACCATTCATGATATTCTTATTATAAGTTATATTTAATTTATTCAAAATTTTAGTTATTAAGATATTTTACTTTGAAATTTGTACGAAAATCAAATTACAAATTTTCTTTTATTTGTTGTCCCTAATTTTAATTATTTTTGTTAGAATTCGTAAACTAATCCAATTCTTAATTTTTATTCAATTTTTATGTCGAATTACACTTATTTATAGATTTTGCTTTGGAATTTGTATCTAAATAAAAATGCTAATTTTATTTTATTTTTATTCCAAAATTAATTTATTTTTTGTTGAAATTTGTATACTAATCCAATTGCTATTTTTTGTTTAATGTTTATTTTGAGCTATATTTATTTAGGATTTTACTTATGAATTCGTATGAAAATCAAATTGATGATGTTTTTTTTCTAAATTGTATTTATTTATTTATTTTACTTTTTAATTCATATGAAAATCAAATTATAAATTTTATTTTATTTTTATCCTTATTTTAAATTATATTTTGTTGGAATTCGTATACTGATCCAATTGCTATTATATATATAAAGAATTATAGTTATCGGTGATTTTACTTTGGAATTCGTATCGAAATCAACTTGCTAATTTTATTTTTTTATTCTGAATTCTAGTTATTTTTTTTGTTGGAATTCGTATAGTTATCAAATTACCATTTTTAATTTTTACTCTTAATTATGTTTATCTAGTGATTTTACTGAGGAATTCGTATCAAAATTAAATTGTTTATTTTATTTTATTTTAGAATAAGTCCATATTACACCCCTGAACTTTGCGCCGAGTCCAAAATACCCCCTAAACTCCAAAATCGTCTGATTTGCACCCTCGAACTGCCCATACCATTTGTTTACATCCCTCGGGCCGAAAACAGGTGGTTTTGGATGACGTGACATCACTAATATTTTATTTTCAAACTTCCGGAGGCCATATCTTCTTTGTTCGAACTCCGATTTGAGCGATTCAAATTTCTAAATTCCTATAAATTCCTTATCTTGCTGTTAGTATTTATTTGGATTTTTTTTGGAGTTTTTTTTACTTATTTAGCAAACAAAGCCAAATAAAATCCCAAAAAATTTACAAATAAATACTAACATCAAGACAAGGAATTTAGAAATTTGAATCACTCAAATCGGAGTTTGAACGAAGAAGATATGACCTCCGAAAGTTTGAAAATCAAGAAAATCAAAATATTAGTGATGCCACGTTATCCAAAACCACATGTTTTCGGCCCGAGGGGTGTAAACCAAACGGTATGGGCAGTTCGAGGGTCCAAATCAGACGGTTTTGGAGTTCATGGGGTATTTTGGACTCGACACAAAGTTCAGGGGTGTAATATGGACTTATTCATATTATTTTTTATTCTGAATTTCAATTATTTTTGCATTGTACTTGAGACGGACTCTTATTTTTATATTGTACTTGACATGAACTCTTTCGTTTTATCTAGATCGTTATAATTTAGACCCACCATAATCAACGATGTAGATGTTTCTCTTTTTCCACTTATTAACATGAGAATTTCTAGCTCTTAAGAGCGAACGTAGTGGGTTTTTTTTCTACCACTTTAATAATATAATAGATGCTCGCTCGTTATATACAAGATAAAATGGATATGACAACTAGTTAGCTGCAATTCAGTATTGAGACTTCTCATACGACCTAGTACTACACACTACCTCCGTTCTTTTGTACTCATCGTTTTAGACATCGACGTGGTCTTCAATACACGTATTTGACCACTACTTTTTCAAACTATTTGTCACAAAAATTATTAAAAAAAATATGTCGAAGTACTTTGATGACAAATCTACCCATATAATTTTATTGTGACAAATCTAAATATTTTTAGGAATTAATGATGAATGTTTTAAAAATATTGATTGCACGTATTCTAAAATGACATCTATCTGAGAACGAAGGCGATACTTATTAGTTGTTCATCACAAATATATATGTTCTTTTTTTTTTGGTAAAATTGTATATAAATTGTAAAAAAAGTCTATTTTACAACCCTGAACTTTTCAAAAAATTCAAAAATCAACCTTAAACTACAAACTTGGACATGCTACACCCTTAACTATCAAAACCGTTCATTTTACCCCCCTCAACCTAAAGAGGGGGTGGTTTTGGGTGACGTGACGCCTCATGGACATCCACGTCAAGCCCATATCACATTTTTCTTCATCCTATTTCTTCCTCCCTCTCTGTGTGTGTGTGTGTGTCCGCACTTCCTCGCAGCCCTCCCCCCGACCCAGCGCCCCTTGTAGCCCCCACTGACCGCCCCCAACTCTGCCGACCCCAGCCTCCCTCGGCTGCGCCGCCCCCAACCCCGTTGGCTCCGGCCTCCCTCGGCTGCTCCTCCTCTCCCTCGTAGACCTCCACGCCACCGCCAAGGCCCGCCCGGACTCAATGTGTAGTCTTCCTCCTGCCGTCGTGTTCCTCTGTCGACGCCTTCGTCAAGAACCTCCATGAACGAACTCGGATCGAGCCTGCGGAGGAGGTCGTTGAGGCTAGCGCCAAGTCTATGGAGGAGGCCCTGGGGCCGACGAGGGAGATGGAGAGGGGTTCATCGCTGGTGCGGGCGCGGCCTCGGAGGAGGAGACAGAGAAGAGGTGCAACCAGAGGAACACGATGGCCTCGCTCGCAACCTTGACGGCGGCGTCCAGCTCCATGTGGCGGAGCGGCTGCAGCTACTAGGGCCACCGAAACATGGGGGCGTCGGAGCAGAGCCAGATTGGGATGGCGGGGAGGTCACAACCTCCGTCCGAGTCCGCTTCTCCTTCCGCGGGATCGTCGCGACCAGCCTCGACGAGGTCCGTGGATGCTCCAGATCGCGCCCAACGAGGCCGTCACGATCAACTCCGTGCTCCAGCTCCATCGCCTCCTCACTGACCCGGCCGATCAGGCACCTATCGACGCTGTTCTTGAATGTTTCTCCTCCTTGCAACCCAAGATCTTACTCGACCGGTTCACCGAGGCGCTCTTCTACTACTCCGTGGTGTTCGACTCCCTCGACGTTGTACTCGACACCGTGAGCGCCAGTGGGACAGGCTGGGGCGTGCTGGGCTGAGCGTTGTGCCGCTCAGGTCGAGCAGGAGAGGATGCTGGTCGGGTTGTTCTCCGGCGAGGGGCACTACGTCGAGGAGGCCGAGGGGTGCCTCACGCTCGGGTGGCACAGCCACCCGCTGTTCTCGGCTTGATTTGGGGATTTGGGGGAGAAGAAACACTGTAGCTCAATGACATGTGGCATTCACGTCAGTCAAAACCATTTTGTATTGGGCCACGTCATTCAAAACCGCCTTAATTTGGGCTGAGGGGGATAAAATGAACGGTTTTGATAGTTAAGGTGTATGATGTCCAGTTTTGTAGTTTAGAGCTGATTTCTGGACTTATCGAAAAGTTTAAGATTGTAAAATAGATTTTTTCCTAAATTGTATTATCAATTAAGAAGAAGAAAAAATGAGGAGAAAAAAAGGCACGAAGATATGCATGCATCAACCAGCTCGACCAGTAAACCTTGAACGCGATGCTTGCAGCAGCATCTTTGATAGGATAGCGCCGTTGAACACCGAAATGCAGTCCATATCCGAAGACTTCTCTGACCATCCAGATTGTGTGTACCCACGCCACCATTGCCATGGAATCTTTCTCGAAGGCAGGTAAGTAAAACACGAGCTATCAAAATAAAACGGGACGTACATGAGCCTGGAGAAAAAAGTCGATGCTAATCTGTGGACTTGGAAGTAGCGGATAGTTGAAAGTTTATTAATGTCTAGCAAGTCAAGAGTTGGTATTCATTTGTAGAAAGCTGTTCTATAACACTTCGAAATCGACCGCATAGAAAAGCTTTAAACAAGCATACTACAGCCCTCAAATTTTTTTGAGAGAGGATACTACAACCCTCAACTAGATCACATGTTCTCGCAAAAAAAGATCACATGTCAATTTTTAACCGTTCGTCACTTCAAAACTGATGCAAAATAGTGTTTCTTAGTTGAGATTTTCTGGAATTTTTCAGAAATAAAAGGTTGAGATTTTCTGGGGAAAAATCTAGATTGGCCGTAGTACAAAGCCCACAAGCCTAGCAAACTTAAGGAATTGAAACCCAAGACCAGCAATTCAGCCCAACACTACACACCCAAACTTCTAAATTTTGTCCATTATTATCTGAAGTTTTGTGCTCCCTTTCAAAAAAGAAAGAAAGAAAGAAAGAAAGAAGAAGTTTTGTTTTCCATTCTGCAAATGCATGATCTTGAATTCGTTCAAACGTATACTCACGTCTTATTAATTCGTCCGGTAATGATTGCGCAGGGCATGTGCCTGCTGACCATGGCGGTGTCGCTGCCGTCGCTGAAGCCGCCGAAGTGCGGCCCCGGCACGGCGGACCCGAACTACGAGCAGAAGGCGTCGAGCCTGCAGCTGGGCGTGTTCTTCCTGTCCCTGTACATCCTGGCCATCGGCACGGGCGGCACCAAGCCCAACATCTCCACCATCGGCGCCGACCAGTTCGACGACCACGACCCGCGGGAGCGGCGGCACAAGCTCTCCTTCTTCAACTGGTGGATGTTCAGCATCTTCTTCGGCACGCTGTTCGCCAACACCATCCTCGTCTACATCCAGGACACCGTCGGCTGGACCGTCGGCTACGCGCTCCCCACGCTCGGCCTCGCCGTCTCCATCGCCATCTTCACCACCGGCACGCCCTTCTACCGCCACAAGCCCACCTCCGAGAGCCCCTTCGCCAAGATGGCTAGGGTCATCGTCGCCGCCGCCCGCAAGTGCGCCGTCGCCGCGCCCGTCGACCCCCGCGATCTGCACGAGCTCGACCCCGAGCACTACGCCAAGAAGAAAACGTCTCCCCTCCCGTACACGCCATACCTAAGGCAGTGCTCATGTCAAAACTACAATTGATGGTCTCGCGTACGTACGGCGTCTCATATTGGGTCTTCTTCGCCATTGTTGGGTGCAGCGTGCTGAGCAAAGCGGCGGTGAAGACTGGGAGCACGTCGCGGTGGTCGCTGAGCACGGTGACGCAGGTGGAGGAGACGAAGCAGATGCTCAAGATGCTGCCGGTGCTGGCCATCACGTTCGTGCCGAGCGCGATGATGGCGCAGATCAACACGCTGTTCGTGAAGCAGGGCACGACGCTGTACCGGCACGTCGGCCCGCACTTCGAGATCCCGCCGGCGAGCCTGCAGGGGTTCGTGACCATCTCCATGCTGGTCGCCGTCGTGCTCTACGATCGCCTCTTCATGCCCCTCATGCAGCGGCGGACCAAGAACCCGCGCGGCATCTCGCTGCTCCAGCGGATGGGCGTCGGGCTCGTCATCCACATCGTCATCATGGGCATCGCGTCGGTGACGGAGCGGCACAGGCTGGCGGTGGCGCGCGAGCACGGCATCTACGACAGCAAGGGCACGACGATCCCGCTCACCATCTTCGTTCTGCTCCCGCAGTTCGTGCTCATGGGCGTGGCCGACGCGTTCCTGGAGGTGGCCAAGATCGAGTTCTTCTACGACCAGGCGCCCGAGGGCATGAAGAGCCTCGGCACGTCGTACGCCATGACCAGCCTCGGCGTCGGCAACTTCCTCAGCAGCCTGCTGCTGTCGACGGTGTCGCACGTCACGCGGCGGCACGGCCGCCCCGGGTGGATCCTCAACAACCTCAACGCCTCGCGGCTGGACCACTACTACGCCTTCTTCGCCGTGCTCAACTGCGCCAACCTCGTCGTCTTCTTCGTCGTGTGCCGGCTGTACGTGTACAACGCCGAGGTCGCCCGCGTCGTCGATGGCGGCGGCGGCGGGGAGCACCTGCAGCGGGAGGTGGCGATGCAGCAGTCATTTGCTGTCGTTGGCACTGTGGACAATAGGCTATAGGGGTTTCGATCCAGGATCTCCATATATGTAGCTCTGCATGTACACTGCGAAAAATGTCATCAAGTAACACTAACACTGGCTTTAGCTTCGCTTTGAACACGCATGGCTTTCTAAACTCGAGAAGCTCGCGCTCTGTTTGGAGGTACGTAATTGCTCCCAAACAGAGCACTGGAGAGGCTTGTATGGTCGTTTTTTGTTGACTCCTTATTATCAAGCTGGGTAGCACCGACAGGTTCAGAGGTAATGCAGCAGGTTAGCTCGATCGAATAACTAATCTGGGTCAGTGGTGAGATTGACTCTTCAGCCATCCACCTTTCAGTGGTCCGTTTGGAATTTCATAGAAATTTCACAGAAATCGGGGGGAAATATTATCGCGTTCTAAACGAGATCTAAAGTGGCTCTACTAAGTACCAAGCTTCATCGATCCTCAAGTGTAATTTTACTTGTGAGTTCGACCAGCACTACCATCGTAATGATAGCAAACTCGACGCCGATAGGAATTAGAACTTTTTAAAAATTGTGAGATTCTTTTCGCCAGCATCCGACTTGGCTAGCAGATCAAAGTAGGTAAGACCCATGCCAATGCAAACACGTAAGACTCACGTACACCAGTACTACTATTTTATAAGCATTAATTCCCTACATACTATAAACTACATAATTCTTATATGTCACAATGCTCATTGTGAGATTAACATGTGGACCCCGAACCCACATGTCAATGAGACATATATAAAAAACAAATGAAGTTATTCAGTAGCATATAGGGAATTGCCCCATTTTATATGAAAACCAAAACATCTAATTTTTTTAAAAAAATACATCTTATTTTAGTATTTAAAAACATCGACGAGGCATTTATGTTGTAGTTGTAACATGTGAGGATTACAAAATTACTATCAACAACTCAACTCAAATAATATTTCTATCTATTGCTGCATTTTATGTTAGAACGGATATGGTGGCATAAACGAACTACGATAATCAACTAGTATATAAGATAACACTTTTGCTAGCGCACAGACGCCTGAAATTTTATAATCTATCAGTCGATTCTCAGGATCGTCTGATCTATTTTGTGATATTGTGTTTTGCATGGTCAGGTTACCAGGCTCGATTTTGTTCCTACCAGCTGTGGTTTCTTTTTTTTGAACCGACCCACATATCTTTCAACCCGTTAAGAATTGTTTTCATTTTCCTCAGTTCCCATCGCTTTGTTTTTGCCTTGAGATGGGGAACTGGAGGGGAATTGGGGATAGAAGTGACGGCGACATCCCCAGTGAGTGGCGGATCGGCGGTGATCTCCGGCGAGCGGCCCTGGGCGATGGATTCCTGGCGTCCAGCGGCTCTACTCTCTCTCCCCCCTCGACCGGGCGTGGGTTTGCCTTCTCCTTGAGAGAGAGAGAGAGAGAGAGAGAGAGAGAGAGAGAGGGGGACCAAAGGAGGAGTAAAAGCGAAGGTGACTTCCCCGGCTAGTGGCGGATCGTCAGTGATCTCCGGCGAGCGACACCAGGGCGTGGTTTCCTAGTTGTGGATTTGTCTTCTCGTTGCTCGGCATATGGCGAAATTGTGTGCGCAAGGTATGCTTGGAGGGTAGGTTTGCTAGAGGTATGATATATTTTTTATTAGTCCGTCTTTTAACTCCATGTCGTTGTTCATCCAATTGCCGGTGATTTTGCTCTAAATTTTTGGGATTTAACTGTGGTTTGTAGTAACTGTTTGGTTGTACTGTTTCTTAGTTAGATGTTATTAGGTTTATGAAATTTGTTGAGGGTTTGTGAAATTTGTACCCATGTCATGAGATGTTATTAGGTATTTAGGTTTGCATGTACGTATCGAGAATTTGATCAATTCCTATACGTCCCTCTGTCCATGTCTCTGTGTGTGTTCCTCTCTATATGTCCTCCTCCTTCTGTAGTTCTGCTATTAGGATATGAACCATTAGAAGAGCATGAGAAAAAACTAAAGGACTAGAAGTTGGGGAGGGTAGAATGCAGCATAACACACATTCAAACATTCTTCCTTGCGTGGGTTAGTCTGGATTAAATACCACTTTGTTTTGTGTGGGGCTAGATCTAATACCAAAACTATTTTGTAATGGAAGTACCTCTTTAGTTCAAAATGGGGTGTCGCCCTGTGTGTGGGTGTAAATCTGTTACTCGATCAGTGCAACTTCGGTTATGGACTGATCATGTTTTGCTATGTCTGGTGGCTAACAGAACAAGCTAGCCCTGGTGCCCAGGATGCCAAGCAATGTATGGCATCGTAGGTTAGGCAATATTCTAGTAGAATGTGACATAGATTTCTTTGACCTCGTCTCTTTCCAAAAAAAAAAAATCCTCGACCTGCCTACAGAAAACAATAAAGGAACAACCCATAGAATACAACCCACAAAAACACTAAACAAATGGCAGTAGAAGCGCATCTAGGCTAACAGGTCGAAAATTAGAATTTTGGACCTATTAACACAAACAACAACGACACAACTCAATTGTCCAAATCAGAAATACATAAACAAATGAAGGATGCTAGATGCAGATCTAAAGGTGGAAAAAGTGTTTGGGATTTAAGAAAATTTCATGAGACTGTGGTATAGTTGGCCCCATAAGATAAATATAAACAGTGGGGAAAAAATTCCAATGGCTAATTAGTACCTTGGCGATTACAATTGTGCTGGTATTTGGCTGGTACTGTGCTGGTATTCTCTACCTCAACCTAACCCGTTAAATTATTAATTAATTTAATTAAACTATAGTCTACTAAATTTGCACAAAAAATTCTTTCTTAATTAATAAAAGAAAGAGTTTACCCCTGTGCAACGGACGATCGTCCCACCCCTCCTCTTTCATGCGTTAGAAGGTCATCCACGCCTCCTCTGTCTCACCGCCTTTCCTGTTCACGGCAGCCGTCACCCCACCTCTCCCCTCTATCTCATGCACAACTGCACCGTGATTTCCTCCTGACCCAAACCCTTGCCCTCCCATCATGTCATCAACTCACATCCCAATCTGCAACTTCTCTGCACCTCCCTCCTTCCTCTTCAATCCTCAATCTAATCTGGTGACAAAGACTCGCAACTCCATTCAGGGCGATGGCAGATTGGGCTATGGTGGCAGTGGTTAGTGGCATTGGCGGTGGCACACAATAAGGAGGCATGAATGGTGGAAGATGCCCTATGCGTGGATGCCGTGGCCGTGGACGCTCATGCCATATGCCCATGACAAGTTGCGCTGGGTAGGAGCTTGGCATGGTGATAGGTGGTCATCGAGGCGAGGGAACTCATACTGATGTCTTGCTGCAAGACATGTTGGCTATGCCAATGTCATTCTTTTTTCTTGCTTGCTTGGTTTTTATGCACTGGCCATTTTTCTTGCTTGCTGGAATATGCTTACTTCATTTCAGGTTGACATCACATCCTATCCAGAAGATACCCATGATTGATTGGCACCATCCAAGATGAAGCTATGTTTTTTTAACGAACCAAGCTGAAGCTATAGAATGCCATTTTTGTTGCTATACATAGCACTTGATGGACACGTTCACTGTAATTCATGTTTTTTTTTTGTGAGGAAGAGAGAGCTTTATAGATTACTCAATAAGAAAATTACAATCTTTAGAAACAAGCTCTACACAAGGGGGACACTGCTCATGCCAAACAGAACTATGGTTCGTGCGCATTGCCAATAGTGAAAGCTCGTGTGGAACACAATTTTGCTCTCTCTTCGTATGCCAGATTGAGAAGGCTGGCAGCTATGCAGCTAACTCCAGAATCTCGGAAAAAGTGAAAGAAAGACGGGATCTTTGGTTCTTCGGGTTAAGGAGCCATTCGGCAACGATTTTGCAATCAGTTTCAAGCACAACATTCTTACGGATCCATTTTACTGCCAAACTAAATCATTCATAACAAGTCCAAGCTTTAGATTCCTATGCATCTCCTCCATTGTTTAGTACTGGCCATGATGAGAGCAAGATTGATCCTCTCTCATCCCGGATAATAAAACCCACTCCAGCTGCACCCGTCTGAGCGGGAGAAGCCCCATCCACATTGATCTCCACGCAGCTAGGCTCAGGAGGCCGCCAGCTAGAGTGCATCACTGGCTCAGGACCCGGGACATGCTTCCTGCTTCTCACCATAATAAGTTACTTTCCTTTTCGATCCAAAAGACCAACTGGTTGCCGGATTAGGAGCAGTAACTCCCAATAGTTCTCTAGAAACTTGACAGAGCCAATGATAGACACTACTTTGTTTGCATGGACAATATCAGTGTACATGCCAGGTCCTCCAAAACATCAACACACATCTATCCTTCTCCTGTGGCGAGAGGGAAGCCAGCAAGAGAGAAACCAATTCAGGCTAGAGAAGGTTAGACGAAACTCCTCTGGAATTGGCCATTGTGTCAACCTCAGCGCATCATAGAGACCTTTAGCATGAGGACACTTGATTGTAGCATGGGCCTGTCTCATGCGCCATACTGTAGATATCATAGGTCTTGTTAACAAACAATTTGCGCCACCATTTAAATCGGTTTTAATTTTGAAGCAACGAGCAATTTGCACGTCCTGCTTATAGATTCATGATATTTGACACAAGTGAGGTGATTTAGTTTAGTTTGAGGAGTGTTGATGTGAATTTAGTAGAAATGTAAAGTGATCTACGATAAATTTATGGAATGTTGCTGCGAAATATCTGCATATATCATTTAGTAAAAAGTTTAGTTTCACCTTGTGTCACCACAAATAGATGGGAACTGATGATCATCTCATGACAAATGCTTTTCTAACTTGATAGTTACATTCTCAAGTGACCTGAAATTAGCAAAAGTGAATTTAAGCTACTAATTATATGTGACTTGCCAATAGCGAGATCAGCTAAGTTGCAACACACATAATAGATCGATATTTGATGCAAAGTTTAGGTCCTGTTGCAAAACACGATATCCGACTAGTAGAATTAGAAAGGCAAGTTCATACCAACATCCGGCCCATTTTAATAGAAAAACCCCCTAAAGCCCCGGGACAGAAGAAGCGCCTCCGTCCCACAATTCCCCTCGGGTCCCCTCCACGCGCCCTAAAATATCCCCCAACCCCCCTGCGCCTCCGCCCCCTCCCAAATCTCTCCACCCCGAAGCCGAAATCCCCAATCCCACCCCCTCCCGCACGCGAGCGCGAGAGAATCCGAGCGCGGAGGCGGAGATGGAGTCGGACCAGGGCAAACTCTTCATCGGCGGCATCTCGTGGGAGACGACGGAGGAGAAGCTGAGCGAGCACTTCTCCGCCTACGGCGAGGTCTCCCAGGCCGCCGTCATGCGCGACAAGCTCACCGGCCGCCCCCGCGGCTTCGGCTTCGTCGTCTTCGCCGACCCCGCCGCCGTCGACGCCGCGCTCCAAGCGCCCCACACCCTCGACGGCCGCACGGTACCGACCCCTCCCTCCCTCCCTTCGTCGTTCGTCCACACCCACCCCGAACCCTAGCGGGATATTCGCGTGGAATATTCGCTTCGGTTGCGTTCTGATCTACCCGCCACCGCGGGGCTGGGGGCGTGCGTGTGCGCGACGAGGATCATCTCTCAAGTGTGGGCGTCTTTGTTGTGCTGTTTTGTCTCAGGTCGATGTGAAGCGGGCGCTCTCGCGGGAGGAGCAGCAGGCCGCGAAGGTGGCGAACCCTAGCGCGGGGAGGCATGCTGGCGGCGGAGGTGGCGGTGGGGATGCGGGTGGTGCTCGGACGAAGAAGATCTTCGTGGGCGGGCTGCCCTCCAGTCTGACGGAGGATGAGTTCCGGCACTACTTCCAGACCTACGGGGTTGTCACTGATGTCGTCGTGATGTATGACCAGAACACTCAGCGCCCCCGGGGGTTCGGGTTCATTACCTTTGACTCGGAGGATGCGGTTGACCGCGTGCTGCACAAGACCTTCCATGATCTGAGCGGGAAGACGGTGGAGGTGAAGCGCGCACTACCTCGGGAGGCGAACCCCGGCTCTGGTGGCGGGCGTTCCATGGGGGGTGGGGGTTTTCATAGTAACAATGGCCCTAACTCCAATGCTGGCAGCTACGATGGCAGAGGTGATGCTAGCAGATATGGGCAGGTGCAGCAGGGTAGTGGTGGCTATCCGGGTTATAGTGCGGGAGGTTATAGTGCTGGTGCAACTGGATATGGATATGGACATGCTAACCCTGGAACTGCATATGGAAATTATGGGGCTGCAGGATATGGAGGTGTTCCTGCTGCGTATGGTGGGCCTTACGGCAATCCAAATGCAGCTGGTTCTGGTTACCAAGGTGGTCCTCCAGGCACAAATAGAGGACCTTGGGGCAGTCAAGCACCATCTGGTTACGGCACTGGGAGTTATGGTGGCAATGCAGGCTATGGTGCTTGGAACAGCTCTTCTGCTGGTGGCAATGCGCCCACTAGTCAGGCCCCTGGTGCAGCTGCAGGCTATGGGAACCAGGGTTATGGATATGGTGGATATGGGGGAGATGGGTCGTATGGTAATCAAGGAGGGTACGGGGCCTATGGAGGGCGTGGAGATGGTGCTGGCAATCCTGCTACTGGTGGAGCATCTGGGTATGGTGCTGGATATGGAAGTGGGAATGGCAACTCTGGATATCCGAATGCTTGGACTGATCCTTCACAAGGCGGAGGATTTGGGGGTTCAGTCAATGGAGCTTCTGATGTCCAATCAAATTATGGCAGCGGTTATGGTGGTGCGCAACCTAGGGTTGCTCAGTAAGAGAGGCCATTAGAGTGTCGACGAAATCAACCAGCACATCTGGGCAGTCTTATGTATGATTGTGTTACTCTGGCCTCTGATTGCTCTTGGCCTCCTGAAGATCGCTCATTTGCTGGTTAAATCAGTATTTCTCCGGGTTGGAATGCTTGAACCTTTTGTGGCTTAATACTAGAACTTCTAGTCAATAAGTAGCTGTTATATGGAATAGCGGTATCTTCAGAATGCTTTATTTTTAAGTTTAGCTTATCCTTCGGTGTGCTTTGTCATGAGTGGAGTTCCGGGTTGCTTTATCTCTAGTTTTAAAGCTAGAGTAGCTTCACTGCTTATGGACAAAATTATCTAGTTGTACCTCTATTCTACAGAATCGTATATTTGTGTTTGACAGTAGTATTTATGCTCTACCTCTGTTGTGCTAAATCTGAAATGTTATCTTTGGTGGTTGTGTTGATCTGTGGTGCTGTGCTTGCTTATCTGCTCTAGCTCACCTTGGAGTTAAGGCGTTATGCCATATTATTCTTTAACATTGATGGTTTGCAACAGATGCCAATCCTGAAACTTCTATGGAGTGATAGCGGTTCGATACTATAGCTGCTTCTAACAGTCATGTTCAAGTGTAGTGCAATTGTTTTTATGTCACCGGAATATTACATCCTTCGAGTATATGATGAAGTTATGAGTATGTTTCTGATATTTGGTATGTAGATGGATAAACAAGCATAGTAGAGGCAAACGATTAGCCCCTACCTCCGTCCAACCTTTTGGCCTTAAATTTCAATATTACGTGAGCAGCAATAAGAGCTTATTAGCAGCAAGATGGTAGCACCAATTTCTAAGGTAGTATAGATACAGATAAATATGTGATGCTACTTGATGAATGATGCACAGGTAGAAACCGTAGAGTAAATAGTCTAGGCATTTGGCAAGTAAAATAATTGTCCTTCTTCCTACATTTCCTTTCTGTACAGGTTGCATGGGATGCTATTCCTTTTTAGAGCATGTCCAAGCCGGGGCTCTTGAATCTGCCATCTGAAAAGGGCATGGGCAATCCACTGAATCTGCCGTCTGAAAAGGGCATGGGAAATCCACCGATTTTGCTTGATGAGCTGATGAAAAGTTCCAATCTCGAAGCATTGACACAGAATGCAAGCTACTAGCTTTTTAAGTGCTTCCTTTTCTTGAGGATCTTGAGATGTGCTACAAGATGGTGGTATGTGGAAACAAAGATTCACTGTCTTTAAGTTTCGTTTGGAAAATCTTTTTCACCGTGGTACTTGTCCTAGGCGATTCTCGTAAGATGATACCTAGCTTCACTCCTTGTAGTTTAGTAAATGATATACTCTGGTCTCAAAAACGTGTCACCGACTTACCATGGGATGTGCTCATTCAAACCTTGTTGACTTTGACCAGCAATATCTTCGTAAATGTCTAGATTTACCACATAATAAATAATTGATAGGTAGGTTTTTCATAAGAATACTTCGACAATGTTATATTTATTTACCTTTTACATACATATATGATAATAAAACTAGTCGTGAAAATTGCATCACAAAGAAGCATAGAAAACACCATTGTAATGATTTTGGCATAACGTGCTTCGCTGGTTTATTACTGAAGTCACTGCAGAGTTTTGTGTATAAGATCAGGCTTACACAGGACGTTTAGCATGATTCATTATTTTTCCTTTTTTATTTCTATGAGGATGATTTAAGTTGTACCTACACACTATACCATGCCGTCTATAAGTTTGACTGTTCAATAGATTCAGTATTCTGAATGAATGACATTCAGACTGCTTATGCGTCCTCATAAGTATCAGTGATTCAGTGGCAAGTTTACTGCTTCGCTATGCCTTGCCCAGCTGCTGATGTGGGGCAAAATGGAGATGAATAGAAAGTGGAAAATTAGTTTATTATTTATATACTTGTATGACATTGTAGCCTAGTTAATCAGTTAAACTGTAGATTAAAATTTAATTCATTACTCCCTCCGTTCGGAATTAGTTGTTGTTTTGGCCACTACTCTAGAGAACAAGATGGTGTTTAATTGTGTCATCTGTGACATGTTTACCCCTCTTTAATGGAACCCCAATTAGTCCACCAGTCCAATCGTACCCCTCATTAAATCCTAATCCCAAGTCCCAACAACAGCGATGGTGCCAGCTCGGGCAAGGACCGACCGCCTCAAGCTCGAGGACCGCCTTGAGTGGTGCATGCTAGTACTAGTGGAGCTATTCACAACTAACTGTGGTTGCCTTGCCTGCTGGGTGGCCGAGCGAGCCAGGCGTTAGCGTGGGCGCATGCAGCTGAGCGGCGCGCTGTGGCACAGCCGAGCAAAGTGGCACCGATGACCGACTGAGGCGTCGTCATCACCATGGCCAATTGCAAGGAGGAGGAACACAATGGCTGCGATGAATTAAGATCCAGAGTTGAGCTGGTCTGCTAGCTTTACCGTATAGTTGTATTGGAGCTTAATATATTTGAGCATAGGCAAGCACACGGATGATTATTAAAGCCTAATAATGCAAGCATACAGGTGTGGAGTGGAATGTACGGAGGAGATGGTGGGAAATCTAAAAACTTATTGGATGGATGGAAATTTATATTAACTCATCTTGGAAAGAGTGAGTTGAATTGGAGTTATTGTATTTATACTAGCCAGATTTTAATAGGGGCTATTTGGGAAAACACTGCCTAGAAAACCTAAAGCGGCATCTATTTGAGAACAAAAATAAGTTTCTAAAACGACATCTCAAAAAGAACGGAGGGAGTAACTTATAATGCCTGTATTTATGGAAAGACACTCTTACGTGCTCCATTGCTCTTTTTCCCCTTCCCCCCTTTATTTGGTACATGTATATGTGAAATTTTTAGTGCCTAGAGGCTTCCTTTTGTTGTCATGATGCATATAACACCTACATTGTGTGCTAACGCATGTTATACTAAAAAACTATACGTTCTGATATCGAAGCTTTGTGCTTTATTGATTTAGCATATATTTCATTCAATTGTACACCTACATTGTCTTGATATCGAAGCTTTGTGCTTTATTGATTTAGCATATATATTGCCTGTAAGGTTGTTATAAGGTTGTTATGATACGAATCTAGGATCCGTAGTTTAGAAAGCTGTGATATTTTGGAAGGTATACTACCATCAAACATATTCAATTGTAATTGGAGAATTCTTAGCTGTGGACAACAAGGATCAAAATCCTGGCGGTTACCGGCCGGTAACGCCGGTTACCAGTTTTACCGGTGGGGACCGGGATCCTAAAAACCGGCCGGAATCTTTCAAATTCAAATTCAAATTCAAAATCCCGGTGGTTACATCCTGAATTCAAATTCCATTCTTGAAATTCAGTCGGGTTTTTGGGTTTTCTGGTTACCGGCCGGTAACGGAGAACGAGCGCCGGGCAGTATTGTCTCCGGTACCGGGATTTTGACCCTTGGTGGACAACCATCCCAAACTCCAATCCAGGAGGGGATGTTGCCAGTGACCCTATTGCCTCTAAGATAAAACACAAGTAGCTGTGGGCATTTTTTCTTGTAGAACTAAAGGAAAACTTCTTGTGAGATTTTTGTTGCCCATGTGCAGAAATTGAGCAGGAATAGTGCCACATTGAGTCAGGGAGCTCACCTTGGAGGAAGTTATTTGACAAATCCATGAATTCTGAAGTTTGCAAACACCACCAACACTCAGGGAGCTGGACGGTTATCTTATTTTTGGAAAGATCTGGGATCTCCAAAGATGCCAACGTAGAAAACAATTTAGGTATGGTTCCATCAAGATGATTGCTGGACAAATCATGGTACGAGGCATTATAGCACCACTGGTCTTTCAGCGGAGAGATGAGGAAGATCAGGCCAGATATCTACCAGTAAGATTTGTTCTTGACCAGGTCCCAAACTAATTAGTTTAGAAAGGTGTCACTACTCACTAGTCAGTGAGTGAACTCCAAGTAAATAATTTTATTGGATGCAAGGACATCTCTCAATCACATTCACATCGAGGCGTTCCAAATTGAATTTGCATTTAGCTTGTCTTAGTTGCCTTTCTCAATCAGGTCTTCATCTCTTACTGTCCTAACTAACCCTTTTTTCCAGGGAACTTGTATTTCGCATGGCAAGGTCAAGTCAATTGCATCTAATCAACACACTGGCTTCTGAGTTAGCTTAAGAGTTTGTTCCAAAGGGTTTGCCTTTGAAAATCAGCAGCAGCTGTCAAGCTAGCTTTGTGTCGATTACTGATGATTACTGTAAACTCAAGTTGTCTGTCCATTTGTATCAAAACCTGCCCTTGATCTAGTACATTTGGCATTTGATAATGAGTTCCTGTGTTCTATAAACTGATATTGATATGATGTACTGTGATGGTTGCATCTTTTGTTCTTTCTGTCACTTATGTTGATCTATTTCCTGAAGTGTCAATATCGAACAAGTTTTGCGTTGCAAGTCAAGTTCTTTGCTCTGGTTAGTAATCTTGTTGTGAATACATTGTCAGGTTCTTCAAAGGCGTTCTTCGCTTCCTCACCCTAGGTCAGTGGAAGACCGAAGACTGGACGACATTGTAGTCATATTGTGAATGCTTTGTGAGGCTGTTTGAATGGGTTTTTTTTGCTTGCTCTCCTTGAATCATCAGAAGCTGATCAGCATAATTTACCAGAAATCGATTTGCATCGGCATAATTTACCAGTTGCATTTCATATATCGTCAGTTTGTCACTGCCTGTCATGTGGGGGTGTACCTACGAACGCAGGCGTCACAAACTGAGAGCTAATACAACTGGATTGGATGTCATAGCCAAGTTAGCAACCGACTCGGCCGGGTCATCAGACAAGGACTTGGTTTCGGTTTCCGTGATAATACGACAACAGACCTCATAAGAAAGATATCTTCAAACTCAACTCTTCTATCTTCTATTCTGTTGTCTCGCTTCCAGTATTCTGCTATCCTTGATTCTGCTTCTTTGAATTTCACAACGGATCGTTTGATTGATTGCTATAGCCGTTCTGGGCGTCCTCCAATATTGCATAGCTACAACTTGTAATCACGAGACCAGCCCATGACATCTTGGTATCAGAGCTCACGGCGACATCTTGGTACCAGAGCCCATGGCTGGATCGTCTGAGATGACGACGTTGACACAACAAATCGTCGAACTCACGGCAACCATGACGTTCAAATTGGAAGAACTCAAGACGGATATTACAGCAGAAGTGGCAGGCCTCAAGGAGCGTGTCGGGACAATAGAAAGAAGGCAGATGCAATCCGGCGATGGTTTACTGCCTACACCAACCGGCGTATTACCCACCCACTCGCCCAATTTTCAGCAGAATCTGGCAATTGGTGGTAATCACGGTCTGCGCAGTCACAAGTTATCGTTTCCCACCTTCGACGGCAAGGATGATCCCTTGGCATGGCTTAGTCGCTATGAGCTCTTCTTCAGAGGACAACAAACGCTAGAGCGGGATAAGGTATGGCTTGCTTCGTATCATTTGCTTGGCGTTGCGCAACAGTGGTATTTTCAGTTGGAGCGTGATGAAGGTGAACCATCCTGGAGGGGTGTTCAAAGAATATTGCAATCTCCGATTCGGGCCGCCGATCCGCAACAATTTTTTGGGGGAACTTGCTAAGCTTCAGGCAGTGGGAACCGTGGATGACTATCAAGAGAAGTTCTTGGGCCTTCTATGTCACGCTGATTCCTTGACGCCAGCACAACAAGTTCAGTTGTTTACTTCCGGTCTCATGGAGCCTATCCGTACCGATGTAGAGCTCCAGAATCCGGGTAGCCTTCAGTTAGCTATGGCATTGGCTAGGGCGTATGAGAAGCACATTCTCGTGACTTCAAATCTTTCCAGATCGGGAGGTAAGCAGACCAACCAAAGCACACCAAAGCCACTGCAACCCACGCAAACGCATTCTGGGATTTTTCAGCAACGTGCCTTACCAGCTCCAGTCACCAACAACGACAATACTGCAATGATTACCCCAGTCGCTTTGCCCCGCAAACAACTGACGGCCGCACAGATGGTCGAGCGCTGCCAACAAGGTCTTTGCTTCAATTGCGAAGAGACATTTGTTCCAGGTCATAGATGCAAGCGATTATTTCTCCTCGAGGTGCGCCCTGATGATTCTGATGACTGTCTGGTCGAGGACTGTCCGGATCAACCAGCGCCTGCAATATCTCTTCACGCGCTGTCCGATATTCAGCCACGCTTGACCAACACGATGAAGCTGGTGGTTTTGGTTGGCTCAACTCAGTTAATTGCTTTGTTGGACTCAGGATCTACCCATAATTTTATCTCTGACACAGCTGCCCAACGTGCTGGATTACGTCTGCAACCACAACAAGGTCTGCGGGTAGCTGTCGCCAATGGAGATAGTCTGTCCAGCACAGGACTTTGCCTTAACCTGCCGGTACGCATCGAGCAAGAGTTCTACTACTTGGATTGTTATTCGGTTCCACTAGCATAGCAGGCTTTGATATGGTATTAGGGGTACAGTGGCTGAGTACATTGGGTCCGATACTCTGGGATTTCCAACATTTGACCCTATCCTTTGTTAGAGTTAATCTTGATGTTTATTAGTAGTTTTTGATTAACACAGAATATTAGAAATAATCTTGTTGCATGTGGGTAGGAGTAGTGCTGCCGATGGACTCGGCCAGACTTTCCTGTGCACGTTCTGGGTTTAGTTGCCGCATGAGTAGGTTAGTGCATGAGTTAGAGTCCTGCATATTTATCTAGTCATCGTGTGTTGTTGAGTAGCCATGCATTAGCTAGTAGTGGCTTGAGAAAAGGTCCTAGTTAGTTGCATCTTGCTTGGACGTGTGAGTGGTGGCATCAGAGGGTAGTGCACCGAGTAAATCGGATCGGCACTAGGCCACCGCATGTGTGCGTTGAGTCTGTATAAAGCATTGTAAGCGCTTATATTCAGTTGAGTAGAGTGACTAATAGAGCAAGCAGTTTGTGCTCAGTTGTTCTACCGTGTTCATTCTCTCCACCGTGCTAGTGTGTGTTCAAAGCCATGAGCGAGTGTTCTCCTGGGAAAGCTAACATCCTTTTGGCATCATAACCGGCAAATCTCTTGGCATGGAATACCGACAGCTGGGCACAAGTTGATGGTCTTACAGCATGATGACACAGATCTGTTGCAAGAGTTATTGGAGGAATTTAGCATATTATTCATGGAACCGTAGAGCTTACCTCCACAAAGATCGTTGGATCATCGCAGCCATCTGCTGCCTGACACTCCTCCAGTTGTAGTCAGGCCATACCGTTATACACATGCACAGAAGGAAGAACTTGAAAAACAATGTCAGGAGATGCTTCTGAAGGGGACTATTCGTCGAGTTCTTCAGCGTTTTCCGCTCCAGTGTTGTTGGTAAAAAAAACAGGATGGCTCGTGGAGATTTTATGTGGATTATCGGGCATTTTTTGAAGGGATTGTGCATTTACATGGTATCCCTTCATCCATAGTGAGTGATCGAGATCTCATTTTTACAAGTAAGTTTTGGGATGAATTATTTCACCTATCAGGCGTGCAATTAAATCGGAGTTCTGCTTTTCATCCTCAGTCGGATGGTCAAACCGAAGTGGTAAACAAAGTGGTTACCATGTATTTGAGGTGTTTAACTGGTGACGACCACGCCAATAGATACAATGGCTTCCTTGGGCCGAGTATTGTTATAATTCATCGTTTCATACTTCGTTTAAAGCTACTCCTTTTAAAATTGTTTACGGGAGAAATCCTCCAACTCTTCGCTGTTATGAACCGGGTAGTGCTAAAGTGGCCGCCGTGGATGAGTTATTACAGGACCGTGATGTCTTGCTCAATGATATTCGAGACCGTTTGCTTCAAGCCCAGCAGCGTTACAAGCATTTCTATGATGCTAATCACCGTGATATGCAGTTCACCGTTGATCAGTGGGTATGGTTACGAATTCAACACCGGAAGATCGCATCGTTGGCAATTCAAACTCGTGGAAAATTAGCACCCAAATTTTATGGGCCTTATCAGATATCTGAGCGAATTGGAGAAGTATCGTATCGGTTACGCTTGCCAGCAAAAGCAAAAGTTCACAATGTATTCCACGTTAGTCTTTTGAAAACTTTTGTTGGAACTCCTCCGCAAGATCCTCCACCGTTGCCAGCTTTGTATCATGGCAAGGTTGCTCCAACGCCCAGTGAAGTGCTGCGTGCTCGTAAAGCTAGGGGAGTATGGCAGGTGTTAGTACGTTGGGATGGTTTGTCTGCCGCCGGAGGATGTGCCAAATTTTAAGGAATAGTACCCTTCGAGACAAGCTGTTTCTTCACGATGAGGGAGATGTCATGGGGACGTACCTACGAACACAGCATCACAAACTGAGAGCTAATACAACTGGATTGGATGACATAGCCAAGTTAGCAATCGACTCGGCTGGGTCATCAGACAAGGACTTGGTTTCGGTTTCCTGTGATAATACGACAACAGACCTCAAAGGCGTATAAGAATTGTATTCGGAGATGATCCGGTTTCTTTGCTTTCTTTTTGTTTACAGAGATAGGATAGCTATATAAGCGTATACATTGTAAGTTACAGGGATAAGAAAGATATCTTCAAACTCAACTCTTCTATCTTCTATTCTGTTATCTCGCTCCCAGTATTCTGCTATCCTCGATTCTGCTTCTCTGAATTTCGCAACGGATCGTCTGATTGATCGCGATAGCCATTCTGGGCGTCCTCCAGTATCGCATAGCTACAACTTGCAATCACGAGACCGAGCCCGTGACACTACCCTGCTCGCTACTACAAATAAATAGTGCTCCTCTCTGCATAGGTCATTTATGCATGTGTAACTCGGATGTACATCTAAATCATTCATTACAATGCAGGATTGCACTGCATACTTTTTGTGCGCGATGTGCTGCAAATGTGCAAGATTCACATGATTTTTCTCTCTCTCTCTCTCTCCTAGGCATAACGGCATAAGTAATATCTTGACCTATTAGATCAGTATCCAACAGCTGACATCTACTACTCGTTGCAAATCCAACGGACCGCAAAAAATTGTCTTCCATTTAGAAAACAGCTTACAAATAGCAAAACCGAGAAAGCATTTCTGCAAAGCAGCAAGCTGCAAGCCTGCAACTCTGGCAAACTAGTTTTGTGATAAAGATACCCAAGCCCCTGGGTCCCCTGGAACCCCGGCACCAAAATAGTTCACCAACATTTTGGGCGCGCCATGCACTGGCTGCCTCCCCCTTCCAATTCTTGCACGCTCCTCTCCTGGTCCTCGCGTGTCTCCCGCCTCTCCATCGCGCGGCCGGGAGGGCCACGTCGCTGGCTAGCGCTGTGTACGGGAGATCATGGGGCGCCACCAGCGCTCGCGCTCCGCCTCCGCGAGTTCCTCGGCGACGCGGTCGTCGGACATCACCGAGCTCGACTGCCCCTTCGGCCACGTTGACGCACTCGGCCCCGTCGAGCTCCGCGAGACCGCCTACGAGATCTTCTTCATGTCCTGCCGCTCGTCCGGCCCCGGGGTGCGGGGTGGCAGCACGTCGGAGGGGGAGGTGTCATCGCCGGTGGCCGGCGCCTGGGCGAGGGCCGGGGGCAGCGTCATGGGCAGCCGGGTCAAGAAGGCGGTGGGGCTCAAGGGTCGCCGGTTGTCGTCGTCGGCGCAGCCGATGATGGTGCGCACGCTGAGCCAGACGTCGGGCCCGGCTTCGCCCGGGCGGGCACGGCGGCCGATGACTTCGGCGGAGATCATGCGGCAGCAGATGAGGGTCACCGAGCAGAGTGACGCGCGGCTGCGCCGGACGCTCATGCGCACCGTCGTCGGCCAGGTCGATGCATGCTCGCATGGCCATTTTCACGTACACATTCATGCACGCATGGTTGCGTTGATTGCTTTTGTTTCATCTTTTCTTGACCAAACTCGAACTGGATTTGCACAGGTGGGCAGGAAGCCCGAGACGATCGTCCTCCCGCTGGAGCTCCTCCGGCAGCTGAAGCCGGCGGAGTTCGCTGACGGCGAGGAGTACCACCAATGGCAGTTCCGGCAGATCAAGCTCCTGGAGGCCGGCCTCATCCTCCACCCCTCCCTCCCCCTCGACCGCCTCAACGCCGCCGTGCTCCGCTTCCGCGAGGTCATGCGCGCCACCGAGATCCGCGCCATCGACACGGCCAAGAGCTCCGACGCCATGCGCTCCCTCACAAACGCCGTGCACGCCCTCGCCTGGCGCTCCGGCAGCGGCACTGACGCGTGCCACTGGGCCGACGGCTACCCGCTCAACGTGCTCCTCTACGTCTCCCTCCTCCAGACCGTCTTCGACCTGAGGGATTGCACCGTCGTGCTGGACGAGGTCGACGAGTTCCTGGAGCTCATCAAGAAGACGTGGACGATCCTCGGCATCGGCAGGGCGGTGCACAACGTGTGCTTCGCTTGGGTCTTCTTCCAGCAGTACGTGATCACCGGGCAGGTCGAGCCGGACCTCGCCACCGCGGCTCTCGCCGTGCTCGCCGATGTGGCAGCGGACGCGAAGCACGGGAGCCGTGACCCGGTGTACGCGAAGGTGCTTCTGAGCGCGCTCGGGGCGATGCAGGAGTGGTCGGAGAAGCGGCTGCTGGACTACCACGACAGGTACGAGAAGGGCATCGGCGGCGCCGTCACGGAGGGCATGGTGATCTTGCTGTCCTTGGCGCTTGCCGCCGGCAAGATCGTCGCCGACCACGAATACGTTCGCACTGGGAACTTTGCCGGTGACCGCGTCGATTACTATGTCAGGTGTTCGATGAAGAACGCCTTCACCCAAGTGAGCCCATGGACTAGAAGTCTAGAACACAACACATTTTGCCTTTATCAGTCTTGATGTTTTTAAGTTGTCTGTAAATTTTTTTTAGTTTAAATCACTTGTTGTGACTATTAGATTTGTGTAGAGATTGATGTGTCATATGATTGGATATTAATTCAACGGATAAAAAATGTAACTTATATTTAAAAAAATTTCAATCACTTTATGAATAGACATAGAGTCTCGGCTTAATTTGATGTTATCTACATATTAATCTCTGTTCATAACTATTTTGATATGATCTGGTTTCAGATACTGGAGAACGGAATGGGCGAGGCCGACAGCGTGATCATCGAGCGCGACAACGACCCCGGCGTCGTCCTGACGCGGCTCGCGAGGGACACGGAGCAGCTCGCCTTGTTTGAGCTCAGGAGCTTCAGCCCGGTGCTGAGGCGGTGGCACCCAGCCCCGGTCGCGGTCGCCGCGGTCACCCTGCACGGCTGCTTCGGCGTCGTGCTGAGGCAGTACCTGGCCAAGGTCATCATCCTCACGGAGGAGCTCGTCCGCGTGCTCCACTCGGCGAGCAGGCTGGAGAAGGTCCTGGCGCAGATGACGGCCGAGGACGCGGCAGACTGCGGCGACGACCGGGCCAAGGCCGTCGTCGGCGACATGGAGCCCTACGAGGTGGAGTCCGTCGTGATGGGCTTGCTCAAGGCTTGGATGGACGACAGGCTTAGGATTGGCATGGACTGCCACCTCAGAGCCAAAGAAACTGAGGTGATTCAACAACTTGAAAGTTTATCAAACTTTACACTGATGAGATGCAAAATGTGTTGCGTGTTTGTTTGTAGAGCTGGATACCGAAGTCCAAGGAAGAGCCCTTCGCCGGGTCGGCAATTGAGCTGATGAAGCTGGCCAGGGCGGCCGTCGACGAGTTCTCCGAGATCCCAGCAAGTGCGAAAGACGACGTGGTTCAGAAGCTCGTCGACGGCCTCGAGTCAATATTCCAGGGGTACATCTCCTTCGTCGCGTCGTGCGGTAACACACGCAACGTCTTCTGCTAATGCAGCATTCGTATTTGTAATGCTCTTGTGCCAATGCGTTTGCTCCAACCACAGGGTCCAAGCAGAGCTACCTCCCTCCCCTCCCGCCGCTGACGAGGTGCAACCAGGACTCGGGCTTCTTCAAGCTGTGGAAGAAGGCGGTGCTGCCGTCGTGCCAGGCGCCGGAGGGCAGCCCGCGCGGCGGCTCGCACCACATCCCGCGCCCGTCCATCAGCCGCGGCACGCAGCGTCTCTATGTCCGCCTCAACACGCTCCACTACGTCCTCGCCCAGGTCCAGGCCATCGACAAGTCGCTCTCCTCCGTGACCTGCGGCGGCGGTGGTGTGGGCGCCTCGCCGCCAGCCTCCGGAGCAGGTGGCCACCGCGTCGCGACGTCCGTTCACTTCGAACACGCCCGCGTAGCTGCGCAGTCGGCGATCTCCTACGTCGCCGAGGTGGCCGCGTACCGGCTCATCTTCCTGGACTCGCGCCACTCGTTCTACCATGGGCTCTACGTCAGCAACGTCGCCGACACGCGCATCCGCCCCGCGCTCCGCGCGCTGAAGCAGAACCTGTCGTTCCTGGTGTCCGTCCTCGCCGACCGCGCGCAGCCGGTGGCGGTGCGGGAGGTGATGAAGGCCTCGTTCGGGGCGTTCCTGATGGTCCTCCTCGCCGGCGGCAACGACCGGAGCTTCACGAGGGCGGACCACGGTATGGTGGAGGAGGACTTCCGGAGCCTGAAGCGCGCGTTCTGCACGTGCGGGGAGGGGCTGGTCCCGGAGGAGGTGGTTGCGCGCGAGGCGGAGACGGCGGAGGGTGTCGTGGAGCTCATGGCCCAGGCGACGGAGCCCCTCATCGAAGCGTTTGGCGTCGCAACGTGCGAGTCCATCGCGGGGGCGTGCGAGGACGAAGACGGCGGCGGCGGCGGCGGCGGAGGCGCGATCCCCGTGCCGCCGACGTCGAGGCAGTGGGACCCCGCTGACCCGAACACGATCCTCCGCGTGCTGTGCCACCGCGACGACGAGGTCGCGAACCAGTTCTTGAAGCGCACCTTCCAGCTCGCCAAGAGGCGGTGAGGCTACTACAGGCTAGCGCTCTCTAGCATGCACGGTCCATGCCTCAAGCTCTCAATGGCGCGGTGCCCATTCGATCGAAAGAATTGGTTGCTACTTGCTACGTTAGGTCCCATGATTTTGCGGTTCGAACACCTGACCATCTACCTCCCTGCAATTGAAAGTTTCAGGAACGTACATGGAGTAATCACTCAAGGATTCTAAGATTTTGCCACCTTGCTTCATTTCTCTGAAGTAATACAATTGATCAACGAGACGATAACGGTGTCACTGGCCAGCGTTGCAATTAGGATGCAATAGGAGCGAATACGGACGGATATCGTTCATTATGTATCATATTATGTATTTTTTTTATAATCGGAATCGGATATAAATAGTGTTATATACCCATTTCTTTATCTCGTATTCGCTCCACGAGCATTCGGTCGGTCGGCGGAACACAAATTATCCGCTTTTTTTGCACTTATACATGACGTTTGATAGTAGGAGTTAGAGGTGTTCATAGGGAACCCGGCTCGAGCCCAACCCTGTTTGGGCCGAACATGGGACTGACTTTTCGACTCAAAGCCTGAGCCTGAAAGCCTAAAAAAATCAATTAAAAAAATAAAAATATATATTTTAAATTCTAAAAATGAATTAAATATTAATTTTTTATTCCAAAAAAGATTAAAATAATGGATTTAATTCGGAAAATCAAATTTTGGGCCGGGTCGAGCTCGAGCCTACGTTTGAACAGGTCTAGTAGGAGTGCAATCAGTATGAACACAAATAGACTAATCGCTGAGATGCCACCTAACATATGGACATATATCGTTCATCATGTATCATATTCTGTATTTTTCCTTGGAGTCGGAGTCGAACACGGATAGTATCAGATACCCATTTCTCCATCGTGTATATCCAATCTATTTGCACCACGACAGTTGGCAAGGCCGACATGCCTTGAATTGGGCCAGATTCGACGACCAAGTGGCCCAAACTTTGGGCCGCGCATGCGAGCCGGGCTTTCGGCCCAGGTAGAGATGGGCTGCTTAGTGGATTTAGACCGGAAGGGGCGGGCCCGCTGAGAGCCCGTGTTGAAACTCTACCTGAGGCCCTGAGCCGCCCACTTCCAGTGTGGTACTCGCATGCCCACGCGCGGTTTCATCTCTCGTCGTGCCGCCCGAGAAGGTTTGCGCCGCATGGCGGCCGCGTTGCGAGCGCGCCCGCGCGCCAGCCCTCAGCGGCGTCGCGAGATGGACGAGAGATGAGACCGCGCGTTGGCGTGCGAGTGTCCTTCGAGGTTCCGTCCATCTGCACCGCGCCGCCCGCCCTGTTCGCCGACTCCGTCCGCCGTGAGGTAATTTTGGTTTGGGATTTCCTCTAAAGTTCTTCCTATTCGACCAGTTGCTATGTTTTCTTTATTTTACTTCCTAAATAAGAACGCTGACGTTTTTTTAAACAAAACAAGAACGCTGAGGAGAGCAACGTCAAATTTAGAGGCAGTGCGAAGTTTGCGGTGGTTAAAGGAAATTTTATGGTTAAAAATTGACAGTTGAAGTGTGGAACCACTAATATCCAATCACCTATTGTCCAGTTGTGATGCAGTACAAACCAAAAATTCCCAAAACTTCATCAGTTCAGGTGGCTATACTGGTAAACAAACCTTCATTTCATTGTATAATACGTACTTTCACAGCATCGACAAATAGTTTCTTGTTTGAACAATACCGGAAAGTATTTTATTCCAGTAATCAGTATTCAGTACTACAGTACTATGACGCCCCGTGTCATTACCCCAGGGGTAATAACACTTAGGCACACGGATTACTATTCGTTTGCTCAGTAGAACACTGCTCCAACGAATAGTAAGCCTTCACCAGAGTTACGCAGCAGAACAATAAGATAGAAACTGTTCTTTATATCAACAGTTAGCCACGCAGGGCTGAGGTCTTAATACAAGTTTTATACAATTACCCAAGGGGGCTTCCCTGCTTCTCTTATCTGCCCTGAAGTACCGGCAGCCTAGTCGACCCACAAGCCAAGATAGCTCCCAACTCACCCCGGGTCCTTTTAGTCAAAGCCTTCTCCTCCAGCTGTTGCTTCTGTACCTGTAAGTCCTTCGTCCCACTCGGGATAGTTCCCGGCCGGACTAGGATCTACAAAGGAGAATACTAACAAGGTTGAGTACACGAATGTACTCAGCAAGCATTAATAGCAAAAGATGCACAGGATGCACTATCTCTACTCTTTATCACAAATTCTAAATCATCTCACTTTAGAAAATAGATCTCGACAGAAATGTGGCAAGTTTTAATACTGAAAAACTCTACTAGTCACTCGGAGAGACGAAAGACCCCGTGGTTCCGTAGACTCCAATCTCGAGACCGCATGAATTCATGATTTGTTTAGCACTGCGCAGGCTTTGTACCACTTTACCCATAGCTATTCTGAACTCTCCGTGAACGGGGTCCACCGCATTGCCTTAGATGCGGGTTCGAGATCGAATCACGAGCGTTTTCAGTTACGTGATTAATTTCTCCACCCATCACCTTCCGCCGGTGCAGATTAAGTCACGCTGCTGACCTCATCATCCACCGAGTTCTGGTGAGGTTGGTTGAGGCAGCTTCTATCCTGCACTCAACACTCCACCTTAGCGCATATAGCGTCTTGGATCCCCCACTTCCGGACTATCCCCCACCGGTCCTGGGTTCCTCCATATCACTCACACACACCTATTACTTACCCGATGTGGAGAGCATAGTCACGTAACAAGGTAGCATTTTCTGCCCGCCGAAACGGGAAAATGGTTGGCACTGAATTACGGCATCTGACCGAGCAAGAGTTGGTTGGTCCTTATATTATAACCATATGTAAAAAGGGGCCCACCTCTTACCTCATCATCATCGTCGCGTTTCCCCAGCCAGGGCCCCCTTTTATCCTCCTAATAAGTCTCATTCTTTCTTAATCATCTTATCTTATCTCAATCATTTTCTTTAGGTTTTGGAAAACCATTTTGATGCAATACATATAATAGTGCAAGATAGGGTATATTTTTAAAGTAACTATATTAATGTTCAAGAGGATCGCTTGCCTTTGTAGTAGTAAACTGGTCTTGCAGATGAGATCGTGAGTGTGTACTCCGGCTGCATGGTTCGTCCTCTGTAGCAATACGGCAACACGAAATAATAATATAAATAACTATATAGTTGATTTGGGTGATAATATGCATACATAAGTTAGTGGCTTCTACAAGTTAGCCCAATTTAATTTAACTAAAACTTTTTCGAGGTCTAAGCGAAGTTAGCACTCCCCAAGGGTCGCCCAACTGTCTACACGCACCAGCTAGTTTAGGGGCAACAGAAGAAAAAGCTACGTAACCTACTCTAACAGCAAACCACAGAACAACAATAATCTACAACTTACTGAGATTAACCTAACCCTAATCTAAAGTTCTAACATAAACCTAATCTTCCCCTAATCTCTCTCTCTCTCTCTCTCTCACTTCCCCCACTCCACTCGGCCGACTCCCCTAACCCTCACCAGCACGCCTCCCTCTCCACTCTTCTCTCCCGATTCCCCTCTTCCCTCTCCCTTCAGCCCAAGGCGCCGCCTCCTCTAAGCTCTCCCCCGTGCCAGCTCCCCGCGCCGCCGCCTCTGCCGGCCCCGGCTCCCAGCTCCTCCTCTCTGCTCCCTCTCTCGGCTCGCCCTACGCCGCCGCCGCCTTCGCTCTCGTCGCCTCCTCCGTCCACCGGTTGGTCTAGCGCCGCCTCCTCTCGGCTCTAGCCCGACCCGACCTCCTCTCGGCCGGCTCAACTCCCAGCACACACACAGCCCACACCCCACTTCGTCCCCCAAATCCTCATCTCTCCCTCTCCATTTCTGGTGCCGCCGCTCCCCCACGGCTTCCCTCCGACCGCCGGCTCCTGGTCTCCTCCTTCTCCTCCGGGTGTACCTGGCCCCACGCCACCGGCTCGCTTTCTCTGGCTCCCCTCCTCGCGCGGCGGCAGCGCGCCGCCATGCTCGATCGCATCTCGGCCGGCCACGGCCGCCGGAGCTCTACTCGGCCCGCGATGCTACCCGGCGCTCTCTACTCCCTTCCTGCTCTCTTCTCTTACCCCTTTGCTTAGATTCAACTTCTGGGCAGAAATTAACTTGTTTATGCTGCGATGATTTCGATTTATGACGATGCTCATGTATGTGGGAAGGGGCACTAATGGAGACTTGATCTTCATGTAGGTATGCATATGCGGCTGAACAATGATGGGGAGGTATGAGGCTCGGTGGTTATGAGGAGAACTAGGATCTACCGAGGTATGCACCCATTTCCCTCTTCATCTTTCTCTCTTCTCAGATCCCTCTCCTTGCTCTGTGATGAGGTGAACTGGGATCTACTTGTTGACGCTACTGTGCGATGATCTAGTTGTGAACGATGTGAATGCGTAGTGCATACTGATGAGGTGTAACTGGGTTTACCTCTGGTTGGGTTCTGGGATTGGGGGAAGAGGGTAGTAGTGCCGGCCCCGTGCTGGTGCTCCCTTCTTCTCCCTTGCGGTGGGTGGCTTGCCAGCGATGTTGGTGAGGATGGTTAGCTTGCTCTAAGGTCTCCTTGCTTGGCCTGAGCTGTGCTCTGAAACATGCTACATGTGTATGTGTAGAGCAACAGAGGTGCACTTGTGTTACCTCCTATGAGTTCTGGGATGGGAGAGGGGGATGGCAGTGCTGGCTTCAAGTTGGGGCTCTCCTTCTCTTCCTTGCTGTGGATGGCTGGTAGGCTGTGATGATGTAGAATCTGAGCTTGGCCTCCTCCCGGTCGCTGATGCCCGCAACGCCGGTGGTTATTGACATATTCGAAGCCGTCGTCGACGCCGTTCTTGTTCTTGCTCCTTTGGTCTTCCTCTACTCCCTTTTGCCCCCCCCTTCTCCAGTTGCTCTCTCTGAGGGTGGTTCTTGGTGATGGCAGTGGTGGGGTGGCTTGTTCTTGGTTGGGATGAACGGGAGCTTGTGTGCTTTGGCTTAGCAAATGATCTTGCTTGGCTTGGTTTTTGGCTTTGGTTTGGGGTGCGGTGGGGCTTGCTTGCTTGAGCTCTTGCTCTTGGTTGAAGAGAAGGAATGGGTGGCTTTGCTTCACTGCTTGGGTGATGCCTTCTTTGAGAAGAAAAGAGATGGGGAGAGTGAGGCTCTGTGGGAAGAAATGAGGAAAGAGAGGCTATGCGTGGGGAATGCATTGTTGGGGAGGGCACTCGGTTGCCCTTATCCATTGCATGTGAAATTCCTTTTACCATTTCTCTTTTACTATGTCCTATCCAATTTGCACTCGCTGAGATATACGGGATAAAAACTGTTGGCCCAAGTGGTGATTTGGCTTTGTGCCCTCTGTGGCGCTGCCCTTGGCTATGACCAAAATGCTGGTGAGGCTTGGCTTGGTTTTTTTGGATTGATCCATGGATAAGTAGGAAGCTCCCATGAGCTTGATTGCTTTCTATTGGGTGGGTTTTCTTGCCTTCTGCTGAGGAGAAAAGAGATGAGAATTGGCTTATGAGATGAACGCTGCAGTTGGAAAGATTCATGTGGGTGTGACTTGACTGGCTTTCCTGGTGCTGGTTTCGATGCACCCGGTGATGCTTTGGCTGAAGGTGGGGTTTAATGGGATGAGTAGTGCGGGTTTATTGAGGCATGCTGCAAATTGTAAATAGTGGGTGCTGGATTTTATTAATACCGAATGAGGAGACCCACGGAAGTGACAGGTACCGGTTGACTTCGGGTGGTCTGGACATCTTGACGATCAAGGACCGACTAACTCCGGTTGGTCTGGATACTTGAGGGTCTAGGGACCGACTGCCCAAGTTGCTCCGGGTATTCTACTGCACTTCGGGGAACTGACGGCAACTTCTTTTAACCTACTCCTAAATACCGCAATCGGTTTTACTAATCACTTCCTTTATTCTATTTGACCACGAGGGGTGGAGGGCTGCGGAAGGGTTCGGTGGCTGGCGATGAATGGACAATGCTCCAAAGAGGGCTTCTGCGACATGAATGCAAGGGTCAGGCTTTGACTAAGCTGGGATTGCGCTGCTTGACATGCATAGAAGAAAATGCCAAGATGCATATGGCGCTGCCTAAACCCATGATGTAATATGCTTGCAAACTAATTGATGTAACATGCTCTTGTAAACAATGCTCTTATAGACTTATTTATCTACTGAGAAGGGAAAATGCAACTTAGTTATGATTTTGATTCTGCTGTTGCACTGGTGAATGCAAATGGTTATTGCACTAAATGAGGAGATTGAATGAATGATGCAATGATGGTTCTATTGGTTATTTATGAAATGCTCGCGAAACGAAATCCAACTAGTCCAACGAGCTAACGACAAATTAATTGCTTAATAACGATCTTAACACTACCGCTAGCTTACTACTAAGCCGAGATTAACTACCGCTAAATACCGATTACTGCTACGCGATTAGGTCCAAAAACGCGGGTCCTCACAAGTACAACTGCCATTTGTAAGTCTACGAAAAGCTTGTTTTTAAAGTTTCGGAAGAGCTTGCCGACAAGTTATTGTGGTTTTCTGTATGGGATCACTGCTACCTAGCAAATTCTGTATTGAGTTGTTGCATTGCATTCTACCTCTACTTCTTTGTTGGCTTATACTGTTAATGCAATGACATATAGTGATACAGAATTAAGTCATCGCTGGTTTTTTTTATCATAGGATATGAATAATGTAGTAAATGTCTAACCATTGCAGATCAAATTATTTAGACGCTACATTTACGCTAGACAATAGATTGTCTGTTTCTTCTTCCATAGCATCGTTTATGGCAGAGCTACCTAAAACTTATTCCATTGACTTGAAACCAGAGCATCAAACTTGAGCAACGGGGTGGAACCCATGCAGAATTGCAGCAGACCATACTTTCTCCATGTCTAGCACTGTCTCTCCGCACTCATGTTCGTTCCATCCCTCCAACGCATGAACAATTCCAGCGATGCGCCATGCGCTCATGACCCTCCTTGGCAGCCAATTCTGAAAAAAAATCAAATCGGTCAATTTGCTTAAATCATGTACCGAAGTTCATGCAGAGTTGCAGTTCACTGTGACCTTATTACCTCGCATGAATGCACGTTCTGCAGTGTTGCAGGTACAGCCATTGCAGGTGTCGTCGAGTAGGTGCAGCAGTCCTTACGTACCATTCTTGGTGGGAACTGTGAGTAAGGGATAAACCGTGTTCCTTTCTGTGCCCTGAATTGTTCAGCAGAATCCAGACCTTCTCCAATTATCCACACCTGCAAAATTTGAGGCCAACCAGTGATGCCATTTGTTGGTTAGCCATTACGCTCTCTTATAGGGTGTCACCTATTCATTTCTTAAGAGAATGGAAGAAATTCAGAAGTTGCCCCCCCCCCCCCCTCTTACCTTCGCAATGCTGGTTTTTGATAATAAAAGATTGTCAGCTGTATCTTCTGGTATGTTGGGCTTAAGGGAATAATAATCTTGCTTGTTTATCATTATGACCTGCACAAGATGAGTTGCTTGTTGCATTTTAGTAAAAAATATATTTCTGCGTGTGATTAAAGTGGAGCAGATGTGGGTATTTAATTCTTACCTTGACATTTTTCTTGCACAATGCTGCAGCAACAGCACGAGCCACCTTTGAAATATTTCCTGCAAGGATAACTTGATCTGTGCCTTCAGGAATACTATTGACAACCACTGCAGCAGCTAAGCTGGTGCCATCCACAAGCCTTACCCCCAACTTCGGGTATTTACGCAGATAAAGTTCTCCACTTCCATTGAGGCTATGTGCCTGATGTTAAACATATGGTTGTCAATTACTTTCTGTTATGCAAGAGACAAGAGGGCATACATTTAAGTAATTCCGCATTTTCTAATGATATGAAATATATAAGTTATTAGAACCATTGGAATAACTGTCCATGGCCACCTTGCCAGAAAATTTTCCATTTTCCTGCTTTTCACCTACATGACAACCTTTTCCTTCTACAGAAGTTAATCATAGATTACTAAATCTTTTTTTTGGTGACGTCAATTTGGCAGTATGTATGGGCATAGCTACCATTTGGAGAACAGAAGATTACTTCAAATAACTAACGAAAAGGCATACCTGATTCAGGAGTCCAAGGCTGACAACTTTAGCTCCTTTTTTGTCAGCGTCAGATATCGCCTTTTCAATCAGGTTATTAATTTCTTCATTGTCCCTATTCAATCCATACTGCAGAAAGGAAAAAGGTTAGTAATTTACTTTGTACTATACTAGCTCTTGTGAATTGAACATGATTCGTACATGGAAACTGTATCTTGGTATCGCCCATGACTGCATCCTGAGTTTCTTCATGACATTCCTCTCAACAGTGAACGAAGAACCATACACCCATGTCAGCACCATGGAGAACCATGACACAGGCCACATGATACGCAGGCACCACTTGGAAGTGTACGGCTTGGAGGCGTATTCAGCAAACCCAGGCCTTATATGATAGATGGACTGCAAGCTGGTGAGATGGGTAAGGTGAACTACATCTACTTCTTTCTCTTTGTCCTTGAGTGAGTTCTCATACAGCGTGTCCGATGACTTGTCCATGGTGTTGTATATGTAGTCATAGAATGGCATGAAAAGAGAGTAGTTTGTCCGGAACCGAGTGTGGTGAAGAGAATGAAACCTAATTAACATGCAAAAGTTCAGATTACACACTAGGAACAACAACAGACAGAATCATGAAAACACACACACTAAATTTTACAGAGTGAAATCTAGAAAAAACTGAACCTTGTCTGCCATGGTTAGAGTAGGATATTACCAAAAGGAGAGACGAGTTCTATGAAGAAATATACGGAACACTTACGATGGTGTATACATTAGATACTTGAGAGGGGGCATCCTTTTGAATAGCCAATTGGGCACCAACTCGAAGTTGCAGTGGCCCATGTTGTTCATGAAGTCAATGTAGATCAAGTAGATCTCGAACGCGATTATGGAAGCAGTTCCAGTCAAGGCGCAGGTGATCATTGGGATCGAGAACAACAGTTCATAGGCCACGAGCTCAGCAAATGGATGGATGACGGCTGCACAAACATAACAGGATCATCATCACCATAAGTTTAAGGTGACCATTTGATGGACCTAACATGGCCGCTGTTAATGCGATTGTTTGCGAGGTAAACAACAAACTCGCATGCTAAAAGTTGTCTTAAACTATTGCTGTCCTTCTGCTTGCTAAGGTCAGGGAAGTGTATATCTTGCCATCTTACAGAAAGAATGGTCAAGAAGTAATAGTATGTGCTTACGCGTTCAGTTGATCTATATGTTTCACAATGGGAATTAATTGCCATGTGCATTGCCTAACCCGCTGCTTCCATGCTGCAGACATTTCTTTCTGTTTTTTGCAGCATATCTTTCTGTTTTCTTTGAAGTGTAGCATGTTGTGAGTTATGACCATGATAAAAAAAAAGCAGGTCATCTGTATTCTTAAACTATTTAAAGATCAATCCAAATATTTTTACCGCTTATGAAAACCAAACAGCAGCCAGGAAAAAAATTATACAGATGAGCTCTATTGTGAGTTCTTCATTCATATGGTCTCATAGCTATGACATGGTTCATGCTTCTTTTTGGGGGGGTGTGTGTGTGTGGGGGGCATAACTATCATAACATACAGTTTACCAAACTACAGTAACAGTTCTGAACTTACCCACATCTTTGCCTTACGTATAGCACTCTTTTTTATACCCTTTGAGAAGTTTATGATTCACTGATTTTAATTTATTTTTATTAATAACCCCTCATCAAACATTTTCCCTAAATCTGACTCCACCGTGGCATGACTAGACAAAACTATCACACCAGCCATCATAGAGTGGCCAAATCTTACCACGCCACAATCACTGACGTTGTTGTGTTGTTTGGCCACACTAGTGACAGTGCCATTGCTAAATTAGTCATTTTTTTGGCTTGAGGTTAGACTTAAACGTGGCAGATGTGAATATTGGGGACACCCATGTTGGTTGTTGTTGTTGAGGTCACGATCGAGTTCAAGTTCCCACTCCTTGATACGAAAGATTCATGGTTCCTCTATGTATTTAAAAAAACTTACATGTGAATATTACTCTCCCCTTACGGTTTTCAGGATAGAAATTTAAACGTTTGGTCATTAATTTTGATATTAATCATATACAATAATATAATATTTTTTGTTAGGAATATAGTACACGAGTACGTAATTACGTATTAAAAAGAGTAATATTACGAAAACATTTTTAACACAACACACAACAAATCTAGTGATATAAAATAGCTGTTTCTTGTGGCCAAATGATTGATCTAGATGTAGTTGTACTTTGTTGTAAAAAATATATATTAGAAGTCGATCGAATCTGGAAAAAGAACTTTGATCAAGCATTGTAGAACAAACAGGAGGGTGTACTGATTTTGCCGCTACGTATCGTATGCGATAGCGTTGGCTTCTCTGTTTGCCCATAGAGGAGGCACGCAGCAGCGGATCAGCTTCCCTTTCGTGTCCAGTACATAATGGTCCCAGAATTCATTGTCCTTTGTCGTCCCTATTCCCTAATTCGCTACCAGGTCACTGTCAACTATCAAGTTTTAAGTCTCAATCTCAAAGCCTTAACTAACATGGATCGATCAACGATATGTGATCACGACAGGTCACCGGCCAGTGTCGCTCGTGCTTTTTTTAAAGAAACAGGCACGACAGTGGAAAGGCAGTCGGTTGATGCACATATTAGGACTTTAATTACCAACAGATAAGAGGTACACGTGCGGTGTGCCTACATAATTTTTTTTTGACATAATCTACGTAACTTTTTAGTTCAAAGTATAGTAACCATAAGTATAGTAACCATAGGATAGCTCAACGCTTATTATATATGGCCAGTGACAGCATGAGAGGGGGCTTACGTACATGTGATGGGCTCGGTGACGATGGAGGCGTGGTGGTGGGAGTGGTAGCGCGTGTAGAGGAAGTGGTGGTGCAGCGCGCGGTGGAGCCAGTAGTAGAGGTACTCGACGGGGCCGGCGTGCAGCAGCGCCAGCAGGACCGCGCCGTCCGTCCTCCAGAGCGGCAGGTGCTGGGCGCCCGGCAGGTACAGCGCGCCGAGGTAGAGCAGGATGGCGCTCAGGATGATCTGGTCGTCCCTGCATTGCGTACGCGCGCGCGCACGTACGGTTTCATGTCATGTGGTTAACGTATGGCGGCCGCGGCGGGTTATCATGTCGACTGGGAACCGGACGTACGTACGTACCAGTTCCTTTCGCGGTCGACCTGGTTGAACTCGATGCCGCGGTCGACGATCTGGCGCCTGCCGCGCGCGTTCTGGAGGCGGGAGACGGTGATCCAGGCCTGGTTGTGGAGCATCCGGAGCAGCATCGACGGGAGGATGGCGATGTAGCCCAGGTCGGCCTCCCGCCAGCCCTTGGTCGCCACAAGGTAGCCGCCGTGCAGCATCCATGGCGCCACCACGATGTACTGAGTAAGTGCGTATGCATCCACACATCATGACTTCGTCGTCAAGTTCACAAGCATACATACATATATAACAAAGCTTCCATGTATGAAGCATGCATATGGAAAGGTTCTACAATTGCACTGGAAGTGCATGCATGCATGGAAGCTATATGCTATGCTGCTAATTAATGTTACTGAATCGCATAGTGTCAGTGCAGCACAGCACCGCAAAAAGCTAAATCCTGTCCATGCATGATGCAAGCATGATACACACCAGTGAACAATCAACTGCGACAAGAGTGCTGGAATCTGACACAAATAAGGGCTTGTCTATACAAAATTTGACTGTTTTTTTAGCTCAAAATAGTCAAATTTTAGTTTATTTATAACTTTATTATACATAAATTATAGTAATTTATTTATATATTTTTGTTCTCAATCACGGTAAATATTATCGAAAGTCTTAATAACTCATATTTCCATCACATGATTCAAAATCTAACATATACTTTGAGATATTGAGCAAAATCAAAGATAAAAACAAAGACAAAAAAAAAATCTATACCAACAAAATACGGCAACGTGGTGAAGCCGTTATATTCTGGAAAAAAATCATAATAAATTCGGACACAATACATCATATGAGAAGAAGTGCAAATCTCAAAGCATATCAAACGAATGAAAATTCGACTATTTTGACAAAAGAAAATAGTCGAATGTTGTTTAGCAAATCTCTAATTAATACATGTACGCATCCATCTAAAAGTTGTTTGCTGAAGCTGCCGGGGTGTGAAGGAGTTTTTTTTATTTTTTAATCTATTTTTAAAAATATTTTAAAGATAATCTTTCCCTAACTTTATTTCTAATTCCGACCCCTTTGATTACGCTATGACCCGTTGCGTGATTAAATTGTGTGTTGTCACACCACTGATCGTGGCATGGCCAAACCTGCCAAGATAGTCCTTCGAGCCAACACGTGTCCGTTTCTGGGCTAAGTCCTGTTACGCCAAGAGGAGTAGCGTGATAGCACTCGTTTACCACGCTGAAGTCCGTAGTGTGACAACATGCTTTTACCACGTCACGCGTTGTGGCGTGGCCAAAGGGGTCAGGATTGGAATTAAAGTTAGAGATGTTATCTTTAAAATATTTTTAAAAATAGATTAAATAATAAAAAAGTTTGGTGTAAAGTGTAGCAGGAGGATGATGCAAATTAATTCAGGTACGTACCTTGAAGTTGCCAAGCCTCTTCCATGGCCACTCGCTGAAGAGGCCGGGGTTTGTAGCCATTGCAAGCTGCTACTCCTGATTCCTGAGCACAGATGCGTGAGCTAGCGCCAGCTTTTGCTCAGGCATGCAACGAACATACCTCCGGACCCGCTCAATTTATAGACGCGCGCGTGTGTGCATGTGCACCCTAGATCTTTGATTGTCTCCCCCCACCCCCCACCCCCCACCAAAAAAAAACGGATGTCTCATTCCTGATGAATTGTGTGGAAACATAGGTGCAGATCACCTAGAGTTGGCACCTAACTCTACAAAATTAAATCACCTAGAGTTGGCACCTAACTCTACAAAGTTAATTTTTCCAAAGCTAGACAATGTACTACCTCCGTTCTTTTTTTACTTCACGTCCTAAAATCCGTCCCACCAAACTTTCTAATGCGTGACCGTCAATTAGTTCAAAACTATTTAAATTGGTTATGCGAAAATTATATCATTAAATTTATTGTTAAAATACTTTGATAGTATTGTAATTTTATTAGTATATCTTAATGTAAAGTTATAAAAAGTAAAGGTCAAAGTTGCATCTCGAATACAGTAAAAATAAAAAATGTGAAGAAAAAAGGAATTGAGGGAGTATTATTCCCATGGTGCAGGTTATGCCATATCAACCTATCGACTTAATTACATCACCTTATGAATATCGAAGGAACATAATTTATCCATCTGTTCTTCTCTAATCTTTTTAGAATGTGTGCAGTCTACCATTTAAAATTTTGGCCACAAGTGTACATAAAAGTATTTTTATTTGTCACGTAATTTCTTTTAAGGAAACGGCAAGAATGCCATTATTACATTAAAGGAGAAGTAAACCAAATACAAATGGCCAAAACCTTCATGATGACCGCTTTCCCAGCAAAGCCGGTTAAGAAGGTGTAGGGAAAAAGCCGATGAAACAGGAGGACAGAAAGGAAAGAGAAAGAGAAAAGAAAAAGAGGGAACGCCGAGGGCAATGTTGATGCCTTTGACGCTCTATTAGGTGAAAAGGCTGAAGAATTGAATGAGCAGTACTGAGGTAGATAGCAATTGCCGGCGTCTTGCCGCCTCCCCTTTCCCCATGCGTGGCGGGGGTGCTGTTTTATTTTTCCCATCCTTGCCGGGGTCAGATGCCGCCTTTGTTCCAAACTATTGCTGCCCCAGGAGTTCTTGATGTGCAAGCGCATGCAAGAGGCTACTTTCCCTGAAACCTTCTGAACATTTTCGCTCTGGGCCCTATTTTCCAGTTGTGACATGATCCAGGGAGTATGCTCTGGTGGCCAAAAATCCGCCCCCCCCCCCCCTCCTTGGTATAGAAACAGAAGCAGGATCCTCTTCTTCCCTTAGTTGTTATGTAGTACATCTGTCTGATTACTGTCAGATTGGCCGAGAGGTTGTTGTGATCTTCGTTGTCGGTTCCAATCTTGCCTATGCCAATGGGGTTAGCGAAATATAGTCCAAGTAGTCATCCTGTATATGAAAATATTGTCCAGTTCAATAAGAATATCCTTTAGCCCACTGGAGTTTTCCATCTTTGCAGCAGACAAGAGCAATGTGCAGGCCGCCTAGAGCCAGAACAAAATCAAAACAGAGGGTTATCCTCATTGTTGTTCGTTGGTCTGGGGGGTTTAATCCATGGTGTGAATGTAATCCCCAGTAAGCCTGGAGTTTGGTCGCCCTGCTTGTCTTCCACGCACTGACTTCTTCTTTGATGATCATCATCGTACTTGTTGCAACATTTGCGCTGGTGCTGGAAAATCCATCTACTCCTTCCCTACCATATCTGCCAGAGGATGAGAATGATCAATGAGGCTTGGCCCTGTTTGCAATTTGCCTCTCCGGAACGAAACCTATCGACCCACCAGTCGCCAATGTTCGGCCGAGCTTCCCACTGCGTGGGATTTAGATTGCTATGTTGCGTCCAGATTGCCGCTAGATCCCAGATTTGTTTGTCGTAGATACACTCGACAAATAGATGCATAGTTGTTTCAAGAGTATTTGTACATAGAGGACACCAATAATCATTTTACATATGACTATGAGCTAAGATGTCCACCGTCAGGACCTGTTGTTGAATGAGTAACCATGTAAATATTTTGCATTTTTGCAATGCCCATATGTTACATATGAGGCGCTGAAATGGTCTCTCCACCGACCCTAGAAATTGTGTCTTGTGTGCCGACTTGGCTAAGTAGGTGCCAGTGGGTGTCCATCTCCAAGCTATGTCGTCGGGCATATCTTGGGATAACGTGATCTGACGAAGCAAATTGAATATTTTGACATAGTCCTCCAACAAGTGCACATCTATTTTTCTCCTAAGATCAGCTATCCATTTCTCTTCCTGCATAGCTTCTTGTACCGTTCGATTTTCCCCTGCAGCTATCCGGTATAGCCTCGGGGCCAGTTCTCTTAGTGACATCGCGTCGAGCCAATTATCTTTCCAGAAATTCGCGTTGTCTCCTTTTCCAGTCTTATTGTCGTAGATGCTCGGAACAGTGCATAATCGATCTCAGTTATCGGAACAGTGCATATATTCTTTTCTAACATTTAAGTATAAAAAAATACGCATTCCGTATACGGCTGTAGGTTCCGCTGCCCTTTCTTCACGGTTGTAGGTTGTTTTTAACTATTTATGTCTCACGTACAGGCGCGAGCTGGCCTCTACTGAGTTTTACAACCTTGCCCCGTCCTTGGATGAAAAAGTTCCGTGTCCGTGTCCGGGTGCAGGTGGTGGTGGTGCATGCATGTGGGAAGCGTAGGTTCCGCCGCCGTTTCGCCGAGCGCTCACCGAGCCGGAGAGGAGTGCGGAGCGGACGGATGCCGTACAGAGGTCAGGTAGGTGGCAGGGCTGAACGCGCATCGGCCTTGAGCTTGCTGCCACGCGCACGGCGGTGTCGCGACCATAAAGTGGCCGCGCGGCGCTGAGGTCCGTGCCGTGGTGTCTGTGGCGCGCGGGGCACAAGATATGTTCGAGTTCGAGGGCGCATGGCGATGCCTGCGGCCACGTTGCACCGGGAGGTGGCAGCGTTTTCAGCCGTGCATTGGAGCCAATGCCAGTCGGCCACCCATCGGTGCTTGGCGGAGTGCATTGAAGCTTCGGTGAAACCCACACCCACCAGGTGAATTTAAGGGTCTACTGCTGAAAACGAGTGGCTGCTATAGGACAAGGATATGGACATATTTTTTTGGGGGAAAATGTCCTGCTGGTTTTTTTTTTAATCTGGGAGCATCATGAACAAAAGTTACTATCTTTTTTCTAACTTTTTAGTATAGAAAGGGAAGTTTTTTTTATAAAAAAAAACGTATAGAAAGATAAGTTACTTATGAGCCAAAGCTACCAAGCAAACGACCAGTCCATTTCTTTTTATGTTTTAGAATCCGTCCCGTCAAATTTCTAAAATTTAATAATTAATATGTTAAAAGCTACCTAGATGGCTATGCATGTATAAACTATATCACTGAATTTGTCATTAAAAGTATTTTATAGTATTTTTATTTTATTAATTTATACTAATATAAAAATAAATAATCAAAGTTATATTTTGGTGGCCGTGAGAAGTCAACAACCTTAAATAAAAAAATTAAGAACGAAAGGAGTAGCTAAATTAAACACCTTAATTTCTTAACTAGTATATATGTGCTACTTTACGAAATCAAATGAAAAAATGTCAAATAACATACATGCTATTAGTGGAAAAGCACCAGACAGATGTCATGCCGATTAGACTATGAACCAGTCTAGTGAAAGCCTTAAAGGGACAGCATAAAACACCAGGACAAGTTACATCCGGAAACTGGCCGTCAATCGATCGCTACCTCAAAATTTGGGCAGAAAGCAGGTGGCAGATTTCGGACATGAATGACTCAATGTCATGGAAATTGTGCGAGAGCCGTGAGGCTTTCCTCGTCTGATTCCGCCTGATATCACGTGAATCTCTCTCAATCACATTTTCTTCCTGCGAGAGTGCGAACCATCCTCATCTACTACTGCCCGGATCCGCATTGTATCCGGTATTGTAGAGAAATACTGTATGCATATACAGTGATGCAAGCCTCGAACGGTGAATGCTTCATGGTACTGTAGCAGCTAATTGTAGCACAGTACTTGACTTTACTGTAGAACAGTTGTACTGTAGCACAAACATTGTAGCGCTTATCTGAACCATTGAATTTCGATCGGACGGTTGACAGGTGTTCTTAATGCAGAGAACTGTTTATCCTCTGCGTTCAAGTCAATGCCAATCTGCGCTGCTTGGCGGAGTGCATTGAAGGTTCGGTAAAATCCACGGCCACCGGGTGAATTTAAGAGCCTACTTGCAGGCTAGGACTACAGGAGGCTTGTGATTTTTCTTTAACCTAGTGAAAATGAGTGGGAATTTTTTTAAAAAAATAATCTATATTTTATTATAAATTACAAATTTATTCTTGCCTTTTTTTATTACAGGAATATACGCCAGTCGCCCAACGGTTGGGCGACAGGACCCAGTCGCCCAACCGTTAAGCGCTCCATAATTGCGGTCGCCCAACCGTTGGGCAATGAATGCAGTCGCCCAACGGTTGGGCGACAGGTGCCTCCAGTCGCCGAACCGTTGGGCGACTGGAGGGCTTTATATAGCCCGCGCGTGCCCCCGTGACCCTGCGCTTGCTTCGCGGGAACAGGAACAGAAGAGAGAAAGAGGAAGGAAGAAAGAAGAGAGAAAGAGGGAAAGAGGGAGGAAGAAAGAAGAGAGAAAGAGGGAGAAAGAGGGAGTGAGAAGAAGACTTCTTTTGTGAGGTAAGTATTTTGATTTTGTAATGTATATTTTGTAGTAAGTAATTAGTCTATGTAGTTTGATTAATAGTATCTGTAAGAGATTTTAGGTAGAGAAAAAATTAGGATTTTAGGTAGAGGAAAAAATTAGAAAACGAAAACATAGTTAATTTGTATATAAGTAATAGCGATCGATAGAAAAATAGTTGATGTAGTTAAAAATAGAAATATAAGTAACATCTCAGAGGAAATTAGAGTTAGAGGAAAAATTAGAAAATCGAAATGTTATTCATTTTACGTAAGTAGCAATGATAGAAAAGCGTAGTTAGAGACAAAACCGTAGTAGCGATCGATAGAAAAATAATTGATGTTTATGAGAAATATTGAAGTTGTCTTGGTGCACGTGTGACCGACGACTATCATTGCACAAATAATGCGTGACCGAATGCATGGAGACGATGAATTAGGTGTATGAACAAATTAGTAGACGTAAATCAGTATGAACAAATATTTCCGGAACGCCACTTGTAGCATTTCGGATTGCAAGGTAGCGTCAGAATTAGATGATGACTTCTATGGAATATTGAATCCATTTTTATGTTGAATCCAAATATACACTGCACGTTCATTGTGGCCTCTGCCTTAGGGAATGAACGGGGTCTTCATCATGATGTAGTGTAGTTGTCATCGATAGACGAAGAGCCTGGCAAATATAAAATACAATGTAGCAGTGCTTGCATGTTGTGCGTTGCGATTTGACTAGTTGCGATATTAAAAATATTTGCAGACATATGCAGTAAGTCATGCCTGTACCCACTACACTGAAAGTGCATTACAGTGTTGGCACCGTTCGTGAAGGTCCGTGCGGTGTTGACCTGAGTAGTTTTTCTCAAACCACTCTGGTACACCCAGACGGCGAGAATGCACAAATTGCAGATGTGATGTACTGGCTCACCCATAGCTTCTCCCTGGACCCTGAGGTGTGCAGCGTCTTCATACAAGGGCTTTGGAGCCGGTCTCCCACGGACATCAGATGGGAGTTGAGAACACTGATGCGCACCGCTGTGTGGAAGGGCTTTATAGAAGGCTGTAGGCGGCGTGGATATGAGTGTGTAGTGCTTGTTCAACCATACCAAAAAGAAGCTGTGCAGGGACCCGTCGGCGGATATCATCCTGGTGGTGGGAGCAGCTCGGGTGCTCAGCATGTTGGTGAAGAAGAGGAGGTGGAGGGCGGCGCTTGGGAGGGTTCGAAGGATGTCGCTTGTGATGACCCCGACGCGGTACATACAGAAGAGGAAGATCGGTCACCGCATGGTGAGCCTACAGGACAGGCTAATGAAGGAGAGCACATGGAGTACATATTGCGTCAAATGGATAGCGATGACCGGATGGCCTTGGCTGAAGAGGAAGCTCTACAGGAGGACGACGATGATAGTTCCGATGAGGACGGAGCTCCCATCCCCCAGGAATGGAATAGATTTGAGGTTGAGGGTGTAACTACGCATGACGAGCACGAATCACCGTGGGAGTACCATGCTAATGAGGTTCGGTTGCACTCAATGTTTGCTGATAAGACATCCTTGCAGGATGCCATTAAGTTGTGGGCTATGTCCATGCAGCGAACGTTTCGGGTCATCAAATCTAGCCAGGAGCAGTACACTGTGAAGTGCGAGCAATCCAGTTGTCCTTGGCGAGTGCACGCACATAGACCAAAGTACGAGACTCACTGGATTGTTTCGAAGGTAGAGGCGCACTCCTGCATGCTCAACACCGTTTTGTCGAGACATCGTAACCTAACGTCGACCTTCGTAGCCAATTTGATGTATGGAGAGATAGTAGAGAAGAGGGATGTGGAGGCCAAGCACATTATGGTGGCTATCGAGAAGAAATTCAAGTACAAGATCAGCTACGCAAAGGTGTGGCGTGCGAAGCAAAAGGCTTTGCAAAGACGGTTTGGATCTTTTGAGGCGGCGTACGACAACCTTCCTCGTATGCTGGGGGTGCTGCAGGAGAGAAAACCGAACGATACATCATCGCCGTGAAGGACATGCCATCTAAAAAACCGCGAGGTTTTTTAATCATGCAAAGGGCCTTCTTAGCCTTCGGTCCCTGCATTGAGGCTTTTAGGCATATGCTGCCCGTGCTATCAGTTGACGGAACCTTTTTGACTGGGAAATACAAGGGGCAAATCCTAACAGCCATAGGTGTTGACGGGAATAATCAAATTCTGCCATTGGCCATCGCATTTGTCGAAGGTGAGAATTACGACAGCTGGTTGTGGTTCCTTCGACATCTAAGGGTGGGAGTTGTTGGAGCTTGTCCTGGTGTGTGCGTGATCCATGATCGCCATGCCGGGATGCTTAAGGCTATAAGAAAACTTCAAGAAGACCCCGACGAGCCGTTTCCTTGGTCGGATATGAGGAGTAGATGGTGCATTCGGCATTTAGGGGCGAACTTCTTTGAGAAGTTCCTGAAGCAACCGCTGGTGAAGCTATTCAAGAGGCTGGCTATGCAGAACCAACAGCGAAAATTTGACGCCTTATGGATGCTACTAGATGAACACAGTACGAAACACGTGGACGGGAGGAACCACGGACTGTAGTGCGTACTGCTTTGGAGCGAGGCGGAGGACCTTGGGAACATCGAGTGCTTCGACCGGATCGAGGCCGTGACATTGGAGAAGTGGTCATTGCCGCACGACACCGACGGGCGAGGTATGGCATAATGACGACTAACCTTGCGGAGGTGTACAAGCCGGGTTCTTAGGGGCCTCCGTTCTCCCTCGCCGCCATCGCCGAAGGTGTTCTCGCACAACACAATCGGGTATTTCAGGGAGAGACATTCAAATACCGCACTTCATGCCACCAACCCTCAAACACCATACTGCTCGAAGATTACAGCCTACATACAAGCGAAGATAGCGAATGGCCAGTCGCACACGGTGCACGTGATGGGCAATACGAGCATCGCTTCGATGTGTCCTCCGGATAGAGCCGATTTGGGACGGCTCGTTCTCTTGTCACGTAGGAGGTACGGCTTGGAGATCATGCGAACGAACCTAACTGTACATGCAACAAACCGAGGCTATTACACAAGCCATGCTCCCATGTCCTCGCCGCATGCGTGATTGTGCGCATGGACCCGTCGAACTTTGTGTCCGAGTACTTCTTGAAGGACAGGGTGGTGCGGGCTTGGGACCGCGAGCTTAGGGGCTTCAGGGTTGTGGGTAACTTCGCCACCTTGGACATTGCAAACAGGATCTGGATTCCGGATATTGACATGCTGAAGGGTGGGAAGGGTCGTCGGCAGAGTCGGTGTATTACCAATGATATGGACGAAGCACAAGCCGGGGCGTTGGGTCAACGCTGCGGGCTATGCGCCGGAGGCCACACACGAGGCGATGCAAGGCACCACCGAGGAGTAGGCTCGCCATGGCTTGCGCACCACTTCTGCAGCATGTGCAAAGTGGGACCGTGTACGTTGTATTATTTATGTAATCGTTTCGGCACTATGTACTTTATATTGTTTACGTAACTGTTCTGCTACATTATAACTTATATTGTCATGTGTCCTATGTATTGTTTGCGTAAATGTCGTTCCACTCTCTAATTTTGAAAGTATTGTTAGTTTGCTTACATTCGATGTTATATTTGCACGTATTTCGTACCTTCAATTTGTTTTGCAGGTATGGCTCACGGATCGGACTGGAGTTTCGGTCTCTTGGATGAGCGCATCGACCGACTACATCGCGCGTCGCGTCGTGTCCTTCATCCCGCGGGTGCGGCTGACGTGACTGTGTTGGGGGTGATCCGCACGCGGACACCTCGGGTGGCCTGGAGGCTAGACCCACGCTGGACAGCCAGGTTAGCATTCATTGGCACTATCTTCTCGCCACACGCACATCTCGTACTAACCTTTTGTTGCTATTTAGGCTCAGCGCTGCCGGTATACTACCACTTGCCCGGATGGTGCAGGCCACGGACGAGGACGAGCCGGCAGCACCCGCGGGCGACGACGACGGAGACGTCCATGCCGGCCCAGAGCGGTCCCGACGCTTCCCATTCGACCGGTCCTTGCTGACAGCTCTTGTGGACCGGTGGCGGCCGGAGACGCACACGTTCCATCTCCCGTTCGGGGAGATGGCCCCTACTCTACAGGACGTCTCCATGCTTCTTGGCCTCCCTATCGCGGGAGGTGCTGCTTTCCCACAGGAGCCTCCGGAGAACTGGCGTGCGGACCTTCTGGCCAGGTTTCAGGGAGTCCTTCCGCCTGCGGCCGCGGCCCGGTACTACATCTTCCCGGAGACACAGAGGCACGGCCCGTCCTTGCGGTGGTCATGCTCAAATCCGACTGGCAGCAAGGATCGTAGGAAAAAGGACCGTCACTAGGAAGCTCCTTCCAGTGGGCAGGACCACATGCAGAGAGGAGAGACTTCGACCAGGAGGCTTTCCGTGTCCCGACCAGTAGCCAAATTGGAGTAGAACAGAATGTTGAAATAAAATAACAGTCTTCAAATTCAAGAAAGAACGAAAACCAAGTAAATTGTTTGGATTGGTACTCCTTATACTCGTATGTTTCTTTAAGAAAAGAATATTTGGTCATGCGTGCGCATCATTAAAGCAATGATTACGACTAAAACCAGTGTGGTCGGTGACATTTAAGTCAGCAAGCATGAGTAGTTGAGATCCCTTTTAAAAGGAATATCGGAGAGAATGAGTGTCTTCTCCGACCAACCAGCAACAAGAATGGCATATGACCAGATGCAACGAATAATAAGTATAAACAACCATACTTATCGTTTTGAAAAAGGAAATGCATCTTTATTGAAAAATGAATGGAAATGAAATTAAACATAAAACTTACGCAATTGATCAATATTCCAAGAGTTAGACAAAACTTGCCCATCTGCCATAGCTAATCGTACCGATCCTGGTCGGGTAACTTCGACCACAGTGTGTGGACCTTCCCACTTAGGTGAAAGTTTGTTGTGACCCGCTTGGTTCTGAATTTTTCTAAGAATCAAATCACCTACTGCTAGGCTGCGAGGTTGCACCTTACGACTGTGGTACCGACGCAAAGCTTGATTTCGTCGTTCTTCAAGGAAATTGATGTCGTCAAGTCGTCGTTCACATTGATTACTTTCGAAAAAGCAATCAGTTCGAGCAGAACCAATTTTAAGTTCTGGAGGAAGCATGGCTTCAGCTCCGTAAACCATAAAGAATGGTGTTTCACCGGTCGCACGACTAGTTGTGGTACGAACGGCCCATAATACAGAAGGAAGTTCTTGAACCCAAGCCCCTGACCGTTGAAGTAACTGGTCGAACACTCATCGTTTGATTCCTTGCATTATGATACCATTGGCTCGCTCAACTACTCCATTGCTCTGTAGATGAGCAACAGAAGCGAAATGTATCTTGATACCTAGGTCTTCACAGAATTCCTGAAAATTGCTGCTCGAGAACTAGGCACCGTTATCGGTAATTATACGACTGGGTACACCAAACCGTGTAATCACACTTTTTGTTAGGAACCTTTTGGCGGCTTCAGTTGTAATGTTTACAACCGGCTCGGCTTCGATCCATTTAGTGAACGTGTCAATCATGACGAAAAGGAACTCAAAGCCCCCGGGTGCTCTTGAGAAAGGTCCCAGAATGTCTAGTCCCCAGGTTGCAAAAGGCCAAGAAAGAGGAATTGTTTGCAAAACTTGAGACGGCTGATGTACTTGTCGGCTATAAAACTGACATTGTACGCACTTCGTCACGAGCTCTTTTGCATCATGAAGGGCGGTTGGCCAGTAGTATCCTTGCCTAAAGGCTTTACCAACCAAAGTTCTGTAGGAATGATGAGCTCCACAGACTCCTCCATGAATTTCGGCTAACAATTTAATGCCATCCGAGCGAGATATACATCTCATCAACACTCCGTGAGATCCTCGTTTGTACAAGGTACGTTCAATTAGAGTGTATGATTTGACTTTTCGTGCTATACGATCAGTCTCTACATCATCTTCTGGAATTAGGTCATGTCAAGATAATTGTAGATCGATGTCATCCAATCTCTACCATGATCGTGATGACGCCAACCATCATCGACACGTGGAGCATCCATGTTTGCGTAATCAAGGTGTGCAACCTCCTTGCGAACATCTATGTCCTCGGAAGGCTCGACTATCGAGGGTGAATTGAGTTTCTCGAGAAAACTCCAGTGGGACGGATGTCCTTGTGGAAGCCATCCGCCAACTAGTATACCGAAAGTTTTCCTTTCTAGGAATGTATTGATCCAAAACCGAAGAAATGTTTTTGAGTTTCCATACTCGCGGATATGATGACATCTTGGTACTAGAGCATTGATACTCTTTCCCTACTTGATTCGCTACTAGTTGAGAATCGCCTTTCACTAGCAATCGCGAATCCCGAGCTAACGAGCCGTCAAGTCCCGCAATAAGCCTTCGTATTCTACCGCATTGTTAGAAGCAGAAAGTTTAATGAATAGCGACTTTATTTGTTCGCCAAGAGGGGAAATCAAGACGACCCCACCCGAGCCGTGCAACATCAAGGAACCGTCAAGTACATTGTCCACTCATCGTGGTGCTCGTACTCGCCCTTGGGTGGTTCGTGGTTTGTCCATTCGGCAATGAATTCTGCTATTGCCTGGGACTTGATTGCTGTTCGTGGGACAAAATGGAGATCGAACGCCCCAAGCTCAACCACCTATTTTGCTATTCGTCCTCATGACTCCCTGTTTCCTAGGACTTGACCAAGGGGATATCCCGTAGGTACGACCACTTTGTGGGCCTGAAAATAATACTTTAGTTTCCTTGAAGCCATAAGGAGACCATAGAGCAACTTTTGTACCTACGGATACCTTTCTTTTGGTCCATGCAAGACTTCGCTTACGTAATATATTGGTCGTTGAACATGGTCTCGTTCTACGACCAGTACACCACTAACCGTTTGTGGCGTTGCAGCCACGTAAATTAGCAATGTTTCTCCCAATCTCGGAGAGACTAAGATTGGGGGACTCGTAAGGTACCGTTTTAATTCTTCGAAGGCGCTGCCTGCCTCTTTAGTCCATTCAAAACTTCCATGTTTCCGAAGAAGCTTAAAGAAAGGTAATCCTTTTTCGCCTAACCGTGCTATGAAACGACTTAGCGCTGCCATACAACCAGTTAGTTTCTGAACTTCCTTCTTTGTGGTCGGATCGCGCATCTGATCGATGGCGGTGATTTTCGTTGGATTTGCTTCGATGCCTCTAGCCGAAACTAGGAACCCGAGAAGCTTTCTCGACGAAACCTCGAACACACATTTCTCTGGATTCAACTTAAGGTTATGACGTCTTAAGTAATTGAAAGTCTCCCGTAGATCTAGAATATGATCGCCGGCGTTGGTGCTCTTTACGACCAGATCATCGACGTAGGCTTCAAGATTTCGACCTATCGACGTAGGTCTTTTGCATCAACCTTTGGAATGTTGCACCAGTATTTTTGAGACCAAATGGTATTTTTACATAACAGTAAGTACCATATGGAGTGATGAAGGAAGTTTTCTCTTCATCTTCTTTACTCATATTGATCCGTGGTACCTCGAGTAAGCATCTAAAAACTTAACAACCCACACCCGTAAGTAGAGTCTACAAGTTGATCGATGCGAGGAAGGAGAAAGTCATCATTCGGACAAGCTTTATTAGGATCTCAGTAAAGTCAATACACATTCGCCATTTCCCATTGGCCTTTCTAACCATTACAGATTGGCGAGCCACTCGGGTGGTCGACCTCACGAATGAACCCGGCTTTGAGAAGTTTGTCAATCTCGATCGATTGCTTCTTTCCGATCAAAGTAAACGCCGTAGCTTTCGCTGACCGATTTTTGTTAGGTCAGAGCTAACCTATGCTCGATCACCTCTCTCGGGACTCGGGCATATCGACGCCGCCGTGCGAATACGCCCTGGTTAGCTTCGGAGGAAGGAGATGAGCGACTCTTCCTATTTAAGGTCGAGTCCCGCCCGACCAAGATCTTGGCACTCTCGGAGAAGCGCTCGCCGAGTTGTACTTCTTTTATCTGGTTGGAAGGTTTCGGTGTCATCTTTGGTCTTGAATGTTTGACCTGCATGTTAACGGTGTTAGTTCCCCTGGTCAGGAGTTCATCGACCAGTTCTAAGCATTTCCGATCGTATGCGTAGGCTATCTTCTGATCGCCTCGGACCGTGATTACACCCTTTGATCCTGGCATTTTCAAACTCTGATAACCGTAGTGCGTGGCTATTAGGAACTTTGCTAAAGCTGGACAACCAAGAATTGCATTGTATGCAGTCTCGATGTTCACCACATCAAATGAAATTTTTTTCTATCCAGAAGTTGTCGGGTTTTCCGAACGTAACCAGTAGGGACAATTGCCCTATTGGCTTAGCGATAGACCCAGGAACTATGCCATAAAAGACATATTTCACCGGTTTTACCTTGGATTTGGGAATCTGCATGTCTTCCAAAGCACTTACAAATAAAATATTTAAGGAACTACCCCCATGTATCAAGACCCGATTAACCTTGCAGTTATTAATAGTAGGCTCAACGACAATTGGAAACCTACCTGGTCGAGTTGAAGGAATGTGACAGTCTTCTTTGCTGAAGGAGATTATCGTTTTCGACCACCATGAAGGTTTAACGGCGATCGAAGGTTCGGTAAGGTTGACCTCTCGCTCCATGGCTTTCAGGTTACATCTGGACTCGTACGAAGAAGACCCACCAAAAATCACATCGACGGTGTGCTGAGGTTCTTGGTACTCCATCTCTTCTTCACCATCTTTGTTCTTCCTTGAGCTTGTTTCCCCGAGCTCTTGAATCGACGAGAGTGGTCCTTTACCTGCATAATAATCTTCCACTTCTTTTGCCAAGCGCGACAATTGCGCAGGTCGTGTCCTGCTTGCTGGTGAAGAGGACATCATTTTTTTTTTCTTATAATCATTGGTCGGAGCCTTAGCTTTGCCACGATCAGTATAGTCTTTTCTTCCTTTGGTAAATTTTTCAGGAACAGCAAGAACCACTTTGTCGTTGGCTCTGCCATGCTTCTTTTTCTTGAGAGTCTTCTTTTGTTTCTTTTCCGTCCTATCTAAGCCAGGTTGGGGAATTTTATCTTTTAATCAATGGCTTGCTCCACTCGACCGCTTCACCGGTCGTGAGCGCATTTGTCACCATGCCAAGAGCTCGATGGTTGTTCGTGGGGGATGTATAGCTAAATCCTCCGTAAACCTTTGATTTGTCAATCCCGCTTTGAAGGCTTGGATAACGGAAGATTCTACAACCTCCGGTATTGAGTTACGAACTTGGCTAAATCTTTTGATGTACCGTCGAGAGTCTCGCTTGATTTTTGTCGTATTCTATGGAGATCGTATTCCTTTCTAGGGCGATCACACGCACTCAAAATTTGCAATCAAAAGGTCGCAGAGTTGCTCCCAAGTATACACGACCCACCGAAGGTTAAACAACCACGATCGGTTCATCCTTCTAATACCGTAGGAAGATAGTTTGCCATTACATTTTCATCACCACCACCACCGAGAGCGGTGGTATATATCCGAGAAATTCAAGGGATTTTGGGTCCCATTGAATTTATCCATATTGGCCGGCGGAATCTATTTGGCCAACGCATGACACCGGAGCCTTGCCGAAAGCTCGACACTGCGTGATAGTTTCGTGGCGCCTTCTTTGAAAAGGTGCGATTGTAATCGTTGGAGACCGATTTCTAGGACCTCGATTGCTGGTGCTCCAATATCCCGATTCGGCCGTGGACGCATTAGAACGCTCCACCACTTGCTCGGTTTAGGTGATGTCAAGATCACCAGTCCAAGCGATGGTTCCTCTCGATGAAGTGAAGGTGGGGATTCTCGAATAGTCTCTCCCTCGCGACTTGTTGGTCGGAATCGCCAAGGTGGTCGCGTGTCAATCGATCTTCAACACGACCATGCAGCCCTCGCCGAAGAATATCGCGATAAAGTCATGGTTCGACTTTGCGGTACCTTCGTTCGATATGCTTCGCGGCGCCGCATCGTCGTTAGATAATCTCCGATACTTGACTCGCGAGTTGGGCAAAACCCGAGTCTCGCCAGGCAGGGTGGTCGAAGTATTTAACATATCCCGACTCGCGCAGTTTTGTATTTTTACCGAAGGTCTCGAGGGATTTCTGCCAGAAGAAGGTGTTTGATGGCTTGAATCCCCCGACCTCCTGGTCGATCTTGCCTGGTCCTTTACATTGGTTGGGGAAGGATCAGGCGCATTAACTGGTGAACGTCCACCAGTTCTGTCACCTCCGGTATTTGGTGCTTGACCGCCCGTACCATCTCCATTATGACGTGGTGGTGAGGCAACGTATGGAGGACCGTACACGGCATTTTGATCCGTATCTTCGATCGTATTGACCTCGTGCTTCCAGCAGTGATCCTCCAATGATCTTCCGTCGTAATCGATGGAGAGTTTTTCAGAGCTTCTGCGAGAAGCTTTCACGACGGAGAGCAGTCGGTGATAAGCACCTCTTGAGGTTTTCGGAAGGGCCTCAGCCTGATTCGGCGAATTGCCGATCGAATGCTGAGCTTTATCATCCCCACTTGGTTTACGACCGATGGAGGTTTCATTGACACCGTCACCAGGTGTTGGTTGGCTCCTGGAATTGCTAGAAGCCGTCGGTGAGTACCTATCAACCATGATCGCATCAAAGGTATATTGAACCTCGGGTTGCGGTGTTGAATTTTCGTTACCTTTTTTGCCGGTCGAAAGGCCCGGGCTTGCTGAGGCTTTAGGGTGTTCCGAACTGGTCGGAAGCATTTCCTTTGAAACCGCCACTGATCGTAGCGGTGTGTCTTCATCCATCCGGTTGACTTCGCCGATTTCTGTCACGGGCGAACCGGCGGAGGAGGATGATGAAGAGATTTCGTTTTCCTCCATGGCGCGCATGCATGCGTCCATGTCGAGGTTGGCGTAGTCCGCCAAGTCGAACCAATTTTCTTCATCCCAACTTCCCGCCATAACCGCATCAGCGATCACACCCGGGGAATGGACAAAAATTTGATGAGCAGAGAAATTCTTCTGAGATTCTACGTCGCGCTCCCCACGGACGGCGCCAGCTGTCGACGATCAAGACGTCGATCTTACGAAAATAAAAGGAGAAAGTGACGTGGGAAATCTAAGGAAATAATGGGACTGCTCTTTATTAATATGAACTGGGTTTTACAAGGTATGCTCTAAGAACACTGCTTGTTCCTTTACAATTGTAACAGCCCTAACTTAGGGTTTGTATTTCAAATGTAAAATTTTGAGGAGAAATAAAAAATTTTGTTGTCTCTTCAAATCATTTGAAAGTTTCTACAATTTTCCTAGCAATTTCCAATTTTTAGAATTTAATTCTTGTGATTGGAAATTGTTGTTATCAGATTCTTAGCTTTCAAACTTATGATCATCCTCTGAAATTATTTTTCCTATCATCTTGATCATCCTATCTACCTCCTGAATTATTTCACAATTTTTAGATTTTGTTTGTTATTTCATATGGCCAAGTCAACTCGCTTGAAATCTGGTCAAACTCCTCAGACAGCAGCTTGTGAATTTTCTAGAACAATGCAGTGCATAAAAGTTCTGGAAAATTATACAAGGTTGTCCTCTGTCCCTAGTAGCTACCATAAAATTTCGAAATTTTTGGAGCTCAGGAGCTACCTCTAAAAATTCCCAAAACCTTCTCTGTCTTTTAAATCAAATTCTAAAGGTACTGTTCTCTGCCCAACCCAACTCAAAGCTCGAGTCCGACTCGCACACTTGGTTCGTCGCGCCAACTAATCGCACCGCCGAGTCCAATTGATCGCGACCGTCCGATGCAAATCGAACGATCCACGCCGCGGCGCAACCGACCTGTCCGAATGCATACATCGATCTCACCGGCCCACCCGGATCCAACGGCCGACACGCTCTCGATCAAATCAAACCACCGTTCGCACCGCTTGTGAGTCACCGACTGGTGGACCCCACTTGTCGCCTTCGTCCTCGCCCTCTCCGCTGCCTCACCGAGCGCACCGGCGATCACGCATGTGTGCCACGCACTCGCCGCCGCCACCTATTTGCCTCGTGTTCGTCCGTGGAGCATCGCGAGCTTTATAACCTCACCGCACTCACTCATTCATCGCTTCTTCGCTGCTCACTTTCTCCGCCCGCTTCGCTTTCACGCGAAGAGGGCGAAGGTAGCGCCGCGTGTTAGCGCCGCCTTGATCCCGCAACCACACCGCCGTGATCCACGCCGACGCCGCCCATTTTGCCCAACCCGGTCCTTGGCGCCCAAAGGATCACTGGCGGCGGATCGCCGCCTCCGCCTCCGGCTGCGGCGTCCCGCGAGCTTGCTAGTTCTCCGTGAGTCTCTAACCTCGCCTCTTGGCCCTCGTGATCGCAATCCTCTCTCGAGCCCAACGGCTCGCCGTCTTTCGCATCGTGGAAGTCGCGCGGGTGTTTCTTCCTCGCGCACGGTGTTCCGCCGCCGCGGCAATTCCGCCGCCGACCTTCTTCTTCGACTTTGTCTTGTGCTTATTGCTCCCGGAGTCGAGGCGATCCGCGGCGCAACTTCTCGGCCGCCGAAGTCAGAGCGCCCTCGCGAGCCGTAGCTTCTTCTCCGCCTCCGCCGCCGTGGGCCCATCTCCGCGACCATTGGGCTCGCGCCATCGGCATCAAGTTCGTGGAGTCGCGGTGCACCCGCGCGTGCCATCCCCGAGCTCGAGCCTCACCATTCTCCGATCCCCACTCGCCGCCGCGCGCGTGGGAACTCCGCCGAGCCGCCGTAGCTAAGGTCTAATCCTCTAAGCTCTAATCGCCTTTAGTTTGTATCTCGCTTGTGGGCCCTTGCCGTTAATCACGTTTAGAAATCGCTTAATCCAACCGCTGCATTTCACTTTGTGTCTCGCCATGTGGGCCCTAATGTCGTTGGGGTTGTGTAGTGTTATTAATGCGTTTTCCGCCGCAAGCGTATTTCTCGTGAGTATATGTTAGAAGTACACTTTGATATGTCAAAGACGTATTCTTAGAATACGCCGACGCCACCTTATGCGCATCCGCTCGTCGCGTTGCCGCGGGCCCGCCCGCTGCTGGTCGGGCTAGCGCAAGGCCGTAGAAGAAGTATTAAGTGCTTTAGTATTTCAAATGCTTTTCATGTAATCGTTAATTCATTTAAACTTAGAAAATGCATAACTAATTCAATTTTTATCCAAATTGTATGAAACCTGTCTTTGTTAATTTTCATTTTAAGTGTGCTATTTGATAAAATTAACTTCACCCATGTCTCTGTAGCAAAAATCTGTTAGCTAATAAAATGATGTCTTATGTATCTTCTAAATTAGAAAATGCATATCTCTTCCAATAATTGTCCAAATTAAATGAACCCAATTCAGAAAATTTCATTTTCAGATACTAACTATTAGGATAGATTTTATACACTGGTTCTGTTCATGAAAATTTGTTAAGTAATTAACTAGTGACTTGTTGTGTTTTTAGCTTAGAAAATTCATGGAAAATTGCTAATAACTTAAAATGATTTGTTCTCTGCTTTCTAAAATTTGTTATTTCATGCTTAGGTCTGTGTGAGTTTTGGCTTGTTTGATGTTGTTGAATGTTTGAGTTTTGTCGGTGTTATTCGCTCTATTTGTCGTTATGTTCGATCGTTAGGCTTCGATATTTGCGCAACCCCGAGGACGATCCTCCGCACCATATTGAGCAATGCGAACGTGCAAGCGCTTGATCATGATAATCCCAAGACTTTAAATTCTAATATTTTGTTTCAATTGTATGTATGCATTGCTTAATTTGTGTTAAAATGGATTAGTTAAATCCGTAGTCGCATATCCTGTAGACAAATATTGATCTCTACTACCGAGCCTAGGTTATTTGTCGTGATTAGAGATCATTGGATGATTTCTTGTCACTTAGTAGATACGATTTCAGCTGCTTAGACATGCTTAGTATCAGAGAATCAAGCGGTTATCGACTTTAGTCAGAACCTTGATCACACAAAATTTACTACAACTTTATGTTTCAAAGATTTCGCTATGTTTAATTGCAAAACTAAAAATGATAACAAAAATGATTTGGACGCGCACAATGGTAAGATTGGTGTGATCTTTTGGGTGTGATCGAAAGGTGCCCGGTCAATTAAGGACCGAACATCTTGTGAGTGAATTTTTATCCAGCATTTCGCGCATAACCACACTAGAGTATATGGGACCTCTCTTGACCTAGTACTTTGGCGTGTATTGGCTCGGTCGCAGGAGGTCGCAGGAGGGATGGAGGTGGGAGCATGGTAGTTGTCCTAAAAGCTTTATCCCGAGTGGGTAGTTGTCTTTCGGCTTTACCATGTAAGCGATGGGTTTCTATCCATACGAGCTGCTCTGGTTGATACACAATATTGGAAACAGTCTCAGAGGACTTAGCTGTGCCAGATACCTTCTAAGTGTGCTTTGGCTTAAAGGCTGTCCGAGTGTGGGTACAGTGGTACACCCCGCAGGTTAAAAACTATTCGAATAGCCTCGCCCTAGGTGATGGACACGCTTGGGTAAGCTTTTCAAGAGTTAGACTACAACATTTAAATTAAAACTTGATGGGTGGTACGAACTGGGATTCGTGTTATTGTTGTGGTGACTATTGGGATAGTCACTTCTAGGTTGTTTATCTTTCGCTTTTGTTATTATTATCTTTATCTTGTTATTTCAATCTTAAAAATGAATTGCAAACTTGCCTTTAAAATCAGATACCTTATTGCAAATGAAAATTGGCTTTATGCAAATGAAACATATGACCTCCACCAAATAAGCCTCGCATGTAGCATATGAACAGTCGCTAGTTCACACGCTGCCTTGCGGGTACAAAGACAATCTTTGTACTCGTGTGCTTTGCTTAATGTTTTTGTTGCAGAGGAAGAAGGTGAGCCTCGTGGGCCTCACTTCGTGAGTCAGGCTGCCGCTCGTGGGTGACGACTAGTCTTGGCGGTCGTGGCCGATGCCTTGTGGGTTGAAGGCACGCCGATTGGCTTTGTTTATAGCCATCTTATGGCACTTTGCTTCACTGTCGTTCTTGTCTATTTGTGTATCTTGTGGCCCGCCACCTATGTCCGTAATATTGTTACTATTTGTTTATCTTCCGCTTGTAGTGTAATGTTTGGACTCTATGTTTTGAATGGAGTTGATGTCTAATTTGTAACGAGGTGCGATATCGCTTCTCGAAGTATACATATCTCGAGGATCGCTTTATTTGATTTGTGATGCTAGGATCGTGGTTGGTTAAGCATTACAAGCCAAATAAATCGGGTCTCACAACAATCTCGCATCTATCACGAATCTATGGCTTGTGCTTTAGTCCGATGGCTCGCTTCTTTCTTCCTTCTCCCCTTGATCCGTCCAGGTTCCATCTTTAAATAGCCCTCGAAGAGGCGGCAGTTACTTCCGGAGAAGACGTCTGATGCGAAGCGTTGCGTCTGGTCGGAGTCAAGTGACGGTTGATACAGAATCAACCGTTCGGCGGTTTGTATGTCTATGAAACATATAACCGCATGGAGGTTGTTCGCTGGTGTGTCTGGATAAGATACGTCGTATGGCACGGAATATACACGTGCTCCATTCATCATACGGTAGAGAATATACTTGGAATCTGTTCCAAGTATCAGTTCATACCTTTTACGAGCAATTCTCCTGGTCGGAAGCTTGGTTTAGGCCTTCGTCCGACCAGGGTACCCATTATGTAACCTCTGGAATTTCTACGACCAGTGAGGTCGTGCACCTCAGGTGTTACGACCACGAAGACGTATGGTCTTTTATATATTAAAAATAATATATAGAAGTTTTAATCCTCGTCAAAGTCCACCTGTGACCGGGTATCGTCGAGTAAGATCACTTGGTGACTTCAACCCTTCTTTCCTGCAGAGAAGGCGTCAAGAAGTTATTACTGGATGTTGGGTATTCTCACCGACCTCCGAGCAGTTAACTGGCCACCTCGGTTTCGACCAGTCAATATGGAGAAGTTTGATGGGTCTCAAAATCCCATCGAATTTTTCTAAGTCTGTACAACTGTTGTCCGAGCAGTAGGAGGAGGAGAACGCTTCATGGCGAATTACCTTCGAACTATGCTTGAAGGGTCTGCTCGACCGTAGTTGCTAAACCAACCACTCGAGTCGATTTACTCGTGGTAACATCTCTGTGATCTTCTACTGGACAATTTTCAGGGCACCTACAATCGTCCTGGAAAAGAGGATGATCTGCATCGGATGAGACAAAATAACCATGAGACCTTACGCCAATTCATCAGGTATTTCAGTCAGATTCATAATTCAATTCTAGAGGTTTCTGACTCACAGTTATCAGAGTCTTTAAGCAGGGAGTCCGCAGTAGAAGAATTACGAAGGACATTGCTTTGAATCCTCATGCTACTATTGCTGAGCTCTCCGAGATGGCTGATCAATATGCGACTGCTGCCGAAGCAGTCGAGTGGAACAAAACCATCGATCAAGATGCCAAAATTCCTCAAGAGGCAGGTGACAATGGCAAGAAGAAGGATAAGAAGGCCAAGAAATCCAAGAACAAGACGAATGGCCAAAAAGCTCAAGCCAGCAGTTCCAATGAAGTTTTAGCCATAAGCGATAAGGAGCCACGAGGTTCTAAACCATACTCCGACCAAGGAAAAGGTAAGTGCCTTGATTGGAAGAATGACAAATCTAGGTGGTGCCCTTTCCATAAAAAGAAGGGACATGATCTTCGCAACTGCCGGGTTTTTCAACGAAAACTCGGGAACTATTACTCCGGCAAAGGGTCGTTTCCTACTCTTGAGCAGGTAGGGCAAACGAGTGGTCGTAAGGAGTCGGACAACGACGAGGAGATGTCGTTTCAAGATCCGCAACACACCATCGAGCACATCTACAGGGGATCATCGGCATACAAGTCGAAGCGACAACTTAAGGCTATCGAACGCGAGGTAAACTCCATTGACTCTCCTCTTGTCAATAAGATGCTAAAGTGGTCAAAAGTCACCATCTCTTTCGAGAAGGGTGACTGCCTGATCCCTTTTACTCGACCAAGTCGATTTCTGATCGTGGTCGAACCCACCATCAACAACTGTCGAGTAGATCGAGTGTTAGTTGATGGTGGTAGCTCGTTAAACATTTTATTTACGAGTGCACTGGACGAGATACAGGTACCTAGGACTAAGGTAAGACCGGTACGATACTCTTTTCATGGAATCGTATCGGGGTCTTCGGCCAAACCTATTGGCCAAGCTTCTCTTCCTTTAACATTTGGTTCACCAAGTAATTTCAGGACATAGAAGATCTCCTTTGATGTGATCGATTTCGATACAACATATAACACCATAGTCGGACGACCAATTTTGGCAAAATTCTTAATAGTTACTCATTATGGGTATCAATATTTTAAGATGTCAGGTCCCAAAGGAGTGATCACAATTCATTGTGACAAAGAGATGGCGCACACCTGCGACCGTCGATCCCTTGAGATGGTTGGTCAGATACCACCTCAAGAAGAAAATAAAGGACAACCTTCGACCAAGCAGTCGAAGCCTAAAGCTGCACCAAAACCGAACGACCAAATCAAAGAGGTTCCCCTGGACGCAGAGGAAACCTAGAAGACTGTTCACGTCGGGGATACTTCTGACCCCAAATAGGAAGGCACCCTCATTACTTTCCTTTGAGCAAACGCAGATGTCTTCACATGGCAAGCATCTGACATGCCCGGAGTCCCTAGGGAAGTGATCGAGCATAGGCTAGCTTTACGGCCTGACAAAGTACCTGTAAAACAAAAATTACAGAGATGTGCCCCTGATCGACGAGATGCTATTAGGTCGAAATCGACAAGCTACTTAAAGCAGGCTTTATAAGAGAAGTCGACCATCCAGAGTGGTTGGCCAACCTGTAATGGTTAGGAAGTTAAACGACAAATGGCGTATGTGCGTAGACTTCACTGATCTTAATGCTAGGAACAAATAATGCAGGGAATCAAAACTCGAGTCTTCAACCAGCTTGTCAGGCGCTCTGGGGCTTGGGTATAAGAATTACCCTTAGTATTATGGATAATTCGTATGACTGGTAGTCGGGCTACAGGTGAAACACCCTTTTCCTAGTTTTCGGTGCCGAAGTCATGCTTCCACCAGAACTAAAGATCAGGTCAGCATGAGCCAAAAACTTTAACGACTCCGCCCAAGAACAACTTCGAGCGGACGATATCAACCTGCTCGAAGAGAAGAGAATCCAAGCCTTAATTCATTTAGCGGTCTATCAACAAGCCCTGCGTTGATACTATGATCGTCAGGTCCAACCTCGCAACTTTGCTGTAGGTGACTTGGTATTGAAGCTCATCCAATCCCAATCTAATCAGAACAAACACTCCCCCAAGTGGGAAGGTCTTTACACCGTGGTCGAAATTACGTGACCAGGTTCGGTACGACTAGCAATGGAAGACAGTCAGGTTCTCTCAAACTCTTGGAACATCACCAGTTATGCAAGTTTTATGTGTAACAAACCACCACGACAATAAAGTATCGAGTTCTCTCTATCTTTATTGTCTTATATTGAGCAGTGCTTCTATAATCTTCTGCTCATTTTTATACGCTCAGTTACTGACTACTCTACAAGATGATTTTATATAATCTTTCATTCATTATCTTATGAGTTACTGACTACTCTACAAGATGATTTACAGGAAAACAGAAGGAAAAATGAAGGATTACATATATCTAGTCTTAATCTATTTTTCTATTTATTATCTTATGAGTTACCAACTACTCTACAAGATGATTTGCATGAAAAAGGAAATATTATATATATCAACAAAAATTTGTCTTTACAGGTGCCTATCACAAGCTACTATGATGGGGAGATCCTACTTGCATCTCCTCAGCGACCTTCTTGTCGATCAACTGTATCCCTTCAATCAACCGCTCCACTTCTGCTTCAGTGCAGTCGAAGTCCGCTTCGATTGGCTGCAGACTAAGGTTGGGGTCATGAGCCTTAAGTTTTGCTAAAGCATAACTTATAGCGCCTTCGACCGCCTCCCTTATCAAGTCAGTCTGGTTGGTCTTCAGAGTGGTCACCAACTCTTGAAAAGTTCAGACTTGTTCCCTAATGGTGCTCGTGTGGGCAGCTATCGTGTCTTCTTGAGGAGTGACCTCCCCAACATGTAGCTCATCGAGCACATTGTTTAAGAGAGAAACGTTGTCTTGAAGGTTAGCCTTCGTTGACTTCATCTCCTCTTGGTTACAAGTCGAAGCCTCATGGAGTTGTTTTATTTCGATTGCTTGCTCTAAAAAGGTAAGACCAATTGGAAAAGATAACCCTTAGAGAACTGAAAAAACCAAATCGGTGCAGGTAAAGAATTGCTTACCTGCTAGTCAAGAATCCATCTTCTCGATCTCTTGATCTTTGCCCTTGGCGATGCGAGAGATCTCGTGAACAACCAAGGTCTTTTCATTGACCTCGGTTTGGAGTCTTCCTACTTCGACCTCTTTTTCTGAAAAGCAATAAGAGTTAAAAAGGTAAAGATCAAGGTCATAAGCAGTCTTAAGTTCAGAACTTACTGTTTATTTCTCCTTGTAACTTTTGAGCTGCAGAGTTTGTCTCCTGAAGTTTCTTCAGAAGATATTCTTTTTCATCCCTTAGCTTTTTCGTCTTGACTTTCTCGTAGTCGAGAGAATCAACCAAGGACTTTTCATCGCTTTTAAACCTGCCAAGGTTAAGAGTAGATATGAGCATAGTCGTAAGACTTTCTATGACCAGTGCCTAGTCGTAAGTTTTTCTACGACAACCATATGGTCGTAAGACTTTCTACGACAAGTACCTAGTTGTAAGTTTTTCTACGACAACCATATGGTTGTAACACTTTCTACGACTAGTACCTAGTCGTAAGTTTTTCTACGACAACCATGTGGTTGTAAGACTTTCTACGACCGATACCTAGTTGTAAGTTTTCCTATGATTATCCCTACAAGCATTGAGTAGATGGACAAAATATGAATGGTCACAGGTAACAGTGGCTTACCACCTCTCTACTTGCTCGTAGAGTTTCGCTTTCTCTTGTCGTAGCTTTAGAAGTTGTCGGTGGTACTCACCGACTGTGACAATCTGCTCCAAAGCTTTCTGCAAAAAGGAAGACAGTGAGAAGCGAGAAAAAAAATCACATATGTAAATGCTGGGCAGCAGATACTTACATTAATACTCGTTCAGGTGAACAAAGAAAATACTCTTGTGGGGTTCTTTAGTTCATTGATCTCTTGAACTCGGTCCCTTCTCAAGGTGCTCGTCGTCAAAGACATTCCCCCTATTAGGAATGTCCTTAGGGTGAGAGACTCGATCACAAGATCTGAAGGCACGAGACCCCACAATGGTTGCTGGGCTAAAAAATCCGAAGGGATGGTTGAAAAATTCTAACTCCTCTTCCTCTTTGGACATGGCGATATCGAAAGCTTCTCCTAGTGCGGTGGTCGGAGGTTCCACCATCGCCTTGTCCAGACGCTTCCGCTGTCCTTGCTTCTACTTCCACAACCACCTCAGTGGTCGTAGCTGTCTCAGAGACGACTACTACCTCAGTAGACGGAGTAATTCCGACTGTAGTGGCTTCTTCCTCCACGGGAGCAGTGGTCGATCCCTTGACCACTCCTACTGTCGTTCCTTTGACTACATAAGAGGAGGCAGCAGGCTTCTCGATAGAAGCACCCTCTGGGATTGAAGGAGTCGCGCTGAGATCACAAGAAGGCAAGCAGGCTAAGTTATAGAAAGCAAAAGGTAAATGTTGTTCTTACACTTTTGTCTCTTTACATACCTTAGTCTGTTGGACTTAACTTTGAATTGAGAAGAAACCTTCCCTAAAGAGGATTTCTTTGACTTCTTCTCTACGACCACGTCTGGTTGAAACTCGAGAAGAGGAATGGTGTCAACCACGACCACATCTGATCGTGGGCTTTGAACAGGAGTCATTACTCCTTGGGTTTCCTGATCCCCTAGGTGGCTAAGACCTGTTTCGGCCGCCCCTGGATCGGCACCTCCCTCGACCACAGGTCCTACTGGAGCAGCAGTTTTCTTCACGAAAGACAAGAAGCTTTTCCGGTTTTCCTTTTCTAGTTGCTTGACAAAGCCATGAGAAGTAGAAACTGTGAAAGCCTTGTTGTCATAATAGAAGGGTACCTTGGTCTTGGGGGCTTTGTGTTTAAAAGCTACAACTGCTTCAACTGCCTTTGCCTTCTCTGTAGCGGCCATGTCTGTAGCGAATTTCACAAAAGGCTTGCTCGGAGCAGCAGGGCTCGAGCTCGCGTCACCCTTGACGACGACTTTCATGAGTCGACACTTTTTGGTCGGAGGAGCTTTGACTTGCTCTGTCTCCACCACTACTCCAATGACCACCAACACGACTTCTTCGTCGTCTTGACGGTTTTTCATGCCTACTTTATGCAAAGCTCAGAAAAAATAGTTGGTTGTAAGTTTTTCTACGACATATTCATAGTCATAAGTCTTTCTACAACAACACACTTGGTCGTAAGTTTTGCTACGACTACAAAATCCTAAAGACGAAGTTGATTTTTGATTACCTTTAGGTGTTTCTTCTTTTCCTCTACGGGCAAAACCGCTAGGATTTGAGGAGCCACCACATTTGGTGGAGCTTTCTCACAGATGAGCTTGACGCGAATGTCAATCTCAGTTTGTGAAAGATCTGTGTAAACAAATAGGATGATCAATATACCAATTTGAGATTAACTGAAATGAGAACCAAAAGTAGAAATTCACTTACCTTCCTCGTAATCTCTAGTCGGGATTGTTGCCCCTGAGTACCTCCACATGGGAGGAATTCGTTTCTTCAGAGGGCTAATGCGACGCGTGATGAAATCCTTCACCACATGCCATCCGGTAAGCTCCTCCGCCTTCAAGTACTTGATGGCTTGAATGTAGGGGGCGATCCGGCTGAGGTCCTTGGGAGTCGAATCCTAGGAGGAAATCCTCTCAGCAGCACTCCTAGCAAAAGTGAGGCTGTCTTCATGAGAAGTCTCCTAGTAGAACTATCTCTTTTTCCACCCCATCCACGACGACCGGGTGAACATCTAAATGTACTCCCTTGATTTCCCGTCATGGAGCTTCAGACTTCTGCTTCTGGCAATCCCATCTTGACGAACCATCATGTAATAGTACTAGAAGAGCTTGAGGTCCACTGGAATCCCCAAGTATGCCTCACACAAGTACATGAATACACTATACATCGTAATGGAATTGGGAATGAGATTCACCAATTCCACCCCGAAATGCTCGAGTACGAGTGTGAGGAAGGGGTGGGCAGGCAATCGCAGGCCGCACTCACAGTACGCTTGGAAGACAGGGATCTGCCCTAGCTCCCCCGACGGCCAATGCTGCCCAGCAGCTTCAATCCACTTCACAAGCACCTTCGTTGGAATCTTCTCAGCGGTGACCAGCGCATTTATCTTCGTCCATCTCCGATTCGGCCTACTGGGAAACGGTTTCGGCCATTTTTCTCAAAAAAAGGGGGATTTGGACTTGGAAAGATTTTGAGGAAGAGTACGAGTTGGGTGGTGGCGGAAAACGCGAGAGCTAGTTGAACAGTTAGAGCAATTGGGGAAAAGATAAGAACCCTAAAGTCACTCCTGTGGTGAGTTTCATAACCGCATGTTTGAACCAAAGCATCGTGGATGCTCAACAGTTGTCATCGCTTCGGGAATCGTCCCAACGGACATATTTGTGAGAGTCGATTAGGATTCGTGAATTTGTCCATTTGAGAAAACCGAGTCTGTCTTCACACCTCAAGCGAAATTACCTTCTTGACCAAGTCTATTTCTGGTCAAATGTAACACAAAGTCGAAAAGACTTTACTTTCGAAAACCATACTACGACCATTTTGTGGTCGTAAGGTTTTCTATGACCACCACGTAGTCGTAAGGTTTTCTACGAGTACCTTGCAGTCGTAAGATTTCCAACTATCTTCTTGACCAAGTATATTTATGGTCAAATGAAATACACACCGAAGAGTTTTTCCTTCGACCATCATTCTATGACCACCTCGTGATCATAAGATGATCTACAACTCCTTTCCCCAAGTAAGTTACTTTCACTTGAAGCTAGGGGGCTATATGAGGAGGATCTAATAATCCTCATTTTATTATTTATCTATAATCCTTATTATGGGTAAATATACCGTCATACGGTTCTTAGGTATACCCCTTATGATCTTAAGGGAGAAACCAACTAGGTGGTCGTAAGTCCTTCTACGGCAACCTCCATAGTCGTAAATACTTCTACGACTACCTCATGATCGTAAGTTTTTCTTCGATCACCTCTGGTCGTAAGTTCTTTTACGACCAGTACCCAGTCGTAAGGTTTTCTACGACTACCTCATGATCGTAAGTTCTTTTTACGACCAGTACCCAGTCGTAAGTCATTCTACGACTACCTCATAATCGTAAGTTCTTTTACGACTAGTACCCAGTCGTAAGTCCTTCTACGACTACCCGGCCCCCTGGTCGTAAGTTCTTCTTCGACCAGCTCAGCTACGACCACCCCGTAATCAAATGGGCTCACTTGTCTGTAGGCTCTATTGATTAGGGAATCTAAGCAGTTAATATACGCTGTCATTCTCTGGAGTAATTGCACGTAACGCGCTATTATCTCTGACAAGTAACTGCTAGGCGACGTGGAGAGGTTACTACTCTCATGATTACTACCATTATTACATCCGTTACATGGACTAATGAGGCACCTTCTGACCTAGAGGAACGACTACCTCTCCGCGCACTATTTAAAGGGCTCAGTCAAAGATGATTCTGCTAAGACAATCGGGAGCACAAGTATTAGACTTTACCTTGATTGTAACCAGGATACACAATACAGTACACACAGGAGTAGGGATGTTATTCTCTCGGAGAAGGTCTGAACCTGTATAAAAATCGCTATGTCGTTCTTTCTACGTGATCAATTGTAGAGACCCCCTGAATCAAAAAATATTTATGTAAAATCGGTTCTAAAACACCAACAATATAAACTATATCACTGAATTTATCATTAAAAGTATTTTCATAGTATTTTTAATTTTATTAAGATATATTAATACAAAATGAATTATCAAATTTATATTTTGGTGACCGTGAAAAGTCAACAACCTCATATAAAAAAAACGAAGGGAGTAGTTAAATTAAACACCTTATTTTTTTAACTAGTATATATGTACTACTTTACGAAATCAGTTGAAAAAATGTGAAATAACAGACATGCTATTACTGGAAACTCACCAGACAGATGTCATGCCCATTAGACTACCAACTAGACTGCTTAAAGCCTTGATGGGACAGTATAAAACACAGGACAACTTACATCCAGAAACTGGCCGTCGATCGATCGCTACCTCAAAATTTGGGCAGAAAGCAGGTGGCAGATTTCAGACATGAATGACTGAATGACATGGAAATCGTTGAGTAGTGCGAGTGCGAACCATCTTATCCCCGTCTGCTGTCAGGATCCGCATTGTACACAGTACCACATAGAAACACTGTACACAGCAACATAAGCCCGTTATACTGTGTGGTACTGTAGCACACCTTTACTGTGGAACCTAGGAGGAATACTGTTTACACACGGTTCATAAGCATGTACTATAGTACTGTAACACAGCACTAGCTTTTACTGTAGAGCAGCGTATTTAACACAAAATATTATAGCACTGAACTATTAGACAGTTGACAGATCCTCCTAATGTAGCGGACTGTCCATCCTCCGGCATTTAGGCCAAAGCCAATCTGTCACCCATCGGCGCTTGGCTGCTTGGCGGAGTGCATTGGAAGGTTAGTTGAAACCCACACCCACCAGGTGAAATTAATGGCTTACTGCGTGCTAAGATTACAGGAGGCTTACGATTTTTCTTTAACCCAGTGAAAACGAGTTGCTGCTATAGGACAAGGATATGCACATAATTTTTTTTTTTGGGGGAATGTCCTACTGTTTTTTTTAGCTGAGAGCATCATGGACAAAAGTTACTATCTTTTTTTTAATGTTTTTTAATAGAAAGTAAGTTTTTTTAAAAAAAAATCGTATAGAGAGATAAGCTACTTATGGCCAAAGCTACGAAGCAAAATGACCCGATCATTTTTTTTTTGTTTTAGAATTAGTCCCATCAAATTTTCTAAAGTTTAATAATTAATATGTTAAAAGCTACTAGGTGGCCATGTAGGTACAAACTATATTACTGAATTTGTCATTAAAAGTGTTTTTATAGTATTTAATTTTATTAATTTATACTAATATAAAAATGAATGATCAAAATTATATTTTAGTGACCGTGAAAATCAACGACCTCAAATAAAAAAGAATGAAAGGAGTAGTTAAATTAAACACCATAATTTCTTAACTAGTATATATGTACTACTTTACGAAATCAAATGAAAAAATGCCAAATAACAGACATGCAACTGGTGGAAAACTCACCAGACAGATGTCAGGCCGATTAGATTATCAACAAGGATAACCTAGGCGCTAGTCGGGCGGTGGACCGACGCCTAACGCCTCCTAGGCGCCGCCTAGGCGGCCGATTCAGGCGGAGGCGAGGGGGAGCGGAGGCGAGCGCGCGGAGGGAGCAGAGGTGAGGCGAGGGGGAGCAGAGGAGAGAGGGAGCGCGGTGGCGAAGAGGAAGAAGGAGGCGAGGGGAAGGAGGCGCGGGGGGAGAAGAAGGAGGCGAGAGGGAGAAGGAGGCGCGGGGGAGAAGGAGGCGAGGGGGAGAAGAAGGCGCGGCGGGGAAGAAGAAGAGCTGGCCGTCCATCAGATGTAAAGCAGTATCGACAGTCCGATGTAAAACAATAACGGCCGTCCGATCTAAAGCAATATCGGCCGTCCGATCTAAACAGTAAACATAAATATCTCAGTCCTGTCCCTCACAGCCTCTCAGCCTCACTCACATCTCTCTCCCCTTCACTGGCAACTCTCTCTCGCGGCTCTCTCTCGCTCTCGCTCTCCGAGCTGACCGCCGCCGCCCAGATCCGCCGCCTCCGGCAGCCTCCTATGCCGCTGGCGTCGTGGAGCCGGGGAGGAGGCGGCGCGCGGAGGGGATTCGCGGAGGAGGCTGAGCGTCGTGGAACCGGGGAGGAGGCGACGCGCTGTGGAGCCAAGGAGGGGGCGACGCGCCGTGCCAGATCCGCCGCCTCCGACAACCTCTCAAGTACTGGTGAGTGACCTTTTTCTCCCGCCCGACCCCACCCAGCTCCGCTCCGCCTTGGCCGCCTTGCGTCGCCTGCTTCCGCCTGCGACCGGCTAGGTGCTTGGCCCGCCTAGGACGCCGATTAGCAGTGAATCGCGGAGGGCGCAGCGCCTAGGAGGCCTAGGCGCCCGCCTAGGGAAACACTGATTATCAACCAGTCTACTTAAAGCCTCGATGGGACAGCATAAAATAACGGGACAACTTACATCCGGATACCGCCCGTCGATCGATCACTACCTCAAAATTTGGGCAGAAAGCAAGTGGCAGATTTGTAGAGTAGTGTGAGTGCGAACCATCCCTGTCTACTGTCCGGATCCGGATTGTACATGGTACTGTAGAGAACACTGTGGACATATACAACAATATAATTCTGGTACAGTGAATACGGAAGGGTACTGTAGCATTTATTGTAGCACAGTATTCAGCTTCCTGTGGAACAGTTTTGTACTGTAGCACAAACATTGTATCACTTCATCTGAATCATTGGACTTCGATCGGACGGTTGACAGGTGCTCCTAATGCAGAGGATGAGCACATCCTCCTCGAATGCAGAGGATTTGAATCCATCGACTGCACTTCTCTTGCATACGGCTGGCAGGGCGTCAATTTGTCACAACTCACAACCCCACTGGTAATTCATGGACATTTCAGCCACTGTTCAACTATTAGTACAGTATCGTAAATGCTTTCTTATTTAATTATGCGAGTTGTCAAATTACTCAAAGATGGTGTTACTCTGCACGGAGTATATGCCACGTACGCATGATATTGTCTGCACGGTTTACCATTCCCACCCATGCACGCTTGGGTGAAAACACTCTTTCTATATATATACTAGATACTTGTGCGCGCATCTGTGCGCTCGGGGTGTTTAGAGGTGACAAAAACAACGATGAAAAATGGGTGGGCTATTGTACTGGGAAAGATTAAGGATAGGTTATCTACAGATGTATATATCAAAGTTTAGTATGGAACAAGTGTGTACATCTGCGGAGCTAGCGGCCCTATTGGCTGGTCAAGTGCCCGGGCTTTACGGCTCTGCCCCTGGCTGCAGCTGTGACTCTGACTTTCTAAAGGCTGCGACTCCGCCCTGGCTGCTAGTAGACGGCAGTGGACTTGCCCAGGCTTTCTAAAGCCGCTGGCTCCGCTAATGAGTGTGTACAAGCATAATCTAGGTACGTAAGCATGTAGTAATAAGTACAGATACTGCCTGATTCGATTGGAACAGATCATCGAGTATAGTGTAACGTATGGTATGAAATAATTAGTCACGAATGAATTTAGAGAGCTCAGAGAGGACCAAGAAGATAAACGATCTGATGATTGTTAGTAAGAGTGTCGAGCATTACTGAAAGGGGAGTGTGTACAGCTGGGGTGGTAAGCACATCATACTGGAATGTTGGTTTTGGGCATAAGGATGTAAATATCTACATAATACACATTTGAACTGCACTAACATAAAGCAGTTAACATTGATACTATCGATAGGCAGAAAACGGTAGAGGTGGGCGTAACAAAAGGTAAGCAAAAAACGCGTCGCATCAGGCGAATGTAGAAGACGGGTCCGGAAGAACGCGAGGTACCTGGTTCAGTTTGGATAGAGATAAGTCAAGGCTAAGTAATGTCATAAAACGTGTAGTAGTGGTAATACGGCGGTACCATGTTCTGTACAGACAAGAATAATATGTATGCATTGTTTCATAAGAGGATACGGGGAATGTACCTCTGTCTATTTATTTATTTATTTTGGTAGGGTGAGTTTGTTCAAGAGATGCAGAAGCTGCAACATCTTCAGATAGAGTCGAAGTTGACCTGCGTAGTAGATTGTATCTAAAAAAGCTGGTATGCAAGCAAGCTGAAACAGAACAGTACAAACTAAATCTGTAGGTGGAATATGCGGTGTGAGGAAGGGTTTGAGAAAATATTGTTTTGGTTCTTTGTTGTTCTATTATGAAATAGACTAAGATTTGTTGAGCTATGTCTTATTGAATACAGTACGTATGGTGTTTTATTATGGGATAATATTGGAAGACTTGCATTAACACATAATAGAGTGCAGAGATGGATCTGCGTAGGTACTGTTTCTTGATACGACAAAAGACGCTAGTAGACAGGGCTAGTATGTGCACAATAGGTGGTCTGTATAATTCTTTCATTCTATGGCATCTGACAGAAGCACTGTGGTCGAGTATAGCATGTATGAAGGTAACAGAATCTAAGCAGGGTAGTTAGCTATAAATTAGTAAAGACGTAAGGAAATAGAAATGGTGACCCAAAATAAGTTGCAGATTTGGTTTGTACCGTGGAAGATCTACATGATTTGGGTTTTTTTTTTTTTTGTCAGGATGTTGAGGACAAGCTGGCTCGGTGGTGGCCTTCATCGTGACGATGTTCAGTGTGCACCTGTAGTAACGCGACTGTATCTGTATGTAAGTTTCTTTGTGTTTAAATGAAATTAATGTGTGCAGAACTGCTTGGTAGGCGTAGATAGAAGTTGGAAATAATATAACAGAATACCTGATGTGGAGCATTAAATGTGTCAAGAAGTCGTTTTCGAGTAGAGGAAACAGGTGAGGGGGTTTTCTGTGATCTAATCTCGGGGAGAAGAAAGAGCAGTGTCATATATGTGTAGAAAAACAAGACGCTATAGAACGTAGCAATAATGAGTAAAAGATATAGGAACGTACAGTAGGGTTTGTGCTCCTTCAGTAATGGATAGTTGCTGTGGAGAAGGCAGTGTGCTTGCTGATATCTATAGATATAGAGAAGAACTGAGGGTTGCAAATAATACTAATCTATGCACTGTTTAAGAAGGTATGCGCAGTTTAAGAAATAAGCAGTGCAGCTGTCTGGTAACACAGTTTCACAGTGGTGTGTATGTATTGGTAATGATGTAGGCTGATCTGGTATGCAGAGTATGTTATGGTATAATGCAACAAGAAATGTAAACTACGTAATGAAGTAACAAAGTAAGTACGTTTGCTAAAGAAGTAATACAGTGTAAGGAAGGACTATTGCTGAAGAAGTGAACTTCGAGATAAATGGTGGCATAGTACAGAGGCACTGCACGAGTTATTTATAGGACTAACCTTACCAGTAACAGCGAGTTGTGGGGATAGTAAAACATGCTGAGATGTTGTAGCTGAATCTATAGCTTTCATAGAAGAAGCTGCAGCAAGCTCAAGTGAGGACGATGTGCTGTGTGTCAAACTGGTGAGACAAGGAACAGAGGCCTGTCTTCCTAACGCGGCGATGACACGATTTACTTGGTAAGTTTTATTTGATCCATGGAAACTTCTCTCCGTTATACCAAACTGCCCGGTGAATTTCTTGCTTACAATCTAAGCAATGTCTGGAGGTATATCATCACTTCCTTGGTTTGATCTAAGCACGGCACCGACTTGTTTGCCAACAACACGTTGGTCAACATCTCCAAACAAGATGAATTCAGCCTCGGCTGTTCCATCGGTACCAATGACTATTGAAATATTCTTAAGGCTAAACGTCATCTAAGATATGAGCTCTAGCTCAAAACAAGAACACCTAATGTAAAACTTAGATGCAGAATCATTAGGGTGCTTACCCGAAGATGAAGATGCCATTAGGAGGTGAATTTGTCGGTGTAGCACCGTTGGTGGTCGCAGAAGAGGTTGAGGACGAGGGCGGTGAAGTTGCGGTGACGGCGGAGCCTTCGGTCTTCGTTCACCTCTGCGCTCGTTCTAGATCGGGTTTGTATTGGGATGTCGTGGTAGCCAAGAACACACAAGACTAGGCCCTGTCGAATCCCCTTTTTATCTTAATCTAGCGCAAGGTGACCGGGACCGAAAACCAAACTAACGTTGGAGTGCGTCTCCGATCAAAATGCGAAGTGGGGTGTCATCCGTGCTGGAAACTCGGAGTTCGTTAGCCGAGCAAGATCAACCCAACATTCTCCCCTTTGATCGTAAGGCTAACATCATAAGCCCATTCTCAATAAAAACAGCACACCAAGATAATGCGTCGCATAACCAATGAAGTGTCATACAACCTCAGTATCTATAGTGTATTATCTTATCTTAAAATGGATATACATTATACTTAATGGGAGTTGGTTTATTTCAAGGTCCTTTATCCAGAATCAGAGGCTTTCCAATAAACCCATGCCGGCAACATGATCACGAAAAATATTGGGTGGTAAGCCTTTAGTAAGCGGATCCGCAAGCATTGACTTAGTACTAATATGCTTAATACTGATGGTTTGATCCTGGATTCTATCTTTCACAACATGATACTTAATGTCAATGTGTTTGGCAGCACCACTTGACTTGTTGTTACTCGCGTAAAAGACTGCGGGTTCGTTATCGCAGTATAAGGTGAGTGGTTTAGAGATGCTGTCTACCACTCTAAGTCCCGGGATAAAATTCTTAAGCCATACAGCCTGCCCGGTGGCCTCATAACATGCCACAAACTCAGCTTGCATCGTTGAAGACGCCGTAAGGGTTTGTTTGGAGCTTTTCCACGAGATAGCTCCCTGAGCGAGTGTGAAGATATAACCTGACGTGGATTTCTTAGTATCAACACATCCCGCAAAATCGAGTCCAATAACCAACAACTTCAAGGTTATCAGAATTCTTATATGTGAGCATGAAGTGCTTAGTAGCTTGCATATAGCGCAAGACTTTCTTAACGGCCTTCTAGTGGTCCGGTCCTGGATTTGACTGATATCCGCCAAGCATCCCGGTTACAAAAGCTAAATCAGGGCGTGTACATACTTGAGCATACATAATACTACCGACAGCTGAAGCATAAGGAACCGACTTCATCTGATCAGTTTCATATTGGTTCCTTGGACATTGAAATGTCCCAAACTTATCGCCCTTAACAATAGGAGCAAAGGCGAGCCAGAGCACTTATGCATATTGTATTTTTCAAGATCATCAACGTATGCCTTCCGAGATAAACCTAATATTCCTTTGGACCTATCTCGTGAATCTCAATGCCAAGAACGTAAGAGGCATCACCAAGATCCTTCATATCAAAATTAGATGAAAGAAATCTCTTGGTCTCAAACAAGATATCCTTATCACCGCCAATAAGATATCATCCACATAAAAGCACTAAGATGGTGAATTTACTCCTTAAACTTAACATATATGCAGATTATCAACTTCATTTTCTTTAAAACCAAAATTCCTTATAATCTTATCAATTTGAGATACCATCGCCGACGCTTGTTTCAAGCCATAAATTGATTTCTTAAGTCGACATCCCATATGCTCCTTGCCTTCCACGACAAAACCTTCCGGTTGAACCATGTAAACATTTTCTTGCAAGTCGCCATTAAGAAATGCCGCTTTAACATCCATCCGATGCACTCTAAATCATAATGAGCTACAAGTGCCATAACTATTCGAATGAATCTTTAGTTGAAACAGAGAAAAGGTGTCATTATAGTCAATCCCTCTCTTTGTGAGAAGCCTTTGCTACAAGCCTTGCTTTGAACCTTTCGATATTTCCCTTAGAGTCATGCTTGGTTTTGTAGACCCATTTACTGACCATCGCTTTGACTCGTCAGAATTTCTACTAGGTCCCACACATCATTAGTGCTCATAGACTTTAGTTCATCCTTCATGGCATCAAGCCACTTAGGAGAATATTCACTCATCATGGCCTCCTTATAAGAGGTGGGATCGTCTACCTTCCCTACATCATTAATATCCTCATTCATATATACAACATAATCATTCGGGATGGCGGATCTTCTCTCCATTGTGATCTTCTAATAGGTTCATTAGCTATGACAGAGACCGCCGAGGCTCGTCATTAGGTACAACATTAGGAATTTCAGAGACCTCAACATGGGTGCAACAACAAGATTTTCATCGGAGGTGCAGCCACCGAGGCACGTAAATAAAGGTCTCGGATGAGCGGTGAAGGAACGTAAACCCGCTTCTCCTCAAGATCTATTTTCCTGGGCTCCAGCTCCTCATTATTTTCTAAGAACACAGCGTGCCTTGTTTCTACAAACTTAGTTGTCCTATTAGGACAGTAAAAACGATACCCTTTGGATCTTTCAGGTACCCAATAAAATGACAACTTACTGTTTTAGGTCTAATTTCCCAATATGTGGATTAAAAATCTTAGCTTCAAAGACGACAACCCCACACTCGTAAATATTTCATACTGGTTTTCTCCCATCCATAATTCATAAGGTGTCTTAGGTACTGATTTCTCGGGAACCCGATTAAGAATATGTGCACTGTCTTTAGTGCTTCTATCCACAAACTAATGGGTAAACTAGAGTGGTGAGCATGCTCCGCACCATATCCATAAGTGTACTGGTTGCGTCTCTCACCTACTCCATTCTCACGAGGTTCACCGGCATAGAATCTTGAGCAACAATGCCATTTTCTTGAAGAAACTTAGCGAAAGGGCCGTGAATTTGTCCATAAGAGGCATGTCTTCCATAATATTCTCCCCACGGTCCGATCTTACCACTTTAATTCTTAGGTTGTGCTGATTTTCAACTTCACTTTAAATATCTTGAATTTATCAAGTGATTCAGATCGGTCTTTAATGGGAAAGATATAACCATAACGGAGAAATCATCGATGAATGTTATAAAAGAATCAAAACCATCCACCGATGTCACAGAAAAGGACCACAAATATCGTATGAATTAATTCTAAAAGTCCTGTGTCGCGAGTAGCTCCATTCTTTATTTGTTTCACATATTTTCCTTTAATGCAATCAATGCAAGTGGTCCGAGTCGAGAAATCTAATGGGTGGAGAATCTCTTCCTTAATGAGACACTCCATTCTCCCTTCAAATGTGGCCCAAACGACATGCCACAATTTCAAGAAGTCTCATTATTCTTTTACCCTTAGCATCACACACATTCAAGGATACGAAGATTCATTAAGGAAAGCATATAGAGTTTGTCTCGCCTAAAAGCAAGACCAATATCATTAGAATCAAACGTAATAATACATTTATTATCACCAAAAGTACACTTAAAACCTTCATCGTCCAACAAAGAAATCGAAATTAAATTCCTCCTAATAGAAGGAACATAAACTACATTATTGAGACGAAGTGAGAAGCCGTTGTCTAAGACTAATGTAATTGATCCTATTGATTCCACTTCGCTTCCTTTCCATCCGCGACTCTAAGGCTTCGCCCCTTTCTTAGGGTTCTCATGGTATGGAATCCTGTAAAGAATTAGTAACGTACAGCTTGCACTGAGTCAATCCACCAGAATTAATGGAAAAATTAGCATAAAGTGTTTCATCAACAAAAGTTATTGTATCATTACCCTTCTTTGCGAGCCACTTTAGGAATCCGGCACGGTCCTTCCAAAGTGCCCTGATCGCTTGCAAAATGACATTCACCCCCTTTAGGTGCTCCAATGAGCCACATGAGGCTTAGGTGCAAGATGCACTTTAGGCCCCGACTTATCAACATTGGGGAGAACGCCAACTTCTTCTTAGATTTGAAGTCCCTTGGAACTTCCTTTTATTGGAGCCACCAACTTGAAGTGCAAGATCCTCTTTCCGTCCTAATTCTTTCCTCCTCGAACACACATGGCGATTAAATCGCTCATGTTCCACTTTTCTTTTCGAGTATTATAGTTGATCTTGAAAGTCGATACTCGTAAGGGAGAGAGGTCATAATGAAATGGACTAGGAAACCATCGAAATCTCCATGTCCATCCCCTTAAGTTTTCCGCCATATCGGTCATCATCATTATGTGTTCTCTCGACATCGCGGATCCATCATACTTAGTTGTCAAGAGCCTCTCGGATTAGTGTACCGCATAAACCTTTGTGGAGCCTTTAAATTTCTCCTCATCAAACCAGATACTCTTTAGCATTTTCGAATTAGGATTGCTCTCCGATCCCGATCGAAATGGAGGTCTTCATAATCATAAGTGATAGACGGTTGGACCGCTCCCATTTCTCGGCATTAGTTTCATAGATTTTCTTTTATCATCATAATTTTCTTCACCCTCGAGGGGGAATGGGAGCCGCACCCTTAAAGCATAATCGAGATCTAATACCCCAAGGACAACATGGATCCTCTCCTTCCGGAGGGAAAATTACTCCCGTAAGTCGCTCAATGTTGTCGATGGTGGCACGACATTTGATGCATTTATTGCTGAATATCAAAATACAGTGGCATAAAACAGAGATAATCATAAGAAATATGTTGCATGCAATTAATCCTACGTTGGTCCGATTAATAACACACAAAACTATAGTTCTAATTCACATCACCGTTGGCGATAATGAAAAGAACTTAAACAATTAATATGGCTACACATGGTTATAAACAACGTTATCCGAATATAATCATATGCATGTACATAATGCCAAAACATAAAATGTAAAAGTCTCTAATTAAAATATCTCGTTGGTTCAATTTAATCGAGATTAAGCATAATATTGGGCAATAATACATTATTCATGATATACCATAATTTTGGGCATCAAAACAATAATTAAATCAGTGCACAAAAGGGATAAATCATAAGAAAATGCACTGAAAATGAGCAAAAAAATAGAAAAGGCACTATTCGGCCCAAAAATCACGGCCGGCCTAAAACTCACGCTGCCCAAATCGTATACAAGACGCCCATTGCTTCATCGCCAGCCCCAAAAACGCAGCCGCCGTCGGATGCGATCGGACGGCTGAAAACTCTTGGCCCAAAACCTTTCGCGGCTGCTAACCTCGGCATTGTCGGATTCACTCGGACGGCCGAGATCTTCGGCGAAGGCTCAAAAGGCCGGAAAAACCCTAACCCTAAGGGCATTTCGCCCTCTGCTCTCCCACGAAAACGGATCGTGGCGCGGCGCGCGCGCGCGGCTTTGTCGACGACGCAGGCGAGGCGCGCGCAGCGAGCAAAGAAAGCAGCGAGCGGGGAGCATCGATGGCGGCGCGGCCGAGGCGGCGCCGTTGCAGCTTCTCGCCGGCCGCGTGCGCGCGATCGAGGTTGCGCGACCGCCGTCGAGTGGAGCCGCGATGGCGCCCGTGAGCGAAGAAGACCCAACGGTCTCCAAGAAGGTAAGATTTCCGCCGCATCTGTTGGGTTCTTATGGTTTCGATTTGGGTTCGGATGGAGGGGATTTCGTTAGGGTTTTTGATTAATCGTTAGGGTTCTAGATTCCCCTCCTTCTAAATTGCTAATCCGAGCCATTAGACAATAGATCCGGCCACAAAAACTTTAGATCCGAGCCTCTAATCTTTTAGATCTAGGCAAAGACAACTTCGGTTTTGACTAATTAGGGTTCATGATGAGCTAGATTAGGCTCTGATACCAAATATTGAAATATTCTTAAGGCTAAACGTCATCTAAGATATGAGCTCTAGCTCAAAACAAGAACACCTAATGTAAAACTTAGATGCAGAATCATTAGGGTGCTTACCCGAAGATGAAGATGCCATTAGGAGGTGAATTTGTCGGTGTAGTAACCGCTGGTGGTCGCAGAAGAGGTCGAGGACGAGGCGGTGAAGTTGCGGTGACGGCGAGCCTTCGGTCTTCGCTCACTCTCGCGCCATTCTAGATCGGGTTTGTATTGGGATGTCGTGGTAGCCAAGAACACACAAGACTAGGCCCTGCCGAATCCCCTTTTTATCTTAATCTAGCGCAAGGTGACCGGGACCGAAAACCAAACTAACGTTGGAGTGCGTCTCCGATCAAAACGCGAAGTGGGGTGTCATCCGTGCTGGAAACTCGGTGTTCGTTAGCCGAGCAAGATCAACCCAACAATGACACAAAGTTTGTACCTGTAATAGAGGACAAACGTAGCTGAGTTTAGGTACGAAGGAGAGATTCTTAGTTATGTTTATAGTTTTGGTTGTTATGATAATAGTAAAGTAGCGAATTGGCGGCACATATGGAGGTATTTATATGAGGAAGAAGGTGAACAGGGTAAAGTATATAGGATGAAGATAAGGTAGGTAAAGACAGGGCAGAGTAAGGTAGGGCAGATAACAGCTTTGCGACACCACAGTTGTAAAGGATATTTAAATATGTGAGGTAAGGATAAGGGAGACAATAGAGGTTGTAGTATGAATTTAGACATTTTTAGCATGTAGTAAGTATGACGTTGCCTCAATTATGAACGATCTGGCAGTACGTATGTAGTTAGGAAAGGACATGAATTAAAGGCATAGCACGTTGAAGAACCTAAACATGGGACGAAATGTATAGAAGAGTATTATCAGTGTAAGTATGGCAACGTATAGTATACATGTATACTCGATATACAATAGAGAATTGCATGATAGATGTGATAAAGTAGTGTAACTTAGTGTAGTTATATAGCGAAGGAATTGTATAGCAGGGTCATGTAAGCGGGATTTGTTAGTACATAAGAAAGGAGGTGTAGTTAGGTGGAACTTTGCATGAACAAAATATGGGTGATACTATAGTCCGGGCGTCCGACGCACCGAACGCCACAACCATATTTCACTTCGCTACACTCCACCTTTTCCCACGCCCGAGCGTTCCTAGCCACTCATTCGGTCATCGCTCCTATCTCCTATCCACTCACTCCTGACTACTCCGCTCTTATCCCCATCCCCATCGCTCCTATCTCCATCGCTCTCTCCACCACTCACTCTCTCCGTCTCCTCCTCCGCCATCATGCCCGCCTCGCTCCTCCCCTCGACCTTCCCCCCACCACTGCCACCGCCTCTGCCTCCCACCCCGCAGCTGCTGCACATCCTCCTCGTCTGCCCCTGCGAGCCTCTACGACTTCGAGCCACTGCTCGCCTACCTCTCCTCCCCCTCCACCGTCGCCTCCCTCACGTCGTCATCCTCACCTACCTCTGTGCCTGCACCGAGCGCCGCCTGGAGGAGTCATGCTCCGCCGTCCCCGCGCACGAGTGGCACGCGCTGCTCCGGGGCCTCACCGCCAGCGACGTGTCCGTGCCGCTCGCCTTTGCGCTATTCCCCTTCCTCCACCGCCACTGCCTTTCCTTCCCGCTCGACCTGCTCCTCTCGTCCCTCATCCTCTCACTCTTCGTCTCCTGCCACCTGCTCCCGCACTCGCTGCTGCTCTCCTTCCCGCCCTCCCTCTCCGACCCTCCCTCCTTCCCGCACTCATTTGTACTAGAGATTTTTGGTGTGTTTGTTGATGTTGCGCCCTTTGTAAAAAAATGTTGCAACCGTGAAAAAAATGTCGCGACACTATGAAAAAAATATTGCACATGGGGAAAAATGTTGTATATGAATTATGAGATGTTGCATTTTTTTATATGTTGGCGTCCTTTACATGTTTGTGCGTGTCTGATTCTGAGAATGTTTGTGTTGTTTTGATTCTGATAATATTTGTTTATTTGATTCCGAGATTCTGAGATAATATTGCATATGATTGTTTGATATGTTACACCAAGTGAGAAAATATTGCACTATTCTTTCATACGTGTTGCACCGGATCGTACGGTGGGAAGCATCTCACTGTACGTTCGACCGTAGTTGCACCCACAAAATATAGAGATTCTATTTGTACTCTGAAGCAGGTGGTGTAAGCGTGAACTATGACATTTATAAGGGCATGGTAATGTGTATGGACTAAATGTGTACACATGTTGTAGCTGCCAATAGGTATGCATGTGGGTAGGGTACAATAGTAAGGACCTATACATGACATATTTTTGGTGAGAGTATTTTTCTGGGATGTTAATTTCTACTACAGGTACAGCTCAGATGGTGTACGCAAACAAAGGGCATTAGTTGTGGGAAAAATTGCAGCAGAAAGTTTTAGCGAGTACAACGATAAGGCGAGTGTTACAAATAATGCACAGATCAATAGAGACGAGAGATATGAATTTTTACGTGAAAAATCCTTGCGGGAAAAATCACAGGCGTCAATCGGCGATGATCACTATATGAGGAGTGTTTACAAAACACCGGGGGATTACAATAAGCTGTCTACTCTCCCCGTGCGGTTTACAAGAGGTATATAAAGGGTTAAATGGACTTGGAGTCCAAGTAAGAAACTTATCCGCTAATATAGCAGCCAATCCAGATTCTTCTATATTAGAAATTCGGATCACATACGGATCCTATATATCAACAATCTCCACCTTGAGACGAATTTTCTCTTGTAGTATAATAAAAAATCATCAATCATCAAATATCTCCACAATAAAATAAAAATCACCGTGCGTCAACTAGTATCTAGGACTAAACTGTAACACCAACTAAGCTTGAGCAAAGCTCAAACTTAGTTACAGGAACTGGCTTTGTCATCATATCAGCTGGATTATCATGAGTACTTATCTTGTACACCTTGACATCACCTTGAGCAATAACATCTCGAATAAAGTGATATCTCACATCAATGTACTTTGTTCTCTCATGGAACATCTGATCCTTTGTAAGACATATAACAATCTGACTATCACAAAATATAGTAGTACAAAAATTATCCCCACAAAGCTCAGTGTACAAACCTCTCAACCAAATAGCTTCTTTACAAGCTTCAGAAATAGCCATATATTCTGCTTCATTGGTAGATAAGACAATAGTAGCTTACAAACATGCCTTCCAACTAACAGCACAACCACTAATGGTGAAAACATAACCTGTGAGAGACCTCCTCTTATCCAAATCACCAGTATAATCAAAGTCAACATAACAAACAAGTTCATCTCTAGAATTTTCAATCTACAAACAAGCATTAGAAGTGCCACGCAAATATATGAAAATCCACTGAACTGCTTTTCAATGTTCTTTTCCAGGATTAGCCATGTATCTACTAACAACACTCAGTGCATGAGATAAATCAGGACGAGAACAAATCATAGCATACATAAGAGAACCAACTGCACTGGAATATGAAACTCTAGATATGTACTCAATATCATAATCTAACTTAGGACATAAGGCTGAAGATAATATGAAATGCGAAGCTAATGGAGTACTCACTGGTTTTGTATCATGCATATTAAAACGATGAAGGACTTTCTCCATATAACCTTATTGACTAAGGTATAACTTGTGAGATTGCATCTCTCTAATAATCTCCATACCAAGAATTTTCTTTGTTGCACTTCAATATTGTATTTATTATCGTCTTTTAGCTATACCACGTCAACCAAATCCTACGTGGAGGAGAGAGAGGGGAGAAGAGAGAGCACAGATCGTTTCTTCCTGAAGAGACTGTCGTGTATGCGAAACAAGACATGATACATTAATTTACTCTAGTTGACATGTAGGCCTGTTTCAAAGAAAAATTATAAAATATAAATGTTGGAGAGTATGCTAGAGACTATCTATTGGAGATGTTATCTCTAAAGATGATGTAGCATATGTTAGAGACAAGGTTATCTCTAACTATTAGAAATGCCCTTAGAAGACCAACAAAAGGAACTATCATAGGCTCCGACTGCCCACTCTTGTAGATCTGATCGGCGTCGAATTCAGAAGCGCGTTTACCCCAAAGAGTAAGTTTGACCTCACAATTGCTGTATAGAGGATGAATTTATTAGAAACAGTAAGGATCTGAAACGTCAGACTGACTACAACTGTAGTTTATACATTGAAAGAGCCAGTTTTTTCGTGACATACGTAGCATCATGCAGGATAATAACCCTCCTGATTGTAAGCACAGATTGGTTTGCACCTTGGAGTGAAGCAGCGTTTGAGACGCCCACAACAGCGCCAATAACGTCTGCAATATGAGCAGTATGTCAATGAGCAGTAAGGATCACATGGCGGTAAGACACAAGCCAACTACATATATATAGGAGAGCAGAAATTCTCATCGTTAGGTATGCGCGTAAAAGTATACCTATGAAAGATCTAGTTTCACCAACGTATGTAGGAAGAGCAGAAAATGGTACAAGATTTGTATGCATAGGTTGGGAAATCCAGTGGTTCATCAGCCAGCTTCTTTATCTGAGTATAATACGTGAGCTCAATCATGTATTCAGCATCAACCGCTCTGTATTTTGATTTGGGGAGCGTCTATGCTTCATATGACTGAAATTTCTTTATCCATAAGTCATCTTTCTTAGCCATAGGATTTTGATCCAATGGATATCACATGTTTCTGTATTGAGACAAAAAAAAAGTCTAAACTAGACAAAAGTAAATGTAGGTGAACCATACAAATACAAAAAAAATTCTAAACTAGACAAAAGTAAATCTAGGTAAACCCTACATATAAAAAAAAATACAAAAACAAATAGAACTAAAAGTTACAGTAAAGTTGTGCTAAAATTGCACATCACTTGGCACTGCAATTTTAGGCTTAGTACTATACAACTGTATGTGATTGATAGATAAGAAAATTTCAAGCAACTGAAAATTAGCAAACCCGTTTGATTTATAAAAGTATAGATATACCCCTCTTGCAGCTGATGTTTCTTCGCTTCGACATGCTCGCCAGCTACTTCACCATATATAGCATACCCTGGAACAGTAAATCATTGAGTAACATTTAACAACACCATAATGGACAAAAGCAAAAAAAAAAAAAAAAAGAATGAATAGCGAGCACAATATAGAATAGAGTACCTGTGAATCAACTAAGACGAGGTCTAAATGTTGGATGTTGCCTTCGTCAATACCGCCACGGGTATTCCCATAGGCGGGAAACTCAAGCGCAAATATGCCACTGTTTGCTGGCCGGAGTAAAGCTCGGATAATAAATTGTACGTCATCTACAGACACGAAAAAAGAGATACAAATAATTACTGGAGGATACTATGAACACATAATTATGTCAGGAGAGAGAAAGAGTGGTATGCAGGGAGAAGTGGGTATGCAAATGCATAATAGTTGTTAGGCCCACGATGGACTCCTCATCCACCTTGTAGACTATATAAAGGGAAAATTCACAATCATTGTACGTATTTTTGAAAAGAGAAATAAAGAGAAGCAAAAAGTCCACATATATCTTTATATTCAATCTATTATTGTGTTCTTAATTGTTCTGTGTGAATTGACTTTCATCTACGAGGTGATCGCTCGGACTGAACTCGCTAGCGACGGTTCCTCAACACGTTATCAACACGATCAACCGGCCTACCTCTAGGCCTACTCTATTCAGATCGAAAGGTAACCGTCGTAACATGACGCTCGTAGATCAAATCGTTTTTCTAGACCGCTTTCAATTCCGCAAGTTGTTGCTTTCTAGATTGTTTTTCTATAGTGCAAATCCGCTCTAATCTACCACGAGCCGACAAGTCGTCGACACAATGTCGATCGGTAGATTGCATGAAAAAATGGATATCGATTGTACCGTAGATTGGAAATTTCAAATCCGTTCTAATCGACCGCGAGCTGACTTAAAGTCGTCGGTCAAGCCGATCGGTGGTTGCACGAAAGAACATATGATGATTGCACATTATATTGTACATCACATTGCATGAACAGTAAAAAAAAAATCGGATGACGACCCGACGGCCGCGCCACTGCCAGCATGCAGCAGCCCCGCATGGCTGCATCGCCCCGCAGCCGTGCCGGCACCTGTGCCGCCCCCAGCTTGAAGACCGACCCCGTGAGAGGCGCCCCATGCTTGAAGCCCCCGGCCGGCCACCTCCCCGCACGCGCACCCGCTGGCATGCAACCGCTGGCCCCGCACCGCCCGAAGCAAAGAAAAAAGGGGGAGGATGGGTGGCACCGGCGCCTCATAGGGCCCTCCCCGGCTTGGTGCCGCCCGGCACCGGCTCCGTGCTCGCTCACCACCAGCCCATAGACCGCCTGCACGCGTCAGTGCGCTTGAAGCAGCCATCCCAACGAGCACCTGCATGCGCCACCGCTAGCTGCACACGCCCAGAGCCGCACCACCCCGACATGACCGCCAGACGAGCCACCGCTGGTCGGACCGCATCCGCGCCGGCCCCCGCACGTGGCTGTGCCGTCTCCATCGCGATGTCCCACGCGCCAACTGAAGCAACGGTGGCCAGCTACCGCACGCGCCGGCCGCGCCCCCGTAGCTGGTCGTCGCCAATCGCCTCCTCAAGGCTCCATGGAGCCGCCACCACCACCTCACAAGGGGGCTAGGGTTTCCTAGCTCCCGATTTAGAAGCCGGCAGGGGCAGGCCGAGTGGCACAATGGGTCGGGCCGGCCCATAGATTTTTGAAAGAAAAGAAAAACCGAAAAAAGGGATGTTTGCAAAAAAAGGCCTTCGCGGTTCTGAAAATTACGAGGATTTTTACGCGTATAAGGAAATTTTGCAAAAGGGCCCTCGAAACTTGTAAAGATTGCATGGACAATTTTCTCATAACAGAAAATTAGCGGTTTAGCCCCTGAAAATTGCAGAATTCACCAAAAATTTATATTCTAGCATAATAGGGTCTCATGAATTCAATTTTTGTATAATTTTGAACTTTTGAAGCATGTTTAACTTTGTTATTATTATTTCTATGCAATTTATGTATTGTATTTACTGTCTTCATTATCTATGATTGTTTATATTGCTTTTAATCACTAAAAATAGCAGTAAATCATGAAAAATGTATAGAAAAATACGGGAACATTATGAGAAATTTTGCAACCATTTTATGCAAATTACCAGCAGTAATCTTATGAACTCTTTGCATGAACATGCAGATGACTGCCATTATGAACCGGGAGTTCAAAGAGCTGGCCCAGCATAGCCAGAATTACTTGACCTAGGCATAAGATGTCGAGATCGTACTTAGAACCAAGAAGCTCCGTGCTGCTATCGGACTTGGCACCTTTAAGGATGTCACTCCAAATGCTGAGGAAAATAATCAGGCACTTCATTTCCTCAGACACCATCTCTGCTTAACGCTCAAGAATGAGTATATGGTAGAGAAGAGCGCACTAGCTTTGTGGACCGCACTAAAGATGTAGTTCAAGAAGCTGAAGTACACCTTTCTTCCTTGGGCAGAGCAGGAATGGTCCCATCTACATTTTGCTGACTACAAGACCGTGGGGGAAGTACAATTTTGCTTTGCACATAATTTGCACCAGTCTTCAGCTTTATGGTAAGGTAATCACAGGTGAGGAGAAGATTGAAAAAACTCTCTCTACATTTCACCCAAATGTGGTGCAATCCGCATGCAATTATCGTCAAGACGGTTACAAGGAGTATGCCGAACTGATTGATATTATGCAAGTTGCGGAAGCTCAAGATGAGGTTCTAAGGAAGAACTACATCTCACAATCGCCTAGAAGCAATGTTGGCTATGAAGTCAACGCTAGCAGCTACAAGGTGAGGAAGCCTCACTCAAAGGAAAGAGGCAAGAAGGTGAGGTCATGGGTCGCAAGACCAAGCCAAATGCTCAATCCAAGAAGGGTGAAGAAAAGAAGCGTGATGACAAGCCCTATGGGCAGCAGGACCAAATTTGCTACAAATGTGGCACATGGGGACATCGGCCACGCATTTGCCGTGAGCCGCAGCATGTGATTGATGCCTTCAAATCTAAGAAAAAGGGCAAACGATAGCATGAGGCACACCTCGCCATTGTAGGCACGGAGAATCCACAGTCATTGGTTGCACCCATGGATGTGGACAGCCCAGTAGCAGCCCCCACCACTCCTTCTTTGGACATCGCAGTGGTCGCAGCCATAGTTGCCGAAGAAGAAAAGATGGACATGGAACAGATTCAAGCAGAAGTTTTTCGTACTTCACTGATCCGATCTAGTGCATGCAACGCACTTAGTTTTATTTAGTCATTTGCATTTTTATGGTCGTGATAGAACATTGAATTATTGAATAATGGTTGTAAGCTCTAGGAAAGCAAAGTATTAAATTCTTATGATGAGTTCTGTTTTGGAGTATTTTATTTATGTGTGGATTGCTTCCTAGCTCATATTAATAAATACTTTATATCAGAATGCGTGTGGCGCCCTTTTAGAGGAAGTGTGCTTAGCAGATAGCGGCACAATGAATACTATCTTAAGAGAGACGAAGTATTTTCAGTCGATCGGCAATAATACTGGTAGTCTTACGACAATTGCAGGCAGTGATACTTGTATAATAGGCTTAGGAAGAGCTACAATTATACTCCGATGGGCAAAACTTTGGTCATTGAAGAAGCCTTATTGTACCCAAAATCGACTAGAACTCTCCTCAGCTTTAAGGATATTCGCGCTAACGTTCTCCACGTAGAGACTGAAAAAGTATGGTAAAGAATACATGTTCATTACAAAGCGTGAAGAAAATAGGAAAATGGTATTAGAACAACTTTCTTCATATGAATTTGGGCTATACTACACTAATATTAAGACCCCTACAACCTATACTGTCCTGAAAACCACTCTTAGAAGCTCTGAACTTTTCTGCCTCTAGCATGATAGATTAGGCCACTCCGGTCTTAGGATGATGAGAAATACAATTAACAATTCTCAAGGACATAATATCAATGTAAAGAATTTTCTGAATCAAGAAGATTTTGTGTGCCCGTATGTGCCACCGGAAAATTAATTACTAGACCTTCTGCTTTGAAAGTAAAGAGTGAAATCCCTGCATTCCTGGACCATATCCAGGGAGACATTTGCGGTCCTATACAGCCCCTGTCAGAGCCATTTAGGTACTTTATGGTGCTCATTGATGCTTCCTCGAAATGATCACATGTATGTTTATTGTCTACGAGAAACCATGCTTTTGCAAAGTTGATCTCGCAAATAATTAAAATTAAGAATAATTTCGCTGATCATCATGTGAAGTCCATCGGAATAGACAACGCTAGAGAATTTACTTCAAAGGTATTTGATGATTATTGCATGGCAATGGGAATTACCATTGAGCATTCCGTACCACATGTCCACACCCAGAATGGACTAGCATATGCATTAATTAAAAAATTAAATTTATTGCCTGACCTCTTTTGCAGAATTATAATTTACCAACTACATGTTGGGGATACGCAGTCCTGCACGCAACAACTCTCATCAATTTCAGACAGTCGGCATATAACATCCATTCACCTATGCAACTAGCGCAAGGGTGAGCACCGAAAATCTCTCATCTTCGTAGGTTTGGTTGCAAGGTTTATGCACCTATACCACCACCACAGCGAACTGCAATGGGCCCTCTCCGAAAGTCTAGAATATACGTTGGTTATGAGACATGATCTGTAATCAGGTATTTGGACCCCATGACTGGAGACTTGCATACAGCCCACTTCGCTGGTGGAAAATTTGATGAGGATAGTTTCCCGTCATTATGGGGAAATCAATCCCTTGATGAAAAATGTTAAGAAATAACGTGGCAAGCCATGAGAATCCATGCACATGACCCATGCACTAGTGAAGCAAATAGAGAAGTCCAGAAGATAATTGATTTGCAAGCATTAGCAAATCAACTACCTGACCACTTTTGTGATTTGAAGAGTGTGACCAAGTCGCATGTGCCTGGACATAATGCACCGGAGAGGGTTGAAATACCAAAGAAAATTGAAGGTACCCCTCATCCCGTCCAGAGGCCTCAGAACAAAAGGACGAGAACTCCGGCCCTTCGAATCCCAGGTAACCAGGGACACCCGGCAAAAAAGGATAAGAAGGACTTGACACAGCCGATCACTGAAGTTCCCTAGAACCAGAAGGGGAGCCAATTGAGACCTGGCACCAGTATGAAACCTTCAGGAAGAGGCATACCGGATTTGAACATTCCCCTAGAGGGAGATATCAGCATGGATGTGTGTGCACACATCGGAGCTGAAAAACTAAAGGGACTTGCCCTCGTAATTGAAAGCAACGGTGAGCAAGTAGAAGCATTAAATGAATCGTTCCATGAAGAAATAGCTGTAAATTATGTGACCACGGGAGAATCTATGAACAGGACAACAACCAATGTTGGTATTTATTTTACAAAAAAATTTGCCACAATCATCGATCTTAATCCAGAGCCTGCATCGCTCGCTGAATGTAAGAAAAGACCAGATTGGAAATATTGGAAGAAGGCAATAGAAGTATAATTATTATCTCTTAATAAAAGAGAGGTGTTTGGGCCTGTAAGCTACACACCTCCCAATGTGCACCCCGTAGGGTATAAAGTGGGTATTTGTTCAAAAGAGAAATAAAAATAATGAAGTTGTAAGATATAAAGCAAGGATCGTTGCACAAGGTTTCACTCAACGACCAGGAATTGATTATGAAGAAACCTATTCCCCGGTCATGAGCGGAACTACCTTTAGATATTTAATCTCAATGGCAGTAAACCTGAATTTAGAAATAAAGTTGATGGATGTGGTAACTGCATACCTTTATGAGAACTTGGAGTCAGACATTTATATGAAGGTACCTGAAGGTATTCCAGTCCCGAATCAAGACAGAGTAAATAGAAATCATGTACAGTGTGCAACTCCGAAAGTCACTGCATGGACTTAAGCAATCAGGCAGAATGTGGTATCATCACTTAAGCGACTTTCTATGCAAGAAAGGCTACACAAACAATGAAGATTGTCCCTGTGCATTTATTCGATGATCCCAGGATGAATTTTGTATAATCTCAGTGTATGTAGATGATCTAAATATCATCAGGACTCTACAAGATATTAAGAAAGCAAGCTCTTACATGGAGTCGGAGTTTGAAATAAAAGATTTAGGTAAAACCAAATATTGCCTAGTCTTACTACTTGAGCATGCCCCTGAAGGGATTTTAGTGCATCAGTCAACCTACACTCATAAGGTGTTAAAAAGGTTCGGCTTTGAAAAGGCATACCCTTCGAAAGTGCTAATGGTCGGAAGATATTTGTAGTAAGACAAGGATCCGTACAGACCTAGAGAAGAGGGGGAGGAAGTCCTGGGACCAGAATTCCCGTACTTGACCGCAGTAGGAGTACTCATGTATTTAGCAAACTGTACTAGACCAGACATTGCATTTGCCGTGAACCAATTAGCAAGCTATAGTGCAGAGCATTGGAAGGGAATAAAGAACATTTTCTGATACCTCCAAGGAATCAAAGACCTTGGTATGTTCTACAGAAAGAACCAAGACTTAACCACGACTGGCTATGTAGATGTCGGTTTGTCAGACCCGCATACAGCCAAGTCACAAACAGGATACATATTCCTATGTGGTGGAACTGCAATTTCATAGAATTCATCTAAGCAAAGTCTTGTATCAACTTCGACGAACCACTCAGAAATCATAGCGTTGTACGAGGCCTCGCGAGAATGTTCTTGGCTTTGGCGGATGATTCACCACATCCAGTAGTTATATGGATTGAATACCGTACAAATTCTCACTATTATCTATGAAGATAATGCAGCTAGTGTTGTACAAGTGCAGATGGGTTATGTGAAAAATCAACTCACAAAGCATATCAACCCCAAGTTCTATGCTAATGAATTGCAAAAGATGGATGAAATAAAAGTACTACAGATTTATTCACTAAGTCACTTCCAGTGTCTAGTTTTGAAAGATGCATACGTGTAATTGTAATGATGAGACTTAGAAAAGTGCAGAATTCATGAGGAGAATCTTCACAAACTTATTATTAAAACTTGATCACGAAGATCGAGTACCTAAAGAATAAATCCTAGAGATTAAATAAAAATGGATGGATTGTACTCTTTTTCCCAAGACGAGTTTTTCTGAAGTTTCTCAGCTAAGGTTTATAGTGAGGCAATTCGTACATCACAGTAAAACGTGTATCATGTACTCTTTCTTTAATTTTTTCCATTGGGTTTTTATAGAGTTTTGATGAGACATGAACATACCAAATGAGTACCCAAGGGGGAGTGTTAAGAAACTAGGCCCAGGCCAGGCAGGCCTAGCCCACGATAGGCTCTCCATCCACCCTGTTTAATCTACTATTCTGTTCTTGATTGTTCGGTGTGAATTGACTTCTATCTACGAGATGATCGCTCGGACTGGACTCGCCAGCGACGGTTCCTCAACAATAGTAAACAAACGGCGCAAAAGTGTAGAAAAAATATTAGTAAATAAAGGCAAGGCACAATAAGCTTTATTGCATTTCTTTCTTGGTCAAGAAAGTGTATAAATTTGACTGAACAAATTAAGGAATAGCTTCCTCTATTGGAATAAAGTAGTGAGTGGTACAGTTTAAAAAACAAAAATAGAAGTAAGCTATGGAGACAACGTAAATAGGAGACGTGTATGCAGACAACGTGAGTACCGGCGTTGGTATTTGTGTTAAAAATCGAGGAAAAAATCAAAGAGCATATGTCATGTATAAGATAGAAGATAGGACAATGACAGGTTAAGAAAAATGGTAGCAACTCTATTTTTCGTAGGATATTTTCTGTGAAAAAAAAGTAAGGAGAAAAAACCCGCTCGAAATCATGCCGAAAATATTAGAGACTATACAATCTGCAAATTATATTGGGTAGGAAATTCTATGGAACTTCGACGAGGAGTTTAACATCCCAAAGTTATGTTACTATTTCAAAATCAATAAAATTATTATTTTATCACTTTTTCTAAGTTGTAAAAGAGTTTCCTTGATTTTCTGAAAATCTAAAAAGAGTTTTATTGCTTCTCTTAAGTTCCCTCAGTTTTAAAAATCCAAATTTTTTTTTATTGAGTTTACTGGGTTTTAGTAGGTTTAAAGTTGAAAAGAAAAAATATAAGTATTTTCTTAGATTTTCTTTTTTTTAAAAAAAGGGGGTTCTTCCTTTTTCCCGAAAAATTAATTTATTTGCAAAAGTAAAAGTCATCTCTCTTTCTCCTTGACCTGGCCCGCTGGCAACCCTTCGCCTCCACGTGACAGTGCCCTCACCAGCTCACTCGAGCGCGCGTCGCCCAGCTTTCGACCATGCTCTGGCTTAGCCTTAACTCCCCGTCGCCTCCCTCTTTTTCGCAGCAGCGTGCGCAGTTTTGCCGTGTCTCCTCCCCCCGTCCTGTCGCCTCTGTCGCGCCTGCACCCATCCCGTCCCTCTGACGTGCACATAAAGTTGTTGTCTCTGCCCAATCACATTTTTTCTTTCTCTTTTCACACCGCTCCATCTTACTGTTGTCTCCGCCCTGCCGTATTTTTTCTCCCCTTTTCACACCGCTCCATCTTGTCGCTCGGTCCTCCCCTTCCTCTATAAATAGAACACCAGGGAGCCCTTTTACCCTCCTCGTTGTTTCTCTTTCTCCTTCTCTCTCTCTCTCTCCCGTGGTTCGTCGCGCTTCGAGTTTCGCTGCCGTCGACTGGAGCTCGCGCCACCGCCTCTAGCACTGCCGTCAAAACTTCTCCGCCACCGTGGAAGCCTCTCCGGCGGCATGCTCGTCGCCATCGGCTTTGCAAGGTCGTGTTCTACACAGTCCTTGTTTTCTTCTCTCCGGAGACCCGCCGGAGCCCTGTGTGCTGCGAAAGCTCCTCCTCTCCCGGAGCGCCTGCGCCGTCTTCGACCGCTCCGCCGAGCCCCACCGCCGTCCTTCTTCGCCTTTGACTGCGAGCTGCCCCGCCGCCGTTCGCCGTCCATAGACCTCCCTCAACCTCTCTCTCTACTCTGGTGAGTTTTCCGTGCTCTGCCCTCTCTCTCAGTATAGACCTCCCTCTCAGTTTGAACCTCTCTCTCAATTTGTGTCGGCACCCTGGGTAACCCCACCCGAGACCCTCTGTGCACTGAGCTACTCCCAGGATCAACGGCTGGCTCGCACAGTCACAATAGTGAATGGAATCACAACCATACAACAAGCTAAAGATGAAGAAGACAAATTAATATTAACATAAGCAAAAGACTTTATGGTCAAGGTTGTTACAGAGGTGCCTCACTAGGCTTTCAGCAAAAGAGAAATACCAAGCAGCGGAAACACAAAAACTCGCAAGGTCCATTCGACTAGCCCACAGGCTTATCGAGTGGAGGACGTCCCCTAGGTCGCAAGGTCTTCATAGAACACTGAGCTCCCTGGATCACCCTCCTCTGTTGATCAAACAGAGGGCGTAAGCCATGAGTACTTTGAATGTACTCAGCAAGTCATAGAGAATAAATGCAGGTAATAATCATGCAATGCTTGACAAGGAATAACTGTATGGTTAGTTTGAAGAAAGCAACATTTACAGGAGATGCATTAAGTAGATTGCAAAGCACAAGTTGAAAGATAATACATAAATAAACAAGTTCCTTGAAAACACACGTGGACGCCCTGTCCACTCCCAGACCTCACTGTGATCACCCTAATCACAGCTCGGACCACTCCAGACCACCACACTTTGAAGAAAAAGTCTACCCCTTGCGTGAAATCTCCGGGCATATCCATAACCGAGGACGTGGCTATTCGAATAGATTTGCAATCTGCAGTGGTTGTACACTTTACCCACAAGAGATAGTCGCTTGATACGACACACGTTTCCTTAGACGTGTGAATCAAGTAGAGACCACCACTAGGCTTTTACAAAGGTCCACTTGACTCGGTTCTGCTCGCTGAGGTTTCACCGTCCTGGACCCCTCTTGCGCCGTTCCCAACCACAACAGAACCGACTCAAGCTTCGCTAAATATTGCACCCGGTCCACCCCATCCTGGACATGTGGTTGTATGGAGAGACCCAGATCAATGGTTCAAGGTTAAGTTCTTAGTTGGCTGCTCAGGTGAGACTAACCACATCCTAGTGTACCTCAGCACCCACTCTAACCACCTTCCACTCGCCCGAGCATAAAACAATTTGGGGTTCCTCCCGGCCAAAGGACCACCCTAGTCCTGGCACACAAGGTTTAGATAAAGCGACAACAGATGTTGTGGCACACACATGCCACACTTCGAATTAATCAGCAACACATGCCGTTACTACACAAGCCACGAATCGTGTGCGCTGGGGTAAAAATAACATTGTTTATTCAAGAATGAGACCAACGCGAACTAGAGCAGGGCTAAGCAAACACGATACCCAGGTTGATATACAACAAGAAAGACCAACAAAGAGTACCCATCCTAGGGATGTCCAAGGATACATGTCAACATGTCTTTCTCAAATAAACAAGGAGTCTTACTGGCAAGTAGGTATATAACTACTATCAAACTATTTTTATACAAATAGCCATGCATGATACGTTAAAACAACATACTTTTACAAAAAGAATGGGTCCAATATGATCAAGGTCTATGACTTGCCTTCGCTGAAGAACTGGGAAGCTTTTGTAGAGGCGGCTGGGTCCAAGAACTCCTCGGAGAAACCGGAATCTACACGTTTGAAGAAAGCAAACAATAAGCAAAGCAATTCCAAAAAGACGATCAAAGAACTCACCAAACTAGAGCCAAAGAAGGGTTACATAAAAGGGATGGAAACAGGAGATTGAGCTACTCAAGAAGGGGCTCAAACAAGGTAGGTCAAGCTCTCAGGAGGAGGTCCAAAGTGCTAGGCAACAAATAAGGGCAAGAAAGCTCTCTCAGGCTTTTATAGGCACAGGGAGGTCCGAAGAGAGGAGGACGCCGCATTTAATGAACGCGACAGGAGTAGGTAATGGAAAGAAAGGAGCTGGTAAAAGAAATGACAACAGATGCACAAAGGTTCAGTAGAGAAGACATCATTTAATGCGAGTTAGCAGCATTTAATGTGCGTGGACTGTCGCAGTATTGAGACACGACGAGAGGAAGAAAAAGGTTAGCAGAGGACCCGAGAAAGGGGTCCTACGGGAAAGGTGGTCGTAACCAAAGGGAGGTCGTGACCGCAAAGGTGGTCCTCACAAAAGTCCAGGAGGTCCTGAGGACAAGGAGGTCTTGAAGAGGTCGTGACCGCAACGGTGGTCTTGACCCAAGGAGGTGGACTTTGCAAAAAGACCAACATGGGTGGTCTTTGCAAAAAGGAAGCTCTGGAGCCAAAGGGTCCGGAGGAAGTCAAGGAGGAGGTTCATTTGAGAAGGTGTGTTGGCCGTTGATTTCAATCGGACGATCAAAATGGATCGAATCATTCGGACCACTTCGAACGTCAAACTAGATCGGGCCGTCTGATTTCAATCGAACAAGCCACAAGGATTGGCATGTTCGGACTGTCCAAGAGTGCCATCAAGATCGGACCATTCAAACATGATCCAACGAATGAAAGGAAATCGAAGTGCAAATGCGCGGGCGCGTGTGAAGCGGGCCGATTGGGCGGTTCGATTTCAATCGGACGGTCCATAAGGATTTGGATGTTAGGACCGCTCCGAACGCGCCCTCAGGATCGGACCATCCATTAAGATCCAACAGTTGAAAAGAGTAGGAGGTCCAAGGGTGGTCCTGCATGATCCAGATTGAGCCACGTAGGTGCTCCAAAGGAGGAGGTCCAAAAGAGGATGTCAAGGGAGGTCCTGATGGTCAGGATGAAACAAGGGGATGTCCCGACGGTCAAGATTAATCAAGGGGAGGTCCTGAAGGGAGAAATGCATCCCCAAGCTTTGAATTTCAGAAATCAAAGATGTTTGAAACACAAACCCAAGCTGGGAACAAACCTACAGGGAAGTCCAAACGCAGGGAAGGTCTGAACCTACAGGGAGGTCCAAACACAAGGGAGGTTCTAAGGAAGGAAAAACTAGGCCGAAAGCTACACAGGACGAACAGAGAAAGGAAACTAAAAGCCAAAGAACACCAACAAACTCAAGATCGACCAGATAGAGTTAATTGAAGTTCAATTTATTCAAGTTAAATCTCCAAATTCCCAAAATTCCAAGTTAAGCTTGAGCAAATTACAGAATCGAATGGTTATTTTTAAGCTTTGAATTTTTTCAAAAGGCTCCGAAAATTGGGATGTTATAGTTTGGACCTCCCGCCCAGTTGAGACCACCCTCTCGGTTTCAGTCCTCCTTTTCCTTCGACCACTGTTGAGTAGTTGAACCCCTCTTTTCCTTCGACCACTGTTGAGTAGTCAAATCCTTCTTTGGGCCTGGTAGTCGAAGCTTTCTTTTGACATCCTTTCGACCAGTGTGTCAAAACCTTCTCTCGGCCAGGTAGTCGAATCCTTTCTCTCTTACGACCACGTTGAGTAGTCGCATCCTTCTTGTAACCTTCTTTTGAGCACTTTGAGTAGTCGAATCCTTACTTTTTTCGACTGCGTTGAGCAGTCAAAACCTTTTTTCTTCCTTCGACCGCGTCGAGCAGTTGAATCCTTCTCTATCTTTCCTATCAGTTGAACCTCCTTCCGACCACCTGTAGTCGAAACCTCCTTCGACCTTGTGATTTCAAGACTTCCAAGAGCTCGTTCTCCTTCGTTCAAACTCGACTCGAGTTATTCAAATTTCTATCTTCATCTAAACCCAATACCTTCTTTTGGTTCTAGCTTGGTATTTTCATTTTATTTGGATTTTATCTGATTTTGTCTCATTTTCACGTATAGTTTTCGACGACTTTGGAGAACCAGTTTTCGACGCATCCTTGCTTTTCGACGCTGTTTTCGAACAATAGCTAATTAAGCAAGGCAAGTTACACCTTTGATCATATTTGAATCCCAGTATTTTAAATTATCTAAATTCCATTTTTAATTATTATTGTATTGTTATTTCAACTCAAGTAATTTAATGTCCTGTTTTAAAGCTTTATAGTTATTCCCAATTCCATTGTATAGCCATGTATTGTCAAGATCGATAGTATGGAGAATCGTACCGAATGTGTTGTGGTCAGGGGTTAGGAATTGAAATGATTGGACCGTAAGAATACATTCCTGTTGGACATTTGATTATAGGAATACTTTATTGTCGAATTGTAGAAGTGTACAATTATGGAAAGATTGGATGGTAGAAATACATGATTCTTGGATAGTGATTTTAGAATTATACAAATGTTTATTGAATGGATTGTGGGATTGAAGGATCGTTGGAGGTCGAATCATAGGATTAAGCTATTGTTGAATTTTGGATTGTTGGGGTTGGGTTGTGGAAAGAGGCTCATGTTGGATATAACATTGTTGGATTATAGAGTTATACCATTGTTGGATTATTAGAAAATCAATTGTGAAAAGAATGGATGATAGGTAGTCGTGAGACATGGTCGCAGATCAAGTCGTGGGATCTGGTCGTAGTCGTGAGACCTGGTCGCAGATCCAGTCGTGGGATCTGATCGTAGTCATGAGACCTGGTCGCAGATCCAGTCATGGGATCTGGTCGTAGTCGTGAGACCTGGTCGTTGATCTAGTCGTGGGATCTAGTCGTAGTCATGAGGTCTGGTCATAGATCCAGTCGTGGGATCTGGTCATAGTCATGAGACCTAGTTGTAGATCTAGTCGTGAAAATCTGGTCGTAGAATCTGGTTGTGGATCCAGTCGTGGATCTAGTCGTGGAATCCAGTCATGGGATCTAGTCGTGGAAATCTGGTCGTAGAATCTGGTCGTGGATCCTGTCGTGGAATCCAGTCGTGAGATCTAGTCATGAAAATCTGGTCGTAGAATCTGGTCGTGGATCCAATCGTGGAAATCTGGTCATGGGATCTAGTCGTGGAAATCTGGTCGTAGAATCTAGTTGTGGATCTGGTCATGGAATCCAGTCATGGAATCTTGTCGTGGATCTGGTCGTAGACCTGGTCGTGGCTTTTGGATTGTTGGATGGTTGAAATACTGACCTCGTACTTAACAATTCTTAGACATTGAATCCCTCACACCTTGTCACCCTAGATAAAAATTCGGTCAGTACATTAGTATGAACTAGACCTTGTTGCAAAAACTCTATGCTTAGTCAAGGCTTAGCTCAAAAATATTTACTTTGGGGAATTTAGCCACAAATTTAGCTATAATTTAAATTGTTGCTATGGTATTGTCTTTACCATAGAAGTTTATAAAATGATTTGACTTGTTAAACAAAATGAAAACTGGTTTGGACTTGGGCGAAATGGATGTTTGGATGGGTGCATGTTCATGCACGGGATTGATTCATTTCTATGGTCGAGGCCCAGGGTTGTTTTGGTAGACGCCCAAGTCAGTTAAGGACCGGTCTTCGAGCGTATTTTGCTACGTCTTATCGTACTACCACATTTCCTAAGTGGGCGAAACATGACTAACTAATTTGCAATGTTTCACCGGGGTCGTTCCATCCGGTTGTGTGGGTGTCTTTATGACCTACTTTTATGTATTCTTGTATTCCCACTTGGCACAAGAGGGGGCCTGAACCCTGCGGGTTTCTATCCAAAGGGGGTGAAACCTTAGCGAGGGGGGATTGCGGTGGAATGACACTTTGTAAAGGCCTTGTCACGTGCTCTAGACTGCTCACCTAAGGTAGTGAACGGTGGTATCGACGGATGCCAAACAAACTAGAGAAATCGTGTCATGTGGGTAAAGCTGTACACCTCTGCAGAGTGTAAAACTATTCGAATAGCCGTATCCACGGTCATAGACATGCTGGCAAAGCCACTCCAAGTTAGATTTTTATTTTTATTTTTATTTTCAAAAGACTTGATTAAATGGTTTTAGATCTCTATCCAAATAGGAATTAGGCGGGTAGCCTTGTGATAGGAGGATATCATTCACCACTCATTGATGAATGTTATCTGACTATAAAACTTGAGTTTTAGAAAATAAATTTTAGTTATAAAATATCTGCTTTGGAACTTAGTACAAGTATTTGGAAAGAAACATTACTTTATGCAAAATCAACTCTACAAGTCTTCCTTTGTTATATCCCTGCATGCATTATAATTCTAATACTAGGTGTAACTTGTGGGGCATGGTTGTTTGTGCTCACTCTTACTTAATAAAATGTTGTTCAGAGAAGAAGGACCTTACAGCTGCTGAAGACCTTGACGACTAGGCCGCTACCCCAATCGGTTGCTTGTGGCAGATTAGTTAGGTTATACTACTTGCTCTTCGACTTCCGTTGTGTTCTGTATTGTCGGCTCATGAGCCTTTCTTGTAATCAACTATGTTGTTTATTAATAAAGTTTTGCGATTATAGTTGTGGTACCATATTTGTTTACCGTGTGAGTTAGCAACTGATCATGGGACTAGTTCAGAAATACACAAAGAATTTAGGGTGTTCATCCCGGGTCCTTACAGGGAGTATACAAAATATGGAGTAGGCTTTGCTCACTTGGTCCTCCCGCGGTAGGTGCGAGGGATCGATCGGGGGTTCGACCCCCGGTCTCGCATGCGGCTGCTGCGCGCGTAGTGAGAAAAAGTGGGGACTGTGCTGGGGCACAGTGGCCTTGAGCCTACCACGGTTCGTAGCGCTGCTCCCGTGGACGCCTCGCAAAGTAGGGTGCTTATTCTTCTTTAATGCAGTCCGGATGGGAAAATCCTGGGCCTCTAAAAAAAAAAAAATATGGAGTAGGCTTTTGTGTAGGAAAGATATAGAGCACGACAGGGGAAAAATATAATAGTATTTGTAGAGGGTTGGGGGGCAGTAACTAGAAGAGGAACACATGGTAGATTGCTATGTCAGAAGAACAGGGAAGGTATACTTAGTAAATGTTTGTGGATGTGGAAAACATTAGCAAACTGGTATTTAGGGACAAGTGAAAGAAAAAGAACACAGCGAAGAGTCAGAAGCAAAACCATAATATTGGTGGTATACGTAAAATACGTGCAAAATACACTAAGTTTGGAAAACAAATTAAATACTTTTACTAAGTTTGGATTAATGTACTAAACATGGAGTAAGATATTTATGCATCGTGAACTCTTGATATCGTAGATAGAAGCGCTATTGTGTGGGGGGAAAACAGAGGCGTAATGAAAGAATATATATTGTTGGGAAACTATGGGCACGACTGCGGTCGGCCCATTAGTGGCGCCCAGAGTGAGCCTATAAATAGGGGTGCTATTCATTGTATTGGTCGATAGATGAAGGAATAAAGAGAAGCAAAAGAATCTCTTATGTTCTTGTGTTCATGCATCTTACGTAGATAGAACTCGCGACGGTTCCTCAACACGTTATCGCGACGATCGACTCTCCTGATTGAATCGAGATTGCTTTCACCCCGCAAATTTGGCTTTTGATTGGGAAACTCTACACCGAGGCAGAATGAAAGAATAGATATAATTTGTAGTAGGCTGGATTCGTTCACCGGGGAAACGCTGGATCAAACTCTTGAGTTTTATTTAGGAAAGTTTGCAGCAAATCCACTCATGAATAGCCAAGCCGATCGGTGGATGCATGAAAGAGTAGATGATGATTGCATGTAATATATGGAAGGAACCATGTAGCATAGTCAGGCATCACGTATCGCCATCAAGCACATGTTGCAATCTACCTCTTTTACATACATAGATGAAAAGAATCGTGCGCGAACGATGACGATTAATTGTGAACAGAATCACGGATGAGCGATGTCGCGCATGAATAGTAAATTTGCGCGTGAGCGGTAATCATGGGATATGCTGCGTGCATTCGCGAGTGAGCGATTATATGAGCGATAAAAAAATCTCGCGGCGCGCATGCGCTGTGTGACCACGCAGGCGCTCGGCCCATGGGTAGCCACCTTGCACCGCACCGCCACATTGCGCCATGGCATGAAGTAAATGAAGGAGGGAAGAAGGCTGCCGCGAAGAGTTGTCACGCGCCGCTGCCGCACACCGCCGAATGCCCCACTCACAAACTCGTGGCCGCCGCTTTTTGCCTACCCACGCACCGCCGCGCTGACGCCGCAGCCGCATGAATCCGCCGAAGCGCCGCCGGCCTCCCGCCCGCATGGCGCCAACCGGCCGCCCCGCGCCGCGCCGCGCGCCGGCCCACGAGCGCCGCCTCCCCCGCTTTTCATCGCGCGCTGCCTGCCGCCGCCGCCCATGATGTCTCCGCGCAGCGTAGCCGCGACGTGGATACAATGGCGCTACTGATGAGAAAAAAAGGAGCGAAAAGAAAGGAAGCAGCGGGTGGAAAAGAAAAAGGGGGCGCGTGAAAATCCGATTTTTGCAAAAGGGCCTCTAAGTCTTGAAATTACGCGCAAATTGTCTCGTAAGCGATATTTTGCGTGTTAACCCTGAAACTTGCGGTTTTTAAAAATCATTTTTCCAGAAAAGGCTTCGAACCCAAATTTTTGCATATTTTTGAACTTTGAAGCATATTTATCCTTGTTATTATTATTTCTATATAATTTATGTATCACATTTATCGTTTTGATTATCTCGTGATTGTTTATATTGTTTTTAATCACCGAAATAGCAAGAAATCATGAAAAATGCATAGAAAATACGGAATTTTGCAACCATTTTATGCAGATTACCAAGTAATCCTTTGAACTTTTGCATGAATATGAAGATGATCGCATCACGAATCGTGAATTCGAGAACCGACCCAAGATGGTCGTAATTTGTACTGCATTTATAATGATCTTCAATTTCGTGGTAATGTAATCACTGATGAGCGTAAGATTGAGAAGACTCTCTACCTTTCACCCGAACGCGGTGCAATCCGCAAGCAACTATCGCCAAGACGGCTACATTAAGTATGCCAAATTAATTGACATCATGCAAGTTGCGTAAACTCAAGATGATATTCTAAGAAAGAACTTCATCTCGCAACCACCTAGGAGCAAGGTTGGCCATGAAGCCATCGCTAGCGACTATAGGTGATGAAGCCTCTCACGAATGAGAGGAACAAGAAGGGTAAGGTTGTGTGTCGCACATTATTGATGTTTTCGGTCTAAGAAGAAGGGCAAATGATAGCATGAGGCATACCTCGCCATTGCAGTAATGAGGATTCACATCCATTAGTTGCACTTATGAATGTGAACAGCCCGATGCAACACTCCATCATCCCTCCTTTGGACATCGCAGTGCGCAAACCGTAGCTAACCAAGAGGAGAAGATCGCGCATGGAGCCGATTTAGGCGTAAGTTCCGAATACTTCCTATTAGATCCAAAGGCACGCATTGCACTCGAACCTTTATAGAAACTTGCGCTTGTAATTGAAGCGAATTTTGAATTATTGAATAATGGTTGCAAGCTCTAGAAGAGCAAAGCATTAAATTCTTATTATGAGTCTGCAAGGCTTATTTTCCGTCTTTATAATAGCAAGTTACGCTCGATATCTCAAGTATTTTATTTATGTGTTGCTTGTTTTCTGCTACATATTAATAAAGTACATTATATTAGAACGCGTGTGGCGCTTCTATGGAGGAAGTGTGCTTAGCATGTAGCGGACAACGAATATCATCCCGAGATAAGCAGTAAATTTTTCGAATGATCAAGAAGAATGCCGTAGTCTTACGACGATCGCAGCAATGATACTTGTATAATAGGCTCGTGAAGGGTCATAATTATACTCCCAACGGGCACAACTTTGGTCATTAAAGAAGACTTATTGTACCAGAATCGACTAGAACTCTCACGATATTTGTGCTAAAGCTTCCATGTAGAGATCAAGAAGAGTATGGTACAAAATACTGCTCATTACAAAGCGTGAAGAAAATGAAAATAGCATTAGAATATCTTCCTTCATATGAAATTGGGCTATACTACACTAATATTAAGGCACCTACTGACCTATTCTTTCCCGAAAACTGTATTTAGAAGCTCGAACTTTTCTATCTCTCGCATGATAGATTGTGCCGCCTAGGTCTTAGGATGATGAGAGATATAATTAACAATTCACAGGACATGATATGAATATTAAGAATTTCTCGAATCAGAAGATTTTGTGTGCCCGCATGTGCCACCGGAAATTAATTATTAGACCTTTGCTCAAAGCGAAGGATGAAGTCCTCGCATTCTGGACCGTATCTAGGAGACTTTGCGGTCCTATACAACCCTGTAAGGGTCAATTAAGTATTTTATGGTGCTCATCGATGCTTCCTGAATAGTCGCACATATGTTTATTGTCTATGAGAAACTATGCTTTTGCAAAGCTAAATCTTGCGATAATTAACAATTGAAAATAATTTCGATCATCACGTGAAGTCCATCCAATGGACAACGCCATAGAATGTACTTCAAGGCATCCGATGATTATTGTATGAAAATGGGAATTAAAGTTGAGTATTCTATAACGCACATCCGCACCTGTAATGGACTAGCGTAACTTTGAAGAATTGTAATTTACCAACTATATGTTGGGGACACGCATCTCGCCGTAGCAGCTCTCATCAATTTTAGACCGTCGCCTATAACATCCATCCAACTATGTAACTAGCGCAAGGTCAAGATCAAAACTACTCATCTTCGCAGTTTGGTTGCAAGGGTTATATACCTATACCACCACCGCAATGAAGCGCAAAGGGTCTTCCAAAAGTCCGGATATACGTTGGTTATGAGACAAGATCCATAATCAAGTATTTGGACCATATGATCGAGATTTGTATAATGCCCGATTCACGATAGTACATTAGATGAGATCGGTTTCCGTCATTAGGGGGAGGAAATCAACCCTTGATAATAATGTCGGAAAATAATTGAAGTCTAGAAGACAATTGAAATCCAGAAGATAATTAAAAATCTATGCATATGACCCGCGCACTAGTGAAGCAAATAGAGAAGTCCGTAAGATAATTGCAAATCCGTAAGATAATTGAATTGAAGTCTAGAAGACAATTGAAGTCGAGAAGATAATAGATTTGCAAATATTAGCAAATCAACTGTCAGACCACTTTAGTGATTCGAAGAGCGTGACCAAGTAGCATTTGCCTGTACGCAATGCACCGGAGAGGGTTGAAATACCAATGAAGGTATCCCTAATCCCGCCCGCAGGCCTCGAAAAGGACGAGAACTCCGCCCTCGAATCCGGCAACCGGGACGCCGTGAAAAGGATAAGAAGGACTTGACACAACCGATCACCAAGTGCCCAGTAACCAAAAGGGGAGCCGCTTGAGACTGGTATCGGTATGGAACCTTCTAAAAGGCATACCGTAATTGAACATCCCCATGAAGGGAGACATCGGCATGGATGTGCGCACACATCGAGCTGAAAAACTAAAGGGACTTGCCCCGCAATTGGAAGCGGCGATGAGCAAGTAGAAGCATTAGAAGAATCGCCTTGAAGAAATAGCTATAAAATTTATGACCTCGGAGAATCTTTGAATATGACAATGACCAATGTCGACATATACTTTGCAAAGAAACTTGCCACAATCATCAATCTTGATTCAGAGCACAGACGTCATTGAATGAAAAAAATCGGATTGAAAGAAGGCAGAGAAACTAAATTATTCTCTCCGAATAAAGAAGGGCGTTTGGGCTCGTAAGTGACGCCTCCCTTGTGCACCTGTAGGGTATAAGTGGATATTTGTTCGAAAGAGAAATGAAAAGAAGCAAGGCTCGTTGCATAAGGTTTTATTGAACATCCAGAGATGATTATGAAAAACCTATTCCCTGGTCATGGTGGAACTCCTTTAGATATTTATCTCAATGGCAAGTGAACTTGAAGTTAGAATTGAAATTGATGGATGGGGTACCAAAGATACCTTTATGAAATATTGATTCAGACATTTATACGAAGATACCCAATGTATCCTCGTCCCAACCAAGATAGAGCAAATAGAAATATGTACAGTGTGAAACTCAGAAAGTCATTGTACGAACTTAAGCAATCAGGCAGAATGTGGTATAATCGCTTGAAGCGACTTTCTATGCAAGAAAGGCTACACGAACAATGAGAATAAACCCTGTGTATTTATACAACAATCCCAGAATGGATTTTGTATAATCTCAGTGTATGAAGATGATCTGAATATTATCGGAACCCTGAAGGATATTAAGAAAGCAAACTCTTACCTGGAGTTGGAGTATGAAATGAAAGGTTTGGGTAAAACCAAATATTGCTTAGGCTTGCAGTTTGAGCATGCCCCTGAAGGAACATTATTGCATCAACACCTACACTGAAGGTGTTAGAAAGGTTCGACTTGGCAAAGACATACCCTTTGAAAGTGCCAATGGTCGAAAGATCTTTGCAGACAAGACAAAGACTCATACAGCACTCTAAAGAAGAGGGGAGAAAGTCCTGGGACCGGAACTCCCACACTGAGGTGCAATAGAAGCACTAATGTATTTAGCAAACTGTACTAGAACGGACATTGTATTTGCCGGGAACCTACTAGCAAGGTATAGTGCAGAACCTACCAAAGGCATTGGCAGGGAATAAAGGATATCTTCCGATACCTCTAAGGAAGCAAAGAACTTGGTACATTCTACTGAAAGAACAAAGACTTAACTATGAATGGCAATGCAGAAAACAGTACTTGTAGGACCCGTGATACACCAAATCGCAAGCAGTGCTATGAACTCCTATGTGGTGGAACCGCAATTCCATGAAAATCGTCTAAGCGTAGTCTTGTACCGACTTCGACGAACCACTCGGAAACAATAGCATTATACAAGGCCTCACGAGAATGTACTTGGCTTCGGCGGATGATTCACTACATCCAGCGATTATGTGGATTGAATACCGCACCAACCCCACTATTATCAATGAAGATAATGCGACTTGTGTTGCACAAGTGCAGATGGGTTATTGTGAAGAATCCTCTCACAAAGCATATCAACCCCAAGTTCTTCTATGCTCATGAATTGCAAAAGATGAACGTAATCAAAGCATCGCATACTAGGTCATGTGAGAATCTTGCGATTTATTCAGAAGTCACTTCCAATGTCTAGCTTTGAAAGATGCATATGTGGAATTGGAATGATGAGACTTAGAGAAGTGATCTGTGGGGAGAATCTTCACAAACTCATTACTAAAGCTTGATCATGAAGATCGAGTACCCAAAAGGTAAATCCTCGAGATTAAATGAAATTGGGTGGATTGTACTCTTTTTCCTCGACGAGTTTTCCCAAGTTTCTCGGCTAAGGTTTTTAATGAGGCAATTCGCAAAGATAAGTAACATGATTCATGTACTCTTTCTCCAAATTTTTCCCACCGGGTTTTTATGGAGTTTTGACGAGACATAGACATGAAGGATGGGTGCCCAAGGGGAGTGTTGGAAACTATGGCCCGAGATCTGCCCATTAGTGGGCGCCCATCCCAAACCCTAGCAGGTCGTAGCCTATAAATAGGGGTGCTATTCATTGTAAAGTTGTCGATAGATGAAGGAATAAAGAGAAGCAAGAAGTCCCCTACATCTCTGTGTTCTATCTCTTATTCTGTTCTTGTGTTCATGCATTGTTCTTACGATTCTACGCTTGTCTACGAGGTAATCGCTCGGACTGGACTCGCCAGCGACGGTTCCTCAACATATATAATTTGTAGTAGGCTAGATTCGTTGACCGGAGAAACGCTGGATCAAACTCTGAGTTTTATTTAGGGAAAGTTTGCAGCATGTATAGTATGTCAAGTTTATTAGGAACGGACTTTTAAGAAATATTGCCGGAAACCACGATTGGTAAAGAGTAGGATTCTGTGTAGAAGAGTTGTCAAACATAATGAACAAACTATTTTTTGTATAGTGCTGAACAAACCGAACGTCTGAAGAGGGGGAAAAATATAGCGTGTGGAAATAAAAGGATAGTAAAGAGAAATGCAGACTATACTGCCTGGAAAACCTCATAGAAAACGATATTTTTTGTTTTAGAGCCACATGTGCCGCCTTTGTTCTCAGTAAGGATCTCGAGGGCTTTTCTTGATGTAACTCGAGAGACAACTACATATAATTGACCATGGGTAAAAACTGATTTTTTAAAGATACACGCCAACACTCTCTAGGGTCTGCCCTTGGCTCTTGTTAATAGTCATCGCGTAGCAAAGCCTAACTGGGAATTGGGGGCGTTGTAGTTTGAACGGCCATTTTGCGCCTCCGGTTGTTAAGGTGATACGGGGATACAGTATGACCAGCAACTGATCCGGTTACTGTTAAATTGTGATCCGAATTTCTAATATGGAAGTATTCGGATTAGTTACCATATTAGCATATTAGTTTCTTACTTGGACTCCAAGTCTGTTTACCATTTTATATACCTCTTGTAAGCCGCACGGGGAGAGTTGACGCCTCACGCCTCATTATAATCCCCCGACATTTTGTAAACACTCCTCATATGGTGATCATCGTCGATTGACGCCCGTGGTTTTTTCCCGTAAAGGTTTTTTACGTAAAATTTGTGTATCTTGTCTCTATTAATCCGTGCATTATTTCTAACAAGTTATAACAGAGCACAAAAAATTAGGGTTCGGAGAGACACACGAAAAAAGAACAGATATGTTCCGCCGCCGCCGTCTCGCGCATCGTCTCGCGCGGCGCGCCTTTCTCGCCTCGGCCAAGTGCGCCAGCGTTCGCTCGTTCTCGGTCCATCCGTTCGCACGACATCTCGGCGCGTCAGCATCGCCCGTCCGCTCGACGTCGCCGGTCCAAGCGAAGCGCCAGCAACCGTCCTTCGGTCCTGCAGTCTTCGGTCCGAATATCCATCTGCCGAGACGAGCGCCGGACTTTTGGACTCAATTGGCCCCCTAGCGCTTCGTAATTCCTAAAGTAGCCCCGTTAGCTTCAGAATTCCATTTTTGCCCCCCTGCTAACGCGTGCTGCCATCGGGGACAGCAGCACCTCACCTCCTGCGCCGTACATCCGCAACACCGACGTGCTGCCGTCGCAATTGGCAGCATGTTGATGCACCTTTTTCTTTTCTTTCCTTTTCTTTCTACTCTCCTCTTTTCTCTCTCCTCTAAGTTGCTGCGGCTTGGGGTGGCAGCAACTTTTGTTTGTTCTTAGTGAGCCATCGCATGTTGAGCCTTGATGTCGCCTTGATCCCCACTCCGCAGAGGTGATCTGAAGGGGCTAAATTTGAAATTTTATGAATAAAAAAGCTAGTTTAGAAATTAAGGTGGCGTAGGGGCCAAAAGCGTCCAGAACTCCGAGCGCCGAACCGAGGACAGCAGTCCAAAACTAAATAGCAATCAAGCCTCCCGAGCGAATTCATCTCCAACAGAAAAGGTCCCATCAAGGTCACATCAAATTCTTTCTTTATTAAATCCAAGCAAATATTTCATGTTAGCACTTATTCACGTGAGAAAGCAATTTCTAGCCATCTAAGCTTTGTGCACACGAGAATTCTACCGGCAGATTCAAAGATCTTTGATTCGCGTACACAAAAGGTGTACCAAAGAGGTCGTGATTTTAGCTAGGTTTACATATATCAGTACCAGCAATTTTCAGATTTTATTCCTCATGACGACTTTGAAATATGATCTTCCACTCCTGGATCGAGACACAAAATTTTCGATGTGGCAAGTTAAGATGAGGGCTGTATTGGCACAGATGGATTTGGATGATACATTGGAAGGATTTACAAAATAACCTACCACATGGACCGCGGATGACAAGCGTAAAGACCGTAAGGCTTTATCTCAGATTCACCTTCATCTATCAAATAATATTTTGCAGGATGTTTTGAAGGAGAAGACAGCTGCTGCATTATAGCTGAAGCTGGAACAAATTTGCATGACAAAGGATCTCATCATCAAGATGCATCTCAAGCAAAAGTTGTACTCTCACAAATTGAAAGAAGGAGAATATGTGCTTGATCATCTTTCGGCGTTTAAGGAGATTGTTGCCGACCTAGAGTCGATGGAGGTAAAATATGAGGATGATGATTTGGGTCTTATTCTTTTGTGTTTCCTACCTAGTTCTTTTTCAAATTTTAGAGATACCTTATTATATAGTAGAGATACTTTCACTCTTAATGAAGTTTATGAAGCTTTGCATGCTAAGGAGAAGATGAAACAGATGGTATCTTCTGAAAATTCAAGCTCGAAAGGAGAAGGCTTGTTTATTCGTAGCAGGCAAAAGGAGAAGAACTCAAATAATGGATCTCGAGACAAAAGTTCGAACGGCTACAAGAACCGGTCGAAATCTAGAGGTAAGTACAAGTCGTGCAAATATTGCAAAAAAAAATGGGCACGACATCTCTGAATGCTGAAAGCTGCAAAATAAAGAAAAGAGAACTGGCTGCTATAAGCCAAAAGGTAAACCAGTTGATGAAGGTAAAGCCTCCTTTGCTGCTGATGATAGTCCTGATGGAGAAATTTTTGTTGCCTTAGCTGAATGTGCTAAGATTAATGATGAATGGATTCTTGATTCTGCCTGTACCTTTCATGTGTCATAATAAGGATTAGTTTGTCACCTACGAACCTGTTGAAGGTGGTGCCGTGTTGATGTGTGATAACTCATCTTATAAGGTTGCAGGAATTAGTTCAATTCAGATCAAGATGTTTGATGGTATTGTCAGAACTTTGACAGATGTGAGGCATATTCCAGACTTAAAAAGGAACCTCATCTCTTTGAGTACTCTTGATGGTAAAGGGTACAAGTATTCTGGTGAAGGTGGAGTTTTAAAGGTATCAAAAGGCTCTCTTATTGTGATGAAAGTTGATATTAAAACTGCCAATCTGTACCATCTACGAGGTACTACAATATCAGGTAATGTTGCTGTAATTTCAAGTTCATTATCTGATTCTGATGCTACTAATCTTTGGCATATGAGTCTTGGGCATATGAGTGAACTTGGTTTGACAGAATTGAGTAAGAGAGGACTTCTTGATGGACATAGCATCGGCAAGCTGAAATTTTGTGAGCATTGCGTGTTTGGCAAACACAAGAGGGTTAGATTTAATACCTCACTTCATACTACAAAAGGTATTTTGAATTATGTGTTTTCTGATTTATGGGGCCATCTCGCAAGATATCTCTAGGAGGTGCTCGTTATATGCTAACAATTATTGATGATTATTCTAGAAGAGTGTGGCCTTATTTTTTGAAACATAAGTCAGAAGCATTTTCAGCATTTAAAGATTGGAAGACTATGATTGAAAGGCAAACTGAAAAGAAGGTAAAGAAACTTCGCACTGACAATGGGATGGAATTCTGTTATGATGAATTTGAATCACATTGCAAGACTGAAGGCATTGTTAGGCATTACACCGTTTCTAGTACTCCTCAACAAAACGGTGTAGTTGAACGTATGAATAGGACTACCATTTCCAAGGCCCGTTGTATGTTGTCTAATGCAGGTTTGCATAGGCGTTTTTGGGTTGAAATTGCTTCCACTGCTTGCTATCTTATTAATCGATCACCTAATATTAAAATTGAAAAGAAGACTCCAATTGAGGTATGGTTTGGTTCCCCAGCAAATTATTTAGAATTAAGAGTGTTTGGTTGTACTGCTTATGCTCATGTTGATAATAGAAAATTATAGCCTAGAGCTATTAAGTGCATCTTTCTTGGTTATAAATCTGGTGTTAAAGGATATAAGTTGTGGAATCCTGAAACAAGGAAGGTTGTGATTAGCAGAAACATTGTCTTTAATGAATCTGCTATGCTTCCTGATAAACTGCCTACTAACGTTCCTGTTGAAAGTGGGCAGAATTCAAGTGTTCAGGTGGAGCACTCTGTTAGTTCAGGTAACACATCAGATAAAGAAAATACCGTTGTTCATGATGCACCTATTGTTGAGCAGTCACCACAACGGTCTATTGCAGTTGATAGGCCTAGGAAGGATATTAATCCACCCAAGAGGTTGATTGAAGAAGCTAATATTGTCGCTTATGCTTTGAGTGTGGCAGAAGAAATTGAAGGTAATACAAAACCTTCATCATACTCTGATGCTATTAGCTCTACTGGTTATAATAAGTGGATAACCGCTATGCATGATGAGATGGAGTCACTTGAAAAGAATGACACTTGGGAATTAGTGAAATTGCCAAAGGAGAAGAAGCCTGTTCGTTGCAAGTTGATTTTTAAAAGAAAGGAAGGTATTTCTTATACTGAACCAGCAAGGTATAAAGCAAGATTGGTTGCTAAAGGCTATAGTCAAATTCCAGGTATTGATTTTAATGATGTCTTTTCCCCAGTTGTGAAGCATAGCTCTATTCGCACTTTACTCAGTATTGTTGCTATGCATGATTATGAACTTGAGCAATTAGATGTTAAAACTGTGTTCTTACATGGGGAGTTAGAAGAAGACATTTATATGGACCAACCTGAAGGTTTTGTTATTCCTGAAAAAGAACACCTTGTTTGTAGATTAAAGAAATATCTTTATAGTTTGAAGCAGTCTCCTAGGCAATGATACAAGAGATTTAACTCATTTATGCTCTCTCATAATTTTAAGCGGTCTGATTATGATAGCTGTGTCTATTTAAAGATTGTTAATAGTTCAACTATTTATTTGCTTCTCTATGTTGATGATATGTTAATTGCTGCAAAAGATAAGTCAGAAATAGCAAAATAGAAAACACAATTAAGTAATGAATTTGAGATGAAGGACCTAGGTGCAGCAAAGAAAATTCATGGTATGGAGATTATCAGAGAGAGAAAATCTGGCAAGTTATACCTTAGTCAAAAAGGTTATATTGAGAAAGTCCTTCGTCGTTTTAATATGCATGATGCAAAACCAGTGAGTACTCCATTAGCTTCACATTTCAGATTATCTTCGGCTTTATGTCCTAAGTCAGATCATGATATTGAGTACATGTCTAGAGTTCCATATTCCAGTGCAGTTGGTTCTCTTATGTATACCATGATTTGTTATCGTCCTGATTTATCTTATGCACTGAGTGTTGTTAGTAGATACATAGCTAATCCTGAAAAAGAGCATTGGAAAGCAGTTCAATGGATATTCAGATATTTGCATGGCACTTCTAATGCTTGCTTGCAGTTTGGAAATTCTAGAGATGGACTTGTTGGTTATGTTGATTCTGATTATGCTGGTGATTTGGACAAGAGGAGGTCTCTCACAGGTTATGTTTTCACTATTGGTGGTTGTGCTGTTAGTTGGAAGGCAAGTTTGCAAGCTACTTTGCTTTATCCACCACTGAAGCAAAATATATGGCTATTTCTGAAGCTTGTAAAGAAGCTATTTGGTTGAGAGGTTTGTACACTGAGCTTTGTGGAGATAATTCTTGCACTACTATATTTTGTGATAGTCAGAGTGTTATATGCCTTACAAAGGATCAGATGTTCCATGAGAGAACAAAGCATATTGATGTGAGATATCACTTTATTCGATGTGTTATTGCTCAAGGTGATGTCAAAGTGTGCAAGATAAGTACTCATGATAATCCAGCTGATATGATGACAAAGCCAGTCCCTGCTACTAAGTTTGAGCTTTGCTCAAGCTTAGTTGGTGTTACAGTCTAGTCCTAGAGACTAGTTGGCGCACGTTGATTTTTTATCTTATTGTAGAGATATTTGATGATTCTTCATTATACTACAAAAGGAAATTCGTCTCAAGGTGGAGATTGTTAAATTGTGATCCGAATTTCTAATATAGAAGTATCCGGATTAGTTACCATATTAGCGGATTAGTTTCTTACTTGGACTCCAAGTCTGTTTACCCCTTTATATATCTCTTGTAAGCCGCACGGGGAGAGTTGACGCCTCACGCCTCATTATAATCCCCCGGCGTTTTGTAAACACTTCTCATATAGTGATCATCGCCGATTGGCGCCCGTGGTTTTTTCCGCAAGGGTTTTCCACATAAAATTCGTGTCTCTTATCCCTATTGATTCGTGCATTATTTCTATCAGTTACTACAATAGCCTCAATCATGAGACGACCCAGATTAGAAACCATGAGACGTGTTCCGTTGCATAAGCCGGTAGACTTGTTTAAGTTTCTTAGAAGGATAATAAAAACACCTATCTTGAGGAGTAGTCTATGCTGAGGGAAGTTGTTTGCATTCATGGAATTAAGAAGTTCAACTGGATAAAGGAGACCAGCATCATTTGACGTGTCTTCAGATTTTGAAATAGTGTCGCAACTGAGGTGCTCGATCTCATTGCTGGGTACTCTAGTGAGCACAAAAGAATTTATTTCATCGATGACCTCATTAGTAGGCGAAAGTATGGCATGGTTTCGTAAGTATGCAGGATCTCGATACTTTGTTGTGAAATCTGTGTAGATTGCATCAACTATGTCAACAGTTTTATTGCTCTCTGTTGTAACAAGGAATTCATCTGGAATTTCAATCCAGAAAGGCTCGTCCTCACTTGGTAAACTTGTAACAGGAAGTTGGCCATCTCCAAGGGATAAGATCCATTGGCTAAACTCGAGAACATCACTATGTGGAGACATATCTATGTGTAGAAGAGAAAGTCTCATATTAATAGTAAGCGAAATGACTTCGATGAAATGCCATAGAGGTGATTTTGTAATAGAAGAATCTACTATTTGAGATCTAGTCCCTCCTTCAATAACAGGTAGAATCTGCCTTAGGTCACCTCCAAGAACAAAGACCTTGCCTCCAAATGGTATGTCATGGGAAGCTGAAGTGTTGATCGATAAAATGTCACATAGTCCCTATCCAGTATTTCAAAGCATTTTCTATGAGCCATGAGGGCCTCGTCCCAAATGACAAGAGAAGCGGTCTGAATTAATTCAGCGAGCATGGATCCTCTTTTAATGTCGTAAATACTCGATTCGTCAATATTGATGGGTATCTTGAAGCGGGAATGTGTTGTTCTACTGCCAGGTAACAGTAGGGAAGCAACACCGGACGAAGCAACCGTCAAGTCTATTGTTCCTGAAGATCGTAGATACACTACAATCGCACCATGCACTTTCTGAACTAGCATGTTCAAACCACCTTTAGAGGGCACATCATCACTTTCTGAACTAGCATGTTCAAATCGTCAAGTCTTTTGTTTTTCCGATTCGTCGTTTTCAGATTCGTTACTAGAGCTCTTCGTGACATAACCTTCTCCAGTGAGCAACACCTTTCGCTGATTTAAACAATCACACATCGTATGTCCTATTCCTGTGAGGACCCCAGTTTATTTGGCTTGTAATGCTTAACCAACCACCTGGTCCTAGCATCACAAATCAAATAAACCGATCTCGAGATATGTATACTTCTGCAAAAGCGATATCGCACTCGCTACAAAATTAGACATCAACTCCATTCAAAACATAGAGTCCAAACATTACACTACAAACGGAAGATAAACAAATAGTAACAATATTACGTATATAGGCCGATGTGCCACAAGATACACAAATAGACAAGAACGACAATGAAGCAAAAGTGCCATAAGATGCATATAAACAAAGCCAATCGTGCCTTCAACCCACAAGGCATCCGACCGACCGCCAAGTCTAGTCGCCCAAGAAGCGGCAACACACCACGTAAGTGAGGACCCCGAGGCTCACCTTCTTCCTCTCGCAACAAAAACATTAAGCAAAGCACCGAGTACAAAGATTGTCTTTGTACCCGCAAGATCGACGTGTGAACTAATGCACTGCTCATAGACTACATGCGAGCTTATTTGGTGGAGGTCATATGTTTCATTTGCATAAAGCCAACTTTATTTGCAATAATGTAATACAGCTTTAAAGGCAAGTTTGCAATTCATTTTATCGTTGAAATAATCATGAGATAAAGATAGATACAAGTAACCACCTAGAAGTGACTATCCCAATAGTCACCACAACATAGCACAAATTCTGCATTCGTACTCACCCGCAAGTTTTAATTTAAATGTTGTAGTCTAACTCTCGATAAGCTTACCCAAGCGTGTCCATCACCTAGGACGAGGCTATTCGAATAGTTTTTAACCCTGCAGGTGTACCATCGCATCCACACCTCGCACCGCCTTTAAGCCAAAGCACACTCAAGGTATGCCAACACAGCTAAGTCCTACGAGACTGCTTTCCAATATTGTGTATCAACCCGAGCCGCTCGTATGGATAGAAACCCATACGCTTACATGGTAAAGCCGAAAAGACAACTACCCACTCAGATAAAGCTTTTCTGACAACTACCATGCTCCCACCTCCGTCCCTCCTCGCGACCTCCCGCGACCGGGACCAATACACGCCAAAGTACTAGGTCAAGAGAGGTCTCATACCTCTAGTGTGGTTAGCACGCCGAAATGCTCGGATAATGTAAACTCACAAGATGTTCGGTCCTTAATTGACCCGGCACCTTTCCACCACACCCAAATGTATCACACCAATCTTACCATTGTGCCCGCCTAAATCATTTTTGTTTTTGGTTTTAGTTTTGCAAGTAAGCATAGCAAAATGCTGAAACATAAAGTTGTAGTAAATTTTGTGTGATCAAGGTTACCGACTAAAGTCGATAACCGCCAGCTTCTACCGATACTAAGCATGTCTAAGCAATGAAATCGATCTACTAAGTGACAAGAAATCATCCAATGATCTCTAATCACAAACAAATAACCTAGGCTCGTAGTAGAGATCAATATTTGTCTACAGGATATGCAAACACGGATTTAACTAATTCATTTTAACACAAATTAAGCAATGCATACATACAAATTGAAACAAAATATTAGAATTTAAAGTATCGGGATTATCATGATCAAATCGCTGTTCGGTCAGTCTGTTGCTCAATATGGTGCGAGGATCGTCCTCGTGGTTGCCGCAAATATCGAAGCCTAACGATCGAACATAACAAACAAATAAGAACGAATAACACCGACAAAACTCAAACATTCAACAACATCAAACAAGCCAAAACTCACACAAGAGCCTAAGCATGAAATAACAGAATTTTAGAAACAGAGAACAAATCATTTTAAGTTATTAGCAATTTTCTATGAATTTTCTAAGCTAAAAACACAACAAGTCACTAGTTAATTACTTAACAAATTTTCATGAACAGAACCAGTGTATAAAATCTATCCTAATAGTTAGTATACTGAAAATGAAATTTTACAGAATTGGGTTCATTTAATTTGGACAATTATTGGAAGAGATATGCATTTTCTAATTTAGAAGATACATAAGACATCATTTTATTAGCTAACAGATTTTTGCTACAGAGACATGGGTGAAGTTAATTTTATCAAATAGCACACTTAAAATGAAAATTAACAAAGACTGGTTTCATACAATTTGGATAAAAATTGAATTAGTTATGCATTTTCTAAGTTTAAATGAATTAACAAAGGCAAATGTAAAACATATTACGAAATACTAAAGCATTAAATCCTTTTCTACCACGGCCAAGAAGCCCCACCATCGACAATGGGCTCGCGCGAACGCCGACCAGACAATAAGACTCTAAAGTGACGTCGAAGGCGTATTCAAAGAATACGTCTTCGCTCACTAAGGTGCAAACCCAAAACACCTCACAGAAATACGCTTCCCATCGAGAAAACGATAACCGTAACTACACAAACCTAATCGACAACATGGACCCACATGGTAGTGACTCGAGAACAAATAACGGCGGATTAAAGGATTTCTAAACGCGATTATCCAAAGAGGCCCACAAATCGAGACTCAAAGCGATATGATTAGAGTTAAACTAATCTTCACCGGCGGTTCACCGCGAAGCACGGCACTGGCGATGGCGCGGCCACAAGAATCGATCTTGCAAACCGTGAGGTTTCGGCGAAGAGTGGTACCTTCGTTCGCAAGGACCTAGCGAACTCGACGACGGTGACGCGGACCACGAGGATGCCGCGCGAGCGGCGCGAACGAGGCGGAGAAGAAAGTGCGGTGCGCGCGAGAGGACGCCACTGCACGACGAGAAGCTTCGAAGGAGCTCTCGAGATCGCGGAGACACCAGAACGATAAGCCCACGATCTTGATGATGGAGGAGGACGGTGGCGCCGGAATTGACACGGCGCGCTTTACCGAGTTTGGAGAAGAAAGCGACGCACGGCCTGGTGATGCACCAAAGAGCGAAACAAGGTCACGGTAGACTCAAGACGTTGATGCGATCCTAAGGGACCAAGTGATTAAACCGAAACTCACCGAGCGCCAATAAGCTTGCAGAGCCGAGATCACCGGAGGCGAGACGCACAAGTGGCTCCTGATGATTCACCGGGTGCTACGAGCTCTCGAACGCAAAATGGATGCGGCGAGGAGAGTGGATCACAGCCGTGCGGTCTCGGGCTCGAGGGCGGCGCTAACACGGCGGGTTGTTCTCGGTTCTTCTCCGCCGGAAGGAAATTTGGGCGGAGAAAACACGAATGGACGCGAAGGGTAGTGGATGGGCTCGATGGTAGATGAGATCCCGCGATGCTTCACGGGCCGACACGAGGACAAAAGGTGGCGCCGACGAGGACGGGCAAGCATGCGCGCAAGACGGCCGTGAGCTCCGGTGAGCGGAGAAGACGAGGTCGATGCCGACGGTGGGACCCACATGTCGGCGACAGAGCAAAGCGGTGCGAGCCGAGGTTCTACTCGACGGAAGATGCCGACCGCTGGATCCGAGATGGACGGTCGAGATTGATGTATGCATTCGGACAGTCGGTTGCGCATGCGACGTGGATCGCTCGATTTGCATCTGACGGTCGCGATCAATTGGACTCGGGCGGTGCGCTTAGTTGACGCGACCGAACCAAGTGTGCGTAGCCTGACGCGAGCCCGAGTTGGGTTCGGCCCGAGGAACAAGATTTTTAGAATTTGATTTAAAAGACAGAGAAGGTTTGGGGAATTTTAGAGATAGCTCCTGAGCTCCAAAAATTTCTGAAATTTTTATGGTAGCTACTTTGGGAAGAGAACAACACTCATAAATTTTCCAGAACTTTTTATGCACTGCATTGTTCTGGAGAAAATTCGCAAGCTGTTGAACTAGGGTTTGACCAGATTTCTAAACTGGTTTGACTTGGCCATTTGAAATACCAAATAAAATCTAAAAATTGTGAAATAATTCAGAGAGGTAGATAGGATGATCAAGATGATAGGAAAAATAATTTCAGAGGACGATCACAAGTTTGAAAGCTAAGAATTTGTTGACAACAATTTCCATTCACAAGAATTTAATTCTAGAAAATGGAAATTGCTAGGAAAATTTGGAAAACTTCCAAATGATTTGAAGAGACAACAAAAGTTTTTATTCCTCCTCAAAATTTTACATTTGAAATACAAACCCTAAGTTAGGGCTGTTACAAATCTCCCCCTTACAGAATCTCGCCCAGATTCTCGATCATCGGAGAAGAAGGGCTGTAACTGCCGAGACGATCTTCCCGCTCCCAAGTGGCTTCATCCTGAGTGGTTTGACCATCGAACTTTAAGGAACTTGATCACACGGTTCCTTGTCCTGCGCTCAGCTTCTTCGAGGATACGAACGGGCGCCACGATAAGACGATCTTCCGCACATCGATATTTTCCAAGGCGCTTCCTCCACAGAACACGAAGGCACTTCTTCAATTGCGACACGTGGAAAACATCATGCACCCTTCGAGTGTAGTGGCAATTCTAACTTGTATGCAACAGCTCCCACTCTCTTGATGATGCGATACGCCCGACATATCGAGGAGCCGCTTGCCCTTGACACCGAAACGACGATGTCCTTCAGAGGTGAGACTTTGAGATACACAAAGTCATTGGGTGGAAACTCAACTCACGGCGACGCCGACCGCATAGCTCTTACGCTCGATCGAGCTACGCGCAGTGCTCACGAATCAATCGCACTTGACTTTCGCTTCATTGATGGAATTCAGGGCCAAAGAACCGCTTTTCACCGTTTCACCGGTTCAACGGGTTCTCGTGATCGCCTCCCATACAAGGCCTCAAACGGTGCCATGCCGAGACTAGCTCGAAGTCGTTGTTGTAGGAGAACTTCGGCAAGTGGTAGGCACTTCTCCCAATTCTTCCCATCGGAAAGGACACAAGCACGGAGCATATCTTCAAGCACCTGATTGACCCGCCTGCTCGACCATCGGCCCGAGGATGGTAGGCGTGTGAAAGTAAGACGGTACCATGGCCTCCTCAGAGATCGTGCAAAGTCGGAAGTGAAAAGAAAACCACGATTCGACACCATCGTTCGTGGCACACCATGCAAACTCACAATGCGGATATGTAGAGGTCCGCCAATTTATCGACGCCGAGGCGGTACACACCGCGTAAAATGTGCTACTTTCGTCAATCTGTCAATAACCACCCGGATAGCATCCTTCCCAAGGAGTACAGGGCAAACCGTGATGAAGTCCATACCAACGGAATCCCACTTCCACTCTGGTATAGGCAAGGGCCGAGGAGACTCTTTGGACGATGATGCTCGCCTTCACGCGACAACATACGCCGATCCGCAACGAACCCGCAATTCGCGCTTCATGCGAGTCCACCGTAACTCGCCGCAGATCTTGGTACATCTTGGTAGCCCCGGGATGGATGGACAAAGGCGAATCATGGGCTTCCTGAAGGATCAAATCCCGCAACTCGGGGATCTTTGGGACCACGAGACGCTGCCCAAACCATACAACACCGTGCTCATCCTCTCGTGAAACACTTGGTCGAACCATCCTCGATGTTCTCGCTGATTTTACCCACGCCATCATCTGATTGTTGTGCTGCCTTGATTTGATCCACCAAAGTTGGTTGCACAACCAAGGCAGCAAGGGAACCATGCTCAACCAAACCCAAGTTGAGACGCTGGAATTCTGCAAGAAGCGCAGGTTGCTGCTCTTGGATCATCAAAGTATTGCAATACACCTTTCGACTAAGTGCATCAGCAACCACATTGGCCTTGCTGGTGATATCGAATACCCATGTCATAATCTTTGATTAATTCCAACCATCTCCTCCGCACGAGGTTCAAATCATTTGAGTAAATAAGTATTTCAAACTCTTGTGATCGGAATACACCTCACAATGTTTCGATCAAATAATGCCGCCAAATCTTGAGTGCATGAACCATCGCAGCAAGCTCTAAATCATGGGTGGGATAATTGAGCTCATGAGGCCTCATTGCCTAGATGCATAGGCAACGCCTTGCCTTCCGCATAAGAACACACCGAGTCCACGACGAGGCATCGCAATAAATATCAAGCTCTTGTGGATATCAGAAGAGTAAGGATCAAGTGAAGTCAATCATTGCTTGAGCTCCCAAAGCTCTCATCACAAGCAGAGGACCATACAAACTTCTTGTCCTTCTTAAGCAATTCACCATCGGCTTTGCGATCTTGGAGAAGTTCTCGATAAAGCGGCGATAGTAGCCCGCTAAACCAAGAAAACTCCGCACATCGCTGGATCGACTTGGTGGCCCCAAGATAGAACATCGACTTTGTTTGGGATCTACAGCTATTCCTCCACTGAAAGAACATGGCCCAAAATGCCACTTCCTTCAACGAACTCACATTCTTTGAACTTGTGATACACCGATGCTCCCGCAACTTGCCCAAAACAATCTTCAGATGCTCAAAGATGCTCGCTTGCCTTGGAATAGATAAGAATGTCATCAATAAAACCACCACAAATTTGTCCAAATACTCCATGAATACGAATTCATAAGGTTCATGAACAACGCCGAGCATTGGTCAAACCGAAGACATGACGGTGTACTCTGCATGTGCCATAACGAGTAGTGAAAGCCGTCTTCGAATATCCTCACTCGATCCGACTTGATGATAGCCCGATCTCGATCAATCTTGAGAACACCCGAGCTCCGCATAACCTGGTCAAAAGATCATCAATGCGGGCGTAGGATATTTGTTCTTCACCGTCACTTCATTGAGAGGACGGTAGTCAACACACATACGCAAAGTCTTGTCCTTCTTCTTCACAAAGATCACCGGACAACCCCAAGGAGATGAACGGGACGGATGAAACCCTTTGCTTGGAGCTCACCAAGCTGCTTCTTCAATTCTTCTAGCTCATTGGGAGGCATCCGATACGCGCCTTCAAATCGGAGATGCACGGCAAGAACTCGATGGCAAACTCGGATCTCGAACCGAGGCATCCTGTGCAAATCGTCGTGAAAGACATCCACAAAGTCGATACTATGGGAACATCTTGAATTTGCAAGGCCGGGCTTTGCTTCTAATGCACATAGACACGGGCCCCAAGCCGTGGCGAAACCCGACTTGCTCACCCGGCGGGTCGTAAGATAGACAATCTTCCCGGCACAATCGATTTGCCCCAAGTGTTGGGACAACCAATCCATGTCAAGAATCACATCCGCACTCGCGAATCGAGCGTAATGAGATTTGCCAAAATCCCACTCCTTCAACTATGATAGGAACATCCCGACATCAGTAAATCGGCTCTCATTTCCGACCCGAGAGCGGATGAGCAAAGGAACTTCCAAAGGAACACAATGAAGACCACTAGCAGCAGCAAATGATCTTGAAATAAAAGAATGCGATGCTTCGTAATCAAATAATACCGCAGAGGGACGAGAATTAACAAGAAGTATACCAATCACAACATCCGGCGCCCCGAGCCTCCTCACCAAAGGTGGTTCACTCGACCACGCCGCACTCGGTCTTCGAATAATCTTCGTCGTCGCGGTGATCGCTCCTCGCCGCGCCCTCCATTAGGACGAGGGGCCGCAACACTCGAGGCGTGCATTCGCATAATGGCCCTTGTTGTGGCAATAAAACAAGTCACCTCGCCGCGGATTGCGAGGCCGCTCGCTGCTGGATCGCAGCACGTGGCTGAAACACGCCCGCGGTGGGCGAGAGCTGGTGCAGATGGTCTCGCGCCGGTGGAGCAAAAGAACGGGCCATCGTGCCGCCCACCGAGGACGAACGAGGCGGTGTGAGTAGACCGACGCGCTCCCATTTGCGCTATGGACTCGCCAGCGCTTTGCCTTATGCTATGCAACAATGGCCTTATCTACCAAGGCCCGAAAGTCCGAGAAGTCCACAATGGATAGCTTGTCTCGCAGCTCCTCTGACAAGCCATCCATAAATTTCTCCGCTAGCCTCACCGAGGCCACCTCCCCGAGCATAACGAGCCGATGATTGAACTCGCATGCGGTACGTCACGCATTTGCGCCTGCTTGAGCGCGATGAACTCCTTTTTCTTCAGCCTTCATCGTGCCATCCGGGATGTGGGCCCGACGTAAAAGCCGATCGAACTCCTCCCACGCGACCACATGGCTCGCGGCCGCATGGCGAGATAGTTCTCCCACCATGAGAGTGCCGCGCCCTCAAGCCGGTGGGACGCGAAGAGTGCCTTGTCTGCGCTCGCATCGAGCTATGTTGAGCTTCCGCCAACCATGCGCACCAATCATCCGCACGAGAGGGTCCTCGAGCGGGAGAAAGTCGGCGGTCGTGTACGGAGGAACTCGCAAGTCCCCGCTGAAGTCGGTGGCCGCCACCATCGGCAGGAGTGGAGGTATTCCTAGCAATAACCTCCAAGATGCGCTGCTCGTCCATGCGGTTTCGCCGACCGAGCGAGAACCTCAGCCATGGTTGGAGGAGGGGGAAGCTCCTCATCATGACCAGCCTGCTGACTGCCGCGCGTTCTCCCGGCCATCCTGTTTCACTAAGACAAGTTAACAATAGCCGGAAAACACGAAGTCAATACCCACTGCAATTAACTTACTAACAGCACAAAACAAGCACAAGACTTTTAAGTTACAAAAACCAACTGACAAAGATCAGACACTTAGCAAACTCATACATATCTTACCCTTATGCCCCCACAAATTTTTAATTAAACTAATTCTCTATGGTTCTCCCAAAGACTGATTCTACCGGTATTAACTATCTTTTGATAGGAAAGAGAGAAACCAAGTTTCAAAACTTAAATTAGAGTAAGATGAGAGTAGAAAGCTAAGATAGGTAAGGAATAAAATCTGAGAATCTGCCTAGGTTTTCATAAACCTTTTTATAATTTGAAAATAAGACTTTCAAAATATCCTAAGGACGGCTATGCTTGGGTTATTACGATCGAATGGCTCGATACCAACTTTGTGAGGACCCCGTTTATTTGGCTTGTAATGCTTAACCAACCACCGGTCCTAGCATCACAAATCAAATAAATCGATCTCGAGATATGTATACTTCCTAAAGCAGATATCGCACTCGTTACAAAATTAGACATCAACTCCATTCAAAACATAGAGTCCAAACATTACACTACAAACGGAAGATAAACAAATAGTAACAATATTATGTACATAGGCCGACTGTGCCACAAGATACACAAATAGACAAGAACGACAATGAAGCAAAAGTGCCATAAGATGCATATAAACAAAGCCAATCGTGCCTTCAACCCACAAGGCATCGGACCGACCGCCAAGTCTAGTCGCCCAAGAGCGGCAACACAACTCACGTAGTGAGGACCCCGAGGCTCACCTTCTTCCTCTCGCAACAAAACATTAAGCAAAGCACTGAGTACAAAGATTGTCTTTGTACCCGCAAGAGGCGACGTGAACTAATGCACTGCTCATAGACTACATGCAAGCTTATTTGGTGGAGGTCATATGTTTCATTTGCATAAAGCCAACTTTATTTGCAATAATGTAATACGCTTTAAAGGCAAGTTTGCAATTCATTTTTATGTTGAAATAATCTGAGATAAAGATAGATACAAGTAACCACCTAGAAGTGACTATCCCAATAGTCACCACAACATAGCACTAATTCCCGATTCGCACTTTACACCGCAAAGTTTTAATTTAAATGTTGTAGTCTAACTCTCGATAAGCTTACCCAAGCGTGTCCATCACCTAGACGAGGCTATTCGAATAGTTTTTAACCTCGCAGGTGTACCATCGCATCCACACCTCGATCGCCTTTAAGCCAAAGCACACTTCCAAAGGTATGTCGCACACTAAGTCCTACGAGACTGTTTCCAATATTGTGTATCAACCCGAGCCGTCAGATGGATAGAAACCCATACGCTACATGGTAAAGCCGAAAAGACAACTACCCACTCAGGATAAAGCTTTTCGGACAACTACCATGCTCCCACCTCCGTCCCTCCTGCGACCTCCTGCGACCCGGGACCAATACACGCCAAAGTACTAGGTCAAGAGAGGTCCCATACCCTCTAGTGTGGTTAGCACGCCGAAATGCCTGGATAACAGAAACTCACAAGATGTTCGGTCCTTAATTGACCCGGGCACCTTTCCAGTCACACCCAACAGATCACACCAATCTTACCATTGTGCCCGCGTCTAAATCATTTTTGTTTTTGGTTTTAGTTTTGCAAGTAAGCATAGCAAAATGCTGAAACATAAAGTTGTAGTAAATTTTGTGTGATCAAGGTTACCGACTAAAGTCGATAACCGCTCAGCTTCACCGATACTAAGCATGTCTAAGCAACTGAAATCGTATCTACTAAGTGACAAGAAATCATCCAATGATCTCTAATCACAAGCAAATAACCTAGGCTCGTGTAGTAGAGATCAATATTTGTCTACAGGATATGCAACACTGATTTAACTAATTCATTTTAACACAAATTAAGCAATGCATACATACAATGAAACAAAATATTAGAATTTAAAGCATGGGATTATCATGATCAAACCGCTTGTCTCGTCTGCTGTTGCTCAATATGGAAAGTGAGGATCGCCCTCGTGGTTGCCGCAAATATCGAAGCCTAACGATCGAACATAACAAAGAAATAAGAACGAATAACACCGACAAAACTCAAACATTCAACAACATCAAACAAGCCAAAACTCACACAAAGAGCCTAAGCATGAAATAACAGAATTTTAGAAACAGAGAACAAATCATTTTAAGTTATTAGCAATTTTCTATGAATTTTCTAAGCTAAAAACACAACAAGTCACTAGTTAATTACTTAACAAATTTTCATGAACAGAACCAGTGTATAAAATCTATCCTAATAGTTAGTATACTGAAAATGAAATTTTACAGAATTGGGTTCATTTAATTTGGACAATTATTGGAAGAGATATGCATTTTCTAATTTAGAAGATACATAAGACATCATTTTATTAGCTAACAGATTTTTGCTACAGAGACATGGGTGAAGTTAATTTTATCAAACAAAGACACTTAAAATGAAAATTAACAAGACTGGTTTCATACAATTTGGATAAAAATTGAATTAGTTATGCATTTTCTAAGTTTAAATGAATTAACAATGCAATGTAAAACATATTACGTAAATACTAAAGCATTAAATCCTTTTCTACCGCTACCAAGAAGCCCCAACATCGACAATGGGTCCGTAACAACGCAGACGACCAGACAACAAGACCGCCTAAAGTGACGTCGAAGGCGTATTCAAAGAATACGCCTTCGGCTCACTAAGGTGCAAACCCAAACACCCTCACAGAAATACGCTTCCCATCAGAGAAAACGCATAACCAGAACTACACAAACCTAATCGACAACATGGACCCACATGGTAGTGACTCGAGAACAAATAACGGGCTGGATTAAAGGATTTCTAAACGCGATTATCCAAAGAGGGCCCACAAATCGAGACTCAAAGCGCACATGATTAGAGTTAAACCATCTTCACCGGCGGTTCACCGGCGAGCACGGCACGCGGTGGCGCGCCGCAAGAATCGATCTTGCAAACCAGAGGTTTCGGGCGAAGAGTGGTACCTTCGTTCGCAAGGACCTAGCGAACTCGACGACGGTGACGCGGACCACGAGGATGCCGGCGTAGCCATGCGAACGGAGGCGGAGAAGAAAGTGCGGTGCGCGCGAGAGGACGCCATGACGACGCAGAAGCTTCGGAAGGAGCTCCTCGAGATCGCGGAGACACCGTGAACGATAAGCCCACGATCTTGATGATGGAGGAGGACGGTGGCGCCGGAATTGACACGCGGCGCTTTACCGAAGTTTGGAGAAGAAAGCGACGCACGGCCTGGTGATGCACCAAAGAGCGAAACAAGGTCACAAGTTAGACTCAAGACGTTGATGCGATCCTAAGGGACCAAGTGATTAAACCGAAACTCACCGAGCGCCAATAAGCTTGCAGAGCGAGATCACCGAGGCGGAGACGACGGCGGCTCGGATGATTCACCGGGTGCTACGAGCTCGAACGGGCAAAATGGATGCGGCGAGAGAGTGGATCACAACGGTGCGGTCTCTGCTCGAGGGCGCTAACACGGCGGCGTTGCTCGGGTTCTTCTCCCACGGAAGGAAATTTGGGCGGAGAAAACACGAGAATGGACGCGAAGGGTAGTGGATGGGCTCTCGGTAGATGAGATCCGGCGATGCTTCACGGGGCCGACACGAGGACAAAAGGTGGCGGCGACGAGGACGTGGCAAGCATGCGCGACGCCGCGTGAGCTCCGGTGAGGTGCGGAGAAGACGAGGTCGATGCGACAGTGGGACCCACATGTCGCCGACAGAGCAAAGCGGTGCGAGCGAGGTTCTACTCGATCGGAAGATGTCGACCGCTGGATCCGAGATGGACGGTCGAGATTGATGTATGCATTCGGACAGTCGGTTGCGCATGCGACGTGGATCGCTCGATTTGCATCGGACGGTTGCGATCAATTGGACTCGGGCGGTGCGTTTAGTTGACGCGACCGAACCAAGTGTGCGAGTCGGACGCGAGCTCGAGTTGAGTTCGGGCCCGAGGAACAGATTTTTAGAATTTGATTTAAAAGACAGAGAAGGTTTGGGGAATTTTTAGAGATAGCTCCTGAGCTCCAAAAATTTCGAAATTTTTATGGTAGCTACTTTGGGAAGAGAACAACACCTCATAAATTTTCCAGAACTTTTTATGCACTGCATTGTTCTGGAGAAAATTCACAAGCTGTTGAACTAGGGTTTGACCAGATTTCTAAACTGGTTTGACTTGGCCATTTGAAATACCAAATAAAATCTAAAAATTGTGAAATAATTCAGAGAGGTAGATAGGATGATCAAGATGATAGGAAAAATAATTTCAGAGGACGATCACAAGTTTGAAAGCTAAGAATTTGCTGACAACAATTTCCATTCACAAGAATTTAATTCTAGAAAATGGAAATTGCTAGGGAAAATTTGGAAAACTTCCAAATGATTTGAAGAGACAACAAAAGTTTTTATTCCTCCTCAAAATTTTACATTTGAAATACAAACCCTAAGTTAGGGCTGTTACACTTCCTTTGCACTTGAAGCACTCAATGTTACCAGTATGAGTAGAAAAAAATGCACTAGAATCAGCTTTAGAGGGTTCTTTACCTCCATTACGCGTAGCTTTCGACACCTCCCTTGAAATAGCCCCGGTTGTCCAATATCATCTCCTTACTGTTGTGGACGCCTCCACGTACTGTTGTGGGTAGTGCGACTGCATGTGCTTGGCATTGCAAGATACGTTGTTCAGACCGCATCGCATGATGCATAAGGTCTTGTAGATTGTTGTATTCCGACTACTCCGTCTTCTCTTGCACATTGTCATTTAGACCCTCAACGAAATGAGCCATGGTCGCCTCCTCAAGTTCGTTCACGCCCGCATGAATCATGAGAATCTCCATCCCCTTGTTGTACTCGTCCACGGACAAGGAACCATGACGAAGTCGCTGCAACTTTGTGTGCAAGGTTCTAGTGTAGTGCGCCGGCACGAACCTCCTCCTCATAATGTTCTTTATGTGTTTCCATGTGTCGGGTTGTTCTTCTACACGGCACAATTGGTTCCACCAAACAAGAGTGTATTCGGTAAACTCAATTGATGCAGAGCGTTCCTTCTTCTCCTCAGTGAAATTGTGGGTATAAAAAATTTGATCCACCCGCATCTCCCACTCTGTGTACACATCCAGATCTGTATGCCCATTGAATGTCGGCTTGGAAATTTTGAGCCTCCCAATGCCATCGTTGTCACGGTTGTGACCCACACCTCCGCCATTGTGCTCAAAAAAATTGGGTGTATGATCAGCACCACGAAGATTGTTGTAGCCACATCTTGGCTCTTGGTTGTAATAGTTTCCACCAAAAGCACCTTCTGAACAGACCTCATCAAAATTGTAATTGAAGAACTCACCTCCGATGTGATGATTGTCGTGGCGCCGATGATGTGGTTGTGATTGCACAGGAGCAGTAGCACCCCTTCCCGGTCCTAAGGCTCGCTCCAAACGTTGCAGTGAGTCGGTTATAGCAGCGAACCGGACATCATTGGCCTACCTTTGTTCAATAAACTGCATATTAATGTGATTCTCCACCCGATCAACGCGCTCCACCAATCCGACAGGCATATTGTCAATGCTTTTTTGCAGCACATTACATCTTTCCGTGAAGTGCTGATTGGTAGCCTCAAGGTTTGTGTGAACAGTGGATGGCATCTCCCCCTCGACATGCAGCACATCATCATATCCACCATTATGCGAACCATGTACACTAGCAGCCGAATTCACCATCTTAAATAGCTTTGCAAAAACAACGCCGTGAACAACTTAGCGTACTGATACCACCTGAACAAACCACATGATAGTGATATAGCCTACAAGTCCAAATTCTGAAAACAGAAAGCTTAATTAAAAGTCCCAGTATTTGCCGAATCATCGATCACTTATTGGTTGATCGATCTTATTGCATCAAAGAACTGTCTTTGCCAGTCTACTAAGAGATTGGCACTTTGCCTTCAGGAAGAAAAAAACCTAATTGGCACCCAACAGCAAAAGATCATGCCAGTTAACACCCTTCAAATGGATTGGCGTGACATCTTTCGTGTTTGTGTAAATTTGCCCTGGGAATTCGCATGCGCAACAAAACCAATCGAGGCTTCGATGGATCGGCGGGCCGACAGGCGGATGTGCAGATCTAAGTTGGCAAATAATGCATGCATGGGGCCGTACATGCGTGTGTGTCCGGCCTTCACAGCCTTGCCACAAATCCGCTACACGATCATTCATTATACTCGTTCGAGACGAGACGGCACACACGATATATACTAGGTGGTTGGCGTACTACCTAGTATGAGTACCAGCCAGTGCTGCTTTTTCGCTACAGTGTTAGTTGGTTGGGTGTGGCAGCATCAGTTGGGCTAACTAGGCATCTATTAGGGCATGTTTCTGAAGTTTGTAGTATCTAATCCTCTCCGAATCAACAATGAATAGTACTAGATGCAACCATGTCAACCATTTGTATCTTAGCACGAATTCAAAGACACATATACATCTTCTCTCACTAAGCCAATCTAATCTCTTCTCCCCCTTGAACCACACGTGGTGTAGATACAAGCTCCCCTCCAATAAGGTTGTTTTTGTTGTATCTCCTGTCTGTATCTATGTTAAGATACGTAGTTATCTCTCCTCCCTCTCCCTCTCCTCTCTTCCACCTCACCAACATACAAGTGATTTGGACGGTTGAGGGTTTGGTGTGTCCTTAGATGGTCACACTCAGGTGGTTTGTTGCCGACAATTAATTAAGGGGAAGAGATAGAATTTGTTTCCGAGTTAGTTGGAGGAATAGATTTTTCCTTGGTTTTCGGGAGGAGACAGGAAACACACCATCACCACTATCATTTGATTCTTTTTAAGTAAAAATGGAGAAATAGATATACAAATTAGATTATATAGATTAATTTAGGATACATGAAAGACGCCCGTAATACACCGGACAAAAATTCAGAGTCAAAATGCAAATTAGTAACGGAGCTGGCACTACCAGAATCGTCTTTTTTCCCGAGTGCCTAAAAATTTCCCGAGTGTTTTGAATAAAACACTCGGTAACTTCCCGAGTGCCTTATTAAACACTCGGGAAATAATACTTTCCCGAGTGTTAAATCGGACACTCGGGAAATTTTAACGGGAGCAGGCGAATCGAAGCGTTCTCAACGGGGACAACTAATTCCCCGAATGTCTGTGCATTACAGACACTCGGGAGCGAATAAATAAGTCGTTCCATTTTTCCCCCACCGCGCGCCCGTTTTTTCGCCGTCGACACAGAATCGAGCCGTCCTAAACTCCTAACCCCTCTCCTCCCCCACGACCGGCGCCGCTCCCCGTCCTCCGCCGCCTCCACCGCCTTCGCCGCCGCCATCTCCCCCTCCTCCACCGCCTGTGCAGCCATCTGACGCACTGAAATCGCCGCTGCCTCCTCCTCGTCTGCCGCTGCCGCACCCGATGCCTCCCCCTCGTCTCCTCCCCCACCTCCGCGACCGGCGCCGCCTCCCCGTCCTCCTCTTCCTCCGCCGCCTTCGCCGCCCCCCTCCACCTCCCTCTCCGATCCCGATCCCGACCCCGCCCTCCGTCCCCTCCACCTTCCTCTCCGATCCCGACCCCGCCGCCCGTCCCCTCCAGCTCCCTCTCCGATCCGGACCCCGCCGCCCCCCTCCTCCCTCTCAGATCCCGACCCCGCCACCCGTCCCCTCCACCTCCTCTCGCCATCCGCACTCCACCTCTCTCGAGATCCCAACCCCGCCGCCTCCTCTCTCCGGATCCCCCTCCTCTCGATCCCAACCCCGCCTCCTCCTCTCGCGATCCGCACCCGCCGCCTCCTCCACCGCCACCGCCTCCATCTCATCCAACGCCGATGCCGCTGGCCTCCTCGTCTGCCACCGCCGCACCCGACATCGACGTCCCGCCCCTCTTCCGCTGTTTGCGTCGTTCGTCTGCCGCACGCCTCCGTACCCAACAGCGCCGTCATCCTCCTCCGCAGTCGCATCCTCCTCATCTGCCGCTGCCACAACAGCCAAGGCTTCCATCCTCCTCCTTATCCGCCGACGCTGCTGCCGCCCCCCTCCTCTACCCCTCCCTGGACCACACAAATCCCACAACAACTAACAAAGGCCGTGGTAAGTTTCTTTGCCCAAATCAGCAAGAATTTTATAAGAATTTTCCCTGATGATGCTTCTTTTTTGTTTGTAATTTTCCCTGATGATGCTTATAAGAATTTTATTTGTTAACAGATGATCATATGAGGCATGCGTAGTAGTATAGTGCTTGAGAAAACCAAATTGTGACCACAATCTAAATTCGAATCTCCAATTGCTGACATTTGAATGCCTTGCTAGGGTTATGCTCATGTTTCTATTGGAGAAGAAGCTTGAATTATTTGATATGATGAATGTCTTGATATATTCCAAATTCCACAGCAAGAGGCCTCATTGTCTATATGTGCTAAGTGCTAACACATCATTTTTTTTACTTAAGTGCAAATTGAGCACATATGTTACTACTGTCGTATTGATATGCCAAGAGGATGGTTAGCATTCTCTGTGACCCCTTGTGCTCAATGAGAACCATTTGTCCATAATATGGTACAGTAAAACATAGCCTAAGCATTTGTCCATAATTTGTATTAACACCTTTGTATTATCTGCTCGGTCTTGTGTCTCCCATAGTCTAGTTATTCTGACTTTGATGCGCCAATGCTAGACCTCTTGCGAAATGGCGCTTAGCATAGAGTATGTCATCTGCAGTATTATCTTGTTTAGTAGCTAATTGGTTAGTGAGTAAGCAACTAATCAACAATCATACAATTGAATATGAGGCTTGATTGTTTTCGGGTACTTGCCTACAGTGCTGCCTCCGCCTCCTCAGCAGCCGCCGCCGTCGTAGATCTCAATTCACTTGGCGCTTCCCCTCGCCGACTGCCTCCACCGACACACAGCTGCAGTCATCTTCCCCACCGCAGCTCCCTCGGCTCCCTCAACTCCAAGAAGTACTGTAAGGTAGTGGATAAGTGGAAAAAGAAATAATGTTTGCTTATTTTCTTTTGTGTTGTCCATGTATGGTGGATTGATATGATGTCATTACAATGATGCATTAACGTGTTAATAAATAATGGTATTCATTTATAATGGTATTCATATGTTTTTATGCTATATTGATCATGTATATTGTCTTCATGTCAATCTGTTTTAGTGTACATATATAGGGCATGCATCCTATGGTAGCTTCTAGCTAGCTCTGTAGTTGTAATTTTTTGACATAAATAAAAGTCGGATTAAAATATGCATTATGTTTTGCACACTAGGATGGCTGAGGATCGTAGTTGGATGTACACTGGGCGTAGAGCGATGGGTGACTGTAGCCAAGAATAGATGGAAAAGTCGATAAATTTTGTGGATCGAGCATTTGCTAGGAGTAATGGACGGGGTGTGTTATGCCCTTGTTCTCGTTGTTCGAACACACGGCCACAAATGAGGGCAACAATGATCGCACACTTGTGTAAGTACGGATTTAGGCCAGGGTATACCGTGTGGGTCTATCACGGTGAGTCACAACCTAGCAGATCACCTACGTTCATCATTGGTTTAGTAACTTCCTAATAAACATTGCTCAATGCTATGCTAATAATATGGTTGGTGCAGTAATAAGATTGAAAGGTGAGTACACAGCTAAGATCTGCATCACAATCACTATTTATTATGGAAACAACATTTCCATGGAATATTCTGTTAATGAGGATTGCCACTACTGTTTTACTTTTTTCTTGAACATGTACAAGTGTAGCTTCCTTAGTATTATATTGTGAACAAGATGTATGTCTGAGCATTATTAATTACTTGGATGCTGGTATTTTACTACATTGGCATCCACAAAGGCTAATCTTACACATTTATTTGTTTCCAATATATGTCGGATTGTAGTGGTGGTTTAGATGGGCTGAGGGACAGGAAGCTGATTCTAGGAGAGTGGTGCGTAATTCTATTAAGAAGCTGATCCCACAAATGATCTACGAAGCACGCATCCAAGCGGTGATCTATTACTACACACAAGTCCTTGGACAGCAAATTCATAGGGACGAGGCTTGCCAAAAACATATCACTTTGGACTAGTACATGCAGGTAACCAACTGTACAAACGATGTCCTTGATTACAATCAATTCTAGTTTATTCATATTTAACACTTGGTTAATTTAGGCAATACCTTGGTGGGCCCAGAAGTGTGAAGATGCATAGCAGCAGATTGCCCAAAAGAGGTGGTGCAACGAACAATGGTTAGAGGGATCTCATGCTGCTAGGGAGCGGAGATTGTTGATGGACGGGGCATCACATCGTCAAGGCAGCTCCTCCCTGGCTCGTTACAAGAAGAACCTGATAGGTCAGCATGTTCATATTGATCGTATGTTGCAGATACATTTATTGACCGCCGTGGTTTTTTTGGGTGCGCAGAAAAGAAGAAGCAGAGGCCTGTCTCCGATATGGAGGCATATGTAGAAGCTAGGAGGGGTGATCAGGAGGGCACCTTGTGCGGCCAGTGCGCAACAGAGAACTTGGTACGATTTCTGATGATTTTGTCCCTAATGAATTTCGCTCCCTGATGATTTTGTCCAACAGGCTGCATATACTGACGCTGCTAAGGAGATTCATGGGCCGGACTACGACGTAATGAATTCACCACTGGATGCGACTGCTGTGTACAAGGCTGAAAAGGGGAAGAAACATGGTCGTTTCTTCATTGGTGTCAGCTACATTAGCACACCGACAACCCTCTCGGAGGTCCGAACCACGAGTACTGCATCAACGGATGAAGTACACCTTCAAATACGACCGCGACCATCAGATGGGATATATTCTTAGGTTTCTGAGCTTCAGGCGAGGCTGCAAGAGGAAATTGAGGCTAGGCAGCGGTTGGAGCAAATGCTCCTGCAGGTTAGTTGGAGCATGGTAGTACAATAACAAAGTAATATGAAATATATATATATATATATATATATATATTCGTACTTGGCTAATGTATGGCAATGTGCAAACAAATATGCAGGCACTCGGGACCGGACTCGACTTGATGGCCCTACACCGGGGGAACCACTGCCTAACTTATCTGCTCCGGTTAGTAACTGCATACTGATTATTATATTGTTAGTCTCTTATGGGTGCTTGATTCAGAAGACATTGAAATGACATGCAATGTAATTATTGGTCGCTACTGCAAATTTCTTATAATGCGATTTCTTATGGAAATGTAGGGAACGGCGGGATCACCGCTCGTGCCGATGTCAAGATGGTGCGTGTTAATCTTTGGTGCTAATCTTGAAGATCTTTGGTGCTAATCTGTGAAGATCATGTGAATGTGTCCATTGCCGAGAGGCCACCACCAGGTGCTTGCTATTTTCATGATCTACTTGTGCAAACATGAACATACATCACTCCATTTTTGTGTTGAACTAGATAGGGATATAGGAGATAACTCTTACCTTTTGCATCTCTTTGCACTATATGAGTTTGGCTGAGTTTGGCACTCGTTGGTCTTTACATTTGTTAAGTATAATGACATATAGGCTAGTTCTCTTGGGATTCATGTTTGCTGTGACTTTTTAAATCTTGAATTCATAGCTTGCAGCATATCTGTGTAAAGACATTTTTTAGACGCTTTGCAACTCTCTAAAGGTGTTTTTCGGTGGTTGATATGCTAGCAAAACATGGGCCTAGCTCCACTACACTTCCTATCTCTGATCCTACATGCACCCAAGTGCATCCATGCACGGCCATAGCCACTTTTGCTAGTTAAGCTAGAGGTAGCCTGATTAGCTTAGGTCTCTGGTCTCCTCTACCTAATGGGTCCCTATCATCTATTGGTATCGTAGACATTGTGTCTCATGATGCACCATGGATAGTGATCACCAACTGGACCCTTTCCTTTTTTATATGTGATGTCAATAGTTAGGTTAATTATCTTTTCATGTAATATCAATTCCTTGCTTTTGTTGTAAGATGGCACTAATATTAAGTTTTGCTGTATCTGTCAGAACTCACAAAATGATGCTAGAGATTGAAGCATCCTCCATAATAACATAGCACAGAAGATTGAAGCAGGAAATTCTGTGCAAATGGTAGCAGTGATATGTGCTTTTGTTTGATGTATTACGGATATAACTACTTGAAACTGTTATATGTATCATGCCTTATGCTTAGATTTTTGAATTTGAACTTGAATGTTGTGAGCTCGGGGAACTGTTTATATCATGCCTTTTGTTTGATCTAGATATATATAGTGAATTGTGGTATTTTTCTTGTTGTGGAATGGATGGATGGATTATTTGATTGCAGAGTTTTCTGATAGTGCAGTTCAAAATTAAATGCAAAATCGAATGCCAAAAATTTGTGAAAAATGGGCTTGTGCTGTTAGGAACATTCCCGAGTGTCGACCAAAATTTCCCGAGTGTAGACACTCGGGAAATCGACCAAAACTTTTTCGAGTGTCGACACTCGGGAAATCGACAAAAACTTTCCCGAGTGTCCACACTCGGGAAACTGTGCCCACGTGTCAATTTTCCCTGGTTACGACAGTCAGCGTGGAATCTATCCCGGGTGTTTTATTCAGCACATTCCCAAGTGTCCACACTCGGTACAGATTTCCGCTAGGTTGGAGAAGCCGTCGAGGACTGTTTTGGTAGGATAAGTTGGGTCCCAATGAACGTACCTATAGACTTTTTCTTTTCCCGTTTTGACATGAGTGAGTAGTAAATTGGACTCTTAAGTACTATGACAGTTAGCCACAAGGCATGTGTGACCTACCGGTTCTGCTAATTCGAGGTTGTCCTCACCAATTATGTGTCCTCTCGTCATGACATTTCATTCCTCCCTCTTTCCTTCCCTCCTCACCTCCTCAAACACTCTCTTGTCGCGACACGGGGTAGCACTCAAACACTCTCTTGTCGCGACACGGGGTAGCATATCCTATCTTCCTCTTCATCTTCCTCCAAACTCAAAAAATCCTGCTTTGAAATTTCCCCCGAGTTAAAAATTTTCAAGCTGAAATTGTTGGATATTTTGAGGGCTATTTGGTAATTTCTCATTTTGAGAAAAGAAGAAATAGAAAAGAAAAGGAAATTGAGAGGGGCCCACCTATCATTGATAGTAGCGGGACGTAAAGGTCGAGACTTTGTCTCGGCCCAGTGCATGGTGCGCTAGGGATTTGGGGGTTTTCCCGTTTTCTCTCTAGCGGTGGCTTGGGCGACAGTTGCGGGAGTGCCGGGCGCTATGCGTGCCAACCATTGGCAAAGACAACTCGGCTGGATCCCCTCCTCTCCCTCCTCCTCGTCTTAAAAATGGCGGCTCCTCTCCTCTCCTTTGGTTCTATCCCGAAATCAGTGAGTTCCCTTGTGTGTTTTTTCTTCTCCTCCGATTGGACTTCAGTTCTGGGTCTTTGGGCTGCTGCACTGTCGTGCTTGTCTCGGTGCTGACGACAGTGAGGTCCAGCCCTTCCTCCTTAAGCACTCCCCGTTCGGTTCCTTGCGCCATCTCTCTGTTGAGGTAGCAGTTAGGAAATTTGGGGGTTGTGCCTTTGAGGATTGGATCCAGCCGGCTCAGGATCGATTTGGGAGAGAAGAACGTGGCTTTGGTGCTTGGTGTTCTCGGGTGCATTTTGGCTGGTGCACTTCGGTTGGTTCTTGTGTGGCATTCCCCGTACCTCGACTTTGCAATTTGGTGTGTTCCGGATTGCGAATTGGCTTTGTATCTCCGATGACCTCGTTCGTTCAAATGTGGCATAGCGGGGCGAATGGTCTTCTGAGACAGCGCCATTCGGCGTGCCTTGCTCGTTTTGGCTACTCTATGGCTTTGAGTGCCATTCGCATCATGAGTATCGCTTTTTTCTGCATTACTTTGCATATGTGCTGTGCTAGTTGAAGTTTCAGATTGTATTGATTTGATTGACTGTAGCACCGGGAGATGTTGCTTAATAATGTTGTGGGCTCAGATTAATGCTCGATGAGGATTATTGTCACTTATGAAATTAGATTGACAATGTTGGTGATAAATCAGTCTTGAGCTTGTTGTTGCATACTGTTATCAAGGCTCAGTTATTTTTCTAAGGTTCGGTTACTTTTTGTGGACCGAATTTGACTAGGCTAATTACTAATTGTGCACCATGGTCTTTTGTTCCTCTATTGGCCGAAAACAGTGAGTGCTATTTTTGTTGAGTTGTGATTACAGTTTGCATTGAGATATCTTTGCTCCTTCTCTTGGTCAAAAGTAATTAGTGTGGCTGTGGTTTGTGAGATTATTCTTACTTGTTGAAATTGTTGGATATTTTGAGGGCTATTTGGTAATTTCTCATTTTGAGAAAAGAAGAAATAGAAAAGAAATGGAAATTGAGAGGGACCCACCTATCATTGATAGTAGCGGGGACGTAAAAGGCTGGAGACTTTTTCTCCAGCCCAATTGCGGGCTGCGCTAGGGATTTGGGGGTTTTCCCCTTCTCTCTCTAGCGGTGGCTTGGGCGACAGTTGCGGGAGCGCTGGGCGCTATGCGCGCCAACCATTGGCATTACTGCATTCCTTTAGTAATTGAAGCCACAAAACTAAACTACCCCCCAGAAGGGTCCTTCTAAACCTAATAAAATTCACCATTGCTTGAAGACAGCTGCTACTGTAACTTGTATATTTATCACAAGATCATACAAACTAACATATCTCACAGCAAAAGGAGCATCTCCTATCCAAAGATCGATCTTCCCAAAACCTGGTTATAGTGCTATCTCCCAACTTTCTCTTACAACAAGAGAAGAAGATATCCTTCACCTCCATTAAACCTTTCCAAAGAAAGAATCTCTAGCCTTAGCTTTGACTTGTGTCAAGGTTTTCTTGCTCAAATACTTTTGTCTAATGATACTTTGCCACTGACCCTCTCTATTTTTTAACCTCCACAACCACTTGCCTAAAAGAGCTAAGTTCATAACTTTCAGATAAAGAATACCTAAACCCCCTTGGGACTTGGGCAAACACACCACTAGCCAACTAACCAAATGGTATTTTCTATTACCAACACTGGAATTTCAAAGGAATCTTGACCTGAAACAATCCATCTTTTTCGTAACCCCCATAGGTAATTTGTAAAAAGACATCATGCACAGAGGCAAACTGCTTAAGGAGGAGTGGACAAGCACCAACCTCCCCCCATAAAGTTAGCAGTTTTCCTTGCCAACCACTCAATTTGTCCTCAAATATATCCTCAATAGTTTTCCAATCATGATTTCTCACCTTTTTCCTATCCACAGGAATCCCCAAATACTTAAGAGACAACTCCCCCCTACAAGTGAGGATTTCCTAAAAAATTTCATGCTTAACTCCTGCAGACCCAATGCAGAAAACCTCACTTTTGTGAAAGTTTATTTTCAGACCTGATAAATGCTCAAACAAGCAAAGGATAAATTTCAGATTTTTAGCACTCTCTTCATCATGTTGAATCATGAAAATAGTGTCATCGGTATACTACAAAATACAGCCCCTTCATTCAGTAAATGAGAATTTAGACCTTTAATCAACCCCAAATCCTGAGCTTTATTGATGAGATGAGCTAAGACATCAGCTACAATATCAAACAACAGTGGTGACAAAGGATAACCCTACCTAAGACCTTGAAAAGTTCTTAAATAAGGACCTATTTCATCATTCACCTTAACACACACCTTACCCCCCCCCACTAACCACATGCATAATCCAGTCAATCCACTTAGTTGGGAAGCCTTTCAAAACAAGGGTTTTAAAAAAATTCCATTTAACTTTGTCAAAAGCTTTTTCAAAATCGACTTTGAACAAGATTCCAGATTGCTTTCTCCTATGCAACTCATGCAAGGTCTCATGCAGGATGAGCACACCATCCATGATATACCTCCCTTTGAGAAAAGCAGTTTGAGACATAAGAATGATCTTATCAATTATCTTAGCCAATCTCTTAGTTAGAACTTTAGTTAAAATCTTGTAGCTAACATTTAACAAACAGATATGTCGATATTTCTGAATTCAATCTGCATCTTTTCCTTTTGGCAACAAAGAAATGACACCATAGTTAAGTCTTGAAATGTCCACCTTTCCAAAAAAAGAAAGCATCTAAAATATTTTTCAAATCTACCTTAATCGAAGACCAAAATTTCTGATAGAACTCAATTAGGAACCCATCTGGGCTAGGAGCTTTATTCAACTCCATAGAAAAGACAGCTTCTTGTAATTCTACCAAACTAAAATCCTGAATCAGGAGTTCTCTATCATGTTCATTCAACGAGGAATGTTTTCCATTTCAAAATGAAACAAATTGTGTCTGATTGACCAAACAGATTTATATAAAGTCAGTAATGTACTATAGTAAATTTTTGTTCCATTCAATCACTCCTTCATCCTAATGCAAGGTAGATATGATATTTTTTTCTTCTCCTCCCAATAGCTTTTGCTTGGCAATATTTTGTATTACCATCTCCCTCTAACAACTCTTTCTCCTAATATCTTTGAAACCATTTGATTTCTTCCTCTCTTAGAATCCTACTTAACTGATTTTCTAGATGAGACTTATATTCTTTTTTGGCAACATCCAACCCATTGATTTCGCATCAACTCGGATAGGAAGAACAAAGAATCAAAAGGAAATCACGAGGCAAAGTTACCCCACAGTTGACGGCCACCGCGGACGGGGCGGGCAAGACCACGCGGGTGGTAGGAGTGACTCTAGCGTGTGGGCGCTCTCGCATTGGGAGGCAACGAGGCCGTCTCGCCTCGCCATGCGGCGCAAACCTTCTCGGGCGGCCGCACGAGACAAGAGGCGGCACGTGGGCGTGGTAGGCTAGCAGTGGGAGTCCCATAGAAAGTTTTGAGGTGGGCTCGTGTTGGCTAAGCCCGCTAAGCAGCCCAATGTTTTGTCAGCCTAGATTTGGTTAGGACAAAAATTTGGTAGGATAAGCTGGGTCCCAATGAACGTACCTATAGACTTTTTCTTTTCCCGTTTTGACATGAGTGAGTAGTAAATTGGACTCTTAAGTACTATGACAGTTAGCCACAAGGCATGTGTGACCTACCGGTTCTGCTAATTCGATGTTGTCCTCACCAATTATGTGTCCTCTCGTCATGACATTTCATTCCTCCCTCTTTCCTTCCCTCCTCACCTCCTCAAACACTCTCTTGTCGCGACACGGGGTAGCATCTCCTATCTTCCTCTTCATCTTCCTCCAAACTCAAAAAATCCTGCTTTGAAATTTCCCCCGAGTTAAAAATTTTCAAGCTGAAATTGTTGGATATTTTGAGGGCTATTTGGTAATTTCTCATTTTGAGAAAAGAAGAAATAGAAAAGAAAAGGAAATTGAGAGGGGCCTACCTATCATTGATAGTAGCGGGGACGTAAAAGGCTAGAGACTTTGTCTCCAGCCCAATTGCGGGCTGCGCTAGGGATTTGGGGGTTTTTCCCCTTCTCTCTCTAGCGGTGGCTTGGGCGACAGTTGCGGGAGCGCCGGGCGCTATGCGCGCCAACCATTGGCAAAGACAACTCGGCTGGATACCCTCCTCTCCCTCCTCCTCGTCTTAAAAATGGCGGCTCCTCTCCTCTCCTTTGGTTCTATCCCCAAATCAGTGAGTTCCCTTGTGTGTTTTTTCTTCTCCTCCGATTGGACTTCAATTTTGGGTCTTTGGGCCGCTGCACTGTCGTGCTTGTCTCGGTGCTGACGCCAGTGAGGTCTGGCCCTTCCTCCTTAAGCACTCCCCGTTCGGTTCCTTGTGCCACCTCTCTTTTGAGGTAGCAGTTAGGAAATTTGGGGGTTGTGCGCCTTTGAGGATTGGATCCAGCTGGCTCAGGATCGATTTGGGAGAGAAGAACTTGGCTTTGGTGCTTGGTGTTCTCGGGTGCATTTTGGCTGGTGCACTTCGGTTGGTTCTTGTGTGGCATTCCTCGTACCTCGACTTTGCAATTTGGTGTGTTCCGGATTGCGAATTGGCTTTGTATCTCCGACGACCTCGTCCGTTCAAATGTGGCATAGCGGGGCGATTGGTTTTCTGAGACAGCACCATTCGGCGTGCCTTGCTCGTTTTTGCTACTCTGTGGCTTTGAGTGCCATTCGCATTATGAGTATCGCTTTTTTCTGCATTACTTTGCATATGTGTTGTGCTAGTTGAAGTTTCAGATTGTGTTGATTTGATTGACTGTAGCACCGGGAGATGTTGCTTAATAATGTTGTGGGCTCAGATTAATGCTCGATGAGGATTATTGTCACTTATGAAATTAGATTGACAATGTTGGTGATAAATCAGTCTTGAGCTTGTTGTTGCATCTTTGTTATCAAGGCTCGATTATTTTCTAAGGTTGGTTACTTTTTGTGGACCGAATTTGACTAGGCTAATTACTAATTGTGCATCATGGTCTTTTGTTCCTCTGTTAGCCGAAAACAGTGAGTGCTATTTTTGTTGAGTTGTGATTATAGTTTGCATTGAGATATCTTTGCTCCTTCTCTTGGTCAAAAGTAATTAGTGTGGCTGTGGTTTGTGAGATTATTCTTACTTGTTCTTGGTATAATAGTAAGGCATTCATTTTTGGCACAAAGTCTGATTTATCTCGTCATATCTAATTAGTGAAAATTCTTGACAAAAGTGGCGAGGAGGCCAAGATTATATCTTGAACAGCCCGACATCCGAGTGCAATAAATAAACATTCTAAATCTGAGCAATATGTTGATTTTGTATGTTTTAATGTTCCATCTATTGAGCATATTATCCTGTTTATTTGACATGAAGATATTATATGTTTATATGTTACTTCTGTCATTTATATATTACTGGAAATATGCTTAAATTATCTTAATTTATGCTGGAATTAATTCTGAATATTTGCTAAAATCGCTAATTTTACAACAGAAATTTCCCTACTTGAAATTCTCTGTTTTGATTTTTTTTTTCAAGTTCAAACTTCCCGATTTGAAAATTTCAAAGTTGAAAATTTTATGTTAGAGAGGAAGGAAGGGGGTGGGGGAAGGGAGAAAGGAAGGGAGAAGGAGGGGAAGGGTGGAGGTAGGAGATGGATAGAGAAGATGATCTGTGGTGCCCTGGGAGGAGAAAACAAATTCTCTAGGAGAGGTTCTCAACGTGAGGCCCCTCCCTCGGGCCGTTGGATTTTAGGGGGGGTGATGTATGGAGGAGGAGGAGGAGGAGGGCCTCTCCCAAGGCCCTCCCCTATAGAATTTATTTTCCTAGAAAGGTGTTGTCGATGTTTTAGAACCGATCTTACATAAAGATTATTTGATTCGGGGGGTCTCCACAATTGGACAAAGGAGACACGGGAATTTTTATACAGGTTCGGGCCCTCTCCAATGAGAATAACAACCCTACTCCTGTGTGTATTGTATTGGGTATCCTGATTATAATCAGTGAAAAGGCTTACGCTATCACTCTTGTTGTCTCTCCCAAAGCCTCTGGAGATAATGGGAGAGGCTCTTGGAGATAATGTTAGTAGCGATGATTAGCGTCAAGCCTTTTCCTTGATTGCAATCAGGATACCCAATACAATACACACAGGAGTAGGGTTGTTATTCTCATTGGAGAGGGCCCGAACCTGTATAAAAATTCCCGTGTCTCCTTTGTCTGCGTGATCAATTGTGGAGACCTCCCGAATCAAATAATTTTTACGTAAGATCGGTTCTAAAACACCGACAACACCTTTCTAGGAAAATAAATTCTATAAAGGAGGGCCTTGGGAGAGGCCCTCCTCCTCCTCCATACATCACCCCCCTAAAATCCAATGGCCCGGAGGAGGGGCCTCACGTTGAGAACCTCTCCTAGAGAATTTGTTTTCTCCTCCCAGGGCACCACAGATCATCTTCTCTATCCATCTCCTACCTCCACCCTTGCCCTCCTTCTCCCTTCCCCCACCCCCTTCCTTCCTCTCTAACATAAAATTTTCAACTTTGAAATTTTCAAATCGGGAACTTTGAACTTGAAAAAAAATCAAAACGGAGAATTTCAAGTAGGGAAATTTCTGTTGTAAAATTAGCGATTTTAGCAAATATTCAGAATTAATTTCAGCATAAATTAAGATAATTTAAGCATATTTACAGTAACATATAAATGACATAAGTAACATATAAACATATAATATCTTCATGTAAAATAAACAGGATAATATGCTCAATAGATGGAACATTAAAACATACAAAATCAGCATATTGCTCAGATTTAGAATGTTTATTTATTGCACTCGGATATCGGGTTGTTCAAGATATAATCTTGGCCTCCTCGCCATTTTTGTCAAGAATTTTCACTAATAATATATGACAAGATAAATCAGACTTTGTGCCAAAAATGAATACCTTACTATTATACCAAGAACAAGTAAAAATAATCTCACAAACCACAGCCACACTAATTACTTTTGACCAAGAGAAGGAGCAAAGATATCTCAATGCAAACTGTAATCACAACTCAACAAAAATAGCACTCACTATTTTCGGCCAACAGAGGAACAAAAGACCATGGTGCACAATTAGTAATTAGCCTAGTCAAATTCGGTCCACAAAAAGTAACCGAACCTTAGAAAAATAACTGAGCCTTGATAACAGTATGCAACAACAAGCTCAAGACTGATTTATCACCAACATTGTCAATCTAATTTCATAAGTGACAATAATCCTCATGGAGCATTAATCTGAGCCCACAACATTATTAAGCAACATCTCCCGGTGCTACAGTCAATCAAATCAACACAATCTGAAACTTCAACTAGCATAGCACATATGCAAAGTAATGCAGAAAAAAGCGATACTCATGATGCGAATGGCACTCAAAGCCACAGAGTAGCCAAAACGAGCAAGGCACGCCGAATGGCGCTGTCTCGAAGACCATTCGCCCGCTATGCCACATTTGAACGAGCGAGGTCATCGAGATACAAAGCCAGTCGCAATCGAACACACCAAATTGCAAAGTCGAGTACGGGAATGCCACACAAGAACAAACGAAGTGCACCACCAAAATGCACCCAGAACACCAAGCACCAAAGCCATGTTCTTCTCTCCCAAATCGATCTGAGAATGGTGGATCCAATCTCAAAGGCACAACCCCAAATTTCCTAGCGCTACCTCAACAGAGATGGCGCAAGGAACCGAACGGGGAGTGCTTAGGAGGAAGGGCTGGACCTCACTTGTCGTCGATCGAGACAAGCACGCGGTGCAACACCCAAAGACCCAAGCGAAGTCAATCGGAGGAGAAGAAAAAACACACAAGGGAACTCACTGATTTCGGGATAGAACCAAAGGAGAGGAGAGGAGCCGCCATTTTTAAGACGAGGAGGAGGGAGAGGAGGGGATCCAGCCGAGTTGTCTTTGCCAATGGTTGGCGCGCATAGCGCCCGGCACTCCCGCAACTGTCGCCCAAGCCACCGCTAGAGAGAAAACGGGAAAACCCCCAAATCCCTAGCGCAGCCCGCAATTGGGCTGGAGACAAAGTCTCCAGCCTTTTACGTCCCCGCTACTATCAATGATAGGTGGGCCCCTCTCAATTTCATTTTCTTTTCTATTTCTTCTTTTCTCAAAATGAGAAATTACCAAATAGCCCTCAAAATATCCAACAATTTCAGCTTGAAAATTTTTAACTCGGGGGAAATTTCAAAGCAGGATTTTTTGAGTTTGGAGGAAGATGAAGAGGAAGATAGTAGATGCTACCCCGTGTCACGACAAGAGAGTGTTTGAGGAGGTGAGGAGGGAAGGAAAGAGGGAGGAATGAAATGTCATGACGAGAGGACACATAATTGGTGAGGACAACCTCGAATTAGCAGAACCGGTAGGTCACACATGCCTTGTGGCTAACTATCATAGTACTTAAGAGTCCAATTTACTACTCACTCATGTCAAAACGGGAAAAGAAAAAGTCTATATGTACGTTCATTGGGACCCAGCTTATCCTACCAAATTTTGGTCCTAACCAAATCTAGGCTGACAAAACATTGGGCTGCTTAGGGGGCTTAGCCAACATGAGCCCACCTCAAAACTTTCTATGGGCCTCCCACTGCTAGCCTACCACGCCCACGTGCCGCATCTTGTCTCGTGCGGCCACCCGAGAAGGTTTGCGCCGCATGGCGAGGCGAGACGACCACGTTGCCTCCCAATGCGAGAGCGCCCACACGCTGGAGTCACTCCTGCCACCCGCGTGGTCTTGCCCGCCCCATCCGCGGTGGCCGTCAACTGTGGGGTAACTTTGCCTCGTGATTTCCTTTTGATTCTTTGTTCTTCCTATCCGAGTTGATGTGAAATCAATGGCTTGGATGTTGCCAAAAAAGAATATAAGTCTCATCTAGAAAATCAGATAAGTAGGATTCTAAGAGAGGAAGAAATCAAATGGTTTCAAAGATATAAGGAGAAAGAGTTGTTAGAGGGAGATGGTAATACAAAATACTGCCATGCAAAAGCTAATGGGAGGAGAAGAAAAAATATCATATCTACCTTGCATTAGGATGAAGGAGTGATTGAATGGAACGAAAATTTACTATAGTACATTACTGACTTTATAGAAATCGGTTTGGTCAGTCAGATTACAATTTGTTTCATTTTGAAATGGAAAACATTCCTCAGTTGAATGAACAGGATAGAGAATTCCTGATTCAGGATTTTAGTTTGGTAGAATTACAAGAAGCTATCTTTTCTATGGAGTTGAATAAAGCTCCTAGCCCAGATGGGTTCCCAATTGAGTTCTATCAGAAATTTTGGTCTTTGATTAAGACGGATTTGAAAAATATTTTAGATGCTTTCTTTTTTGGGAAGGTGGACATTTCAATACTTAACTATGGTGTCATTTCTATGCTGTCAAAAGGAAAAGATGCAGATAGAATTCAGAAATATCGACCTATCTGTTTGTTAAATGTTAGCTACAAGATTTTAACTAAAGTTCTAACTAATAGATTGGCTAAGATAATTCTTGTGTCTCAAACTGTTTTTTCTCAAAGGGAGGTATATCATGGATGGTGTGCTCACTCTGCATGAAACTTTACATGAGTTGCATAGGAGAAAGGAGCCTGGGATCTTGTTCAAAGTCAATTTTGAAAAAGCATATGACAAAGTTAAATGGAATTTTCTCTTTAAAACCCTTATATTGGAAGGCTTTCCAACTAAGTGGATTGATTGGATTATGCATGTGGTTATTGGGTGTAAGGTGTGTGTTAAGGTGAGCGATGAAATAGGTCCTTATTTCAGAACTTTTAAAGGTCTTAGGCAGGGTGATCCTTTGTCACTACTGCTGTTTGATATTGTAGCTGATGTCCTAGCCCATCTCATTAATAAAGCTCAGGATTTGGGGCTGATTAAAGGGCTAAATTCTCATTTATTGAATGAAGGGAGTGCTATTTTGCAGTATGCCGATGACACTATTTTCATGATTCAGGATGATGAAGAGAGTGCTAAAAATCTGAAATTTATCCTTTGCTTGTTTGAGCATCTATCAGGTCTGAAAATAAACTTTCTCAAAAGTGAGGTTTTCTGCATTGGGTCTGCAGGAGTTAAGCATGAAATTTTTTAGGAAATCCTCACTTGTAGGGGGGAGTTGCCTCTTAAGTATTTAGGGATTCCTGTGGATAGGAAAAAGGTGAGAAATCAGGATTGGAAAACTGTTGAGGATATATTTGAGGACAAATTGAGTGGTTGGCAAGGAAAACTGCTAACTTTATGGGGGGAGGTTGGTGCTTGTCCACTCTTCCTTAAGCAGTTTGCCTCTGTGCATGATGTCTTTTTACAAATTACCTGTGGGGGTTACGAAAAAGATGGATTGTTTCAGGTCAAGATTCCTTTGAAATTCCAGTGTTGGTAATAGAAAATACCATTTGGTTAGTTGGCTAGTGGTGTGTTTGCCCAAGTCCCAAGGGGGTTTAGGTGTTCTTGATCTGAAAGTTATGAACTTAGCTCTTTTAGGCAAGTGGTTGTGGAGGTTAAAAAATAGAGAGGGTCAGGGGCAAAGTATCATTAGACAAAAGTATTTGAGCAAGAAAACCTTGACACAAGTCAAAGCTAAGGCTAGAGATTCTTTCTTTGGAAAGGTTTAATGGAGGTGAAGGATGCCTTCTTCTCTTGTTGTAAGAGAAAGTTGGGAGATGGCACTATAACCAGGTTTTGGGAAGATCTTTGGATAGGAGATGCTCCTTTTGCTGTGAGATATGTTAGTTTGTATGATCTTTTGATAAATAGACAAGTTACAGTAGCAGTTGTCTTCAAGCAATGGTGAATTTTATTAGGTTTAGAAGGACCCTTCTGGGGGGTAGTTTAGTTTTGTGGCTTCAATTACTAAAGGAATGCAATAATGTGAAGTTGGGTATTGACTGTAACAAGTTAGTTTGGCAGTTGACACCTTTTGGTATCTTTTCGGTGAAGTCCTTTTACAATGCATTAAGGGATCAACATTTTGCTTTTCCTTATTACTTCATTTGGGGGTGAAATTACCTCTAAAGGTTAAGATTTTCTTGTGGTTAGTCCTTAAGCAAAGGATTCTAGCTTATTTTCATCAAAAATGGCCTTCAGAACCGATATCAGTGGTTTTTGATATTTGCTGATGGATTGATCTTTGGGTTAAAATGCAGAAGGAGGCAGAGTAGAATATACTAGTCACGGGCGCTAAGCTGCTGGGTCATGTGGCGATGGAGGTGTTTGGGGGCAAGAAGAAGGTGGATGCCGTGGATCAAGAAGCTGGAGGATGAGAGAAATCATAGTGTAGTGGCAGTTAGCTTTTGTTGTTCTCTGTTATCGCTCTACTTGTTTGCCAGCATCGAGGGTTATAATATCAGTACCCTAAGCCTCTCTTGTTGTGTTTGGGTTTTATCTGATGGATGTTTCTTTATGATTTTCTAGTTTGTTGTTTGAACTCTTGTAATCTAGTTTCTATTAATAGAAATAGGAGAAACCTTTTATTAAAAAAAATCAATTATTTTTAGGAAAAGGGTGCTTAATTTCACTTCAAATATAAGAAAACTGACGTCAACAATAGCAAATTCTGAAACAGTGTGGATTTCAAGATTAAAAAAATGATTGTAGAAATGTGGATTGTGGAGTCACTGATCACCTTAGGCTATTACACAGTTATTCCTATACAATATTGACCAAAATTTCCAAAAATTTCATCAGTTTAGTTTCTAAAAGAAAAGAAAACCAGTTTGAGTGTATAACACTATCACAACATCAAGAGATAGTTTCTTGTTTGACCAATACCGGAAAGTTCTTCATTTCAGTAGTCAATACTACAGTACTACCACATTTTTAACTTCCAAAAGAGCCCGCCGAGAAGTTACTGTAGTTTCATGTCAATAGAGCTGTTATGATCTTAGATCATTACGGGGTAAACACCATCACGAAGAAGGTCGGGCGGCGTCGGCTTGGTGGATGAGTGATTAGACTATAGACTGGGGTGATAGAACCTTGGAAGGAAGATTAGATTAATTCATCTTTCTTGCTTGATTGATAATGGATACATGCTATCCTTTTTATAGAGACGACTCGACTTGACCCCTAAGAAACAACCTCTATTTCTAAGGAAACTTATCTCTATTAGATACAATAGATCTCTAAGGAAGTAAACTCAACTAACAAGGAAACTAACTATATATTCTTATCTCTATTTCCAACATCTAATGCACCCATGGGCCCGCATGAACAGTGCATGGCACTACAGTACCGCGTGTAATGTTCATGCATGTGAACAGTACCCGCCCATAACACTAATCCCCTCCTTTCGCGATAGCTCATCCTCGAGCTGTGGTGGCGGCCATGGTTGAAGCCCTAGGAGACCCCATGTTAATGAGAGGCTACGATGACGACATGAGTCCTTGAAGATCATTGCCTCCATATGCGGTTGCGGCAAACTCATCGGTTGACGTCGTGATGCTTTGATACCATATTGAGTTGTATGTACTAACCAATTCATCCAAAAGCTTAAGCTGATGAGGAAAGACGTGCAATTCACTCATACTTCAACACTCCCCCTCACGTGTATGCTCCCTCAGGCCTAAGATGTGGAATAGAAATGAATGCAATTATTTTCTTAATTGCGCCAGCCAGGTCTTGAACTTAAGACCTCTTGGCTCTGATACCATATTGAGTTGTATGCACTAACCAATTCACCCAAAAGCTAAGAGGTCTTGAGTTCAAGACCCGGCTGACGCAATTAAGAAAATAATTGTAGCTCATTTTTATTCTACGTCTTAGGTCTGAGGGAGCCTACACGTGAGGAGGAGTATTGAAGTATAAGTGAATTGATTGTCTTTTCTTATCAGCTTAAGCTTACTCCTCTCCTTTTGCGATAGCTCATCCTCGAGTTGTGGTGATGGCCCCTAGGTGACCCCAAGTTGACGAGAGGTTGCGATGGCGACATGAGTTCTTGAAGATCATTGCCTCAACGCGTGGTTGCGGCAAACTCACCGGTCGCTGCAGCAAGCATGGCAATAACCCTGACAATGCCACGGTGGCCAAGACGAACTTCGGTAGGGCGGCGGTGGACTCTAGCAACATCACAGTGAGATGTGGAAGTGCGGCAATTGCTGCAGTTACTGGAGGTAGCTCCGCCGCCGCCGTGGATGGCGTCACCACCTCTGTAGAAGGCATCATCGCCGCAGTGGGAGGTTTCACTGTCGTCGCCACGATCATCTTCTCCAAAGTGGCATGCATGTCGAGGAAGATGGTCGTCATCTTCTTATCGTTGTCGTTGGTACTCATGGTCATCTTGTTGACGTTAGCCTTGATCATAGCCAATGACTCGGCAGCAGGTCTGATGGTCTGATCTGTCGCTATAACCATGGTAGCAGAAGTCGTGGGAATGGATTGACTGCTCTGATACCAAGTTGTTATAATCCTTAAATCATTGGGGTAAACATCACCGGAAACATAACCGGTGGCGTCGGCTGCTAGGAGAGGGAAGACTATAGATTGAGGAGACGAAGGGGATTGGGACGTAGACTATTGTATTCTCATTGCTAGCCAATGATTACAATAAGCCTCCTTATATAGAGGACCCTTCTAATAATTATGGATAAAATCAATCTAAATGATGACCTTCCTAACTAACAGATAACATTCCTAACTAATAGAAACCTTTCTGATTAACTAATTCTTATACAAGGAAACTAATCAACTATTTAGGAAAATATATATTCTTATTGGGGAAGGTAATCCCTTCCTAATCCTATGCTACAGTACCTGTGTTACTGTTCATACACGTGAACAGTGCCTGCCCATGACACTACTCCCCTACTTTTGTGACAGGTCGTCCTCGAGCTGTGGTAGCAGCCATTGCTGAAGTTCTAAGAGACCCCATGTTGATTATAAATCGTGGCGTCGGCGAAACATTGCATGGAAGATGGTCCGCAACGCTCCAACAGACATCGGCCGATCGCGTGGAGAAGATAGTCATTGGGTAGCAGCCTTCTTCCTCGGCGAGAGCACCGTTGGTGCAACCACGGACAGCGAAGTCGATGATGCGGAAGTCACCGCGAAATCAGAGACGCCTCTGGTGGTGCAGATCGCGTATTAGCTGCTGCTCATGCATTCTTCTTCTTTTCTATCAGCTTGACCACCATAGCCACCATGTCTGCTAAAATGGCTTTCATGTCGTCTACGCCAGCACTTATCACGTTGAGGGTGGCTCTCATGGCCTTGAAATTCTCGGCAGCAGGAACCATGGTATTGGCTCTGATACCAAATGTTATGATCTTATATCATTATGAGGTAAACACCGTCAGGAAGAAGGCCGGACGGTGTCGGCTTGGTCGGATGAGATATTAGACTATAGACTGAGATGATAGAACTTTGGAAGGGAGACTAGATTAATTCATCTTTCTTACTTGATTGATAATGGATACATGTCATCCCTTTTATAGGGACAACCCAACTTGACCTCTAAGATACAATCTCTATTTCTAAGAAAACTTATCTCTATTAGATAGAATAGATTTCTAAGGAAGTAAACTCAACTAACAAGAAAACTAATTATTCTTATCTCTATTTCCAACTACTAATGCACCTGTGGGCCTGGCATAAACAGTGTGTGATACTACAGTACCACCTATACTGTTCATATACATGAACAGTGCCCCATCCATGACAAGAGCATAAATTGGTCAAGCTTTCTTTGCATCCGTCAAGGGCGATATGGGTTCACTGCTACCGAGCAAATTCTGTATCGGTTGCATTGCACGCTACCCCTCCCCTACTACTTTATGGATTGTAATCAAGTTGAACAGTATCGTAGCTATAAATTTATGAAAGTGCACAACAATGCCCAATTGCCCATGCTTGTTTCTCTATTTGAATTACATTATTGATGTAAGGACAGATAGTGATACGAGTGGAGTCATTAACTCATTATCAGTTTTTGATCATATGTAGGAGATGAATAATGCGGTAAATAGCTAACCATGGCATATCAAACTACTTATATTGCTACGTTTCTGCTAGCCAATGTGTCCGTTTCTTTTTCCATAGCATGGCTCCAGCGAGCATATGGCATATCCGTCCAAAACTTATTCCATTGACTTGCAAGTTGCAACCAGAGCGTCAAGCTTGAGCAACGGGGCGGAAGCCATGGAGAACTGCAGCAGACCATACTTTCTCCATGTCTAGCACCATGTCTCCGCACTCGTGCTCGTTCCATCCCTCCAACGCATGAACGATTCCAGCTATGCGCCAGGCGCTCATGACCTTCCTTGGTAGCCAATTCTGCAAAAAAACAAAAACAGAAAACAAAAAAAAAGGCAAACTTGGTTAGACCATGCAGTGAAGCTCTTTCAATGTTGCAGTTCATTGTGTTACTTACCTCGCAGGAATGCAAATTCTGCAGTGTGTTAGGGACAGTCATTGCAGGAGTCATTGAGTAGGTGCAGCAGTCTTTGCGTGCCATTCTTGGTGGGAACTGTGAGTATGGGATAAACCGTGTTCCTTTCTGTGCCCTCGACTGCTCAGCAGCATCTAGTCCTTCTCCAATAACCCACACCTGCAAAATTTGAGGGCAAACAGTGATGCCATTTGTTGATTAGAGATGATGTTCTCTCATATGATGTCTCCTATTCATTTGTTAAGAGAATGGAGGGAACGCATAAGTCCCTTCTTACCTTCGCAGTGCCGGTTTTCGAAAATAAAAGGTTGTCAGCTCCATCTTCTGGCATGTTGGGCTTAAGAAAACGATAACCCTGCTTGTTTGTCATTACGACCTGCACAAGATAGGCATGAGTTGCTTGTTAGATTTTAGTACAAGAAATTATTTCTGCTTGCGATTGAAGTGAAGGAGATGCGAGCATTTAGTTCTTACCTTGATGTTTTTCTTGCACAATGCTGCGGCAACAGCACGAGCCACCTTCGAAATATTTCCCGCCATAACCACTTGATCTGTGCCTTGGGGGATACTATTGACAACCACTGCAGCAGCTAAGCTGGTGCCATCCACAAGTCTTACCCCCAATTTCGGGTACTTCTGCAGATAAAGTCCGCCCCTTCCATTGAGGCTATGTGCCTGATGTTAAACATATTGTTGTCAATTACAACTTCTGTTATGCATGAGGTCATACATAAAATAATTCCGCCTTTTCTAATGATATGAAATTCAAAATTTATTAGCACCACTGGAATAACTGTCCATGGCCACTTTGCCGCCAATTTTCTTATTTTTCCTGCCTTTTCATCTATATTACTAAACCTCTTCCTTCAACAGAAGTTAATCATATATTACTAATAATTTTCTTTGTGACAATATATATGGACAAGACTACCATTTGGGAGTACAGAAGACCCATGTCAACTTGTACTTTGAATAACTAAGAAACTGCATACCTGATTCAGGAGTCCAAGGCTAACGACTTTTGCTCCTTTTTGGTCAGCTTCGCATATTGCCTTTTCAATCAGGTTACTGATAGCTTCCTTCTCCCAACTCAATCCATACTGCAGAAAGGAAAAGATTGGCTATTTGGTTAGAATGTACACCAGTTCTTGTGAACTGAACATGATTCTTACATGGAACTGTATCTTTTTTCTTTTTCTTTTTTTTGAACTCACATGGAAAGTGTATCTTGGTATGGCCCATGACTGCATCCTGAGTTTCTTCATGACATTCCTCTCAACAGTGAACGAAGAACCATACTCCCATGTCAGCACCATGGAGAGCAACGATACGGGCCACATGATCCGCATGTACCACTTGGAGGCATACGGCTTGGAGGCGTATTCGGCAAACCCGGGCCTCATATGATAGATGGACTGCAGGCTGGTGAAATGGGTAAGGTGTACCACATCTACTGCTTCTTCCTTGTCTTTGAGTGAGTTCTCATACAGTGTGTCCGATGACTTGTCCATGGTGTTATATATGTAGTCGTAGAACGGCATGAAAAGAGAGTAGTTTGTCCGGAACTGAGTGTGGTGAAGAGAATGAAACCTAATTAACATGCAAAAGTTCATATTACACACTGAGAATCCTGCCCTTGGTTTCAAAAAAATATTACACACTGAGAACAACAACAGACAGAGTCATGAGAAAAAAAAATCTTAACCTCACAGTGAAATCTAGATTAGCTGAACCTTGTTGATTTGCCTTAGTTAGAGAAGGATATTACGAAAAGGAGAGGTTATTTGTATGAAGAAATAGATGAAACACTTACGATGGTGTATACATGAGATACTTGAGTGGTGGGAACCATTTGAAGAGCCAGCTGGGCACCAACTCGAAGTTGCAGTGGCCCATGTTGTTCATGAAGTCAATGTAGATCAAGTAGATCTCGAACGCGATTATGGAAGCAGTTCCAGTCAAGGCGCAGGTGATCAATGGAATCGAGAACAACAGTTCATAGGCCACGAGCTCAGCAAATGGATGGATGACGGCTGCACAAACATAACAGGATCATCATCACCATAAGATTAAGGTGACCATTTGATGCACCTAACATGGCTGCTCTTAATGCGATTGTTTGCAAGGTAAACAACAAACTCGCATGCTAAAAAGTTGTCTTAAACTATGTCCTTCTGCTTGCTAAGGTCAGGGAAGTGTATATCTTGCCATCTTACAGAAAGAATGGTCAAGAAGTAATAGTATGTGCTTACGCGTTCAGTTGATCTATATGTCCAACAATGGGAATTAATTGCCATGTGCATTGCCTAATCCGCTGCTTCCATGCTGCAGACATTTCTTTCTGTTTTTTGCTGCAAATCTTTCTGTTTTCTTTGAAGTGTAGCATGTTGTGTTTTATGACCATGATTAAAAAAAAAGCAGGTCATCTGTATTCTTAAACTATTTAAAGATTAATCCAAGTATTTTTACTGCTTATGAAAACCAAACAGCAACCAAGGAAAAAAATTATACAGATGAGCTCTATTGTGAGTTCTTGATTCATATGGTCTCATAGCTATGACATGGTTCATGCTTTTTGGGGGCGCATAACTATCATAACATACAGTTTACCAAACTACTGTAACAGTTCTGAACTTACCCACATCTTTGCCTTACGTTTAGCACTCTTTTTTATACCCATTGAGAAGTGTATGATTCACTGATTTTACTAGGAGTTTAGCAGTAATTTGTGAACTATTTCAGTACCATCTCTTTCCTTTCTTTTTTTTGGGGGTGGGGGGTAGAAGTTTTCGGTTCCTTCGGTATTGACACGTATGCATGTCAGCACCTGTTCCACAGAGGCAGTGAATGCTTACTACTGCCGATGGATATATAGCCTGATACATACTATAGCCCGCAGAGCTCTGCCTCCACAGTGAACGGTGAAGGCAATAGTAACATACGACCTACGCTGTAACTAAGATTTTACATGTAGCTAGGAGCAGTAATACCTTATCTGTCCTATGTGATAAAAAAAAATCAGTTTTTGTTGCATTGTACAGGTCGGATCCGATCATTTCCACCACAGAAACTAAAACATCAGTAAAGAGCACTGATTGGTTTTATTTGCCACTGTGCTAGCATACTGTCCTAATTAACGTTGTGTTGTGTTCTTCTTTGTTTTCCCTGTCGGTGGGCCATCCGGAGACTGCGATTGTTAAATGGAAAGTACACCTACCGTCCTACATGATAGCTCCTGCTTCTGTTTGGTCATAACGGAAGCATACGGATGCAGAAACGGATCGACTTGGCTTTTCCAATGGTCCCGGTCCTCCCGGAATATCTCATCCTTTATCCGCCTTATTTGGTTCCTGGCCGGTCACTCACAAAACTCACGCCCTAAACATGCACGCAAGGACGAGAAGCGATCGGCTGGTGACTGGGCAGTTTCTGTTTGGGGTTTGCTAGAGAGTACTCGAGTGTTTTTTGGGTTTGTGAGTACTTCAGTTTTTTTTATCTATACTATGTTTGGTGATATCTCATTAGAGGAAGAGCCAAAGTGATCTCATGCATTGAATCTAGATCTAAAGTTCAAAATTTGAGTACTAATTAGCAACAAAATACTCAAATACTCCCTAACACCACCCTGTTTGGTCGAAAGAAACAGACAAGACGCTAGCTTCTGATCAACTACGCTACAGATCGACCATGCTCATGTCCCCTCTTGGAAATACGTCTTTAACTGCCCTTGGGAAGTCATACAGTCGATGCACTGCATCAGGACTTCACCAACAGTAAAAACAATTACCGGAAAAAAAAAATCAGATGATAGCTTACGCGGTGCATGCATGCACGACTACTTCGGTTAACTTAACCGATAACCGAGAGAGCGGGGTTACGTACAGGTGATGGGCTCGGTGATGATGGAGGCGTGGTGGTGCGAGTGGTAGCGGGTGTAGAGGAAGTGGTGGTGCAGCGCGCGGTGGAACCAGTAGTAGAGGAACTCGACGGGGCCGGCGTGCAGCAGCGCCAGCAGGACCGCGCCGTCCGACCTCCAGAGCGGCAGGTGCTGGGCGCCCGGCAGGTACAGCGCGCCGAGGTAGAGCAGGATGGCGCTCAGGATGATCTGGTCGTCCCTGCCACACAGTTTCCATGTCATTAACTTGTTAACTTATGTCGGCGCGGCGGGCTATGATGCCGATCGTGAGCCGGAGAAGCACGCGCACGTAACTTACCAGTTCCTCTCGCGGTCGACCTGGTCGAACTCGATGCCGCGGCCGACGATCTGGCGCCTGCCGCGCGCGTTCTGGAGGCGCGACGCGGTGATCCAGACCTGGTTGTGGATCATCCGGAGCAGAACCGAGGGGAGGATGGCAATGTAACCCAGGTCCACCTCCCGCCACCCCTTGGTTGCCACGAGGTAGCCGCCGTGAAGCACCCACGGCGCCACCACGATGTACTGCATATGCATGCATGCGAGCACACATCTTCGACTTGGTTAGTTTCACTATGCATGCACGTGTAAGACAATTTTCGGCCAAGTAAGGCCTGAGATCGACTAGAATGAAAGTTCATTAGGATGTTCATGCATCACGCATGTCCTGCATGCACACTGCAAGTACATAAAACCCATGCATGGTACATATGGCCAATATTGTCAGTCCTGAACATGATACGGGCGCTGGTGGTCGAACAGCACGTAGTGGACTCAAATAAGAGCATTACTGCTTACTGCAGGATGGCACAGCTAGCATTACCGACATAAATGGATCTAAAGAGTAGTTTGCTTAAGCGGCCAGAGACTGGGTCGAGTGCAGGAGGTGGGTGATGCAAATTAAGGTACCTTGAAGCTGCCAAGCCTCTTCCATGGCCACTCGCTGAAGAGGCCGGGGTTTGTGGCCATGGTATCTTGGGGCCTTGGAGGAGCTGCTCGTTTATTTGTTGTACCAGGGCATGCAACTAGTCTTGTGTACACAGACGTGAGAACTGGCCAGCTCAATTTATAGACTCTACTGGGGTGAGTGTGAGTGTGTGTGTGAGAGAGAGAGAGGGAGGGAGCGGCTTCGAAACGACAGGCTCCGTTTCGCATTGCAATAACTTTTCGAAAGCACTTGTCTTTTTCAAGTGTTATGTATGTATTTTTCAAGTGTTATGTATGTATAATAACTAGTTGAAATCGAGTGAGTTCAGGAGAGCACTGTCATCTGTTGATCCTTTTAAAAATAATTAGTTGAAATCATGTTTTTTAAACATAATACAACAAAGTTTCACTGAAATTACTACAATTTTTTTATAACTAGTATTTTTATTTCACGATGCAGCATGACACAGCAACCTTAGCGATTGCAAGTTAAGACCTAAGTCGAACTTCAAGGAAGGTACCTCAAGTTCCCTAGCTCTCTAAAGAAATAAATGCATTGTCTCTTTATGAATCATGCGTGTCAGAAATAATAACTCGTTCATTAGGTTGGCAATAGGTGGCGGACGCCTACAGGAGCTAGGCATGATTTTGAACTTTTTAATCTAATTAAGTAAAAACGATCGTTTTACTGCTACAGGGAGTACTTCTGGTTCCTAAGTAGACGGTGTTTTAGATTTTACATTTCAACCAAGGCATGTTTAGAAATGATTAAATCGCTCTCCATTGTTCTTGGATATTGTATGTTACTATAATTCACGGTAATAAATAATCTTAAGAATAATGAATACTATAGGTATACAAAGGAAAAAAGCATTTAAAAGTTATCTCAAAATTTTAAAATAACATGTATTTGGGAATAAAATTTGAAAGCTAGAATGACATGGATTCGGGAACGGAGGGAGTACTGCATGCCTACATTTTATACTACGATTTTGTAAAATAAAAGGTCTTAATACTGAACATTACTTCTCCGAGAGAAAAAGAACTCCAACGTTTGAGTACATACTAACTGTTCTTTTTTTATATAGATGTGCTACCAGTTGATTTTGTTAGTCGCTGGATTCTTACTCTTGGTGATAGCAAGATCCTTACTCTCATCGAGAGGATGACACTTGGAGATGGGGCAAATTTTCTAGGTTTATTTCTCACACAATGCCATGCCCATCTGAGGGGTTGGGGATACATATTTATAAGCTGCTAATCAGCCAAGCATATGCCAAGATGCTAGTCTGAGATGATGTCCTAGATGTTGTCCTCTAAGATGCTAAGATGCTAGTCTAAGATGTTGTCCTAAAGCTAGTCCAAGATGATGTCCTCTAAGATGCTAAGATGCTAGTCTAAGATGCTGTCCTAAAGCTAGTCCAAGATGCTGTCCTAGATGGGGCAGCAAAGACCACCATGCATCAGGGTCACAAGAACCATGTGCCCACCCCACAAAGACCTCAGTACAGAGACTTATTCATCATTCTCCCCCTAAGTCTTGTGTGTCGTCTTGTGGGAAAGTTGAATCATCCCGATCCTGGAGCAGAGCTCGAGGAATTTGACCCTCCCAAGAGGCTTGGTGAGCAGGTCCGCAAGCTGATCCGTGGTGTTGATGTAGCTCGCCTTGATGCTGCCTTCATCCAAACAGCCTCGGATGAAGTGGTACTTCACCCGGATGTGCTTGCTCCGTTCATGGAAAACGGGGTTCTTTGCGAGCAGGCGGACTTGTTGTCCACCACGAGCACCACCGCCGATGTCTCTGCCGAGGAGATCACCAAGCAATCGAGCGAGCCAGAGCGCCTGAGTCGAAGCGGTGGAAGCCGCTATGTACTCGGCCTCACAGCTGGACAGGGCCACCACCTGCTGCTTGACTGACTGCCAGCTAACGAGGCACTTGCCGAGGAAGAAGAGAATCCCGCTTGTGCTCTTGCTGGTGTCGATGTCGCCTGCGTGGTCGCTGTCGCTGTATCCGATGAAGTGCGCCGCGCCGGGACACCTCGGGTAGTGCAAGCCGTAGTCGGAGGTGCCCGCAACGTAGCGGAGGATCCTCTTCACGGCCTGCTGATGCTCCGTCGTCGGTCGCTGCATGAACCGGTCGCGTGGCCGACGGCGAACGCCAAATCTGGACGCGTGTGGACGAGGTAGCGAAGGCTGCCCACGATGCGCCGGTACTGCGTCGCGTCCACCTCCTCCGCCGTGCTGTCGCGGCTCAGCTTCAGCCTTTCCTCCATAGGAGTGTGGGTTGGGTTGCAGTCGGTGAGCCCGCCCAGCTCGACGGTGCGCTTGGCGTGGCGATGCGCGAAGGAGATCTGGAGCTGTCCTGGTGGACCTCGATCCCCAGGTAGAAGGAGAGAAGCCCCAAGTCGCTCATCTGGAAGGCGGTCTTCATCTCCGCCTTGAACGCCTCGACCTCGGCCTCCTTGGAGCCGGTGATCACCAAGTCGTCGACGTAGACGCCCACCAGCAGGGCGTTGCCGCCCTTGCCCCGCCGGTAGACCGCAGCCTCGTGTGCGCTCTGCTGGAACCCCATTTGCTTGAGGTGGAGTCGACAGCATTCCGGGCTCGTGGTGCTGCCGCAAGCCGTGAGGGCCTTACGCAGCGGAGAACCTTGCCCTCCTTGCGGGGATGGCGAATCCCGGCGGTGACGGACGAGACCTCCTCCTTCAAGTCATTTGTTGAGGAAGGCGGACTTGGCGTCCATGTGATGGGCGCGCCAACCCTCTGGGCTGCAAGTGCGAGGAGAAGGCGAGCGGACTCCATGCGCGCGGCGGGTGCGGCGTCGTCGAAGTCGACCCCCTCCTGCTGCACGAAGCCTCGTGCCACAAGCGAGCCTTGTGCTTGGCGATGGTGCGGCTTCATCCGCTTCAACGAACACCCACTTAAGGGTGATCGCGCGGTGGCCGGCGGGAAGATCCGCCGGCTCCACATCGGTTACGCTCGGCGGCGTCCATCTCTGCTTCATCGCAACACGCCACGCCGCGTCTCCCTCCGCCTCAGCGAAGGAGCGGGGCTCGCCGTCGTCGCACGCCAAGTGCAGCTCCGCCTCGAAGTCGTGCTGCGCCAGTCCAGGGACGGGCAGCTCGCCGAGGATGTTGTCCATGGTACGATAGCGCAGAGGCTCGTCGTCGTGGTAGGCGTCGGCGGTCCTCGTCGTGGGACAGCGGAGTAGCGAACTCCACCGTGCGCTGCTCGTCGTGGATCGAAGCTGTTGGGGCCGATCCCGGTGGTGTGGCCGCCGGTGCGGGAGAGCGTGGAGTGGTCGGTGGTGAAGAGTGGGGCGTAACCGGTGCCGAAGGTGGTGGAGCACTCGCCGGAGCTGGTGGCAAGCTAGGTGTCGAGGTGGACGAGCTCGGTGAAGACGAGCTGCTAGCTCCCCCGGCTCTCTCGAAGTGGACGTAGTCGACAACAAAGTCCTGAGAGTCGAAGTCGAACCGTCGTCCACCGCCTTGTCCCACGTCCAGCCTTGCCCTTCGTCAAACACAACGTCACGCGAGATGCGGACGCGCTGTGTAACAGGGTCGAGGATTCGGTAGGCCTTCGAGCCCTCCGCGTAGCCGATGAACACTCCGAGTGCTCACGCCGTTGAGCTTGCCGATGTGGCCAAGCTCCTTGGCGGCGCGAGGAGCCAAGACCGCAAGTGGGAGACCGCCGGCTTGCGCCCATGCCAAGCCTCGTACGGCGTCCTGCCGTCGAGCGCCTTGGTAGGCGAGCGGTTGAGGATGTAGACGGTCGTCACCACCGCCTCTCCCCAGAAGATAGTCGGCATCCCCCTCTGCTTGAGGAGGGCCTGAGCCATCCCCACAACCGTCTGATTGCGCGCTCGATGGCGCGTTACTGCGCGCGCGGTGCATGCGGCGCGCGAGTAGTGGCGCTGAATGCCCTCATCGATGCGATGACGCGAATTCACCGCCGTGAATTCGCCACCGTTGTGCATGCGCGCAAAGACGCGCGCCTGCGGCGCGCACTCGCCTCGCGGCGGCTTGCGTGCGCTGATGGCGTCCGCACCTCTCCCTTGTTGCGAGGACCATCACCCACATGTAGCGGAGAGGTCGTCGACGGCGGCAGAAGTGGCGTCGTCCTCGGTGTGGCGGTGTCACCGGGCCACATAAGTCCCCGTGCACGAGCTCGAGCCTCTCCTTGGCTCGAAACTTCGCCCGCCGGGAAAAGGAAGTCGCCTGCGCCGTAAACACGCGACGTCGCGAAGCGCTCCACATGGTCAAGGCACGGCAGGCCTCGCACCATCTCCGTGGCACTGAGCCGCTTCAGGGCCTCGAAGTGAAGGTGCCCAAAGCGCTCGTGCCACTGCCACGCCTCGTCGTCCCGACGAGCAGCGAGACAGAGGGGTTGTGTCACCTGCACGTGAAGGATGTAGAGTCGATTTGCGCCTCTGGTTACCTTGGCAAGAAGGCGGCGGCGAAGATCCCAAATCCGCAGCACCCCGTGCTCGATCTCGACACGCGAGCCGTTCTCATCCAGCTGTCCCAAGCTGATGATGGAGTTCATGGTCGGGGATCTAGTAGGCGCCGGTGAGCGGCTGTGCTCACGGATGTGGTGGTGAATATGACGGAGCCGACGCCCTTGATTTCCACGCCGGAGGCGTCTCCAAACTTGACGGAGCCTCGGACGCTAGAGTCAAGCTCGGCGAAGAACTCCCGTCGACCGGTCATGAGATGGGTGGCGCCGGTGTCGAGGCACCACCCGTCAGTCTTGTCATTGCCGGAACTGTCGCCGAGGAGGGTGTGTGCTTTTGGCTCTTCAAGGTGGAGGAGAGCCGCTGCGGCCGGTGCCGCTGGAGGTAGTTCGATGCTCGCATGCGCAATGAACAGCGCCGGCTGCTCCTCCTCTCCGCCTGCGCGACGTGGGCCTGGCCGCGTCGTGGCTGTCGACAATCCTTGGCCCAATGACCAAGCTTGCCGCAGTTGTGGCAAGAGTCGTCTCGTGCCGGCTTTTGCTTGCCAGCGGCGCCGCCCTGGGCGCCTCCACGGTCATCGCCCTCGGCACGTCCTCGCGCCCCTGCCCGGGCGTCTTTGCGCGGCTTGCCGCGCTTGCCACCTTCGCGTCGCTGTCATGGAAGAAGGCTCCCCTTCTTCCGTCACCTGGCCGCAGCCCTTGCTCCCGAGTGAGGAGGAGCTTCCGCCAATGGTGGCGGGTCGAGAAGTGGTGGCTCGCCGTCAGCGACCTTGAGGCGACCAACGCCTCCTCGATCGTGTCGTGGAGAGGTCAGCAGAGACTCGATCGAGCGAGCCATCTGCTTGTACTTCTCGGGGACGCAGCGGAAGAGCTTCTCCACAGCTCTCTCCTCGCCGTAGGTGTCGTCGCCGAACTGCACCATCTTCTGCAACAGAGTGTTGAGACGGAGAGCAAAGTCATCAACGTCCTCACCTGGCTTGAAGGCCAGGTTCTCCCACTCCTTGCGTAGTGTCTGCAGTGTAGACTTGCGGGCGTGGTCGCTGCCGATGCGTGCTGCAGCGGCGTCCCAAGCCTCTTTGGCAGTCCGCTTGTTGGTAAGCGAGAACTGCATCTCGGGCGGGACTGCAGCGATGAGAGCATCCAGCGCCCGTCGATCCTGGTTGTAGTCGACGTCGCCGTACCGGACTGCATCCCACATATGCCGCACCTGGAGCTTTACCCTCATCACCGCAGCCCACTCGACGTAGTTGGTCTTGGTGAGGGTAGGCCACCCGCCGCCGGGGCCGACGTCCCTGACGACAGCCTGGTACTCGTGGTGACCACGGTACCGAACCGGGGAGAGAGAGCCGCGTCGCCTGTGAAGGCCGCGCTCTCCGTCGACCCGTACGCCGCCGCCGTGCGTGCCTCCTCCAGGAGCACCGCCGGCGCGTCCGCGCCTGTCTGGGCTGCCGCCGCGCTCGTGGCGTCGCTGCGGCGCCCATGCGCGCCGCTCGCCCTGCGCTGCCTCCCTCTCCCGCTCAAGGTCGCGTCGTGTCATCGCGAGATGGAGCTGCTTATTGCCGCCGTGAGAACCTCGACCTCCGTCGCGGCGCGCGCGCGCATCTGCGCCGCCGCTGCTTCCACCTCGCTCGCTCTGCCCGGCTCCGCCATTGCTAGCCTTGACGCCCTTTCCGCTGCCGCAGCTGCCTGTGCCGCCGCTCGCTCGCGTTCCTCTGCCACAGCGAGTTCGGCTTCCTGCCGCCGCCGCGTGCTCGAGGCGACCGAGCGCTGAGACTGTCCTGCGGACATGGCGCGCGACCGGGGAACTGCTGCGTGGAGAGAGAGCTTCCTTTGATGAGCTGCTGCTCGTCTGAACAGGTGGGGAGGAGTGAGCAGAGGCAACCGGAGCTGCTGCTGCCGCTCTTGGTTGAAAAATGCTGCGAAGTGGAAGCGAGGTTGGAGAAGGAATTGAGCGGGAGATGCTCGAGTTACGAGATAGTATAGCTCGATACCACTTGTTAGTCATTTGGATTCTTACTCTTGGTGATAGCAAGATCCTTACTCTCATCGAGAGGATGACACTTGGAGATGGGGCAAATTTTCTAGGTTTATTTCTCACACAATGCCATGCCCATCTGAGGGGTTGGGGATACATATTTATATGCTGCTAATCAGCCAAGCATATGCCAAGATGCTAGTCTGAGATGATGTCCTAGATGCTATCCTCTAAGATGCTAAGATGCTAGTCTAAGATGCTGTCCTAAAGCTAGTCCAAGATGATGTCCTAGATGCTGTCCTCTAAGATGCTAAGATGCTAGTCTAAGATGTTGTCCTAAAGCTAGTCCAAGATGCTGTCCTAGATGGGGCAGCAAAGACCACCATGCATCAGGGTCACAAGAACCATGTGCCCACCCCACAAAGACCTCAGTACAGAGACTTATTCATCAGATTTAATCCGAGTTGTCATATATAGTGATATGACCTAATTGCGAGTCTGCGACATACATAGAACTACTGCAACAGCGTTACAGTAGGGTGATTTCTGTGTCTAGTCCCAGTACATGAAAAATACATAGCACTACCATCTCTCTTCATTGCATGCGCGTAGAAGCAAAGGGTGAGAGCTCATCTGCACGAGCAAGCGATGGGGAAACCCGTGCGCGCCGATATTACCCAAAGACTCGAGATAATATAGGATGCACGCAAGCACCAATGAGTCGGTTGGGTGAGGCGAGACCTAGACTATAGAACCTAGACTATTCTTCATCGACTCCATGCCCATGGACTTACGGTTCCTCGTAGTAGGCATAGTCTCCTTCATCTGCGTTGTGCGGAGGTTTGGGAGAGAGCGAGAATGATCACAACTTCCGTGCTCGCGAGCCAACACACAATGCAATAATATACATGCAAGGCTTAACAAGGATGGCTCGGGTTATTTTATTTGCTATAGCAATGTTTTTCAATTATCATAACTACAAATTCCTATCACTTAACACTTTGACAAATTGCATTTTTGTTAAAGAGAGTAATTGTGCAATATTTATATCAGCAGAGTTTCCCTCCACCTTCATGCTTATTTTGATTGTGGTTACGTCCACCACTAAACAACACTGGGTAAGGAGACCCAGGAAAAACAATCTCAGGGCTAGGTGAGCCCGCCACAATTTTCATACCACCCAACAAGGTTTTTGAAAATTAGAACTAACTCAAGTTAAGTTCCCATGTCCGCCTTTGACCGTAGGCACGGCTGTTTAAACAGTTTATAACTCTGCAGAGATTGTACACTTTACCCACAAGAGACAAATAACTCGTTGCCCTACACGATTCCGTAGTCGTGTAGTCGAGAGGTTGTCACAATAACTTTTCTAAATATCTTGCCCCTTCCATCATCTCACCCATATGGGGTTATGCCCATACGTTGCGCGGGATGTCCACCTCAACGACTGGCGTAGCGTGGCTACACCTCAGTGACTGGCGAACTTCACCCTTGACTCAGTGTTCCATCCAAGCTCTACATACCCAGAGCTTGTGCCCCTTTATTCCCCCAGTGGGATGACTTTCAGGATTCGATAAATTTACTAAGCCAAGTCGCGATTTGTTGCGACTTGTGGTTGTACTTGTTATACAGTGGTCGTGACAAGATTAAGTCCTTAGGGTTATGCGGACGGCTCAACCACATTCCGCCATTCTCGTGGTCGTCGCACCCACCATCTTACCATCCGCCCAGACGGGGTTTTAGCAGTTTAGGGTTTTTGAGAAATAAAATACAACAATTCAACCATCGCAGTCACTTACCCGCAATGACTGACCAAATCATTTTACGTTTGAAATGATGATGATTAGGACATTTTAATGTCCCGGTACTTAAGCAAGTCTAGCATGTCGCTTAAGTACAACCTATAACTAGTATTACCATATAGTTGCTAGGGTGACAATGGAATTTAAGGGATTCAAGTTGTCAAGGATGGCATAATAATTAGTTAATCCACAAATGGGTATTAACTACCTTAAGCTTTAACATATGTTTGATTATGGAATTAAAGCATGTATTTTGCTATTTTTAAAAGAACATAATTTACATAAAATGTAGGCGCAATATGATCAAAGTATTGACTCGCCTTGAGTGTAGGGAAGAGGGTCCGAGTAGTCTTGTTCTTGATCAATGTGGAGGTCTCCGGTGTCTCCGAACTCTACACGGGCGAAGTACCGGAAAAAGACACAAAAGGCAAAAGAGCCAATAAATACACAAGAATACCTAAATAAACTCCAAATTGAACAAGATCTATGCCATTAGCAAGATCTTGATTTAACAAAATTTTAGAAATTTATTTTACAATTTTTGGAGTTGAAATGGGGGAGTTATAAATACTTGAAGTCTTACTTTTAAATTAAAATAGAAAAGAAAAAGAAAAATCAACAGAAAAAGAAAAACGAAAATGGCCCGCATGTTTTTTTTCGCCCACCAACACGGGTGCATCGCTGCTGAGCCCGGCCTGGCGCGTGCGCATGCCCAGCGCGCGCGCCCTAAAGGCCGAAGGGGGAAGCGAGCGAGAGGAAGGGGCGAGGCGGGCGCGCGCGCGGGAGAAGAGAAAGGGGAGGCGCACGCGGCGCGCGCGCCGAAGGAGCACACGGCGGCGGTGGAAGCGGCCGAAGGGGAGAGGAAGGGATGGCAGCGGTGCGCGGCGACGGAGGGAAACCCGGGGCTCACGGCGATGGCAACGGAGGAGGACGGCGACGATGACGAAGGGAGGTACGTTCTTCCGTTTCTCCTCCTCTTCTTCGTCTACTTCTTCTTCTCGATTTCTTATGCTTGGGAAGAAGGGGAGGCGAGGTGGGAGCGGGCCGAAGGGGAAGTTTTATAGCCGGAGGGGGGGAGGAGGACAAGGGGGACTAGGGATCGTGGGGCACCGGCGGAGGCGGAGCCGGGGAAGCTGGGACGGGACGGGGCGAGTGCGGTAGGGCGGCAGGCGGCGGCGCGCGACGGCGGCAGGTGAGAGGGCGAGCATTTGCGTGAGTGGAGTGGGTGGGGAGGCGACGGCGGGGCAGGAGCAATCGCGAGCGGCGAGGACGGGCACTAGTGCAGTGGGGCCCGGCGAGGACGAGTTGGTGGGGGAGGCGACGCGCCGCGCGGTTGGCGGCGCGTGGTCAGCGCAGTCGACGGAAGGGGAGAGAGGAGAGGGGAGGAAGAAGGGGATGCTACAAACCTACCCACTTTAAGCGGAATCTCGACCCGAGATTCAGTACGCTCGAGAACAGGGCGGAAAGTCCAACTTTAGCTGGTCTTGGCGCTCCCGGTGGCTTCTTTTCTTTGAGTGATTGCTCCATTGAACTTTGCAAAGGGGATGATTTGGCGTCGGTTTGCTTTTCCACGGCGTCAAGAATCTTGATTGGATGCTCGGGTAAGTCGAGATCTTTGAAGGGCGATGGCTTCTACTGGCGTGTGCTCTTGGTACTACGAGACACTTTTTGGTGGAGGCGTGAAACACGTTGTGGATGTCTGACAAATTGTCGGGCAACTCCAGTTGATAGGCTACTTCTCCTCGCTTAGCTATGATTGGGAACGGGCCTATGTATCTTGGGACGAGCTTGCCTTTAACCTTGAATCTTGGGTTCCACGAGTAGTGGCGATACCTTGAGATACCACAGCATCTCCAACTTCAAAGGTTAATTCTCTTCGACGGTTGTCGGCATAACTCTTTTGTCTTGATTGAGCAGCTTGAAGACGATCTCTGATCAGTCGAACTTTCTCTTCAGCTTGCTTGAGAGTATCTGGTCCAAAGACATATCCTTCACCAAATTCTGACCAATGCAAAGGGGTTCTGCATTTTCTCCCATAGAGCGCTTCAAACGGGGACATTTTCAGACTTGACTGATAACTATTATTGTATGCAAACTCGGCATACGGTAGACATTTCTCCCAATCTACGGTAAATTCCAAAGCACAAGCTCGAAGCATGTCTTCTAGAATCTGATTTGTTCTTTCCGTCTGACCATCGGTCTGGGGGTGATACACTGTACTTAAATCCAGGTGGGTTCCTAGGGCATCATGCAAACTAGCCCAGAAATACGAGGTAAATTGAGATCCTCGATCGGAGACTATCCTCTTGGGTACTCCATGCAAACACACAATACGAGCCATGTACAGCTCGGCTAACTTGTCTCCCTTGTAGGTTGTCTTTACAGGGATAAAGTGGGCGACTTTAGTTAATCTGTCAACTATAACCCATACCGAGTCACATCCAGACCTGGTTCGAGGCAAACCGGTAATAAAATCCATTCCGATTTCTTCCCATTTCCACCGAGGATTTGTAGGGGTTGTAGCAATCCATTTGGTCTTTGATGTTCAGCCTTGATTCGTTGACATACATCACAACAAGCTACATATTCGGCGATATCTCTTTTCATTCGTGGCCACCAATACAACATCTTCATGTCTTGATACATCTTGGTGCTGCCTGGGTGCAGGGTGTAAGCTGAGCTATGAGCTTCTTTTAGAATCAAATCCTTGAGTTCCTTCTGGTGGGGAACAAAGAGTAGTTTCCCATACCATAGGATTCCTTGCTGATCTTCTAACATCTTAGGGGCGTTTCCTTTTGCCATGAGTTGCTTGAGTCTCTGGACTCCAGGATGTCCTTCTTGAGCGGTCTTGATTTGCTCTTCTAGAGTTGGATACGCTTCTATTGCGGCTAGGGTGCCTTGCTCTATTAACTCAAGGTTGAGTGCTTCAAATTCCTTGTAGAGCTCAGGCTGATGCTCTTGAATCATGACATTACTGCAATAGGATTTACGGCTTAATGCATCAGCAACTACATTAGCCTTTCCAGGATGGTAATGGACATTCAAGTTATAATCCTTTATTAATTCTAACCATCTTCTTTGTCGAAGGTTGAGATCTGATTGAGTGAAGATATACTTGAGACTCTTATGGTCTGTGTAGATATCACAATGATTTCCAATCAAGTAATGCCGCCAAATTTTTAAGGTATGCACTACTGCTGCTAATTCCAAATCATGAGTTGGATAGTTGTCTTCGTGAGGACAGAGTTGTCTTGAAGCATAAGCAACAACTTTTCCTCCTTGCATAAGCACGCAACCAAGACCTTGGCGCGATGCATCACAATAGACTTCAAAGTCTTGATGTATGTCTGGCAGGATTAACACTGGGGCTGAAGTTAACTTCTTCTTCAGTTCTTGGAAACTCCTTTCACAAGCTTCTGTCCATTCGTACTTCTTTTCCTTTTTAGCGGTGGGTCATTGGTTTGGATAGCTTGAGAACCCTTCTATGAAGCGTCGGTAGTATCCGCCAAACCGAAAACTACGCACCGATTCGAGGTGGGTGCTTCCATTCCATTCTGACTTCTATTTTGGATGGGTCAACTACAATTCCTCCAGCGAGATACAACGTGTCAGAAAAGCGATTTCATGAAGCCAAAATCCACATTTACTGTACTTGGCATAAAGCTGGTTCTCTTTAAGCTTTTCTAAGACCAATTGCAAGTGTTCGGTATGTTCTTCATCGGTCTTTGAGTAGATCAAGATGTCGTCTATGAACACGACAACAAACTTGTCTAAGTATTCCATGAATACTTTGTTCATGAGGTTCATGAAGTAGGCTGGCGCATTGGTCAAGCCAAACGGCATGACAGTGAACTCATACAGGCCATACCGGGTGGTGAAAGCCATTTTAAGAATATCCTCATTCCTAATCTTAAGCTGATGGTATCCTGACCTCAGGTCTATCTTGGAGAAAAGCGATGCCCTGTCAAGCGATCGAGCGGTCATCAATGCGAGGTAAGGGATACTTGTTCTTGATGGTCACCTCATTGAGTGCTCTGTAATCCACACATAATCTGGCGGTGCCGTCTTTCTTCTTTACAAAAAGCACTGGCGAACCCTAGGGGGATGAGCTAGGTCTAATGAAACCTTTTTCTTGCAAATCTTCAATCTGCGTCTTCAATTCTTCTAGCTCGTCAGCGGCCATTCGGTATGGTCTCTTAGCAATTGGGGCTGTCCCTGGCTTCACGTTGATGACAAACTCGACATCTCTGTCTGGTGGCATGCCTAGTAATTCTTCTGGGAAGACATCGGGGTAAGCTTGAACTACAGGCGTTGTCTCTAGGGACAACTCTCCAAGGTGGTGGATTGTCCTATCCAAGGGGGAGGAACGGTCCACACTAACTCTTATTGTGGTCTCTGAGTTCTTGGTGAGCACCACTTTTCTGTTGGCACAATCTATCAATCCTTGATATTTGGTCAACCAATCCATCCCTAGGATGATATCCAAGGTTTGGGATTCTAGCACCAGAAGGTTTGCTAGGAATCCGGAATGTTCCATAGCAATTTCTACCCTGGGACTGACTGAGGTAGCAAAAAGGGGTCCCCCGGGTGAACTAAGTACCACGGGTTTCTTTAACTTATAGGTTGGCAACTTAAGCCTTTCAACAAACTTTCTTGAAATAAAAGAGTGCGAAGCTCCAGAATCAAACAAAACTTGTGCGGGTACTAAATTAACAGGGAACGTACCCATTAGTACTCCTGAGGCATCTTGAGCTTCCTCGGCTGTGACGTGGTTCACACGGCCATGGCTTTGTGTTGGTGTAGACCTTGATGCTTGTGAAGTCTGGTGGCTCTTGCTTGGGGCTGGGGTCCTGCCTTGAACTAGCGTTACTCCTGTGTTGAGCCTTGCTGGAGTATTTTGACGGGAAGGACAACGATTGGCAAAGTGTCCTTTTTCTCCACACAGAAGCGATGGAGGTTTCTTCTTGGGTTGATCGCTGCTTTGGTTGCCGGCGGGCGGAGAGCACCGAATCCACTTCCTTGGGGACGGGGTGGAAACTTGAGTTTTCGAGAGGAGGTGCGAGCGATCGAAAGATGAAGCGCCTTGGAATGTTAACTGGGAAAGCTACCTTGTGGCCTCGAAATGACATCTTCCTTTGCGGCTAATCTCCGCAGTCTTCTTCTCATTTTCACAAATGAGGGCTTTATTGACCAATTGCTGGAAGCTGGAGTAATCGTGGAGGATAAGTTGTCCCCTCATATCTTCGCATATTCCTTCCACGAAGCAATCAATCTTTTCCTCTTCATCAGCTACATCATTAGGGACGTAGCGGGCAAGTTGGTTGAACTTAGTCAGATATTCATTGACTGACATATGGCCTTGCTTTAAAGCTCTGAACTCGTTCTTCTTCATCCTCATGGTACCAGTTGGTACGAAGTTGGCTCTGAAAGCGGCTTTGAATTCCTCCTATGGAATTGGCTGCCATGCGAGTTCAATTTCTGCTTGTTGTATTTCAACAACTTCTTCTCACTGTGCGCGATGGCGTGGACTAGTGGAACTCCGGTCGCAGATGCTGCGGCTTCTAGTGCTTCTTCTGCTTCTTCTTCTTCTAGACTCTCATCACCTCGGGCGGCGAGGTAATTCTCCCACCAGGCAGTGACGGCGCCTTTCAGCTGATGGGTGGCGAAATCCACCTTGTCTTCATTTGAGCAGCGGGCAAGACGAAGTTTCTTCTCGGTGTCCCCGAGCCAATCTTGACTTCTAGAGGTTCATTGGCTGCGGCAAAGGTGAGGTGCAGTCTGAGAAAGTCTACCGGCTTGGAGTTGCGATCGGTTGGTCGATCTGATTGATTGTAATGCGCTGAAGAATCTGAGTCTGTTGAAACATGACTTGAGTCATTGTTGGGTTTGCTGGTGGTGGAGGAGGCGGATCTTGTTCTCGGCCTTGGCCACGACCACGGCCACGACCTCTTCCTCGGCCTGCGGCGAAGGCTCTACGGATTGGTGCGGCAGCTCTTCTTGGCGGCATCCTGAAGAAACTCTGAAGCTTAGAACTAGAGGGAGTATATGAGGGTTCACTAGCCCTCTAAGGCACACACAAGCAAGAACAAAACCAACCAAAAAGAACGAAACAAGTACAATACAAAGCCTAGAGCGGCTACACTATATTAAGGGGTTAAGTGTTACATGACTCTCGAACAAAGCTTATACGCTAAGCTAAGTCATGACACAGAATACAAACACAACGTCTACAAAAGAAGGAAACCAAAGTGCTTGTAAGCAAAAGGCGCTAGCAAGCACTGCTAGCTAACCTAGTCTAATCTAAATCTAACAACTACTCCACCGGGATCGACCACACAGCGATACGATTGCCGGGAGCGGAACGAAGCGGCTCGATCAAGCTCGCGAACGAGCGGAGCAACCGCCGCCGAGGCCGGGCGAGCTGAGAGGAACGGCCGAGGTGGCGTCCACGGTGGACTCGTCGAATCCGGGCGGTGGGTCGGGTTGCGTCCACGGTGGATTCTCCCGAGCGACGGTCGAGGGCGGCGGCGCACCTTCTGCGTCTTTGTGAAGCGAGGCGGGTCCTACGGGCGGGAACGTCGGCTCGGCACTTGGGAGGACGGGGCGGCGACGGTGCAACCGGCCGGGCGAGGACCGAGCGGCGGCTCAGGCGTGCCAACTCTGCAAGGGCGGCGTCCTCTCCTGTACTGTAGTGGAGTGAGCTTCATCACTCCTGATCATGTTGCTCCGAAGGGTGTCGGAGTGGGCATAGCTGCCGTGAGGAGTGTCCAAATCGCTCGATCTCATCCATGGCAGCGGTGATGGTGGTTGTCATCGCCTGCGTAAGCTGGACCTGCTGCGTCATGCGGGGGTCGTCGTCTCTGGTATCGAAAACTGCTGGGACACGCTCCTCATCAGGGAGATACAGGTAGAAGCAGAAGGGTGACCTCAACAAGAGATCCTCGTACTTCCAACACAAGCGGGTGGAGGCAACGCGTGCGGCGTCCTGAATGGCGTCATGACGGCTACGCCGGGGTGCCTCGGCCCTGAAGAGGTAAGCAGTGAACTCGCCAATCCTAGCGGAGAGGTACACCTCCATCGTCCAGGACTCGCGGGTCTCGATCCTCGTCATCCTACCCCGGAACGTAGGGCCGACGGGAAAACCAAATCTTGCATCGGTGGCGAAGTATGTCCATGAACCCTCCTCGTTCTCTCGTGAGCGAGGAGGTCCCTGAGCCATCCGACGACAGGGTAGCCATCTACAAATTTTGAAAACAGGAGAAGGTTAGTAGCAAGGTAAAACCCAAGTGAAGTAAAGATAGGTACAGAACTAAGAGGGATGAGTAAGAGCAGTAAATACACTATATTTTGTCAAAGTTTTTCTTAATTTTTGAAATTAAGACTCAAGTCCTTAGGCTCGACCAGTCTAGCTACAGCTCCTAATGTCATATGCTCTGATACCAGCTCTGTCGGACCCGGATTTCCTAATCCAGAATCCTCTATGAAATCACTGTGCTATTCCCTGGATTAGTAGATAGCACTCACAAATACATTGCTGAACCATTTCATACATGGCGTGGAACCATACCATTCATTAATTAACACAAAAGAGTTCACACAGACCGCGTCGGGTCAGGTTTTACAATATGGGCCGAACAGGCCAAATTGATTACATTACAAAAGTCAGCGATAGCTATAGCGGAAGCAAAAGGGTGAGAGCTCATCTCTGCACATGCAAGCGACTGGGAAAACCCGTGTGCGCCCGATATTACCCAAAGACTCGGTTAATATAGGATGCACGCAAGTACCAACGGAGTCAGCTGGACTAAGGCGAGACCTAGACTATAGAACCTAGACTATTCTTCATCGACTCCATGCCCATGGACTTCTGGTTCCTCGTAGTAGGCATAGTCTCCTTCATCTGCGTTGTCTGGAGGGTTTGGGAGAGAGCGAGAATGGTCACAACTTCCGTGCTCGCAAGCCAACACACAATGCAATAATATACATGCAAGGCTTAACAAGGATGACTCGGGTTATTTTATTTGCTAAAGCAATGTTTTTCAATTATCATAACTACAAATTCCTATCATTTAGCACTTTAACAAATTGCATTTTTGTTAAAGAGAGTAATTGTGCAATATTTATATCAGCAGAGGTTCTCTCCACCTTCATGCTTATTTTGATTGTGGTTACGTCCACCACTAAACAACACTGGGTAAGGAGACCCAGGAAAAATAATCTCAGGGCTAGGTGAGCCCGCCACAATTTTCATACCACCCAACAAGGTTTTTGAAAATTAGAACTAACTCAAGTTAAGTTCCCATGTCCGCCTTTGACCGTAGGCACAGCTGTTTAAACAGTTTATAACTCTGCAGAGATTGTATACTTTACCCACAAGAGACAAATAACTCGTTGCCCTACACAATTCCGTAGTCGTGTAGTCGAGAGGTTGTCACAATAACTTTTCTAAATATCTTGCCCCTTCCATCATCTCACCCATATGGGGTTATGCCCATACGTTGCGCAGGATGTCCACCTCGGCGGCCGGCGTGGCGTGGCTACACCTCGGATCGCGAACTTCACCCTTGACTCGGTGTCCCATCCAAGCTCGACATACCCGAGCTTGTGCCCTTTATTCCCTAGTGGGATGACTTTGAGATTCGATAAATTTACTAAGCCAAGTCGCAGTTTGTTGCAGACTTGTGGTTGTACTTGTTATACACAGGAGGTCGTGACAAGATTAAGTCCTTAGGGTTATCTGAACGGCTCAACCACATTCCCGCCATTCTCGTGCTCCGTCCGCACCCACCATCTTACCATCCGCCTGCACGGGTTTTAGCAGATTTAGGGTTTTTGAGAAATAAAATACAACAATTCAACCATCGCAGTCACTTACCCGCAATGACTGCCCAAATCATTTTACGTTTGAAATGATGATGATTAGGATATTTTAATGTCCCGGTACTTAAGCAAGTCTAGCATGTCGCTTAAGTAGAACCTATAACTAGTATTACCATATAGTTGCTAGGGTGACAATGGAATTCAAGGGATTCAAGTTGTCAAGGATGGCATAATAATTAGTTAATCCACAAATGGGTATTAACTACCTTAAGCTTTAACATATGTTTGATTATGGAATTAAAGCATGCATTTTGCTATTTTTAAAAGAACATAATTTACATGAAATGTAGGCGCAATATGATCAAAGTATTGACTCACCTTGAGTGTAGGGAAGAGGGTCCGAGTAGTCTTGTTCTTGATCAACGTGGATGTGAGGACCCGGAACATTTAACTAGTAACACTTAACCTCCAAATGGTTCTAGTGTTACTAACTAAACATTCTAAACCTCGATGGACATATGCTTCCCTGCACTGCATATGCACATCATCACAAAATACACATCATTTCCATACAACATACAGACACTAAGTTCAACAACGACATACATAAAGTAAAGTTATTACAAAAGAGCCGACCGGCCAAATAGAGCAATATACAAGAATGACAATGAAGCAAAAGCGCCATAAGATGGCTAGAACAAAAGTCGACCAGGTTAGCCATACACCCACAAGGCAACCGACCGCCGCTAAGCTAGTCGCCCAAGACGCTACCACAACACAGACTCACAAAGTGAGGCCCCTCGGGCTCACCTTCTTCCTCCTGCAAGAACAATTAAGCATAGCATCCGAGTACAAAGATTGTCTTTGTACCCGCAAGATCGACGTGTGGAATAGCGGACCTATTCATAAACTACATGCAAGCTTATTTAGGTGGAGGTTGTATGTCTCATTTTGCATGAAGCCAACTTTATTTGCAATAATGTAATACATTTTAAAAGCAAGTTTGCAAATCTGTTTTGTTATCAAAGTAACATGAAGTAAAGATACATACAAGTAACCACACTGAAGTGACTATCCCAATAGCCACCACAACATAGCACGAATCCCGATTCGTACCACCCATCAAGTTTTAATTTAAAAGGTTGTAGTCTAACTCTTGAAAGACCTTGCCAAGCGTGTCCATAACCTGGGACGAGGCTATTCGAATAGTTTTAACCTGCAGGGTGTACCAATGTACCCACACTTCGCATAGCCTTCAAGCCACAAGCACACTACCAGAAGGTATGCCGCCCGCTAAGTCCTACGAGACATTTCCAATCTTGTGTATTAACTACGAGCCGCTCATATGGATAGAAACCCATATGCTTACATTGCAAGCGAAAGACAACAAATCCCATCACGGGTGAAGTCTTTCGGACACTACAATGCTCCCAACACCATCCTCCTGCGACTCCCGCGACTCGGAGCCAATACACGCCAAAGTACTAAGTCAAGAGAGGTCCCATACCCTCTAATGTGGTTAGCACGCTAAAATGCTTGGTTGGTGTAACAAGATGTTCGGTCCTTGTTGACCGGGCACCATTCGATCACACCCAAAATCACACCATCATACCATTGTGCCCAAGTCTAAATCATTTTGTCTTCGCTTTTGTTTTCATAAGTAGACATAGCACAAGGTGGAAATCATAATCATAATAAGTTTGATGTGATCAAGGTTATCGACAAGTCGATAACCGCCATTTCTACCGAAACTAAGCATGGCTAAGCAATTAATTCGCAACTACTAAGTGACAAGTGCCCATCCATGAACTCTAAATCACAGCAAGTAACCTAGGCTCATGGTAGTAGAGGATAATCATTTGCTAAGGAAATGCATCTACTAGGCCAACTATTAACACAAAGTAGCAATGCATACATAGAATTTGTAATCAACATAAATACTTAAAATCATGGGATTAACATGATCAAATCGCTTGCCTTCTTTAACTGTTGCTCAAACTGTTGTGGAGGGTCGTTCTCGGGTTACCGCAAATGTCGAACCCTAAGCGAAGGCAAAAGAACCAAGAACAACCAATAAGACTAGCAACACTTAAACAAAGAGCAAGCAAAAATTATCCAAATACGTGAAACTTATACACAAGGTGAAATACGAATATACCTAGACATAGAAACTGGAAAAACCTAATTTGGATTTGTGGTGCAAAAGATATTACCTAAAAACCCATTTTCGGCCATAATTAGCACTGTAGCAAAAACATTTTCTAGAAAGATTTTGAAGCTGAAATTTTTATGGTAGCTACCTACTGGTATAGAGGTAACCCATATAAAATTTCAGGTCATTTGGAGTTAAAATGATTTAGTTATGACTTTTCTAAGATGCAAAACTAGCATAATGCACTTTCCAGAAATATAAACACGTGCAAAACCTATTTCACCTTATAGTATGATAACAGAGGGATTTCCTAACATTAAATTTCTATTTTTAGGATTTACAGGGAATTACTGGTGTCTATTACATCATTAAATAAATTTTTAAGTGCTACTAATAAGGTTAAATCTACTAACATATTTTTAAGTGTGATTTAGGCCTACCGCCATTTTTAGATTAAAGTTTAGTTAATAACAAATTTACCAAAGTTAAAATCATACAATTAGCAGATATACGAAAAGATATGCATTTTCCAAGTTTTAATACAATTACGGAATATATAAAAATAGCGTAAAACAAGCTATAAAAGATTACAGAATTTTCTACTACAAAAGCATAGCTAAAAGCATTTTTATATTAAACTTTAGTGAATTACAAATTTATTACGCTTGGTTTCATGTAAAAGGATTTATCTTGAATTAGTTATGAATTTCTACGCTTTGATACAATTTCGGTTGATAAATAAATACTTACGAAACAAAACCAACCCAACCGGAGATAAGCGACATGGGCGCTCGTGGGCGTTGATGCAAAATCCAACGAGCCACACGCGACGGAAAACAGCGCCGCGCGATTCATAACGAGAGCTCACCGTTGGATCAAGATCCAACGGCTCACGAGGAAGGATGCAACCGACGGTGCGGTTGCCTTGGCCGCACACGGTAGTAGATCTCAAGATGAAGCGGCACGAGAGCACTTCCGTCGGAAGGTCCGATTGCACGCATGATCGTGGCCGCGAGATCAAGCGATGGGCGGCCAAGAATGAGGAGGAGAACGGATGGTCGAATGCATACAAGATCCGGGCGCAGATCGCAAAATGGACGGCGGTCCAAGGTTGATGTGCAAGCAGAATGCGACACGTGGGGCGCATGTCGGTGGATCGAGAGTCACACATGCAGGCTTAACCCACGTGCACGATTGCACGCGGACCCACTGGCGGTGACTCGGGAGGGGGTTATTTCCGGCGGCTAATAGTGCCGACACTTTAATTAACCCAAGATTAGCATTAATGATGCCTAAGCGCATCGGATAAAAGCAGTGGGTGATTTAAGGGGTGGACCCACATGTCGGTGAGACATTAGGCGATTAAGACACCATTAATGCTCTCGATTGGCAATCATTAAACATTAAAGCGTGTCCTAATTATCGGCGAAGACGGAGCTCCTCAACCGACAAAACCGAGTGGCTTTGCGGCTTGTCGCCGCGACTCGGTCGTGGCGGCGCCACAAACTATCAAAATGGGTTCGCAATAGTGTTGCGGACCCAACGATGATGACCTCGCGGCGGTGGAAGTGCAGGAACGCCGAGCCGAAAACAAAGAAAGAGGCCGACCACGGCAAAACACGAAAATAGCAAGATGCTCGCTGCGGTCCAAGGAAGCGAGTGCCACGACTTCTAGGGACTACATAGAAGCTACCTTAACCGAGAGGAGCTTCAAGGATGGCCGGGAAGACTTGAACACGATGAAGTCCACCGGAGCCGAAGAAGATGAAGTGGAAGATGAGGTTTCGAGCAAAATGAGTGGAACCAAATCATTACCACACTTCATTATAGCTCAAAGAGGCTCCAAAAGCAAGTAATTGCAAAAGAACCACTTACCTGAGTGGAGAAGAAAGGGGTGAAACCAACCGAAAATCTCCAAACTTAAAATTGAGTGATTCTCGTGAATGCAACCCAAAATCAAGTTAGGGAAATACAAAGGAGGTTGAGGAGTTCAAAAGGGTGCAAGAAAAGTTGAAGATGAACCACTGGCCACCAAGGCCGCCATTGGAGCCCTCGGGTCAACAATGGTGGATTGAAGGTTTGAGATGGTTTTGAGCTCAAACACAGAGAGGAGCTAGGTGTGGTGTAAAAGAACACCAGGAGGAGCTAAGGGGCAATATATAGGGAAAGGATTAGGGTTTCGAGCAAGAACCCGAGTCCATGGTGGGCTCGGTTCATGCTACGGTCATGGACCAAGAAATGATGGGGGCAAGTGAGCACGGTGACAATGGAGGAAAAAGCCTGGTGTGCATTAAATGCCTCGCAGAGAGACGTTGACGAAAGCAAACTTGAGGTGACACATCAAAGCCGCCCGCGCTCTCTCTTTACGCCATTGTCGCGCGCTCGTGCGGGACAGAGGAGGAAGAAGAATGCGAAGGAGAACGGTGACCTTTGGATTGAAAATGGGCGGTCACGATTAAGCGAGTTCGCGGACAATCCGATTGCCTCACGGAAATCGGGCGGTTGGATTGAGATCCAACGGTCCCAATTGGCTAATGCAACCGGAGGGTCGAACGACATCATCAATGCGGGCCACGCGATTGGGATCAGGTCGATATCGCGACGCACGTTTTAAACGCGGCTCGGTGCAGCTAGGTGGTTCAACCGAGTCAAGTGGCTCGGACTCGAGCCCGACTCGAACCCAATGAATAGTGAGTCGACTTTAGGTTTTAAATTAAAGCGGGACTTTTGAGGATTTATTTGGGGTAGCAAAATAACTCCAAAAATTCTGAAATTTTACAGGAGCTTGCTGACTGAGACATTGACCTTGTGTAAAATTTTCAGAGGTTTTTATGCATTGTATTTTTCTCCGAAAATTCTACAAGGTACTTGGTTTTAGGTTTGTTGAGAGTCAAACAGGTTTGATCGCCTCTAAAATATTCAAACAATTTCTAAAAATTGTGAAATTTTTCAGAGGGTCACATATCAACCGAGAACTTAGGAAAAGTATTTCCAGAGGATGATCAAAAAGGTTTGACAAGATTGTTTTTGAAGGAACAAGATTTGGATCAAAAGACTTGTGACTTTGCATTTCCATAAGTCTTGTACAATACTTGTCCAGTACAAACAGGAAACACATGATGTAAGAAAATTTTTTAATTTCTACTCATTTTCTTACATTTGAAACACAAGCCCGAAATTGGGATGTTACAGTGGAGGTCTCCGGTGTCTCCGAACTCTACGCGGGCGAAGTACCGGAAAAAGACACAAAAGGCAAAAGAGCCAATAAATACACAAGAATACCCAAATAAACTCCAAATTGAACAAGACCTATGCCATTAGCAAGATCTTGATTTGACAAATTTTTAGAAATTTATTTTACAATTTTTGGAGTTGAAATGGGGGAGTTATAAATACTTGAAGTCTTACTTTTAAATTAAAATAGAAAAGGAAAAGAAAAATCAACGAAAAGAAAAACAAAACGACCATAAGTTTTTCCGGCCCACCCAACACGGTGCACGCTGGGAGGCGGCCCACTGCGGCGGCAACATGCTCAGCGCGCGCCTAAAGGCGAAGGGGAAAGGGCGAGCAGAGATGGAAGAGGCGGCGGCGGCGGCGCGGGAGAAGAAGAGAGAAGGGGAGCGAAAGCAGCGGCGCGGCGACGAAAGGAGCGGCGGCGGTGGGAGCGGCGAAGGGGAGAGGAAGGGATGGCGGCGGTGCGCGGCGACGGAGGGAAACCCGGGGCTCACGGCGATGGCAACGGAGGAGGACGGCGACGATGATGAAGGGAGGTACGTTCTTCCGTTTCTCCTCATCTTCTTCGTCTACTTCTTCTTCTCGGTTTCTTATGCTTGGGGAAGAAGGGGAGACTGAGGTGGGGGACGGGGCCGAAGGGGGGGGAGTTTTATAGCCGGAGGGGGAGGGGGAGGAGGACTGGGGATCGTGGGGCACCGACGGAGGCGGAGCCGGGGAAGCCGGGACGGGACGGGGGCAGGTGCGGCAAGGCGACGGGCGACGAGCGACGCGCGACGGGCGAGAGGACTTAAAAACGGGCGAGAGGACTTACCAAGTCGTGATGCAGCTAAGATACTTGATTTGCATGGTTATACCATTCTGCCATTGCCAATAGTGACCTGATGTCGAAGCTTAAAAACAAGTTCCAACATCTGCTGATCGAGTCTCCTAATTAATCGGCGATCATTCGTACGAATTGTATGATGGAGCACTACTGATCACTACATCTAGGTGTTGTAATTGGCCACCTAGCATCCTGATTTGCATGGTTATACCATTCTGCCATTGCCAATAGTGACCAGATGTCTTCTTTTTTTGAACGAAAAATAGTGACCAGATGTCGAAGCTTAATTAAAAGAAGTTCCAACTGTTAGAGATATATGTCTATTGTATTATCCCCCCGTGTTATAAGGGGTTATTTGCATATTCCCCACATGTACTATATATACTGGTCCATTGGCCCCCTGAGAATACAAGTTGCTATTTGTAACATGGTATCAGAGCCAGGTTAGGTCTTACCAATTCGGACGCGCAACTCGTCCTCAACCCTAGCTGCCGCCTGCCGCCGCCGGCTTCATCTCCCTTGCCGCCGCCGCTGGCCTCATCTCCTTGCCGCCGTCGCCCGCTCCACCCGACGCCGCTCGCTCGCTCCACCCGCCGCCGCCGATTGCTCCACCCGACGCCGCCGTCGCCTCCACCCGACGCCGCCGTCTTGGTCTTCCACTAGCCGCCCGACGCCGCCGTCGCCCGCTCCACCCGACGTCGCTCGCCCGCTCCACCCGACGTCGCCGTCGCCTCCACCCGACGCCCCCGTCGCCCGCTTCCACTCGCCATCGCGCCGAGTCGACCGCCGGCGCCGCCGCTCGGCGGGGAACCCTAGTTCCCCGGTCGCTATCTCTGGCGAGCCTCGGCCGATTTTGAGGCCTCGGCCTTTTGAGTCGGGCGGCCCAAAAAAACGTGGTTCTAACGCGCGCGCCGTCGGCGCCGCTGTTAGACCGTTGTCTGATCGCGCGCCGTCCGGCGCCGCCTACCTGTCGCACCGTTTCCCTCCTCATTGCCGGTGATCTTCGATGGTGTTAACTACACCGACCGTGTCTCACATGCGCATCCACATGCGTGGTCTTCGTCTCGGGCGTCCTCTCGGCGATGTTACCGTCCGCCTTGCGCTAAACCTCGACGGAGCCTCGCTGTTGCGGCGCCCCAATGTGACAAAGGCTGCTGCTGAGACCGCTTCGCCTTGCGATGATGAAGTTATCTCGCCTACCGGGAGGCTTTGGATTTCTACAAGGATCGTCGACGCCTACACTCGGTGGTATGCGACGATGCTCGATTCTTCTTGTCCTCATCGCGATATCCGGCCTCGTTCTCTTACGAGGTTGTGGGACTCCCTCGCTTTCGGATGTGGACTCACCTTCGTCGGCGCTCTGAGCCCTCGGTGATGCTCTCTACCGTCCGTGGTCGCCAGAGCACTCTCTTGGCTGACGGTGATGCTCTGTTGGCGCCTTTACGCTCGAGCTCTGTTGTTTGGCGTCGGTGGACTCTCTCCGCGCTTGCCGCCGCTCTCTGTCGATCTTTGCCTAGTATGCGTCTTGACACAGGTTTCGCGGATCTCGAGTTCCTTACTGCGCCGCCCCGAGTTCGGCGGCGGCGTGCCCGGCTCCTGCACGCCACCCTCGTGTCACTCTCACGAGGCCCTTGCGAGATACGAGCAGAGGAGACTTGTGAGTGGTGCGGCTCGCCGCCACTCCCCTCCGTGCTCGTCGCTTGCCCACTGCTACACCGATCGCCCCACGCCAAAGACATCGCCCCTCGGCGGCTACCACAGAGGTGGTGGCCCCTCCATCCGGCGGTGGTCGTCCTCACCGCTCCTACTGCAACAAGGTCGGCCACATTGAGTCCCGATGTTATAAGAAGCGCGGCATCTTCTCGTCGTCCTTCTACTAGCACCGCGCTGGTGCTTCTACATCGGCGCTGCATCGACTTCTTGGCCATTTCTCTCCGGCGAGAGATAGCGGACCGGCGCCGCTTGCCGCCGAGGTTCTCCTCGGCAGTTCTGCAGGCTCGCTCATCGACTCTTCGCACCGAAACCACCTTCTACAGTCGGTACCTCCCGTGGATTCTTGATTACGGAGCATCTCGTCTTTCATTACACCCTTGATTCTCTGTCGGTGTTCTTACTGCCGATGGTACATCTCTTTCTGTCTCTGGTGAGGCCTCTTAGCAACTCATCTTTTCATGTTCCTTACATTTGCTTATGTTCCTCGCCTTACCATGCGACTTCTTTCTGTGGGCGATTCATCGATCTTGGTTGTCGGGTCATTCTCGATTCGACTCTTGTTGTGTTCGGGACCGCCGCACGGGAGCTCGGTTGGTTCGGCCTCGGCGCCTTGACTCACGGCGTCTCTGGGAGCTTGGACCGCTTCACCTTCCTTCCGCGCCACCGTTGCGCGGTCTCTCGGCTTACGCCGCCGCCTACCAGCTCTTTCCAGCAGTGGCATCACCGTCTTGGTCATCTGTGTGGATCTCGTTTGTCGTCTTTGGTTCGTCGTGGTCTTAAAGTGCATCTCGGGAGATGTGTCTTTAGATTGTCGAGTACGTAAGTTAGATAAGCAGATTCAGACTTCCTTATCCTCATAGTGAGTTAGTGTCTCGGCGTCCTTTTGATCTTGTTCATTCGGATGTTTGGGGTCCGGCTCCTTCGTTTGAAAGGGGTCATCGATATTATATCATTTTATAGATGATTTTTCGCCACACTTGGATATATTTCATGTCTTCTCGTAGTGAGGTCTTATCTATCTATAAACAATTTGCCACTATGGTCCATACACAATTCTCCACCTCTATTCGTGTCTTTGGTGACTCATTGGCGAGTACTCTCTCGTTACTGCGCGACTTCCTTCGAGCAGGTACTCGCTCGGTTCTCTGTCTCGATTCTCTGTCACGGTGCTCATGCTCGAGAATGGTGTCGCCGAGCGCAAGCATCGTCATCTCCTTGAAAGCGGCTCGTGCGCGATGATTGCGCCTCTATTCCACCTCACTTTTGGGCCGAGGCTGTTTCCACTGCCACCTATCTCGTTAACATCTAGCCCTCTTCTGCTCTTCAGGGTGCGATCCCTGTTGAGCGTTTTTGTGGTCTTCTTCCTGACTACTCTGCCCTTCATCTGTTTGGCTGCGTTTGCTATGTTCTCCTCGCTCCTCGAGAACGTACCAAACTGACTGCTCAGTCTGTTGAGTGTGACTTTCTGGGATACAGTGCCGAGCACAAGGGATATCGGTGCTGGGATCCTGTTGGTCGACAGATGCGGATTTCTCGGGATGTGACTTTTGACGAGTCTCGTCCCTTCTACCCACGTCCTACCTCTCCTTCGGCTTCGGCTTCCTCAGTGGAGTCTCTGTCCTTTTTTACTTTTCCAGATACACCCATATATGTCTTACCCTCCTCCACCCGTCCCACTGAGTCTCCACATATTCCTCCTGTGGCCTCTCCACCGTTGTCGCCGCTGCGATTCGTCTCCTGCGGCTCCTCAGGCTCCCCCTACACTCGTCTACACTCGTCGACCTCGTATTGAGGATCTTCCAGATGAGCCATCTTCTCCTGATGTTCTATCTTCTCCCGATGATCCATCTTCCCCTACTGGGTTATCTTCCCCTCACTACGCTCTCCGCGATCGCCAGTCGATTCGGCCTCCTGCTCGTTTTGGTTTTTCTGGTGCAGCTACTCTTGAGCCTGTCTCCTATCGGGATGCTGTTACTCATCCTGAGTGGCAGCATGCCATGGTCGAGGAGATTGCTGCCCTCGAGCGTACTGGTACTTGGGACCTTGTTCCTTTTCCATCTCACTCTCGTCCCATCACGTGTAAGTGGGTCTATAAGATTAAGACTCGCTCTGATGGCTCTCTTGAGCGCTATAAGGCGCGTCTTGTTGCTCGTGGCTTCCAGCAGGAGCATGGTCGTGACTACGACGAGACTTTTGCTCCTGTGGCTCACATGACCACTGTCCGCACTCTTCTTGCGGTGGCGTCTGTTCGCCACTGGTCTGTTTCTCAGCTTGATGTCAAGAATGTCTTTCTTAATGGCGAGTTGCGTGAGGAGGTCTACATGCTTCCGCCACCTGGGTATTATGTTCCTGAGGGCATGGTCTGTCGCCTTCGTCGCTCTCTCTATGGCCTTAAACAAGCCCCTCGTGCTTGGTTTGAGCTCTTCTCCTCTGTGGTCACTGCTGCTGGTTTTTCAGCTAGTGCTCATGATCCTGCGCACTTTGTCCACACTTCGTCTCGTGGTCGGACTCTTCTTCTTCTGTATGTTGATGATATGATCATTACGGAGATGATTCGAGTACATTGCCTTTGTCAAGGCTCGTCTTAGTGAGCAGTTCCTTATGTCGGATCTTTGTCCTCTTCGTTACTTCCTTGGGATTGAGGTTACCTCCACTCCAGATGGCTTCTTTATGTCCCAAGAGAAGTATATTCAGGATCTTCTTGATCGCGCCTCTCTCACTGATCAGCGTACTGTTGAGACTCCTATGGAGCTCAACGTTCACCTCCGACCCTCTGATGGCGAGCCTCTTTCTGATCCGACTCGCTATCGCCATCTTGTTGGGAGTCTTGTCTACCTTGCTGTTACTCGTCCAGATATCACTTATCCAGTCCACATTCTGAGTCAGTTCGTCTCTGCTCCCACTCAGGTTCACTACAGCCACCTTCTTCGAGTTCTGCGATACCTTCGTGGGACTATCTCTCGCCGTCTCTTCTTTCCACACTCCAGCTCGTTACAGCTTCAGGCTTATTCAGATGCTACTTGGGCCAGCGATCCCTCTGATCGCCGGTCCATCTCTGCTTACTGTGTTTTTCTTGGTGGTTCTCTCATTGCCTGGAAGACAAAAAAACAGACTGCAGTGTCACGTTCGAGTGCAGAGGCTGAGTTGCGAGCTATGGCTCTTTTGACAGCAGAGATTACTTGGTTACGATGGTTACTTGAGAATTTTGGTGTTTCTGTCACTACACCGACTTCTCTCTTTTCAGACAGTACAGGTGCTATCAGTATTGCTCGTGATCCTGTGAAGTATGAGCTCACCAAGCATATTGGTGTTGATGCTTCCTTCATGAGGTCTTGTGTGCATGATCAGGTGATTACTCTTAAGTATGTGCCTTCAGAGCTTCAGCTAGCGGATTTCTTCGCGAAGGCCCGGACTTCGCGCTGTCTGACTTCTATCTCTCCAAACTCAGTGTTGTTGATCCACCATAAGTTTGAAGGGGGTGTTAAAGATATATGTCTATTGTATTATTCCCCCGTGTTATAAGGAGTTATTTGCATATTCCCCACATGTACTCTGTGTATATATACTGACTTATTAACCCCCTAAGAATACAAATTGCTATTTGTAACACCAACGTCTGCTGATCGAGTCTCCTAACTGTTGATCAATCGTATCGTATAATTATAAATGATCAGTCTTTGTCACTCCAAGCCCCAACTAAGAGATTCGCACCCACCTAGAAAAAGGCCATGCCTGCTTGGCATATGCACAGCAGCACAGGCAGTGGTGGAGCTAGTTTCATGCGAAAACACAGAGGGGCCGGTCTAGAGGATTGCAAGTAAGAGATAACATAAGTAGTATATCACACTATAATTTCCTTGAGCTTAGCAAAATATTATAGGGATCATGGCCCAGTCCAGCTTACACTAAGCTTCGCCAGTGTGGAGGACGTGTATTTTGGCTGAATTTGCCGTGAGAAATTCCTGCTAGTGCTGCCGCACACATAGATCGTATATCAGCAACTACAGTCTACGACGCACATATCATTTGAAATGAGAATTTTTACGGTATATTCTACTAGTAGTATATGATGGTAGTATAAATCAAATCTAATTGTTGATTTGTTAAGGATATAATAGACTTTTCTTTGTATTTATAATTTTTTCGTGAGGTTAGATTATGGACTTTTTCAACTAAGGTTGATAATATTACTCTTGTGTTATACGATCTTTGCATAGGCAATTACAATTCTATCTCTCGATATTCTACTACTCATACTAACATGTGTAGTATAGACTTTTCTATAAATTTAAATTTTTTTCGTAAGGTAAATTATGGACCTTTTCAACTATGATTGAAAATATTATTCTTGTGTCATGTAATCTTCACATATCCGATTACAACTCTACCTCTCATGATTCTATTACTCATATTAACAAATGTAGTATAACTAAATCCTAACTAATGTGAATTATTGGATTAAAAAATAGATGACATATATTAAATTGAGTCTATTGTAAAAGAGTTATTTGAACATGACTCGCGGTGCAAAAAAAGGAAGGTGAATCTTATAGGCTGTAGCCAGCATGGATACACAGAAATCCTACAAATAAATTCCCACGCTCCAATCGGTATAAGCATTGCGGCGTTGTTTGGTTTTTCCTTCGCTCACTAGTTTATTTCGGAGCCGATGTTGGCAACTAAGCATCGATTCCTGCTAAATTCCTGTGTGCCACCTAGACCTGCATGCGCTCGTTAACCTGTTGTCGTTGACCAGCCACGTAATTGAGCTAGCTAGCTGGCTGGCCGGGGTTAATACCAAACAACCGCAACCGGCCGCGGATTCGGCACGAGGACCCTACACAGTTACACAGCAGCAGACGCGTGCAGAACGTACGGTGCTCGAGACGTGACGTCCCAATTAACCCGGCCATGCCGAACAGAACTTGCCGGTTCATGCATCCTCTGAAATCTGAACGCATGCAAAGCAAGAGCAACTCGTTGAGAAGCTACTGAATGCCTGTGCCCTGTCAGGTCGTCTATGTATCTTATCTAATACAGTAGTAAGAGCATGTATAATAGTACAGACAGCTGTTGTCTATAGCAACCCTTTATATCACTGTAGACAGCACTAAAGATAGCTCATACAATGGTACAGACAGTTGTTGTCGTTTTAGTTGTCTTTATAGAACATACAATCTTTAATGTTTTTCTTGTTTCTCGTGATACAGTCGGTTACAGGATGGTAGATAACAACTTTCTCTTTTTTCATTCTCTTTCATCTACGTCAACAAAAATCTTACATGACTATAGAAGACTGATATAAACCCACTATACATGTTCTTAGTAGAAACATGGTACGGCACTATTGGCGTACGTGGCAGTGCCACTTCTCGGTGTACGGTTTGAACGGGTTAATTGGCACGGCATGCATGGCCGTCAAGACTAGTGCAAACATGATTGACAGAAGATGACGACGTTTCTCAGTGGCGCGGAGCTACAAAGCTTTCCATGGGCGCGCACTTCAGACACGGGTCTTAAAGTTTTGTCCAATAGATTTATGTTACCCTTGTTACTTATATACCTTGTAGGTTTTTTATTTTTGGATGTGCTGGTACATATCGGGCACACCATCTAGCTCTGCTCCTGACGTTTCTTGGTTTGTTTAGAAAAAATGCGACCACACTTATGCGGGGTCATAAATTGTTTGTGCTGACATGCTGTGCTTCTTTCAACATTTATATTTTATAATTTTTTCTTGAAACGGGTCTACATGTCATCTAGAGTAGATTAATGTATGTCTTATTTCGTGTGCACGACAATCTCTTCAGGAAGAGACGACCTGTGCTCTCTCTCCTCCCCCTCTCTGCTCCACGTTAGATTTTGTTGACGTGACATAGCTAAGAGACGACAATAAATACACTATTGAAAATGCCCTGATTAATCACACCAGCCGTCTCATCGGAACATGCACAGAGGCAGCACAGCATATATGTCAAGCAGGTAACACCATTAGACCACTTTTTTAAAAAAGAGAAAACCAACTTTTATAGAAAACTAATATAAAGTTCCACAACCATAGGACCACTTGTGGCGCATCCTAAGCTAACCCGGCCCGCAAAAGCCAAACCCGAGTTTGTACTCTATATCATATCGTTGTGTTCACTTCACAGTTCACGCAAACCCGAACTGCTCCCATCCAGCACAAAATCATCATCGCACAGGCTGACAAAGCATTGCAATGCCATGCCACGCACCTCAGATCGATTCGGATTAATTACTTGCACCCATCCACATGAACAAGAACGCCTTGGATTAATGTGCACTCAACTTAGAAAAAAAAAAGACGAAGTGCAAGTTCTGCTTACATGATAGTGGACGCGGATTCTTTGTCGTAGCAACTAGCGAGGTGCACAGTAGACATGTATTAGGTCTTATCCGGACCATTCAATGCCAGCGAACAGCTTAGATCAATAGTGTATAGTACCATACTAAACAGTAAACTTGCTATAGTATTTACTGTGCACATTAAAATAGACATTTGTTTCTGCAGTATCTTCGACAGTGCTACTGCAGATCACTCTAACAACAAGAGGCCCGTATGCCTCTGCAGTAATGTAGGGAGGACATGTGTCGCATCATGCCGGTCCATTGAAGTCGATCTAATTAACTTATGCAGCCTTCCGTTCGATCATCAGCCGCTGCAGCAGATCCAAGTGCTCTCTCTCTTCCATGTCAAATCACATCAAGCCTGGCTAGGTCGGATCTAGGATCCAGCTGTGGCTAGCTACAGGTCACTGCTAGAAATATCTCGGATAAGTTTCCCTTTAATACAAATTAAGTTAGCATGTCCCCTCCATGAGAGCGACCGGTGCGTACGTGCTGCTACCCCCCATGGATGCTGGACTGGGAGCTTGGCGCGTGACGTGACCGGCCGGCGCGGATCGACCACCTGCGCTGCAGCAGAGGAGACACCTGCGCCAACGCGCGCGGCGCGGAGCTAGAGAGCGTGGCTGCTCGCGTTTCAGCTCAACGGCGCCGTTGTCGCAGTCTTCGGGGCCAACAAGCTGCAAAATTTGGCCAACAGAAATTACGTGAGGTACAGGTACTCCTCGGGGCCAAATGATAAATGACTAGTCTAAAACAAGATCATTTTGGTATCTTGCAACTAAAATAGCTGGGATTGAGAAAACAATTTTAGAGATCAACAAAATGTTTGGTCCCTGCAACCACAGATTAAGTATCGTTTTCGATATTAACACCATCTCTAAAACACAAGTAAGGTTAGATAAGTATAGACAAATCTATTCGTACCATTCTCGTAAGACCATCTAAATATTCATAGAGGCATTCATTGGTCAAACTGTCAAAAGTGAGAATAGTTTGGTTGCAGCATTTTAATACTACACTTATTTTTTATGGGAGGGAGTAACAGGTTTCTTCAGTTTGTTCTAACAGTTTATTATTAAATAGAGGAAAAAAGACTGGTTTACCAAAGAAACATTACTCTCCTATATAAAAAGTAATAACATACTGTATATGTTTAACATATGGTTCTGAAACAACGTGGTTTTTCTTAAGAGAAACAGGCATTTAAACTGAAAACCAATGGTTTGGAACATAGGGGAAATCACAATATTTAATCATATTATGATAGGTGCGATGTGCGAAATTTTCGCCTAAGTCGAAATTGTGACGAATTTAAACCTTGGTCATCACCAAACGTTGCAGCTGACTAGTCATGGAATATTACAGCCATTCTAAACAGGCCAAAGAGAAGTGACGACCGGAATTGTGCTCACCCCTTCAATTATCACCAATTGTCCACTTAGCCATACATATTGTGCCAGTGATCGTGTGTGCCTCCCAAAGAAAAACACATGTACAGGTCATGTGTTCTGAAAATAAACTGCATTAAGTCTATGGAGAGATTAAAAAAAACTCCATGAAAGGTCTTGCTAAAGAGCTCGTATGTCCATTCCAGGGGGAGCTTCACTCATCAGGATCAGGAAGTGAGAGGGAGATGTGCCTTGGATGGAGATAAGAGTGACATGAGGGAGGGGGAGAGAGATGTGTTCTTACACCTACATATGGACCACAGCCTGAATAGGGTAGCAATTTACATGTTCAATTAAATGATCTTCACCTAGCTGAAACTTTTTTTTTGTTGGAAAGATATAACGTTTATGGTAGTCCAACTGGGAAACAGATCCTCTGCCATTAAGCAACAATGACATGATGTCATTATCACCGTGGACCGTTGAATCAGGAAAAAAATGTGCGAGATCCGTCATACACTATAGCATTTGATCCGCGTCGTTCTTCCTGAATCGGATGACTAAGATTGTCCTAATGTTGCGATATTGTGCTCATCTACCATTGCCAATGCAATGACAAAGGATGTGATTCCGTCCAACTGGTGTGGCACCCTTGTTGTATGGTTGGCAATTTGACTTTAATTCCACTAACTACATATGTCAGGAGGGTTATTTCCATGGATTTTAACCGTGGTTTCCTGTGACCTGTGAGCTATGAGCATAGTGGGATACAAATTTGTTTGGTGTGTTTGGTTGATTGTACCAAGTGCTACATGTATGTGATGGTTCAAAAAAAGTCATCCATATATTTGGTTGCTTGAACTCAATCATCCCACCTGTATGGTGGGATACAAATTTGAGGAATATTCCCTCTATATGTTGAATCATCTTATTCACCCAAAACAATAGAACAACATGGTACATGATCATTTTATCCCACTCAACCTCATTCCATCAATCAAACACATCCTAAGTGGACAACTGTCTCCATTTTTATTGGTGACTGGGTTTAATTATTAGCCAAATATGTAAGATCTCTGCCCGGTGGTAGTATTACTACTTCGCTTATTACGACTAATATATAGCAGAACGTAGTACAATAGGCAGGACTTGCAATGCGGTAAATTGCAAGTTTGGAAGCAATTGATGAAACAAATGCCCCAGGTTCAACATAAGAGGCAGATCTGAAACAAATCAGCCATGTATTATTTCTTCTTTGTTCAAAACATAGGTACCGACATAATTATTTCTTGAAAGGCAAGTCAAGAGGAGATTGATGCTGCTTCCCCTCCTCACGGCCCTGTGATTACTCTGTAAAATGGAGTACTCAGCCTTGTCAACTCTAGTCTCTGACGATGCCTACAACAACGCAAGCTGTGAACTCTGAATCTCTGATACTTCTTCACAAGGACATAACTTCTCATGCCAACCAAACTGACTAGATCAGTGTTCAGTGTCCACCACTTGCACCGTTGGTGTTGTGACAGAGGTCAAGGAACAGCTGTGGATGTAAGTTAAGAAGAATACACCACAATTGTGGTATTCTATCTCATTGATATTTATACACTTGAGATTACAAGATAAGGTTGAATCCTAAAGGAAATATTACATTAGGTAGGATTCAACCAAATCAAACCAAATCAAATATATTTATACGACCGCATGGAAAGAGCTTGCCGTGCAAGGCAATGTCATGCATGCGCTAACACTCCCCTGCAGTTGCATTGTGAGTATCTCGAACGTTGAGACTGTGACGAAAGTCCAAAAATAACGACAACGGTAATCCCTTGGTGAAGATATCCGCAAACTAAGACGATGATGGCACGTGAAGAACACGAACATGACCCAAACCAACATGTTCTCATACGAAGTGAAGATCGATCTCTATATGCTTGGTACGATGATGTTGCACCGGATTGCCTGTCATGTAAACTGTACTCATGTTGTCACAGAAAACAACAATAGCTTTACCAAGGGGTTGGTGTAGCTCCTGGAGAAGTTGGCGTGTCCAAGCTATTTCGGCGGCAGTGTTAGCCACAACACAATACTCAGCCACTGCACTAAAGCGCAAAATAGTGGGCTGGCGTTAAGAAGACCAAGAAACCAAATTTGCGCCAAGAAAAATGCAGTAGCCGGAGGTAGACCGTCATGTGTTAGGAAAGCTAGCCCAATCAGCATCAGTACAACCAATGATATCACAAGGAGGAGATCGGCGAAGGTGCAAATCAAGCTGAAGAGTGCGCTGTATGTACCGAAGCACACGCTTCACAAGAAGAAGATGACTCTCGCGAGGATCATGCATATGGAGGCAGATCTGCTGAACAGCGTATGAGATGTCAGGTTGAGTGAGCATAAGATATTGAAGAGCACCAATGATGCTACGATAAGCAGTGGGATCGGCAACCGGAGGACCGTCGGTAGCAGACAGTTTAGGAGAGGCGTCAATCGTGGTGGTAACCGGTTTGCAAGACGTCATGCCAGCACGATTGATCAACACAGCAGCATACTTAGCCTAAGACAAAAGAAAGCCAGTAGGAGTAGGAAGAACCGAAAATACCAAGGAAGTAATGGAGTGTGCCAAGATCGGTTATAGCGAACTCAAAACGAAGAGCTGCAATTATGCAGGAGAGGAGAGTTGTAGTAGAGATTGTAAGGATAATATCATTGACATAGAGAAAAAGATATGCGATGTCATGACCATTACGTCGTGAGTAGATAAAGAGAGAAGTGTCAGACTTAGAGCGGTGGAAGCCAAGAGAGGAAATACGAGAAGAAAAACGTGTATACCAAGCATATGGAGCTTGTTTGAGTCCATAGAGAGAACAGTTGAGCTGACATACATGCTCTGGCCGAGAGGAATCAATGAAGCCAGTAGGTTGTCTAGAGTAGATAACCTCAGATAAAGTGCCATGGAGAAAGGCATTTTGACATCAAGTTGATGAATAGGCCAATTGTTTGAGAGAGCAATGGAGAGGACAATGCAGATGGTGGCAGGTTTAACCACCGGACTAAATATCTCATCAAAGTCAATCCCAGGTTCTTGTAAGAAACCACAAAGAACCCATTGTGTTTTATATCTCTCAAGAGAGCCATCCTGCTTGAGTTTATGGCGAAAAAACCCATTTACCGAAGACGATGTTGGCATTGGTAGAGGCGGGAAAAGGTCCCATGTATTGTTAGAACGAAGAGCATGAAATTCGTCAACCATTGTCGAATGTCAGTGAGGATCCTTGATGGCACTACGAACTGACTTTGGAATGGATGAGAGTGTGGTGGAAACATGAAGATTAAGGCGCTCACGAGGACCTCAGTGAATGCCAGGCACAGCAGGTGTGATACGCCATACTGGAGCCATCAGCAGCAGCCGTGGCTGGGAGATGGGCTATCGCGGCAGGGTTTAGAACTACCGTGGCAGGAGCTCCAAGTGCCGCGGCAGGAGCATGTGCTATCTCAGCTAGAGCCACTACTGCGGCAGGTGGGAGTACGATCGCAGCGGGGGCGATCGTGGTAGGAGTGGGTGCCGCGGCAGGTGGGAGTGCGATCACGGTAGGGGTGATCGCGGTAGGAGCCATTGCCGTGGTAGGGGCGATCATGGCAAAGAGGAAAGCTGTCGCGGTAGGAGGAAGGAGAGCAGCAGCAGGGGTAAATGTAGCTACAGCAGGTGAGTCAAGAAGAAAATCATACTCATCGTCCGAAGGAGAAATATTTGGTGGAGAAGCAAAGGGAAACGTGGACTCGTCGAAGACCACATGACGAGAAATAATTATACGATGAGAGGCAAGATAACGATATCCTTTGTGGTTAGGAGGATAACCAAGAAAAACACAAGGAAGCGAACGAGGTGCTAACTTGTGGGGCAAAGTGGCGGCCGTATTGGGGAAACTTAGACAGCCGAAAACACGAAAGATGAGAATATGTCGATGGTGTTTGAAAAAGAAACTGAAAGGGAATGACATTATGAATTGTTTTGGATGAAAGTCTCTTGAGGAGATATGTGCCAGTGTGTAAGGCTTCTACCTAGTATGCAGAAGGCATACTAGCCTGAAAGACAATGCGTATGACACACTCGGATTTGTCGTTATGTTGAGAGGTGTGAGGACAAGAAAAGCGTAGAAGAATGCCATGTGTGTTAGTCAATGATCGAAGAGTGTTATTGTCGAACTCACCACCATTGTCACACTGAATGGAGCGAATAGGGCAAGAAAATTGTGTGGCCACAAAAGAATGAAAGGTGGTGAGAGTGTGATAAACTTCAGATTTTTTGCGAAGAGGAAACGTCCACAAATAATGCGTGAAGTCATCCAAAACAACAAGAAAATATTTGTAACTAGAAAATCTAGGAATAAGAGATATCCAAATATCACAGTGAATTATTTCAAAGGGAACTACAGTTTGTCAAATAGAAATAGAAAAAGGTAGACGAACTTGACAACCTAATTGGCAAGCATGACATAGAGGGTTGTATTTTATTGGACAATGACGTGGAATAAAAGAGGAATGAGCAAGGTGATGAAGAGCATGACGTCCGGGATGTCTGAGGCGACGATGCCAGATGGTTGGGTGTCGGTGGTGACTGCAAAAGCGGAAGGTGATGAAGAACGAAGTGGATAAAGCTCCCCCGAACTACTACACCTGAGGATTGGGCGATTGGTCTGAAGATCCTTCACAGAAAAGCTATGAGGGTCAAATTCGACAGCACAATTGTTATCAGTTGTGAACTTGCGAATAAAAACAAGATTCTTAATTATGCGAGGGGTAATAAGAACATTATGGAGGTAAAGGGGACGACTAGAGGAAAGAGATGAAAGGGAGACATGACCTGAGGCCATGACAGGAAGGATAGAACCATCACCGATGGTGATGGAAGAAGATGAAGAAGGGATAGAGCAGAGGGTAGAGAAGTTACCGGGGCTAGATGCCATATGAGCAGCAGCACCCGTATCCATGAACCACTCACTGGCCGAAGGATGAACCGTCATTGTGTTGAGAGCGTTGATGAGGCCGGTTGTATCCCATGTCGGTCCGCCGCCATAAGGTAGATCAGGAGCACCTAGAGTCGCTGAGGCGCGTAAAGTCAGATCGGATGAAGCCAGGACGACAGGAGGGGGCGCACCGTAGGGATTTGTAGTGGTAATGAAACCCTGCGGCAAGCCGTGAGGTTCCTGCTGTGACAGACCGTGTGGCATGGGGGGCGAGTGCTGAGGTAGACCGGGCGACAGAGGGACGCTAGTGGGATGGGAGCTGAGAATCCCCAGGGCCGTGGGCCAAAGTTGAATGGCACCGGTCCAGGGATTGTAGTACGAAGGCATCTGCGGAGAGAAGTGACATTTGCCCTTGACACCTTTCTTACCCTTCTTGCCACCCTTGCCGTTGCCATTGTCGTTGCCACGGTGTTGTGAGGCAGGAGTGTAGCCGGAGCTGGGGGCGGTAGGAGAGTAGCCGCGCTAATTCTGGGCACCTCCTTGATGGAACAATGAGTTGGCGACGAGGGCAATAGCGTTGGAGATCTGCGCAATGTATGCGTGCTTGGTCTCCTCGAGGATGAGATGAGAACGCGCTTGGATGAAGCTCGGGAAGGGAGTGATCAGTGGCAGGAGCGTAGCTAGGCTGCCGTATTTAGGGTTCATACCCCTGATCATGGTGAGGGCCAAAATGGCGTCAGAGACAGTTTGGCCGACATCACCTAGAGCATCAGCCAAGGTCTTAATTTTGTGACAGTAGTCTATAGCAGACATGTCACCTTGGATCATCGTGTGAAATTCGACTTCAAGATAGATTGTTCAGGTTTCTTTGTTGTCCTGGAACAGGTTATCCATCTTGATCCAGACAGCAGCTGCAGTGGTGTTGGGGGACATGACCATGTCCAGGATGACCCGAGCAATGGAACTGTACAATCATGAGAGAACTGTACAGTCCATGCGCTTCCATTCGGTGTTAGCAGGTTTGGCATCCTTGGCGGAGATGTGATGATTAAGAGCAAATTTGCCCACGGCCACCATGAACAGAATGCGCCAAGAAGAATAATTGGAGCTCTGGAAGTCAAGGAGGATGGGCACTAGTGTCTTGATGTGGACAGTACCAGAGGTGAGTAGTGGCAGTGGTGTCGAAAGATTACCCCATGGCCGGCGTAGAGAGTTGGCGCATGGGAGATGAGAGTAAGGAGAAGAGTTGTGCGGAAGATGGAGGAAAAGATTAGGATCGTTTTCGATATGATATAATGTAAGTTTGGAAGAATACACTACAATTGTGGTATTCTATACACTTAAGATTACAAGATAAGGTTGAATCCTAAAGAAAAATTATATTAGATAGGACTCAACCGAATCAAATCAAATCAAATACATCTATACAATCTCATGGAAAGAGCTCGCTGTGCGAGGCAAGGTCATGCATGCGCTAACAGTGGATTGGTCACTGCATCTGCACGGGGCTTCCAGTCTTCCCTCTTCAGTGTGTGAACAAAGGAGAATTTATCTTCCGACTGTAGGCCTGTAGGGCAGGCTCACCATTGCATGTAGCCTGACCAGCTCACAGCACGCACATGTGGGTACTGTACGAGCAAAAAAAATATCAGTACTGAGTTGATGAGTGAGACGGCAGGTCTCCATTGTACTACCAACAATGGTTTTTTCGACAGCATAGACAGCTAAATTCGTCTTTGATCTTAGACTCCAGATGCATGTCAGTGTAGGTTCGATATCGTAAACAGAAGCTAATGCCTAGTCGATGTCGTAAGGCAGGTCTCTAATACGGTAATACTACTTCAAGAGCAATTAACGGAAAACAAGTGAAACATACTTGGAAGAAAAAAAGCCAATAGTAGTTCACATGTTCTGTGGTGACAGATGCGGGTTCTGGGCAGGCACTGACATAGCGAATCAATCAATCATGGCAATTCTTCTCGCCCAATGTGCTGCGTCACATCCGTGCCTATCGTGGATCTGATGAACTTCTCAGATCACGAACAAACGAGACCGCAAGTAGCATTCAAAGTAGCCGAAGTTAAATGGCAGCGTGTATAAATGACAATGTCAGCCAAATCCGGCTCAAAACATCGCGGCTGAGCTCTGTGCAGACGACGCGAAACACGAAGTCTGGACACTATTGGCGCCATCTGCATTCGAAATTCCGAAACTAGTCTCATTACTCTAAAAATTCCAATTCTGGCCCCTTGACCGCATGCTCGCCCCGTACGCGCAGACGGCTTCTGCGCGCCATGCACAAGAACACCAAGGGCTGGCCGGCCGAACCGCGGCGTGGTGCGGCAGCCGGTGCAGCAGCAGCAGCGAGGCAGGCGACGAGCAGCGCGCCGCGTGGCGCAGCAGCGCGGGAGCGGGAGACCTGCTGCGGCCGGGCGGCGCAGCATGCACCTGCTGCGGTCCGTGCGCGGCGCGTACATCTTCGCTCTGCGCGCGCAGCGACAAACCTCTGCGGTATGTGGCGCGCGACGTGTCTGAGGACGAGGCCATTTCTGGAATTTCAAGGATAAGACTGCTAGTTTTGAAAATTTGGATACATAAGGAGCCAATAACGTCCAAACTTCGCGAAACACAGCATTGGACTTTTTGTGTCTGGATAGTTGGATGGATAGAATGCAGAGATAGCGCAGTTTGGATCAAGATGAGTTGCCTAACTGCAAGTTCCAGGCTTCATTTATTTACCAACGGGGCAATCCAAGGTCTGCAACATGAACAGCTCCACATCCACAGTCATTGGCTCATTGCCTACTGCTTATTAGATTTGTTTCAATTCAATCAAGGGCAACCGCCCGATCATAAGGAGAGTACAAATAATTCTTCATTTAGAACCTACACCGCTTGATCAACTTAGGTGATCGATCAGAAGTTTGTTCACCTGGTCTGACAGGAAGCTGCGCTACTGCTTATAGCAGACTAGGGATACGTGATTTTGTTTCCTCGAACTTAGTTTCTATTTTTCATCTATTATATTAATAAAGAAAGTGACGCGGTATTAAACCGCAACAAGTTTAAGAAAGAAATACAAAAAGAAAATTGCTCCAAATATTTCGCCCCTGCTAGGGACCAAATTATACCCTTCTCTTTTATCTTTGCCAGTAGGTCCACAGCGGTGAACTTAGTTTCTGTTTGGAACTCACGGACTTTACGAGAAATGTTATATATCATCTAGAGGCTTTAATCCACCCCAGATTCTATTTTTTGAATCGTTGTTACAGTCTTGTAGATCGTACAAGTGATGCGTTTAAGGTATGTTTGGTTGGGTACCATACCTTGCCAAATCTAACCATGACAAAGTGCCACATGCCACGCTTGGCTAAGAAAATAGCCACAACTTAGGGATATTTTGGCAAAAAAAAATAAGTGTATGATATTTGGACCGTATGACTAAGAAAGTGTAGCATACCACAGCTGTAGCAATAAACCAAAGACATGTCACAAAAAATCAAACTCAACTAACTTAAGTGTGGCAAACCGTGACAATAAACCAAATATACCCTTAGAAGTTAGAACGGCACATACAACAGAGGAATATGCAAGTCCACGCAACACAGATTGCTAAGTCGTAACTAACAAACACATGGCTTGACTTGTAAAGAGGGCTCAACAAGCGTTGGTCGATGTAGTTACAACAACGAGCTAAAAGTCCCCTCCTTGCAGTGCTGGATCCACCACGGGGGCACGAGGACACCGACTCTGCTTGTCGCACCCTTAGTATCCTTCTAGTAACTCTTTTATCACTTATATCATAAATCTAGTTAATTTTGTTATTAAGATTCATAATTGTGTATATTTTTGGATTTTCGAAATGTACTATCCATTATAAAGATAATGTATTTAATGCATTTTCTACTTTAACTTTATTCCTCTTAATCTATGTATTAATTTAGATTACACATAAATCTAAGTCTGTTTGCTAGTCTATCACGGTAACTTTATCCCACTGATAACCTCTATTTTTGTCCTACGCACATCACTGCCCTGCTCGAGTTCATTTATTATAGTTTGTTTCTTTCGACACTCACGAGAAGGACCAGCAGTTGTTGATGCGCCAACGAGGGATGCTTTGAACGCACACGTAACCACACGTAACCGATCAAGGCACGGCTGCCTCGCCATTTTTCGATCTGCAATCACTATTCGGCCAGAGAGCGGTGCGTTACCGCTGGTAGGAGTACGTCTCCTCGAATCTCAACCGATCTGATCTGAGACCTCTTGCCTAAACCGGGCTGTCGAAGTCAGCCTCCTAAGGAAAGCAGGCATAAATCGGAGCAGATAGTGTGCATCTCTAGGGTACTGTTCCTACCTTTACGAGCAGCCACGGAGCTACATGCGACGAGTTGTGGAGCCTGTCCATCCATCCACGTCTTCCTGCAGAACTACTTTCATTTTTTTATTTGTTTTTTCACCTAGCTAGATCTACGAAAGTACGAAGGGCTTACACCTGTAAATTTCTGGGCCGAGGCTGTAGATAAAATGACATTTTTTTAACGAAACAGCAAAACTAGACCAGCAAGTGAAGTGACAAAAAAATAACACTTTTATCGTACGAAATTATCGCGGTAGGCCACATGTCGCTAACTCAGTCCACGGAAGGACATATGACGAGCTCGGCGTGCGGCGGTGGCACGGACGCGTTCTTACCTTGCTTGCCAACTGCCGTGAACCGCCATGGAAGGCGAACCTGGTCGCGATTGATGCGCTTGCCGCGCACTAAAAGCTCACCACGTGTCTTTTCGTGGACTAGATTAGTGGCATGTGATCTGCCACAACGATTTCGCATCATTTTTATCCTTTCTTCACTGGGACTAGTTTTGCTACATTTCAAAAATAGGCTAAATCAGCTGAAAACACTTTCCGGGCCCGCCACTGAATTCGCGGGAGTGGACTTTGAGAACACCTGTGCATGTTCCAGCCCAGACTCAAATGGGCCGGCGTACTGACACACGAAATGGGCCTGAATCAGTTACCTTTCCTATTACACGTGCAGACAGACAGACAGACGTGTCTCGGTTCGCGAGCTCCGTGCCAAAAGCTTTTCTCACGTCGCTTTCAACCCACCGTGTGGCATCCCACCGCAGCCACCCATCCCACCGCGATCTCATCTGAGCAAACCATCTCGTCGAGAAGATCGCGGGCAGCGGCGGCGGCGGCGGGCATGGAGGAGAGCGGCGCGCGGACGGCGGTGGTGCGGAGGCTGATGGCGGCGAAGGTGGAGTCCGGGAAGAGCTTCTCGGACATCGCCGCCGAGACGGGGCTCACCAACGTCTACGTCGCGCAGCTGCTGCGCCGCCAGGCGCAGCTCAAGCCCGACACGGCGCCGGCGCTGCGGGCGGCCGTCCCGGGGCTCACCGACGAGCTCGTGGAGCTCATGTTGCAGCCGCCCTTCCGGTTCTACCACCCGGACATCGTCCACGAGCCCGCCATATACAGGTGCCTTGTGTGCCGTAATCTTGTTATCTCGTAGTTACCTGTAGTTTCCAGTATCAATTGGAGGTGCGAGGGCTTTGCAATTGCTCTGGTGTGGATGCGAGTGGTCATGTGAGCGAAAGGAAATCTTATTTGTGCTGCTATTCATGACTTCGAACACTTGAAACCTTAGTCCATGATATGGTGAAACTAAGTGATAACTTTTTTAGTGGGATAATCTTTACGTGGTGAACAAATGGAGCTTATCCATGTTTGCTATTGTGCCAACTAAAGCCATGAGAGAGTCCAGATGGAAAGTTGCCAAAATGGCAGTATATATGTTTGACAAAGAACAACCCACTTCAAAATTTTACACCATTAGTGTGGTGATTCGTGTCTAACTCTCATCTTTCATTGCTTGGTATGAGATTTCAATGATATAGATGATCTCTACAAAAGTTAGAAATTGGAGTACAATATATCTAAGTACTAGGTAGTTGAGTCTTGTGACTGATGCCTCAATCTTCTTTTTGGAATCTCTAACTTGTCTAGTTTGCCTGTTGAACTTGATAATATTTAATCGTCCTTTGTTAGTTTAAACAATTAAACAGCATGCCACTGTAGTACCATGCTGCTTTTGTCCAGAATGTCTTAACTTTCCATTCGTTGCGTGTTTGTGTTTCTCTCTTCCAATTTATCTGGATTCACTAGATGGTTTCAAGTTTTCTACATAATTCATTTAAGTTTATGTAACAATGCACTTTTGCAAATTATTAGAATAGCACTCTTATTAACAGTGTTAATATATATTGCGCACAGATTGAACGAAGCTGTAATGCATTTTGGAGAGAGCATCAAGGAAATCATCAATGAGGATTTTGGTGATGGAATGTAAGAGATCTACCTATTCTTCATTTAGGCATTAGTTCTTGTTTCTGGTAATTTTGCATCAGCAACATTATGTGATACGCAAATTCATTTGTTATGCTTAATGTTTTATGTGTAGTAAGGACTAAGGGGTGGATCTAAAGCCTTTATAACAACACATCAGTGGGGCTTTTCCTTGAGTTCACTTTGTTGTCTAGATCAATCATTTTGTGTTTGCCTGTAAGTAGGACACTTATTAGAACTTGAGATGGTTTGAATTCTTGCAAATTTCTATTTGTGCCTGAAGAACCTCAGTAAACACTCGAGTATGTACAATTCTCAATTCTAAGGTAGTGTTGTTATGAATATTGTGTGTATGTATTCAGAGGCCCAATGGGCAATATATATAGGGTACACAAGGGTACAGATAAGGAAATATAAAAGACTCCCTATTCTATCTCTAACATATCTCTAACACCCCCCGCAAATGCAAGGCATATGCAATAGCATTGCATTTGAAAATGGTTGACACTAAAATATGGAAAATCCAAAGTCCGAGTCTTGATAAATGTCGTCGTAGCATGCAGCTCTTGAAAAATATCGATAAAAGATCTCCCATCCGTGGTTCCGCAACAGCCCATAAAACACAATGTGTAGGAGCAAAGTCGACCGCGGCAACATGACGAAGAAGAGGAGGATAGCGGCACATGAAAACTATTCTTCTTTGCAAAAATGACTCGATGTTATGATTCTTAGATCATAGGGGTAAACATCACCGGGAGGATAGCCGGGTGGCGTCGGCTGCTACGGGAGAGGGAAGACTATAGATTGGGGAGACGAAGGGGATTGGGACTTAGACTATTGTATTCTCATTGCTTACTCTAACGATTACAATATACCTCCTTATATAGATGGTTCTTCTAACAATTATGGATAGGATCAATCTAAAAGATGACTTTCCTAACTAATAAATAACATTTCCAATTACCTAATCCTTATACAAGGAAACTAATCAACTATTTAAGGAAATATATATTTGTATTGGGAAAGGTAATGCTTTCCTAACACTGTGCTACAGTACCTGTGGTACTGTTCACATGCGTGAACAGTACCCTGGCCATGACACTGTATCTCATATTCTCATTGCTTCCTATTGCAGCATGTCGGCCATAGACTTCTATTGTTCAGTTGACAAGGTTCAAGGCGCTGATGGAAAAGATCGTGTGGTGGTCACATTTGATGGGAAATATCTGCCTTACACTGAACAGGTATGTGTTTTCTTCCAGTGTTTACACACCTCCCTGTTTCAATTTTCAAATAAGCTCATGGTGCTAGATTGCATTGATGCATATGTTGAAGCAAGTGCCCTCCATTTGGCAGATTTTGGAATAGAATTATGTGCTTAGACTTGGTATTAGTACAACCCAGAAGTGATCCGTTCATATCATTGTACTATTGATGGATCTTAGCAGATAAGCATTGATTGAGGCAACATAGTTACAGATTTAACTCTAATAGTCATTCCATGTTTATACTATGAGTTCATCATCTTGCATTCTTACTGGCTCGTCTGAATTTGACAAGAAGCTATAAGCACACACTTTTGTTTTTCACATCTGCAGAGATCTGAGCATATGATGTCTAGGTTGACCCACAAGACATCCTGAGGTGACTGGTGCTGGAGAAAGAAGACGTAGCTACTCGTGGTAATATAATATCTATTGTCTTCTCGTACTTTTGGACTTGGAAAAGAATTGAGCATGCTTTTTCTAGTCTGAATGATCGACAAAATAAACAAACTTGTATTGATGTACACATGAATAGTTTAAGTCAAGCTATTGTATGGGGTGAATAATAAACACATGAATTGTGAAATTCATATTATTGTGTTGAAATAAAAATTGTTGTGTGAAATGTCAAATGGCATAGAAGTAAAATTTATGTGCCTTTCTGTTTTGTCAATATTGTAACCGAATGATAATGAAAATATTACCTGTGCTTATTATCATACCTAAACAGTAGGCATCTCTGTTGCACGAACACGTTGGGAATGGTGCGAGTCTGTGTCGGACACGGACACGGCTTTGACACGTATTTCAGGCGTGTCCTAAATTAGCACTGCGAAAAAAATTAAAATAAAATTCCGACACGTATCGACACGTCTCAGACACGTATCGGACACTTGGCCCAGTACGTTCGATCCAAACTGTTTGCCCAACCGGCCAACCCATTTCGGCGCAGTACATTCGACTAACCCTAGCGCACCTGTTCTCCTCATCTCCATTCTCCTTTCGACGCCGCCCCTGCAGCCCCGACCCCGACGCCGCCCTAGCGCATCCATCTGCAGCCCCTGCTTTGGCGGCGACTGACGGCCGACGGCGAGTCGACGACCCTCCCTCCCGTTCCCGCCCTGCGCTCCCGCCTCCCCGCGCCCTTCTCCGGGCCGCCGTGTTGGTTGCTGATCCCCGACCCTTGTTGGCTGGCGGCTGCTGCTCCTCGACGCCTTTTCTCCCCGACGCCGACCTGCTGGCTGCTGCTCCCCGACGCCTCTTCTCCCCGACGCGCCTTCTCCTCGACGGCTCGACGCCCAAAGGTAACGCCGGTGCTTATCTTGAATTTGCCTCTCCTACTCCTTGACGGCTCGACAACACTCTGGTGAGTTGGTATACGTATAAGCACTTAAGCAGGATATCTTGAATTTTTATTTGGAGTAGGACAATTCATGTTTCATCTTTCTTTTTAACTGCTAGCTTATGGTGGAATTTCTTCATGTAAACAGATGCTCATTTATTAGTTATTACTTGCCTCCCAGATTAAATGAATCGTGAAGACATCAGCCATTAGGTGCTTAATGGACTTGCATGTGATGCAGTTGCCACATAAATGAATGAGAGTTCATAAGTTGGACATATAGTACTTGCTATTTGCTAATGCTGTCATGCCGGCGTGCTGTCAATTGCCATAGACTAGTCTCATACTGTCATAGTGTCCCAATTTTTTAGAAAATACCGAATCCCGTATCCGATACGTGTCGTGTCCGACACGCGTGTCCGTGCAATGTAGGTAGGCATCATGTGGAGAGTTGATAAGTATGATGACAAAAAAAACTTCCTTGACCGGGTGAGTCGTTAGTAATCACATTGTAGGGGCTCTTTTGTCCCATAGCACTACATGTTTTGCGAAACATAGAACCACTAGACAACAAAATCAGATCAGGTCAAGTAATCAGCAAACCTTCAAGAAACTGACGTACTAACCTCCATGATCCCCATTGCAATTTGAACAGACCTGGTCAGAGGATAGACAATTTTGTCAAGTCTTTTGTAACTAGCTCTTATCATTGGTTCATGGTCTTTAGTGCATTCATATAAACTTTGCATAAATATATGGAATATTTGTCCTTTATCTTGGATTCTACCTAATGAGAAACCGCCAAAAACGCTTGCCCATTGATTGGCTACAGATAGGCCGGCTGACAGTGCATCTGCGTAAATTGTGCGAATCTTTTGGGAGGAAAAGGGAAGCATTACCCATCTGAGGCCATGAAGCAGCTCCAACTCTCTAGCCTCCTACTCTCTTGCCTTTCTTTCCTACTTTGCTCTGTCCTGCTGACAAGAGCTGATGGGCGGCATGAAGCAGAAGCACTTCTGAAATGGAAGGCCAGCTTATCTGGGGGGGCCAGCTCCCTTGGCTCATGGTCCTTAGCCAATTCTACCAGCCCATGCAATTGGTCCTATGTCACCTGCAACTCAGCCAGAGATGTTACACAGCTCATCATATCCGGAGGTGGTATCAGTGCGACACTTGCCGAATTCAACTTCTCAGCCTTCCCCAACTTAGAGCTGCTTAATCTAGAAAGCAACAACCTATATGGTGTCATTCCAGAGGCAATTGGCAATTTGACAAACTTGGTTGAGTTAAATCTCCAGGGAATCATTTCTTGGGGGTGATCCCACGCAACATCGGCCGGCTGAAGCAACTTACTGTGCTGCAACTGGGAAATTCGGCACTCACTGGCACTATTCCTGACGAGATTGGCAACCTCACAAGCTTGGTACAGCTGGACCTTGCCGGCAACAGTTTGACAGGCTCGGTCCCTCCAACCATCCAAAGGCTTAAGGAGCTCACCGACCTTGATCTTGGTCACAACAATCTCACTGGGAGTATCCCGTTGGAGATTGGTAACATGACAAAGGTTCAGAACATACAGCTATGGTTCAACCGTTTTAACGGGGAGCTACCAAGTACCATCTCTCATCTACGAAACCTGGAGTTGCTGTATGTGGCGTTCAACCAGTTTGGAGGCTGCATCACACCTGAGCTAGGGAATGGCACCCGCCTGAATCAAGTTTTGTTTTCATGGAACAACTTCTCTGGGTTGTTCCCGCCGTCCATTTGCATGGGAGGATCACTGGAGGGGTTGAAGCCGACCAGAATGGATTTACTGGTATTCACCATTCGACCTTCCAGAACTGCACTCACCTAGTAGTAGTTGATCTCGGGACTAACAACATTGCTGGAGACCTAAGGGACTGCTTTGGTACACCTCCTAGACATATTTTTCGAATGGATTTTCATCAAAATCAACTGCATGGAACACTTCCTGAGCAGTGGGGTGAGTTTCATGAACTTTTGTTTCTTAGTCTTTCGGAGAATAGAATCTCAGGTGCAGTACCTCCAACATTTGGAAACCTGACAAGGTTGATACACCTCAACCTGGGATATAACCTTCTAAATGGTACTATTCCTTCGGAGTTGGGAGATTTGCGTATCATTGGTTACCTGAACTTCAGCTCTAATCGTTTGTCAGGTCCTATGCCCCTTATTCTAGGGAACTTTTCTACACTTCAAATCCTCGACTTGTCTAGCAATGAACTTACTGGCCAGATATCTGACCTTCTTCTTCCTCAGCCCATTTCTTCATCGAACATTTCATTTCCTGGTATTACGCAGCTTGTTCTCTCTTCTAACAACATTAGTGGTACCATACCAAGATTGCTCTGCTGTGCTAGTTCTCTGCAAATCCTAGACCTAGCAAACAACGCCTTATCTGGGTATCTTCCAGAGTGTTGGTGGGATTTGTCGTCTTTGGAATTCATGGATTTGTCAAGCAATTCTTTTGATGGCTTGGTTCCATTCTCGAGAACACCCAACATTTCTCTTAAATCGCTGCACCTGGCAAACAACCATTTCAAAGGAAGTTTTCCTTCATTTCTTCAAAATTGCCACAATCTTATAACTCTGGATCTTGGATCTAATATACTAATAGGAGAAATCCCTTCTTGGATAGGGGAAGGCCTGCCTCAATTGAGGTTTCTTCGATTGTCATCAAACATGTTTGGTGGCAGTATACCCCTACAAATATCACAACTTTCCCAACTCCAACTCTTGGACTTATCGCACAACCAGCTCACTGGTCCCATTCCAAGTGCCTTTGCAAACCTAACCGGCATGACAAGAGAACAAGAAAATGGAGAAATCGTATACGGTGATGTGCACCTGGAGCAAATTCAATTAGTTTGGAAGAATGGAGATTATGTTTACAGTAAAACAATTGCATTCATGATGGGCATCGATTTATCAGGGAACTCTCTTTCCCATGATATCCCCAAGGAGCTCATGGTCCTGCGTGGTCTGAGGTACTTGAACTTGTCAATAAATCATCTGGCCGGTGGTATTCCAATAAACATTGGCAATTTGGGGTTGCTAGAATCCCTTGACTTGTCCTGGAACGAACTCTCAGGAGAAATTCCTCCGAGCTTTGCAGATTTGAAGGCTATTAGCTCTTTGAACCTGTCAAACAATGATCTGTCAGGGAGGATACCGACAGGCAATCAGCTGCAAACGCTTGTTGATCCTTCGATCTACAGCAACAACCCTGGGCTTTGTGGTTTTCCATTGACAGAATGCAGAAATGTTGTCAACACCGAAGCCAGGCAGGATGGAGATGAGCAGCGAGAGACGTTATGGTTGTATTGCTTTGTGGTTGGTGGAGTCATCTTTGGGTTCTGGCTCTACTGGGGCATCTTATTTTGCAAGAAAGCATGGAGGTTTGCTCTCTTTCATTGCATCGACACCATGCAGGGCAAGGTTGCACAGAAGATAACTGGGTGTTGTGCTTTCAGGCATAGCCGCCCAAGAAGATGAAGTGCATCCAGTGGTTCTGAGGCGAAGGCATGCGTGCGTGTTCTGAATACCATAATTCTGTTCTGGATGTCGGTCATGTTACTGATGTTAGAATATGAATCCTTTTGTATTTTTTTATATGTCTTTTGTATTTCTTTATACCTGTATGTGCATATATCCTCTTGTACTCCCTATATATATTGTCTATTCCCTTTTCTGAAAAAATATATTGTCTATTGGGCCCAGAGGCGGAAGTGAATAGGATCACCCGGTGTCACGGGACACCGGGTTCAAAAAATAATTTAGTAGGGATCAATTTATATATATCACATGTGCACCCTTAGTCCAAAAACTATGTACTCCGGAGTCGTCTCAGGCGGCGATGCGGGCACACGGCCCAGGCGGCGACGCGGTCACGCGCGCGGCCTAGGTTCATCGCTAGCAACTAATAAGTTGATTGCGGAAATCAACAAAATAACACATTATCAAATGGACTGATCAAAGCAATAAAGTATCATAAACATCAAATAGACTGATCAAAGCAATTTAGGCCGAAAAGGGTGTCTCGGGAGCCAAAGAGCCGGTCGGTGCAGGCCCAGCGACAAAATCCTGACAGGCGGGCTCTGACACTGACAGGGCGGGCTCTGACTGCTTCGACTTTTGTGTCTGACCTCCAATTTGAACAAATAATATATGCATTTCAATCGGCTCGATGAGGTGGATGTCATGGTAACCTCCAATTTATCATTTGATGGGGTTCATTTTTGCACATTTTTCAAAGGAAGCTCTTTATGAGTTATTTGCCAATTTCCTTCGAAAAAAGTGAAATACAACATATCTCCGGATTTCGTTAGTGTTAGTTGCCAAATGGCATAATTTAGCACAAATATTGAGGTAAATGCTAATAATATAGGGCGAGTAAAACATAAAAAACGAGTACCAATTGTAAGCATATTGATCGCTACTTCTTTATTATTTTACATTGTCGTCCGTTATGTCGAATTATTGATGTTAAAAATAGGCGCACACGTTACTATTTAGTACAATATTACTTGAAAAATTCATATGTTGTTATATGCATGGTGAAGTAGTGAACCCCGGTTAAATTCGTTCTAGTTCCGCCCGATTGAGCCTCTTGAATACATACACAATATTCATAATATGATATCAGAGCAAAGGTTAAAACCCTAGCCTCCAACAGCTTTCGCTGCCCGCTGCCCTCGGGAAGAGCGATCTTCGCTCCCAGGGGCGACCACATTAGTCTTAGTTGTAGTTGTTCGAGCAGCAACATCGTCATCTCTTGCATGCCTGTCGCCAACCCAGCCCAGCCGTCTTAGTTGTAGTTGTTCGAGCAGCAACATCATCATCTCTTGCATGCCTGTCGCCAACCCAGCCCAGCCGAAGCGAAGGAGGAGAGCTCGGCGGCGATCGGAGATGGTGCAGAAGGCCAAGGTCGAGTTCGATGAGCACCCGTCGGATGACTTCGACCCCAAGAATGCCTACGGGGATCTGGTGGCGATGCTCGAGTACAGGGAGCACCTCGTGCGGGAGAAGTCGATCTAGATCGAGACCGTCAAGATCATCCGCAATCGCCTCCGTTGGTGCTACCGCATCGAGGGTGTCAACCACCTCCTCTACTTGTTGGTCACGCCGCCATCGCCACCGTGAACTTTCCCGGCCAGATCTGGCTAGATCCATCGATGCCGAACGTGGATCCGGGCTTCCTCTTCTTCATCGTCGTTGCCAACCGTCGGCTCAGCCTCATCCTCACTAGATCCGGAGGCCAGGCGGCGCCCCTCATCTCCCCGACCGTCAGACACACAGTAGTCCTCGGTGCCCCGCGCGTTGCGACGTAGCTCTCCTCCACGGACGACAAGGAGGGTGAGGTCTTAGACGACGCCATGGACTACGTGGAGAAGGACGACGTGCGGGAGGAGGGGTCCAATAGAGTGACGATCTGCGTCGAATCCGGCGACATCAAGCTCGGTCTTCACCGCGTCACCGTTGGTCCTCGATTCCTCCTCATCGAGACCAGATCTGAGCTCCCCAACTACGCCCGTTGGAGCGTCTACAAGGGAGGGAGGAGGAAGAAGAGAGCAACAATTGTGATGGGAGGCAGAGCCGACGTCCAAATAGAGGTTTGCTTTATCTTTTGCGGTATTCCTGTTCTGTCCTCGTGCAAGGCGCCTATTCACCGTTCTGCCACCGCTTCCGCGTTGCCTAAAACTGCCGCGTGGTCGTGGCAGTTTGCAGATTGCTAGTTATCCTTGAGTTTTTTTTCCTTTGTGTCGTTTCTTCCGTTACGTCCATCCAAGTCTGTACCACTCTATTTTTTAGTTCGTCTAAACCACGTTAATCCATAAATTTATTGTCAGTTATAGAAGTATAGGAATTCCTTTTGCATGGTAGCAGCTGCCCCTCTTTTCTTCGAACCATTGTAGATCGTAGAAGTCGCTATGATTCTGCCGCTCTCTCTGAGCCGCCACCTCGAGCTTCTAAGGCTGTCGCGCTTCTTCCGCACTACGCCTCCGTTGCGCTTCTTGTGCCCTGCGTCGTTGCCGTTTTGGACTTCGATCTGCGCCACTATGCTTCTATCTATTTCTCTTCGGCTTGATTTGACAACTTTCTCTATTTCTGTCGGTTTCATCATCTTCTTCGTCGTGTTGCCGCGATCGACTTTGCTCCCGTCTGCCTATACTTTCTCAGCCCCTGTACCTTATGCTTTATGGGTTGTCGCACGACCCCGGATGGGAGGAGATCTTTTGATACTCGACATAGCTGCACTCTACGACGACATTATGAAGACTCGGACTTTGAATTTTCCCTTGTTTAGTGTTAACCCTTTCCAAATACAATACTATTGCATACGCTTGCATTTGAGGGGGTGTTAGAATAGGAGTCCGTTTGTATTTCTTTATATGTCTTTTGTATTTTTTTTTATACATGTATGGTATATATCCCCTTGTATTCGCTATATATATTGTCCATTGGGCCTCTTGAATACAAGATATTCATAACAACTGATACGTACTTTTGCAATGTTTTGCCACTTTGCCCTCGTTGCTGCAAGCGCCAAAGAAGTCTTGTACAGAACCCATATAAAGTACAGGCATGATCACAATTCACATGTTTACCAATGAAGGGGTCACTGTTGTGATTAGGGATGGCTACACAAATGGGGAGGAGTTTCTCCCGTTCCCCCGCCCCCGACCGGGAATGAGGACCTATTGGGGCCGTTGACCGGTAATGAGTAAATACACTAGTTGAAAACTAATCATAATCAACGATAATACGATGATAAAAAATGCAAATAAAAATACATTACCATCACATATTGCCTAAATCAAGGGTTTATGAGAGGGGGTATACGAGCTACATATATGTCTAAACTCTAAAAACCCACATCTCATATGCCGGTCCCCACGGGGAATGGGTATGAGAGGTGGGGGAGCGGCTTTGTGCATCATAATCTCTTCGGATTGAAAGAGATTTTAGTTCAAATTCTGAGTTAATCCGAAGGAATTAAGTTAAATCACAATGTATCCAAACAAACCCTAATAGAAAAATTCCTCACCGAGGAACGGGGTCATTGCCATCCCTAGGGATGTGAGGTGTCTGAAAAGTTTACATGCTAAATTCCCATCAGTACTTGCAGCCATAATCTGGAACGTTCACCTGTTGTTTGTCAAACTAGATTTGTATTCTGTATGTAATCAACATAAGATTCATGCTCCTTGCATCTCAGGATCTCCGTGGAAAATTCTTAGGCACACCTGAAACTTCGAAAGACACGTTAATGCCAACATGCTGAAAGAACAGAACTAGTACACACATGACAGGAAGATCTCCGTGGTATTGCATTAATACTATAAATATTGTCCACCGGGAGGAGTATACCTAACATCTAATGGTAAAATTTTGGCCGTGCAATTTGTTCTTACAGATAAGAACAAGTCTATGCAAACTTGGAAGTGTTCTATTTTTGAAACAAAACTTGCAAAATTGAAAGTGTTTTATAGCACATTGGATCCGGTCAACCAGGCAACCTTCTTAGGCCATGTGGGGAAGGTATCTAAACTGCACTAACCTGAATTGTTATACACAAAAACTGACGTATTAGCCTTCATAGTTCATATGATTTTGACAAGTCCCTTCCTGCAAATACAATTAGCATGGACTACGCGCATCCACGAACCTAATAAAAATTGATTTCTCATGAACAACACATTTCAAAAGTCAACTTCAACCTAAATCAGTTACATGGGAAGCTTCCTTTGGAGCTGAGCATGTTCGAGCAGCTTGACCTTCCAAGTTTGTTTGTTTGTTTTTTGGAACGAACAGATGCCTCCAAGTTTTGGAAACGATTCTGCTGATTGCTGGCAACTAGAGCAAAGCCAACTCACAGTCGGCAACTCACCTGGAATTCCGAGCTGCTCACTTCACACGTCGCGACGTGCGGGCATCAGCGGGCTGCAGGCCGGCGGACTGCGGAACCCCCCTAGCCCGGGCGCGTGCGAAGCCGCGACTCCGTGCCGTGTCTGCGCTACCCAACCCAACCCAATCACGCGCGCGCCACTGGGCCCTGTGCGGACCGTGCGGTGCCGCCGCCCACGGCCTGCCCATCCACGGCCCCCGGCGTGGCTGCAGGCCGCGGTGCCTTCCACCAGGTCATTGTCGGTCCCGTAGGTGGAGGTGGGCGTCGCTATTGCTTGGGTGAGAATTGTTGGGGAATCGTTGTTAGCGAGTCTAGTTCGAGCGATTACCTCATAGACAATACTCAGAATTGTAAGAACAATGCAAAGCACAAGAACAGAATAAGAGATAAACACAGAGATATAGGGAGACTTCTTGCTTCTCTTTATTCCTTCATCGAGCGATCGATCATTTACAGTGAACCCTGCTAGGGTTTGGGATGGGGAGTCCATACATGGGCCGGTTTATGAGCCGAGCCCATAGTTTCTTAACACTCCTCATTGGGCACCCATCCTCACATGTTCATATCTCGTCAAAATTCCATAAAAATTCAGTAGAAAAAATTTGAAGAAAGAGTACATGATACACGTTCTGCTGTGCTGCACGAATTACCTCATTAAAAACCTTAGCCGAGAAACTTCAGGAAAACTCGTCAAAGGAAAATGAGTACAATCCACCCAATTTTATTTAATCTCCTGGATTTATTCTTTGGGTACTCGATCTTCATGATCAAGTTTTAATAATGAGTTCGTGAAGGTTCTCCCCCTGAATTCTGCACTTCTCTAAGTCTCATCATTCCAATTCACGTATGCATCTTTCAAAGCTAGATGCTGGAAGTGATTTAGTGAATAAATCTGCAAGATTCTCACATGACTTAGTATGCAGTGCTTTGATTACGTTCATCTTTTGCAATTCATGAGCATAGAAGAACTTGGGGTTGATATGCTTTGTGAGAGAATTTCTTCACATAACTCATCTGTACTTGTGCAACACAAGCTGCATTATCTTTATAGAAAATAGTGGAAGGTTTGCGCGGTATTCAATCAACATGGCCGCTAGATGTAGTGAATCATCCGCTGAAGCCAAACACATTCTTATAAGGCCTTGTACAGTGCTATGATTTCCAAGTGGTTCGTCGAAGTCAATACAAGACATTTCTTAGACGATTTTCATGGAATTGCAGTTCCACCACATAGGAGTTCATAGCATGTTTGCGATTTGATTGTATGCGGGTTCCGATGATATTCAGATCATAATCATCTCCTGTACGTTCAGTGAAACCTTGTGCAACAAGGCTTGCTTCTTTTCATGTTCCTTTTGAACAAATACCCATTTATGCCCTACGGGGTGCACAAGGGGAGGCGTGCGGCTTACAGGTCCAAACACATTTCTTTTATTCGGAGAGAATAATTTAGTTTCTATTGCCTTCTTCTAATCTGATATTTTCTTTCATTCAGCGAACGATGCAGGCTATGAATCAAGATTGATGATTGTGGCAAGTTTATTTGTAAAGTAAATGTCGACATTGGCTGTTGTCATATTCAAATATTCTCCCGAGGTCATAAAGTTTATAGCTATTTCTTCAAGGGGTGATTCTTCTAATGCTTCTACTTGCTCACCGCTGCTTCCAATTGCGGGGCAAGTTCCTCTAGTTTTTTTAGCTCCGATGTGTGCGCACACATCCATGCTGATGTCACCCTTCATGGGGATGTTCAATTTTGGTATGCCTTTCCTGAAGGTTCCATACCGATGCCAGGTCTCAATTGGTCCCCCTTCTGGTTCTGGGGAACTTCGGTGATCGGCTGTCTCAAGTCCCTCTTGTCCTTTTTCACCAGACGTCCCCGGTTACTTCAGATTCGAGGGACCGGAGTTCTCGTCCTTTTATTCTGACGCCTCTAGACGGGATTGGGGATACCTTCATTGGTATTTCAACTCTCTCCGGTGCATTGCTTGCAGGCAAATACGACTTGGTCACGCTCTTCAAATCACTAAAGTGGTCTCGCAGTTGATTCGCTAATGCTTGTAAATCGATTATCTTCTGGACTTCAATTATCTTTTGGACTACAATTGTTTTCTAGACTTCTTTATTTGCTTTACTAGTGCGCGGGTCATATGCATAGATTTCAATTATCTTCTGGACTTCAATTGTCTTTCTAGACTTCAATTGTCTTCTAGATTTCAATTATTTCCCGACATTATCATCAAGGGTTGATTTCCTCCCCCTAATGATGGGAAACTAACCTCATATAATATACTATCAGCGAATCGGGTATTATGCAAATCTCCAGTCATAGGGTTCAAATACTTGATTATAGATGTTGTCTCATAACCAACGTATATCCCAGACTTTCGGAGAAGACCCATTGCAGTTCGCTGCGGTGGTGGTATAGGTATATAACCCTTGCAACCAAACCTGCGAAGATGAGAAGTTTTTAGTGCTGACCCTTACGTTAGTTGCATAGGTGGATGGATGTTATAGGCCGACGGTCTAAAAATGATGAGAGATGCTGCGAGCCAGACTGCGTGTCCCCAACATGTAGTTGGTAAATTACAATTCTTCAAAGTTTTGCTAGTCCATTCTGGGTGTGGTCATGCGGTACAGAATGCTCAACTTTTAATTCCTATTTTCATGCAATAATCATCAAATACCTTCGGAGTACATTCTCCGGCATTGTCCATTCGGGTGGACTTCACGTGATGATCAGGGAAATTATTTATTTATTTTAATTGTTAATTATCTACGATATTTAGCTTTTGCAAAAGCGTAGTTTCTTGTAGACAATAAATATACGTACGACCATTCCGAGGAAGCATCGATGAGCACCATAAAATGCTTAAATGATCCTTACAGGGGCTGTATAGGACCGCAAATGTCTCTCTGGATACGGTCCAGGAATGCAGGGACTTCATCCTTCGCTTTCAGAGCAAAAGGTCTAGTAATTAATTTCCCGGTGGCATATGCAGGACACACAAAATCTTCCTGATTCGAAAAATTCTTTACGTTCATATTATGTCCCTATGAATTGTTAATTATATCTCTCATTATTCTAAGACCTAAGCGGCATAATCTATCATGCCAGAGATAGAAAAGTTCAGAGTTTCTAAATACGGTTTTCAGGGTAGTGCAGGCTGCAAATGCCTTAATATTAGTGTAGTATACCCCAGTTTCATACGAAGGAAGACATTCTAATGTCATTGTTATATTTTCTTCACGCTTTGTAATGAGCAGGTATTCTGTACCATACTCTTCTTCAGTCTCTGCGTGGAAACCGTTAGCACGAATATTCTTGAGAGTTCTAGTCGATTTTGGCTAAAATTAGTCTTTGTAACATTCTAAAGTAATGTTACCAAAATAAAATAAAATAAAGTTATTATTTTATTGAATTTTCTGAAATTTGAATGAGTTCTATGGCTTTATTTGAATTTTTGAAGTTTTAAAAGTTTTTTAAAAAATTTAATTACAGTTATTGAAGTCTTATTTGATTTAAACTGAAAAATAAATATTTAATTAATTTATAGAATTTTCTGGAAATTTTAAAAACTTTTCCCTAAATATTTTAAAGCCAAAACAAATTTATTTGCAAAATTAAAAGCCAACTTTAAGTTAAAAATAATTTTATTAAGTCCATAATAAATAAAGAAATTTCTGTGAATTTTTCCATAATTGTTGGAATTATTTTGCTATTTTCTAAAGCTTAAATGAATTAACAATATTAGTTTAAATGAAAAAGATATTTAAAACTCCCAAATAGTGTTTGGGCTGAAACCCAGGAACCTTGCCCAAACCCACCTCACGCACATGGCCCACACGGCCCAACCATGTGACCGCTCGTGCGCTCTCCTCTCTCCTCGGCGACACGCGGGGCCACGTGTCGACCACCCACCTACGACCCGCACTGTCGGCCGCCGCGCGCACCCGCGTTAAAAACAACATCGACGCACATCAACCGTTGGATCGCAAAACAACGGCCAGATCTTGCTATGCCTTAGGGAGGCCCGAACGTCTCCATCAGCGTGGACCCTCCGATCAGAATCTAAAGGCCAGGATTTAGCCACGTTCTTCTTACCTCATTAAGCCTCGGCCGTTGGATTAAAATCCAACCGCCGCCGCACCTTCTTCCTCCTCGCCCCTCTTCCTTGCACGGTCAAGTCACGAAGCTGCCATTTTCGGTCGCGCTGAAGCTCGGTCAATCGGCGCGCTCAACCGCCCCGCCTCCCGCGCGACGTGCACATGATTCCCGCGCTCCACCTCCGCCTTCACCCCCCACTTTCCCCCCTCTCTCCACGATCGATTCGCCCGCGCGCCAAACCGCCGCCGCCGCCGCCACTGCCGCGCACGATCTCCACCTTCCGGCCTCCCCTCGCCCTATAAAAGGGAGCATGGTGCGCCCCTCATTCTCCTCATCCCGCTGTCACCACTCACTTCTCCCCTCCCCCTTCGAGCTCGCTGGACTTTGGAGTTTGTCCCCGCCGCTCGAAGCTCGGTATTTCTTCGTTACCGGCACCGGCAAGGCCTCATCAACGACTTTGACCACACCAACGACGTCGCGCCACCATTGCCTACACCGTGCGCTCTCCATTTCGGCCGGAGGACCACCGGAGCCCGAACTTTGCCGCCGCTTCTTCGCTCGCCGCCGGCCACCTCGTCGCACCCCTCCGTTGTAAGGTAGTGCACCAAGTTCGCCTTAGCATCCTCTCTCTCTTGGTACCCCTCACCGCCGACGGAACGCCGTCGTTCGCCGGTTCCTTGGAACCCGAGCGCCACCTCCGTCCGGCACGATGTGGCACTACCACCTCAGCTCCACCTCGACGCCACGTAGGCGCTAAAGCCTAAGTGGCAGCCCCGTGGTGCCACGTCATCCACGCACAGCCCCACGCTCCCTCCTGTGCACTGTTACGGTGCACCGAGTTCACCGTGGTCCGTTGACCGCCGTGGACTGGGTCCATTGACCCAGTGGGGCCCACCTGTCATAGACTTCGGGTTTTTCCGATTAAAAATAAATCGGCTGGAAAATCAAAATCTCGGGCGCTGACGTCATCAGTACGCAGTATTTTGATTTTCCTTTACAAAAATAATTTTCAAAATTCAGAAAAAACCTAAATCTACCATTTCATGTATTTCCAATCTTCCAAAGCTCATATCGTTTGCATCTGAACTCCAAATTGGGTGATTCAAGTTGCAAAATTTGTATAAAATTATAATCTAGCTAACTAAACCAAAATATTTCAATTTGAATTTCATTTGAGTTGTTATTTGAATTTAGCTTATTTCGCGTATAGATTTCGACGACTTCGGAGAGTCAGATTTCGACGTCGTTTGAGAGCAGCTATTTGAGCAAGGCAAGTTACATTTTTTATCATATTTGCACCCATTATTGAAAATTATTTAAATTCTGTTTCAAATTATTACTGCATGCTTATTTATATTCAATTATTTAAATTTCTGTTTTTAATTCATATATATGCCTAAATCCTTTGCATGGCCAATTTTGATATCGAATCAAACATATTGTCACTCTAGATGAAAACCTAGTTGATACAATAGTATGGACTAGGATCATTTGAAAAATATTGTGCTTAGCCATGGTTATAGACCAAACATGTTTGATTTGGGGAATTTCAGCCAAAAATCAATTGTGGTTTAAATTGTATCCATAGTATTGGTGTGTTATGGAAGTTTATAAATGACTTTGAAAAATAAAATGATGGTTTGGACATAGGAAAATTAGTTGTCTGGTGGGTGCAAGTTTATGCACGGGCTCAACTGGGTAGGTTGAGGCCCAGGGTTCTGTTGGTTGTCGCCCAGGTCGAATAAGGACCGGTCTTCGAGCCACATCTTGCTAAGCCACATCGTACTACCACATATCCTGTATGGGCAAGATCTGGCTGATTAATTTGTAAAGTTCTATCATGGTCGTTCCTGTTGGTGCGGTGGGTAGTCATGTTATGACCTTTGTTAGTCCCACCTGGCGCAAGAGGGGGCCTGAACCCTGCGGACGGGTAGTCCAAAGGGGGCGAAACCTTAGCGAGGGAGTACTATGGTGGAATGATGTATTGTAAAGGCCTTGTGATGATCACTTAGTCGCACACCTTCGGAAGTGTGTCAGACGGACATTAAAATTTGATTATCTCTTGTGGGTAAAGTTGTACAACCTCTGCAGAGTGTCAATCTATTCGAATAGCCGTGTCCACGGTCATGGACATGCTTGGCAAAGCCACTCAAAGTTAGACTTTGATTTTGATTTCAAAATATTTTTGTAAAACAGTTTTGACATGGATGGGTGTCCATGAGAAAAGTTATGGGTTGAAGCCCCGGGTTGGTGCCCGTGTTTATGTTGGTGCTAGGTTGGTGCCTATACTATCTTTATCAATTCAAAAATAAATTTTTAGATTTTATAAAACTTGAGCTTTTGAACTTAGTATTGTATTTAATGTCAAATGATGTTTTCGCACAAATAACCCTATAAGTCATCCTTCGTTACATCTATGTATGCATATCATTCTGTTATTTGACGGGTGTAACTTGCAAGTACGGTAGTTGTGCTCATACTTGCTTTATGCAAACGAATTTCAGAGAAGAAGGACTTCACTTCAGGTGTGGATCATGACGACTAGGTCGCTACCCCAGTCGATTGCCTATGGCAGATCAGCTGGACTTCACTACTTCTTTATCGTCTTCCGCTGTGTTTATTTAATGTTGTCCTGTAAGGCTATCTTGTAATCAACTCTGTTGTTTATTAATAAATTTTAGCATTTATGGTTGTGTTATCACATTAGTTTACTGTGTGAGCTAGCCACTCATCATGGGACTAGTTCAGTTATGCACAAAAGATCTGGGATGTTAATCTCGGGTCTGACAGTCTTCTTCAATGACCAAAGTTGCGCCCATTATGGCCCTTCCTAAGCCTATTATACAAGTATCGCTGCCTGCGATTGTCGTAAGACTACCAGCATTCTTGCTGATTGACTGGAAAATTTATGTTTCTCTCAGGATGGTATTCGTTGTGCCGCTACCTGCTAAGCACACTTCCTCCATAGGGCGCCACACGCGTTCTAATATAATATACTTTATTAATATGTAGCAGAAAGCAAGCAATACATAAATAAAATACTTCAGATATCACAACGTAACGTGCTATTATAAAGACGGGAAAATAAGTCTTGCAGGACTCATAATAAGAATTTAATGCTTTGCTCTCCTAGAGCTTGCAACCATTATTGAATAATTCAAAATTCTGCTTCAATTACAAACTGCAAGTTACTATAAAAGATCCAAGTGCAATGCGTGTACTAGATCGAATCGACGAAGTATTCAAGAACTTCTGCCTTAATCTGTGTAGGACCAGAAAGGCGACTCGAGGGGGGGTGAATAGGAGCTCAACCGGATTTTTCTTTTAAGATTAGATTCAACACAAATTTCACTCCAATAACTATGAGAGTTATGAAGATCAATAGATAAACACAGTGGAAGATTTATATTGAATTTCCTTCAAACCCCCAGAAGAAACAACCAGAAACACAAAACAACACGATGAAGCGATCTTGGTGAGCGATGGCGGTCGGCCGGCTCTGATAGCGATCGGGCCGTGCTGATGGCGGTCAGACCGATGAATAGTAAAATCAGCACAGAACGCGAATTTCAGCACTATTTCAAAAACAAAAATTGATCTAACTTTTGATCTACACGGCCAAACTTGACCGAATTTGGAACACACCTTCCTAAGGATATTAGGAACCTATTTCAAGCAACGATTGAGTAGATCCACGTCAAATTTTAGACCTTTTTCAGTTTTACCGAAAGAAAGTTCGAAACCGAGCAAAAACGAAAACTTGATCTAAACACTTGCTCGTGGGCGATTGATGGTCTAGGTGATTCTAGATGTATTCTCACACATCACAGCAAAGTAGAAGAGGAGAAGAGATCAACCAAAAACCAAAGGATCAAAGATGGGCTCAAAATCACAAAACAAGAAGGAAGAACACAAAGAAACACATCTTTGGGAAATCATCCATGGATTGATTCGTGATTGTTGCTGGTTACAGCCACTCCCTCAAGGAGGACAAGAGCTCAATCCATGAGCACACAATCAGGAGAAATAAACCTGGAGCGAGTGACTCGCTCATTGAGATCCCCAATCATCTGCTCAGGTGGATGTCGTTGCTGAATATGAAGAGGAGCTCCTGGTGCAGAAGTGGCCTCTACCTCATATGCTGTGGAGGTAGGAGCAGAGCCACTCAGGTCGTCGGTGAAGATAGGAGGAGGATGCTCAGCTGAAGCTGGAGTAGAGGAAGCAGGCTCTCCAACCATCTCAGAAGAGACTTGAGGATGGATTGGGTCCTCATCCTCAGAGTCATCGTCGACGAAGATGCTTTCTCGAATATAAGAAAGAGTGGATGAGCAGGATATCGCAAGTCTCAACAATTTTGTTAATATCCAAATTAAACACACGATAGCCACGAGAATGAGTAGGATATCCAAGAAATATGCCATCAGAACATCTTGACTCAAATTTATCCAAATTGCCATGTTTAAGAATGATGCATTTACAGCCAAAAATCTTGAAATGAGAGACTTTAGACCTACGACCAAATCTAAGCTCATAAGAAGTCTTGTCAATCACAAATATCAAGAAAACCCTATTAGAGACATAACAAGCAGTAGAGATCGCCTCAGCCCAAAACCTCATAGGTGTGGAATGCTCATCTAGCATGGTTCTAGCCATCTCTACAAGGGTCCTGTTCTTCCTCTCTACAACGCCATTCTGCTGGGGAACTCTAGGAGAAGAGAACTGATGCTCAATTCCCCTATCAGTGCAGAAAGTGGCAAAAGAAGAGTTATTGAATTCTATTCCATTGTCACTCCTAATGACTCTCAAAGCTCCAAGAAGATCAACAGCTAGTCTAAGGACCAATTCTCTAAAAAATCCAAAAGCCTCGTCCTTAGAAACCAGAAAATAAACCCATGAATACCTGGAGAAATCATCCACAATCATAAGCACATACCATTTCCCACCAGCAGACTGAACTCTAGAAGGGCCAACAGTGTCTAAGTGCAAGAGCTGACCTGGACCGTCAGTCATCACTAAAGTAAGAGGTGGATGAGAAGCAGAAACCATCTTACCATGTCTACATGGTGCACAAACTAGGTCTGTAACAGCCTTCAGCCTAGGCAAACCTCTAATCAAATCCTTGCAACTGACTCTAGTCAAATGGTCAAATGGGAGTCAGAAGCCACAAGACATCTAGGGCTGGAAGCAGAAGAGACACTGAAATCAGCACAAAAAATCCTCTCAAACCTAGTGATCCCAAAAACATGCTCACCAGAAGAGTCCAGAACTCTACACTCACCACTCTTAAACCTTACCTCCAGACCCTCATCAAGCAGCTGAGAAACAGATAGCAGATTATACCTCAGCTTACTTACCAAAGCGACGTCCTTAAGCATGAACTTGTTGTTGACGCGCACTGTGCCCTTGGTTGTCACGGTCCCGGTAGAAGCATCCCCAAATGTGATCAACTTATTGCCGGATGCACGTGTGAGGGAGGAGAACCATCTAGAATCTCTAGTCATGTGTCGAGAACATCCAGAGTCAACAAGCCATATGTCCTCCTTCCTCGCACGACGGACCTACATGGCATAAGCAAGAAACATCTGTGCCTCAGTACTGAGGTTAGTGATAAAAGACTTGGGAATCCATTACTGAGCCACACGATGCTTGGGAACACCAACAGAAGCAGCAATAAAATGGTTAGGAGAAAAATCATCAGAATGCACATGAGAAACACCTAGACCTCTCGAATCGACCTACCAAAGGTCGGTACTCCCCTGTCTAGATGCTACTCGTGGTCTCTCCCATGATATCCTAAACGAGCAGCTGCCTAGAACCTCCAAAGCAGTCAAAGAAGTCATCTACAAACCTAGGCCTATGTCTAGTAGGAAAGACAGGATGCCTGGCTCTAGAGACTACAGTAGGTGAAGGAACTCCCCTAATGGACCTCAAAGCACTCATCCTTCCTTTCCTCTCAATCTTAGCTCTACGGAAGAAGAACTCAACAATGTGGCCATCCTTCTTGCAGAAGGTGCAATGGTACTTAACCTTTTGAGGGGTCTGACCTGTTGAAGTAGAAGCACCTGTCTTGCTAGAAGAAGTTTGGGCAAAACCTGCAGATCTAAAAACAATTTTAGATGGTTCAGGGGGTTCTAGCTCAAACAAGCCACTCTCAATAGCTCTCGTAATCTTAGGTGGATGGTTCTTGGAATGCTCTATTGAATTAAAACCTAAGCCACTATTCTTCACACTCACCTTAGATTTATCAAGAATCATGTTGAGGTTCTTCTTCCCACCAGTAAATCTCTCAAGAGTATCTTTAAGGTAATCATTTTCTTTTGCTAGGTCCTTACATGTAGCACAATTACTAGACTTGATTGCCTCATCATATTCATCCTTGAGAATAGCTATCTCAACTTTCAAAGCCTCACAAGACACACAATAGGAATTCTTAATCCTATTCAACTGCTCCTTAAATTTATCTCTAAATGTCTCTTGTATCTTATCTACATTTATTCCAACTTCAGTACACAAGATACAACAAGAAGAGTCAATAGCTTTCTTGGATGCAGTCATGAACATGGATTTTTCAATTTTAGCTTTCTCCTCTAAAGTCTTGTTTAGAGCATCATTCTCTATTGTGAGTTTAAGGTAATTTTCACATGATGCAGATCTAGAATAAAGAACCATTTCAGTCATCTCTTTCATTTTGACCTTATTATCCTCACAATAAGAGCAAGTATGACTAGGATCAAATTTCTGCAATTCTTTTGTAGCGCTATTCAATTTTAATTCAAGCAAAGCACAATTTGAGCATGGTAAAGGAATAGCATCTACAGTAGTCACATCTAGAGCAATAGCATTCATACAAGCAGGACTTGACTTGAGAGATTCTAATTCATCAAGAGCATCTTTTAATTGATTTGTAACAGAGGAATGAGTAGATTTCAAGTTTGTCAATTCATCAAGCAAGCTAGAGCAAGAATCACAATCATCAACATGATTAATAGATTTGAGCCTAACAACTTCTAGGTTCAAGTTATCAATCATGGTGTCCTGTTTCTTAATCTCTTTAGTTTGCTTCTTCATTTTCCGTTCCGCAACAACCAAAGCTCGTTTCATCTCACTCAAAGAAGGGTGTACCTCGTCGGGATCGCTGAAAAGGTCGTCGTCGTTGGAGGAGTCGACGTCGTGGCTGTCCCTAGCCATGAAGCACATGCCGGTGAAATCCTGGGTCTTCTTCTTGCCATGGGAGTCATCCTCGTCATCCTCCGTCCCCGAGTCCACATCGCTCATATCAACACTCTCAAGAGCGGCAAGGACCCGGCTGACGAACTTGCGATAGTTGGGCTTCTTTGCTTTTGCATCCTTAGCTTGAGGGCCCTCCGAGAGTCCTTTTCCTCCTTGCCCTTTAGCTTGGGGCATTTGGAACGAATGTGGTTTGGCTCGCCACACTCAAAGCAGGTGATAGGGCCTCCTCTTTTCCTATTCCTCATTTTGTTATATGCTCTCGAGAATCTGGTGGATAGGAGGGCTAAATCATCCTCAGGTATCCTCTCAAGTTGCTCATCGCTCATAGAGTGCCAAGCAGACAAAGAAAAGCCAGAGTCTAAGGAATCAGAATAACTACCCTTAGATGGGTCGACCACTAAAGCCATCGACTCTGTCTTGGGGAGACGCGAGATAAAGTCAATCTCATGCGTCTTCAACCTCGAGTAGAGCTTATTCATGGTAAGCTCACTCATGACAGTGTTGTCATTGATGGAAGTGATCTTCATCCCCCAGACTCTCACATCAAGAGCACCCAAGAGCTGGCGTGCATTCTCAGACTCAGTGAAAACAAGATCCACATCGCGAAGATCAGAAATAATCTTGGAGAACCTCCCCCACAGCTCATCTAAAGATTCACCAGGCCTTTGCTCGATCTTTGAGTATTCTTTCTCGAGTTGGTTCTGTCTCACTTGCTTGATCGTAGTAGAACCCTCTTGGTAATCACAAAGAGTCCTCCAGATCTCATGAGCAGACCTTAAATGAGCAACACGCTCAAACTCAGATCGACTAAGCCCTTGAATCAGAAAGTTTCGAGCCTTGCTATTAGCCTCAACATTTGGAGTGATCACATCGTCATCGGCTGGCACAACATATGGATTTTTGACCTTAAGCCAAATAGTGTGCCCTTGAGCCTCGATGTAGGCTTGCATACGAGCCTTTCAGTAAGCAAAATCAGATCCATCAAAGATATGTGGTTTGGTCGAATACTTGTCAGTCGCCATGGCTCCAAAGACCGGTTAAGATCTACAAGAAGAGCTAACTGTGCTCTGATACCAATTGTAGGACCGGAAAGGCGACTAGAGAGGGGTGAATAGGAGCTCAACCGGATTTTTCTTTTAAGATTAGATTCAACACAAATTTCACTTCAATAGCTATGAGAGCTATGAAGATCAATAAATAAACACAGTGGAAGACTTATGTCGAATTCCCTTCAAACCCCTAGAAGAAACAACCAAAAACACAAAAAGCGGCTGATGAACGATCGGTGAGCGATGGCGGTCGGGCCAACTCTGATGGCGGTCGGACCGTAACGGTGGCGGTTAGACCAGATCTGAGCGATCGATTGATGAATAGTAAAATCAGCACAGAACGCGAATTTCAGCACTATTTCAAAAACAAAAATTGATCTAACTTTTGATCTACACGGCCAAACATGACCAAATTTGGAACACACCTTCCTAAGGATATTAGAAACCTATTCCAAGCAACGATTGAGTAGATCCACGTCAAAGTTTAGACCTTTTTCAGTTTTACCGAAAGAAGGTTCAAAACCGAGCAAAAACGAAAACTTGATCTAAACACTTGCTCGTGGGCGATTGATGGTTTAGGTGATTCTAGATGTATTCCCACACATCACAGCAAAGTATAAGAGGAGAAGAGATCAACCAAAAACCAAAGGATCAAAGATAGGCTTAAAATCACAAAACAAGAAGGAAGAACACAAAGAGATACATCTTTGGGAAATCATCCATGGATTGATTCGTGATTGTTCTTTGGTTCTGACCACTCCTCAAGGAGGACAAGAGCTCAATCCATGAGCACACAATCAACTCATCTCTCTAGAACCCTAAGCCTCTCTCTTTCTCTCTAAGTCCCTAAAACCAAACTAGGATTTACAAATGAAGTGCTTGAAGTAGCTTGTCCAGCACACCCCCTATTTATAGAGAGGCCTAGCTTCTAGAAGAGTTAACCCTAATGAGCTCCCGTTAAGGCCCAATACAAACGGAACACTTACGCACGCATATTAAAGCGTCGTCTTCATCTCCACTTGACCTAAACCACTTATCCAAGCGCCGCGGTTTAGCCAACAAGTCACAAAGCCGGTATTTAGTGAAATTACCAAAATACCCCTTCTCGATCCTTCTCCACAGACCGAGTCCAATCCTTCCGAAGCAATCGCCTGCTCCGCCACGTGTAGGTTGATCAACGGCTCTCATCATGTCGGCAAGTTTCTCCCGTCCGGATCCCACCAGAACCACCAAGGCACTTGCACCGACCCCCGCGCCGCTTGATCAACCCGTCGCACCGAACTGCCCGTTTGGTCATCCTCGTCCATTCTGCACCACGCTTTAGCCACTTGACCTCACCCGGCATCCATGATCGATCTAGACCTCATCTCTCCAAGCTTAGTCCCGATCCTCTCACCGTTGACCGTCATTGACCTTCAAGACACCTGCATAGCAATAGACAGAGAAATCGTCTCCGGGAACAAGTTCTTCACAACTTGACCCACGTCAGTGAAAACATGCAATATGCAACACATATGCAAAGATAAACAAGGATATGACCTATCCCAAAATCACTTAGCCAATAAAATCATCATTCAGCACAAAACCGGTCAGACCGCCATTCAATGGCGGTCGACCGCTCTATCGATCGCCGCTCCCAACGCCGATCAGACCGCTTGCCGATCGCCGCTCCTTGAGCACCGGTCGACCACCAACTTGAACGATCAAATAGATCTTTGCCGAAAACACGAGAAACAACAAACCAAAAGAGCCATTGCCAATTGTAACATCACCTTAAGATAGTAAGCATATCCGCATGATATCCACAATCTGCTTTATGGTGATCTTCTCCTCTTGGGCAACTACGGCTGCGGCTGTTGCGATGTCCAAATAAGGGATGATGGGGCTGCTACTGGGCTGTCCACATCCATAAGTGCAACTAATTGCTGTGGATCCTCTATGCCTGTAATGGCGAGGTGTGCCTCATGCTGTCCTTTGCCCTTCTTCTTAGACTGAAAAACATCAATAACGTGCGACGCACGACCTTACCCTTCTTGCTCCTCTCATTCGTGAGAGGCTTCATCACCATGTAGCTGCTAGCAGTGGCTTCATGGCCAATATTACTACTAGGTGGCTGCGAGATGTAGTTCTTTCTTAGAACATCATCTTGAGTTTCCGCAACTTGCATGATGTCAATTAATTCGGCATACTGCATGTAGCCATCTTGACGATAGTTGTGTGCGGATTGCACCGCGATCGGGTTAAAGGTAGAGAGTCTTCTTAATTTTCTACTCATTCGTGATTACATTATCACAGAGTTGAAGACTTGTACAAATTACGGTCATCTGGTCAGTTCTTGACTCTTTGGTTTGTGATGCCGATCTGCCGAACCGGGAGCGAAGGATCCGAATTCTCGTGTTCATACGGTCCAGATTTCAGTGTACAGTCTCACAAAATGGATATCACATTCATATCACGAAATCGTAAATGACATTAAGTAAATAATTGTTTAATACAAAATGAGTCTGAACAACAATGTCAAATATCAAATGATAAACACAGCTGAAACATAATAATAGAGGTGAGCCACACGATGCACCACAGGCAATAAATGCAGGTCAAAGGCCTACTCGTTCGGATCCTCACCGTCGGGGAAGAAGTCTTCTCCTGAATAAGATTTATTCAGCAAGGATGAGCACAACTTCCGTGCTCGCAAGTTACACCCAATATTGAATTAAAATGCATGCATAAGGTAACAAGTGAGTATGGCAGGGGTTGTTTTGCATAAACAACATTTTCAGTTTAAATAATTATAGTAATTTCTAAGGCAGTTTTATACTATGTCTAAAATCATATTTTAAAATGACAATATTGCAATGTAGATAACCTCTAATGATTTAGTGAAGGATCCCCTCCTAACACTTGGCTTCCCGCCCAACTTTTCATAAGGATTAACCATCCTCAGCATTTAATAAAGTATTTAAAAACCAAAAACAATTCTAACTTTAAGTGGCCCTGCTAGCATGTCCATGACCATGCGACGCGCTATTCGAATAGTTTCTACTCTGCGAGTTGGTACAACTTTACCCACACGAGGTGACATGCTCATTATGTCGGCCAATTCACGCTACAGTAGGCGTGTGGTGAGCAATTACCATGAGGCCTTTACAATGTTACGTCTAGTGTACTCATGCGCTAAGGTTTCGCCCTTTGGACTAACAGTCCTCGGAAGCCCCTCTTGCGCCAAGTGGGAATAAAGCGTCTAACCGACACCCACATAATCACATGAAATAAATACACTAGAACATCACAAATTAATTAGCCAAATCCTACCTATACAGGACATGTGGTAGTACGATAAGGCATAGCAATAAGCAGCTCAAAGACCGATCCTCAATTGACTTGGGCGTCATTCCTACAAACCATGGGCCTTAATCTTAACCAGATCAATCCCGTGCATAAACCTGCACCCACCATTCCGACCATTTCGCCCAAGTCCAAACTCATTTTTGATTTTATTTTGAATAAAACTCTACTTATAAAACCATGTGGTAAGACAATACCACAATATCAAGTTTGAATCAAGTTTGTAGGAAATTTGGTGAAACCCTCCCAAATTCTTTAAGTATAAACCAGCCTAACTAAGCATGTGTCTAGTATTGATAATATTTTGTCTATGGTGTCAAGGCAGTCACGTACAATATTCAAATTGGCCATACAATAAATCATGGGAGTAGCTATATATAAAACAGGATATTAAATTATTTATACAAACATATGCATGCAATAAAGAATTTAAAAACTGAAAATAACTTAAAATACTAGGGGCAATATGGTCAATGGTGTAACTTGCCTTCGTTGATGTCTTGGAATTCTAGGTCTTCAGATTGGTCGAACTCTCCGGAGTCGTCGAAGTCTAAACGCGAAAATACAACAAATTCAAATTCAAATAAATTCAAAAACATAGATCAAAATAACTCCAAATTGAAATATTTTGGTTTAGTTAGCTAGATTATAATCGTATATAAATTTTGCAATTTGAATCACCACGTGGGCCCGATGAGGGTGCGGCTCCGGTGACAAGCTCGCCGGCGTTACGCGCCACGGCGAGGGATGTGAATGATACCAAAAGCGAGAGGGAAGTGCGGGGATCCTGATGCGCTACCTCGGGGCGGCGGGGCGGGGCGTTTTGGTCGTCGGCGATGAGGTTTGGCGGCGGCGTTTGCTCGGCTCCGGTGAAGTAGGCGCTCCGAGGGTCCTCTGGCGAAGTGTAGGTGCGCACTGGAACGACGATGATGTGGCGATGCTGTAGGTCACGACGGAGGGGGCTTGACGTCGACGGCGGCGACGCAAACGGCAGCAGAAGCTCGAAGCTTGGCGGCGACGAAAACCGGGATTCCGACGAGCTCGCGATGAGATAGGGAGAGTGGGTGGAGGCGTCGGAACTGGTGGAGAAATGCGCACCCGGGGCTGCCTTTTATAGGTGTCGGGGAGCTCTGGAACGGCGGGGCGACGTGGGGGCGTGCGGCGGCGGTTGCGGGCGATTGTGGCGTACGGGCAGAGAAAAAGGTGGAAACGGCGTGGAGGAGGTGGCGGAAACCGATGCGGTCTCGTGCGCACGACGTGGGGAGTGCGGGGAGGTTAGATGTGGCCGTTAGCGAAGCTCGGGCGTGCGCAAAAATGGCGGTCGTGGGGCCCGTCCGCGCGGAGAAGAAGGCGAGGAGGAAGAAAGAGTATGGGCCGTTGGATTTTGATCCAACGGTCACGATCTTTAGGGCGACGTGGAAGAAGATGGGCGATTCTGGCCGTTAGTATAAGATCGCACGGCTCACATTGATTATGATATTCGGACTATGCGGAGGTTACAAAAGATCTTGTCTGTTGGTTCAAGATCGAGCGGTGGAGATAGGATAGGGGTGCGTGTGTGCGGCGCGTGCGTTGGATTTTGATCCAACGGTGGATGGAGAGGGGGTGCGAGGGTGTGGGCCGGTTGGGCCGCGTAGGGAAGGAGGTTTGGGCCGGAGCCTTTGGGTTTCGGCCCAAAGCTATTTTTCATTTTTCTTTTGCTTTTTTATTTGTTTTAATCCTGATAATTCATTTAGGCTTTAGAAAATAGTAAAATAATTCCAAAAATTATGGTAAAATTCACAGAAATTCCCATACTTATTTTAGACTTAATAAAATTATTTTCAACTTAACGTTGGCTTTTAATTTTGCAAATAAATTTATTTTGACTTTAAAATATTTATAAAAAGCTTTTAAAATTTTAGAAAATTCTACAAAGATACATAAATTTTAATTTTTAATGAAATTTGAAAATTGGGCTGTTACACAGTCATATTCATGTAAAAATTCCTAGGACTACTGCTAGTAATCTGCATAAAATAGTTGCAAAATTCTCATAATGCTCATCGAACTCTCGGTTCGTGATCCCGTATTTTTCTATGCATTTTTCATAATTTACTGCTATATTTCAGTGATTAAAAGCAATATAAACAATCACAGATAATCAAAACAATAAATACAGTAAATAAATTGCATAAAAATAACAATAACAAAGTTAAACATGCTTCAAAAGTTCAAAATATGCAAAAATTTGGATTCTCGATGCCCTTTTCTGCTGGAAAATGACTTTTCGGTGAATTCTGCAATTTTAGGGGTTAACACGCAAAATTTCGGTACAGGGAAAAGTTTGCACGCAATTTTCCGTTTTCTGAGGGGTTATTCTGCAAGAATTTCTTTATCCCAGAAAAATCCTTGTAATTTTTAGAATTTCTAAGGATTTATTTGCAAATTTTTAGTTCTTGAGAAAACGTTACGTAATTTCAGATAACTGAGGGGCCCTTTTACAAAACTTCCTTTTCTTTTCTTTTTTCTCTCTCTCCTGTACGCACCCTTTTTCTTTCTTGGAGTCGTTTCATTCACAGTCCATTTAACCTTTTCTTTGGCCCATAATCGCTAGGGTCAAAACTCACTGCTGATTGGGCCTTTCCCGAGGCCATAGCTGCCAGCCGGCCTTTTTGGACCTACCACAGCCGGAGCAAAAAGGGTCCTCGTAGGGTTTCCCTGTCTCCTGTTCAAGGAAGCGGCAGTGACTTCACGTGGGTGGCGACCGGGCGCAGCAAGCGGTGTTGCAACGCCGCGGGTGGCGCAGGAGCTGCGGCTGCAGGCGGGGGTAGTGGGCGAGGCGACGGGTGAGGCTGCGGTGCGGCGGTTGGCGGGCCGCGGGCGGGCGGCTCGCGGCGGCTTCAACGCGGCGTGGCCTCCGCGAGCGCGGCGGCGCGTAGCGGAGGTGGCGGCCGGGCGGCTTCATGCCATTCCCGAGCGGCGGCGGCTTCATGCCGTAGGGGGGCAGAGCTGCGGGCTCCTTGCACCACGTGTGGGATGGAGGTGCGGCCGATCTTTGCGAGCGGCGGCGCGCGAACGGTGGCGGCGGCGCTTTGCGGAGGCGGCGCATGGGCGGCCGTGCATGGTTACAAGTGGGCAGCCGACGGCTTCAAGCCGGCGGGGAAAGCGGCTTCGGGCTGGCTACAACTGCGGACGCAGGCGCGGCCGCGTTTTTGGCGTGTGGGCGGCACCGTTCATGTCGATCCCAGCGCGATGGCATTGTGCCGTCGGGAGGCGCGACGGACGGCCGTCTTGCGCGCGGCGGCTTTGGTGCGCGGCATGGCCCAACGATGCGTCGCGGTGGCGGCTGCGGCGGGCGGTGGTGCGTGGCGGCGGCTCGGGTCGGTACACCGTATGCGTGACGGTGTTTTTCTCTTTTTACTATTCATGTAAAAAAACTATTCATGCACGATCACTATTTATGCGTGAATTGCTGCTCGCGCGTAGGCACTGTTCATGTAATGCGATTATCGTTCCTGTAATTATCGATCAGCTTGGCTGGCAACTTAAAGTCGGCTCACGGTAGATTAGAACGTATTTTTAACTTTCAATCTATGGTACAATCGACATCCACTCTTTCATACAATCTTCCGATCGACATTGTGCCGACGACTTCAAGTCTGCTCGCGGTAGATTAGAGCGAATTTGCACTGTAGAAAACCAATCTAGAAAGCAAATTTGCAGAATTTAATGCGATATAGAAAGTACGATTCAATCTATGAGTGTCGTTCATCGACGGTTATCTTTTTGATGCGAGGAGAGTCGATCGTGCTGATAACGTGTTGAGGAACCATCACTGGCGAGTCCAGTTCGAGCGATTACCTCGTAGACAATACTCAGAATCGTAAGAACAATGCAAAGGAACAGAATAAGAGATGAACACAGAGATGTAGGGGGACTTCTTGCTTCTCTTTATTTCTTCATCAAGCGATCGATCATTTACAGTGAATAGCACCCTCTATTTATAGACTAGAGACCCTGCTAGGGTTTGGGATGGGGAGCCCATACATGGGCTGGTTTACGGGCCGAGCCCATAGTTTCTTAGCAGGAATGACGAGATTTGGAGAGGCGGATGCCGACGTCGTTGCGCTCGGCAGGGGCAAGGACCCGAAAACGGCGCTGCGCCTCGTCCCACCCGCGCGCGGCCTAGGACCCTTCTCGTGCGGCCGCGCTCCACTGAGCCCCTAACTTTCCGACGCTGCCCAGCGTTGACGCGGCTCGTACCCCTAGATCCCCACGCAGGCGCAACGCGAAGGGAAACGGATCATGTGCCGTAGCAACTCGGCAGTATATACAGTGCCACACCATTAGATCTCTTCCCTATCAATGGCGAACAACGCAAATCGATGCAGTATTAAACAGTAAAATAGCTACAGTGATTTCTGTGAACAGTAAAAATCGGTGTTGTGTCTGCGAAGTGCATCAACCTTGTATTACTGTTGCTACAGACACGAAGTCCATACATCCCGTGCGTATACACTAGATACGGACGTTTGCAAAAGAACCCAAAGCCATTACTTTCGCTCGACATAGCCTCCATTGGAGTTACCACCATCTCCTACATCATCATCACCATCGTCGAGCTCATCACTGCCATCGAACTCATCACTACCATCCAACACTTACCACCACAAACACATCACCTTTCAATACCAATACCAACACCAACTCCAACGAGCATCTTCGCTACTAATACCAATGTCAACACCACATTTGAGACCGCCACCAATTCCACCATTAGCACAATCACCAAAGCCACCGTCTGAATAGTCTTCTCCCCCTGTCTTCTATGCCTTCCGTCGTAACCTCCAATAATATCACCACCTAAGCTTCCCCCACCACTATCACTAACTTCCACCAAAGCAATCAGCAACAACCATCATCTCCATCCTTTCCCCAACACAGCACATGCAGCCTCACAACCTCTCTATCTACACATCCCAATCACCAAACTATGCCGCGCGTCTTTCCCATGATCACAGCAACACCTTAGTCATCAACAAACAGCAACATGTAGACCAACAGTTGAACAACACACCCGTATGTACCTCTATTTTTCCTCCTCTCCTCCTTAGCAAACAATAGCATGCAGACCAGTAGTTGCACAGCACACCCGCATGTACCTCTATTTTTCCTCCTCTCCTCCTTCTCTTCCAGATCCCAACAATTTTCTTTTTCTTCTTATTTTCTTTTCTTTCCCTTTTTCGCCCCCCACTTCTTTCCTTTTTCTTCCTTTTCTTTTCCCCTTTTCTTCCTTCTTCCCCCCACACGTGTTCTTTCTTCCCTAAGACCCCTGAGCCCGAGTGCTTCCTTCTCCCCTCCTCCACTGCCGACCCCCACGGCTGGATCTGCTTTCCCCCTTCTTCCTCACACATCTTCCTTTTTCCTCCCGCATGCTTTCCTCTCCTTCTCTCTTCCTCTCTTCCTCTGCCTTCTCTCCAGCCGAGCCGGCCCAAATCTAGTCGTGGGTCGCTGGATCCGGATGCCCCTGTACCACCTCAAGCCTCCCTCAGCTGCCGCCGCTTCTCCATGTCACACGACGCATGCTCCTGCCTCGGTGCCCGTCACTTGGACCGTCGCCTACTCCACTGCTCCTCCTGCTCCACTTCAAGCTGCCACAACCGACCTCCGTCGTCGCTCTCCCTCGCCGCTGAGCCTTGGCTCTGCCACTGCCGCCGCTCTCTGCATCCACCACTATCGCCACGCACGCCTCCCTCAACCGAGCGTCGCTGCTGCCACCGTTCGAGCCGTCGGTCGCCACCATCTTTGCTGCCTCTCACGTCACTGCCTCCGGGCCTCCTCACACCGACGCCCCGGTTTGCCCACACGCAACCCGACCGACCGCAGTCGGCTCCCGTGCAACGCGGTCGTGGAGGACCACATGCAAAGAGGCAACGGAGGCCAGCGGATCGACTGGTACCACTGCTCATGCCATTGCTTGGGAGTTTGTTTTAAACCATACAAGGATTTAATCAATCAACATACTTTCTTCTCTTGCCCTTCAACCATAAAATCATCGGGCTGTTGCATATAAATCTCCTTATCCAACTCTCTATTTAGGAAAGCGGTCTTTACATACATTTGATGTACTTGAAGTTTGTATGCTATAGCTAGTGCTAAAAGCACCCGAATTATAGTAAACGAGCCACAGGAGAGTATGTGTCAAAGTAGTCTTCACCCTCTTTTTGCGTGAAACCCTCAGCCACTAAACAGGCCTTGTATTTTTGTATAGTACCATCAGGTCTACTCTTTTTTAAAGATCCATTTGCAGCCTACTAGCTTGTATCCAGATGAGAGGTCCGTAACCTCCCACGTTCTGTTAGCTATGATGGAACCCATCTCGCTACGGACTACCTCCTTCCAGTAATCCACATCCAGGGATGCGTGTATTTTTGAAAGGGTTCGTGGTTCATCATCCATGACATATGTGACATGGTCATCGCTGAGGGACTTTTCAGTCCTCTGTCTCTTACTCCTCCTCAACTCCAACTCTAGAGCGGTGTTATCCACACTAGGAAGAATAGAGTGTTCATCTAAACTATTAGGGTCAATGACTTCATTTGATCTCATAGGGAACACATGTTCAAAGAATATCGCATCATGAGACTCCATCATTATATTTGTAGCAATGTCACTCACCTCGAATTTGATCACTAGAAATCTATAAGTCGTATTGTTTTTAGCATTCCCTAAAAAGACACAATCAACAGTCTTAGGATTAAGTTTTATTTTCTTCGGTAACAGCACATGCACTTTTGCAAGGCATCCCCAAGTTCAAAGAAATGATAAGTTAGGTTTTCTCCCTTTCCATCCATCATAAGGTATTTCCTCCTGACTGCGAGGCGGAACCCTATTGACGACATAATTAGTTGTAAGAACTGCTTCACCCCACCAATAGTCTGACATACCAGAACTTTGTAGCATGGTATTAACCAAGTCACAAAGAGTTCGGTTCTTCATTTCAACTATTCTATTTGATTGGGGTGAGTATGGTGGAGTAATTTCATGAATTATTCCACTTTCTTCACAGAATTGGGAGAATTCATTTGAGACGTATTCACCACCTTAGTCCGACCTTAACCATTTGATTTTCTTTTCTAGTTAATTTTTCACTTCGGTTTTAATGATTTTAAAGTGTTCTACTACTTCATCTTTCGACTTAAGTAAGTAAATGTAGCAATATTTAGTCACATCATCTATGAGAGTTAGAAAATAATGTTTGCCACCTTAGTTAATATTCCATTTATCTCACACAGATCAGAATGGATTAGCCCAAGTGGAGAGGTGCTTTTCCCTTCAACGCTATGAAAAGGTTTTCGGGGTTGCTTTGCTTGCACACACACTTTACACTTAGAACCCTTTTCATAATTATAACTTAGAATTGAACTTATTTTGCTTACCCGCACAATGGCTTCAAAGTTAACATGACATAAACAAGAACATCAAACATCATGAATTTTATTGCAATGGGAAACATTAAAAATGCTTACATTATTGAAATCAAGAATGGATAAACGGAACATGCCTCCGCTATCTAGTCTTTGCCCACAAAATTACCAAATTTGGTTAACATGACCTTATTGGACTCAAACATAAGCTTTATTCCTTGCCTACACAACATAGACCTACTCATCATATTGCGAGTTATTGTAGGCACGTACAACACGTCATTCAGGATGAGTGTTTTGCCTGAAGTGAGCTTGAAACAAACATGTCCAATCCCATGTGTTGTAGCAGCGGCTCCATTCCCTATCAAGACGGATCCACCACCTTCACCCTGAAATGAAGATAAACAAGATTGATCATCACATATATGTCTAGTAGCACATGTATCAATCCACCAATCAATAGATAGACTTGCCATAAAGGCCTGAGGTACATATCCTTCTAAACTCGAACTAGCCAATGCGACATTCACTTCAGCCTTGCCGTAAAGCTCCGATTCAGAGCCACCAGAGGCTAAGGGTATAAACTACAAGCATCGAGGCATCACGAGTGTTGTAAAATTAGTTGTTTTAGCAAATATTCAGATATAATTCTAGCAGCAATAATCATAATTAAAGCATATTTTCAGCAGCATATAAATGACAAAAATGACATATAAACATGTAATTTCTTCATGTCAAATAAACATGATAATATGCTCAAAAGATATGGGTTGATAACAAGAAAAATCAACATAATGCTCAAATTTATATGTTTTGTTATTACTCTCAGATGTCGGGCTGCTCAAGATATAATCTTAACCTCCTTGCCTCAAATGTCGGGCTGCTCAAGATATTATCTTGACCTCTTTGCCACTTTAGTTCAATCACAAATTAAATATGACAATTTCTCTTAAATAAATTAGGCCTTGAGCTATAATATAATCTTACTAATCTAACAAGTCACATAAAGCAAATTATCAATTCAAAGTTCAATAGACAACAGGCAAATGATCCAAACTACTCAAGGTAATGAGATACCACTTGACAATAATGTAGAACAATGAATAAAGAAATGACTCACAGTAAATAGATAAGCATCAGTATATATGACACAAAAAATAGCAAGCAATCTACAAGCTCAAGACCAAATTTATATCTAAATTGACGTATTCAATGTCAAAGTGACCTCTAATTCTCATTGAGCATTAATTCGAGCCTACAACATTACTAAGCAATATCTCTCAGTGCTAGTTTCTATCAAACTAGTCACAATCTGAGACTTCTACTAGCACAACACATATGCAAAGTAATGTCAAAAGGAAAACAACGATACAATGTGGATGGCACTCAAAGCCACTGAGCAGCAAACCGGGCAAGGCACGCCGAATGGCGCTATCTCATAAAACCAATCGTCTGTTGTGCCTCGTTTGAACAGACGAGGTTATCAGAGATACAATGCCAATTCTTAATTCGAGACAAACTAAAATTGCGAAGTCGAGGTATAGAGAAATACCGCACAAGAGCCAACCATAGTACACCGTCCGAATGCACCCACAGAGCACCAATCACCAAGAAAACAGAAGGTATTCTTTCCTACACCAAGATCAAGCCAAGGCTGGCCGGATCCCACCTCCAATCGGCGCAAATCGAAGCCCTCTCCGCACCTCAACAGAGAAGAAAATGCAAGAGGGAAAAACCGAGATGTTCAAGGAGGAGGGGAACCACCTCTTTGTCGATGGAGCTGAGTATAACCATGGCCGCGTAGTGGCTCTCAAAGCCTCAACAACCGAAATCAAATCGGGGAAGACGAACCAAAAGAGGAGGGGGGGAAGCTCACTGACTAAAAGAGGAGGGGAAAAGCTCACTGTTTTTTGGGTCAGAGAAAAGAAAAGAAGAGGGAGCCAGCCTTTGAAGAGGGGGAGGAGAAGGAGCTGCGCTGCCATCACCGCCGGCCAGTGCCTATCTCACTTGAGCCGCCCAAGACGCCCGTGTCGTCTGCGCAGCCGCCAGCCGAAGGCCATGCGAAGCGCCCGAGTGCCCCTCCATCCACCAGATGGAGATAAGGTCAAGAGACCTTATCCCTCCCCTCAGTCAATGACAAGTGGGGCCCCTCTCTTTTCTTTTCCTTTTTCTTTTCTATTTCTTATTTTCTCAATTGAGAAATTACCAAATAGCCCTCAATTAACAACAGTTTATCGTCGCAACGCAGCACCAAATCCACACGATATAGGTGAGGGAACATCATCCCATCACGACGAGGCATGGGACTACCCTCACCATGCCGACCATCTGCTGTAGCTGCTCGGCGCGCAGCTGCGAGTCCCACCACCTCTACTAGCCCCAACCCCCGCCGCTAGCGCCACGGCCTCCCCTGCCTCCTTCGCCGCGTCTGTCGCATAGGACATGGCGGGAGCAGCTAGGGTTTTGAGTTGCTTTAGGGTTTTGGAGGAGGTGTCATGAAGGAGGAACTCTTTGTGGAAGAGGAGGTTGTCGTGGTGTCGAGCGTGAGGAGCATCGGGTGCCAAGGAGGAAGAGAAGAAAATATAAGTGAAAATTGATAATTTACCCCAACTTTAGGTGTGGTTTGAATAATCCGTCTGTCGTTGTACTAAACTATTTGTCACATAGTTAAAGAGCTAATAGCATATATGCCACTTTGGACATTTTTATCCTTGTCCTTTTCCCTCTTCTTCCACATTTTCTCTTCCTCATCTTCTTTGCCTTGTCCATGGTAGACCGGTGATGCTCCACCCTAGTCGTCGTCCACGCTATATATTTCAACAAGATGAACTTTTCCGTCGAACCACATGTAACGCGATCTCAATATCGCCATTTGAAATGGAGAAATTGTCCTATCGTTATTCCAAATGGCCTCGAGTGGGACGGTCGGATGAGGTCCCCATGGCAACCACATATTTTGTGGATAAATCACGATAATATTACAAAATATTCTGCACAATGTCATCACATTTTTGTCGGATCACGGCCGATGTCTCTTTCATCCTGTGAATTTATCGTAGGGCATTTCTTGAAGGTGTACCTATAGTCCCTGCAAATGGAGTACTTCTTCGTATGAAACCCGACTTTTGCTTCGTCCATGTCATTCCCGATACATTGTACCTGTCGCTGACCAACCTTTCCCTTCAGTCTATCAATGTTCACGGTCTAGATAAGTTGTTCCAAGGTCGGATGACCAGTGAAATGGTCAACCACACCTTAACCATACAGCTATGCACTCCAGGTTTGCATCACCCCTTCCTTGTTGAAATAATCAGAGAGATATTGACCGAGATGATACGTCACCATCGAACATGCTGCCATGACATGTGAGCAGAGCTTATGCAAAAGAAGAGGAATATTGCAAGTGCATACGCAACTAGCACAACGTAGCGTGCACTCGTGGGTGATCCTCTCGTGGTTCATCCCGCGGCGTCATTTACCACTGCACAGTATCTCGAAGCAAAGCTCGCTTGTGCCCATCTTGAATGCTCGTTGCATCTCACCCTTCTTGCTCATAGAAGAGTATAGTACTTTGTCATTTGTCACGGTGAGTGATGCCTTGTTGCTTCTGTTAACAAAGTAATTTGTTGTACTACGGAGAATTGCCTCCACAATACCAACCAAAGGAGACACCTAACGCCGCGCATAACTCAATTGTACACCTCAGCTAGATTGGTTGTCATGACACCATATCGAGCACACCCTTGTCATATAGCAGTGACTACTTTTCCTTAGACTTGTGCTCAATCCAATCCGATAAGCATTTCACCTGTGTTCCGTCTTCCTCACCACACTAGGACCATCTGTGGGCAACTGTGATAATGCTTTGATGGCTTGGTCAACGCTTGTAGCGACCTTTTTCACTGCCTTCCTTCTGTGTGTCTGGGTTCACTCATTCAAGATCTTCTAGAGTGCGTCAAACTTTCGCTGTTAGTTCTGGTTGCACAGTCACTTGAACATGTTCATCAAGTCTTTGTTGCGGAACTACTTGTAGAAGTTTGCACCCAAGTGCCTCATGCACCACCTGCTCTGCAGATCTACCCATAGAAGTGGTTCGTTCTCTCCTTGTTGTAGCTGAGTTATTGCACTCTACAGACCTGCATACCGATTATGTATGACGCATACGTTAGGATGGCCCTGTACAACAGAAATCCTCAAATTTCTTAGGAACCACAACAAGCTGTCCGTGTTCTTGCTTTCAACGAATGTGAATGCCATGGGAAGAACTTGATTATTCCCGTCCGTCGCTATTGCAGTCAGTATCTGACCCTTGTACTTTCCAATCAGGAATATGTCATCCACGCACAAGATTGGATGGTAGTGCCAGAATACATTGATGCATGGACCAAAGGCGAAGAACGCTCGTCTCAGTACCCTCTTATTGCCCCCAATTCGGATGTGTGGAATCTTGAATGTCGACATGAGTATCGGGATTCCTATCTTGTATGACTTGGAGTTGATCGGGGAGGTTGTGCTAGGAGTCCTCGAACGTACCGAACCTTGATTCCAATGTCTTCTATTTTGCCCTCCACGCCTTGGCATATCTGATTGCATACTAGAACCTTGTTTTAATCGTCCGAATGATGGATTATGACTCAAAATCTAGATTATCTATGATCTCACCGTACATGATGTTCGCGATGAAGCATGATAACATGTTCTTGTGGGACTACACTGACTCAACGATGACACATGTATGAGGATCACTATAGAGCATTTTTCAGTAGATGTCCCACTTAAGTTGAAATACGTGCACTCGCCAAGGGCATCCCTCTATGTCGCACTTCACGTCGTAGCATCTTGAGTTAGACTTGACGACTTTGAATCTACGTCGTACTAACAACGCCCCGAATTTGACCGTCTCTTGCACGACCTCCTTGCATTTGTACATAGCTCCTTACCTGACCTCGCTCTGGTCATACTCCTACGGCACACGGGTGCCTTCGTTAATGACGAGGTTTTCAAACTGGTATGTATTCCACTCGGATGGAACCGTCTGCTGTTCTGCATCATCCTCGTCGTCGGATCCTTCATCTTCTGACAATGTCATGTAGTCTTGGTCTTTAAGATCCATCCTTTGGACTAGGGCTTCTAACTCCTCACCCCGTTAGCAAGCCCACTAGCTTACCTGATTGAAGGAGCTCCTTCCACAGGGTCTTCACCGATAGCATCAACAACTCCCAGACCTTCGGCCACTATGTATGTCGCGCTGTGGCTGGAGTTCCGACTTCTTCTTCGGCATCACCCCCTTCTTATTTATCCGCCGATGCAGGAGTGGGCATGGCATGTGCCTAAGCTAGAATGACCAAATCCCCAACGTTCCTCCCTCATCCTGCGTACATATGGCTGCCATGATCTTGTTCCCTTGAGCTGCACTAACTCCCAATATGTGCCTGTGGTGCTCTGTTGGCAAGATAACTCAATCTCATATCATACATAACATGATCCAAATCGAATATGGGGAATAACTACCGCATCACAATGCCCCATGTACTGCTTTGGTTTTGTTAGGGCCACGGTCGTCGATTGGAAATAATGCAAATCAATCCCCTCGAGACCCTCAGGAATAGTCCTCTAACCGTAGTAAATTTTAAAATTAGTGACGTCTGATATATTTGACATATTGCACCATAAACAAGATTTCTATGATTAATCACCTATCTAAAACTAAACTACCCACTGAAAAGGATTATGTACAACATACTATACTACGTAACCGTACATTTAAAACTATGTAATTTATTCAGTTAAAAAATATTATCTGAAAGGTGGACGACCGGACGAGTAACGTTTCGCTAGCTTCTCTCCTCCTCTCTACGCCTCTCTGCTCGTCTCACTTTCCTCCCATCTTTCTCTTTTTTCTGAATAAAAGTGAGTCATGCTAGAATTTTATGGCTTTTATAGGGTAGATTATGCCACCATTTGAAATTATGATAGATATTTGTGGGATTCTTGTTGCCATTTAAAATGACTGTTTTTTTAAATTTTAACATTAATTTTTTAAACTGAAACCATTAAAAATTTTAGGAACTTGCGAGATCTATGCCGCCATTTAAAATGGCAACAAGGTTTTGTCGTCAGTTGGAGTGGCGATATTCCATACCGTTGTTCTAAATGGTGGCACTAGCCTAGTTTTGTTAAAAAAATTTGACTATTTAATTTTATATTATTTCAAAAAATAATATTATTTCAAAAAAAAAAATGTAACATAAGCAAATGATCAATTTTCCGTAAATATAACGGGGCGGATGGGGCGCTCAGTTCAGTTCCCATGTGCGTGTCGACGCGTTGGGAATAGAAGTGTTTGGCTGGGCCTAGTGGTTTGGGGTTTTTTCGTACGTGGTTTGGGTTATTTTTGGTCCAAGGTGATAAGATTCTAGTAGGCCGAGCGAAAATCTGAAATTGAGGTGAGCCAAAGATTTCCTTTTTGTCTAGGAATTTACTTTTTTTCTCTCGTTAGGGAAAAAAAACATAAATTTATGGCTAAATTGACACTGCTGCACCATGAAATAGCTAAATTAGTCTGAGCGTAAATGAATTAGCAAAAATAACACCCATATCGCACTCAAAGGCGCGCGCGACCACGTGGACGCCTCCCATTCGGCGACCACGGCTCTTTGCGCCCCACCGCACAGCAAGTGGCCTGCCGCGCGGTGGTGGTGCAATAGGGCCGCCATGCATTTTAAGCGTAGTAGAGGTGTTATTTTTGTTATTTCGTTAGGAGATTTCGTTAGGAGAGAGACTATTTTTGTTATTTCACTTTAAAAAAACGACTAAACGAGAAAAAGAAAACTCAACAGAAAAAACGTAAACCGAACACATGGTAATTCTCTTTTGGCAGGAACGGCGAATTCGTTCAAGTGTGTCCTACAGGTGGGCCTGGTTGGTTAGAGCATATGGACTCGAAACGGGAATTCCTTGAAAGCGTAGTTTTACAATAGGGGATCTAAAATGAACGTGTAGTTTTGTGAAGACTTTCCTTAAAATTGTAATTCCGTGCTTAGTTTGATCCAAGGATGTGTAGTTCTAAGAAATTTACTCTTAAAACTTTTGCAGCCTCAGGCAATAGATAGATACAACATGGAGCTTGCACTAATAATTGCGTTTCGTAATACTAAAATATAAGAGATTTTTTAGCTAGCAGCAAACTGACGCCACAATTGCGCAAAGGATATAATGTACTATCACATCGAGGACTAATCACCGAATTTGTAGTGATTGAGGTTAACTTTCAGTCGTCTTCTCGTTGTAAGGCTTTAAATCACCTTTAACGTTGTTGTTTATTTTGACACTTTAAGCACTTTAATAAAATAGGTTGTGTGCATTCTTGATGCAGAGGTAGGGAGAGTTTTCTCTTTCATTATCGAAAAAAAATCACATCGAGGACGTTCATGCCGCAGGGTGGTCCAAGCAATAACATCATTTGAGAGTAGAAACCACAAGGTAAAACCTGAACTTAAAGATGCCAGGTAAAGTTCGTCTCCAAGCACATAGAATCATCGCAACCAGAGCCCGCCTTGTCATGGAAATAGAGTGCTACAACTTACCGAGGATACAACGAAGCAGAAGTAAAAGAAAAAGACCGCATTCATGGTAAACGGCACTTGCTTGTTACAGAATAACTCCAGAATGGTTAATTCACGAGAATCCCCTGGACATTTCAATATTTCATGCACAATGGATTCACCGACGGTCCAGGGACAAGGTTGGAACATTTGCCGGCCAATTGGCATGGAGGATGGAGAAGGTACTTGAAGGCTTAAAAGTTGCACTGGGCCTACTATTTGCCAGCCTGCCGCCTGAGGCTTACCTGTTTCATTGAAAAAGGCCTGAATTCTGTCATTTGATGAAAGTCTGAACTAATAAGATTTAATTGGATAATCCAAAAGGTCTCCAGATTTTGTGGTAAAATTAATTGGAAGTAAACTAGGAAAAGCTTTTCAAATCAGTGTTCTGTGAAGTAATTGGCATTTCACTGCACATTTCAGACCAAACAATACAGGGTAAGTCTCAAAGTTCAGTGCAAAAACTTATGATGATAAAAACATAAAATAGAAAAACATGTGCAAATAGGGAGCTTACCAGACAAACATGGGAGGGAATCCTTCAATTCATCAATGCTGAACTGCTTGAATAGACCAGATGCCAGTGAACATTCATCAGACTTGAGCAAAACTACCAACCAGAAGATTGCGACATAATTTAATTGAAGTTGTTAGCATACCACCTCATTACTGGACAGAGACTACCAGCTAAGCTGTTGTTGCTAAGCTGCTGCATGAACAACTGTGAAAGGGTCTTCCTATCGCGTCCAGATCCCGAGCGCAACGAGTAACGAGTAACCTCATTACTGGATTGACAAATCAACGTCTTTCGACGATTCGTCAGCATAGTTGGGTTAGCAAGTTATTTGGCTATGATTTTCGTGTGGAATTCAAGCCGGGTCGTCTAAATGTCGTCGCTGACGCCTTGTCTCACCGAGACCAAGACCAGGAAAATGCTTCTGTATTTGCGCTGTCTAGTATACATTTTGACGTCTTCACTGATCTTCGGCAGGAGGCAGTTCAAAATTCAGATTTAGCCACACTGTGCTCAAATTGCTTCCGGCAGTTTGACTGCTCCGTAGAAGGTAGTAGATGGTTTGGTTCTTCATAATAACTAAGAGCTTGGTGAGCTCACATGCTTCACAGAGTCACGGGCAATGCTGATAGCACATATACTGTCTGATAAAAGAGAAGTCGGTGTAGTGGCAGAAACACCAAAATCCTCAAGTAACCACCGTAGCCAAGTAATCTCTGCTGTCAAGAGAGCCATAGCTTGCAACTCAGCCTCTGCATTCGAACGGGATACTGCAGTCTGTTTCCAGGCAATGAGAGAACCACCAAGAAAAACACAGTAAGCAGAGATAGACCGACGATAAGAGAGATCGCTGGTTCAAGTAGCATCCGAATAAACATGAAGCTGTAACGAGCTGGAGCGTAGAAAGAAGAGGCGGTGAGAGATAGTCCCACGAAGGTATCGCGGAACTCGAAGAAAGTGGTTGTAGTGGACCTGAGTGGGAGCAGAGACAAACCGACTCATAATGTGAACTAGATAAATGATATCCGGACGAGTAACAACAAGGTAGACAAGACTCCCAACAAGATGACGATAGCGAGTCGGATCAGAAAGAGGCTCACCATCAGAGGGTCGGAGGTGAACATTGAGCTCCATAGGAGTCTCAACGGTACGCTGATCAGTGAGAGAGACGCGATCAAGAAGATCCTGAATATACTTCTCTTAGGACATAAAGAAACCATCCGGAGTGGAAGTAACCTCAATCCCAAGGAAGTAACGAAGAGGACCAAGATCCGACATAAGGAACTACTCACTAAGACGAGTCTTGACAAAGGCAATGTACTCAGAATCATCTCCGGTAATAATCATATCATCAACATACAAAAGAAGAAGAGTCCGACCACGAGACGAAGTGTGGACAAAGAGCGCAGGATCATGATTACTAGCTGAAAAGCTAACAACAGTGACCACAGAGGAGAAGCGCTCAAACCAAACACGAGGGGCTTGCTTAAGGCCATAGAGATAGCGACGAAGGCGACATACCATGCCCTCAGGAACAGAATACCCAGGTGGAGGATGCATGTAGACCTCCTCACGCAACTCGCTATTAAGAAAGACATTCTTAACATCAAGCTGAGAAACAGACCAGTGACGAACAGACACCACCGAAAGAAGAGTACGGACAATGGTCATGTAGGCCACATGAGCAAAAGTCTCGTCGTAGTCACGACCATGCTCCTGTTGGAAGCCACGAGCAACAAGACGCGCCTTATAGCGCTCAAGAGAGCCATCAGAGCGAGTCTTAATCTTATAGACCCACTTACACGTGATGGGACGAGAGTGAGATGAAAAAGGAACAAGATCCCAAGTACCCGATGCGCTTTGAGGCAGCAATCTCCTCGGCCATGGCATGCTGCCACTCAGGGTGAGTAATGACATCCCGTAGGAGACAAAGCTCGGAGTAGCTGCACGAGCAAAACCAAAACGGGCAGGAGGCCGAAGCGACTGGCGATCGCGAAGAGCGTAGCGAGGAGAAGATAACCTATCAGAGGAAGATGGAGCATCAAGAGAAGAAGGAGTAGCAGGAGAAGATGGCTCGCTGGAAGATCCTCAATACAAGGTCGACGAGTGTAGAAGAGATGGTAAGAAGGTGTTGTAGTGGGAGGAGCCGCAGGGGACGAAGCAGGCGGCGACAACGGCGGAGAGGTCACAGGAGGAATATGTGAAGGCTCAGTGGGACGGGTGGACGAGGGCAAGACAGATATAGGTGTATCTGGAAGGTCAAAAGGACAGAGACTCCACAAAGGAAGCCGAAGGAGAGGCAGGACGTGGGTAGAAGGGACGAGACTCGTCGAAAGTCACATCTCGAGAAATCCGCATCCGTCGACCAACAGGATCCCAACACCGATAGCCCTTGTGCTCGGCACTGTATCCCAAAAAAACACACTCAACAGACTGAGCAGACAGTTTGGTGCGTTCTCGAGGGGTGAGAAGAACGTAGCAAACGCAGCCAAACAGACGAAGGGTAGAGTAGTCAGAAAGAAGACCACAAAGACACTCAACAGGGATCGCACCCTGAAGAGCAGAAGAAGGCTGAATGTTGATGAGATAGGTGGCAGTGGAAACAGCCTCGGCCCAAAAGTGAGGTGGAATAGAGGCGGCAATCATCAGTGCACGAGCCGTCTCAAGGAGGTGACTATGCTTGCGCTCAGCGACACCATTCTGAGCATGAGCACCAGGACAAGAGAACTGAGCGAGAGTGCACTGCTCAGCAAGGAAGCTGCGCGGATAACAAAAGAGGTACTCGCCAGCGGAGTCAGCATGAAAGACACGAATAAGAGTGGAGAACTGTGTATGGACCATAGTGGCAAATTGTTTATAGATAGATAAGGCCTCACTACGAGAAGACATGAAATATATCCAAGTGTGATGGGAGAAATCATCTATAAATATGATATAATATCGATGACCCCCTTTCGAAACGAAGGGAGTCGGACCCCAAATCTCTAAATGAACAAGATCAAATGGACGCTGAGACACTGACTCACTGTGAGGATAAGGAAGCTGAATCTGTTTACCTAACTTACAGCCTTGACAATCTAAAGACACGTCTCTCGAGGCGGACCCAAAAGACCACGGCGAACTAAAGGCGGCGGACGATATCCACACAGATGACCAAGACGGTGATGCCACTGCTTTGGAAAGAGTTGGTAGACAGTGGTGGCGAGCCGAGGCCGCGGCGATGGTGGCAGTGGAAGGAAGGTGAAGCCAGTCAAGCTCCCAGAGACACTGTGAGTCAAGGCGCCGAGAGTCAGAACCAACCAGAGCTCCGTGTGGCGGTCCTGAACACAACAAGAGTCAGAGTCAAGAATGACCCGACAACCAAGGTCAATAATCTACTTAGCAGAAAGAAGTTGCATAGTAAGGCGAGGAACATAAGCAACAGAAGGAACATGAAAAGATGAGTTACGAAGAGGTCCTCGACCAGAGACAGAAAGAGATGTACCATCAGCAGTAAGAACACTGATAGGAGAATCAAGAGGTGTAATGAAAGACAGAGTGGAAGAATCAAAAGTGATGTGAAAAGATGCTCCAAAATCAAGAATCCACGGGAGGTACCTGACTATGTAGAAGGTGGTTTCTCAGTGCCTGAAAAGTCGGTAGTAGAACCTGCAAAACCTATCGAGGGAGAACCTGAAGCGACAAGCAGGCGTCGAAGTCTGGCTATCTCCTGCTCAGTGAGAGAAATTGCTGAAGGAGTCGATGCAGACGTCGATGTAGAAGCACCAGTGCCAGTGCTAGTAGAAGAACGACGTGAAAGATGCCGCTGCTTTTTATAGCACTGGGACTCAATGTGGCCGACCTTGTCGCAGTAGGAGCAGTGAGGACAGCCACCGCTAGATGGAGGGCGGCCACCACCATCTGTGGCAGCCGCTGGAGGAGGCAGTGTGCTGAAGTGTGGAGCAGTCGATGTAGCAGGTGGACGAGAGGCGAGCACGGAGGGGAGTGGCATCAGACCAGCACCACTCAGGCGAGTCTCCTCTATGCGTATCTCGGTAAGAGCCTCCAGGAGAGTGACACGAGGGTGGCGTGCAAGGAGCTGGGCATGCTGCTACTCGAACTTAGGACAAAGGCGAGTAAGGAACTCGTAGACCAGCGAAACTCGGTCGGACGCATACGAGACAAAGACGGACGGGAGCGGCGATACCAACGGTGCGAGAGAGTCGGTGACGCCGATGCAGAGCTCGGCGTAAAAGCATCAACATTAGCATCACCCTGCTGAAGAGAGTGCTCCTGGCGGACCACGGACAGGTAGAGGGCATCACTAGAGGGCTCGTAGCGCCGACGAAGGTGAGTCCACATCTGGAAAGCCGAAGGGAGTCCCACAACCTCAGAAGAGAACTGAGACTGGATACTGGCGATGAAGACAGCAGCAGCCCGAGCGTCGTCATCATACCACTGAGTGTAGGCGGTCGATCGATCTGCGAAGATGCTGATAGCCTTGTCATAGGTTTGTCCGGTAGTAGGCGACAGCGTAGGCTCCGTCGGAGGAGTAGGGCAAGGCGGGCAGGTGACATCGCCAGAGAGGACGACCCAGAGACGAAGACCACGCATGTGGATGCGCATGTGAGACACGAAGTCGGTGTAATTAACACCATCGAAGATCATCGGGCAGCGAGGAAGGGAAACGGTGCCCATTGGTAGGCGGCGCTGGACGGCGCGGCGGTTAAAACGACGTAATGATTTCTTTTTCTTTTTCTTTCTTTTTTTTTTCTCGAGCCGATTAAAAACAGGCTAAAAGGCCGTCGGCCACTCGGCCCATAATCACACGCACTCGCGCGCACAGAGGAACTAGGTGCCCCGGCATGGTGGAGAGAGGCGCGAGGCATCGGTGGCGAAATCAGCGCACGACGGCAACCGGCGGCGACGCGATCGTCCCGAGCAGCGACGGCGGGCGGCGGGTGGAGCGGACCCCGAGTGACGGCGGCGTCAGGTGGAGCAGTTCCGGCGACAGCGGCGGCCGAGCGAAGATCCCGAGCCGGCGGTGGGTCTGGAGACGAGTGGCGGCCGACTCAAGCCGAGGCAGAGGTGGCGTGGAAGCCGCGGATCCGATCGGGAGGAGGAAGCCGAAGGAGACGAGCGGCGGCGGCCGACTCAAGCCGAGGCGGAGGCGGCGTGGAAGCCGCGGATCCGATCGGGAGACGTCGAAGATGACAACAAGGCGGCGACCTCCAGACAAGGGCGACGCCGTTAGATCCAAGAGGCGGTGGCGGCGACAAGCGAAGCAACGGGAAAAACCCTAGGTTTGCTCTGATACCATATTATAAATAGTGCTTGTATTCAATATGTGGCCAATGGCCAGTATATATATACAATGTACATGAGGTGAATATGCAAATAACCCCTCATAACAATAGGGAATAACACACTAGACATATAACTCTAACACCACAATCTTCGCCGGTGCCCAGACCATCCTGCTTACCGCTCATACGACTGGCCATGAGGGGGTTCAAAAGATGTTACATTGCCTCCGTGCTGATTTCCATGTTCCCCAAGATCGCCGGTTAGTTCAAGATTTTGTTCGCTCTTGTGCAACATGTCAACGCAACAAGTTCGAGCATTTGCATCCCGCAGGTCTCCTTCAGCCGTTACCGGTACCTTCTCGTATTTGGGATGATATTGGATTGGATTTTGTGGAAGGCTTGTCGTGTGTTCATGGGAAGTCGGTTATTTTGACTGTTTTATCGATTTTCCAAGTACACGCATTTTATCCCTCTTGCGCATCCGTACACGGCAAGTTCAGTGGCTCGTGTTTTCTTTGATGAAGTGGTGCGTTTACATGGGATTCCTTGTTCTATTATGAGTGATCGTGATCCAATCTTCACAAGTAACTTTTGGTCTGAACTTTTTCGTTTGTCGGATACCAAACTCAATCTCAGTTCAGCCTTTCATCCTCAATCTGACGGACAAACAGAGGTGACAAATAAAATCATTGCTATGTATCTTCGTTGTATTACAGGAGATCGGCCTCGCCAGTGGATCCGTTGGCTTCCATGGGCGAAATATTGCTATAATACGTCTTATCAGACTTCTCTTCGAGCTTCGCCTTTCAAAATTATCTATGGCAGGGACCCTCCTTCTATTCGGTTATACACTGAGCAAGACTCCAGATCACCAGCAATTGAGCAATTATTTCAAGAAAGGGATCAGTTGCTAACGGATGTCAGAGAGCGTCTTCTTCTTGCTCAACAACACCATAAACTCCATTATGATGCCAAACACAGGGAGTTACATTTTTCAGTAGGACAGTGGGTCTGGTTACAGGCTTTAACGATAGCACCTAATATCAATCGTAAACTCGCTCCTCGGTATTATGGGCCGTATCAGATTTTGGCAAAGATTGAGGAGGTTGCATATTGCTTACGGCTTCCATCTCACGCTTGTATACATAATGTATTCCATGTGAGCTTGTTGAAGCCATATCATGGTGAGCCGCCGACAACACCACCAGCATTGCCGGACCTTCAATAGGGTTGTGTCTTACCTACACCGCTTCATGTCATTTGGGCCCGTTTGAGTCGTGGTGTTCATCAAATTTTGGTGCATTGCATTTGGGCCTGTTTGAGTCGTGGTCTTCATCAAATTTTGGTGCATTGGGAAGGTCTACCAGATTCCGAAGCAACATGGAAACCTGTCGTCGAGTTTCGTCGTTAGTACCCTTTATTTCAACTCGAGGACGAGTTGTTCGCCAAGGGGAGAGATGCCTCAAATGTGAGGCAACGTTTATACTCGACGTCGGCGACAGATGACACTTCCATGGAGGAAGGCCTCAGGAAAAGTCTACATGGAGTACTGTTGCAATAGCCGCAATCTTAATGCTTGACAATTTTGTGCAATCTATCCAACAATTTTGGTTGTTTGCGGACTTAGCATGGTTGCCACCAGTATCTAGCATTATAATGTCATCACAAGATTAAGTAGAGCCACTGGATTACAGCAAATTTCAGGACCTTGGTAATGCATCAATAACTCCTCATTCTGTTGGGAATTTTTGTCTGCTGAAACATTATAGTTGACAGCAATAACGGGACTAAAATCTGCAGGACCCCAGAACATCTTGTATCTTTTCTGATTTCTAAACATATGCACAGTATAGTATTGTACCTCAAACTTAAGACATTTTGCTTATCAAGACATACTGACATTATGTTGGTACTCTGGGCCCATCCGTAAATCACAGTGAGTAAAGTTGTCCCACAAAGTAGATTGGGAAGAACATCATTTTTCAGAAGGGCTATATAGAAAAAAAAAAAACTGGAACTATGGATTGAACTGAAAAACATTTTTTTTTTCCAACAGTGTCTGATGCTATGATATCCCGAAGTAGGTCATGTGTGGAACTCTGTAATCTACTATTTCATCAGTATAAGTGAAACATTTCGAAAGACATACAATAGCTTACAGCTTCTATAGCCCATGTACATATATGTCATCTGAAAGGTTCTACGGGTGCTGTTTCTTCAAGAAGAGCAGCAGCTTGAAAACATTCAGCAGCCTCAGCTGCTGACCTGCCACCTTCCTCTTTGTAGAGTAGACCAAGATTAAACCATGCCACATGATTTGTTCTATCCAGTTGCAGTGCATCAGTCAGGAAGCACCGTACATAAGGCAATGGTCTGTTGCCAAGTTGTCGAAGAACAATAGCAGTCGATATCAAACTTGGAACATGTTTAGGATCAAGGTCTAATGCTCTCAAATAAGCCTCCAAAGCCTCTTTTGGGAGACTTTTCGCTTCATAAAGTTTTCCTGGAAATAAAATCTTTGTGAATAATATGAAAGAAAGTATCTTCAGATAAACACTAAAAAGTACTTTTTGCGAAAGATTTACTGAAAAGTTGTGATGAAATGCATTATGACTTATATGAAGCTCATGTAGATATGGGTTCAATAACTTCAATTGAAAATTGACTGCTGTACCTACAGAATGCCATGCACTTACATCTTCAAATTTGAAACAGGACTCAATTTATCAGGCAATGACATTTTGCAATACTAAACGGAAAAATTGAGTAAAAACCAATTGGAACTTTGATGTTTAACAGATTAGACATGCAAAAATAGTTTTAGTCCCAACTCCCACAAAAAAAGTATATAAATTTACAGAAGGTAAGATTATCCTAATATTTTAAAAGAGATGAACAAGAATCACCTGTAGCATGCCAAGCCAATGCAGAATAAGCACAGATTGCTCTTATCTTTGATACACAAACCTCTGCATCCCTCCACCGTGACATGCCTAGGTACAAGAGAGCTAGATCATACCAGGTCTCTATTTCTAGGCTTTTATCATCCTTAGCACCCTGTAAAAAGTGATTGAACAATGTCAGAGACATAGTGGCCTTCTATTTGCTACTCAGTATAGACATATAAGCTGCATAACGACCAACATGAAAAGCTGAAGAGGCCAATTAGGTGGTCTTGACTAAGCTCTTGAACAAAAGTTTTCATTAGTTCCATGCATGAATGCAAGCAAATTCATTATACAAATAAAACCTGGAAGTAAAAGAAAAGAGTGCTAGCAGCACTGACCCTGTGGCTGTTGTTGGTTAATGTAAATCAGATGTATACAAAAATTTTCCTATTTTTGAAAAGGTAATCAGGGCAACTATTACATCAGAAGAACTATGCTCACATCATGAATAGCAAAATCAAAATGTACATCGAATGCTCATGTCTTATTGTCTTCAAATCATTATATAACGCATGCTGCTCCAGATGGCAGAAAATGCTACCAAATATTTGATCTCACAACAACAGGGAAATTTCAATTTTGTGCTAATAATCTAAGTATATTTGACATATGAGCAAGAATACGTGATTCTCTCAGTTAAATTTCAAAATACAAGTTTTAAAGCACCTTTGCCAAGGAGATCCCAGCACTGAAACTTTTGGTTCTAAGTTGAATGACAGCAAGAAGTTGGGTGTATGTCTCAACTGCATCCCTAAATTGCCCCTGTGCAGCCTGAATTCTGGCTTTGGTTCGCAGCAGATCTCCTTGACTCCATTTCCCAGTCTGATCAAGAGCAGCATCAACAATGGTTTCAGCATCAGCAAACAGTTTCTGAGCACTCAGTATTCGAGCTAAAAGAAGCCAGCTCCTCAACTCTGATCCGGCCTCTAATTTCACCAGCTTCTTGGCACAAAAGGCCGCTGCATCTAATTTCCTCTGCTCAGCATTTTCAAGGCTGACATTGTACATTACCCTAGAATCTTTCCCATGCATCTTATTTTCAGCATTCCCAAGCACCTCCAGTGCCTCACACTGCCAAGAAGCTCTCTCTGTATCAGATATGGCACATCTAGCTTGATTAGAAAGGGTGACACCAAGCAAAAGGTTTGCAACACCCGCCATCAGTTCACATCCTCCCTGTATATTGGAGATGGCTCTCCGTGCATAGGAAGCACCTTCAGTATGAGCACTCTTCTCAACGCAAACCTTTGAAGCAAGGAGAAGTTCTTTGAGATTGTCAGAATCCTCTCCAGACTTCAATATCCTTTTGAGCAGATTCAGGGCAGTCAAATCATCTTCTTCTGCTAGGTAACACAATGCAACATTGTATGACCATTCTCTTTTGTCTAGCACACCAGGTAACAATTCTTCAAATTGTCCAGCCAGAGGCTTTAGTTGCCCTGACATGGACAGTGCAAAAGAAAGGTGATGCATCACAGTGGGATCCCGCTCAACCTTCCTGAGATTGAACTTCCTCAATAGAATCATTAAAAGAAGAATAGCCTCTTCCATATTGTTGCGAGGTACAAATGATCCATCCAACTGAGAATGAAGATTTGGAGGGCGTGCTTCGCAGCCACTGTATAGAAGAAAAACAGCAAATTCCTTTTGTATTCTAGCTATGGTCTCTCTATCAAGATTCCAATTATTGAGAAGAGACCTCCTATATGAAGATATGGCTTCAAGTGAAAACCCCCCTAATTTCCATAACTCTGGGAGGAACTCCACAGCCTTACATATTACTTCATTCAATTTACAATCTTTTCCAAAGCCTGCTGGCAAGCCTTCGGGTATCGCTGCTTCCACAATATCCAATATCATTCTGCATTCTTGTGCAGCTTCTGCAAAATCAAATTGAATTGAAGTTATGGTTACAGTAACCTCACGCATGACTGTAGGAATGCTACAAAAGAACTACAATCCTTTTTTTCTAACACCACAGAACTACAATCTAAGCATTGGCGCGCGCACACATGTGAGTTTGCACACCTGTTCATGTGTGTGACAGAGAGATGGGGTTACCTTTGAACTTTCCAAGATCGTGAAGTGCTCTTGCTTTGAGATATATGGCCTCCATGAGTAGGCTGACAGCATGCAAGGGCATTGGTGGAGAGTCCCACTGTGAACGAGTCTTCCGACGATCTGCTTTTCTAGCAATTGAGATTTCCATCTTTGGGACTAATGCAGATATGTCTATCCCATCAAACACACGAAGTGCCGCTTCTACATGTCCCCGTTGGTATTCTAGCCTTCCTAGCAACGCCCTTGCTTCCTGTAAAATGTCAAAATATACTTTATGATTTTGCACTAAATACGAGTGTTAGTCAAGCTTGCAATCACTAAGCCCATAAATGTTAAAATTCTGAAGATGTTGAGTAACAAATGATATTCTAGCATATGATCAAATCAAATCAAAGAAGCATACTTAGTGGTAATCAAATAATCAGTACTTTTATGAAAGGCCAGAAAGAATTTACTCATGAAAGCTTCTAATATAAAGTGCTTGTGTAGTGTATATTGCACATAAACAAGAGATGATTACAAAGTAGAAAATAGCTTTCTGTATTACAAATCATAAAACAGAAAAGGATAAGGCAGATGGTTTCTTAAAACAGAAGAGAGCTAGTGAGATGGTTTCTTAAAACAGAAGAGAGCTAGTGAGCTAATTCTGGTAGAAGATAAGATAGGCATACATCTGTTCAATTAATTCCACAAAAACAGGTAAGTTCAGCACATGTTGAATTTTATATACTCCCTCCAGTCACAAATACATATCGTTTTGGGATACATGCAATCATAACTTTCAAAACTTTGGCTATCGATATCTTTTTAAACATTTAGATTGGATACATGAAAATCATATGTATAGATTTGTCTTGAAAAGTATTTTCATAATATTATAATTTTATTGGGTGTTATAACTATATTACAATAGAAATTAGTGGTCACAATTGTGTTTTAGGACCGTGTCAATGTCTAAAACGACATGTATTTGTGACTGGAGGAAGTACAACAATTTTCACAAGGAAGCATAAAATGAAAATAGATACTTGGGATTAGCTTAACTAGGAAGCGTACTAGCTGTCACGATAAAATTACTTCACAAGGAAGCACAAGATAGATACAAGAAAGCAGGTTCAGAGACTTTACATTCAGCAAGCGATTCAGTTATTCTCAGCATATTCTATCGCAACAACAAAATCAATTTCACAAATGGGAACACCAACCTCATAGTTCAGGCAAACGCCCTCCCGGAGTGACAACTCAGCTTCCTCGATGTTGCCATTATCAAGGTACTGCTCGACCTCTCCATTCCGGGACGAGTACAAGCTAGCTGAGCAATCTTTGGTGATTGTAGAGTCTGATGATCGGATGGTCTCATCTGCTCCCTTCAGCTGCTCCCCAGAGCACAGGCACTCCATTGCCATCCACTGGACAAAATTCCTCAATCTCCCCCTCCCTTTTCTACCCTCCATCCTGCTCTATCATATTTGGTCCCATCTCGCCGCGCAATTACCTAACATTTTCCAACGCGTTCAAGATTACTAAACATTCTGTGATAGATAGCCAAAATAATCACATCATAATACAGCCTTTTCATGCTACTATTACAAAGTCATAGGCAAACAATAGATAGCAAATTTGCACCCAACTTAGTAATTGAAGCACATCTCACGGATACTCCACTACGGCATGGACTTAGTTTACCAAGACAAGAGGATTTCGCGGTTGCCATATCAAGAAACGAGGATTTAGTGGTTCTTGTTCTTCAGCGATTGAACTGGCCCAGAATAAAAAGGAGGAATCTTTCGAGAAAACTTACCCATGAAGAACAAGATCAAGATCAAGATTCGGCCGCCGCGACGGCAGATCGAGATATCTGAACAAAGTTTTCTCCCAAATTCCCGAGAACTAGCCCCAAGCACCGACCCTACGGACCAAAAATCCCTCCTTTATTCCAAGAACTCCAACAGAATTTCCCCCAGAAAAAGGCCCACCGACAAAGCCTTATCTACCCCTACCTATCGAATTGGTCCAATTGAATGCACGATTTGGACTTTACAACCTCATATCCTGGTCTTAAAAACCCCGTAAAAGAAAGCAAAAGTGTGAATCAATACCACAAAGAATAAAGCAAAAAAGTAAAAGAGCCAATCAACCGAGGCTAAATAAAATAAAGCATCGATTAGTTAAGTTAAAGAACTCGCTCACCTTTCCTCCTACCCAAAGGGAACCCAGCTCGCCGCCGACTCTGTCAAGAACTCAGCCAGCCGCCGCTCCAAACCCAGCCTCGCATTCGGACTCCAGCCGGATCCGAGTTCCTCGCCGATTACGGCGAACCAGGGGTCGAACGGATCCCCGGAGTTCCGAGAAAGCCACGGTTTTGTGTGGCCGGATCGACAGGCCGAGCTCCAACTCAAAACCGGAGGAGGATTCCCGAATCCATGAGGAGGTGGTGGTTGTGTATTTACAAGAAGTGGGTGGGGGTAGTTGGAAAGAATGGGTCGTAGTCACTCATACGACGAGTCGACGACTCATGCTGTAGATTGTGTGAACTGTGAAGTAAACAAAAGCGTTCCACATAAGTCCTCGTATTTTAAGGAATTTATGTTGTCGTACACTGATTTTCCCTGCATAAGGGCTGATGCTGTAGTTTTTGGAAAGTTGGGGCACTCTTTTGCAAAATGCTAAGCGGCGGGACCCACGGATGAAGAGCCCACGCAAACGCGTGCGCTTATTATAGAATTTTTTTTTAATTCATCACGGACTACGACGGATGAAAATATTATGATTTACATATATAAATTAAAGGTCGTCCATACAAAATTCGACTACTTTTTCAACATAAAATAGTCAAAATTTAGTTTATTTATAACTTTATTATACATAAATTATATTAATTTATTTATGTAATTTTTGTTATTGGTCACTGTAATTATTCTTGAAAACCTTAATAATTTATATTTCCCTCACATGATTCAAAATCTAACATATATTTTGAGAGATTGAGATAAAACAAAGATAAAAAAAATAAAATTCTATACTAACAAAATACGGCAATATAGTGAAAAAATGAAATTCTATACTAACAAAATACGGCAATATGGTGAACCCGTTATGTTCTGAAGAAAAATCATAATAATTTCGGATTCAATTCATCATATGAGAAGTGCAAATCTTAAAGCATATCGAATGAATAAAAAATTGACTATTTTGACAAAAGAAAACAGTCAAATATTGTTTAGCAAAACCGTAAATTAAACTGTTTTCTACTAATTTTACTTGAAATTTGTTCGTTCCAAACGGAACCCAACACAAGGGGAAGAAGCTGGCAAGCTCTAGCTGGCTGTCAATCATGCCTTGCAAAACGAATTGCTAGCTTTAAGAGTGTACATGATGGTCATCTCCAAAAAAAAAAAAAGGTTTAGATGATGGTGTTTCTTCCCTTTACGTTGTCGCGTGCCCTCAATGGGATCGGAGGACAGCTGCTGCCTACACAAAACAGCCATGCATGAACTGCATTTTTGCGTGTTTCTCCTCTATATGGTAGGGAATAGTTGCTTTGTTGATCAACCACTGACAAAACACCTTGCTCAAAGAACAAAGGGGGGAAAAAGACACCTAATCCAGTTGCTTGGTTGTCCAAATTAAATGGCGTGTCATTTGGAGGGAGGTTACGCTAAAAGTGCCCTTGAAGCAGCCAACTGTCGTAAAGGGAAAAGAGGAAAGGGAATGAGACACCGGTAGGCTGGCCACGTTCAGTTGTACTACATGGCAGCAGTGTTTAGGAGGGAGGGTTTGGACTTGGGACAATCAACAAACAAACAACGTGATATAATGCATGATTAGGGTATTTGAGGCGTATGTACGAAACGATCGTTCTTCTGAATTCACTGAAATTTCTACGCTCCAGACAAGGCCAGTTGTCGACTACTTTAATGCTCGTTTGTACATACTTGGAATCACAACAGGCCAACTGACGGCTAGTACAACAGTACCACAATTCAAATATACACTAGTAAGAACCCCGGGTGTTGCCGCGGGTGTATTGAAAAATTACATATATGGATTGAGACATGAAAATCATTTGACATCAGTTAAGGTTCTAAATATAAATTGGTTCATTTGTCATGAGTTCTAGCAAGCTGATTCTCACGGTAAGGAATTCACTATCAAAGTTGACTCTAATGCTAAGAACACATGGCAATTCACAGTAGTAGATCCTGAAAAATAATGAAATCAAACTCTACGTAGGTATTTTACAATCCAAGTTGACTCTGTTGCTCCCAAAAAGTTATTTCCTTCCAAACCTCAAATTAGAAATGTTAAACCTTACGATATTGTATGGCAACTAATGGTAGTAGGCACCATATTGGCAAACAATCAAGGCCCAACTCTGCACACACACTCTACTCTACACAATCCAGGTCATAAGCACCAGCCAAAGTGATCTATAAAAGAAAAAGGAATAGCATTTTATATACAATATAATTGTTTGGTTAGAGGAAGCAGTAAATTAATTGGTTCTTATTTTCGGAACTGAACAAAAGCAACAGAAGAGGTTTAGTCATTTTATCAAACATACAGTACAGGGAAGTAACAAAGTAAAGCTAAAAAGGGTCAGGATTAAAGGCATTATATGTAGATGCAACAATTATTTGATTGTGATGTGCTATCTTCAAAGAGTCTGAATAATCGCATACATAATTGGAGTTCATAGGTAAGCGTACTTCTAGAATGCTAAAGTCTCGAGTAGATTGAAAGAATTGAAAATTTGAAGCCAACAAGGAAATAAGAGGTAAAAGGAATCCCACTCCATAATGAATGGGAAAATTGAAGTATATTTTTTTATTCCCATCAAACATGGATATCAAGATAAGGAACAATATAACATGTCCATTTATCTATCTACCAACATATCACAGTTCACAACTAAACTGTATTCAAACTAAACACCTCAGTGTCCTCATCTCATTATAAAGAATGACCTCGTTATCCTATAGAGAGCAGACCAAGGAGGCCAGTAAAACGTTTGAAAATAATTAGTTAATCAATTCACCAATCATAAACCGAAAGACCAAAATAAAGCATTGATGCTAAAATTTGATAAACATATGTACTTCTTTCTTTCTTTTTTGGAAGTAAATGGTAATTTTGGAGTGACGAAAATATCTGTTTGATTGTATGAGCATCGGGAATATCTAAAAACTACTTTCCTTCGCTAATAAGGTACATTAGATGAACCAAGCAATTATGAAGATGTTAGCACTATGTATGGACAAATATATATCACCTGAAAATGCATCTTTTGCTTCTTTTGCCATACCACATATGGACTCCTGAAGTCCTAGAAAATGGTTAATTTGTTAAGAATAGATTCAATAGACAGATTTGATTCACATGGTTCAATGAACAAAAAAGGAAAACTAAAGAGGGGGCACTGATAGATTACTACCTACACAAGGGTTAACCAAAATGCTTAGAATCACAAGGCTTGCAACAAGATACATGATTTCAGATACAGATATATACTTGCTTCCTAAAACATCAATGCAAGTGATTACCTCCTAATGAGTCTATAAAAAACTTCCTGATGCAAACGTAGATAACTTGGGGGTCTTGGGTCCTATTGATTTGGTGGTATCAGGATTAATATAATAATTACTTCAGTGAAAACATGGAGGAGAAAGAGTTGTCGCCAATTTTGCTATACTCGCTGCATGCTCGCAGTGCAATGATCTCAATCAGAAACCATAGAAGCTTTTTCAACCATAGTCATGTAATGATTTTATTCTCTTGAGCAAAATAGTCAGTGCACATCATCAGGGGAATGATTTACTATAGCAAGTAGCAATTTCAAAAGCACATATATTGTGTTATTCTCGATAACTTTATCGACAATTTCCCAACAGCAATGTAAACATGCGGATCATTTTCCACTCATCGTGGAAGAATCCCTAGGACCCCATCCTTCTGATTTGTCCAGGTGGTCTTGAAGCAACTTTCCATCTTTTGGGACAAGACGAGGAATTCCATTGACTATCTGGAGTTGACATCAGCAAGAAATAAGTGTTAAGCAAAAAAGATTGATGATATCACCACAGATAGGGGCAACTGCTGACAAAGAGAGGTGAAAGTTAAACAACTAGACAATTCATGCTAGAAGAAACAACACATTTAGATCCTGCTATTCCATTTGTTCGAATTTCCATCTGTTCCTCTAGGAACCATGTTTCACACATTTATCCCTCAAAATGCAAATAACATATCTATTCCCCTTTCCAAGACATTACCAGTTGGTTCTTGGCTGTAAGCCACTTGGTGTGCGTCCCTTTGATAATTTGATGTTGTGCGGAAATAGATACTTATGTATTTGAGCATGTGAGGAATTTGATGGATCTAAGACAGTAAAGAAGCAGATTCATTTATAGCATAAAAAAATATGGCATTATGTACAAACATTATAGTCTCATTGGCTTAATAAAAAAACGCATCCAAGTTAACATTTCGACCTCATCATGTAGAAATTCATAGCTAGACACATGCAACCAGCCTGTTTAACTGAAATGTGAACCAAAAGGATAAATAATTTGACCTTGAAAGAATATGAATTCACAATGCAGGCAAAGTCTGTTTGATATAACACCTACCACTTCTCTGTTGAATAAGACTTTAGTAGTATCCTCCATAAAACGGGAACAATTTATAAAGGGCGAACTAATGCGTAGAGCGAAATAAATCCCTTGGAACAAACTTGTGAAGCACCTGGAATAGTATGTTTCATGGAATGCGTGAGTTCAATTTGTACAAAACACAAGAGGATGAATAAGCAAGCACACAAAGTACATTGCTACCATTAAGTTAGATCGCTTAATATCTCTTTGTATACAACAATATTAGTGCTATCTGCATGTTGAGGAGTATTATTCTCAATCAAAATACACAGACCATCTGGTGATGTCACTCATGAGAAAGCAACATAGAGCTGCCCATGTGAGAAGAGTGGGCTAGGCAAGTATACACCAACTCTTCTAAGTGTTTGCCCTGGGCTTTTATTTATCATCATTGCATATGAAACTCTAATGGGGAGTTGACATCATCTTAATCATCTTAATTTAAAAGGCCACTTGTTGTCAGCTGATGTAGTCACTATTCTTGGTATATATGTCTTGCATCCTTTAGCTTTTCCTGTTATTATTTCTCTTTCGATCACACAGCGAGTTAGCTGAGTCACTATTAGTCTTGTTCCATTGCAAAGGCCCTTTGACGGGCTAAGATTGCGTAAAAGCATTATTGAAACTCCCATTTTTAGCTAAAGGTGATGATTTGGTATGCCGCCTATTTGTATTGTATTCAGGAATTCCACTGGATAAAGGGTGTTAAGTGTAGCACATTTACTTGTGTTGTCATCAATTGTATCAGAGCTATAATATTGCATTTCCTATGTTGTTAACTCATAGATCATTTGGGAGTTAATAGCAGCAGCTGTCTCATTTGTTGGCGCCAAGATTGCGCGCTCGCATAGGTAGGTAGGTTGGTCAAACATGTCTAAATTGTTGAAGACAAAAGAGATTAATGATGTAAGGTTTCTTGATTCAGGTGGTAAGAGTAAATATTCTGGAATTTTAATCCAAGAAGTATCATGTTGTTCAGTAGGAGAGGAATCAGGCAATGTTCCTTTTCCAATATGTAGCAACCAATCAGCGAACATCTAAAGGTGGTCTCGCTAGTCACCCACCAATGACGGCAATCGAAGCCTCGTATTTTCAATTAGGTGCATGACAATACAATGGGACCACAAGTGGGAACGTGTGATTACTGTAGCTAAGATCAGTTGTTTTTTGCATTGGGCGGGACTGGAAGTGTCTGTATGAAGTCTCCTCTAGGTACAACAGTCATGCCTCCAAATTGTTTGTTACCAAGTGATGCATCATTTGATGATAAGATATCCCTCAATGTGTGATCTAGGTCTTGAAAGCAATGCCTATGATTGACAGGTGCCTCATCCCATATGACTAAAGATGTTTCATGTATCAACTGAGCCAAATGAGTATTTTTCTTAACAACACAAACTGAATGCTCTTCAATGTTCAGTGGTATTCTAAATCGAGAATGAGGTGTGCGGCCACCCGGTAGTAGGAGCATCGCTATCCCAGAAGAAGCAACAACTAGAGCTATTTTCCCTTGAGCCCTTACATTGTTAAGCAATGTGTTCCATAGAAATGTTTTCCCAGTGCCACCATATCCATAGATAAAAAATGTGTGACCAATTTTATTGTTTACTGAGTGGAGAATGGTGTCATAAATATGTTGTTAGTTCAAATTTAATGTCCCAAGTTGTTCAAATGCGTCCGTTGGTACCTTGTCAAAATTATATGCTTGCTCGTCCATCAAAAGTCTATTGGAAATCATCGATGTGTTGCCAATAGTGGGTGGAGGTAAATTAAAATGCTCTAGATTGTATCCAGCATTTTTAGTACGTTGTCTACTTTGGCAAAGACATAAGATCTTACATAGTGCGCGAGAGAAGACTCCGAAAGCAACGGTGTAGCATGGTTGGCTTGGTAGACAGCATCCTCACCTATCACAGAAACATGCTCTTCAAATAAAGCCAAGGGGTTTGCAACATCGCAGAAAAGAAGAAGTGCCATAAACAAATCACGGAGCTGGCACAAAAGAGCCCAGTGAGCTGCATCAACCATTGCAAATGACCACTCGTGATCATCACCAACAAGGCCTAGAGCTTAGCAAGCAACCTGAAATGTGGGATTTTGCTGACCCTCAACAGTTCTAATATCTGAATATGATTTTGCCCCTTTGACTATATGGAGCAACATGTGAAGGTAATATTGTTCTCCTTTGTTAGGACCAACATGTGCTACTCTCCCAATTATGCGGCTACCTTGTCGTGAAGAACAATATTTCCCATTTGTATGCCAAGTAAAATATTCAAGGAACTAAGCATATGTATACTGAGAAGCATGGGGATAAGTTCTATTTGCTTCAAACTAAGCAGTAAGTTTTGTGATATGATTGCATGGGTTTCGTAATACTTGCTCTAGGTTATCATCCTTGGAGAAAACATTATTTCCAAATGGTAAATGTACAAAAAGTCGTTCGACGGCAGGATGAGTGTGGCGAATCTCGAACTGGAGTAAACACCACAATGCCTCATTAGGAGCTATTCACCTGCATTCTAAGTAATCTCGTATCTCATCAATTCCTTAGTTGGATGATTCACTGGTGGTTCTTCTATGCTCTAGACCCATCCTTGCACACTCAGAACCTTCACTAAAATACTTAAATAGGTATTTTTCCATCCCATCACGGTTGACTCTCTCCATATTTATATGCGCCTGATATTTGACCACAAGGTCAACATTGTGTGGAACAACATATCGATTATCAAGATCAGTGTCGTTATTTTTAGCAGCCATCCCATTGTTTGGCAGAGCATACCGAACATGGACATTTTGCAAGACAGATGTTTTCTCACAATATTCCTTTGGGAAGCACTTTGAACATTCACTATTTATCATACCGGAACATCTTGGATTTGCAATACCACAAGGTCCGTGGATCATAAATGATGAAACAGCCTCATAGCCAATTGGATCAACAAATGGGTTTGGTACTTGGGCTAATATGAATGTATCAACTTCATCAGCGGTCAATGAATTGCTTTTATCCAACCACAATATAAGATGCACATGTGGAAGGCCACGATTTTGAAATTCAATTGTGTATACAATTATAAAATATTATAAGGCAGTAAGCAAACTAGAGGACTTCAGATATGTAGAATGTGGCAAATTACGATTAGAAGAGCAATCAAATTACCTGCAACAATTGGACCAAAAACATCTTTTTAACGTCATCCATGAACATGTTTGGTTTCATATGAAATACACAGTCAATAATGTCAGGTCTATCAGGTGAATATTGTGCCGGAATTGGAGCCAAAGCTTTGATCACTTCTGGCCATAAAGGATTCGATGTGAAAGTGATAAACAAATCAGGGCAACCAAATTTTTTACAAAGAGCAACACAATCTAGGTAATTTTGGTATAAATATCGTGGCCCTCCAACGAATGAAGACGATAATACAATCCTCTGTCCAGCCTCTGAACCATCTATCATGCCCTTGCCTATTGTGTCTTGTATCTCTCTAAGCGGAGCTGCTCTGTATTTTAGTTTGAATGACTTTGTCCTGTACTAATTCAACCTAGATTCTCCCATGCAACAATAGGCATCAATCACATAAGACTGAGTTCCTCTCTTACAACGCATTGGAGTGTTGAAGTCATCTACTCTGTCATGAAATCTGTAAGCGTAATACTATGATATAGTAATATTCTTTCTTTTGATGTCCTGTGATCTTGGGCATCATTGATACGTAATGTCTTTATGATAACCATCCTCTCCATAAGGGAATAGAAGCAGATACTGCATTGCCATGAATTTACAGTGGTTTTCACTAATCTTGTGTAGCTGACTGGCCTGATTCTGAACCACTAAGTCATGGCCTACATCGCCTACACCTAGATCACCAACTACCAAGCCAACAACCTCGGACGTTACAGGAACACTGAATACATCACCATGCTTGTCAGGAACTCCAAATAATCTTATGCAATATCGACCATCATCACTATCAATTTGTCTGCAGCTCAAAACAACTAAACAATTGGATTATGGGTGTTCAACATTTCTATAAGGCTAACAATGATATGCTCATTAGGTTGGAAGGTACTATTTGTATGAGTGCCAACCTGTATTTTGTTTCGAATTTCATTTTGTATATCAAAGACATACAACTGAGCATATTTTGGTCGTTTACCCTCTTCTGGCAAGAGTGGCCCGATGTAATGGCAAAATTGACCACTTATCTTGAAAATATAAGGTCCTTGGCCATTATTGACAAAACTAATTATTTTAACACCCATTGATATGAAGGCAAACATAGAATTGTAGTACCTGATATTATGAAAGACACGAGATCACGTTTTTTGTCGTAACAGCTATGAATGGTAAGCCAAACATGAAACCGCAATACCCGATGTTATCAAAGAAATGAGTTGACGTTGATATGTCAACTCCCGTAAGAAGACTATGTAAAGGTTCTCAGTTGGCTTATATGGAGGTAAGACAACACTTCCCTATAGCATGTATTGTAAGATGGTGATGGTGTGTGGCAACACCGATTGAGTCGTTCTTTATACCAAAAGAATGCACCACAATAGCAACAAGCGTGGCTAGGTGGGTCAAGATTCAAGGCGGAGAAAATAGTACCTAATAAAAAAAGAGCACATATGTAAGGATAAATATCTAACCAGTTTTAGAAAGACGTAGTGGACACTTCAGATAACTGCAGAATTGAGCAAAGCGATTACTTTGTCTGCGAAATAATTAGCGAGCTGTGATAGCCGATTATCAGGATGTAGTGCAAAACTAGAACAGATGGAGAATTATCAGTGATGTTCATCAAGAGTTTTGTGTAACGTACTGCAAAACCGCATTGGACGGTGAATTATCAGCGATATTCATCACAAGTTTGTATGTGTCATCTGTACAACATGTTTTTTATGAGCAACACATAAGACAGAAGGGATGCAATTATGGAAAAGGAAACTAAATGAGAGCCTTTAAGGGTGAACTTACGGCGATGCTTGTTGGTTGGACCTAAGATGTCATGTGATGTTGACAGTGAACCTATGTAAAGGAGTAGGAAGTTGGCAAGTGTCTAGCAGGATTATCAGAAGACTTAACCGAATAAGAGAAGCAAGAAAGACCTTTCTCCGACCTGGTCATAATGTAAGCTTTACGCTTTTGGCATGATCGAGCAGCGGTTGCAGCATCTGGCCGTGGGAATTCTAATGATGAATTGGAAAGATAAAGTTAACACTCATGCACCAAAGCTGGAACATCTAAACACAGCAACCGAAAGATATGCAACCTAGTAACTGTACCAGTAGGCTGAGCAGGCAGAGACCGTCGCACAGAATAGATGTTCTACAAATGGAAATCCGCAGAGAATCCATCACCGCCAGCACCACCCAATGGGCTACGATGTAGATTGGATTTTGCAGCATTCGCAATAATTGCTTGCACAAAATCTAATTAAGTAGCAGGAAGGCACAATGAGCACTCATCAAATAAAGAACCATGTAAAGGACAATATAAAAAACAGAACACGCCCTCACAAATAGTCAGGCACAAGAAGGTACATGTACAAATGTAAGCAGGCAACGCAAATAAGATATGAGATAAATGATGTTGAAATCGAAGAACACGACAATCATATCAGCAAGCTCTGTAGATAGACGTTGTCGGACGAAACGCCTAGATGGAGATCGAAGTCATTGGGGAAGCTAGTGCTGGCATATGTGATGGCTCGGCTGGCAGCGTGCTGGACTCTACAAAAAGGAGGGAAAAACTAAAACATAACCATGCACCGCAAATAACTTGAGGGAAAGAGATGTACGTTGTTTGCGTTTGTGTCACGTATCAACTGTCGACATCTCACCAGGTGTAGACATCACTTGATCACTTTGGTAATAACCGTAACATTAGCAACAACAAAGGAATTACTAACTCAACATAAGAAAAGAAAAGAACGGGCAAAGATACTAAGAAGCTAACAGTAGGATGGGAATAACTCGGAACAGATAAAGCCAAACCACGGGGCTAACTAATGGTCTTGCTGTAAGATCGAGGAGACCGACTAGAGGGGGGTGAATAGGCGGTTTTAAAATTCTTTTGGCTAAAACTGAGATTTATGCGAAATTATAAATCAATTCGGTTTTATTCAATTAAAACCTAGCTCAATTATTCTTGACTTAGTGCACCAACAAGATAAGACTAAGACAATGATTGCAATCCTAAGGAGACAAACAAGAAATTAAATTCTATCAAAGTATATTTCAAGAAAGAAAAGCTTAAGAAAGCAAACCACAAGAACACTTGAACTTTTTCCCATGGTGATTAAAAACTTGCCGGTTTTCCCCAGTCCACATTGAGGTAAGTCCAAACAAATTGAACTGGCTCCACAAATTAAGCCTACACCTCGAATCCACTTGAGGCTGCTCTTCCTCCATTTCAAAGATGGCGAGCACCAAGTCACTCACAACTACCCAGGTCTTCTCACAACCTTTTTTGAGAAGATCACCGGCCAACTCCTCCAAGCCGTCTAGGTGTGGATAAACAACAAGAGTAACAAGTTGGAAACGCTCATTTAAACGAATCAAGTGTCTAAGCTCAATGGATACTAAATCCAACACCTAATGCAACACATACACTAGGATTTTGCTATCTAAGATCATTAAGTGCAACATATGCACAAAAGAGATGAGAGGGCTTGCTCTTATCTCAAGGGGAATGAAAACAGCACCAGCATTAACCCACAACCAGCCATAAGGGATATTTATACACCACACATGGAAACTAGCCGTTGGAGGAGAATCTACACAAAAACAAGGATTCCTGGTTTGACCGCCAGCCAATGGCCGGTTAGACCGCCCTAGCTCCAACGGCTAGTTTTTATAGCCGTTGGACCCTCAACCAGACCGATCTCCCGCACAAAGTATGAAAGCATGATTCTCAACAAGTTACAAAACACATTTGCCGACTTTTAGAATCATGCCATAAAAAAAATTGGTACATGGACTTAAACCATTTGCAAAACACATTCACAAACTAAAGTCACACGCTATAAAGATTAAGCATGAGCCTCAACTACATACAAAACACATTCACAAATATCGGCAACATGCTAGAGAGAGCTAGAGCAAGCACTAAGAGCTATCAACACATGACACACTCAAGCTACTAGTCAAGATCTCTCTTAATAGTACGACAACCTATACTAACAATCCGGTCTGTACACCAAACACCGATACCAGTAAAACACTAGAAACACATCCTGAGCCTATGCTAGTCATATATTTGTTTTGAGCATCCATCTTGGAGTGATCACTTGATGACGAATATCTTCATTCCAAGTCCTGGATCTTGACTTGAATATTACCAATACATGATGATCTTCTTCACTTTATGATCTTGTTTTGATGCTCATTAACACATGATGACATCATAAGTCTTCATCATCATAAGATTCAACCTATTTCACCAACTTATGAAAATATTTAGTCCATAAGACGATTGTCATTAATTATCAAAATATTCCATTAACTCATAATGGTGGGTCTAGATTCTTCAATCTCTCACTTTTTGGTAATTAATGACAATCCTCGACAAATGAGGAATTTAAAGTGATTCTCAAGTATACATTGAGTACAAAACAAATTGTATACTCTAGGATGGTTATGATAGCAATTAACTCATTTGAGTGGAATCAAAAGAGATTTTTGAATCAATTGCTAGCAAAACCACAACATATAGGTAAAACTCTCTCTCAACATGTCCATATGAGATTTGAAAGAAATTCATGGACATATGTAGATTTTTTTTTAAAAAAAAATTAGCGGAGTTTCCTCTATATATTAGATCCATGGAAGCATGACACAACAATTATAATCAGAAATTAAATATGCATGCAACAATAAAGATCAAACATAAACATACTTTGGACAAGGATACAAAAGAAAGCACAATTCATAACATAAGTCATAAAGCATTGAAGTGTCCAAAATATGTCTAAAAGCATTCAAGGTTCAATAAGCTTATACAAGATATTACAAAAATGAATCTAAGCTTATCCTCACAAGATAAGGTCTATTGACCTAAATAAGAAAATCATAAGCTCCAAACTTCCATTTTTCTCCCCTTTGGCATCAAATACCAAAAGAGACTCTCCAAAAAAACTCTAGGAAGGAGGAGAGGCGCCCAACGAGGATGGATGTTCAACTCGTTGAAAGACGGAGTGAGGGCAACGACCACGCCCATATCTCTGATAGACCACAGGTGCCTGTTGCTGCTGATACTTTGTGATCCTCTCATCCAGATGTGTGACCCTCGAGTCCAATACATCAAACCTCGTGTTCAATCCTTCTACCATGGCTCTAGTCTCAACCTGAATCTCATGTATTTGATCAAACTTGGTATCCATACGATTAAAGCTAGACTAAAGATGAAGAAGTGCTGCTATGACTGAATCTTGCTCCTGAGGAGCCTGCTGCCCTGGATGTGCTTGAGGAGGCAAATCTTGCACTTGAGGCTGAGGAGGAGGTACATCAGATGGAGGAGCATCTCTAGGATGGTATTCCTTATGCACTACACCACAAGCAGAGTTGAAGTTAACCTTGTATAGAATTAGCTTCATGATGTAGGAAGCAAAATAGATACTCTTTGCTTTATCGCCCTTTGAGATTGCTATCTCTCTCATGATGAAGTCCATAATATCAAACTTGGTACCCTCTAAGATGTACTTGATTACATTCCAAGCTCTACAATGAATCTCATCATTGTTGCTACTTCTTGGAAAGAATGTTGCTCTCGTTATCATGTTTATGATGCTAGGAAGGGGTAGTAATCCGGTCACTCTACAACGCACAAAGCTATAGGTAGCATCATAAAATTCATCTACTAGAGTCAAATTCAAAGGATCCTCAAGGTGTACCTTAAGACTCTGAGCTGTAGGGATGAGCAAGATTCATGGCAATCTGACTTTGAAGCACTAACTTGTTGAGTTGCTGTCATCCAAGTGACAAAATCATACTCAAGAGAAACATAGACCGTAGTAAAGAACTGCTTGATAGCCTTAGAGTGATAGTCACACTTCAATGTAACAAAGTTGTCCACATCAACTCAGCGAAAAATAGAATACAATCCATTGTAGAGAGGGTTCTGATTTAGATAGCTCCATGTCACATACTGGTGATTAGCAAAGCTCTTCTTATCATAAATATGATGAAAAACATCCTCTTGGAACTAAGTATGAAAAATGGTGATTAGCAAAGCTCTTCTTATCATAAATATGATGAAAAACATCCTTGGAACTAAGTATGAAAAATGGCTTCAGATGCATTTTTGGGGAAAAGAAACTGATTTGCATGCCTCAACATAGTGTACTTCTCACTCTTGATCCTTCTCACATCAATAACAATGTATGGAGATGGATCGGGCAAATCATCATCATCCTCACTCTCATTAGCAACTTGCTCATAGTTTTTATCACTATTGTCATTGTTGCCACTCACTTCTTCTTCTTCAACTTCCTCTTCATAAACATCCTTAATTGGCCCTTTTCCTATTGACGAAGAGGGGGGAGCAGCGGGATGACTGACTGTCCTCTTTCGCGGCATTGTTGCCATGAAAAGAGCGCAAAGATTAACAAATAAGTTCAAGGAATAAGATTACAATAATTCATAATGTCGTTTGTGCTGAAATCCTCTATCACGGACGGTCAGAGTGTTGCCACGGCCAGTCGAACTGCCATCCGGCTGGTCAAACCGTCAGGTATGGCCGGTCAAACCACTAGTGACAAAGGCAACCGAATTTGGGGAAAACTAAAATCAACCCAAATCTTGCAAATTCTATGCATTGGCACAATGAATACTTGTTAATCTAATCTCCATATACTTGCATGTCAAAATTTTCGTCAATTTGAATGAATTAAGGACATTCATGTCAAACCCTAGAAATTTGGGAAAAATCACAATGTGGTCAGATTGCAAGTAGAGATTGTGATATTACTGGCTTAGATGATGATAGGAGATTATTAGAGATGAGATCCAAAGGGCTGCGGTCAGACCGCCATAGACTTAGAAAGCTGAAAAACATACTTTGCATTTCGTTTCAACTCAATTTGTAAAATACATTTGCCAATTGATGCACGATGCAAACAAGATATGAAACATGATTCTCAACAAGTTGCAAAACACATTTGGCGACTTTTAGAATCATGCCACAAGAAATTTGGTACATGGACTTCAACCGTTTACAAAACACATTCTCAAACTAAAGTCACACACTACAATTGATCAATTATTTGCAAAACACATTCGCAAATATCGGCAACATGCTATAGAGAGCTAGAGCGCTATCAGCACATGACACACTCAAGCTTCTAATCAAGACCCCTTTTAATAGTATGGTAACCTATACTAGTAATTCGGTCTACACACCAAACACCGAGAACGGTAAAAAACTAGAAACACATCCTTAGCTCATGCTAGTCATACATTTGCCTTGAGTATCCATCTTGGAGTGATCACTTAACGACGAACATCTTCACTCCAAGTCCTGGATCTTGACTTGAATATCATCAACATATGATGGTCTTCTTCACTTCATGATCTTGTCTTGATGCTCATCAACACACGATGACATCATAAGTTATCATCATGGGACTCAATTTATTTATCAACTCATGAAAAATGTTTAGTTTACAAGACGATTTTCATTAATTATTAAAATATTTCATTAACTCAAAATGGCGAGTCTAGATTTTTCACTTGCCTACACATATGTTTTCATAGAAACAAGCCTACGAATTGCTTCAATTGCAGCAACGAAATATTATAAGTCATCCTTAAGGAGGAAGGACATGAATTGAAGAGAACCAAAACATGTAGGAAGCACATAACACCAAGTTACAAATCTATCTGGAAAGGCAATTAGCACAGAGCCTGCATATCTAAAAGTTCGGAGTTGCATAGCTAAGGCAATAAAATTATAGGGTCAGGCGGCATACAAAACTAGAAACTGAACACAAAGTCAAGCTATAACTCGACACATAAAGCAAAGAACGTATTACATATAAAGTAGGCATCAGTACCCGGTAAAGAATAGTAATAGTCAACTGTAAATAACCCTTTCTAAAATTATTGATTTTGAGTTGTTACAACTGAAAAGCAGGCGTAATAAAGGGAGCATAGAACAGCCTGCCTGTGCAAGGAGAACTCCAACGAACGTCACACAGGAAACACGATAGCATTATCTGCATGTATCTCACACAGCCCGAATTCCAGTTAGAACCACCTTTTTCTATAACTAACAGTCACTATTGAACCCAACAAATGGAACAAAAAAAATGCTTAGGTTTAAGTGTCTTCAAGGAGTGCCATCCAAGTTGTACGAACACCTGCAAGCATAATAGCACAAAAGGGAGCAAATAAGGGAGCATCAATCGGGAAATCGATAAAAAGCATAGCAAGTAACGTAATGTACGATGGGTGGATGATAAATTAGTAATGGCAGAAGGGTGGATGCTAACTTAGCAATGGAAGCAGGGGGATGCTAACTTACTAATGGCAGCAGAAGGGGCAGGCAACAACACCACTAATCCACTCAATAGAAGCGCAAATAGGACCTACGGTGCAGCGTGGCGATGGTGCGAATCGAGGTGCAGATGGAGGAAATAGGACCGGCCGCGTAGCCTGGCGGTGGACCGAATCAAGGTGCAGATGGAGGACGGGGGAAGGAGGGGGCACAGGAGGAGAAGCGAATAGGTGGTCTAACACCTGCGACGGTGGAGTGCAGCGGGTAGGGAACCGGACCGGGGGACGGGGCAGGAGAACGCAAGCACCAGGGATGGCTGGCGGTGGGCCGAACGGAGGTGCAAATAGAGGACGGGGGAAGGAGGGGGCAAAGGAGGAGAGGTGGACCGGTGGGCTGACGTCGGCGACAGTGGAGTGCGACGGGCAGGGAACCGGAGGCCGAAGCAGGAGTACACAAAGCATCGGGGACAGGGAGGAAGCAGCGGCGCTCCCCACTCGCGAGACGCGGCACCTTCCTATCTGTCCTGCATAGCGGCTCTGCCCGTGTAGGGGGCAGGCCCACCGAAGAGCAACGACACAGCAAATAAGGAGAGAAGCACGGAGGCGATGGTGCGCGAAGGTGCACGAGGCAGCACAGCAGCAAGCGGAGGCGGAGGTGGCGACAGCGGTCTGTGGTAGGGGATCTGGGGGAGGAGTCGAGTGGGGGTAGGCGGCGACGATGGTATGTGACAAGAGATTTTGGAGGGAGTCCAGCGGGGGTAGGGCAAGGGGAGCACAGTGGCGACAGTCTGTGGTAGGGGATCTGAGGGGAGTCAAGCGGGGGTAGGCGACGAAGATGGTATGTGGCAACAGATTTGGGGGATCCAACGGGTAGGGGAAGGGGAGCAGAGCGCGGCCACACGGTAAAACAGTAGTAGGACGAGCGGGCAGGATTAGAAGCCGAGGGGATCAAATGGACATGAAGCTGCTCGCGCTATCAACGGTGTAACAATGAAGAGGGACGTGGTGGATTTATGTGCTAGCTGCAGGAACTATAATACTTATATGAATATGAATATGATTACATGGAGTTATTTGTAGATTTTTTTATTAAAAAATTGACCAGTAACGCTTTCATTGCTGAGTCTATCCATCTAACGACAGATAGATGAGGATAAGACAGAACGTTCCTACATGACGTCACGGTGACGGTAACTGCATCGTCTCACATACACGTGCATGGGGCATCCTTCGGCTGGTTGTTGGAGGACACGTCGACAACAGCACGAAGCCTCTGGTGTGTGCTGCATGGTGTGGTGGCCAAGCCCAGTTGGAATCTTGGCCCGTGTCGTCATTAGGCTATTGGATCACCGGCTCATGCATCGTGGGCCTTCCTTGCCTAATACGAATAGAAGGGTTTGTGCATGTATCTTGTCCAAAGCTAGCATATGTGGATCTTTTTTTGGCGTGAAAGCATGTGCGGCTCTTGTGCTATGTGTCTTCAGCAATTCATTATCTTTATCTTTACTACTTACGGGTGGGACCAGTGCGTGTCTACCCTCTCTTTCTCCTCACGGCTCCACCTCTTCTCACCCTTTCCATCGACTTCTGGACCCTCGTCTCGCGTGCCCCCACGTCTTCTCCATCCTCTCCTCCATGGCGATTTCCCTGCATGCCAGGTCCTCATCGTCGCGATTCCTCCGCTTACCGCCCACCCCCAACACCACCCTCGTGTACGTCCTCTACCCTCAATGTCATGTTTGCCATCGCCGTCAAAGCATCGCAACGCAGTGCTCACCACCCTCACGTCGTTTCTCGGCCCGCACTGTCACGGATGCTTACCGTACTCCACAAGCCAGCTCGAGATCCTCCATCCTTGCTGTCATGAAGTTGGCAGGCTCTGCAAAGCTATAGGCTCACAGCCCCAAATCAGCCCGACAACTCGCTGTTTCACCGCCCACTAGTCGCTTGACGAAATGTCTTGCTTATTATTTTCTTATCTGATCGCTCTCACCTTTTCTCGACATCTAATACCATTATCTCTCTCCCTTCTCACAATGGCAGAAAATATACGGTGGTCAAGCGGGAGCGGCACGGCCGCACGATATCGGCAACAGGCAAAGGGCGAGGGACATGCGACGCAGGCGTGGCTGGCCGAAGGCGAATGCCACACGCGACGCAAAGCACAATAGTCCGAGGACCGGCGTGGCCGGTCGGGTGGTGCGCGCAGAGCAGGCATAGCAAGCCAAAGTAGGCGCAACTGGCAAGCTTACAGTGAGATACAGCTCCCCCTCTCCCTGTCTTTACCTCTCTACGTGGGGATGTGGTACATCCGTATTCAGTCAGGTCAGCTCTCAATAGGTTTGTTGTGAAAATTTAGGAATTGTTAATTTCATTGGCTCCTACGATGATTGTGCATTTGCTTCCAATTTAGTTTGAAATGATACAAATCAAACATGATATTAATTCATTAACTCATGAAGTTTGATTCCAGCAAGCTAACATTACTTAATACTGAAAGTGTTTGATGAAATATTTATTGAAGCAGTATGTGCGAGCAATTCCAAGGACGCTTGCGGCAGCCGAGAGTTGCACATAAAATTAAAAGGCCTTGAACACAAGCTGTTGGAAGAAAATGATGTCCATGGCTCAAATATCAGTGCTTACGAGCAAGGCCTTCAACAACTAAATTTGTTCAATGATATAAAAATGAATGCTCTGTATGTATGATTGTCACCACCAGTAAACGTGATGATGTATTTGCTATATTTTCATAATTGTACCATATTTGTTGATGATTCATACAATCATACCTTCCAATGAGCACAACACATGATGCAACATTTTGCCTATCTGCTAATTGGTTAACTATTTGTTCACAAATTTGTATAACCTTTCAATATATGTTTTTTATCCATAGCAACACACGGGTATTCAGCTAGTACGTCTAAAAAACAATTTCCCGTCATAGATTCAAAACAGAAAACTTTTGAGTAATTACTGTATCTGAAAGTACTAAATAAAACTGTAGGTTGTAAGAACCACAGATGCCAAACTAAGTTGTATTTCCTGTTATCTTGGTAGTGAGTGACACGCTTCAACCGTGACTGAATTACTTCTGCATTTAACATGTACAATATGCTTTGCTTCTCTTCGGTCACATTATCCCATCGTCACTTGATGCTAGAGGTGGCCAAATGGGCGACATGGCACATTGAGCTCACGGGTTGTGTCGTTCCAGCCTGGGCACGTTTGGCCTGACAGGTCAGGGTAGGCTCGTTTAGCCCATCTTGGTTGTCGATGTTGCACTTGTCGCGCTGCCTATGTGCTCGCCGTCCGCATTCGCACACTAGCCGATGCCCCACCGCGGCCCCTCGCCGAGGTCACCGCCGCGCCATGTCTACCTCAGCGGGGATGTCTTAGATCCAATCGGATCTGGGAGGAAGCGGGCGAAGGCGTGGCGGCACATGGTGAGGAAAGGCCGGAATAAGGAGGGATGGGCGCGGGGAAAGAGGACGGTTGTCGTGGCCTAGGGCTATGATGACATCGCCCTCCTCTGTCGCGAGCGCGAAGCCGTTGTCGTCGGCAAGCTGCGCACAGGAGCGCTGCCTCCCTCTTCCACGCAGCAGGACAACCCTCCTCTTTCGCGGACGCGTAGCCGTCAACGTTACCTCGAGGGACGAATGAGGAGGTGAGGTCAGGGTGGAGACGGTGATGGGGGCAGCTGGCGAATAGGGGGTGAAGCGAGGAGGTAAGCGAGAGATGGGGGCGGCTAGGGCTCGAGGTCGCGATCCAAGCACGGTACGGTGCGTCATCTAGCCCAAGTCGTTTAGGTGTCGAGCCATGTCGTGCTTGGATCGAGCCAACAATACCGAACTTCAGGCCAGACCAGCCCATTTGAATAGGTCTTCTCAATATCTTTGTACTGCAGATTTGTCGTACTGATCTATTTCTCTTCTCATCATACCCCACCTTGTAAGTTGCACTTACAAGCAGCAGATGCACTTAGCAAAACTCTCATCACAAAAAAACACCAATAATTCTCCCCTACTCCATTCTCGGTCCTCGAGGAGGAGGAATTCACGTCCTTCCATGCCCTGTGATGATTTATCTATGTACACATACACCAAGCACTACATAAGGTTCACTAGTTTCAGGACAAGCACAGTGCAACAAATGAAACAAAGAATGGGTGTACTGGCAGTGCACCAGCCTAGTTCTCCACTCATTTCGGTTCTCCATTTTTTTAAAACACTACGTGCATTGTAAACGTAGCCAACGAGTTTTTAAAAAAATAATATTTTTAAAAAGATAATTACAAAATTAAATAGTCAAAAGTTTTTTTTTTTTACAAAATGAGCATGTCGCAATTTCAAATAGCGATAGGGACTCTGTCGCTAAAGGGAACAGTGGGGGAGGTTCCTGTCGCTAGTTCAATTGGCGACAGATTCTTATTGCCATTTGAATTGGCGATAGGTTTATAAAAAAAATTAAATATAGAAAATGAGCTCAAAAGATTATAAAAAAAATTTGTGAGCCTCCCGACACAGTATACTTGGTTGTGCAATTTTTTTTCATAATTTTATCCATTCCGAATTTTGCTCCAAAATTCCTACAAATAGTATATTTAAATGAATTTTGGAGAACAATTCAAAACATATAAAATTATGAAAAAATTACACAAGAAAGTATATTTTGTCGGGAGGCTCCACAAAAAATCGTAATTTTTTTAGCTCATCTTATATATTTAAAAATTCCTAGAAATATGTCACCAATTCAAATGGCGATAGGAACCCTGTCTCCAATTGAACTGGTGACATGAACCTCCCCCACTGTTCCCTTTGGGGACAGGGCCCCTATCGCCAATTGAAATGGCGACAGGAGCCTGTCGCTATTTCAAATGGTGATAGGGACCTAGTTTTATAAAAAAAAATAAGTATTTAATTTTGTAATTATCTTATAAAATAATATTATTTAAAAAATCGTACAAGTAGTGAAAGTACAAGTTTTTGGCTAAAATAGTACTGTTGATATGGGAAATAACAAATCTAGCTTCTCTCGCGCATCAAAAGCAAAGAAAAGGCACTGCAAAGGCGCGCAGACGCGCCACATATCCTCATCCGCGTCCCTAGAGCCCGGTGAGCCTCGTCCGTGCCCCTGGAGGCCAGTGCAGCCTCGTCCGAATTTTGGCACTATTTGAATACTATTTGAAATACTATGTATAATACTAGTTAAAATACTATGTACAACACTATTTTACACTCAAAAAAATTCTACCGAGAGCCCTTTTTTCTTTGAATTTTTTGTTTGTTTTTTTACCTCGTACTTGCAGCTTCAAATGTATTATCATATGTACCAAAAAAAATCCAAAATTTTTTTACATGAAATCACGACGTAGCATAGCATCAATCTTCTTGAGACAGCAACGATTCGTCGGACGAGGTGGCGACGACGAGCAGTAGTACACCGTCATCGGTCGTGGTGGCGAGTAGTAGTACACTATCGCCAACCGTGGCGGTGGGCATTAGTACACTATTACCGACCGCAACACTTGGAGACGACTTGTGCATGAAATCATATAATAGTGTATCAAATAGTGTTCTATTTGGAATGCCACGTAATCCGATTTCACGATGAATTTTTTAAAGTACACCGGTGACGGTGTATTACTACCTGCTATCGCGGCCGGTGACAGTGTACTACTGCCCGCCGCCGCAGCCGGCGTCGATGTACTACTACTGCCCGTCGCCATCGCCTCGTCCGGCGAATCATTGCTGTTTCAAAGGGATTGATGCTGTGCTACGCTGTGATTTCATGTGGAAAAAAATGTGATTTTTTTTGTACATGTGATAACACATTTAAAGCTGCAAGTGCGAGGTAAAAAAACAAGCATAAAAAAATTCAAAGAAAAAGGTGCTCTCAGCAGATTTTTTTTTAAAGTATAAAATAGTATCATACATAGTATTTTAAATAGTATCAAATAGTATTATATATAGTATTTTAAATAGTACCATACAGTGTTATATATAGTGTTAAAATAGTATTTTAAATAGTATCAAATAGTGCCAAAATTCTTTTTAAGCCGTTTTCATGGCTGCCTTGCTTCACCGTGCTACGGCAGTAGCATCTTCGACCCCTAAGGGCGTGGACAAGGGAAATCCGGCCCCCAAAGGGCGCGGACGAGGCTCACCGCCCCTCCCCCGGTGCGGGCGATGACACATGCGCGTCCGCGCGTCTTCATGTTGTTATTTTTGCTTTTGATGCACAAAAGAAGTTAGATTTGTTATTTCGTACGTTAATAGTGCAATTTTAGAAGAAGAAAATGGTAAAAATGCATCTCTCTTACGATGGCGCACATGCACCAAATAAAGATGGCCATTTATTCCAGTGCACTGTTGCAGTACAGGCCAAGATCCCCTGGGCCAGGAGCTGCTTCTCTCCACATCACCATGCCCTACATAGATCGATGCCCAGTTATCTCATCTTCCTGAATAGTTTGATTAGTTTCGTGTACATTAATTACCACAATGATGGAAGGAAGGAGGAATACATGAGATGTTACTGTTGAGCAGGGGTATTTCACTTGATAATATATGTGAAATGACTATGAGCTACAGGGGGCAAGCCCCATAATCTTACCCTTCTTGTTGATTCTTCAGAGGAGGTCCAAAGAAAAGCAATGACTGCTTTATATATTTTCAGGGTTATCCACCCCTTAATTATGGTTGTAAAAGTAAAATTTGCTTGGAAATTGAAGGCTAGGTAGATCATATTTGATGATGCTTTGATGTTGTATATACAAGGTTTCTTCAGACACGAAAACAGAGGTTCTTTCTTTCTTTTTAAAAAAGAATCGGCGGAAGAACTGCACATTATATTGATAAAGGCAGGAGTAAAAAGAAAAATGTATATACATCGGCCTCAACGAAAAACTCCACAGGCGGGGATGGAGACCCCATCTAGACTCTAGAGCACATAGCTAGGGCAAACACCATCTAGCACCACACCAAACACAGACCATAGCAGAGGTTCTTACTGGCTTTCTATTGCTTTTGTTTAAGAGTAAATTTCATTTTGCACCATGTTTTATTACCAAAGTGGCACTTTGCACCATCCTTAGTCATTCTTTTCACTTTACACTACCTCTTCCTACCATCTCTTTCACTTTGCACTAGGGCAACGCCTCCTTCTCCTCAACCTCCGACCGCTCACATCGATCCATCGTCTCCAGCCATGTCCGTCCTCCGCCTCTGGCCACATCCGTCCTCGCCGAGCGCGTCACCAACGCCACTCTCCCCAACCTCCACTGCTCCGGAGCTCGCCATCGGCGCTCCCCTCCACTGCATCATGGTGGGCCGCTGTCACCGGCTCGCCACGGGCCGCCTCCGGTTGAACCAATGCCACCGTCGGCTTCCCCACCATGACGCAATGCTCATGGATCGATGTGAGCGGTCGGAGGTGGAGAAGGAGACGTTGCCCTGGTGCAAAGTGAAAGAGATGGTAAGAAAATGTGGTGTAAAGTGAAAAGAAAGGCTAAAAGTGATGCAAAGTGCCACATTGGTAATAAAACAAGGTGCAAAGTGAAATTTACTCTTTGTTTAATGTGCTTTACCATTTTCTGTCAGGATATCATAGTTCTTGGATTCAAGAGGACGCTGGAGGATCCCACAATTCGTATAAATGTCATAATTCAAATATTTCTATTGAACATCCATGATTTCAACTCTTTGTAAAGATTTTCTTAAACAAGATATTTTCTAATTAAGAATGAAATAGATGTGGTGGTCCGGCACCATGTGGTCCAGCAATTTCTGAGCAGATGCACAAGACCAAAAAAATAAGCAAAATGTTCTATGCTTTCTTGTACCTTTTCTTCTCATGAACAGAGAATGTAAAAGAAAGAAAAGCAATTTGGATTGTAGTTCAGTGCTGATTGCTTCATTCAGTTAGACCCAGAAGGCCAGAACCATGGATTAATTTCTGTCTTGATTGCAATGTACACTGTACAGCACCAATCAGCTCCTAGTTCCATTCAAAGCTTCAAAATTATATAAAATCATTTAACACCAGACCAAATGGTCAGATGAAATCACCCTCTGGTTAAGTGCCAAAGTGATTGAGGGGACCTCTGCATGCTTTGTTCTAAATGCTGCCCAGTCTGCTACGTCTGAAGGTGCCACAGGACAATGTTAAATTCGTCCGTAGCACGCATGGCTTCCAAACCTCTGAAGACTAGCAAGTACCAAGAAGTTATTGCCTCAGTTTGTACAGAAAAGAGCCACCAATCTGGAGAGATTGTGACTGTAGAACAACCATTACGTCTGTGCTTGATTCCGCTGTCTGAACAGTAACGACAACCTGATCATTGGGATTTTCTGATGTGTCATGAAAGAGCAGGGATCCGAGAAGCGGGTCCTGCGACCGACAATTGGCGTGTGATGTGTGAAATATATTTTTCCTCGAGAATACGCAAAAGGTCAGCACGCATTTCATTAAGATGGGAAAGAAGGGGTGTGAAATACTTGTTAGGAAGTGCTTCTACGCTCTACCAAAAACGAAATGATGTGAGTTCTGAAGGAACAAAATGGCAACTGATGGGGCGGTTTGCATGGTAGTAACTGCGTGTGTTTTAGGGTTTGTATAGCTTAGCTTAGTATTATCTGCTCTAGAAAATCGGAAAATTTGTACTACTTGTTCAGATAAAACAAACCTTAGTGCTGGAATAATTGTTGCACATGTCCAGCAAGAGATGTTTTGGAATCAACCTTTCATAGCCCTAGAAAATAGAAAGTTTGAGTAGGGCAATCATATGACCAACTGAACATGCGAGAACAAAGTACACATTGAGGCTTTTAAGATGTGAACATGACCATGATAGGCAAGTTCCAACTCTTACCTACACTTTCAGCTCCCCTTTCTTCTGCAGCTCTTGATGCACGAAAAGGATTCCTCCAATTTTGTCATGTCAATAAGAGTCCACCAACTGCGGCTTCTGCGCCCCCCCTCCCTTAGAATTTACAGATTACTTATGAGCATTGGAAGAGTTGTATGAGCAATCATGTTACAAACTTGAGGTATCATAAATTCGATGTTTGTATATTTGTGCGGGCCAATCTTTTTTAAAATATGAACATTGACATATTTACAAACATCGAGATTGGTCACAAGAAAACAGCATAGGCATATTCATCATGAAGAACTACTTCCATAATATTACATTCATTATAGTTTTTGCTAATGTATAACAATAAATATTAATGGTCAAAATTGTACTTGACCGACCAACTCAAAAAAGACATTCTTTTTTTGCCCGGGGTACTACTTTTACTTGACAAGCACTGCCAAGGAATTTACTAGCCTCCATATTAATGATTAGCCCCACATACCTTGTTTTTGAGTTTTGACATTTCAAAGGGTGAACAGTTCAGGGGGTGAACCGTCTCATCACCAGGTTTATTACAACTTGCAGTAAGATTGTAATGAATTTGGTGTAACATTTCAAGTGAGAAACTGTTTCATATAAGACACTAGCAGAACAGGATAGTATTGTAATTCATCAGAATTTGCACTGGTGTCGGCAGATACCTGATACACCAGCTTATGTGAAATGGATGGCATGGTCTTTTGAAGAACATAGAATCAGATGACTGCAAATATGTAGTGCCTAATATGATAAAAATCATGTTGTGGAAATAAAACCAACATAGAGCTAGTTTTGCAGTACCTTCAGATTTTAAAACAAGAGTATATTGTACAGATGAGATATGTACGTGAATACTGCAAGTTGGATGTACACCAAATCACCAGTACTTCAAAACAACACATGCTCTACGGCCTTGGATACTGTCTTACTGTCATTGTGTACGGAAACATATGCAGATTCTGGAGCCCGAACCGTATAGATACTAATGTACAGGTCCTGAAGTGAGAAGAAGAGTAAAAGTCAATGCAAACAAGTGGACAAAATTAATCAAGCTCCTGTTAGTTTGCACTCCCACAGAACAAAAGTTAAGTAAACTTATTTACTTTTTTTGGGACAAAAAGTATGATCTAATGGCAAATCAATAGTACTGCCATTCAACACAAAAAAACAAGACCAGGATGGTAAGTGAAAAGGAGACAGGCCCCTGGAGGCCAGGCACCAAAAGGAAGTGAAAGGATAAACTGTGAAAAGGGTCCTCTTTTACCACTACCAGTTACCAGCAGAGTTAAAAAAAAAAAGGAAGTGTGACAGTGCAAGTGCAACATGCCCAAACGACCCATCAGTCAAAAGCATTGGCAGCTTGCACGGTGAAAGGATCACCCACTAAGCACAGCAGAGTAACACACAATACACAAAAGTTGGCAAGCATGCACCACACACATTCACCCATTGGAGAACTCCAAGTAGAATCCAGACTCACATGAGGCATTGCAGCAACTGAAAGTAGAGAGCATGAGCAACTGCAAAGTATGAAGCAATAATGGCACAGGCAGTAGCATCCTGGAGTCAGAGAGATGCCACTGCATCAAGCGCACAGGACAAGGCCACAAGTTTCAAGCATTGCAACCGGCTCTTCCGATGGCAAGAGCAGAAGTATAGACAAAAATTACAGCACTTCAGGTGCAGTGCGGCATACACTGCCATGCCAATGCCACCCAGTCACCCACAGGACAAGTTAAACTGTGATACAATATCTAGCTCTACTTCATTAATCCAACAACTGGTAACAGACGATAAAGCTAGGCCCTAGAGGAGGTGGTTCCTTACAGAATGAACTGTTAAGGGTTACATTGGAGTTGGGGGATTAGGGTGTAACTCAGCATCAGTTCTGTATGTTACACAAGATCATTGAGGCTACATGCTAACCCTAAATTTTTACAACAGAAACAAGGCTAACTTGACGGTGTGCGCCTCTGCCACGACACTGCGGTGGAGGGAGCGATGAGGTCCATGGTGCTCTCTTGCCTGAAAGTCTACCAGTCTAGTTTCACCCATTCATACCGGCCGGGGAGAGGGCAGTCGTTCACAGGATCAAAGTTGTACCTGAAGATTAGGCCATAACAGCTTGTTATTAGTGCAATGCATCATCATCATCATATTTGCAAGAGGCAAAGCAAGGCATGAACATATCACAATGCATCCAGGTTTCTGTGTTCTTCCTGGAAAAAAAATCGCAACTGAACAGAATATTTAACTCGTTAGTTGATTAAGAGAGAACCAAGCAAGGCTGTACTTGTCAATGAAAGCCTGTTGTTGCAGTTGCTCTTCAGCAGTGAAGAAATCATCCATCTCTGCTGAACTTGGGATAATGTGGCGCACGGGAGTCTGCACCCTGCGATGGGAATTCAAATGGCTGGGTCTTGTGGTGGATCCAGGGGTGCTTATCGTTTCTGAGTCCCTAATCAAGCTGCAAGGCGTCGTCTCCCTGGTACTCCTGCTAGCAACAAAATCATACATATTAAAATTCGAAGCATTTTTTCCTCTGACTAACGTTCTACTAACACAATCCTCTACAAGCGAAAAAAATGCACAGATAATACCCCCTCTGAATATCTATCTCACATGCCATAAAAAGGCTAGCAGACAAGCAAACACAAGGCCAAAGGAAACAACAAAATGGTTAGGTCTAGAGAACTCCCAACTCTCAGTCATATGAGTAGGTCAGGTTCTCCCCCAGCCATAACTCTAGCTGAAAGGCAAGAAGCTGGAGGGCCATGGATGATTTTAGACGCACACTGTTCAGATCATACATATACCCCCTTCAAAGTACTGTTTAGGGCATGCATGGAGGACCAAGGATTAGAGAGACCCACTACTGTTCAAGATAACAGTCCTTGGGGTAGCAGTACTGCCATCATGCCATGGCTAGAGATGCAAACAACACCGAGTTGGCGAATAAATGCACTATTCGATCATGCCATCCCCACACCAAGACACCTAAAGCTGTGGCACCTGCAGCCTTGATGGTGCACCAAAGATGACACAGCCTCTTGCTGAGCTTTGTTCATCTCTCTCTCTCTCTCTCTCTCTCTCTCTCTCTCTCTCTCATACTTACACCCTTTGTCCCTTACAAACAAGGGCCCCCACAATGCGGTACTTCGGCTGATGGTGCAATGCATGTAGCTTTCACACACACAAGCTACAAATGGGGCTATCCTACCAGAGACACGCAAGCTAAATAGGATTTTGACCTATTTAGGCAGGGGAAGAGGCCCACTTCTACAAGATAATAATACAACCAAAACACTCGCTAGCTCGTGATACTTGCTGAAATATTTCTACCAAGAACCGCAGAAGCTATAGCCTAGCTAAATCCCAAAATGTTCTTCCATTCCGTAGCTTGAACTGAAGATCACACACAAATGTCTAGTACTGGGAGGACCCCCAACCCCCACCACCACTTCAACATTTAATGGTGTTGACAACTTGGGGACATGGCCCAGGAAGAGGTTTTACCAAGACATGCCATTTCCTCACCTTCCAGAACCCAAAGAAGTGACAGGCTAGACAGTCTGAGGGGGAGAGAACCCAGCAAGAAATGAGGCCTTGGGGAGGGTGAGAGGGGTGGGTGCTTTTGGTGGGATGGATGAGAGAAATTTCTTGCAAAAGGTAAGGGCTTTTGATTGCTAAAAGATTGAGGGGTCCCTACCACCTCCATTACCAGCCAAGCACCTCCCCCTCCCCAAGCAAAAAAACAGGGGGAGTCCATGGGGAAGAGGGGAAAGAACAAGAGGGAAAGGAGGCTGCTTTTCCCTTCCACTAAGGAAAAGGAGGAGGCCATGGTCACTGGATGAAACCCCACTAAGAGGAGGCCAAGTACACTACTGGTGTTTTAATTGGGGCTCTGGGTACAAGAATTTTGAGTTGAGCATTACTGCTCCTCAGTGCTAAACTGTTCCTCAGCAAAACAAAACACTTCTAAAATAGGCTGGCGAGAAGTGGTTCTTGGATTAAAACTACTTTTTCCAGAAGCTAACAAATGGGTTACTAGCAAGTGAGATGTCAAGAAATTGGCAAAGGAAGCGGCTCTAAAACTCCAAGAAAAAAGGGGGAAAGACACCGAAATTTAAGCAACAGGAATGCAACAATTGCATGGTTCAATAAGCAAAAGAATGGTCCCAAAAACAGCAAAAAAAATCCCCAAGAGAACACCAAAGCTTTACAAACATATTGGGGTGGGGGATAGAATCCACCCCCAATTCGAGGCAGCACGCTGCACAGATCAAACGAATCAATAAATAGACAAAAAAAAATCGAACAGAGGAGCGAAATAGCACTAAAAATCCCAACTTTTCGATACAAACCGTGCAGAGATATCAAACAAGAACGCCGGTACGACGCAAAACCCTAAACCCTAATCCGGTAATAATCCCCCAAAACCATCCAAGAAATCCAAAAAAATCACCAGAAAAAAGAAGCCTCACATCTCCATGGCCTCCAACTCGAGCACGTTCTCCCCGAAGGACACCTCCGCCTCCGCCAGCTCCGCCGCGGCGGCCACGGCCACGGCCGCTCTCCTCCCTCCGCCGCACCTCCTGACCGCCGGCTCCCTCGCCGGCGGCGGCAGCTTCTCCAGCCTCCGGCTCCTCAGCTCCAGGTACTCCCCGCCGGCGCCCTCTTTCCCGACCCCACCCCCCCCCCCCCCGGCTGCGGCTGCGGCTGCCTCTGCAGCCTCTGCAACGCGAGCGCGCGAGCGCGGGTGCGGACCCCGAGCGGCGCGGTGGCGACCTCCATGACGGCCACCTCGCCGGAGACCTTGGCCTTGCGCATGTACTTGCCCATGGAGGGGACGCGCGGGGACGGGCGCGGGGCTAGGGTTTGCTTCCCTGGTGCGCTTAGCGATTTTAAGCGAGGGGATTAGAGGCTAAGGGTGGCGGGATTTAAATGGTAGGCGGGCGGGTGCCGTGTACACACGAGGAAGCCCGGGAATAATGGGAAGGTGGAGACTGGAGAGGGAGGGGTAAGGTCTGGATGGGTGGCTGTTGCTATTTAGAGATGGAGGCTTAGGTAAGAGAGAGAGAACGAGAGGAGAGTTCTAGAGAGAGGAAATTGGGGAAATTTTTTTGTGTGTCAAACAAAATGGTGTGATTTGGGGTGTTTGGTCATGGATGGATGTTCAGGGTTGAAATTAGTCAAAGATACAGTGCAAGGAATGCATCTCTCTTGATAGAAACTAATTACAGGTATTGACCAACGCTAAAGAATGGGATATGTGCATTTTCATTAGACTATTGGTTCGGAGAGTTATTATTGTTTTATCTGGATAATAAAAGTGTGATTGATATCAGCCTTTTTTTTTCTTTGCGAAACACCGTAACAACAACATGAACGATAACACATGCACACCACCACACACACAACGCCTACGAAAGACTGAACGAGCGGAGCTTGACGAAAAAATAACGAAGTCACCATCGGCGCCTCGCTTGCAAGGGTTTGAATCATGGTGGGTTAGAGGTATAACCATCACCACTAGCCACTCAAACAAGACTTGGTTCTCTGATTGATATCAACCAATGCATCATTTTGATAAATAAAAATAAAAAAAGACAATCCTCAGTATAGATCAGGTAAAAGTAGACATGTCCAAACATTGAGTCAGCCTTGAAAAGCTCATACTCTAACGGGCAGAGCCCGAGCTTGACTCGAAAAATTATTTTTTCCATTAAAAATGTTTAAATTCTTTTTTGAAATAAAAATAATATTTATTTCATTTTGAGAATAAAAATAGTTTATTATTATTATTACTACATTTCACCACTTTCGTGCTAAAAATGAAGTCCCAAGCCCGGCCTGAAACCATGAACGCCTCTAGGTCAAAGCATAAGGCATGAGAATATACGATGTGCCTTGGTTTGGACAATTGTTGCTTTATCAAGGGGGGCAATTGATATCTACTATGATCCTCGCCAATGGATCACGAAGCAAAATAAATCAATGCTATGTGCTGATCAGAATGAGAAAATGCGGAATATACGGTTTTATTAAACCGTTGGTTTGAACCACGTTTGATTTATCAAGGGTATAAATTGAAATATAGTACGATCTGCCATTATAATGCATACCGGTTAATCAAAAATAAATCAATGCACTGTACTGAGGACGAGAAAACAGGGAAGGTGCATTCTTAGGCCAGTCTCAATGCCAAGTTTTATCTCCTAGTTTCCAACACGTGAAACTTTGATATGAAACAGGGCTCTCTCTCAATGTAAGTTTCATTGCGGTTTCATAGCTTATTTTAGTTGCCTCAATCACATTTTAGTATGGTCTTGTGATGAAACGAATTGAGTCCTCAATGGGAGTTTCACACGATTACCAACGTTTTTGATAAGTTTCATCCCCATGAAACTTTCTCCTCTCTCTCCTCCTAGTTTCATGCAAAGATTCTCTTTTTCATGATATGACGACACCCCATAAAACCTCTATTTGCCTTATTGTGCCACTGGTTTGAACCACGTTGAGCGAAATGGACCCTTCGATTGAACCATCTTTCGCTCCATCAAAGCAGATAGTTGGAACATTATACTCCATAATCTCTCATTGAATGCGTCCCTTCTAATAAAAATTCCGACGCATTGTATTTATCAGGGTGAAAAGATAGGGTGTTTCCATCACACCCTTTATTGGGACCTTCGTTACTTAAATTTTCGTCCCCGGGCAATAATAACATGCTACCATCTTAGGGCATGTGGTACATGCAGTTATTGTATACAGCAACTCTCTATATCACCTTTAAACAGTACTAAAGATAACTCATATAATAGATTGTATTTTTACTTGTCTTTATAGATTACACAATCTTTTAATGATTTTCTTGGTTCTGATGATACAGTCGGCTACAGAATTGTAGACAACATATTTTTCTCTCTTTATTCTCTTTCATTCACATCTATTTAAATTCTACGTGACAGAGACTATAGACACCTCATGTAAGCTCATCATACATGACCTTATGAGCGAATTTCGTTGGATCTAAAATCAATGTCCTGTATCAATCACAATAAGAAAAATGCAAGACAGACGTTTTGTATTAGACTCTTGTTATGATTTGCTTCGTTGGCAGTTGGAAATATGCTACAATCCCGAATTCATTTTTGATTTGGCCCCATTGTGCCACTTAAATGCAAAAATAGCCCCCTTGCTACCGTATTTGCGAAACTAGCCCCCACACGAGCGCGGAATCATCGGGGAGCTGACGCGTGTCTCCTTCCGCGCTCGGTGACCGCGGAAGCTGGCTAACTAGCGCAGCAGCCCTCCCGGCACAGCAATGAGCGGCGACCGCGGAAGGTGGTGGGTCCTGGCTGCTTTCCACGCTGCTAGAACGCGGGAGGTCCGCGGAAGGTGGTGGGTCCTGGCTGCTTTCCACGCTGCCGGAACGCGGGAGGTCGCCGCCTAACTTCCGCGGTCCTGGAATGCGAAATAACGTTCACGCGTGCAAAGAAATGCGGATGCATTCAGGCATTTAATGCATTCAATGCAAATGCATGGAAAGAAACGACATGCAAAGAAACGGCGCTGCCCTCCTCCTGCACTCGGCGACCACGGAAGCTGCAGGCTGCTCCTGCGCTCGGCGACCGCGGAACGTGGCTGGGCCCGCCACCCCCGCGCTAGTCACCTTGCTCCCACCGCGTTTGTTGCTCGCTTGCCGCGCTCGCCGACCACGGGATGAGCTAGATGTCATCATCCCGTTCGAACGTGGTCGGGCTAGATTTGAAAATATAGTCACCAAATACAAAAAAATCTACAATCCTCACACTTCAAAGAACAAGGTGAATAAAATAGATACAGAGCTATTATCAAGGTGAGCTAGGGTGTCAATTGGATACGAATATGGGTGAAAAGGGGCAGATAATTCCCGTCCGATCCGACGCCGTATCTGAAAAAATTCACCGGGGCACCATTTTTTAATCCCGATCCTCATATGATACTATCCAGATCTAGAAAATCTAGGTTAGGATACGAGAAGAGCAATATCCGATCCGTATCCATGTTTTATAGGATATCGATATCCTATAAATCAACAAAATGGATATCCAATAAATATCAATATCCCTTAATATCATCTATGGTTTTCTAGTCATTGATTAATATATAATATGAATTTACATTTGATTATATTTAAATTGTTAAGTAGGATAAATAATTCTCTAATAGGTAGTATAATTTGACACTTTCATTAGTGAAGTAATGTCTTTTCTTTATGTGTGCACAATCTGTCAAGTTATCCGTGACCGAATTGAATTCGATCCGCCCTGTGCCCGTATCCCGAAAAAATTGTACTTGTATCCGACTCCGAACCCGGGGTAAAAATATGGGTTAGGATACGGGAAGAGCAATATCCCTCTGTATCCAACCCGTTTTTACCCATAGATATGAATTATCTGCTTTATCCGACTACGGTATTCAATACTATACGATACAAATATGGTTTAGATTTTTTCAGTCGGTTAACAATTTCTCCCATATTTGTATTTGTATTTGCATAAAAATATCGATGCGAATATGCTATGGACTTTTGCCATTCGAAATGTTATTTTATCCGCACTACTCATATTCGTATTCGTATTCAAATCCAATAAAATAATATACATATTTTATTGCAGTATGGCTAATTAGTTTGATGAGTATTTTTAGTAATGTGAATTCATGTTTTTAGGCGAAATAGATAAACTCGAATAATTAAGTGTGCTATACAAGGATAAAGTATCATAAATATTTTGTCATTACATAAGTTATGAGGATAACTGACCGAATTGAGTAGGTATTCGATTCGTATTCGGCAATATTTGAATTTATGTTTATATTTATTTAGAAAATATGGATATAGATACGAGAAAACCACTATTTGACTCGTATTAGATCTGTTGACACCCATAAGGTGAGCGACCGAAAGCTACTATAATCTCTTCGAATATCCTCAAATGGTTTCTAGTGAAAGGAGTTAAGCAAGCTTTGTACTCTATTTTGTTAGCAGTGCAGAAGAGACATGCATGTGCTTAGGGAACTAGTAGACAATGATGGATGCAATCGGAGCATATCCGAACGGATATCGCGCATCTCATATCCTGTTTCATTTTTTTAGAATCAGAGTTGGACACGGACAGTGTCGGGTATGAATATAAATACGGATAGTCTTGGTCACGAATACAGAGCAAATACATACCAAATTGAATACAGATTGTCTCGGTCACGAATACTTAGTCGGATATTACGCGAAAATAAAAATCATATATATCGCACATATAAAGATCAATCAACCATACTATATGTCCTAAATGCAACTACATGAGTAATTCAACAAGCAAATTTAACTACGTTGCACTATCACGACGGCTAGTTAAAAAAGTAGTAGCAAATAGCAAATCATAGTGATAACAGTACAAAAGATGTCCAAAATATAACTAGCCAGCTATATAACATGACAAATAGAACATATACAAAGCCTACAGACCTGTATCAATAACTAGTTAGGGATACACAGGATGTTGACTAGTACCATGTTTGTAGCGTCCCAATTATCAATTTTTCAAAATCTTTTATTTAAAATAAGGTTTTATAATTTTTTTCATGATTTTCTAGATTTATCAAAGCTAAAATAGATTTTTTAGAAATTAAAATAATTTAATATGAATAAATTAAACATACATTAAATTCAAAAGTATTTTATTTAGGTTCCTTATGTTCAAAAATATTTTTGGAATTTTTTTGAGCTCATTTGCTATTTTTCTTAGCTTATTTGAATTTCCTGTATTTTTCTTTTTTTAAAAAAAAATACCAGGAAGCCTCGTGGGCCGATGTCTCTCTCTGGCCCACTGGGCCTAGAGTTTACCGGATATCTTAAATAGTATTTACCAGATACTATCCGATAAATTATTCAGATAGCTCCGAATCCGACAGATACCTCATTCCCGAATCTGTTTCAGTATCTGGCAAAAACTATCTAGCTCTGAATCTAAGAAAAATCTCAGATATCCGGTTTCATACTCCGAATAAAATCTAAATTTATTCGGACGGATGAAACTATGCGCTCCGTTTACGCCCCTCTCGGTGAGTGCTTAAAGTATGTAAAGGTGGTTTTTCTCCCCTCTTTTTTCTTTGTTGCCATCACAGCGGGTGGGATAGGTTGTGGAAGCAGCGGTGGAGTTACACTCTACAGAAACAGCAAAAAAAAATTGGATGCTAATCAGGCCAGGTCTTCGTTATTATGGAGACTGATTGTGTGATGATGCCTTTTTCTTTTCATGTAATGCTTGCTTTCATCCAGCAACATAACCATCCTCTCCGTTTTCTCATGCTAATGGACTAATGGTGTGGTCATGTCTTGACTCGGCTGCAGTGACGTAGATAGCCTTAGTGTTTATGGGAATTGAAGTGACCATGGGTTTAATTGAATGAACCTGCCTGCCAACATTAAGGAAGGTTGTACTGGGGTTTTCCATGATTGAAGCCTAGCTGTACTGCATTGTGCTGGGAACGAAAGTGACTAAACAGTGGCAAATTGAAGGGCTTTCACCTTAAGTACGATGTACGGGGTAAGGGACTCCCAATAGTTCTTTTTTTTTTTTTTGTTACTTAAACCATATTATATTATTTTTTGGTGAGGCGGCAGAGACGGGAAGCGAGAAAAGATGCTTGCTATTGGCGTGAGAACATCTCGTATTGAATTGGTTCAAGTTTAATAGTATTTATAAGAATTATTATTTTTACCTCTAGTGTACAGAATTGTCTCATCAAAAAACAATTGAACCTCGTCCCCACAACCTCCACGTCATCTTTATCCCGATACAGATCCTCCCACCCATCTCACACACAGTCCCCTCCCCGCCCTCTGCCGCCGTCGCAGCTAGACGGATTGTCGCTACCAATGGACAGCGCCACCCACCTCTCCCTCTTGCCGCTCCACCTGCCCCTCCTACTTACCGCTCCACCGCTCCTCTCTTGTCGACGATTCAAGTTATCGATCTTAAAAAATAAAATAGAGAAAAATAGCAAAAACTTCTTGGGAGATAATAGGACTGCTCTTTATTGATATAAACTGGCTATTACAGGGGGTGTCCTTGATAAGGCAATGGGCTAACTCTAAGTACACACAATATTGCTTGCTATGCTCTTGAATCAGACTTGAGATATAAATCTAATGCTAATTATGATGCTTCGATCCGATGGAATGCAATCGGCTGCTGGTCTTCTCCACCGGATCCCCTCCTTTATGTCGTTCGTAGTCTCCTTTAAGTAATCGATGAAATGGTGGTAGTTACTTCTTGAAGAGACGCCTGTTGAAAATGTCACGATTGGTCGGAGCAAGGCGGCAGATGGTGAAATATCAATCATTCGACGGTTGATATCAGGGAATGATGTAACCACATGAGAGTTATTGTCAGTGACTTAGAGCCATGAAACGTCGTGTGGTTTGGAGTGATTAGGCACATGTTCCATTCATCACACGGAAGGTATATACTTGGAATTGAGTCCAAGTGCTAGTTCATTATTTCTACGAGCAGTTATCTGGTCGGGGACTAGGTATAGAACCTCATCCGACCAGTGTATCCTTGATGTAACCTTTGGAATTCTTATGACCACAGGGGGTCGTTAGACTTAAGAGTTACGACCACGAAGTCGTGCAGTCTTTAATTATGTATTAAGATAATACATAGAGATTTCAATCCTCGTCACATCTCTCCACCCGAGTTGATTCACTGGCAGCGAGCACCCGAGCAACGACCTTCCAAGGCAGAGACCAGTAGATTTGGCCGCAGAGAGCCCGACGCAGGGACCTCCGACGACGGCTTGTAGTGAAAGCATGCGGCGCAGAGAGCCCAATGCGACAGCCCCAAACAGCAACATCCAGCAGTGGCGCGTGGCAGCGACAACCTAGGTGCACGGCAACGGCAACGACAAAGGATTTGTATTCCTAGGCATCACTTCAAGAAGAGGGTTCAGTTCCACAATAAATTTTGTTGGAACCAACTGCTCTATTGTATTGAATCGGTTCCACCTCTTCTCTTTCTTCGTTTGAATCGGCTAAAACAACATGTTGCGGATGACCTGAGTAACAAGCTAAGCACTCAGACCTGGAAAAATGAAGGAGAGGTGGGGAAGTGGGAGAGATGAATGGAAAAGGGGGAGAGGATGATAGGTGGGTCCTATGCAATAGTTAATTCATTGTATGACCCTTTAGTAACAAGTTCTAGTAACAAGCTATCGAAACTATCAAGTATTTGTATCTAAAATTCATCTCTTCTCTAGTGACAAGCTATAGTAACAAATTGTTGCGAATGCCCTAAGCAGGCTTGTGTAGTACTGAGTGGTGTGAAGGGGATGAAGTGCAGTATTAAGGATACGCAAGTACACAGAAACTTTAACGGATTTGCTAATTTTTGGTTGCCTAATTTTTTTTTATCCATCAGTCACCTACAGTTGCACAGTACTAAGCCTAAAAGTACAGTACCAAGTGATGTGCAATTTTAACACAACTCTACTGTACTTTTAGTTCTATTTATTTTTGTATTTTTTAATTTGTTTTTGTATTTGTAGAGTTCACCTAGATTTAGTTTTATCTAATTTAGATTTTTTTTCTTGTAACGTTTTTTCGTGCTATTAGATGAAATTTAAAGGTGGGAACAAATAACTGAAAAATAACAAATTTTCAGGCAACTTACACGTAGACCGTCCCAAACTTTAATATACCACTACATGTATACAAGCTCTGATCGGACGGCCCAGATGCGAGGAAAAGCTCATGCGCTAGCTGTTCCTCCTACAAAAAACTTTCTGATGGAGGGGGGGCACAAATTACGTACTCCGTATGGTCATTTGTTTATCGGCCGGGCAAGCAGCTAGCAAAGCGTACGTGTAGCGATCGACGGCGAGATGGGATACTCGATGGGAAGTCTTTAATTGCACCGCAGCGATCGATATCGCTGACCCCAGCTGATAGATCGATAGGAGTAGGACACACTTGCATTGTGCGCCGGCCGGCCTTTGACAAATTAAACGCGTCTTGAATTCAGCTTCACCGTCAAACAAAGTTGGATTCTATATTGATGAGTCTAGGTAGGCACACCAGCCTCGCCTAAAGAATTTAAGCCACATTTAAGCAGATGCTTTGACCAGTGAGAGTGCCCAAAGCGTAAGTCTCTTGTGGAGTCAAACGATGGGAATTTGCATGCGCATGATTAGATCAAGTTGTCACGTGTGGGAGTTGGTCGTGCCATTCCGGGCTGGACCAAGACATGGCACGGCTAGTTTGGCTGTGCTCGGGCTGGCTCGGCACGAAAGCGACATTGCGGGCTGGGCGGCATGAAGGTCACGGCACGACACGGCATGTGACGGGCCAGGCCTGAGGATGGGGTCGTTGGGCGACACGGCATGGCTAGTTAGGCTATGCTCGGCTGGCCAGGCACGAAAGCGACATTGCGGGCTGGGCAGCACGGAGGGGAAGGGAGAGGAGCGTGCCTCGCCAAGTCGCCATGGTCGTTATCATCGCCCTCGCCCATTCCCACGTCCTCTGCCTCGTCGCTCGCGTCCTCTGCCTCCACCGTCGACGGCAGTCAAGGCTCACCCCGCCCCGCCCCGCCTCGCCGGTGCGCCAACACTGCCCATCGCCACTCGCGCTGCCTCCACCACCTCTGCCTCGCTGCCCCTGCCCGCGCGCCCACCTCCACCTCGCGTCCGCCTCTGCCTCGTCGCGCCGTGGCCTGTGCAAGGTAGAGACCGGCCGCGCTGCCTTCGGCGGACACGGAACCGGTGCGAGGGGCACCGGAGGGGGTGGAGTGAGGTGAGGCCGTACAAGGGGGGCGAAGCCGCACGAGGTAGCTGACGCTGTGAGGTGGAGCCGCCGTGCTTGAGGTCGATGCGACGCGAAGGTGGAAGAGCCTATGTGTGAGGGCAAAGACGGAGGCACCCGAGGGGTCCCGAGGGGGGGTGGGGTCACCAACGCCGCGAGGTGGAGCCGAGGCCGATGGAGCTCGAGGGTGGCCGAGGAGGAGCCAGAGGCGCCTGAGGGGGCCTGAAGGTGGGCTGGGTCGCCGGCACCATGAGGTGGAGGGGAGGCTAGCAGAGCCCGAGAGGTGGCTAAGGCCTGTGGGGAGTGGCCACTGGGGATGAGGGGGCAGTGGGGACCGGCCACTAGGATGGGGAGGTCGGGGTTTTTGGGGTGTGGGGGGAGACGTGACTGGTGATAAGACTACTGGCAGTGACAGAGAAGCAACAGACGGGGAGGGAGAGAGGCAACAGTAGCCCGCCCCATTTCGGTGACAAGACGGAGCTGAGAAAGAAGGCAACGAGCAAGACAATGGGCAGATGCGATATTCTTCCTCTCTGTTCCTCTAAAACCAAACTCATTTTCTCATTTTTTTCACCACCGAAGCACAACTTATTTTCTCTGATTCTCTCTTTTCTCATTTATTCACCACCGACTCAAGCATAGCTTCTTCTCTGACTCTCTCTTTGCTCTAATGCTATACTCAATAGTCTCAAGCTCTCAATAGTTTGTACAATAAAAGCTCGGTAGTGATATCAGATATGCTACCAAGGAGTCGAAGCATGAAGCCGGTGAGGAAGTGTCCACGCTCAGTAGCGCTATGCTATCGAGGAGTCGCAGCATGAAAGCAGTAGCGGGCGCTGCCGTGACAGCTCCTGCCACTGCTCCCCTACTCCTCCTGCCGCCTCTCCCATCGATGCTCATCGGCTCTCCCCAAGCATGGGACACTACGACATGGAGGACCATCATATGGATGGTACGGAGGCCTACGAAGAGTAACAACGCAGTCTGGACCCGATGGGGACGCCAGACTTCTCTACCCCATCCACGTATGACAGTGTTGGTAGGTCTGTGTCCGACACCTACAGCGCTGGGCGAAGGATGTAGTGCTGGAAGCACATGATTTGGAGCGAGGAAATTTGAGATGGCCAAATGGTAGAAATCGTAAAATGTAAGTATTGCAAAGCTCAATCAACTGCTCGTACAGGTGGAGGGACGGGGCACTTGAATCGGCACTACAAAGCATGCTTGAAAAGGATGTGGATGCACGTGCGAGATGCAGGAGTCCAGACACAACTGAACTTCAAGGTCGATGGCTCTGTAAGTACTTGGTCATACAACCCTCATTCTGCTATTGAGGAAATTGTCAATTAGGATGAGTGAAAGTCGTTCGTTCAAAAGAATGATCCAACATGGTTTTTATCCACAGTACCAATTAGAACTACCTCGTCAAATGTTTTAGGGATGTACAGTAGTAAGCTAGCAGCACTAGAGGAAATATTCCTAAAAGTGCAATACTCTTTTGCTTTAGCTTTGGATATTTGGACATCATCACACCAGAGAACTGCCTACCTTAGTGTTGTAGTCTATTATTTATATGATGAGTACAAGCTAAACAAGATAGTTATAGGGTTTAAGTCAATAACTGAATCAAACATGGGATAGGCCATTACCGAGTGCATACTAGGGGTAATTGAGTATTTTCATATAGAAAATAGGATTATTTCTATAACTCTTGATAACACATCGACAAATACGACGGCTATGAACATCCTCACCCAAATGTTGCAGACATATATCAGTGGATATGTTCTCCACCAAAGATGTGTATTTCATATCCTGAACCTCGTTGTGCAAGACAATATAGAGGAGATTGGCATTTATTTGAACAATGTCCGCAATGTCCTTCGTTACTTCTCAAGTTCAACACAAGTGGCAGCTAGGTTCACAGAGTATTGCATAGCCAACTACAAAGACCCCAAGAAAATTTGGTCTTGATATGAAGGTGAGGTGGAACTCGATATACATCATGTTGAAGAAGGTACAAGGGTATGAACATATTATATCTGTATTTGTTAATGCTAACTCTTAGAGTAATAAGTTGATAGCTACCAACTCAGATCAGAAAATTGTTAGTCATTTTGAGAGTTTTGAGACTTTTTACAAAGCAACTAAGGCTCTATCCAGTATTTACTACCCTACCTCTTACTTAGTTATATATTATATTAGACTAATCGCAGACAAGTTTGCTATATCTAGGGGTATCCCCTTTTAGGCCATGTTATTGCAGCAATGGAGGAAAAATGTTAAATATTTTGGATCTATTTCACACCTATATTGTTTTGCTATCATTTTAGATCATACAAAAAAGTTAGTAGTTTTGCAGATTGTTATGGAGGGAATATGTGAGTGCCTCGACCTTGATTTGTCCAAAGCTTTCGAACATGTCAAAAAGGAGTTTATTCGTATTTTCCGCTTGTATCATGACAAGCTTGGTAAAAGCACAAGATTGGAGGCCTCACAGCAAACACATCAAGGCAAGACAAGCGTGACAACCCTCTTATAGAAGATGATGAAGGGCAAATCTAGTTCTTCATCCTCTCAATCTTAAATGCCTCCAAGTGGAATTCTGTCTCAGAGATGAACCACTACCTGGAGCAATATTTTGCAAACATCAATCATGATCTTTCTGGCGGATGCAATGTAGACTTTCTCAACTGATGGAAGAACAACAAGCAGATATTCCCTGTGCTGTGCCATTTCGCACCGAATGTTCCACTAGTTTTGGTGTTCTCCGTCTCTTCGAAAGCAACGTTCAACATGCTATGAAGAATAATTGAATAAAAAATGTCATCCCTCACGCCTAAGATGGTAGAGGCAATCACCTGCATCAAGGACTGAGAATTGGCAAAAGAGTGACATCAGCATCAACTAAAGGATCCCGAGATCATACAAGCGTACGCTGATCTGGAACGCATGAACAATCTTGGCATAGGGGAGTACTTAGTATGTATACATGCAATTATTGTATTATTTTCCTTACCAGCACACCCAACACTAGGTGTAAGGTTTTTAACGAGGTAGTAGCTTTGTATCTGTACCTAAGGATGAATAAAATTTAGTTCCTTCTCCCCCAAATATTTGTGTGTCTACCGTCCACTGTATTATTTTTCATCATTATTTTTGTACAATTCTTTAGTTTCACTCGTCAATTCTGTATCTCTCATCTTTTTTATGCAGCACACTTGACCTGTAGAAGGTGAACACCACTATAGCCTTTTCTTTTTCTTTCCTCTTCTTATTGTCCCACTTTCTTTTATTTTATTTTTTCTTTTCTTTTCTTCTTTGCCCTTTCCTTTCTTTCTTTTCTTCCTCCCCGCACAGCCGCACGCCTCCTGGCTCCTGCCTCTGTTTCTCTTCTTCTTCCCCAATCTTCCCCCTTCCCCTACCTCTTCTCCCATCCTTAGCCCAAGCCGCCGCCTCCCACCATCCCCACGCGCCGCCTACCTCCAACTGCCGCCTCCGTCCCTCCAAGCACCGCCTCTAGATCCAAGCGGCGCGTTGGGGGTGCGGGCAGTGAGGCGGGTGCCTAGGCCTCTCGCTCACGGCACTGCCCGCCCTCCCTCTCCCTCGATAGTGGCGGCCAAGGTGGGCAAGCGCACGACAGCAACCTAGGTGGACGGAGGCGGGCAAGCGCATGGCGGCAGCGGACAAGCTGGAGCAGATGCACCATGTGCCGTGCCCATGCCGGTACGGCCCGATGGCGGCCCGACATGCCATCGTCCTATGCCGAGCTGGGCCACCGTGATCCGAGGCCCGTCGTGTCTGTGCCGTGCCGACACGGCACAACCCGACTCCCAGCTCTACACCTATCACCTAGAGCATGCATGGTTTCTTTCCCCGGCCGTGTGTTTTCCTTCCATGCATGATGGAGTGTTTTTTACATATTGTCAAGGGTGGTTATATACCCTTTCTAATAGCCGAAGGAATTGCTGGCCCCTGGGATCCCCTACACCACTTTTTTGTGAAAAGGCCCATGCGTTTGTGTAACAGCCCAATTTTCAAATTCAGTATAAATTAAAATTTATTTAAAGTTTTGTGGAATTTTCTGAAATTTTAAAAGCTTTTTATAAGAATTTAAAAATCAAAACAAATTTATTTGCAAAATTAAAAGCCAACATAAAGTTAGAAATAATTTTATTAAGTCCAAAATAAGTATGGGAATTTCTGTGAATTTTTCCATAATTTTAGAAAGTATTTTGCTATTTTCTAAAACTTATATGAATTAACATAATTTAAACAAATAGAAAATCTAAAGAAAATCTAAATCTGACTTTGGGCCGAAACTTAAAGCTCCGGCCCAAAACCCCTCGCGCGTGCGGCCCACTCCAGCCCACACGCCCGCGTCGCCTCTCACCCTCTCCCACCGTCCGATTAAAATCGGACGGCTGCCAATCATCCACGTCTCTCTCTCTTTCTTTCCCTTCCCCGCCGTTGGATTATCATCCAACAGCCGCCCGCGCCGCTTTCCTCCACGTCACCCCGCCTGGTTTCGGCCGTTGGATCAAAATCCAAAGGCCCGCGTTCTTTCTTCCTCCTCCCCTTCTTCTCCGCGGCGTCTCGCGAAACCACCGCCATGACCAGGTCAATGAAGCTCCGAGTTCCCCGCACTCTGCTCACCCACTCCTCTCGTGGTCGTGCGCAACGGCTCCGCCACCTCCCGCCGCCTCCACTCCTCCCTCGTTCCCCTCTTCTCGCGCACGTTCTAGCCGAAACCGCCGCCGCGCCCGCAACTGCCGCCGCACGCCCCCACGTCGCCCCGTCGTTCCGGACCTCCTCTCGCCCTATAAAAGGGAGCCCCGGGCGCCCCTCCCTTCACTCAACCCGACGCCCCCACTCTTTTGGGAATTCTGGGGAATTATGATTGTGCGGTCTTTGGGGTATTATTTTTATTCCTTTGTGCCTTGTTAACTGGGGCACCAATGTAATAGCTTACCGCTAAAATACTTTTTGGATATTAGTTTCAGTTTGTTGTGGAAAATCAAGCAATACTTCTGCATCTCGAAACTATCTTATGAATATGGCATATATTGATTAGTGCATTAATAGAAATACACCCCCCCATATACCTTGTTCAACAACAATGTTTTAGTATAAATGCAGAAGTAGGACTTTCCTGATCTTTTTTAATACTGGGTCTTCGTGTTATTTCATGAATGAATTATGTACTTTTCCAGCTTAGTTGTGCTTTACCCATGAATCTTCACATGCACCTGTTTCATTCTGTATTACTTATTTGACCTGGATGATTAATATTTCTCCCAGTGTTTCCTTGTTTTTATAGGTAAAGTGGTTCAACAAGTTACTAGGCAAACTCTGGCCTTTTGTAGCACATGTGAGGAAAAGTTTGTTCAAATTACTTCAATTTATTTTACTCACACATCACCTACAGTCAAAACCTTCTACTTTAGACTTTTAGTACCCTTTTTCATGCTAACAAAGTTTAGACTTGACCACTTTGTTTAGGTTCCAACATTGGTTGTCAAGGAATTTGTTGGACCACTACTTGATTATTATCGCCCTCCGGGAATAAAATCACTGTTTACTGGCTGCATTGTAGTATCTACATGCATTGTAGTATCTACATATGCACCTTGTTGATCTGCACAAGGAAGGTAGCATGCTACCCTGAAAAGCTCTAGGTACGTTCTCTTAGCTTACAAGTGCTATATGAAACTCTTAAATCTTGTCCCAGGTTGGTTAGCCCAAAGTTCAAATTGACAAATATGGATCGTGGTTAGTTTACTGTTTCATACCATGTTTGGTCAAAATGAAGATCGTTCATTCCTTGTTCTAGCAGGCTTAATGTTGTCAATTATACATTGTTGAGTAGTAGAAACTCATGCTCCTCTTCAGCCTAGGGCAAGAGATCTACGCTTTTCTTCAACCCAAGCCATGTGCTCTGGGATGGTGTTGTTTACTGTTTGAGCGAAAAAAGGTTAGTAACTTTTTTAGATCCAAACTAAGATTTGTGAACTACGGTTGCATGTTCAGGAAATGGATATACAATTGAGGATATTTGCTTTTATTCAACAAAGAATCATGTTGTTTCATATTTACATAGCCAAGTAGTCAATTCTTTTTGTCTGCCCAGGCTAACAAATCCAATGTGTAGTTAGGGTATCCTTCCTTTTTTTTACAGTACAAATGTACGATCCAATGTATTCCTTACAAGCATAGCTTCAATATTCCTCTATTTATACATATGTTGCTATTTCATCAATCATGCGACGTTGAAATCCTTCGGGTCACCAATTTAGTGAGTGATGATATTTCTTCTATCATATATCGTACAATGTAGTTCACCAGTTTCTCTACCTTCATTTGTATAACAAGCTCAATACAATGAGGTGTGTGCAGTATTATATAAAGGCGTGGATCGATCCCTTCTACTTCCTTCTATATTCCATTGTTTTCCTAACCTGATGGTAAGGCATTGTTGCTCATAGAGTTCATCTTTATATTATTTTTTCCCCATTTTCTTTGCAATCCTATATAATTTTTCAGAGCTTAAGCTAACAGTTTGTCGATGTTTTACTAGATGTACTTTTCTTGAGCTAGAGAACAAGTATTAGTATCTTTTCTCAGTCATTTCATTTTCTTTCTTAATAAAGTAATTTGTGTCTTATCCCCCCTATTTTAGGACATCATAATATGGAGGAATTGGGCATGTTTTCCACAAAAGAAAAGGTTACATCTTTCCTATTGCCGCCTCTCTTCAAGTGTTCAGTGAAAACATGTTCTTTAGGTCTATTTGGTTCAGATAATCAAAACAACCAATGTGCTTTAATGTGCTATACATAAACATATTTACTTATCTTTAAGGTATGGAAACTACTGAGAAAGTCACCTTGCAATGCGCGGAAAAAATGGTGCTCTAATAGATAAAATAAGGCATATTTTCATACAAAACAATGGATTCCTTCCTATACACGTCACAGGCTGGGAGTATCAGTACTCGACCCAAAAAACATGTACAACGCCTACATAGGACGAGACCCACCAGCAGCATCGAATGAGAAAATTGCGAAAGGACTCACTAATTGGTAAGACAAACTGCTGATAGTGATCATGATATTCATCCATGTTTGTTACCAATCAGTATATGTTATTTCTCTCTACCGACCATATATTGCTACACACATATGAACGTAATTATCTCTCATTGTATTTGCGTACCTACATATACATAGTATCTTATTACGTTTATCCCACACTGATACGTGATGTCTTTCATGCAGGAATAATGAGCGATCTTTTATCCATAAAGAATAGTCGGTTCTTTTGTTACCTGCCTGCAGCGCATGGACATGGAACGTTATCATCCAGATGACACTATGTCGATTACTATTTTTCTCATATCGACAAGCTACTGATCTATCATACCTCCGCATGTCGTGTTTCTATATGTATATATCCTTTAATTGCTATGTAATAATCATGGTGTTTCCTATAAGATTTTCATCAGCTTAACATACTGACGAATATGGAGTTTGTTGTCTTAATGTACATGCCTAGGATTCACTCTTTCCCATATAAAAAACTATGTGTAGACTGTTGATGATGTGTTTCTATGTGTATAGAACGACCACAATGATCCATATAAACAATAGTTTGTTTTCATCTGAATTTCCATATGGGCTATCTGTTTAGTTGTGTTTACACAGATCAGTCCAAGCAGATTGTTTTGATCTGAATTTCAAAAAAAGGAAGAAATTTTCCTACGATATTTCCATCCATGGAAATTCCTGTCGTCCACCATTGATAGTTGATCCAAGAGACCAAACTCATGCTTTGAATTCACTGGGGCAAGCTTTTGATTTACCAACCGCTTCTGGTAGTACCAAGCCCCATAGGACACTTCAAAATTCCATGTTTGAGAATCATTCAGGTGATTGACTACATGGACACTTCAAGCAACTAAAGCAGGAAACACAAGAGCTCTATGTTATTTGAAAGCTCTAGCTCTGATCGCTGTTTCTTTCTCTCCAAATGGATTTTTTTCCTGTACAAAGATGACCAATTTTTATTTCTTCACAAAACACTACTGAAGAGCACAGATCAAACTGGACCACGATCTAAATGATGGATCAGAGCTCACTACTCTTAGCGCTTCCCCCGATTTTCAGATTTAATCACCCAACACCTACTTCGACCATGCCCATACGCCATAGTGTTCTTTAATCCCCATGCCGCGCGCTCTGGATCGAAGACTGCGTGAACTTTTATTCCCACTGTATAAACAAAAATGGGCCTTGTACCTCAGCTCACGTAGCCCTTCTATCTCCCTCGGCCCATAGAATACACAATATAAGCACTACATGACTATAGTCGTAGATCGCCTCCCTTTCTAGGATTACATGAACACCACGAGTGTAGCCAGTCTGGAACTATACAAAGCAAGCATGTGATACCAAAAACAAAAAATACATCCTCACCTTAGCATAGAGATTTACAGAACAACAAGTGTATATTAGTAACCATGTGTTTTTGACATTCATGCACATATCAGACCCGCAAAGAAAAAATGCACACATAACACGAAGGTATATCATTATTCTATATACTAATTTCATATCTCATCAGCGCACTCATAATGGCAGCCCTATTTCCACGAGTGCAGCGTAGCGTGAGATTCCATCTAGTATATATGGCGTGAGATGGATTGTGCCTATATATAATGGAAGCAAAATTCAACGAAAAATGGGTACCATAGGTGGTTATGAGCACTCATCAAGTCATCAAGATTGGCACCATCAGCAATGGATGGATATAACAATACAAGATGGTTAGTAGAGTTCTGAGGCGATGATGGTGCGGATCAGCTATCACCAGCCATAGTGGTGATGGTGGTTGGGTTTATAGGAATTTTTTTTAAAATAATATTATTTTTAAAGATATTTACAAAAATAAATAGCCGTTTAAAAAAATTACAAAAATGTGCCTCTGCTGCCAGCTTTGGCGGCGACAGAACCTATCGCCACTCGCGGCGGAACGGCTTTATCGCTAGCTCAATCGGCGACAAGAAGTTGCGCGATTTCTTGTCGCCATTGAATGGCGATAGTCTGCCGCCATTCAATCAAGCGGCAGAGGATGACGACTATAAAATCCCGAAAAATCACCCGAATTCATTTTAATTCCAGAAAAAACAAGAGAGGTTGGAGAGGAGAGAAGAAATTGCGCGAAGCCACAGCCGGTTCGTGGCGGTGGAGAGAGATTGATAGAGCATCGGTTTGATCGATCATCTTGTGTTGCGAGTAAATTTTTCAAAGCTGTATGTTACGCCCAAATTTTGTAGGTTAGCAAACGACAATAGCGACATAGAATTGAGTTGGTTAGATACATGTAGTCGAACTCAGAGTACATATTTTGAGTTGATTAGCGACATAGAATTGCGACTATAGCGACATAGAATTGAGTAGGTTACATAAATTTAGTCGAAATGCAAAGACATATTTTGAGTTGTGTAGCGACATAGAAATACGACAATAGCGATATAGAATCGAGTAGGTTACATAAATGTAGCCGAACTGTGTAGTACATATTTTGAGTTGGACATAGAATTGCGACAATAGCGACATAGAATTGAGTATGGCGCTGGTTGACCGCTGTAGTAACATAATTGATGCACGATACATTTTTGAATTGTGAGAAAAACACGGAGTAGCTGTTTAGGTCTAAAAAACAATGAGAATATTTGTGCGCGGTTATTAGTTGTGTTAGCACGCGGTCAATATCCTGTTAGTACGCTGTTATTAGTTGTATTAGTGCGCGGTCAATATCCTGTTAGTGCCGAAAACACCGTTTAACTAGAAAAGTGGCATGACATGTATTAAATTTGTAAAGAAAATTCGTAGTTGCTACATAGGCTATGTAAAGATGCATAGAAAAAATATGAACTTTCTATCTTGCTGCATTTTCAGGTATGACCGACGCGAGTGAGTACGAGTTGCTTGACCCATGATTGACCGGCGTCACACCGTAGCGCCTCGATCGCGTTTCTCCGGAGGGCCAGGCGCCGATAGAGCTTGGGGCGTTTCGGCTACGCACCCCCATCAGGGCATGGAGGCTGCACCGAGACTGGATTCCGAGGTACGTGAAGTTGTGTCCTTCATGCACTCAATGGCGGTCTGATTATTTTGCGTTGACTCCTGTTTGTGCTTAATCGCTTGGACGCAGTTGAGAGGCGCAGCCTCCTTCCACTCGCGAGTATGGTGGAGGCGACGGTGGAGGACGATCGGGACCAGCGGCTTTGGTCGTGACGCTTAGGCGTTTCGCACGACCGGCCCTACCGACGGCGCCGGTTGACCGCCGAGGCCAGAGACCCACACGTTCCATCTCCCGTGCGGGGAGATGACGCCGACGCTGCAGGATGTGAGCTACCTCACCGGGTTGCCTCGCGCAGCGCCCGATGGTGGCGCACGACGTCCCCGCCACGTGGCGCACGGACCTCTTAGCCGAGTTCGCGATATCCCGCCGCCGAGCGGCAGCGACGCCGAGTTCAACGGCCGCACGGGCCCACGCTGGTGGATCCGCGGTTCACGTAAGTGTTTTCCTAACTATTTTTCTCGTAATAATTCGTTTGTGAACCCGCCGACGCTTATGTGTCTTCTTGCAGCGAGCGTATGGTCGCGACGCAGCGCCATCAACGATATTGAGGTCGAGGTTGCGGACGAGGCCCACGACCCGAGACGCACGAGCACTACATGGAGTGGTACTCACTCGGACGAGGCTACGTTGCGTCCGGGTCGTGGTCGACCCTGCTCGACATGTGGCCGCGACGTCCGACACGTACCCCACCCAGCCGGACTCCGCTTTCCACCGCAGCGTACGTACTCAATATTACATATTTCATATTTAATTTGACATACTTACGTGTACAAATTCATGATTACCTGTGCAGGTGGATCTTCACCGGGAGGTCGTCGAGATGGTAGACTCCGCCAGCACATGGCAATGTCGGGAGATCGAGGGCTCTGCGACAGATCGTGGAGGCAAGCGACGCTGGAGTGCGGACCGCGACTGGTCGCATGCCGACCGACCCGGTGGATCGAGCAGTCCGAGGACGAGGGGTCAGCCGAGGGGTAGGACACAGCCTCCTGATCCGCACGTGGCGGGCACGTCGGCGTGGCAGGGCGGGGGGAGCACCTCCGGACATGCGGGAGGTGAGTTCGATACGCTGACGTCGCTTCTTCATTTCATTTCGAACCTCGTAAGTTTGTAACGACGATCTTCTGTTACAGGTCCTCAGCTCCACCCGTACGCGGGCCAGGACTATGCCGCGTCGTTCGAGCACATCTTTGGGCCAACAGGTAAGTTCCGTTTGCTTGCGTAACGTACTTTTAGTCATGACTATGTTTGTAACCTCATTCTTCGTAGGAACGGATTGAGAGGACGATACATTTCGGCGGCGATGCACTCTATCGGCACCCATCGATGACTTCTTCAGGGATCCGCGTGACACGCAGTTCTCTTTGGAGGCTTCGCAGCTGTTCGGTGCGCCGAGTTTGACCCAGGCGACACAGGATCAGCCGACGCAGACCCAGACGACGCAGGATCAGCCGACGCAGGAGCAGCCCCTCGCTACACCACCGCGGACTTCGCGCGGTCGGGTATCAGCGGCTGACCGACGCACTTCGCAGCGCGACGGCAGAGGCCCGGCGACACGCGGTGCGGCCAAGAGGACGCCATTAGATTTTCCTTTATGTATTTTTTTCTTCATTATGCCAACTGTAGTTATGACATCTTTTGAATATCAGTAATATGGCTTTCTTTGACGATCCAACTGTTCGCAACGACGCGATAAAACGATAAAGGCTGCTCCGTCTTGTAGCATCCCCCTTAAAAGTTAGCCAGAGTAGGCAGTTTTTCGGGACGATGTGACCACACCGGCTAGCTTTTCAGGACGATGGCACCAGAGTAGACCGCTTTTCAGAACGATGTGACCAGGCGGACCAGCTTTTCAGGACGATGTGACCACACGGGCTTGCTTTTCAGGACGATGTGACTACACGGACTAGCTTTTCAGGACGATGTGACCAGGCGGGCCAGCTTTTGTGGACGACTTACCAAGACGAGAAGCCCGGCAACGGCTCCATCCACTCCAGCTATAAATACAGCGTAACTCGTCCAACTAGTCCACAACAGCACCACCAAGTAGAAAACATGGACAAGGAGAAGGAATGGGAGAAAATCCGCAAGCTTTTGAAGGACTGGGTGTCTCCCCATGAGACCACCGCTCGCTATCATGCCGGTAGTCAGGAGCCTTTCACCCACCAAACCTTTCCGGAACTGGTGGATCTTAGGAAGTTGCCTCGTAGTACGCCCAACGATTCTGGGACCAGCCGCGACCCCCTCCTATGCCTGCGGAACGCCCTCCGGAAGGACCCCCGATAGGGGTGGCACCCCTATCTTTGTGTAGGGACGCCGCAAGTGTGTGAAATCAACCGATGAGTGGACCATTGGGCGCCGCTATTGGTGCCGCCAAACTACGCCGTTGACTGCAACAACAGGCATCCGGTAATGAAACCCTATTTCGTGGTACAATACTTTTTTTTATTCCGGAAAACGGGGTAACGAACTCTCTTTACCCACCGCAGTCTCCGCCACCACTATGCGACTTCCGGCAGTGGATCGACGACAAGATCCACCCCACGACATGTGGTCGCTTTGAGACGGAAGAGTCGGGCCGAGGAGCACATCGAGACCGTGAAAGGCGCCTCAAAGAGTTGAAAGTCGAGCAGCCGAGCAAGGCAAAGGGACAGCAACGCGAGGAGCAGGAGCGTGAGCATGCGAGGCGACGGAGGCCGAGAGGGAGCGAAAGAGGGCCATCGCGCGAGAGCCAAGGCGCAAGGCGAGGAGTACAACGCCGAGCTGGCCCGTAAGGGTAAATGGCCACGTTCGACTCAGTAGTTCTACCATATTCCTCCACATATCCCATGTATTTCAATTTCCCTAAAGGCATGCGTGTACCGTGCTCGGTTCGTTGTCCTGCGTGCCATGTAATCCCCTTGTCGGATGAAATGTCGTGTGGTTATCGTTGAGTCATTTCCCAAGAGTTCTCCAACGGAGTTGTGCAGAGATTCCCGAACGCATTTTAGTATCGCCTGCCTTGGTACGTACAAATCATTAATCCCTCAATCGTCCTCCAAAAAATCTTCCAACATTGCACAACAACAAATAACGATCGGCGACAAGATTTGATCGCCAGATTCAATCGGCGACAGAAGGTATCGCTACCAATCAAGCGGCAGGAAGGTATCGCCGATTAAACTAGCGACAGGGTCTGACCTCTACAAAATCCTCTTGCAACCGTCGAAATTCCACACAGGACTCAGTCTTACTCAACCAAAAATAGAAGGACACAACAGAGAGGAGGACGAGAAAAGCTAGCGAAGCGGCTGTCATTCACCGCCACCCTCGGTAATTTTCTTAATAGAACGAATTACATGATTCTTGATGTGCTGTTACGTAGTGAAGTCTATTTTACATAGTTTTTGTGGGATATTTAGTTGCACATATGTAGTTCATCGTGTAAATGTTCTTCACACTGCAGTACGTCAAATATGTCCGACGTCGTCAATTTCAAAATTTACTACTACGAGGGACTATTATGGAGGGTCCCAAGGAATTGATTTGAGTTATTTCCACCGCGGACATGCCCCTACCAAGACACGAGCAACGTACATTGGCGTTGTGATGCGGTGGTTGTTCCACACGCCCAAGTGGACCGTGATGTCACGATCGACATTGAGCCGCCGCTTCGGGCGGGATGTACCCACGATTGGGAGTTAGTGCAACTAAAGGGAACAAATTCATGGCGGTCGTATGTACGCATGGCGAGGAGAGGGGTCGAATTGGTCCTTCGGTCCAGCGCTTGCAAAATCCACTCCCGCATCGCATCGGAACAAGTAGGAGTTGTCGACACCGAGGAAGAAAAGGTGACTCAGCGCGCCGCACACAATGGTAGAAGGGCAAGAGGTTGCGATGTCGCCGAGTTACCTCATTCAAGGAGACAAAGCTAGTGGGCTTCTTGACGAGGGGAGGAGCTGGAAGACTCGGTGGAAATGATGGAGCTCGAAGACCAAGACTACATGGCATTGTCCGAAGATGAAGGTTCGATGACGACGATGATGTGGACCAAAGAGCGGTTCCATCCGAGTGGAACACATACCGCCGAGAACCTCGTCGTTAACGAAGGCTCCCATGTACCATGGGAGTACGACCGAGCGAGGTCGACTAGGAGCTACGACAAATGCAAGGAGGCCGTGCAAGATGCGGTCAAATTCGGGCATTGTCGGTTCGACGCACATTCACCGTCGTCAAGTCTACCCCAAGATGCTACGACGTGAAGTGCGGCATTGAGGATGCCCTTGCGCGCGTGCACACTTTTCACCCGTGGGATACCATCGGAAGTGCTCCATAGTGGTCCCTCACACATGCGTCGTCATTGAGTCGGCCAGATCCACCGAACTCGTCATCGCTTCATTACCAATCTTATGTACGGTGAGATCGTGGACAACCTAGATTTGAGCCACGATCCATCATTCGGGCCATTGAGGCAAGGTTCGAGACACTATCGGCTATGCCAAGGCTTGGAGGGCAAAACGAAGGCATTGGAATCAAGGTTCGGCACGTTCGAGGATTCCTACCACAACCTCCCTGGGCAACTCCGAGTCATACAAGACAGGAATCCCGGCACTCATGTCGACATTCAAGACGCCACGCATCCGAAGTGGCCTAATAAGAGGGTACTACAGCGAGCATTCTTCGCGTTTGGTCCATGCATCAATGCATTCCGGCACTGTCGTCCAATCTTGTGTATCGATGGCACATTCCTGACTGGCAGGTACAAGGGCCAGATACTGACCGCAATAGCGACGGACGGAAACAATCAAGTTCTTCCCGTGGCATTCGCTTTCGTTGAAAGCGAGAACACGGATAGCTGGCTGTGGTTCCTGAAGAATGTGAGGATTTCTGTTGTGCATGACCGTCCCAACGTATGCCTCATACATGACCGGCACGCGGGCCTGCTGCGTGCAATAACACAGCTACAGCGAGGAGAGAACGTTCCACTTCCATGGCCGGATCTACAGAGCAGGTGGTGCATGAGGCACTTGGGTGCAAACTTCTATAAGCAGTTCCGCAACAAGGACTTGATGAACATGTTAGTAAGGCATCTTTGCGAATCCTAATGGGTTACGATTAATGTTTATCTCCTCACCTTCTAAGTTCTGCTGCAGATATGAGCTTATATGTCTGTCGGAAAGTTCTGAAGGCATGTGCAGTATTTGAAACAGCAGAGCTTGGCCTTTGCCTCTTGGTATGGTCAGTTCCTTCATACACCATATATGGATCACTGGAACAATTTCTTCTTTGATTGATTAATTGAATAGTACTCAATGATAGAAACTCTCTCTCATCAGTGCAAGAACAAGATGATAGGACAATATGCATATGTATATGCATGTTTCCTTTAACAGTGGTTTACATATATAGAATGCGCAGTGTTCAACTTGGAACCTGTTTTTTTTTTCAGGTAAAAAGGTATGGTGCTTTAACAGCTCATATAAATTAATAACAAGCAAAAGCGATATTTCCAGGTGATGCTCATTTCTCTACATATGGCATTTTTTGTTTAGATGTTGCTAGATATCTGTGTATGAGTGGCAGGGAAAAACTGATCTGTTATCTGATACTAAAAGTATACAACTAATTTCTCATCGTGCCGTTTACCAAGTGTTTGTTGGATTGACTAAAAGAAATTAAGATATGTATTCAGTTCTGCATGCAAGCCAAGTGCTTGAAAATAAATTCCTTAGTATATGTTTAGTGATGAAGGCGAATCAGAACTTAGAATTAACCTCTATTGTAGTTTAGTGCTTAAAATTTCTCAGCAAATGGTTGTTCTGTTCTATCCAATGAGTTCAATCTATTGCTCCATTAATTCAGAAGCCGTGTATGTTCTACAACTATTTATTTTCTGTCAGTTAATTTGTTTTCCATTTCAGGTTGTCCTTGGGACCATCACACTAATGTGTGGGCCAGAATTGAGCCTGATTGCGCTCGCTTTTGGTTCACACAAAATATTAGCTTTCTAACTGTTGAGGAACTGTCGCTGGCGAGTTCAGTCCGAGCGATTACCTCGTAGATAAACGTAGAATCGTAAGAACAATGCATGAACAACAAGAACAGAATAAGAGATAGAACACAGAGATGTAGGGGGACTTCTTGCTTTTCTTTATTCCTTCATCCATCGATCAATCATTTACAATGAATAGCATCCCCCTATTTATAGGCTACGTCCTGCTAGGGTTTGGGATGAGGGGCCCACCTTGGGCTAGAACTCCCGGTCCTGGGCCTGGTTTCCTAACACTCCCCCTTGGGCACTCATCCTTCATGTCCATGTCTCGTCAAAACTCCATAAAAACCCGGTGGGAAAAATTTGGAGAAAGAGTACATGAATCATGTTCCGCTATACTGCACGAATTGCCTCATTAAAAACCTTAGCCGAGAAACTTCAAGAAAAACTCGTCAAGGGAAAAAGAGTACAATCCACCCAATTTCGTTTAATCTCCAGGATTTATTCTTTGGGTACTTGATCTTCATGATCAAGCTTTAATAATGAGTTCGTGAAGGTTCTCCCCCTGAATTCTGCACTTCTCTAAGTCTTATCATTTCAATTCCACATATGCACCTTTCAAAGCTAGATGCTGGAAGTGACTTAGTGAATAAATCTGCAAGATTTTCACATGACTTATTATGCAAATTTCATCCATCTTGTGCAATTCATGAGCATAGAAGGACTTGAGATTGATATGCTTTGTGAGAGGATTCTTCACATAACCCATCTGCATTTGTGCAACACAAGCCGCATTATCTTCATAGATAACAGTGGGGGTTTGCGCGGTATTCAATCCACACGACTGCTGGATGTGGTGAATCATCCGCCGAAGCCAAGCATATTCTCGTGAGGCCTCATACAATGCTATTATTTCTGAGTGGTTCGTCGAAGTCGATACAAGACTCTGCTTAGATGATTTTCATGGAATTGCAGTTCCACCACATAGGAATACATTGCCTGTTTGCTATTTGGCTGTATGCGGGTCCTACAAGTACCCGTTATCTGCATTGCCATTCATAATTAAGTCTTAGTTCTTTCTGTAGAACAGACCAAGTTCTTTACTTCCTTAGAGGTATCGGAAGATGTCCTTCATTCCTGCTGATGCCTTTGGTAGGTTCTGTACTATACCTTACTAATGGGTTCATGGCAAATGCAATGTCCGATCTAGTACAGTTTGTTCAATACATGAGTGTTTCTATCATATTTAAGTATGGAAATTCCGGTCCCAGGACTTCCTCCCCCTCTTCTTTAGGTCTGTACGGGTCTTTGTCTTGCTGCAAAGATCTCCCGACCATTGACACTTTCAAAGGGGTATGCCTTTGCAAAGTCGAACCTTTCTAACACCTTCTGAGTGTAGGCTGACTGATGCACTAATATCCCTTCAGGGGCATGCTCAAGCTGCAAGCCTAATCAATATTTGGTTTTACCCAAACCTTTCATTTCGGACTCCGACTCCATGTAAGAGCTTGCTTTCTTAATATCCTTCAGGGTTCCGATGATATTCAGATCATCTTCATACTGCGAGATTATACAAAATCCATTCAGGATCGTCGTATAAAAACACAAAGATTATTCTCATTGTTCGTGTAGCCTTTCTTGCCTAGAAAGTCGCCTGCGATTATACCACATTCACATCGATTGATTAAGTTCGTATAATGACTTTACGAGTTTCACATTGCACATATTTCTATTTGCTCGTTTTGATTCGGAGACGATACATTCAGGTATCTTCATATAAATGTCTGAATCCAATATTTTATAAAAGTATGATGGTACCTCATCCATCAATTTCGCTTCTAACTTCAAGTTCACTGCCATTGAGATAAATATTTAAAAGGGAGTTCCACCCATGACCGGGAAATGGGTTTCTTCATAATCATCTTCTGGATGTCCAGTGAAACCTTGTACAACGAGTCTTGCTTCTTTTCATTTCTCTTTCGAACAAATACCCACTTATACCCTACAGGGTGCACAAGGGGAGACGTGTAGTTTACAAGCCCAAACGTCTTTCTTTTATTCGGAGAGAATAATTCAGTTTCTATTGCCTTCTCCCAATCTTCTCAATCTGATCTTTTCTTTCATTCAGCGAGCGATGCAGGCTCTGAATCAAGATTGATGATCGTGGCAAGTTTCTTTGCAAAGTAAATGTCGACATTGGTTGTTGTCATATTCAAAAATTCTTCTGTGGTCACATAATTTATAGCTATTTTTTCATGGGGTGGTTCAGTTAATGCTTCTACTTGCTCACCCCTGCTTTCAATTGCAGGGCAAGTCCCTTTAGTTTTTCAGCTCTGATGTGTGCGCACACATCCATACTAATGTCTCCCTTCATGGGGATGTTCAATCCTAGTATGCCTTTTCTGAAGGTTCCATACCGGTGCAGTCTCAACTGCTCCCCTCCAGTTCAGGGCACCGGTGATTGGGCGTGTCAAGTCCTTCTTATCCTTTTTCACCGGGCGTCCCGGTTACTTTGGATTGAGGGACGGAGTTCTCGTCTTTTATTACGAGGCCTGCGGGCGGGATTAGGGATACCTTCAATGGTATTTCAACCTCTCCGGTGCATTGCTTGCGAGCAAATGCTACTTATTCACGCTCTTCAAATCACTAAAGTAGTTCGGCGATTGATTCGCTAATACTTGCGAATCAATTATCTTCTGACTTCAATTGTCTTCTAGACTTCAATTCAATTATCTTTTGGACTGCAATTATCTTCTGGACTTCTCTATTTGCTTCACTAGTGCGCGGGTCATATACATAGATTTCAATTATCTTCTGGGCTTCAATTGTCTTCTAGACTTCAATTGTTTCCCGACATTATTATCAAGGGTTGATTTCATCCCCCTAATGACGGGAAACTAACCTCATCTAATGTACTATCAGCGAATCGGGCATTATACAAATCTCCAATCATATGGTCCAAATACTTGATTATGGATGCTGTCTCATAACCAACGTATATCCGAGACTTTCGGAGAAGACCCATTGTAGTTCGCTGCGGTGGTGGTATAGGTATATAACCCTTGCAACCAAACATGCGAAGATGAGAAGTTTTTAGTGCTGACCCTTGCGCTAGTTGCATAGTTGGATGGATGTTATAGGCCGACGGTCTAAAATTGATGAGAGTCTCTACGGCGGATGCGTGTCTCCAACATATAGTTGGTAAATTACAATTCTTCAAAGTTCTACTAGTCCATTCTGTGTACGGACATGCGGTACAGAATGCTCAACTTTTAATTCCCATTTTCATGCAATAATCATCAAATGCTTTCAAAGTAAATTCTCCGGCGTTGTCCATTCAGGTGGACTTCATATGATGATCAGAGAAAATATTTCTAATTTAATTATCTGCGAGATTGGCTTTGCAAAAGCATGATTTCTCGTAGACAATAAACATACATGCGACCATTCCGATGAAGCATCGATGAGCACTATAAAATACCTAAATGACCCTTACAAAGGCTGTATAGGACCGCAAATGTCTCCCTGGATACGGTCCAAGAATGCAGGGACTTCATCCTTCGCTTTCAGAGCAAAAAGGTCTAATAATTAATTTCCCGGTGGTACATGCGGGGCACACAAAATCTTCCAGATTCGGAAAATTCTTTACATTCATATTATGTCCCTGTGTATTGTTAATTATATCTCTCATTATCTTAAGACCTAGACGACACAATCTATCATGCCAGAGATAGAAAAGTTTAGAGCTTCTAAATATGGTTTTCAAGGCAGTATAGGCTGCAGGTGCCTTAATATTAGTGTAGTATAGCCCAGTTTCATATGAAGGAAGACATTCTAATGCTATTTTTCACTTTCTTCATGCTTTGTAATGAGTAAGTATTCTGTACCATACTCTTCTTCAGTCTCTACATGGAAACTGTTAGCGCGAATATTCTTGAGAGTTCTAGTCGATTCTGGGTACAACAAGTCTTATTCAATGACCAAAGTTGTGCCCGTTGGGAGTATAATTATGACCCTTCCTGAGCCTATTATACAAGTATCGCTGCTTGCGATTGTCGTAAGACTACCAACATTCTTGCTGATCGACTGAAAATTTTTCGTTTATCTCAGGATGGTATTTGTTGTGCTGCTACCTGCTAAGCACACTTCCTCCATAGGGCGCCACACACGTTCTAATATAATGTACTTTATTAATATGTAGCAGAAAGCAAGCAACACATAAATAAAATACTTCGGATATCAGAACGTAACTTACTATTATAAAGACGGGAAAATAAGTCTTGCAGGACTCATAATAAGAATTTAATGCTTTGTTCTTCTAGAGCTTGCAACCATTATTCAATAATTCAAAGTTCTGCTTCTATTACAAACTGCAAGTTTATATAAAAGATCCGATTGCAATGTGTGCACTAGATCTAATAGGCGAAGTATTCAGGAACTTCTGCCTCAATCGGCTCCATGCGCGGTCTTCTCCTCTTGGCGACTACATTGCGTCGCCGCGATGTCCAAAGGAGGGATGATGGGGGTCTCTTTGGGTGTCCACATTCATAAGTGCAACTAATGGATGTGAATCCTCTATGCCTGCAATAGCGAGGTGTGCCTCATGCTATCATTTGCCATTTTTCTTAGACTGGAAAGCATCAATAACGTACGACGCACTACCTTACCCTTCTTACTCCTCTCATTCGTGAGAGGCTTCATCACCATGTAGCTGCTAGCAGTGGCTTCATGGCCAACATTGCTATTAGGTGGCTGCGAGATGTAGTTCTTTATGAGAATATCATCACGAGTTTTTAACTTGCATGATATCAATTAATTCGACATACCGCATGTAGCCGTCTTGTGATGAGTTGCGTGCGGATTGCGCATTCGGGTGAAAGGTAGAAAAATCTTCTCCATCTTACGCTCATCCGTGATTACATTACCACGAATTGAAGACCGATACAAATTGTATACAAAATCTGGCCATGCTGGGTCAGTTCTTCGAATTGCTGATTCGTGATGCCAGTCATCTTCATATTCATGCCAAAATTCATAAGATTACTGCTGGTAATTTGCGTAAGATGGTTGTAAAATTCTCATAATGCTATTCGAACTTCCGGTTCGTGATCCGTATTTTTCTATGCATTTTCATGATTCTTGCTATTTTTAGTGATTAAAAGCAATATAAACAATCACGGATAATCAAAAGCAAGAAATGCGGTAATAATTTGCATAGAAATAATAATAACAAAGTTAAATATGCTTCAAATTTCAAAATTATGCAAAAAAATTGGATTCAGAAGCCCTTTCTGTGAAAAAGGATTTTTTCGGTGGCGCAAGTTTCAGGCTAAACGCGAAATCTCGATTACGAGAGAAATTACGCGTATTTACATATATTCGGAGGGCCTCTTTGCAAAAAGTCCGTTTTTTTTTTCACCGCGCCCCTCCTTTCTTTCTTTTCCCACCGTTTGCCCCCTTCTCCTTTTTATTTTCTTTAGCGTTTCTCAGGCCGTGCGCCGATTCCCTTTGGGCGGCCTTCATGGGCGGCCTTCTTGGCCCACCCCAGTGGGATCAAGAGAGAGGAGGGTCTTCCATTAGGGTTTCTTGTCCCCTCCCATCCCGTGTAGCGGCGGCGGCGGCGCTGCTCGGGTAAGGGGCGGCGGCGGCTATGCTCGTGCAAGCGGACGGGTCGTTTTCAAAGCGACGGCGGCGGCGCTTCAAGACGATCGCGGCGGTGGCGCGCGGCGGCCAGGCGCGCGGCGCAATCGGCCGTGAGGGCACGCGGTGCGGGGCCGTGGTGCCGTCGGCGCCCATGCGGGTGCGACGGCCGGTGGGGCCTAGCACGGTGCGGCCGGGCGCGGCTGCTTGCAGGCAGATGGCGGGACTAGGCGCGGCGTCGGCTTGCAGGCCGACGGCGGCGACGACCCCACTTCTCCACCCCCTTTTTTTTCGATTTCTTTTGGTGACCATCACCGGCGCGGCCACAAAATGGCGCGGTCGAGCGGCGGCTCCGACGACGGCGCGCGAGGCTCCGGCTGCACTTGCTTCAAGTGAGGGTCAGGCGATGCCCCAAGCACGGTGCGGAAACTCGACGCAGGCGGCGCCAGCGTTCAAGCGCGGCTCGGCGCGGCGCGTCGTTCGTCACGGCGCATGGTGGCCGACGCTTCGTGGCGGCGCCTTCAAGATGTGACGGCCGGTGGCTCGCTCGTGTAGGGTGGCTCCAGGCCGGCAGCACATAGCTCTAAGCCATGCTGTTTGCCGATGGCTTCAGGCCATTTTTTTTTTCAACACGATCACTGTTTATGTGAAAACACTGTTCATGTGAGGATTACTGTTCATACACGCAGTACTGTTCATCAATGCAATTATCGTTCATGCGATTACCATCAGCTTGGCCGGCGACTTCAAGTCGGTTCGCGGTAGATTAGAACGAACTTGCAACTTTCAATCTACGATACAATCAACATCCAATCTTTCATGCAATCCACCGATCGACATTGTGCCGGCGACTTCAAGTCGGCTCGTGGTAGATTAAAGCGGATTTGCACCGTAGGAAACCAATCTAGAAAACAACAATTACAGAATTGAAAGCGATCTAGAAAACGATTCAATCTACGAGTGTCGTTCAACGACGGTTACCTTTTCGATGCGAGGAGAGTCGATCGTGCTGATAACGTGTTGAGGAACCGTCGCTGGCGAGTCCAGTCCGAGCGATTACCTCGTAGATAAGCGTAGAATCGTAAGAACAATGCATGAACAACAAGAACAGAATAAGAGATAGAACACAGAGATGTAGGGGGACTTCTTGCTTTTCTTTATTCCTTCATCCATCGATCAATCATTTACAATGAATAGCATCCCCTATTTATAGGCTACGTCCTGCTAGGGTTTGGGATGAGGAGCCCACCTTGGGCCAGAACTCCCGGTCCTGGGCCCGGTTTCCTAACACTAACCACTATTTTTTTTTGGTGTTTTTTCAGGGTTAGAAGACATCAAGGAAACTAATTCTAGAGCTGATGACTATTTCGCCTCTTTTTTAATTTATTTTGTAAGATTATGGATGCTAGAAATTTGTTTGGGTTAGAGATTGTGTATTGGTGTATGGATGGAAGTATATGTATGAACACATTTTTGTGAAGGCCAATACATAATATAATTGAAAATTGCTTTTGCTAGCTCCCAGTCGCCTGAAGTTTTCTTAAAACCTAGTCACCTACAATTGCACAGTACTAAGCCCAAAATTGCATTACCAACTGACATGCAATTCTAACACAGCTTTCCTGTAACTTTTAGTTATATTTGTTTTTGTATTTGTATGATTCACCTATATTTAATTTTGTCTAGTTTAGAAATTTATTTATTTATTTTTGTACTTGTAGGATTCATCTAGATTTACTTTTGTCTAGTTTATAATTTTTGTTTTTTTTTGTATTTGTAGGATTCACCTAGATTTACTTTTGTCTGGTTTAAAAATTTTCAAAATATAAAAATAGAAACCATTAGGTAATGAGTGACTGAGTTTTTAAAAAAATTTGGACGATTGTTGCTTAATCTGCCCCATTGAAATTTGCCCCATAGAAGGTTTCATACGTTGCAGGAATCCGACGCTAGCTAGCTACATGCCTACATGCTTGTGAGAATCTTATGTTATTTAATCCTATATATCCATAGTCTTAGAAGAATACGTGGATGCACGTCTTGATGTTTCTCCTCTCCAGCTACACTAAGCTACAAAACCGCTACTATTTCTTTACGACTTCCCCACACATCTAGCCGGTGAGTTTGGACGTACTACGCTACTACATGCTGTGTGAAACGTTAGTTTTTTTATTTGTTTTGCTTTTTTTTTTACGAAATAGCAAATTCAGTCTTCGTATGAACGAAATAGTAACCACTGCAGACAACATACTGTACAAAATCATCGCAAAAAGGCATCTGCTACAAACTGAACCGTGGCACGAGGCTTGCCGTTTCATTTGCACGGGCTAGTTTTGATATTTTGTTTTCAAAAAGAGGCCGTTCCGGCCAAAGACTCGTGAATGGATCGTCGACGCTAGCTCGTGCACGCAAGCGCGCGGTTGATATGCAATTTTATGCCGTAAATGCCGTGCATTTTTACTCAGCGTAAAATAGGCAGGCTAGCTTGCTGCATATGCCATGTGTGTGCGCGTAGACAGTGAAATCTACACGTTTGGACGCGAATCTGGCCATGTCGTCACGTTGTGTGGCCAGTGAGGTACGTACGTACGTACGAGAGTGCATGCACCGCGCACCACGGCCGGAATAACGCAGTTCCCGAGGCGCAGGAATACGGCGGAAGAGGCGGAATCCGATGCTACGAGAGATCCCGGGAATCTTCGGCGGATGCAGCTAGTTTACGAATCGTATTTACACTTCTGACTATTGGCAAACGGTATTTGTAAAAATAGCAGCGGCGCGACGACCACCAGCGCCCGCGCTTCTTTGTGCCACGTCGCGCGGCGCGCGCTCACCCAGCGCCCGCCCGGTCCCACCACTCTGTGCGGCGCGCCACGCTCACCTGCGCTAGCGCACAGACGCTTTTTTTCAATTTTGTCTTTTTTCAATTTTTAGATGTAAAAACATTTTTAAAAAAATGCTACAGTGGTGGCGCACGCTCACCCTGCGCTCATCTCTGTAGCATTTTTTTTCAAAAAATATTTATGTTTTTGTTTTTTTTTAAAAAATAATTTATGCATATTTTTTGTAAGCATTTTTAAATATAGTAAACAGGGTCTAAAAATTATGAAATTTTTTGTGGAGCCTTCTGACACTGTGTATTTGCATGTGTAATATTTTTAAAATTTTATCCATTATGAATTTTTCTCGAAAATTCATTTAAGTATATTGTAAATAGGGTTTCATCATTTCATGTGACTTGGAATGTATAGAAAAACGCTGCATTGCAACTCCATTGGAGATGTCGATATACAATATGACAACACATATTATACCACAGGCTAGATAAACTTGTGCATGAACCAAGCGAGAAAATCGTGGCATGCGGATCATATAACGATGGACCGTAACCTCAGGCTCGTGTGCGTTTGAAGGCTACGATACATCGTTATATGATCTGCACGCCATATTTCCCTATTTGGTTTATGTACAAGCCTATCCACTTTGTGGTGCGATGCGAAGATAAAGAATAGTATCCACATTAGGGTTTCATCTTGCATCCCGAGCTTGTCCGCTCCTCTCTACCGTGAAGTGATAGGATATGTCTCCTCGTAGATGGCTCTTCGAGTAGACGGTGACCTTGACGTGCCACATTTCCTTGCCGTACTTGTTGATAGTGAAGCCATGATACTCTGGTCGGTGGACGTAGCCCAAACCCTAAAGTATGCACCACAACTCTGCACAAAAACCCACCTCCTTCTCGGCGTAGAACATTCATGAAACACATCTAAATTTTTGAAATTAAGAGAAGATAAGTATCCAATTTAAGCCATAACATTTTTCTACATACGACTAACAAAGTTAATTACCACTAAACTAATTCATTACTACTAAACTAATTCATTACTAGTCAACTTACTAATTACGACTAATTAATTACCCCTAAACTATCTAATTACGACTAGCTGACTAAGACTGACTAATTATGACTACGATAATAACAGCAAAAATATAGCACAAATTACCTGTCCTTTGGAGGAAGTAATCAATCAGTCATTCGGGGGAAGTAATCAATCAAGGCTGAGCGACGAGCGAGTGCCAGAGTTCGGTATTTATAGCCGAGCGGAGAAGGAGTCGCGGCATTGGCGCCGGGAATTCCGTCAGACTTGGCGCCGGAATTTCTGGACGAGGCGACAGATGTGCGGAATAGAGAGGAGGGACGGTGCGATAATGGACAAAATTTCATGAAATCATTCCAAGTCACATGAAATGATGAAATCCTATTTACAATATACTTAAATGATTTTTTTGAGAAAAATTCATAATAGATAAAATTTTGAAAATATTACACAAACAAGTACACAGTGTCAGAAGGCTCCACAAAAAATTTCATAATTTTTGGACCCTGTTTACTATATTTAAACATTCTTACAAAAAATATGCATAAATAATTTTTTTTAAAAAACAAAAACATAAATAATTTAAAAAAAAACAAAAATGAAAAATACTACAGTGGTGGGCGTAGGGTGAGCGTGCGCCCACCACTGTAGCAAATTTTTTAAAAAAATGTTTTTACATCTAAATTTTTTTTAAAAAAAAGATAAAAATTGAAAAAAAGCGTCTGCGCGCGCGCGCATGCTGCGGTGGTGGGACTGGGCGGGCGCGGGTGAGCGCGCGTCCGCGCCGGCGTGGCGGCGCGGCAATGGTAGCGGCGCGGTGGCGTCTTGCCGCGTTGCTATTTTTGCAAATACCGTTTGCGAATGGTCAGAAGTGTAAATACGATTTGTAAACTGACCGTATCCGCCAAAAAAACCCCTGCAAATACGCCATGTGTACAATAAGCCGTGAACATATATGCATGGGTTTTGTCATGTTATCATATATAAGAACAAAAATACAAATCATATGCATGCACTTGCAAATATGATATGGATAATGGTGACATCTACGAAAATGCAGGTTGTCACAACTCGCGATCACAACCTGTTATTTAGATTTTTAAACGATTTCCATTCTGTTTCTACGTATAGAATCGAAATCAGGTATATATGTAGGGACTGTTTATTCATAAGTTGTCTGAAATTTTCTTAAGTTTAAGTCACTTGTTGTGACCATTGGATCAATATCTAATCATATGATATCCATTGGATCAATATCCAATCATATGACAATTATATGACGCATCAATCTCTACACAAATTCAATGGTCACAACAAGTGACTTAAACTTAAGAAAATTTCAGACAACTTAAAACTAGCAAAACCGATATATGTAATATCGTGTAAAATAGTGATCCAGAGCCTATGATGTTTCAAATGATGTTTTACGTAGCTACGATCCTACCATCCAGAAGCAGTAGACAGGACACGAGTTTGGATTGAGCGTTCTGCCCGATCCGGACCATGCATGCGCTACACGAAGCTGCACGGCAAGCACCAGCTAGGCCGCCGTAGAGTGGTGGCCGGCCGGCCGGCCGGCCAGGGCACATAATTTCCCGAGATCGATCGAAAGGCCTAAAAACTTACACTTCTCAATAAGTAACTTGCGACGGAGAGCTAGCTAGCTAGCTATAGGCATGCATATATGCATGCATGTACGTCCCTGAACCTGATTCACATCGCCATCAATCATGAGATGACCAGCTATCTACCTGTGCACTTGAAAGCCAGCTGCTGCATCAATACATTTCAAGATTCCCTTCGCTATGTTCATCGCTCTGATCGATTTGTTCGATGCTTTTGGTTTTGGTACGGGCTGAGAGGAGGGTTCCAGATATCTTCTTCTTATTAGCTCTCCAGGATTTGCACCTTGGACGCTTTCGATCTGATCACCTTGCGTCGTCGTGGGCTCGATTTGGACGTGCCTAGCTAGGCACAGACTCCTTCAAGAACAACTGTTTTGGCAGCCGTGTGGGCTAGCTGCACGCTGGTACACTGATGCATGCACCGTACCTGCCATGTTTCTTGATTTGATTTTAGCCTAACGTATGTGCAAATTTGTTGCAAAACTCTTGTAAAATTCTCACGTTCTAAACCGGACCTAAGCATTTGATGGTTCGGGACGAGAAAATTAGATCACTTTCTTTTGGACGTGTCTTGAGTGAAGGAATTTTACAAAAAACGATATAGTTCCCTCAATATCCTAGCTACGAAATTCCCGCTCCAACCCGAACCTAAGGGTATGTACAAAGGCGTGATGTCAATTGTCTCATCGTTCTACCACGTGGGATTTTTGTTGATGTGAAAGAGAGAGTTGTTGTCTCTTGACGAAGAGACGACCTAAGCCTATGAAATAAAGGGGCATAGATAGCACAAAATACCATTGTATTAGTTGTTATATATAATAAACACTTTTTTTGTACGAAAATAAAAAGATTGTAGAGTCCTATAAAGACAACTTAAGTGATAACTCATTATAGAACTTGATAGTACAAAGATATATATAGACAGCGGTCATCTCTCTACCGTTGTCATGCCTAAATTTTCCTCTCGCGGTCATTTCAGAGCATCAATCGGTGGAAAACATGCACATCGACGGTTACTGTAGGACAGCAGCGAATCCGATGCCTATGCCCATGCAAGGTTTCCATCAATTCAAAGAGCAACCATACGGTTTCCAATTGTTCTTGTTTAGCGATCCCAAGACAATGTGCCTGCTCATTTTCAGAATGTAGTGGACTCATTCATCCCAATTATAGGAACAAGCAATAGTAGATTAGCCAATCATTTATGGCATCCTCCCCTGATCGCCCCCATGCTGCTCAATTCTTACTAGTCCACATTGGTCTTTCTTATAAACATTTCAGTGCTAGAAACTAATCACGGCCGGCCATGAAACAACATAAAAAGTTACTTGGAATCAGATCGAAGGCAGCAAAATCGTTCAAAATTCTTACTAATCACGGCCATCAAAAGGCAACAAAATTGTTCAAAATATGGAGACCAGTATCACCACTATATAATTCATCTGCCTGCTACAGTCTAATTTGCTGCCAGAATGCATGCACTGCAGGAGAAAGAAACCTGAGCATGCATGCGGCAGAGAGAGAAGGAAAGCATGGCGGTATGGTCGCCGCTGGCAAGCCTGCATGCATGGCTCAATGGTTGCATGCCATTGATTTGCATATGCTCTACCTCAAGATGTGTTTGGATACATTATGATTCGACTCAATTCCTTCAGATTAACTTAAAATTTCAACTAAAATATCTTCTAATCCAAAGATATTAGTTCTAATCCCTTCCTATTCAAACAAGACCTTACGGAATTTCCTGGAGGCAGATGGCCCTACTGTTCGCTGCCTTCTCATCACTCTGAGCGACAGTAGCATATATAGTAGCATCTCTTTCCTACCTTTCTCTTCCTTCCTTCTTCATGGTTTTGTTTGTTCCATTCGTGCTTAAAACTTGAAAGAACTCGTAGCCTCAGAGCTTTTCAAGGTTCAGCCGGTCCTTTGTGCGCATGAAAGCCACTCTCTCCTCATCGCTTCTTTCCATGCATTTGTGTGGATTTCAATCTTTTGAGGTTTCAGGAGGGGGAAAAGAGCTCAGACCGTTCCAAAAGAAAATATGGTTTTGAGAAGGTTTGATCTCTGTTTTCTCCGGTAAAAACGGCGCTAATCCGTGATTTTGCGCTGACTTTGTGTATGGAATCTAATGCTACTGAATTAGCTCCATATGACAATCGGGAACTTTATAAATACAACTATGGATTTTATTCCACCACGATTGCGGTAAAATATAAATGGTTTTGCTAGTTTTAAGTTTAAATCACTTATTGTGATCATTGGATTTGTGTAGAGATTTGTGTGTCATATGATTGGATATTGATCCAATGGATCTCATATAATTGGATATTGATCTAATGGTCACAACAAGTGATTTAAATTTAAGAAAATTTCAAGCAATTTATGAATAGACAATCCCAAATATAAATACAACAATGGATTTTATTCCATTCTTTTTTTTTTAAAAAAAAAGCGAAGGATGAAGCTTATTTAGGCCTTGTTTTTTATTTTTTAAAAAGCATTTTAGTTGGGAAACCCGTCTGGGAAGGAAAGAACCCCTCCCGCCAAATAGCTGTCATCTCTCGCCTCGGATATTCGCTTCCCCACGGCTTAAACCGCCAGAACCCGGGGTCTCCCGCCAAAGTTTCGCGCCAACGCGCCGCCGCCTGCGATGGACGTGCGGCGCGGGCGTCCCAATTAGTCAAACAGCCACCTCTCACATGCGCGCACCGAGCCCTTCTCTACATTCCAAGACGACATCTGGGACCCACCTGTTGGTGGGCCAAACGAGTCAGTTCCCAGCGTAGGGAGGAGGCTACGTGGGAGTCGTCGCCTGGTGCAGCCGCTGTTACCGTCGGGCCCACGCGGCAGGCGGGAGGAGAAGAGCGCAGAAGGGAGCATTACGATGCCCGAGGCGCTCGGGAAGCTAAACAAAAGTTTCGATTACCCTCCTCGGTATACGGGTACTCTTTTTACCCGTATCTGAGCCGCTGGTAAAACCTGACAGAAAATGCATCTTTTCATATTTGTTTTCCGGTACTCGTGTTCCACACAAAAACTCGTAAACTTATCTAAAAGGTAAACTTTTAGACGAATTATTCTGCTTCCCAGAAAACCTCTACAAACTTTGCGTTTGGAAAAACACCAAGAGACATATAGGAGATTGACATGAAGTTTAAAAAAGCAATACGATTTGACATTTGTACAGAAATCTCGCAAAGTTCAAGCTCAGCAACCGGGCGCAGAAACGCATTTCCATTCCATTCTCGTGCCGTCGTGCGATCAATGAGGATTCACAGATTTTTTTTTTTTGCCGTAAGAGCACGATTCCCGGACGTATTTGTGAAAATAGTCCTCTTTCTGTCGTATTTGAAAAAATGACCGTTCGGACGGGTTGAGATGCCGATACATGTAAATTCTACACGGCCACCATTTGAAAGAGTCTCATTCGCACGATCACCGTGCAGTTTTCCTTCGTCCGCATAGTCATCGTGTGGTTTTAGTCTCGACCACATGGCCACCGTGTGGTTTTGGTGCCACGTATCGGCGTGAGACTCGTCCGCACGGTCATCGTACAGACAAGATGCCACATGTCGGGTTTAGATGTTAAATTTGCAAATGCCATGCAAGGAGAGTTATTCTCGTAATTAGGCTGCTCCCAATGGGTGATTTCTTATTGCAGTTTCTTATTGCATGAAAGGTATTTAGATATCACTTTCTCAATGCATTGTATCCTAGAGTGTTGTATCTTATGTCTTTGATATAAATGTCTTTACCACTATTTCTACCTAGGATACTGTGTATGAGTGGTATCTAAATAAGATCTTAAACGCTTCTCTCTTCCTTAATTACGGTCTTGCATTAGATTTTTGCTTATGTGGAGCCTTAAGATACTTGCCAAGGTGGAGCCTTACATCGAAACAGTGCCATTTAGCCCCGTCGCTCCAGGATTCACGATCGACGGCACGGCGCGATTCCTGTCGAGGCGATCGATGGCTCGCCTTGTAGTCCGCGCGCTGGGCCAAAACTGTGGGGGCAGCGCCGTGCGTACGTGTGTTTGGGCAGCATTTAGCCACGAATTGGCCAATCACGCGGCAAGAGAACCGGCGCGCAGCGGCCCCCACGGCCGGGACGAACCAGCATTGCAACGAGCCGACGTCCCCCTCCCATTCCCCCCTCCCGTTGCTGCGGTGCTGCCTCCTCTTGGCGTTTAGGCAGCTCTCAGGAGGAGGCACCGGCACGGTGCGCAGGCAATTGCCGTGGGGTTGATTCCGGATCTTCTGTGATCCTGCGCCTGCACCGGTTTTGGCTGAAGTGTGAAGAGGAGGACCATGGCTGAAATTCTTCTACCTTGTTCGCAGCCGGAATATGTCCTCAAAAAATATATATGTCATGAAAAAAAAGATAGCATGATGAACTCTGCTAGTGCTAGGCTGCCAACCAAGCCGGATCTTTTGTGATGGCTTATTAAAAGCAGCCATTTCAAAGGCATTAAGAATGTGGCGCAGCATTACATGTACTTTAGGGTTTATTTGATACACAGGATCAATGTCCAATTGACCAGATGAACAGTAAATTTGAAGTAAGATCTCTTTCAATCCGAAATGACTAGTCCGATCCCTCGCCATCTAAATATGCCCTCAGGGTAATAATCTATTTGCAAAATTTGAAGAAGAGAGGCTACGGCGCATAAATTCCCATGGTACGTACCAATTACCATCGCATGCGTTACACGCTCCAACGTGCGGACAAGGGAACTACTACGACCATCTACATGGCATCACTTGTCGTTGCCGGCGTACAACTACAAGCTAAAGCTGCAACGACTCGTACAGAATTGACGATGGCCGGGAAGGCATCACAGCAAGCATCATGTACGTATCGTCTTGTTGGCTTCTGAAACTGATTCTTGGTCTGAAGTTTGGGCATGTGGATCGTGTTCGATTCCTCCAAGTGGAAACACTAGCGTTTGATTTGATTCCGACGCGCGTAAGAATGACTGAAATGACCGAAAGCTTTCCGAGTCATTGCGCTTTGCCGCTTCGTCCCTCCAATAACTCGCAGCTGTGTACCTATCGATTTCCAGCCCTCGTCGTTCCAGCAGGGACAAAATAAAAAGAGCTTCCGATTGATAATCGGCCAATCGTGTTCGCCTTAATATTTCAAAATTTTATAATCAGAAGAAACGTCGTTTGCAAGGTGTGCCAAGAAAAGATGCACATGTCGAAATCAGACATGCTGGTATTTTTTTCTCGAGGGAAGTCAGATGTGATATTAACAATCCACAACTTTGATCAAACGTGCTAGAAATTTTAAAAAGGTAAACGACCAGTGTTGCCTCCCAGAAATGATCTTTTGGAACTGAGCTTTTTTATTTTTTAATCTATTTTTTAAAAATATTTTAAAGATAATATCTTCCTAACTTTAATTTTCAATTATAACCTTTTTTGTCATATCATGACCCGTAGAGTGACCAAACTATGTTGTCACGCCACCGACCGCTGTGTGACCAAACCTGCCACGATAGTCATTCAAGTCAACGCGCGTCCGTTTTTGGGCTAAGTTAGTGCTGGCCAAATGGGCCGGGCCTAACAGGCCGGCACAAAGCACGCTACTGTTGGCCCGGCACGAGCACGGCCCGCCCCGCACTGTTCATGAGCCGTGCCGGCCCGGCACGAGACCCCGAGCCGTGCCTTGGCCGCCTCCTAAGACGCGGTGGGCGGCCCGACACGAGCGATGTCGTCGGCGCGCGGCGCGGCCAAGCACGGCACGGGAGGCGCAGTGCGGGAGGTGGATCGCGAGGCGCACGATCTCGCGCGATCACGGAGTGGAGGGAGGATGAGAGCATTGCACGTAGCTACGCGGGCGTGCGGCCGAGGAGAGGAGGTGGGCCAGGCGGCGATGCGGCGCACGGAGCTGCGCCTACGCGGATCGGCCGTCGAGGAGCCGAGGAGGCGTCAATGAGGCGGCCAGGCGGGGTCGATGAGGAGGTGGGGTCGTCGAGGCGGTGGGGTCGACGAGGCGGCGGGGCCGTCGAGGCGGCGAGGCGGCGAGGCGCGCGTGGTCGCGGGAGGCAATGAGGCGTCGGTCGGGCGAGGCGTCGTGGTCGACGAGGAGGCGAAGAGAGAGGCGGGTCGCGGGGAGGTCAGGAGGCGGGGTCGCGGGAGGCGAGGAGGCGTCGGCCGTCGGGGTTGGCGAGGAGGCGGGGTCGCGGGAGGCGAGGAGGCGGCGGGGTCGGCTAGGGCAGTGGGGCCGTCGAGGCGACGGCGGGGCCGCGGGGAGGCGGCGAGGTCGCCAGGTCGGCGAGAAGGCGGGGTTGGAAGGAGGCGGCGACGGGGTATTCCGAATTTTTTTCTATAAATAGCCACCATACCCCCCCCCCTCATTCAGCACACCCTCATTCTCCATTCTCTCTTTGCAATTGTGTTGTGCAAATTCAAATCCGTGTTGAGCTAATTTGGCAAAATTAAAAAACAATTGTGCCAATATTTGAAAATTTTAATTTTCGACCGCAAGTCAGCGAAAGAGGTACAATACTATTTTCATAATACTTTTATTGTTCGTTTTTGTTATGCTAAGATGAAAGTAGTAATAGTGTTAGTTTCAATTTTGCAGTTTTCGTTATGGACAGTCCTTACGACAACTTTGATCTTGGTGAGTACAGACTTTCATCGAAGGAAATTGCATCCATAGAGGCGGCTGTGACTACCTCAAACGAACCGGAGGTTTCACCAGAGGAGCATGGTGGAGTTTCGTCATCAAGCTCCGTATGAGCATCAGGCTCAACGGCAACCGGAGCAAAGAGATCAAGGCCGTCTACATCAGGAGTGTGGGAGAATTTCGACAGGACAACCAATAAGACGCAGCGGGAAATGAGGTACCATATGCTATTTGTAAAATTTGTCACCATGAATTGTCTGTGAAGTCTACAAGTGGAACGGGACACTTGCTTAGACATGCTACAAGATGTCGAACCAAGTAAGGATTAGCGATGAGGTAGACACAACTGCAATACAACCCCGACGGTACGGTATCTAGTTGGAACTGTATTATGAAAGTCGTGGAAGATTTTGGTCTTACAGACAAAATATTCGATATTACTTTAGACAACGTCGCAGCAAACTCTAGGGCTATAGACATTCTTACTCCAGTGTTGAGTACATATGCCGATTCCTTCTTGCTACATCAACGATGCGCTTGTCATATTATCAACCTTATAGTCAAATATGGTTTGAAGAGGTTGAGTCCGTATATTAAAGCTTTTCGCGATGCGATTTCTTTCTTGAATAATTCTAACGTAAGAATAGCACAATATAAGAACTTCTGCATGGCGATGGGTGTACGTCCAAGAAAGTTCGGTTTGGACATGGAGATAAGATGGAACTCTACTTACCTCATGCTTAAGCATCTTTTACCATACAAGAGCATCTTTTTTGTTTTTATTCAAACGCACTATCCTAGCACTGACGGTACTTTGCTATTAACTAAGCAACATTGGTTCGTTGCTGAGAAGATACTGTCATTTTTAGAAATTTTTATGAGGCAACTGTTGCTTTGTCCGCTGTCTACTATCCAACATCTCCTATCATCGTGCATATTATTTTACGGATTGCTACCCAATTGAAAATGCATGAAAATGACTTAGTTTTACGTGAGACTGTTGTTGCCATGAAATCTAAATACCTTAAATATTGGAGACAAATCCCTTACCTATATGCATTTGCATTTCTTTTAGATCATAGGGCTAAAATTGGTGCATTTGGTACTGTACTTGATCTTCTTAGTGATGCTACGGGGCTAGACTATACTGACTATTTTACAGAAGTTCGTTCTCGGTTATACGAGGTTTACCAAAGGTATGAAAATAAATTATGGGGAGTCCGCTTGCAACGACCTCCAGTAGCCCCACCTCGAGTGGGAAGACAAATATGTGGGGTGCGATATTCGATGCCTCTTCCTCCAGGTCCAGGTCCAGGTCTTCTTCTTCTACTACACCAGCGCCTGCTCAGTCAAGACCCACAAGGAGCGGAGAACTATCCACCTATCTAGACAGCGATACGGTAGATTTCAACTCAGAAGGCTTCGACATCTTGCAATGGTGGCAAGCCCATAAGTTAACATATCCCGTGCTATCCATACTTGCACGTGATGTGTTAACTGTTCCTGTCTCTACGGTTTCCTCCGAATCTGCTTTCAGTCTTTCAGAAAGAATATTGGAGGAGAGAAGAACAAGTCTCACAAGTGAGATAGTGGAGATCCTTTTAACTGTAAAGGACTGGGAACAAGCCGATTCACGAACACAACACTCTGTGAAAAATCCAGAGTTGTCGGAGGTGTTCAAAAATTTATACTTAGACAATGACAACGACACATAGAACAAGGATGTATCATGTATGTATAATTGTAGAGCTATAAGATGTACTCCTTTTCCTTTATCAAGGTTTTCTCATTTTGAGTTTTTACTTGATGAAGGTTTTAACGAGGCAGCCAATTGGACATTAATAAAGCTCTTTATTACATTTTCAATATGATTGTCTTTTTTTTTCAATGTTCATATCTAATTTTGAGTTCTACATATTTTTCTAATTTTTCTGGATTTTTTCTGAATTTTTTTGAATTTTTTTCATTCTGACATGCCAAACGAGCTAAACGGGCCACGCTTGGCCCGACTGGCTAAACGGACTCGGGCCGGCCCGACACGGCAGGAATGTCCGATGGGCCGTGCCTGGGCCGCCACCCCGGCCCGTAGGCCGGCACGGCACGAATAGTACACGGGCCGAAATGGGCCGTGCCTAAATGGGCCATGCCTAGCCGGGCTCGTGCCGTGCCGGGCCGGGCGGCCCGTTTGGTCACCTCTGGGCTAAGTCCTGTCACCAAGAGGAGTGACGTGACAACACTCGTTTGCCACACCGAGATCCGTGACGTGACAACATGTTTTTACTACATCACGCGTTGTGGCGTGGCTAAAATGGTCAGAATTGAAAATAAAATTAGGGAGATGTTATCTTTAAAACATTTTTAAAAAATGACTTAGATAATAATAAAAAAAAAGTTCTGTGGAACTCAACTCTAATAATTTGCAGACAGCTGATTTAGAGGTACTCTAATCTAGTACTGCTCACATATATAGTGCTCGATCATGGTGTGACTGACACTGATCCGCACCTCGATAGGCACATCAGTTGGCTTCGAAAAAGAAATGCTAAAAAAGAATCGATCGATCAGCAGTTTCAGAAGCCACTCAGTGCCCGTCCCATGAGGCCATGACGCCGGCCGTGTGTGGGCTCGGTCGGGTCAAAAAGGAATGAACAATGATCGACATATATCTCGCCGAGCCAGGCAAATCTACATGCACCGATCGACCTTGTGACGCGACCAGCTTTATATCAGCGAGTTAGAACTAGTACTAGCTAGTAGTTAGCAGCACGCCAGCACCTGGGGTCAGTGCCCTTATGATGCACGCATGGCCCACTAATCTCTTATCTCGCGTAGCTTTACGTCGCATCATGGATATGTATTGTATGTCGATCGATGCCAGCCTTTCCGTTGTTGAAAATGCGGAGATATACATGCGTCGTGCATGCAATATTCTCTCTCTTGAAGTGGATGGAATTGACGAGCTCACGGAGCCTCTGCCGTTTTCTGCACTCGTGGACCGTCGGATCGTCATCATGCGGTCCATATCAGGACGGTCCAAAATCAACGGATCGTGAATTTCCAACAGACGACCGAGATGTGTCTGCCCCGCATCCCCACAACCCTAGTCGCCCCCCACCCGCAAGCCACGCTCGCTCGCCTCCCTCTCTATCTCCACAACACGGTCAGCGGTGGGCGACGCCTCGCGCTCGCCTCTGCCACCATAGCCGTTGCCCTCATCCCACCAGCGCCGATGTCGCCTGTCACCCTCGCCCTCGCCCGGCTGTCGTCTCTCCCCTTTCGCTCCTCTGTCGCCGCCACTGCCGTTGGTGCACGTGCAAAAAAAAACTGCCGCCGACTTTGTCGCCACTCCTCTGGCTTCCCTCCGGCCTCTAGAACATCCATCCTCTCCCCTTCGCAACCCTTCCTCTCCTCCACTTCTCCCACCTGTAGGCGCCAACGTCCAGGTGGTGCGTGTGCAACACCTGAACGGCAGCGGCAGAGAAGGCTGAGTGAGGCTAGGGTCAACTCATCTGCTCGTTCTTTGAAAGATTTCAATGATTGAGCATCAAATCTTTTCCAATTCACTCAACTAATGGAAACATACCAGGGCCGATCTACACATAGTTGTTGGGGTGATGTGACCCCGACGATATTATGGAGAATCCTTGGTAGCTCTTTATGCACACAATATGTTACTTCATTAGCTAAAGTGAGGTTAGTGCGTGGCGACTTCAGTGACTTATTTTCATGGATCTGCCCCTAGGTCAACATATGACATGCCAAATTGTGGCAGCATTTGTTTTGAACATGTATGTGCTATGTAGGGGGTCGTATCTGCTGAAACCAAGAGCTAGGTGCAACTGTGCGAGTCACTTCGTCTCGATATTATATCAAATCTTGATACCTATATTTACACAAGAGTACACTTTTAGTAGAAAATTTATGGGATCGTGAATTTATCTACAGCCTCCATATTTCAAGACGTGTACTAAAGAGACAAATGAAACAACCCAAAATTTCAAAAAATTTGAATCTTTTGACTTTTTGGCTTGTTTTTTAAATCTTGCCCAATTCGGAAATTTTCCTTGCCGAGCCGCTTTCCTCTTCAGGCCTTTATATTTTCTCCTCTCAGTGGCGCTTTCTTCCCCGTGCGCCACCTCTTTCTTCCCCGAGCGCCACCCCCTTCTTCCCCGATGCGCCACTGCCACACGCCTTGATCCTTCTGCGCCACCTCCCGCGCAACCGCAGCTCCACCTCGACGCTTCCGCCGCCACCTTTGTTGCCACCTCACCCCGTCCATGCCGCCACCTCGCACCGCCTAGCGCCGTCCGCGCGCCCGGCCGCTCACGTCGCCACGCACACGTCGCGCCCGCCCGAGCCACGACCCTTCTCCACCTATAAAAGCCCCTCCAGAGTGTACCACCTTCATCACCTTCCCCTCCGCCACCTCCCCATCACCCACCAGCTCCAAGGCTAGCCAAATTTCAAGAAATCGCCGCCGCCATCCTCTTCTTCCCCGGCGGGCAACGGTGAAATTCGCCCCCTCCATTGCTCCCCTTCCCTCTCCCTCCCCAGCTCTAGCATCACCTCCCCCCACCCCCCAATCCCACGGGAGCGCCGCCACACTACTGCCCTGTCACGGCCGTGTGCCATGGCCGCCGCCACCCCACCTCCACTCCTCCCCAGCCCCTCAAAAACCCCAAAATGAGATCCCTGTCACCCAATGGTGCTCGCCGCACCACTCACTCCCACCGCCAGCCACCACCGCCGCTGTAGGCGCTGTCGTCGTCGGCTCGGGCAAGGCCGAGTGCACTTTGGCCTTTGGCCAAGCGCAGCTCAAGGCCACCCGAGGCTGGGCCTTTAAGGCCTATTTGCCTTCAGGCTTGGCCAGCTAATGGGCTAAGACCATTACTATTTGGCTCCATGCTTTCTACTGTTCAATGCACAATAAACCTTTTACTGTTCATTTCCAGGGGATAATTGCTGTTCATAGTCATTACTATTTACAGTAATTGCTATTCATTAATCCAAAAAAGTAATTTTAGTTATGTTCAAATCCATTTTTTGTTATGAATAGTAAAAATATTACTATTCATCATCCGGTACCTATTCGTCCGAAACCCTAATTTGACACTTTATATTCATTTTGACTGTTTCAAGCCCGTGAACCCACTTCTCAGCTCCATTCAATCCAATTAAACACCAGATAAATACCTACCCTCCCACACCACATTCCTTTATGTTTCTGTTCTCATTTTATTTACTTGCATGTTGTTCCCAGCTCATTTCTTGTTGAGCCGGATTTTATTTGGATTATTTTATTTCTTTTCGCGTTAGGTCACGACTCAAACAACTAAGCTCCAGAAGACGCCGGACAAGACTAGTAACTAGAAGACTTTGTGCAAGGAGGCAAGTCGTATTACTTGATCATTTTGAACATATATTTTATGTATTTATATTATTACTTTTATTATTGTAGTTGTGCCAATTACTTTAAATACTAAAATAATACTTTTGAATGCCATGATAAATAGATAAATTCTATCACTCCACAGACAAGCCCACCTAGCACTTGTAGGCCATATTCACCTTGACAAGTTCACATAAAATATTATCTATATCAGTAGCTTTGTCACACAAATGTGTTTATAAATCTTGAAAAGCAGTATTGGCTTTCGCTAATGGTTTTGGTGGAAGGTTGAGGGTTGAGACCAGAAAGTTGGACAACCCAATAGACTCGTTAAAAAGTGAGTCGTAGGTGAGAGTGGACAACCACGAGTTGGTGTTGGTCCATTTCCTCACTGGAGACAGATAAGGACAAGAACCTTGTGCCAAAATAATCGACACAGAAACCGCTCAACCACAAGTGTGGTAATTACTCCCTAGCTTAGTACAATGTTCTTTCGATTGAATATCTACAGGATGTTAACTGCGGCTTGTGTGATAGAGAAGAAGGAATTGGGGTGAGTCAGGAGTGGGCCGGTTAGGTCACTCGCTGAACTACATAATGGTATAGGCCCGTCAGCCTCGGAGTACGCATTCCACAGTGGGCCGCCGGCCGGTGGTCTCCCGAGGCTGTATGGAGTAAGAACCTACTAGGTAGAGGCTAAAAAGGTTGAGCAGTGAAAAAGTTTTGTTATCTCAACTCAGTCGCACGATAACATGTTGCGTGTCTATGTACTAACAGTACGAGCTTGAGGTATCTTGTGGGTAAAGTTGGGTAACTCTGCAGAGTGTATAATTAAAAGTATTCGAATACGCCGTGCTCCCGGTTAATGGATCTGTGTTCATGGGTGATTCTAGTACATGAGGCATAAGTAGAGTTTTTGAGAGGTTAAGTTGGTTTTTGCAGTTGTTGAGAAACCCCTAATGCTATACTTATTATTGTTTTACTGTTTTATAAACTGTTTTAAACGTAAAATACATCCACATACGTCTGTTAAGGTAAACCCCTAACTATCCATTGAACTCCTTGCATATAATTAAATAGGATTTTCATGTGACTTGTTGAGTACGGTAGTAGCACTCATTCTTGCTATCTGCAAACCATCTACAGAGGAAACCAGGGAAAATGCTGAAGATCTTAATGAGCAGGATTTTGGTGGACCTCAAGACGACAGTGACTACTGTTATTAGGTCTCGACTGCACTCAAGCATACATGTGGTTTAGAAGTTCTTTTGTAATGTATTATATGAATACCTGTGTCAGGTTAAAACAGGTTGACAAGCCTTAATCTTGTATAATAAAAGTCTGATTTTTGTTGTAATCGAAAGTTTGCTTGAAATGCTACTACTTCGCAACTGCACATCCTAAGCAGTTGTGAAGAGTTTAACGGTTTCGAAAATCGGGGCTGTTACGACACACTCACGTGTGTGTAGAATGTGGCAAATGTGTGTAGTGTGGGTGCGTCTTGTAATCGAAAAAAGGAAGAGAGAAAGGCAGAGTTCACAGTTTCACTTTGTATGTCGAAGGGTGGCGGAGACATATGATAAATCCGCCCAAGGAAGTGAGGCCTGGCCCACTCTATTGCCCTAAGCCCAGCTATACGATAAATAGAGATAGACCGGTCAAGCACATGGCGGCCAGCAGGATATAATTTTTCTTACTCGTCCTGGCCGAAATTGAGCCCATAAAGCCCAATGAGTGTGAATGTGTGGTCCGGTGTGGCTGTTGTTCGTCGTCGTTAACCCGGCAAGCCCTATCGACAGCGCGAGGCCCAGAACCCCACCTCCTCTGCCCCCGATGGCTTCCGCCGCCATGGCCGCCTCGTCCCGAGCCTTCCTCCGCCCCAACCGCCTCCTCCTTGTCCCCCACCGCCATCGCCGCCGCCTCTGCGCTGCCGCGCCCTCCACGGCCGTCCGGCGCAGCGTGGTGGACGTGCTCCGGGAGCGCGGGCTCGTGGAGGCCACCACCTCTGAGGCGCTCGGTTCACCGTCGGCGGGCCCCGGGCAGGGGCAGCAGCAGCTCAAGGCGTACTGCGGCTTCGACCCCACGGCCGAGAGCCTGCACCTCGGCAACCTCCTCGGCCTCGTCGCGCTCTCCTGGTTCCGCCGCTGCGGCCACACCGCCGTCGCACTCGTCGGCGGCGCCACCGCCCGCGTCGGCGACCCCTCCGGCAAGAGCGACGAGCGCCCTGAGCTCGACGTCGCCGCCGCCGCGGCCAACTCCAACGCCATCAAGGCCCTCGTTGCCCAGATCCTCGGCCGCGTTCCCGAACCATCCCATCATTCCCAATCTGGTAAAAACTCAATCTCGGAGCAAAATGAACAGGCTCTGGCCAATTCGGGCGCGGATTTATCAGAAAATCTGGGCAATGTGGGGGAAAAGATGGGTTCTTTTGTGATCCTGGATAACTACGACTGGTGGAAGGACATCACGCTGCTGGATTTCCTCAAGGAGGTCGGCAGGTTCGCGCGTGTCGGGACGATGATAGCCAAGGAGAGCGTCAAGAAGCGGCTCTCGTCGGAGGACGGCATGAGCTACACCGAGTTCACGTACCAGCTCCTGCAGGGCTATGACTTCCTGTACATGTTCAAGAACATGGGTGTCAATGTGCAGATTGGAGGGAGCGACCAGTGGGGAAACATCACGGCAGGAACCGAGTTGATTCGAAAGATTCTCCAGGTCGAGGGGGCGCATGGCCTGACGTTCCCGCTCTTGCTGAAGAGTGACGGGACGAAGTTTGGGAAGACGGAGGATGGGGCGATTTGGCTCTCGTCAAAGATGCTCTCCCCGTACAAGTTCTATCAGTACTTCTTCTCAGTGCCAGATCTTGACGTCATCAGGTTTATGAAGACACTGACGTTCGTGAGCTTGGATGAGATTCAGGCGTTGGAAGAGTCGATGAAGAAGCCTGGCTATGTGCCGAACACGGTTCAAAGGAGGCTTGCCGAAGAGGTGACACGCTTCGTCCATGGGGAGGAGGGATTGGAGGAGGCCTTGAAGGCAACTGAGGCATTGCGGCCTGGGGCTCAGACGCAGTTGGACTCACAAACAATTGAGGGGATAGCGGATGACGTGCCATCATGCTTTTTACCATATGACCAAGTAATGAAGTCTCCCCTGGTTGATCTGGCTGTTTCTACAGGTTTGCTTGCTAGCAAGTCGGCGGTCAGGCGGCTTATTAAGCAAGGTGGCCTATACTTGAATAACATGAGGATGGATAGTGAGGATAAGTTAATTGAGGAAGGTGATATAGTTGATGGGAAGGTGCTGTTGCTATCTGCCGGAAAGAAGAACAAGATGGTTGTGAGGATATCTTGATTGTTCTAATTTGTTCGTTGTACTTCATTTTTGGCCATTGAGGAGAAAAAGTAACAGTACCAAGTCTTGTATTCAGATTAGCTGTTCATGAACATATAGATTGGTTTACTTGGAAGGCAAACCCACAATCTTGTTACTCTTCTTGATTCATCAGAATTTTTGTGTGCTCTTGACTATTGTGAATGGCATGGGTTCAATCTGTCATGTTATGGCATGAATCTTTGGACCATCCTTGGACTACATGTTTTGCTTCAATAGTATTTCTGTATTTGAACTTGTAATTTCAGCCCATGAATTTCCTAACACTACTAAGTACCAGGCTTTTATCAACCTCTTTGGTGGTCTAATGCTTGCACATTTGTTGTACGGCATCTACTACTTCAGTATCTCATAACAATCCCCCATTTTACTTTATTGTTACTTTTTTTTGTGTGAAAGTTCTGTGTTTTTAGCGTAGGTAACAAAGTGAAAAGAAACAAAAGTGACGCTAGACCAAAGATAACAGAAAAACAGTTTGAAGTATCTTTGTACTAATGTACCTATGATTTGTGCTCATCTAAATTGTAGGTTGAATTCCCTCATCTCTGGTTGTTGCCCTTGATATCTTCTTGTCATGGATTTAAAGGGAGCTCAGCCTGTCGGAAATTCTTAGTTGATTCTTCTGAAGCCTTATCTGCACTCGTATTGCATGTATGCTTCATACCAAAAGAGGAGGCTATTTTTCTGAATGACTGATGCGTCGAGGTATCCTGAATCTCCCCATGTCATATATATCAGCTTGTAGAATTCGAGTTACTGGGAGCATGTACATACCACTTGGTTGGAAATTGCTATCCTATACTTCAAGAGCTCAGACTGCAGGATGGATTATAGATCACTTGCAAATTCTGAATATCGACTTTCTTGTCCTAAATGCTCAACCTTACAAATGCCACTACATGGCACTCGCCATTGAAACTAACGGTTTCTTCAGGCACGCAACAGTCAACACCCTTTGCACCATTGCCATATTCTGATCCCTGCAGGTGTTAGTTCTTTGCAATGGAGCACCGAGCTTTTTCAACTCGTCAGAATCCAAAAGGATCAGTAGCCATGAAATCCCTAAATTCTACTGTTGCTTCTTGCTTGTGCAATTGGATAGAAAGAGATTGTTTGTGTCTGACCGTGACCAGCTCGCTGAGAAGGGAAAGGAGACGGTTGGTTTCCGCGCATAAAGAACACAACCAACAAACATGTATTCCGCTTCGCGTCGCTCCTCTCCTCTCCTCTCCACGCAAGAGATACTTCTGCGCAAGAAAGAAAGGCGATTCCTTTTCCCTTCTGTGCACCTCTCTCTCAGGTAGTATATCATCTCCGATATAGAATCCGGGCTGCTTGAATTCCACGTCTGGTTCGTCGATTGATTTCTTGTCTAGTCGAATTCTGGTTGCTTCTTTTATTTTGGGTTATACTGGTTGCTTGGTTAGTCTGAAACTCCGTCCGGTTGACTTGGGTTTGGTCGCCGGCGGCCATGGCCAAGCGGCGAGGTAGATTTGCTTGTGCTAGGTAGGGATATATATCAGCTGGAATCGACCCGGGTTTTAGGGAATCTCGGTTCTTCGGTATGCAGATTTGATGTTTACTTTTGGGAAAATTAGGGATCTTTTCTGGAAGTTCAATTTTTATGGGAGAATTTGGGGGTAATTACGGTTCTGGCTTGTGAGCTAGATGGAGAGCCCAGTTTTGTCAGTATTTCTTTAGACTTCATAGAAAATTAGATCAAACAAAACATTGCAAGCTCTTCTATTTCCTAGGTTTTGCAGAACTTGATCCGCCATAGTTTGGTTCTCTTGTTTCTCTTTGATTTTGCCATTGGCACTACTGCTACCCGTGTATCGTTTTCACCAAGGAAGTTGCTTCGTTATTGCTAGGTTTGGCTGCTTTGGGGGCCAGGCTCGGGCGAAGATGGCAGAGGTAGGAATTGTTCTATCCGTGCTTCCGGTGAATTAAGCTTTTAGTTTGCTTACAAGGAGCATTGGGTCTGAGAGATAGATGGCTGGTTTGCTTGTGTGTAGGATGGCTACCCGGTCAAGCTGCATATCTACGATCTTATCATCTTAGCCAGGGGATGGTGCGGCAACTCTCGACGACGATCCTCGGCAAGACTATTGAGGCAATATGGCGAGCATCCCTAAACCTTGGGCATTTTCTTATTCTTCTTCCTGACGATGATTGTGCAGATTACCAACAGTAGTATGTTGTTTAAGCCATGAACACATGACTGTGACTGTATGAACCTTTTACTCTATAGTTATAGTCATGGGAGTGGACACCATCATACCATTTCACCTCAGAATTCCCCCTCCCCCCCCCAAATCATACTGTTGTTGTTAAACTTGGTTAGCTACATATACCATGTTGGCCATGCGAACACACGCTTATCTTGCTCGCCCCTGAGTATTTTAGAAACACTGCACTTAGTTTGTAAATGGACTCTTATTCTGTCTTTTTTTGTATCTTTTGAGTTCTGACTACATGGTGTAGATTTTTTAGACTAAAATAGAAGTTTCAGTTGGCTTCTGAAAACACTAAATTTATGGGCATATCAGTAGTCTTGACTCTTGACTCTCTTTATTTGCAAACATCTCCCGCTTAATATGGTCAGTTGTAGCCTCTGCTTATTTTATATGGAAAAGCAGGCTTGGGTTCTCTGTAGATCACCAAAATTAGGTGGCATAATTTTGTTTCATACTTGCTAGGAGCTTTCTTAAAAAGTTTATTGTTTTGCTTTCCCTGCTAGTAGCGCCAGTATGTTCTTATGGCACCAGCAGCAATGGCACAAAAAAACTGCTGTACCATTATTAACTAAAACAACTATTCATGTCATAAAATGCGCAAGATACATCTTTAAGCTTTTCCGCTGTTCTTTATGCAACTTGTTGTAGTTACGGATGACGAATGAAGCGCTTTTGTTGGCACACCTAAATCATTTATCCCACAAAATTCACTTTTGATATGGATACCATATTATCATAGGCATACAGGTGTGGTAGTCAGGGAATAAAATCCCGGCCGGTTACCGGCCGGGGTCCGGGATCCAAAATCCCAGCCGGTTTCCCCGGGTTTTACAAGTTTAAATTCTAATTTTCGAATTTTAGATGATTTTTAATCAAATTTGAGTGAATTTCATCCGAAAAACCCTGAGAAAACCAGTACCGGCCGGTTACTGTTCCCGACCAGCGAACAGGATCCTTGCCGGTACCAGTTATGTGATCCTTGGTGGTAGTTATGGAAGGGAATACTGCTCCACGATTCCTAGCTATATCCTCGAGCTGCCGAATGAAGTGATGAACAGCCCGATTGGCGCACTTATAAGTAAGATCTTCACCAACTATTCCCAACTTAGAACTTAATTTATGCAGCAACCCATCTAAATTGAAAGTATACACTTTGGTTTTTCCAGTGCCGATGATACAGGGGCTAGAAACAACCTTGCGAGCAGCGGCAGCTCCTCGATTCAGACCTGCTCCCGCAGCTACGCAAACGCAACCTTCCTCGAATAACAATCAGATCCAGTCGAGATCAACCGCCACTGATAAAACAGGCGCTGACAAGACAACGGATAACGGCAGTACGATCATCCCACCCGCGGTGCAACCTGCTCCAGCAGCAGCCCAGGTGAGCGCGACGGCAGCATCTCCGGACCCCCTCAGGGAGGCGAAGAACCGGGTGCAAGAGGAGATCAAGAGGGAGTTTGCGGCCATCATGGCGACGGGCGACGTGCAGGCCGGCGAGGCGGCCGCCGTCGCGACGAGGAGGGTCATGGAGCGGCACAGTCTGCGGCGCGCCGTGGCCATGCAGCGGCGAGGGTAGGACGGATGAATCCCATCAGGAAACGAAGACAAACTTGCACACCACAAGTATGTTCTCGTATGCAGAACAGAAAGCTCATGAATCATGATGAAATGTAATCCCATTCCGTCATGTACTTGTCAGCTTGCAAAGTTGCAATGCGTACACGGTTGTGGTCTTGTGGATGATCCAAAATGGTCTATCCCAGGTTTGCAGTAATCTGTTTGCTGAAACAGCTGATGTCCAAAGAATCCAGTGCTGTGGATGGCGTTTATGAGAGTAATTGTTTGCTGTACACTGTGTTGCTTAGGTCCATGGGCAGATCTAGGGCTTGATTGCTTTGAGCCCTGGCAGCAAATTGCCTAGCCGGAACCGGAAGAGGCCTTGGAAGCTACCGGGTGCTTGTTTGGGTGCCTCCCTGCCAGGCCAGGCGATCAAAAACCAGCGCCTGGGGGTAGACTGTTCATAGCTTCTATTTATCATTTTATTTTCCATTCACTAATTTCAGGTATATACTTTCAACTAAACAACTAATCTTCAAATTTATTTAATCAGTCAAAAATCATTTAATTTTTAGGTTACTTATCGGTATCAATTTTTACTAGACAAATTATACAGGCCTCCAACAAATCAAGCTCTAGGGCCTAGGCAACCTGGCGTTCAGCCGCGGCCTAGGAACTAAAATCAACCGAGATTTTTTTAAAAAAAAAAACAGAAGACAATAGACTTTGTTAAGGAATGAGCTAGCCAAGTCCCGTTTGGAAGTTGATTTTTTTCCAGCTTTCTGAACTGTTACCTTTGAAATTCCTGCATTTCAAAGAGGAAAGTGCGTACAAAGCGACTTGAAAATTAGGTATTATAATATAATGACAAAGCGATAGCAGCAAAACTATCAGCAAACAAATCTCATCCTTGACGTGTTCGCTAAGCCTTAAGTTAATGACTAGTGGCTTCTAATTTCTAAGGTTACCAACGAGCGCTACAATCTGACTCGAGACGATCCGAGATTAGGACGGGATTACACTTGAACACGCAGATACTAGTCTTACAAACCCAAACCCAAGAAAAAAAAAAAAAGGAAAGAAAAAACTCCGGCTGCCAATCACCGGCAGCCACGTGCTCCCCGCGGCCACCACGGCCGTCCACCACCTCACCTCCTCGCCCAGGCGGCGAGCTGCGCGGGGTTCACCACCCCCGGCACGCGAGCCCCGCCGCCCTGCACCAGCACGGCCACCGCCTCGTATTGCGCGGCCCGGCCCTGGCCCTGGCCCGGCCCGTCCCCGTCCCCGAGCCCGTGTCCGGTCCGGTCCCGAGCCTCTCGCCGAGCACCGTGCCGCGCGTGAGGAACTCGTGCGCGAGGTACCCGGCCAGGAGCCTGTTGCTGCCGCCGGCAGCCGGGGAGGATGGGCCCGCGGCCGCGGCGTCCCTGTCCTTCCGCTTCCTCGTGGGCCCAGGCTGGGCCTCCATGTCAGGTACTTGGTGGAAAGACAAGAATGCCCCTAGCGCGTAGACCAAGGAAATCACGGCAAGTAGCAGAAGGTTAGAGAGAGAGATCGGGAGGAGACGGAGATTTCGAGTCTCGATTTGTGAAGAGGGGGAAGTAAGAAGAAGATGGTGTTACGAATAGTGGTTAAGTGGGTAAGAACGGCATGCCTAATTGCGAGATCACCACCGTGGAGGCGTTGGTAGCTTGGTCGTGGTAGAGCAGGGGTATATCGAATCGAATAGTGTTTTTTATTTGTATTCGTATTTTTAAAATGAATATGAATTTGAATATAATCGAATACAAATCGAATATTATACGAATACAAATCGAATACCTACTCAATTCGATCAGATCCAAATATCCTACGCATTATGAAGTTCAACGAGTTGGCACCAGTTTTATAGTAATATTTATGCTCCTATTTTTATGGTTTATCATGAAATCATTGGTGTCATTTTAACACTAATCCTAACCAATTTTAGAGAGATTGTAAATAAATCGGTTATGGACATATCGAATTTGGCAAAAAAAAAAAATATGCAAATACTGAGGATGTGCCAAAATGAAAAAAAAAATCAAATGCAAATTAGAGTCCACCATGGTGATGGTCTCGTCAAGACGATCGAAATGCATATATAATATACCCAATTTGAAGATTAAATGTAAAAGATACGTAATAACTACCTGTTGTCATTGCACCGAATTTGGATATTATCCGCATTCGTATTCGATTCTACACCTATTTTGCATACCATATTTGTATTTGTATTCAACAACAAAAAATGGATACTATCCGGATTAGTATTCGTTTTGCAATTGGAATGATGTTTTCGTTTACCATGTTCGCTACCATCCGAATACGGATGCATGATAAAACAGATAATTTGTATTGATTTGACGCCCGTAATTGGTAGTACAGTCGATTACATCTCTCCTATCACGCCCATTGTACACTGTCCTCTCGGGTCACTCCTTGCTACTCACGACTTGTGTGTTTGCATTCATGGTTTGGGAGATGAACCGCGTGGATCCTAAGGATCGAACCCACCAGGCCAATGCTCATCTTTAAATTCATGTCAAACTTTACTTTAAGTTAGAGATCTACATCCACTCTGTAGGCCATGGCTTGCCTCACCCTGCAATAAGGCAAGCCTTTGAGGTCGCTCCGCACTGGTGATATAATGTTCTAATATTTTTTTATGTGTTATATTCTACAAGTTATAATCATGCAAATTTGGCCGGTATTTCACACCTTCAAACATATTTGTTACCTTAATTACAAGTGAATATCTAGACACAATTGTTTCATGGCAGTACTCCATCAAATTTAGGTAATATAATTATTTTTAGCTTCAAAAACATAGTAAACTCTAAGCCCTACCTCACCCCAACCGACGTGCAATAGTTGTTTAGTTCGCCCTAGTGATTGCTAGATGGGTCGTGTCGGCTGGGCTGGCCCGAGGCATGACACTGTTGGCCTGGCCCAGGTAGGACACGAAGGCTTGTGCCGTGGTTGGGCCACACCCCTGGCACGATGGGCCGACACGTCATGGCACGAACAGTGTCGGGCCGTGGCAGGCACGACACGAAGCCAGCACAGCCTGTTTGGATGGTGAGGGAGGAAGCTCGATGGCGGCAAGCCGACGAGGGGAGGAGGAGGAGGGCGGGGCAGCGAAGGGCGCACACGCGACGAAGGGGCACACGGACACGGGGGGCGACAACGAGGAGGAGAGGAGGGGGAGGAGAGCGGGGCGGCGCCGACGGCCAGCGTTGAGGGAGGAGAAGGCGGCGGGAGGCGAATGGCGCACGGGTGCAGGTGATGAGGAGGAGGAGGGCGGGGTGGCGTCGGTGCGGAGGGAGGAGAAGGTGGTGGGGCGCATGGGCGGAGGGAGGAGAAGGCGAGGTGGCGGGCTCAGGCTGGGAGGAGAAGGGGGTAGGGGTAGGGAGAGGAAGGGGCATGTGGGCCGTGCTTGGCACGGCATGGCAGGCACGGCCCGAGGAAATATAGCTGTTACGGGTTATTTTGACCCAGTGGGCTGTGCCAGGCATGACCCATTTGGTCCATTTAGACCATAATGTGTTTTTTTAAAATCCAAACGGTTTTTTTTACTGTTTGGGGCTTTAAAATAGATTCAAAAAAATCCCAATTTTTTTTCTATAAATAGGCACCATACCCTCCTCATTCAACACCCATCTATTCCTCAATCTCTCTTTCAAATTCTGTTGTGCAAGTTTAAATTCGTTGTGAGATAATTTGGAAAAATTCAAAAAAATTATGCCAAATTTTGGAAAATTCAAATTCCGACAGCAAGTCATCAAAAGAGGTACAATACTGTTTTTTGCATATTTTTATTGTTATTGTTTTTTATGCTAAGAAGACAATAATAATAGTGTTAGTTTCGATTTTGTAGTTTTCGTTATAATTACGACATCTTCACTCTCACTGAGTACGTAATTTCACAGGAGGAGGTTGCATCCATGGAGGAGGCTGCGGCTACCTCAAAACAATTGAAGGTTTTACCGGAAGGGCAAAGCGGAGTTCCGTCATGAGGCTCTACGACAGCATCTTCATCGGCGACCATCGGAGCAAAGAGGTCGAGGTCGTCTACATCTGGAGTATGGGAGAATTTCAACAAAACAACCAAGCCATACGCACAAGGAAATCAGTAGGGCTGGAAAAAAAAAAAGCTCGTGGCTTGCGAGCCGACTCGGCTCGGGCTCAAGTTTTTTTCGAGCCGAGCCGAGCCACCCTTCTGTCTCGTGAAAAAACTGAGCCGAGCCCAAGCTGCTCGGCGAGCCGCTCGCTGGCTTGTTTGGCTCACCTGGGAGCGACCCAAGGCCACGAAGCCCAGTCCAAGACGCCTTGCCCTAGCCACTAGCCACAAGGACTCAACATGCAACTCCATTCCTTTGAGTCCTCTCGATCCCTTCCTCCCTCCCGACCCCCTCTGCCGCTGCCCCCAAATCCGAATCCCCTTCGCGCCGCCGCTCAAGCCTCTCGATCCCCTCCGGCCTCCGCGCCACCACCCAAACCCCGACGGCCCCATGCTCCATGCCTCCACCCCTAGCCGCTTGGTCCCCTAGTCCTCCCTGTACCCCGGCGGTCCGGCCCCGTGCTCCACCCTGCCCCCCCGTGCTCCGCGGCTCCCCCCGTCCTCCACTCTAGTCCTCCACGCCTCTGCCCCGGTCCTCCAAGTCGTCGCCCCGTCGCCGGATTCAAGGATGCGGGAGGAGGAAGCTTCCCCTGGTAGATCTTCATGGCGCCTTGCCCCTTCTCCGTGTTGGTCTGGAATAGTCTAGATGGGGGAGGAGGTGCGGCGGCGTGGTGGTCTGGTGTGGATCCGTGGAGGTCGAGGCGCATGATTCATGGAGATCTAGTGCGATGCGTGCGAAGGCGCGTCGGCGACGATGGTGTGCTGCGCCGACCCCCTGTCGTCCGAGACTCCGAGTCGCCGCCCCGTCCACCGTGCCGCACCGCTCTTGTCGTGCTTCCCCCATGCCTCCGAGTGAAGGTACGATACGAGTTACCTCCCTCTTCTTTTGATGCTTCTGTGTAATTTGGCTGCGCTTTCTTCCCCGAGTAACCTGTAGGCTGTAGCACGTTGAGGAGAATGACTGGAACTGGAAGCAAGAACGGAGGTGATTTTGGATGTTTTGCGGTCTCAATGTGAAATCTTGGAGTGTTTGAGCATGCCTGAAAGCCCATAGTTTAATTCTTCCCTTTATGTTGGTTGCTGACTAGTGTAATCGGAGTTAGCTTGTGTTCGTCATATAATAAGATGTTTGTCTAATTGGATGCTCCTATTTAGTTCAGATTATGTGTCTATATATTGTGTATACACGAGAAGATTTGATCTATGCATAAGAGTAAATTGCAAATCTTTTTGTAGTCTGTAGTTGAATTTCAGGGATTTGATCATGTGTCAAATGAAAAATCAGATGTTTAGTGTTAGAACGAATGTAATCAGATGTTTAGTGCTAGAACGAACGAATGGAAATCAGAAGATTGAATATCGTTGTAGTTTATGGCCCTGGCCCAAGAGTAGCAGAGCTGCTCGAATGCCTATTCATGTCCTTGCTCGCGAGCCCTCGCGAGCCGGCTCGAGCCGAGCCGAGCCGCCTTTCTGACTCGCGACCAAAACGAGCCGAGCCACCTGTTGAAATGAGCCTGGCCGAGCCTGGCTCGAGCTGGCTCGGCTCGGCTCGTTTCCAGCCCTAGAAATCAGGTACCATATGTTGTTTGCAAAATTTGTTATAATGAATTATCTGCAAAGTCTACAGGAGGGATGAAGCACTTGCAAAGACATGCTACAAGATGTAAGGCCAAGCAAGGATTGCCGATGAGGTAGACACAGCTGTAGTATAGCCCCGACGGTACGTAGCTGGGACTACGATCCTGAGGTAGCCCATCAATCTCTCTGTCGTTTAATTGTTTCAGAGGGTTTACCATTAGGCTTTGGAGAGTCTATTGCTTTCCAAGCCTACATTAGGAATACACATAATCCTAAATTCTCTATCGTTTCTACACAGACAACAATTAGAGATCTAGTAAAATACTACAATGAACGTCGTGATAAATTAAAGAATGAATTTGCTACGTGCACATTTTCAGTGGCCCTAACCTCAAATATATGGAGTGACCGCGCTAGAGAAGATTATCTTAGTGCAGTTGCTCATTATGTTAATGATGACTGAGTAATGGATAAAAGAATTATAGGTTTCAAATTAATTGATGTTGCACACACGGCTGAGAATATTGTGGACCGTATTATTAAAGTCGTGGAAGACTTTAGTCTTACAATTCTCAATTACTCTAGATAATGCCACTGCGAACTCTAAGGCCATGGATATTCTTACTTCAGTCTTCAGTACGTACGTCGATTCCTTCTTGCTACATCAGTGATGCGCTAGTCATATTATTAACCTTATAGCCAAATCCGGTTTGAAGAGGTTGGATGTGTATCTTAAAGCTTTTCGCGATGTGATATCTTTCTTGAATAATTCTAACGTAAGAATAACAGCATGTAATAACTTTTGCAGGGCAATAGGTGTACGTCTAAGAAAGTTTGGTTTAGACATGCTGGTAAGATGGAACTCTACATACTAGATGCTTAAGAGTCTTTTGTCATATAAGAGCATTTTTTCTGTTTTTATTCAAACATATTATCTGAGCACTGGCAGTATTGTACTATTGTCTGAGAAACATTAATTCGTTGTTGAGAATATACTACAATTTTTAGATTTTTTTTTATAAGACTACTGTTGCTTTGTCTGCTATCTATTATCCAACGTCTCCTATTATTGTGCATGGTATTTTACAGATTGCTAATCAATTAAAAGTGCATGAAAATAACTTAGTTTTATGAGAGGCTATTGTTGCTATGAAACTAAATACCTTAAATATTAGTGAAAAATCTTTTTCCTATATGCGTTTGTATTTATTTTAGATCCTAAAGCTAAAATTGAAGTATTTGCTAATGTTTTTGATCTTCTTAGTGATGCTACAGGGCTAGACTATTCTAACTATTTTATAGAAGTTCGTTCTCGATTACATGAGGTTTACCAATTGTATGAAAATAAGTTCCAGGGAGTTCGCTTGCAACGACCTCTAGTAGCGCTCACCTCAAGTAGCAAAACAAATATGCACGGGTAAGGTCTAGGGTGGCTCTTCCTATAGGTTCAGGTCTTCTTCTTCTACAGCGCTGCCTACTCAACCAATATCAACCTCTTACCCAAGGAGTAGGAAACTATCCACCTATTTGAATAGCGATATGGTGGATTTCAACTCAAAAGGCTTCAAAATTTTGCAATGGTGGCATGCCCATAAGTTAACATATCCCGTACTATCTATACTTACACGTGATGTGTTCTCAGTCTTTCTAAAAGAATATTGGAGTAAAGAAGAACATGTCTCACGAGTGAGATGATGGAGATACTTCTAACAGTGAAGGATAGAAAACAAGCTGATTCACGAATACAACACTCTGTGAAAAATTCAGAGTTGTCGGACGTGTTCGAAAATATGTACCTCAATAATGATACTTAGAACAGAGATGTATGTCGAGCTATAGGTTGTACTCTTTTTTCCTTTGCCAATGTTTTCTCGTGTTGAATTTTTACTTGGCAAAGTTTTTAATGAGGGATTCGTATCCTCTAACATTGTGTTGTAATGTCACCGTGACATTAAATGAATCTCATCCATCCATTTAACAAATGAATGCACCAGATTAGTTGGTGATTAGTTGGTTTTAAAAAAGTTCTACAATATTTTTTTGGGAGCTAGTGCCAACCTCATCTTGTTCCCTTGTTTTTTCATCGGATGGATGAGATTCACCTAATGTCACGGTGACATTACAACACAATGTCAGAGGATACGAATCCTTTAATGAGGCATCCATTTGAACATTAATAAAGCTTTTTATTACATTTTCAATATGTTTATCTTATTTTTTTACAATTTTCATATGTATTTCTGAATTCTGCACATTTTTTCTGATTTTTTGTAATTGTTATGATTTTTATTTTTCTATTTTTTTTTTGGATTTTCGAGCTAAGTGGGTCATAAAGGGTCCGTCAGGCCAAACGGGCTCGGGTCGGCACGATACGAGTGGCCTTCGGGCTATGTTTGGGCCACCACCCAAGCACGTGGGCCAACATGGCACGGTCCGTTTCGTTAGTGGGCCGAAACAGGCCGTGCCAAAATAAGTCATGCCTGGCCGTACCCCTACCGGGCCAGGCCGGACTACCCATTTGGCCATGTCTGGTCCACCCCGCCCTGCCCCATCCTAAACCTTTATTTTTTTAAGGATCCTAGCATCAAGCTCCTCCATCACCGCATCCCCTGGCTCAAACTCCCCAACATCCACCACCACTACCCCTACCTCCTCCCCCAAGCGCCAACCTCCACCCCAAAACCCCAACCCGTCCACGGTAGATGTTGCTCTGTGCTGAGGATCTCGCAAGTCTGCCTTACAGGTGCTGACTACACCACTGTGCTAGTCACCGCCAAATTCAAGAGCTACCTCAAGCCACCCGCCCCCCTCCCCCAACAAACTGCATACCAAGAATGCAGATGGCCTGGCCACGGTGGTGCAAGTGAGGTGCATCCACCGTTGGGGAGTAGGGGAGAGACCCCCTCCCTGCCATCCCCTCTCCAACTCTTGAGTCGAAATACTTTATGTTACAAATTGCTACCTGCTTTGATGAATTAATCCAGTCTTATTTGATGAATCTTCGTTTGCAAATTCTTGACTTGAAATATGCATCATATCTTCATCATTAGTGTTACCATGATAAAAAGTTCCAACTTGTAAATTCAGATCAAATTATAGGTAACATGCACATTTAAATAAATATCTCATACCTTGACAATGGTTTGCAATGTATATTTGGAGTTTTTTTTGTAATTTCAAGTACTACGTAATTTCCAGGAAAAGAAAAACTGTAAGTGCAAATTGCTAGTGTAGCATGCTTTCATAAACCTACCAGTCGAATTCATTTTTTCCTGTGTGTTAAAATTCCATTTTGTTGCATGCAGTAAGTTTCAGATTTTCTACATATACTTTCACATATGATTACTTGCAGGCACCCGAATGAAGTTTCTACTATTTATGGAATAGATTTAATCAGACTTTATTGTAAATTGAAATTAAACGTCCAATGGAAGCAATAACTTAGGATCATAAGCCCTCAGATATAGATAATGTTCTTCATGTAGTGAACATTTATCTTGTGATGATGTGACTCGTTAAAAAAGTGAGCCCGTTGAAAAGATCACTAGAATAGTCTCTACTACTTAAAAATACGAGTTGGTGGTGGTTCGTCCTCCTTCATGAGACGTGAGCCGTTAGATCTATCCTTTTTCGTGTAACGGGAGCCGTTGGATCTGATACAGACATCTTTTCTCGGTTTCTCCCGTGCCCACGGTTCGCTGCCGTCCCACAAACCTCTCCACTCCCCCCACCACCTGTGTCCCAACTGCCCAACCACACTCCCACACCCCCGCTCTCCCACGCTCCTCCGCCACAGCCCGTCCTCCTGCCGGCGGCGCGCCCACGTGGCCGCAGCCCTACTCCCATCGCTCGACTCCGGGAAGCGCCCGCGCCCCTCCCGACGTCCAACGAAGGAAAAAACCACCACCGCTCGCCCCTCGTCTCCTATAAACCCCTCCACACACGACACGACCACCACCACACCCCAACACATGCACACACATGAGCGCGGTCGGGACGGCACGGCGAGGCCAACACCCGAGGCCGCCACTGGGTCCGACCACCTGACGCGACCCCCTCGCCACCTCGCTCGGCCGCAGCAATGACGGTGGCGCGGCTTCGCTCGGCCGCGGCGGCGCGGCTCCAACCGGTGCTCGCTAGCCGCGGCAAGAGGCGGTGGCTCGGGACGGCCGCGGCGGAGTCCCGGGTCGCGAGGTGGGAGCTGATGGTGGCGCATGAGTACTATTTGACATGATCTCTGACTGCAAGCCGGCCAACTGTTTTCCTCAGATCTGATCTCTGACTGATGTGCCCTTCTTGTGCTTGCTCCCTTCCTTCCTACGGCAGATGTGCTTCGACTACAGCGCCAAGAACTCCACCTGGGCCTCCGTCACCTATGGCATCTTCCTCTGCCTCGACTGCTCTGCCGTCCACCGCAGCCTCGGCGTCCACATCACCTTCGTCAGGTAACAACAGCATCACCCTTCCTTGCTTCGTTTGCTTCAGATCTTGTGAGTTTAGTATATCTGTCGCCCCGTAGGATGGGATAGCATGCCGCGCTGCAACCCCGATGCTTGTTTGCTTGCTTCAGGACCTAAAACTACCATGCTTTTCGGCCGGAAACATTTCTAGATCACTCGGCCCAGCTAAAACTAACCTTTTTTATTTATGCGTTCGTTCGGGTTTTAGTCTTACAAGTTACAACCAACACAAGGCAATCAATTCAAATAAACAAGTTGTGCTGGGTGGTTGGATCTGAGGCTTTGAGCCCTCTGTTACAGCCAACCGGAACACACATGTAGATCTCAGTTCTTAGGCCATCAACGCCAATACGAGATTTAGAGCATGCTTGGCCTTCTTAGACAATGAGAGACTTGAAACTTAACTTCTCTCATCCACAAGTGGCACATTGGTCATCTTACAGACCCATAAGTGCATTTGCAGTAAATGCACTATTTTCACAAGATTTTGCATAATGATCTGTAAGTGAAGTTTGTTGTTCGTAGTATTCTACCTACCTACCTACTACCTACCTACAACCTACTGAAGAGATTGGGTTACAGCAGTGTCATGTTATTTTCAGTCGCTCTTATGCAAACTGTGTATCTTTTATGGACTTCAGATCAACTAAAGATGATGGCTTTTGGAGGCAACAATCGTGCACACACTTTCTTTAAACAACACGGGTGGACGGGTGGTGGCAAAGTCGAGGCAAAGTATACATCAAGAGCCGCATAATTGTACAGGTAGATACTGCAAAAGGAAGTTGCTAAGAGTTCGACTGTCGATAATGGCTTGCCGTCATCACTTGTTGGCTGTTGCAGCGTCTCTCCCATCGAATCCATCCAATGACCTCCCTGAATTCAAGCTCTCGGATGCACCAGAAGAGAATACCAATGGGAAGCAGGAACCTGATGTCACTAACTCGCCAAAAACACCTACCCATTCACCAAAAGCCCCTACTCATCCCACTTTTGTCAGTTTTGTAAAGAAGCCCATTGGCGCAAAGAAGGTTGGAGGCAAGACTGGAGGGCTTGGTGTGTGAAAGCTCACTACAAAGGTAATGCTGCAGATCAAAGGAGTTATTCTTGTTTCTCAATTTAGGCAGCTTTTAAGCCTCTTCAGATTGATGCATGGCCCAAGTTCTAAAAATAGTATACTTTTACTCTGCTTGCTATATGTTGTGGGAATTAAGGACTGACCTTTGCCATTTTTCATTTTCTATGGCAGCAAAATGAGAGCTCAGATGACTGAAACTCAAGAGCCAATACTTGCTTTGCCATCATTGACTACTTCAGCCGCAAAAAGTGGCCCATCCTTACATTCACGTTTTGAATATGTGGAGAATGAACCATTAGCTGATTCAAGAACTGGAGGAGCTCAGGTGACTGACCATGTAGCACCACCAAAATCATCAAACTTCTTTCAAGAGTATGGAATGGATAATGAGTTCCAAAGAAAAACAAGCACAACTGCATCAAAGACGCAGGTAAAAGCTGCATTGATGTTAATGCTACATCAGTAAGAGAAATGATGCATTGATTCAGTTTTTCCGATTAATGTAAAAGTTTGCGGAATTTAATTCTATAAAAGTTACAATACAAACTGTTACACTAGATCTTGTTGCCTCTTATAGCTTCTCTTGTTTTGAGTTTCATGATGTCTTTTTCTTCTATGCTTCATCCTGGTATAGGGCACTTTTTCCCTCTATGGATAGATGTTAATGCTACATCAGTAAGAGAAATGACACATTGATTCAATTTTTCTGATTAATGTAAAAGATGAGCTCAATGGCCCAAGCAGGTGCCTATTTTGTGATTGTTGAAGTAATGGGATGAGATGCAAAGCTGCAAGTAAGGTTTTTCTTATGGAGTATTTTCCCAGCTTATGAGATCTCATGTTTTTACTTTTCTTATCAAAGTAATAGGTCATTGAGAACAAAGAGATTTCAGCCCATGCATGTAGGCAGGTCGTGGTGCACCTGCATCGACTGCTGGCGGCCCTTCTGTTCAGACTTCTGTAGAGTCGGCTGGCACTGACTCATCTCCTGGTGAAGTAGATTGTTGTGGAAGCCCCTCTGAAGAAAACTCAGGGTAGATGATACCTTCTCGTGTTTTCCAGAATGGAACTTCATGATTTCAGTGGTACTGATTGCTCTGGTATCTTTGTGTTTTATTCTTCTCCTGCCAATCCTAATCTGTTCATCTACGGGACAATGTGACATAAGCTACAAGTTTCATTGAGTAATTATGTATCTATTACTACGAAGTGTTAACTGCAGTGTTAATAGAATTGCCATTCAGTGGGTTATTTGATCCATAATAAAGAATGATGTCAACATTTGTCAGTAAAAAACTGATGGCATTTTGACGCTCTTTTTAGATTTGTGAAATTCAACTTTAGTGGATGAAATAGTTTTTCGTAAGATGTTCCTATGTTGGGACTTGGGATGACTGGTCTTGATATATTTGTGGGCAGCCTTGTAGAGCGTGCTTGGAAAACTGTTCGTGGTTCGGCAGATGATATTGGATGGCTCCAACGGGATCAAAGCTTACCCCCAACCGAGGACGGGATAGCCAGATTCTTGGAGATTCTGGACTCTGTGAGGTCAGCAAAGATATCAAACTGGTTTTCAATGTTTAGAATGTGTACAAATGTTTTTCATATCAGATGTAACATGAGCTTTATCTCATTTGGTCATTTCATTCCTCGTCAGAAAAAATGAGCACAAGCTACCTGATTCTATGGTCTATTTGTTGGTTCCAGGTTAGTCTGCTACTACTTCGAGTGTGAACTAGCAATGCCCCAAGTTTTCATGTTGACATCAGTTTTCCTACTATTTATAGGTTTGTTTAGTAACCATGGGCCACTTTACTTTGTCAAGACAAAATCATACTTCTCCAAGATGGGTCTGGCTTATCTCATCTTCAAGATTCATAGTGAGGTACTTCTCTGACCTATGTTAGTCTGAAGCCTGAACTTTACTCTTGGTAATTTTTATCAAGTAAGACATAAAAACATCTTGCAGTCTTCAGTAATTAAAAACGCGAGGGAGATAAAGGAATACATAGAAGAAATATACTGGGATCAAGGAAACGTGTGCTACTTCTAGGTCATAGCAAGGGTGGTGTAGATGCGAAGAATGACCCTCTCCCCATCGCCACAACTGAAAGACAAGGTTGCAGGTTTGGCATTAGCTCAAAGCCCATACGGAGGAAGCCCAGTTGCTTCAGAAATCCTGCGAGAGGGGCAGCTCGGTGACTATGTTAGGTTACATAAACTCATGGAGATCTTGGTATCCAAAGTCCTTAAAGGTATTTTTCTTGATCATTCCAACCATTGCCCTGTCAGCCTGCACAATGGACAACACTGTTATTGACGACGTTCATTGTGTTTTCTTCAGGGTGATCTGCAGGCTCTAGAAGATCTGACCTATGAAAGGAGGAAAGAATTTCTGCGATAGCACCCATTGCCCTAGGAGGTTCCAATTGTATCATTGCCCCAGGAGGTTCCAATTGTATCATTCCACACAGAGGCAAGCATCACCCCCCGAGTGTGCTCACAGCCCCCTCTCACGTTGCACACTTGGAGCTCCCGATTGGTGCTGACGGCAATCCTACCAGGATCCCAGTTGTAATGCCATTTTCAGCTGCAATGGCAGCATGCTCACAACTGCTGGTGGCAAGGTATGGTGAGAAGAGTGACGGTCTTGTGACAAGGAAGGATGCTGAAATTCCCGGATCAGCGATGGTCCGACCAGAGTAGAAGCTAGACCATGCATGGATGGTGTATTCCTCACTTAAATAGGAGCCTAGGGATCAGGCAGACACACCGTAGGTATGTGAAGTCCCGCTGATTCTGCTTGTCGAGGTTGTACAGAAACGGAGGCATGAGATGGCCATGAAGGATGAATAAAAACTTCAGTGTTTCCCTGATAGATTTTTGTAATCGTAGACCTCATTGTTGCTGGCTGTACAGAGTTGTGTCCAAACTATGTTGAAAGTGCTTCTGGACCTGTTTTTCTTTGGTTTACAGAAGCTTATGAGTAATATTACATATCAAGTGAATCTTGAATGTGGAAAAGGCAACATTGAGTGTGTTTCTTTTTCTTTCTTTAAACTTCCTGATTTTTTTTTGATTTGCTATAGTGGTCACGTTGCATGCTATTCATCTCCTATGCCCGATTTGAGCGTACTCTTGAAATTTAGAAACACAGATATTAGGTAGGGGTTAAGAACACAACAGGTTTGGAAACTACAAATAGCATGTATGGAACTTTGTATTCCAATGTGATACAGATTCTTTTCAACAAATAGATAGAATTCATGAAAGGGATCTATTATTGGCATTGGACAAGCGCATTTGGTAAGTACTAGGTTTGGTGCTATACACAAAGGGGAGGGATCTGCTTCATCATCTTTACCAAATACCGTCAGATTGGTCACATTCCTCCTATCAGATCATCCTTTGATGTCTACTGGTAATCTCAATGGCTATGATCACCTCGCTTTTTTCCCTTTTGTGAAGCTAAGATTACTTCAGTAGTATAGCTCATTAAAGAAAATGCTGAGTCGCTGACAGTGACTTCTGTAAATTAATGCTTGTTGCTGTGCCTTAGTGATGAATCCTTTGCAGTATCCAACAGCTTAGAAAGTAATTAACTTTTGAAGTTGCTTTGTAAGATGTTTCTTTGACCAAGCTACTTAGTAATGTAATGAATATCACAATCCATTTCATGTTTGACTTTGACATAAAGTTGATGTTTTGTGGTAATAAATTGTGTAAATAACAACTTTACTTTGTAAACACAATATTTTTTTAATTATGTCATGATTAATGCTGACCAAAAGAATCAATACAACTCTATGTTCTTTTGTGAATAATTGTCTGTTTTCGTTATCTGAATATATTAGACGTACTAAATTTATTTAGCATAATTGTTTAGTCAAATCTACAACAAGAAACCTTTTAAGCTCTGCTGTAAGACATGGAAGTTTTAACTTATGAATGACAATAGGGAGATTAGTGAGCTGCAACAACATATTCTATGCAAAAATTAATTTTTCGTTGCAACGCACGGACACATAACTAGTATCCTAACATGTTTAGCAATTCGTGTATGTACCACACTGTTGGCACTGTTTGTTAGTTACGTAAGACTGTAATTGTTTGCAGCGACCTTTCTAAAAATAAGGCAAAATTGAAAGAATATGTCAGTGTCTTTGTTCAGTTATTAATGGACTAAGAATGCCCTAGTTTAAATGTATGCATGGCTTTAGCAAACTTTTCTGTACATCTTTCCTAATTTTTATTTGCCAACTGTTTCAAAATATTTTTTCTTTGTATTTTTTTCTTTTCCAATTTATTTTATTTTTTAAAGAAAAAATGTTTTGTTCTGTCATATATTTGGTTCATTAAATCTATATTTTAAATTATCTTTTCTCTCTTTATATGTATGGGTATGGGCGTACGGCAAAGGGGCATACAAGAGGACAAAAATCTGAAACTTCTGTGTGGAATTGCATTCGAATCTGACATGCACAAAATCCCATTTACTCTTAGTGGAGACCAGTAACCGTGCACGCGCAATGCACATTTTCGCAATATATATTGCACAAAATATATAATTACATTCAAAATTTAGAAACTATACCTATTGTAATATGCTGTACTCTGATACCCATTTTTATGCGCAGCGGCTCTCAGATCGGATCAGAGTTACGAGATACGGTTACGGGCGTAGATGAATCCCGTAGAGATAACCTAATAACAACGACAAAATACAAGAAATAAAAATTTAGCGAAGCCAACCGCAAGATCCTTAAGCACAACATCAAAAGAGTATAATATATTGTCACTCTCTCACAATCCCTCGAACCTTTTAGAACCCTCAATCCTTGTCTTATACAAGAATCTAGTGAGCATCTAATTCTCTCGTGCACCTCTTGCTTTGAATGAGTTGGTTTGCGTCTTGTGTTCTTCATAACCATCCCTAATGGTTTTATAGTTCCCTCTAGTTCTCCTTCAAAAGGAAGTAGGAATCCAAATCCTAATAGGATTAGGATAGAAATCCTTGTAAAACACATATCCAAGTTCTAGTATGTTAGGATATGAGTTACCTATATTTAACAATCCTCACCTTGATTCCTATTTGTTGAAGCCAATGTGCTCCTCTAAGAATTCGCTCCAAGTCGGCTTCACTATTTTTGTTTTTCCAAAAAAATTCTTTTTCCTCCCACCTTTGGGAGTGCCTCCACCACAGGGGCTATGCACATCACCACAATGTATGTGTCGATATCCAGGCTAGCCTTTCCGAGCCCTCCACCTGAGAGCTCCTTTATTGTGTAGTTTGGTTAATCACACCTCCTGTTCCTATAACCCTCCATGCAATAGGTTTGTATTGCCTCTGAGCTCCACCTGCTCATCGGTACTGCGTGGTTAGTCCTACCACATCTTATTTCTTCCAACAGCTAACATCTTCGTCTTCGTGCCTGCTATTTTGCAACCATATTTGCAGTTCCGCACATAACTGCAGATAAAATTTGAGTACCTCTCTTGATCAGGATTTTTATCAGACATTCCATTGGTTGCTCTTCCCTAATGATCACTCATCAATCGTTATCCACCATTTCTTCATATACTTTTCATGATTACCTTCCCTTTGTAAGTAGCTTGCATGACTCTATTTCTAATGACGTCTTACAACCTTCGAGTTCAAGTGGCTTTACATATATTAGATTCTTCTTTAAGTTGGGAACATACCGAATTCCCTTCAATATGCGATGTATTCTATTATACATCTCTAATGTAACTGTTCTCACATCAGTAATTGCATACTCCTTGCAATCCGCAAAGTAAACAGTTTCATGCGTCGGGCGTAGAGATCATTCGTCAAATATCTCCATCACCGAACATATATAGAAGCAACAAATTTTAATTTCAATCTATTTAATTTTTAATTAAATATCTTATTTCAAAAATAAATTAAAATGAAGCATTTTATTCAACAAATAAATTCTAAAACATTTTATTCAAAAATGAATTTTGGTCTTTTCTGGGACAATGGGCTAGCCTTTCAAGACCGGGCTTTCAAGGCCGGCCCGCTCCAGCAAGATGAACAGATCCAAATCAAGGCACAACACTAGTGGTAGGCATTGGGCCGTGCCGCCGCCTCACCTTCGGCCAGGCCCAGGCATGGCCCAAAGCCCGTTGTGCCAGGGCCGTGTCGTGCCGGTCCAAGACCAACCCTAAGTAACTATAGTCGGCGGCAGTGATGACGATGGTGACGGCGATCGCTATCTTCATTCCTCTCGTGCCTGCCTCGTTATAAACCTAGTTAAAATTGAATTAATTGCGTAAAAATATATGCACGTAAATATTTCGGGGGAAAAGTAGAAATTTCTTGATTTTTTTACAGATATAATATTACTGTCTCGTTAAAACCTTACGCCATAAAGTAGGGTTTCTTGAGTAAGGAAAAGAGTACAGTTGCTCCCAAACGTTGCTAATGATCGTTGTCCGCATGCATGAAACTATGCGTGGGTGAGGGAGAGGGAGGAAGGCACTTGGAGGAGTGGAGCGGCCGACGGCGTGTGAGGAGAGAGAGGGAGGGAGGCTGCTGGAGGAGTGGAAGGAGGGCCGCGGCCGGCAGCACATGAGGAGTGAGATGGAGGGCAGCGACACGTGAGGAGTGAGAGGTAGGGAGGCAGCTGGAGGAGTGGGGATTGGGTTAGGAGCTAGAACTCAGGAAGTCGAGAGGGGGGTTGGGGATGAGGGAGCCGTGTGGGAAGTTGGGCCAGGCCGGGGGGAGTGGGGGACAGAGTTGGTTGGGCAAGCTGGGGGGATTGGACTAGGCCAGGGGGAAAGGTTGGGCCAGGTTGAGGGGATTGAGCCAGGGAGAAGGGTTGGGCCAAGTCGAGGGGATTGGACCAGGGGAAAGATCGAACCTCTTTCGTGTCGTGTCGTGCCGCCCAACAGACCGTATTCTTAGATCTAGCCTAACCCGTCATTCGTGCCTTGCCAACCCGACACGCCACATAATGTGTCGTGCTGTGCTCTCGGACTGGCCCAAAAAAGCATAGCCTCAAATCCCAGATCTACGCAGCACCCCATCTCATTTGTGCAAACCTGTTTATTATCTGCCATAAAAAAAATAAGATGTTCCTTCTTCCTCTTTTTTTGGCAAACCACCCCTTTCTTTCTCCTCGTTCGCACCAATTGCCGCCCCGACGGCCTCGCTCCCGCTCCCGCTCCCGTCTCCGCCGCCGCCGCCGCCGCCCCCTCTCGCAGCCAGGTCTGCTCAATCGATCCCCGCCTCTCCTCTACTCTCCCCCGCGCGTCTAACCGGTCGGGACCCGTCCCTCGCCGCGGCTCGTAGGAGATCTCGTCAGATTGGTGCGCCCGGCGGCTCGTGGTCTGCGTCTCGATCCAAGCCACGCTTGTTGCGTTGTGGTTTCGCGGCCTAATCGCCCCCGAACCTTGCGAGCAGTTGTTGTTCTAGTAGTGGCTCGGACAGTGGTCGCTGTGGATTGGGTTCTAGCTGCTGCTTAGTAGGGGCTTGGACTAGATAAGCAGCCTCTCCTGGCGATGGGTGCTTTACATAAGCCGAATGCTCGCGGCGTAATGAGGATGCGTGGTAGCCTATGCTTATTGGAGGGAGATCACATTTCTGCTAGCAAGTATGGGGAGATACATAATTTGTAGTTATATTCTCACTACACCAGATTACACCCATAACAGTACTTGAAATTGCTTATAGATCATATGTTTTGGCGAGGGAAGCGGACACTATTAATGAATTCTTTGAAACTTGTTGGTGCTGTCAATTGTCAGAAACTAGGACAGGGATAATTGTTGGCTTAGTGTTGTTTCCCCCTTTTCCTCTGTGGTCTATGATTGAACTTTCGTTCCCTCTTTTTTTTTAATGTTTTGCAGTAACACTGGACAGAAATGGAAAATATGCAGTACGCCGAAGAACTCGTGAGGGAGTTTCTTGTGTTCAGGGGTTTCACAAATACACTGCAAGCTTATGAGGCAGAATTGTCTACTGAGATCGGCAGGAACTTTGAAGTAGATAAGATCCTAGATTTAGTGTTCTCAGTGTATATACCGAAATACCAACTGGATAGACTGCTAGGCCTGTTTAGCTTCTTTAAGCAGTGTTTCACGTCACCTGCGGACACAGAGCTTTTCTCGACACTTGTTAAATTGGAGCAGTCAGTATTACGGTACTATGTTATCAATGCTTTGAAATCTGGAAGCCAAGAAAAAGTAATTGAATTCTTTGGTGCAAATGGCAATTATCTGATGCAAAAGCGTGAAGATTGGCTGGCATGGTTTGGTGCGTGTTCTGAGCTTTCTTTTGCGTACATTATGTCTGCAGCATTCTTATGCTTTGCCAATCTCAATCATAATATGCAGCTATTCCATATATTAAAAATCCAAGCTTGGATCCACAATTCCGTATGTATTTCTCCAAAGAATGGCTGGACACTTTGGTTCTTTCATTTCGGAATTTTTTGAGCGGAATATTCAATGGAATTCATATCCTTTTACATTGTCTTCAATGTTGTATCCCTCTTTTAGTTGGTAGGATGTTTTAAATCTTTTATAATATGGAGGAACGTGTTACCTTATCTGAGTTATAAATTTTCCCCATTCTAGTCAATCATCATTCTGTCAGAATGTGCTGTTTCTGAATGTGATTGGGTGCTTTGAAACACGCATCATGGTTTTCTTCTACACTGTTTTGTCCTTAATTTCTTCACGAATCCCAGCTCTTTTAAAGATAAGCACTGAAAAGAATACCATCAAATGCCTCAAGAACGACATAAAGCAGCTGAATAACAAATTGTCAGAGCTACAAGCATTGTTAGAGATGAAGGAAGCTGAAATATTGCAGTTGAGAAGGTAAAGCTATCGCTCTAGACTGAAAGATTACTTATTCGCCTGTAAATGCATGCGTAGCATTTGTAATTGCTATATGGCTCCTTCCACAAATTAACAGTTGGTTTTGGAGATTGGATGGAACTAGGAATACTATGTATATCAAGTACTTTAACATTAGCTTCCTTCCTATTAGATTGCATGTCCTATTAATTGAAAGCATGAATTAGAATGTGACTGCTAAACACCACCCACACGCACACACAAACTAACAATTACTGTGTACTAATTTCAACCTGCTGGCTGCCGTAATAAAATTTGGCCATGACCAAACAATTGGACCAAATTCCATAGGGGGCAAACCAAATACTTTGGCAGCTTGAGTTGGGGCTGGAAATCAAACACACCCAAGAGTCTTTGATGTTGAATGGAAATGCAACTATAGTTTCATTTGTCAGATAGTTTACTTCATCATTGAGACAACTCAGACAAGTCATGATCAAGTGTCAAACATGGAAATTCAGATTAATTTTATAACCCATTTTATGGTGTTCAAACGAGTTGGAAGGTTATGCTGCCTTCCACCCAAAGAGAAGTCCTCTGAAATACGTCTCAACTGATATATACAGGAATGGTTTCGGAAACAAGAATTTAGTCAAGACTAGTGCAGATGGTTCCTCCCTTGAGGGGCAAGATATGTCAAGAGGCTATGAAGAATCCTCAGCTTCAAGTAGCATTGTACAGGGTTTTGACTCACAGTCTTCAAGTTCAGTGAAATCTTCTACAAGAGATGGGAAATTCCATGAATCTTCTCAGATGACCCATGCAGGTTGGCTCTTATTAGTTATTACTAGTTTTTTTCATGGCTTCTGCATGTTTCTTTACCATTTGGTTTGTGGGGGTAGCTAATGATATGGTTCTATCATTCTTTTCACACCCACAAAGCATGGCACCTCTCTTTTCCATCATCCATTCTAGTGTTATCATAGTTTGGATTGTGTTTATGCATCATCCGACTCCAACATAATTTCCTATTTTGATATTCTTCAATGCTGCTGATGTGTTGAACCCTATTTACAAGACTACATTTCATCTTATAGCTATGGCAACGTTGAAGCATAATATGTTTCTTTTGCTGCAGAGAATGAACATATTTTGGTGACAGAGGAAGACTTTCCTGAAGTGAAAGTGGATTTTCAGGTAACCTATAGTTTATCCCCAGTAGGATATTATCCCTTTTTTCTGTTTCCTATATGACTAATTAAACCTGCTGACAGGAAACATTTTTAGGCCATAACAGTTCAATTAGCCGATGTCGATTTTCTGCATCTGGATCAAATACTAATTAAACCTGCTGACAGGAAACATTTTTAGGCCATAACAGTTCAATTAGCCAATGTCGATTTTCTGCATCTGGATCAAATATTGCTAGTTCTTCAATTGATGGTACGGTGAGGTAATTGTGCTATCTGAACTTTCCTTTGGTTGCCTAGCTGAAATTTCTAGATTTTAACCTGTTGATTTTTAAACTCTTAAAAGAATCTGGACATACGATTCATCAACACCATCATCCAAAAATGCCACTATATACTGTGGGGCTGAAGTCAGTGCACTTTCTTGGGAATGCAGATCTGACCGCTTGGTATGTCTATATTGCTGTATCACATTTCCCCCCTGCTAATTAACCTTTGTAAAAAAATATTTAAGACTTTTATTTTACCACCCATTTCTCTTGACAGTAGCTGCTCATAGGCACAGCTAATGGCGGCATTAAAGCTTGGAATGCTGATGCAAAGAGAGTTGTTTGCGACCTAAGTACATCAAGAGGCTTTCCAAGGTTATAACCTATTATCTTTGGGCTTATCACTGATGACTGAACTTTATGCTAATGAGGCTTCAAATTTCTTGCAGTGTGTTAGATTTGAAGTGTAGCCCTGTAGAACCTGTGTTTGTCTCTGCAGCTGCATCAAGACGGTAATTTTTGGATCTCATTACTTTCTAAGAAATTGATTGCCAGTTATTGCAAGATGGGAGCTTCTTCCTACATAGAAGTGATACTGTTTCTGTTGTGTGACAGTAGCTTTGGTTCTGTTTTCCTTTCATGTCGTTTAAACTGTACAGAAAATAGTTTTAGCATGATATACCTTGTAGTAGTTCTCAAGGATCACATAACCGGTACCGGAGGGATTCCCGGCAGGGGGGCGGGAATGGTAACCGGCCGGTTACCGGAAAAATTTCGGCTGAATTTCGCATGAATTTGCTTAAAAACCAGCCGAATTTCGAAAATTGAAATTCGAACTTGCAAAACTCGGGAAACCCGGGACCCGGTAACCGGCCGGTTTTTTTTCTCTCTTAACACCATTGTATTATTATACTCCCGTTGCATTGTCTTATTTCCAGCTTTAAATTACTTTTCAGGCATGGATCAACTATATTTGACAAAACAGGATTTGCTTCCTTGACTGTATGGCATATGAAAACATGGAAGCCTATGGTACTTCTTTTGCTTTCACCCCCTTGGCTTGAACCTATGTGTGGATTTTTAGCCAGTAAACTTTTCCTCATGATAATATGATATATATCTTTTTTCTACTATTGTGAAGACAGTCCTCCCTCTTGGTGAGGATCCACCTGCTATTACTTCTCTTTGCTTCAATCACAATGGAAAGATCTTGGCAGCTTCTGCAACAGATGGAATGATTCACATGTTTGGTATCCTTTTATTTTAATATTCCCGTGGCATCTGTATCAAGTTATCAGCCTTTGACTTGAAACTTGGTATCACTTATTGCTTGAGATTTGAATTGTGTTTTGTGATTGTTTGAGCCCATCATAATTTCCTTGACTGTACATAGACATGTCTGCTGGTCTTCAAATCACTGGATGGCCTGCCCATGATTGCCCTGTCAGCTCAGTTCTTTTTGGGCCTGCTGAAACTAGCATCTTCAGTTTAGGCTCAGATGGAAAGGTATATAGCCTTTTCCTTTTAGTACATAGATACAAATAACCATGTCCATTTGGATGCCTTTTCCTTTTACCTAATCAGTTGTAAGCAAAATAATTGCTTTAACATTTGTTATAGGTTGATTTTGCCTTTGTACTTCTATGTATTCATTTTTCTTATGCAAATATTTCTTTTATAATCTTTCATTCGTTTGTATAATCTTTCATTCGTTTGCATGATTTTATCTCATGTTAACTGTATGACTTTTAGATATTTGAGTGGAGCTTGCACAATCAAGGACAGATTCTTTGGTCAAGAGATTGCAGTAGGTAAGATTTGGTGATAATTACCGAATTGTAAATGGCAGCTAATCTTGGTTTGATTGACTTTACCTACGTTGGATTTATACTTGGGTTACCAGTTTTTTTTTATCAAGGTTAGATTATTTTAGGTAAGAATTATTGTATGACACATAATTCACACCAAACCATTTTCCAATCCACAGGGTGAAGGAATACCATTAATCTTTTAAAACCCTTGCTATATGAGATCTCTGAAGGATTTTAGGATATTTGCTCATAGTGAATTATAATTGGGCTACCAGTTTTATCTTTAAACGCTCCATACTGGAAAAGAATTTAGAAATAATTCGGATCCAGCAATTTAATCTCAAGGTCTCCCACGTGAACATAGACCCTAGTTTCTGCTATACCCACTTATGCTAGATTTTTTGATACTAGGTGCAAATTGGGAGAGACATGTTCGATTGAGCAATGTTCTGACCCTTCTGACTAGTTGAATTTGTGTACACAGGAACTACTATGCTACTTAATGTTCAACCTGATTGAACTCTGTATTTAGCCAGAACTGCATAGTTTACACTGGTAGTGTATCGTGCAACTGTGGAGTATCAGAGGGCTAGCTCATTTCTCTTGTGCTTCTATTCCCAGGTTTTGCAATCCAGAGAGCTTTAACAAACATGTGCATGAGATAGCATTGGATTCTAATGGCAAGAGGCTGCTTGTTACATCGGGTTTGGTTCGGGCCCCAATTTACCAGGTTTCCACCATTACCCAAACTCTGGTGTTAAGTTCATTTTGCAGTAGTTGATACCGATGTGACTATCTACAATTTCCTTTCAGGTTCAAGGCCATGAAAGCGGGCTGAGAACACTTCCCCACAGTGCATCTATCACCAGTGTGGATTGGCATCCCACGCTGCCAATGTACATTACTGGGTCTGCAGACAACTCTGTCCGGGTCACATCTATTATATGATTTCTATGAGAAGATTGCTTGTGAGATTTTGTTGATTGCTCAATACAACCAGAGGTGCCATTCCGTAAAAGTTACCAGTGAAGCTCCAAGCGGCGAATCAGTTTCACGAAATGGCCTCAGGATTTCGAATCCCCAGTGTGTGCTTCAATTCCTGTCAATACTCACTTGTCTTTGCCCAGGCGGGAGGCTTTTGTCTCACAAATTCACAATACCTTTTTGCATGGAAGATGGCTTGCGTTTGTGTTCTGTATCTGCCGCTGTAGACCTGGTGAGTTGCTGTAACCTTTTTGTTGTTATAAAACGGGTTAAAAATTCCGTGCCCTTCTGCACATTAGGAGGTAGAAATTTTACAGCGGGTTGCTCCCATTCTTTGAACATGCCTGTTATTAAAAACAAATAGGGATCAACGCCACACGTTTCAGCTTTGTAATGGCAGTTGGTGAGGAAAAACAGTGTGTGATACAACCTTTGTTTGGTGCATCGTTTGAGCCTTGCATTTGCACCAAGCTCGTACAGGATAGTACAAGGCCCAACGTCTAGTTGCCTTGTACCAATCTATCGATGTATTGTTGTTCGAGGACAAAAAATATTGAACATTGTTTGATATAGTTGGGGCCTACTTGGGTTATCTGTTGCGTTATCTGATTTGGGCACGTCTAAAAACAGGTGCCGTGGTCTTGCCTGCTCAGTTTGTCTTTGGTGTATAAAACTATATAAATAGGTCCGTCATATATACATTAGTCTCCGAGTATGTAGCAGTGTTTATTTATCACTGACATCTTCAGCTTTTCCTCACTAAAGAAATCGGAGCAGAAGATGAGAACTCTGGTTACTGTTTGACCTTATGCTATTCATTGCCTCTCTGGATCAGCGGATTGAAATTGAGCCCAATTGTCAAAGAAATGTAATGAATTGTACTCTGGAGCAATCAAACAGGGTTGGGTGTCACACAGCTATCAATATGGCCAAGATATATAAATTCATCATGCTCCGTTCGAAGAAGAAAATTGAGTTGATATCTCCTTAATGTTCATGAACAGGGCCTGCCATAGCATTCATTTATGTTATTGGCAGAACAGTTTAACAACTTGTGCTACGTACTACTACTAGTAGTATAAAACTTTGAGCTGAAGGATTGATGCAGCTGCATCCTTCAATTGTGTGTGCAATTTGCACATACATTTTATGACATATATAGATACTGCAGATCTTTAAAAAAATCCTTAGAAAAATTCAGTTGCAGCTAGTTCATCAATTTGTGTCTCAGTTTTTTTTTGGAAGAAAATTTGTCTGAGTTTTTGTACGAGGGTTGGGTGTTGGTAGGAATAGTGCCTTAAGTTTCAGCCTCCAACTCCCAACAACTGAGATTAACTCCCAACAAATGAGATTTCTCGATCAAACAGATAACGATCTGGGCTGCCTTTCGATCTTCCAGAAATTTCACTTCTACTAGTTGACTTGAATACTTGACCATAAGTCTGCGACGAATGGACCGCAAAAAAGGAGGACAAAAAGAAGGAGAAGCTGAATTATAATGTTGTTTATTTATTTCGAACTAATAATAGTTTCAGTTTCAGTCTATTAAAGTTGCAAGCTGGCTGAACTGCCACCTAGAAATTAATCACTTAGCTTGTCCGGCCAGATGGTCGAGTCGGACTTATTTGTTTGCACGGCATGTTCTAGCTGTTGTCCAGTCACACTTGCACACCATGTGTTTCGATTAGCATTATAGTTTCTATGGCTATACATCTCATGCGTTGTAGATATGGATGTCATCATGTCACCATATTTCGTGTGGTTAATGTTGCAGCTAATGTAGGGTGAGCGTTGGCTTCTGTGTGCCTATCGTAAGATTGGATATTTTTCATCTTTAATGTAGATCGGATGAGAAAAATCTCAGACATCGAAAAGAAATATTGTAGCTGATGCAGCCCTGCAGCTTGCAACATGCTCAGCGACTCAGAGAGGAACGTAGTAGGCATCCCACTTTCGATTGCTGCGATACGTATGTACTTACGGCGAAGGTTGTCGGGATATTGATCCATACCTTTGATCCTATGGTGGGACCATTCTAGTCTTGATCATGTAGGATATGAACCATGCACACCAGATCCCGATCTTATAATCTATTTCCTCTGAGATATGAAATGGCGCAATAATCGTTGCTGTCTTTCAGATGTGATGCTAGATAGCTTGTTACAGTATAGGGCTGGCCTTCACTGTAGACAGTTTTTTGCTGGTGTCTTCTGTTACTGGCAAATATCCAGGCGAATAGCACTATAGCAATGTACAGTACTGTAGAGTCATGTGCTGTAGCAATTCGTGTTACTCTAGCACCCGTGCTTAGGGATGTCAATGGGACCCTATTCTCCATTCTCCGACGGGGAATTCACCTATTAGCGGATGGAGATGAGGCTATTTCTTCCCCTAACGGGAATACTAATATACAAATACAATTCTCCATCAGGTGAAGCGGGGATGGGACCATTCCCCTACTCCCCATCCCCGCTACCCGCATGGGCTTCCGATAAGACATGTAGGCCACTGGTCTACTACCGCACAACCCGATAAGGCGATAGCCAGATAATCTCATTTGTATCCTTTACTTTTCAGATGTCAATTAATCAAAAAATATTGTCATTTTAGCATTGCATGTGAATGTTCATACTTATTTTATAACATTATAGATCTTATTTTCTCTTTTTTTTGGGATCCAACTTTCGGGTATGGGTCCCTATGGGGCCCCGATAACCTGATGGGGACGGGGAACGGGGGAGAATAGCACCCGAGGACGGGGATAGGGACAGGGACGAGAAATTTTTGTCTCTCAATGATGGGATGTTCTACCACTCCCCGACGGGGAATGGCCCCGTTGCCATCCCTACTCGTGCTGTATCAGGGATATTAGATAAACTTTGTTATTTAGTAATCTATCTATTGGGTATTTGGTATTATCTATTAGTTAGGTAAGTTATTATTAGATTGGATTGTTAGAGATAAGTTTCCTTATAGATTATTTCTTAGAGGTCAAGTTGGGACGTCCCCGTCCCTATAAAAGGGATAGCATGTATCCATTATCAATCAAGCAAGAAATAAATAAAGTTAGTCTCTAACCGGTTGGCTAAAGATCAGAGCATCCTTATTCGTCGGGAAGAATCCCAACCGAGTTTGGAGGGCGATCCCTCGCCTCCCTGGCTAATCAGATATCAGAGTCTCGCTACCTCGACAAGGAAGAGCTCTGCTGGCGGTTAGATGAGGGCGAGTGCCCTACCCTCGGTCCTCGGACCCGTACCCAACCAACGACCACAACATTTGGTATCAGAGCCACTCATCATAGTTTCCGGTGTTGCACTATCTTTTTTGGAGAAGTTGAAGGCTAACAGCGAGGAGCAGAAGGTCTTACTGGACAACATGACTGTTGTCCATTGGAGCTTCGTTGATCCTTGTCCACGTGATGCTGATGCGATGATGTCATCGTACCATCTCGTCAACATGAGGCCACCAAGTACTTCAACCGTAACCACCACCGCAGCTCGAGAACGAGTTGTCTCGTCGCGAGGGATGCAATGTTACCGACAAATATCCAGGCAAATAGTACTGTAGCAATACGTTGTACTATAGTGTCATGTACTGTAGCAATTTGTGTTACTGTAGCATCCGTGTTGTATCAGGGATATTAGGTAAGTTTTGTTATTTAGGAATCTATCTATTAGGTGTTTGGTATTATATTTTAATTAGGCAAGTTATTATTAGATTATATTGTTAGAGATAAGTTTCCTTATAGATTATTTCTTAGGAGTTAAGTCAGGACGTCCTCATCCCTATAAAAGGGATAACATGTATTCATTATCAATCAAACAAGAAATAAACAAAGTTAGTCCCTAACCGGTTGGCTAAAGATCAGAACCTTCTTGTTCGTCGGGAAGAATCCCGACCGAGCTTGGAGGGCGATCCCTCGCCTCCTTGGATAATCAGGCCCCAGAGTCTCGCTACCTTGACAGAGAAGAGCCCTGCTGACGGTTAGATGAGGACGAATGCCCTACCCTTAGTCCTCGGACTTGTACCCAACCAACGACTACAACATCTCCGGCTTATCCTTGAGTAAATTTTAATTTGGATCATGTAATCTTACCATGGTTTTATCACATTTTGTAAATCTTTTCACTTTACACTGTTTTTTCTTACTTTTTGTTTCACTTTGCACCAGAGAAACATCCTGTCAGCGAGAGAAACATGGGAGCCGTGCGGGGGAGCTTGCCGGCAGCGATGCACGGCCGGCGAGGTTGCGGCAACCCAAAAAAGAGAGAGAGAGAGAGAGAGAGAGAGAGAGAGAGAGCCATTTTGGGGTTGCTATGGCCACCGCTGGCGATGCTCAGGCTATTTTTCTCCACTTTCGACCCATTTTCTAGCTCCATCCACCTCCCCTCTATCCACCCATGCCTCGCGGACGCCTCTCGTGTTGTCGTTCACTGTCGGTGAGTACTAAGGAAGGTAGCTAAATCCTTACCCTGGTGCAAAGTAAAATAAAAAGTAAAAAGACTGTGCAATGTGAAAATTTTTGCTAAAGGTGGCACAAAGTGAAACTATGAAAACATTATATGGTCCAAGATGAAATTTACTTTTTATGGGTAGCCCTCTGGCTAAACAAAGCTAGCTTTGATGTTTTAGTAAGCCTAATGGAGTCCCCACAAACATTTTTTAGCTTGATTATTCTATATATCTACAAGACCACACTGTAATAAGTGAGGTGCGGTAAGCATAATTAAGCTGAATCAAAACATAATTCGAGTTCACCTCTGACCCTTTTCTCCACGACGCTGATCTGCTACAGCCCTGGACAAGCTACAGCTATATTTTAGAATGCGAGAATTTTATAGGATTTGTGCACAGCAAAATTATTAAGAGATTCCTGGGTTCTAAACAGGATCCCACCAATGGCCGGCCCATTAATCGGTAATATAACGACGAGAAAAATATCTAAGCACTACTTTGGTAATCCAGATAGCGCCATCATGGTACTGTACAGTGTACATCACGTAATTACTTCTCTCAGCTATAGCAAATCCGGATCCATTTCTTGGTGGAGAAACTGGACTATTTATAGGAAGACTGAGGGCCTGTTTGTTTCAGCTTCAGCTTCCGGCTTTCGTCTAGAAAAATCGGAAGCTGAAACAAACGGTCGGCTTTTCGCAGCTGCTTTCGGTCAAAGCCGCTTTGTGTCTAAACGTGCGGAAGCTTGAAGCCGCCCGTGGGGCGCTTCCGCGACTTCCTGTAGCCTCCGTTCCTACCCGTCGATTGCCATCGAATAAACCCCCCAACCCTACCCTACCTTCACCCCCACCCATCGCCCCTGCAGCCTGCACGTTCCTCTCCCCCCTCACCCGCTCCTCCCATCTCCGGTGTCGGCACCGTCCTCCTCCCTCCTCTCGCCTCCCGCCTCCGGCTCCCTCCTCCCCGGCCAGATCTGGATCTGGCTCCCCCCTCCTCCTCCTCCTCCCCGCTGGCCCCCACCTCCTCCCATGAGCGGCGCCACCACGCCCCCTTCTCCTCCTCCTCCCCTGAGCGGCGCCGCCCGCTCCCCTTCTTCTCCTCCTCCTCCCCGGCGTCTTCCTCCTCGGTCACCTTCTCCTCCCCCGCATCGCCCCTAACCTTAGCCGTTGGCGTCACCGGCCAAATCTGGTGCCGTCGTTGGGGCGCCGCCTCCCGGTTGTTGTCTTCGTCGCTCCTGGGGTTGCGCCTGATGTCGAGCTAGCTCGGTTCGCCACCGCAACCTACCTTGGTATTATCATCTCCTGCCTCTCGTCCTCGCCTGCTCCACCTCAGTTCTACCGACATTGCCGGTAGTGAGATGGAGTGGTGCTCCTAGCATTCCAGGTTTGGCCTTCTTCTGCCTCTAGCTCCTAGCTCCTATTTGGCCGATTTGGGTATGATGCATGGATGAATGGATGGATGGATGACTAGTTGCATGTTTGATGCTGCCAGGATACTCATTGACGATCTAGGTATGAACTTTAAGTATGATGCTTGCACGAATCATGAATTGAGATCATGATCTAACTGAGCAACATTCTAGTGTTAAGTTTCCTTCTGTCAATAATTCTTTTTGATGAAATAGAATCACTAATAGAAGAAATAACAACACACGGTGATGAATACGTATTCTGAGCATTGATGCATATTTCTTATGACTCTAGCATGGTCTGGTCCTCACATGCCAGACCTATTCATGATGCATAGTTGCAAGAACTAAACAAGTCCTATCCATGCTAGTTATTTTCAGATTGCTAGACACATGGGCAAAAACTGATCAAAGCATGATACTATTCAAGATCTATAGTAATAGCTCAATGATGAAAGTAAATCTGAGAGCAATCTTTATACACTATCTACTCAAAGCATTTCAGAACACATGTATGCACGTCTTCTGTAGGTAATCCAGTACTTATACAAGAGTTGATATTTGAGCCTACCTTGATTTCAATGAGAAATGAGATGCTAGGATGTTGATTGATGCTTGAGATGAATTGAGATTTCAAGTAGTGTATGTGTTACTTCTTTGAATTTCTGTTAAATTGGCTATGCTAGAAATGGATAATTCACCTATATATGAAGGATGAAAACCAATGGATTGTGTAACTTTGCGGTAATCTAATGACATTTTGGCATTGGCTTGTGTGCATAGACCAAAATTACATCACCTGAGCATATCATCTTTGTCTGTGTTGTTTCGACATTTTTGCCCCACAAAATTATGATGTCCTAATTCTTGGTGAGATGCATGAGTAAATTGTGATCTCTACTCTGTAAATTGTATTCTTTTTGGTATTTATTAAGATGCTTAGGCCAAATTGCTTTAGTAATTTGTATCCTTTTTGGTATATATTTGCTTCTTAATGGTTGCTATTTTTTTTTTTTCTTTGTTACTTCATTATTTTTGGGGTACATGTGAGGGTGGAGGTGTCTAACACTGCCGATGCATGTCCCAAGTCCGAAAAAAGTGGAGGGGGCATGAATTATTCAAAGTTTGTAATAAACAAACAACATATTGTCGTTTAATAATTATTTATTGTAATATTATTTATGTAATAATTGGTTGTATTAATTATTCATTGTAATAATATTTTGTAATAATTATTTATTTTATTATTTATTTGTTGTATTAATTATACACTGTAATAATGGTTTATTGTGATTATTTATTGCAATTATTTCTGTAATAATTGTTTGTCGTTAATTACATTAATTGCGGTCAATTTGCCGTTAGTTATCATCACTTGTCGTTAACTACCGCTAGTTATCGTCAAATGTCGTTAGTTATCGTCACTTGTCGTTAACTACCATTAGTTGTTGTTAAATTCATTATAATAATTGTTTAAATAAATATTTGTTGTAATAAATATTTATTAGTTGTCGTTAATAATCATCAATTGTCGTTAGTTATCGTTAAACATTATTAATTGCGCTAAACGATATCAAACAAACAATTACTGTTATCAAGGGTATTTCAGATATTTCTCATCTCAGAACCTACTATCAGTCTACCTAAAAGCCAGACAGCTAAACACCAAATCTTTTCAGTCTAGTCGTTCAATCCGCAGCCGTTCAGCTTTGTCGGAAGCCGCTTTTTAGAAAAACCAAAGCTGAAACAAACAAGCCCTGAACCTCCAATCAGCACTGCATCTGCGTGCGCGTTGTCGCATTTTTGCCTTTCCAATTCGCTTGACGAGCGACGGCCGATCGATCTGAGCTAAATTAGCGACTTAAGCGTGCATCTAGATGACTAGATCACGATAAGGCGTTACTTCCGGCCCCCAAGCTCATAAATGGCCACCAACTCGTTGATGTGGCTGTTCCACCTAACAAGCGAATTTTGTAGCACTTGGTTTGGACCTACGAATTGTTGCGTTCTGGCACTTGACACGAAGTTACCCAATACTAGTCTAGTCTTGAGCAGATGCCGTTGGATCATGTCATCTTGTGTGCTTCAGTTGTTGATATTAATCTGATGGTCGGAAATTCGGCTTATCTCTAACAAAAGAACATACACATGATACATACCCCTAATTAATTACTTCCTCCGTTCTTTTTTATTTGATATTTTTTATTTTTTATAGTCTCCGAGACGTAACTTTGACTATTACTTTTTATAATTTTATATTAAAATATACCAATAAGTTATAATACTATGAAAGCATTTTTTACGATAAATATAATGATATAGTTTTCATGTAGCTAATCTAGATAGTTTTAAATATATTGGTGATCAGATTTTATAAAGTTTGACGTCACGGATTTAGGATGTCAAACAAAAAAGAACTAGGGAATAGTATCCAATGACCTCGTTAGCATTCCAAAGCCGTATATACGGGTTCATTGTTAGAAACCCAGTGCACACCTTCCTCCCAACCCGACCACCACCGAGGCAAACATATAGTCCTTAAAACAAGAGCTATCACGGCCATAGTTCAAAATTTTTCAGAAATTTTGGTACCCTCCGAAATAAATACGATTCGTTCAAGAAAAAAAGCGGAAACATTTGAATTTGGACAAAATTTGGTCAAAATTCATCCAAATTTCAATCAAATTTCGCCTGAATTTCAAGCGCATGCTTGAAAACTCGCCGAAATTATAATCGGAATTCCGTTCATTTCGTTACTCTCCGAAATAAATTTCAAAACAAAATTGTTTTCCCCGGTCACGACAGGCAGGAAACCCGCTTCCCCTGATCGCAGGCATACGCATGTTCGAGCCATCTCGCGTCCACGAGCCACGTACCGAGCTAGCACGCGCGCGCCATCCCCACCCTACAAATTACGACGCAATAGGCGTGCATCGATCGCTGTCCCCATCGTCGGCATTCGCCGGTAATCAAAGACGACCGGATTCGCCGTGCCGGTGCGTGCCTTGATGATCGCACGGCGCACGCGCAGATGAGCTCATTTTGCAGCTTTTGCTGGCACTTGACGCCGAGGCTGGCTAGCTAGCCATCGGCTAACCCCCCGGGCCCGGGGACGCACGCTGCACACTCCCATCGCTCTTACGACGATGACCTCGCACGTTCACGGGGGTCGCCGGCCGGCCGCTTGTCACGGGGATCATGCCTGCCAATTAATGTCGACAGACGACAGCCACGTATATTTCATACGGAATCGTTTCCCCTGTGCGCGGAATCGTATCCTCAGCCTTTGGGTGCGCAAGAATGACCGTCTTCGCACAGAAATTATAAAAATGATGTTGCACCGCACGATGACCGTAAGGTAGATCGTCCGGAGCCGACACCTACTCTTACCGTACGACCACCGCGTGGTGAAGGCACTGTAGTACAGCCTACCGTATTGTCACCGTGTGGTAGAACTGTAGTAATTTTTAAATATAGTAAATGAACTTAAAAATTATGTTTTTTTTGTGGAACCTTCCGACCAGTGTACTTATTTGTGTAAATTTTTTTCAAAATTTTATCAGTTTTGATTTTTTTTTCTCAAAAATTTATTAAAATATATTGTTTGTAGGCTGCACTACAGTGCCCCACCGCACTGTGGCCATACTGGAGGCGCTCCACCGCACAGCGGCCGTGCGGCAGGGGCAGGTGTCGGCTTCGGACGACCTCCCACACTATGATCGTGCGGTGGAGCGCCATTTTTGTAAATTCCGCGCGAAGACGGTCATTCTTATAAATACGAGCCAATACGGCCAAAAGATGTATTTGTACGTACGGCCGGCAAAAGTGACACATGGAAGAAGCTTATAGGAAGCAATAATTAAGGCCTCCTTTCTGCATCATTTTCTTGGTGAAGGCCGAATAAAAGAGGCGTATGAGGTTATAGTTATACTACTCACTCACTCCTACTTAATCAGCAAGGCGTATACGTATACGAACCCAACATATCGCGTCACGTTCTTTATATGCCTCATTAACATGCTAGTTAATCACTTAATTGCTACCAGCTTATACGTACGTACTTCCGTATGTATGGTTCAGATTTCCCTTTCGCCATGCAACTGCCTGCGTCTGCTTGTGCTAATTTTGAGAATACGGAATACCTAAAAGTGTTGCAAAGTCGTAGTATTCAATCAATGCAAAAGATCGCCGTCCTCTAGTTAGTGATGCAAAGACCAGGGATCAAAATTTCAGCCGAATTGGTTGTATCGGATCCCAGCTAAAATTTCAAACCGGTTTGGAAAATCTATTTTTTTTAATGAATTTTGTCAAATATGAAAGAGATTTTTGCCGGAATTTATTTTTGAAAATTTTGGACGATATTTTCAACCAAATTCGACCCATTTTCAGCAATTTTTCAACCGTTTTTTAAAATTCAAAATTTACTTTGAAATTTTCGGCCGGAATCAACCCATTTTTCCACAATAATCAGTCATGTCGGTTGTATCGAACTCCGGTAAAAATTTGAAACCAGTTATCAGAACTCTGGTAAAGACAGATGCTCTCCTGCGAAGGCCGTGACACAGCCGATCGAGTGCCCAACAGGGCAAACAGACAGACGAATCGACCAATGCTGCAATAGAAATGATCAATGATGCACACGAATGTTGGTGTTTTGCCTTTTATTCTCAATTCGATCTATATATGCTTTTGGAATTTAGATTATTATTATTTTTTGGCTAAGTAGCCCGATTTAATTGGCTTATGTTCACATGCTGATTGGAGATAAATCACACGGTGGTTTGGTGGAGTAACTAAGGTGACAACTTTGATTCCTACTGGCTATTAGGGAGAGGTATCCAAGTGGATTAATTTTTTAGCAAGCTACTACGTATATAGAGCTGATTCATAGGCTGGAATGAGTTCTCAACGGTGGAAGCACAGGATTGTGTAGCCCCTAATCACCCAGATTCCACCCTCGCTCAGTGAGAGGGGTGAAAAACATCCCTGTTTATAAAGAGCTGGTTCTATTCCTCTGGTCATAAGAGAATAGCGTTTTGGACATAGATACAGTTCTCAAAATGCAACTTCTGACCATTAATTACTATTGTAATATTTATAAATTATAATAAAATTAAAACATTATGAATATACTTCTTTTAGAGGGTGGGAATAGCTGGCTAGTGTAGTCATTTTAAGGCCTACGACCCATAGGTCATGGGTTCAAATATGAGAAAACCACAGTGAAAAATCCACACTAAAAAACCAAAATAACCTTAGTTGGTGGGAAGGTATCAACCAAATAGGCGGGACGCCACACCGCTAGTCCATCCTACGGTTGGCATTATAAAAGTACTTTGAGACAAATCTATACATATCGTTTTCATATATCTTATCTATATATTCAGATAGATATCAATAATAGATAGGGTTTGTAAGGTTTGACTGCATCTTCCAAAAAAAAACTTAACTGTCTTTTGTGACCGTAGTGAGTAGCTGTCTAGCTTTAGACATGATTACGCACAGCTGGTGCTTGCCAAAAAGATATTCTCTTTTCAAAAAAGGCGTCTCTAGCCATAAATTATGAGATCTTTTTTCAAGGAAATCAAACAATTAATAGTGTACTTGTCTGAAAATTAGGATTCCCTAGCTGTGGATGCCTTGTGTGACCACAGAAGAGAGTTATGGATTAAGGAGCTAATACGCAATTAATAGCACCGGCAACGGCAGAGCAAGTGGCTAGTAGGGGTAGCAAACAGAGCATGGATGGGCGATGGCGATGCATGGACGTGTATTAATGGAACCACTGTTCAATCAATACAGACGATTCGATGGGAATTACTGACCCGTACAGACATTTGCTTAACCGCCACATGCATGGTCGTGCTTGCGATTGCATTGCTTCTTAATTATTGGAACATCTAATTAATCCATGCATATCAGTTTAGCTAATCATTACCAAACCACTTGCCAGTCTGGTTCCTAATTTCTCATCCTAGAAAATTTCTGCTGGCTCATGCATGGGTTTATTACCGTATCTTTGTTTGTCCTTTTTTTAACTAAGGATAAAAGCTCTACCATTTATTTCTAGGATGAGAGAAATACACTGTCCGAAAAGACTACATCAGAGACACCAACACCGCCCCAAGCAGGATGACACCAACACTAGGAAGGAATCGTAAACTAGAACTCCTATCAATGCATCAACAACACCCACAGAAAAAGCACTTGTGGAAGAACAACAACAACAAAAAAAAAAACACCACCCCAACACACAACGAAAACCTAGGGCAAGCTTTGATTTGATATTGATATGTCACCAGCAATGGCGGATACAGAGGATGAAAAGGTCATTGGATCACCACGAGTACAGATTAACGATGAGGTTACCACGAGTAAGTTTAACAATGGTAACCAGTGATTTCACCATGAGTGGGCCCAGTGTTGTTTCTACGTTGATCCATCCCCGGTAGAAATTATATATGTAACATTTCAACGTCCAAAATTCGCTAAAGTCTAGCCATCGTGTAGCAACTCATTTAGGCTTTCGTTCTCGTTTCGTCGTCTAAAAGGGAACTACTCCGTTCCTCTCACGACACCCCTGTGTGCCAACCCGATGAGAGCGCCACGCTTCGGCGCGTCCAGCATCTGATCACGGATGACCGAATCCATTGGTCTCTCTGCCATGTTCCCTCCGGTCGCCTACTGCATTGACGAGTGACGACCAAGGTGTGAAGCAAATTGTAACGGCTACAAGCCATTTGTCCTCTTATCCTTTTGTGGCAGTGTCAGCACAGTTAGACTGACAATGTGACAAGCGACAGCTCATGCATATTCGCATTTCCCCCTGTTTCAGCTGAGCTAACTTTACAGGGACCAGAATTAATTGAAGCGGTCTTCCTCTGAACGAGAAGAATGTGAAATGCGGTTTCATATGTACCCACAGTATGTGCAATCCATTGGTTTTTTTTGTGATCGGTGCCGGAATTATTTTTGTTCTTGCTTTTAAATCAGTTGGCCGGAGAGAGAAATGTCATATGTACATTGTGTGGGACCCGTGCATGTCCTCCTTTATCCCTCTCTTGTCCTCTCTCTCTCTCTCTCTCTCTCTCTCTTGTTCTCTCTCTGTCTCGTTCTCTCTCCCTCCAACCTCTCTCTGGTGAGTACATGAGTCGGTGACACGTGAGCAGAGGATCCAAAGCAGTGGCCGGCAAGCGAGGGGAGAAGACGGCGGTGGTGCACATCAAAGGAGGGGCAGTGCACCTCCTTCGAGTCACCGTCTTGTTCTCTCTCTGTCTCGTTCTCTCTCCCTCTAACCTCTCTCTGGTGAGTACATGAGTCGGTGACACGTGAGCAGAGGATCCAAAGCAGTGGCCGGCAAGCGAGGGGAGAAGACGGCGGTGGTGCACATCGAAGGAGGGGCAGTGCACCGCCGCCTAGATTTGGCACCGGCGAGCCCAGATCTAGTACCGGCAAGGCCGGATCTGGCAACGGCGCACACAAAGCGTCCCTCGTCGGAGTTGAGGAAGGCATGCAGGTCGATGAGCTGTCAGGCTGAGGTGCACCGCGATGACCTTGAACAAGGCCGCCCGACGGCCAACGAGGTTACGGTGCATCGTCGAGGTCTGACGCGGCGACATCAGCCCGGTAGGGCGGCATGGCTTCTTCCCCAACTTCGGCCAGTGGTGATGCGGTGAGGTGGCGTCCCTTCTTCTCCAAATCCGGCAAGATCCGGTCATCCCCGCCACTGGATCTAGCCATCCCCGACTCCGCCGTCTTCTTGTCCGGTGACCCCCGACCTGTCTACCACCTTCTCCTCCTCCCCGTCATCGCTTTGTCTTCTTCCTCCCCGTTGTCATCCACATCGTCGACGTCGGCATCGACAAGGAGTACACCACAGCCATGGTGTTGGCGTCGACGAGGAGTACATCATAGCTATGGCGTTGGTGTCGATGAGGAGTACACCATATACGAGGAGAGGTTCATCGTCATTCGATCCTGCAAGGAGTACAGATGTACTCCTCCACAACCATGGTCCTCGCCGCCGCTGCCATGTACTCCATCGAGCCGTCCTCGTGCCAGCGTGGAGGGGGTACACAGTACACATTGACACTGCTCTCCAGATCTCTAGCCGACATCCTGCTTCTCACTTGTGCATCGAGCACAGTGCACCACTGGCGTCGTCGGCATCATTGGTTCACTTCCCCCACCCCAAGTACATCTTCCTCACCTCCTGTATAATACTCTGTATACAACACTTACCTCTCCCATGTACTCCCTGTCGTCGCTCTGTCTTCTTCCTCCCGTTGTCATCCACCTCACCAGCGTCAGCATCGACGTCAACGGGGAAGTTCACTAGCATTTGATCTGGCAAGGAGTACAAGTGTACTCCTCCACAGCCATGGTAGCCGCCGCCACCATGTACACCGTCGAGCAGTCCTTGTGCCGGTGTGGAGGGGTACACGGTACACTCCAATGCTGCTCTCCTCTCTGGCCGTTGGATCTAGCCATCACCGACCAAGGTTCCTCGGATCCTGGCCATCCCGACCCCTCCGCGTCAATCGTCCACCTCATCGGCGTCGGCGATGGCGTCATCGAGGAGTACACCACCGCCAAGGTCATCCTCCTTCGATCCGGCTACACATGTGTACAGTATGTGTGCTTCTTTGAGATGTGTACAGTGGATTGTACAAAAATACTCCTCACATGTACGTGGACAGTAGAAAATACTCCCTCATATGTGTACTGGTTGTGTGCTTGTGTACAGTGGAATGTGTGTATGATTAGAAATGTACAATGGACTGTGCTTGTGTACCATGCATTGTTGTAAAATACTTCTCATATGTGTACCATATATGTACTATACACTATTGTAAAATACTTCTTATGTGTAGAGTATGGAGTACATGGTTCAAAATTCAAATTCCAAACAACTCAGGAGCATGGAAGAGAGAGTGTGCTGGTGGGTCATGCATGTATAACCCCATCCAAGACGAGTTATTTTGGTTCACTCAACCTAACATAGGGAGCCGACGGGAGCATATTCAGAACTATCACGTAGATGAATGCATGATTCATCAAATCAAACACACTCTTAATCTCTTATAATCAGTGCATAGATTCCCTCTCTTATTTCCTAATTGCAGCAACAAACATAAATTTATTTTTTGCTGGAATCTCTAAGGTAGCAGTGGAAGAGAGAGGTACTATGGGTGCAGCCGTGCAGGTGGACGCGAGTGTAGATGGGCGTTTCGGTCTCTCTTCCTCTTGTTAACATGGGGAGCCGGCCAGCAGAACCTGATCTGTTGGTATTTAGAGCAAACCGACTATACAGCTGATTGCAACCATCATGTGAGGGGGAAAAAAACGGAATATACACTGTACGCCACAGTATTTACAGGCAGAGGATCACAGCGCCGCGCTAAAAGACGACGATGGTCAGAGGAATCCTGGCCGTCCCCCGTCGGATCGGATGTGAATCGTGTCGGTGCAACGTAAGAAACACAACTCCACAGTGTAGAACACCTTTTCTTATGTAAAGCGAGGATACGCTTCGACCGTGTGAACACGTACTTGACACAGCGTTGGTCATGATTTTCCCCACAGTTGCACATGAATCTGTAGGTCCAGGTGCATACGTAGGCCTCTGAAGAAAATAGTAGATCCAGGATTAAAATAAAAGGTGCTCGTATAACCCTAGTGTTCTTATATTTCTAAACCTAATTCCCCTTCAACGAGGGTACATAGGGTCTCGCTAGTGGTAGAGGTACTGCTGCCCCTGCCTGCTCCTTGTTTTTTAAGTACACGCGAGACGCATATACATTTCCATATATACACACGTGGGTAAAATCTTAACACACGACTAATCTAGAAGCAGGACGAGATTTTACGGTGCATGGGCATACGCTTTGACCACTAAATACACTCACTGAATTTCACCGCGATGCGTGTGCGAGCATTAATAAGGGGCTAAGGGCCGTCGATCTCGCCGGAGTTGCAGTGCCCGGCCGGCTATCTAGAGCCGTCCGTTGCACGCACTGGCTGGTACTACTAGTATTCTAGCCTTTTCGGAGCAATGCGCTTGTGATCCGTGGTTCGTCGCTTTCCTCTATACTTGGCTACGTGCAACGGTACGTCGTATGCATGGGATCGACGGGACGGGAAGGATTGAGCGTTTGAGCTTTCGCTGGCATGTGGGGCCACTCGACATCTGATCTGATGTGTACGTGTACCGTTGGGCATTGGAGAATTGGGATGCATGTATCATATCACAGCCGTCTCGCACACTTTCTCCTTTTAATACGGCAGGCTGTATCTCGATTCTCACACTGTATTTCTCTCTCATTAATTTCAGTGAGTCCTGCATGTGTACGACCAATGGACAATCGATTTACCTCTTGGGAGTAATCCCACCGTAAGAAGGAGGCAACGGACGGTCGTGATATGATCTGAATCGAAACGCGTGTATATTCACATACGTACATGCGTGCACGTACGGCCGGTGCAAAGCTGCATGCACGTGGTGTAATCAACTCGAGGCGCACACACGTTACTTCCCAACGCCCATCCGTCCGTCCGTCCGTCCATCATCAATTGACGGTACTTGTGACGAGAGGTCGGCCAATTTGAGAGAAAAAGGTTGGGACACAGATCGGATGCAATCGTTCAACAATTGTATGTTTGCGGAGGGCTATATATTGATGTTCGAAATTGACCTTAAATAAAATGAGAAATAGGCATATATATCGGACATATTCTATTTAATTTCTTCCAATATTTTGATTGCAAATGTATATTCTCATACAGTGGCGGAGCTACGTTAAAGCTATGGGGTCAATTGACCCCTATCTTTAAACCATCCAATGCAAATGAAAATTCATGCAAAAACCTAGAAAACAATAAAAAAAATTATAAGAATTGACCTCACAAGGATAGAAAACCATGTATGTGATCCTACAGGGTTGTAATTAATCCTAGCTCCGCCACTACTCGTCGATCTGATTTTCGATTAATTGGTTGCCTTACCCATGCTCATATATAAATGCATATTCATACTCTTGAGCGAGCTAAACACATTTACGTGCCCTCATATGAATGCATATTTGTAATCGCCGTAGCTAGCTAAGTACATTACCCACGTTCATATAAATTGTAATCTCGGAAGAATAGTTGTTATCTAATCAATTTGGCTGTGGAGGAATTAGTACATATACAGCACATGCGAACAATTAGTTTGCTTCGCTTGCTTTCTCATGGATTAGCATTAAGTAGAATTATTGCTGTTAGAATTGGGAGTACATGAGCTGCTTGTTTTATGCTTTTGCCGTGAAGAATCCGAATAAAATTAACATTGTGGTGTGCTTGAGCTTCCAGAGTCAAGACCTACGCAATAGAGTGCATAGAATGCATTTGGAGTTCGTTAGAATCGCGGTGAATATGTGTGTACGCACTAACAAAGTGTCGTCGACTTGTCACGTGCAAGCACCACCCACAACTTAGCTGTTCATTACACGGTACATGAGTACCTAGTTGCATGCTTTGATGCGTTTAAAGATGGGAATAATATTGCAATAGACCTCGGTCCTAAATTTAACGACATGGAACTTCCATGGAACACGGCAGCGAAAGAAATGATTATCACTTATATATCTATCATATTACTCCTTCTATTTCTAAATAGATGACGTTTTAGGATATATTTTTTTTGCATTTTAACCTCGGCACGTGTGGAAGTGACCAAATCGTTCTCATTTATTAGCTCACTTACTGTTCTTGGATGATAGGTGTTACTCTAATCCGTAGTAGTAAATAGCCTTGAGAATAATAAATGGTAGGGGGTATGCAGATGAAAAATAGTTAAAAGTTGCATCGAAATTGTAAAATGACATGTATTTGGAAACAAAATTTGAAGTTAGAATAACATGTATTTATAAACGGATGGAGTGTTTCGAAAGCAATGCTTAAAACATTTCTTATATAGCACTTTTGCTAGCTCCCAGTCATCTGGAATTTTCTTAAAACCCAGTTAACTACAATTGCACAGTACTATGCATAAAATTGTATTACCAAGTGATGTGCAATTTTAGCACAGCTTTTTTTTGTAACTTTTAGTTCTATTTGTTTTTGTATTTGTAGGGTTCACCTAGATTTACCTTTGACTAGTTTAGATTTTTTTTTTGTATTTCTAGGGTTCATCTAGATTTACCTTTGTCTAGTTTAGCATTTTTTTTTGTTTTGTTTTTGTATTTGTAGGGTTTACCTAGATTTACTTTTGTTTTGTTTTTTTTTATTTGTAGGATTCACCTAGATTTACTTTGATCTAATTTAGAATTTTTCAACATAAAAAACAGAAACTATTAGATGGTGATCCAATATATCGAAAAAAGTGACTAGGTTTTAAAAAAAATTCATACAACTGTAGCTTAATCAGCCCTTTATATAAATAATCGTAACAACCCCACGCCTCAATTTCTCGCCATAGGTGTCCAAGTTTTAACACGACGATGGCCCTGAACAACATGCCACGTTGTCCCTTAAACTCCACTTGTCAAAAGCAAGAGTAGTTACAAGTGCACTTTTTTATAAAAAAATGATCGAAAACAAAATCAAAGAAAAAGAAAATAGAGACGAAATTAAAGCAAGCTTCCCATGATTCCTGAGCCCCTTCCTGGCTCCATCACTATAAAACTCCCATCCTACCCTTCCCCTTCCTCTAAACCCCTCACACATATCATCCCCAGCCCTCGCCTCCATCTCCACGAGCAGCAACCACACGCGTCGCGCATTGCCATCTAGGTAGCTAGCTATATATCCTGCCTCGATCTCCTCCTTGGCAAGTAGTCGACGAGAGCAAGAAGTGCAGCAATGGAGCTGGTGACGATGCTGACGCTGACGCTGCTGGTCTACTCGGCGGCGATGCTGACGCGGCTGCTCCTGGCGCGGGCGCGGCGGCGGCGGTGCTACCTGCTGGACTACGTGTGCTACAAGGCGACGGACGACCGCAAGCTGCCGACGGACCTGTGCGGTGAGATCATCCAGCGGAACAAGCTGCTGGGGCTGGAGGAGTACAAGTTCCTGCTCAAGGTCATCGTCAACTCGGGCATCGGCGAGGAGACGTACGGACCGCGCAACATCATCGCCGGCGGGGACGCGAGCCCGGACCGCGTCGCCGAGGGCATGGAGGAGATGGACGAGACCTTCCACGCCGTGCTCGACGAGCTGTTCGCCAAGTCCGCGGCGCCCGGCGGCCTAGGCGTGCGCCCCGCCGACGTCGACCTGCTCGTCATCAACGTGTCCATGTTCTCGCCGTCGCCGTCCCTGTCGGCGCGTGTCGTCAACCGCTACAAGCTCCGGGAGGACGTCAAGGTGTACAACCTCACCGGCATGGGCTGCAGCGCCACCCTCATCGCGCTCGACCTCGTCAACAACTTCTTCAGGTTGCCCTCCTCTCCTTTTCTCCTCTCCTCTCCTCTCCTCTTCTCTCGTTTATTTTTTTTTCAATTAATAAATGCCTTTCACTCTCCTTTATTTCTCTCTGTTCCAAAATCACAACGGTTAAGATTCTCAGTCAAGTCTGGGTGCACTGCACACTAGAGTACGATCAGCTGCAGTCATTACTACGACTGCAGCACATCGACTGATCAGAGCTTGAACGGCTTGGATTAAACCAACAGTACAATATATAGATACATATATATTTTGCCCTATATTTTTCCACGATGCTCGATCCGGACCGTCGATCCGACGGCATGTGTACACGTGTGCAGCCCCTTAAGATAGGTATGTTTCACCAGTACACCACTGAATATGTGCGCTTTGTGAAAGACCACTGGAGTGTCACTTAATGTTGTGCAGGTAAAAGCCTAAAGTTGGGCAAAAAACATGTCCTGGCGGTCCCTAGCAATTAATCTCAGGCACGGTTGTGTGTATATTGCATGTTTTTTTTTGTCTCATATCATTCAATCAGTCTGGCAGATCAGATCAAAGAGTTAATTCAGTTTTATCTTGTGTAGATTAATACGGATTAGACTTTGCTTCTCGGCAAGATGACCTTAGAACAGCAAGATCTTGGTAGTACGTACATTTCCCTTCTTATCCAAAAAACAAAACTCCTAAGGATTTTAGCCATCACTTTTCCTGAAAAAAAGAGGCAGTTCATTTCTCATGACACGAGATTGAAGCATCCATTTCTCATGCTCTCACCGTAAAATATATTAATATTTCGCATTTCCCCTCATGTGCAACCTTAAATTTGAGAAGAAAAAAAGGGCACATCGTAGTAGTACATTTACAGCAGTTGGTAGTAGTGCTGTAGTACTACTACTACTACCATAAGAATAACCATAAATTGTGTGTCCACGTTCCAAAACGCGTTGTTGGTGCAATCCCTTGATCCTCGAAAGTCCATGTCCATCCTGTGCAAGATCAATTTAAAGTGCACTACTACTCCTAGCTAGTTAGTCCTACATGCCAAGATCGACATATATAGGAGTAAATGTGAGTGAAGTAAGCGCTGGAGCTGTGTATTGTCGTGAGCCTAGCAACTACTGCATGTAATGTGAGCCAGCTACTACTATAAGTTGGCCTGGCAGGCTGCTCTACCGCCCTTTAATGCCTGCTCACCAAGTTTGGTTTGCTTTTAGTACTAGATAGATGTCAATGGTGGACGTGGACCTCCTCTTCCTCCTTGGCTCTTGCTACCTGCTTGCCTGCAGTGGAGTGTACCAGCACACTTGGACTACTCCATCTGTTTAGAGACCTACGATGTTTTAGAAAGTGTGCAGTTAAGTTTTCTTAACTTTGACAACTAATATATAAAAAAATGAAAATAATATTATTAGATTGGTCATGAAAAATATTTTCATAATATAATAATTTTATATTATTTTACAAACATATTCATATAAAAAAATTACTAAAGTTGCGTGTTGGAAACCACATTAATGTCGAAAACATCGTATATTTTTTAACGGAATGAGTAATTAATGGCGGATGCAGTTCTACCTGTGTCCCTGCATCTGCGTGCCATTTCACCGTTTGGTCCATGCCGCTGCCGTCCCAATGGTGAAATTTTCTGTTCCTTTTGAGACATTGTGGCGTGCACTGCCCCCACCAAACACCAGTTCAGCAGAACGGAGAGAAACCCTTACATGGAAATGGTGTGTGCACTGAGTTCCCGCGGATCTGCTGCAGTCGCTTAGCGAGTATAGCGGATGCACAATGTTTGCGCCGTACACAAATGATGGTGGAATGATCAGCGGTTGAGATGGGTCGATTCATGGTTGTGGTAGCTTGAATTTCTGGCGGGGAATTGTTGATTTCGCATGATAGCAGTAAACTGAGTGGTAAATACGAGTAAAATCGATTTCATGTGGTGGTGTTAATAATGCATGGGCGTGTGGGTATCCGTTGACGACGACAGGACGCGCGCGAACAAGGTGGCGCTGGTGATGACGTCGGAGTCGATCGCGCCCAACTGGTACGCCGGCAACAAGCGGTCCTTCATGCTGGGGAACTGCCTCTTCCGCTCCGGTGGCTGCGCCTACTTCCTCACCAACGACCCGCGGATGCGGCCGCACGCCAAGCTGCGGCTGCGGCACGTCGTGCGCACGCACACGGGCGCCTCCGACGAGGCCTACAACTGCGCGCTGCAGATGGAGGACGACGCCGGCCGCCCCGGGTTCCACCTCGGCAAGGAGCTCCCCCGCGCCGCCGTGCACGCCTTCGTCAAGAACCTCCGAGTGCTGGCGCCGCGGGTGCTCCCGCTCCCTGAGCTCCTCCGCCTCGCCTACGCCACCCTCTCGGCGCGCCTCGCCCGCAAGAAGCGCTCCTCGTCCTCCCTCACCATCCGCATGAAGGCCGGCGTCGACCACTTCTGCGTCCACACCGGCGGCGCCGCCGTCATCGACGGCGTCGGCAAGGGGCTCACCCTCACCGAGCACGACCTCGAGCCCTCCCGCATGACGCTCCACCGCTTCGGCAACACCTCCGCCAGCAGCGTCTGGTACGTGCTCGGGTACATGGAGGCCAAGAGGCGCCTCAACAAGGGCGACCGCGTCCTCATGCTCACCTTCGGCGCCGGCTTCAAGTGCAACAGCTGCGTCTGGACGGTGGAGAAGCCCGTCGCCGACACCGGCGTCTGGAAGGACTGCATCGACGAGTACCCGCCCAAGGAGATCAGGAACCCATTCATGGAGAAGTACGGCTTCGTCAAGGACATGATGGCTTTGTGATCTCCATTCGTTACATATCATTTCTTCAAGTACTCAAGATTTCAAGAGTTAATTAAGTTGGCAGCATGAATTAAGTCCACTCCTAGAGACCGACCGATCGATCAAGATGTTAATTAATTAATTATTATTACTCTGTTGATTAAGATGAACACAAGAACGAAGGAGAAGACGAAGAGCAAGAGCTAAACTAAGGATTCATAGGTATATATAGCTTATGATTCTTTTGATGGTGACGGTACATGGAAACGTACTTGTAGGGCGATGCATGGAGCCTGTGGATTGCGGGGGATATGGCTTTATTTATTTGTTGGCTTGTACGGTAATTTTGGGTGCCCTTGTAGTTGTGGTGTTATTGTTTGTGGTGATGGATTTAAGGACCGAATTGATCAAGTAATAGCGTTGTTATGTAAGGATGGAACGTGCTGTAATAAAGATAATACTCATAGTGTAAAGAAACTGATGATTTGTAGCACATTTTTCCTCTCAGTTTCTAGAGGCAATTGAGACTTGGGATCAGTACTAACAAGATACATCATCATGCGTAATATTAATAGGGATTACTAGCATGTCTTCTGCAAGCACTCTTTCACGGGTTCCTCAAACGCATTTTTTTTAAAAAAATATCTGCGCTGATCAAAATACGCTTTATAAAAACGGAATAGAGTTTCAACTAGATTAGTCTTCCGCGTATGGGGACGGGCGGTGCGGCCGCGCGCGGGGAACAACGCCACTGCTGCGTCGATCAGCCGGCTTGCTGGACGAGCTGGCCGGCATGCAGCATCCCCTCCATCTCCATGGACCAAATTAAGTTATGGAGCCGTCCGTCCCACCTCCCCTCTACCTGTATTCTACTGTACCAATGCAGTGGGTTATAACTCCATGGCCAATTATTATACTCCAGGACCATAAAGCTAAAGTATAACTAACGCCAATACACACAGCCACAGTCCTCTCGTCAATCATGCACGTACCATTCGCACGTATAGCAGGCAAGCTGCCTGAACCTGAACATCTACACTACCGGCCTGCTGTAGAGCTAGCTGTATTCGCGTGTGCATTATGGCCTTGCTGCCGCGCGCTGCTACATCTCTGGGCGATCGTCGGATGGGTGTAGGTTGGCCACATTGATTTCGGTCGATCGACCGACCGGCCGATCGAGGTGGCTGGCGCGGTGCACGGCGCGCGCGTCGGTGCTGGCGCCCAGATCGATCGATCGGCATCCACCGTAATAAATGCCACATGGGCTTAGGCAGGAGGCTGGCCGGACGGGCGGGGCGGAGGGCATCTCGGCGATCCCTTGATTGATTGACGCTGATGCTAGCCGCGAGGGTTCGGCGTCGCGTCTTGTCCTGTGCCGTTGTTGGAGGACACGCATTGTACAGCACGGCACGGCGGGTGCGCCGTGCGCGCCCGCGGCATGGCAGATTGGCAGTGGCAGGCTGTAAATGGCCGAGCCGACCGGCCGACAGGCGGAGGCGGGCGGGCGGGCGCGCGCGCGCGTTTCTGCTGGTGGAACAGGGGAAAGGCGCGTTCGGAACAGCCGCGCCCGCGCGGCGGCTGGCCTGGCAGCTGTGTGAGCCAGGTTGCTTCTCCCGTGCGTCGAGGGGGTGGACGCATGGGCGGAGCATGCTTTACTTAGCGAGGGCGCCGCGTGTTGTACTCGTACGTGATAGGACACCGACCGCGCGCGCTCGGTTGGTGCCTGCCCACCCAACTGCCCGCTGCGAGCTAGTGCGGTGGGACCGCGGGAGTAATGAGAAGTTGTGTTTATTCGTGAGTTGTTTGAAATTTTTTTAAGTTTAAATCACTTGTTATAATTACACAAATTCAATAGTCACAACAAACGATTTAAACTTAAGAAAATTTCAAACAACTTAAAATTAACAAAACCAATAATAAGAAATAGGCGTGACAGCACCATGCGTCCATGCCCACGACGAGAACTTTTAACGGGGATCATTGGTTGATGGATGGACATGGGCGAGTAACCCAACTTCCTTTGCTTACACTGGCACATGAGCTCTTATGGCCACCCAGGATATATTATATACGGATGGATGCACCCACCGTGGTATTTCAACCACTCGTGGGCTAATGACTATGGTACTGCTTGAAACATGGGAAGCTTTTCAGATACATACGGCTTTATGTGAATTTTTTTAAGCTGACGTGGCGGAGTTGGCGAGTTGAGTAGTTGACCCTATGGCATAAATTACGGTAGGCCCGGTGGAGAGTTGGATGGCCTAATAGCAAGGAAGCCTCCACGCACGCATAGCCAGCCAGCGAGCGACAAACCACTGTTTTCATTTCGACCACGAGGAAGACGTATGCGCACACGTATCGTCACACATGTATGCTCGAGTGTGTCTTCTTAGCACACATATAAACGGATAAAAACTGAAGATAAATTCATAAATCTTATAAACTTTCTACTAAAGTACACTCACGTATATGTAAATATGACCGTTAGAATTTAAATTCTGATAGGTGAAATCGTATATCCTAACTCACCGTCATGTGAAGAGATGGTTTCCGATAAACCACTGCTACGGTGAGTGGACGTCAGTAACATAGCACTAGTACTGTACTAACTACTATTGGTAGTAGCTTCTTCTTTATAGAAGCGAAGTTGCTTGCACTACTCCGCTAAGATTGATGAGACAGCGTTGAGACAAACAAGTGAATGACGAGCGTCCTCCGGCTATTCAGATCCCAAGCATGCCTTAATGAAGATGTCTCCTAATTTAACCAGAAATTCGCCAACGGTTTCACTGGCCACCGTCATATCGTACTTACAAACAGTAACATTCTGACCTCGCCACCCAATTACCATTTGCGCGTAATACATTGCCTATATATCATATATCCCTGTTTGTTGGGAATGAATTAAATGTCTACACTGACAAGCTAGTATGACCTCGTTTAGATTGTGAGATTTTTTTTTAAAAAAATTACTGCAGGAATTAAATTGTTTCTTATGGAATTCCTACCAAATTCCTGTGCTCCAAACTTAGGTTATACCGAGGCTAAATTTTTGTTGCAAAATCTTAGGGAACATAATCCACAACTTTGATGACTCCTTGCTTACTCCCCTAATCTGCGCCGACCATCCAGATTTAGTGCAAAACTGGAACTAGTACTAGCAAGTAGCAACCAGATATTTTCTTGTTCTGTAGCCGATGGTTGCAAGCTGCAACTTGCGAGCAACGGACACAGTACACATACAACTGCAAGCACAATGAATTAATGAATGCGCCGGAGGAATGGACCAAAGACAGGCAATGGTTCACTGGCCGCTATGAACTTATGATCCGCGAGACAAAATGATGGCAACGGACAGATACTTAACAGCATCGCACATGCATAAGGAATTGTCAAGAACAATGACGGATGCTTGATGCTTCACTTCTCTCTTCCTTCTCGCAGATTATCAGAGTATCTCCAATGCCCCACCATAGTCCATAGCTAATAGTCGTAGCTATCTTGGGAGAGAGATGCCACGTCAGCAGGGATATAGTTGCCCTCGTAAAGCTAGGATAGCTTCAACTAATTTGTGTGATCAAGCCCTAAGCAATTTCTTCTCGAGCACATTAGGGAGACCTATGTTAGCTTTTTAAGTGGTAGCCGATGTAACCCCTTGTATGCATTGAGATGCTCTTATGTTGCAGAGTTGTACTATCAAAGTTTGGGATAAGAGTAAGGTTCTCCTCTGTCATTGTAACTAACAATAACAGATGGCCAATATGCTGTCTGCATTAAGACTCCTAAGTCGTTAGATGGAACGCATACATATGAGATTGATCGTTGCAATACAATATAAACATCATTTCGGTATATTATTACTGAAATTGTTATTCGTACAACTGAAATTACTGTTTGCGCGACAGTTGGGTTCGTGAGCTTGATTTGATGGCTCGCTAAATGCTAACCTCATCATCTCTCGGCGGCATCTGTCCTGTACTCCATAGCATGTGCATGTGTCCGTACTCTGGCACAGATTCTGCCGATGATTGATAGTAGTCGCTTGAATCAAGACCACTGTTCATTGAAATTGCAGGTAAGAGTTGCATCAAATTAAACTGAGTGTGGTAGCGAGTGATTCTCTTTTTTTTTTCAAAGAAGTGTAAAAACTTTGCGCATTTTTTTTATTAAGCAGAAAAAATATAACCGAATACAAATAGAAAAAAAAAAAAGAAAAAACTCTGAGCACGACCAAAAGCAAAACATTTAAAGAAAAATTACAAAGAGAAAGGCAGAACACGCCGCCACGCCGGAGCAAGGACGTCAGCTCAAAACCACGTCGACTCCACTCATTGACGCACAGCCGACCAAAGCTACAACTAAGAGGGGTGGTTATAGGCTCCAAGCCGACGCCAGAGGCGTCGCCGTCAACCGATCCGGCGGAAACTAGATATGAAGTTTTCACCCCGAGAATGCCACAAGAGCTCAGGAAGGGTGAGGAACCGAAGCTCTAAGACGACGCCTCCAAGGAGGAAAACGACATCTAAAGACGTCGCCGTCACTAGATCCAGCTAAAAGCTGGATCAAAGGTTTTCACCCGGAACAGGCACCACACCACCCCCACAAGAACCCGTCGTAGCCCGCCATAGCCACCCCCAATAGTACCGTTGTAGCCACCTTCTCGTCGGCCGTCGACCGAGGTCACCCTCGCTGGCCCAGATCCACCCCTTTTTTTTTTTTTTTTTTTCCATTTCTTTCTTTCTTTCTTTTTCCCTTTTTTTTTGTCATTTTTTTTGTACTGATCCATGCAAGATGCAACTGTGCACCCATAGATATTCTGTAATGGGCAACTATTATGAACATAAACCGTACGAGGGTATGAGCTTTGAAGACGTTGTAATTGAAATTTTAGCAAGATTTTAGATAGCAACAGCATTCGCGTACTTGACCTGAGTGCGATAGAACGTGAATGTTAATGGCTTGCTTAATGCCATCCCTATTTAACCTGCCGAGTCATCATGTACCCAAATCACAAGATGGAAACTTGTAAGAGGGGTGTAATCACACACCCGGAAAATAATCTTAGGCCACTTTCTTCGAGAAAAGACCAGTAGTACTTACAGAAGATGAAACATTTAGATGAAAAGATCATTTCCAAGTGTCCTTCATGAATACATTCACACAGAGACATGGCACCAGCAACAAGAATAATCAGAGAAACGTACATGGATACATGATCAGCGTCGATGCATCAACATCCGAAACGTCCACGCATCGGAAGTTGGGAATGTTTCCTTCAAATAGCTCCCATTTTTTGAACTTCTCTTAGGCACAAGACGTCCATGCATCGCTAAACATATGAGCATGTACAATAATATGACGTCAATTATCTTTAAACCTTGCCACATAGAATACAAGATGGTGTGGATAAGAGAGCATAGAAAACTGGATATCTCTCATACGATAGTCAATTGTAACATAAGAAAAAAACATGTTGTACACGGAGTCACAGAGTAGCTGTATGTAAAAAGACAACTCATTTTAGAAGTTATCTTTAACGCTGTCTATAGACGACAGAGTGGGTACTATAGAAAAGAGTGACTACATCATTGTACATGTCCTAAGACGTGAACAATGGATGTAACGGGACCTTGCAAGAAACGTTAGATCCAACCCCCATCATGGGCACAAGCAGCAACAGACAGCTCTAATTTTCTGAACTTCTGTTGGGCATACACCAGAACTTCCTTTTCTTCCAGAGTGCGGACAAGTCACGTAAGAACTGAAAGCTCAACACTGGAATTCGGAAGCTGGAAGCTTACCAGATTTCAGCACTAGCAAAATACCACAGTTCTTTCCAACCTTCAAGTGAAAGATATGCTTCAAGAATTTCGGCAGCACAGTTCAGTCTTGCTTAGTGGATGAAGGATTAGCTCTCTAGTCCATAATCTTTACGCAGTGTTTCCCGGAATTGATACAGTAACTACGCAGGGCAACTCAGACATAGGACACAGAGGTGGTAAAAAAAATTATGAAGTAAAAAGAGATGATATGATTTAACGGTTTACTGTACAATTATACAGCAAGAACTCTTTCGAGCTGAGTTTTGTGGTTGCTTAGATATGCCCTCTGATTCAAGGAAAACCCCCTGAACCCCATTGGACCTTGGAAGGGGCCAAGGAAAAGCCGAAAAAGAACGTTAAGTTACTCAGTCGTTGCATGTTACCTTTTTCCCCCCTATAATCAGCATTCACAATGAAATGCGGAGCTAGGGAAGCATCTATTATCAGGTGCTATCTTTCTAATACTTATCTCGCTGATTGCTCGTTCCACCTGAGGGGATATGTGTATCCTGTCCATCAGATTTACCTTGGGGGCCTCAAGAATTGCCTTTGGAGGAGATAATGCCCATTGCATCGCCCAAATGGCAAGAGGCCGCATGTATATGAGCGACCTGTAATGCCCGTCTATGGTCCATCCTTCTGGTGTTTGGAACCAATACCTGCAACCACAGGAAATTCATGTCATCTAAAACCAATAATTAAATAGAATTCTACAGACACTTATAGATTTTGTTCAGAAGAAGAGACGATTTGACAGGCACATTGACGTTGCAAATTGCTGGTACATAGTAACTGCTACCTACACTAGACAGATTAGGGATAGCAGCACTAAAAGAAACAAGAAACCGCCGACAGTACCTAATTCCTAATTTTTAATGAAACTGGCAGGAATCCTACGCATGGTAAACATAACATGAGACCAAAAAAGGAAAATAATGTCAGAGTTTAACCACTACGAAACATGAAATTGCTCTATATGTATAAGGCAGTGTTTACCCGTATCCTTCTTCTGACCACCCGGCAATAAAAATTCCTTCCGCAGTGGTGAAGGCTTGATGCTCCATTCCATGGAGCAACATGTTTGCAGCAACACCATATGTAACACCAGTCCAGATTTCCCGAGATTGCATGCATGTCTCATCCACCTTTCCCTTGGGAGTCATACCATTTACAGCTCCCATTTGTCCTCCTTTTACCTTCATTACATTGAATTCAAATATTTTCTGCAGAGCACTTCTTATTTTGTGCTCATCAAAAATTGGGGGCAAACCTGATGAAGCAGCATACCACTGTCCTGCCAGCTGATCAGCCTGGATGGACCGGCTATTGCTGCTCATGCCACTGTCGTAATTGAAATAAGATCCATTCCATAACTTTGCTTCATACACTGCTTTGGCTTTTATGAACTTGAGCTTGTACTTTTCAGCATATGGACGATCCCCAAGACGATGAGCCATTGTAGCTGCAGCTTGAAGTGCAGCAAGCCAAAGACAACCACAGTACGCACTAATTCCGTGAACAGTCCAAGCATCATAGGTTTGATCAGGAAATCCATCATTCTCAATGAGGCCATCACCATCGCGATCAAATTGATCCATGTAGTTCATTGCTGCACAGACTGCAGGCCAGACATCTCTACCAAATGACATATCACCCGTAGCAGCAAAATCTCTGTATACCTGGAGTACAAACTTGGGATTTAGATCTTTCCATTTGCTTGTATCATGTATGTTATAGGCATTCATTTCATGCCATGGATCATGTGTTCCTAGGTCATGAGGAACGGCACCTTTGACTTTGCGGATTCCTGAAGTACCATCAGCCAGAAATTTGACTTTCCGGCAATCTTCGTACAGAACAGCATTGGCAAAATCACGTTGAATGCTCAGCTCTATTTTTGGGAATAAATCAAGGAGAGCAAAAGAAGCATAGAAATGCACGTCATACGTGCACCACATGATGTATTCCACTCCCTCCAGGTACAAGAATTTGCCAACGTTTTCAGGGCCATCCTTGGAAAGTAAGTAAGGAATTGGCTCTTGTGACCCAAGTCCATTTGTTTGTTCAGGTATTTGTGATCCATGAACTGCTGCATACTTTGAGACACTTTGCTCTTCACCATTAGTCAGGTCACCTCCATTAGAGACTTGCTCTGCTGCCTGCTTGACATGGTTATCGTTAACTGATTCCGATTTTGTGTCTTTAGTACCCTTTTTTGAAGGCTTTTGTTGATTATAAGGAGGACTTGCTTTTTCATCGATGGCTGGAGGTTGACCATCTACATGACCAAAAAAAAAAGGATGTAGCTTTAAGTATAAAAAGGAAAGGCGTAGATGCTCAAAAGAAACTCTAAGCAATTGCATGTAGCTTTAAGTATAAAAATAATACTGGAATCATGAAAAATAAGAAGAAACCATCCTCATACACTATGCTGGACATCTGGACAAGCATAAAACCATCACAAAGTTGGATACAGCATACCTGTCCAAACAGTCCCCCCAGCTACCAGAAAGTAAAGCTCGTTAAAAAGAGTGAACTTGTACCTGCAAACATTGTGAAACCCAAATATTCGAGTCAAGTTTTTAGTTATCTTTTAAGAGTAAGATAAGAAGTTCACTAGCATATTTCTTTAAATGAGAAACCAAAATACATCAGGTCAGACAGAAGTATAGAACCCTATGGTCAAACAACATTCTTATGTTCAATCCATGCACCAAGACTGCCCCAGGAAGGGAGCCTGCTGCGCTAATCAGAGGCAACTTACATAACAATGCAATAGATGCATTAAACCATGGTAAAAGACTAAGGTGGAAACGTCAATAGATGCACCCAACCATAGTAACAGACTAAGGTGGAAATGTCCATATGCTTTGATGAGTAACACAATAGATGAAGGATAAGATATAGATGCCAGTGCCATGAGAAATAGGGCAGATGCGGTGATCGGTCAAATATTTTCCCACCAAATCCTTTACTAGGAAGGCTGTGCTGCAGACAATCCAAGACTAAGGTGAAAAATACTAGATGAATTTACTTATGGTCATATCCAAATTCCCAGGCTGGGGACCTGCTCATCCCTACTGCTCTTGCAGTTTTACTAAAAAATTCTTGATCATCCTTAGCCATCTGCCCATCGTCCACCACTGACAACAAGTTCAGATAACATACCAGTATTCTCACTTTGATAATTTTTTCAATAATTAATCAAGTTACAAATTTGCACAAGATCATGCTTTAGAGGTGCAAATGCACGACACAATCATAACTATATAGGAGGAACAGAAAAGGCTTCTACCATTCCGGAAGTCTTTCATCCTTGAGTATGGGGTCTTGCCACTTCTCGATCTCTTCTTCCCAAAGTTTATATTCTGCAAAAGCAAGGAAGGAACATCCAACAGCATAGGTCAGAAAGCAAAAAATTGGCAAGTGGATCAACAACCCAAGGACCAACATTGCACCTATCCCAGCAACATTATTACATTATTGTTGTCAATGTATGACCGGATTATGAAGGCAACTATTAATAACTGTGTTGTGCTTGAATAGATGCAAGATTAAGAAGTCTAGCAAGGACAAAAAAGCATACTTGTTAAGGCATCATGCACCAAATTAACAGCTGATCTTCCAGAAGTTCCATAAAATTTGGTGTACCTCCTGCAACATGAGATCGCATTTATGAGTTCTACAATCACTATTAGAAGGCACTACAATGCATAATAAGTGTTAGTTTTACATATTAAACTGTTACTTTTACCATTGAACCATTAAGCAACCTCCACAGATCTTTGGGGTGTAAAAACAAGAAAACTATAAAGAAAAGGCTTATTCTGTTGTGTTCAATGTGATAGAAAACTAAACAAATAGAGCCACAAGTGTTGTTCCAATGAGACATTTGACTGTGTGGTAAGTGCAATTTTATAGCTTGAATTTGCATATGGATGAACAGCAGAATAGCTCGCTGAAGATGTATATATGGAATCAAAAAAGGTGTTTTCCATTTTATTAAAACAAGAGAACACTGACCTGCTATATGTGCATCCCTTCTGAAACTTCACTTTAGGTGAGGACCAAGCCAAACCAAACACAACAGTACACCTACCATGTGGCTCCACCCAAGTTGAGGCCGAGACAGCCGCACAAAGTGTCTCACCTGAAGAAGAAGGCATACTGGAGCCAGCATTGAAATTTTCCCGATCAAAGTGGCCATCCTGAGGAATAATGTAAAAAAAACTGAAGAGAATCATGAATGGTAGTTTGGTGAGAAAACACAGAACTGTAGTACTTAAAAGAACAAGTCACAGAACGGCCGGTATGAAAAATCATCTATACTGCAATGTTGAAAGAAAAAGGTACCAGCAATTACCTGTACCATGGTATCCCACATTTCCTTTGCAGAAACATGGTTTTCTCCAGAAAGACCAAATACAGGCAAGACTGTCACGTTCACATTCTGAGTTTCACAGGAAGCAATAGCAAAAGTAACTGGAGCATTATCCTTTGCAGTTCTGCAATATATACCAGCTTGTCAGCTTGTAGAAGCATAACATGATGTAAAAGGATCCACAAAGTGGATATCATCAGTTCAAAGGAGATGGTTTGAAAAACTTACTTGTGATGCAGAAGCACTCCTGACACTCCATCTTCCCCACTGACCATATCACAAGATCAAACCTTGAGTACCAACAATCCAAAAGGGTGAACAGATATAAAAAATATATCTACAGATATACTTACATGAAGGGCTCATTGAAGTGGCCTCCTGAATGATGAGAAAAACCTCCAATGGAATTCTGTGTTTGATAAGAAATATAACTAAAAAGGCACTTGAACTCTTGAAGCATGAATAGTAATTTAATGTACAATGGGATCTGACTTTCGCAATATTGTACTTTAATACAACTTGACAAATAGTTTAAACCTTTTTAGTGATAGAAGCTATGACAACCAATTATCAGTCAACTCTTCTACATGAAACTCTACAAACACAAACTTGGTTCAAATGAACATCCCGAACCTCAGGAGCAGATTATTAAGGTGAAAATGTTTATTAACATGATGTAAGAAATGACAGTTACTAGCGGCGAAGTCCAACGGTTTTCATGGTAAAAAAAGGTTTTGCCAGCTTGATACTAGTATTGCATCAGTGAAGGTGAGAAGGTATAAAAACTGGTATGCAGCAAAATATCAAAAGTGATGTGGACCATAAAGGCTAAAGCACAACAAGACAAAAGTGAACATACAGGTGGTGCTATTTGCAGAAAATATATTGTACAGAAGCTTTAGTTGTAAGCTTACCGCCCATGTCATTAACAGGCTTACTTTTGCACGGTCTCTCCCAGTGTTCACTAGCTATAATCAACATAACAAAATAGCTATAAGCAACATAACAAAAAAAGGATGTTCAAGTAAATTTATTGTATCAAAAAGATATATTGATATTAAGAACGTCTCCATGTGTAAAACATATATGAAACCTCAGTTGACATTTGCATATCCAATATCAGTGAAATATTCATTTATCCATAAGTGAATGACATCTCCCAAAATTTTAAAAACAGCAGCTGTAATTGGAGATGCTTTTGTATCTGACTAGACATAGCTTTTGTGCTGAATGATATTTCAATGGCGACCAACTGACCATATCAAAACTCTATTATAAGGGGAATATCTTGACTGATGACGTCAGAATAGGTTTCTTAATGTTAGAGATATATGTATAATGTATTATTCCCCATTGTTATAAGGAGTTATTTGCATATTCATCACCTGTACCTTGTGTATATATATTGGCCCATTGGCCTCATATTGAATACAAGCGCTATTCATAGCATGGTATCAGAGCGAACCTAGGGTTTGTTTTCGTCGAGCCGCCGCTGGTTTGTTCTTTCCGCCGCCGCCGCCCGACTTCGCCGCTTGTCGTCCGGACCCGGACTCGGCGCGCCTTGCTTTGGCGTCGTCTCCACGCGCCTCGGTGTCGCCGCGTCGCCCGTCGCGCCTCGTCGCGCCCGACGCCACCCGCCGCCGCCCCACCCGCCGTCTCTCGCGCTCGACGCCACCCGGCCGTCTCCTCCTCCGCCGGCGATCCGGCCGCCTCTCGACGCCATATCTGGTCGTCTCTCCGCCGTCGACCGATCCGGCTCCCACGCCGGATCCGGCCCTGCCACCACCGCTGCTCGCCACCACACCGCTCGTCTTCGCCGCCGCACCACCGCGGCGCGCCGGTCTCCGCTCGGGCCGTCGTTGTCGCCGGGCTGCTCTCCACGACGCCGCCGCCGGCCGCCATCTTCACCCGAGCCCGAGCCGCCTCTCGCGCGTGAGCCGCCGCCTCGCGCGTGCGCGCGCCTCGCCGTGAGGACGCCACCGCCGCTACCAGGGGGGAACCCTAGTTCCCCCCGTTCGCACCGCTCGCGCCCCGTGTGGGCCTTTGCTTTGGCAGGCCAGGAGTTTATTTGAGCCGGCCCGAGTAGTAGTTAAAAAAACGTAGCTCTAACCACCGCGCCGTCCAGCGCCGCCTGTTAGACTTCATTGCCTTGGTCGCCGCGTCGTCCAGCGCCGCCTACCAATGGCTTCTGTTCCATCAGTTGTGATCCCATTTTCAGGAACGAAGCTCCCGAGTGCGCTTTGTCGATGCCACACTCCTCCATGCTCGCCGCTCGTCCACCTGCTACACCGACTGCTCCTCGCTTCAACACATCGTCTCTCTCCAACGGCCGCCATTGGTGGTGGCGAGTGGCGGTGGCCGTCCTCATCGCCGTCTTGCGAGTGCGACAAGGTCGGCCACGTTGAGTCGATGCTATAAGAAGCGGCGACATCTTTCACGCCATTCTTCTACTAGCACCGCATCGGTGCTTCTACATCAACGTCGCATCGACTCCTCAGCGCTTTCTCTCGAGCGGCGAGATAGCCGACTTCGACGCCGCTGCCGCTTCAGTTCTCCTCGGCGAGTTCTCGTTTCTACATCTACGTCGCATCGACTCTTCAAATTCTCTCACCGAGCAGAGATAGCCGCCTTCGACGCCGCTTGCCGCCGTGTTCTCCTCGGCAGTTCTCGCAGGTTCGCTCATCGACTCTTGGTGCTCGCGAAACCACCACCTCCACGATCGAGCACCTCCCCGTGAATTCTTGATTTTGGAGCATCTTTTCACATGACTCCTGATTCTTCCACTCTGTCTTTCATTACACCTCTTGATTCTCCTGTCAGTGTTCTTACTGCTGATGATACCTCTCTTTCTGCCTCTGGTCGAGGACCTCTTAGCAACTCATCTTTTCATGTTCCTTCTGTTGCTCATGTTCCTCGCCTTACCATGCAGCTTCTTTCTGCTAGGCAGATTACTGACCTTGGTTGTCGGGTCATTCTCGACTCTGAACTCTTGTTGTGTTCAGAACCGCCACACAGGAGCTCTGGTTGGTTCTGGCCCTCGGCCGTGACTCACAGCGTCTCTGGGAACTTGATTGGCTTCACCTTCCTTCCGCTGCCACCGCCGCAGCCAGTCTCTCAGTTTCTGCCACTCCGCCTACCAGCTCTTTCCAGCAGTGGCATCACCGTCTTGGTCATCTGTGTGGATCTTGTCTATCGTCTTTAGTTCATCGTGGTCTTCTGGGGTCTGTATCAGGAGACGTATCTTTAGATTGTCAGGGTTGTAAGTTAGGTAAACAGATTCAACTTCCTTATTCTCACAGTGAGTCAGTGTCTCAGCGTCCTTTTGATCTTATTCATTCAGATGTTTGGGGTCCGGCTCCCTTCGTTTCGAAAGGGGGTCATCATATTTATAGATGATTTTTCTCGCCACATTTGGATATATTTCATGTCTTCTCGTAGTGAGGTTTTGTCTATTTATAAACAATTTTCCACTATGGTCCACACACAGTTCTCTACCCCTATTCGTGTCTTTCGTGTTGACTCCGCTGGCGAGTACCTCTCTCGTTACCTGCGCAGCTTCCTTGCCGAGCGCAGGCACTCGCCGATTCTCTTGTCTTGGTGCTCATGCTCAGAATGGTGTCGCTGAGCGCAAGCATCGTCACCTCCTTGAGATGGCTCGTGCACTGATGATTGCCGCCTCTTTTCCACCTCACTTTTGGACCGAGGCTGTTTCCACTGCCACCTATCTTGTCAACCTCCAGCCCTCTTCTGCTCTTCAGGGTGCGATCCCTGCTAAGCGTCTCTGGGTCTTCTTCCTGACTACTCTGCCCTTCGTTTGTTTGGCTGCGTTTGCTACGTTCGCCTCGCTCCTCGAGAACGCACCAAACTGACTGCTCAGTCTGTTGAGTGTCTTTCTGGGATATAGTGCCGAGCACAAGGGCTATCGGTGCTGGGATCCTATTGGTCGACGGATGCGGGTTTCTCGGGATGTGACTTTCGACGAGTCGCGTCCCTTCTACCCACGTCCTGCCTCTTCTTCGGCTTCCTCTGTGGAGTCTCTGTCTTTTTTGACTTTTCCAGATACACCTATATCTGTCTTGCCCTCGTCCACCCATTCCCCTGAGTCTTCACATATTCCTCCTGTGGCCTCTCCGCCGTTGTCGCCACCTGCTTCGCCTCCTGCGCTCCTCGTGCTCCACACTACTGACCTTCTTACCCTCTCTTCTACACTCGTCGACCCCGTACTGAGGATATTCCAGATGAGCCATCTTCTCCTGATGCTCCATCTTCTTCTGATGTTCCATCTTCCCCTGATGGGTCATCTTCTCCTCGCTACGCTCTCCGCGATCGCGATCGCCGGCCCCGCCGCTTTGGTTTTTTGGTGCAACTACTCGTGAGTCTGTCTCCTCACGGATGTTGTTACTCACCCCGAGTGGCGCATGCCATGGCCGAGGAGATTGTCGCCTCGAGCGCATCTAGTACTTGGGATCTTGTTCCTTTTCCATCTCACTCGCCCCATCACGTGTAAGTGGGTCTATAAGATTAAGACTCGCTCTGATGGCTCTCTTGAGCGCTATAAGGCGCGTCTTGTTGCTCGTGGCTTCCAGCAGGAGCATGGTCGTGACTACGACGAGACTTTTGCTCCTGTGGCCCACATGACCACTGCCCGTACTCTTCTTTCGGTGGCGTCTGCTTGCGTCGTCCTGCATTTTCGACCTTGATGTCAAGAATGCCTTTCTTAATGGCGAGTTGCGTGAGGAGGTCTACATGCTTCCGCCACCTGGGTATTCTGTTCCTGAGGGCATGGTCTGTCGCCTTCGTCGTTCTCTCTATGGCCTTAAGCAAGCCCCTCGTGCTTGGTTTGAGCGCTTCTCCTTTGTGGTCACTACTGCTGGCTTTTCCGCTAGTGATCATGATCCTGCGCTCTTTGTCCACACTTCGTCTCGTGGTCGGACTCTTCTTCTCCTGTATGTTGATGATATGATCATTACAGGAGATGATTCTGAGTACATTGTCTTTGTCAAGGCTCGTCTTAGTGAGCAGTTTCTTATGTCGGATCTTGGTCCTCTTCATTACTTCCTTGAGATCGAGGTTACTTCCATTCCAGATGGTCTCTTTATGTCCCAAGAGAAGTATATTCAGGATCTTCTTGATCGCGCCTCTCTCACTGATCAGCGTACTATTGAGACTCCTATGGAGCTCAACATTCACCTTCGACCCTCTGATGGTGAGCCTCTTTTTGATCCGACTCGCTATCATCATCTTGTTGGGAGTCTTGTCTACCTTGCTGTTACTCGTCCGGATATCACTTACCCAGTTCACATTTTGAGTCAGTTCGTCTCTGCTCCCACTCAGGTCCACTACAGCCATCTTCTTCGAGTTCTGCGATACCTTCGTGGGACTATCTCTCGTGTCTCTTCTTTCCACGCTCCAACTCGTTACAGCTTCAGGATTATTCGGATGCTACTTGGGCCAGCGATCCCTCTGATCCCCGGTCTATCTCTGCTTACTGTGTTTTTCTTGGTGGTTCTCGTTGTTCGGAAGACAAAGAAACAGATCGCAGATCCGTTCGAGTGCCGAGGCTGAGTTGCGTGCTATGACTCTCTTGACAGCAGAGATTACTTGGCTACGGTGGTTACTTGAGGATTTTGGTGTTTCTGTCACTACATTGACTCCTCTCTTGTCGACAAAGACAGTGCTACAAGATTGCGTAATCCTGTGAAGCATGAGCTCACCAAGCATATTGGTGTTGATGCTTCCTTCATGAGATCTTGTGTGCATGATCAGGTGATTACTCTTCAGTATGTGCCTTCAGAGTTTCAGCTAGCGGATTTCTTCACGAAGGCCGGACTGCACAAAGACGGCTTCTACCTCTCCAAACTCAGTGTTGTTGATCCACCATGAGTTTGAGGGAGGGTGTTAGAGATATATGTATAATGTATTATTCCCCATTGTTATAAGGGGTTATTTGCATATTCATCACCTGTACCTTGTGTATATATACTGGCTCATTGGCCTCATATTGAATACAAGCGCTATTCATAGCACTTAACATATATCCTATATAACATACTTATTGGGAAATAGGAAATAAGAAGCTATGGAAAGAATAATACTACTACGGTTGCCAGCTTAGCATAAAAAATTATTATAAGTCACTTACAGTGTACACAAACACAGATGTTGGAAGACTGCTATCTTTGTAATCATGAGGAATAAATGGTGATATCTGGCGACATGAGATTTTAAGGTCCGGATCTGGCTCACCTGCATTCATGGGAAATTTCATAATTCTTCAGTTCAAAATATGTCAGTCTACTAATCGAAAAATGCCATTAACAAGTCTATAGTAATACATTGTGAAATCTATTCATTCTGCAATCAACACATAAGCTGGCTTGGGTGCTTGGCAACAAGACACTCAACCTATTGGTAGACAAATTTACCAAATAAAATAAAAAAGAGAATTCTTGGTACAAAACTACAAGATGCAAGCAGTGTTCCCACTTCCCACAGCTCCACAATGCGTCAATGCCATACCATCATAAACAGTCCAGGCCCTAGGGAACAATGCATGATAGGTAGAATGTTGGCCACTCAAGTTCCAGTCCCATGACGAAATTCCGGAGTCACTATATTTCCTGAAACGATGAAAGGCATCAAATAAGTGTACTTTCTTCTGCAGAAGCCACTGACACATAAAAACACAATATAGGACTAAACAAATTGATGGCGGTTCATTTGATACAGCAAGACATGCTGTTCCAATATGATTATCTTGCTTGGATCATAACCAAACAACATTGCAACAACTATATATTATCCTGTATCACAAACTAGAATAATTTTGTTTGCATTGTAGCACAACATTGTTGGCTCTTGAATCACAGATTTAAAATAAAATTAAATGCAACTGACTGACATAGAATATGCAAGTTGATCTCTCCAAATACATTCCAAAAAGGCATGAAAATAAAAAGGGAGACAAGGAAATCAAAATAATTAGCGCAAGAAGACAAGGTATAAATTAGCTTAGATAGGAAGTGGTTGTGAATATCATTGAATCAATATTAATAGAACTTTACTAGTATGGACTCCAAAAAGCGAAGGAAATTTACTAGTCTACTTGCTGAAGGGGAGACTTTTGCAAGATACAGGATTGGAAAATGATACTTTCCTCACGGGCTATTAGGTTTGAATCAAATAAAGCAAACTAATAACTTACTTTAAACCTTCATGATGTCCAGGAGCCAGTACTGACGAGTATTTTTTATTCCCCCCGTCTCGTGATACAAATATCTGGAAGACCATAATGTTTAGTAACAGTTCATGCCTCCAACCTTAATTGTGAGACAAAACAGTACAAGGATATTATTATTAACAATAGAGCATTAAGGCAAAAGGCTGAAGATTTTTAAAATAGTTGGTGTACGTTTGCATGCAAGAAATATAATATGCTGCAATTGACAAGAATTTTCTAACAAATATACAACAGTGAAAAAGTAAGTGTCACTTTCCAACAATCAGTAAGTAATCCATTAAAAAGGTAACAGTTGTGTCAAGTTGTCAGCTTAGCAATGTAATGTCATCTTATCTCAGCAATCCTCACAAAAAACTGCTAACACAATGCAATTTCACACTTATGCACAGTAGCAACAACACAAGTATAAATGCATAAAAGAGCCCTTTTGAGGGAGATTTAGTGAAACAACTAAAATATAGTGCTCGGTGGGAATTATAAGAGTTTCCTTGAGGTAATACTTTGAGCAATTGTGGCAGTCAAAAGACATTCCTTCATATACTCCATTACTCTAAACAAGCATTGCGCATCCATCTCTTACGATAAACTAAAGTTAATTAGCTAGCAACAGCAAGATAAGATGAAAGCATTACAGAAAACTGGTTCTCCATGACCGGCGAATTCTCACACAAACCAGGAATGATGTGCCAATTCTTGAACTCTCCCCTGAAACCTCTCGAAATGCTACCACTCCTGCAAAAGCAGTCTACAGATATCAAAATTTAAATCCTCCATGGTGCAAACATAAAGAAAGGCAATTAAAGGCAAAAATCAGTACAGGCGGACACACCCCATCCCACCAAGCGGCACACCCTGTGAAGCTGACGGCTTACAGCTCTCTTTTGTGAACGGATCAATCGGAGCTTTCTGCAAGCACAACAGACCACATTCAGTCACCACACAACCTTCCAATCCATATGTGTTTTGACACGAATATGCGTAAGACTAGCCAATGTTACCCTTCCATGTGAAGCCTCCTCGCGGACATACGACCACAGCCTCAGCCCAAGGCTCATCTGAAATTTTTGCATTCAACTACCAAAAATTAGCAGCTAGCACCAGCGAAAACGAACCACAGTGACAGAAACCAAACTCCATAAACACCCGAACCCGATACACAGAACCCATTCCCTGCAGCATACCATCCTCATTGCCTCCATGAAGGTAACGCTGAACTCCTTGAGTATGTTGGCGTGGCTGTTCAGCCGCCGCCGCCATGCCTGCTCCGGCGGCGCCCCGCCGTCGAAATCCAACTGCAAAAGTCCAACACCCCACGTCACATAACACCACAACAACCAAAACGAAGCACCAAAAAGCACACACAAAAAAAAAACGCCGCAGCGATCGAGACGCGAGCTCCTCTCACCAGCTGCAGGGCGCTCCGGCCGACATACTCCTCCGGCGGCCACGAGTTCTTCCGGCAGTGGAAGATGTGTCCGCTCACCATCTCCGCTCACCCCCAATGTCACCCTCTCCCTCCTCTCACCCCCACCCGATCCGCCACCGGCCGCCCACCGCCGATCGGAGGCACGACGATCCCGAGGCTGCGCCGAAAATCCAGGAGATCCACTGGTGCGCGGCCGCCCTCATGAGCTCCCGCTCCCGCGCGGATCCAATCCCCCGGAGCCCCTCCTCATCGATCACCTCCGCCCCTCGATCCGACGCCGCCCGCCCTCGTGATCGATTCGACGCGGCCCCGAACGCGACGCGGGATGGATTGGATCGAAACGAGACGAAACCCTCGCGTGGAATTCGTTCGCTTTTCCTCCGCGTGCTCGTGGTGTTCTTTTGCTGCGCTGTTGTTGAGCTGTGTCGCGAGGCGCGGTGTGGAGAAGAAGAAGCTGCGAGGAAGACGAAGGAGAAGGGGAAGTGGAGGCTGGACTCTGGAACCTGGAGAAGAGGAACGAAGGTGGTTACGTGTGTATCCGTGGGTGTGCGCTTTATGGTGTGGCGGTAGCAATTCGTGGGGGGTGTTTTGACGGCAATTAAATCCGTTGGTTCAGTTGAATTAACGGAGTAGATGGGGATTATCCAAGCTTACAGAATTGGAATCAGAATCGTTGCCTCATAAAAAGGAACAAACAATTTGTGTCAATCACATTTGCTTTGGATCGATTCGTCGCGTGTAGTTCATGTTATTGTGCCAAGTCACTTTGTGGTTTTTTTAGATCGTATACGGAGATGGTTTATTAGAATTTTTGGCAGATGTATTACCATTTTAATCCGTATTTGCAGAAATAACCACGTGCGAGTTGTATTTGTACATATAGCATTGTTGTCGCACGGCCGCCATGTGGCAACACCTCCCTGCGCGCTATGTACCGTTGCTGCACGGCCGCTATGCGGCAACGCCTCCGCCACGTGGCCTCCGTAGAAAGCCCCATCGCCACGTCGGCCATGCGGTAATGGCCCACAGGCCGCCACGTGTCTTGGCCAACCACCTGTTCGGTTGAAATTTGCATAAATTTTAAAATATAGTAAATGATTTTTAAAAATTATAAAATGTTATGAGAAACAAGTACACTATGTCGAGAGGCTCCACATAAAATTTCATAATTTTTTGAAGAAATTTGTTATATTTTAAAATTCGTGCAAATTTTAGCTAAACCAGTGACCAAGACACGTGGCGTATAGCAAATGATTTCCAAAAATTATGAAAATTTATGTGAAGTAAGTACACTATGTCGGGAGGCTCCACGTAAAATTTTATAATTTTTCGAAGTCATTTGCTATATTTTCAAATTCGTATAAATTTCAATCGAACCGACGGCCGAGGCATGTGGCGGTCTGTGGGCCGTTGCCGCATGGCCACCGTGCGGCAATGACCGACGTGGCGGCAGGGCTGGCTGGGGGAGGCCACATGAGGCGGCGGGCTGGGGGAGGCCACATGGCGGCGGCGGAGGCGTTGTTGCACGCAGCAACGGGTGCTATATATATAAATACAACTCGTGCGTGGTCATTTCTACAAATACGGGTTGAAAAGGTGTTGTATTTGCCAAAAATTCGATTTATTAATCACGAAATCGTATTTTCAAGAATTATAATATTTGAACCAATTGCAAGCGGTGATTTCTGGTTGAGATCCTACAATATGATCAAAATTTTGATAACCTTGATTAGTTGCATTGGTTTTATCGGACCTTAGGTTTTGAATACCCAAAAATCCTCGTGTATGTACCGTACAAGTCCTATAATCAGTGGTTAATACACACATCCACAACATTGGCATACACATCCATACATAAATACATACAACATGAAACAAATATGGTACATAACTTAAGCGATTACGAAGCTTACATCGCAAGGACAGACCAGACAAATAAAAGCTCATGTATCAAAGGTAACAGCGGAATTGTAATAACTTAGAAGCAAAAGTCCAGCGGCATGCCTATCCAAACTCTTAGGCTACTGACAAGGAATAATAATTAGAAAGTCCCGTCCACGCCCCCCCCCGTACCAGGGGAAAAATGCATCGTCTGGTAACAAGTCATCCTCATCTTCTGCACAACAAATTAAACAAGATTGAGTACATTGCGTACTCCGCAAGACATGTGTGTGTGTGTGTCTATATATATATATATATATATATGAAAAATATTATCTACTCCCGGGTGTAGTTACTCCCTCTCCATCCACCATTTAATCATTGATGGGATCCGTCTATCTGAGTCTAATGGGTCTGAAAATTACGGATATGAGAGAGACTCGATCCAAAACCTATCTGGCGTTTAATCCTATAAGATATTTCTGGGATTTGGTAATGGCTAATCACACAGGATTGCATATTAATGGCAATACTATAACAGGACAACAATACGTCCTTAACTAATCAGAGCAAATTACGAAAGCGGTTGCCAACAACAAATCAAATTACGTGCACACGATGATTGCATATTAATGCTGATTATTTTTGTCGGACATGTTATGACGTATTTTAGCAGGTTGCTAATGACTATTATGAAGTGGTATCTGACCCAATAATCCAATCAAGCATATGGTATACGAGGCAGATGGATGATAGATACAATGGGAATAACTACACATGGGAGTAGAAAATTGGCTATATATATATAGGAAAAATACTTTATACTCTCGGGAGTAGTTACTCCCACCTTTGATATACTACCTAAAAGAACTTGACATACTCCATTCTCACTTTGGGTATACTCATATACTAATTATAAGATACTCCAATGTAAAACACACGAAAAATTTGCAAGAGTTTCCATAGTTTTTAGCATATTTTGTAAATACCTTCATATTTGCACATAAAAAAAAATGTCTAAAAATTACAAAAATATGTCTCTCGCTTGATTGAATGGCGATAGATTCTGTCGCCAGTTCAATCGGCGACAGAACCTCGCCGCCACTGTCGCTTGATTGAGTCGCCGCCGATTGAATCTGGCGATAAATACCTCAGCTCTAGCCAATTTTGGATTTTGCCTATTCCACTTATGCAGTTTGTGATTTTCGTAAATTTTAAACGGTACGAAATCTGTTAGACTCGCAATAACATTTTATCATCGTCATATGTTGTTCTACTACGATAAATTTTTGGAGAATTTAGCGAGGATGTCCGAGGTATGAACAATTCGTAAAGAGGAAGGTAAGTGATATTGCGATTCGCTCGAATTCATGCACACCGATATTACGTAACTTGCAGCAGAACATCATAACACTTAATTGAAATGATAATTTAGAACATTGATAATAATATTTTTCGCGGTCGCGATGTCAACGTCTCCCATGTGGATCGCTCTAGTCGGGGCACGGATGAGGTCCCCGCGCGACGTCCGAATGCCGATGTCTCCTTGGTCCGAGTATTTCACGTGGGGCATGTCTTGAAGGTGTGCCTGCACTCCTCGCAAATGGAGCACTTCTTCGTGCGACGTCCCGCCGCCTCGCCCATATCGTTCTCGGCGCGCTGCACTGCCGCCGCCAACCTTTCCCTTGAGCCTAGCAATGTCCACGGCCCAGATTAGTTGCTCTCAGGTCGGATGGCCAGTGAAATGGCCAACAACGGCGTAGCCATACATCTCTCCACTCTATGTTTGCATCACCGCCTCCTTGGTGAAATAGTGAGAGAAGTCTCGCCGGGATGTCGCGCCACCGTCGAACAGCGGCCATGACATGGGAGCAGGGCCTATGCAGAAGAAGGGGCTTGTTACAAGTGCATACGCAACTATCGCGGCGTAGCGTGCACTCATGGGTGATCCTCTCACGGTTAGTCCCGCGACGTCCTTTATCCCGGCACATTATCTCGAAGTGAAGCTCCCTCGTGCCCATCTTGAATGCCCGGTGCATCTCACCCTTCTTACTCTTCTCCTCTATGTATGCGGTGATCATGGCGGAGTAGAGTATTATGTCATTTGCCATGGCAAGCGACGCATTGCTGCATCTGTTAACAAAATAGTTTGTGGTACCGCGGAGAATTGCCTCCACAATACCAACCAAAGGGAGGCACCTGGCGCCGCGCATTACCCAGTTGTAGACCTTAGCTAGGTTGGTTGTCATGATACCATATCGAGCACCACCCCTGTCATGTAGCAGCGACCACTTTTCCTTAGGCTCGTGCTCAATCCAGTCTGAGAAGCATTTGACCTGTGCTCCTGTCTTCCTCGTGACACTAAGAGTGTCTGTGGGTAGATGAGGCAATGCTTCGAGGGCCTGGTCAGCGCTTGGGGCGGCCCTTCTCGCTGCCTCCCTTCTGTGGGTTTGGGTCCGGTCGTCCAGAATCTTCCAGAGTGTTTCGAACTTACGCTGCTGGTTCTGGTTGCATAGGCGCTTGAATAGATTCATCAATTCCTTGTTGCGGAACTGCTTATAGAAGTTCGCACCCAAGTGCCTCATGCACCACCTGCTCTGTAGATCCGGCCATGGAAGTGGTACGTTCTCTCCTCGTTGTAACTGAGTTATTGCACGCAGCAGGCCTGCGTGTCGGTCATGTATAAGGCATACGTTGGGACGGTCCTGCACAACAGAAATCCTCACATTCTTCAGGAACCACAACCAGCTATTCGTGTTCTCGCTTTCAACGAAAGCAAATGCCACGGGAAGAACTTGATTGTTTCTGCCCGTCGCTATTGCAACAAGATTCGCCCTTGTACCTCCCAGTCAGGAACGTGTCATCGATGCACAAGATTGGACGACAAAGTCTTTAATGCATTGATGCATAGACCAAAGGCAAAGAATTATCGTTGTAGTACCCTCTTATCAGGCCACTTCGGATGCGTGACGTCTTGAATGTCCACATGAATGCCGGGATTCCTGTCTTGTATGACTCGGAGTTGCCTAGGGAGGTTGTGGTAGGAATCCTCGAACGTGCCGAACCTTAATTCCAATGCCTTCTGTTTTGCCCTCTAAGCCTTGGCATAGCTGATAGTGTACTGGAACCTTGCCTCAATGGCCCGAATGATCTCACCGTACATGAGATTGACGATGAAGCCTGATGATAGGTTCCGGTGGGACTGCACTGACTCAACGACGACGCATGTGTGAGGGACCACTATGGAGCACTTCCAGTAGGTGTCCCACTTGGACTGAAATGCGTGCACGCGCCAAGGGCATCCCTCTATGCCGCACTTTACGTCGTAGCATCTTGGGGTAGACTTGACGACGATGAATGTGCGACGCACCGACAGTGCCCAGAATTTGACCGCATCCTGCACGGCCTCCTTGCATTTGTACGTAGCTCCTAGTCTGACCTCGCTCTGGTCGTACTCCCACGGTACATAGGAGCCTTCCTTGACGACGAGGTTCTCGAACTGGTATGTGTTCCACTCGGATGGAACCATCTGCTGGTCTGCATCATCATCGTCATCAGAACCTTCATCTTCGGACAATACCATGTAGTCCTGGTCTTCGAGATTCATCATTTGCACCAGGTCTTCAAGCTCCTCGCCCTCGTCAGCAAGGCCACTAGCTTGTCTCACTGAATGAGGTAATTCGGCATAACCTTCGTCAACGACATCAGCAACCTCTTGCCCTTCTGCTATTGTGTGCGCCGCGCTGGAGTCACCTATTTCTTTCTCGGTGTCAGCAACTCCTACTTGTTCTGACGCAGATGCAGGAGTGGGTTTTGCAAACGCCTAGACCAGAAGGACCAATTTCCATCCCCTCTCCCTCGTCATGCGTACATACGATCGCCATGAATTTGTTCCCTTTAGTTGCACTAACTCCCAATACGTGGGATGTCCTGCCCGGGGGGCAAGGCAACTCAATGTCAGATCGTAGACATCACGATCCACTTGGAACGTGTGGAACAACCACCGCATCACAGCGCCGAATGTACGTTGCTCAGGTCTTGCTAGGGGCACGTCTGCCGACTGGAAATAACTCAAATCAATTCCCTCGGGACCCTCCATAATAGTCCCTCGGCCGTAGTAAATTTTGAAATTGACGATGTCAGATATATTTGACGTACTGCAGTGTGAAGAACATTGACATGATGAACTACATATGTGCAACTAAATAGCCCACAAAAAAGTATGTAAAATGGACTTCACTACATAACAGTACATAAAAAATCATGTAATCCATTCTGTTAAAAAAAATTACCCGAGAGGTCGGCAACTGGACGAGCAGCGCTTCGCTAGCTTTTCTCCTACTCTGTTCTCTCCTTCTCTTAAAATCATGTAAGACTGAGTCCTGTGTGGAATTTCGAGAGTTCGAAGAGGGTTATATACAGGTCAGGGATTGTCGCTAGTTTAAACGGCGATAGCTTCCTGTCGCCAGTTGAACTGGCGATACATAGATGAACCGACGACAAGCGGTTCAACTGGCGACATGGATTCATTTTTTAACTTATTGCGGCGGGCTTTTCTTGTTGTAAATATCTTTTTAAAATATGTCGTGCATTGTTGCAAGATTTTTTCGAGGACGATTGAGGGATTAATGATTTGTAAGTACGAAGTGATATTATAATGCGTCCGGGAATTCCTGCACAAGTCCGTTGGAGAACTTTGGAGAAATGACGCAACGATAACAATAAGACATTTCATCGGAATAAGGGGGTCACATGGCACGCAGGACAACGAACCGAGGACGGTACACACATGCCTTTAGGGACATTGAAATACATGGGATTTGTGGAGGACTATGGTAGAACCACTGAGTGGAACGTGGCCATTTACCCTTGCGGCCCAGCTCGGCGTTGTACTCCTCGCCTTGCGTCTTAGCTCTCGCCGCGATGGCCCTCTTCCGCTCCCTCTCGGCCTCCTGTCGCCTCACATGTTCACGCTCCTGCTCCTCACGCTGCCTGTCCCGCCTACCTTGCTCGGCCTGCTCAGCTTTCAAATCTTTGAGGCGCCTTTCACGAGTCTCGATGTGCTCCCTGGCCCAGCTCTTCCGTGTCAGCAAAGACCACATGTCGTAGGGGTGGATCTTGTCGTCAATCCACTGCCAGAAGTCGCATAGGGGTGTCGGAGACTGCGGTGGGTAAAGAGAGTTCGTTACGCCATTACGCGAAGAAAAATAGCATTATACCATGAAATATGTTTCATTACCGGATGCCTGTCGTTGCTGTCCACGACGTAATTTGGGCAGCACCAATAGCGCTGCCCAATGATCCACTCATCGGTTGATTTGACGCACTTGGAGGCGTCCCGACACCAAAGATAGGGTGGCGCCACCCTATCGGGGCCCTTCCGAGGGCGTTCGCGGGCATAGGTAGGGGTCGCGCTCGACCTGCAACCATTGGGCGTACTACGAGGTAGCTTCCTCAGATCCACCAGTTCTGGAAAAGTTTTGTGTGTGAAAGGTTCCTGACTAGCGGCATGATAGCGAGCGCTGGTCTCATGGGGAGACACCCAATCCTTCAAAAGCTTACGGGTTTTCTCCCATTCCTTCTCCTTGTCCATGTTTTCTACTTGGTGGTGCTGTTGTGTACTTGTTAGACGAGTTGCGCTGTATTTATAGCTAGAGCGAACGAACACCCAATCCTTCAAAAGCTGGCTCGTATGGTCATATCGTCTTTGAAAAGTCGCTCGCCCGTCACATCGCCTGAAAAGCCGCTCGCCCGTCATATCGCCGTGGAAAGTCGCCTCGCCCGTCACATCGTCCCAAAAGTCGCTCGTCCCGTCACATCGCTCAAAATCTAGCTCGTGGGGTCAAATAGTCCTAAAAAGCTAGCGCGTCTGGTGACATCGTCCTGAAAGCTAGGTTGTTTGTTCTTGTTGCTGTCGAAAGTTTCATAGTCGCATCACGTCGTTGTCAAAAGTTTGATAGTCGCATCACGTGGTATTCAAAAGTTTTTGGTATCGAAACTAGATAATGTCATAATAATAGTTGCAAACAGAATAAAATTTACATGGCTACCATAATAATAGTTGCAAACATAAATCAATATCTAGTGGCGTCCCCTCTTAGGGGCCACCCCGCGTGTCGTCCCGGGCCTCGCTCGTCGCTGCTGCGAGTACGTCAGAGGGTCGAGCTGCCTGACTACCCGACCCGCGCGAGTAGCCCGCGGTGGTGTCGCCAGGGGTCGCTCTGCGAGTCTGCGCTACCGAGTCTGCGCTACTGGTCTTGGCCGGTCTCGCGCTGGCTGGGTCTGCGTCGGCTGGGACGAACTCGGCGCACCGTACAACTGAGAAGCCTCCAAAGAGAACTGCGTGTCACGCGGATCCCTGAAGAAGTCCTCAATGGGTGCCGATAGGTATACATTATCTGGCGACAATGTATCGTCCTCCCAAGCCGTTCCTGCGAATAATTACGTTACAAACATAACCATGGCGGAAAGGGCGTTACTCGATCAAGCGGAACTTACCTGGTTGCCCGAAGATGTGCTCGGACAACGCGGCATAGTCCTGGCCCGCGTACGGGTGGAGCTGAGGACCTGTAACAGAAGATAGTCGTTACAAACTTCCGAGGTTCGAAATGAAGAAGCGATGTGAGCGTGTCGTACTCACCTCCGGCATGTCCCGAGGTGCTCGCCCCACCCTGCCACGACGACGTGCCCGCCCCGAGCGGAGCAGGAGGCTGTGTCCTGCCACCTCGGCTGACCCCTCGTCCTGGGACTGGTCGGTCCACCGGGTCGGTCGGCGTGCGACCCGTCCCGATGTGCACTCCGCGTACCCCTGCCTCCCTGATCCGCTGCAGGAGCCCTCTGGTCTCCGCCAGCGTTGTCATGTGCTGCGCGGAGTCTACCAACTCGACAATCTCCCGGTGCAGATCCACCTGCACAGGTAATCAACAAGTTGTAGACCTAAGTATGTCAAATTAAATATGAAATAAGGACCGTTCAGTACGTACGCAGCGGTGGAAAGCGGAGTCCGGCTGAGTGGGGTACGTGTCCGACGTCGCGGCCTCATGTCGAGGAGGGTCAGGCACGACCCGGACGCACCGAAGCCTCGTCCGAGTAGCGTACCACTCCATGTATCGCCGCCGACGCGTCGTGGTCGTCATCGATCTTGCCCACACTGGACGAGGTCCTCCTGCGCGCTACTCCAACCGTCGACCCAACGGGCCGTCCGGTCCGACCAGGACGTCGTGCCACAAACACCCTTCCTAGTGTACCTGTGGACGGCAAGAAAAATATTTGGTGCGGATGTAACACATATTGTACGAATGAAGTAAAGAGTGAACTTACGCGTGTACGTGCGTCGGCACCTGCCTCCCCTCCAAGGGGCTGGGACCTCTTGTCGAAGACCGAACTAGCGCATGACACGCTGTACCTGGTACTCCTCCACGAAGATATCATGCACTAAGACACTCCACGTGTACCAGTACAGGTACTCTCGCGTGCACAGCACCGACAGTCCATTGGGGGCACGCGCGATCACCCTGGCGTCACTGTACGGTGTCCAGATGACGCGGTCATCGGTCAGCTGATCGAACATCGCAACGTACTTCGGGTAAGAGCCCTGCGAGGTGATCGGCGTGAAGGTGACCTGTGCAATAGAACACTGCAAACTAAGCACACGGAATAGTGATTGCAATACGAAAACAATAAATGACAGAAACTAACCCGTCGGCGGCACCACACAGTGCCCATGGTGGCAGTCGGATCGCCCCGGGGCGTACAAGCTATCCCGTACGCTCCCAAGTCCAGGTGTGACCGTCCGATCTGGAAATGTTCCAACGACCACAGCTGCAGTAGAAGCGGGCATCCCGAGAGGATGGAGCCATCGTGCGCACGCTGGCACGCGTCGCGACGAAGGCGCGGTGACGTCGCGCGACAAAGACGCCGACCCCACGCGCATCGCGGATCTCGGTCGACCGGTGAGTCCGCCACCTCACGCGCGTACCGGATGTAGTGCTTGTCGACGCTGTCGCCGTGGGAGCCAGTGAACATGATCCACCCGAACAACCACGCGGGTAGGCCTCGGCGCCTCCTAACGACGCCCCCGGGTTCTCCGCCATACGGTCGGGCTGCAAGAAGACACGTACACGTCAGCAAGGTTCACATACGAATTGTTACGAGAGAACAATAGTTACAAACACTTACGTAGAACTGACAAATCCACTTCAGCGTGGGCCCGTGCGGGCTGCTGAACTCCACGTACCCGCTGCCTGGCGGCAGCACATCGTGGAACCTGGCTAGGAGGTCCGTGCACCACGTGGCCGGGACGTCGTGCGCCGCCATCGGAGCGCCTGCACACGGCAACCCAGTCGGATAGGTCACGTCCTGCAGTGTCGGTCATCTCCCCGCACGGGAGGTGGAACGTGTGGGTCTCTGACCTCCAGCGGTCAACCAGCGCCGTCAGCAAGGCCCGATCGTACGGAAAACGCCTAGATGTACGACCAGCACGCTGGTCCTGATCGTCCTCCACCATCCTCGCGAGTGGAAGGAGGCCTGCCGCTCTCAACCTGTGTCCAAACGATTAAGCACAAACAGGAGTCAACGCAAAATAATCAGACCGCGATTGAGTGCATGAAGAACACAACTTCACGCACTCTAATCCGGTCTGCGTGCGACCTCTATGCCCCGATGGGGTACGAGCAAACGCCCCAAACTCTATCGGCGCATCGCCCTCCGGGGGGAGCACGATACTGAGGCGGTTACAGTGATGCGTGTCAATCACTGGGTCAAGTAACTCGTACTGACTCGCGTCTGCCATACCTGAAAATACAGCAAAAAAAAGTTCATATTTTTTCCATGCATCTTTACATAGCCTATGTAGCAACTACGAATTTTCTATACAAATTTAATACATGTCATTCTATTTTTCTAGTTTAAATGGTATTTTCCGCACTAACAAGATATTGATCGCGCACTAACACAATAATAACAACGCACTAACAAAATAATAACCGCGCACACTTATTCTCATTGCTCTTCCGACCTAATCAACTACTTCGTCTTTATCTCACAATGTACCATACTCAATTCTATGTCGCTATTGTCACAATTCTATGTCACTACACAACTCAAAATATGTACTACACAGTTCGACTATATTTATCTAGCCTACTCAATTCTATGTCGCTATTGTCACAATTCTATGTCGCTATTGTCACAATTTCTTTGTTGCTACACTACTCAAAATATGTACTACATTTATCTAATCTACTTAATTCTATGTCGCTATTTTTGTTTGCTAACCTACAAAGGTTTGGACGTAACGTACATAGTTCAGAAAAATTTACCTGCAAGATGATCGCTCGAAACTGATGCTCTGTCAATCTCTCTCCTCCGCGATTTAACCGCAGAGCTTCGCTACTATTTCTTCTCTCCCTCTCGAACTCTCTCTTGTAATTTTCTGGAATTAAAATGAATTATGCACTGATTTTTTGAACTGGCAACAGGTTCCTGTCGCCAGTTCAACTGGCGATAGGAAGTTGCGGGGGTTTCTGTCGCTAGTTGAACCGGCGATAGGTTCCTGTCGCCAGTTCAATTGGCGACAGTGATATATTTTTGTAATTTTTTGGGACAACTATTTAGTTTTGTAAATATCTTTTAAAATAATATTATTTTTTTAAAAAATTATCGGTTTGGAGATCGGCGATGCTGACAACTGCTCCCTCTTTGGTTAGTAGTTAGTCTTTTTCCTTCTTCTGGAAAACATCTCCTCTCCTTGGTAGTTTCACAATTTCGACAGCCAACTTTTTATCGTCCAATGTCTCTTTCCTTCACTAACAAGAATTCCCTTCGTATGTTGTAGGCAAAAACGGTGATAACTACGTACAAAATTAGAATATTTGCATAAAATCTAGTCATTTGATCATCGCTAAAGGCCTAAGGAAGCATTATTGTTCCTTTAAAAAAAATAAAAATGCTGCACGAGATGTCAAACGTTAGATTCCTCGTTCCTGCGTTAGTGAGTTGCATTTAGAGATCACCGGGAGTAAGATCCAGCCCATACAATGGGTGTTTTTTTTTATATTCAACAATTTTGTTTTTGCCACTTAGTTCTCCCACTCAAGAGAAATATTCACACCGATCCATCATCGATTTTAGTGGGTTTAGATTATAACGGTGTAAATCAACGAGATATAAATATATTAGTTGTTACAGTTATACTAGGAATATAACTTTATTGTAATCATAAATATTAGAGTTCTGTAACAAATACATGTCTTTTAAATAAAAGCATCTTTATTATGGTATCTAGCAGCACAGATGCGCCCCAAGGAATTCGGCTAGTTTTTTATATTCCAACGTTTTCCGTTTACTACGTTCCAAAAAAGGTTCTAACAATTCTTTGAACCGGGGTTCTAATTGAAATTTTGGCCAGACCATTGGGGTCTTGCTGTAAATTCCTTGGGATTCTCGGTATTCCGAAACTAAAAATAAGAAAAGGCGAGTCCGGTCCGGGGAACTTTTTTATTATTTAACTTTTTCAAATTTTATTTTAAAGTTAACCTCTGTCGTACTTTATTTTTAATTCTGATATCTTTGATCACATCATCACTCATAACGTGATAAAATAATATTATCACGCCATAAGATAAATCCACAAACGCACTTTTTGTCACGCCACTGCTGGTGGCGTGACCAAACAACACTGTCACGTTACCACTCGTGGCGTGACAAGAGTTTTGCTCAGAAACGGGCTGGTGTGACAGTGTTATTTTGTCACGCCACGGATGATGACGTGACTAAAGTGGTTAGAATTGAAAATAAAATACGCCGAATGTTAACTTTAAAATTAAATTTGAAAAATAATTAATTAATAAAAAAAATTCGGGTCCGGATGGTCGGCCATGCAGTCATCCACACCCTTCCGTCGGGCGCGGAGGCAACGCTGACGCCGACACGCGCCGTGCAGGCCCGTGCGCTTGCTGCCTCGCTTGCTCCGTTCGCCGCCAAGCAACGGTCAGATCCCTCTGCGACTGCGAGCGTTTTGGCCGCTGCGTTGCCCCGTACGTTCAAACCAGGGATCGTCGTAGGAGAAGAGCAAAAAAACGAAGAAAAGAAAGTTTCAGATGACTTCTACGTCACATGAAAACGGGGAGGATAAAGGCTGCTGTTGTGTCATTTTCTTGGAAATTATTGTAAGATTTCAATGTTCCAAACGGTCTCCATACGGGCAGGCAAAATATAATTATGTTGTTTCTGGATCAACATGGGGATGTCATAAAAAGCACAAATTTATTTGCTTTTTCCTCATACAAATTTTGTACGGCTGATATAACGTTGAGAGGAAAACAAATGAGGGAGAAAACATCGTCTTCGTGAAATTGAGTGGGGTAAAATAAGTGATGTTTTTCAACTCGCTCAGAGTTATTGCGGGGAAAAAACGAATTGTTGCTAGAATGAGAGCAACAGAAAAGTATTACTCCCTCCATGTTTTTTTATTTGACATTCCTGTATTTAATTTCCCGAGCGTCAACTATTCAGGCACGGAGGGAGTATATGTCCGACCTATTCAAACGAAAGCTCCAGTTGAATTCTCTCTTCTAGAAGTACTTACCTTTTTCCATCTCGAAGGACCGTACTTTCATACTTTTTTTTTACTACTGCTTAAGCATGCATCGCTATTTTTTTAAGAAAAAAGGTTTCATTAGAAGATTTAATAATACTCAATTGCACATGATCATATGTAATGTAAGTAGGGTACTACAACCATCCTTGGTCAAAATGGCCGGTTCATAAATTAGACCGAGTAGGCAAAAGTTGCTCTAAAAAAACAATAAGTTTGCAACATTTCACATTTTAGATTCGTCAATTAATGTACACATAGCTAAAGTCTCGACTTATAACTGTACAAAAACATTGTCCTTCACCTTTGCTATTTAGCATAGTAATTTTTTTTTAATAGAAATCGATTCAGTTTCCGTACTAACGGAAAATGGGTCATTTATTCATGCGTTTCCCATTTCGTACGTTCGAGAATCGAACGATAGCTTAACTCCTAACGATAGATGCATTTGAAGGGAGCTCTCTATCCACAGTACATCCAATGCACGTACGCGAAAAAATCAACGATCCCACAAGAAGTTCACCCCACCATATGGTCAGAAGTCGCAGCACGTACGATCTCTCTAGAACACAGGCGTGTAACCCAGTGAAGGAAGGAATATTCAATCCTTGCGGCCGACGAGAACGAGAACCTCGCGTTTGGGCGGAGCCGCGGAGGCGGATCGTGTCGTGTCGTGCCGTGCCGTCGGTGCCGACCGCCAGCCTCGGCTCGGCTGCTCACCTCTTCGTCTCGTCCCGGCAGCGAGCTACGGAAGACGACGTCTCGCCCGTACACCTTCGTATGCGCGCGGCGGAAAAGCGGGTGCAGGAAATCCCCAAAAAATCCACTCGCCATGAGTGCCTCAATCAAAAAGGGCCTCGCTTTTGCTAGTAGCCACCTCGCGTTACGTCCACACAGCTTCGTGCGGTCGCTTTTCACCTCATCGTGAGAGACTGCACGATGGACGAGTTGCTAGCTGCTTCTTTCCTACAGGCTTTAAGCCTTTTTCTTTTCTTCTGGCTGCTCGCGCGTGCTCCCACTCTGCTTCTCTCGTCAGCGTGCAGTGCTGGCCTGAGTGGACTGTGGGCATGCATGGCCCACTACAGTTGCAAAAGTCCGGCCTTGTGTGGTATTTGGGCAAGTGTTTTTTTTCTTTCTGAGAGGACGTCCACATCGTTTTCTACTTGGGTAAATTCTGTGCTCTCCACTTCAGAAGTGGCATGGAGCAATGGACGGTTGTGAGTTGTGACATGGACTAGCGATAACCGAATACTGATCATAGGCTAATGCTTGCCCGATGTTGACAAGTACTTCCGGAAAGAAACCGTTGCACATATTCTTTGTTCGTTTTTTGAGGATCCAGCGTAGAGATTGGGGAATAGATTTCTTGGCCACCCACAAATACTTGGCGCCTCTTTATCCTTTCTAATGGGAGAGATAAACAAGAAAGCCAGAGCAAGATAGCTCAATGATGCTTCGAAGTTCGAACGGTAGCCAGGACAGTACTGGCGTAGCAAACTGATCGAGCATGAAATACGAGCATCCCGTGATCGTAATAGCTACCTAAATTATGCTTGGCCTTATTCGTAGCTCCATAATACAGCCTTGTCATTTTCCTAAGTCATGCCTCAAATCTCGAACCGTCCCTGCTAATCTACTATGCTTGCATTACAAGCCCCAAACATCGCACGAAGAAGAAACGGCGCAAGTTGCAACGAGCGCGCGGCACCAAAAATCGTTTGCTTGAACCGGGATGTAGGCTCGCCGTCACGCAACCGATTGAGCGGACACGCTTCCCTGTGCCTCCCGGACCGGGTTTCGCCTGTCTGTTCTGCTGTGACGCTCTATGTACCAAGAATCCGGATCTGCAAGTTGCACCGCCCTGGCTGGCCCAGATGTACTCATGAGTCATGAGTCACGACACGCCACAACCAAATGCAGCGGAAACAGGTACACGAGCTACGATTTCTGAATCACGATAGATATACACATCAAGCGTTCCACATCGATCATGTGACGTGCTAGCATGCATACGATGCGTGCGTTCGTGGATGATTATACTAGCGCCTTGCCCGTGCCCAGCCGTATGTATCGGCGCGGTGGGCACGGCCAGTAGACGGCGCCCGCGCGCGCAAGCCCACGCGGCCTTTTATGAGTTTATCGTCCGCGACATCATAAGCCTCCAGCCCGCGCCGTCCGTTTCCCGCTACCAGCCTAGCCGCCGAGGCGTCTCGTCCGCACGCACGGGCGCAGGGGAACCAGGGCCTTGCCTCCATCACTCGGCCGCGAAACTCCCCACGCGGCCACGCGCGGCTGCCTTCTCCTCGGCGGCTCGGCCCGTCCGCTCTTGGCAACTGGCAAGGGTAAAGTCGGCAAGCTCGCACGCGGCAACTAAAGCCTACTCCGAGCGTGGGTTGCATTTGGATACACCGCGCCGGCGTCTTCTCCTTCGGACGCGCAGGGAGTAGCTGGGCCGCATACGGCGTGCCCGTCTCACCAGGCAAGGCTTCCGGCCCAAGAAGGCGTTCTGCTGTAAACGTATTACTCCACTTTTTTTTTTTGGAAAGGGCGGCATAAACGTGATTAATTTATCAGAAAAGCTAGAAAACCATATATCATTTTAATATCATCCAATAGGATAGCAATCCATCGTTGCTTTGTCCCTACGAAATGTACCAGAACCATCCGATTCTATGTTTGTTTTACGCATATCCACTATAAGTTTTCTTTCTTGCGTACCCCTCACGTGTCTGCATCTCGCTCGCTCTCTCTCTATCTCCCTCAGCAGCCGTGTCCAATGTTCAAGAGCTGGGAGTTGGCGCGACAGGTGCGATGATGGTGAGTGGGTGTCACATGCGGGACCAGTGGTGAGTAGGCGCGAGCGGTAATGACCAGCGTGCGGTGGCGAGCATGCCTGACTCGTGGCGAAACAAACAAGTGGGCAGTGCCCTGCAGTGGTCGTGCGTAAGATCAAGGAAGCCGACTAGATGGGGGTGAATAGACGGTTTTAAAATCTTTTTTTTGCTAAAACCGAGTTTTATACGGAATTATAAATCAGTTCGGTTTTGCACAATTAAAATCTAAATCAACTAATCTTAACTAAGTGCATCAACAATATAAGACTATTGACAAGATAGCTAACATACAAAGATAATTAAACAATTTAATTCTAGAAATGTATACTGCACAAAGTAAAGCACAAGAGAACAAACTATAATGACATAAGGATGTTTTTACCATGATGTTCGAAGACTTGTTGGTCTCCCCTAATCCACGTTGAGGTAAACCCAAACTAATTAGACCGGCTCCATAAATTAAGCCAAACACCTCGATCCATTCAGGGTTGTTCTTCCTCCACCCCGGAGATGGTGAGCACCAAACTACTCACAACACGCCGGACCTTTTCACAAGCTTCTTGAGAAGATCACCGACCACGACGTCTCAACGCCGTCTAGATGTCAGCAAACACCAAGAGTAATAAACCAAGCCTCTTGCTTGACTTTCACCAAGTGCAACACATGCACAATTAGATGTTCAATCCAATTCTAGTTGCAACACATGCAACTAGACCCTCTCCCTTTGCTCACAAGGTGCAACACATGCATAATTGAGAGGAGAAGCTCATACTAGCTCAAGTGAGTGAAATGGGATGCCAAAGATAGTCTCTCAACCGACTAAGGGGGTATTTATAGCCCTCACAACAAAAACTAGCCGTTGGGAGCAGAAATCCCCAAAACTCAGGATTTACAGTAGTATCGCAGTACAAACCCTGGTACTACTGTTTTTTCTGTTCAACGGTCGAACGGGTGCATTAACGGCTCAAAAACTAGCCGTTAAAGTTTTCGCTTGATAGTACCGAAGCGAAAGTCCCAGATTATCGCTCGTGAAGAGTACCACTTTTCTAATGGCGGTACTACCTATCAGCGGTAGTATCGCTCTTATAAGGGCGATACTTTCACAGGCTATTTTCAGTACAGATGACACTCGGAGAAAAATATCATAACTTTTGACTCCAATGTCGAAATTGAGTGATTTTGAACTCTATGGAAAGCTTATTCAGAGGGCTACACAACCCACCTATTTGATTGATCTCAAACACATTTGATCAAATCAAAAAGCACAACTCCAAAGAGCCACTACCATGGTCTAAGTCCAAACAAATAGCAACAAACAATCTTAGACCATGTCAAGGGAAAATGCATGAATCACAACAATTTGCAAAACACATTTGCAAACTTAGATCATGCCACAAGGAACAGATACATGGACTTCAACCATTTACAAAGTATAGTCACATACTACAAAGATTAGATGCGTGCGCCTCGACTATTTGCAAATAATAGCATCATGCTATGGTGAGCTAGAGCAAGCGAGATTGAACTATCAACACATGATGAGACTCAAGCTACTAGATAAGACCTCTCTTAATAGTATGACAACCTATACTAACAATCCGGTCTTCCAACTAAATACCAAGACCGGTAAAAGACTAGGAACACATCCTTAGCCCTAGCTAGTCATACCTTTGCCTTGAACATCTTCTTGAAGCTTGATGACGTATATCTTCACTTCAAGTCCGGATCATTGTCTTGATATACATCAACCCATGATGCACCTTTACTAGTCCTCCATCAACATATGATGGGTCTTCTCTTGACTTGATGATCAACTCATGATCATCTTCTCTTCGACATCTTGTTATGCATGAAAACATGATACATCCTCTTCTTGAACATTGACTTGATGACGATCAACTCATGATGCCATCTAAAGTCTTCATCACCTTGAAACATAACCTATTCATCCAACTCATGAAAAATGTTAGTTTCCACAATGATTAACATTAATTACCAAGATATATCTGCATTAAATGCTTCTGAGCAAAGCTATTACTGATAAGTGCGATATTATCACCATTGATCATGTGGTCATACCGCGATGCGGTAGTTCCACCAAAAGAGCACCGGTACTACCGCACTTCTAGAGGAGCAAACATGCTCCAAAAGTTATCTCTCTGTAAAATACGTACCGCTCTCTGTAAAATACGTACCGCTCTTTGTTCGGTCCAATCGGGTTGCGGTAGTTCCGCTCAATGAACTCCGATCATACCGCTGTGCGGTTGTACCTCCAAGAACACTTTGGTACTACTGACTTTTCTAAAGAATAACATAACACCAAAAAACGAGTTCTCTGGAATAAACATACCGCCATGTAAAACTCAGTACTACCGCACACCGGTAGTACCGCTTACCAAATGCGGTCGTACCGATTTTCACTGAAATTCTTTCAAAAGCTTATTCAAAATGCAAAGCATGGCTCATTTGACTTGAGCCATGACGATCTTTTATCATCTTTGCATTTCTTTTTCATGTCATCATTTAAACTCTGGGACTAAGTCTTAAAAATATCTTAGCACACACATTAGTCGCATAACACAATTGCAAATAATTAGATATAAAGCAATATGAGTATATTTGAACTACACAAGTTTTATATACTCAAAGGATATGTTTCAAAGTAGAGATCCCCAATATAAGTGGATAAAGAAATATGGATCAATACTAATGAAACCATGAAACATAGAGTAAACTCCCCCTAAATGTGTGCATACACGAATGTGTAATAAAAACATATGCACATACTCAAGTTAAACTTTCAGTGGAGTTCAACCTATTTTTTTGATATGAGGAATGCAACAAGATATAAGAATATGATGTCGAATGCATACCTCCATGATTTTTTACTTTTTTATTCAAATGAGACTAAGTAATATCGCAGTTAACAAACGAGTTAGTCTCATATTTAGATTTATCATTAATCACCAAAATATTCCATTAACTCATAATGACAGATCTAGATTCTAAAATCTCCCCTTTTGGTGATTGATGATAAATTCTTTATAAATAGCAACATTTGGAAATAAATCAACATAAGATTAGAATTTAAGCTATTTAACTATCTTCATGTATGTTACTAAGAAATTTAGAGCTTCAAGTATTATCTAGTTTTGGTTATGCATGAAATAAGGTGAAATCATCCAAATGTAGCTCACACAAATATTCTCCCCCTTTTGACACTAAGCACCAAAAATCCAAAATAAAGCGAAGCCAAAAGAGTATTTGTAAATCAATGAGCTTGGTCACAAAGAGTATGAAATAGATACATATGACTAATTTGGGAGTTCGGTTCCAAGAAATTTGAAAGAAACCCAAATAAGTCACAAGCTCCCCCTTTATGGTCGAAAAGAGTAAAACAACTTAAAATGAGGCCATATTTTGAGTTTACCAAAGGAAATGATGTTTGGAATATATTCAAATAAGCTCACTTTTGAAATCTTCTCAAGAAACATTTATCATGAAGATACTATGCGCATTTTCTCAATGTCCAAAGAGACATGTGCATTGGGAAATGTGTGAAAACAAGCTCAGAAAAATATGAAATAAATCACAAATCAGCTCAAAACATGCAAAAGTATGAATTTTCGGTATGTTGATCAAAAAGAGAAAAAGTCAAAAAAATTTCAAATCAAGTCTAAATGCTTTAGCATAAATGAACTTTAGACTCTTAGGAAACTTTTGTAAAAAGAATTTTAAAAAAGAGTCTCAATTCAAAAGATATGACAAAAAGTGCTTCGTAGGCAAGAAATGAGAATGATTTTACATTAAAAGTTCGAAATGCAAACTAATTTTAATTTCATGGATGTTTTCACCTTTTTAGCTTTGTATGAGTTAGAAATACTATTTCATGCTAAGATACACAAAGAAATCTGACTAAAAAAAGCAAAACTCACTATATGCAAGAATATGTCATTTTGGGTCAAAACTAGTTTTTGGTGAACTTCAAATGAATATAACCATATGCAGAGACTAGTCTTGTCTTCAACTCCTAGAAACTTTGCTCGCAAGCATCTGTCCATTCAAACTTCTTCTCTTTTTTCAAAAGTTGAGTTATAGGCCTGGCGGTTTTGGAGAAACCTTCGATGAATCTTCGGTAATACTTAGCTAAACCGAGGAAACTTCTCACTTCGGTGACGGACTTGGGTTGCTTCCAATCCATCACAGCTTCAACCTTGGTGGGATCTACTGCAACTCCTCCTGTTATCACGATATGTCCGAGAAAAGCTACTTGGTTTAGCCAAAATTCACTTTTACTGAATTTGGCATAGCGCTGTTGCTCTCTGAGTCTTTCCAAAACTGTCCGGAGATGCTTCTCATACTCTTCTTCATCATTCGAGTATATGAGAATGTCATCAATGAATACGACCACAAACTTATCCAAGAATTCGATGAATACTTTATTCATCATGTTCATGAAATAAGTCGGTGCATTCGTCAACCCGAATGACATTACTTTTAACTCGTACAGTCCATATCTTGTGGTGAAAATAGTCTTGGAGATGTCTTGTGGTCGGATCTTCAATTGATGACAATCAGATCTTAAATCAAACTTGAAGAAAACACTTGCTCCTTTCAACTGGTCGAAGAGGTCGTCGATCCTAGGCAAAGGATACTTGTTCTTGATTGTGACTTCATTGAGTGATCTGTAATACATACACATCCTCATATTGTTATCCTTCTTTTTGGCAAACAGTACTGGTGCTCCCCAAGGCGATAAACTTGGTTGGATATAACCCTTATCCTGTAACTCTTTGATTTGTTTCTTCAATTCTGCTAACTCATTGGCGGGTATTCTGTAGGGTCTCTTTGAAATTGGAGCAGTCCCTGAGACCAAGTTAATTAAGAACATAATGTCCCTATTTGGTGGCATACCGGGTAATTATTCAGAAAATACATCTAGTTATTCCTTTACCACTAGGATGTCTTCCAACTTCACTTCCTTCAGACTAGTCAAGATAGGACTTTCTCTAACAGAGGTCTTAGGTCTGAACTCCACTTCAATTCCTTGTTCATTGGTGAGGGTGAAAGACCTATTGGTACAGTCTATCTGACCTTGATTCTTGGCTAGCGAATCCATTTCGAGAATTACACCTAGCCCTTGGGATTGCAAGACTATTAAGTATGTTAGGAAAGGTACTCGTAATATTTCCAAGGTAAGGTTTGGACATAGGGAATTAGTCCTCATTTCCGAGCCCGAAGAATAGATTAACATAGGGTTAATCAAAGGAGAGATAGATAACTCATATTTCCCTACAAACTTAGTTGATACAAAAGAATGCGAAGCTTCTGAATCAAATAAAACTGATGCTGGTATTGAATTGACAAGGAACGTACCAAAGACCACATCTGGTGCAGTCTGAGCTTCTTCTGCTGTGACGTGATTCACACGTTCTTTGATGAACTGGACTGATGGCTTTACAACTGGAGTGCTGCCAGGTGCTGGAACTCTCTGATTTGGTCGGGTTGGAGTTGCTGGCTGCTGCTTCTTCGGATACTTATTGGCGTAGTGCCCCAATTCATTGCAATGAAAATAGGTAACTCCTATAGTTGATGTAGCGGATGCCTTCTTCTGGTACTGACCTCCTGGAGAGGTGACACAGACGGGGTTATCTGGACGTCGAGCTGGCACAGATGCTCTGGTTGAAGAGGATGTCGTGAATCTCTCTTGCTGAGGTGGCTGAGACTAAGAGGTGCGGGGCTTTGGAAAACCCCAAGAGTTGAACTTCTGGGATGCCATCATTCTCTTGCGATTCTTCATGTCTAGGTGCTTGCCCTCCTGACGGATAGCCTTGCTCACTAACTGCTGAAAGTCGGTGTAGTCTTGGGCAATGAGTTGGACTGAGAGATCATCATTAAGCCCTTCCAAGAAGCGTTCTTGCTTGATTTCATCCATTGCCATGTGTTCTGATGCATAGCGGGCTAACTGGTTGTATCTATGCAAATACCCATTGACGGAGCTACTGCCCTGGCGCAAGGTGCGGAACTCCTTCCTCTTCAGGGACATCATGCCCGGTGGGATGTGTGTACGGCGGAAAGCATGCACGAATTCGTCCCAAGAGATGGTCTGAGCATCAGCGTGATAGTGGGTGAAATTGTCCTACCACTCTGATGCTGGTCCATTCAACTGGTGAGAGGCGAACAGAACTCTCTCACGATCAGTGCACTGGACCATATCTAGTTTCCTACCGACTGCCCTGGGCCAATCATCAGTCTCCATTGGCTCGACGCTGCTAGAAAAGATCAGTGGATGCATCCTCATAAACTCTGAGATGTTGGCCCTTAGAGGAGGTGGAACGTAAGCTGGAGGTTGAACTACTGCTGCCACTTGCAAGGTCTATGTGTTGTTGATCGACTGGGCAAGCAGGTTGATCAACTGAGCTTGGTTGGCCATCATCTGGTTTTAGTCGGGTCCTTCAGCTGGAGGGGTGGTGGTGGTGGAATTGAGTTCTCTTGGTCACCCACATTCTCTTTGTCCTGACTGCTGGTGTTACCACTACCGTTGCGAGTAGTCACCATCTGCTAGATCTCCGAAGATTTAGGAAGGAGGTGAGAACTAAATGGGATAAAGCGAAACAAACAACCCAAACAAAACAACTAGAGACTAGTCATAAGAAAGCTTACGACTAGGGGGTCGAAGCAAGATTTACGACCACTCGAGAAGCTTTTCCAAAGAACTTTAATAGCCTTATACAACGTTCTACTCGGTGCTCACGGTCTTCGGGGATCTTTGCACGGCGAGGTCCTCTTGACAGCTTCTCGTCTTGTGGTATTGGACACCACGGTTACTAATTGTGAGATCATCTATGGAAATTTTCATGGGAAAGAGGATCCATTTAATATTATAAAATGGTGAAAAGAGAATTAGGTAAGGAAGAATTACTAAAAAAGCTAAGGGTAGATAGATGACCCAGATGAGGAGAGAATAATTTTTTTTTCTTGTTATATAAAATAAGTTTTGAAGTCTTCAACTAACGACCATTCTAACTAGGTCATGACCTACAGTTGATATGGCTCTGATACCACCTCTTGTCGAACCCGGGAGCGAAGGATTCCGGATTATCTGTGTTTCACACACTAGTACAGGAACAGCTAGTATACACAGTCAAACAAAAGTGGATAGCATAAGCATACAACGTCATCCATTGAAATAATTAAAGTTGTTACAAAAGAGGACATAAAGCCAAGAGCAAAATACAGCGGAAACAAAAGCAGTAAGGTCGACCACACGATTCTCCACAAGCAATCGTCTAGAGGCGCAGCCTAGTCGTCCAAGATCTCAATCTCCTCGTAGTATTCTCCCCCTGCTCAATATTTGAATTAAGCAAGAGTGAGCACAAACAACCGTGCTCGCAAGTCACACTCGGCAAGTAACAGATTATAATGCATGCAAAAATTTATCAAAGGGAGACTTATATGGCTCAATTTGTAGAAAGCAACATTTTTCATTTAAATATTCATACTAAGTTTCTAAAGCAGTTTATTACATAGCTAAAATTTATTTTTTAAATCTTAAGTTTTATAGTCAGATAACATTCATCAACAAGTGGTGAAGGATACCCTCCTATCACATGACTAACCACCCAAAACTCAATTGGATAGAAATCCAAAACCATTTGATGAAATCTTTTGAAAACAAAAACCAAAATCTAACTTGGAGTGGCTTTGACAGCATGTCCATGACCGTGGACACGGCTATTCGAATAGTTCGTAACACTCTGCAGAGGTCGTACAACTTTACCCACACGACACAACTTCTCTAGTTTGTTTAGCATCCGTCGATACCACCGCTCACTACCTTAGGTGCCATCCCACCGTAGTCCCGCCTCGCTAAGGTTTCGCTTCTATTGGGCTAACCACCAGCCAGATTTAAGCCCCCTCTTGCGTCATGTGAGAATATATGAAAGTAGGTCATAAAAGACACCCACGAAACCGGATGACATGAACACGGTGAAATATTACAAATTAATTAGCCAGGTTCTGCTCATTCAGGACATGTGATAGTACGGAAGGACTTAGCAAAATACGCTCGAAGAGCGGTCCTTAAACTGATTTGGACGATTTCCAAACAAACCCTGGGCCTCGACCATAGAAATGAGTCGATCCTATGAATAGACATGCACCCATTCAAACATCCATTTCGCCTAAGTCCAAACTAATTTTTATTTTGTTTAACAAGTCAAACTATTTTATAAATCTCTATGGTAAAGATAATACCATAATATCATTTTAAACCATAGTTGAATTTATGGCTAAAATTCTCCAAAGTAAATATTTTTGAGCTAAGCTTCGACTAAGCATAGAGTTTTTGCAACATGTTCTAGTTCATACTAATGTACCAATTAACTTTTAACTAAGGCATCAAGGGTGATTCAAACAACATTCAAGTGTGGATGTACAAAGGAATTAGGAATAACTATAAAGTTAAAATAGGGATTTAAATTACTTGAATTTAAATACGTATGCAATAATAGTTTTAAATAGAATTTAAATACTTTGAAATAATGGGATTCAATATGATCAAATGTATGACTTGCCTTGTTCGAATGCTCGAGGATCTACATCTTCAAAGTGTTTGGGTTCCCCGGAGTCGTCGAAATCTACACGCGAAAACGAGCCGACTTCAAATAAACTTCAAATAAATACAAATGGAATTAAATGAATTTCAAATTAAATAATTTTAGCGTAGGTAGCTAGATATGAAAGTTAGATGAATTTAGAAATTTGAATCGCTCGAATTGGAGTTCGAACGAAGGAGAATGGGCTCTCAAAAGTTTGAGAATTACTTGGTCAGAAGAAGGTTCGACTACAGGTAGTCGGAAGGACGGATACGACTACTCGATGTGGTCGTAGGAAAGGTTCAAGAAGGATATGACTACTTAAAGTGGTCATAGGAAGAATACCACTACACAACGTGGTCGTAGGAAAGGTTCCAGAGGGATACAACTATTCAACGTGGTCGTAGGAGAAGGGGGATTTGACTACTCAACAACGATCGAAAAAAAAGGACTTGATTGCTCGACGCGATCAAAAGAACAAAAAGTGAATCAACGGCTCGACGCATTCGAAAGAACAAAAAGAGACTCGGCGGCTCGACGCGATCGAAATAACAAAACAGCAGAATAGGGCACGGGAAGTTGGCCAAAAGAATAAGAGAAAGCAGGGTACGAGGAACTTACCAGACACACACACACACACACACACACACACACACAGAGAGAGAGAGAGAGAGAGAGAGAGAGAGAGAGACTGGAGGAGGCTGGTGGAGTGCAAACGGCGGCGGGGAAACTTGCAGCCGAAGGCGAAGGAGGACGGTGGCGAAGGGGTCAACCGGGACTGACAGGGAAGAGGAAACGCAGCGGCTCCTGCGAAACAAAGCTGAAATAGAAAGAGAAGATTGCTTCTAGCGCCGCTCCTTCTCAGACCGCTTGCTGAGGACGACATCACGGAAGTCGAGATCCGATGATGCAGAGTCCATCGGGGCGAGGAGGAAGACTGGTGCAGGGGCGTGTATCGTGGCCGCCGTCGCCGGAGTGGCAGGCAACGCTAGGGACGGGAGCGCTAGGGTTGAGGGGCGCTAGGGGCGGGAGCGCTCCAACAGATATACGAGTCAGTCCGGGGAGAGAACTGATCTAATAAGTTGGACCCCACACACTTTCAACTAGACTGACGGTATCTTCTTGATACAACATTCATAAATGTTTTTTCAATGAATACAGCCGGCAATAGATGCATGCAAAATATTTAAACATGAATGTGCCTTGATTATCCACAGGGCAAAGAAGAAATAAGAAATATCTTCCTTTCATAGATGAGTGGTTGAACAATCTACATTAATCTCTTTCCCTTTTTCTTTTGTAAATATGACTTTGTAATTTTATTATTACAATTAATATATATACAGTAGGAAATGATCCTACTGTTTTCATTAAGAAAAGAACGTATGCAATTAAATCCTATAGATATTGACAAAATATATTGCTTAAAACGTTTGGTTTGGATATATAAAAATGGTATGAATGAATTTGATATTGTATTTTTACAAATTTTTAAAAATATATAGTAAGGTAAATTAGTGGTTAAATGAGTATCTCGTTGACTTTAAAAAGGAAAAATTTTGCCCTTTTGCGCCGGAGGGTGTGTCAGTTCGTTTATCCGGCTTTGCAATTTACAACGGCCGTCGTAGAGCCGTACTCACTCAGAATCGCTTTCAGAATCCAGTGTGTCAACTTTGTACTCCAAAACGATCATCTCGGCCTCCCCCTTTAGACTTTGGTGACACCCAACGAAGTCATATCGTCGTGACGCACCGTCTCGCACGTAATTTAGACTCTGCATCTTCTAGGTAATTGTAATTCTGAAGGAATCAATTCGTTGTGCAAGCTGCATTGCAATGCATATGCTGTTACAATCAGTCAATTGTATATTTATTTCCCACCGAACAGCACGTTGGTGGTTGACAAAAACTATTCCGATGCAATGTAGGAGTAACTTACTAAAAAAAAATCCAGCCATAAAAATACCCACCATATTATACCGTATAGTCGTATAGCTATTCAGACGTACACCTTTCCATTAACAGTGAATTTATTCTAATTTATACTATCACAGTACAGATTTCTCTGCATTTGAAAAAAAAAAACAATTCCAAATATACATGCTATTTTCAAGATCTTTTCCTGATATGTGCCCTCCTTATCCTAGAACAATCCCGATTGATCTTAGCCTAACCGCGGCAAGTGCACGCTCGTCGTGACCCGATGCCCGGGACGTGATAATATTCTCACCAATGTATTTGTAGTTGACTTGGAGCTTAGTTTCTTTCGTTTTTGATTCTTTGTTCTCCTCCCCAACAACAAATCAGATCGGAGGCGATTGCTGCGTCTTGTTGGTTTGCGTTGGTGTGGTGTCTGCGAAGGAATTGAAGGGGGGACATGGCCGTGGTGCTCGGCGCGTTCGTGCCGGACACCGCGGCGCAGTGGCGCAGCGTGGTGAAGGCGGAGGTGGCGCGCCAGCTGGGCGTCGCGGCGGAGGCGAGGAAGCTGGCGGAGAGGCTGGAGAGGGTGGGCGCCGCGCTGGGCGACGCCGAGGCGAGGGCGGCGCGCGGGGACGAGGCCGCGGCGCGGTGGCTGGGCAAGGTGCGCGCCGCGGCGTACGAGGCGGACGGCGCCGTCGACCGGTGCAGGGTCGTGGCGCGCCGGCGCAGGGACCGGGAGCAGCAGCAGCACCACCACCACCAGGCGAGATTACTATTCCTGAGTTCTGACAAACTAAGATCACGTTGTTGCATTGCAGGCTTGTTAATTAGCTTGTGTTCTTCTCATGGCGTGCAGGCTCTTCCATGGTTGCTATCCTCCTGCTGCGACGCGGACGAACCCCGCCGCGACGTCGCCGACGACCTCAAGAACGTAAACGAGAAGCTGCAGGCGATCCTGAAGGAGCAGCACCACCTTCAGCTCCACGCATCCGTCGCTTATCACACCGTCCATGCACGGACAGTGCTGCGGCACCAGAAATCCGAGCCTACTGACGTCGGCATCGTCGGTGCAAGAATCGAGGATGACGCGCGCCGGCTCGTGCGACGGCTGACGGAGACCGACGGGCAAGTCGCCTGCACTATCGTGGCCATCGTCGGCCCCGACGGCATTGGCAAGACCACACTTGCGAAGGTGGTGTACGAGAGCGAGAGGGTGCGGCGCAGCTTTGAGACAAGGTCATGGGTTCGCCTCTGTAGGGGGTACACCGTGGCCGGCCTGCTTTCGCAGGTCATCGACGCCGTCGGCGGCGACACTACGGGCACCGAAAGCGTCGCCGACCTAGAGGCAATGCTGGTCGGCCTGGTGGCGAACAAGACGTTCTTGCTCGTGCTCGACGACGTGTGGTACGGCGGCGTGTGGGAGGACGTTCTGAGGAGTCCACTTGAGAGCGGCGGCCGCGGCAGCAAGGTGCTGGTCACCGCGCGGCACGGCAGCATTGCTCGAGAGATGGGCGCCGGCCACGTCCACCGCGTGAAGAGGCTCGGCGACGACGACGGCTGGCTGCTGCTCCGCGTGGCGGCGTGCGTGGCCGACGAGAGCGAGGCCGGCAAGCTGAAGGGCGTCGGCGACAGGATCGTCGAAAAGTGCGGCGGTGCCCCGCTGGCGATCAAGGCGGTCGCCGGCGTCCTGAGGACACGGGAGGCGAGCGCTGGCGAGTGGGCGGAGGTGCTCGCGAACCCCTTGTGGTCGGTGAAGGGGCTCCCGGACAACGCCATGAAGCCGCTGTACCTGTGCTACGACGACCTGCCATGCCACCTAAAGCAATGCTTCCTGTACTGTTCGCTGTTTCCCTCGGACTTCACCGTGGACAGGCGAGTGCTCGTGCAGCTGTGGATAGCCGAAGGCTTTGTGCGGATCAGGGGAGATGTCGGCGTTGAGGCGGTGGCCGAGGAGTGCTACGACGAGCTCGTCGGAAGGAACCTTCTCCAGCCGGCGGAGGCAGATGCATACGGCTGCACGGAGCGGTGCACGATGCACGACATGCTGCGTGGTGTCGCGCAGTTGCTCTCGCAGGGCGAGGGCCTGACCGGCGATGCCCCCAGGCTACTCGACGACAGCGACACCTCCTTCGCGCCACGGCGTGTCTCGTTTCCGAGAAGAAACCTGGCTGCAATACCAGAGAAGATTCTGATGTTAGAGTGGCTAAGAACACTGCTGCTTCAGAAGAATCCACTGAAAACTGAAGGAAACATCTTTACAAGGCTGTATCATCTGAAAGTTTTGGACCTGAGTGAAACAGGAATTGAGCTCATTCCAGAGACTTTGGGGAATCTAATTTACCTGAGATTCTTGAACCTGTCCCAGACAAGGATACAGGCAGTTCCAGAGTCTATTGGCAATCTGTGGAGCCTGAAATTCTTGCTGCTAAGAGAGTGCAAGTCACTGCATGCTCTACCAAAAGGGATAGAGCATCTAAGAGGGCTCAGAGACCTTGACCTTGCCGGCACGGTGATCGACGATGCTGCATTCAGGGTAGGCCAGCTGAGAAGCCTCACGTCGCTCCGGTGCTTTGCCGTGACAAGCAAAGAGGCACGAGACGCGCAGGATAGGAGTGGGTGGCCTCTGGATGAGCTCAAGAACTTGTGTCGGCTGAGGACACTCCATGTGCAGAAGCTAGAGAAGGCCACTGATCAGTCCGAGGCAACTGAAGTGGCACTTGCCGAGAAGACAGGCCTCAGGGAGCTCGAGCTGTCATGCAGCGGTACTGTCAGGCCGTTTCAGACACCGGCAGTGGTCAGCAAGATAGAGGATGTCTTCGAAGAGCTGAATCCACCACAATGCCTCGTGTCACTGAAGATTGCCAACTACTTTGGGACAAAGTTTCCGAGATGGCTGTCAGTGATCGTCCTCCCAAATATCCGCCGTCTCGACATCATCGGGTGCAACTTCTGCCAGTCCCTTCCTCCATTAGGCCGGCTGCCAGAGTTGAGATCTTTGTACATTGCCGATTGTTTAGCTCTCAAGGATATTGATGCAGAGTTCATGGGCACAGACCAACACCATCAGGCACCATTTCCAAAGCTCGAGAACCTGCACTTACAAGGTTTGCATAAGCTCGAGACATGGATGGACATCAAGGCAGGGGCACTGCCATCTCTGCAGGCGCTGCAGCTCGAGAGCTGCCCTGAGCTGCGATGCCTGCCTGGTGGCCTCAGACATGTGACATCCCTGATGGAGCTGCGCATAGTGGACATGGCGATCCTCGAGGCCGTGGAGGATATTGCTGCATTGAGGGAATTGAGCGTCTGGAACACCCCCAATCTGAAGAAGATATCAAACATGCCTTCCCTTGAAGACCTTAACATATGCCACTGCCCAGTGCTGCGGACGGTGGAGAACGTCGACAGGCTGCGAGTGGTGCACATCTTCGATCATGAAATGCAGGAGATGCCAAGATGGATTGAGGCGCATGCGTCGAATCTTTGCTCACTGTATATCACGAGCATGGTTGAGCTGCTGAAGAGGTGCTTGGTTGATGGCCCAGACTGGCCCATGATCAAGGACATTGTGCAAGTCCATGGGTACTCGACTGGTAACAGTTACATATACTACTCCAAGAGCCCTTACATCTTTGAGAGCAGTGTGAATACTCAAGAAAACCTTGACATGGAAGAGAATGCTGCAGATTCTTATAATGTTGATAATGCATCAACAGAAAGCAGAACTGTCAATCAAGAAGATGTTTCTGTTTCAGCTTCAAGTACTGGCTATCTAGAAATCAGTGGCTTCTTTGACTCAAAAACAGTGAAGACGGGAAATACCAGGACTGAAGACAACGTGCTGCACAGGAACTCGGAGAGTTCCATGCCAAGACTCACTCGCCGCCGCATGCATAAGCTGGCAGAAGTTGTCCCTGAAGATGGTGAGGTTGAGGAAGGTGCAGATTTAATAGTGCGGTTTCCTGCTCATCCAACTAAAGCTGGTGCAGTACTGGAGAAACTTCGTCCTATTGTTACTGATGATCATACTGATAATAATGATTTAGGTGTGTTGTTGAAAGCTATCCCTTGTGAGTCTCGAGCAATCACCAATGATGGAACTGATCATGATGCCGTTGCTAGCTCAGTTCTTACCAGGCGAAGAGGGTCCAAGATGGGAAAAGGATTTCCTACTGATGCTGGAACTGCCGCAGATAATTTCGTTATAAAATCTGCTGCTGCAATTGATCATAACTTGGTCCGTGAAGGGTCTCGAGCAATCAAAGTTACTGAAACTAATCAAATATTGAACTTCAGCTTAATTCAAAGCAAGGAACATACATCCAATAAAGGAGAGGATGCTGTTGCTGATTCTGGCGTTGATGGTAAAGGAAGGAGAGGTCATGACACTGCAAATAAGATGCCATCAACAGTTTCTGTGGATAAAAGCATTCCTGAAATGGTGAAACGAGTACATACACAAGTAGCAAAGAGTGAGTCTAAAGTAATTGGCAATAATAGAACTGAAAATGATTCACCTGCTAGCTTGGCTCCTTTCAGGCAAGTAACATCCAAGAACGGAAAAGATGCTTCTACTGATGCCGATGCCACTACACCTGCTATTCGTTCATCCAACATGGTCACTCGGAAACATCTTGACAAGGTAAATGGGATTGCAACATCTGCTACTGAAAGCACAAATGCAACTCCAATGCCAGAAAATCCATCAGGCAAAGAAGTAACAAAGAAATCTGCAGGTGTCATTGGTAGTAGCTTAATCCATGAAGGTTTGCAAACAGTTAGTGTTACTGAAACCACTCAAGGTCTGCATTCCAGTTTACTCCACAGCGAGCAACGATTATGCAACGAAGGGAAGGAAGTTTCTGATTTTGTCAAAGAGACTACTTCTATCGCTGTTGATAACATTGGTGATCAAATAGAGGAGAATAGCATAAGTTTGTCAAGCAACCTAAATCATGAAGAATCTAAAGCAATCGGTGTTACTGAAACTAGTTGTGATACAGGTCCTTGCAAATTCCCTGCCAGTTTAGCCTGCAGCAAGCAACGGACACCGAAGAAGCAAGAAGCTATTTTTGATGACACAGACGCATCCGTGAAGAAAATTCTTGGCATGGCAAGCAAAATATCTGAGAAAGTTGGCAGCAAATGCACGGCTGAATCAGTGAAAGACTCATCTGCCGAAACAGTGAAGAACACCACTCATTCCCCGTCGAAGCCAGTGCGCACGATGTCTCATGCCATTGATATCACTGAAGCAGCCATGAAAGCTGAAGCTACCATGGCAAAAAGATTCTCAACCAATGAGGAAGTGAATGACGGTCTTACCGATGACAACACTCCTTTCTCTATCAAGGTCAAGGGCGACGACTCGCATCAGGCACCAAAGGTGTACACTGCAATCTGGGCCGACACCGACACGGACACCCTGAGAGCTCGGTTCATCAACTCGATGCAGCATTACCGTAGGATGGCGGCCTCCCGCAGGCGTCGCCGCCACAGGAAACACGGCTCTGAGAACAAGTGGAGCATCTGCCCAGTGCTGGTGGCCGTTCTCCTGTTCGTCTCCGTGGCGCAGCTGCTGTTCATCATATGGCTGTACCGGAGGCTCCTGAATCAAAAGTAAACCAACAATGAAATTACAGCTTTGTACTCGCACATTCGTGCCTTGAAATGCTAATTTCTTGTGCGCTTGCAATTTTGCATCTGGGTTATCTCATAAGATAAAGCATTAACGGTACATTGCGTGTGGGTAGTATGATGTTACTAATGTGTATACTGTACGTGCTTGCTGATAAATATTGGACTCCCAAGATCGCAGTGTGGCTGTGTGGCTAGCAAGTTATGCCCCAAAATTTATGGCGGGAGAATCGTGCGTTTTAAAGAGCTTTGGCGCTAACAATTTTCAGTAGTGGTCTAGACGTCTAGTCCTCTCCCACTAGAGTATAGACAAGGGAAAAGGAAGAGTAGACGAGGGAAGGGGAAAAGAGGAGATCGAATATGAGGAAGCAGCATCAGAAGAATCACCCGAGCAGATTCCGGTCGTCCGGCTGCCAGACCACCCTCCAATCTTTCCTCTTCAAGCCCAGGTAGAGGAGAAGAGCTACCAAAGTAATCATCTCCTCCCTAAAATTTCTCGATTTTTTCTCTCCCAATTCTTGATCTGTATTCCTTGCCGTCTTTCTTTCATCCTTCAGAGTTGTTGACGGGGAACTGAAGCCCTCGCCGCCGCCGCTCGAGGATGAGGAGGAGCCGATCTCCCCTCCGGCACCACCGAAGCGGGAGATCATCAGAGTCACCAACAAGACCGTCAAGGTATCATCAACTAACCGATGTTTGTTTTCCCCTCGCGTCGCGTTCTCCGTTCTTGACGGAAACAGCCTAACAAGAAGTGCTTCGTTGCGGAACCTGGCAGGAGAAGGCGACCGCGTTCTCGTCGGTGGGCTCCTCCTCGGGGAAGAGCGGGGGCGGCAAGGCCAGCGGCGCGAGCGCTCTGAACGCCGCGGTGTTCAAGCGGTTCAACAGCTCAGCCTCAGTGGCGAGAGCGGAAGCTGCCGCCGCCGCCGCCGCCGCCGGCGTCACAGAGGCTGAGGGAGACGCAGATGATGGCGGTTGTGTCGTCCGGCTGGACGTCGAGGAGATCGCGACAGGCAGCCCCCGCCGGGAGTCCCTGAAGCGGAAGAGCCCCCTTGGTGCGCCTCCATGTTTCCCTTCTTGACTCATGAGTTCTTATTCCCCTTTCTCACATGATACTACTTCCGATACGACATTGATCTCTCTAGGCGATGACGATCACAAGAGCAGCGCCAAGCACGTGGTGGTGCTCGGCGACGACCCGAAGCCGAAGCCGCCGCCGCCGGCAAGGAGGAGGAGGCAGGCGAACCCCACTGGCCGCGGTGGCGAGGGCGACCAGGCCCTGTACAATCACTGTAAGATATATATCTCTCTGAAGCAGCTCGTTCTCTCGCCAATTCTGAATTTCCGACGAGCCGAGAGCCAAAACGGTGGAGTCACTGAGCTGCGTGGTGGTTTGGTTTTCAGACGCGAGCGGGAGCGGGTGGTGGCACGGTGACATGGAGGGCGTCGACGGCGAGGCGGTCGGGTGGACCGACAACATGTGGGAGGGGATGGGGTCCATCACGCTAGGCGGCTTGGAGTGGCACTAGCCGGAGATCGCTGCAGAATTCGCCGCGCCGCGGTAGTTCGCCGGTTTTGAGCTTTGGATGGTAGCATAGCCACGGCGAGCTTAGCTTCTGTGTCTGACATTGTTGAAATATTAAGGTTGGCTTCTGTGTCGTTTGGGCGAGCAATGAGAATGTAGGAATGCATCAAATGGATCCGGATCTTTTGCTATACTGCCTAGAACTATATCTATTCCCTATGTAATACATTTTTTTGCCCTTACGTTTAGTTTGTTTCTTCATTATTTATCATCTTTGTATTATTTTAATTATTTTTGGGTGTTTTTCCGTTATAAGCCACGTGAAAAGACATTTTTACCCCTTCTCTAACCGCTCTTGCCTCATCTTTTCCCCTTCCTCCACCTTCCTCCACTGTCACGAATCCTCTCGCCACGCTTGCTTCATCCACTATCGCGAGTTCCCTTTGCCCTGCTTGCTCTTCCCCATCTCATCCTAACATCGTTGTCGCCTCCTCCTGCTCTTCCTCCTCTCTTCCTTCTGCGACGGGCGGAGGCTTCATGGCGATCGGATCTAGCCTGAGACAGTCTGATTCAGTATCTCCCTCGCCTCTAGATTTGGCCAGATCCGATAACTCCCTCGCTCGATGCTGCTCATGTTCGTGCTCAGCGGGGGTGGCTCGGTTCGCGGCGGCCTCCTAGGCGTGACGGTGGCTCTAGCGACGTGAGGGCGGTGGGGGGGGGCAGCCGAAACTGATCCCAGGCGGCGCCTAGGCCGCTTAGGCGGCGCCAAGCGCTGGCGTAGCATCCCGCCGCGATTTGATCCGGTCGGGAGCTCTAGGCGCCGAGCGCTAGCCGGAGCCGGGCTGGGCGAGGCGGTCCGAGGCGGCGTGGGCGGTCCTCCCAGCGGCTCGAGGATGGCGGATTCGGGCGGCCCGAGACGGATCAGGCGGCCTAAGGCGGATCTGGCGCCCGAGTTGGAGCACGGCGCGGCGGGAAGAAAAGCGATGAGCGGGAAGCGGGAAGCGCGGGAAGACAAACAACGAGAGGGAACGTGGGAAGAAAAAAGAAATGCAGTTAACAGTGTAAGTGGCTCTCACACCTCACCCATCGTTGGTCGGCTCGGTTGCTCTCGCCGCGCCGCGCGCGCCACCTCCTCTCGTTCTCCGTCGCGCAGCTCCTCCCGGCCCCGTCGCCGCGCGCAGCGCAGCCTCCTCCCGGCTCCCCGTCGCAGCTCCTCCAGGCTCCCCATCGCGCAGCTCCTCCAGGCTCCCCGTCGTCGTCGCGGCGTTGCGCAGCTCCTCCCCATCGCCCCCAGGTCAGCCGCCTCCCTCTTGCCCTCGCCTCGTCTCTTCTCTGTGCCTCGCCTCCCCCGCGCCCCCCTGCCTCGCTTCCTCCGCAGTGACTAGAAGTAGTAGTATTAGTTTAGTAGTAGTAGTAAGCAGGAGACCAGGAGTAGTAGTAGTAGCGCAGTGTCGGTAGTAAGGATTAGTTTAGTAGTAGCGCAGTGTCGGTGCTCGGCAGTAGGATTAGTTTAGTACTAGTAGTAGCGCAGTGTCGGCAGTAGGATTAGTTTAGTACTAGTAGTAGCGCAGTGTCAGTAGGATTAGTTTAGTGGTGTAGTACTTTTAGTATTACTGTAGTAGTGTATTACTAATTAATAACTAGTAGTAGTACTGTAGATTGATGTTGTAATCATCAGACTGTAGTAGTAGCGCTGCAATTAGTAGTCATTAGTCATTACTTCATTAGTCAATTAGTCAATTAGCAAGTAGCATCATAATTGTAAGTTTGTAACAATTGTTCATCAATGTTCATGAATTGTAGAATGTCATCCGCTGCGTCGCCACGGTGGAGGTGACTACGGATAGCCTTAAGAGGAAACGAGGATATAGGATGGGAGTATGGAGTGTTAATTGATCCAAATAATATGGATAAAGTAAAATGCAAGTTATGCAACAAAATTGTTTCTGGAGGAGTGTATAGGATAAAGCAACATATTGCTCACATTAGGGGCAATGTTGCTAAATGCCCTTTGTCCACAAAGGAAGATCAAGAGAAGTGCATCAAATCAATCGAGAGGCACAACTTAAGAGGAAGACTAGGAAAGAAAAAGAACAAGAAGTTAGAAATGAAGTTACCATTGATAAAGATGTCACCGGTGGTGGTGATGAAGATCTTGAACTTGAAGAAATAGGATGCTCGGCACATCGAAAGTTGGGGCCTATGGATAAGTTTGCAATGCCTATTGATCCTAGTACATTAAGCTCCAAAGAACTACAGCAACAAGCAATTAGTGCCGCTATTTGGAAAGAAAGACTCCATAAAGCAAGGCAATATGTTGCTAGGTGGATTTATGAATCAGGTATTCACTTGCAAGTTGCAACTCCTGTAATGTCTACTAATAATATGCGAATGACATCCCGGTGTTGTTTACTAACATAAGTAACATTGTATAATTATTGCATATTTAGTGTACCTTTCAACTCCATCAACAATGATGCCTTTATTAAATGTGTGAAGCCATTGGCCGCTTTGGCCACTGCTTTATTCGCCCTTCTCAACACGATGTGGGAGAAGTTGTTGTATGAGGAAGTGGATAGAACCAAAGGGTTGTTGAAGGACCATGAAGAAGAGAGGGCCAAGACTGGTGCTCTATTATGACCGATGCATGGACCGATCGTAAAAGGGGAGCATTATGAACATGTGTGTGCATTGTAGCCTAGGGTCATGTTTCCTAGAATCTAAGGAGGCATCCGAGGAGTCACACACCGAGAGCTCATCTTTCAATATGTGGATTCTTGCATTGAAAAATTGGTGTTACCCATATTGTCCAAGTTGTCACCGATAATGCTTCAAACAACATGGCGCGAAGGCATTATTGAAGGACAAAAGGCCTAACATATTTTGGAGCTCATGTGCAACCCACACTATCAACTTGATGCTACAAGGAATTGGGAGCATTGCAAGGTTCAAGAAGACACTTGATCAAGCTAAGTCACTAACCATTTTTATCTACTCGCACCATAAGACATTGGCCTTGATGAGAAAATTTACAAAGAAGAGGGATATAATAAGGCCCGGGTTGACTAGGTTTGCTTCCTCCTTTCTCACTTTGCAAAGTTTGATTGAGAAGAAACAACAACTAAGGTCGATGGCGCTTAGCCAAGAATGGGAAAATTGCATACATTGTAAAAAAAGCAAAGGCAAGGCATCCACGGCTACATTGGTGAGTAGAGCCTTTTGGAATGGTGTTTCTCTTTGCTTGAAGGTATTTGAGCCATTGGTAAAGGTTCTTGAATGGTAGATGGGGATGTTAAGCCTTCTATGGCATTTCTTTATGGAGAAATTCAAAAGGCAAAAAAAGAAATCATAGAAGCCATGAACAATATAGAGAACAACTACAATCCCATCATAGATATTATTGACAAGAAGATGAAGGATAGGCTTGATTCTCCATTGCACTTGACAAAGATACTTCTTGAATCCATATTATAGTTATTGTGATGGCTCCATTTTTTGGATGATGTTATCATGGATGGGATATTCACTTGTGTGGAGACTTTTACTATGGTGATGATGACAAGCAAAGTCAATTGCTAAATGTGGAGTTGGGTATATTCAAAGATCAAGAAGGCCACTTTGGGAAAGCGCAACAAAGGCGGATGCAAAGACTATGAATTTAATCCAGTTTAATAATTACTAGTCGATGTAAATACATGCATGATTGAAAATTTGTCATATACTAATTATTTTATTGTTCCTAATTATATGCACTAAATGGTGGTCTACTTATGGATGTAAAGTTCGTGTTACAAAAATGGCCATGAGGATCCTCTCATTGACATCTAGTTCATCCGGTTGTGAAAGGAATTGGAGCACTTTTGAAGGGGTTAGTCTCTAAACTTCTCTAAAGAGTGAAGTCTCAATTTTCAATATCTACGTTAGTACATTACATTTAGCTAACTAGTAACTATACATCACTTTGCAATTTGTAGATACATACAAAGAAAAGAAATAAACTAGATGTCCACCGCCTTAACCATCTAGTCTATGTTCAATACAATGCCAAATTGAGGAACAAAAAAGAGAAAAAAGAGAAGAAGAACATAGATCCCATTATAGGTTCCGAAGCTAATGAAGCTCAAGGGTGGTTAATTGAAGGCGGAGATGATGATCAAGATGTTGAGCCCGCTACGGGGCTTACATGGAAGGTAATTGAAGAAGCATGTGGAGCTAATGAGGTCTTAGAACTTCGTAAGAGCGTAAGAGTGAGACAACTTCATGAAGAAGATTTCAAGTCCGATACCGAAGAAGAGGAGGAGGTCAATGAGGAGGAGGAAATTGAGTATGAGTCCGATCAAGAAGAAGTACTTCCAACCAAAAATTATGAGGAAGAAGATGACTAGTCAATAGTCATTCACTCATTTGATCATCAAATTATCATATGACTCTATTTATATTTGGCTTACTTGTTTTATTTGTGAGACCTTATGAACTATTTATATTTGGCTTGCTTGTTTCATTTGTGACTTGTTTCATTGTTTGAACTATTTGATGTTACTTGTTTGAATTATATTTTTATTGCATCAAGTCATCAACTCATGAAGGTCATTACATCAAATCTTCAAAATTCAAATATATTTGCATCACCGAGCCACTGACCAAGGTGACATCTCTTCTTAGTTCTTACATAATTACACATACATACATGTAACATCTCTTCTTACATAATTACACATATACTGATATACATATACACATGTAACTTGCTATTTTGTATTCATCTCGCTTGGACTGATGCTAGAGGCGATTATCCTTTCAATTCTGTTCAACCGCCTAGGCCCCGCCTAGACGCCCTAGGCGCTAGGCGGCCACCCACCGCCCGCCTAGCGCTTAGCGCCTAGGTGAACATTGGCGCAAACGCTGCCACCCGGGTCGGTGTACCGTAGTCACCTTCTCTCTTTGCTTGCTGTCCTCCTCCATGTCGCCAGCTTCGGCTTGCCTTCCCCGCCATTCTCCTTCGCCACGCTGAGCCCGCCGCCGCCATCCTTCTCCCCCAAGTTGAGAAGTTGGAAGGCTATCTTGAGCTGGTGCGGCTCTCCACGGGATGTCCCTCGCAACATGCTTGAGCAGGTCACCGCGAAGGATTTAAATCGACCGGTATACAACATTGTTTAATTTCCGTTTCCTTTTTCTCCAATTTTTCCCTTCTCTGGATTTGTTCTTGTGACGTCCCAAGTGTTGTTGTGTTCTGTGGTGTTGATTCAAGTACATTTGATGTAGATTCAAGTAGTGTTTGTATGGTGAACCAAGTATTGTTGTGTTCTGTGGTGTTGATTCAAGTAGTGTTTGTATGGTGAATCAGAAGAATAGAGAGTAAGAGATATTCTTGTTAGATTTTTTTTTGTTTGGTGAATCACAAGAACAAAGAGAGAATACATGTAGATTTAAGTACATTAAGTGTTTGAATGTTGAATCAAAATGAAGTTAAAGTACATTTTGTGTACTTTCAAGTACATTTTGTGATGAAATTGTGAAAAAAGTCCATTTCTTGTTGCCGTTTTGTGCTAAATCAAGATAATCTTCTCTGTTTTTTTTTTGTTGAGTAAAATCCACGAGATCATTCAATTCGGGTGGAAACGGAATGTGGTGCGACCGAGGGGCAAGAGTGATATTTTGCATGCGTACAACAGGGAAACAGTCGGAAATGATTAAGAATGTGTTTGGTTCGTTTAATGGAGTGGTCTTGAATCATTCGGTACGGAAAATGAGCTCGTTCAGGTGATTAGTTAGTTAAATATAATCAAACCATTAGGGATGAGATGGTTCAAGAAACGGAAATATTCCATGTTTATGTTGTATCATCATGTTCGAGAAAAAATCCCAACTACGTCGTTCACTCGAGTTCCAAGGCGCTTAGTAACGTGGTGAGGCTGATTTACGAGTTTCAAATAACCATATTTTCTAAACCGAGTATTCGATTTGCGATCCGATTAAACCGTTATGTTTCTTGTTATTTAATCAACAAAACAAGACCATTGTTGTCATATTTTAGTGCAAAAAAAATCATGCGGGTCCCACATGTTATAATATCCCAAAATTTAGTGCAATCCAAATACAACCTCATTCATCAAATCAAACACCATCTTGAATCATTTAGGACCATTCTATCCACCAACCAAACAAAATAATGTATCATCATATCCCACCAATCAAATACCATACTTGTATTATCTTATCTAGAATCATCTCATCCATCCTGTACTATCCCATACCATTCACCATAGTTAACCCAACCAAACACAGCCTAAAATAATGATAATGCGGTGTTTAATAAACCCAACGACTAAGAGGAGGGTAAAATACCAATTACAATGGGAATATATAAATTCTGAAAACGAATCTAAGAAGTAAATAATGAATTCCCCTTTTAACAGTGATTTCAGACTGTGTGAACAACACTCGTCAATAACATCTTAGGCATGCACTGTAGAAACAGTGGAAGATATAACTAGCGAGTTGTGCTACAGTGATTTTACTGTTTTCTTGATGCACTGTAGCATTCAATCTAGCCCATTTGTTTTGTATAGAATGATGGAGAGAAGGTCTAATGTATATCTTTGTGCTCCTCTAGATCCGCTTCCGTATCCAATTAGTAGAGTTCGGTAGAGTGGCCGGAAAGATCATTTCGTGGACACGGTATTTGCGAATTATTGCATTCCTGCAGTATCAAGCGTTCGTGCATGTTTGTATGTATGGTCTCCGTAGCAGGTAAGCAGTTTTAGTTTAGAAGTAACACTTGTCTGATTGTCTTGTCTGATTGTGTTAATGCTCTTGAAGGCTGGCTAAATCAGTGTCTCATGAGATCGAAGAGATGATAAAAACGTAGTTATAAAACCCGGTCTGGTCCGGCGGTTGAATCATGAAAATTCGGACTGTTTTAAAGGTTGGGAGACGGTGTTTAAAGCTCGTCTCCTCTAACTTGCGCAAACGCCCCCCTCGGGACCACACCTCACGCCTTCCATGTGCGCTATTTTAAAGGTTGGGGAACGACGCTTAAAGCTCGCCTCCTCTAACTTGCGTAAACGACCTCCTCGGGCCCACGCCTCGTGCCCTCCCATGCATTATTTTTAAAGGTTGGGGGACGACGCTCAAAGCTCGCCTCCTCTAACCTGCGCAAATGCCCTCCTCAGGCCCATGCCTTGTGCCCTCCTCGTGCGTTATCTTTAAAGGTTAGGGGATGACGCTCAAAGCTCGTCTCCTCTAACTCGCGCAAACGACCTCCTCGGGTTTACACATCGCGCCCTCCTTACGCGCTGTTTTTAAAGATCGAGGACGACACTCAAAGCTCGTCTCCTCCAACTTGCGCAAATGCCCTCCTCGTACGCTATTTTTAAAGGTCCGGGGACGACGTTCAAAGCTCGCCTTATCTAACTTGCGCAAACGCCCTCCTCGGGTGCACGCCTCGTGCCCTCCTCGTGCGCTATTCTTAAAGGCTAGGAGACGACGCTCAAAGCTCGCCTCTAACTTTCGCAAAGTAGCTAAGTATTCCTCGATGGATATAGCAGTAGTTTCAATCATGCCATACCTGAACCTGCATGCAGCTTCCTGTACTGAACATTGTAGGCTCCAATCACGCCATAAGTAAGAGGGTTAGAAAAAAAAAGCTCGTGTGGCTCGAATCAAAATTGATTTGATTATAGTAGTTAATTGGTTAAAATTAAAACGGGTCAATTTGGAATGAAAAATATTAATGAGGCTCGGCTCGATAGTGACTCGTTAGCTCGTTTTTAAAACAACAATTTAAACAATAAATAAAACGATTTTAAGTTGAACTATGTCAATTTCAAATGAAGCTCAATAATAGCTCGTTAAGCTTGTTCATCACATTAGCACACATGGTTCTTGCTTAGTAGTTAAGCTTGTTCATCACATTAGCACACATGGTTGTTGCTTAGTAGATAGCTTAATTCAAAGCGAAAAGTAATCTACAAAAGATGCAACGACATCGCAGAAAGACGCAGGGCTTTCCGGGAGGAAGACAAAGGGGTTGCTTGAGTTCTTGTCCTGATTGCGAGTGTAGAACCCCATGTTCTTCTTACTTCTCTTAGCAAAATAGGATTATCACAATTGTAACCCCTTTGGGGAAACTTCTCTCATGTTCTTTGATTCTCCTACTTATTGAAAAGCAGAGCTCCTGCTGATTTTTCGAAAAAAAGATGCAACAACGCAATAAAAAACAAGACAGATGTGCATTGTCCTTTAAGGATAATACTATATATATACCTACTAGTGCTAGAATTAGGTAATACTCAGGTGGGCAAACTTGGAGATTAAGGGGCTGTTTAGTTTGGATGCCCAGATTGCCAAACCAAATTTTGGTATTACCAAAGAAATTTGGCTAGCATTTGGTTTGCTATGAAATTTTGGTCTTACACAAACAATTTTGGTAGTGCCCCGATTTTTCTAGCCAAATCTCAGGCGGCGCGGGCGGGCAAATTGGCCGACAAAATTTTGGTAGGGCTGGAATGAACAAAAACAGTGAGTTGGCGACATGTGGTAGCACCCGGTTGAGCTCAATCGGTGGCATTAAAGGCTGTTTGGTTTGTGACTACAGAGAGCTATATTAAAATTTTGGTAACGCCAAAACTTAGGCAATACCAAAAATCAGGCAAAAAAAATTATGTTTGGATTGTAGTCATATCAATTCACGGGTAATACTGAAATTGATGTATTTGGATTGCAGTTATATCAAAATTTGTCAAAATTGTAAGTATGACATGTAGATCCCGCATGATATTTGTTTTTTTGCTTCAAAATATGTCAACATGGATTTTGTTTGTTGATAAAATGACAAGAAATACAACGATTCAAACGGATCACAAATCAGATACTCGGTTTAGAAAATATTATTGTTTAAAGCTTGTTAATCAAACCAACTATGCATTTAATACCACCAATCCATAGCTGCCACATCACCAAAGCTAATAGCACATGAACACAGAGGCGTTGCCAAAACCTGGGCGCACAAATCGGTCGCCCGATTTTCGCCGAGCACGCTCGCAGGAATGCACAGGCACCAAATCCTAGCCAAGTTTTACGGGCATTATCAAAATTTGGTGTGATTCATTTGGGATCCAATCCAAACAACCCCTAAATGCATGTCGAGTTTGATTCAAGACTTTAAAATAATCATATTTCCTAAACCGAGTATCCAATTTGTGATCCGTTTAAACCGTTGTGTTCCTTATTATTTTATCAACAAAACAAGACCATGTTGACATATTTTAGGGCAAAAAATAGATATCATGCGGGACCCACTTCACTCACAATTTTGGCAAGTTTTAGCATGGCTACAATCCAAACATATTAATTTTGATATTGCTCATGAATTAGTATGGTTACGATCTAAACGCTATTTTTTTTGCCTAGATTTTAGTATTGCTTGGATTTTTGCAGTGCCAAAATTTTAATATAACCACCTGGGGTCACAAACCAAACAAGCTCTAACTCTTTCAAAAAGGAGGGACAGCTTCTAATTATATGCCCAAAGCCATCTATCGCCACGATAGCCTTAAGAGCCGTTGGGAAGCTAAGGAAAGCGAAGCATGCCTCTTTAGAGCATCTACAATAGTCCATATCACTTGTTACTAAGAGATAGACATATCAACATTTAGATGATGTGGAGCGAAGGTGAGCTTGTTTCTAGATGAAAAAACACGCGAGTGGTTGATACTAAGACACAAAAAACAACAAAATAGCTATTAAAGACTTACTTGTTACTTAAAAACTTGTTTTGTGGGTAACAATTAAAATCTTAAATACAAGTTCAAGAAATAATCTATTGAAAAGCTTATTTTTTTATTAGATTGTGTATTTTCTCTCCTCTTAATAACAAGTTAAGACATAAATTATTGTAGATGCTCTTGAGGCCACTGCAGTTGTGCTGTTCAGCTAATGCCAAGATGGTCGCCGCGGAGCCCGTATTGATTAATCCTCTGCCGCTCTGGTTTTCTTTCAGTTATTAAGGCAGAGTTTGCCTTTAACACATCCTGACCATTTCCAAATCAACGGTCGGATTCGTCGGTCCCACGGCTCTTTTGTTTGTTAAGTGTTGGCCGTCGAGCTTCCCGTGAACACCTTGTGTTTTGGCTTTAAAACGCGAAGGCCATGATTACCACAAATTCAGCCATCTCTGTGATCTTGGGCTTACATAGAACCTTTGCATCTTGAGCTTGTATGCTAATTTGACCAAAAGGGGAAGGCGGAAAAGAAAACTGTATTTCATATTCCAATACAAAATAATTGTCCTGTTCCTCTCAAACGTTCTTCGCATCTACTAACTAGATTACTCGATCCCTCGTTAACCTATTGTGGCAAATTAGACCTACAGGATGCAAAATCCCACCACCATTTGATTTATTTAACTGTGCGGAGTGATTAGGATGTAAAAAATGCCCGAGTTGCGGTGCATCGCTGATGGTGAAAAAAAAAAATCCAGGCATAAAAATCAATATATTCCTGCTATAGTGCGTTTACAATTGCTATGGTACCTGTACTTGGTTATCCCCCCTGCACCAGCTATGTTTTGAACTGCTGGGGCACCAGACCATTAGCCAGTATGAAGAGCAGCGTAGTCTTGCTTTGGAAGAAGCTTCCGCCAATGGTGACGAGTCCCGAGAGACGGTGGCTCATCATCGTTGGCGACCTTGAGGCGACCTATCGCCTCCTCGATCGACATCGTGGAGAGGTCCAGCAGAGACCGGATCGACCGAGCCATCCGCTTGTACTTCTCGGGACGCAGCGAAAGAGCTTCTCGCGCCTCTCTCTCTCCGTAGGTGTCGCCGCCGAACTTTACCAACTTCGCAGCAGAGTGTTGAGACGAGAGCAAAGTCATCAACGCCTTCACCGCTTGAAGGCCGTGGTCTCCCACCCGCGCGGCGCTCGCAGCGGTGTGGACTTGCGCGCGCGCCGCCGCCGCGCGCGTCGCAATGATGGCGCCCCAAGCCTCCTTGGCGCTTGCTTGTTGGAGAACGAACCGCATCTCAAAGTGGATCGCGATGAGGCATCCGCGCGCGTCGATCCTGGTCGTAGTCGACGCCGCCGTCATGGACCGCCTCCCACATGTGCCGCACTGAGCTCACTCTTCATCACCGCGCCCACTCGACGTAGTTGGCCTCGGTGAGGTAGGCCACCCACCGCCGGGCCGGCCCCTCGACAACACCGGAACCCGTGGTAACCACGATGCCGGTCCGGGGAGAGAGCCACGCCGCACGTGAAGGCCGCGCTTATCGACCGTCTGCCGCCGTTGTCGTGCGGCGCGCTCTTCCGGGCGCCACCGCCGAAGCGCCTCCTCGAGCGCCACCGCCTGCGGCGCGCCTCCAGAGCACCATCGCCGCGACCGCGCTCGTTCGATTGCCGCCTCGCTGCGGGCGCGCGCGCGCCATCGCGCCGCCGCCGCTCGCGCGCCTCCCTCTCAGCCGCTCAAGGTCCGCGCTGCCATCGCCAGCGAGATGGAGCCGCCTGTTGCCGCGCAGACCTGACCTCTGCTGCGCCGCGACGCTGCGACTGCCGCCGCCTGCCGCTTCCACCTCCGCCGCTGCTACCGACGCTTGCGCTGCCGGGCTGCAGCTCTCGCTGCGCGCTGCCTCATGGCCGCTGTTGCGGCGAGCTCGGCCGTCTCACGACGCCGCGTGCTCGAGGCGACCGAACGCCGAGATCGCTCATGACATAGCGCGCATCGGGGGTGTTGCGTGGAGAGAGGCGCTCGACGAGCCGCCCGCCTCCGAGAGGAGAGTGGGATGCACTGAGGCAGGCTGCTGCGCACGGTTGGGGGTGCTGAGGGCGGAGAAGGAGATGAGCAGAGATGCTCAGCTACAGGATACACAAGCTCGATACCACTTGTTAGTCGGACTCTTGCTTGAGGTGATAGCAAGATCCTTACTCTCATGGAGAGGATGACACTTGGAGATGGGGCAATTTTTTCTTGTATATTTCTCTTCACATGCCATGCCAACTCGAGGGTTGGGGATACATATTTATAGGGCTAATCACCAAGCATATGCCAAGCATATGCTAGTCTAAGATGCTCATCCTAGATGCTCTATCCTAGATGCTCTGTCCTCTAAAGCTAGTCCAAGATGGATTGAAGGCCAGGAAATAGCGGGAAATAGGGTGCAAAGGAGCCACGTTAAAGCTGTGGGTCAATTCACCCCACAGCTTTTTTGCAAAACCATTAAATACAAGTGAAAATTCGGGCAAAATTCTACAAAACAATGAAAATTTTATAAGAATTGACCTCACATGGCTAAATAATCATGTATTTGACTCCGCAGGGTTGCAATCCTGGCTACGCCCGGTGCTCATAGCTCATCTTTCACATCCTGGCTTGCGTCTTTGTCATCAGGCTTTGGTGTATCAGATGGTGGGGAAGTGGCCTCAGCAGACTCTAGATTCTCCCCTAAGATTCGTGCGGTGAACTGCCTTGCTTCACTGTCGAGATCAGCCCACTCTGGAACTATTCTTCTAGCACCCTAGAAAGTGGGAGTAAAATCAGGCTAGAGTTCTAGACAAAAGCAATAGGAAACGAATTATGATGCATCACAATTTTACCTGAAGCTTTGGCTCCTTTGTCATTGGATTGTTGCAGAGATCAATGGTCTTTGCTCTTGCCTTTGTGGCATTTCCACACCAAGATTCACACCATAGCCATTCTTGAGGGAGAGAGAATATGGGCACAGTATGTTGAGCATAATTTGGGAGATCCTGAATATGAAGGTGCTACAAGTAAGCATTGCATTCATATTCACTTCTATGAATCTCTGCACTCTGCAGCATGCTTCTAAAAACCGAATTTTACTGCTAGAAACAGAAACCAGCTAGTCCCGGTGCAAATCAACATAAAATCGTGCAGTTTGTATGCGAATCCAAACAACTCTTTCTATTCCAAACTGAAACTGGTAACCAGTTGGTTAAATGGTTAGCGGTTCCCAACTCCAAAAATATTGTTTTTTTATATGAAGTTTTTGAGCAATTCTAGAAGGGAGAAGATTCCCGCTGCCATGTTGTCCAACTTTTTTAACTTTGGCAGGTAGCGAAGTCCAATAGTTTTCTTTTGAAAAGGTAATAATTTTCTCCAGTTTTCGAACAAAGTCTAATATGTATTATGTTGACTCTGGTAGCTTTGGAACAGTCACGAGATTGCTTCCAAACTTCTCGTACATTTCAACTTAATAAGACACGCATAAGAAGATATAGGTGATCTAAACATTCTCTTAATTAAAATTTTAAGATTTGAATTTAAACTAATTCAGCTATTTTTTTTTAAAAAAATATATTGTTCCTTTCCAAGAAATCCACTTCTTACCAGTAACGTGAACCCAGGTCTGCAGCCACTAATTGTGCATTACTGACCAGTGATCCACTCCATCCATGTAACGTGATAGGAAGATCAAATAGATGCAATAGCAGTGGTCCGTTACCTGATCAAGATTTGAGAGACTATTGGGGTCCTTGCTGAGTGTTTCATACAAGACCCGTAGAGTATCCCCAGCAGCAGTTTGTCGAAATTTGGCCAAATCAACAACATAAAGAGCACTGAAATAACACCCAATCATATCATTTACTACACAATACTAGCAATAATCAATTGTAGCATACTTGATGCAAAAGGTCACCTACCTGATATGGTATGGTCTTCCTCGCAGATGATCTTTCCAGAAGCCCTTCACAAAGGGGAAAAGAACAAAAGGAGTCAGCAAACAACTAGAGAAAACAAATTCATTTTTATGTTACCACGAATAATCTCATTTGCTGTAGTAATATTGTTTATGGTAAGTTGGTAACTAACTTGCTTCCAAAATCGATAGCCATCCATCTCCTTGTTGTTATCACAGAATGGAGTATACGCAAGGGGATGACCCTTCAGATTCATGTCATACAATTCTCCCATGTCTGCTCTCACAATTTGATCAGCGTCAACAAAAATAACCTATTCGGAAAGTATCAGAAGTTCAGAACAATAATATCATTAGAACTCAATGAGGCCAGGATCGTGTTTAGTTATTGAAGGGACATCATTAGAACTCAATGAGGCCAGGATTGTAGTTTAGTTATTGAAGGAACATCATGAAACTACAAGGATCATAAGATGATCATAACATAGAAGAAAAATACCTTCCTCAGCGAAAGTGGGAATATGACATCCAGAAACAAGATCTTATATGCCCATATAATCCGTTGCTTCTCTTTCTGTTTGTGCAACCATGTTGGCCATTTATATGTGATAAGCTCATACTCAAATCCATATTCCTGAGCCATGTGGGGTATGGCATCCTGGCAGGATTACTGGTTAGAGACAGAGATGTCTAATATCTGCTTATTAATTAATCAACTCAAAGGCAGCTCATCTACCTTAAACTGTGGAGATAGATAATTCTTTATGAACCAAAATTTCACCGGCCTTTGCGTCTTCTTTAAAACACTCAAAATCATTATTTTGAGGAAACGCTCGTACCTGCAACAGAGTACCTTGCAGCTAAATCACATGTTCTCATTACTTCTCGGTATGACGTGTTCTTCGGAGAGTAAAATGCTGTATGATGTATATTTATAACCAGGACTTTCCTCTAGTAACGTTAGACAAGAGTACAAGAATAGCTGTTTGTACAGTTCAGTACAGAAATACTACCTGGATTATGGGTTACTCTAATAATGCCAGCAGCTAGCCTAAAAAACTAACAGCTAGCAACTAATTGAGAACACGGCTTTATGATATTTGTGTAAAAGTGTCAAAAAGATAAAATATAAGAAAAATTGTGAGCAGCGTGGAGATCCACAGAGAATGACAAACATATTTACAGGAAATAGCTAAAATGTCCTAGAAATGGACACTTACAGATGCCCAGAAGCAACAGAAAAAATGTTTATTGTCTCCCCTTGTCTTGCATCCTTAAGGCCCTGAATAAAAATGCACAGCAAAACTGTTGGATATTTATCTGAGCACGAGATGGAATATAACCAGTAATATAAGCTACATGCATGCATACAACTACTCTGTAACTATTATATATGGAATCATTATTCTCCAAACAATAAATATTTATGATAGTATATTTACAGATCAAGTAAATAAAGATATCTAATTCATTAGCAATAACAGCAGAAAATTGTAACTAGGAACAGTTAATTGGTATTTTTCATCAAACAGGTAATCAAACTTCCTAACAAAGTTCAGCTTTCCATGTGTTCTAGATTTTTATACATGTAATGTAATTTCCTTGCAGTAATTTCCTTTGTGAAGTTCTTTTTGTAAAATTACACTAAAGTAAGTCTATACAAAATGCGAAGTTTTGGAAGCACTCTGAAAAGAAATCATGAAATTTTGGATGATCGAAACTTTCCAGGAATAAAACTTGGTTATTGTTTTCTTACAATGTTTGCAGTAACATGCAGTATGAACTTAAATAACTGACAGAAGAAACACTTACGGTGATTTTCTCAGCTTTCTTTTTTGATGATGCATCACCACTAATGAAACTAGAAGCCCATTTCAAAAGGTTGCTATTCCAGCCTTTGTTATCCTGTATTGAAAATGATTTTAAAAGAATGATGTTTAGAATTTCAAGGATATGTTTTACAACTAAATAAAAAACAGACCATCTTTTCCTGGAAGTGGTTTTCATCGGCGGCATTTAATAAGTCCTCGTGCTCCTTGCCTTTTCTCTTTTGCACTTCAATGTGTATAAGTTTGCCCCTTAAGCTATCTATGGCAATGAGTTTCGAAGGTAGCTCATACAGATCGGCACTACGACCAGGAGCCAGTTGTAGGTACCACACACCGGGGGAGACTTTCATCTGCCAGTAACCCAAGTTAGCCATGACAAGTGTGTCTACCATGTGCGGTCTTCGTTTGGTGCCAAGGATAAATTGCAGACCACGGGGAGGGTCTCGATCCTTTTCCATGCAATGGCCTGAAAGAAATTTCTTCTGTTCACTAAATAATCCACCAGAACCAAAGAGATGATTACCAAATAATCATACCTGTCAGGAGGAGCGCTTCAAGTTCAAATACTGCCTGCAATGTTCTAACATCACCAAGATTCTCTAATAGAATGTTGTCCAAATCATGGCTAACACATGGAAAACAACCACAAAAGGTGATGAACTGATGATACTTCAATATAAATTAAATATCTGGTATTTGCATAATGTTTTATTGCTAACTTACATGGCAACGACAGGTTCGACAAGCCATGGTTCAGGAACATCAATGTTCATTGTAAGTGTTTTGGATAGTGGCATATTTGAGAAGAAAGCTTTAGGTCCATGTACAGAATAATCTGTACTGCTAAAATCATCCTGCGTATCAAATGGCCAAGCATTATTGTAGGCAGTGGGAATGCACTGGTCAGTAAATGTGCGGTCTTACCATCGACGGAAGAACAAATCTGTAGTAGTTCTTTAAAGGAAGATCCGCAAGGGAACTCTGAAAAATAATACAAAAATGTTAGCATTAAATATAGGTAGGATTGTAGCTAGTGCAAGCTCAAGCATAAAAGCATCTCCATCCGCCTAGACATAGTAATAAGGCTTTAAATCAAACAAAACAAACAACAGTTTCTCCAATAATAGACTTCAAACAAAGATAGTTGCAACTGCATCTTACTATCTATAAGACAGATAAACAACATACAAATTGCTTATGGAGATGAATAATTGAACATGATTTACTCAAGATGCATAAAGAACTGATAGAATGCAAACTATGAGAGAACTACAGTGATTATTATGCTAATTTTTGCTAGAGTTGAAGCCATCGCCAATATGCAACTGAACTTTATCATTGTCCTATTCAATGAGATTGTGTATTCACTAAATAATAGCTTGCAGAGAATATATGAATTAAGTATGCCAGAGGTCGGTTAAAATGTTCGAGTTGTTGAACTGATTGTAAGTGTGACCACAAAGATAAACCAAATATCTCAAGAAAAAGAGAGAAGCACTATGGACTATTAAAGTGCATCACCCAACCTTAGCAACAACTGAGACAATTAAGTGGCTATATAGCCTACATAGTTAAAGAAAGATTCAGTAGCCTCTATTGGCAACAACAAGATGCCCCTATATGATGACTACTTGGTTCACTTCACAGACTAATAATTCAGAACATCAAAACAAAAGCTACTCAACAGCAATGGGTAAAGGTTTCCATTAATTTCACATGTAGAATAATATAGTAAGAAGAATAAACAAAATACGTACAATAGGATTAAGGACAATCCTCATGCTCGGCTGAATCTGTCTCCAGAGTACGCGTAGAAGTGGAGAAAGTTTTTGCCCAGCATGACTTAGCGGATCAATGACAGCATCGATGTGAATACTTGAATTCATATTATTCAGTTTAATTGCACTGCATGACAGAGAACAAAGTGAGAACAAACTATTTGAAGTCATCAACGAAAATCAAAGAATAGTCCAAGCTTTATGTAGGTTCAAGTAAAAGCTCAGTGCTTGGGACTTGAGCTTAGTTTTAAAGGAAAACAACTTGTGTTTGGCCTAGTGCATATATCATTCCGTGTTTGTCTTCATAGTTTTGATGTTGAAAGCTTCATACATATATAGATAAATCATAAATGCGATGAGTGACTTAAGACCCAATAAGCTCAGCGCAGCTGAACAAAGTTTGACCATACTCAGCATTTCAAATCATATTATTGTTAAGAGTCTTGTACATAGTGTCATGGGCTGGTACTGTTCACCTGACGGGTACTGTTCACACATGAACAGTAACAACCCCTCGATTATTAGGAAAGTTTATTATTTAGGAATCTATATATTAGTTAGACGAGTTATTATTGGATTGGATTGTTAGAGATAGATTTCCTTATAGATTATTTCTTAAAAGTTAAGTCGGATCATCCCTATAAAAAGGGATAGCATGTATCCATTATGAATCAAGCAAGAAAGATGAATTAATCTAGTCTCCCTCTTAAGGTTCTATCATCCCAGTCTATAATCTAATCTCTCATCCCACAAAGCCAACGCCGCCCGGCCTTCTTCCTGACGGTGTTTACCCCATTATGAACTAAGGTTCATAACAATTTGGTATCAGAGCAGTCGATCCCTTCCCACGACTTCTGCTACCATGGTTATGGCGACAGATCACACCATTAGACCTGCTGCCAAGTCTATTGGAGCGTTGACCTCCCTACCCGTGGTGGCACAAACGGTGCCCTCGCCGAGGAAGAAAGCCATTGCCCAACGACTGTCTTCTCCACGCAACCCGCCGATGTCTATTGGAGCATTGCAAACTATCTTCCATGCAATGTTCCGCCGGCGCCACGACCTCTTGTCAACATGGGGTCAGCTAGGACTTCAGCCATGGCCACCACCACAGCTCGAGGACGAGCTGTCGCGAAAGGAGAAGAGTAGTTGTCATGGGCCGGCACTGTTCACGTGACGGGTACTGTTCACACGTGAACAGTACCAACCCCTCGATTATTAGGAAAGTTTATTATTTAGGAATCTATCTATTAGTTAGACGAGTTATTATTGGATTGGATTGTTAGAGATAGATTTCCTTATAGATTATTTCTTAAAAGTTAAGTCGGATCATCCCTATAAAAAGAGATAGCATGTATCCATTATGAATCAAGTATGAAAGATGAATTAATCTAGTCTCTCTCCCAAGGTTCTATCATCACAGTCTATAGTCTAATCTCTCATCCCACAAAGCCGACGCCGCCCGGCCTTCTTCCTGATGGTGTTTACCCCGTTATGAACTAAGGTTCATAACACTCTCTCTCTCTTGGCCCACGTGACCCATGTAGCCTATAAGGTCCAACTTCATGTCTATATATATCTTTTCAATAATGAATAAGTTGTACAGTTGTGAATAGCAAAAATACCTCTTCCTCTACTAAATCTAACATGGTATCAAAGCAAAGTTAGAGTTAGGGTTCCCACTGTTAGAGATATGTTAGAGATAGAATAGGGAGTCTTTTATATTTCCTTATCTGTACCCTTGTACACCCTATATATATTGCCTATTGGGTCTCTTCAATATACACACAATATTCATAACATGGTATCAGAGCCAAGATTAGGGTTAGGGTTTCTTACCTACGCCGCCTCCTAGCCTCTGCCCGTTCTCCGCTGCCGCTGCCCCCGGGAGGACCGATCTTTGCTCCCGGGTGGCTCTCTCGTCGCCTCGTCGCGCACGCATGCGCGCGACATCGCTCCCGCCAAAGAGCACCTTCGCTTCATGCGCCCGACGCACGCCAGATTGCGCTCGGATTGAGCGCCGCGGCGTCGGGTCTTCGCATGTTCTTGGCGTCTTCACCGACTCAGACGGATCCTCCGTCGGCATCTTCTTTGGCGCCGCCTTCACTCGGCGTCTTCGAGCCTCCCGCCCGACCGACTTGCCCCGACGCCGCTCCTTCCTTGAGCGATGCCGCCGCCTCCTTCCTTGCGCGCAGCATTCCGCCGCTTGGTGGAGAGAGGTAGAAGATAATGTTTGGTGGAGGGTTGTGCTGCTGTTGTTTGGTGGAGAATATCGAGAATGCGTCGCCACCGCCATTGTGTGCTCATTAGTAATGCTAGCTATTCTGTAGCAAGCTATTCTTTGTCCTTGCTGCTAGCTATTCTTCTGCGGCTGCTAGTATTTGTTGCTAGCTATAGTTTAAGTCTTGCTACTAGTATTTGTTGCTAGCTATAGTTTAAGTCTTGCTACTAGTATTTGTTGCTAGCTATAGTTTAAGTCTTTTCTTTCTTTGTGTCATTTTCTTCCGCAGCGTCCATCCAAATCTGTATCACTTAATCTTTGAGTTCGTCTAAGCCATGCGAGTCCACAAATTTCTTATCAGTCATAAAAGCATAGAAATTTCTTTGCATGACAGCAACCGCTGCTCTTTTCTTCGAGCCGCTGCAGATCCGCCGCCCCAAGCTTTTAAGGCTGTTGTGCTTCTTGTGCATTGCGTTGTGCTTCTTTTGCACTGTGCATCTATTGCGCTCGCGCATCGCGTCTCATTACGCTCCTCGCATGCGCATGCGTCGCTCATGCGCTTCCTATGCATCGCGTCTCGTTGCACTTTCGCGCACTTCGCCTCGCGGCGCTTCTCGCACCGCGTCTCGTTGCACTTCTTGTGCATTGCGCCCCGCTTCTTCGCAGATCGCGTTTCGCATTGCGCTTCTTGTGCATTGCGCCACGCTTCTTTTGCATTGTGCATCCATTGTGCTTCTTGTGCTCTCTACGTCTTTATTGCGCTTCTTGTGCACTGCGTCGCCGCCGTCTTAGACTTCGATCCGCGTTGTCATGCTTCTATCTATTCCTATTCAACTTGATGCTTTATCTTTTGTCGGTTTCATCATCTTCTTCGTCATGTTGTCGCGGTCGACTTTGCTCCTACACATTGTGTTTTATGGTCGTCAGCGGGACCTTGGATGGGAGGAGATCTTTTATCGATATATTTTTCAAGAGTCGCATGCTACGACGACATTATCAAGACTCGGACTTTGGATTTTCCATATTTTATTGTCAACCCTTTCCAAATGCAATGCTATTGCATATACCTTGCATTTATGTGGGGGTTAGAGATATGTTAGAGATAGAATAGGGAGTCTTTTATATTTCCTTATCTGTACCATTGTACACCCTATATATATTGCCCATTGGGCCTCTTCAATATACACACAATATTCATAACACCTACCTCTCCCGTCGCCGCTGCCAGGCTCATTGCTGGCGTGCTCCGGTGATTAAGCCCGCTCTCCCCTGCTCAAGCTCCTCTGCTCCAAGTCGCCTGCCTCTTTACGACTCAAGCTCTCCTCTACTCCAACGTCGGCGCAACGCCGACTCTCTGCTTCCGGATCCAGCATCGACGCCGCGACGCCCAGCCGGACCCGTCGTCGAACCCATCTTTGCCGCTTGGATCCAGTGCTTCCTCAGCGACTCTGCTTCCCCTTCGCCGGCTGTCGCCGCCTCGGTCCTCTGCTCCACGTCAGCGATGGCCATGGAGGACGACCCCTAGATCTGGGAGCCTCTCATCCTCCTTGCCAAGAAAACCACCCACACAAGCAGAGATTGCTTGGCTTCGAGGAGAACCACCCGTTCTGCTTCGGGCAGCCCCTTGGCTCCTCTGCTTATGTCTTGGCCTCCGTCGCTTCCTACCCCAGGGCCCACCACGGCAGCCGCACCACCGTCGAGTTACTGCAAACGGAGGGCCACCTCCTCCTTGTGTAGACCACTTGGGATCCGACATCTTCGTCGTCGCCTCGGCTCCTCTGCTTCGTCGCCAGTTGTCTTCTTCGTCACCGACAGCTGCTCTGCTTCATCTGCTGCTGCGCCACCACCGGTAGCTTCCTTTACTTTACTGCGCTATCGCTAGATCATGGCGTTCGAAGGTGATGCTACTATTGCTTCTTCTGTCATTGCCAATGCTTTGGAGTCTTGTGTAACTCAGTTTGGTCATATACAGGCTCAGATGAGCAACCTTCAGGCCCAGTTGTGTCAGCTGCAGACATCTTCCGATGGATCCACCAGTTTTACTGCATCATCACGTCATGTGTTGGGTGCTTCTCTCCCATGGGTGTTAGATTCATGGGCTTCTTTCCATATGACATCTGATGCATCTCAGCTCACATCATGTCGTCCTACTGCAAAAGGTATCAATATTCAGACAACTGATGGAACACCATGCACGGTCACTCATTAGGGGACTCATTCCACCTCTCACTTTGCAGTTTCAGATGTCTCACTTGTCCTTATGCTCTCCATGAATCTTATCTCTGTCGGGCAGCTCGCTGATATGAACTGCTTTGTTGGTTTTGATGATAACTCCTACTTTGTACAAGATCGTCGAACAAGAGTTGTCATCGGTACAGGTCATCGTAAGAGGGGTTCTCCAGGGCATAGTTACCTGATTCGCTATAAAACCCCACAAATCACGAACCGGATTCATTGAACCCGAACCGGTTTAGGGTACAGGGTTCGTAGTGGAAATTGGAAGAAAAAAATGGCGAACTACAAACCCGAATCACGTACCGCGACTCGGACGAACCGCGTTTCTAGTAACTATACTCCGAGGCTCTATGTTCTTGATCGTCTAAGTCTACCTTTATCCTCTATTTCTGGTACTACTACTGCTCATATTCTTTTATCCTCTGTTGTTAGTCCATCTACTCTTTGCCCTTCTGCATGTACTTCTGTTTGAGTCAGTTTCCTCAATGGCATCATCGCCTGGGTAACTTGTGTGGTTCACGCCTCTCTATCTTATTTCATCAAGGTGTTCTTGGTCCTGTTTCTGCTGACACCAATATTCAGTGCAAGGGTTATAGACTTGGCAAGCAAGTACAACTCATATATCCTTCTAGCTTTCCTAGATCTGATCGTCCCTTTGATTTGGTCTATTCGGATGTCTAGGGTCTTTCTCCATTTGCTTCAAAGGGTAGTCACAGTTACTATGTCATCTTCATTAATGATCACACTCGATACACTTGGACTTTGGAGGAGTGTCTTTCATCATATTTTCGTCAGTTCCTTTTTTCTGATGGTACTCTTCCTCAGCTCTCGTGTCCTAGTGCTCATGCTTAGAATGGTGTTGCTGAGCGCAAGCACCGTCACATCATTGAGGCTGCTCGTACTCTTCTCATTTCCTCCTTTGTTCTCTCACTTCTAGGGGGAAGCGGTCTCTACGACAGTCTATCTCATAAACCGTCAGCCCTCTTCCAAGCTTCAGGGCAAGTGTTCTGGTGAGGTCCTATATAGAGCACCTGCTCGCTATGCTCATCTTCGTGTCTTTGGTTGTGTCTGTTATGTCCTTCAAGCACCTCGTGAGTGCACAAAGCTGAGTACTCAGTCGGTTGAGTGTCTTCCTGAGTTATAGTCCTAAGCATAAGGGCTATCGTTGATATAATCCTTCAACATGTCGCATTCGCATCTCGTGATGTGACCTTTGATGAGGGTGGACCCTTCTCTTATCATCCTTCTACACATCCCACTCCTTCCACAGATTCCACCTCTTTTGTGTCTACCTCACATTTCTTCACCAGATTTGCCTTCTCCAGATACACTATCTCCACCAGTTTCACCCTTTAGTGTGTATTCTCTACCAACTCCACCAGTTTCTAACACTTCACTTTCACTATAGTCGCCGACAGAGAGTTCCTTTTGATCCTCAGACTTCCATTCCTCTTGAACCTTCTGATCCTCAGTCGTCCTCTCCTACAGGCTATGTTTGCCATCTTAGGCGTGCTCTATATGGTCTCAAGCAGACTTCTCATGCTTGGTTCGAGCGTTTCAGTTCTGTGATTCGAGCTGCTGGTTTCACTCCAAGTGAGCATGACCCTACCTTGTTTATTCACACTTTTCAACGGGGTTGTGCTTTGCTTCTGCTATATGTAGATGACATGCTGATCACAGGAGATGACATGGGTTATGTGGCTTTTGTCGAAAAGAAATTGAGTGAATAGTTTATGATGTCAAATTTGGGACCACTTCGCTATTTTATGGGGATTGAGGTTCATTCTGACGATGATGGCTACTACCTCTCTCAGCATCTCTACGTTCAGGATTTGCTTGCTCGCTCTGGTATGACTGGTACTCGCATCATTGCCACACCCATGGAGCTTCACCTGTAGCTTTGTCCTACAGACAATGTACCATTGACAGATCATTCAAGCTATCATCAGCTCGTTGGGAGCCTTATTTATCTCACTATCACCAGACCAGACATTGCTCATGTTGTTCATGTGCTTAACCAGTTTGTCAGTGTTCCCACATAAGTCCACTATGGTCATATTTTTCGTGTGCTGAGATACTTGAGGGGGACTACGTCCAGACATTTGTTCTATGCCAGTTCGAGTCAGCTCCAGCTCCACGCTTACTCTGACTCCACTTGGGCGAGTGATCCTGTTGATCGTCAATATATCACTAGATACTGCATCTCTCTTGGTACTTCGCTCGTTGAGTGGAAGCCCAAAAGGCAGACTGCGGTGTCACGCTCTAGTGCAGAGACTGAGATTCGAGCCCTTGCCGCTACCACCTCAGAGATTGTTTGACTTCGATGGCTTTTGGCTACTCTTGATGTTCTTTGTGATAATCCTACACCTTTGCTTTGAGACAATACAAGTGTTATTCAGATCAGACATGGCCAAATGGGCGGCACGGCCGCGCTAGGCAAGCCCCATTTCAGCACAGCTCGTTCCGGCCTGCAAACGAAACGGGCCATGTAGTGCCGGCCCACGTGCCTGGGTGGGGGCCCAAGCACGGGCCAAAGGCCACTTGTGTCGTGTCATGCCGGCCCAAGCCCGTTTGGCCCGACGTACCATTTACGACCCACTTAGCCCAAAATAAAAAAATCCAAAAAAATCAGAACAATTCCAAACAAATCAGAAAAATGTGTAGAATTCAGAAATACATATGAAAATTGTAAAAAATGAACTATATAAAATTTAAAAAATACAAAATAAAACCATATAAGTATTAAAAAATGAAAATAAAATCATATAAATATTAAGAAATGAAAATAAAATCATTTGTATATATTAAAAATGAACGGACCTAACAGGTTGCGCCGTGCCGGCCCGACCCATGAACAGTGCGGCCGGGCTAGGCCTGGGCCGGGCCAATAGTGTCATGCCTTGGGCTGGCCCAGCTGCCGCGGCCCATTTGGCCACCTCTAATTCAGATTGCTAGTGACCCGATCAAACACGAGTTGACAGAGTACATTGGTGTTAATGCATCATTCACACGGTCTCATCGTTAGCAATCGATCATTCACCTCCGGTATGTACTCTTAGAGCTTTAAGTTGCAGATTTCTTCACTAAGATTCAGACTCGAGAATAGCATCGACTCAAACTCAAACTCAAACTGTATCAGATTCTCCTGACCTACCTTGAGTTTGAAAGGGAGTGTTAAGAGTCTTGTACATAGTCTCTCTATCTTGGCTTATGTGGTCCATGTAACCCATGAGGCCCAACTTTACGTCTATATATATCTTCTCAATAATGAATAAGTTGCACAATTGTGAATAGAAAAAAAATACCTCTTCCTCTCCTAAATCTAACAATTATCAGCATATGTTAGTTGAACAAGGAAGTTCGAAATCCAGCACGACAGCACAATAGTTTGCCATGATATTAACCAATAAATGTTTTAGTTAAAGCATGGACCAGAAAACATAAAACTTGTGTTTGCAGGCATAATTTCATTAACAATACAGAAGGTTTTTAACATTAAAATTTAAAAAAACTGCTGATAATTAGAACTAGTGAGCACCCAGTTTTTCAAAACCCAGCCAGTTTAGGGACTTAAACATTAGTGCTACTTATGATTATTCACATTGAGACAAGTTTCTCATTGTTTTTGTATCTAAACAAATTATTAGAACCTACCAATTATATGCAGTTTTGTCAGAAACCGTTTCTAGCCAAGTTGTAGGTTCCTCCCTAAAGTGTTTTAGCCAATAAAAGGCCAGTTACCACTTACCAGTACTAACAACATGTTTAACTTGCCTAGTACCGCTGTAGAACTAGTGATATTACATAATAAGATATATTCCAGTTGAATGTTTATCCATGAAAAAAAGAGGAAATTTACCTGTGTTCTGCGCGTAAAATTTCAAATTGGGCTCTTTCAGATGGCATTTCACGAACAGACATTGACGATGAGACCAACATGGCAATGTCGCTGTAGAATTTACTGCAAACAAAGTACATAGATTAGAATTTATCAATAAATGAAAGGATTTAGCATTATATTTTTATTCTAATCATTCGAGATGAAAGTACTCCTTCAAACTCAATAATTTTTAAATATAATATCCATGATTAAGTGTCATCTGAAAAATCGAGGAAAAATAAAGGAAAACAGCAAAGGAGAAATTGAGGAACTTGTGACATATCCAGAGCTAACCGTCCAATATAAAGATGGAACAGATAAAAGTGCTAGTAAAAAATGTACTTCACACAACAAAGCATTTGAAGACACCAATTAGGCTAGGCCATACATAATTGAGCCTTTAAGTGTAGCTAATTAAACTCCTAAAGAAAAACCACTGGAACTACTACATGCCTATAACTTACCTTGTCAGGTCATCGGGGTCAACGCCTGCCCATTCAACCTCTTCAATTATTTCATATATGTATTTCGTTCTTAACTCGTACTCCATCGACTCAAGGAGACCTAAATCATCGGTTAGAAACGAGTCTCCTTCATTTACAACAAAAACCTGCAAACAGAAGCTGCTTAGAAAACAGATGGAAATAACCTTGTGACAACAAATAATTTATAATTGTTATCGTGAGCAGTAAATTTGCACAGTAGTCCAGTAATATCCACTGGCATACCGCTCCTATATGGTGGTAATAGGTATTGCTGTATTTCCAGCCACAACAACTACAACCATTAACCTGGTTTGTGTTAGGAATGTAGTGTATCTGTTGCAATAGTCCAATGAGCAATATATAGAGTACAAGAGGGACACAACACTAAACCCTAGAACAATAGGAAATACCACAAATACCCTTAACACCCCCCTCTCAAATCTAATAGCATTGCATTTGGAGATAGTTGATACTACAATAGGGAAAATCCAAAATCCTAGTCTTGATAATGTCGTCGTAGTGTGCGGCTCTTGGAAAATATGTCGAGTATCAAAAGATCTCCCATCCAGGATCGTGTGACAGCCCATAAAGCACAAGGTGCAAGGACTAAGAAAGTAGAGACAAGCGGGAGCAAGTCGACCACGGCAACACGATGAAGAAGATGATGAAACCCACAGGAATAGAGAAATCTGTCAAATGACGACGGCGACGCAATGCATAAGAAGCGCAATGGAGGCGTAGTGCGGAAGATGCACGGCGTCCTTATAAGCTCACGGGGGCTCGAGAGAAGCGGCGGCATCATAGCGACTTATACGATCTGTAGCGGCTCAGAGAGAAGAGCGCGGTTGCTGCCATGCAGATAGAGTTACGAACTTGGATGGACGCAATGGAAGCAACGACACTAAGAAAGAAAAGACTCAAAGATAACCAACAACAGCAACTAGCAACATCAGTTTTTTTTCTCGCGGTTTTGGGTTGTACCCGTTGGCCCGTATAAGAAAAGGAACACAGGGGAGGATTAGGGATTCCCCTCCCCCTATTCTCCACCATTGGCGACGCGGCCTCCATGGAGCTTGTCTAGCGAGAGGAAGGGGCGGCCGAGCGGAGCTTCGAGTCGGCAAGGCCACGGAGGCACTTAACAGAGAGCTCCTCGAGGTGGAGATAGGACCAGAGGACAACCTCGATCCCCTTGGCGCCGAAGGCGCATAACCCAACGGGCAGCGAGCGCGGCGACGGAGGCAGCGCCGACGGAAGCGACGGCGGCGAAGGCTGCCGACGGCGCAACAACTGGCGGCGGAGGGGCCCGAGGCGGCTCTTGACGGCGGCGGCGCATGCGGCGCGGCCGAGGCCAAGTGTCCTCCAAATCCGGGCATCTTCCTCCCCTCCTGGCTCCGTTCTGTGTCGCGGTGTTCGCTCGGCTTCCTCCCCCAAGCTAGACACAACGAGGAGGGCTCTGATGGCTCGAATCCAAGGCCGGCAGCTGCGGATCCAGCCAAATCCGACCGGATCTGGCCGAGAAGAGCACTAGCGACACCGGATCCGGTGGGGGAGCTCGAGGACGACATCGATGATGAAGAGGAACACCAGAGAAGACGATGATGATGCTGCTGCTGCTACTGCGCCGAGTAACTACAACTAGAAGAGGCCTCCCCCGGCAGTGGAGATAGTTCCTCCTGGGGGCGGCGTGGCAGCAGAGGACGAGCAGAAGGCTAGGTTGGAGGCTAGGGTTAGAACCTTTGCTCTGATACCATGCTAGGAATGTAGTGTATCTATTGCAATAGCCCAATGGGCAATATATATAGAGTACAAGAGGGACGCAATACTAAACACTAGAACAATAGGAAATACCACATATACCCTTAACAGTTTGGACATCAACAGATAAATGAAGGGAACATAAAGCTTACCCGTCCATTGGTGATCACAGCATTGCTACCAAATTCAAGCCCCAGTTGCCCAAATAAGAAGTCAGACAACTGCACAACCAAAAAAATATATGTGATATGTTTGCAAATTTGATACGAAACTAACAAAAAATTACTGACTTGAAAGTTGAAACATAAGGAAAACATTCACAACCGAAAACTGGCCTGTGGTTGCCCAGTTAAATAAGGGTTTATTAACAATAGGGTTTAAAAAAAGTTGAACAAGGGTTTTGGTTTGAAAGGCTAAAGTGGTCTTGAACTGAGGGTGAACCAGTAGGCAACTGGCAGAAGCAGGTAGTATGCACTTTGTGTCACAAGTCCTGAGAGCATGTCGTGTAAACAGGAGTAGGTGAAAAGATTAATGCCAGCATGCAACCTGGTTTCTGCTCGAATTTGCTCAGCTCTTACAGAAACTGAGCCAATACTGGGTAGACTGTGTTCATGTCCTACACGTTGCTGCTGCTGGTCCTGGACATGTGCATACAACCGCCGCTGCTGCTTGCCATGCGGCCGCTGCCCACAGGCCCAAAAGCCCATAACAGTTCAACATAAATTTCAGCTCAAGCTTGGCTTAAATAGATAGGTACAACCAACAGGTACGTACACATTATGGTTTCTAGGGGATCTTAAGCTAAACCAAGCACAACATGAGCCAAGCTAAAACTCAGCCATGATGGCTAAAGCTTCTGTAATTTATACAGCTGTCAAGCCCATTCAAGCCAAGCTCGAGCTAGCTCCAACTTCCATAATGGTGAGATCAACTTGGTCAATCAAGGCCGTGAACAAATTAAACTGAGCTATCAAATGAACAAAAGAAAAGGAAGTCTTGCTAGGGTTGCCTGAGACCAGTAAAGAGGGCCACTTAAAACTACACATACTAACAAAAAAAATTGAAACTACACATACTAACAATTTAATTAAGAGGATTTCGCAAAGAGGACAAAAAAAGCTCAGATACAGACCTTATCCATCCCTTTGATAACTGTATCAGCATAAAAGCTTGTAAACCACGCTTTATAATCATCAACGGGCAAGGCAGTTTCAGCAGCTAAGCTATACACCTTTTCCATCATAGTGCTAATCCTATCATCAACCACCGAAGAGGCAGGCATATGTTGACCTTCATAAAATTTGCAGAGCCCATACAGGAAGTCCAGTACCTTTTCCTTATAGCTAGAACAAGAAATAACTCGACTAGATCAGAGACAAGCTTGATGTATGCAATGTTGAGTGGAAGGCAAACAATAATTTGTACAGTTCTGTATCTCTATTGAAAAAAAAACATGAGGAACAAACCTGAAAGACGAAATAGTTCTATCAAAGATATCCTTCATAAGTAAAATAGGGGATGGACTATCACTGCGGACATAAAGTAGTAGACCAACACGGCCTTCATTAGACCCGGTCATCTGTATCATGTCAAAAAGCTAGATATTATCAGGGGGGACAAAATAAATAGCATATTAGAATAGACATGATAGACAATTTCTGCATCTACCAGGTAACGTATGGCCTCATGAAGCAACTTTCTCCCGATTTTTGAAGAAAGATCAACAGCAAGTAGATGAGTCACAGGCTTCACATCATTTGTAGCTGCAGACAGATTTAACAGCTAGATTTCAACACCAACGATCTTTGACAATAGATGACAAGGTACAGGCAAAGAGTAGTAGGAAGCATACTTCCATGAGAGTGTAAGTAGTCAATGTCATGAAGGACAGAGTCTTCCTGATGATATGATGCAAATAGTGACACAAATCTCTTCCCTGTGCTCTTGCCAGTAATCTGAGGGTGGGTGGGGGACGACTCTATGGTTAACTGGATTGAAAGTCAATGTACTACATTTTTAAGAAATTTAGAGAACTTTGTACTCACCGATGGGTTGTACCGCTTGTAGCTACTTTCTGACAAAAACTTCTCTAAAACATCTGTATGGGACAGGATATGTCCATAATAGACTTGTTCTTGTATCCTAGGAAGCTCATCGTTCATAGCATTCATGGTCGCATCCTATAAAAAATATAAAAGTAGTAAAATGGCACCGTATTCGTTATTGCTTCGAAAATTCTTGTGTAATTTCCTTAGTAGCGTACTAGTATTAGGTAATACTGTGGGGGCAAAGGAAACATTATCTAATGTAGAATAGACAAATTTACTGTTCTTAAATTTAAACATTATGGAGGCCTGATGCTTCCCCCATTTTATCAAACTTTAAATTGGATAGTTAATTATTAGTTTATTACCTCATTTGACTCATGCACGAGTCCATTCATCAAAAGACAACACTGGGGTTTATACAAACCAAGTTTGTGAACAGAAAGAGAACTTTCTTCAGCCTCTTGCTTGTACATGTTCTCTTTTTGCAACTTTAGCAGCACATCTTGAGGGTGAGATTTAGCACTTGACCTGCACGTTACCAGATACACGTAACATAAGGAAAACAAACTACTATTTGGGCATTTATCTCCAACAATATATAAAATTTAGTGAACATGCTTACGATAAGGAACCAACAAATGCCCCATCAACATGATGAGCTTCCACAGACTCTTCATTATAGTCATCGCCACCATCCCTCGATTTATGTATCTACAAAAGAAAATATCACTAGATTACAACTATATAAAATTCAGAACATCTACAGACAGTATGATTTTGCCAGATGATTAACCAAAGAATATATGCAAAGAGCATGATCATGGTTTTATTAACCAAAGAACAGTGGATCATGGTTTCACTAGTGATATGTTACTTGGAAGTTGTAAGCTGTAACACACCCACCTGAATTATCTTGTTCAAGGGAACAACAACAATATCCAACGTAACAATAGACTCAAATGCCACTATATTCTAACTTCTAAGAATCTATGTCAGACATATAATTCCATCACAATTGTCAAACTTTTTGAAGAAACAAATATATAGTTAAGAAAAACAAATCATGACAGGATATATAGAACACATCTCAACTTTTGATTTCGGTGATAAAATTGGGAAAAGAATTGTTTCAGCAAAAAATCAAAGTCATGCAGGCTGCAAGCACCTCATCTGAACTTTTTAGCTTTACCAATTATGCCTAATGTGATCAACAATCTGCGATAATTTTTAATACTACTACTCAGTACAAAACTGAATACCAATGCCATTAATCATGGGAAGGGAGGGAGGGAGACCACCACAAACAGAAGCATTGTGTGCTCAAAACAAGTAGTCTTAATATGACAAGATCAACTTTATCGGCATCACATTGATCTAGTATACAGAAAACAATTCCATTAATAATTGTGCAGACAATAACCAAGCCATGCAAAAGATAAAACATAACAGGCAAGCTAGAATTTTTTTTTGCGGAAACTGACTTCTTTCAATTTATAAGTGGCAAGAAAATTTGGCAAGTTCACTCACATTGCTTAGGAATTGGAATGCCAACTGTGCTGAGTACGTCTCCTTGATGTACAAGAAAAGCCTTATTATCTGTATAAAGGAGAAAAAATAGCAAAGATGGCACTTATAAATTATGTCAGAGGATAATAGGAATAATGAAACAATGCAATTAAGATAGTCTTAAAATCTTAATCCAGTATAAACAAGAACACCAGGAGCAGAAAATGTGCTATATCATATTAAAAGACGAGGACCTAGCTACCACTCCTTTGGTCATCTCGTCCGTTGCGGCGTATTAGCGGAAGTGGTGTCAGGTCGCTGGTCATTCCTCTCAGTCTTATGGAGTTCAATTGTAATTTCATCAATTGGAATGTTTGGGGGTTAAACAACAAGGCTAATAGAGATGTGATCCGAGAGACTGTTACCACTTCTCTAGCCTCGGTCGCGTGTTTGCAGGAGACAAAACTTGATGTAATTGACCCAGCTATATCCAAAGAAATTTTAGGCCCATCGTTTGATGGGTTTTCCTATTTGCCGGCTATCCAAACCAGAGGGGGTATTCTCCTCGCTTGGAACTCTTCTACCGTTTCTTGCTCTTCCATTGCTATTAGAGAATTCTCCATTACCGCCAAGATAGTTTTCCCAAGTGGGTCATCTGCATGGATCACGGTGGTGTATGGCCCCCAGGAAGGGACTGCCAAAGATGCTTTTCTTTAGGAATTACGTCTGATCCATACCGCAATAGCAGGACCTTGGATGGTACTGGGCAACTTCAATCACATTCTTGATGCTAAAGACAAGAATAATGATTTCATCAATACGTGGCGTATTGGCAAATTCAGACGCTTGATCCACGACCTTGAGCTTGCTGAGATTCATCTCAATGGCCGAGCGATCACTTGGTCAAATGCGCGAGAGCACCCGGCGCTGGCGAAGCTAGATAGAGTCTTGGTCTCCACTGACTAGGAAATACTCTTTCCTGATTCTTTCCTACGGGCCCTCCCGTCCACAGTATCAGATCATTGCCCATTGTTGCTGTCCACTGTCTTTCATTTTGAGGTGAAGAAAACTTTCAGGTTTGAATCATTCTGGACAAAGATTGAGGGACTGTCGGCTACTGTTCAATCGGCTTGGCAATGCCCGCAGCACATCAAGGACCCTTGGCGGAGGATTGATTGGATGCTCAAAAACACCGCCGAGCCTTGCAGAGGTGGAGTCAAAGGCGAAGTGGAAATGTTCGCCAACAAATCGATTGGGAAAAGGAGATTTTAGGGCGGTTCGATGTGGCGGAGGAACGTAGTGTTCTTGCTCCGATTGAACGCTGGTTTCGTGTTGCTCTCAAGAGGAAGTTGCTTGGTCTTTGCTCTTTTCAGCGAACAATAGCACGCCAACGGTCGTGGGTTCACTGGTTGCGGGAAGGGGATGCAAACACACACTTTTTCCACCTTCATGCAAGCAACCGCAAGAGGCGAAAATTCATATCTCATATTACTGTGGATGGTTCTTGGGTACAGTCACAATCAGGGATGGAGGATGCTTTTCAGAAGTTTTTCATACAGCTCATTGGTCGGCCAGTGCCCCGATTGCACACTCTGGACATGGATTATCTCAATGTTACTTCATTCGACCTTTCGGAGTTGGATGTCCAATTCTCCGAGGAAGAAATATGGGAGGCTATCAAAAGTTTACCGCCGGAAAAGGTGCCGGGTCCAGATGAATTCAATGCACTATTCTACCAAACATGTTGGGATATCATCAAGGACGATATTGTTGTAGCATTCCTCCACTTAGGTTGCTTGAGTAACAACAATATTCAGCTCATGAACCAGGCTTTCATCGCCCTAGTGCCGAAGAAGTCAGCGGCCCAGGAACCCAAAGACTTTCATCCTATTAGCTTGTTGCATAGCTTTGCAAAGCTTGTTTCTAAAGTTCTACCCAGGAGGTTGGCACCATATATTGTCTCAGTGGTCGCACCGAATCAGTCCGCGTTCATCAAGCGCCGATCCATATAAGATAACTTCAACCTTGTCAGGCTATCAGCTAGGACTCTCCACCAGCGAAGAAACCCAGTCTGTTGCTCAAATTGGATATAGCACATGCCTTTGATTCTCTATCTTGGCCATTTTTATTGGAGGTCCTCTCCCATAAAGGGTTTGGCCCTATCTGGCGCAGATGAATTGCCTCCTTGCAGTCCATGGCATCTTCCAGGGTACTTCTCAATGGCCAACCGGGCAAGGTTATTCGGCATGGTCGTGGCTTGCGCCAAGGCGATCCATTGTCACCGATGCTATTCGTTTTGGCAATGGACATCCTCAACAATCTCCTCCATCATGCTGACAATTGCTCCCTATTAGTGCCGGTCGGAGAGCCCCGTGGCATTCCGCATCGGCTATCTCTCTACGCAAATGATGCAACCCTCTTCCTCACCCCAGTTATCACCGACTTGCATGCAATCAAAGAGATCCTTCAGTTGTTCGGCGAAGCTTCGGACCTTCACTCTAACCTAAACAAAAGTTCCGTCGCGCTGATCAGATGTTCAGAGCAACAACTGCAACTCATCGCGGACGAGCTTCTGTGCTCCAGGAACGATTTTCCTTGTAAGTATCTGGGGCTCCCCTCTCACTGCAAAAACCCACCAAAGGAGATTTTCAACCATTGCTAGATAAAATCGCTAGTAGGCTAGCAAGTTGGCAAGCGCATATGCTATCGCCTGGTGGCCAACTGGTTTTGATTAAGAGTACTATCACGGCAATGCCGATCTACCATCTCATGGCTTTGGAACCACCAGCGTGGGTTCTTAAACAAATTAACAAACGCCGCCATGCTTTCCTTTGGAAAGGCACTGACTTGGTTTCTGGAGGGAATTGCCCGGTTGCGTGGTCGTCAGTGTGTAGACCAGTCGAATATGGGGGTCTAGGCATACACAATCTCAGTTTGTTAGGTATTGCTTTGTGGCTTTGTTGGTTGTGGCTCCAGAAGGTTTGGACTTCCAGGCCGTGGCAGGGTATGGATTGCATTGCTAGCCGGACCGAGGAAGACTTATTTTAGAGCTCTATATCGATCGGGTTGGGAAATGGAGAGAACTGCTTGTTTTGGTTGAATAGATGGTTGGATGGTCATAGCATTCCCTCATTAGCACCTTCATTGTTGAATTCGGTTCCCATATTAATCAAGAAATCAAGAACAGTGGCAGAAGGGTTGAGTAATGGAGCGTGGATTTCAGACATCACTGGTTATCTGGACATGCAGGCCATCTCTACGTATCTGCGGCTGTGGGATAGATTGCAGAATTTTAGCACGGTGGCCGGGCAACAAGACACGGTTCATTGGCGCTGGGACGCTTCAGGATTCTACTCATCTCGTTCGGCTTATAAGGCATTATTCGTTGGATCCTCTCTCTTTGCCTACAAGGATGCTCTATGGAGGTCCTGTGCACCGCTAAAGTGCAAGATCTTTACTTGGCTCGCTATTCGCCATCAGTGTTGGACGGCCAATCGACTTCAGCGTCATGGTCTTCAAAGCCAAGGAGTGTGTGTTTTCTGCCTTCTGTCACCAGAGACAATAGACCATCTTATTGTTGGTTGTGTGGTTACGGCACAAAATTGGGGGAATTTCTTTTCGCGTTTGGGTTTAAATCGCTGTGTCCCAATGGGTCAGGTAAACATTACTGAGTTTTGGATAGCCAATTGTGCCAAACTCAAGTAAGCAGAAGAAGAAGTTCCTTGACTCTTGCATCATTTTAGTGGCTTGGATGATTTGGAAAGAACGGAATCACAGGATCTTCAACCAAGATCACACAAGTCTTGATACCTTGCTTCAGCGGATTACTAAGGAGTTCATCAACTGGCGCTTGGCGGGACTCCGTTGCTTGGAGGCGCTGCCATTTCAGGAGTAATTGCTTCCTGTTTTGGGGAAACCCCACAAACGTGTTTTTTCCTTTTTTTTCTTCGAAATCTTTCTCTTTGTTTTGGCTCCCTTGTTTTGGTGCTTGTAATTGTTGTGTTCTCCACTTAATCAAATGACACGTAAAGCTTTTGTGTGTTCTCGAAAAAAAACAATATTAAAAAACGAAGCATATTTCGTAGATTTCTTGTTTTACACTCAGCCAATGGCCCAATGCTCTTCCCTTCAATTTTATAAGGCAAAATTGGCTAAGGACACTGAACTTTTGTGTCATTAGCGTCTAGACACCCAAATTTTGCGTCATTGGCGGCTAGACACCCAAATTTTGTGGCTCTTTGTTGTTGGACACTAAGGCTATTATTATATTATTTCCGGTCAGGAGAGGAGAGAGAAACCATGTGAAATGTCCAATTTGCCCTTCAGTCGAACCTGGCCCAATCGGTTGGCCCAGCATCCATATCCGGCACCCGCTGCCCCTTCTCTTCTTCGATTCTTCTCGCGTTCGTGTTCTTCTCGCGTCGAGTCACACCCTTCTCCCCACTCCCCAGTCCACGCCAAGTCTCACCTCACCGCCGCACTCCACAACTCCCACCCACCCACACACACACACACACACACATCCTCGTCGAAGGTTCTAGGCCTTCCTAGCTAGGGTTCCCCCATGGCATCCCCTCCGCGCGGCCACCTCGCCGCCCTGGCCCCCACGCCGCGCTCTGGGCCCTCACTGTGATCTGGGTGAGCACCGCCCTCATGATCGTTGGGAGAGGGAGCCATGCTATGGCTCCAAGAGGGCAAGCTCCTTGAGGTGCAATTCGTCGCCTACCCCTTTGATTTCTGCGAATCAAACATTATGTGGGTTAGGTGAACTCAGATATGTGAATCTTGCATGCGGCGGCACTCGTGGTGCCGATAGGATGGGGTTGGAGCTGACAGTGCCCTTCCTCCGAGGGAAAGGTTTAGGAGTTGGAGGCAGTTGTGGTGACGCGGTCAACGAGGCTCGAGGAGGCTCAAAGCGGCGGGGTACCTTGCTCGGTGAATGGAGGTCGAGCCTGCCCTAGCGGCGACGCAAACACCTTCCCTCGCCGCTAGAGTTCGCCGCCGCCATGCTCGCCACCTCCGCGCCCGGTAGGCCCGTTGGCTTCTCGTTCAAGACATTCTCTTCATGAAGCAGAGGACCGCTCAAATTTTCGAGCCTCACCATCACCGCCACCAACATCGTCCCGCTCGGGGACACCACCGTGCCAGGATTCGCACACGAGGCCGACAACACCACTTTTTCATCGCCATCATCGGCCCTGCTAACTCTGCTCATCCCCACCTCTGTCGTCGTCCACCGCCACATCCTATGTTTCGTGGCCGCGCACAATGCTCCGCCGCCTCGTGTCATCCTAGTCCAAGCTAAGCATACCTCTAGCTTCGCCATGACACACATATGCCTCCATGTTGTCGCCCACGCCAGGAAGCCCCGCTGGAACGCCGTTGCCGTGGAAGACCATCGCCTCCTCCGTTTCAGGCCGACACGAGAGGAAGCATTGAGCTAGACCGACCGACCGACCGAGCCAGGCACTGTGCGTAGACGGTTGAATCAGACTGACAGACCAAGCCAAGCACTATGCGTTGAGGACATTGAGGTTATTTTACAAAGTTTCTCTCCTAATCAATCGGGTATATTATTTTAATGAGTGTCCAACAACAAACAAAGAGCCACAAAATTGTAGTGCATTTCGGCAAAGACACGAAATTTAGGTGTCTAGTGGCCAATGACACAAAAGTTCGATGTCCTGTAGCCAATTTTGCCATTTTAAATTGACACATGGACCTACTAATTACAAAATAATTGTACATGGACCTGCTAATTATAATCTTATGCTGCTGTGTAGCACTCTGTCAATGGAAAAAAGTGACCTATGTGCATACACAGAAATGATAAATTGGCAATACAACAATCAGAACATGGGGCCATGGGGGATCCTAGGACGTGATAAGTAAATTATTTATTTATTGACTGAGAAAAAGAAAATGCACCACATAAGCATCTTTAGTAACATAAAGATGTCCTTTACATTTTATGATGGCCCTTTAATATTGTATAATATAAAATATCCTTACTTATAAACTGGAGGGCATAATTCTTCTAAAAAAAACTGGACATCATCATGATAATATGGAAATGAATGTAATAATGTACTTCTATTATTATTTCATCTACCTAAAGAGCACTAGTAGCGACAAAGGCTAGGGGAAAAAAGGTAAGAATCATCCCAGACTTACATAGTTATAATGTAAAACCAATTCCCTTTTCTATACATCAGAGCAAAGAGCTATCAAGAAATCACATTAAAGAAATATTAGAAAATGATTACCAAAACAGAAGTGTCATCCCCGCTCTTAGATCCATCATTTACTGGAAGAGTGCCACCATTTTCTTCAATAACATTTATGAGTCTTGAAGAGTACATTATGATACCAAACCTTATAGGGACACTATCTTGATATAGAGATAGGATCATGTCAATGGTCTGTAAAGTTTTAAGGGAAAATGGAAACACCAGACTAGAAGTCAGTAAATGAGTACAGCATAAAAAGTGTAGAAAGACAGACGCACAAAATTTAAAAAGGGTAAGCGAGAGACTAACCTCTGCACCACAGGCTGAAGCAGGATCAAGCACATAAACAGCATGGAATAGATTTTTAGCGATGTAGCGCATCTGACCAGGGAATACTGGCATCAATAACTGCAAAGAAAAAAAAAAGGAGAAACAATCATTATAATTAATTAAGGTAAAATTGGAAGTAGTTGTGTGATACAATTTAACCAAGGAATGAAAAGAATAGGTTGTAGTTCCTCATTTGACTTGGCAGAGCAAAGCAACATTCAAATGACAATCTCCGTTCAATGATGTTGATAAAAAAGATAAGTGAACAAAACCTCATTGATGTTGCTTCTCCACCTTCTATACAAGGCATCTTCCTCCAAGTTATTAAGATAATGAACGTGGGAAGACCGGAAGTCAACACGGAATGAATTAGATTCTGCTGGTGGAGCTGCTGACAGGATCTTGTGGACAGCACTTTGAGGCAACTGGTAGGCATTTGACATCAATTACGAAATAACTTGTCACTCAGTATATATATATACTCGAATGGAACAAGAGAAAAATAGGAATCAAGAAATCTCATGTTCAAATACAGAGATATGGCACATGCATCTATAACTAGATAATCATGATCATGCCGAGCATAGATATCCAACATTGTCAAAAAGTAATCTATTTAGAATTTAAATAATTGTGGTCTTAAAAGAATAGATGCTGAAATGAACACGTTATTTGAATATAGCCCAGGCTTTACATTTCATTTCAAAAAACAAATTGCTCCCCCCCCCCCAAGATTTCTGATTACCACAGGCAACTGGAATTTTTTTGAATGTAGAAAAAAGGAAAAAGATGTGGTTCCAAGGCTCGAGCCCACAACTTGCTTCATTTGAAGGCTGCTGCTTACCCACAGCCCACATGTGCATATTTTGCCGTAGAAGCTACCAGAGGTGGCCGGTAAATCCGGTTACCATAGGTTGCATTTTCTTTGATATAGCAAAATATATTCCATACATATTCAAGCTTCAAGCTAATTACTATGCTAGAAGTATCATCGAACCTTGCCAATTTTAAGGATATGAAGCCACATCAAGTGGCACTGTTCAAAATAAAATGCCAGAAAAACTATAAAATTACAAAAATGCAAATTATAACCAGCAAAGCTAAATAGTACTTTGGTATAAAAGTTTTCGATGAGCAATGAAGCATTAAGAAAAGATGGCGGTAATATAATCCAGATATCTCATTCCGCAGTTCTGCTAAAAGTTATTAAGATAATGAACGTGGGAAGACCGGAAGTCAACACGGAATGAATTAGATTCTGCTGGTGGAGCTGCTGACAGGATCTTGTGGACAGCACTTTGAGGCAACTGGTAGGCATTTGACATCAATTACGAAATAATATATATATATATATATATATATATATATATATATATATATATATATATATATATATATATATATATACTCGAATGGAACAAGAGAAAAATAGGAATCAAGAAATCTCATGTTCAAATACAGAGATATGGCACATGCATCTCTAACTAGATAATCATGATCATGCCGAGCATAGATATCCAACATTGTCAAAAAGTAATCTATTTAGAATTTAAATAATTGTGGTCTTAAAAGAATAGATGCTGAAATGAACACGTTATTTGAATATAGCCCAGGCTTTACATTTCATTTCAAAAAACAAATTGCTCCCCAAGATTTCTGATTACCACAGGCAACTGGAATTTTTTTGAATGTAGAAAAAAGGAAAAAGATGTGGTTCCAAGGCTCGAGCCCACAACTTGCCTCATTTGAAGGCTGCTGCTTACCAACAGCCCACATGTGCATATTTTGCCGTAGAATCAAGCTACCAGAGGTGGCCGGTAAATCCGGTTACCATAGGTTGCATTTTCTTTGATATAGCAAAATATATTCCATACATATTCAAGCTTCAAGCTAATTACTATGCTAGAAGTATCATCGAACCTCGCCAATTTTAAGGATATGAAGCCACATCAAGTGGCACTGTTCAAAATAAAATGCCAGATAAACTATAAAATTACAAAAATGCAAATTATAACCAGCAAAGCTAAATAGTACTGCGGTATAAAAGTTTTCGATGAGCAATGAAGCATTAAGAAAAGATGGCGGTAATATAATCCAGATATCTCATTCCGCAGTTCTGCTCAGCATTTTCATATCAAGGATTCAAGTCACAACAACTTGCAAGGCTCTCGTCAAGCATATCAAGCATTTTATTTTATTTGCAAGGCTCTCGACTCTTTGACCTTGAGGAGGTTTCATTACTAGCCTACCCCAACTTGTTTGGGACCAAAGGCTTTTTTTGTTGTTATTGTTGTTGTGATTCAAGTCACAACAAAATATGACCATGTTTTCAAAACTAGTGTGTGCCAACAAGATTTAACCAGTCTCTCATTACTACAACTTAAAAATAACAAGCACCAAAAGTAATTCTCTTGGAACAGCAAGGCTAGCCGGATAACAAATATAATAGCACATTTTCTTAAACTTCACCTTTAATCGGATGAACTGATCAGCCAGAGATAATTCTTTGTGGACCATATCCATTAACCTGTCGGATAGGACATAATCAAATGTCAACTTTATTAGTCATATATGATATATTTACTCTCAGACAGAAAAATTGGCAAGCATTTTAACATGAACAAACTATCAGAGTTAGTAAAGTAGTTTTAGGTCCAGCCCCAAAAGAGAGAGAAAAACAGAGTACACCACCAGCCATACGGATGAGAAGGAGATACAAGGAAAGATGGTGAAGATTAGTTCAATGGTGATCAAGGGTGCATAGCTGAAGGAAAAGTGAGGAGCTGAGGGAAAGGAAGTGGAGGAATGCAATGAATGCCAAATTGATCTGTTCCAACAATAAGAACTGTTATGCAAACCCATTGCCAAAGCTAGCAAATCCCTTCGTCTTGCATGAGTGAATAGCTTGAGGACCAAAATGTATTGAAATGTGATGCACTGGACATATGCAATCTCTGTAAAGCGAACTCATCAGACCTTTATCTTCTTATGCTTCCCAGGACTTAACTCTATATAAAAGCCGTATTTGTGTTATGATCTTCTCAACTATAATTCTTTCTCATCGGCTGATTGTGTGTTTGTTCTTTCTTTCTGGTTCAGTTGTAGGTGGGTGTGTGGGTGGGGGACTTGTCAGACACAACAAAATACCCAAGCCACATGAGATAATTGGATAAGTGATGTATGCCACACTTCGGGAGAAAACATGTCACCTTTCTCTTTAAGTAGCTTGAAAAGAGCCAACAAACTAATATTGTAGAATCTTCTTCTTTCATTATAAGTTTGGAACTACCACTTGTGAGCATGCATCTTCTGTTGCATGTTTCTAATAGCAAGTGGCATAGAGGAGTTAATTGTCCGTTATTAAAGGATACACTGATTAAAGTCACACTTTTGGTATGCATAAGAAAAGAAGCAAATTGCTAGTTAGCCCTTAGCTAATCAAGGTGATAAAACAGAGTAAATAACCAGAAACATTGTTACTCAGGAAGTATGTTAGAACATACAGGTAAAGATCAAGATCCTCGATATTAATCAAAGCACCATTCAAAGCCATCAATGACTTGCCAGGTGGAACCATTCGCTGATTTGCAATGATTTCATCTTTGATGGAATTGTCAAGCTGTACAAAGATGAAATTGTTGTTAATAATCTGCATGCGGAAGTAGTTCATATGAATGTATTCAAATGTTTGTTACTCACAAAAAGAATCATTATCATTACTTATGTGCATATCTAGAGGTTTAAAGCGATCTTCAGATATAACATCTACCTTCATCCGTGATAGTGAAGAAACTATACTGGGAAAATTTTGATTGATTTCCTGCATTGACTGTAAAGGATCTGATGCATGAAGGATCCTCTGTGCTGTCTGATGGCCCAAATCTGTGGTGAGGAGCAGAACAGAAATAAAAGAGGCGCTTCTATATCACTAAATGATGCACTGTTGTAAGACAAATGGAATCACACAACAATGTGAAGACTGCTCATCAGCTTATGGCAACAATACCTTTGAGTTCCCAGACTTCAAGTGTGTCAGAGACTGTTGATGACAACAGATAATCCCTGAAGGCCATTATCTCGGCATTTAGCTCTGGCCTGCGTTCCTAGAGATGAGGGAAAAAAACAATATTAATACTTCTTGTTCATGCATTACATAAAGTCCATGTAGTTAATCGCATAGTTACCGGATTCGCTATAAAACCCTGCGAATTGCGAACCGGATTAGTCGAACTGGAAACCGGTTTAGGGTACGGGGTTCGTGTTCGCAGTGGAAATTGGAAAAAAGTGGCGAACTACGAACCCGAATCCCGTACCGCGATTCGGACGAACCACGTTTCTGGTAACTACTTAATCTTATTGACTAAATGGTACGAACCAAAATCTTGGAAAATATAAACCCCCTGACTTCTTGACTGAGGTCCTCAGTTTTAGGATCTTCCAGAGCAACACCTGGAAGGACATAATAAGATTCATTCAGAGTTTGAATAAAAAAATCACAATAAAGTACTGTCTTCATGCTATCAACAACCCCCACCCCAGCCAACCAAATAAAAGGGGAAAAGTCTCTTCTTCCCAACTGATTTATTTCAGAGAAAGGGGTGGGACGCAATGTTTTTTCCCCTTGCTTCTTTTCCATGGGATACAGATTTACTTGAGATATCCATAATAAATTTATTTCTAATTAAGAACTAAGCGGTGATGAGTTCATGCTCTGGTGCAAAGAAAACACCTAGCAGAGTTACCCTTCTTTATAGCAGTGTCATCCATGGCCTTGTATTCCATGTTTTTTAGGGCAAGTTCCACCCCGTAACCACTCAAAGTGACTGCATCTACAGCACCAATGGAACCGCAAAAGCTAGATGTAGCCTGACATCCAGATGGCAGGACAGGACGCAGAGCATATCTGACTTTTCCCTATGAACAGCATATACTGTATATTAGACAGTTACAGGTGAGGAAAAGATATGTAATACAACAAATATAGAGAACCAAAGCAAGAAGCAACGGGTGATATGATAGCAAAAAAAACCTAGATACTGACAGCAAGTGTTGTTTCCCCACAAAATTTTGAAGAGGTATTCATGATTGATTATATAGGTAAAACTGTGCCACCATTTGAAATGATAAAAAGATGTGTCATTCAAACCATTATGTGGTTCTTGTCCAGGAAAAGGTCAATACATATACTCATAGAAACTAGACAGGATCCAAATAGTAGGATAATAAAGTACAATGAGGCAGAGGTTTGGCATGATTAATTAAACAATAAAATCTTCATGTCAATTACTATTAATGTGACTAACATTCAGCTCCCTTAACATGTGCGGAAGAACTCCCAGTTAGTGGTAATAAAAACTAGAAATCAAAAGAAGCAATAGGCTATCAGTGATTATATGTTAACATGATAGCTGGAATATCAGCATTTATTAACAGTATAGCTCTAACACCATATATGATATATGTAAAATGACATTTAATATGCAATGCCCTAGTATTACACCTTATGTCTGTACTTTCTAGAGTTCATTGTTTGTTCAGGATCTCAGACGCCCTGAAATACACTGGAAAACAATCAAAAGTATACTACCTGCTTTGATAATTCTGCCAGGTGAACATGCAGCTCTTCGAAGCATTTTGTCCCAACAGCTCCATAAAATATAGCAACTGGAGCAGAAATATTTGAGCGAGGATATACATGGTCAAAGTCAAAGAGTTCAGGTTGTCCAGTGGAGTCCATAGCTCTGTTCAATAAATATTCTGAGTTTCACATCTTACAGCCTGAACAAAGAGACAAAACAATAAAAGAAAATACTTACAGTTTGCCCAAGCCATCAAGCCATCGACGTAGATCAGCTGAGTTGAACAATAGGGCACTCCCAGTGTCTACCCAGCAGCAAGTTCCTTTCACAGCCTCATGAATATTTTCCCCAGTACCTTGGCCAGGAATTTGCTCCAGTGCATCATCCTTAACAGGAACTGAAGATAATGACTCCTCTGCAAGCTGCTTGTAAAGCACTAATCTTGGCGATGCTGATCGAAGGGTAAGAGAAAACTCAAAAATTGAAGCCAGTGGCTCGTTGAGAAGTGACTGGGCATCCTCAACAATCTTCTGGACACAACATTTGGCCGTCAAGCATTCAGATCCTTTGTCCAGTTCCTTCCAATGGTCAACAAAATCCCAAAATAGATCCTTCCATTCTTTTGAAAGCAGTTCACTAACAAAAGTAGTAAACAAAGAATATTAGGTACTGCTTGGAAAATAACAAGTAAAGTTGACCAAGTAACACCAATGCTGCAAAATGTTCATTGACAAGTACTACATTTATTTATGTTTACTGTCACACTGTTGTCCTGCTTATGCTCACTGGCTTACTTATCTCGCTTGTCAGTTGTTATAATGTAGACTTACTCATTAGTTAGATCTACTTTGTAAGTATGAAAATTTAGTAGCATTTTGGGCCAATCCATTGATTCACTTCCAAAGCATAAATAAAAATTGGTAGCAGCTCAGTATTTGGCTATATAATAATAACTTGAACTCATATGAAATTGTAAAATTGCAAATAATTACCCACTACCCAGTATAATGCCATTAGTGTATTTAATGCGAACAACTTAGACTGATACTAATCCAATATTTAGAATCTGACTGGGTGTCCCAACTCCATTTCACATAGGCAGTGGAGCAGGAAGGCAGAATTCGAATATGGGGCAATAAATTAACAACAGACAGCTGCCAAAATTTAACACTAAGGAGTCATTGCATCTTCCAAACGTAAATTGTTCTCCTCAATTTAAACCAAGCAATTACGATATACCCGGTTAACAAGCAGATAGAGTAAATACATCCAACAAGTATTACACTTAAGTTATGCTTAAATGCACATGTATGGACTACTAAAATAGCTCCAATTAATACCAATGTCAGACAGCCCTAAAATCTCTCATACATAAGATGGAGCTTTTAATTCAACATATAATAAGTCGAAACACCATGCACCACAAAGCAAAGATATGCTTACGTCAAAAACAAAATTAGCTGTTACTCTCAAGTCCCAACAAATGCAAACATTTCAAATTTTCAATAAATACAAAAGTACATGTATGTTTATTGGTCACAGCAGGGTTTAATTGTTTTAGACCACGATACAGAAAACCTCGTAAACTTCCAAATTCGCTCCAGCTAAATTCGTAATTTAGTAGGATTCAGTTCTGGAAAATTCACCTAACTTGGCCATAGGGAAGGTGTTTTACTAAACCACGAGTACGTGTTAGCTTGTGGTCTATTCAATGTGTTGGTTCGCGGTCTATTCACAATCCAGGGTGTTCCACAACACACTAGTACTAGTCAGTTACTAACAATTTGAAGTGGAATACATGAGTCTAAGCACAGCGTGATTTCCACTGAGATCGACTCCAGATTTCGAAAAACAAATTAGCTAAACATATTTACTAGGCATCAACACAATAGCTCACTCCCAGTTTCCAGAAGCGCCAGATTCTCAACGCTAATTGCTAAACCCCACAGACCGAAATTATTGAAAACCACTAAGGCACTAAATCGAAGCCAAATTGGCGTATCCCGATCAAACAGAGCCACATATGCCAGCATATCAAGTCCAAAAAACCACTCACTTGGCCTCGAGCAGCAGCGGCGTGCCGGCCCACTTGGCCCGGAGCGCCACCTGCACGTTCTTCTGCCGCCGGATCTCGGCCGTGGCGCCGCCCCCGGCGAGGCATCCCACGAGCACCACCGCGACCAGCGCCACGGCTGCCCCCGAAACTCCAGATCGGGCCCCTCGCGCCGCCGCCATGGGGGAGACGCGCGCCGATCCGAAGCCCTCGCGCCGCTTCGATCCGACTGGCTATGCGGCGGCGGAGGCGGCCGCTGAACCCCGCATCAAAAGTGATTTTGTGAGGATTTGGGGCTCGTCGCCGTCGAGATGCGGAGCACGAGAGGGGGAGGAGACTTCGCCGGAGACCTGGGGGATGGGGAGTGTTGAAGTGGGGTGGGAGGATTTAAATAAGGAAGAGCTGTGGTCGTTGGATCGACGACGCACGGGGGATCTTTCATGTGGGCCGGGAAGGGGGATCTGACAGGGAGGAATACTGTAGTGGGCTTTGGGCCTTGGACTTGCGGAAATGGGTGCGTTGCTGGCCTTGTCAGGTCATTCCGGTGTGCTATTCTATGTTTTCTTTTTTTTTTTTTTTTTTTGAGACGTTCCGGTGTGCGGTGGAGCCAGGCCCAGGAGGTGGCCGGTGCCGTGCGCGCGTGCAAGAGTTGGTTTCGCGTTTGGAAACGAAAACGGTAGCTGTGAGCCGAGTCGCATTCGGAGAAGCGGGCTGAATGGGAGGCCTCAGGTTGCCGATTCCAAACGGATCACGGCCTGGTACGGCTCATGAGAAATTCCTCAGGAACGGCCCATAAAAACAAATCATAGTTGTGGAAATTACGTTACTTGGGGCGGTCGTACTGGAGTTGGACGCGGTGGCCGTTCCTGCGGTGCCCATCGTACGTGCGCCACGATCGATGCGCGCCGCGGCGACGGCGCGCTCGCCCGCCACAGCGTTTCGTCAGCGGCGACGCGCTCCGTGGTCGAAGCCACCGACCGCCGAGCCACGTCCCATTACGCGGCGCTGTAAGTAGCCCGGTCTGGCTTTGTACTGGGCCTCGGCCTCGGCCTCGGCCTCGGCCAATTCTTCGGCCCGGCCGAAACTGGCATCCTGGCCAATAGCGCAAAGGCCTACTCAGTCATGTTACCCAGACGCGCACAGGCAACCCAGAGAAATCGCCGGGGTGGTGGGGTGTTGAAAAGAGAGCGAAAGGAGGATACCCTACTCGCCGCCGCTCGTCCCGATACGGTTGTCCTGGCTGTGCGCCGCCGCGCCAACCGACGGCAAGCTTCGTGCCGTTCCAGGCGGCATCACCAGCCACTCCACGGCTCCGTCTCCTCGCAGCGGTGGCAGCCTTAGCCCTTAGGGTGTCCAGCCCCGCGAAGCTGTGCACTGTGGTGAGTAGCTTGCTCCCCTTGTCGCCCCAGGTGCTTGTGCTACTGCTATTGCGTAATCTTTGTTTGCTTTACGCTAGGGTGATGTGAGACTGAAAATTTTCGAAAGTAGTGGTAGGTTATGGTATCACGGTGATACGGGCGCTGCGGAGGATCACTCTGTCATCGGTTCATGTTCTTGTGCGCAGTTTTTGAAATCGATTATCAAATATAGCTTTCACTATGGCTTAATTCGGGTGCAATTATGGGCAAGCTTTATTATGCTAAATGGTAAGCCCCGCACTATCCTCGTTTCCAGGTTCAGCGATTGATGGGGGTGATACAGCGTGAAGATGCTTGCCCGTTGGTTTCTTGTAATCAAATGGTCGAACAAAAGATTTCATGCTATGTGCTGCTGTAAATCTTCCTTTCCTATGCTGAACATTTCCTGTCCTATGCACAAAATGCCAGCTATCTAATTTGTGTATTGCGTGTGGTGGATCATAAACTGCAATTTAAGCTATTGATGGTGTTGTTTGTGTATGGTAGAGTAAAGCATTTCAGCGAAATCTAATAAAAAGAAAATAAACATCACTTTGGGCTATATGCTAGAGCAACTGTGTGTTGAGCAAAGTTTCAAGGTAAGTAGAAATATCACAGGAGACCGGAGAACAGGTATCTAGATAGGCTCCTCATTTATTGGACTGTACAGTAGTGGAGAGAACTCGGCAAATACTTGTAGGAACCGGTTAGTGGTATCCATATACAAGGTGTTAGTCTTTTAGCTTACATAGTTAAAAACTTAAAATATAATGAAATAAATTCCTGACTTCACCACTTGCAGATGACATAAACTTAAACAGAATTTATAGTTTTAAATCCTTGTAGAATAAACTTGAGTTGTGGTCAATGCTTGATTTCCTGTTCCTTGCTTTACAGGTTCTTGAAGTTTCTTAGGCTTGATTGAAATATGGCATCTCCTGGTGCAATGACAGGAAGCAATATGTTACGTCTTCAATGTTTTCCTAGTAATATGGTATGCACTCAGTTGAAGTATCTCCTACTTACGCTTCTCTTTTCTGTAATTAATCATTATTGTGTGTGTTTATGTGTGCTCTGCTTAGGGAAAACAAAGACCTGGTTTCATCTCTGCAAGAAATCCTTGTTTGAGAAGGTCACGAATGGTTCGGCACTGCTTGGACCTACGGCATCTTTGCAGGTTACCTAATCAAAGAGTTACTGTTCCAAATATCCGACCAATGCCTGCCACCAGTGCTGCAGTATCCAGGGGTGTTAATAGTCCCTTGGTCGAGGAATCTGTTGATGAGGTGGAATTAGGTTCAAGGATTATTCACTTTTACCGTAAACCACTTCTTCAAGAGAGTGAGACTGAGGAGCTACTCAGGAAAGTGCAGGCAAAGGTTTCTTGTAATATTATTGACATAAAGACTGAACAATGCTTCAACATTGAATTGGAGAATGCACTAACTTCTGTGAAGCTTGCAGCACTTCAGTGGCTCCTAGCGGAGACTTATGAACCTGAGAACTTACAAGTAGGGAGCTTTCTGGAGGAGGAAGTCTCTAGGAGCCCTTATTCTTTCCTTGTTGAGGTTGGTCCCCGGATGACATTTTCAACTGCTTTCTCGACCAATGCTGTCTCAATTTGTAAAGCTCTATCATTAACGGAAGTAACTCGCTTGGAGAGGTCTAGAAGATATCTATTGCGCCTTCAGCCGGGTAGTCGCCCACTTGATGAAAGCCAACTCAATAGCTTTGCTGCGTTGATTCATGACAGGATGACAGAGTGTGTTTATCCTAGCAAGCTCACATCATTTCAGTCAGATGTAGTTCCAGAACCTGTCAGTGTTATACCAGTCATTGAAAGGGGAAGGGATGCATTGGAAGAAATAAATGTGAAAATGGGGCTTGCTTTTGATGAACAAGATATCAAATACTACACCCACCTCTTCAGAGATGACATCCAGCGCAATCCAACTACTGTGGAACTTTTTGATATAGCACAATCCAATAGTGAGCACAGCAGGCATTGGTTTTTTAACGGAAAGCTTGTGATAGATGGAGAGACCATGGCTAGAACTCTGTTTCAGTTAGTGAAGAGCCCCTTGAAGGCCAACCCTAGTAACTCTGTCATTGGATTCAAGGATAACTCAAGTGCAATGAAAGGATACCCAGTAAATCATCTACGTCCAGCCCTACCGGGTTCCACTTCACCATTATCCCTTATGATGCGCGAGCTTGACATTTTATTCACAGCAGAAACCCATAATTTTCCATGTGCTGTGGCACCTTACCCAGGAGCTGAAACAGGTGCAGGTGGCCGCATAAGAGACACACATGCCACTGGAAAGGGTTCTTTTGTCGTTGCTTCCACTGCTGGTTATTGTGTTGGAAATCTTCGAATTGAAGAATCCTATGCACCCTGGGAGGATTCATCCTTTTCATACCCATCGAACTTAGCTTCTCCTTTGCAGATTCTTATTGATGCTAGTGACGGTGCTTCTGACTATGGGAACAAGTTTGGCGAGCCTCTAATTCAGGGATTTACAAGAAATTTTGGTACAAGGTTGCCAGATGGGGAGCGTCGTGAATGGCTGAAGCCAATAATGTTCAGTGGAGCAATCGGGCAGATTGACCATGCGCACATATCGAAGGGGGATCCAGAAATTGGCATGCTAGTTGTGAAGATTGGTGGTCCAGCATACAGAATTGGTATGGGTGGTGGTGCTGCCTCAAGTATGGTTAGCGGACAGAATGACGCAGAGCTTGATTTCAATGCAGTGCAGCGTGGAGATGCTGAGATGGCACAGAAACTGTATCGTGTGATCAGGGCATGTGCAGAAATGGGAGAGAAGAACCCAATTATGAGCATTCATGACCAGGGAGCTGGAGGAAATTGCAATGTTGTGAAAGAAATAATCTATCCTAAGGGTGCTGAAATTGATATCCGCTCAATTGTTGTTGGTGATCACACATTGTCTGTCTTGGAGATCTGGGGTGCTGAATACCAGGAACAAGATGCATTATTGGTTAAGCCCGAGAGCAGAAGTCTGTTGGAGTCACTTTGTGAGAGAGAAAGAGTTTCAATGGCTGTCATTGGGGAGATTGATGGTAGTGGAAAGATTGTTTTGATTGACGGTGCCGCTGTGGAGCATGCCAAGTTGAATGGCCTTCCTCCTCCGCCCCCGGTTGTTGATCTTGAGCTTGAAAAGGTTTTAGGAGATATGCCTCAGAAGACCTTCGAATTCAAGCGAGTTTCTCGATTGAGTGAGCCCTTAGACATTGCACCTGAGGTCACACTAATGGATGTTCTTAAGCGAGTATTGAAGCTCCCGTCTGTATGCTCAAAGCGTTTCTTGACCACAAAGGTTGACAGGTGTGTGACAGGTCTTGTTGCACAACAGCAGACAGTTGGTCCTCTCCAACTTCCACTTGCTGATGTCGCTGTGATTGCACAGACACACACAGATCTGACAGGTGGTGCTTGCGCCATTGGAGAACAACCAATAAAGGGTTTACTTAATCCCAAGGCCATGGCGAGGCTTGCTGTTGGGGAGGCCTTGACCAATCTAGTTTGGGCGAAAGTTACATCGCTTGCTGACGTCAAAGCCAGTGGTAACTGGATGTATGCTGCGAAGCTTGATGGAGAAGGAGCAGATATGTATGATGCTGCTGTTGCATTGGCAGACTGCATGATTGAACTTGGTATTGCAATTGATGGAGGAAAGGACAGTCTTTCTATGGCAGCTCAATGTGATGGTGAGGTAGTCAAGGCTCCAGGAAATCTTGTCATCAGTGCATATGTGACATGTCCTGATATAACTTTGACGGTTACTCCAGATTTAAAGCTTGGGAAGGATGGAGTTCTGCTGCACATCGACCTGGCTAAAGGAAAACGGCGATTTGGTTGTTCTGCTCTCACACAGGCGTTTGACCAAATTGGAAATGACTGTCCAGACATTGAAGATGTTCCTTACTTGAAGAAAGTCTTTGAGGCTGTTCAGGAATTGCTCGGTGAACGTCTTATTTCTGCCGGTCATGACATTAGTGATGGTGGGCTTATTGTTACTATTCTTGAGATGGCATTTGCTGGCAACTGTGGTGTTAACCTCAACATAGACTTAAAAGATAATGACCTTCTTCAAGCACTTTTTGCCGAGGAGCTTGGTCTTGTTATCGAAGTGCACTCAAATGACCTTGATGTTGTAAAGCAGAAGCTTCAAGCTGCAGGGGTTTCTGCCAATGTAATTGGAGAAGTAAATACAACACCAGAAATAGAGCTGGTCGCTGATGGTGAGGTGCGACTGAAGGAAAGAACTTCGGACCTCAGAGATTTGTGGGAGGAAACAAGCTTCCAGCTTGAGGAGCTACAGCGGCTGAAGTCTTGTGTCAAGCTTGAGAAAGAAGGCTTAAAAAGCCGAACATCACCTTCATGGCATTTGTCTTTCACTCCCAAATTCACAGACAAGAAACTATTGAGTGCATCCTCAAAACTGAAGGTTGCCATCATTCGAGAAGAAGGGAGCAACAGCGATAGGGAAATGTCTGCTGCATTCCATGCTGCTGGTTTTGAACCGTGGGACATCACAATGTCAGACCTCTTGAATCAGAAGGCTTCTCTAACGGAATTCCGGGGGATTGCATTTGTTGGTGGTTTTAGCTATGCAGATGTTCTAGATTCAGCGAAAGGTTGGGCTGCGTCTATCAGGTTCAACCAGCCCCTCATACAGCTGTTCCAGGAGTTCTACAACAGGCCAGACACATTCAGCCTTGGGGTGTGCAATGGTTGTCAGCTCATGGCTCTTCTTGGTTGGGTGCCAGGACCAGATATGGGAGGTTCCCTTGGTGCAGGTGGAGACATGTCCCAGCCAAGGTTCATTCACAATGAATCTGGCCGTTTTGAGTGCCGGTTTACCAGTGTTGTCATAGGGGATTCTCCTGCTATAATGTTCAAAGGTATGGAAGGCTCTACTTTGGGCATTTGGAGTGCTCATGGTGAAGGGAGAGCCTTCTTCCCAGATGAAAACGTTTTATCTGGTGTTGTTAAGTCTAATCTGGCCCCTCTGCGATATTGTGATGATGCTAATAACGTCACAGAGGTCTATCCCTTCAACCCCAACGGTTCTCCACTTGGTATTGCGGCCCTTTGCTCCCCTAATGGAAGGCACCTTGCTTTGATGCCACACCCAGAGCGTTCCTTCATGATGTGGCAATATCCATGGTATCCCAAGGAATGGCAGGTTGAGAAGAGTGGCCCCAGTCCTTGGTTGCGCATGTTCCAGAATGCACGAGAATGGTGTTCATAGAGCAGGTAAATCATACTCCTGAAACATTTTCTCCTTGTTTTGGTTTCCATCTAGGTAGACCTCTGGCCAGCCATAAACTGTTAGACACAACTTGTTTGTCTATATCTAAACCACTCATTTCTGTAAATGACATTCTCAAAGTTTTATGTTGCTTGTAAGGCCCTTCATACCTGGATCTCTATTGTTGCATTGTTAGCTTGAGTGTCACTTGTGCTTGAACCTTGTGATTCTGATGGAGTGATAAGTATTATATATCCTGGATCTGTCATGTTCTAGCGTCGCATTTCACTGCAATCTAAAGAAACAAAAAATCAATGGATGTGTGCTAGTGATGTATAATGTTCTTATACTCGTGCAATACTGACATGAAGTCAATTTTGCATACTATTCCTATCCCGAAACTTACAGGAATCAAGTTGATGGCCCGTATGAGTGCATAGAAGCTTGGAGGGTGTTGGAGGCTTGGAGCAGCTTTCTGCTACAGAGCTGATGTGGCTTTGGATCATCTGAATACTACTGTGTCTATGTGGGAGTATCGCGAGGAACTCATGGATGACTAAGCAGTTATCTGAATAATTTGGATACTGTATTTTTTTTCTTGCTCCCCTCAGTTCTTGTGTTGAATGGACTGCCAGTCTATTCCCAGTTGGACAGTGCACATATCAGCGCTGCTGTGAGTATACTTCTGTTTCATTAGCTGAACTGAGCAGACGCCTCTTGTGCTGTTATTCACTTTATCCAATTATAATATGACCCGGTAAAAAAAGTATCTTTCAGTTTTCTTTCTGACATGGACAGTCATTTTCCAATATTAACACTCATGCAGTCATGCTATACCAATGCACGCATCTTGATCATTTGAAGCAGATGGTGGTGGTGCCATTTTCCAATATTAACACTCATGCTGTACCCACGCACGCATCATGTTGTCCATTGCATGTTTGATGTTTTGTTCTGAAATTATCACATTTGTGCATTAATCCCTACCCATTGTACATGACAAAGTAGTGTTGCTATACATGCGAAGCAATGAAGAACTCGGGGCATACATTTGCACAGTTAAAAAAAGAAAAAAGAATCAGATATCAACGTGCCATGAACACAATGTAGTAGTATGGACGGGATTATCACACTTGCTTAACCAACACACATACACACACAAGTATTTGAGTTTCATACACCCTCAGGATCATATTTGGTCTCACCACGGATCCCTCAACCATCACAATTATTTTGTTTCTTCAAATCGTGTCACCCAGGCCTCAAATTCAGGATCTCCTACCTGGCCACCCAAAAGCTTAAGCCTGTGGAGAAAAGGCGGGCGATCTGCCATGCTCAACTCAACCATATTGTCTCGAGTGGGCTACTGTTCCTTGCCCTGCGCCAATGACTCGGCTATGCCCTTGGAGAGGCAGTACGCGATGGACTGTATAGTGATCATGGGGTTGACGCCGACGGCCGTGGGCAGCAGGCTGCCGTCGCAGACGTACAGCCCCTCGGCCTCCCAGCTCTCGCCGCTGCCGTCAACGGCGCCGTGCTTGGGGCTCGCGCCCATCCGGCAGCTGCCCATCTGGTGCGCCGAGGACAATAGCGCCCACTTATCCGCCCCCGGGTACATGGGCCCCCTCTCGATGACCACCTCGTCCAGGAACGCCTCCAGGTCCTCGTCGCGCACGCCTTTGCACCGTAGCCGGAGCCCGTCGCTGCTGTGCGTGCCGACCTCGGCCGCGCCCGCGGCAACCAGGATGCGCAGTGCGCGGCGCAGGCCGTTGTGGAGCTCGTCGGTGTCATCACGGCTAGGGGTGAAGCGCACCCGGCCCTCGCCGTCCACGAACCCCTCGCCGCGATCGCGGACAAGCGCGAACGCGTGCGCGGTGCGCGCGTACCGGCGCATGCGCTCCTTCATGTCGCGGCCCGATTCCCACGGGACCAACACGGCGAAGGCGCCTGGCCCTAGCGCCGGCGTCTCGATGATGGTTCGGTCGGTGACACGGTGCATGCTCGTGATGACGCCGCCCTCGTAGCACTTGCCGGTGAGCTGTGGCTCCTGCTTGTTCTCTGGGAAGTAGCCCCACGCCATGGACACCGGGTGGAGGTGCAGGTTCCGGCCGATGTGCCGGTTCTTGAGCCCACTGTTGCGCAGCAGCGGCGGCGTCATGAGCGCCCCGCACGCCGAGATGGCCACCTTGGCCTCGATTCGCAGCTTCTTGGTGATGCCATTGCTCATGCACGTCGCCACAAGGCCCGCGCACTTCTTGCTCCGACCGTTCTTGCCGCGGCCTCCGGTGATGGTCTCGAGAATGAAATGCTCGGCCTTGCACCCGGTCAGGATGACCGCGCCGCGCGCGACGGCGTCGACAAGCCACGTCGTGTCGGTGCCGCGCTTCTCGCCGGTTGGGCACCCGAGGTTGCAGCTCCCGCAGTAGTGGCCCTCCGACGAGTTGCGCGGCACGGCGTCGGCGCGCAGCCCGAGCGCCTCGCACCCGCGGCGCACCACCTTGTTCTGGAACCCCTCCTCCTGGCATCCGTCGGTCACCGCGAGCCGGGTGCACACCGCGTCCATTGCCTGCACGTACCCCGGGCTCGCGAACACGGGGAGTCCGTGCTCGCGCGACCACTCCTGCGTGACATCCTCCGGCGTGCGGATGCTGGCCGACCAGTTCACGGCCGAGCCGCCGCCGACCGTCGCGCCCGTCAATAAGATGGTCGTCACGTTTGTCGTGCAGAAGATGCCTCCCTTCTCGTAGAGGCGCTCCGTAGACGGGCCCTCCATGGAGCTATAATCCTCGGCGGCGAAGTAGTCTCCCTTCTCAACGACGACTACCTTGTGCCCCGCGGACGCGAGCACCGCGGCGGCCACGCCGCCGCCGCAGCCCGAACCGACGATGACGGCGTCGCATTGCACCGTGTGGTGCGCGCCCGACGCGTCCGGCTTCACAGCGAGGCCCTTGTCCGCGAGTGACCTGAGCATGGTGGTGTCGTTCAGTTCCCTAGTCTCCACGACGCCATTGTCCAGAGGCCGCCGCGACGGCGACGCTGTTGCTTCTGTTCGATTTTCTCGTTGCTCTTCCACGTCCGGCACGCTGTACCCTATCGCTTTCCAGCTTGGATTCTCCGAGTTTTCGTTTACCTGCACGGTGGAAACGGAGATAAATATTGAGATTTGCTAAATAACATTTGGCTGTTTTCTTTGATCAAAATAGTCGAATTTTCATCCATTCGATATGCTTTGAAATTTACACTTTTTTTATATGATGAACTGTGTTTGAATTTATTATGATTTATTATGAACAAAAATTTGACTATTTATGAGATCATTGATGAGATGTCTAGTGGTGATTTTTACTGTCTAAATGTTCATTAATTAATTTATTGAGAGAGAGTATGGTCAATCTATATGTTTTATCGGCATGGTGAACAATATACACATTTGACTATTCTTTTTGCTAATTACTATATGTTAGTGAACATTATATAATATAAAATGACATGGAAGGACTTTTGATGACAATCTATTAATATCATTTCTATTTGACAAATCTAAATACTTTTGTACTTATTAGTGACCAAACTTTTAAAACTTGAACTACACGCATTCTAAAATGACACCTACTCCTTCCGGTTACAAAAGAATATCGTTTTATGGTACATGCAGTCAAAAAAGTTTGGCTATCAATACCTTTGTCAATATTTAGATTGAACATATGAAAATGTTGTATATAGATTTTTTTTCCAAAAAGATATTTCATAATATTTTAATTTTATTAGGTTTTATAAATATCTTGCAAGAGAAATTAGTTATCAGAGTTGTGTTTTAAAGACTGCATCGATGTCTAAAACAACATTCTTTTGTGATTGGAGAAAGTATTTAAGTACGTAGAGTGTATATTAGTAGTTAGTTTTAAAGGTTTAACTGTATGGATCCCCAGGCGACTTGCATTTACCCACGGAAGAAGTATGGGGCTTGAGCCAAATTGACTGGTCCCATAGCCTAAGTACCCAAACAGCGACTGGGTTGATTTTTCATTGTCTCCTTTTAGATCTTCCTAATGAATTGAGTCAGCATAGCAAAAAGATTTAGTACTTGACAGATTGAATGCTGACAACGAAACAATGGCTTGTATTGCGATTACGATGCACTCTCTGTCTAACCACCCAAACAGTGGACGGGCATGCGATTGTCTACCATATATCGTGTGTCATGTACGAATGTTCACGGCAGTTTGAGGTTACTCTTCTTTATGTGCTCAACTGTGTTGTGAAATCCAGGTACTCACGTACTTCGTTCGGTCACAAAAAGGAAGTCATTCTAGAATAGAATATGTGCAGTAAAAACGTATTAATTTTGACCAAATATATTATCTAAAATACGGATATATGAAATGATATGAGTAAATTTTTTATGAAAATAATTTCATAGCATGATACTTTTATGATTCTTTTTTTTCAAAATACATTGATAAATTTAGTGGTCAAGTGGCTTCTTCGTGTCTTATTGACTTTGAAAATTTAAAACCGACTTTTTTTTTTTACTGGACGGGTAAATATTTACTCATTATGATAAACTTTTGCTGCTGTAGCTAAAAAGACGCTTTGAGCTAATCATTATATTCAAAACATAGTAAATATATTTGTGCTTTTGAAAAGCCACGGTACTGCCAAGTGGACCTTAGCTAATTCTGAGGAGTGACTGACGTAAGCATGATCAAGTTAGTGTGAATCAGCCGTAGGAGCGAATCAAGCAGGCGTTCATCTTTGATTTTTGATGGATCGCTGGTGATCGTTTTCTAATATTATGTATTGTAGATTCTCTGTATTGATAACTTGAATACAGATGATCCAAATCCGGCGATATATGCTGGTATCTAGTTAGTCTCGCAGGGCGTACACTTGTGTGAGTTCTGAGCTTGCAGGTCCCTCTAGCCGAGCTACCCTATCAATTCCATTCTTGTTATTTCTGAGGCAGAGGTACTAGCAGAATATTTCTTCTCCTTTTTTCCCCTTTTCCTTTGCTTTTTTGTTTTTTGACAGGAGTAACTAGAACATGAAGCTCGAGTTGCCCAAGAGAGGGACCAGGAGCACAAGATACTGTTCGGAAGTGTCGATTTATTGCGGCCAACATGGGCGTGTCAGGTGTATCACCATGCTGCCAACCTAAGATCGCGCACACAATCCTGGGCAAATTCAACGCGCGTGACGTACCATCGAGTAGAAGGCGAAGTGGGAGACGATCTTGACGACGGCCACGGCAATCCTGAGCGGGAACAGCCACCGCGCCCGGTTCCACCGCCTGAGCGCCTCCTCCCGCCGCTCCACCGGCATGTCGGCAAACCGGCGGGCGTAGGGGAACTCGCCGGAGAGGCACAGACGGCCGCACAGCGCCAGCGTGCCGGCCCTCGTGCTCAGGGCCCAGAGCACGACGCGCACCAGCGCCACCGCCTCCCACACGCACCGGGTGACCGTCAGCTCCGCGACCTACGGTGAAAGATTAAGCGCTTTTTATATACGCTCTCACACGACACAAGATGAAAATCAATTAATTGCACGTGTGATGCAGTTAAGCTGCAATTCAGGAATCATTAGTGATTGACAACCGTATGGTACTGCTCAGTTTTCTTTTCAGAAGTGTACTAAAAACCGAACAATTAATAATCGTAGTTGTAGATGGTACCTGTAATAGAAATGCTTTGCAAATGCATAAACTTGACGTTTCCGCGTTACGTCAAATCCGAAAAATTGCAAATGCATAAACTTGACGTTTCCGCGTTACGTCAAATCCGAAAAACTAACTGACATTGATATGCTGTTAGTAAAGTCAGCCAAAAAAAAAGTTGTTGGCAAAGACACTCGAGAGAGAGAAGTTGTTGGCAACCATCCAGTAGTGACAAAATAAATTAGATTGTACTTTTCACTGTACAATTAACATAGAATTTACTACATCGATCCTGATAGATAATTTTATAATTAACTGTATCATTGTCAATTCTTGGATAGTTTTCCATAACTTCATAACGAAAATGAAGAAGCTCAGTATACCTTAATTTCAAACTTAACAAACATAAAACTCTGCAGAAAATTCAAGACATGGAAAAAGTGAAAGAAAAATCAAGAACAGCCTGACACCACCAAACTATCAGTACATCCAATTGGAGGCAAGAACCACACGTGACGTAGGTACGAATCGTTATTGATCCATCATCCATGTGCTCACCTCGTCGGGGACGGTGGAGTCGGCACCGGAGGCGAGGTAGAACCGCTCGAGGTCCTTGCCGCCGGGCGGGTCTCCTCGGCCGCCGGCGCCGGCGCCTTGGAGGTCCTCCTCCGCCAGCGGCAGCGAAGGGATGAGCGCGCCGCACATGGCCCGGAGCGCCTGCATCTCCGCCGGGTGCAGCCCGTGCGTGTACTTGTCCCGCCTATGCCCCCGCAGCAGCGGGTGCCCCGGCCTCCTCCCCGTCGCCGCCTTCTCCTCCCCCTCCCCCTCCCGCGCCGCCATTACCGACGAGCAGTGGATGCTTGCAATTCGCAAATGAATAGTATTTTTGTCTCTGTGTGACAACGTGCGAGACTGCAAGTTGTGCGCGTTGGCGCGCGTGTGTATATATAGAACTCTGGCTTTGTGCATTCATTTGCAGCGACGAGGAAAGCTAGCGCGAGTGTGTGAGTTGACAGGGATGTTGTCTGATGTCCGTCTCGTTATTTAAGACTGCTCACCAACTAAGCATGGCAGAAGCTAGAGGCCATGGATTCATGGGCCATGACGTGCTTGACATGCCACTAACCTAGCTACTGCTGCTCACAGGCTATGGCCCATGGAGTAGTACTATCCACCTAAGTGAGCTGACGATCGAGTTAAACCACGTTAGGAGCGAAAGTTTCCTATAAGAATCATGTATGCATTATGATGCTTCCTGCGAGTAATTCCTGCGTTCAAGCCAACCGGTGGCTTCGGTGTCCAGTGGTTGACGGTCACAATTTGAGTCTCACTATGTGTTACATTAGTTAAGTACTGGTTGATTTTCCGTAATTAGATTCGGTAATATCTCGTTGCTGAGTCTTAAGGGCAACTATGATAACCAACAATACCCTTTCGGGAAAAAAAAATCAACATCCTAGAGATGCCCAAAAATAGTGTCGTTGATACGAGATCAGACGGTGAACTTGTAGTTGTAGATACCCCCGGTCGGATGCGTTGACCGCCAAGGATGCAAAGGAGATCTCAACGAGAATCAAGCACAACAAGCAATCCTTTATGTATTGCATATGTGTAGTAAAAGTTATAAAGTGGCTTCCCTCTCCTCACTTACAAGGAGCCTGTTTATAGAGTGGGAGGGGGAGACCTGTGAAGTTACATCATTGCTCTTGGGGCTTAGCTTGCTCTAGGGATACTTTCGTCCATCGCATCAAGTGGGTCCTGCTATCTCTAAGATACATGACATCGCTGACCCTTCATCTACGCAGGCGCCGTCAGGACCTCGGCGGGAGGCTACCCCGGACCGGGTTCGGAGTGGACTTGCCAATGTGCTACTACTCATCGAAGTCGGTCCTCAGACCCCGTCCGAGGTTGGCCTCTAGACCTCGTCCGGGGTAGATTCCCTGACGTGTTGTGCCTCGACTAGGTTGGCCCCCAGATCCTATCCGGAGTAGATCCCCCCGACATGCAGTGCCTCCACGAGGTTGTCATCGGCTTGAGGTAGCGCGGGTACCCTCTCCCAACAAATAGCTTTGTGATGCCTAAGGAGGAATCTTTTTTATGGTTAGTACAACTCCGACCACCAAAGTTTAATTAGTGTGAAAAGATGGGTTGTCTTTGTATTATATTGTTGTTGTTGTTGTTGTTATTATCGGTTTTGCTAGTTTTAAGTTGCCTGAAATTTTCTTAAGTTTAAGTCACTTGTTGTGACTATTGGATTTGTGTAGAGATTGGTGTGTCATATGATTTGATATTGATTCAATGGTCACAATAAGTGACTTAAACTTAAGAAAATTTCAGACAACTTATGAATAGACAGTCCCTATTATTATTGCTATTGTTGTTATTCTAACCTCCGTTGGCTTGAGGTTATGGACTTTTTCTTTGTAATCGAAAGTTTTTCCACTTCACTCCTCCTAGATGGCTTTTTTTTATAATCATTTAACCCTTTTTAATTTAGACCGTCCATTTTGATCCTATGACTCTTCTCCACAGTTCCACCGCTTTGCCCCATTTTGGTCGTGCGCCATCACTGTCGTCCGCCCATCGCGGGACCTCCTCCGCCGGTGAAAAGCCCAAAAATGGGTTGCCTACACCACAAAAATGCCTACCGTACCACCCGACAGTGCCGCCCGCCATCACCGTTGGCAAAATCCTCACCGCCGTTCATTCTTCTGCTCGGCCGCCATAGGAGCGAGCTCCAGCTCACTCAAAAATAAGCTAGGTCAAGCTAGGTCGCACACCTTAACAAGCCATCGAAGCAGGCTGATGAAGCCGCCCAAGTGGCCTTTGGGCCTAGCAAATTAAGTAGGCCAACCCAGCACTGTTCACTCATTTCACAGCCCACTACTATTCACTTCAAGCCCAACACTGTTTAGCCCAAAATCGTCACTGTTTGCTTAACCCGATCAGCTATGAATAGTACCAACCTGATACTATTCACCAGCCCAGGCTAGTACTATTCACCAGACCCGCTATTATTCACCCAAACCCTATTTCGACAAATATGCCCATTTCGACTAGTTCGAGCCTGTGAATCCTATTCTTGACTGATCAGTTCAGTCCAATCAAATACCCAATAAATCATATTCATCATATTATTGTTCTTTTTAATTTGTTTCAGATTTTATATTACTTGTATGTTGTTTCCAGCTTGTTCCATGTTGAGCCGGTCATTTTATTTGGTTTACTCCTTTACGCTAGGTTTTGACTTCGACGACCAAGCACCGTAGGATGTTGGACAAGTCACATGAGAAACAGGGAATTTCGAAGACTTTGAGTAAGGAGGCAAGTTGCATTCATTTGATCATATTGAGCCAATATTTTATGTATTTATGTTATTAATTTCATTGCTATATTTGAGCCAATTACTTCATTAATGCAAATATATTTTTGAATGCCATGATGAGTAGATAATCCCAACACCCTACATACACAATCACCTATTTCTCGTAAGCCATATTCACCTTGACAAGTCTAGATTACACAAAATAATAGCAAACAATAGGCATTGTTACACAATGTTTTACTAAATACTGATAAGGAAGATTGGCTAATCGCCAATAGCTTTTTGTGGAGAGTTGAGGGTTGAGACCAAGAGGATGGGCAACCCAATATACTTGATAAAAGTGAGTCAAAGGTGAGATTAGGATGTGAACGGTCACGAGTTAGTAAATGGTCCATCGTCTCACTGGATGACAAGTAAGGACAAGAATCTTATGCCAAGTAACAGACACAGATTTCGCTCAACCACGGGTGTGGTATTTCCAACTTGGCTCAGTGCACTATTTTTCCGATTGAATATATACGGGATATCAACTGTTCTTGTGTGATAGAGCAGCCGCAGATTGGGGGTGAGTTAGAAGTGGGTCAGTTAGGACACTCGCTGAACTACACAACGGTATGGACCAGTCAGCATCGAACCGCACACTCCACCATTGGCCAGTGGTTTTCCGATGGCTGTATTGACGATAAACCTACTGAATAGAAACTAGAAAGGTTGAGCAGTGGAGAAGGCATTGTTATCTCAACTCAGTCGCACACTATCTGGTTGCGTGTATATAGCTTGACAGTATGAGTCTGAGATATCTTGTGGGTAAAGTTGGGCAACTCTACATAGTATAATTAATGGTATTCGAATACGTTGTGCGTCCGGTTAATGAAGTTGTGTTCATAGATGACTCCAATACATGAGGCAAAATTATATTTTTACAGATGTGAAGTTGGTAATTACAAATGTTGTGAAATCCGCTGTGATTATATGATTATGTCTTTACTGTTTCAAAGATAAACCACTTGAACTCAAATATTTTTGCATTCCACATATACCTGTTATGGTAAAACAACTTCATTCTTTTGATAATCCCGGCAAGTAGATTATTAGGATTCCCCATGTAACTTGCTGAGAACGGTTGTACTCGTACTCGCTAAACATCTTCAGAAGAACTTTGAGAGGAAGTAAGTGATCTTCACGATCAGGAGGATCCACTTGACGGTGACGACTACTGATATTAGGTCTCGACTGCACTCAAGTGTGCATGTGGTTCTTGTTTACTTTTGTGTTGTATTATATTATATTTGGGCTTGGATGCCCATGCATGTGTCCAAACTGGCTGCTAAGCCTTAACTGATGTAATAAATGTTTGCTTCTTTTTGTAACATGAGCTTGCTTATGAAGCCATATCTTACTCTGCAACTGCACATGTTGGGCGGTTGTAAAGAGTTTTACAGACCTAGAAATGGGGTTGTCACAGAAAGCCAAAAAACAACGAACAACTTGATGTATCGATAAGAATCATCAATGTATCATGATTCATCTTTGTTCCAGGGGAGGCCTACCGCCCCCAACGTCCAGCCGAAGAGTTCTCCTTCGACATACACGAATGGTTACAAGAGAGACATCACCTCGATACCTCGGACAACCACCTCGGCATTCGCCCGAATGGTCCCTCGTCCAGAATGGGGTCTTCGGGCAGAACAAAGGCATGGGACGAGGACCCGCATGGACCAAGGAGGGTGACGTGATGGATACCGCCCGAGGAAGTCCACCGTGCACCGAAGTTACCAGCGAAAGGGGGAAAAGAATACAAGGGCCCTAGCCATAGGTCCTTTATATAGGACGATGCGAGGAAGGGGAAAGTAGAGTCTACAAGTTGATCGATGCGAGGAAGGGGGAAGTTATCCTTCGGACAAGCTTTATTAAGATCTGTAAAGTCAATACACATTCGTTATTTCCCATTGGCTTTTCTAACCATTACAGGATTGGCGAGCCACTCTGGGTGGTCGACCTCACGAATAAACCCAGCTTTGAGAAGTTTGTCAATCTCCGACTGGATTGCTTTTTTCCGATCAAATGCGAAACGTCGTAGCTTCTGCTTGACCGGTTTTTTGTTAGGCTGTAGAGCTAGCCTATTGAAGTATCTAGACCCGTCATTATGTGTTAATGGAGTATTTTGGTGATTAATGACAAACCTATTTATGAGACTAACACTCTTATTGTTATACCATGATTAGTCTCAGCTTGGATATAAAAGGAAAAATCCAAACAGGTATGCATTCAAAATGACAAATCTATTTGTGAGACTAACATTTTTATTGATTACCTATTGTTTAGTCTCATTTGGATATAAAGGTGAAAAACACAAAATGTATGCATTCTACCTCATATTTATATAAATTGTTGCATTCCTCGGATCCAAAATATATGATGAACTCTACCAAAAGTCTAACTTGAATATGTGCATATGTTCTTAACACACATTTGTGTATGCACACATTTAGGGGGAGTTCACTCTATGTTTTGTGGTTTCATTAGTATTGATCTATATTCTCTTTCCACATATTTGAGATCTCTACTTTGAAACATATCTTTGAGTATATATAACTTGTGTAGTTAATATATTCATATGAGTATATGAGAGCATATGAGACTTGTGTAGTTCATATATGCTTATCTATCATTGAATATATTTGACTTGTGTAGTTAATATATTCATATTTAGTATATACAACTTGTGTAGTTCGTATATACTCTTAGTATATATAACTTTTGTAGTTCATATATACTTATACGTGAGTATATAAATATAACTTGTGTAGTTGATATATACTCATGTTTATCTCTATTCAGTTACTTGCAATTGAAGTGATTATCATCAATTACCAAAGAGGGAAAGATTGTAGTGTCTTGTCCCAACCATTATGAGTTAATGGTATGTTGTGGTAATTAATGACAATCACATTGTGGGACTAACATTTTTCATGAGTTGGATAAATAGGTTATGTTCCATGACGATGAAGACTTTGGATGACATCATGAGTCGATGGTCATCAAGTCAAGGTTCAAGAAAAGAAAGTTATCATGTGTTGATGATGTTCAAGAAGAGGAGATGATCATGAGTTGATCATCAAGTTAAAAGAAGACCCATCATGTGTTGATGGACATCAAGTGAAGAATGCATCATGTGTTGATGTATATGAAACTCGGGATGAAGGATGTCATCATGTGTTGATGAGCATCAAGCCAAGATCCCGAAGTAAAGGAAATCATCATATGTTGATGATCATCGAGTCAAGGACCCGGACTTAAAGTGAAGATGTGCGTCATCAAGCTTCAAGAAGATGCTCAAGGCAAAGGTATGACTAGCTAGGGCTAAGGATGTGTTCCTAGTCTTTTACCGGTCTTGGTGTTTGGTTGGAAGACCGAATTGCTAGTATAGGTTGCCGTACTATTAAGAGGGGTCTTGTCTAGTAGCTTGAGTCTCATCATGTGTTGATAGCTCAATCTTGCTTGCTCTAGCTCATCGTGGCATGATGCTATTATTTGCAAATGTGTTTTGCAAATAGTTGAGGCTCATGCGTCTAATCCTTGTAGCATGTGACTATACTTTGCAAATGTGTTTTGCAAATTGTTGAAGTCCATGTACCTACTCCTTGTGGCATGATCTAAGTTTGCAAATATGTTTTGCAAATTGTTGGGATTCATGTATTTTCCCTTGACATGGTCTAAGATTGCTTGTTGCTAATTATTTGGACTTAGACCATGATAGTGGCTCTTTTGAGTTGTACTTTTTGATTTGATAAAATGTGTTTGAGATCAAATCAAATAGGTGGGTTGTGTAGCCCTCTGAATAAGCTTTCAATAGAGTCCAAGATCACTCAATTCCGACATCGGAGTCAAAAGTTATGACCGTTTTTCCGAATGTCGCCTGTGCTGAAAAACAGGTGCGGACTGACCGCAGTTGAATGTGCGGACTGACCGCCCACATGCCTGCGGACTGACCGCCCTTATAAGGCCGGTCAGCTTTTTCCAGAGAGCATATTTTTCGGTTTTCTACCTCCCGGAAGGCCCGGACTGACCGGGGGTCCGGTCAGACCGGACCCTGTGAGGGCGGACTGACCGGGAATTGTCTCTAACGGCTATTTTTATAGCCGTTGCTAATCAGAGTCTGGACCGACCGGACTGTGCTGTGGTGACCGGGTTTCCCTGATTTTCAGCAGATTCTCTTCCAACGGCTAGTTTTTGTGTGTGGGCTATAAATACTCACCTTGGCCGGTTGGGGGGCAACTCTTGGCATCCTATTTCATTCTCTTGAGCTAGTGTGAGCTTCTCCTCTCTATTGTGCATGTGTTGCACCTTGTGAGCAAAGGAGAGGGTCTAGTTGCATGTGTTGCAACTAGAATTGGATTGAGCATCCAATTGTGCATGTGTTGCACTTGGTGAGAGTCAAGCAAGGGGCTTGACTTATTACTCTTGGTGTTTGCCGACACCTGAGCGGCGTGGAGGTGTCGTGCGTCGGTGATCTTCTCAAGTGAAGCTTCCGAGAAGACCCGGCGATTTGTGAGTGGCTTGGTGCTCGCCATCTCGGAGCGGAGTAAGAGCAACCCTAGTGGATCGAGGTGATAAGTTCAAGTTGGAATCGGTTCAAGCGGTTGATCTCACTTAGAGGTGTTGGTTCGGTTGGAACCGGTCCAAGTTGGTTGGACTTACCTCGGAGGTGTTGCCTCGCGTTTTGAAGTCGATCCAAAAGGTTGAACTTACCTCAACGTGGATTAGGGGAGACCGGCAAGTCTTCGATCACCACGGGAAAAATATCGCCGTGTCAATTGTGGTTTGCATTCTTGAGCTATACCTTATTGCAATTTACATTCATTGTATAATTGCTTATTTATTTGATTGCTATCGTGTATGTGCTTGATTGATCATATCATTAGTTGAAAGCTTACAAGTTCATGCTCTATTGATTATTATCTTTATACTTGTATTGTTGGAGCACTTAGTTGAGACTAGTGATTTTAGGTCTTAATTGTGCAAAACCGTATTAATATTAACTTCCGCATTAGAAATCGTTTTTAGCTTATAGAAGTTTTAAAACGCCTATTCACCCCCCCCTCTAGTCGGCCTACTCGATCTTACAAGTGGTATCAGAGCTTGGTCTCTCATTAATTAGACTTAACCGTCTAGAGAGTAAAGGATGGCTACTAGAGATTTTGTGCACCTAGGTGAAGCACCACAATTTAATGGCACAAATTATGCTTATTGGAAAATTCGCATATCATGCTATTTTAAGGCCATGGGCCTAAATATATGGCGGACAGTAGATGTTGGCTTTTCTCCTCCATTGGATAGTCTTGATCCAACAATTGAGGAAGAGAAATGCTTACATCTCGACGCTCAAGCAATTAACGCTTTATTTAGTGCTTTGAGTGTAGATGTGTTCAATGAAGTATGTGATCTCAAGAATGCTCATGAGATGTGGACACAATTACAATGCCATTATGAAATGTCCACTTCCACAAGTGATGATTGCATACAAGAATGGATGTCGGGAGAAGAATGCTCAACTTCTAGCTCCGACGATGATGAGACATCAACTCCATCCACTTCGCCTCATTGCTTTATGGCTAAAGGTTAGAATGAGGTAAATAATTATGAGCCTTCATATGATGAACTGATGGAGATGCTAGAAGAATTAAATGAATATATTGGAAAAGAAAAAGAAGAGATTCAAGGTTTTAGAGAAAGAGCGTATCTCTCTTCAAAATAATTATGATGTGCTAAAAGATGAACATGAAACTCTTCTTCTAAATGAGCTTAAAAAGTCTAATGTGGGTATCGGAATTACATGTAATTTAATAGATGATTTGCCATGCATAACTCCTATTTCTTGCAATTCATCTAAAGTCAATATATCCACTTCATGTGATGATTTAATTGATATGCCTTGTTGCTCTAGTGAAAATATTTCTATTTCCTCTATGTCTTGTGAGACTAATCTTGTAGAGGAAAACAAAAAGCTCAAGGCCCAAGTCTCAAATTTGAGAAATGACTTGGGTAGAAGCTACAAGGGAAAAGCCACTCTTGATGATATCTTGAGCAAGCAACAAAGATCAAATGACAAGAGTGGAATTGGTTTCACTCCCATGAAGAAAAGGGAGAATAGCAAGACAAGGCACAATGCAAGACACACGAAGAATGTCAAGTGCTTTGATTGTCATCAAAAGGGTCACCTCTCCTCCATATGCCCTAACAAGGAAGATTACAAGAGAGGACTTGGCTTCATTGCCAAGAAGAAGGTGAAGAGCATCCCAAAGCAAAAAGAAAAGAAATACTCGAATATCAAATGCTTTGGATGTTTTGAGAAGGGTCACATCGCCTCCGAGTGCCCTAACAAAAATGGTCACATTGCCTCGGTGTGCCTAAATCAAAAGAATGTCAAGCCAAGACATTCAATGAAGAGGCAAGCCTGGGGACTCCTGGCATATCGGACGCCTGCCAAGCGAATACATCCTGGTTAGCTCGGAGGAAGGAGACGAGCGACTCTTCCTATTTAAGGTCCAGTCCTGCCCCGACCAATATCTTGGCACCCTTTGGAGAAGCACTTCCGTCGAGTTGTACCTCTTTTATCTGGTCGGAAGGTTTCGGTGTCATCTTCGGCCTTGAATGTTTGACCTGCATGTTAACAGTGTTAGTTCCCCTGGTCGGGAGTTCATCGACCAGTTCTAAGCATTTCCGATCGCATGCATAGGCTATCTTCTGATCACCTCAGACCGTGATTACACCCTTTGGTCCCGGCATTTTTAAACTCTTATAACCGTAGTGCGTGGCTATCGGGAACTTTGCTAAAGCTGGACGACCAAGAATTGCATTGTATGCGGTCTCAAAGTTCACCACATCAAATGAAATTTTTTCTGTCCGGAAGTTGTCAGGCTTTCCGAACATAACCAATAGGGACAAGTGCCCAATTGGATTAGCGATAGACCCAGGAACTATGCCATGAAAGGCATGTTTCACTGGTTTTACCTTAGATTTGGGAATCTGCATGTCTTCCAAAGCACTTACAAATAAAATATTCAAAGAACTACCCCTATCTATCAAAACCCGATTAACCTTGTAGTTATTAACAGTAGGCTCAACGACAATTGGAAACCTACCTGGTCGAGTCGAAGGAATGGGCAGTCTTCTTTGCTGAAGGAGATTATCGTCTCCGACCACCTTGAAGGTTTAACGGCGATTGAAGGTTCGGTAAGGTTGACTTCTCGCTCCATGGCTTTCAGGTGACGTCTGGACTCGTACGAAGAAGATCCACCGAAGATCACATCGACAGTGTGTTGAGGTTCTTGGTACTCCATTTCTTCGTCACCATCTTTGTCTTTCTTAGAGCTTGTTTCCCCGAGTTCATGAATCGACGGGAGTGGACCTTTACCTGCATAATAATCTTCCAGCTTCTTTTGCCAAGCGCGACAATTGCGCAAGTCGTGTCCTGCTTGCTGGTGAAGAGGGCACCATTTTTTACTTTTCTTGTAATCATTGGTCGGAGCCCTGGCCTTGCCACGACCAGTATAATCTTTTCTTCCTTTGGAAAATTTTTCAGGAACAGCAAGAACCTATTTGTCGTTGGCTCTGCCATGCTTCTTTTCTTGAGAGTCTTCTTACATTTCTTTTCCGTCCTATCTAAGCGGGTTGGGAATTTTATCCTTTCGATCAACGGCCGTTCCACTCGACCGCTTCATCGGCGTAGCGTGCTTGTCGACCATGTCGAAAAGCTCGATGGTTGTTCGTGGGGAATGTATAGCTAAATCCTCCGTAAACCTTCGATTTCTCAATCCCGCTTTGAAGGCTTGGATAACGGAAGATTCTGCAACCTCCGGTATTGAGTTACGAACTTGCCTAAATCTTTTGATGTACTGCCGGAGAGTCTCGTTTGATTTTTGTCGTATTCTATGGAGATCGTCTTCCTTTCCAGGGCGATCATACGTACCCTAAAAATTTGCAATCAAAAGGTCGCAGGGTTGTTCCCAAGTATACACGGACCCGACCGGAAGGTTAAGCAATCACGATCGGGCTGATCCTTCTAATACCGTAGGAAGATAGTTTGCTATTACATTTTCATCACCACCAGCAGCTCTGATAGCGGTGGTGTATATCTGAAGAAATTCTAAGGGATTTTGGGTCCCATTGAATTTATCCATATTGGCCGGTCGGAACCTATTTGGCCAACATACAGCCTGGAGCCCTGCTGAGAAGGCTCGACAGCCTGTGATAGTTTCGTGGCGCCTTCTTTGAAAAGGCGTCGGATTGTAATCGGTTGGAGACCGATTTCTAGGAACAGATTGTCGGTGTTCCAATGTCCCGATTCGGTCGTGGACGTTAGTAAAACGCCTCCGACCGCTTGCCTGGTTTAGGTGATGTCGAAGATCACCAGGGCCAAGCGATGGTTCCTCTTGACGAAGTGAAGGTGAGGATTCCTGAAATAGTCTCCTCCCCTCATGACTCGTTGGTCGGAATCGTCGAGGTGGTCGCAGTGTCAACTGATCCTCAACACGACCATACAGGCCCCTGCTTCGAGAAGAATGCTGTGATGAAGTCATGGTCTGACTTTGCGGGTGCCTTCGTTCCCGATATGCTTCTGTGCGCTGCATCGTCTGTTGGATAATCTCCGATACTTGACCTGCGAGTTGGGTAAAACACGAGTCTGCGCCGAGGCGGTCGAAGTATTTAACATATCCCTGACTCGCTGCAGGTTTTGTATTGTTACCGAAGGTCTCGAGGGATTTCTGCCAGAAGAAGGTGTTTGATGGCTTGCATCCTCCGACCTTTTGGTCGATCTTGCCTGGTCCCTTACATTGGTTGGGGGAGGATCAGACGAATTAACTGGTGAACGTCCGCCAGTTCTATCACCTCCGGCATTTGGTGCTTGACCACCCGTACCATCTCCATTAGGACGTGGTGGTGAGGCAACGTATAGAGGACCGTACACGGCATTGTGATCCGTATCTCCGATCGCATTGACCTCGTTCTTCCAGCAGTGATCCTCCAATGAGCTTCCGTCGCAATCGATGGAGAGCCTTTCAGAGCTTCTGCGAGAAGCTTCCACGACGGAGAGCAATCGGTGATCAGCACCTCCTGAGGTTTTCGGAAGGGCCTCAGCCTGATCCGGCGAATTACCGATTGAATGCTGAGCTTTATCATCCCCACTTAGTTTACGACCAATGGGGGTTTCATTGACACCGTCACCAGGTGTCGGTTGGCTCCTGGAATTGCTAGAAGCCGTCGGTGAGTACCTATCAACCATGATTGCATCAAAGGTATATTGAACCTCGGGTTGCGGTGTTGAATTTTCGTCACCTTTTTTGCCGGTCGAAAGGCCCGGGCTTGCTGAGGCTTCAGGGTGTTCCAAACTGGTCGGAAGCACTTCCTCTGAAACCGCCACTGATCGTAGCGGTGTGTCTTCATCCATCCGGTCGACGTCGCCGATTTCTGCCGTGGGCGAGCCGGCGGAAGAGGACGATGAAGATATTTCGTCCTCCATGGCGTGCATGCATGCATCCATGTCGAGGTCGGCGTAGTCCGCCAAGTCGAACCAATTTTCTTCATCCCAACTTTCCGCCATAACCGCATCAGCGATCACACCCGGGGAATGGACAAAGATTTGATGAGCAGAGAAATTCTTATGAGATTCCACGCCGCGTTCCCCACGGTCGGCGCCAGCTGTCGACGATCAAGACGTTGATCTTACGAAAATAAAAAGGAGAAAGTGACGTGGGAAATCTCAGGAAATAACGGGGCTGCTCTTTATTAATATGAACTGGGTTTTACAAGGTATCCTCTAAGAATACTGCTTATTCCCTTACAATCTCAGACCTATCACACGAAACTATGGCTTGTGTTTTAGTCTGATGACTATGTCTTGTCTTTTGTGTCCCCCTTGATTCGTCCAGGTTCCATCTTTAAATAGCCCTTGAAGAGGCGGCAGTTACTTCCAGAGAAGACGCCTGATGTGAAGCGATGCGTCTGGTGGGAGCAAAGTGACTGTTGATAAACAACCAACTGTTCGGCGGTTATATGTATATGAGACATATAACCGCATGGAGGTTGTTCGTTGCTGTGTCTGGATAAGATACATCGTATGGCATGGAATATGCACGTGTTCCATTCATCATACGGTAGAGAATATACTTGGAATCAGTTCATACTTTTTACGAGCAGTTCTCCTGGTCAGGAGCTTGGCTTAGGCCTTCGTCCGACCAGGGTACCCATTATGTAACCTCTGGAATCTCTACGACCAGTGAGGTCGTGCACCTCAGGGGTTACGACCACGAAGACGTATGGTCTTTTATATATATTAAAAATAATATATGGAGGTATTAATCCTCGTCATAGGCACTGTTGTAATCTTCTACCCCTGATTTGCAACACTATAAATGGACCTTCCTGTGTGTGAAGCAGTGTAGGATTCTTTTAGGATTTTAAGATAAATACAATATCATTCATTTCTCTTTACTGTCTCCCACACTTCAAAGACCTCGAGGCTCCCACCCCCTTCACAGTGAGTAGCGTCCCTGAAACCCTTCTCTTTCTAATGTTTGGTTTGTAGCCCTAGCAATCTTCACATACAAGATCAATACACACTTGATCATCAACTGACACACGTAGGCATGGCGGCCTGGCATCCAGATGTAGGATGTAGAGGTTCTTGGGGTGATAGAGCGCGAGGAGGACGCGACAGAGCTCAAGGACGTCGCCTGCGGATCCGGAGATGAGGAAGACAGGTGGGAGAATGAGGCACTGGTGTCTTAGGACAGTGGGGACTAAGGAGGAGTCAGCTTGTGCTCGACGAAGAGGATGAGAGAGGTGCAAGGGCGAGGTGGCAGAGGAGGGGAAAGGGAATGTGGTGAGGAGTGAGTGGGTGGAGTCGATGGTCGACAGTGGTGTAGACGGAGTGGGCGATGGGCTTCATGGCCGAAGCCGGTTGCTGTCTTTGGGCCCGTGTAGGCAGCGACTGATTAGAATGGGAGGAGTGGACCACTGCCTTTCATAGAGGGATGGCTCCCGTGTGCTTGGCCCATCAACAAATTTTGGATGTATTGGGGTTGTTCGTGGGTATTGCATCTGGCCCATTCTCTTACTTCCAAGAAGGGGCGGAGCTAGGCCTCCAGGGCTATGGCCCGAGGCCCAACGAAAAAATGCCAAGTAAAAATGAAAATGCCAACGTAAAAAATGCCATCTGCAATATGACTTTGCTCCGAAATGCGCTGGGCCAACCCGAGGCCTTGGCCAGTGCTGGCTCCGCCCCTGCTTCCAAGGTGAAAATACCACGTTAAAATACTTGAAATTTTTCATTTTCACCAAACATAGTTGTTTCTAAACTTCTCAAGAATTTACCAGATATAGATATACGAGAGACTATCTGCTGCATTTCTGCAAAATTTGAAAATCAAACTTAATCATATTTGTGAGATAAAAAGGCGAATACTTAGTCAAAATAATGAAAACACTATTCCAGTAAATATTTGTCATTTTTTAAGGAATAAGTCCAATTTACCCCCGTGAACTATGGACTGAGTCCAAAAAACACCCTGAACTATAAAACCGTTTACTTTACACCCCTCAATTGTCAATACCAGATCAAATAACCCCCTCGCCCTAAACCACCCTGGTTCTAGCTGACGAGGAGCTGACATGGCATCCAAATCATCAAATGAGCTGACGTGGCATCCAAATCATCAAATGGCCAGATGAGTTGACGACTGAGGAGGGCGATAGAGGGGGGAACAGAGGGCGGTGCGGTGGCTTGGGAAGGAGGTGGCGGCGGCGGCGAGTGAGGCAGTGGGGCGGTTGGCGAGCGGGCGAAACGGAGTCCCATGAGGGTGGGGACTCTACTGGAGGCGGCGGTAGCGCCGGAGACGGCCCGACGCGGTGGCGGCACGGCCAAAGGCGGCGGCAGACACCACGAGCATGCGGCTACGCGGCGGCACCAACGTTGGGATGGCGCGGAGGGGCAGGCGGCGCGCGCACCGCTCGAGGGACTGGAAGCCGGCTGTGGAGTTGGTGAAGCTCGAGGCGACCTGAGGCGGTCCAGCGGCGCACTGGGCGGAGGAAGAGGCGGCGGCGCGCTCATCTCGCGGCGGGAGGAGCAGGAGGTAGGGATGGAATCCTCGCATCGTGGGGCATCTTATGACGCAGTTGGCCGGGGCAGCGGCTCACCGGCATGACGGTGCGGTGGCGAGGCGACTCACTAAAGATTTTCCCCATTTCCCCTTTCCGGCCGCGACACCCTCGTCGCCGACTCACCGCTCCGGCACCGTCGCCGCGCCGCCTCCTCCGTCACCGTGCGCCGCCGACACCGAGGGACCCTTCCCCTCAAGTCCCCTCGTCTCCGGACCACCACAACCGCCGGATTTCACGTTCTTCCCCGCCTCCGGCCGCCGCCTTCCTTAGCACCCGCCGCCGTCTACGGCCCGCCTCCAGCCCCCATCTTCGTCCCGGTAGGACCGCCTCGCCAAGCTTCCCCCCGTGCTCCTCTTCCCGGGCCCTGGTGGCAAACCATGGCCGAGCGCGCCCGAGAGCCCACGCCGCCTGGCGGAGCAGCGTGGCGAGCTTGTCGGCGTGGGACTTGAGCTCGGCACACTCGGCCCGGAAGCAGCGCGCGGTGCCACACTGCTTAGCGACCTCGTCGGCCAGCTGGATCGGCCGCGCCAGCATCGCCTTCACCCCCTCCCCCATCTTGCCCAACAAAGAAACCAAGAAGTGCTCTGATGCCTACGCTGCTTGCGTGTGGATGTAGAAGAAGACAACGTGGCGAAACCGCCCCACGTGGACGTCAGCGTGGCCCAAAACCACCTGTTTTCGGCCCGAGGGGGTGGATTCACATGGTATTATGTGTTCGAGGGTGTAAATCAGACGGTTTTAGAGTTCAGTGGGTAATTTGGACTTTGCGCAAAGTTCAGGGGTGTAAAATGGACTTATTCTTTTTTTTTTTAATCTTGTAAATGCGATTGAGTTTGGTATTTAAATTTTACAGAGAGGTGGAACATATTTTATTGATCGACATCTCCCAATATTTTTTTATAAAACTTTTAAGTTTGATTTTCACAATTTTTTACCAATTCATATTCTCATCACATACGCCGCCTCCTTGGTCATCAGGCCAGTTATGTGCTATCGCCAACTTACGCTATATAATATATACAATTATAAAGCTTATAAAATTCTGTTTTTTTGTAGAGCAGATGACATGTTAGATGGATATTTTTATTAAAAGTTATACGAATTTTAGTTGAGACTACTTTATGGGAAGCACATGAAAATGAACTAGTTGAAGTCTCAAAAGAGGAAAAAGAAGAAACCAAAATGATTCATAACATTAACTGATTTTAAATCAAGATTGTGTGTTAGGATTTGCCTTTCAAGAAGAAATATTGAGTTGTCCAGATGTTTATACACTATTTTTGCTTTGAAATAAGGCTGTGCATTTTTTTTGTTCTCTACTTAAGATGTTCATATTGCTAACAGGTTCGGCACATGAAACACCCTGATTTATTAAAATAACTTGCACGATATTTCAAGTTAACTTAGTATCGCAAACAAATAAAAGGAAATCCATAATAGTCTCCGGCATGTTAAACGAAACTAGTTCAATGCCCGTACTTTGCTACGAATTTTTTTAAAAAAAATCATAAGTCCATCATGTCGGGTTGTCAATCGTTATTGTGCTCAGCGACATGACCTAGACAGTTGATGCCCTATTCGTCGATCCAACGAACACAAAAAAAGATAAAAATGATGGACAACTATCAACTCTAATTTTTTAATAGTAGAGATGATGAATTCTCAAGCACCACTTAATGTACCTTTTACAACACAATATTTAACAAACAGATGCGGCTCCTCCGACGTGAGGGAAAGTCAAAGAATGTAGTACGCCCAATATAGACCGTCTATCTTGATCCTACGACTCTTCTCCACGGTTCCACCACCAAATCTTCATTAGTTACTTACACCCCTCTATTTCTTCCTCTTCCCTCAAAACTGCTTTAGTCCTAACTCCCTAAATTATCTGTCCAAATTTCATCTTCCACTACAATTGAACGCTCTTCCCACGGCTTCAGGGAGCAAATACTTGCAAGTTACTCCCTTGGTTCCAAAAACACATATCATTCTAGCATCAAATTTTGTGCTCAAATACAAGTCAATCTATGATTTCAAGTTACTTTTTTTCCTAAGGAGATGCACGGACCAACCTTGCCCTGGCTGCTCGTTGGTGGCGCCACCGACGCACACGGCCAGCAAGCAAGGAGGGAGCAGATTCCACTCATCTGGCTGCGCACTAGACCTGTCCAAACGGCGACACGGCGCGGCCGACTGGCCCGGCTAGTTAAAAAGATCGTGTTGTGTTAATCCGTGGGCTTAGCCGTCGACCCAGACACGACACATCGAGCTCATAAGCTGTGTCGTGTCGGTCTGAGCACGATTAGCCCAATAGACCAGGGTAGATCCGTTTAATCCATCTCGGCCAGAAATATTTGAAAATTGCAAACATCGTGCCTAACAGGCTGACCATTGCTGAACAGGCCTAATCATGCATAACAGGTCTAATTGTGCCGTGCCTAACGGGCCGGCTGGTGCTCAATGGGCCGTGCCATGTCAGACACAGTACGCTGGGTCGTGCCAACCCGACCCATTTAGATGTCGGGTCGTGCTTCGGGCCGGCCCGACAGATGTGGCCCATTTGGACAGTTCTACTTCTTACCACCTCGTTTTGATTGTTTTCTTGGAATTTTATCAACTGGAAGTTCTGATATTGGATGTAAAGTTTATTTTGCAAAATATTTGAGTTGAAAGTTGATTTTTTTCCGAGTTGACAGGGTTCATCTTTCTATATGAAACAAATTATTTTGAAAACATTGCAGCGGTGGCAGCGGCGGGTCACCGGAGAAAGAGAAGAGGCCAGTGGATGGCACGGTAAGAGGCTTTGGCTTGTTGGTGCAATGGGCCGGCTTCCTACCTAAGCCGAAATAATTTGACCGCTGGATCCTGACCTTGTTGCCACCTGGTGAAGAAAGACATCTATGTCAACACCATATCAAATCCATAAACAACCCATGTAATGTTATTGTTACGAGGATACATGTAGTTGGTAGGAGTCCGACACTAGTGGCCTTTATCTAGGCAAGCCAAGGTGCCACGCCACTTGAACTAGCTAACAGTCCGCAGCCACGTGCTTAAGGTCATCAACATTATCCTTAAAAAAAAGAAGAAGTCTATTTTACCTCTCAAGTATTGGCGTACGGATATCTAACCATCTGAATAAAAAAAATCGGGTTTTTGACACCCTGAAGTTGCAAAACCGGACAACCTACCCCTCTGGCTGTTTCGTACGATGGTTTTGCTTACGTGGTATCTGTTCGGCCTGGTTTTGCCACCATGACGACTACGTGGCTGCGACGTGGCGATGACTCAGCAAATCAAAATTATAATATTATAAGGCCCACATGTCAGCTTCTACCCCTTTTTCTTCCTCATTCTCTCTCCTCGACGCCGCCTTCTACCCTATGTACTTCCTCACCCAGTCTCTCATGACCGACGCCTTCACTCGCCTGCACGGAATGCGCCTCCTCTTCCCCTCCTCGTCTTCTCTCGCACCGCCCGCCTCGTCCAACGCAGGCGCCCTCGCCGCCGCCAAGATCCACCACAGCAGCAAGCACCTCCACCGTGTCTTCCGCTAGGAGCTTGACGCGCTCCTCCACATTCGCCTCCTCAGATCTGCGCCACCACACCGCCTCCCCGTGATCCGTATCCCTGGACGGATTACCCCGTCCTCGTCCTCCACTCACCCTGAATCGAGCCGAGGCCAGCTCCTCCTCCTCCTCAGTTTCTTTCGTTCAAAGGCTGGGCGTTCCGGGCCAAGAAATGGTTTTGGAGCTGGAGCTGGAAGGATTTCGTGTCGTCTGGTGATTGGGCGGAACTGGGAGGTGGTTGGTTCTGCGCCATTCTTGCCGGCTGGAAATGGAGGTTCTGTGCGAAAGACTGGGTTTTGTTTGATTAGTTGTGGATCTTGTGAAGATGATTGTGGTGGTGTGAGATTTGCCTTCTTTTGATTGCCTCGGTGCTTAATTTGAGATCGTAGAGCGGATTTGAAAGAAAAAGACGGAATTTTTGGGATCAGGGAGTCGTCTCTAGCGTTTGAGCACGTCTTGCAGGTCGATGGCCTCGTCGGAGTCGGCGGCGGCAACGAGGAAGGGGAGGAGGCGGCGGTGGAGGTGTGCCCGGAGGACGCGTCCCGAGAAGCAACTGAGCGAGCGACAGGAGAAGGAGTAGGAGGCGAGCTTGCGTTGAAGGCTCCAGAGGCGGCCATCCGCGAGGAAGAGGCCGTGGCGAGGAGTTCGATGAAGGTGACAGCACCGATTCTCTTTCTTCCCTGCCACCGGCCGCGCTGCCCTGTCTTTGTTCTTCTGCTCCGGTGACACTCTCGCCCCTTTAGCTGTGTCATCCCATGTTCCGGGACCTCCTCTTCTTTTCCCCCCACTTCTCCTAGCCGATTGCTCACCGCGGTGCTCTCCCGCTGCTGCCCCTTTCTTCCCAGCCTCCGGTACCGTCACCACACCTCCACTGCCACCCCCCTTGCCTCCCCGATCCCACCACGAAGTTCCCCTCGCCGAGGCGCACCTAGTGCTCGCCTCCCCTTGCGCGCTCCACTGCCCGAGCGCCGCCGCCCCGTGTACCCCGCTGTCGCCGTGCGCCTCCTCTCACGCCACCGCCACCTCCGGCCACCATTCACCGCGCCATCACCTCCTATCCCCTCCTATGGCCGTCAAAGACCCATTTTGGGCCACCTCACAGGTCGCCAGACCTCTCTTCGCCGACGCCTCCTCCATGACCGTGCGACTGGAGCTCCCTGCACTGCTTCTCCTTCTTCTTCTTTGTTTCTTTCTTCTTTGTGACACTTACACTTGGGACCCACTTGGAAGGAGTCCATTCATTGTCCTGAGTCAGCGGCTGACCTGGCGAAACCGGGTCATCCGGACGTCACATCAGCAAAACCACCACACGAAACAGCTTGATGGGGTAGGTTATCTAGTTTTACAACTTCGGGGTGTCAAAGAGTCAATTTTTTTGTTCAAAGGGTTAAGTGTCCGTATGTCGATATTTGAGGAGGTAGAATGGACTTCTTCCTTAAAAAAATGGTCATCAACTTAGTTTCTCCTCATTTCAAACCTAAATGCTAGATAACTTGATTGGACTATTTGCAGGTCTCATCAAGTAGATCAATATCTGTACAGAGTACTTTACCTTCTTAGCACGAGTTCTCTAGCAAAGGTCACGTCTGTCAGAACTTCAGGAATCAGGAGTCGTTCTCATGGAACAGCTTTCTGCTACAGAACCGATGTGGCTACGTCCTATTTATCATCCGAATGCTTATCCTTGGGAGTGGGAGTATCGCAATGACTTCGTTGAGGAACTGATGGCTGAGTATGCATTTCTCCGAATGACTTGGACATTGCGATGCAGAATTCTGATAAGCTTTTTACCATGGGTAACATGCCCTCGTCAGTGCGGCATGTACATTTCCATCTACTGCTCCAGTTTAATTCCGACTTAACCCCAGAAAGATACCGACCGAGCGGTCGTACGTTGCCAGTTGCAACCATGAGAGGTCCAACCTACAAGAATGTAGAGGACTGCTAGCAGTACACGACTGTACGATCGATCGAGCATGAAAGCTCACACATGTACGTCAATGCTTGTCATACAATGCGAAAACACTGAAAAACTCGTCGTATTAATAAGAATCGAGTATCAATGTACCATGACCATCTGCACAATGGAGTAGTACAGACGAGATCAGAACACCTCATCAACTGACACACATTTGCACGGCGACTCGTGAACTCGTCCATGCTGCACGCACGTACGCACGGTCACGGCTAGTGTTTCTTGCCGAAAGCCAAGGACTCGGCGATGTCCTTGGAGAGGCAGTACGCGATGGACTGTATGGTGATCATGGGGTTGACGCCGACGGCGGTGGGGAGGAGGCTGCCGTCGCAGACGTAGAGGCCCTCGGCCTCCCAGCTCTCGCCGCTGCCGTCGACGGCGCCGTCCCTGGGGCTGGAGCCCATCCGGCAGCTGCCCATCTGGTGCGCCGAGCAGAAGATCGCCCACTTGTCCGTCGTTGAGTGCATGGGGCCCTTCTCGATGGTCACCTCGTCCAGGAACGCCTCCAGGTCCTCGTCGCGCACGCCCTTGCACCGCAGCCGGAGTCCGTCGCTGCGGTGCGTTCCCACCTCGGCCGCGCCAGCGGCCACCAGGATGCGCAGCGCGCGGCGCAGGCCGTTGCGGAGCTCATGGGTGTCGTTGCGGCTCGGGGTGAAGCGCACGCGGCCCTCGCCGTCCACGAACCCCGTGCCGCGGTCGCGGACAAGCGCGAACGCGTGCGCGGTGCGCGCGTACCGGCGCATCCGCTCCTTCATGTCGCGGCCCGACACCCACGGGACCATGGCGGCGAAGGCGCCCGGACCCAGCGCCGGCGTCTCGATGATGGTGCGCTCCGTGACGCGGTGCATGCTCGTGATGATGCCGCCCTCGTAGCACTTGCCGGTGAGCTGCGGCTCCTGCTTGTTCTCCGGGAAGTAGCCCCACGCCATGGACACCGGGTGGAGGTGCAGGTTCCGGCCGATGTGCCGGTTCTTGAACCCGCTGTTGCGCAGGAGGGGCGGCGTCATGAGAGCCCCGCACGCTGAGATGGACACCTTGGCCTCGATGCGCAGCTTCTTGGTGATGCCATTGCTCATGCACATCGCCACCAGGCCGATGCACTTCTTGCTCCGGCCGTTCTTGCCGCGGTTTCCCGTGTTGCTCTCGAGTATGAAATGTTCGGCTTTGCAACCGGTCAGGATGACCGCGCCGCGCTTGACGGCGTCCACGAGCCACGTCGTGTCGGTGCCGCGCTTGTCGCCGGTAGGGCAACCGAAGTTGCAGCTCCCGCAGTAGTGGCCCTCCGACGAGTTGCGAGGCACGGCGTCGGCGCGCAGCCCGAGCGCCTCGCACCCGCGGCGCACCACCTTGTTCTGGAACCCTTCCTCCCGGCACCCGTCGGTCACCGCGAGACGGGCGCACACCGCGTCCATGGCCTGCACGTACCCCGGGCTCCCGAACACCGGGAGCCCGTGCTCGCGCGACCACTCCTGCATGACCTCCCCCGGCGTGCGGATGCAGGCCGACCAGTTCACCGCCGAGCCGCCGCCGACCGTCGCGCCCGTGAATATCATCGTCGTCACGTTGGACGTGCAGAACATGCCGCCCCTCTCAAAGAGGCGCTCCATGGACGGACCCTCGATAGAGCTGTAGTCCTCGGCGATGAAGTAGTCGCCCTTCTCAACAACGACGACCTTGTACCCCGCGGACGCGAGCACCGCGGCGGCCACACCCCCGCCGCAGCCGGACCCGACGATGACGGCATCGCATTGCACCGTGTGGTGCGCGTCCGACGTGCCCGGCTTCACGGCGAGGCCCTTGTCCGCGAGTAACCTGAGCAGGGCGGTGTCGCTCAGTGCCCTGGTCTCGACGACGCCATTGTCCAGTGGCCGCGACGGCGACAGGGCCGCTTCAGCTCGATCTTTCCGCCGCTCTTCCACACTGTATCCTATTGCTTTCCAGTATGGATTCTCCGAGTTCTCGTTGACCTGGACGTCGGGAAAACGGATTCAAAGAACTGTGTACTCTTTCTCTTTTTGCAGATATGTTTGATTTCATCATTCAGATGTCAACTGGTGATTCAGAGTTTGTGTTGTTGGTACTTGTTTCTTCAAGTGAAAGAAGAAAAAAAGGTAATGGCACAATTTGCATTGCTTGCACCTCTGTTAAGGTTCACATGAAGACCTGAGAGAGCTACTGCTCATTCTCTGATGTTTATTGCACAAGAACAGAAACACCAAATTGTTTGTCATGGAAAGGAAAACAAGTTGAGGTTAGGAGTTAGGACAGTAGAAGACGGAGCATTTGCAATGGATTGGGGTATGCTTATGGATGGTGATCTTGACAATTCAGTCATATCTTATCTTCTTAACAAACAGTGACACGATCACATCAGTGTTTGATTTATGTTAGATTGTTACTAGATGCAGCACGACACAGGCCCTAAATATTCTGGTGGTCACTTTTCACAGACTGAGCCAGTAGAGTACTGCCTCTCAAGACCTGAATTTTTCATTGCGTACTATGGATGGCTAAGTAGACTGTTGAATTGATTGGTCCCGGAGAAAAAAAGATATAGTTCAGTATTTGACAGACTTAATGATGACAGTCAAGGAAATCTGATTGGTCCCGGAGAAAAAAGATATAGTTCAGTATTTGACAGACTTAATGATGACAGTCAAGGAAATCGTGTCATGTTCAAGAAACTGCCTTATGCAATGTCTAACTACCCGGACACTGACTGACTTGCAATTTTCTAACCACCCAAAAGAGTGACATGAATTATAAATATTTAATCAATTCTGAGAAGAGTCTGCACAGCTATGTTCTAGGCAAGATACACTCCTTAGTTTCAGGCAACAGAATATTTATTTTTTGCGAACAACCCGGTGATTGTGCGAAGATGAACACGATTGGGGCACTTCAGATAGAAGCGTGACTAGTGTGAGACTGAATTCAGTTAGTAGTAGCAAATCCAGTTGCGGGACAGTGGTGTGAATTCTGGCCACTTGAGAAGTCAGAGCATGCAGGTCCCTCTCACCGAGCTGTCCTATTAACTCCAAGCATCTAACCTCTGAATGTGCAGTAAGTGTGGCAATTTAGCACCAACTACTGAATGGACACTAGTAGCAAGTAGTAGTATTCCATTACTGCATCCAATCTCACCAGTGAAACTTAATGTTGTTTGGTACATTTTGCGTATCATGTAAATGTTCTTTGGCTTCCCATTTGCCAGTTTGCTGCTGATAATAACAGCAAAAGAGCAGGGTGAGGACACGATCCTCTATGGTTGAGAAGAAATACCACACTTACGCGGACTAAAACAATACTCCATATTAGATCACATTAAGATACCACAACCCCATCTCATGTGTTTTTTTTTTTTTTTTTGCTTTTAAGAAAAAAAAAACATGGTTGTGGTGTTAGATATGACCCTTTGAAGCCTCAAGTTGCCAAAAAGGGTCCAGGAGCACAAGACACTGGTCGGGAGGGCCAATTTATTGTGACCAGCATGGCATGTCAGTTTGTCAGACTCACCAATGCTAACACAAAGGAATCGTAAGAAAAGATGCAAGCTTAGCGTATGATCCAAGTGGAGTGGTCAAAATTTAGCGTACCATGGCGTAGAAGACGTAGTGGCAGAGGATCTTGATGAGGCCGAAGGCGATCCTGAGCGGGAAGAGCCACCGCACCCTGTTCCACCGCTGCAGCACCGCCTCTCGCCGCTCCGCCGGCATGTCGGCGAACCGGCGGACGAAGGGGAACTCGCCGGAGAGGCACAGCCGGCCGCACAGCAGCATCGTGCCGACCCTCGTGCTCAGGATCCACAGCACCACCCACGCCAGCGCCACCGCCTCCCATATGCACCGCGTCACCATCAGCTCCGCCACCTTTTTTTTCAAAAAAAAAAAACAAGAATACACCTCAACCACCTTGCTGTAAAGTCCTTCTACGTCTGCTCCACACACGATCTTTTTTTTGCACAGATTCTAAAGCAATTAGTAAGAAAATTGCACTGGTTCTAAGGTGGCAATTCACGGGTCGATTTACGTAGCGGTGAATTGAAGTGACCTAACTGAAAGTGGTTGTGAACTTGTGATGAAGTGGTTGTGAACTGGTGATGTATCAAGTAGGCGTGACAACATCAACCCGGTGCTGGCTAACTACTAGTACTGCGCGATGAAGGCAAGGATGCACAGTCGTCCGTCCGTGAGACCATTGATCAAGATCGCAGCGCGAGCCGCGCCGCGAGGTTTGTACGGAGAATTTATTCGCGCGTACGCGCGTACTTACTGTTAGGCGGAAAGTGGCAGAAACTTAGTAGCGCATCAACCGGTCTCACTTAACTGCTTACGCATCCTCGGAACACCCGGGCGAATTAATCTAGTGATTAATTGAGAGCATGTGCAATGAGTTTATATTAACTGTCTATAGTTTCTGCTATGTAAGATTTTTATTGATGTGGATGAAAGAGAATGAAGAAAGAAAAAGATGTTGTCGATAATCATCTAGTCGATTGTAGCATCATAAATAAAAAAAAGTATTAAAAGATTGTGTGTTGTGTACAATTTTGTAGCTGACTGTATCACTAAAACTATTATATGAGCTATTTTTAGTGTTGTTTACCGATGACATGAAGAGCTACTATAGACAGCAACTGTCTGTACCATTGTACATGTCCTAATTAAAGGGCCGATAAACCCTATAAATACAAAAATAAAACAATTTTTTTTAAACTAGATAAAAAGTAAATCTATATGAACTCTACAAATACAAAAGAAAAGAAAAGAAATCTAAACTAGGCAAAAGTATATTTAGGTGAACCCTAAAAAAATCTAAACTTGATAAAATTAAATCTAGATAAATCCTACAAATACAAAAATAAAATAAAAAAAATGTAAACTAGACAAAAAGTAAATCTAGGTGAACCCTACAAATATAAAAACAAATAGAACTAAAAGTTATAGTAAAACTGTGCTAAAATTACACATAACTTGTTAATGCAATTTTAGATTTAATACTGTGCAATTGTAGGTGTCTAGATTTTTAAAAAATTAGACGACAAGAACTAGCAAAAGCGATTAAGTAAATAATAGAGATTAACAAGCTGATTAAACCAAGCAAATTAAGCTACTGTTAATTAAGCCACGAGTAAATTTAACCTCAAGAACCACGTAATGTTAATGGAGCATGCAGGGAGCAGTTTGATCGACGGGTCACCTCGTCGGGGATGGCGGAGTCGGCGGCGGAGGCGAGATAGAATCGCTCGAGGTCCTTGCCTCCGGGCGGGTGGCCGCGGCCGCCGTCGCCGGCGCCGTGGGGGCCGTCCTCCGCCGGCAGCGAGGGGATGAGCGCGCCGCACATGGCCCGCAGAGCCTCCATCTGCGCCGGGTGCATCCCGTGCGTGTACTTGTCCCGCCTCCACCCCCGCAGCAGCGGGTGCCCCTCCCCCGGCCTCCTCCCAGTCGCCGCCGCCTTCTCCTTCTGCCCCTCCTCCCCCTGCACCGCCATTACCGCACCTCACAACAAGATAGTTGGGTAGATACTGGCAATGGCGGAGTATCCGGTTCTTGGCTTTTCGTGGCGACGTGCGACTTTGTGAGGTGAGGTTGTGTTGTCGGGGCGGTGCGCGTGTATATATGGAACTCTTGTGAGGCCGGCAGCGACGATGAGGGGATTGAAGCGAGAAAGGCAGGAGTAGATAGGGATCTAAGGGATGTGCATGAGTGCATCTATCTGCCTGTCCCCTTATTTAATAATTAATACGGCTCACCAACTGACCCCGGAGAGAAGAAGGAAGAGGCCATGGAGTCGTGGACTCATGTGGCTATGCCATTTTGCTCTGCTTTTCTTTTTAGGTGAAATAATAAAAATAGTTTTTTTCTAACGAAATGGTAAAAATAACATTTCTGCTCAAAATGCAAGGTTGAGGTCTGCCTCATCCGCACCACACGGTAGCCGGCGCAATAGATGTGTTATTTTTGTTATTTCGTTAGGGAGTGATTATTTTTACTATTTCAATTCAAAATCGCTATAAATAAGAAAAAAAAAACTCATGTCAAGCTTGAGACATGCATGCTAATATGCTATTGATGGCTACTCCTTACTACTAGCTACTCCATCAGTGAGTTAAATATGGCTGCAAGTCATGGGCTATGGCTTTGCATTAGTAGTACTTCTTAGAGGTTATGGAGTGATTAGTTAGCTAATGGCTTAGAAGAGTGTTATTAGTGAGTTAAGTATGCTTGCAAGCCATGGGTTCCTATGGCTTTGAATTAGATGAGGAAGAAGAATATAGATTGTGCTGACCTCTCAATGTGATGCCAGTATGTGTATTATATATGCATGTACAGCTGCAGCTTGGGTTGGGGGATAGTTGCACAGTGCAGATTGAATGGCAGGTGGGGCGTAGAGGATGCGTGGCCCACTTCTCATTGTATGAGTTGGTACGGTACGATGTGTACTTGGTGGAAGAAGTCGGACATAGATAGGGGTCTTATTGTACGGAGTGGCTTTATTAGTCAAAGAGATAAGAGATGATGTCGTTTGAAGTTTGGACATTTGCTGGGGAGGGTTCATATGTGTTGAGGAACCGTCGCTAGCGAGTCCAGTCCGAGCGATTACCTCGTAGACAAGCGTAGAATCGTAAGAACAATGCATGAACAACAAGAACATGATAAGAGATAAAACACAGAGATGTAGGGGGACGCTTTGCTTCTCTTTATTCCTTCATCCATCGATCAATCCTTTACAATGAATAGCACCCCCTATTTATAGGCTACGACCATGCTAGGGTTTGGGATGAGGAGCCCACCTTGGCGAGGACTCCGGTCCTGGGCCGGTTTCTAACACTCCCCTTGGGCACTCATCCTTCATGCCCATGCCTCGTCAAAACTCCATAAAAACCAGGTGGAAAAATTTGGAGAAAGAGTACATGAACCATGTTCGCTATCTTTGCACAATTGCCTCATTAAAAACCTTAGCCAGAAACTTGGGAAAACTCGTCAAGGAAAAATAGTACAATCCACCCAATTTCATTTAATCTTGAGATTTGCTCTTTGGGTATTCGATCTTCGTGATCAAGCTTTAGTAATGAGTTTGTGAAGATTCTCCCCGATTCTGCCTTGCTCTAAGTCTCATCATTCCAATTTCCACATATGCACCTTTCAAAGCTAGATCTTTGGAAGTGACTTAGTGAACAAATCTGCAAGATTTTCACATGACTTAGTATCACGATACCTTAATTTCGTCCATCTTTTGCATTTCATGGGCATAGAAGAACTTGGGGTTGATATGCTTTGTGAGAGGATTCTTCACATAAACCATCCGCATCGTGCAACATAAGTCGCATTATCTTCATAGATAGCAGTGGGGTTTGTGCGGTATTCAATCCGCACGACTCTTTGGATGTGGTGAATCATCCGCCGAAGCCAAGCACATTCTCGTGAGGCCTCATACAGATGCTATCATTTCCGAGTGGTTCGTCGAAGTCGGTACAAGACTCGCTTAGACGATTTCTATGGAATTGCAGTTCCACCACATAGGAATACATAACACATTCGCTATTTGGTGTATCTGAGTCCTACAAGTACCGTTATTTGCATTGCCATTCATAATTAGGTCTTGGTTCTTTCTATAGAACAGACCAAGTTCTTTGCTTCCTTGGAGGTATCGCAAGATGTGCTTCATTCCCTGCCAATGCCTTTGGTAGGTTACGTACTATACCTTGCTAATAGGTTCACGGCAAATGCAATGCCCAGTCTAATCTGATTTGTTCAATACATGAGTGTTTCTATCACACTTAAATATGGGGATTCGGTCCCGGGACTTCCTCCTCTCTTCTTTAGGTGCATGCGGGTCTTTGTCTTGCTGCAAAGATCCCCGACCATTGGCATTTTCAAATGGTATGCCTTTGCAAAGTCGAACCTTTCGACACCTTTTGAGTGTAGGTTGGTGATATACTAATATTCCTTGAGGACATGCTCAAGCTCCAAGCCTAGGCAATATTTGGTTTTACCCAAATCTTTTATTTGAACTCCGACTCGGTAAGAGCTTGCTTTCCTAATATCCTTGGGGTTCGATGATATTCGGATCATCTTCATACTCTAATATTATACAAAATCCATTCAGGATCGTCGTATAAATACACAGAGATTATTCTCATTGTTCGTGTAGCTTTTCTTGCATAGAAAGTCGCTTCAAGCGATTATACCACATTACGCTGATTGCTTAAGTTCGTACAATGACTTTACGAGTTTCACATGTACATATTTCTATTTGCTCTGTTTTGGTTGGGACGATGATACATTCGGTATCTTCATATAAATGTCTGAATCAATATTTCATAAAGGTATCTTTGGTACCCATCCATCAATTTCACTTCTAACTTCAAGTTTACTGCCATTGAGATAAATATTTAAAAGGGAGTTCCGCCCATGACCGGGGAATAGGTTTCTTCATAATCATCTTCTGGACGTGCAGTGAAACCTTGTGCAACAAGCCTTGCTTCTTTTTATTTCTCTTTCGAACAAATACCCACTTATGCCCTGCGGGATGCACAAGAGGAGCGCGTGCGGCTTACAGGCCCAAACGTCTTTCTTTTATTCAGAGAGAATAATTCAGTTTCTATTGCCTTCTTGCAATCTTCTCAATCTGATCTTTTCTCTCATTTATCGAGCGATGCAGGCTCTGGATCAAGATTGGTGATTGTGGCAAGTTTCTTTGCAAAGTAAGTGTCGACATTGGCTGTTGTAATATTCAAAGGTTCTCCCGAGGTCATAAAGTTTTATAACTTATTTCTTCAAGGGGCGGTTCTTCTAATGCTTCTACTTGCTCACCGCTGCTTTCAATTGCGGGGCAAGTCCCTTTAGTTTTTCAGCTCCGATATATGCGCACACATCCATGCGATGTCTCCTTCATGGGGATGTTCAATTCAGTATGCCTTTTCGAAGGTTCCATACCGATGCCAGTCTCAACGGCTCCCCTTCAGTTCGGGGCACTTGGTGGCCGGTGTATCAAGTCCTTCTTATCCTTTTCACTAGGCGTCCCGGTTACCGGATTCGAGGGACCGGAGTTCTCGTCCTTTTATTACGAGGCCTGCGGGCGGGATTAGGGATACCTTCAATGGTATTTCAACCCTCTCCGGTGCATTGCTTGCAGGCAAATGCTACTTATTCACGCTCTTCAAATCACTAAAGTAGTCTGGCAGTTAATTCGCTAATACTTGCGAATCAATTATCTTCTGGACTTCAATTGTCTTCTAGACTTCAATTCAATTATCTTCTGGACTGCAATTATCTTCTGGACTTCTCTATTTGCTTCACTAGTGCGCGGGTCATATGCATAGATTTCAATTATCTTCTGGACTTCAATTGTCTTCTAGACTTCAATTATTTCCCGACATTATCATCAAGGGTTGATTTCCTCCCCCTAATGACGGGAAACTAACCTCATCCAATGTACTATCAGCGAATTGGGCATTATACAAATCTCCAGTCATATGGTCCAAATACTTGATTATGGATGCTGTCTCATAACCAACGTATATCCCAGACTTTCGGAGAAAAACCCATTGCGATTCATTGCGGTGGTGGTATAGGTATATAACCCTTGCAAACCAACTGCGAAGATGAGAAGTTTTGATCTTGACCCTTGCGCTAGTTGCATAGTTGGATGGGTGTTATAGGTCGACGGTCTAAAATTGATGGGAGCTGCACGAGCAGGAATGCGTGTCCCCAACATATAGTTGGTAAATTACAATTCTTCAAAGTTCTGCTAGTCCATTCTGGGTGCGGATGTGCAGTATATAATACTCAACTTTAATTCCCATTTTCATACAATAATCATCATATGCCTTCGGAGTACATTCTCTGGCGTTGTCCATTCAGATGGACTTCACGTGATGATTAGGGAAATTATTTTTTCAATTGTTAATTATCTGCGAGATTTAGCTTTGCAAAAGCATGGTTTCTCATAGACAATAAACATATGTGCGACCATTCGAGGAAGCATCGATGAGCACCATAAAATACCTAATTGACCCTTACGGGGTTGTATAGGACATAAAAGTCTCCCTGGATACTATCCAGGAATGTAGGGACTTCATCCTTCGCTTTCAGATCAAAAGGTCTAATAATTAATTTCCCGGTGGCACATGCAGGGCACACAAAATCTTCCGGATTCGGAAAATTCTTTACATTCATTTTATGTCCCAGTGAATTGTTAATTATCTCTCTCATTATCTTAAGACCTAGGCAGCATAAGCTATCATGCTAGAGATAGAAAAGTGTAGAGCTTCTAAATACAATTTTTAGGGCAGTACAGGCTGCAAATGCCTTAATATTAGTGTAGTATAGCCCAATTTCATATGGAGGAAGATATTCTGCTGCTATTATTCTACTTTCTTCACGCTTTGTAATGAGCAGGTATTCTGTACCATACTCTTCTTCAGTCTCTACGTGAAAACTGTTAGCGCAAATGTCCTTGAGAGTTCTAGTCGATTCTGGGACAACAAGTCTTCTTCAATGACCAAAGTTGTGCCCATTGGGAGTATAATTATGGCCCTTCCTGAGCCTATTATACAAGTATCGCTGCCTGCGATTGTCGTAAGACTACCAGCATTCTTGCTGATCGACTTGAAAATTCAGTTTCTCTCAAGATGGTATTCGTTGTGCCGCTACATGCTAAGCACACTTCCTCCAAAGGGCGCCACACACGTTCTAATATAATGTACTTCATTAATATGTAGCAGAAAGCAAGCAACACATAAATAAAATACTTCAGATATCAGAACGTAACTTGCTATTATAAAGACGGGAAAATAAGCCTTGCATGACTCATAATAAGAATTTAATGCTTTTGCTCTTCTAGAGCTTGCAACCATTATTCAATAATTCAAAAATTCTGCTTCAATTACAAACTGCAAGTTTCTATAAAAGGTCCGAGTGCAATGCGTGCTTTGGATCTAATAGGCGAAGTATTCAGAACTTACGCCTAAATCGGCTCCATGCGCGATCTTCTCCTCTTGGCGACTACGGTGTGGCGGCGCGATGTCCAAAGGAGGGATGATGAAATTGCTACTAGGCTGTTCACATTCATAAGTGCAGCTAATGGATGTGGATCCTCTGTGCCTGCAATGGCGAGGTATGTCTCATGCTATCATTTGCCCTTCTTCTTAGACTGTAAAGCATCAATAATGTGCGACGCACGACCTTACCCTTCTTGCTCCTCTCATTTGTGAGAGGCTTCATCACCTTGTAGCTGCTAGCAGTGGCTTTATGGCCAACATTGCTACTAGATGGTTGCAAGATGAAGTTCTTTCCTAGAACATCACCTTGAGTTTCCGCAACTTGCATGATGTCAATTAATTCGGCATACTTCATGTAGCCGTCTTTGACGATAGTTACGTGCGGATTATACGCGCTTGGGTGAAAGGTAGAGAGTCTTCTCGATCTTTACGCTCATCCGTGATTACATTACCACAGAATTGAAGATTTATACAAATTTTATACAAAATCTGGCCATGCTGGGTCAGTTCTTCGAATTCCTGATTCGTGATGCCAGTCATCTTCATGTTCGTGCAAAAAGTTCAAAGGATTATTGCTTGTAATCTGCATAAAATGGTTGCAAATTCTCATAATGCTCATCGAACTTCAGGTTCGTATTCCCGTAATTTTTATGTATTTTTCATGATTTACTGCTATTTTCAGTGATTAAAAGCAATATAAACAATCACAGATAATCAAAACAGTAAATACAATAAATAAATTGCATAGAAATAACAATAACAAAGTTAAACATGCTTCAAATGCAAAAATCGATTCAAAAATTGAATTCCCGAGACCCTTTTCTGCTGGAAAAAGTAACTTTTCGGCGAAAATTGCAAGTTTCAGGGGTTAAAACGCAAAAACTTGCGCGTAATTACGAAGAACTTCAAGGCTTTTTCTGTAAAATTTTGATTTTCGGCCGGCCCCTTTTTTTTCTCGGCCGATTTCTTCATGGGTCGACCTTCATGGGCCGGCCTTCATGGCCCATCCCGCACCGGTTTTAGAGAGAAGGGGGGTCTTCTAGGGTTTTTGCCCCCCACCCTACTGTGCAAGAGGCGGCGGCGGCATTCAAGCCGGCGGACCGAGCGGGGAGGCGGCGACTGGTGCGACGGTCCCGCTGCGGCGGCGGCGCGCGAAAAGGCGGACCGAGGCGGCGTCTGGCGAGGAGGCGGCGCGCGCGCGCCGCGCTTCGCGTCCGTCTGCGAGGCGGCGGCGGCGCGCCGCGCCGTGCTCGTGTCCGTCGGCGAGGAGGAGGCGCGGCGCGAGATGTCGCACGGCGCAGCCGGCGCGGTGTGGTGCGCAGCGCGCGCCGGTTGCGGCGCGGCGGAGAGCTCCACCCTCCCCCCTTTTTCGTTGTTTTTCATGGTGGTGCGCGGCTTCTCCGGCGCTTCAAGCGCTCTGGTCGCGCCATGCGGGAGTCATGCAGGTGGGGCGAGTCCTGCGCTCCGGGCGTCGGCCGGCGCTTCGGGTGTCCATCATGGCCGCCTTCTCCCCCTCACCCCCCTTTTTTTTTTCTTTGAGCGGTAGTGACCGCCGGCGGCTCCAAGCCGCACGGTGGTGGCCCGGCCTTCAAGGCGGCGGCGGCGGCGCCTGCGGGGCGCGGGGAAGGGGTCCCCGTGTGGTACCGAGTGCGGCGCCGGCTTGCTCTTCATGGCATGCCAATTTTTTTCTGAAATTACTGTTCATGAGTGTATGTATGCGATGCGATGTGAAATCAACATCTGTTCTTTCATGCAACCTCCGATCGGATTTTCCGGCGACTTCAAGTCAGCTCGCGGTAGGTTAGAACGGATTTGCAATTTCAATCTACGGTACAATCGACATCCGCTCTTTCATGCAATCTGTCGATCGGCATTGTGCCGGCGACTTCAAATCGGCTCGCGACAGATTAGAGCAAATTTGCACCGTAGAAAACAAATCTAGAAAGCCAAATTTGCAGAATTGAAAGCAATCTAGAAAAACGATTCAATATACGAGTGTCGTTCATCGACGGTTACCTTTTCGATGCGAGGAGAGTCGATCGTGCTGATAACGTGTTGAGGAACCGTCGCTAGCGAGTCCAGTCCGAGCGATTACCTCGTAGACAAGCGTAGAATCGTAAGAACAATGCATGAACAACAAGAACATGATAAGAGATAAAACACAGAGATGTAGGGGGACGCTTTGCTTCTCTTTATTCCTTCATCCATCGATCAATCCTTTACAATGAATAGCACCCCCTATTTATAGGCTACGACCATGCTAGGGTTTGGGATGAGGAGCCCACCTTGGGCCAGGACTCCCGGTCCTGGGCCCGGTTTCCTAACAATATGTACTGGTTTTGTTCATGTAAAATATGTCATGTTTATATTTCAATTCAATCTTAGTCCCCCATAAAAACAAGCAACAATGTAATATATTCATATGTAATTGCACGCTTGTGGATTTGTAATTTGTAAAGGTTAATTAGTTTCATAGAGGAATTGTGATGGTAATTATACCAACCTATTGCCTTTGATTCCAAATATAAGTTATTTTAGAATCTGTGTTAGTCAAACATTTTTAGATTTGATCATCAATATATATATATATATATATATATATATATATATATATATATATATATATATATATATATAATACCAAAATTGACAACATGAAATTATTATAACTAGATCATCATGAAATATACTTTCATACCATATAATTATTTTTATTTGAAACAACATATTTTCATAGAAACTGACTATCAAAGTATCACCTTGAAGACCGTGTTAATGTCCAAAACAACTTTTATTTGGAATCAGATGGAGTGTTAGATATGCATTACTAGCACAATTAAGTATATATCCGTCCCTTGAAGACCATATTAATATCCAAAACAACTTTTATTTGGAATCAGATGGAGTGTTAGATATGCATTACTAGCACAATTAAGTATATATCCGTCCCTTTTTATCCAGAAGCAACGCTGCTATCCAAATAAATACCCGTTGCTATCCTCTTGGTGAAGAAAAACATTTATTCCTTAACGGAATGCGTGCAAGCCTTTTAAGTGTTCTCAAAAAAGGAAACATGCTTATCTCTATTCAATTCATCCAATTGTGCTCTCAAGATTTGACAGAACAGATACCTTTATCGTGGCAGGTAGACATGGACTCGTGCACCTTACACGCACAGAATTAGGGGCTGTTTGGTTCCGAACCTGCGTCAAGCTGTCTGGCCGAGCCTCTCCTTGGAAGCTGCTGGCTCGGTGCTTGGTGTCGTCAGCTGCCAGGGTCAGGCGGGCAAAACCAACGCCTGGGAGCAGCGCCTAGGAGGCAGCTACTTCATCCACCATTCGTTCTTTGATCCATCGGCTTGATTTTCATTCATCAATTTCAGGCACAGGCTTTCAATCAAAAAACTCATCTTCGGGTTTGCTTAGCCAAGTAAAAATTATCTACTTTTCAGGCTACCTCCAGGCACCACTTTTTTCAGACATGGAATCCATGGCACCAACCAAACAAGCCCTTAGGGCGCGAAATCTGTACATTTTTTTGCAAGCATTGTCCTCACGCGTGAACCAATGCACTCCTCTTCATCCATCCAGACAGAAGATATCTCATATCATACAAGAGCAAGGCAGCGGCGACTGGCATAGACAGTCGAGCGACAAGGATCGAGGCTAAGCTCATGGAGGAGCTGAGGCCCAGAACGATCAAGGATGCTGAGTAAGGTGGTGATCTCAAGCATGGCACGAGAAAGGTGAAAAATGTTGAAGAGAAGTTCGAATGGCGGGATTGCACCATGTGGCTTGGTCGGTCCAAGTGAGGCGTGGTCCGGTGGAACCAGAACGGGAGAGACTTGCCGACGCGTGGTAGGCCAGTGGTGCATCTACACGTATCAAGCATGGCGATTGCTTGCAATGGATGGAGAAGACCGTGTCAAGGAAGGGTATTTTGGTAGTTTGACCAAAATATCGAAAACTACTTCGGAAGAAAATCGCGGGCTTGAGCGGTGTTTGGAAAGGCAGTTTAGGTCATGGAGAAGCTGGTATGATCAAGTTGGATCAAGGCTAAGGACTTAGCGGATTCGAGCTTATGCGCTTTGAAAAGCGTGCATAAGAGTAGAGTGTGAGTTAAAACCCGTGTGTGCAGGGTTATTGGGTTTTCCCCATTGTGCTAAGTGGATAGTATCCACTAAGGGTTGGATGTGGCTGGTTAGCTCATCTATTTAAGTGGTTGGGATAGAGACTTTGGTTATCCATCCAACCATCTTCTCTTGAGATCTAGGGTTTATGAGTTCTAGGGTTAGAGTTTGAGAGAAGTTGAGAGCTATGGTGTGCTCTCTTGTCCTCTAAGTGGAGTGGCCGTAAAACCCTCATCCTCAAGTAGCAATACATCAATCTTTGTTCATCTCTATGAATCTCTTTTGTGTTGATTGATTTGCTCTTGATTTGGTTGGTTTTTCCCCATCTCTCTTCCTTTCTTGATCTTGTTGTGCCAAGGACGTGTAAGAGATGGAGATAACATCTGAAAATCAATCTCTACCCATCTAGGCACTTTCATGGCAAGATTTATGAAGAAACCGGTTTTTGCTCTCTTTGGCCTCTCCGAGTGATTTCTTGATTCAACTGTTTTTACCTTGATTTCTTTGGTGTTCTTATTTGCTGTGATATATGGGAACATATCTAGAGCCATCTTGGCCATCATCCTTCCACGAGTAAGTCATATTCACCATCTTCGGTTTTTGCCCCGTTTTTGTGCAACTTTCCCTCAAACAGGAAAATGTCATAACTTTGGCAACGATTTTCTTGATCGTTGAATGGAATAGTTCCTGACATCCTAGAGATGGTGCATACCAAATTTCAAGTCATTTAGAGCTTTGGTTTGAGAGTTAGTTCAATTTTTGGTTTTGACCCGATTTTGGTGCAGCAGAGCTTCACGAACCAAAAGATCCAAATTCTCTCAAGTTTTTTCAGATTTTCCTGTTGGGATAGGTTCATAAGGTCATGATATAGCCTTGGGTTAAGTTTCAAGTCGTTTGGACTTATGGATCAAGAGATTCATCGTTCTTCGAATCTCAAATAGTGCTGAAACTGAATTGTTCGGTTACTGTTTATTTCCTGAAAATACTGTACCAGCACGATATCTTTTGGTTTTTTGGCTTCATGATCTTCGTAGCTTCTCATAGCTATTGAAACGAAGAGTTAGTGAATATTTTTTAAAAAAAATTGAAAGCACCATTCACCACCTCTGGTGCCATACAGAAAGTCTCCCGCGAGCGCGTTTGTTAGCACGAACAGGACTGAGGAAGACACGTGGCGCACAGGTACTGGGGGACTAAATGTACGGAACGGCCGTAAGGTCGTCATTCCCATAGGGCTTAAGAGAAGGTAAGATACTATACCGATCATATTCGACGGTTAAGAACTCTGTCCTCACACGTCAATGGTCCTCGAGGATACATATAGGCGTCAACTGTCGGCATGAGCTGTTTTTGTGTATGCTGTACATGCTACTCACTGTTCGGGCAGGTTGCGTTGCCTGCCTGGCGTCTGCACGTCCCGGCCAAAATTCAGGGGATCGAACACTGTCGTAACACATGCACGCATGCATGGGCGCGACCCCACCACCCCTACCTGCGCTTGCGTTTCTTGCTTGCTCGGCCTGATCAGGAAACCCATAAATTTGACCCATGCACGGGCACGGCATGCCGAGATAGCGTCAGATCCGCAGAGATTGTGGTGTTGCAAAGCGTTTTCTGCGTGGTTGCATTGCCTCAGGAATTGTTCTCTGCAAAAAAAAATATGGGTTAATTTAAACAGGGGACTAGAGCACCGGCTCCAACTAGCACACCCCGGGCACCTAGAGCATAGTGTGGTTATGTTTGTGCGCTATTATCCATTGCTCAGAGCGCCCCTTCCGTGCGTCCCTACATCCACCGCAAGGTCGGAACCAGCTAGGGTACACGCAGTGGCGGAGCCAGGAATTTAGCAATAGGGGTGCACACTTCAAGGATGAAAAAAAATCTTATACAACACATATGTAATTTCATAAATCCAACGTACAGTTACACAAAAGAGTTTGAAGTTAGTTAATAATGCAATACAATAGTTCAAATAAAATCTTACATAAATAAAAGAGTCCTAAATAGCTAATGGAAATCACAATACAATACGACGCGATCTCATTCCTTGGAAACACTTGATTATATCAGCATCACTAATCTTCGAGAAGATATCTCGCTCTATAAAGGTGACTAAACAATTATTCAATACTTGATCGCCCATACTATTTCTCAACTTGTTCTTCACAAGATTCATCGCCGAAAATACTCTTTCAACGCTCGCCGTTGTCACCGGTAGGTTGACATATTCAACAAGCTTAGTAGAAAGCTCACCGAGATTCTTGTTTCTATAATAAGAACCCCAACGAGTGGCACAACAATTAATTATGTCCGTTTATATCTCATGGACAATCATCTTACAATTTTTAGAGACATTACATAAGACAACCTTAGCAACCTCCTCATTGTTGTTTGCAAGCCATTCCAAAAGTTCAAGAAAATTCCCCTTATCGCTAGAATTTGCATTTTCACATATCCACGACATGCTAGTCTTTGACGTAAAATAAACATCAAGCATCTAATTGAATATGTCAACATAGAAATGTAAAGTTGTTTGTCCTTTTCAATTTGCTTTCTAAGAGCTTGAGCAATTGATGTTGTAGGTTTAACAAAGAAGTTGTATTTCTCTTGAGCTCAATTATGCACACTTCTTATAGTACCCACATGCTTGTTAACGGAGTCATACCTATTCCAATTTCTAAATCCTCCTTTAATAAAACTATCGCCTCCCACAATTTTCTCGTTGAACAAATAATGACAAAGCAAAATACAAGATCCTTCTCGACACTATATTCAATCCAATTGTACTTATCAAACTAACTAACATTGAAGCGACGTCTTTTACCTGATATTTCAATCCAAGTGTCAATTGCTCATACATATACCTAATTTAAAAAAATTGCACTTTTTTGGGATATACCTAGTTTAAAAAAATTGCATATTTTTTTAGGTATACCTAATTTTAAAAAAATTACACATTTTTTTTTGGTGCCTGTGCACCACAGGCACCCCCCTGGCGCCGCCCATGGGTACACGGTATGCAAGGCACCCCTAAATTTGTTGAAATTTATGTATATACTTGTGCTAGCTATAGGATCCAATCCAGTTTGGACTTCGTTGCAATATGATAGTATTTGTAGGAATTATATGCAAATTATATTCCATGTCCTCTATTTAGATTTTGTATAACCCCCAAAATTTTGGAAATTTATTTACATACCCCTGCTAGCCGTATGTCTCAATTGAGTTTGGACTTCGTTGCAATTTGATAATATTTGTAGGAGTTATATGCAAATTGTATTTTATGTACCTCCATTCAGATTTTGTAGAATACTGTTTTTCTCTAGCTGTGCATATCGCTATGTGAATGGTACGAAAGTACTTTGTTTTATTTAGCTCTTAGGATTTTTTTAAAAGTTTTTAACTAAAAAATCAAGTGTCTGGTTATCATACTAATAAAAAATTATGGAATGACTACATTTTTAATAGTATGTTCACACATGTTTAAAATTATTATTTATCAATGTTAGTGTCGATGAATTACTATCGATATTTGTGAGTAAATGTAGAAGACACGACTCTTGAGATCGTACAAGAAGAGATAGGTTTTTTTTTTGATAGGTTTAGATCTTTTATGGAGCGAATAACAACTCTACTCATGTGTTCTTGTATTGAATGAGATTACAAGGCACAACAAGCCACCGAAACTAGAAAATGTTATCAATGGCTTATGTCTATGTTGGTCTCTTCTCCTTTGTCTACCAGCACCACCCCTTATAAAGCGTCGAATGGGTGACAGTTGTTGTGCGTCAGGTGGCGCCTTGACGGTTGCTAGAATCCACATGTTGATGACGGTTGTTGTCGATAAGGCATTCTCCTTGCACGTTCGCTAGGCAGTTATTGACAGAGACAGAGAGGTGTGTGCAGTTATGTCAAAGACACATGTATGCACGTGTTGTATTAACTACCACGCATAGTCGAGCGTGATATACAGGGTCCCTAGTCGATGAGATAGGGCCCACATGTCCATTTGTAAGACTTATAGACTATAAGATGGTCGTGATTCTACCTGGTCGTAACAGACTTTATGATTAGGGGTTGGTTGTAACCTAATCTAGTCATGGTAGGAACCTTCGACTAGGGTATACGAGGGCTATTAGAATATCATTGTCCATAATGAATATTATAGATAAATAACTTTATTAATTGAGGATTATTCATTCCTCATCGGTTAGTATTTGTTATTATTATTATTACTCCATTAAATAAGTTGTTTTCACAACTAATTATGTAAATTAGCCAATTAATTGAAAAGAAAGTCAAACTAATTATATAGAAACGTTAAGTATCATGTGAATATAATATCCATAATGCATAATTTACACGACATTAACATTCGATCAGTCGATAATCACTTAACAACCATCTTTTTACCCTGTCTTTAAGCATTAATGTTGTACCCCCAACATAAATTTTTTTAGCTTCGCCGCTAATCCACAACTCATTTAGGCCTACTTTGTGGGCCTTTTAGAGGAAATAGTTTAATTCCTGTAGTGATAAAAAAAATCACGTGTTTCAGACTCTACAGTGGGATAAGGCGTGTTTCAGTCTTTCATGTCCCCGGATTCGGCTAGATTAGCTCTTCGTGCTTTTGTTGCCTCGTGGGGCCATCCTTGTCAGTCTTGTTGTAAACTGGAGCTTCTTTCGGAATGCCAGGGCGATTAGAATCTTAATTTGCAAAGCTGTCTAGATGCTCCCTAGCGGCTACATCTTCATGAAAAATACTCGCTAATTAAGGTTCACAAGTACAAGTCTACCAGAGACATGCAAGCACCTCGAGTGCCAGAAACCTTGAGAATATGTACTGTAGACGACCGATCGATCATCCAAATGGAGAAAAAAAGAGGAGGAATTGTAGACGTGTGATCTTGAATAAGAACCATTGAATATATAAGTATTTTTTGAATTACTTTAATCCAGAAATGTACTAGATAAATCATGGAGAATACTGTAACCATTTTTACAAAGCAGGTAGACAAGAACACTACAGATATATGAATTTCTAGAAAGACAGAAACTAATATACCTATCTCAATGTTTGAGTCAATAACAGATAATAAAACTAAGTAAACAAGAAGTGCGAGATAGGCATACTCAGATCCAACGGAAGGAGCAGCAGAAGTAGAAGTCTTGGTGAGGTCGTCGTTAGTCATGGCGCAGTGGACGTCGTGGTAGTAGTTGTGCAGATGTAGCAGAAAATCAGATGAAGTGAGCAGTCACGCGAACGCTCCCTAAAAACCTTATTCGTTCTCGCTCGTGCAAGCCTTCAAGGATGAGGGTTCCGGAGGCCTGCTCTCCCGGTGTAGCCGTACTGTGGAGTTCTTTGTGTTTGTCGTAGAGAGTCTTTCGTATGGAGATCAGTTGCAGAACCAGTGATTTGTTCTTCTTAATAGCAAAATGGAAGAGGCCAGAATAGTGTTAACTGCAGCCATTACTCAATAGTAACCGCATCAATTATTCACTATGCCATTTACTGTGCACACACACACACGCACGTACGCACGGCACGGAATGGCTCGGCGTGGTGAGGCGAGCGAGCGCGCGCGTGTATTGGCTCTCTCCAATCCCACAAGGGGGCTACCACGTTCCATCTTTTAAAGTGGTATAACTCCCATTCAACTCTCCATATGGGGCTAAACAGTTTTAGCACATGCACATGGGCCTTTAGGATTTTTCAGGAATTAATTAGAATTAAAATTGGGCATAACCTGTATTAATTCCAACAAGAACTTCAATAATTGTGGAGAAATTGTGGATGTGGTCTTGAGAGAAGAAATTGAATAATGCTTCCAAATTGAACCATTTTTGTGGCTCACACATACCTGCTACCGGGATTGGGATGCTCTGCATTAAATACTATGCAGAGTATCTATCAGTTGCTAGGGTTAGTATTTCACTATTGCAACAGTGTACTGCATAGCAACGTCCCTCTCCTTACAAAATACTGTTTGCACAGTGGACCTCTGAGTAATGGAGAGGATCCAGATCCGTGCAGCCGTCCCTTAATTTAGTTTTGAGGAATTAAATCGTATTGCTAATGTATCTACAAGAGTATAGTTAAGAGAGAATGAGTTTCTAACTAGATAGATACTAATTTAAGATGGTAGCAATGGAAGGTTTCGCTCTAGGCCTAGGTAAAGTTTGTTGTAAAATTAGCGGTTTCAACAAATATTTAGAATTAATTTTAGCATAAATTACAATAATTAAAGCATAATTCTAGCAGCATATAATTGACAAGAATGATATAACAATATGTAAAAATATCATGTTAATTACACAGGATAATATGCTCAAAAGATAGGACTTGAAAACAAGTAAAATCAGCATAATGCTAAGATTTAGATATTTATTTATTTGCTCTCAGATGTCGGGCGGCTCAAGATGAAATTTTGGCCTCCTAGCTACTTTTGCCAATATTCTTCACTAATTAAATATGACAACTGCAAATCAGACTTTGAGCTCAAAGTAATGTTTTTACTAATATGTCAAGATTTATTTCATAAACAGCAATCATACTTTCAGTCAACAGAGGATCATTTGTTCAATAGTGTATATGGAATCACAATTTCAGCACATTAGACTTTCTGCAAACAGAATATCACAATGCAAAGAGTTCACACAGGATCAACAAGATCTCAGAACAAAATGATTAAGCTCCTTCCAGCCACAACTGAGCTACAGATAGTATTAGAACAAAATTTGCTAGAGATAAAAACTGACAACAGTAAGCAATTAATTCAATTGGTTCAAGTCTGATTTAGTTATCAATTCAATTTCATAACATGACAATCATCATCATCGAGCAATAATCCGAGCCCACCACACTACTAAGCAATATCTCCCAATGCTAGAGCCAATCAAATTAACGCAATTTGAAACTTCAACTAGCACAACACATATGCAAAGTAATACGTAAAAATGAAAACAACAATACTCACGATGCGGATGATACTCAAAGCCGCCGAGCAGTAAACAGGGTGTGCAAGGTTGAAGATGAACCGAACCTCACTGCCGACGTGTCAAGACCAACCTGGTGGCGTACAAGCCAACTCAAGATCGAAACCAAATCGAAAAAAAATGAAGGAACCAAAGGTAAGACTCACTCGGTTTTTCAGGGTGAGAAGAAGGGAAGAGGAGGGGAGCCGCCATTTCAAGACAAGGAGGAGGGGATCCGACCAAGTCGCCGCTGCCAACTGCCGGCGCATAGCGGCCAACGCTTGCACAACTGCTGCCCAAGCCGCTGCCAGCGAGAGAAGGGGTAAAACCCCAATCCCTTGCGCTGCTCCCAAATCGGGCTGGAGACAAACTCCAGCCTTTCACCTCCCTGCCGCTACCAATGACAGGTGGGCCCCTCTCATTTTACTTTTTCTATTTCTTCTTTTCTCTAATTAAGAAATTACCAAATAGCTCTCAAAATATCCCACAAAGCTAAGGGCTTATCGAGACTGAGAGATCACAGGATGAACTCGAGAAATTCACCCTACAAAATTCCTGAGAAGTTCATGTCAATAAATAACCCACCTATCGTTGCAGCAGGACTTGAATTGTAGCCTTTAATTTCGCCAAACAACCCATGTGTCCCACGAGTTGGACTATGCACCGGTTGGCGTAGTCTAAAATTACTTTGAAACCATAAAAGACGAGACATTGAAACAGGTCTAAGGTAGTAGAACGGATTGTTAATTGCACCACTTGTAGATTTACTGCTGGAGTATGAATTAACTGGAGTAGTGAATGGCCATCTGCCATTGATCCATGTACGGTGGAGCACAATGATGAAAAGCATAATTCCATCTCAAAAGCATAAATGCTCAACAGGACATGTGCACCATCCATCATAGAAAGCTTCGTTTGGGAGATTCGGATCCCTGCGTTAGTGTAAGTAAATGCACACTGTTACAACAGTGATTTGTATTTTCTTGTTAGCTATATAGAGGGTACTGTACTTATCACTTTTTAGATTTGATGTTGTAGCAAATGCAGTGTAGCAGCCTAATCCTAGCTATATCCATTTTTTATCAAACACTCAGAAGTTCTTCTAATACACACAATTGTAGCTCTCTACATTACTTAGTTTAGTTTGTAATGCAAGATCCTCTACCTTCATTTCGGGCTGCAGGATCTAGCTCAATTACAGTACTGTCAAGCATGTCCTGAAACCGGTGTCTGAATTAGCTGCAGTCGTTATTAATTAGAATAAGGCGCGCCTTGTACCCTCGGATTACGCTCTAAAGCATCCAATGGGCAATGGTTTAGCTAGATAATAAAACTACACACCCTCTCTAAAAAAAAAATCCCACATTGTGTTTGATCGATCTGGACCGTCGATTTGACGACCGCACTTGTATCCAGCCTCTTCACGATTGCAGCGGATCCGTGTCCCTAAAGCCTAAGGTTTGAGACATGAAAACCATTCATGTTGTGCTTCTACTTGCAATCAGGTTCTTGATGCATGCATTTTCTGTGGTTCAGCACTACAGGGGAAGGACAAAGCGTTATCTGACCATTAGGTAGCAAGGGCCAAAATGCAGAGTCGTCGATGGATGATGATGTAGCCATGCAACGACGCCAACGAACCCGTTTAATATTCTCTTTCTTATAGCGGAAAGAATCGCCGGCCGCTGGTTGTCCTTATGGTAGCTTTGGCCTACTTGCACTGGACAGACAACTAGGTGTAACTCTTATCGGAGTGACTGTTCAGCATTCAGCAATGACGGCCATTGGTCATCCATGGCATTGTTTGCAGCTCTCACAGAGAAAACGATCGTGAACAGTACTGATTATAGGTGTTTATCATATTGTTTTGAGAACATTAATGGTATTGAAGTGAGACAACCGATCAATACCAAGAAACTGTCGAGTGATTGATATGCAGAGCAAACCGATCAATAACATCAGCACATACCTTATACTAATACTCTTCTACACGGATCCTAGTTTATCATCTCCGATACAGTCTTAACAGCTGAGTGATTCACTCGGTTTACTCCCTCATCTGTGATTAGGCGTGTACACTGACACTTTAGACCATCTTGCATTGATACCTTGCTTTCAGGCAACTATGTTCAAATCACTATTCCTCACATGAAAAATTGATTTCAACTTCTCCTTTTTTTTTAGAACAGGCAGGAGGACTGCCTATTTCAACTACTCCTGTGCTTCCCTTGGATCCAATCCCAGTGTCTCGATGTATTCCCATGGTTTTTCCCAGTGGAATCGAAGCACACAGTATATATCGCAACACGGCGGAATGAACAAGCCCACATTGAAGAGCGGAATCAATTGCGTGAATTAAAGGCCCTACGAAGCTTTTCAGACTGACCGTAGTGCAGCTGCCCGCTGATCAATCTGCCTCTGCATGCTGCCATCAGGGCGAGCAGCAAGCAGGTTCAGGATTCAGACAACGAAAGAATCTGGCACATGCAACGCATGCGATGCTGCAAGACCGAGTTAATTCATGGCCCAAAGGTATAGTAAGCGGCAAGTGTATCGATTTGCATGCGAAGAAGGCAGTATCGATCGATCAGGAACTGTGTGCGTTGATCATAGGCGAGAAACTGTGGGTGGATTCAATGCTGCTGTCGATCCATTGGACTGACCATTGGGGTGTGTATTTGTTGAAACTGGACCATGTACAGCTCTCCTGGAGGTACGTGCGTTATGTCCTCTACGTTGATATTTGATGCATTACCAGCTATGGATGGTAGTAGGATGCATCCATGCAGATGGCTGAGACGATGAACTTGACGTGTTACCAACCATGTTCCCAAACAATATCTCCTTTGTTTTAAAGAGAAAAAACAATATGTCCTGGGTACCTTTTTCTCTCTCTGCCGTTTGTAGTATATTTTTGCTGCAAGGTTTAATGTTTTCCCTGATATTATCAGCACATGAACAGTTTATTTTAGTAGAACTGTAGAAGATATCACGCGGCCTTCTTTCAAGAGCAGTATCAATCAAGAAATCTGCTAGTTAATTTTCTCCATGGCTTTGGAGAAAGATCTCAACTAAAAAATATTCAAGATGTATAGAGTAGGGTTGGGTCTATGTGTGTAGATGACTGCGTTTTTTTTTATGGAGGGTTTGGACTGAACTTGTCTCAATCCTGAAGGTCGACAAGCCTACAAATAGGCCCAAGTACGTTAGCGAAGAAATCAGAAACTAATTTCTTGAAGTTGGTGGTGAGGGGCTTCGGCATTTTATTAGTACAAAGTGGGCTTCAGCTTCTTGAGAAGCTCGAGAAACCACACTCATTTAGCGGAGCTTATACTTTTTAGAGTTTAATTTGAAGGTTCCTCAAATAGAGGCTAGCATCACCATCACATCAGAATTCTACAGAAGGCCCATGTCTATGCATTTTCGTTTTTGCTACCTCGAGTTAGTTTACTAGTATAATCGATCCTAAAAATCATTGCAATTCAACAGATAGCATGGGCCTGCAGCTTGTACTTCCATAATTTAGCACATGACTGCTGCACTTTCAATTTTGGCATCCAGTTTCTGTACTTGATGCTCTGTCAAGCCAGCAAAGTACAACCTTTTTTTTGCACAGCTAACACAATGAGCAGATCCCCCCTTTCCATTGGCTCTCTTTTTTTTGGTATATCTGATTTTGTTTATCCTAAAATGGTGCATGTGTGCTTTTCGTAAAGTGTTGTGTAAGTTTTTCCTCTTATTACAATCTATTATCTTATTAAACAGAGTCAAAATAAGCCACCACGTTCACTCTTAAGGACTAGAAACTCCCACATTAATCGGTGTTAAAGGAGAAAGATCTACACCATCGATCATGATGGGCCCAGATTATAACGGTCTAGATTAAAAGAAAGAGTCCATGTCAAGTTAAATAAAACTAAAATTCAGAATGAAAATAAAATAAAATCAGCAATTTGATTTCTATATGAATTCCTAAGTAAAAGAGTCCATATCAAGTATAATGTATAATAAAACTAATAAAATTGTCGCCTCTGCCATGCCACCATGGCACGGTATTGCCATCAACCTGTGCCCGGATTCCCACCTGTCCCATCCTCCATCACATCCATCACATGAAATCATAAGACCCTAAACCGGGGGGGGGGGGGTCACATGAGTTTCGACATTTCATACGGAGTTGCAAACTAAAATTTGAAAAATAAAATTGACAAAATTTCAACATAAACAATGTAAGTTGCAAATTACATGTCGCGCATGGTTTGGTTACGTGTATTACAAATGACAGCATGGACGAATCAACAAACCAAAAAACACGTAAGATACACGCACGATTTTTTTGGAATCGAAATAAAGGAGGATCGAAATTAGTCTTCGCGGGACATCGGCCCCTTCCCCTTATCTCAGGACTGCTCACGCCGGCGACGAGTGTCGAAGTCATCCATGTTCTACGAGACGGGCTGGACTGTCGGGACCCAAAAATACAATTCTGGACCCTCTGTGTATACTGCACTAGTCCAGGATCACGCTAGTGCACACAGTGGTAACATCGATGAAATATCATTTCCATATACAAAGATGACTAATAAATAGGCAAATAACAATAAATATCAGAGTAAAGACCTTAAGGTCAAAGCTTACAATTAATGCCTCAGAAGGCGAATAGCTCAATGAAGCTGCAGCGGAACGAAACGGAATAACTTCAGTGAAGCCCATCCATATGCCCACAGCAACCAACAAGTGCGCGACCTAGTTCTTCTCGATCCTTGAAGTAGACCTTGTTGACCGACGATTCCTCCATTTCGTAGGTTTGGCGCAAGTTTTACAACAAGCGTGAGTACACAACCATACTCGCAAGTCATACCACGAATGCAATGTATAGATGCGAGCTTATTCCAAAGGAAATGGCTTCGTGGTTATTTTGCGTAAATGCAACATTTGCAATTGAATACAAATAATAGATTGAAAGCATAATTCAAAACAAATAGACAATATTAATTTAACATTTGTTTTCACAAAGACACATAGCCTAATCAAATTCTTTCACACGACCATATGACTTAAATCACACGCTTGTCCCTTCCCAATTGTTTTATGAAAACTACCCTCGTGTGAAATCTCCGAGCATGTTCATGATCATGACGCGCTATTCGAATAGATTGTTTAACACTCTGCAGAGGTTGTACACTTTACCCACACGATATAACGGTGTGGCCGCACCGATCATAACAAACAGTTCGGCAACTTCGTCTCAACATTGACGTTCTTATTCACACGATCCCATATCACAAAGCTTAACCTATCCACGAACCCCAATGTTGAAACTCCGTAACCTACTAAGTTAGGCTCGTCACCGACATGTGGTCGTGACAAAGATAGCTCATTCAATGGCGCACAAAGTTAAGTCCTTAATTGACCAAGGCAAGACTTCCGCTTTTTCTAACTAAACCACACAGATAAATCCCAATCACAAAGCCACCGGTTCACACAAAGATCCACCACTTGCCTCACCCAAATCCTTTACCACCCGATTGGTTTTAGTGCAACACATGCCATCACGAAGTAATAACACATAGCACACGCTTTATCACAAAGTTCCATAATCACTTAGTCAAATTTATAATTGCAACTCAGTGATGATGATGACTCGTTGCATGGCTAAGCAATCTACTCGTACTAACCAACCCACGTTGGTAATACCATAGCACCAACTAAATATGAACCAATCTAGGGTGACAAAAGATTATGACATACAATAGACAAAGTGGATATAACAAATTGGATTAATAGCTAAACCCAAAAGCATTTAAATAATTACTTAAAGTAAATGCAATAATTTGAATCAAAGTAATTTTGGCGGGATTCAATATGATCAAAGGTATAACTTGCCTTGCTATAGCAATGATGATCTTAATTTATCTTCAATCTTCTACTTGCTTGATCTTCACTCCTTCTGACGATTCGGGACTTCTGTCTAACGAGAAAGAAAGCGCAAAACAAACTAAATTCAAAAGACAAATCAAATAATCTCCAAATTGAAATTGAATGGTACTCGAAGGTAGATATTGAATTTAGATGAATTTAGAAACTTGAATGGGTTCAATCGGAATTCGGATGAAGAAGATATGGCTTTTGGAAGATTGGAATTCACATGAAATGAAGAAAAAGCTCTACGGAATATTCTCAGAATATTCTATTCCGAAAATATTAGATAAAGAATGACTGTATGATGGGTGGGACCGACTGATATTTATGAATTTCTAGAATTAAAATAATTCTAGAAATAAGGTAGAGAGAGTGACAAGTGGGACCAATAAGATAAAAGGATTTTTTCAAGAATTAAATTAATTCCTGAAAATAGAATTAGGGATTGACATGTGGGTCACTGGTCTATGGACCAGGTCCACAGAGATATGCTAGTCCACGGTGGACCAAGCTCATGAACAAGGGTTGACCAAGGTTTGACTGACAGGCGGGACCCGCATGTAAGTGAGAGAAATAGTTATGATTTTCATTAGGAGGATGACATGTGGGGTCAACATGGAATATATATATATATATACATATATATATATATGGATGGCAAAGGGTCCACATGGAAGTGAGAGATATATATTTGGCTTGAATTAATTAGATGGAAAGGAAGGACAGAGAGGAAATCGAACAGGGAAGAAACAAGAAACGTACATACTGGACACATATATGCATGAACAGTGAACAGAAGGCATGACAGGTTCTTGCTCATGGCGGTGACGACGAACGGAGGCGAACCAACGTTGGCGAAGGGGCAAAACGGAAAGGAAACGACGAGCCGGAGATGATGACGCGGTCCGGACGTCGAGATTTTGCTCCATGCGACAGCAGCGACGCGAAGAACGCCGACGACGGCGGCCTCACGGGCGCGTAACACTTCCGGCGATGCTCTGCAAAAAGGGAGGTGAGCACGGCGTAGAACGCGGCGACGCGAACTCAACGGTGGTGGAGTTGAAGGCAGGGGATCAACGATTGCGGAGTAATTGACCGGAGAAGGACGACGAACAAGAGGCGAGAGAACGTCAAATTCTCGGCGCACGGTGGATGAAACTTGAATCTACAAGAGGGGAAAGATAGGTATTGACGAGGGGCACAAGATGACGCGGTCGGATTTTGGAGAAACTCACCGAGGAAGCGAGGAACGCGATGAACACGTTTCGGCTTTAGGGCTTGACATGGCCGACGGTGCTCCGGTGATCTTCGGGCGAAGAGGAAGGAACCATGACGTAGAACGCGACGATGCGAAGCCAACGCCGCAGACGGTTCGGCCGGGGGACGTCGGATGAAGCCGTAGTTCGCCGGAGAAGAACTTTGGTTGGAGCTCGGTTTTCTGGAGATTACGGCGAAAATAGATCGGTTTGGAGGAAACCAATTCAGGGGATTGGAAGAGGAGATCAATACGGACGCGTGGGCGCAAACGGCTCGCTTTTATATGCACCGTAGAGGAAGATATGATTTTTAGAAATTTTTCTATTGCTTACGTATAGGAAACAGGCTCTCTGGAGGTTCTGCTCGAGTTGGAAGATGAACAGTGATTCGCGCATTACTGTAGCACGTGGGCAGGAGAGAGAAAAACTGATTTTCGGAATTAAAAGAAATCCCAAAAATCAAGGAGACCAAATAAAATAGCAAACAAATCCGGAAAAATCTCAGAAAATACCCAAAAATTCCTTGAAACACAAGGAAGCCAAATAACACAGGTTTTTATTTAATTAACGTTTATATTAGTCAAATTAAATATTTTTAATTTAGGAAAATTCCAATTAAGCTTTATTAATTCAAATAAAATTGGTGAAATTTTCCAAGGACCTAAACTACTCAAAAGATTTTTGAAAAGCCAAATTTTGGGACGTTACATGGACTATTGCATGATGGTAGCAGAATGAAAGGCAAAATCAATAATGAGGATGCGACTTGAGCATCACTTACCTCATTGATCCGAAGTGTGCTAGGGCGATGTGGAGCTCTAGGACAGCCACCGATCTCACTAGCAGGAGTCTTCCTCTTGTCAATGGGTTCCTCTTCAATAGGGTCGGGTACGTAAGGTTTCCATCCCTGGAAGGTCTCGGCTCGCATCGCGTAGTTCAACATGTACTTCTGCTGGATGAATGTCTTATTTTACATCTCCAGGCTGTCGATCCATTGGAAGAAGTTGCAACGCATCTCGGGCTTCCATTATGCACGGATGAAGTTAGAAATATGTGGAATGCAACGTAAGGTGTGAAAAATCGATGTGTGCGCAAGATTCTCTTACGAGGATGTTCCCACATGTGTAGTATGCCCGGGCGACGGTGGTCGGGTGTGTGGACTGAATGATCTTCGCCGGTTCTTCACACACACATTGTGGACGTGGAAACTTTGGTGGTACCGGCACATCCTTCACAGAAAAATTTAGGTAGGGTTTAGCCCTCTCGGCAAGCCACTTACGCTTCTTCGGTATTTGTACATAGTAGTTCGACGACGAGTCCGATATCTCCAAGGGCGACCTAATGTTTTGCTGTTGTGCACAGAACAAGGGTGAGTCAATTTGGAACAAATAGAATGCCAAAATACAAACATGTTAAGAAAGAATGACCTACAGAAATACACAAATATGAGCAGACTACCCGTTTACATTAAACGACGGTCTCCGTACATGCAGATAGTACAATTAATTACAACACAGAATGACGACTAGACAACCTCAGTCTATTGGTGCAATCTTTCATGGAGTGGCCAAGGGTCTTGCATATCCTGCACTTCGTCGCGCGGCTCAGGCCCCCACGCTGGCTATTATCCATGTCGATTCGGAAGCACCGCGTCTGGCGTTGTCCTTTCCTAGTTGACTTCAAGGCCTTGTTCGGGCCCCATTTCACCATGTCCGGCCAAAAATCCCTATAGTTCATGTCCATGCCATATGAGCGAAACTCTGCACTCCATGTACTAAAAAGATATTGTATATCATAGTATTTGGAGATATACGACGTAGACATTTGCTTGACTTGCGCACACGCCTTGTACACCTACGAGCATAGCTTGTGCAAGTACTTCGGCTTGTTGCAGGTTCATGTAGCCACATCACCCAGGGTGTATGCATGTTTTCTTTCCCCCTTGGCATGACCGTTGATATATTTTTGCCTCAGCCTAATCTTGTACTTCCTCCCGATAGGATCCTACTAGCAGTAGGATCGATAGCGGTGTATTTTTGCCTCACAAGATAGCGGTAGGATCCTACTAGTAGGATCGATAGCGGTGTATTTTAAGACAAGATTTGATCTTATTTTACCAGTTTTAACGTACAAGAAAATAAAGATTACTCAATCTTTTCTTGTAAAAAAAAAAGAATGCGAAAACATATACTACCATATTACCCTTCCTTCCACCTTTACCCTTCACATTTCACTCCCTGGCCTTGTTTACCGTGGTGGGAGTGGGAGTGAGAGTGGGAGCAAAAAAGGCGTCAAAGAAGCGAGTGGGTGAAGTTGGTGTGGAGCAGTAGAGACGACGAACCACCTCTGCTCCTCCCACACCGCGAATCGAAGGCTGGAGACGAGAGATGAAGTGGCGAGCCACCATGGACTCCCAGCAAGAGCGGCCACTGTAGAGCTACAAGGTTTGCACTCCTCTGCACACCACTTCTTGGGCCTATATACCTTAGGTCATCTGCTTCTCCCTGTGTGTGATTCTTGGTGGAATGCGAATGATGGAACACTGATCCCTCGTGGGTCGAGGAAAATGCGAGGTGCGATCTATGATCGCACGTATGGGGTGGTTGTTTTATGATCCGATCAGTTGCGAGAGGATGGTGTTTTGCGTTTGTAGCCTTGTGGTCTTCTTCTTCGGCGCACAAATTAGGCATCCGCGCCGCCTCCACCTCCAACAACAACCCAGCATCTACCTTGGCCTCCGTCTCCCGCGCTGGCGCTGGCGCTGGCCCGCCTCCGCACGGCGCTAGCATGGGTGGGCTCAGCTAATGCTGCTTTGCGACCAGCAGTACCCCGCCCTCCGCGGCGGTGGACAGAGAGAGAGGAGAGAGAGAAGAGAGAGAGAGAGAGGTGAGTGGATGGTAAGAGAGAGAGAGGGAGGAAGAAGAAGCTGATAAGTGGACCCATTAACTATTTGAGGGGTAAGACTAGCATTCGTGAAAAAAGGCTTAACGGGAGTCTTCTAATGGCGGAAGTGGTACAAGGTGATAAAATTTTACAACTAGCGGCGTAGAAGGAAGACCCAAATTTTAAATGGTATATTAAAAAAAGTTGCAAACTTTCAGCGGTAATTAAGAAATTTTCTTTGTATACTTTTTGTGAAGTGTGTATTTTAAATTCGACTTACTACCTTAGAAAGCAAAATAATTTTCAAAAAGTATGGCCACGAATAGAACCACAAACCAGTAGCGAAATCTCAACTAATGGTCGTGTTTTCATAAGGACGGATACTATTGGCCCCCTGTTGATCCTAAATTACAAATCTTGCCCCCGTAACCCATAAATTCCATTTCTAGCCCCCTCTCCCGCGTGCTGTGCTCGGGGAGTGCAGCAGGTAAGTGCTACCGTGAGGGGCAGCAGCAGCTAGGTGCTACCATCAGGGATCGCAGCAAGGTGACTGCAGCACTGTAGCGACATTTTCCTGAAAATCCATTTAAGTATTTTTTTGGAGGAATTTCTAAATATAGAAAATGAGCTCAAAAAATTATGAATTTTTTTGTGGAGCCTCCCGACACAGTTTTCTTAGTTGCGTAATTTTAAAAAAAATTTATCCATTCTAATTTTTTCTCTAAAATTCATTTAAGTATACTTAGCACCGTGAGCAACGACGTTTTTTTACAAGTTCTTTGGAACGGCACAAACCCTGGCATGGCAACATGGTTATGCCATGCCAGGGATAATGGCATGGCATGGCATATTAGTACAGTCACACCAGGACAAATGACGTGATAGGACTTAGCACCAGAGTGCGTAAATGTTTTTTACACCCCCTCTGGAACGGCAAATACCCTGATGTGGCAACACAGTCCTACGACACCAGCTATCCTGGCGTGACAAAGTAGTACTGTCACGCCAGGGATACTGGCGTGATAGGACTTAGCATCGGAACCCTAGCATGGTTTTGCAACTCCTTTGGAACAGAGCAAACCCTAGCGTGGCAGGACGCTTAGGCCACGCTAGGGCCCTTGGCGTGACATGACAAGCCCACATAAATCCTATCTCACTCACTCTCTTTGGCCCCTCTCTCTCCTATTAACTGACAACTCTCCACCTCGGCAGCTTTTAAGACCGAAATGACCAGACTATGCTATGATCGTTTTACTTTTCAGAGGGAGATGACAACACACTGCCACACCAGCTTTTCATACTGAAATTACCAGACTATGCTACCTCGCCAGCAACTTTTCAGATCGACATGACAACACTCTGCATCGCTAGTAATTTTTTGGAACGACATGATAACACTCTGCCTCGCCAGCAACTTTTCAGAAAAACAAGACAACGCTTTGCCTCGCAGGCTACTCACATGAATTTAACCACACCATACCATCAACTTTTTCGGTTCGACATGATAATACTCTGCCCCGCCAACAACTTTTCAAAACTAAACACACTACGCACATCGAATTATTGTGTGTCCTCACTCCGTCGGGTGCATTATACCCTATGGCTTATAAAAAGAGGTGAAAGAGATCTAAAAGAGAACACTACACAACCAAACCCAATACTACACCAGAGCTTGCTTCACCACGCCGGGATGGAGAAGCAATGCGACAAGATGAAGAAGCAATGGGACGAGATCTGCGAACTCGCAAGGGCTGCTGCGGCCCGAGTCGAACAAGCGGAGCGTGCCAGGAGGGCACCTCCCCGCAATGACGCCCCCCGTAGCGGCAACCCCTACCAGAACATTCCAACTGAGCCTTCACCGTAACACCCACCCGAGGGGGAGACGCCACCCCTCTGTTGGTGCAGGGACACATGCAAGTTCTTCAAGTCCAAGCATCGACTCAGCCTGGTTATGCGTTACTGGGGTTGTGCGAACTACTCCTATAACTATCCCGACCATCGTTGGGATATGAGCCGTTATCGGCAGCTGGTAAGGACCAGTTACAGTATGTTCCTCTACCATTTCTCTTTCAAAGTACGCACTAACAATCTCTCTCGTCTACCCATAGTCCCCGAATCCGCAATGTGGCTACTGCAAGTGGATCAACGAAGAGATCCACACACGCGACCAGTGGCATCTCGACTACGAGGAGTGGGATGCCAAAAGGGCCTGCGAGATCCGGGAGGAGGAGCGCCGCAACGAAGAGTAAAACGAGCGTATCCGTTAGGAGATGAAAGCTCAGCTCAAGGCGTGCAGGCGTAGGGAGCGCGAGTCTCGCGAGGGAGCGTGAGAAAAAGAAAGAAATGATGACCAAGGCCAAGGACACTGGCGAGGAGTACAATGCCAAGCTCGCAAGGAAGGGAAAATGGCCCTGGTCTACGTAGTAGGTCGGGCCATTCCGTACTAGTCCCCCGAAGGTCGAATTTATTTATATTCCAAAAAGGCACATATGTATCGTAGGAGTACTTCGGTTTGTTGCATCGTGCATGATGTTGTTTCTTATGCACGTAACCAAACCATGTGCGCCATGTAAATCAAAATGCAATCACGCATGCAAATAATTAATTTAGAAAACCGAATGCAGTTACGCATGCAAAAGCGAATAACGTTTGGCCCTGTCACACCAACTCTAATGGCGTGACAAGGCAGACTTGTCACGCCATGAGTTACGGTGTGATAGATGCCACACAAACCCTCTACGCTGGCACAACGCTCGGCCGAGGGCTTGCGTGACATCTTTGGATGGCCTAGAAGTCTGTTTTCGAAGTTAAATTGACTTTCTCATACCATTCTTAGGTTCTTACCTCTTATCTTTTTTGAAATATATTTTCAAAGTTAAATTGACTTTCTCACCTCGGTTATCTCTATAGGATCGAGTCTTTAGTAATCAAAGCGATGGATGGCCTAGAAGTTTCAAAATCTGTCGATTGTTTCAAGTCGATCGCCCATATAAGTTAAAATTAGTAGTGTTGTACCAAAGTTGCCTTTCTCAGTTTTAGTACAGTTTAATCCGTACAATAGGATCTTTTGCTTGAGTGTCGCATTTTATTGCTTCTTAATAGCTTTCCGGCTAATTGTTCTTTGGGTTTAACCGATTTTCCTCAGTTAGTTTGTTTCTGTCTTTCTCCCTTGTTCTCTCTCGCCTTCTGTGCTTTTCCCTCTCACCTATCGTGCTTTCTCCCCCTCATATATTAAACCTGGGAAGATTTGCTACAGATGGTTCTTACCCGCATCACTGCAAGTCAAGGATGTTCTCAACTGGGAGTCGCCCAAGACAGTGCCTCAGATCAAAAGTTTCCTTGGCATAGAAGGATACTATAGTTATTAGGAACCCTTTTTTACGGACCAGGCATATTAGGAACCTTTTTTACGGTCAGGCACAAGTTTTAGCAGGTGTCACAGCACTATAGCTAAACCCTAAACCGCCAAACCAAACCTATAAAAAGCTTATTATAGTAAGTAAAAGTTTATCGTTAGCCCCAAGTGCTAACTTCTTATTGTTCGTAGCACACAGCCAGAAGGACATCATCATATGCTTCCTAAAACCCTCTGCTATCATGTAGCACAGGGCAATAAATCTTCCAGTGCCCGACCTCACCGCATTGGAAACAAGTGTGGGTGATTTCGTTTGGTGTTTCCAATTCCACCATAGAAATTGGTTTGTGCATCATACTTAGTGATTCCCAAGCGATTACAGCAAAGGGTGTAGGGTGAGCAACTGACAAGTGACCATTGGGTACAATATTATCGTCAGCAATGTCAAACAATCATTCATCATCTTCAGGTTGATCAGGATTGACTGTTCCGTTTTCATTGTTCTCTCCAATGTTAACCAAATTGTGCTCATTAGCTTCATTTTTAAATGCATTGTACTCCAAATGATCATTCTTCCTTAGATTGTTGTTTCTAATTTGTAGTGGTTCTTCAGCTGTAGCGTTGACTGGCACATGGTAAGGCATGCACCTTGTTCCTGCAGAATGAACAAATGTAATGACCGGGATACGATGGTAACCGCAAAACCATATAAGCTGCATATGGAAGGTAATTGTAGAATTTTCACAGTGGATTCTAAACTCACGCATTGAGTAGTAATTCATATCAATCATGTAAAAAGAAAATATTTCTTCACAACTACTCCGCACAACTTAACAAATAAGGTAACAACATAGGGAGGTATAAAGGTACTGGATAGTTCACTTGTGTCTTATCTAAACCCTGTTTAGTGAGAGATAGGACATTTTAACACATAACAATTCACACAGAAGCGGTTGACGTTAGTAGAGGAATACGCATGTGCGCAGACAAAAGGGCCCTATGAAGAATTAGGTGGCGGGGTCATGGCAACAAATCTTCCTTATTGAGATAGCAAGATATTTTGACATCAATTTACACCAGAAGTGGTTGATGCAAGTGGAGGAATATGTGTGCACAAACAAAAATGCCACATGAAGAATTAGGTGGTGGGGCCATGGCAAGTTGGCAATAAATCTTTCATACTCTATTATTGATTAAGGATGGTAGTTTCAAAATTTAATGTTTGAACTGGTTTGAACTCGCGGATAACACGGGAATCGACAGAAGGCGCCAATAAGAATCAATTCTCTTTTTTAACCATGCATCATCATTAGGACCCACCAAAATGAGGGCTAATGTTTTTCCCTTTTTGTGAGAAGATTTAGTATATTTCTCTTTTTTATGAAACCATTTAATCATGCGTCACCGTAGGCTTTTATTATATAATAGATTATCAATTGAAGCTTCTCATGATTTTTTTGGCAGCTTTTCTCAGGACTCGTACAAACAATAGAAGAAACACTATGCTATCAAGAACTAAAATATCTTATAAATAACAAAACAATGTAACTGACGATAATCATATGACGATTTACTAAAACATTTTAAGAAAAATGAAGATTAGAACATTAATAAAAAAGATTAACTTTGGAGATCTAAACCCTTTCGTTCTAATTTTCGAGACCTAAACCCTTAATTTTTGAAACAATTTCATAATATATAAAATTCTAAAAAAATTACACAATCAAGTCTACTATCTAAGGAGCCTGAAAAAATCATAATGTTTGGACCTCGTTTTCTATATTAGAAAATTCCTACAAACAATATACTTAAATAAATTTTAGAGAAAAAAAAACAGAATAGATAAAATTTTGAAATTTTTTTTACACAAGCAAGGAAACTGTGTCAGGAGGCTTCACAAAAAAAAAAATTGAGCTCATTTTTATATTTAGAAATTCTTTCAAAAAATATACTTAAATAAATTTTCGAGAAAATGTTGCTACAGTCACCTTGTTGCGGTCCCTGACTGCAGCACCAAGCTGCTGCTGCCCTCAACGGCAGCACCTAGTTGCTACACTCCCCGACGGGAGAGGAAGGCTAGAAATTGAATTTATGAGTTACGGAGGCTAGATTTAGAATTTAGAATCAAGAGGGACCAACAGTATCCAAAATTCGTGCTTTCGTTCATCTATTTGTGTACCGTGCCATTCAAAACATTTTTTTAAATCGAAATATCTTGAGGTGAAAAGCGAAATGTCGCGCTCCAGAGAGGAAACAAAAAGCGACCCTGGAACAGAAAAAGAGCCCAAGCATTGGGGCACAATCGTAAATGTAACATTCTGATTTCTGCCCCTCCTCTGCCCCTTCCACCCTTCGATCTCACTTCTTCTCCACCTTTCTTCCCTTCAAGAACCCCAATCCATTATCCAAATCCCAACCCCGAAAAATCCCAAGAAATCGCAGAAAAATCCTCATCTTGGGTCAGATCGAGCCAAGAATCCCCCACTATCCACCGAGGTGAGGTGACCCGGATCTCTGGTGGTTTGTTTATACCCTGTTCCAATCTGATCTCGTGGCCATTGCCTGTTGAATTGCAGCAGTGAAGTGGAGCAGTGAAGGGGCGAGGAGGAGTTGCAGGCAGGAGGGACCATGGCGTCGCTGGGCGAGGAGGAGGAGGCTTTCGAGCACACGCTGCTGGTGGTGCGGGAGGTGTTGGTGTACAAGATCCCGCCGCGCACCACCAGCGGCGGCTACAAGTGCGGCGAGTGGCTGCAGTCGGACAAGATCTGGTCGGGCCGCCTCCGCGTGGTGTCGTGCGGCGATCGCTGCGAGATCCGGCTCGAGGACCCGGGCTCCGGCGACCTCTTCGCCGCGTGCTTCGTGCTCCCGGGCCAGAGGGAGAGCTCCGTCGAGACCGTGCTCGACTCGTCGCGCTACTTCGTGCTGCGCATAGAGGACGGCAGGGGGAAGCACGCCTTCGTGGGGCTCGGGTTCAACGAGCGCAATGAGGCGTTCGACTTCAACGTCGCGCTGTCGGATCACGAGAAGTATGTCAAGAGGGAGCATGAGAAGGAGACCGGCTGCGAGGAGAGCGACGATAGCCAGACTGATATCCACCCGGCTGTCAATCACCGGCTCAAGGTAACAGAAAGGCCTAGTTTTTCTTTGCTATGACTCAGCTATAGCATAATTTGATAGATGACTTGTTTAGACTGGTTATCCGTGCATTTAGAGTGTGCTAATGTGTATTTTGTCACATTCAGCTACAAAATACTGCTCTCTTTTTTCCCAAAAAAGAAAAGGCTGGAAAGTTGTAACTTGTAAGATGACCAAAAATAGTAATGATAGATTATGTGCTGAGCGTTTAGTATTCTATTTGGCAAGAAGAACTTACGAATTATGAATAGCTTAGCAAGTAAAAGACTCTGATCAAATTGTTGTAAAAATGGAGAGAACTTAGGTCTTGTGAAGTTAAATATTAAGAGTTCAAAAAAGTGAAGACAGTTATAGATTTATAATGTATCAAATTCTATAATTCAACGAATATAATTTTTTAACAGACCAAACATCAAGATGAGGAAAAACACCCAAGCAAATCACCAAAAAATTTAGATACTTTGTTTTGGTTTGGCATATAGGTGCCTTCTATTATGTTATGGATCACATGATCACACTAAGGAAATAAGCTAATAATCATCCATTGGTGATTAGTTTGCAGCTTTGGGGTGCCTGTGTTGACAAAGGCTACAACATGTAATTTCATTGAACCATTTAGCTAGTGAATGTTGTTGCATTAGTGGTAGTAATCGAGGGAAGAGAATATTGTATTTTTTGTAGTTTTTGCTATGCTATGAGGCAATTCTTGTTGAGGGAACTATGGCAGAAGATGCGATATCATAATATTTAGGTGTGTTACTGGTTAAGAGTTTACACAGGAACATGTTCAGTTCTTGTTTATTTTAATGAGTTTATGTACATTTTGCTCCTCTAGAATGCCTATAAGTTGTGAGATTTTGCTGGAGCTTCCTTTTTTCCTTGTCATGACCTGATCTTTGTGATATGATATGACCCAATGAGGATACATTGTTTAGAATGAAGCTGAGTTTCCCCTCTTTTTTTGATGTTCTGTTAAAATGTGTGGATACTTTCTCATGACTTGTCTCTGCAAGATGCTAAAGTTCAAAAAGGATAAGAAACATTTCTTTTTTGCTTAACACATGCATCCAGTGGTTCTATTTTTGGTGTTGTGCATGACCTTTTGATGGTGTTCCTGCTGTTTTAGGAAGGCGAAACCATCAGGATAAATGTAAAAAACAAGCCATCAACTGGAAGTGGCATGCTTTCATCTGCTGGTTTATCTGGAGGGGCCACTGCAAAACCCAAGGCAAACATGCTCCTTGCGCCACCACCCGGTGCAGCTGGAAAGCTTCGGTCTCCTCTTCCACCTCCACCTAATGACCCTGCAGCTGCAAGGATGAATTCAGGACATAGTGCTGGAATCAGGGCCTTGAAAGAACCCGCCAAGAGAAACAGCGACCCATTTCCAGATCTTTCTGCTATACAGGTGACAATTCTATTTTGTGCCTTACACTTCAAGGGTCTTCTCATCTTTGCGTGAAGATGGGATTAGAACATGGTTATTAAGGCGTCGCTTAGGCGTCACCTAAGCGTCGCCTAAACGGTAAGGCGCCGCCGGGAGGCAAGGCATCGCCCCCGCCTTAGGCTTAAGGCGTTGCTAAGGCCGGAGAGGAAGAGGGGGAGGGGAGGACCTTGGAGCGCGACGACATGCAGCAGCCGCCCAGGCTCGGGAGGCGGATGCAGCACCCCGGCGGCGGCGGCGCGTCCTCCTCCTCCATCGCCGCCTCCCCTCCTCCCCGCGTCGCTTCCCCACTTTCCCCATCTCCGCGAGCGAAGCCGAAGCGGCAGTGGCGTGGCGTGGAGGTAGGCCGCTCGCCGCTCTTTCCCCGCCAAAGAAGAAGACCAGAAAGGGGACGCAGACGGGGAAAAGAGGAGGTGCTCGCCACTCTCTTGGTTGGGCGGGGGAAAAGAGGAGGCAGGGCAACGGACAGGCGGGGCGGGGCGGGGCAACGGGCAGATGGGGTAGGCGGGGTAGGGCGGCGGGCAGGCTGGGCAGGGCGAGCAGGGTGGGGCTGACCGGAAAGAAGACATCACCAATTAAGAATTAAATCACCAAATTCCTCAAATCCTATATTTTCAAATCCTACGTGGCCTCGCCTTGGATGTTTATAAGGCGTCGCCTCGCCTCACGCCTTATCGCTTAAAAGGTGTGAGGGGGTGAGTCGCCTCGCCTCGCCTTACCGCCTTAATAACCATGGATTAGAATACCTTTCTAGCTTCCCTATTTGTTTTTTACTTTTTGTTGCCCAGAATGAAGCACTACTAAGAACACATGCAACTGCCCTGTTCACATACTAGTCAGTTTTGGAAACTGATAAAAAGGATAAAAGTAACATTAGAGAAGACAAGGTTTAAGCTATGCATTTCATGGTTCATGATAAAGAAACAATCTTTGTAGATCCAAGTAAAAAGTAGTTATATATTTTGTCGTGTAGCTTGGTTTTATCCCCTGTGAGAACTGGTTGGTCTCGTCACCTTGCTATTGTAGATGTCCTTTTCTGACACTTGTGAATAAAAAACTAACAGTTAAAAAAACTGGTGATTTGACATTTTTATTTTACTAGATTAACAGACATATAATGATATAAACTTCGAATGTTGTATAGGTTAAGTTTTGGGGGTCTTTTTTTATGGTTGTACAAATCCCTTCTTGTTCTTATACTTCAATCATCTTTGGTACACAGCAAAGCCTACCAACGTCGACGGAGTCGGGACAAACAAAAAGCACAGGTGCTGGATGGGCAGCATTTTGACAACGGATGAGCCTCCTCTGTTGATAATCTTTGCTCTGGAAAAAGAAGACGAAAATTGTGTACTCGAAAAGACATGACTTCACTTATTGGAAGCCTCTATCCTTTGAAACCACATGGTAAAAATGAAATAAACATTTTAAAAAGTGCTGTTATCCATCAAACCGCGTGGATCCAGGGGAGTTCTGAAAGTCTGAATATAAGTATGGATTTCCTTGTTATTTGTCATATTTGTGTTGTCAGATTTCACATACTAAAACCAGAATCATACTGACCTCAATGTGTATTGGTGAGCTGAAAGATTTGAGAATACTGTTTCAAATGCGGCAAGCTTTTGTTATTCAATTATTTGGCAAGTTTCAGTTTAGAACATGAGCAGTCTGTGTTTCTTTTGTGCATTGATCAAGGTTTGCTTTGTATCTACTTCATACAAATATTCATAATAGCAACTATGACGAAGATTAAAGCTTCAGATGAATAGCGTGACTTGTTCATTGAAGCCTGTGCAAAAAAAGGCTGGAGCTCCTGCCTTGGCTTTAAAAAAAGCAGAATAGCTGCATTCTACGAGCATTTCCCCATAAATGGACTCCATTTGCAATTTTGGATGAGCGGAATGTCCTATCAAACAGAGAAAACTCATTGCAATTTTGGATGAGTGGAATGTCCTATCAAACACACACACACACACACAAAAGAGAGTGAACATGTTCATTGCAAAAAGAAAGGATAATAGGCATGATATGCATGGGTTCTGAGATCTCTCCACTCCATACTCTATGGGAAATACTTGTACCGTAGTAGTAAAGCACTTAGTAGATCTCAACTCCATACTCTATGGGAAATACTTTGTACCGTAGTGGAAAAGCACTTAGTTGTGGTGGTTGCTGTCACCAGTTTGAGACCCATTTTCTAACTTAATTGAAAGATGCGAAGCTCCTCTAGTGTACTCCAGTTTACTCCGAACTTTTTTTTATTGTTTAATCTTTTTTTAAAATTAATTTTAAAGTTAACCCCTCGCAAACTTTATTTCCAATTCTGACCCTTGGCGTGACCAAACAACACTGTCACGCCACAAGATAAGTCCTCAAATTCGTATTTTTTGTCACGCCACTGGTGGTGGCGTGACCAAACAATACTGCCACGCCACCACCAGTGGCGTGACAAGACTTTGACCAGAAATGGGCTGACGTGACAGTATTGTTTGGTCACGCCACGGGTGGTGGCGTGACCAAAGGAGTCAGAATTAGAAATAAAGTTTGCGAAGGGTTAACTTTAAAATTAAATTTAAAAAAGGATTAAATAATAATAAAAATTCGTTTACTCCATACTCTATGGATTACATACCATAGTTGTCAATTTCATTCTGAGGCTAGTCCGGTTTGCCTCTTTGTATGGAATACGCTGGTACTGGTCCATTCCGGCGTACCGCTCCACATTTTAATATAACAATATATATTTATTCATAAATATATATGTAATTATATGCACAAATAATTTTACTTGTGTAACATCCAAAAAATTCAAACTCAAGTTTATTGTACTGAGAATAATTGTTGAGTTATTTTTTAGCATGTTTCTAAATTTTTCCAAAATCAATTGTTGCAATTGCATGCAAATAGTGACCTTAAAAGAATTTTCGAGAAAATTTCAAGAGAGATAAAGTTCTAAACAAAATTACATAAACCACAACACTATGTCAGGAGCCTCCACAAAAAATTATGATTTTTGGAACTCATTTGATATATTTATAAATTCCTCAAACAATCAGCCCTTTTTAGAAATTTCAAAACCTAATTTAAATTTCTGCATGTCCTTTGGGCCGAAAGCCTGCCTCGACCCACCTCCTTTCGCCCTCGCCCGCCGCTGCCTCACTCCCCCACCTTCCCTTCTCATTGACACGCCGAGCCCGCGCGTCAGACCTCTTCTTCCACCTCGCGCCTGTGACTGGAAGCATCGAGTCCCGCCCTGTAGTGCTACAGCGCCACCTGCAAAATCCGAGCCACCATCACCTTCATGTGCCCATGGGAGACAACCAGAGTCGCCTGGTCTCACCTGCTCTGCCCACCGTTTTGCTCCACCTGAGCGTCATCGTCGCGCGAGATACTCACGAGAAACCGAGAACGGTCGTGAGTTCCCATCAAGCTTTTCGTCCCCGTCTCGCCATCTGAAGACCTCCCACAAATTCCAAAACCCTCAGTTGCCATTGCCATTTCCATTTTGGCCCTTGCTGGTGAGTTCCTTCCATTGGTTTGACCAGAGCAAATCATCATCCCGAGCTCCGGCGTGCGCACTCCACCGACGCCCATGCCTACTCCAGTGAGAACCTCGCGACATGCGCGTCACCTTGCACACTCTCTCAAACCCCTCACTCATTTTACCTTCTAGTGCAATGTAGCTTCGGGTCCACGCCGTCTTCTCAAGCTCCGGCGCCGCTCAAGCCATTAGAGATCTTCGTGTCTGGTGAGTCCCTAGCTGCTTTATGGCCGATTTGAGCTTCGTCCCGCCTCTTTGAACCTGTTCACATGACCCATTGCAGCTATCGTTGTCTGTGCTTAGTTGTCACCGTGAACCCCTCTATCACCGATGTTGCCATTCATGTCTTCTCTTCTCCGTTGAGCTCCTGACCTCACCAAGGTCATTTTTTCCATCCTTGTGCCCTCCTAAACCTACTCCTGTGCTCCATTTCAGCTCGTTTCCACCGAGAAGCTCAGTCACCGTTAGGGATGGCAATCGGGCGCGGTGGGTACGGGTAGTGCTCGCCCATACCTATGCCCGCGACCCTAATTTCCCCCCGCGGGTATGCCCGCGAAGGATGACGGGCGAAGAATCTCGCCCATGCCCGTCGCCCGCGGGTACCCGTCGCCAGCGGGCATGCCCATTTACCCGCGAACAATGCACCGCCGCCCGTGGGTACCCATCGCCCGCGGGCATGCTCGTCACACATAAACTATTGCCGTACAGGTATTCCATATCGGTGATACATAGCTCATAGCTCTAGATATCATTAGTACCACAAATTGCTAATGATACCCATTGTGCCACCTCTACTGCCCACGCACTCTGCAGAAACAACTGGAAATACTCAAAGATAATAAAACTAACCGGCAAACTTGATATTCCATATTGAACAGAAGGTGAGGATCCACCATTCCCAATAGACATCCGAGGCATTCTGGAAGAGTCCCAAATGGATTTAAAACCAGAGCATTTGCATTACCATATTGGATGGCTAGGGTTCTGCATCAAATATGCAACAGATATTACAAATTTACAAGTTAGAAAGAATAATGTATTAACTATTAAGTTCAAAAAGGGAATACACATGGTGGTAGAAGTGGCAATAGGTGCTTGCATGGAACTTATTTGTGGGCATACTTGAATTATGATCCAAGTCAAAACCCCGTTATTTTACTATAGTGATAAAAATCATAAGACAGTTCAAAGCTATCGATATAAGCTATTGGTGAAAGAACCATTAAGTAGTTTCTTCCTTCTCTACACGTAAATCAAGAGTAATCGATGACCTCATTGTTTGGCTTCACCTTATAGCAAATCAGTAGTTTAACCCACCAAAAATAAATTAATAAAAAGGAAAATAAAAATCATGTGCATTTGAGAAGTAAATGCAAGAGATCATCTGGCAATTCAAAGGGCCCCGATTCATAATGTTGGAAACACCGGGAATCCACTGTAGAAGTCTGCAGATATCCATGCATACACACAAAAGTAAGTTAAGATAACCCAAAATTTGTTGTTTAAGTAAAAAAACAGAGAATGAATAGGAAACAAAACACTACCAAAATTTGTTGTTTAAGTAAAAAAACAGAGAATGAATAGGAAACAAAACACTAACCTGTTTGAGTTTGAGGTTGGAAGGAGAACATGCTTAGAGTTTGAGCAGGGGCAGATTGAAATGTTGTCTTAATCACAAGGAGCAAAAATCAATTTGTCAACAATGAATGCATGCTAACAAGAATGCTAAGAAGAATGCATGCATTTAAAACAAACTACTCGATCGGTCGATCCCAAACAATTTAAAACAGGGTTCATCGAAAAATAAGCATGCTAAGAAGAATGCATGCATTTAAAACAGGGTTTACCATATGAAGCAAACTACTCGATCGGTCGATCCCAAACAATTTTTCTCACCTTTGTCTCCACGCTGGTAATCTTCCTACCACAATTCTTCATGACTCTTGCCTTTGTATGCATCCATGGCTGGTATTGAATCCAATTTCGCAGCAGGCTGAGTACCACTTGTAGCGCTGTCAACATCTGGTGTTTGAGCTGACATAAACAATGCACACATCAAATTCATCACAATTAGAATTCAGAACAGTAGGAAAAGGGCTATTAGAATTCAGCTAGTGCACTCCTGTAGTTGAAAACTCACGCTTGTTAAAACACCTAAAAGATCTATGCTTGGTTTCAAGCTCTTTCTTCCACTGGCATTCTAGTCAAACAAGACTAAACTAGAGTATTAATCTGTTAAACAATAAATCTCAGTCCATAAATTCTAGTACACATTTGCATCATATCCAAAGATTAGGTTAAATAACATTTCACCGGCACTAAATAAACCATGTACTAGATCCTGCATACGAAATGGCACAAATAGGCATGAACACCTAGCTACCAGGATGTGCAAGAACTACAACACTATCAGTAAAAAAAAAACCACGCAAGAAATGCGCAAGAACGAAGCTATGCACATCTTCACCTGGTTCAGTAGAACCTCGATCGAGTTTTGAGGTCAGGGGAGGAGCGGCGGTAGGGCGGGAGGAGGAGTGGCGGCAGGGCGGGGGGCGCGGCCGGCCGGGGGAAACTCTCAGCCGGGAGGAGGAGCGGTGGCAGGGCACGGGGCGGCAGCCGACCGGGAGAAGGACGGGGCAGATCTGGAGGAGGAGGAGCGGCGGCAGCCAGTTGGGAGGATGATGTGCGAGGTAGCTGGCCGGGAGTAGGAATGGAGGAATTGGGGCTTCAGCGCTTTGTGCTAGTGGGTGGCGAGGTTAGGGGAGGAGCGGCGGCAGGTTGGGGGAAACTGTCAGTCGGGAGGAGGAGCGGCGGCAGCCGGCCGAGAGGACGACGTGCGAGGCAGCCAGCTGGGAGGAGGAACGGAGGAATTGGGGCTTTGGGTGGCGGCTAGGAAATGGGAATCGGGGTTGCGGATAGAGTGCTGTCAGCTATGACTATGTGAGAGAGCGGTGAGTCTAGGTTTTAGTGGACCCACTTGTCAGTCATATTATGTAAAGCAGGCGAGGAGGTGCACGGTGGAGCTCACCCATGCCCGTGCCCGTTTACCCGACGGGCAGAAAGTTTCCCCCGTATTCATACCCGTGGGCGAAGAAAACAGCCCATACCCAGCTCCATTAGGGCATTTACCCGCGGGTACGCGGGTAATTAGGCACAATTGCCATCCCTAGTCACCATGTAGACTAACACCATCGCCTCTATTCACTATTTTTCGACCGCCCCACATCTTCCCCGACCTCATCAGCACCACCCGGGCGATAGTGGTAAGCTACTGGTGCATAAGCACTCCCCAATTTGGCTCGAGCAAGGTGCTCACGCCATTGTCGCTAACATTGACCATGGTGCCACCACGAAACATCACCATCGGCTCGCCTCCAACGATCTTAGGACCCCGAGCCACTTCCCTTAGCTACGTGGAGACCTCTTGGTCCTATCATAATCCACAGATCCTATTGCTTTTAACTCCTGCGCTGAAACCAACTTGAACCCGAGGCGCTCCGCCGCTTCTTGCCGCCGTAACGCCGCCTCTATCCACCTCTCCAGCTGTTACCACCACGATGGCCTCCACATCCCATTCCCGAGCTCCCCCATGCCTCCCTATGCCTGCCTCGCCGCCGACGAGCTCACCCGCACGCTTGCCTCGCCACCTCTGCTCTCTCTCTCTCTCTGACCAGTGGGCCGCACTCGCAGATTAGGATTAGATTGACGCTAATGATAGTAGTTAAAAGTGTTAAGTCGATGACATGTGAGTGAAGAATCTACACCTACCATTATGAGTTAATAGAGTATTTTGGTTATTAATGACAAATCTAATTGTGAGACTAACACTTTATTGTTATACCTATTGTTTAGTCTCAATTGGATATAAAGGTGAAAATCAAAGAGGTATGCATTTGACATCATATTCTTATATCTTATTGCATTCCTCGGATCCAAAATATAGGTTAAACTTCACCAAAAGGTTAGCTTGAATATGTGCATATGTTCTTACTATACATTCGTGTATGCACACATTTAGGGGGAATTCACTCTATATTTTGTGGTTTCATTAGTATTGATCCACATTCCTTTGTCCACAAATATTAAGGATCTTTACTTTGAAACATATCCTTGAGTATATAAAACTTGTGTAGTTCATATATACTTATATTTATCTACATTCAATTACTTGTAATTGTGTTGGTTATCATCAATCACCAAAGAGAGAAAGATTGAAGTATCTTGTCTCACCATTATGAGTTAATGGTATGTCGTGGTAGTTAATGACAATCATATTGTGAAACTAACATTTTCCATGAGTTGATGAAATAGGTTATGTTCCATAATGATGAAGACTTTAGATGGCGTAATGAATTGATCGTCATCAAGTAAAGAGCTTGGAGTAAAGAATGCATTATGTGTTGATGCATATCGAGACTTGGGATGAAGGAAATCATCATGTGTTGATGATGCTCAAAACAAGATCCCAAAGTGAAGAAGATCATCATGTGTTGATGATATTCAAGTCATCATGTGTTGATAAGCTTTCAAGTTAAGAACCCGGACTTGAAGTGATGATGTGCGTCATCAAGCTTCAAGTGGTTGTGCAAGGCAAATGTATGACTAGCTAGGGCTAAGGATGTGTTCTTAGTCTTTTACCGGTCTTGGTGTTTGGTCAGAGACCGGATTGCTAGTATAGGTTACCGTACCATTAAGAGAGGTCTTGACTAGTAGCTTGAGTTAGTTATGTGTTGATAGCTCGTAGTGCTTGCTCTAGCTCTCTTTTGCATGTTGTCAATGTTTGCAAAAGTGTTTTGCAAATAGTCGAGGCTCATGCATAATCCTTGTCGCATGTGATTTTAGTTTGCAAATATGTTTTCCAAATGGTTTAAGTCTATGTACCTTATTTCTTGTGGTTTGATGCTAAAATTTGGCAAATGTGTTTTGCAACTTGTTGAGAATCATGCTTTCATTCCTTGTTTGCATCTTGCATCAATTAGCAAATGTGTTTTGTGAATTGAGTTGAAGCAATTTGCAAAAAACAGCTTTTGTTTCCTGGAGCGGTCTAACCGCAGGCTTGAGTCCGGACTGACTGGACCCCCGAGTCTTGGACCCGGTCAGCATTTTTCAGAGAATGTGTTTTTCTAGAATTGTTGTGGAGCGGTCTGACTGCAGTTGTAGGTCTGGACTGACCAGACCTCCGGGTCTTTGACTCGGTTAGCTTTTTCCAGATAATGTGTTTTTCTGGATTTGCTGATTCCTTTGTGGAGCGGTCTGACTAGCTTGGTCCGAACTGACCGGCCATTAGTTGGCGGTCAGACCGGATGTGTCCAACACGACTAGTTTTATAGCCGTTGGAGTCAGGGCGGTTTGACCGGGCATTTGCCTACGATCAGACCGGACCTCCCTAATTTCGACAAAATCTTCTATAAACGGCTAGTTTTTGTGTGTGGGCTATATATACCCATCTTGGCCGGTTGTGAGGTAGGTTGCTGGTGCCATATTCATTCCTTTGAGCAAAGAGCAAGCCCTCTACACTCTTTTGTGCATGTGTTGCACTTAGTGAGTTTTGAGAGGCAAATCCTAGTGCATGTGTTGCATTAGGTAGTGGATTGTGTATCCATTGAGCTTAGACACTTGATTCGTTCAAGTAAGCGTCTCTAACTTGTTACTCTTGGTGTTTGCCGACACCTAGATGGGTTGGAGGAGTTACGCCGGTGATATTCTCAATGAAGGTTGTGAGAAGACTCGAGGGGTTGTGAGTGGTTTGGTGCTCGCCATCTCTGGAGTGGAGGAAGAGCAACCCCGAGTGGAGCGAGGTGTTGGTTCGGTTTGGAACCGGTCCAAGTGGTTGGACTTACCTCAGATGTATTGGCTCAATTGTGGAGCTGGTCCAACATGGTTGGGCTTACCTCAACGTGGATTAGGGGAGACCGGCAAATCTCCGAATACCACGATAAAACAACATCGTGTCATTGTGGTTTGCTTTCTTGCGCTTTACTTTATTGCAATTTACATTCCTTGTATTAAATTGCTTACATGTATTTGTATAAATGCTTTCACTATCAATAGACTTATTGTTGGTGCACTTAGTCAAAACTAGTTGTTTTAGGTTTTAATTGTACAAAACCGTATTGTTTTATAATTCCGCTTTAGAAATCGGTTTTAGCCAAAGAAATTTTTAAAACCGCCTATTCACCCCCCTAGTCGGCCTCCTCTATCTTACAGTGGGACTGGCCAGAAAAGTAATTTAAATGACTTTTTGAAACTGAATCACTGACATGCGGGACCCACTCACTGTTTTCATAACTTAAACGTATTAAACTCCGAGGGAATGACAGGTGGACCCCACCTATCAGAGCTTAACCCGATATAAGATTAGTTTAAGGTTAATTACTTAGTTAGTAACTAATGAGACACTGATATGTGGGACTATTCACTGTTTTCTTAATTAAAACGTGATTTAAAACCCAAGAGACTGACATGTAGGACCCACATGTAAGAAAATGATTTTTCAAAAAAAATGGAAAAATAGAAAAGTTGCTTTCAGTTCAAAAGGAATATGTCTTCTCTATTAGAAAGCATAAATTTGGAAAAACACGGTTTCGACGTCACCTTTTCCTTTTCAAGGATTTTATAAACCGAACTAAATTCAAATAGTTATAACTTTCGCATATGAACTCAAAATTGAATGATTCTTTTTGCTAAATTTATGTAAAATCACGCTCTTTATGAATATGGAAAAAATATTTGAATTTTGTTGCTGTTGAATTTCCTTCATTATTTATGGTTTTTCTCAGTTCTTTCGAATAGACAGCGGAATCGCGAACGAATTTAACGACGATCAAGCACCCCCAAGCTCAGAGCAACTTGAGCAAGGCAAGCACCCCCTTTGATCATTTTGAACCTACTATTTCAATTATTGTATTTCGATTGCAAAGATTATTATGCATGCGTGTATGTTTGCCTAAAAATTTATACGTTCATGGTTAACGGTAGTTAAATCCTATTGCATGCATGAATCCTCCTTGTGATATTATTATCCTTGTTGTTATAGACCTTAGGACATGGTGTAGACAGTAGCTAATGTCAATTCGGGTATATTTTATTTGCGTGTATCGTATAGATGCTTAGCCATGTTATAGTTTTCACTAGGTTTGAATATTCAATAAAATTTGCGCATGGACTTGGGTGATTTTGAAATATTGGACTAGAGGAGCAATGCAACCTCTGTTAGTTTGTTATAAAAACAAAAATGAAAAAAAAAACTTGTTTTTTACGCTGGCAGGTTATATTATAAACTGTGGAATGTGAGAGTATGAGCTCGCATGTAGATAGGGGGAGATTCTTATCCAGATCAATTAAGGACTGAACGTCGGTACTGTCAATCTAAGTCTAAGCGTACAACCACATGTGCTGGTATGAGAGAGTCTTAGCTAATTAAGTTATCTATGACTAGCCTTGTATTTAGGTAGGCCATAGTAGTAAGGGCATTCCAGTACGGTTTGCTCAAAGGGGCTCCCTTCACCGAGGCGTTGGGATCAAAGTGTTCCGATACAACGATGAATGACTCACTAAAGGGAGGGTATCCACTGAAGTGATGGTTTATCATTCGCCGTGCTAATGCAAGGTTAGAATTAGATGATGTAAAGGCTTCGTTATGAACTCTAGACTATATACTATCATGTTGTGTGTCGTGGTATCGACAGATACCGAAAGAAATAAGGACATAGCTTACCAGCCGGAGTTGGAGAAGAAAGAGTTGCAAAACCGGCCGAAAACAGGAGATGTCCAAACACAAGTTACCTGTTTTGACAAAAGATGAGAATCATGAAGGGTATTACCTCTTAAGATCACAAGACCTAAAGAACACAAAAGAAGTTAAAGAAAAGCTTCACCGAAGAAGATGAAGAAAGCTTCACTGCTCAACAATGGCAGTGAGAGCAAAAGTAGGGTTTATATAGAAAGCCAACCCTCAAGAGCTCACGGGAAGCTTCTAGTGTCAATGCGGTGGCAAATTGACACCAAGTATCAAAAGATAATTAGCAAATTCCTAGACTAACTCTACCGCACCGACGGTAATCACTGGAATGGCGCACAGCAGTGAAGGAAAGAAAAAAAATGAGTCTCTTACATGTGGGCTCCACTAGCAGTTACAACAAGGAAACCCAACAACAAGCTCAAAAGAATATCAACCATTCGATCTAACATGAGCGGCTGAGATTAAAAAGAACGTTAGGAGATCCGAATCGCCATCCTTCCACGAGGACCACACGATTTAAATCCAACGGCTGCTCCAAAAGGTGCGTGCCAAAGGATTTCAAATGCGTTGACTCGGCATCGTTAGATTTGATTTTGACGGCCGAGATTTGAAGTGGGGTTTGGCAGTCCGAACATCGCCACCCGTCTAGACGGTCCGATTGGATTTGAATGGTCCACATTGAGTGGGGCGTTCGGCGATCCGAACGTGACCACCCCTATGGACCACACGATTGAAATCGAACGGTCACTCAAAAGATGCGCTCTTTAAGGTTTTAACGCAATCAAAGCGGCACCGTTGGATTTGATTTGAACGGCTGAGATCAACGGGATGCTCTAGGTGGTCTGAGCGTCACCGCTCGAGGCGGAGCATTGGATCTAAATCCAACGGCGGATATTAAAGTGATGTTCGGGAGTCCGAACGTCACTCCTGATCTAGGTTGTTCATTTAGGATCTAACGGCCAGAGATGAAGCGCATTTTGGTTTTTAAACCAAAGAAAGTGATGCGTGCGATTGAGATCCAACGGTGGAGATCGCGTGGTGCGCTCGTATGACCCGAACGACACAACGCATCTCACTCGTCCGTTCAAAATCGGATGGCTCGCGTTCACTAGAGATTGGGGCTGAGCTCGAACATGACAGAGCCAGCCCGAGTGACACCTAGTTGGACTAAACCAATGTGGTTCAAGTCACTACAGTGCTTAGAGGCTAGGGTTGGGTTAAAGGTTGACTAAATCCAAAATAAAACTTCAAAGGTTTGACCGGAGGTTTAAAAATAGCAAATAAATTTGTAAAAATGCGAAATTTTTTCGAGAGGCTACTGGGATGTTATATGTCCCAGATAAAATTTAAAATCAATTGTTTCTCATTTTAAAATACATAAATAAATTACTTAAACCGAAAGGTTTGTTTAAAGACAAATATTTTTATCAATGTCAAAATAACTTCTGAAATTTTGAAAAAATGTATTTTTGTTAAAAATACCTTATTTAGTATTTTAGAAAAATACTTCTCAATCTCAGCACAAGTGTGACTTGTATTTTCTTTTGAAGCTTCAAAATAAAAATAGGATTTGAGTTGAAATGGAGGTTGGTAATTTGTAACAATTTGCTCAAGTTTTAAAAATGAGCAGAAATGCTATGAAAAGCATTTGATTATTGTTCATTTAAACTGAGGCTGTTACAAACCTCCCCCCTTAACAGAATCTCGTCCCGAGATTCCGGGCAGATTAGAAGTTGGAATAGAATGAAGCTGAATAGATCTTTTCTGGAAATACAACATCTGTTGTCTTAATTTCCTTCAAAGATAGAAAAGAAATATTACAACATATGTTGTCTTAATTGTTTTCAAAGCTAGCAAAATGAAGATTATACGGAATAACATGGTGTTGTTATTACATCTTCTTTTACATTGCTTTGTTTAACCTTGCTTTTCTTGATTCAAAGGCACTTCAATCATGGAAGAGGTAAGGGTGCTCAATTCTCATCAAATCCTCACGCTCCCACGTGGCTTTCTCTTCCGTGTGGTTACTCCACTGGATTTTTAAGAACTTGATGGTGCGGTTTCGTGTTCTGCGTTCCATCTCATCGAGCATACGCACCGGTTGTTCTTGGTAGGAAAGATTAGGTTGGAGATCAAGACTTTCATAAGCAGTTGCTTCGGTACGAACACGAAGACATTTCTTCAATTGAGAGACATGAAATGTGTCGTGTACTGCTGAAAGAGAGTCTGGCAACTCCAATTGATATGCCACAACTCCTTATTTAGTATTTGAGAAAAATACTCCTCAGTCTCAGCACAAGTGTGACTTGTATTTTCTTTTGAAGCTTCAAAATAAAAATAGGATTTGAGTTGAAATGGAGGTTGGTAATTTGTAACAATTTGCTCAGGTTTTAAAAATGAGCAGAAATGCTATGAAAAGCATTTGATTACTGTTCATTTAAACTGAGGCTATTACAAATTCCATCAGTGGATGCGCCACCATTGTGCTTGTAAGTTTCCATAGTAAACCTATGGGTTGCATTCAGTAATATGTACATTTACAACCAGTAACCATGTAGATCATGAACACAGTAAACTTCATATAACAACCTAGTAAAACATAGGGAACATGCCAGTAAAAGTCTAACATAAAATGTAACATTCTACATTTAGTAAATACATGCATCAACTAAAGTAATACGAACGCTAACAAGCATTAATTTCTATGTCACAGATCTACTACGTCGACAGCCTGAGGTGCGTCCACAACATCAACACCGTTGAGACCCCACGTGTCGCACATATCATGGCCCCCCTTGTCGACAAGATCATCACGACTGATTGGGCGAAGGGTCCGGATGGGAGGGACACCTTTGGCAAGCTTAGCATGAGTGGTCTTTCTACCTTACCCCATTAGCAATAACACAAGTAGTTCATTGCAGTAAAGTTCATTAGATACAATAGTAATTTTCATCGTTAATGTTGAAATAAAAAAAATGGACAACTTAGGAGCAAGGAGGGGACATGCTACTGGCATAGCACGACGGCACAAGCGCACCTGCTGGATGAACACACATACTCTGCCGCTGGGCAGTTCTCGAGCTTGCGTGCATTGCTTGGTGACTTGGTGTGATCATTGGGCAAGGGGAAGTTTGACAACGGGGCCGGGAGGGTGATGAGGCAGATACAAAGGGCCCAACAAAAAATCAAGATGGCGCAGACGAAGGTTGTCAGCGTCATCAGGGCATTGTTCGTGATGGCAGAGGCGTCTTGATCGATGTCTCACGCAGGCGGGGCGAGGATGGATATATGTAGCAAGAAGGCACAGGTGTCAGAGTGCACGTCCTCAACACCCAAGCCGATTGTCACAGTGTTCCCAGACATGTCAGTGCAGCCTGCATAGGACGACACACCTGCATCCCCAGCGCATGAGGAGATCACAATCCTGGTCGCAGCCGCGTCACTGTCATTGTGTTTGTGATATGCCCTAGAGGTAATCATAGAGATGATTGCATCAAGTCTATCTTTATGAGTTATAGAATATATGCTATTATGTTTCTTGGATGAATTATCATTTATAAAGATTAACAAGTATATGACTTATTGGTGAAGCTCTTGAAGTTATATGATATCATTCTAAATGTATCCCTGGTCAAATATCGCTGATCGGGACACTAGTGACTTATCAACTAGTACATGTATTGATTGATAACCATGTTTCACCGGTCAAGGATATAGAGATATCGAATCAATAATGTGAACACATGTTAGAGAACATGGTGTTGGATTGACCCATCTTGAGACACTATTGAGATTGTTATGATTTTGTGTGTCATCAGTTGGTCTCAAGAAATAATGATGTATAATCCTTAGACCTGAGATTAGCATGATTTCCTATATGTGTAATAGTAAACTTAGGGGTTGTCAAACTCTACTCTGTAACTGAGTAGTTATAAAGGTAGCTTTCAGGTATGCTATGAAACATGTAGAGGGATATGACTGGTCGGATATGGGATTTGCTCATCCTAACATAACAGGAGAAATATCTATGGGCCCCTAGATTTTGTCTGATAAAGAAAGTACATGGCCATGCCACTAGTGGTCGAGGAGTCGACCACATGAAGTTATGCATCAGTATTGAACAGTCCATGGATGACATATATCTCACATGTAGTTGAACCAGATATTGTGAGGCAAAAGGAGAATACTCAAGCACGTCGTTTAGTCTGACCAAATACGAACTGGTCGTGAGCTGGTCATATATGATCATTTACTAACTGGTTGTAAGATGTTACAAACTGGTCGTGACTAAATGTGAACTAGCTTTGTGGAGATACGAGCGTGTCATGAGTGATAAGGACCTAATTGCAGATCATATTGCATAAGCGTCTGATATAATATTTATGTGTATTCAAGAATCGTTATGTCCAGCTAGGAACCGCTAACGACTTGTGGTCATAAAGGAGTTTTCTAGTTACAACTGATTACGCATGAACCCACAGGGTCACACACTTAACGAGTTGGAACAAACCAATTCAGATAAGATCTGTTATGGGCTCTTTATATGGGGATGCATGGGGCTATTGGGACGTAAGAGAGTCGCTCCACCGAAACCCTACCGTGCGCATTGGTGCTAGCACACCAGCGTACGGTGTTCCACCCCTGGATGTGTGGATACTGTATAGGCACTGATGCAGTTGTTGCACTGATTGAGGACGATCCAGGACCTATGCAAGGAATGCGATAGGTTGCTGGAGACGATTGGTGCCAAGGACGTTGGACGATCGACTACGACCACTACATCGACCCACTGGACGTTGGATCAAGCTACTCCAACTCTTCTTTTGCTGCACTACGCATCAAGTGGTAATGATCTATGATCTCTTGCTTATATGGCTTCTTGGTTTATGTGATAGAATTTTTGAATTGCCGACTAGTGTAGCCTACTCGTATCCCTACACATTGGCCGCGGCGCAAGCACCACCTATGCCCATTGAGACTATCGTCCCAACCGCAGCATCACCGCTCGCTCCGATCATTGTGATGGTAGCCCCTGTGCCTATGGCTACTTCAAATACATAATGATAGAATAAAAATGACACATAGTTCAATGAATTCATAAATACAAAGGTTATACGTGGTTAAATAATACAACACGAGTTATAACTTCATATATTTTACCATAGTCTAGCATAATTTCACTTACCGAAGAAGTGGTATAGGGTTGGGCCTTCCGAGCTGTTTCAAAGGAGAGGTCACTTCAATTATGCCCAGTACCGGAGTTACCAGAATGACCGGTATTAAGGCTACCGTGTGACGCTTTGGGTGCCGGTATAGCATGTTCCAGCCATTCCGGCCGGTACCGAAATGGAATTTATAAGCTTGCTACAAACAACTCCCTCTGTTTTGCTATATTTGTCCATGGGCTCAGGAGTATCAATTTCAATATATTTGTCCGTTAAGGGAATCTAGAGTGTTGTTATTGCAAATTTTCATATCTATCCCAATTTAAATGCTTTGGAAGAGATTAAGTATTTAATAGGCGTATGTATGGTCATTTCTCGTTAGCTTTTTCTTCGATTTAGTGCTTACTTGATCTATGCGCATGGTGGGCTATAGACATATATAGCAAAACAGAGGGAGTATACAATTACTTTGTGGCAAAAGCAACATCTCAGATGATACATCTTCGACAATTTAGCTCGTTAGTTTCTAAAAGATTATTTCAATTTTTAAAACCATTTAGATTATTTTGGTTGTTAGCTTGCAGATACATAAAAAATCCTTTTTAACTTGTCCTCTCAACCAAAGCCACTCATTTTACTGTGTATTTTTAGCATATCCCTCCTCCTAGCCTTCATTTTCGCTTCTCGTACCACCACTTTTTCCGACTACCTAAAAATTTGATGACTATATTTCGACGCTGCCAGGCCGAAAATTTAGGCCAAAATTTCCCATTATTTTGGAGTTATGTAAATAAAATTCTAATCTTCACTTTTGGGGAGTTCACTTGTAGATCATGCTGAATTTGTACTTCAATTAATACTGCTTCATCAGATAAGAAAGTTTTGGATGCAGTTTGTGTATAGACAATAGTGTATAGGCTCAGACATTTAGCTTGTAGTCATAGTTGGAGCAATTGATTCTCTTTCTTCTCTTGGTTGCAATGGATTCAGCCAGGAGTTGGTTCAACAAGCTCCAAACAAGAGAGAAATCCATTGGCAAGAAGAAGGAATTGCCTCCCAATGGCAAGGAAGCGAGCGATGAGGCGCCATCAAGTGCGACCAAGCAGAGAGTTGCCGCGGCGAAGCAATACATTGAGAAGCACTACAAGGAGCAGATGAAACATTTGCAGGACAGGAAAGAAAGGTAAGGAGGATCAGTGGCATTGTTCGGCTATCTAAGTTTTACTTTTTTTTCATTGGGTTATAAAATAAGGAGATCAGCGGCATTGTTTTTTTTCCGCACTACCTCCAGATTGCCGATAAGAGTAAAAGAGAAAAGATCAAATTGACCACATTTTCTAGAATGATTATATATCTAAAGTAGTTGTGATTTAATTTCATCCTAAAAGAATAATATTTAAGCTTCTTTGCGTAATGAAAGTTATATGTCAAAACATGATTGTACACTAAATTTCTGTAGCTTTGTACCTGATGCTTCACGATTTTGCTCGCGATAGGATTTTACATGGCTGAACATGTTTTAACTAGTGGGTTTTGTTTCATATAGACGGTGTAGTTTAGAAAAGAAACTAGCAGACGCCAATGTGTCCGAGGAGGAGCAGAACAACATACTGAAGCAATTTGAGAAGAAAGAGACAGATTATATGCGTTTGCAGAGGCACAAAATGAGCGTTGATGATTTTGACTTGTTGACAATGATAGGGAAGGGAGCATTTGGTGAGGTAAATTTCATGCAAATATACACTTGGTCTGAATCCTATTTTTCTTTGATTTTTTTCTTTCAGTAGGTGCAATCTTTTTCTTCTAGGTCAGAGTCTGCAGAGAGAAGACCACAGGGCATGTGTATGCAATGAAGAAACTTAAGAAGTCAGAAATGCTTCGTCGAGGTCAGGTATGCCTTTCTTCTGTCAATAATTTTGGGTTCATGTTTACATCGATTGTTCATTCTCCAAATGTTAAGTTGGATTTCACATAGGTTGAGCATGTCAGAGCCGAAAGAAATCTTCTTGCTGAAGTGGATCACCATTGCATTGTTAAGCTATATTGTTCATTCCAAGACAGTGAATACTTGTACCTCATCATGGAGTACCTCCCCGGCGGGGACATGATGACATTGCTAATGAGGAAAGATACATTGACTGAAGATGAGGCCAGGTTCTATGTTGGTGAAACGGTTCTTGCAATAGAATCGATCCACAGGCACAACTACATCCACAGGTATGTGTAGTTGTGTACAACCTGAAATGGGCGGCTTCTAACTTCTGTTTGGGATGTTCTGATGAACTCAGTACTTGATTTTTTCAGAGATATCAAGCCTGATAATCTGCTACTAGATAGATATGGTCACTTGAGACTGTCAGATTTTGGATTATGCAAACCGCTAGACTATTCCAACTTCCCAGACCTGAATGAAAAGGACGTCACATCTGCGAAAACACCATCGTTAAATGGTGATGGGAGACATCAATCTCTACCAAAGCGCTCACAGCAAGAACAGTTGGAGCACTGGCAAAAGAATAGAAGAACTTTGGTCGGTAGCTAGCATGATATGTAGTGATCATTAGTAGCTTGTGCAGAATTTACCTATAGACTGCTGGTAATACCTATACGATAATTTATTTCCATTTTTTCTGACAAAAGGTTAAATGATTGCAGGCTTACTCCACTGTTGGTACACCAGACTACATTGCTCCAGAAGTTCTTCTGAAGAAAGGCTATGGAATGGAGTGTGATTGGTAAGCATAATTTTCAGTATATATATCTTGTACCATTGGACCTCTTGAGTTTGCAGTCCCTTTCTAGGTGGTCACTTGGAGCTATCATGTATGAAATGTTAGTGGGATATCCCCCATTCTATTCTGATGAGCCTATGACAACTTGTAGAAAGGTAATGTATTTCAGGCTTTTAGCTATGAATATTTAATTTCTTGGTCCTCCTATTGGCTAGAGCATGCTCATCTTCCATATTTCAGTGATTTCGAAGTTCATTTATCTCTAGTTTATTCCCATGTCCTTTTATTTACATTGTGCCTATATGGGCCAATACAGATAGTGAACTGGAGAACACATTTGAAATTTCCTGAAGAAGCAAGGCTAACGACGGATGCAAAAGATCTTATAAGTAAACTCTTATGCAATGTCGACCAACGTCTTGGTACAAAAGGGGCAGAGGAAATAAAGGTTGTTATATGTTCTTTAAGTATGCCTTGCAACATGCCTCAAAGCAAATATTTGATTCCTTATCCAAAGAAATATTTGATACTACTGAATTTTTGTTCATAGTACTTTGCATGTTTAATTTTAGGAACACCCCTGGTTCAATGGGGTAGAATGGGACAAATTATATGAAATAGAAGCTGCATATATACCTCAAGTCACGGATGAGTTGGATACTCAGAATTTTGAGAAGTTTGAAGAGGTAGGTGGTTGTTTTTTCTAAAGAAATTAATGTTCTCAATTTCTAGAAGTTAGTACAAAAATGTTAAATTTCTACTGTGTATTTGCAGTCTTCAGAGCATGTTCAATCTTCATCAAAGACGGGCCCTTGGAGAAAGGTAATTGTATCTTAATATAAATTCGAGAGCTTTAGAAATCTCAAGATATGCAAGAATTTCCACCTCCTTTTGATAAATATTCTCATTTGCTCTGTCGTTGTCTTGCAGATGCTTTCTTCAAAGGATTTGAATTTTGTGGGCTACACATACAAGAACTTTGAACTTGTGAATGATCCTGAAGTTCTTGGAATGGGTACTGTACTTTCCAGTTTCTCTATAAACAACTATGTTTGTTTCTTCCATTCCTGACATTTGCTCTTGTTCTGGCCAATTTGGTATGAAGTTTTCCATGAGATCAACAAATTTGAGGATCATAAACTCTGTAGTACATGTTCAAGTTATTCTTCCCACATCAAGTTTTCGAGATTTGCTAAACAACATTCAACTGTTTTCTTTGGTCAAAATAGTCGAATTTTCATCCGTCTGATACGCTTTGAGATTTGTACTTCTTCTCATATAATGAATTGGGTTCAAATTTATTGTGATTTTTTGTCAAAACATAACGGGTTCACCACATTGCTATATTTTGTTGGTATGGATTTTTTTTTTGTCTTTGTTTTTGCTCAATATCTCAAAGTATATATTAAATTTTGAATCATGTGATGGAAATATGAGTTATTAAGACTTTCAAGAATAATTGCAATGATCAAGAACAAAAATTACATAAGTAAATTACTATAATTTATATATAATGAAGTTATAAATGAACTAAAATTTGACTGTTTTAGGCTGAGAAAGCAGTCGAATATTGTATAGACGGCTCACATAGCGTGGCTTTGTTGCTTTCCATATTAATTATGAATGTACTCTGTTGCACTAGTCATGAGTTTAGATTAGGTGATAAGCCACCAGGGGCGGCGCTAGGGGGGTGCCTGTGGTGCACAGGCACCCCAAAAAAACGTGTAATTTTTTTAAAATTAGGTATACCTAAAAAAATATGCAATTTTTTTAAACTATGTATATCCCAAAAAAAGTGCAATTTTTTTAAATTAGGTATATGTATGAGCAATTGACACTTGGATTGAAATATCAGGTAAAAGACGTCGCTTCAATGTTAGTTAGTTTGATAAGTACAATTGGATTGAATATAGTGTCGAGAAGGAGGTTGTATTTTGCTTTGTCTGTTATTTGTTCAACGAGAAAATTGTGGGAGGCGATAGTTTTATTAAAGGAAGATTTAGAAATTGGAATAGGTATGACTCCGTTAACAAGCATGTGGGTACTATAAGAAGTGTGCATAATTAAGCTCAAGAGAAATACAACTTCTTTGTTAAACCTACAACATCAATTGCTCAAGCTCTTAGAAAGCAAATTGAAAAGGACAAACAACTTTACATTTCTATGTTGACATATTCAATTAGATGCTTGATGTTTATTTTACGTCAAGGACTAGCATGTCGTGGATATGTGAAAATGCAAATTCTAGCGATAAGGGGAATTTTCTTGAACTTTTGGAATGGCTTGCAAACAACAATGAGGAGGTTGCTAAGGTTGTCTTATGCAATGTCTCTAAAAATTGTAAGATGATTGTCCATGAGATATAAACGGACATAATTAATTGTTATGCCACTCGTTGGGGTTCTTATTATAGAAACAAGAATCTCGGTGAGCTTTCTACTAAGCTTGTTGAATATGTCAACCTACCGGTGGCAACGGCGAGCGTTGAAAGAGTATTTTCGGCGATGAATCTTGTGAAGAACAAGTTGAGAAATAGTATGGACGATCAAGTATTGAATGATTGTTTAGTCACCTTTATAGAGCGGGATATCTTCTCGAAGATTAGTGATGCTGATATAATCAAGTGTTTCCAAGGAATGAAATCGCGTCGTATGGTATTGTGATTTCCATTAGCTATTTAGGACTCTTTTATTCATGTAAGATTTTATTTGAACTATTGTATTGCATTATTAACTAACTTCAAACTCTTTTGTGTAACTGTACGTTGGATTTATGAAATTACATATGTGTCGTACAAGATTTTTTTTTCATCCTTGAAGTGTGCACCCCCATTGCTAAATTCCTGGCTCTGCCACTGTAAGCCACAACAAGTTGAAAGTGTAGAGTAGACTCTTTTTATTAAAAATCTAACAAATAATAATATGTGATCATGTAGACCATGATGTTCTTGCTTTTTACTAATATATTGTTTGTTACCTACTACGCATGCACACAGCTGAGCTGAAGAAGAAGGAAAAGGCAAAGAGACCAAGCGTCAAATCTCTCTTCGGTATGCTCTCTTATTCTTTTGGAATTTATTACTGCGGGTATTCTTTTGGAAACTTTGCTCCCGTATTGTTTCAACTCTCTTTGTGCTTTTGAGTCTTTGAGATAAGGGGTGCTCTTGTTGTTCTTACACTCTGATGCCATGCACGCATAGATTCTCCCGAAGGAGAGGAGCAACCAACTGAAGATGACGAAGGAAGCTTCCGAAAAACAGAGCATGAACTGTCGAGAAGCCTCAGCTCACCGTCAACATAAAATTAAATGGCGTTCTCTTTGATGATTTATATCATTGGCATGCATGCACGCATGCATGGATCGACGAACCTTAGTTACATCTGGCGCGCCCCGTGCGTGATCCATATATATATCTAGCTACATGTGTAAAAGAATAAGGGGAAGCTAGCTTGTAGTGGCATTCTTTGTATACGTTGATTGGTCACTAAATACTAATCGCTATCCATATCGAATCTGCTTCACATACGATCTTTGTTCAAGATCCACATATCACGACGTGAGCGAGACGTAGATACGCCTCATGGAACGTTTTGGCGCAAATTCGTCTCGTATTTACAAGAATGATTGTCTTTACGCGGAACTTGCAAAAATCATCCAACCGTACGACTATCGTACGGCAAGTCGTTCAGAGCCGACACCTAGCACCTCCTGTATGGCCACATTACGCTGGGCTACTGTAGCATTTTTATTTTAAAAAATAATTTAGGTATACTTTTGTAGGGATTTTTAAATATAGAAAATAAACTCCAAAAATTATGAAATTTTTTGTGGAGCCTCCCTATATAGTTTACTTGCTCGTTTAGTGTTTTCAAAATTTTATCCATTCTGATGTTTTCTCTAAAATTCATACAAACATTATACTTAAAAAAAATTGAGAAAACATTAGAACAGATAAAATTTTGAAAAATTACACAAGAAAATACAGTTTGTCGGGAGACTTCACAAAAAAAATCCAAATTTTTTAAACTTATTTTATATATTTAAAAATTCCTACAAAAATATACTTAAATAATTTTTTTTAGAAAAAAAAAGAAAAAAAAATCCTACAGTACCTACTGCACGGTGATCGTACGGTAAGAGGCGCTACAATAGCCCACCGCATGGTGCCCGTACGGGAGGCGCTAGGTGTCGGCGCCTGTCGCACGGTGATCGTGCGGCATGGCATCATTTTTACAAATTCCGTATGAAGACGGTCATTCTTACAAATACAGAGCGAATTTACACTAATACAGTCAAAAATTCATGGAACGTGATAGTACGTACACAGCCCTCCTGCCCATGTATATACCGATGCTATCGATACTTTGTACCAGCATTAGTTTTTCGTACACGGTCTGTAATCGTTTTCTTTCATGGAAGAATGTCATGCCTCCCGCCTTACGTAGTTACGTGTCGTTCGCGGCGGCAAGCCGGCAATGCGTGCACTCGATCACGTTGCGTGTATGTGCCGAGACTCGCGCGTTGGTTCCCCCGCGCCGTCGGGCGATCGCGCGGCACACGGCATGTGGGGGTCGGGGGCACGCGCACCATGCGCCCGCGCGCTCGCGCGAGTTCCGTGCTACACAGCCTCTGCCCACCGCCGCTCCCGGCGCGGGCGCGCGGCACACGCCTCAATTTGGATGGCGCGCACGGCCGGGGAGATGTGGGGATGCTTTGCTAGTTTGCTTCCGTTGCGCCGCGGCCCGCGGACGTACGGGTGACTGGCAGGGCGGCGCAGGGGCGAACGACCTGCATCTGCATGCGTCGATCACATCACGATCGATCTCTCGGTTCTCCCGCCCTCGGAGTTGCCACCAGTCCTGCCGAGATAGATCTGCCCTCAACCAAACTCAGTCAGCAGTTCGAGTGATTTCGGTTCACGTTTTGATTGTCATTCTTTCCAGCGAACAGCCACACGCAACAAATTTTGTAGAAAGCTCGTAGCAGATGTCCATTTACAAGCCCATTTAAGTCGCATTTCTTAACCACTGGATAAAATCAGAACCATACGGACACATCTCAAATCTAAAAATTGGCTTGGGGTTAAAAAAAAAATCAATTCGGCAGCTTACAAATAGCAAAACAAATAAAATTATAGCCACACCCTAAAAACAAGCATCATAGCACCACCTACAAATCCACACTCCACGAAATTCATGCAAAATTGTTGGACCGAAAAGGCGACTAGAGGGGGGGTGAATAGGAGCACGATCTCTTTTTCTCCCTAATTGAATTCAATATGAATCTCACTCCAATAGCTATGAAAGCTATGAAGATCAATCAATCATGCACAGCGGAAGACTTGTATTGAATCCAATCAAAACCCAAGCAAAATCTTCAAAAACATAAAACTCAAAACCTAAATGAGTTGGGCGGTCGACCTCCAACTAGAAATCGGTCGACCTTTGGAAATCGGTCGACCTCTCAATACATGGCGGTCGGACCTCCGTGCCAATGAATAGTGAAATCACCAAAAACCAAAACGCAAATTGATCTAACTTTTGATTCGATGCGTCCAAACTTCGTGAAACTTGACACACACCTTCCTAAGGATGTCGGGAACCTATTCCAAGCAACGATCGTGAAGATCCTTGCCAAAGTTCAGACCTTTTCCGTTTGAGTGAAGGTGGGTCAAAACCGAGTCAAGAACGAAATATGATCTAGAAACTTGCTCGTGGGTGATTGATGACTAAGTTGACCCTAGATGGGTTCCCACATGTTGCAGCAAGTTAGATTATAGCAAGAAACCAACCAAAACTCATGGATCAAAGAAAGACTCAAAATCACCAAATAGAGAGAAAGAAGGCAAATGAACTCATCTTTGAGAGAACTTTCTTTGGATTGATTTGATATGGTATTGGTTTACACCACTCCATCAATGGAGGACAAAGACTCAATACATGAGCACGAAATCAAATCCAACTCTCTAGAACCCTAACCTCCAACTATCAACTCCTAAGCACACAAGCAAAAACTAGGGTTTACAAGTAATGAAAGGGTTAAGGGGTGCAGCCACCTCCTCCTCTATTTATAGTGGAGGCCTAGACCTTCTAGAAGAGTTTCCATAATGGGCTCCGTTAAGGCCCAAAACAAACGGGTCACACACGCACGCATTTTAAAGCGTCGTCTTCATCTCCTCTTGACCTAATCCGCTTCTCCACGCACCGCCTTGCGCCGCGGTTAGCAAAGGTCACCAAGGCGGTATTTGGTAAGATTACCAAAATACCCTTCTCGGTCCTTCTCCAAGACCGAGTCCAGATTGTCGCGGCACTCGCTGCTCGCCACGTGTAGGTTGATCCAACGGCTCTCATCATGTCGGCAAGTCTCTCCCATCCGGCTCCCACCGAAACCACCATGGCACTTGCACCGACCCCGCGCCGCTTGATCCAACGGCCGCACCGAATCGCCTGTTCGGTCACCTTTGTCCATCTTGCACCATACTTGAGTCCAATGACTTCACCCGCATCGCCGATCGTTCGAACCTCGCTCTCCAAGCCTAGTCCCGATCATCCTCGCCGTTGACCGTCGTTGACCACCAAGCAACCGCACAACAATAGACAAGCAAATCGAAACCGGAACAAGTTCTTCACAACTTGACCCACGTTAGTCAAAACATGCATCATGCAACACATATGCATGAAACCCATGAGATTGACCTAACAGCAACCATCGCCGCCACACGGGCCGGCGAGTTAAGTGAAAACCGGCCGACCGCCACCCTTGGCGGTCGCCACATCGCCGGCCCGATCGCCAACGTAAGGCGGTCGACCGCCACCAGGACTTAGCCAAAATTTCAACTCAAATCCGCAACCTCTCTGGAAATTTCAAACGAATAGAACTTTTGTCCGAGACTCCAAAATTATGGGACCAAGAGTAGTAGAACCTTCTCTCTGCCTACACCTCTATTTTTGGCCTAGCTCCAAAATCCAAACTTCACTTAATGACCGGTCGACCGCTCGCCAGGCCGGTCGATCGCACATCGCCGGTCCGACCGCCTCTGGGCGGTCGGACCGCCACCGCTACTGAAAAAAATGCCCAAGACAGACCGGTCGACCGCCACCATAGCCGGCCGATCGCTCGAGACTCGACAGAATCGAACTTTGCCGAAAACTTGTGTTTTCAAGAAACCTTCAATGTCATTGCCAATTGTCACATCATCCTAAGATCATGAGCATATCCCCATGATATCCACAATCTCCCTTGATGAACACATTGGCAATTTCCAACAAATGCAAATTTTGAGGTTTGAAAAGTAAAAACTCGACGTTTTCGCGCAAAGGCACAACTTGGTCCATATGCAAGAGAAAGCAATGGAAATGACCAAGCTGGCTTCAGAATAGTATAGGCAAGTGAGATAAGGTAAAAGAAAGCGAGAAAGCTTCATTTTCCAGAAAGAGTTAAAATCTCACTTAAGGTCCATATGAAAGAACAATTGTTCGATATGACCTTTGATCATTGTGAGGCTCAAGAATTGCAATTCACGTTCAGAAATGGCAATACGATCAAACGAATGCAAATAAGAAACTCCCCCTCACAATGATCCTCAAATTTCAGAAAATTTCAAATTCTCCAATTTTCTCCCCCTTTTTAATACTTTTAAATCTTCTCCCCTTTACACATCTCGAAATATCTTCTCCCCCTTTGACAATGGAGTCATCAAGGAATCACGCCTTCCTCTCGTCCAGAGATAACAAGTGCAGAATGAGGAAAAAGCATAAGACGGAGCATGCATGAAATGCAATGGAGTGGCTTCATATTTTTGAATTTTTCAATTTTTGATTACAAGAAGCTTTGGAGATTACCCAAGAAGAGTAAGCTAGCATTTCTAATCACACTCAATACACATCAAGCCTATCAGCGCTAGCAAGATCATGTTAAGACATATATAACAAAGCTAAGCAAGAAGGCTTAAGGTAAAGCAATGAATTTTAGCATTTTAAGCAAAGTTTCAAATCTAGCAAGTTCATCAACAGGGATCCTAAGATGATACTGGCCATGTCAAAATGTCAATGTGAGATCAAGAAGCTAACAATGACCACATTAAGAGACAAACAGGTCCTGAATTGAATCATTTTGCTCAATTTTTCTCAACTGCCCATTTTTCAACAATTTTTCATTTTCAATGAATATTGAAGTTGATTAAAGGTATATCTTAGTGAAGAAGATCCTGGACTAGGAGCCATCCACAAACTCTTCCTAAGCTTCTACCAGGGCGACAAATCTTGAGGTTCATGTCAATTGTGACAAGCGGTCCCATGAGATCGTCGGATCATCAAACTATCTCCAAGTTCATGTCTATGACATGCGATCTCGAGAGAATAGTTTGGCACATTTTACGCACAAGACAATCTTTAAATTTGATTTTTCATTTTCCACAAGAGCAGATTTAGATTCTTAAAAGAACAAGAAGCTCAAGCAATGATCAATACTAGATTCAAGAGCTAACACCGCAATTTTGACAGGCCAATGTCACGAAGGAGCACTAATTGCGCAACTAGCTAAAACATCCACAAATTGCAGTTTTAGTTCAAGTTGTCTTAAAATTTTAGCTCATTCAAGAAAGACTTAGCTACACATGTGAAAGCATGATAATTCTAGCAAGTCAAAGAACTAGACATGACATTGAGCGAATTGAAATACTAAAGCTCAAAAGGGTAATAAGCAAAGCTTCATCAATTTTAAAAGACAAGCGAGAAAAGCTTATATAACAATGCATCTTTTGGTTTTTCATATGAATGCAGATGAAACAATGAGATGCACAAAACTTAAAGAGCCTAAAAAGATCAAAAAGATCAAAAGAAAATACCACTAGAAGAAGGTATCAGAAAAACAGAAAAGCTCAAATGAGCAAGAAAAGTTCAGAACAGAGCCAACTCCCCCTCAAACCAAACCGTAAGGATAAATTACCCTAACTCACTTCTCAAGGAGGCAAACCTAGTTGGATCTAAAGGCTTGGTGAGGATATCACCAACCGAGCCTCGGACTCCACGAAATGCAAAGACAATATCACCCTTCTCGACATGATCTCTAAGAAAGTGATAGCGAATGTCTATGTGCTTGGTCCTAGAGTGTTGCACAGGGTTTTTAGCAATGTTTATAGCAGAAGTGTTATCACAGAAAAGAGGAACACTATCAAATGCCAACCCAAAATCCTTAAGAGTGGACACCATCCACAAAATCGACTACAAAGAACTAGCAAAGACTACATATTCACTTCAAAGATGGATTGTGCAATGAAGATTGTTTCCTAGAAGACCAAGAGACAAGAGAAGTGCCTAAAAGTGACAAGTGCTCGAGGTACTCTTCCTATCTAGCCGATGACCGCAAAATCGAATCGAAAACCCCGAATGGACAAAGACGAAGAGCAGAAAACCAAATGCCATATTGGAGGGTAGAGTGTAAATACCGAAGATGCGCTTAACGGCTTGGCGATGGGAAGTCCTCGGAGACGCCTGAAACCTCGCACACAGGCAAACCGCGAAGTGGATGTCCGGTCTTGAGGCCGTCAGGTACAGGAGGGAGCCGATCATGCTGCGGTACTCGCGTTGATCCACGGCTTCTCCTTCCTCATCCGGATCGAGCGATCGGTCGCCATGGGAGTAGCGATCGGCTTGCGATCACCCATCTCAAGCGCTTGAGCGGATCCTTGGTGTACCGTCGATGGATGAAGATCCCTTCCTTGCATTGCTTGATTTGAAGCCCCGTAGTAATTGAGTTCTCCCATCATACTCATCTCAAATTCCTCGGACATGGTCTCGGAAAAACTAGAAACAAGAGCATGAGAAGAACCACCAAAGATAATATCATCTACATAAACTGAGCAAGCAAGAAGTCATTGCCACGCCTAAGGATGAACAAGGTCTTGTCTACCTTACCCATCTCAAAATCATTCTTAAGAGAAAGGTCTTAAGTCTATCATACCAGCTCTAGGGGCTTGCTTAAGACCATACAAGGCTTTGGATAGCTTGAAAACATGATGTGGATGCTTGGGATTCTCAAAGCACAGGGGTTGCCTAACATACACTTCCTCCTCTATAAAACCATTGAAAGGCACTCTTGACATCCATCCGATATAATCTAAAGCCCTTAGAAGCAGCAAATGCAAGTAGAATACGAATGGCTTCCAATCTAGCAACAGGAGCAAATGTCTCATCGAAATCTAACCCCTCAACTTGGCTAAAACCCGAGCTACTAACCTAGCCTTGTTTCTAACCACGTAACCATCCTCATTTTGTTTATTTTTGAACACCCAACGGTTCCTATCACATTATGACCACTAGGAGGTTCTACTAGGTTCCAGACCTTATTCCTCTCAAAGTTCTCTAACTCCTCATGCATGGCATTAACCCAGCTAGAATCAGATAATGCATGTGATATATCGCGGGGTTCGAAAGAAGCAACAAACGCAGAATGGGAGTAGAGACTCGGATCGTGATACCTGGAGCGAGTGACTCGCTCATGAAGATTACCGATCATCTGATCCGGAGGATGACGCCTCTGAATGTGAAGTGGAGCGCTGGGAGACAACATCTCTTCGACCTCCGCAGTACTCACGATGATGAAGATGCGCAGAGCCTCAAGTGAAGGTGAAGTAGTCGTAGCGTGTTCGAGTTTGGACAGAGCCTCAACACAGCAGTGGAGGACAAGTCTCGGCCGTCATCATCTTCCTCCACAAAAATGCTTTGTCACTGTGTATCACACGAACGTCGGATCTAGCTCGTGGCTAGTCTCATCAAAAGTGACATTGCATGTCTCTGGACAATGTTAGTTTCAACATTAAAAACCGAAAACCCTCGAATGTGCGGGATAACCTAGAAATAAACCATCAAAAGTCCTTGATTCAAATTTATCTAGATTTCTGTCTTAAGAATGAAACACTTAGCTCCAAAACTCGAAAGTGAGAAACAGAGGGTTTTCTACCAAATCGAAGCTCATAAGGAGTCTTGCCCAAAGATGGTCTCAAGAAGACACGATTTGCAATATGGCAAGCTGTAGCAATAGCTTCGGCCCAAAACCTCCTCGGTGTGCTATACTCATCTAGCATCGTTCTAGCCATCTCGACTAAGGTTCTGTTCTTCCTTTCCACAACGCCATTTTGTTGAGGGACGTGTGGAGAAGAGAAGCGATGCTCAATTCCGCGCTCAACACAAAAAGAGGCAAACGAGGCATTCTTGAACTCCGTGCCATTGTCATCGCGGATCGCTCTTAAGGCACCCGGAAGTTCAGAAGCCAAACGAAGAACAAGATCATGATAATGACCAAAAGCTTCATCCTTCGAAGCAAGAAAGAACACCCAAGTGTATCTCGAAAAATCATCGACTATGACAAGAATGTACCATTTACCACCAATTGACCGAACCCTAGCGGGACCAGCAAGATCCATATGAAGCAACCGTCCCGTCCGTCGGTCATGACCATAGTCATCGAAGGGTGTGAGGCGGCAACTTGTTTGCCATGCCTACTGTGGCGCACATACAAGATCCTTGACGACTTTGAGTTTGGGCAAACCTCTCATGAGATCAAGGTTGCTAACTCGCGTCGATGATCAAACCCAATGTGCCCCAACCGTCGGTGCAAAGCCGAACTCGTAAGAAGATGTAATCAAACATTTAAGAGAACCAGCAAGAGATTCGAAAAGTCACCCAAAGATCCTAGCACTCTATAAATCCCAAAACAAGCTCACGGTGAATCAAGTACCGACAAGCATTTTTCTTAAATATAGTCTCATAGCCATCATCAAGAAGTCGTGAGACAGAGAGTAAGTTAAACTGAGCTTGTCCACAAGGGCGACGTCTTTTAGGATGAAATTATCGTTCACCCGATTGATCCCATTCCTTCAATCCGCCCTTGAGTCTCGTCTCCAAAGGTGATGAAGACATCACCGATCGACCGCGTGAAGGAGGTGAACCATTTTGAATCTCCGGTCATGTGGCGTGAATAAATGAGTCGACGAACCACGTGTCCTTCCTTCCATGGCGATCCCGAAAATCAAGGTGCGGAAGAACGATGTGTCTCAATATGGGGTTAGTTAAACATGACTTGGGAACCCAAGATCGAGACACATATCTGCAGTAGTATGCAAAGCGTAGTGCTATCCTTGATTCTATTTGAAATTCATTGTGAGCAATGGTAACTCTAACATGAGAATTATCCTGTCTAGAAGCATGTGAAGCAAATCCTAGACCAGTTTCTTCCTTTCTAAATTACCATGTCTCACAAAAGCTCTAGGTTGATTAGATGACATCCTAGCAATATTTTTCTTAGCGTTTTCAACCTCACGCCAACAGAATTCAATCAAATGCCCATCCTTCTTGCAATAGGTGCAATGGTACTTGGTACCACTGGGAGAAGCACCTTTGATGAGCAGATGGTTGGGCAAAACTGCAGATTTGAAAATAATCTTCGCAGTTGGGTATCGAATTCAACTAAGCCATTTTTCAATATTTGAATGCCCTTAGATTTGTCATGTGCAAAGTTGTATCCTAACCCCGGTTCTTATAAGGAGTCTTTGGTGATCAAGGATCATGTTTAACTGTTTCTTTCCTTTAGAAAATTTTTCTAATGTATCATTAAGGTAAGCAATTTCTTTTCTAAAGTTAACACATGAATCACAAGTTTTAGCCATAGACCTCTTCTTATAACTAGCAACCTCAAGCTTAAGAGTGGACATAAAGCACATGTAGAAGTCTCAATCTGTCCTTAAGCTTGGCATATTTAGCTCTAATCGCTTCTAAGATATCTTTGACTTCATTTTCACGTTCTAAGCGTAAAGTGCAAAGCTAGATTTCACATTACGAAGCATCCAACTTGTCGGACTCGAGCATTTATCACAAGGAGTAGATTTAAATTCAATTAGCTCAGTTCTAGCATTTTCAAGTTGATGCAAGGCAACATCATGAGCAGATTGCAATTTAGAGAATTGAGTGCGAACATGGCAAGATGAACATTCATCGATTCAAGAGTCTTAGCATTTACAAGTTCTAGAGTTAAATTATCCACTTGTGACTCTAAGTCCTTGTTCTTAGCCATGGTAGTTTTAAAGCCTTATCGACTCAAGAGTTGCTCAAAGAGATTATCACATCTAGCGAAAGATCATCATAGGAAGGAGGTACCTCATTGTCATTGATGTCGACTTGAGTCGCCATGAAGCACATCTGGTAAAATCTTTAGCCTTCCTTTGTTCTTGTCTTGAGGAAGCTCCTCCTCTTTGTCCTCCTCACTCCGAGTCCACATCGCTCAAGGATTGTTCTCCAAGAGCGGCAAAGACCCGTGAACAACCTTCTTAAGCTTGGCAAAGATCAAACTTGGACTTGTACCCTTGAGGCTTCTTCCAAGTCGGCTTCTCTTCCTTGTGGTTGCTCTTGCCTTTCACTTAGGGCAATTTGCTTGATATGATAGAGCTCTCCACACTCATAACAAGTCACAGGGCCGCCTCTCTTTTTGTTCCTCATATTGTTGTAGGCCCTTGTGAACTTCTTAATCAAAAGTGCCATCTCGGGCTCAGGAATACTTTCAAGATCCTCTTCTTGGATTGCAGATAAAGAAGCAAGAGAAATTCCAGAAGAAGACTCAAACGACCCATCAGAGGCTCTCTTGAGCGGGTCTGCTACTAAAGCCATGTTACCCTTCTTAGAATGGTCAGCTTTCTGGATCTCATGAGTCCTGAGCTTGCTATAGAGCAGCTCCAAGGTCAGATCAGAGAAGTTGACATTTTCCTGAATGGCGGTAGCCTTTATCTCCCACTCCCTGGTGTTGATTGCGGCCGGAGATGGATGGCATTTTCGGTGTGTAAATTCAATACCAATGACCTTCATCCGATTTATCAACGTGTTAAAGCGATGAAAATGTCATCGATGCTCTCACCAGACGCATCTCGAATTTGTTATATTCTCTTTATAGACCTGCCGACGCACTTGTTTGATTTGGGAAGAACCTCATGATAGGTTTGAGGGTCTTCCAAATCTCATGTGCGATCTCGAGATTGCAAATCCTATCATATTCTGTCTACCAAGCCCACCATACTGAAAATTCTTTGCCTTACGGTCACTAGCCAAGAGGGCTTTGGCTTCCGTAGCAACCTCAGCAAGATGAGCGGATCACGAACGACCTCCCAAATACCCCGTGGTTCGCTCTCAAGAAAGACACGCATGCGGTTCTTCCAAAAGCATAGTCGTGCCCATTGAAGATATGCGGTTTGGAGGAGTACTTATCCATCGCCAAGTTCAGTGACCGGTTAAGATCAAGATTGAACTAACCGGGCTCTGATACCACTTGTTGGACCGAAAAGGCGACTAGAGGGGGGGTGAATAGGAGCACGATCTCTCTTTCTCCCTAATTGAATTCAATATGAATCTCACTCCAATAGCTATGAAAGCTATGAAGATCAATCAATCATGCACAGCGGAAGACTTGTATTGAATCCAATCAAAACCCCGAAGCAAAATCTTCAAAAACATAAAAACTCAAAACCTAAATGAGTTGGGCGGTCTGACCTCCAACTAGAAATCGGTCTGACCTTTGGAAATCGGTCTGACCTCTCAATACATGGCGGTCAGACCTCCGTGCCAATGAATAGTGAAATCACCAAAAACCAAAACGCAAATTGATCTAACTTTTGATTCGTGCGTCCAAACTTCGTGAAACTTGACACACACCTTCCTAAGGATGTCAGAACCTATTCCACGCAACGATCGTGAAGATCCTTGCCAAAGTTCAGACCTTTTCCGTTTGAGTGAAGGTGGGTCAAAACCGAGTCAAGAACGAAATATGATCTAGAAACTTGCTCGTGGGTGATTGATGACTAAGTTGACCCTAGATGGGTTCCCACATGTTGCAGCAAGTTAGATTATAGCAAGAAACCAACCAAAAACTCATGGATCAAAGAAAGACTCAAAATCACCAAATAGAGAGAAAGAAGGCAAATGAACTCATCTTTGAGAGAACTTTCTTTGGATTGATTTGATATGGTATTGGTTTCTGACCACTCCATCAATGGAGGACAAAGACTCAATACATGAGCACGAAATCAAATCCAACTCTCTAGAACCCTAACCTCCAACTATCAACTCCTAAGCACACAAGCAAAAACTAGGGTTTACAAGTAATGAAAGGGTTAAGGGGTGCAGCCACCTCCTCCTCTATTTATAGTGGAGGCCTAGACCTTCTAGAAGAGTTTCCATAATGGGCTCCGTTAAGGCCCAAAACAAACGGGTCACACACGCACGCATTTTAAAGCGTCGTCTTCATCTCCTCTTGACCTAATCCGCTTCTCCACGCACCGCCTTGCGCCGCGGGTTAGCAAAAGGTCACCAAGGCGGTATTTGGTAAGATTACCAAAATACCCTTCTCGGTCCTTCTCCAAGACCGAGTCAGTTGACAGCGGCACTCGCACTCGCCACGTGTAGGTTGATCCAACGGCTCTCATCATGCCGGCAAGTCTCTCCCATCCGGCTCCCACCGAAACCACCATGGCACTTGCACCACCCCGCGCCGCTGATCCAACGGGCCGCACCGAATCGCCTGTTCGGTCACCTTTGTCCATCTTGCACCATACTTGAGTCCAATGACTTCACCCGCATCGTCGATCGTTCGAACCTCGCCTCTCCAAGCCTAGTCCGATCATCCTCGCCGTTGACCGTCGTTGACCACCAAGCAACTTTGCACAACAATAGACAAGCAAATCGAAACCGGAACAAGTTCTTCACAACTTGACCCACGTTAGTCAAAACATGCATCATGCAACACATATGCATGAAACCCATGAGATTGACCTAACAAGCAACCATCGCCGCCACACGGCCGGCGAGTTAAGTGAAAACCGGTCGACCGCCACCCTTGGTCGGTCGGCCGCATCGCCGGCCCGACCGCCAACGAAGGCGGTCGACCGCCACCGAGGACTTAGCCAAAATTTCAACTCGAAATCCGCAACTCTCTCGGAAATTTCAAACGAATAGAACTTTTGTCCGAGACTCCAAAATTATGGGACCAAGAGTAGTAGAACCTTCTCTCTTGCCTACACCTCTATTTTTGGCCTAGCTCCAAAATCCAAACTTCACTTAATGACCGGTCGACCGCTCGCCAGCCGGTCGAGATCGCCACATCGCCGGTCCGACCGCCTCTGGGCCGATCGGACCGCCACCGCTACAAAGAAACAGCCCAAGATAGACCGGTCGATCGCCACCATAGCCGGTCAGACCGCCTGAGACCTGACAGAAACTGAACTTTGCCGAAAACTTGTGTTTTCGCAAACCTTCAATGTCATTGCCAATTGTCACATCATCCTAAGATCATGAGCATATCCCCATGATATCCACAAAAATCTAATTGCAAATTGTACTTAGTAGTCTGGTACTACTTGCTAGAGTGGAGGAGTTTATACCAAAAGCAACAAACTCCGTACTTGAATAAAACCAACGATAAATCGTTAGCCGTTATGTGCTGTTAATTTGCATATATGCATATAAACTCTTCAACTTTTCCATTAAACAAACAAACTCTCCACTCCATTTGCCCATCTTTAGCTCCCATCTTTTCCGCCTCCACATCCCGCCCCTGCCACTCCCCCTTCTTTCTCCGACCAGTTGCAAATTTAATAACCATATTGTTCGGGGACCTAAACCTAAAAAAACTACCACCATCCCCTTCGCCTCGTCTCTAACCAACACACACTTCCCCACCACTCCCTCCCCAAATCGCACCGGAGTTCCGCCCTCCCAGTTGTAGGATCGGCATCGATGCGATTCGACTGGGCCTCGCATCCAGTGCGGAGGTCTGCGGTTGGGAGGTTCTGCGGCCAGAATCAGTGCGGCGTCGCAATTTGTGGGAGTTTCCTAGCTCCCGATCCATCTGGTACTTCAAGTCCTGGTTCTTGTTCCTTTTTCCCCTCATGTTGACGTTCAACATTGAAGCAAATGTTGATGTCTTTTAGAGGCATTGGTGGTGCGTCATGCAGCTAATCTGGGATTTCTTGTGGATTTTTTGCGGGTTTCAAGGCGTGATTTGGTGTTTCTTGGCGTTACTGTTTGATCATCCTGGGTAATTTTGTATGACAGATGGGAATGTTGCTTCTCTGGGGAGGCAGTGTGGCAATAGGCAGCTAACTTGATAAACCAAAAGCTTCTGGTCTCCTAAGGGAAATTTAGAAGAAAAAAATAGATCAAAAGGATTCAGTGTTATTTTTGAAACTGAAGATTCAGTGTTATGAAGGTGTTGTGGTGTGGTTACATCCGTGGAAGAAGTGCATTTTGCCTTTGATCTGGTGTTTTTCCGGGGTGGAAGTATTGCATTTTCGGGAGAAATAGCAATCAAAGAGTAATCATGGAGCATGTGATTGGAGGGAAGTTTAAGCTTGGGAGGAAGATTGGGACTGGATCGTTTGGGGAGCTATATCTCAGTATGTTTCATGTGTCTTATGCTCAAAATGGTTGCCATTTTGTTAACCCAGTATTCCTTTTCATGCTTTTTTTTTGTTTGCCTTTTCTTGTTCAGGTGTTACTATACAGAACGGAGAGGAAGTGGGAATAAGGTTGGTACGGGTTGATAAACTTTCGTAATATATTGGTTGCATATCATTGTGGCATTTGTTTTGTCCAAACGTCCAGATACCCTTTTAAAGCTTTATAGTATAGCTTAGAATCAAAATGTTCAGCTCAAATGCTCACCTTATCTTTGGTCCAATTTGTGTTAGGAACCTATGAAATCAAAGCATCCACAGCTGCACTATGAATCCAAAGTATATATGCTCATGCAGGGTGGAAGTAAGTGGGTTGTATTCATATGTTTTATTTACAATTATGTGCATGGTCACCCCAGTTAATCCCTTATTTAGTTACTTTATTTTTCAAACTATAGATGGTATCCCACATCTGAAGTGGTATGGTGTCGAGGGGAGTACAATGTTATGGTGATTGATCTTCTTGGCTCAAGCTTGGAAGACTTGTTTAACTGCTGCAACATGAAATTTTCTCTGAAAACAGTTCTTATGCTTGTTGATCAGCTCGTAAGTTTGTTACTCTCCATCTGTGACCTTGTGCTAACCTCCTAGAGTTAGGAACCAAATTTACCTGATGGAGTTTGATCTCAACCATTTATGTCCAATCCAATGTTTGGAAGTTGTGCAAGGATTTGGAATTAAAAAATGCCTTACATGGTGAAGTTATATCCAAAGTGTTAGAATATGATTTTACATATTGAAGATAATGGCTATGAACACTTATTTAAGTTTGCATTTTTTTTAGAGAGAAGGGGAACCTATTTAAGTTTATCTAAGTTGCATTTTCCCTATTTAGGAAATTTTCAAAGATGTGATTTTGTATTTTTGCTAGGACTTTCCTTGTTGACTTATTCTTTTGTAGATAAACTAAGTGGAATACATGCATTTTCAAGGAATATATTCACCGTGACATCAAGCCAGACAACTTCCTTGTGGGCTCAGGCTGAAAAGCTAACCAGGTTTGCTTTTTAAAGAAGTTTTTTTCCATTCATCTTATCTACTTTTGTTGTTTTCCGCATAAACTGAATATGAGTAATGAGTTTGAATAATGGTAATCTCCAACAATTACCCAATGGTTCTTATTCATAAATGAACAGTATATAACGAGATATGCTCTTTTTATTCTGTAGGTATATATAATTGATTATGGGCTTTTCTAAGAAATACAAGGACCTCTAGACTCATAAACACATCCCCTACAGGTGAGCATACAGAATTATGAAGTTTTTACGTAGAAGTTAGAATTGATAATGGATTTTGTTGCGCCAAGTATTTCTGTTGTTAAAGTACATCGGTAGAACTTAGTGGAATTTTTCCCCATGTTCCCTATAATGTACCTGTATATGGGCATGTTTGCTTTGGGAAATACTTTCCAGTGGTTTGATCCTTCACATGATTGTATAGTTCACATTATGGTATAGGTAGGCTCATAAACCAATGAACACCAAGTATTATTCAAATGTAAACTTCAGATCTAAAATAATAAAAATAGTTTTAGCCAAGGTATGCCTTTCCAACAGTGGCATATTGCTGTTTGGTCGTATCCATTTTCTTCTAGAAAAGTTTGGCGCCAAGGTCAGAAGTTTTCTAGTGTTATATTACGTCCAAATATGTAATTCCCTCTCTTGGAGATTGTATAGGCTAGGCTCGAATTTGAATGTGATGTTTAGTATATGTCTTCTTGTGTCAATAGATTTAAATTGTGCTTTTGATATTTTATAATTGATTGCTTCTCTGTGCAGGGAGAATAAAAATTTGACAGGAATTGCTCGTTATGCTAGTGTGAATACTCATCTTGGAATAGGTGAGCAGTGAGCACAATAAGCAAATCCAACCTTGTTACCATTTCTCCCAAATTATGCTAAAAATCAAGCACATTTAGATTCTTATAATCTGAACTATAAAATGAATATCATCTAGTAAACAAGGAGCAGCTATTTGGAATATAAATTTTAAAAAGAAGGGAATACAACATATTATCTTACATGCATGTATTTATTTCTTACAGAACAAAGCAGGAGAGATGATCTGGAGTCAGTTGACTATCTTCTACTATATTTTTTAAAAGGAAGGTTAGGCTTGATGATTATGTCTACTTTATTACTTTATTATGCCTATTTTTGTTAAATAATGCAAGTGTTTACTTGGCATGCTTTGGTGTTATTCTCAGCCTCTCGTGATAGGGTCTTAAAGCTGGCACTAAGAAACAAAAGTATGACAAAATTAGTGAAAAGAAAATGCTTACCCCAGCAGAGGTACTGATGGTTGCCATGGTGAAGTTCATAGTTCCAATGATAACTCCCAGATGCATTTGCACTAAAAACTGTTTTGACTAGGTTCTGTGCAAATCTTATCCATCGGAGTTCATCTCGTATTTCCACTATTGTCGTTCCCTGCGATTTGAAGATAGACCATATTACTCTTATTTGAATAAACTATTTCGGGATGTATTTATCTGTGAAGGTACACACTGTTCTTTCTTCTTTGGGATTTGTTTGCTCCACTTATCCATTTATTTATCCACTAGAAATTTTCTATTTTTTGGTGCTAAGAAAACTGGTGTAATTATCAATTACTTATGTAGGATATTAATTTGATTATGTATTTGACTAGACTGCAGTCAAGTATCCTCATACGGGTTCAATACTAAGCTTCTTCGAGTATGTATCATGTTAACCTATCTATTTGTCTTGTTTGATCGACCTTCTTGTTGAACTATTATTATCTATTCAATATCCAGCAATCAAGTGGAAAAATGGTTGGAATTGGACCATCTGTGGAGAGGGCATACAGAACTTCAGGTATGTCTTCTTGTAGTTGATTGCATTTGTCTATTAATATATGAAACACCGATCAATTCCCATTTTTCTGTTTTGCCAGTAGGACAAGAGATCCAGGATAGATTCACTGGTGCTGTTGAGACATTTGCCAGAAGAAAATCAGGTTCTGGTCGCCATGGAGACCATTCCAGACACAAAAGCATTGCAGATTCCTTTACATCTAAAGAAGTTGTAAGTGTCGTATTTCATTATGATAGCTAGTACAAATAATTTTAAGTTTACATTATTTTTAACCAAAAAAGTGACATACAAAGTCCATTAAATGACTAAACAGTTGAGAATTTTGTGTAGATACTTATTGGACACTCGTGATAATAGAAGTTGCCTTTAGTGGACATTTTGAGTTGTGAATTTTATTTTGTTTACACTCCATCAAAGTACCAAATACTACTCTTTTGGCTCATTATAGTGCACCAAGTTTGGTGGAAAGGAGGTAAAAGCAGCTGTTAAATGTCTGCTTTTTGGAAAATAAGGGTAATGATACAACTCCTACGTCCAGATGGACACTTTTCCCGGACACCTCAGACGTTATGGTCCACGTGGCCTGATCACTCACTAATAAGCCGAGTCCACCCCCTACTCTTCTTATCCATTCCCCATTTCTAGTTTCTGCTCTTTTTGTCCAACTGCCTCTATTGCTCCTCTCTCTCCAAGCATATTGCCGACCTCTAAGAAGCTCCAACCAGATCTCCACCTCGTGCGACAACGACGGGGCATCGAGGCCTCCTGAGGTGGTGGTGGATCTCCATGGCAGGGCGACGGGGCATCCTGAGCTTCATGGTGAGGCGGTGAGAAATATGGGCCCAGCGACAGCGAGGCGTTCGATCGGTCGCCTCCTACTCCTACTACTAGTTCGCCCCTTGCCACTGTTGTCTCCATATTATCCACTGAATTTTGTAGAGCTTCATCTTTTGATTGTCGCAACAATTTTGAGAAGTTGAAAAATGTCGCATCTATTAGCCCCCAAGTTCTTTTTGTTACAACGTTGAAAAAAATGTTGTAAAACCAACCTCTTTTACTGTTAAAAGCGTTCTTCTGCATCTGAGATTTTGTAAGATGTAATCTCCTTTGAAATGTTGCATCTGGTTTCTTTGATATGTTGTATCCTCTCTATCACCTCTCTTTGATGCTCTCCGTCACCTCTTTTTTGACGAACAAGTCATTTTTGTTGCGACCATTGAAAAAAAAATTGCACACATGAAAAAATATTACACATGGTGAAAAAAATGTTGTATCGGAGCATACGACAGGAAACCTCCTATCGTACGTTTTAACGGTAGTTGCTTCCGGAAATTAAACTTACTTTCTCCTATATCTACCAGGTTGCTGATTCGAAGAAAACACATATTTTGTCTCGAAACGGGAGCTCATCAAAAATGGTTGTCACTCTATCCAGTCGGCTAACCTCTTCAGGAGACTGCATTGACCAGAACCAGACCAGCCAATGGGTCTCAAGCAGCAGCAGCAGCCGCCCATTCACTGTCCAAAGGCTCCACCACTCAGGAGGCATCGAGAACAAGTCATCCCTGTCGCTCGAAACGTGTTAGGGAGAAGCCCACGGGACAACGCAGTCCTCCGAAGCTTTGAGCGCTTCTCGATCAGTGCAGAGAGGAGGAAGTGAACCAAGGACCTCACCGGCGGGCCTAAAGATGAATGTCAAACCTTGATCGGTCGTCTGCACATCTTCTCTGCCTCCGGCTTTTGTCTATGCCACTGGTTGGGAGAGACTACATTTCTGCTCCGTATTTGCGCCTTATGGCTGAAATCGATGGGTGGTGAAGAGGCATATAGCAAAAAGGCCAGGAACAAGGGGTCTATCTAGAGCCATGACCTTGTTACGAGGTGTTACCAAACATGACACATGTGCTTTCTCCAAACTCCAAAAGAGACGTTGTGTTCAATGGGGAAAAAAGATGTTGATAACTTGATATGATCATGTACTCGAGTGCCACGACAAATTCCACTTGATATCACTGGCTTGCCCTTCTGGAATCGAGTTCTTGAACCATTGTACTCGCAGAATGTCTGTTTTTACTGACAAAAACCAAAGCACTTAAGCATCTCACTTAATCTTCGTCTTCCTTGAAATATCCATTGCAAATGGAAAACACAAATTCGATCAATGGTAGCCTCTACAGTTTTCTGTGCCGTCGGGTCTGAGGTGCGCGGCACAGCACGATCCGACCGTTCTAAACTGGAACCGTCCGGAGAGGATCATATCGCGATCGAACGTGTGGTTTTCGGGAACCGTCAGATCGAAATAAACGTGCTGGATTAAAGCCGGGAGGGAGTGGAGCATTATTTGTACACGCCAACCCTCGGAGTATGTCGTATTACCGTTTGAGCCCATCCGGAGAGGATCGCGATGGCCAACGTGGGGCTTACACTGTTTGATTGTAATAGACGGCGTGGATTACCACGGACCGGGGACTTGGGGGCATTATTTTTGCTTTTCAACCATTTTTTTTCCTTTTATTGTGGCTTTGAACCCACACAGCCGTCGCGCCACGCGTTTACGCTATCAGGAAAAGCTCGAGAGTCGGAATGACAGGCACCTTTTCCGAAAGGGCCCCGATAAGTTTTGCGTGTCCATCCCTCTTCTTTCAATTAAGGTAATTGAGCTCCTCTAACTTTCCAGTTTCACTCATCGGCCCCTGACCTGTGACGCACCGGAATGTTGCCGTGGCCGATGTTGCAAGCCACGTCAGCATTAACGCATCACACAAGCGTACGGTACCTGCGTGTAACGAAAAGCACGATATACTGAAGCGGAAACAAAAAAAAAATGCACCATATGAAATCTTTAGGTTCTCTTTACACAATCACACAACCATGTACTCTTACTGGCCTAATGAAGCTCTCGATGCCCTGGTTCATGTAACGTCATCCCCGTCGTCTTCTGCGTGTATGGTAACTGCAGCAACATCGAGTCGTCAAATTTTTTAGAGAACTCTCGTCAAGTTGGCCCTCGTCTTCTCGTACTCGCACCATCTTCCAGCCAATATTTACAAATGCAAATGTCTTTGAATTTCTAACAAGAAATTGGAATCTAAGTACAAGGGCTCAAGGCTGGCAGACTGTTCGAGGAGAGAGGGTTGCGAAGTGGTGCCAATTATGGATTTTTCAGAGCAGCCAGCCTCTTCTCCAATTCCTCCAACTCTGAACTGTAAATAAGGGAACCACAGTGTGAAAAAAAACGCGGCGAATTACATTAGGTACAGGTGTAAATTCATGAAAGCAAGGGTAGCAATGGTAAGCTCTATATTCGGCTCAGATAGATCAAAAACTACAGAAAATGGCTGGTGGCCATAAATTTTACTATGCAAAAGATGCCTTGTTGCATGTTGCATCAGCTTATATTAGCATTTATGGCCCGATCCGTGATCCTACTTCAGATTATGTTTACATTTTTTCAAGGAAATACAGACCCAATATCATGAATACAATCAAGGGACAAGTTCTAAACTTTGAATATTTCAAGAGTTTATTCAATTTATAATACCGCAATAATTCAGGGGATACAACAGTTAGACCGTAATTTTTTTATAGGATCTCTTAATTGTTTTGATGCACGGCAAAACAACATCAGAAGGGAGCTTAAATAATCATTGTAGCTCCTTAGTCATAGCAGTTTCAAGTGAAAAAAAATATAGTAACCTTAAGTCCTTAACAAGGGGGACAAGGGAAGTATAAAAATCAAGAAATAGATGGTTATAAATACAGGATCCTGCATACCTTTCATCAGCCTGAACCTTCTTTCCAGCAATTCTTCCTTTAGGAGCCGAGGACAACTGCAAAAAGGAAAAGGATAAGAGAAATTAAAAACGAGAGATAGAATTATAGACTAAGGAACAAAGGGTTATGCTAGCATCTTCAACTACCTGTGAGGCAATGTCAACACCAATCTCATCCAGCACCTAAAAGATATTGACAAGAGATAAGAGTGAATAATCAAAAGCGATACACAGGGCTTAAGAAATAAGAAACATGGAAGGAAAAATATTGCAAAGAGATGCTAACAATTTGGTCTGGAAATAGACATTGGAAATAACCTGATTAGCAAGTTCATCAGTCTCTTCCTCAGCCTGATCATCGTCTAAGATATTGTCAATGGAATCAGACATCATCTCGTTCTGCACAAGGAATAAGGATAGTCAATGCATACAAGCACATGCATTTTCTCACATGCTAACACACATGCATCCATCACATGCATGTGAGCTTCCCAGAAAAACAATACAAAATCGTGTCTTATTGCAAGCAATAATTCTATTAAGTGCTGATGGAAAGTTGGTGTACCGTCATATCCATTTGTGCTGACTGTTTTTGGAATTCTTGCATCACCTTCATTTGTTTGGCAGGTGCCATTTGCTGCAAATAAAAATAAGAAAAAAAAATTAAAATTACACAATCAGTAGAAGATATGCATTTGGATTATTAAAAATGATATTGGACGGCCCAATTCAAACTTAAAAAACACAAAAGAAGTTACTACTTTAAGAAATGGAAGTTACTAGAGGAAGATATTGTGTTAGTTACTGTATAGAGCACACGCACAATTTTTCAAAATTAAACATTCTGAAATGTCTCATCACATAAATTGGGTAGGATATTACCTTGTTTAAAGCCCCCATTGCTTTGCTGGCACTTTGCATGCCCGCAGCCACTGAAGTGTTGGCGTGCATTGCCTGAGGACAGAGTTCGCCACCAAAATTAGAAAACTAACCCCCACTGTGTGTGTGGAAGAAAGTAAAAGAGGAAAAAATATTTCACCTGTGTATGTGTCGCAATTCCCTGAATCTGAGCTCGGCTACCTTGTAAATTAGAAATTTGCTGTCTTAACCTGATCAGCTGACGGGCCAGAATTCTAGTTGCAGCCTGCAAAACGGAAGGAAATCAGGAGAACCATATTGTATGATCTAGACCAAAATTACTGTGCTGAAACTGAAATATAAGAACAAAAACCTCGTTGCCAGTTTTTGCAGTCCTTTTTATTTCAGCAACTAGCTTCTTTTCCTGTTAATTGGGGGAAAAAAAGGTAAACTTGAGGCTGCTGCTCATTCAACTGCATCTAACAAATGAAATAGTAGAACAACAGCATGAAAAAACGTGTGTTTGTCTTATCGTGTGGACATAGTTCAAGCAAAAACCACATGGAGCAGGCTACGAATATATCTAAGCTCAAACAACTTGTCAGTTGACTATGAACATATAAAGCAATTTCCAAATTGGCAGATATGCTAAGCAATTTTTCTCATTAACCAGACAACAAGGGATGTGATTATGCATGCATACCTCTTGTTGTAATGTTCCAATGTCCCTCTCGATACCTACAGATGACACACTTCAGGCATTAGATAAATTTACAACCTGCGTAATTGAACTTTTGGGGAAAAGTACTGCTCAAAAGGTTACGAGTAACATATACCGAATTTTCAACATGTCGTTTATAAGACAACAGTGTTTCTCTCCATGTTTCGTAATTCAGTCTAACCTCAACTCCTCAAGTTTGACACCTTTTCAAATAAACAAATTCACTCCAAAACAAGATTCGGACATTTTGCTAACCGTGGCCCGTTAATTGTTGTTGGAAAACTTAATAGTATTTGATTTACACAAAATGAGGGATTGTGACTAAATTCCATAATATAAGCCTACATGAGAGCTACAAGTAGCCCGTACTGTTGGTCAGAAACAATCGAATGCAACGAACCAGCTTTTGATTCAAGTCGCATTAGAAGCAAACTACAGTTTGCATATGGAACCTGGTATACTATAACCTAGAAATTATCATAAGGCAAAGCATTACTCATGTATGGTAAGTGTGCAGGGAGGGAACCGATCACCTCTGGTAGCATTCGTCAGCTCGCGCTTGCTGTTCCGGATCGTCTCTGCAGAGACAGAAACCAAAATCAGAGCTTAGAATACAGCAATCGCGCTAGCTAGGTGCGGATGGAACCCTAGGATTCTCCCCGGAGCATACCGATCGATCCGAATTCGAAGTACGCAGCGACGGCACACGCGAAACTCGATTGGGAGAGGATCGCGGGAGTTGAGGCCGAATTCGATCGAATTTTGATCGGAGAGGAGGGGAAAAGGGGACGACTCGTACGTACCTCGCGGCGTTGGCTTCTTTGCGAAGGGATTCATCGCCGCCTCGGTGTGCTTCTCGTCGCCGGGAGGAATTGAGGAGGGCGACGGGACGTGGTGGGAGAAGGCCGGCAGACCGCGTATGGAAAGAACTAATTGTTGGTTTTTCGTGGTAGTTGCGCGGAAGGGCTAATGGGGCAAAAGCTTAGCGAGTAATCCATCACCTTGGCCTGGCTTTCGTTTCTTTTGCACTTAGGTACCTAGAACTAGAAGTTATGTGTTTTGTCTATTCAAGACTTTAAGTGCATTTTTTTTGGACGTGGTGACTGTGGTATTGAAATGGTTGTCAACGGAAAGTTGCAAGTTTAACGAAAGAAAAGAAAAGAAAAGAAAGCGGAGAGTTGTACAAAGAAATAGGTAAAGACATGAGGAATGCTAAAGCAAGAGTTGATTCCACTGCGAAGAAAAGTTTGATGCTTGGCCTTTGACCGGTGAGCCCAAAGGTTAATTAAGTCATGAATCTGACATTGAACTAATATGCCATTGTCTTCAGTTTGTTGAAAGGCTCGTTTATTTCTCGTAGTCCATAGTGTATGAGCGCAAACTGCAAAACAAATTAGCCAAACTTTACGAAAATTGTCTGCTCCTATGAGTGTTTGTTCCATGAATTGTAATAAGTACTGAGATGAGTTTGCTCCATCGTCAGTCCTAGTTTTTCCCAAAGATTGTCTACAGCTTTACGTTACAAAATAATATGATCAATCGTTTCCACTGTAGGACAAAGATCGCAATGGGGTCATTCGTCCAATGTTTAGTTGTCATGCTATCCTTGGTGTTTAGTCGTCCTCTAAATGCTAGCCATATGAAGATTATGTATTTGTGTGGTATTGATCTATGCCATGTATAAATCTATCGCGGGCCAAACGATAAGAGCTTATAGAATGTTGAAGTAGTTGGCAACTGTTGTAGCAGCTTTGGAGCATTGGGACTAGGAATTGTTGGGCTGACCATGCTTGTTTTCTCAGTTGTGTGGTTGTTTTGTGTCACCTCTTGAGTATGTGCCAACGGTATCCTCATGCGAGCGCAATGTGGGGATTCCAAAGGCACTACTGCCACTGGGCTCTGCTCTAGTAGCACTGGCAGTCGCTTGCCGATTGGAGGCAGCATGAACGGTGGCATGGTGCACACTGGGTGAGATGGCATGATGATTGATACCTGTAGCTCGACAGTAGTTTGGATGGAGCTGGGCGGTAGCATTACCGGTCGCTGGGAGAGCGAAGTGAGCAAGAGTGGAGTAACCTCAGTAGCTAACGGCTTCAAAGGAATGACTAGCTTGATCTTATAACGACAATCCACAGCCGGAAGGAGGGCAAGCACAAGTCCTGTGTCACTGTCTGGCAACATGCTGAAAAGTAGGGTCCTATAGCATTCCCTAGAGATGAAGCCATAGTTGATGTTATAGCAAGGGAAGGTTGGCTCGTTGAAGCTATCGACTTTGGAAACAAGGATCTAGGTTTCTATGACTCGACGAGGACTCAGCTCCAGAAAGACATGGAATGCACCTCATTCAAAGGTGAACGAGGCGTGCAGAGTGTGGCCAGGGAAGCTAGTGATCTCTACCTTTTTAGTTTGTGCTAGGAAAGCCAAAAGGTCAAAAAGGTTTGGATTGACATTTTGTTGTAGGATTCGCCTAGCGCGCCCCCCTGTGCGAAAAATAGTTGTCGTGGCTTCGTTGACAATTCTGGAATTATGAGAGCTTGGGACAGGGCTTTGGCTATTAGCTCTAACTAAATGGGAGCGGCTGTTTGGGCTAGTGGGAGGCTGACTGTTGCGGTGGCAGAATGGTGGCGATGGGTGATGGGGTCGAGGTAGAGGTGGTGGAATGAAAGAAGGATTATCAATGTCCCAAATCTCATTGATGTAGACATCAGCATATGCGTCCATCTCATCGGATTTGTGGAAGGCTAAATGATGTGGAATATGATCAAGGGACTCGACCTTAGCCATGAAAAATAGCGCTGCAAAGTCATGGCCACGGAGGCAAGCATGATCGATATTAACGAGGTTGGGGAAATCGGAAATGCTGGAAGCGACGCTGCGCCTATCCCAAAGCTCCAAGGGGGACTTCTCCATTGTGATACAAACCATGTAGCGGTAGTATAAAGTGAAAGCATTTTCCCCTCGGTTGTGTGGGAAAATATGAACTACCCACCCTTCAGCTTGCAGTAGACTGCTACAGAGAGTGTTCTCCTGATCTTCGGGCTAGAGGAATACCGCAAAGATGTGGCCTATCCCTCCTGTAGCAAAGTGCACCTAGGGGTTGTCCAGACAGCCATGGAACAGACGGCAGAGCCAAGGTGTGAGGACCCCGGTTTATTCGGCTTGTACTGTTTAACCATCCACTTGGTCCTAACAGTACAAATCAAATAAACCAAGCCTCGAGATATGTATACTTCCCAGAATTGCAGTATACACACCCCGTTACAAAATCATGCATCAATTCCATTCATACACATAGAGCCGAAGTAAAAGCAACAACTGAAAGACATAGATAATATAAAGAGAGTTATTACAAAAGAGAGGCCGACCGGCCAAAAGTCATACAAATAAGTAAATACACAATGAAGCAAAATGGCCATAAGATGGCGATAAACAAAAGCCAATCGGTGTGCCTTTACCCACAAGGCAACCAACCGGACCGCCAAGCTAATCGTCCCAAACAGCGCAAGAACTTGACTCACAAAAGTGAGGCCCTTGGGGCTCACCTTCTTCCTCTGCAACAATTAATATTAAGCAAGCGGATGAGTACAAAACTTGTTTTTGTACTCTGCAAGACCGACGTGTGGGATAACAGAACTATAATTAACTACATGCAAGCTTTATTTAAGTGGATGAGGCTCGGATTTATTTTCAGCATAAAGCAAGTTTTCATTTGCAATAGGGTAATAGATTCAAAGCAAGTTTGCAATTAACTTTTATTGTTCAAATAAAAGAGAGACAAATATAACAATAGATAGATGACAACACCACCCTAGAAGTGACTAACCCATAGTCACCACAACAATAGCATGAAGTACCCCTTCATACCACCCATGTCAAGTTTAAGTTTTTTTAAAAGGTTGTAGTCTAGTTCTTGCACGACCTTACCAAGCATGTCCATAACCTAGGACGAGGCTATTCGAATAGTTTTAACCCTGCAGGGGTGTACCAATGTACCCACACGATAGACCGCCTTTCCACCAGCCACGGTTAGCACACTTCCTTTGGTATGCAGGCATGGCTAAGTCTAACAAGACGCTTTCCAATGGACGATGCTAATTAAGAGCCGCAACCCACGGGAGAAAGACACATTAGACAGCCTAACCGGTCTGCTAATGCTCCCCTCCAACACCACAAACACACACACACAAGAACACACCCACCAACCAGCTCATAATTAACACCTCCCAAAGTACTTAGTCAAGAGAGGTTCCATATCCCCCTCGTGTGGTTAGCACGCAATAAGCGCTTGGCTTAGTGACACAAGTAACTCGGTCTTTGGGGACTTAGGCACCATTCCACACACCCAACAGATCACATCAACATACCATTGTGCCCAAGTCAAGATATAGTTTTGTTTTCAGTTTTTGATTTGTAAATCAATAAAACACAAGGGTTGGACATAATGGAGTAGTATAAGTAGTTGTGTGATCAAGATCATCGACTAAGTCGATGATCGCCCAAGATACTACCGATACTAGGCATGGCTAAGCAATATTTATTCGAAATCTACTAAGTGACAAGAGCTCATCCAACGAACTCTAATCACAGAAATAACCTAGGCTCGGTAGTAGAGGATAATCATTTACCTCTGATTATGCAACTAGAGGATTAACTAATCAATTTAACAACAAATTAGCAATGCATACATAGAAGTTAAACAAAATATTAGACTTTTAAAAGTAATGGGATCAATGGAAATGATCAAACTGCTTGCTCGCTTGTTGTTGCTCAAATTGTTATGAGAGTCGTCGTTCGGGGTTACCGCAAATGTCGAAGCCTAAGCGAAAGAGCGGAAACAACCAATAAGACGAGCAACACTTAAACGAAAGAGCAAGCAAAAATTATCCAAATGCGATGAAATTTATACACAAGGTAAAATACTAATATACCTAGGCATAGGAATTGGAAAAACCTAATTTGGATTTGTGGTGCAAAAGATATTCTCTAAAAACCTATTTTCGGCCATAATTAGCACTGTAGCAAAAATATTTTCTAGAAATATTTTGGAGCTGAAATTTTTAGGGTGGCTACCTACTGGTGTAGTGATAACCCATATAAAATTTCAGGTCATTTGGAGTTATATTGAAAGAGTTATGATTTGTCTAAATTATTTAGGGTATTAAACTAAATTATGATCCTTATGATTTCTAAAAACAGTAAAATTTGTGAAACCAATTTTCCTAGCAATTACACTATCAGTGGAAGCTAATCCAATTGGATTCATACAAAAATGATCTATAGATTAAAAGTTATGCATTTTACAAGTTTGCTAAAGTTCAAAAACAGTATTAAGTTCACTTGTTTACTATTTTTGAAAATGGTTTCCCAGGTTTTATCATGGTCTCCAGTTATTTTTCTATTTAAGTTCAAGTTATAAGGAAGCTAACAAAATTGGAATCATCTAATTTGGAGCTAAGATGACAAAGATATGAAAATGACAAGACCCTAATGTTCTTCAGTTTTGGACTTAGCATTTTCGGGATTTTCCTAACATCGGAGACGTGGACGATTGAGAGCCGTCGATCTCGGATCGGACGTCCCTGGTTGAATCCGAGCGACACGTGCACCGAGCGCGCGAGAAGAAGCGGCGGCGTGGAGAGCCGAGGCGTAGATCTCGGATCGGACGACCGCCGATGGGCCACGTCGCCTTCGACACGAGCTCCGTCCGACAACAGAGGAGCTCCCGCCGCGAGTTTGCTCGGCGTGTCGCGGCGAGATCGCCATGGCGGCGCCGGCCAAGGGCCAAATGGGATCCTAGCACTATTGCGCACTAAAGGCGGCCGGACTTCGCGGAGGTGGACGGAGGCGGCGGTGCGGACGCGCGAGCGGGGTGGATCGCACGGAAACACGGCAGCGGTGAAATGGCTAAGCCGCAAGAACGGGAGGGTGCACGAGCACTAGGAAGGTGTTAGGGACTTAAGGAAGGGCTCGGCGCCACCGAGGTCACCGGAGGTGGCCGGCGGCAGAGATAGGCGCGCGGGGCGATCTACGAAATTTTACGCCGGCCGAGCTACGGCTCGCCCTAGGTGATTTAGCGCTTGCTTGAGCTACACTAGGGGTCTAGGGACTCACCGGACGACGCGGTGAGGACGGGGATGCCAAGATGGGTGGCGGCGAGGGCTGCGGCGGTGCGGGGAGCTTCATCTGCGGAGGGTCAACTCGAGCAAAGCCACCACGCGGGTCATCAAGATAGCACCAAAGACACCCCAAGGGTGCCCCAGAGCAAGGAATCGAGGATGGGGACTTACCGAGCTGGGGACGAAAGGGGTAGTTGCGCCGATTTGGGAAATCTGAAATTCGGCGCTCCGTTGAAGCAACTGAAATGGAGTGGGGTTAAGCACCACCGAGGTGAGGAGAAGCAACAGAGCAAGGAGGAGCCGGGGAACCACCGGAGCACGGGTTCACCGAGGAGCTCCGCGGGCAACAATGGCGGCGAGAGATTTGAGCGCTCGGGAGCTCCACAAGGCGATGAGGTGCGGGAGAGCTCAAGGGGTGTGTAAAGGAGGATAAAGGAGGACAAGGGGGGCTTAAGTAGGCCTGAGGAGCAAGAGAGCACCGTTGCTCCGCCTCGGGTTCCCGCTGGCGCTGCGTCGCCGTGAGCGACGGGAGCAGTTGAGACGACGACTAAACGGGGCGGTGGAGTGACGGGCATTTAATGCGCTGCAGACACCCGTTGCGAGGTCGCCGGATGGGACAAGGCACTGCGCACCCACGCTCGGCTCCGCCATGGCTCAGCGCCGCGCGAGCGAGAGGAGGACGACGATGGCCAGCCGTCCGATTTGCATCCAACGGCTAACACGCGATCGCGTCGGAACGGCCGCGCACAAACGTCCACCGTCCGATGGAAATCCAACGGTCGAGGAACAGAGGGCAACCGGAGTTGTCCGAATGCCTACACGAATGAGGGCCGTCCGATTGAGATCCAACGGCTGATGACGCGCGCCGCCGATCGCGCGGTGCGATTAGTTGGCTCGGTCGAGTCGATTGGCTCGAGCCCAGTCCGACTCGCACCGAGGAACAAGGCAAACCGATTAGGTTTTGAATTTTAAAGGCTGAAACTTTGGGGATTTAATTGAGGTATCAAATCAACTCCAAAATTTATGAAATTTTAACTGGAGCTTCCTGACTTAAGGATTAACCTTCCATAAAATTTTCAGAGATTTTTGTGCACTGAAATTTTCTCAAGAAATTCCAGAAGGTGATTTCAGAGGTTTGACCAAGGTTTGACTTGCCTCTAAAATATTTCAAATAATTTCCAAAAATTATGAAATAATTCAGAGGTGTTACCAAGCAACCCTAGAACCCAGGAAAATTTATTACCAAGGGTTTGACATAAGATTTCACCCAGAAGGTTTTGACTTGGGATGAATGAGGATTTTGATTTTGAATTTCCCAAAAATCCTTTACAAGAATTTCAGAAAAGTTCAAAAGCACAAGGATGTAAGAAAAGTTTTAATTTACCCTCAATTTCTTACATTTGAAACACAAGCCAAAATTTGGGATGTTACACATGGAACGATGGCGGAGGCAAGCGGCTCAACGGTAACCGCCGTGACAAGAGAATTTAGGTCCCAAGCTGACCGGCAGTGGACATCAAGGGATGTAGGGTGACCTAGGATGATGGGTTCCATGGAGGTGGTGGGACTGTAAAATGTTCGGGTTCTCTTTGCAAACTGGAGAACGAAAGAGTGGCAGCTTCTTATATGGCCATGAGCCCTACAAAGCCAGCAGATGACTGGGTCTCTACACGAGGCTATGTAGTGTGTGTATGATAGGCAACCGTAGCATTTATTCTCTAAGGTCTTAGGTTTTTGCGGGAAAATATGAAGTGTGAGCTTTGGTCTTGGTGGGCATGGCGCTTCAGAAAGGAGGGCTAATTTATAAGACACTAGCTTGGTAATATTTTTGTTGGCTAAGGATGATGGAGTAGGGTTGTTAGGGTTTGCAAAAAGCTGTTGCATGGCTGCACTGGCTAGATCACGAGAAGATTTCAAGCTTTGTATGGAACGAGTAGCAGAGCAAGCATGCTGCAGGATTTTAGGTGTAACGGCTTCTCCAAATGGGATGAGTGCTATTTCACGCTTAGCATTGGTTGTGAATTTGCAGGAGATCCTGCTCGAGCCGAGATGCTAGTGAATCATGGTGGGGTGTTGTGCTGCCTTTCCATTTAGCACAAGCCTTAATGCGGCTTTGTGAGGTGCAGCTTGTCTTCTGCGAGTGTCTGCATGCGTTGGATTAGAAGGTTGATACGGCTCGCTCGCTGAATAGACTTGTGTGCAGGGCTGTGTTTAAGATGAGTGAGATCAGAATACACTCAGATCGCAACCGTCCATGTAGCGCGATCTCAGCCGCTATGTCAGAGGAGACAACTTTGAACTAAAAAATTCACGCTCCTATATGCTGCACTTGGTAAGTCGTTGAGCAACCACAAAACCGGGAAGAGAGAAGAGAGGCGAGCCTTTCCGGCGAAATGATGATTCCAGGAGAGATCATTCTTGCCAAGAGGTGTGTCGGAGTATGCTTGTTTGGGTTTATAGGATCGCAAGTTGTGGAAAAGTATTTGGCTAGCATCAAGGATTCGAAAGAGCTCCCTTGGGCGGTAGGCTTCCCTAGTTTGTTGCCATGCTGGAGCAAACATGGGTAGAGGGAAGAGGAGAAGACATGGCTAAGGAGGCTAACTAGAGAGCATAAACGAGGGGAAACAGTGGCCCAGGGCCAAAACACGAAGAACGCACGCCCTACTAAATGAAGTAGAAAGAGAAATCAAAGTAGCAACCTGAACGAACCCTACTGGAGAACTAGCTAAGAAAGAGCAAAACGACATGGGGTTGTTACTTATCTGGGACTGCGGAGATGATGTCGATGTGGGCCGGACCCTCTGGCTGCGACATCATCGGGTGTCTGTTGATGCTCTTCTTTAGTGCACGCAAGTGGTGGCGGCTGCCGCCATCTGCACGAGTCGGGTCGAGAAACTTGCCTCAGAAATCGCGTGTGTGGAAAGCACTGCACACGCAATTCGGCATCACGCGGCCACGGCCTAGCCGAACTCCCGCCGCCACGCGTCCACCAGACATAGATGGCGCTGTTGGACTCTCTCTTTCTTGATGGTAGGATCACATCCTGAGTTGCCGTAAAACTTGTTAAACAGGTGTGGTATCGGAGAACTCGATCTCCACTTTAAGTGCATGTAAGGATCTTAACATCTTTAAGCGTCTGTTTGGAACACAGTAATTTCACATGAATTTTACAAAAATATCACAAAAATCAATTTATTTTGGAATATAAAATTTCCGTATTCCAAATGGGATCTAAGTTTTCTCTAGGTGTGTGTATCATGTCCCGTGGTTAAAGACTCCTGTTCAAATCCCACTAACTACAGGTATATGTGATGCATTTTTTTAGAATTTAATGATAATGCATCGAAAATCGTTATTATGAAGCTCAAAAGATCTAAACCATTATTTTATAATTGCAATCCTTTGTAGGATTAGGATCACGCGATTAGGGGCTACTACATACATACAGATTTTTTTTAGAATTTAATGATAATGCACCGAAAATCGTTATTATGAAGTTCAGAAGATCTAAACCATTATTTTATAATTGCAATCCTTTGTAAGATTAGGATCACGCGATTAGGAGCTACTACATACATAGAGACCGCGACCCTGGCAATCTATTGGCCAAAGGCTGACACGGTCAAAATCCGGGTTGCGATCCCGATCAACCTACTTTCACGGAGTTTCGAGCCGACCATGGTCGGATAAACCATGAGATAATTAATAGTACTAAGCTATAGCCCAAAAGCTCAGGGACCGGTCCGCAAAACCCACCGGTTGGTGTGCTAATAATAAAACTCAAACTCGAGGTCAACGCTGCTGTCATTGGCATGCAGGACCGGAACTCACGCGTCCCCAGCGCCCGCGGCAGTGTAAGTAGGCACCTAACAGGTGTAACGGCACGCAAACTCGCAATTCCCCGCTTGCCGCGGCAACTGCGCGGGGCCCTGCCGACCGCCGAAGTGCCGAGTGCTGGAACTTGGAGGCCGCCTACGCGTTCCGGACCTTCCGTCCTTGCGTTGCCGCGAAGCCGGCTGCTGTGCCGCGGGCAGCCGGCAGCCGGCCTACCTCGCGACTCGCGGCGGCCGTGATCACCTGTGGCTGTGGGCGTCGGCGTGCATGGGCACGGCACGAATCGCACTTTTCGGAGACGCGGCCCATCGCACGCGTGTTCACCAGCTCCAAGCGCGGGTAAAGCGTGAGCACGGCACGTATGCCTACCGAGTTACAATATGGGGTGCATTAGTAGACTAGATAATAGGTTAAGTTACCTGCAGACGCTGCAGTTAGCTACTTGAGAGCCAAAGCATCGCCGACGTATTTGGTTGATGGTCACATTTTGCCATTCCTTTTTAATACATCAGTGAGTGACCAGATTAGGGGTCAAAGTTACGGTAAACTTTGAGGGGAAAAATTGTCTGCTACAAGGTGTGTTTGTAGTCTAAAATTTTTGGGTGCACCACACTGTAATAATAAATCGAAGCAATGATTATAAGTCACATGTTTTATCCAGTGGATCAATATTTAATCATACGACACATCTACACAAATTTAATAGTCACAACAATTGATTTAAACTTAAAAAAAAATTAGACGATTTAGAAATAGCAAATCTGCTATAAAAAAAAATACCTAACAACTGTTTTTACAACTAGAGTCGTGAAACATTGAATTCAACGCATGCTCACCGTCCACACCACCAAATAAACAGAGGTATCACAAACTTAGGAACGGCACATGTTCACAACAAACACAAGCGTCTTTGCACTTTGCAGTTCAAAAGACAAGAACAGCAAGAAAACTACAGATTACAGACGCATCGTCCTACTTCCTACAGCTCTTCGTCCTACTTCCTACAGCTCTTCCAGGCTCAAAAATTCTCAGTGCGGCTCTGCACTCATATAGCACACACAGTTCTAAGGACAGTGCAGTTACCGCTGTCCTAACTTCCGGCTAGGTGGCCATTATTTCTTTTTCTTTTTTTACCTAAGATGCCAGAAAGAAGCTGAAAAAATGGGGCACTGAAGGGGAAAACACCGTGCAGAAAGAAATGGGGGCGATCCTATCCATTGATAAAGCAGTTGATGGTGAGAATGGACGATAAGCTTGTCAGTGGCAGCGGTCGAAGCAAAACTCCTTCCGGGCACCGCACGAGCAGGTCACGCGCACCACCACCTCCGCACCTCGGCAAGCCGCCGGCCAGGTGGGGCCCTCTCCGGCCACGCTGGACACCTGCACCTCCCGCTCCTGTACAAGTGTAGATTTCAGCAAGGCAAAACAATCGTCATTAACTGAATAATGCATAGGTAAAACTGAACAAAATGTCGTCGCAAAAAAAACTGAACAAAATGATCATGTTGAATTAAACATCCGTATGGACCATATCAGTAAACAAAACGTTCAAGCAAATGATGTGGATTTCTGTTCTAATAATGCAACTGATCGGATTAACAGGAACTAGAAAGTGTAAAGGCTTACCCGTTTGCTCGCCCTCTCCACTGAGGATGGCCTCGTGGGCGATGTGACGAACGTGCAGCACGTCCCGGCCGGCGACCGGTGCGGCGAAGACGAGCGAGATGCGTCGCTAGCGGCGAGGATGTCCTTCTTGGCTTCCTACAGCGATCGATGCCGGCCGGCACAATCAGAGGCGCAAAAGGCAAAGAACTTGCAATGAACACGGAAATCAAGAATTGGAAGATGCAGAGGATCGAACAGGAAGGCGGAAGCGTCATGATACCTGCTTGCTCGCCTTCGCCGGCGAAGTGAGGAACGTGCAGCACGGCCTGCCCGTCGACACGGACTGGGTGGCGCGACGGGAGGGCTCGCCGGTGGCCAAGGCTTCCGTCTTGGCGACCTTCCGCGGCGGCAGGGTGATCCGCAGCTGCTCGTCCGACTGACGCTGGCTCCTACGGCGCCGTGACCAGAGTGTGCCTCCCCTGGACTTGCGCACCGGCGACGCCGACGTCCGAGAGGCCGAGAAGACAAACGGCGGCGAGACGAGGCCGCCACCGCCGCTAACCGCGGAGACCGTGGGAGCCAACTCCTTAGACGCCGCGGACACTGGAGAACCTGTGCGCCCGACCGCCGTCTTAGGAGATGCCAAGGACGGGAACGCGCTGATGCCAGTGGTGCCCGCGCGCTGTGGCTCCGGCGAAGCGAAGAACGCAAAGCTGCCGCCATCATTGGAGCCCGTGCGCGCCGGCTTCGGGGAAGCCAATAACTCGAAGGCACCGGTGCCGCTGGAGCCCCTGGTGCCGGGCGACAACGACGGCTGGGGAGCCAAGACCCCACACCCGCCGCTGGCGGTGGAGCCCATGGGCTTCAGCGGCCGCTCCAGTGAAGCCAAGAAAGCGAAGGCGCCGCTGCCGTTGGAGCCCGCTGGCGTCAACTGCTGCTCCGGCAAAGCGAAGAACGCGAAGCTGCCGCTGCTGCCTCCTCCGTTTCCGCCGGTAGTCGCCAGCGCCGACGAGAAAACGCTGGCGGTGCACCCCGTGCTGGCCGCCGGGGAAGGCGCCGACGCGGGGGCGGAGAAGGGGGGCAGCTCGAGCAGCATCTTCTTGCGCGGGGAGTAGGCCGGGAGGAGGCAGCGGCGCTTGCGGCTGGCGGAACAGGGCGCAGAGAAGGCGACCGCCGACTGGGCGGCCTCGATGCGGAGCTCGGCGAGGTGGTGCGGCTGCGGCGTGCGGAAGAAGGGGCGGGCAACCTCCATGGTTGGCGCCCGTGCGCGCGCGGTTCTTGGATTCTTGGGTTGTTGACTTAAGTCTCGTGGCCTGGACCGCAAGAGACGGTTGGTTAGTTAGCACTTAGCAAAAGCAAATGCTTGGGTTTGCTTTAATACCGTTGTGAAATGAAGAATCAAGAAAGCCCGAAAGAATTGAAAGATTCGTGCGTCCGATGGTGAGTTGTTCCGGAAAAAAAAGGTGTGGATGTTTTAGTATTAATCTTATAAAATAAATACTGCAACACTATGATCGTTACGTAAGAGAGGATATGGGAATTTTTTAGATTGATTCTGGTCTTCACAGGAGAGAATAACAACACAACTCTTGTGTTCTTGTATTGAATATATTTACAGGAATAAAAAAAGCACCAAAATTAAGACTAATGACTTCTGTCTTCTTGTTCACGTCTTCGTGTGTTGTCTTGTCCCTCGATCCACGGGCGTTGCTCTTTATATAGCTTCTGAATGAGTGACAGTTGTTATGAGCCAGTAGGCACCTTAACGATTGATTGATTGCACACGTTAATAGAGTTTATTGTCTGAGAGATATGCTCACACACGTTCGTCATGCAGTTACGCCAAAGACAGAGAGAATTACGTGCAGTTATGTCAGAGACAAATGATACGTGTATAACTACCGCGCGTAAATGAGCGCGGTATACAAAGTCCCTAGTCGATTGAGTCTACATGTCTGTGGGTTCTATCGACTATAGAGTGATCGTAATTGATTTGATCGTAGAAAGTCTTACAATCATAAAGTGGTCGTAATAGACCTTACGACTATAGGATGGTCGTAGCAGACCTTACAACCATGAAGTAGTTGTAATCTTACTTTGTCATTGTAGACTAATGACAAGGGGAACCTCTAATGGTTGTTTAAGGATATCATTATCTATAATAAGTATTATTTCATTAATTAAGGATTATTGAATCCTCGTTAGAGGCGAAGCAATCTGTTGTGAATGCTTGCTGATGAGGGAATGACGGTATAATCTGTTTGTGATGTTGTGAGTGCTTTGAGAGAGTCCTTTTTAGTTGTTTGGGTAAAAATTTCTTTGGGGTAGTCATGTTTGTAATGGTGGGTTTTATAAGAAATAGTTCAATTTTGATAGGATGAAGAAAATTTTCACGCTCCAAACGGGCCTTAAGAATGTAATAAACAAGTAGAATTTTCAACACTTCAAGTAAAGGGATAATAAAGTTAGAAAATTGCACAATTTACATTATTACAAATAAATACCCATGACTATAGGAAAAAGTTTATGTGTGCCAATCTTCTGGTATCCATAAACATAAAACTTATATAGTTTCTTGGTACCAAAATACTTCTGACTTTTTCCATACCTTTATGGGTCTCAAAAACATTTTTCTTATATTGTGTGGCTAACATCTAAAAACTTTTCATCTATTATGTGCTAAACACATTTAATCCTCCAACCATTTCCATATTGTGTAATGCTAAACCCTTGGTTCCTTGAACGGATGACTAAGTTTTGTATGACAGGATGAAGTTATATGGATCTCCTCCTATTTTTATATCTCCGTATAAACTCCCAATTATCAGCGTGTATTCCATGTAAAATGTCGTTATCATTTGTGCCAGGAAAAGCAATCATGTTCAATTTAAACAACCACAAATATTACTATGTGGAACTTGACTCGATATGTACACTAATTAGTAACTTCATAGTCATTTGATTCAAATACGTTGAAAGTAAACATGTAATAGCGTTAAATTGCCATATTGTCCATTAGTTGAATGGCAATCTCATATGAACCATTCATTTTCCTTACTCTAATCATTTAGATTTATGCCAAGACTCATACAACATCTACAATAGTCCATATCACTTGTTACTAAATAGATGAACATATCGACATTTAGGTGATGTAAAAAAGAAATAATGATGAGAGAAGATGAGCTTGTTTCTAGATGAAGAAACCAGCAAATTGTTGATATTAAGACATAGAAAATAACAAAATAGCTATTGGAGACTTGCTTGTTACCTAAAAACTTGTTTTGTGGGTAGCAATTAAAGTCTTAGATACAAACTCAAGAAACAATCAATTAGAAAGCTTATTTCTTTTTATTAGATTAAGTATCATCTCTCCTCTTAGTAACAAGCTAAGAAACAAACTATTGTAGATGCTCTACTGACACATATGAGAACAACATATTAAAGAGCTAAGGAACAAAATACAAAAAAGAATTACACGACTTCCCGTAGACAACTTAGAAGGCAGTAACATTAAACCCACTTGTGCAAATTCATACCTATTTCACATAGATCCCCAAAACTCAATATAATATCACTAAAGTAAGTTCACAAAAACAAGTCATTTTGGAATACGTGTAATCAAACTTTGGCTACGATATTTTTTAAATATTAGATTAGATATATGAAAATCATGTGATTAGATTGTCTTGGAAAGTATTTTCATAATATTATAATTTTGTTGATTTTATAAATAATTATAATAATAATTAGTGGTTGAAGTTGTATTTTAGAGAATGTATCAATATAAAAAAACATTTATTTTTATGAAGCGAAGGGAGCCCTTATGTGACTTAGGTACTCCACTCCGGTCACATAAGAAGATTTATTATGAATTAGTTAGTTGCGAGAATGGAGCTTGAAACACAAACGAAGAGATGGGTTAGCTACAATTTCAGCGTCGTCGGTCCATTAGCTAGCCCAAACCGAAAGTGCCATCCGAAAGACGATTTTATTTTGCCCTCCGCTGTTCTGTCGACGCCCACCATTACCACCACCATCTTCCGCTCTTCCCCCATCTCCTCTCGCTCGCTTGTCCCGACCTAGGGTTTCGCCTCCGTCTGCACCGTCCCCAGCCTTCGCCTCAGATCCCGCCGCCGGCGACCCCCGATCCTCCTCCGTCGCCACCCGCCGATCCCGCTGAGCTCCGATTCGCCCCCTCCGGCCGCATCGCATCGCATCGCCTCGTGCTCCAGCGTCTGGACGCGCGGGGGCAGATCTAGGGTTTGGGGCCCCGCTTGGTGCATGAGAAGGGCACTGGTGTCTGGACGGCATGGAGGTGGAGGCGGCGAGGAGGGACGCGGCGGCACTGGACCCGGAGCTGCTGCAGCTGCCGGAGCTCGCGCCGGGCGCGCTCCGGGAGAACTCAAGCATAGCGGAAGCGCTCTACTCGCAGTGGCTCGCGTTTCCCGAGACGTCCAAGCTGGTAGCCTCTCGCGCCCTCTCGTCTTCGTGTGTTACTCTGGAATTGTTCCTAGATTGGCGCGGTTCGTGCCTAGATTTTGCGTGGTTTGTGTGATCTCGTGTTGGAACTCGTGAGAAATGTCGTTTGGAATGCTTGGCTTGGTGGCGTTTTGTACTGCGGTGCGTCTGTAGTGGTTTAGATTGTTGTGTTCGTATTGCACTTGCGAGCTTGTGCTGGGGATGCAATACGATGGTGAGGTTTGGTAGATCAAAGGGTAAGGTCCTCTGGGAGTCTTTGAATGTAGTGAATTTTACGGAAATATGTACGTTGCTTGTTCTGCTCGTCTGTTGCCTGTTTAATGGCTTGGATTGTCTTTGTTCGTACATAATTTTGCATATGTCTGTGATCTTGTGTTTGGAACTCACCAAGGTGTAACTGGGTAGTTGAGCACGTGCTCTGTAGTTTAGTGACTTTGGAAGGTTGGAGTGCCCCTTGCTAGCTGATTACTTGGTCTAGTTTAGTTATTTTGTTGATTTAAGATAGAAGAATCTTATATGAATAAAGATGTAGTGTGTGTCCAGGAGTCTATGAACTAGTTTTGGTTTGTTTAAACTGTTGTGTTTACTGATAGTTTTTTTGGGTTGAGATTTGGCCTTATGGGTTAGTTTCATTGTTTGTTCATAAATATAGGGAATGAAATGTTGATATTATAACTAAGTGTTGTGTGGGTTTTGCAGAATATCAGATTTTAGGAGATGTATTGCATTGATGCTGTACAGAGATCTGAGTAGTGCTGTCAAAGCTTCGGTTTGTGATACAACTATGCTTTGCATTTTATGAGCCAAATATGCGAGTTGAAAATGAAAACATTTACATTTTCGTTGAGGTCATTTTTGCAGTGGTATACTGTGCTAGAAAACTAGCTTAAACTAGCAGCTTTCCTGTCTTTGGGTTACTTTAGATTGTGGTGTTCATAAGTTAGTATTTGTTTTTGCCAAGCACTTACTATAAGTACTTGAATGGAGTGGCATTCTCAATGCACAGGCATGCGGCTAGGATATTGATACTAAAGTTTGCTAATCTTTCTCCTTTGTGTATTTTGAAGCTAGTACATTTTGCTGTTGCAATTTATGTGATGCTGAATGCCTTTTCAAGTGAGAGATCTGAACTGTTACTTGTTGATATGCATATTTTTTGAGTGCTCGTTGGTTGCTGAAATTTAGGCACACCTGGCATATATAATAACCTTATTGATTTTTCAAGGAATATCTGCAGATGGTAATTAAGGCGTCGTTAGGAGACACTTAGGCGTTGCCTAGCGGTAGCGTCGCCCCGCCTTGTCGTCGCTCGCCTTGCCGCCGCTGTGTGGCGTTGGAGAGCCAAACCGGCGGGAGGCGAGCAGGAGGCCCTGTGCGCCGGATCCGAGCGGGAGAGACCTCGGGGAGCCGGAGCCGGCAGAGAGAGGGGAGGCCTAGTGGCACGTCGGGAGCAGGAGGCCTCCCTCCTCCCAACCTTCCCCTCGGAGGAGAGCTCTTGGCGAGGATCTGCGCCGGCGGGGTAGGGAAGGGGAGGAGGACGGGAAGGTCAAGGATCTACGCCGGCGGGGTAGGGAAGGGGAGGAGGACGGGAAGGTCAAGGATCTACGCCGTCGGGTAGGGAAGGGGAGGAGGACGGGAAGGGCGAGGATCTGTGCAGCCGCCAGGGTAGGGAAGGGGAGGAGGACGGGAGAGGAGAGAATGCGCCGCCAGGGATGCGAAAGAGAGGAGAATCTCACTCGTGTTAGTCTTCAGGCTTTGATATATAGAGGGTTGAGGTCCTCATGCGTGCACAGCTTGGGCTTGGGCGGAATGCGTGATGGGCTGCTGGACTTGAGGTTCGTTTTTTCTTTTTCTTTTTTGCTTTCTCTTCTCTTTTGTTCTGCCCTTCTTCTTCCACACTCTTCCGCTCTTCTTCTTCTTCCACACCTCCGGATCTTCCTCCGCCCGTAGCGCCTTAAGAGTGTGTAAGGTGTTGCCTCGCCTCGTGCCTTAGCGCTTAAAAGGTGTGAGGGGGGTGGGTCACCTTGCCTCGCCTTACCGCCTTAATAACCATGATCTGCAGCCATGCAACAATAGACTATATAACTCTAAGTGGTGCTATCACAACACTAGTTTCTTTATCTAATAGCATTTCCAGGAGTGGAAGTATATTGAATATCAAACCTTTACCTGCAGGTTGCTATGTTTTGGTTTCTTTTGTTGATCCGTTTGCCCATAAGATTGTGTTCATGCTAGGAAATAAGGATGTCCAGTTGCAGATAGAAGAGAGTGGCTTTAAGGTTGTCGAGAGGACATGTACTTTGCTGTTGAAAGTTGTGTATGTATTTTGTAAAGGCATGATACCTTAAGAGAAAAAAAAAAACTTATGTCGACAGTATCATGCATGATGTTACTTGCAGTAGTGTTATCAAGGGCTCAAGGCTTTATCACTTCAGTGTTACCTGTTTTTCTTAAGGAAAAATTGGTCCTATGATGCTAGTAGTAGTATTTCTTCTAGTTTTGCTTCTCTTTGTTATTTTATGTGTTCTCTTTCTTGAGTACTGATAATGGTAGTGTTATACATGTACTGGGTGATAGTTTTCATGTGTGATTATTTTTCTGGAGGTAGAGCAAGCTTGGTTTCAAAAGGGATATGGATATATATGTGCAGGGCTGGCTTGTTGTGTGTTGTATTTCAGGCATTGGATGGTATATAGTACCCAAGTGGATGTTTGAAATTTATTTTGGCTTCATACTGTAAATAGTGTGTGCTTGAAATAGCTCAAACTTCTAGGAATTTTGGAACAGCTGTTGATGTTCGCGTGATATTTGACTGGTTGTGTACTTGCATAGGCAAATGTAGTCTTGAGTAGAATAAACTGAAGTACTGAACTTAGATTAATTCAACAGAAGTTTTTTCTAAGTCATACAAGACGCCAGTCCAATACAACAACAACAACAAAGCCGTTGATCCCAAACAAGTTGGGGTAGGTTAGGAATGAAACCTCCTCAAAATCAAAGAGACGAGAGTCTTGCAAATAAAAATAAAACTAAAAATATAATAATAATAATAATAATAATGATAATAATAATAATAATACCTACAAGGCTAAAAAGATGCCAGTCCAATCTTGCAACAAATATAGCATGGTGGTTAAACCGTCAAAATGGCTAAATGATATATCAAGTAGTGCAACTTTACTTGGAACCATGAGGACAACCATGAGTTTTCTTTTCCTGGCTTCAAGTTACTTTGGACTATTACCTATCTGGTGGTACATACATTGCAATTGTAACTGAATGACTACTGCTGTTGCCTTCTATCTGATGTGTAAAGATAAGCATAATCATTGTTAGTAAAATTTGTTTAATGCATCAGAATTTGGTGAAGTATACATGAAAAATGGAATGCAGTATTTATCTCTTCTTGGTGTATAATTTTTTTAATGCTGCTTTCATGGATACTCCTAGATACCTGTTCAAGTGACAACATGAACTTTCGTAAACTTTTCTTTCCCTCATTGTCAATGGTTGGAGTTCTCTTTCTTTCTGCATATCTGATTCTACAGAGAGGGATGTTATTGTTTTTATGTTCACGTTGTTTTATGTACTGGTCATATACATTTTTCAGCGATGATTATTCATCTTGAAGTACAATGTTTGGATTTTTCTACATGTTTTTTTAAATTATTAGCAGTGCATGTAAAATATATAGGTTCCATATGGATGAAACCATGCAAGAGGATGCCAGAGTGGCATGGTATTTTGAAATTTGTGCTGCGGCTCCACCGTAGGAATTCAGATTACGCAGCACATTGTTGCATACCTTCATGTTAAAGTGAGCATTGTGCCAAGTTTTGGAAAGTCAAACTGCATAGGAAATTGTTGTGTGAAGAACATCAATAAATTTTTTCTACAGTGTGTTCCTTCGGGATGTATCATTTCTTACTAAATTTAGTTTTCTTGGCTGCTAGGTGAAGTCTTTGATTGAAGATGCAAAAGCCGGTGCTACACTGAATGTTTCTGGGAGCTCTGGTAGCACAAATGCCGCATCAAGTAGTTCGTTGTCGTCAATGTTTCCTGCTGGTAGTGCTCCTCCACTTTCTCCTAGGAGCACTGCTGGTTCTCCCCGTGTTATGAGACGAGGATCTGGAGCTGGACCATCATCCTTGGGATCTCCATTAAAATTAGTTAGTGAACCAGTGAGAGAGGTCATACCTCAGGTAACTCTCTTCTGTGCTTGCAGTTATTATTACACTATTTATTTCTATGATCATTGTTTGAACATCTTTTTTTGTTAGACTTAGTTCTTGTATTCAATGCGTTCACAGTTTTACTTCAAAAATGGGTGCCCTCCTCCGAAAGATTTGAGGGAGCAATGCTTATCTAGAATAGATCATCTCTTTTTGCTGGGAGGGACTCCAGATTCAAGGTGAATGTTTTGAGATTTCATTTTTGATTTTCCGCATTAAATGAATTCTTAAATTTGAATATTTTATTTGTCCATATCAGAATTCAGATCAGTCACAAAAGATATATGCAAGCTACCGTCATTCTTCTCCAGTGTTCTCTTCAAGAAGATTGACGCTGGATGCTCTGGGACTGTAACAAGGTATGGTCTATGGTGTTCATTTCAATATCTGAATCAAGGTCTATAGTGATGTGTTTTTAAAGATCTGGAATCTTAGTTGTTCCGTCAGCTTAGCATGTAAACTTCACCATATTCAACATTTTAGTCGATGCACGAGTTCATTGTTGACCATTTGTATGGCATAATTGTTTAATAGGCCATGGGTTATTCAAGTACTAAAATCTTTGAGATACTTGGGAGACTGCCTCGTAGTGAAATCAATATCTGATTTGTTGATTTTGCTTTACTCATGCGAGTCTTTGAAGTTGAATCCTGTTAGTCTCATGGTTAGATCCTTCATTTCACAACTGGTTTTTGGAACCTGTTGGTACCTGCTAGTGGGAGGTACATCCTCCAGAATGGGATGTTATTCTGCTTGTTTAAACATATTATACAGACCATTGATTGTACAAGGTGCAGCAAATGCAATACCTTGAGAAGTAGTACCATCAGACAGGCCAGAACCAAGCAGAAACTGTTAATTCATTTTTTGCAACCTTGCTTCTTACGCAGTGATCAATCAATGTGAGCTTTGTTGAACCCTTCATTTGTAACTGTTAATCTTATGCTCGAGTAGTTGAGTGTGCTTAGGCACCGTTTTCTTCTTAAGTACCCAGGATGCATGTTTTTTTAATTATTTTGCTGGGTTTGTTCATTTGTAATATTAAACTGCTGAAGCTTATCTTTCCTGGACTAGGGTGTCAGGTCTCATTGATCATACCCCCTAGCTTTGATGATAACATTTAATATAACACAACATATGCAGTGTTTCATGGGTATTTAACAAATGTTGAAGAACGGCGTGTATTATTTTTCTCTAGCCTCCTTTTCATGGTTAGATCATTTGATGTAACTCTGTCAGATCACAAATTTGCTTCTGTGTCAGGTGTTTTCTTCTTTTTGAAGTCATGCAAAAGTTATTTCAGTCCTTTCCTTTTGTGTCCTGATTATTTACCCACAACATTATAACTATATTTCAGATTTGACATTGGTAAAATTTGACTCTCTGTCTTTAAACTCAGGGATGCGTTTGTTGATTACTGGATCAATGACAATAAGATTACAATGGATACAGCTAGCCAGATATTTGAGATATTAAGAAAGCCGGGTTACAACTATCTCACTCAGGTTAGCTTTTCTTTCCTCTGGCTGTTCTCAGTACTCAACACAAGTATATGATGTTGGTTTTCTATGTACTGTTCTTTTTCTTCGATAGGAGCACTAATTCTCCATAATTTGTACAGGAGGACTTAAAGCCTGTCCTAAAGGAACTCTTGGCAACTCACCCTGGCTTAGAGTTCTTACAAGGCACTCCCGAGTTTCAGGACAGATATGGTAATTTCTGTTATCCAAGTGACTTGTAGCTAGCACTAGCAGCACTATTCTTCATATCAATGTGTACCTCAGCTGTGCCTTTTGAATCTCTTGTTCTTTTGAAAACAATATTGCTTGCAGTTTGATATATAATGAAAATAAATAATCCCTCCAGCCCAAAATAGAAATTAGTTTAGCAAAGTGGTTTTAGTTTGCAAATACTTGTCATTTTGTTCTTTTCTAGGCAACCTTTTCCTCCTAATATCCTTTCTCATTCCGTATTGGTAACAGTGTAAGAAGATGGATGTATAATTTATTAATAGGGGCAGCATATGTCAAAGAAATTAGGCATACTTCATTGTTCTGTTTGCATACAGCTAAAATGAGAATTAAAGTGTTCCGGAGGGAGTAGTAGGGAAGTCTCGTACCTGATGGTATAGTGGCATCCTTACGCGTGCTTATTAGAAATTTAGAACTGAATGGCATTTTTGCTAAATCAAGACATGTTTCATATGAATATATGAATTCTAATATGTTTCGTTCGTTGTTTTGCAATAAACTTGTCTGTATCATTAAGACCTTGTATCAACAATCTTGCTGACAAATATTAAGTTTTTTTAAGATCTTGTAATGTGGCTGTCATCCTCCGCTATAGATGTCTATCCTGTAAGGGCAGATTGGCTTTCCCATCGTGATTCTTGTGTTAAACATTTATAATTAAGGAATAAGTCCAGTTTACTCCTCCAAACTATCGTAAAAGTCTGGTTTCCTCCTAAACAACAAAATCGGTTATTTAACCCCCTAAACTTGTGAAATCCGGTCACTTAACACCTTTAGGCGGTTTGACTAGCCGGTTTTGCATACGTGGCATGGTTTTGCCCACGTGACACCCACATCACCCATCTTGTTCCCTCCCGTTCTTTCTCTTCTTTCTCCTCCCATCTTCTTCACCGTGCCTCCTATATCGTAGGGTGAAAACGGATCGGAAACGGACGGATAATGACTATACCATATTTGTTTTCACATTTTTTCCGGATCCGGATACGGATCCGATACCTTGATCACGAATACGGATGCGAATAATATCGAAACGAATACGAGCGAATACGAATCGAAACGAATACGGCCACGGATATTTTTCTAACATTAAAACCCCTTAAATTGTATGTCGAAATTAACGAAAACATATAACTAATTTGTTTGATGCAAATATTCATGAATTGTTCATATTTTCAAAGAACCGCACATAACATGGGCACTAGCAAAGTGCATTAATTAGTTCGTCACAAACATGAAACATAACACTTGGTGTACTACATTTAGCTTATAAGTCATAACTCACAAATCAACATACATAAAACTTAGTTCATTACATACATAAAACATAGTTCACACTTAGATTATCACAGTTCAATAATACTAAGAATCCAAAAGTTCATTCACTTGGGCAATCAAAACTCAAAAGGTCATTCATCCATATCCTCCAACACGTCCTCCTCCAAATCATCCATATCCTCGTGCTCCTGCAACTACAAGTTGTAGTTCAATGAGTATTATTTATCAAGGTGACATTAAATTAAACCAATAAGCTAGATAGTTAGGTAAAAAATAGCAAACCGCTGCCAAGCTTGCAAAGCATCGCTCAATGCCCTCCATGTCCATCTCAGTGAGGATAGATCCACCAATATCTCCACCTTCATGTGAAAAAGATTAATTATGCTAAAAATTTTGCTCACATACTACACATAAACCAATCAAACATAAGTGTAGAACTCAATATTACCTTTTCGAGACGCTGCGGCACCAATCTTTGGTACAAATCAAAGCTTGCACGACTTCAGGATCAAGACGATCGAAATGGATCGACAACACGACCACCAAGCACTAAAAGTCGACTCAAGCAACAATGACACTTGAATAGATAAAACATCACGCAAGTCGGGAGAGAATAGGAAGCTCAAGTTGCTTGAGCTTCCACCATGACAAAACATCAAATAAGACTTTGCCTTTTGTTTTCCATTCCACTAGTGGTTGTTCCATGTACACTTCCAACTCGGCTTTGGTACCTTGACCTCAAAGACTATCCGCCATGCAAGAACCTTTCAAGATCCGCATCAAGCTCATCATCACTCCTCATCCTCAACCTCGACACCGGCCTCACGGTCAAATCAACTTCATTCCTTGGCACCAATGCACCGCAAACTGGATCATTTGTAGCGATGGAAGGTGGTTGTGGTGGTTGTGTCACCAAAAGCAGAGATGTATTGCTTACACTTGCATGCTACTTCCAGCTTGTAGATTCCATCACAAATCTAGCACAAGATAATGGAGGAATACATAAGATATCAATGAATCATGCATATTCTACAAACTACGAAGATGATCTAAATATGTGTATTAATCAACAATGTAACATTCAATCATAGAAGGACTAGCATCATAAAGGAAAATAAGAATGACTAGCATCATAGAAGGACTAGCATCCAATTAGTTTGATTCATCGCCAACAATAGGAGTTCACGCCAACAATAGTTTGATTCATCGCCAACATTAAAAGAATGGAATTTAATTAGCTAGCAATAGGAGTTCAATCCATTGATTCATTGCCTCATTGGCCATTGGTTCTTTGATTCATCACAACAACAGGAGCTAGCACTCCATTAGTAGGTACTACAAATCTACAATAAGCATGGATCATAAACACATATGAAATTCAATCCATTGATTCATTGCCTCATTGGCTCGCCATTGGTTCTTTGATTCATCGCCAACAACAATGAGCTAACACTAGCCACTAGGAGCTCAATCCATTCATTCACCGATCATCATTCATTGCCTCACTAATCAAGATCCTTGCCTTGGGACCGGGAGTCTTGAGGTCGCCGCTCGGCGGTCGGCCGATGAGGACTAAGGGAGCGCGAGGCGCGAGGTGCCTTCTTGGCGGGCCGGCGAGGAGCCGCGCGGAGGTGCTGGATCGCTGGGACGAGGCGAGATGGCGCGGCGAGGTGTCGCCGGTGGAGGCGAGGCGGCGCGGCGCCATCGATTGGAGCCGCGTCAAGGCGCGCAGACAGTACTCACGGCCATCGGATCGAGCCGCGGCAAGGCGAAGTTCAACTCAGACACCTCCACCTCGCCTACGGATCTCGACGCCGAGGTCGCGTACGCCGACGGCGGCCACACCTTCGACATGCGCAGCGATCGAGCCGGCGGCGAGGCCAGGAAGGCTCCAGGGACCAGGGGATGGCCGATCCGCCGATGGACGAGATGGCGCAGACGCGCGGCGGCGGGGCGTGGCGAGTGGCGCGCGCGCGAGGCGAGGCGAGAGGCGCGCCACCATCGACAAGAAGGCCGCGCGGTCTAGGGTTGGGAGTATTGTTCGTGTTTTGGAGAGAGAAGTGGAGATAGCAAGATAGATAGGGGAGTTGTGGGCCGGTTGGGCTCATGGGCTGGGCACTTGGAAGTTGGACAGTTGGACAACAGGCCAAATTTCCGGATATCCGGATTAGGCTTATCCGGATAATCCGCTTCGTATTCGCTTCACGGATACCATGGCTACCATATTCGCTTCCGCTTCCGAAAAAATCGATTCGCTTCGAGCCAAAAATCCGAAAAATCCGATCCGAGATGTTCGAATCCGTTTGTCCGGACGGCTTGAAACTATCCGATCCGCTTTCACCCTACTATATTGGCCGAGCTCGCCACTCACGAATTTCGATCCACCTTCGGAGTCCCGGCCCGCAACGCCAAGCGAGCAAGCCATTGCTCGATCCTTCCGACGGGCCGTTCGACATGTCGTCGGCCTTGTTGTCGCCTCCGACTCCCACAATGCCGCGCCGGTGTGCTTGCTCGGAGACACCCATGTAGCCTTCACTCTTCTTTGTTGAATACTCATGACATTGCCACGAATGGGTGCTCTAAGAGCTGCACCACCGTGGAACGATCGCGGGCGCATCTTTGCAAGCACCGGTCCAAGAACGGCGCAGGCCCTACTCCTCCCGACGCGCGACCTTGGGCGCCATGAACGCCGGCGTCGCCGAACACCGCTGCGAGTCGCCACGCTCGCGCACTGGTCCGCGAGCTTGGCGCCCGCCATCGCCACCACTACATTGGCCTCTTGACGTCATTGCGGCACGACGAGCCTCCTGGATGTACTCCACCCTCAAGACGTCCGCCGCGATACGCCTCGACGGCACTCTCCTCGAGGCGGCCGTTCTGCTCGCCCACGCCACGCCGAGCGACCCGCCAGGCGCGAACTCGAGGAACAGCTGGTGCTCGCCGCATGCGGCTCCTCCGCCCCCCGCGTGGCCGAACCCGAACCCCTGGCTACGAAACTTGGCCGCCAACGTCTCTGCCCGCAGCACCTCATCCCCGTCGACGCCTTGCGGCTCCCCGGCGGCACCTCATCCCCGTCAACGCCTCGCGGCTCCTCGGCGGCACGTTCCTCGCCCAAGCTGCATCCGCCACCATCGCCCTGGGGATCCTCGCGCGTTGCTGGAGAAGATCCGGCGTCGCCACCCTCACCGCCTCTCCTGCTGGCTCGCCGCCGCGCTGCGCCTTTGCAACGACTGGGTGGAGAAGCCCCCGCGGAGCGCGACGGGGGAGGCGTAGAGCATGCGGCCGCGACGGCGTGGGACGGAGGTCGCGGGAGCCATCGCTGTCTTGGCGATGGAGGATCTTGGGAGAGATGGAGGTGGTGGCGTTGGGGTCGGAATGGAGAGAAGAATGGGGAAGAAAGAGCACGGAATGGGAAGAATGGGAACCGAGAGCACATTCATATTGGAATAGGGAGAGAGAGAAAAAGTGGACACGTTGCATCTCGATTTGGACAAAAGTGGCCACGTTGCATGCCGATTTGGACAAAGTGGCCACGTCAAGAAACCACTAATTGAAACCGGCCTGAGGGGTTAAATGACTGGATTTCGCAAGTTTAGGGGGTTAAATAACCGGTTTTGTAGTGGAGAAACCTGACTTTTCTGATAGTTGGAGGGAGTAAACTGGACTTATTCCTATAATTAATGATGGTATATCTAATAGATGGTTATTAAGTCGTCGACTAGTCGACTAGTCGCCAAAGGACGACCGACTCGACTTGCACCGGCAAGTCGGGCGACTGGTCGACTTGCCGGTCGACTAGTCGACCACCGAGGCAAGCTCGCGATCGGACGGGGGCGGACTGTCGTGGCGCGTGGCAAAGAGGCAAGAGGGGGGAGTGAGGGCAGTCGCGGCGTCGCCTAAGGCGGTCAGGAGCTCACCGCCACGCCGTCACCTTATGAGCGGAAGAGGGGGGAAGAAGCCAGATAAAAGGTGAATAGAGGCGGCGGCGCACCGATCTTGGGTCAAGGGCAGCAGATCGATCGTGAAGCCACCTATTCGCCACCGCCACGCTTGTTGTCGCGGAACCCACGCCGCCATTGCCGAATCTCGGCTTATCGCTGTCGGATCTGGCTCAAGATCGCCGCCGCCGCCGCTGTCACCGCTCGCCGTAGCCGTGTCCTTCTCCGGCGGCGGTGACCAGCGAGCAGCGAGATCGAGCTTCGGCTGCAGTGGCTGGTGCCCCACTCCTCCCCTCTGGCTTGCTCTTGCTCTGGCGACGGTGTGGTTGGCAGCTGGCTGTTTAGGGCACACAGAGCAGGGTGAGGTGGCTTAAGTTGTTGGGTTTTGTGGGCTGGGTGGCCTAGTGGGCTCTGGTGCCCCACTCCTCCCCTCTGGCTTGCTCTTTCTTTTTTCTTTTTTTCTTCTTCACTTACTTCTCTCCCTCGGCTACTCTGCTCATATGAACAGTACCTGTCGACTAGTCAGCGACTAGTCGGCAAGTCGGTCACTACAAGAGTAGTGTCGACTTGCCGACTTAATAACCTTGATCTAATAAAGATTCTCTTGTTTGATTGTTTCCCTTAAGAATCAATGTACTGATTTTCTTCTCTTGTCTCATTCATATGCTAATCATTTCTTAATGTATTTTTCAGCGGAGACTGTAATATACAGGATCTTTTACTCCATAAATAGATCTGGAAATGGTCATCTTACCTCAGAGAGCTAAAACGTGGAACTTAATTGCTGCAATGCAGCAACTGGATGAGGAAGAGGATATCAACAAAGTGTTGAGGTAATTAATGTGTAGAATTGTTAACAAATTTACTTATTGCCCAAGATTTCTCAGCAGAATGGTGGTTTCCATTATAATATTACTATTTACAATGCTTTAATTTGTTACATGTGTTTTTGGTCTGAGTGTTCTCACTTACATGGGGTCATGATGACTCCCAGAAATTACTTAGGTTCAAATTAGGTTTTCTTTATGTGGAAACTGAAAATTTTTACATGCTTTTTTCGAAAGATTTATTATTTTTGTCATGTATGATGCAGATATTTCTCATATGAGCACTTTTATGTGATCTACTGCAAATTTTGGGAGCTGGACACAGATCATGATTTTTTGATTGATAAAGAGAACCTTATCAGATACGGAAATCATTCTTTGACCTACAGAATAGTTGATAGAATCTTTTCACAGGTTAGTCTGTTCCTATTTTGTATTGAGAACTGTGATTCTAGTTTGCCTAAATGTTATTTTTTGTGTTATATTGGTGGTTCTACTTTTACCTAGGTCCCAAGGAAATTCACAAGCATGACAGAAGGAAAAATGGGTTATGAAGATTTTGTTTACTTTATTTTGTCAGAGGAAGACAAATCATCCGAGCTTAGCCTTGAATACTGGTAATTGTTTTTTCCCAGTCTGAATAATTGTCTTCTATATGCATTTGTACCTTCTGTCTTCAAGTGGCTTTAACAAGAAAGCAATTCCATTCTTTTAATTTATAATATAAATGTGGGGTGGTCCCTGCTCTTGATCTGTTTTATCTCTAGGCATTGATGACAAACTGGTGAACTCCCAACAGTTTTTTTAAAGGGATTTGTTCTTCCGAGTGGCATGTGATTATTTTTCATAATTTTACATGGCGGAATGTTGCTCAAAGTTTCCAAACATGACTGTAGCTACTTTTAACTGGTCCAGGAAGGCAGGGTGGTTGCGTTCTTATATGAGTTGCAGCCTACATTAGCTTATTATATATATGTTATAGCATAGTCTGTAACTCATTGTAGTTTGTGATGGAATATGTTCCTCTATTTATTGAAGGAATGTCAACATTTTTACAGGTTTAAGTGCATTGATCTTGATGGTAATGGTATTTTAACTACCAATGAGATGCAATTTTTCTACGAGGAGCAGTTGCATCGTATGGAGTGCATGGCACAGGAACCTGTGCTTTTTGAGGACATATTATGCCAGATGATTGATATGATTGGACCAGAGGTAGAATCTTGGGTATAATTCTAATGAATTTTGAACAATGTAATCCCAAAGGAAATGTGGAGGAATGAATTGCACAGTTTCCTGTAAAATTCCTGCTCCAAACAGGCCCTTAAACAGAATTTGATAAAGCTTTTCCTTTCTGCAGAATGAGTGCTATTTTACACTGCGGGACTTGAAGCGTTGTAAACTCTCAGGAAATATATTCAATATCCTATTCAATCTCAACAAATTTATGGCATTTGAAACTCGTGATCCATTCCTCATTCGCCAGGTGATTGAAACTTGCCATAAAGTTGTGAATCCGCTGCCAGATTATCTAGTTAACAAGTTGGGTATTTTTTTTTAATTGCAGGAACGTGAAAATCCAACTCTAACTGAGTGGGATCGGTTCGCACATAGGGAATATATTAGGTTGTCCATGGAAGAAGATGGTGAGGATGCTTCAAATGGAAGTGGTGATGTGTGGGATGAATCACTAGAAGCTCCATTTTGAATCATGTGATGTGAGTGTTACTATCTTCTGTTGTTGGATAAACTTACAGAACTTGAGAAAATAGCTAACTATACCATGAGCAATGATCAAAATTGATCAGAATTTGGAATTTTTTATTTTATTGATATTGGTTAAGAAAATTTCAATCTAACAAATATATGCACACTATCACGTTATTTTACCTGACTACTTTCAAGAATGAAATAACTGCATGATGCCCTCTTATGCTTTCCCAAAATTGCAACATATGTATATTTTAACTTTATAGGCACCCACCTCCTTCCAAATTCCAGTTCTGTGAAACTGTAAAGTTGAGCCATCTACAATAAAAACACGATTTTTGCAATTCTAAATGGAATAAGAAAATTCTGCTGTTTACCTTGTTCAAAACAGTCGTTCTTATCCATTTATATGATTCAAGAGATAAATATTATCAATTTCTTAAGTTTCATATCTCAGAATAAATACTGCTAATATGGGTCGGTCAGTATCTGAAAACTGAATTGCGGTGAGTGATTGCCAGAAAAGGACTATGGGGAGGTATATTGGAATTTACTCGATGTTGTCAATCAAGCAGATCATTATAACCCCCTCCCCTCCCCACACCACCAATCGGCTCCTCTCTCTGTCTCTCATCTAAGCTGGTCCGCAATGCAAATGGGATGATTTCTGAAGACATTTCAACTTTCCTGCAAAAAATTGTCGATATGTTTTCTGCCACTGCCTTGCTGAACTGTTTTGTAATTTTCATTTTTCCCATTAACAGCTCTTTCTGCCTGAATTTGGTTGGACATGGATGAAATTGGTTGGGAAGTTGAAGAAATGTAAAGTTGTTGGCTAGCCTGCGGAGGTCATTGCAGGCCCTCAGCAGTTTCAGTAACACCAAAGACTACTTATTTCGAGTTTTACTGTGCAGGTCTGATTCGATATTATCAGTTGTCCAGTTGTGCAAACATTTTTGGTTGGCAGGAAAAATGGGGAGGTTGATGTCAGCGTCCTGCATTGTCAAGGCAGCAAACAACCTCAACAGTCTCAAGCGATGCTAGAGAGTGTGTGTGTGTGTGGGGGGGGGGGGGGGGGTGCTTTACTGGTCTAGCTGTTTCTCTCTGTGTTCTGATTGGTACTTTAGGGGGATGTCAGTTTATTCAATTGCTGTGCTCAAATTTTGGAACTGAACTGTTAATGTTTGGCTGCCATTTTCTTTGTTAATTTGTGGAAGTGCGACTAAGCAATTCCACCATTAACTTCGATCGTGGTATGTACCTTAATGGTTCCGCTTTCTGTTCAGTATGGTGTTTTGTAGTTGTTGCCGTTCTCGGTACATTTTGGGAGGAAAGAGACCTCAAGACATGGATTTCTGTTGTCGTTTGTAACATTAACAAAAAAAAACGTTGCATTAAATTTAAACAAAAAGGTAGATTCCATTGTCAATCCCAAATTTTGTTGCGGCGTAAATTTAGAGGATGTTTTAGGCTGCAATACCGGCGTCTGGTTTGTGCATTTTCATAGGAATGCTTTGGTAGCTATCCCACTCTGGTCTGTTAGCCATTTTTATCTGCAAGGAGCATTACCGTAGTTTCCGGTAATCTGCTGGTGGCTTCGTTTACTACGGAATCCCGTGCTTTATCTGCAAGGACCATTACCTTTGTTTCCGGTAATCTGCTGGTGGCTTCATTTTCTATCGAATTCCGTGCTCCTTCCCTTGTTAAAATGGCATGTGTCTTTATAGTGGTTTGCTGGGTAATGAAAACAGGTCCTCATCTAGGCGTGGCCGCATTTACCTGCAGTGTCACGCGCGAAAGTAAGTGTAAACTGTCACCCGATAAGTATTCTGAGTGGCGAGCGACATGAATCACTTCTCGCAGCTGCCGTTGTCTCGGAGGGTGCACCTGGGGATGTCAGGATTATCTTGGATCATTCTGTTCCTGGGCGTAGAGCGTAGCAGGTGCAACCATTCAGGATGCTGGTGGCCTGGGCCTGGCTCATGGGTCCAATTCCATGGGTAGAATATGGAATTGATGGTTGGATGGGGCGTTGGGTGGGTTGCCGCGGTCGAATCCGAGGGGTCCGGCGCTCACGTCGTCACGTATCTGCTGGGTGCGCTGCTTCGTTGCAACTTGCACGGACGTCCCGTCTCGACGGTCCAATCTCCAGTGAAACCACCTCGTCCAACAGCATCGGTGATGCTGCCGCCACCGAAACACTGCATCCACTTGCAGGCGACTCGCCACCCACCTTTGTCGTCGCATATTCACGTATCAGCCATTCATTGGGATTGAATAAATGTTCTCCGCGAGTACAATATCCCGGCCTATTAGCTCAGTTGGTTAGAGCGTCGTGCTAATAACGCGAAGGTCGCAGGTTCGAGACCTGCATGGGCCAGTATTTTTTATCTTTTTCCTTTTTTATTTGAGAGGTTTCTTTTCGTTCTCAATTGTGCCACTCGCCCACTCGGTTCCATTGTCTACTAGTTCAATGTTCGGGTTTTACTACGAATTTTAAAAATCATAGTCAACAGCATGTTAGGTCGTTAACTATTATCATGCTAGCGACACGATTTAAACTGTCGGTAGCCCACTCGTCGATCCAACGGATGCCGAAGAGGGTGAGGAGGAAAGACGGCCACCAACTCCAAATTTTAAATACTAGAGATTTTGCAATTCAGGTTTGCATCTTAAACATCAAATCTATCATCAGTTGAACACAAACGCCATCAATTCCACCGTAGATTTCCACAAGCATTGGCCACTACAACTTCTCTTTTAGAAATAGACGATCAAGTCAAATTGCAGCTGAAACATCAGAGGTATTCTACCACTACCAACAGCTATATACATCCAAATTGACGCAACAATGGCATCATCGCCTTCCTGAGGCCAAAATTATTCATCACCGCATTTTCGCTGAAGTTTCCATGTGTAAAACCCCATTTAACACCTTAACGATGTGATGCGGGCAGGAGAAGGGCACAGCATCGTGGCATCTGAACAAATGGAGAGCACGGGACGGGACTCCATTTTATCAGGAACCAACAAAGTAAGCATCAGATGTGTTTTGGGTCAACACTCCTCTTAATCCCGTAAGAGCATCTGGAGACAATAACAGAACATGGTAAGAAATCATATGAACTCTCGTAAGTCCATACATCATCAGCAGTGCAACAGTTTACTCAGAAAATGGAAGAATTCTTTTGACGTAAAAGTTCCAAGGTAGAGTTGCTTAAACCAATTTTTTGAAGCTTAAGGGGTGGATAGCTCATCCACGCTTGAAGTTCAATCAGTATAAGTGCATGTGCATGCATTTGGATGTCCTACTCTAATTATCTAATATTAGCCAATAGAAAATAACCAGCTTAATTTACTACTTTGAGACAAACAGAACATATGTTATGTTTCACAGACAACTCAAATACATAGAGAAATGTGACTTTGGTTGGTATGGAAAGAAATAATGTACTTCAATGAACATAGTGTATACAAATTGCAATTGATTTAAACAATTTAGTATAGTAATAATATGGGCTAGCATGAATAAATAGAAGAATTGCAGTCCTAACAACTCAGTAAACATAAGGCAGTTGGGAAAAAGTACAGTATACTAGCAAAAAACACTGCCTCCACAGTCCTACGATATCATCTATATATGATTCCCTAAGGGTGTGTTTGGTTGCTGATACTAAGTGGTACATGTATGGGTTGATTCAAAAAAAGTCATCCATATTTTTGGTTGCTTGAATGGAATCATCCCATCCTAGACGATGGGATACAAATTTGTGAAATATTCTCTCTAGATGTTGAACATCTCATTTACCCAAAACAATAGAATTACATGGTATAGGACCATCCCATCCTATTCAACTTCATCCCATCAAACAAACACACCCTAAGTTCCAACAGTGAAACAACATAAAGATATGTACTCTGATAAGAAAATGGATGGAAGTACGTCTATTTTTGGGCCATTACAAATTTAAAGGCGGACTTAAATTTTAGCTGCAATAGAATGAAAAAAAACAACAACCGGTAATCTCACACTTCAAACTGTGGGCATAAAATTTGCAACCTAAACACCACGAAATAAAATAAAAGGCATGTTGTAATTGTACCTTTGCCGAGACACTATGCATACAACTTCCAGAAGTTAACTGCTGAGTTAGCTGAGTTGCATATTTAATGACTAAGTAATTTGGAGAATACTACGCCCCAGTGACCAGCTGCCTTAAAACAACTTGAGAATCTTCTTTAAGGATCTTACACTCGACTAACTTCTGGTGCAACCTTTCAGCCTCTTCAATTCTGCCTGATTTGGCAACTCTTGTGACTATAGATAGATAAAATGCACCCCTGGGGTTAATGTTTTCTGATACCATTTCTTGCAGTATTTCAGCAGCAGCTTCCGCTTTACCATCTCTGCATAATGCCTGGATCACCATGACAAACGTAGTTGTTTTAGCCTGAAAGCCAAGAGCAAGCATCCGATTCAAGAACTCCAGGGCCTCTTCAGCCATGTTTTTCTTACAGAAGCCCATAACAAGTGAACCATACGTTATGTCATCGGGACTGATCCCATCACTAACCATCTCATCAAACAGGTTCATAGCTTTCTTAACCTCAACCTTCTTTGCTAAAGCATCTATCAGGGTGTTGTATGTAATACGAACCAACTGGCATCCATTTTCTCTAATGCAATGAGCTATTCCGAGAGCTTCTTCAACCATACCCCTCTTAGAGATGGCATTCAGGAGCGTGTTGTACGTCACTATATCCGGAGAACATTTCTCACTAACCATCTTCTCCAACACATCAATTGCCTGATCCAGATGCCCATACTTACAAAAGTAGTTGATAAAGATGTTGTAGGTAGTAACATCAGGCTCGCAATTCACCTGGTTCATGTGTGCAAGCAAATCACCTACTTCAGCCCACCTTCTCTTATTGCAGAGGGAATGGAGTAAGATGCAATAAGTTGTACTATTTGGCTCAAGGCCTTCAGTAATAAGACGAGTCAAGATGATCTTTGCATCCTTCAGCCTGTCTGCTTTGCATGATGCACTGATAAGAGCATTGTAGGTGACGACATCTGGTTGACACCCCTCCAAAGCAAGTTCATCTAAGACTTCCATGGCCCGCTTAGGACCACATTTTTTGCATACAAGATCAACAAGCAAGGTACTCGTCATCACATACGGTGGCCAACCTATTCTCAACTGCTCTTTCCAAAAAGAGATTGCCCTGTCATACATACGCTGGCTGCACATGCATCTAATCAAAGTGTTAAAAGTGATGCCACTCGGAGAGCAACCACTGAACCTCATGTCCTCTAATACGTTCAACGCAGAACTCAGCTGCCCTCCACAGCAAAGTTGCGCGATCAGCATGTTGCACGTGATGGTATCTGGAACCCCACCTGAAAGCACCATGACCTCGAGAACATGCCTAGCTTTATTCCCCTTGCCAGTTTTAACAAGCCCACGGATTACTCTAATGCAGTACTTAGAATCCGGAATCTGGCCATGGAGCACCATCTCATCAATCACGCAGCAAGCCTGAATGAGCTTCCCGCTGTTGCAGTACCTGCGAAGGTTGGTTGCGTAGAACTTCCCTTTATGTTTCGAGAAATATGCCCCGTCCATCCCCTCATCTTTGTTCTGACCCAAGGGCTTCCTCAGCTTAGCTTGCAGGGACGATACAGCCTTCTCAAAATCTGCAGCCACTCTGCCATCTCTACGGTCCGCATCGACCAAGTCATCTTGCGGTCGTCGGTCTGGTCGCATCACCACTACATTATCCTCGTTTTTCTGGCCGATGGAATCATCCCGTGGCCGTCGGTATGGTCGCATAACCACTAGATTGCCCTCATTCCTCTGCTCAGTTCTAGTGGGATAATCCAAGTACACCGCGTGTGCTCTAACCCGTGAAGACTGCATCGCTGCGTTTACGACAATTGGGGCAGAGCCATTTGACCACAAACCACACCGGTGGCAGCTTATGTCCCCCAAATATGCCATTCTATATTTCTATGGAAGAACCACCATTGTAACACGATTCACTCCTGCAGAATTTTGCAAGCGCCGCCTCCCGTCTCTCGCAGAACTTGAGCCGAAAGTCCCAAATGTCCAATCCGTTCGCCCAGATTCCGTCGCCCCTACACAGATTAGGAAGGACAACATCAGCGGAAAACAAAGAAAGAACGCTTCTTCGTGCCAACCAAACGGGGTTATTCGAGTTCTTGCTTAGAGATTTCTGCCATTGGAGGCCATGGCAAATAACAGGTAGCGTACAAGCTCTAGAGAGTAGAGACTAGTGAGTAGAGACCGTGTACCAGGGAATGGATAACTGCAGCTAGAGCCGGAGCACGAAGCCTGGGATGGAGCTGGGAATGGAGGACGGCGCGAGGACCTTCGCTTCCCGGAGGCGAGCTCCCGAGCGGAAGAGCCGGGACCTGCGTGTGTAGAGGAGATCTGGAGAAAGGAAAGGAGGCGTCTCGGCTCGACTCGCTTCACCCTTGCGGCGAGGTTTCGGGAGCTGCGAACCTGCGAGAGTAGTAGTAGAACCGGAGAGAAGTGGTGGGCAGGGTCAGGGTGGGCACGCCGCCGACCAGTGGAAGGGAAGGGAAGGGCTCTCGCTTGGCAAATAATATCGGGGGCGCAGATAGGCCGGCCCGCGTCCGCGAGCGCGGAAATTCCCGTGCACGTACGTACTTGGATCTCCACGCGGAGCAGGCCGCCGTATTCTCACCGCGCGCGCACGATTGACTGACAGGCCGACGGCTCGTGTGGTGCGCAGTTGCGCACGGTGGGATGGACCAGTTGGATTCGCCGCCCCCGCGGGCCAACCAGCGGACGCGGAGCAGGCCGCCGTATTCTCATCGCGCGCGCACGATGGACTGACAGGCCGACGGCCCGTACGATGCGCAGTTGCGCACGGTGGGATGGCATGGTCCGTGGGTGAGCAGTTGGGATGGCCCGATGGAGGCACCGCACCGCGCCGCGCGGCTGGCCTCCGAGAATTTCACGGGCCGTCACGCTCAGTCCGTGGCAGAAGATGTTGGGAGGCCGCGCCGCGAAATGCAGGCTCATTGATCGGGCGGGTGTGTGACCTCGTGTGTGGGTGCGGCGCTGCTTGTGCTTGGTGTGGCCAGGGGGTGTATGGGACCCATGGGCCGACAGATTGACACTCCGCGCTTGGTCTTTTTCCGGCTTTTGAGCCGCACCTGCAGCTCCAGCTTTATTTCGCCTCACTTTTATCCTTGTTACATGGAAAGCTTGGCCTCCTCACTTTTCTCCCTTTTAGCCTTTTCTTTTCTAGAGTCTAGACTCACTCTAGAAGCTAGACGCGCACGTCGTTGTATCCGAAGTCACCGTTAAGCTGTGTGAAGAAAATTTTGAAGCATGGACTTGCATCTTAACCTAAGATACCTAACAAGATAGTTGCATTCGGTCTTTTATTTGGTTTGATGTTCTAATTTTATTGATTACATGAAGATAGTTGCATTCCGTCTTTTATTTGGTTTGATGCTCTAATTTGATTGATTGCATGTAGGTGATGTTTCATTCTAAGGCTCTGTTCTGCCTGAGACTAGCTCCATGCTTATCGACAAATGCCAAAGCATTGTGGGCAGCATGAGGCAAACCAAAGCATACGAAAAAGAGAGAGCTGTCGTCAATGTTTATTCACTTTGCTCTGGATGTGCGAAATATCTGGGCTCTAGAAATTGCTATTCGTAAACGTTGTTCGAGAAGGTTAAAGTCGCCAACGTATGTGAGCAACTTTCGCCCTAAAGCCATCAATGTTGTTATCATGTCATCCTGGAGCTGCCATTGCGCCATCAAGAGATGGCTACTATTGTCGTTGCCCAACTTCGCTACTGGAGAGTTGCTGCCACTGTTGTCATCCAGAGGAGAACACAGAGTAAACGAAGAATCTTGTGGTTTTTTTTTCTAATTACTATTCGGCCTATAGAAGAAAAACCGTTGAATTACAATTTTTTTGGCTTGTAAAAAAATCATCCGTGAAAAACATGCAATTTCCCAGCTCTTCTTGCGCTATTGAGCTAGAGCTCGGAAAGCTGAATCTGGAACCAGCCCAAAGTGCCCTACATGGCTACGGATGCCTCTCATTAATAAGCAAACAAATGAAACAATTTATTTTCCTCATCCTATACCTAGAAAATGTAAAAGAAAAATAAAGACTAAGCATGGAGCAAGATTTTAACGATAGGGTGCGAACTTAAGACACATCCGTTCCAGCACAAATTCAAATGATATAATACATAAGTTCAAATGTATTAAATTACATGTTCGTACTATAACCAACATCACAAAATACTTTTAGAAAATTACAACTTGATACAACGTTCCTTCATGCTTTGAAACCGATTGATGACAACATCATCACTAACTTGTAGAAAAAATTCACGCTTAATGTACGTAACTAAATAATCATTCAAGTATTGTTGACCTATGCTATTTCTTAGCTTGTTCTTCACATGATTCATTGTAAAAAATACCATCTCTACACTTGCAGTAGACACAAGAAGAATTAATACCAATTTGAGCAGCAAATAAACAAGTTTTATAGCGATCATGCTTCTTTGTCTTAACAAATTTAATAGAGATCTTACTAAGATTCTTCACGCCACACCAGATTGCAACTCATGTCTCATGATAGCCAAGAATTAGAGCAGACGGTAGACGCAAAAAGGAGGAAGCAAAGCAAATAAGCAATGACGGAGGTAGTGCTCCTCCAGACCCGACTCGACCAACCTGGCAACCTCATTTCCCCCAGAAACCGCGCCTCCTCCTTGCGCTATTTAGCCAATGCCGATAGCGACGTGCTTGGTGCTCCAAAGAAGCAGCAGCCGAAGAGTCCTACAAGATCTACAGGAAGCTTAGGGCTCTAAGAATTAAAACGACACGAGGAAGTCCTTAACTAGTTGTAGTCGACTTGGACTTGATGCATTGGTTCTCATATTTTGTAATCTGTTGGGCCTAATGCATTGCTAAATGGGCTACAGGAGTTGAGAAGTATGTAGGTTAGTATGTGTAGTATATATTTTATGTATTAAGGGAGGTATATATATCAGATTTTTGTGCAAAAATTTTGGGGGTGCAACTGTACCCCCATGCATCTACTGTGGCTCGCCACTAGGGCTAAGGGTGGATCCGGATTCTCTGTATTACTGCAGAGGTTCACTATGTGAACAATATTTTTGCGAGTGCATGAACAACGCGCGGCAATGGTATCAGAGCATCGTGAAATATTGGCATAGCAATTTCCGATGTAGCTGTTGATATCGACATTTGATTTTTAATCGGACGATGAAGCCTCATAATGCCATACATTTGTAGATCTTTTGCATTGAATCCAAATTCGCTAAGTGTGTGGTATCAGGTTGAAAATCTTAACTAATAATAAAAAAGAAGTTTACCCCTGCGCAGCGAGACAATGTCGTTTCTCTCGTGCGTACGGTTGGCCTCTCCCACCATTTCCAAATTTCTTGTCGAGGCGCACCAACATGTGGATCCAATATGACAGGGACAAGGTCTCTTCCCGCCATCCCCCGCGACTCATGAATGTATCTATGCCTTCACTTCTTCTGCAACCACCCAAACCGTCATCACCCCACTTCTTTTCACATGCACACACCGAAATTTATTGTCGTCCCACTAATTCCTATCTCGCACCGCAACTCCCCATCTGCACCTGTTCGGTATTCGCTTCGTGCATTAGAGATCCCGACCCCCTCCGATGCTCAGTCCGCGGGTTGCACCGGCGGCGTGTACGAACGAAGATGAGGGGATCCGATAGCGTAGAATACGACGACACAGGGAGGTAGCACCGATGATAGGAGGAGGTAGCGGGGAGGGGAGGTGGTGTCCGGGACGGGACAAGGCATCAAGAGGGAATAGAGGAGAGGGGGAGGCGGTACCTTGGAGGAAAAGTGGCGACGTCGGGGAAGGGAGGGGAGGCAGTGATGGCGCACGAGGAAGAGGCAGAGACGAAGACATCCTTCCCTCGCTACGTCGTCGTCTTAAGCTCACTGCACAATGTCCTCTTCATCCTAATACTCCCCCGCTCTGCCGTCGCCTCGTGCTCTGCACTGGTCGAGCAAGTATCGCCGTCGCCTCCTCGCTTACCACCACATCGTCGCCACCGCCACCTCCCCCGGTCTCCCGCCTCCTTGCCGCAATATGCCTGGTGAGGGCTGAAGAAACCAATGACCGTGAGAACTAAGTCGTGGCTTGGGTTCAGGGTAGAAGAAGATGGCCATCAACGCGTAGCCCTCTTCCCTTGTTAGCTGACAATGGCAGCACGTCGGGGAGGAAAGTCGACATCAACTTTAATTTCTAAAGGTAAACAATCTATGACTTCAAAATTTTAATTTCCGGGTAATAGGTGATGCAATTGGCGGAGTTAATATTTTTGTTTATATGTATGAAAGGAAAATTAACATATATTATGCGGTTTAAAATCCGTCTGTTAATATGTATAACTCTCTTTTGGGATTGTGTTGTAACACCAGTACCCTACTAGTTTATAATTGGGATAATTAACTTTTTGCCACTGCAATAGAGTGAGTTTTATTTTTTGTCACTGTATGTGAGTATAACATATAAGTCCTGAGTCCACATGTCATACTCACATAAGTGACAAAAGCTAAAATGTGCATGCAAATACAATGACAAATTCTTCGATGCCCCTTTATAATTTGTTGTGGAATTTACCCCCATTTTACTCGGAAAAAAAGTGCAAAACGAAACCCGAGAGCCAGCGAGGCACGTCGGCTCCACTTCCATCTTCGCCCCCAAACCAAAACCATCCAGTCCAGGTGCTCTCTCCTCCTCCGCCTCGCTCCCATCGCAAACTCCTCCACGCCCGGCGCCCTCTCGCCGGCGGCGAAGACCTAGGCGATCGCCGAGACCCGGAGTGCACTCATACAGCGGGTGCGATCGGAAACCGCCGCCGCCGCCGCCATGCAGGGCTTCCCCGGCGGCGCCCCCGATCCGCAGCAGCTCCAGGCCACCATGCTCGCCATCGAGCAGGCCTGCTCTCTCATCCAGGTCGGGCCCCCCAACCCGCTCTCGGCGCTTTCCTGCTCAATTCCGTGTTCCTGTCCCCCTTTGCGCGGCTGGCGCTCTGCATCTCGGTGTAGATTTGGTGCGCGTGTGGGCTTGTGCTCGGCTTCGTTACGCTCTTACGGCATTTGATGGAGGAGTTGTTTGGGTTGTGCAGACTCTGTGGCACATCTCGTGTGGTTCTGATTTGCTGTTCGTCTCGTGCGTTGTTGATCGGTGCTTCCGCGTGGATTTGGTGACGGGATCCCTTTTGATGTGGTTGCGATTAGGTTTTAGCGAGGGATTAGGTGTTTTTGGGTCTCTGAATTGGCCGCTCGGGAGTGAGGTTTTCATGCCTCGTTGAGTTCTGCAAAGGCACATTTCAATTGGTTCCGAAGATTAAACTGGTTATTAGTGAGGTTTTTTTTTCTTCAAGAACGCGCAAAAGCATTAGTGAGGTTTTTTGAGTCCAGTATCGCGTTTTCTCAAGTATGTGATCTCTATGTTAGGGAATACTGTTTCTGTCGGGTGTGTGAAGGCTTTACTGATAATTTTGATCCATTTGTTCATTGGATGGCCAGAAGTTCATCCGTTAAAACGTTTTAGAATTTGCATGTAGCGATTGAGCTGGTTGCAAGGAGCTATTGGCTTTTGATTGGTCAATGAGTTATCTGTTCTGCAATCTAGTAGAAGTGTGCTCTCTACTGCCCGAACTGTCAGTCTGGTTTAGCATTTACTGAACTATAGAAGAGTCTGCACTTGGGACACGCTAACTATTTGTTGTTTCTCTCTGGATCCGTATTTAGACTAACGTGGCATCGGGACATGGTTTTAAACTTTTAATGAACATAGAGCGAACCGTTCCATCCATTGGCTATAAAGTTTACTTAGCAGCTAACCTTTTTATATTGGGATGATGTTGCAGGTGCACATGAATCCATCTGAAGCGGAAAAAGTTATAAGCTCACTGCATTCATCTCTGATGCCTTACCAAGCATGCAGATTCATTCTTGGTAAGTATGCTGTTATATAGTTGTGCCTCTATGAAGAACTGCAAATAATAATAACTCATTCTTTTAGCTTTTTTTGGGGGTGCTTTTATGCCATTTCAATCAAAATTATTACACTTTTAAAGCACTTATGGTTAGATATTTAATCAACACAAGAATCAATTGAAACCAATGTTGCAAGTGCCTCCAAATCCAGCTTGTAAACGACTTTAGAAATTCATTAGATAGTTTTTTCTTCTGTGATTAGCTTATTCTAGCTGTACTTGTTCTTTTTTTCTTTTTCTTTTTAAAAATCGGAGCTGTACTTGTACTTTACTTAATTTTAGTGATTAGTAAAGTTAATTAATCAAGTGGGAATATAGATTGTTTCACCCACTTATATAAGCACAATCCCGAACCTGGGCAGATATTACCGTGAGCTGGTTCTCCAATCTTTGGTTGCTTTTGCTTGACCGCAAATAGGAATTATTTGTATTGCAAGTGTCTTGCTTGATCTTTACTTTTGTCATTATTGTTTTCTGCTGAATGACATTATTCGACTAATCATGTTGAAAAAGTTTACCTGGATCTAGGCTGTCATATTCTGCATTCCCCCCTCTATTCCAAGTGCGAACCTCCACATCTCCCTTTGTTTCTGAAGTTGCCAAAGGCCATTTTGAGAAAATGCCTACCACCTTTTTTGATAAATTAATATAGTTCAGCCTTATGCATATTTGTGCTGACTTTTTGTACCCTGTAGTGCCATAGGAATTTTCTATTTGACACCACAAGCATAAGCCCAAGTAAGGCCACCAACCATCTACTTGGTGTGTAGTTTCCGCAAGATCTTTGGTCTAAGAAACCTAGTGAACTGCTAAACTTATTATTTGATATATCGATTGCTGAAAAAGGCTTAAGTCAAGTTGCTTCTAGCTGGCTCTAAGTGCCTTATCAACTCAACACTAACGTGGAACTAAAATGAACTAGCTGGAGTGTCACTGTATTTGCGTGCAAAATTTACATCCTTTAATGAAGGCTGTCAATATGCTATTTGTTGTTCCAATGTTCGAACTAACTAATCTGTTCATTTCTCATCCAAATCTTTAAGCCTTGCTTAGTTAGCTTCATAGAATTACAGCAGTACTCACATACCGTTCTGTTATGCCAAGTTAAAGTTGAGAAGAGCTGAAATTATTATTATTTCTCCCAGAGACATCCCTAATGCCAAATGCAAGATTCCAAGCTGCCGGAGCAATTGGTGATGCAGCAATAAGGGAGTGGGGAATCCTTACAGATGACAACAAAAGAAGCCTAATACTGTGGGTTTTTTGGAGGGAGTTTTAAGCTTGTATTTAATGTGAAACCTTTGCATTCCAACATTTAATATAATTCTCCTATCATTGTAGATATTGCTTGAACTATGTTATGGAGCATGCAAGTTCCCCTGATGGCTATGTTCAATCAAAAGTTTCTGCCGTGGCAGCTAGATTACTGAAAAGAGGCTGGTTAGTTTATACTTTTCTGCTTACTTTGCCAGTGTAATTGCGAACATATCTTTTGCTTATGGCACTATGTCTCTTCATAGCATGTTCTAAGCTTCTATTAATATAAAGAGCATTTTATTTTATTTTCTGTTTGAGTATTTGTTCCCTGTTAGTTTCTGAGAATCAGTAGTGTGTTGCATGAATATTCATCTGTGCATATTTTGTCATTCATTAGTTTGCCAGGTTGGGTGGGATTTTGTGCGGGGTGTGATTTGTAGACTGATGCACACAAGCCTTTCTGAAGACGACCTCATGCAATAAGGGGCTGATGACTGATCTGCTTAGCTTATCCCTGCACCACCTCGTGTAGGACAAAGATTGATTATGGTATTCTGGTTGGTTGGTTGCACGAGATCATCCAGGATGATTAGATACAAAAGGGGTGTTGATGCAGGAGGATCTTTCCCCAATCTCACATCCCCTATTCATATAGTTATGGTGTTTATGGATAATTATTTCTTAGCAAAATGATGATTTGCTTCTATATGAATTATCTGCTTTTTAGTGTACTTCAAGGTTATTGGTCAGTCCAATAGCTTTGGCTTTTCGAAGATCTGGTATTCAAACATAGATGTTTTGATATGGAACGCATATTTGCAGGGTTGAGTTTCCGGACCAAGAAAAAGCTGCTATCTTTTTTGAGGTACAAACTTCTCTAAAAGTTAGACAATGATGCTTGGCCTAAGCTTTTGTTGGTCATGGATCGTTCTTATCTGAATTTTAATCACTTAAATTACCCGCTCAATTATTTTTTGTGAAACACCTTGGCAAGTGTACTGTTTGATATCCTTTTCAGGTTGAGCAATCCATCCGGGGCATCCATGGGCCTAATCGACAATTTGCTGGGATCAATTTCTTAGAAACCTTGGTATGCCAATGCTCATCCAGGCTGATATTATCGCTTCTCCAAATTTTCTGTCCTTTTCCAACTGATCCAGAATTAAATTTCATGTCTGAACTAGGTTTCAGAATTTTCCCTTCAACTGCTTCTGCTATGGGTCTGCCGAAGGAGTTCCATGAACAATGCCAATGGTCACTGAAGTGAAGTTTCTGAAGGTGTTTAGCTTAATTTACAAATAATTAAAGACTGGAAGTACACTTATTTCACATGAGAATATTGTAGCTATGCCATGCCATTTGGAACTTCTATTTTATTGTCGTTCTGACATGCCATTTCCTGTTGCAAGGACTTCTATTGCTGGACACAAGCAGCTGTATTCAATACTGCAGACAAAATCTTGAATTCAAATGTAAGTGTACCTGAGGAGAAAGCATGTTCAACGGCATTGCGTCTGATGTTTCAGATATTAAGCTGGAGTTTCAAGCATACTGTGGAGCATGAGAATTCGGATGCTAAGATAAATTCTGGTTTGAGGAGTGATGCCATAAATCTGAAGAAATTTGAACGTTCATTGGTGAAGGTACAGTCTTTGAGTTACTTACATCTTTGCTGTGTTCACCTGATAAATGGTTACATTTTCTATTGTAGCCAGGGTCTATGTGGAGTGATATTCTATTATCAAGTGGGCATACTACCTGGGTTTTGAACTTCTATACTACCCTGCGCCAAAAGTACTCATATGATACACTATGGGGTGATTCTCCTATTGCTGTCTCTTGCAGACAGCTCATAGTGCAATTATGCTCCTTGGCAGGCGCTGTGTTTCCTAATGGTATATCCTCGCTCAAACGGTCAATGTCTGTTTATTCTCTCAGAATCTACAAATTTGATATTCATGAAAAGCTGCTTAATACTATCTCAACTTGCAAAATATGTTAACAATTGTTTATATGATCTCTTAGCTGACCTTAGCACATTGCCCTCTATTCTCAGATAATGGAGATGCACAGATTAAACACCTTATACACATATTATCTGCTGTTATTCTTTGATCGAACCTCCTGATGTCATTGCAACATCAATTCGAAATGGAGGAAGCGAAGGTACTTCAGGAACCATAATTGCAACCTTTCTTGAATCTGAGGAAAAGTTGAGAAATGCTGATGGAAATTATGATTTACCATTTTTGCAGTGAGTTTATAGATGGTTGCCATGCCCTGCTTTCAATGGCATCTTTGACTACTAGCTCACTTTTTGACAACCTCCTGAAGTCGATAAGGTCAGTTGATGCACCTCATTTTGTTCTTACTGTATTTTGTATACTATTTTTTTATAAGATATGGTACATGGTACATCATAAGTTTAATGGTTGTTTTTTTTTATGTTAATATACACATAATAACAAATTCAAAAGTCACTACTGTGAGCACCTTAAAATACCATTCACATCATTTATTCTTGCAATACATACTTAAATATTGCTGTTTTCATAATGAACATTCTTGCAGGCACTATGGCACAATTAACCTGCTTTCTGCTTTGACATCGGAAGCTGTCAAGTCCGTTCTGGATAACCAGAATGAAGAGGAAACCTGGGGCTCAGATGCTCTTGATATATTGTTAGAAACATGGAATGTTATTCTGGGGGTATTGTCATTGATCTGTCATCCAGTGCTTATTCATAATTCCAGAGCAAGAAGTGTGATATAGTTTTTGGCTGTTGTTTTCTTTTCTTTCTTACGCTTAGATAGTAATTAGCCCATAATAACTGTTGGGCATTTTTCTCTCCACTCCTTGTTACTTGTGAATATTATTCTAATGAAGTACCAGTGCTCATTATGTTCTCTTTTTCTTGGATCACACTAGAATTTTTACTGTGTACCGAGCCTCATTTGGTCTTGGTTAAAGAAAAACTTGTCTATGTTAAATTATAATGTAAATCTTTTTTGTTCAACTAGCACCTTAGACCAGGGGATTTGACCTCTGTGATTAGTTATCATGTGTTCATGACTTAGCAATGTTGAGGTTAGTGGATTAACTGTACTATTCTTAACCATAGCATATTTCTTTGGTATATGCATGTTAACATGCTGATTACATATGTATGCTTTATCGCAACTGTAGCATCTCTCCTGTCTTTTCAAAAAACCTTAGTAGTATGTGCTTTACGATTTACTTCACTTTGTAGAGCATGTACTTGATTACATACATATGAGAGAAAACAAATCATCATCATTGACAACATGGAAAATACCCCTTCCAAAGGGAAATAGAAGTTGTCTGATTATTGACTGGCAATTTCCTGAGCAGTATGAGCACAGAAGTGCTTCGTTCAATTTGCTTGTTGATAAACATATCTTATTTGGTACATGAAAAACTCAATTAACTATCAAATGATTTGGATTTCACTTTGTCCATTAGGTGTAACCGTAACAAACTTAGGCTACTTAGATTGGTTAATAAAGCTCATTCTGCCATTTTATTATATAACAATTAATTACTGCATAGTACTATTCATTTAAATTCCTTTTTATTCACAGGAAGATGATGCTGATAATAGTCCTATGTCAGTTGATGGAGTACATGCAGCTTCAAGTTTGTTTAAGATCATTGTGGAGTCACATTTGAAGGGTACAATCTTTTTTAAATTTTTTTATACTTACCTTGAAGATATTTTTACTTAAAGACATCTGCATATGAAGTACTCTATGTGCTGTTTTCATATGCTGCTGCTGCATACTGATTAGTGATTACCCTTCTTTTCTTTGACATAGCTGCTGCTGATTCTGCATTCGAGGATAGTGATGATGCCGAATACTTTCATGTTTCTGTTTCAAGTATGTTTAAATTCCTTTGAAGCATTTACTATTCTGATATCAAGTCTTTGGGATTCCTTATACTAATGAAGTACTGCTTGTTCCAGAGCGTGATGAGCAGTTGGCCTTGTATGCTCTGATTGCACTGCAGCTGCTGACACAACTATACCCTTTCTTGCACAATTATTTTCAGAGCGATTTGCACGGCTAAGTCAGGTCTTCTTGTTAGCTTCACCTTGTGATTTACCTTAGTTGATATTTAAAAATTATGTACACTTCCTTCTACAATAGCCTTCCTTCCATGATATGTGTTGCACTATTGTTGGATTTTACTACATTTGTATCTAACGTTTAATAGGTTTTCTTAGCAGAGAAATGGTGAAAATGACCCTACTCAAACATTGGAAGAGCTGTATTGGCTGTTGTTGATTACCAGTCATGTCCTAACTGATTCAGGCGAAGGAGAAACACTGCTTGTAAATATTCCTAATCTTCTCTTTTCACTAGCTTTCTAAAGTCTTGTCACGAATATTGTCATTGCACTTTCCTCAGCTTTTCATATTTTCTGCAATCTTCAATTCCAACTTGTGGTAGAGGCTTAAATTCTTTAGCATAATATGATTCACTACCTATCACCATATATTTAACATATTATGATGCACTACCTATCACCATTCATTGTATAAAACATATTATGATGCACTGCCTATCACCATTCATTGTATAAAACATAAAATGATGCACTACCTATCACCATTCATTGTATCAAAAATAAAATGATGCACTGGAAGCATTATATTCTTGCATATTATGTCTTGTGTATATAACTTTTATCAGCTAAGATACATGTCATAATTCTCAAAGTTTTCACTATCAATTAATTTTGAACAGATTCCTGAAGCATTACAGGCTGGATTCCCAATGTGGTTGAAGTAGCACAGCATCCTGTAGTTACACTCTCATGGTAAAAATCTTGCCTAGTGGTCAAAGACTCAAATCACTTGACAGAGCTGACTATTCTGCAGAGACTCACTTCTACTGCTGATCTTATATCTAGTAAAGCTATCAGATGATTGTATTGGACATAAGAATTTGAGAAATCTAGCTTTGTCTTCTTTAAAAATTTTTGCTCTTGTTGTATTATAGAATATTTGACACTTCTAGGTCGTTGTTTCAAAATTTTCTTTCCTATTTTCAGAAGTTATCATTAGCTAAATGCTTTCCCTGTGACAGAACGATGTACATCATCAAGTTAAATTCAATATCTGGGAATAAGTTAAAACATCAACTGATCAACATGGCCCAAGTTGATCCAAGTCTTCTTTGGCATCCCAGACATATTTACCAAGACTTCTATCTTAAATATTTGGTGTAACACAACTTCATATCATGGCGAAATTTTAAATTACTTCACTGATAATGTAAATTTAGGTCTACCTGTTCAAGGTTTAATATACTGGTATGGCAATACAACATGATCAGTTGACTCTATTTGTTATGCAGGTCTATAATAAATTTTTCAGACAGTGTCTAGATCCAGGAATTAGGGCAAGGTACTTCAGTCCCGACTTATGGAGGTACTTTTTGTAGTGTTATCTGTCATCTACTCATCTTCATCTTCTTTACTTTGAAAATTCTTTTTGTTCTGGACCAGAGTTCCACCAATATTTTGCTATGCAAGGTATTAATTAAATTGAGAGAGATTTTGCTATTCACAACTATACATCTTATTCATTATTGAGAAGATTTATAAACAAGATTAGTTGGGCCTTATGGGCTACATGGGCAGTGGAGGAGAGAGAGAGAGAGAGAGAGAGAGAGAGAGAGAGAGAGAGACTACTAATATGTACAAGACTCTTAACACTTCCCTTCAAACTCAAGGTGGATAAGGAGGATCCGATATAACGAGTTTGAGTAAATGAAACCAATGTTGTTTTCGAGTCCGAGCCTTAGTGAAGAAATTTGCAACTTGAAGCTATGAGGTACATATCGGAGGTCGATGATCGACAACAATGAGACCGTGTGAATGATACATCAACATCAATATGCTTTTGTCAACTCATGCTTGACCGGATCACTAGCAACTGAATGATACTTGTATTGTTACAAAACAAAGATGTAGGATTATGACAAAGAACACCAAGATTAGCTAAAAGCTATCGAAGGCAAACAATCGAGGTGGTAGCGGCAAGGGCCTGCCAATTTCTCCACTAGAGCGTGACACCGCAGCTTCCGCTCTTGACTCGGTAATGAGCAAAGTATCAAGAGAGATGCAGATGATAGATCGACGATCAATAGATCACTTACCCAAGTAGAGTCGAGTAAGCGTGGAGTCGAACCGACTCGATTGGCATACAACATACTCCGACATGCCCTCAAGTATCTTAGCATGAAGAATATGACCA